>CM057049.1:25326161-30126161 GCA_029948455.1 Solanum rostratum
TCTTTTGTTGTGCCTCTATAGAGAGGATAAAGAAGTGATCTTTCTTGAATAATTTTGAGATGAAGAGTAGATAAAATGACAATTCAAAGCTTGTTTCAGAACCCATGGATCAAGAGACGATCAATTTCTATGGGATGTTGGCCATCGAAAAAGGAGAAATTGTCCCAAAATATACAAGCAGGGATTTATATTTCATCAAAGTCACTCGATTTATGCGAAATCTGCCACGGTAAGAGCTAAGCTTGGCTGCTTCTACTTTTCTATACCTCATCCTATTTTTATAAATTAATTCCTTCATTTATAGAAGTTGTAATTTACATATAAAATACCATGTTATGACTTATCAATTTGCTTGGTTGATATACTTGCAGGAAATAACTAAGAGAGATATACAGAAGATCACCAAAGTTGATACTGCATATACAATAGAAAGAAAATACAAATTTCACTTTGCTTATCACTTGTGTTGGAGCAGTAAAGTTTTGATGGCTGACAAAAGATAATGAAACAGGTTGGTCTACCAGGTTCTTTCAGCGTACTGTTTTCGTGGCAAACTGCACATGCATCACACAATAAAAATGGAATAAAGGGTGCTGGAAATAAGGGGTATAAAAACAACAGCTGTCAAGGAGAAGGATTTAAAGAGGAATACTACTCCAACTCAAATAGGATGGGTAAAAGAAGGAGAAAAGAGAAGTTCAATTAGAAGGAGTTCTAAAGGAAAAAGAATTCCACTAATAACTGGTATTATCCTTAAAGAGGTGGAGAGCAATTAAATCTCCGATCAGCAACTATAAAACTAGAGAGAATTCACAGAAGCAAGCGGGCGCAGAAAAAAAGAAAGAAGGGCGCAGAAAAAAGAGAGATTCAGAGAGAAAAAAAAGAGATTCGCAGATGAAGAAAAAAAAAGAAAAAAACAGAGGCGCTGTAGAAATTACAACAAGAAGAATCGTTAGAGCTAACAAGTTTCTTTCTACAGCATAGTTTTTTTCTTTCGTTCTTGATAGTTGAACACTGTAATCTCTCAGTACTTATAAACTGGGAACATAATCCTTGGGAGGTTTATGTGTAGCAAATAGGCTAGGGAAGTTGAGTTGAAGTTTGAATTGTTGGATCTTAGGGCTAACTAGCTAAAGATCTAACTGAGGTTGTAATTGTTGTTGAAGGCTCTTTTGAAGTAGTGAAGTTGAAGTTAAATCATGTAGAGTACAGGTCGTGGTTTTTCACCCTTCTTGAGCCGGGGGTTTTCCACGTAAAACTGTTGCGTCTTGTTTATTTCTGCGTCATTGAAATACGTTCGATTAACCTGTTCCAACGATTAGGCAAATCCGTAGGGGGTGCAAAACCTAACAAGTGGTATCAGAGCAGGTTTTCTTATTAAAGGCTAGTACCTAAGAATTGATCCAGTTGAATACTGCACCACCTTTTGGACATGGAGAAGGACATGATGACTATGAGCTGGATTAGAGGAACAAGTCAGGTTACCTGGTCCATCTACTGGACAAGCAGAGGGCACACAGTCAGGGGGAACTATGGAAAGTTGGATCAGAGGAACAAGTCAGGCTACCTGGTCTATCCACTGAACAAGCAGAGGGCACACAGTTAGGGGGAACTTTGGAAAGCTGAAAATAAATCAAAAGATGAATAGACCTGACACTCAGAAAGTTTGTCATCATCAAAAAGGGGGAATTTGTTGGAGCAGTAAAGTTTTGATGGCTGACAAAAGATAATGAAACAGGTTGGTCTACCAGGTTCTTTCAGCGTACTATTTTCGTGGCAAACTGCACACGCATTACACAATAAAAATGGAATAAAGGGGGCTGAAAATAAGGGGTATAAAAACAACAGCTGTCAAGGAGAAGGATTTAAAGAGGAATACTACTCCAACTCAAATAGGATGGGTAAAAGAAGGAGAAAAGAGAAGTTCAATTAGAAGAAGGAGTTCTAAAGGAAAAAGAATTCCACTAATAACTGGTATTATCCTTAAAGAGGTGGAGAGCAATTAAATCTTCGATCAGCAACTATAAAACTAGAGAGAATTCACAGAAGCAAGTGGACGCAGAAAAAAAAGAAAGAAGGTTGCAGAAAAAAGAGAGATTCTGAGAGAAAAAAAGAGATTCGCAGATGAAGAAAAAAAAGAAAAAAACAGAGGCGCTGTAGAAATTAAAACAAGAAGAATCGTTAGAGCTAACAAGTTTCTTTCTGCAGCATAGTTTTTTCTTTCGTTCTTGATAGTTGAACACTGTAATCTCTCAGTACTTATAAACTGGGAACATAATCCTTGGGAGGTTTATGTGTAGCAAATAGGCTAGGGAAGTTGAGTTGAAGTTTGAATTGTTGAATCTTAGGGCTAACTAGCTAAAGATCTAATTGAGGTTGTAATTGTTGTTGAAGGCTCTTTTGAAGTAGTGAAGTTGAAGTTAAATCCTGTAGAGTACAGGTCGTGGTTTTTCACCCTTCTTGAGCCGGGGGTTTTCCACGTAAAACTGTTGCGTCCTGTTTATTTCTGCGTCATTGAAATACGTTTGATTAACCTGTTCCAACGATTAGGCAAATCCGTAGGGGGTGCAAAACCTAACAACTTGGCAACTCCTGTCCACAAATTTGTGTTCTATTAATTCACCATTTATATTAGAATATGGTATTATTTCTCAGAGTTGATGAGTTTCTAAAAAGGAAAGAGTTTTAGATTCTCCGGGTAGATAGAAATGTTGTCCTAGCATGTCTCTGATTTATAGATTAACCTCTAGCTTTATTTTATGGTTTTTGTTCATAGATTATTTGTATTTTCTTATAATTGTTGACCAAAAAATTCAATAATATGAGACTAGTGACTAGCAACAAGATATTATATTTATTACATAATAGAATGCACAAATTAACATATATGCACGGGCATTCCCTACTAGTTCTAAGAATAAACTAGCAAGAATATTTGACACTATCATTACAAGAATAAATATGAAATAATATGTATACAGGCTTATATTTAAAAAGAAAGAGCTATCATACTTAACTCTATGACGTAGGAATCCCAACTCATAACCTGTAAAGCTCTCATTATTTAAATTTTGTATTCACTTTCAAAAATATATTTCCTTTGAGATAAAATTAACATATACTTCACTGACTCTTTTAGAGGAATTGATTTTTTGAATCATAGAAAATAAAAAAGTGAGGTTTGTCTAGGATAATTTGATTTAATTTTATGACATTTTATATATTTATAAGTGTAATAATATTAATCAAGGTTTGATTTTAAAAAAATAAAAATAAAAGAGGATTTTGGGTAGCAGCTTTTTGCGCAGCCACCTTAGCTTACCTTTTTAGTATAATATAGCATTTCCTCTATAGTAAGTCGGTCTCAAGAGTGAGAGATCTTATAAATCCCTCGTAATTGTATATTTGAGAAAATTTACGAAAAAAATTAGTTCTTTTGAGCAAAACTCAAGAAACGCCCTACCTATTGGTAAGTGGTTAAATTCTGTTTTGAAATTGTATAATATTTAGTAATTGTGGAATATCTCATTGTATATAGCTGCGTATTTGGTTTGCAAATATATTTTGGAAACCTAATTCATATATCTACAACTTTTATGTTTATTTGATATCCTATGCGACTGAAAAAGTGGAACAAAACACAGTGAAAGTTCTAGCCAATTTTTCTATCTGAGAAGCCTTCTATGTACAATTGTTAGTATCTTAAGCATATCATGATGTGTGAGCCGTATTTTGTGATGATTCTTAGTTCTTTGCAACCACAAAACATGTATCTACAATCCTTATGTGTATGTTGTGACCAAAATTTACTGTTATGGATCCAAAATAGTGGGTGCAATTTAGGACAAGTTCTATCTAAACTCTTGACTAAGAAATCCTTTGTGTGTACCTGTTAATGTTTCGATTACAAATTCTTGTACAAAGGGTATTTTGCAGTGATTCTTAGTTGTTTGTAACCTCAATTCATATACCTACAACTTTCATGTATGCTGAAAAGCCTAGTTTTTTCATTTACTAATTCAAAATTTAGTTATAACGTAAGGTAGTCAAACTGCCCAGCAGGATGTGATTTGTACAAAATGCGGCTCACTTTTGATATCTATCTTGTTAGTTTTTACTTGTTGAAAGTGTTGAATATTAAATGAGCATTTGAATTGAGTAATTAAAGTGCTTACACTCTTGTACAATCTTAAGGAAATTGTTTGAAAAAAGTGACACTATGTTGATCCACGACTTGAATTCGGTAAGGTCGACTATGTGTTAAAAGGTTAAGGTTCGTGTAAAAACTTGTCGTTGTACTCTTGTTACCTGCTGGTACATTTGAAATTTATCTTGGTATATTAACTATATTTTTGTCATTTTATACTGATGTGTTGATATCTTTGGAGACTTACAAGACACTTGCTTAATTCGTCCATTGGTATGGATTGCTCGATCACTTGACATCCTTGTGGACTTTTGTCCTTCTTATGGCTGTGACTTTGTCTCTATTGGCATGCCTTTTGTTTGGGCCAATTTTCATCTTGACTGTGAATTTTTGGTTCGTCCTAAGTATGGAAGCAGTCCATTTTAAGCACGAAAAACCACTCTTAATATGGTTCTTGGTTCTCTTGATTATTGGGTTTTAACCCTTCTTGATACAGGGCTTCGACCCTTCTTGATACTTGATTATGTTTGGTGTGAAGGCATGACATACATATTTGGCGAAACTTGTTATTTGAATGTCTTAAAAAAAAAAGCTTCCAAGAACTCTTGACTCTTAGGCCTTTAAAGATCATACTTGATACTTGATATATTTGGTCACCTGGTTTATTTAATACATTGCAATTGTGTTGCCCTTGACATAAGAAAGGTAAATTGAGGAATCTAAAGATTTCAACTAGTAGCTTTTACACCATTAAGGCTTATGCTTAGCGATATTGTTTCTATCGTAAGGAATGTTTGAGATGATGCTTGAGGATGGCCATTGGGATAAATTTTGGGAGCTATGGAGAAGATCACATTTACATCTAGGCATACATATTGTAGTAATTTTGGGACATGTACATGATTCTCCTGTTGCATCAGTATATGTAAATTTGAAGGCCAATTTAAATTATGAAACCATAGTTTGTAACTTAAAGTTTTGGCATGTTTAGTTGGTTTGGAGCCGGTGAACTTGTTTTTATACTAAAATACCAGTTAGTTTGAGGTGATTGTAAAAAATAGAAACTAGTAAATTTTATGTCTTTGTATTTCAACATTGGTAATAATTTATAGCGTGTACCGTAGTAGTATGGATAATGTACAAAAATCTCGCAAGATATTGGTTTAAATTATTTGAGAGGTGCTTACGCCACAAACTAGAACCTGAAATCAAATGAACTACCTTTAAGACAAGTCCTATACCTGTAACTATTTTGAATTCACATAACTATGTCATGTATACAACTCGTAATATTTTGACAAATATTAATAAGTCCAAATCATACAGAAAAGGCATCCTCCCACGAAGGTTGCTACATAACCTTTTTGAATTTGTTACAAAATCTTGTAAACATATTTTATTACCTTATATAGTTAGCTGAATCATAGGAGAGATGTGTAGGAATCATTAGAGATCTGTAGGATATTTTCTTACCTTAGATAAATCTTCTTCTAGTGTATATATACATGTTATTCTGAGATGATGAAATACAAAAAGTATTCTGTAAACTTACTTGGTATCAGAGCCACTAGGCTCAATCCTGGTTCTGAATTTTTGGATCTTTTCCTAACATCTTAGGAAAAGGTTTCAGCTACTTGGGTTTGGCAGAATACATCTAGGGTTGCTGTCGATCATCATTTCATCAGTTCAAACGTTTCCAGATTAACTGCTCGTCTGAGATCTTTGTTTGGACAATAATTTCTTCACTTCCAGGTCTGTTTTTTGTCTTTGCATCAGTGACATCAAATCTGAAAATCATGTTGTGCTTCTGTGGTTGCTCAATTCAGTTCTAGTGTCGGTTTATTGCTTTTTTCAACCAGTTTGTTTTTAGTGTTTTGATCCTTTGCAATTCTTGGTCACTTTCTTGGTTAAACATGTGTGAGGATAAATCTGTCATGGCTGAAATTGTCCCAGCATTATAAAAAATTACAGATTATAAATTAAATGGGTCTAACTATTTAGATTGGAGTAGAAAAATCAGGGTCTACTTGCGTAGTGTTGAAAAGGATGACCATCTTATCCAAGATCCTCCAACTAATGATAATAAAAAAGCTTGGCTTAGAGATGATGCTAGACTACTCTTGCAAATCATTAACTCTATTGATAATGAAGTAGTTGGTTTGGTTAATCACTGTGAGTTTGTGAAAGAGCTAATGGATTATCTGGAGTACTTATATTCTGGTAAAGGTAATCTATCTCGAATTTATGAAGTTTGTAAGGCTTTCTATCGTTCTGAGAAGGAATCTAAGTCACTCACTACATACTTCATGGAGTTCAAGAAAAACTACGAGGAACTGAATGTACTTCTACCATTTAGTACTGATATCAAGGAGCAACAAGCTCAGAGAGAACAAATGGCTATAATGAGTTTTTTAGCTGGACTTCCCTCTGATTTTGAGACTGCTAAATCACAAATTCTAGCCAGTTCTGTGATTACCTCTCTTAAGGATGTTTTCAGTCGGGTGTTGCGTACAGAGAGTACTCCATCCAATCAACAGATTAATGTCCTTGTTGCAAAAGGGGGAGGAAAGAATAATGATGCAGGGAGATAGAACAACAACAATGATGTAGGAAAATGGAATCATAATAATGATGCAGGAAGGTGGAACAACAACAATAATGCTGGGAGATGGAATAATAACAAAGGAGGAGACAATGATGTTGGGAAATAGAACAACGACAATACTTGTCGCTACTGTAAGGAACCTGATCACATGAAGCGAAACTGTAAGAAATTACAGATTCTCAACCAACGGATTAAAAGTCAGACTGCCACTATTGTTGCTGCTTCTAGTTCATCCTCAACTGTTACAATTTCCACCGATGAGTATACAAGACTTACAAAGTATCATAACTCAATGAATGAAACTACTCCAGCCCCTGCCCTTACTGAGTAAGGTAGCAAATGTCTCCTTTCCTCCTCAAACAATTGGATTATTGATTTGGGTGCCACAGATCGCATGACAGATCCCAAGATAATCTCTGAATTCCGGTCACATAAAGTACTATCCTCTGTTACCATAGCTGATGGGTCTAGTTATACTATAGAGGGATCTGGAACCATTAACCCCACTTCATATATTACTTTGTCCTCTATGCTAGGCTTACCTAATCTTGCCTTTAATCTGATTTCAGTGAGTAAGCTTACCAAGGAACTACAATATTTGGTCTCCTTATTTCCCGATTATTGCCTTTTTCAGGATCTTATGACGAAGCAGATTATTGGTAAATGACATGTATCAGATGGTCTCTACATTCTTGATGAATGGGCACCTCCATCGGTTGCTTGCTCCAGTATCGTTTCTTCATTTGAAGCACGTTGTCATTTGGGACATCCTTCTTTACCAGTTTTGAAGAAATTATGTCCTCAGTTTCATAATGTACCTTCAACAGATTGTGAGTCTTGTCATTTCGCAAAACACCATAGAAGCTTGTTAAGTCCTAGAAATAATAATCGAGCTGATTTTGCTTTCCAATTAGTTCATTCAGATGTTTGGGGGCCATGTCCTATTGTGTCTAAAGTTGGATTCAGATATTTTGTTACTTTTGTGGATGATTTTTTGCGAATGACATGGATTTACTTTATAAAAAATCGTTCTGAAGTGTTCTCTCATTTCTCCAATTTTTGCTGAGATTAAGATACAATTTAATGCTTCTATACATATATTAAGGAGTGACAATGCTAAAGAATTCATGTCAGCATCATTTCAGAACTACATGAATCAATATGGTATTCTTTATGAATCTTTGTGTGTGGATACATCCTCTCAAAATGGAGTGGCTGAGAGAAAAAATAGACATTTGCTTGAGACTGCTCGTGCTTTGCTATTCCAAATGAAGGTACCTAAGCAATTTTGGGCGGATGCCGTATCTACAACTACTTTTTGAATAATCGCACGCCATCCACAGTGCTTAATGGTGATATTCCCTATGGTGTTCTCTTTCCTAATAAGACATTATTTCCATTAGAGCCAAGGGTGTTTGGGAGTACTTGTTATGTTCGTGATGTGCGACCCCATGTTACCAAACTAGATCCAAAGGCCTTGAAGTATGTCTTTTTGGGATATTCTCGCTTGCAGAAGGGCTATCGGTGCTACTCTCCAACACTTAACAGATACATGGTGTCAATAGATGTGGTATTCTCTAAAAACGCTTCATTTTTTTCCTCTCCAGACACTTCTCCTACTCAAAGGTAGGAAGAAGAAGAAGAATGGCTCATTTATAAGACCACTCAACCGAGCTCAGAACACTATAAAGAAGTTCCTAGTAGTGTTGAGCAGCCAACTAAAAGTGTGTCCTCGGATATTCCTCCTATTCAAACAAACTGCCAATAGTTCAAGTTTATTCTAGGCGACAAGCGACCAATGATACATGTCCAGCACCAACTCTTTCGTCATCAGATCCTCTTATGGTCTATCCCTCTTCAATAGAAAATCTTAACATTCCTATTGCTCTTCGCAAAGGTAAGCGTCAATGTCAATCAACATATTCCATTGCTAATTTTGTCTCATATGACCACTTGTCTCTTGCATCTTTTTCTTTCATTGTTTCTCTAGATTCTATCTTTGTACCCAAAACAGTCTGGGAAGCTTTGAGTCACCCTGGGTGGTATGATGCAATGCTTGAGGAGATACTTGCGTTAGATAGAAATCATATTTGGGATTTGGTGGACTTACCAAAGGGGAAGAAGGCAGTGGGATGTAAATGGATTTTTATTATAAAAGTAAATCCTGATAGTTCCGTGGCTAGGCTTAAAGCCAGACTAGTGGCTAAAGGATATGCCCAAACTTATGGGGTAGATTATTCTGATACTTTTTCTCTGGTGGCCAAACTCACTTCGGTTCGGTTGTTTATTTTTCTAGCTGCTTCTAAGAATTGGCTGCTACATTAGTTGGATATCAAGAATGTATTTCTTCATGGTGATCTCCAAGAAGAAGTATATATGGAGCAACCACCTGATTTTGTTGCTCAGGGGGAGAATGAAAAAGTCTGTCACTTGAAGAAATCCTTGTACGGTCTAAAACAGAGTCCACGTGCTTGGTTTGGGAAATTTAGTGAGGTAGTTCAGAAATTTGGGCTTACAAAGAGCAAATGTGATCATTCAGTCTTTTACAAACAATTAGCAGTTGGTGTCATTCTTCTTGTTGTTTATGTTGATGACATTGTTATCACTGGGAGTGATTATGTAGGAATATCTTCTCTTAAATCATTCTTGCATTCAACATTTCACACAAAAGACTTGGGACAATTGAAATACTTCTTGGGAATAAAAGTAAGTAGGATCAAGAAGGAAATATTTCTATCTCAAAGAAAGTATATTCTTGATCTTCTCAAGGAAACTGAAAAATCAGCAGCCAAGCCTTGTACTACTCCAATGGTTCCTAATATGCAACTAACAAAAGATGATGGTGATCCCTTCGACGATCCAAAGAGATACATTGGAAAATTGAACTATCTCACTGTAACTCGTCCAGATATTGCTTATCCAGTAAGTGTTGTTAGTCAGTTCATGTCCACGCCTACAGTCAAACATTGGGTAGCATTGGAGCAAATATTAAGTTATTTGAAAAACGCCCCTAGACTTGGCATAGCATATAGCAACCATAGACATAGTCGCATTGAGTGTTTTGCAGACGCTGATTGGACTGGATCCAAGTTTAATAGAAGGTCTACTACTGGCTATTGTGTCTTTGTGGGTGGAAATTTGGTGTCATGGAGAAGTAAGAAACAAAATGTTGTATCTTGATCTAGTGCAGAATCGGAGTATAGAGCTATGGCACAATCTACATGTGAGATTATGTGGGTACATCACCTCTTAAGTGAAGTTGGGTTAAAGTATCCCACACCCGCGCAACTTTGGTGTGATAATCAAGCTGCTCTTCATATTGCCTCAAATCCGGTGTATCATGAAAGAACGAAGCATATTGAGGTGGACTGCCATTTTATTCGTGAAAAGATTCAAGGAAACTTGATTTCCACAAGCTATGTGAAGATAGGAGAGCAACTAGCTGACTTGTTCACAAAGGCGTTGAATGGAGCTCGAGTTAACTATTTGTGTAACAAGCTGGTCATGATCAATATATATGCTCCAGCTTGAGGGGGAGTATTACAAAATCTTGTAAAGATATTTTATTTCCTAATATAGTTAGCTGAATCATAGGAGATATATGTAGGAATCATTAGAGATCTGTCGGATATTTTCTTACCTTAGATAAATCTTCTTCTAGTGTATATATACATGTTATTCTGAGATGATGAAATACAAAAAGTATTTTGTAAACTTACTAAAATAGTTTGCTAAGCTTGAGCACTCGTATATATTTATATGTACCATAATTCTCGGTACTATCTTATAAGCCTATTGCAAATGATGCAATAACCATATCACTATACATCAAAGAATCACTTATATAAAGTTTCAGAACACTTTTCAGTTTTATTAATATATGATAAAATTATCTTACGAGCTTTATTTAATTTTTCAATTTTTTTTCTCAATCAAAACTCCTTTTCAAATTGTACAAACTTCTTTCAAAGCAAATGACTTTCTGAATGTAGATGATGATGATATCATCTAAAAGTCAACTTTCTCTCTTTTTACTAGTAGGCACAAGATATTCACCTTGAGAGTACCTTCTCATTGGGGCATGCCAGCAAGCTTGCGGCTGAGAACTATCTGGTGCCGGAGTAATTATTGAGCTGAATGCTTGGTTCATTTAGCTAGTATAATTAAACCTGTCAATTGAGTCGAGTAGACCCGATTCTGGCCCGATAAGATTGGCCCATTAAAGATGGATATCGGTTAGATCGAACTGGTCATTAGCCTTTCAATATATCAATCTGGTCCTACACCGGGAAGGATGGAATTTCAAATAGATAGACCATCCCATTAAGGCATCGGTACACGGTCCACCGGTCCGTCGATCCAGGCGGCCTCATATATAAAAATAAATGACCAAAACTTTTTTTTAAAAAAAATTAATCTTCAATTTTTTACCTATAAATACTTCCTACAATTCATCATTTTTTCCTATAACAATCTTTTCATCCTCTCTCAATTCTTCTTAAAGTGATCGCAATCTTGTATTATTTTTGCAATTAATAATATCAAATGAAAGTGTTCAACTTTCAAGTGTTCAATAATTCATCAATTTTATAGTTGGGTTTATAATATTTGGTAATTTAACTTGCATAATAGAATAATTAATGAAAATAAGTAAAAGTGTTAAAAATTTGTGGCACAGAGGTAGTAATGATAGTAAAAAAAATTGATTATGATAAAAGTAGTACAAGTAGATTATGACCTACTAAAATTGGAGAAATTGGTAAGGGTACAGATGGATTTGAACTTGAAGAAACTTATGGTGTCGAAGAATAAAATAAAGTAGAAGTAGAACACAATAATAATGAGGATAATATTGATATGCCAACTAGTTCTGTTACTACTAATAACTTGTAATTATCCTCCTCGGCCCTAAAAGAAAGAAAGAAAGAAAAAAGTAATTTAACTAGAATAAGAGGAACAACTTGTATTAAATACATTCTTGTAGTGAATAATCTGGATCGGACAGATGAATTGACTAGCAATCTAAATAAATGACATCCTAATTGAAAAGAAGGATTACAACAAGATGGGGTGTTACTGGAGTACCAACCAAACTAAATTTAATTCACAAATTAATAAATTAGTTGGGACGTTTGGTTTTTTGGTAATTGACTATGTGTACCGAGACCCATAGCCTCTACTAGGATGAAGTGAATACAAAATAAAATCTAAGGTTTGTAACTTTTGTCAGTTTACGAAAACTTGGTCCATTATTTATTTAAACGATTTTCTTGGTATTTCTTTTAATACTGGTCTTTATAAATGTTTTGATGGGTTAATAGTTACAAGTTGGTTTTTCGATAAGAGGGTTAGTATGAGTGTCACTCATATTCGAATTTGAAATTTCTGATTAAGAACTCGTTTGCTATGTGAGGTGAAATCATATGAGATGAAATTGAAATTTTGTTTGGATATGTAATTTAAATTTTTTAATTATACTTTTTGCTCATAAACAAAAAATTTCTTAAGTTGTGAAAACTATCAAAGTTACTCCAATTCTTTATACAATCTTGTCAAATAAACAAAAGTTCATAACAAAAGTATAATACACTATCACGAATTCATTCTAAACAAAATTAATATTTATTGATAAAACTTTAGTTCAATAAAAAATTAAATTTAAACATTTATAGTGTACTACTCTTTAATATAATTCTCCCACACGGTATAGATAATCAACTCACATTGAATATGCATTTCTCGATTAAATAACCAAGAAGGAGAATCAATATTATTACTTTGAACTATTTGTTGGTCAATATCATTAGTAAATATATCATGAAGTTTATATTCTGTGAGTATTTCAGCACTCCTTTAATATTCTGGCTAATAAATCTGGTTGGTAATAATAAATAAAATAGGTTTTTAGTTTGAAGTAATGATACTTTTAGTTGAAATAATAAATAGAGGTATTTAAGGATAATTACAATTTGAATAAAAATTGATCCAAATAAAAAAAATTGAATCAAATTAATTTTACTTGAGTTTGATTTGGATTATTGTACATCTTTAAAAATTGATAATATTTAATTTAATTTTGATTTGTTCAAAAATATCAAACTGGCTAATTAATGTGGACATCCGTATTTACAATACATTTTTGTTTTATCAGGACCCAGGGATAGTATTGCTTTTATTCCATACGATTTTTGTGGTAGCATGACATGCCGTGTAGTAAGTGTCAAATTTCGTGCAATTAGAACCAAGAACTGAGAACCTCACATTGTTGCGGCAACCAAATTAATTATCACTATCACCTATCTAAACCATTCATTCTAAATGTTCCTTCTACTTAAATTGTAGTAACTTAGAGGAACGAATACATAGTTAATTTCTTATAAATATCATTTTTATTATATAGCTATTTTCTTAGAAAATCATTTTAATAATCTACTCTTTCCGTTTTAAAAAAAATGATCTAGTTTAACTTGATACAAAATTTTACAAGTATATAAAAAAATATACTAAAAAAGAAGGTAAGTAATCCAACTAAGAAAATATTATTTTTCTGACTCTTTTCGGAAAATTACTCTTTTAGGTTGGTGCTCCAATTTCGTGAACGAGAACATAAAAATGAGAGGCCCACGTTCAACTGCCAACTGGTAAAAAATTGGGGACCAGCTAGTATCTTAACTGATTAGACAACCTTTCACTACAAATGTTCCTTTGAAGTATAATTGACAGGATTTTACTTGTCCTACATCAAAAAATTAGTTTGATAAAATGCACTTTTAATTAATACATTCTTAAGGCGTATTATCTCAAGTTAATAAAGTTCATATAATATGAACCGATGGGAGTACTTAATTTGTAACTTAGATAAACACATGTATAGTTTAAGTAATTTCTTATAAATATCATTTTTGTTATATAACCATTTTCATAGAAAATCAATTTTATGATCTACTATTTTTCTGACTTTTCCAGAAAAAGAAAAAAACTTTGTAGGTTCATTTTCACCCATTTAAATTATAGGAAAAATGACGCCTATTTTGTAACTGAATTTTGCTGTATAACATCCATATTTTATTTTGGTGTGTGTGGGTGTGCTAGGTCTCTCGAATATTTTAAAGCATTTTTTGTTATTTAGGTGATGACAAATCAAAATTTTGTTATTTAGTTTGTATACATGCATTAATCAAAAGGCTATATATATTCTCGGCACAGTTAGGTGCGTGTATCATGCTGCATTTTTAAATGATGTAAGCAAGTGTCTTGGTTGGATGGTTTAAAGGATGTCTTCTCATCAATTTGAGGGTATATTTATACTTTTTTAATGATTTTTTATTTAAATTTATTCATCTTATTTTTAGTATTTTATATATTTAAGAATTACGTAAAAATGTTACTAATTATGATAATTAAAAATTTAAAATAGTTTTAAAAATATAAAAAATACTATAAACCATGATAAGTGACAGTTTAAAATATTTTAAAAACAAATAAAAAGTTCAATTGATTGTTCAAATTAATATATCAATGTCATACAAAATGGGACAAAAGAAGTAACATGTATTATTAGATTAGAAAACAATGTAAAAAGTATTGTCAAACTAGATAAATAACAGTAGTAATATATCTACATGTGAAAATTAAATAAAAAATACTATAAATCACAAAAATTAACAACTTGAATATTTAAAAGACATATAAAAAATTTCAACTAACACTCGAATCAGTATCACATAAATACGGATAGATGAATAACATATATTGTTTAAAAATAACGTAAATGTAATATAGATCGGAATAATTAAAAAATTAAGAATCAAAAGGCAAATGAAAATTTTTGAATTTTGAAATTTTACCGATGCCATATAAATTGGGACAAGGGGATTAACATATATTATTTAAAATCATGTAAAAAAACTATAATTCACACTAATAATTTAAAAAAAATTAAAATCATGTTAAATTTTAATTAATTTTCTAGAATTTCATCTATATCACATAAATTAAAATACACAAATAACAGATTACACTCTTCGAATCACCTTCACATTTCAATTTTTTCGAAAAAGAATAATCTATTGGATCTCTTAAAATTGAATTTCATGATAATTATATTCTTCTATAATCAACTTTTTTGTGTGTGTCATTAAATAAGTACCTAAGAAAACACTTTTAAAATATAACTTGTATAAATCTCATAGTATTAAGAGATTATCACATTATTTTCTAACTCTTTTCTAAATTATAAAAAATTTCTTAAAATTTGTAAAATTTAAAATACATTACTCAGTTGGGGGATACATCACTAGACTTCTGAATACATCATCAAACATCCAGTTACACAGTAGAGCGATGTATCGAAAAGGATAGGACATTCATATATATATGGGAGGATGTATCAGAGAGAAAATTTATGTATATGTATTCGAGAGGAAATGGATGTACTCAAGCAGGAGATAGAGATGTATCAATGAGAGGAAAGTGACGTATTTAAGAGGAATTCTTTTAAATGGTAAAAATATTTTAGAGATTACGATAAAATAAAATGTGTATTTAAGTGATTTTCTCTTGAAAGTATATCTAGGCCCCATAAAGTTAGAATGTGTTGTTGCAAATCAATTAGTCCTTTAATATAATTAACGTGATGCCATTTTTCGAGAGTCAAACCGTTTGAGTTTTATTACGAACTTGTATATGAATTTTTTTTTTTGAAATAGGATTTATATTTTATAAACTATGTAAAATTACTATAAATCACAATAACTAATAAATTAAAATACTTATAAGAAATATAAAAAATTTAGAGATAAGTATAAAAAAACACACCTAAATTATCCATTTTTTTTTATTTTCATACCTAAACTATTGAAAATTTGAGTTTCATACCTAAACTATCATTTGTTACTTTGAGAAACATACCTCAATGGTATGTGTATTACATTCTCTCTTTTATGGGGAAAAACTTGCCACATGGATAAAATATTTCACCTTGACAAAAATTAAATAAACTATTAATATTAATTAAAAGTTAAAGATTAAAATATTAATATTCTCATAAAAATATTATTTTTTAAAAATAATTATTTTTAAAAAATATTATTTTTTAAAAATAATTATTTTTAAAAAATAAAATTTAAAATATTTTTTCACCTACTTCACCCCACCCCACCCCGCGTGCGCCCTCTACCCCCACCCCCAACAATCCCCGCTGTTTTATTTTTTAAAATCTTTTTTATAAAATATTTTCTTAAAGAAAATCAAATTTCACTCCCTCCTCCACTCCTTAAAAAAGTTGATATGATTTTTATTTTTTAAAATAAATAAAATTCTATCCCGCCCTCTTACCCTCCGTTCCCAATTTATTTTTATCTTTATTTATATTTTTTATAGATATGTACACATATTTTTAGAAAAATATTTTTCTACTTGTGTACCAAATATAACAAAAATAAAAAATGTATTTAAAAAATCTAAAAAAAAAATTATGATAAAAATAGTATTGTTTGACTATTTTGTGTGTGATGGTGAATTTCCTTTGTCGTAATCACTAGTCTGTCTCTCTCATCAAAATCAAAAGCAGCGATTCATGACTGCCGTTGTGCCAATCACCACAAGTGCACCATCAATGCTCAATCGCCATTTCCAAAAAGGGCAAAACAAAAACGATATAACAATAATTTCATCCTCCCAAAATCTCTTCAAAGAGGGTTTGGGGTTTGGATATTCTACTCATAAACGCATATCAATAATTGGATCTCTACTTCCTCCATATTTCTTCCATTCAAGGTATTCTTTCTCTCTCTTTCATTTGGATATGCAGAAACTATCCAAAAATGTAACTAAGGTGTAATTTCCTTTTTCTAGTTCATAATCTCTGTCAAAAAATATTAGCTTTTTTTTTTTTTTTTTGTTTTTACTTTTCTTGAACAGTGAAATTTGCACTAATTTTTTGTGTATGAACATTGTTCCAGGTATTATTTACAAAAAGTGAAACTAAACACAATTTTGAATCCATAAATTTCAAATAAAACATAAAGTTTTTGAAATCTATATCCAAACAAACGCCTACTAAGAACTCTGTATCTCTTTAGTTTATTAGTGAATGGTTCAATTGGCTTTATTGTTTTTTCCTTTCGTAGGTTGTTCTGTTAGTGGAGGACATAGTTTATTTACTTTAAAAATGTTCTCTTTTTGGTTATGTGGGGATGTAATTGGCCGTAGAACTCTGACAAGATTTTTCTTCACTTTTTGGCTTTTTGCTTTTTGTTAAAAAGTCACCAACCATGCAATTGGCCATTGGGTCCACTTAATTTGTACATAACTCCTGTTTTCTTTGCTCTTAAACAAATGGTTGCATGCCTAAGTTTGTTGAAAAACAATTAACAAAATCATTGCAGGGCTAGAAATGACTTCCTTAAGCAATTCAACATTTACTATATATACATAAAAAAGTAATTTTAACTATTTATAACTAGTGCAATTTTCCCTCGAAGGGGATACGGATGACCCCTGGACCCTTACTAGCTCCTCCCTGCCTGTGAAAGTAATAATTTACGGTTGATGTCAAATAATTTTCTTGTCTATTTTTCTTACAAATTAATTTTATTTGATATTTACTCTTGAAACAACTAAAGGAAGTGCCAACTTAACTGAACGTCAATCAAGTTGTGTCATAGTCGTCCTTAGAAACAGGTTGGTGGGATCAGATTCATGTTAATGACATATAGGAGAATTATTGCACATGTTTATGTATTACAAGACCTCCTTTTTTGACAATAGCCATGTGATAATGTCCTTTAGGAAGCAGTCAAGGTTGAAGTTATTGGTCGATAGTGCATTTTCTTGCTTCTTTGAAGAGTAGACTTCTCTATATCAAAATTGTTACTGCACAGGTTTCATGTTTTTCACTAAAGTTTCTCTCTAAAGTTGTTGGTCTCCTCTGGTTCATTTATAGATTTATTGGGACAATATTCAGAAAGATTTGAAACAAGTTTTGTTGGTCCCTTTGTATTTATTTAGCAAAAAGAAATATCTGGACGGCTTCTCATGACGGAAGATCTGGATAGAAATGTGACTGAAGTCTTTGATTAGTTCTGGTTTCGAAGAAAATTTCAGCAGTTTTAATCCAGTTTCTGACTGTCTTGATGAATTACGTTTTTTCCTTCTAATATTTTGAGTGGTTATTTGTCATGGCTAGCCATATATTACTTTATTTCATAGTTTGTCATCATACTAATATTTTAAGTAGGTAGCAACACTTGTCTTTTGTAATCTTCCACATATGGAGTAGTTGGCTATGAATCATTTGTTTATGCAATGAATTACATCATTATGAATGTGATCTTACCTTGTCAGTTGACTGAACATGAACGTTTTTAGCTTCTTCAATACTGAATGAAGTTCCAGTGAAGGATCATGGATTGTGAGAATAAGGATTCTGAGCTTAGAAAATTTGGATCATCTCGCACAAGCAGTGCCAGTTCTTCTATCAGGAGGCGTTCTTTGAGTTTATCACTTTCTCTCCCTAAACATCTGAATGATGATGATGAAAACGAATCTGTTTCAGAAGCAGGAGATATTGGGGATCGAGAGCTTCAAAGCAATAGGTACAGTGGGAGTGGCAGGCTAAAATTTATTGGTGAAAATGCACCAGAACATGGAGTGGCCGTTTCCATTTCAGAGGACACTATGTTGGAGTCCAATGCCAATTCATCATGGTCTCGTTATCCCAATGCTATGAGTAGTGTTACTCCTGTATCCCCCACAAAATTAATCAGTCAACCCGAGCATAAAAAGAATGTGAGTATGGTTAAATTGCCTGTAGGCTTATTCTAGGTGTTCCAATCTTTCTTCTCCAGTAACATTTGTTCTGACCAAGCAGTGGTCTTCATGCAGGATGAAAAAACAGAGGTGCCATGGGTTTTGGAGTATACTTCATGCCTCTTGTTTCTAGCTGTACTTGGAATATTGGGGGTAATGTGCAATATGTTTTATTTTGAGTCCAGTAAACAAGGAATGATCATCAATTCCTTTTAGTTTGCATAGAACATTTTTGCCTTTCCAAATAGAAGGGAAGTATGGTATTTTGTCATTGTCCTACCATTTTGCTTTATTGGCTCGTTTTCACTTGGAGTTCAGTATATATCCCTGATTGTCTCTCACTGCTCTCACATTAATTTCAAATAGGTTAATTTCCAACGCTTTTGCACAGTTAATATTTTTATTTGTTTTTAAGTAAACCATTGTCCTGTAGGCTTCTTCTATACTGGTCTGTTCTATACTTCTAATTGTCTATTTTATGGTAGCTATATCATGGATTGAACTTTCTAAAAGCAACATTTGTTTTTCCAAAAATTGCGGTATGATGTATATTATTTTTGAGAAGGTATGATGAGGCAGTTTCAGTTGTTTTTGTTTGTTGAAAATGCGAACAGTATCTTGTCTGAAGATATTTCATCACCTGAATCTTATTTTTGGACAAAGTTAATGTTGATTTGATGAAGATTAACACATTTTAAATCTGCTACTCTTTAAGGTCGAGGCATTTGTGTGTAAGAACTCTTTTCTTCAGTTTTAGTGATAGGATTATTGCTCCATAGTACTTGGATAGGCTTTTGCAAGAACTCAAAATAACCAGTCTACACAAGGAAATATAGGGAAGATCCCTCACATAGCAAAGCTCTTGAGCTATAGCTATATATGCTGACGTGCAGGACCATCATTTGTTTTGGTGATTGGCTTGTTAGGAAGTCCATTTGTACCTTTACTTGTGTTTTCTTTCTGTTCGATTATATCTTTGTTCATTTTTCTGGAACACTAGAATCAGCTTTGTACTTTCTAAAAAAATAGCAAAATAGCAATAGATGGTAGTGCAACTTTACAGGGATCTGATTATGTAATAGTCTGCAGGTTTTGTTGAGGTATGGTCTCCAAAAATTATTTGGACCAGGAATAGTTGGTGCCACAAGTGATCATAGTTATATGTATCTGGACCTGCCTTCTAACATGGTATACCATTCTGTTCCTATTCTTTTTCTTTTCTTTCTGTACTTGTGTATCTGCTTCATGCAGCAAGCAGAATCTATGACAATGGCAGTGGACAGGATTTAGTTAAAAACATGGAATTGTATCCAGGTTACAAGATATCAAATATATAATGCCAATTTGTGCCATGGAGCAATGTCAAATTGATTTTCCCTTTTATTTCATGTTGTTCTGGCTTCTCTTCAAGCTATGAAAAATTGTTAGTTGAAAGAGTTCAGAAAAAAGTTTATTCGATGAGCGCAAAGTTTGAGGAATTCTCAGCAATTTATTGAATATTTGATGTAGTTGCTCTTAATTTAGAAGATATTATCAAACATATTCCACTCTAGATTAGAATGAAGCGTAACAAACTATACACACATGATGGTTATTTACAGCTATATTGGTAAGGTTCATAGGGTTATCATGCTTGTTGGATAGACGACAGGGTTAGTACTTATACTTGGTTCTTGTAGTCTGATACGTGAATATTCATATGTAATTGCAATCGCTTGTTTGTTTCTACTTCTGTACATCCTTGATCAGCAAGGTCAGAACTTGATAATATGCTCAACCAAGAACTTGCGGTTTTGGCATTTTTCTGTTTCTCTTATAACTCATTTGTGCTGATTGTATTTTCTTATTGACCTCATGCAATTTATTTTACCTGCTAAAGGTCGGTTCATTCTTGATGGGTTGGTTTGGTGTGGTCTTTAAAGAGGACATTTCCAGAATTTCAAGTCAATTGGCAATTGGATTGTCAACTGGTTTTCTAGGAAGCCTTACTACTTTCAGTGGTTGGAACCAAAAAATGCTCGAGCTTAGTATTGAAGGGCAGTGGGTTTTCATAGTTCTTGGCTATGTGATAGGTATATATTATTTTTGTGCATAAATGTACAGTTGGTGTGTTAAGTGCTGGTGTAGATTTAACTTCATAAAAGTTATTTTTGCCTTTTTTAACTCTTGCTTGGCTTTTCAGAGGAACCATCATGTCCATTTTTAAAACTTATTATTGATATGCTATGAATTCTTGTAGGTTTATTTCTTGTTGCCTACTCAATCATATTTGGAATTGAGACTGCCAAAGGTGCCAATTGGCTCTACAAAAGAGCTACTATGAATACATCCAACTCGGGCACCAACTACCATTGGAGAGTAGATAGCTGCAAGCGCCATTTAATAGTTATACTCTTTCTACTACTCATTCTAGCATCGCTCTGGAGTATGAGCATAGGACTGGAGGTAAATGAATTCAGCAGTGGCAGCCCAAACTCGCAGTTGTGGCTGGCCTGCATAGTTGGTCCATTTGGTGTGTGGATCAGGTGGTTTTTAGCACGACTAAATGGACGTGGTTTAGGAAAATCAGGCTTGCTCAAATGGGTGCCTTTTGGGACTTTGATTGCAAATGTATCAGCAGCTTGTGTCATGGCAGCACTTGCGACCTTGAAGAAAGCAGTAAGTAGACATATAATTTTTTTTAACATAACGGTTTCATGTCATAATCTCTTAGCTCTGATTAACACCTCTTTTAATGTATACAAAGGTTAATTGTATGTGTATATTCTTATGTTAGGTCAACAAACAGACGTGTGATACTGTTGCTTCTGGTATCCAGTTCGGGCTATTGGGTTGTCTAAGTACAGTTTCCACTTTCGTTGCTGAATTTCATGCAATGAGAGGAAGCAAGTACCCATGGAGGGCGTATGTGTACGCGTTGTGTACAATGCTTATATCATTCTTCTTGGGGACACTTGTATACTCTGTGCCTGTTTGGGTTGAAAATTTCAACTAGAGTGTCAAAAATACAAGATCAACAGTTGATGAGTAGTATATCTAATGGCGAATGCAACAGTTGATTGTTTCCCAGCTCCAAAGGAAACAAGAAGAGATACAAGAGAATATTACTAAATTGGGAAATGAATTTTTTTTCCTGAATACAGGTAATTTCCTGAGTGCACAGTTTAAGGATGTAATGGCGTTACCTGCGCTTTCGTGTCTCTCAGTGTGGTCAGCACTGGGTGTTTCCGAGAAGCGAGACTTACACCCATTCGCATTAGTTCATCCAAAGTTCCTTGCGCTTATGCACGAATTATTGAATAAGCCATTTCTGGTATAGTTTTCTTTGAGCGCAAATCAAAAGGTGATCCGTCCTTTCTCCTCCTTTTGTCATAAGGTGTGGTCTGACTCTGAAAAAAGAAAATCCCGTGTTTTTCCAAGTTGTATCAACAAATTGTTGTAACTTCATTGTAGGCCAGTTTTAATCTAGAATTGGCATAAACAATTATAGTTATTTTCTCTAAATTGGCTTTTGGTATTTTTATCCCTTATTTTTTTTTTTGGGGGGGGGGGGGGGGGACAATAGCATTTTAACTCCCTTTGTATAATATTAGACATATTTAACCTTCAATTACAATTTTTATCCTCAAGTTGATAGAAGTTAAAAATTTAACAACGAGAAAAAAGATGATAATGTGGTCCATCAATTTGTTTTATTGCCGTCTCTTGTTCTCTGCTTTTCTATAATTCTGTATTTGGATATATGTTCTAATAAATTTGATTTTACCTTGGAGGGATGGACAGATGTGTGGATAGATTATCACTTTCACGATGTTGTAATTTAACAAAAAACTTTTGATAATATCACAACTATATAAATAAATTAACCTAAAATTTCTGTCTGACAAAAGATGGCAAAGGATCTCCCATTTTTACCTTGAATTTGTGAAGAAGAGGAAGAACATAGAGCCACCTGACCCTTTAAGAGTTTACCTTTGAGTGGTGGTTTCAACCACAATTTTTTTTTTTTTTTAATTCGAATAAAAATAATGATTAACTTTGGTTAATTTGAGGTATCAAAATGGTATGCTAATTGAAGATTAAAAACACTTCGTTGAATTATATAAGGATCAAGATGGGAATAAGGGTGTAGATGGAGACCAAAATCGCTATTTGCGCTTCTCAAAATCAACTAAATTAGAGCCCCAAATTTCAGCCCAATCGAATAACCCCTGGATACCCAAATACCTCATTAAATCACGAACCTCTATCTCAATTTCTTTAATAGGTCCATCTTCATTCTCAACTTAATATATAACCTTCGGAAAATTAAATTTACCCCCCTTTGAAGCAAATTATTTACATTCATATACTTTTTTACATTTTATGCATCTTTACTATTAAAATTCGCCCTACTATTAAAATTTGCACGCTCATGTCATGCTGACGTCAGCACTCACCTTGTATGATACACCAATAGGGTGTATATATACCGACAGGGTACCACAGAGAATTAAACTCGGTTCTATATGATACCGATATGGTATCAATACCGATAGAGTATCACAAAAAATATATTTTCGACTAATTTAGAATTAAATAAATAAGTTTGTAACTTTAATAATTTTCTCTTAATTATTTTATTTATTAAAAAAAGAGTTCAAAATTATATGATATCGACAGGGTATCAATATACAGATGAAATATATTTTCTACATATTTAGAGTTTAATATATAATTTTGTAACTTTAATAATTTTCTAGTCCTATATGATACCGATATGGTATAAATATATCGCCGAAGTATCACAATGAATATATTTTCTACTAATTTAGAGTTTAATAATTTTTTCATTTGTTACTTATTTTTTTTAAAAAAAACATAATCCTATATGATACCAATGAGGATCAATATACCGCCAGAGTATCATAGAAGATTGAACTTATTCAATATGATACTGGTTTGATATAGTTATACCACCGGAGTATCACAGAGAATTACTTCATAATATTCATGTTGATATGATGCTGACATCAACACGATGTCAGAGCGAAATAAAAAGGGGGAAGTGAGGTAAGAAGGTGAATAGTTTGGGCCATGGGTCCATTAAAGATAAATAATTTGAATTGGATCCATTAAGAGTAAATATTTGGAGAAGTTTTATATATATACAAAAAAATAGCCCACGTTTTTTTTATTACAAAAAGTATTTATTACATAAATACACGACTTATTTTATCTAAATTTCCAATATTCCCTACCATTTAAACTAATTACTAAAATCCTTTTTTTTTTGTTTTTCCCATTTTTTTGATACCTAAACAATTAATACTTTTTTACTTCCTTTTTTATGCCTTTTTTTTTTGTAACAATCCAATCAAATCAATCACTTAATTAATTACTTCCCATTCCCGGTTTATTTGCATTCAGTTACCATTTTTAAAATAACATTGGGAAGTCAAACCTGTAACTCCTTTTTTCACAGCTCTTTTTTGAAGTATCTTCTTCTTTTTCTGTCTTTTTTTTCTTTTAAAATTTAATGTACCTCTCTGTCTCGTTCACCGGAAAATCAAGAATTCGACGTGAAAATACCCATTTCAAAGTTACACTATTCCGAGACACCGCCGATAAACCCATTGAAAACCAAGACACCATCTCGTCGGAAAACCCCCATTTTGCCTGAACATTCAGAAACCATACTCATTTCGGTATTCCCTTTTTTTAGAAGGATTATTCCCTACAGAAATCATTGCCTGTATTCGAAGATACCACTGTCTCTCTCTCCGACGTCCTCTCTCGCCGGCTCCTTTTCCGGCAAAATCCTTGGGCGTCTTCTTCAGCTTCAGGCGGCGACCATTTCAGGCCAGAGGCAGAAAATCCGGCGACCATTCCCGGCAAAAATCAACCCAGTCAGATTCTGACCATAAATAGAAAATCCGGCGACCACGTATTTCAAGAATCAACCCAGGTTCTATCGTTCCTCCCTTTCTA
Organism: Solanum rostratum; assembly: GCA_029948455.1. NCBI lineage: Eukaryota > Viridiplantae > Streptophyta > Magnoliopsida > Solanales > Solanaceae > Solanum > Solanum rostratum. The sequence continues at coordinate 25,350,695 of CM057049.1, forward strand.
CTTCTTGAATACTGCTGTAGCTTTTGAATTCTTTGTTACTTTGATTTTTCACTGCGATTTTGTACATTTGGTTATTCCAGTAGTATACAGTTTATACATTATTGCTTACATTACATTACTGCAAATTTCTTTTGGTAGTATTTTATACATTACTGCTTTACATTAATATTAGTTTGATAATTTCTTTTGATAGTATTTTATACATTACTGCTTTACATTACATTAATAATTTCTTTTGGTAGTATTTCTATTGGAGTTTGCTTATCTGACTTATTGGGAGTGGTTTGTGAGAGTAATTCGTAGGTGGCATCCGGATCTGATGGTGGAGTAAGGTCATGTCGTTGGTTTGGGTCGGGGGTAAGAGGTAGGGGTGGTAGGAAGGGCACAGGCTATTCTAAATTAAGGGTAGGATCGTGGAATATAGGTACACTTACAGGGAAATCCATAGAGCTAGTAAAGTGTCTTAAGAGGAGACAAATTAATATAGCGTGTGTTCAGGAGACTAGATGGGTAGGGACCAAAGCTCGGGATGTAGACGGGTTCAAGTTATGGTACTCGGGGGGTTCTAGGGACAGAAATGGTGTAGGTATACTAGTAGATGAGGACCTTAGGGATTATGTGGTGGAGGTTAGGAGGTTTAACGATAGGATGATGTCTATTAAACTGGTGGTGGGTAAGCATGTAGTGACTGTAGTTAGTGCCTATGCGCCCCAAGCAGGTCTAGAGGAGGAAGTCAAGAGGCTCTTTTGGGAAGAGTTGGATGAGGTGGTGAGGGGCATACCAATGACGGAAAAGCTTTTCATTGGGGGAGACTTTAACGGACATATTGGGGCTACCAGTAGTGGGTTTGAAGATGTCCATGGAGGCTTTGGTTTTGGGGAAAGGAATGGAGGGGGGACGTCTCTCTTGGATTTTGGCAAAGCCTTTGAGTTAGTTATTGCTAACTCATGTTTCCAGAAGAGGGAAAGTCACTTGATAACCTTTCAGAGTGCGGTAGCTAAAACTCAAATTGATTACCTACTTCTACGAAAAGGTGATAGAAGCCTTTGTAAGAATTGCAAAGTTATTCCGAGTGAGAGTATTTCCACTCAACATAGGCTTCTAGTGATGGACATAGAGATTAAGAGAGAAAAGAAGAGGAAGATTGTCTATGCCCAACCGAGGATTAGATGGGGGGGTCTAACTCCTGCCCTCTCGCTTGAGATGGAAGGAAAGTTGAGAGATTTAGAGGCCTGGAGTAGTAGTGGAGATGTGAATAATATGTGGGACAATACTGCTGGTTACATTCGAAAGGTAGCCTCTGAGGTACTAGGGGTTTCGAGAGGAACCTTTGGGGGACGTCGAGGTGATTGGTGGTGGAATGAAGAAGTTCAAGACAAAGTAAAAGCTAAGAAGGTGGCCTATACAAAATGGTTGGAGTGTAGGGAGGAGGATGAAAAACAAAGGCTTAAGGAGATTTATAAGACGGCTAAGTCAGAAGCAAAGATGGCGGTGACGAGTGCTAAGACAGCAGCGTTTGAGCGCCTATATGAGGAGCTAAGTGATAAAGGCGCGGACAAGCGAATGTATAGGCTTGCTAAAGCGAGAGAAAGGAAAGCTCGCGACTTGGATCAAGTGAAGTGCATCAAGGATGAGGAGGGAGAAGTGTTAGTGGATGTGACATCTATTAAACAAAGGTGGCAAGCTTACTTTTATAAACTTTTAAATGAAAAAGGAGATAGTGATATGGAGCTGGGCGAGTTAGCATATTCCGAAAGTCATCGAGACTTTGGTTATTGCAGGCGGTTCAGAGTTGAGGAGGTTAGAAGGGCTATTAGTAGGATGAAGAGAGGGAGGGCGCTCGGACCGGATGAGATTCCGATAGATTTTTGGAAGAGCATGGTCAAGGATGGCATAGAGTGGCTGACTAGACTGTTCAATACTATCATGAAGACGGCTAAGATGCCGGAGGAATGGAGGAGGAGTACAATGGTCCCACTGTACAAGAACAAAGGTGATATTCAAAGTTGTAATAATTACAGGGGTATCAAGTTGTTGAGTCATACTATGAAGGCATGGGAGAGAGTGGTGGAGATGAGGGTGAGAAAAGTAGTTTCTATCTCAGAAAACCAGTTTGGATTCATGCCAGGACGGTCGACTACTGAAGCGATCCACCTTGTTCGGAGATTAGTGGAGAAATACAGGGAAAGTAAGAAGGACCTTCATATGGTGTTCATTGATCTTGAGAAGGCCTATGACAAAGTCCCGAGGGATGTCCTATGGAGGTGTTTGGAGATGAAAGGCGTCCCAATGGCATATATTAGAGTGATAAAGGACATGTATGACGGGGCCATAACTCGGGTAAGAACGGTGGGAGGAGATTCTGAATATTTTCCTGTTTAGATGGGACTTCACCAAGGATCTGTGCTAAGCCCTTTTTTATTTTCCTTGGTGTTGGATGAGCTGACGCGATCTATCCAGGAGGGAGTCCCATGGTGTATGTTGTTTGCAGATGACATAGTACTGATTGATGAGACCCGGACCAAAGTTAATGATAGGTTGGAGGTTTGGAGACACGCTTTGGAGACTAAAGGATTTAAACTGAGCAGGACCAAAACAGAATACTTGGAGTGCAAATTCAGTGTAGCGAGGGAGGAAGTAGACATTGATGTGAGACTTGCAGCTCACCTTATCCCCAAGAAGGAAAGCTTCAAGTATCTGGGGTCTATCATCCAGAGTAGTGGGGATATCGACGATGATGTCACACATCGTATTGGGGCGGCTTGGACAAAATGGAGGTTGGCCTCTGGAGTATTGTGTGATAAGAAGATACCATCTAAACTCAAAGGTAAGTTCTACAGAATGGTGGTTAGACCTGCTTTGTTGTATGGGGTGGAGTGTTGGCCAATAAAGAATGTACATGTTCAGAAAATGCAGGTCGCAGAAATGAGGATGTTACGATGGATGTGTGGTCACACCAGGAGCGACAAGATTAGGAACGAGGTCATTCGGGAGAAGCTAGAGGTGGCCCCTGTAGCTGACAAGATGAGGGAAGCGAGACTGCGATGGTTTGGACATGTACAGAGAAGGAGTACTGATGCCCCTGTTAGAAGGTGTGAGAGATTAGATTTGGGAGCTATACGTAGGGGTAGAGGTAGACCAAAAAAGTATTGGGGGGAGGTGATTAGAAACGATATGGTGAAACTTGATCTCACCAAGGACATGACCTTAGATAGGAAGGAGTGGAGGTCGAGAATTGAGTAGCAGGCTAATAGGGAGGATAGGAAGGAGTGGTAATTGTCTGTCTTTTATATGTTATTTATCTGCCTTTATATGTTTACTATCTTGTATCTAGGTATTATTATGTGCTCTTCTCTTTTTGCCTGTGTATCGTATCTAGCGTGTTCTGCTGATGGGTTTTTGTGACGAGGGTTTCCAGGAAACAGCCTCTCTACCTATGTGGTAGTGGTAAGGTCTGCGTACATCTTACCCTCCCCAGACCCCACTTGTGGGATTTCACTGGGTATGTTGTTGTTGTTGTTGTTGTTGTTGTTTTTCCCTCTTCTTCAATTTTTCCGTCACTTTCCCTCTTCCTTTTCTATTTTCGTCACTTTCACCATCTTTCTTCTCCATTTTTCCGCCGAGATTTTTCTTTTTTTATGGAATCTCCTTCTTTTAGTCTTGGTTTAACCCAATTCCTTGGTCCCACACACACATGAGTAGCAGACTACTGTTTAATTAATACCTGCAGGTGATGATACTTGCACAATGTGTTAAAACACATTTTGATACCTGCATTTTGAGTCACACACATGTTGGTGATACATGCATTTTTGTTCACACACATGTGTAGTGATACATGCATTTTTTGTCCCACACACACGTGAGTAGCAGACCATTGTTTAATTGACACCTGCAGGTTGGTGATACATGCACAATGTGATAAACACATTTTGATACCTGCATTTTGAGTCACACACATGTTGGTGATACCTGCAATTTGAGTCACATACATGTGTAGTTATACTTGATTTTTTGATCACATGTCTACTTGATATATACATGCAAAGATGTGGTAAAAGATGCAGATGCGGTGACACCTGCATTTAATGATACCTGCAACTTTTATAGGTCGACCGCAGATTCGATGCCCTTGAGCAGTTAATGATTTCACATCACAATGACACATCAGATTCCCATCTTCCCGAATAACGAATCAAATTAAAATTTTCATCTCCGTTGAAGAACGAATCAACAATGGCCGAACTGTGTTATTTTTTATTAATTTTTTTTTAAAAAATAAAACGAATTTGGTAACATGATTCTGTTTGAGAATTTGCTTGGATTCTTTATTTCTAAACAGTCCAATCAGCGTCAATTAAGGAATCAGATTAAAAGATCTATTAGGATTCCTTAATTAGTGAAACTGTTTTCATATTTAACAATCCTTTATTAGGTATCACCCGCTATTTTTTAGGTATCTTCCTTCTATGCCTGTGTATCAAATGGCTCATAAAAATTGGTATAATTAGTAATTTGGATAAAAGTCGGTATTTTTGGGTATTTCCTTCATTCAGTTTGGTATTTGTCAAATTTATACTTACAAAAAGTAGTCCATGAAGGTCATGGACTCAACATAGCTCAGATCAGCCCAAGACCATTAAGCCCTTTTTGCTCAAATCAGCCCAAGATCGAATTTTACCATTTTTTTATTCTTTTTTTTCAGCATTTTTTTTGAAATTATTTTATTTTTATTTTGCAGTTGTGTTTTATATAAAAAAAATTCAAAAAAATCATGTATTTATTGGGCAACATTATTTTCTATTAAAAGTATTTTATTTTTATTTAATTGTGATTTTGTGTATATATATATAAAAAAATTCCAAAAAAAAAAAAATCATATTTTTTTTCATGTATCAATATTGTATACATATGTATAAACATACATCAATATTATATAGATAGTTATGTAATGTATCCCCATTGTATAGATTATGTATAATCATGTATTAATATTATATAAATAGTTTGTAAATGTGTATCGATATTATATAAATTGCATACAAATGTGTGTCGATATTATATAAATAGGTATGGAATGTATCGAAGTTATATAAATGGTGCATAATCGTGTATCAATATTGTATAAATAATTATGTAATGTATCGATGTCAATATTTATTTGGACATCATGCATTCCCACCTTAATAAAAAAAAGAATAAATAAGAAATAATAAAATGATAAAAAAAATTCACAAAAGAAGTGAAACAATTAAAAAAGATTTTTTTAAAAAAGAGCAAATAAGACATTTTTAAAAAATATTATGTAATAGACAAATGGACAAAAAATATTAATTGACCCACCTTCCAAAAAGCAAAAAAATAAAAAAAAAAAAAAGAAAAGAAAGAAAGAAAGAAAGAAAAAACAGATGCGACAAAATAAGAAGAAACAAAATAAAAAGGAGCATGCCAGAAGGCCAAATGGCCATTAATCAAATTTGTAAATCAAATAGCCAATGGAGCCGAAATTGGCCATTTCATGTAATAAAAAATAATGGAATATTGTTTGTGTAAATAATTTTTCTCAGTGGCCCGAGGGTGTAATTATCCCTAAATATTTGTGCAGTTTTTCCTATAACCTTTCTTTAGAAATCTTAAGCCCTAGTTTATTCTTACTCCCTTAGTGGTTGTCACGCCCGGGGAGGGTACCCTAGGCGTGGCCGGCACCCAGAGACTATTGCTAGTCCACAAGTGGATCACTCGATCATCAGGACAGTCACTCAACATCAAGCATAGCGGAGATAATAGAATAAAACAATGAGCGGCATAAATCAGTCTACATCAATAAGAAGGGCCAATGGCCAATAACTCAGTCTCAACATCAAGAATAAATAAAGATAAGTACTGACTCAACCCAAAAAGGGAACAAACCTCAACATTAAACCTCAACTCATGTCTATGAAGCCTCTAACTCAACTAAACAATCTAAGAGGGTACCATGACAGGCCATGGCTCCCCAACTCAATAATTAAAATAATGGGTGAAGGAAAAAGGACTCCTCCGGATAGAAAGGAGGGCTCACCAATGACAAAAATCAAATCTTCAAACCTCAATGATGCGTCTGCTGAAGTCCTCTACCTCCTGTATCAGCATCATGAAATGATGCAGCGCCGAGTGGCGTCAGTACGTGGAATGTACGGTATGTAAGATGACTAAATATAACAGTATAGATAGAATAGTATAGGGATAGCATCAACTCAACATCATACTCCGTCAGAATGTCAAATGTCTATCTAAGGCAAGAATAAATAGTAGACAAATGACCTATCAATATCTCATCAATACATCAGACTCATCTGAAGGAACTCGACTCGACTCAACTCAACTCGAATGGACTCATGCCTGTCTAGGACAAAGACAAAGAGTAGATAGTAAAACATCAACATCCATCAAGACTCATACCATCACATCAACATCAGGATTCTACTAGTAAGGAACCTAGCTGGGAGTTTCTCTAACCAACAACCATCACCTATGAGCCGGTGATGATACAACGAAGCAATGCCATTGCCACATCCATCCAGTAACCTTCCCAGGGTAAAGGACATCACCATCAGTGGATCCACAAGAAACAACATCAGTCCTCTTTTGGGACAAGAAAACATTTGTATTACGGTTCGATCCTGTCTCCTACGCGGGCCACGTAGTTAATGAGTTCGAGTGGGACTCACTCTCACCCATTTCGATGCTCAATACTCCTCCCAAAACTTGACATGCTCATAAAATATCATCATCAAGATTTCTCATCATCGATCCCATGGGGACAAAGTACTTCAACATCAACATCATCATCAACATCAACTCATCTCATCAATATCAATATTATCTCATCAGCATCAACATCATGGACTCAAAACATTCTTTTAGAATTTAGTTTCAAGTTTTTAAGACTCATGAACATTATTTTCATCAACATCATCATTAAAACTCTCAACAAATTGGAACACAACAATAACAACATCACGTACATCATTATCGCGAAGGCTTTAGACTCATCCCCTAAGTTCATTCTTGCATTCTTTAGTGAAATAGACATAAAATTTTGTAAAAATCATTCATGGAAACAACTTATGCAGAAATCAAGTTTGTGATGATCATCAATTTAAGAAAATACATGAATTAAGAAGAATCTCAGTAAAATACTCAAGGATTTTCACATATAACTCATCATCTTCAATCATAGACTCAATTTACTCAAAGGGGGCACATGGAAGAACAATCCCATGCTTTAGGTTAGCTTTACATACTTAGGATGATTGCTAACAAAACAATCCCTTGTAACTTCCTCTTGACTCTTCAATTTCAACTCTTCTCTACTCTCCTCAAGCCCTAGCTTGTTAGCGTTGTTAGGAAGAAGATTTAGAATGGGGTTTTAGACCCTTTCTTCGTGAAAACAGCCTATATTTATCGTGTATAAGTTTTAGAAGATGTTAGGAATGGACTAGAATGCCCCTCGAATTTTTAGAAAATTTTCAGCCGCGAAATAACCCAGTCCGCGACGTGAACTGGTCGCGAACAGTTCATTTTTGGCAAAAACTTTTCTGAATGAGTTTTCTCAATCACATCGAAAAACTATGGAAAAATATAAATCCCTCTCCGCGATGGGTGCACGGCACGGCTCTGTCGCGTATCTCCACTATTTTTTGTTTCGGAACAAATATCTTTTGACTCGGTCGCTCTAAAAATCAACCGAGACCCTTCTCCCACTTACTTTTTTGCATTGATCACAAATCCGACCTCAGATTTTCCCTCTGAGCATCGTAAGACGTGTTATGCGCACTTCTCTCCTCTAGGAGTATTTTGGTAAAAAAATTTCGGGTGTTACATCATCTCTCCCTTGGGATAATTCGTCCCCGAATGATGAGTGGAGCGGTATTATGGTACAAATAGACTCAAGACTCATCTCGATACTCACTCAACAACTCAATTCTCAACTCTTCATCGACCTCAATAACTCTACTCAGAACATCAAGAATAAACACATCAACTCAGGATAGAAAGATCAAGTTAAGTTAAGGATAGAAACATCACCCCGATATTCTCGTCATCAGGCACGAATAGGTGTGGGTATTTGGCTCTCATCTCTTCCTCAGCTTCCCACGTGGCTTTCTCAACAAATTGATTCCTCCACAAAACTTTAACGGAGGCTATCTCTTTGTTTCTCAGTCTGCAAACCTGTCGATCATGGATTTGGACTGGAATTTCCTCATAGGACAAGCTATCTCTGGCTCCAGTGCTCTCAACAAGGATCACCAAGGTAGGATCTCCTTAACACACATTCAATATAGAAATGTGGAACACCGGATGGATTTCATCTAACTCAGAAGGTAACTCTAGCTCATAAGCAACCTTCCCAATTCTCCTCACAATCTGATAAGGGCCAATACAGCGAGGACTTAATTTCCCCTTCTTCCCAAGCCTCATGACACCCTTCATGGGTGATACCTTCATGTATACCAAATCTCTCACCTCGAACTCTAAGTCCCTTCTCCTCACATCGGTGTAAGACTTCTGTCGGCTTTGTGTAGTCTTTAACCTCTCTCTAATAATCTTCACCTTTTCCATGGACTAGTGGACAAGGTCATGCCCTATTAACTCGGCTTCTCCAATCTCAAACCACCCAATGGGTGATCTACATCTCCTCCCATACAAGGCCTCTTAGGGGGCCATTTGAATGCTCACATGATAACTATTGTTATATACAAATTCAATCAGTGGTAGATGGTCATTCCAGTTCCCTTTGAAGTCAAGGACGCAGGCTCTCAACATATCTTCTACCACTTGAATGGTGCGCTCCGCCTGACTATACGTTTGTGGATGAAAGGTAGTACTCAAATTTACCTTGGTACCCAATCCGTTCTGGAATGACCTCCTAAAGTGAGAAGTAAATTGGGCTCCTTTGTCCAAAATGATGGATAAGGGAATTCCATGCAACCTCACAATCTCTTGGGTGTACATCTTGGCATACTCCTTCGCAGTATTAGTTGTCTTTACTGCCAAGAAGTGTGCTGATTTAGTCATCCTGTCTACAATCACCCATATGGAATCATGTTGCCTCAGGGATCTCGGTAGGCTGGTGATGAAGTCCATGTTAACCATCTCCCACTTCCACTCTGGAATCTCAAAGTTCTGAGCCAAGTCACTTAGCTTTTGATGCTCAACCTTCACTTGCTGGCAATTTGGGCATTTTGAAACGAACTTAGCAATATCCCTCTTCATTCCACTCCACCAATAGACTTCCCTTAAGTCGTGCTACATTTTGGTAGAGCCCAGATAAATGGAGTACCTAGTGTTGTGGGCTTCAACCATGATCATCTTTCGAGAACCATCAACATCAGGAACACATAGACTACTCTGGTATCTTAACACCCCATCTCCCCCTTTAGAGAAGACCATCACTTTTTGTTTGTGGACAGCCTCCTTCAATTGGAGTATGATAGGATCTCAATCTTGCTTCTCTTTTATTTCTGCTAGTAGGGATGACGTAGACCTACTCTGCACATTAATCTCCCCTCGTTATTTTCCTCGAGTTGGACTCCCAATCGAGCCAACCTATGCACTTCCTTCACTAGCTCTTTCTTCTCTTCCTCAACATGGGTCGTGCTACCCATTGACAACCTGCTAAGAGTATCAGTAACAATGTTAGCTTTACTTGGGTGGTATAAGATGCTTATTTCATAGTCCTTGAGCAATTCCAACCATCTCCTATGTCGCAGGTTGAGCTCTCTATGACTGAAGACATACTGCAGGCTCTTGTGGTTAGTGAACATGTCCATATGCACTCCATACGAGTAGTGGCGCCAGATTTTAAGTGCAAACACTACCGCCGCCAACTCAAGATCATGGGTTGGATAGTTCCTCTCATGAACTTTAAGCTGCCTAGAAGCATAGGTTATCACCTTCCCTCACTGCATCAATATACAACCCAACCCAACTCTTGATGCATCACAATATAATACAAAATCTTCCATCCCATCGGGCAACATCAAAACAGGTGCGGTGGTCAATCTAATCTTCAGCTCTTGGAAGCTCCTCTAGCATTCCTCAGACCACTGAAACTTGACCTTTTTCGAAGTCAGCTTGGTCAACGGTGCGATAGGGAAGAAAATTCATCAATAAATCTACAATAGTATCCTACCAACCCCAAGAAACTCCTTATATCAGTTGGAGAGATCGGTCTTGGCCAGTACTTAACCGCTTCAATCTTCTGGGAATCTACTCGAATTCCGTCACCCAAAACAACATGGCCTAGGAAAGCCACTGACTTGAGCCAAAACTCACACTTTGAAAACTTCGCATACAACTCATGGTCCTTAAGAGTCTGAAGGACAATTCTAAGGTGTTTTGAAAGCTCCTCCTCATCCTTCGAATACACCAAAATATCATTAATGAACATGATTACAAACATGTCCAGGTAGGGTCTGAACACTCTATTCATCAAGTCCATGAAAGCTGCAAGTGCGTTCGTCAACCCAAAGGACATGACCAAGAATTCAAAATGGCCATATCTAGTCCTGAAGGCTGTCTTTGGAACATCACATTCTCTCACTTTTAACTGGTGGTAACCCAATCTGAGGTCTATCTTTGAAAAACAAGAGGCACCCTGAAGTTGGTCAAACAGATTATCCATCATGGGGAGAGGATATTTATTCTTGATCATGACCTTGTTCAGTTGCCTATAGTCTATGCACATCCTGATAAACCCATCGTTCTTTCATACAAATAGAACGGGAGCACCCTAAGGGGAAACACTTGGCCTAATAAAGCCCTTCTCTAACAAATCCTTCAACTTCTACTTTAACTCCTTTAACTCACTGGGGGCGATTCTATATAAGGGAATTGAAATAGGCTGCGTTTCGGAAAGAACATCAATCCCGAAGTCAATCTCCTTATCAGGAGGGACTCCAGGCAAATCCTAAAGGAACACCTCAGGAAACTCATTCACAATCAAAGCTGACTCAAGAATAGGGGACTTAGTATCACCAGATTTAACTCGCACGAGGTGGTAAATACAACCTGTAGAAATTAGATTTCTAGCCCTCAGGTAGGAAAAAAATACCGTTGGGTGCAACAGAACTTCCCTTCCACTCTAGGACTGGTTCATTCGGAAATTGGAATTTGACAACTCGGGTCTTACAATCTATTGAGGCATAACAGGCATGGAGACAATCCATACCAAAGATTACATCAAAGTCAACCATCTCCAACTCTACCAAGTCAGCCAAAGTACCTCTATGATAGATGGATACTACACAATCTCTATAGACCCTCTCCGCTAGGATAGTCTCACCAGTGGGAGTAGAAACAGTATAAGGCTCAAGCAAACATTCTAGAAACATCACAAATTTATTGGCCACATAGGGAGTCACAAAGGATAAAGTGGCTCCCGGGTCAAGTAGTGCATAACAATTATAAGAAAAGACTCGTAGCATACCGTAACAACATCTAGTGCAATCTCTTGGTCCTGTCGATGACCCATCGCATACAGACGGTTTGTCCCCCCTCTTACACCCGCGGTAGTAGCCTTCTAATGATTGCCCACAGGGGCGCTGTGGAAGACAGAGCTTTGTTACTCCTATCACCCTACCTCCTCGTAGGACACTCACCCTGAAAATGGCCCGGATGCGCGCATAGATAACAAGCATTTGTGCCCTCACGGCACGCACCAAGGTGAAGTTTGCCACATCTACCACAGGGCAGCTTTCCTCTCGGCCCTTAGGTCATGCTAGCTTGGGACTGAGGACCCTGAGCTCTGAAATTTTGGTGACTATAAGATTTTTTATCATACCTATTTTGCTGTATAGACGCACTTGCCACCGAAGGTGCATAGCTAGAAGACCTCTTCAGAAAGTAAGTTCTATTACCTTTATTCTGCTTCTGTTGGCTGGGCTCATGTCCTGCCGATCTAGCCTTCTTACTCTACTGTTCTTCCCTGTCCTTCTTCTTGTCCTTCTCAGTTTGCTGGGCATAGACCATAAGTCTAGAGATGTGCATACCTGAAATCAGTAATGCTGCCTTACACTCCCTCTTTACATGCCTTCCCAATCCAGACACAAACGTTTTTATTCTCGCCCTCATATCTTGGACCATCTCTGAGGCATATCGGGACAACTGTATGAACTTAAGATTGTACTCTTTGACAGTCAACCCCTCTTGCTTCAGGTTCACAAACTCCTCAACCTTCACCTCTCTCAACTCTTGGGGAAAGAAGTGGTCACAAAAGCACTCTTAAACTCCTCCCACTCAGCTGGTTCAATATCCTCACCTCTACAATCTTCCCATTGGTTATACCAGACATTAGCAACATCCTTAAGCTGATAGGAGACAAGCTCGACCCCTTCAACCTCATTCGCATGCATAGCCCGTAGAATCTTGCACATCTCATCAATAAAGTTTTGCGGGTCCTCCTCAACCTTAGACCCCGTATAGACTGGCGGGTTCATCCTCAAGAAATCTCTACGCCTGGTTGCAGCTGTAGGCTCTTGGGAGCTGGAGATAGGGGCCTGGGGATCTTGGCTATTACTCTGGGAGGCTACCAACTGAGTGAGCATAGCAATGGATCCCCTGAAGTTTGGTTCCGAAGTTGAGGATGACTGAGCAGGTGGTGCCTTTGGAACCTTAGTAGCTCTAGCAGGTAAACCCCGTCTCCCCATCTCAGACTTGGTAGGGAGCTCTGGTGGGGGATTCTTAGCGTTTGGGGTGAGACATCTCTATGGGCAGCAGTGTATTTAGGAGGTATGATCTGCAAACGCGTATCACATAATTTAGAAGAGAGTTTCATAGAGTCAAACTCTATAGCACAAACTTAGAATATCAAAGAAGTGTAGCCTCCTATTTATGAAATGTGGTGCACAACACACACATAAACAAGACTCTACTAGACATGGCTTCATAGACTCCCTAGGACTCTTGAACTCTGTGCTCTGATACCAAGTTTGTCACGCCCCAGGAGGGTACCTTAGGCGTGGCCGGCACCCAAGCGGACCACTCGATCATCAGGACAATCACTCAAGATCAAGTATACCGGAGATAATAGAATAAAGCAATGAGCATCATAAATCAGTCTACATCAATAAGAAGGGCCAATGGCCAATAACTCAGTCTCAATATCAGGGGTAAATAAAGATAAGTACTGACTCAACTCAAAGAGGGAACAGACCTCAACATCAAACCTCAACTCATGTCTATGAAGCCTCTAACTCAACTAAACAGTCTAAGAGGGTACTATGATAGGCCATGGCTCCCCAACTCAATAATTAAAATAACGGGTAAAGGAAAAAAGGGCTCCTCCGGATAGCAAAGAGGGCTCACCAATGACAAAAATCAAATCTTCGAACTTCAACGATGCATCTGCTGAAGTCCTCTACCTCCTGTATCTGCATCATGAAATGATGCAGTGCCGAATGGCGTCACTACGTGGAATATACGGTATGAAAGATGATTGAATATAACAGTACATATAGAACAATATAGGGATATCATCAACTCAACATCAGACTCCGTCAGAAAGTCAAATGTCTATCTAAAGCAAGAACAAAGAGTAGATAAATGACCCATTAACATCTCATCAATACATCAGACTCATCTCAAGGAATTCGACTCGACTCAACTCAACTCGAATGGGCTCATGCACGTCTAGGACAAAGATAAAGAGTAGATAGTAAAACATCAACATCCATCAAGACTCATACCATCACATTAACATCAGGATTCTACTAGTAAGGAACCTAACTGGGAGTTTCTCTGACTGACAACCGTCACCTATGAGCCGGTGATAATACAACGACAGTTGCCACATCCATCCAGTATCCTGCCCGGGGTAAAGGATATCACCATCAGTGGATCCACAAGAAATAACAACATTCCTCTTTTGGGACAAGGAAACATTCGTATTACGATTTGATCCCATCTCCTATGCGGGCCATATAGTTGATGAATTTAAGTGGGACTCACTCTCACCTATTTTGGTGCTCAATACTCCTCCCAGAACTCGACATGCTCATAAAACATCATCATCAAGATATCTCATCTTCGGTCCTATGGGGACATAGTACATCAACATCATCATCAATATCAACTCATCTCATCAACATCAACATCATGGACTCGAAACATTCTTTAGAATTATGTTTCAAGTTTTTAAGACTCATGAACATCATTCTCATCAACATCATCATCAAGACTCTCAACAAATTGGAACACAATAACAACATCACAAACATCATCATTGCCAAGGCTCTAGACTTATTCCCTATTTCATTTTTGCATTCTTTAGTGAAATAGACACAGAATTTTGTAAAAATCATTCATGGAAATAACTTATGTAGAAATTAAGTTTATGATGATCATCAATTTAAGAAAATACATGAATTAAGAAGAATCTCAGTAAAATAATCAAGGATTTTCACATATAACTCATCATCTTCAATCATAGACTCAATTTACTCAAAGGGGGCACATGGAAAAATAATCCCATGCTTTAGGTTAGTCTTACATACCTAGGATGATTGCTAACAAGATAATCCCTTGGAACTTCCTCTTGACTCTTCAATTTTAACTCTTCTCTACTCTCCTCAAGCCCTAGCTTGTTAGCGTTGTTAGGAAGAGGATTTAGGATGGGGTTTTAGACCGTTTCTTTGTGAAAATGACTTATATTGGTCGTGTATAGGTTTTATAAGATGTTAGGAATGAACTAGAATGCCCCTCAAATTTTTAGAAATTTTAGGTTGAGTGGCCAGCTTCAAATCAATGTCTGCTTCATCCCTCGCAACACTGAATGTGCACTTCATGTATTCTGTTTTGGCCCTGCTTAGTTTGAATCCTTTGGACTCCAAGGCGTGTCTCCAAGCCTCCAACCTATAATTAACTCTAGTCTGAGTCTCATCAATCAGTACTATGTCTTCTGCAAATAGCATACACCATGGAACCTCCTCCTGGATGGATCACGTCAGCTCATCTATCACTAGGGAAAATAAAAAAGGGCTCAACACAGATCCTTGATGGAGTCCCATCTCAATAGGAAAATAATCTGAGTCTCCTCCTACCGTTCTTACCCGAGTCTTGGCTTCGTCGTACATATCCTTAATCTCCCTGATATATGCCATTAGGACACCTTTCACCTCTAGACACCTCCATAAGACATTCCTTGGAACTTTGTCATTGGCCTTCTTGAGATCGATGAACACTATATGAAGGACCTTCTTTCTTTCCCTATACTTTTCCACTAATCTTCGGACAAGATGAATTGCTTCAGTAGTCGACCTCCCCGACATGAATCCAAACTAATTTTCTGAAATTGACTAAATGGAGGCTTGCATCGGGAGTGTTGTGTAATAAGAATATACCACCTAAACTCAAAGGTAAGTTTTACAGAATGGTGGTTACCATCTTTGCTGTATGTGGTAGAGTGTTGGCCAATAAAGAATGCACATATTTAGAAGATGCATGTCACAGAGATGAGGATATTGAGATGGATGTGTGGTCACACAAGGAGGGATGAGATTAAGAATGCGTTCATTCGGGAGAAGCTAAAGGTGGCACTGGTGGCTGATAAGATGAGGGAAGCGAGATTGCGATGGTTTGGATATGTGCAGAGACGGAGTACCGATGCGCCTGTTAGGAGGTGCGAGAGGTTTGTTTTGGGAGCTACACGGAGAGGTAGAGGTAGAGGTAGACCGAAGAAGTATTGGGGGGAGGTGATTAGACAAGATATGGAGAATCTGGATCTAACCGAGGACATGACCTTAGATAGGAAGGAGTGGAGGGACCAAATTAGAGTAGCAGACTGATTGGTTGGTAGGGTTAGGTGGATGGGTGATCTCGAGGTTTAGTGAGGTAGCATGGGTAGGCGTGATTGATGTCTCTAGCTGTCATATGTGTGTTGGATTCATCATATTTACGTATTGAGATGTGCTTTTCATAAAGAGTCGCTCTTTTTATTTTGACTTCTAGTTCTATTTCTCCCTCTGTTCCCTTTCCTTTCCTTTGCAATATCTAGTTTATTCTACTTATGGGTTGTTGAGTCGAGGGTTCCTAGGAAACAATCTCTCTACTTCTATATGAGGTAGTGGGAAGGTCTGCGTACATTTCTACCCTTCCCAGACCCCACTTGTGGGATTTAACTGGATATGTTGTTGTTTCCAGCCACGAAACGACCCAATCCGCGACGCGGACTGGTCGGGAATAATTCATTTTTGGCAAAAAATTTCATGAACGAGTTTTCTCAATCCCGTCGAAAAATTATGGAAAAACATAAGTCCCTCTCCCCGATGGGTGTGCAATGCGTTTCTATCGTGTATCTCCACTATTTTTTGCTTCGGAACAAAAAATTATCTTTTGACTCGGTATCTCTAAAAATCAACCGAGATCCTTCCCCATCTCAATTTTTTGTGCTGATCACAAATCCGACCTCGGATTTGTCATCTGAGCATTAGAAGACGTGATATGCACACCTCTCTCCTCTAGGGGTATTTTGGTAATTTTTTCTAGGCGTTACAGTGGTCATCCAATTCTCTTTCCCTTGTTTGAAACTCTAGTTGCCTATTATCCCTGTCTTTGATTTTCGATGTCTTACCTGGTAAATTGCAATTTTTCCTTTTATCCATTTCTCTCTTCCTTTGTATTTATTCATGACAATTATTGAACGAAGATGCATTGAATGCGAGAAATTTGAAGTCAAATTTAAATAAAAAAGGCAAAAAAACAATGTTGAGTTGACACAAATAACATGCGGTAAGATCTTTTCAGATTTCATCAAGTTCCCTACTAGTTACATATATGACACTTTTTCATGTCTAGATTTTAATATATCTTCATGTTTTATTGATTCTTTCCTTTTGACATCTTTTCTCTCTTAATTCTTTTTAACATGTTTAAAAATGAAAAAATCCTAACTTCATCCCCTTAGGGGTGCATTTGATTACTTGTTGGAGTTGAAGTTATTTATATTAACTTGATTATTTATATATTAATTTATATGTTATTTAATTTTTAAATAGGATAAAACCTATTTACATATTAATCATATACATTATTTAGTTGGTAGGCATAAATATTAGAAAATTATTATAGTGTTTGATTGCACTTTTGCAATTTTACATAACAAATAAGGAAATTTATGTATAACTTTATGCGAGGTTACAAGTAGGATAACTTATGCAGTGAATAGTCATACATAAATTAAAATAAAAAAATTATCGTTAATTTTTTATTCTCTGTGTATTCACCATAAGTCAAGATAAAAACAAATTAATCAATATCATTCCTATGATTTTATATGCTAAATCAATTATTATTGCTTGATCTTTTGTTTGGGTTTAGACCATTTGGCAAGCCAATCACCATGTATCAAATTGTGAAAAGTATATTCACGATGTAACACCCCAGATTTTTTTCCCTCACTGATGTCCCTTTGAGGTCCAAAACCCTTGCCCAGGAAACTGCCAGGCATCACCTCACCGAAGGGCCTACACGACCCATGTGGAGTCACACGGTCCGTGTGGCTTCCCGTGAAGTGACACCTGGGAAGGTGGGGGTAAACGGGCCTTCACACGATCCGTGTGACTTTGGATGGTTTGTGTGTCCTTCCATATGGTGTACTGTGTAGAGCCACCCTTACACGGACCAAGTCACGACCCGTGTGACTTTAGATGGTCCGTGTGGTCTTCCGTTTGGTTCAGTGTAGAGAGTCACCTGTACACGGACGATGTCACGGTCCGTGTGCCTTCAGATGGTCCATGCACTTGTTCGTGTGGTGCTACTTAGTCCGGAAAATTTTGCCTCCGAGAATTTTACCACAGCACAGTATACGATCCGTGTGCCACTACACGGACCGTGTGACCCAGACGGGCCAATTTCAGGTCCATTTCATTAATGGCATATTTGAAATATTAGATGTTTTAAACGTAAATTTTGGTCATTTCCACCCCTCCCAGGTCCTTAAACTAGTTGAACACCCTCGTTTCTCAGCCATTTTACCTTCATTTCTCCTTCTCTCTAAAATTCACTCCCTCAAGGCTCTCCAACCTCTCTCTAGGAAATTTAAGTCAAGACTCTCAATCGAATTCCACTTCTCCTCAGGTTGTCTTCAAGTCAGGTATGTGGGTTTTGATTCTTGGTCTCTTTCAACCAAGAAGACCCAAAGTTCATTTCAAACTACTTTATGAAATCATCTACTTAAAATGTGAATTTTTACTACTTGATCTTGGTAGTCTTTGAACAATGCATGTGATGTACATTATTTCGAATTTCGAGTTGTGTTGAGCTCTAGTATGAGGAATCACTTTGGGTTGTGAAATCTTGCATGCATGTTCTTTACAGATATTATTATGCATGGGTGATGTCTACTACAATTTTCATGATTAATTTTATTATGGATTTTTCCTAGTTTTTACATTATATTTCTATGTTTTAGATATACTCTACATTACCCATGCCATCCCTACATTATGCATTGCATCATAATCATGACATTGATACATGAAAATTTTGGAAATGTGGGATTAAGTCCAATTTCGTTTTTGAAAAAAATTATAATATGATTTTTGGTAAGACATGGGATATGACAAGAAGGTGATCACCGGTATGTCTATGATTATGGCTCTCGGAGCATCTTGGGTGCTTGCACCACCTTGTACTTGGCTCTTGGAGAATCTTGGGTACTTGCACTATCTTGTATATGTAGATGAGCTATTCCTTGCACGAACCATGTGATCTTGATCTTGTGATTTGGCATTTGAGCCTACATGTGCATTTAACGTTTTGAAATAGATATTTGACTCTCTTTAAAGCATATGTATATATATATATAAATAGTATTCTTGTGGGATGTGTAAGACTTAGCACCGATGGATTGGGGGCATTAGGGATATCCCCAAGGTCCCTCTCCCTTTCCTTGAACTATGTGCCAACATAGGGACGGATGTTATTCGTCTATTCTATTTATGATATGACATTTCTTGATATGATTCTATAAATTCTTTTGAAATGGGGTTCCCGTAAGGAAGGTGACCATCCCCGAAATGGTGTGCTCCGTGAGGTGTGATGTAGATTATCCTTGGCAAGCAATCTTCTCCCTACCGGTGGGAGGTCCCAATCGGTCCAATTTGTGTAATAGCTCGCATGGATTTGGGTTGTTGGTTATAGTCCATCCCTGTTATATAGGAGCATTATCGCATTGCACGCATCATAAATTCCATGGCATCTTGTATGCTAAATTCCTTTGCTTATATGATCCTTGTATATTATGTGTCCTTGTCATCTAACATTGATATGCAGGTCCGGTAAGTCATATGCATTGCATGCCCGCATACTTAGTACATTCAAACATACTAATGCATGCTCTATGCCTACATGATTTTATCGTGTAGGGACCGAGCAGTTTGAGTACCATCCGCAGGACGAATAGTCCTTCCTTGAAGATATTTTACGGTGAGCCCCGTCTTCCGAGGGCGAGCTTTTATTTCTTGTGTTCATTGTGTATATTCTTTTGTTGAGGGTGAGCCCGAAACTTATCGTGGCCCCCGTTCCTTGCCTAGAGGCATACGTTGGGCACTATGTAGAACTTTCTCATTTTATTCATCTAATTGAATGGTTTTCTCTTTGACTTGACTATCGTTTTAATTTAATTATATGCACTTACTTGCTCTTGCAACAAGTATGTGGATTCTAAATTTGAGGCTTGTTTGGGTACTCTTGGGTCCCCATTCGCCGTGTCACATCTAGGCCCCGACCCCGGGTCGTGATAAAAGATGGTATCAGAGCCCTAGGTTTATAATGGTCCTCGGAGCCCAATGTGCCGTGTTGAGTAGAGTCCTATTCATGGGTGTGAAGTGCACCATACCTATGAATGAGAGGTTACGAAGACGCATTAAAAAATTCCTCCCTTTTTCATGTTTTGTGTTGTGCCGTGACTGGGTTATGAACTTTCTTTACTTACCAATGTCGTTAATCGATTTCAGTAAATGCCTCGAGGAAGACCCCCTCTAACCAGGCCGGCTCTGGCTCCGGCTGTTGAAGATCAGGCCCCTCACGAGCCTATGGAGGAGCCTATCTCTAATGGTGAATTCTGCACTGCTTTCGCCACGCTTGCATAGGTGGTGACCGCTCAGGCAAGGCAAGTTAATTTTTAATGGGACCCTACACCCGCGTCTATTGTGAGGGATTTCACACGGATGAATCCTCTGGAGTTCTACGGGCCAAGGGCTGATGAGGATGCTCTGGAGTTCATTGATGAACTCTAAAAAATACTGAATATTATGGGCATCTCTTCTGAGGAAAAAGCTGTACTAGCTGCTTACCAGCTGAAGGATATAGCCCAGGTATGGTATACACAGTGGGCTATAGAGAGGGTCTGTGATGGTAATGTTAAATGGGGAGAGTTCAAATCCGCCTTCCTGGATCGCTTCTTCTCACTTGAGCTGAGGGAGGCCAAAATGACCGAGTTTATTAACCTCAAGCAGGGAAATATGAGTGTGAGGGATTATGCCCTCAAGTTTACCAAGCTTTCCAAATATGCTCCATCCCTGGTGGCCGATCCCCGTGCAAGGATGCACAAATTTATTTCGGGTATTTCTAACTTGTTGGTGAAAGAATGGCGGACTGCCATGATGATTGGGGACATGGATATTGCCAGACTCATGGTGTACGCTGAGCAGATTGAAGGGGAGAAACTCAAAGAAAAAAGGGCACACGATCCCAAGAGAGCCCGCTTTGATGGTAGGTTCTCTGGTGGTAGAAATGTTGGTTTTGGTCGCTTTAGGCAGGGCCACCTGAGTTTGCCCTCAAGTTCATGAAGCTGGTATGAGGGAGTAAGCCCTCAAGTTCATAAAGCTTTCCAAATATGCTCCGTCCTTGGTGGTCGATCCCCGTACAAAGATGCACAAATTTGTTTTGGGTATCTCTGATTTGCTTGTGAAAGAATACCGAACTACTATGCTTATACGGGACAGGGATATTGCTAGACTCATGGTGTATGCTGAACAGGTCAAAGGGGAGTAACTCAAAGAGAAAAGGGTTCACGATCCCAAGAGATCTCATTTCGATGGTAGATTCTCTGGTTCTCAAAATGTTGGTTTTGGTCGCTTCCAGCAGGGCCAAGGTTCTGGTGCTCGAGTTGCTAATGATCGGGTGTCTCTTGCTAGAGCACAAGGTGGTAGTGGTCAGAGGTATCGTCTGTGTGACAAGTGTGGGAAGCCCCATACGGGAGTCTGCTGGAGAGATTTGGGACTCTGCTTCAGATGTGGAGGTAAGGATCATAAGGTTGCTCATTGCCCTAAGAATGCCCGTGGAGGCCAAGGTCAGGTGGCCTAAAGCGGGTAGGGTCAACAAAGAGCTCCCCAAGGTGTTTCCCCAAGGAACAACAAGTTCTATGCACTCCATGCCCACCAGGATATCGAGGAGGCTCCGAACGTCGTGACTGGTATGTTAAAAGTCTTTGATTTTGATGCTTATGTTTTGCTTGATCCGGGTGTAAACTTATCTTTCGTGACTCCTTTGTTAGCTGTTAAGTTTGGTTAGAGCCCCAGATTTTGCAGGATCCTTTCTCAGTTTATACTCCCGTGGGTGAATCCATTGTTGCTCATTGAGTCTATCAGGGTTGCCCTATTGCTGTGTTGCATAAAATCTTTCTGTGTGATCTTGTTGAACTTGAGATGTTTGATTTTGATACGATTCTTGGGATGGATTGGCTGCATGCATCATACGCTTCTATAGATTGTAGAACCCGAAAGGTCAAGTTCCAACTTCCCGGTGAGCCCGTTCTTGAATGAAAGGGTGGTGACTCTTATATTAAAGGTCGGTTTATTTCCTACCTTAAGGCGTGGAGAATTATTTCTAAAGGGTGCATTTATCATATTGCGAGGGTCAAGGATATGGAGTCCGAAGTGCCTACTCTTGAGTCGGTCACCATGGTAAATGAGTTTTCGGATGTGTTTCCTGAAGACTTACCAGGCATCCCTCTGGAAAGAGAGGTGAACTTCGGCATAGATCTTCTTTCACATACTCAGCATATTTCTATTCCTCCTTATTGTATGGCATCGGTATAGTTGAAAGAATTAAAAGAGCAGTTAAAGGATCTATTGGAGAAGGGTTTCATTCAGCCTAGTATATCGCCGTGGGGTGCTCCTGTATTGTTTGTAAGAAAGAAGGATGGGTCTCTTTGGATGTGTATTGACTACCGGTAGCTGAATAACGTGACTGTTAAGAATAAGTACCCGTTGCCCAGGATTGATGACTTGTTTGATCAGCTTCAAGGGGCTACCCATTTCTCGAAGATTGATTTCCGTTCTGGGTATCATCAGTTGAAGGTTAGGGAGTGTGACATTCCCAAGACAGCTTTTTAGATGAGGTATGGGCATTTTGAATTTGTGGTGATGTCGTTTGGTCTAACCAATGCTCTGGCAGTATTTATGGATCTAATGAACCGGGTGTTCAAGCCATTCCTCAACAGTTTCGTGGTGTTCTTCGTTGATGATATTCTCATTTACTCCTGAAGTGAGCAGGACCACGGGAATCACTTGAGAATGGTTCTCTAAACTTTGAGGGAAAAGAAATTGTATGCGAAATTTAGCATGTGTGAATTTTGGTTGGGCGAAGTGGCCGTCCTTGGTCATGTGGTGTTCCTTGATGGTATCAAGGTGGACCCGAAGAAAACTGAGCCCGTGAAGAATTGGCCTAGATTGTTGACTCCTTCAGATATTCGCAGTTCCTTGGGTTGGCCGGGTATTACAGAAGGTTTGTGGAAGGGTTTTCATCTATCGCATCTCCATTGACCAAGTTAACCCAAAAGTAGGCTAAGTTTGTATGGTCAAATGAGTACGAGAAGAGTTTTCAAACTTTGAAGGATTGGCTTACATCCGCTCCCGTCTTGACTCTACCAAATGGTTTAGAGGGATTTGGTGTATTGTGATGCCTCGCGGATCGGGTTGGGTTGTGTGCTTATGCAGAATGGTAAGGTAATAGCATACACCTCAAGGTAGTTAAAGGTGCATGAACATAACTACGCAACTCATGACCTTCTATTGGCGGCGGTCGTCTTTGCTTTAAAAATTTTGGAGACATTACTTGTATGGGGTTTATGTTGATGTGTTCACTGATCACAAGAGTTTGCAATATGTTTTCACCCATAGAGATCTCAACTTGAGGTAAAGGAGGTGGTTGGAACTCCTAAAGGATTATGACATGAGTGTCCTATATCATCCCGGCAAGGCTAATGTTGTCGCCGATACTCTTAGCAGGTTGTCGATGGGGAGCGTGGCGCATGTTGCGGAAAAAAAGAAGGAGTTGGCTAGATATGTTCACCGGTTGGCTAGATTAGGTGTCAGGTTGGCTGATTCAAGCAATGGTGGTGTTCGTGTTCAAAGTGGGGCAGAGTCCTCCGTAGTGGGTGATGTAAAGCCTAAGCAAGATTTGGACCCCTTGTTGCTTGAATTGAAGAAGTTGGTTGCTGAAAAGGAGATTGAGGTGTTCTCTCAAGGGGGAGATGGTGTACTTCGGTACCAAGATCGGCTTTGTGTCCCGGATATGGATGACCTCAGAAGGGTGATTATGAGTGAGGCTCACAACTCTCCTTATTCTATTCACCCGGGGTCTACCAAAATGTATCGGGATTTGAAAGAAGTGTGCTGGTGGCATGACATGAAGAAAGATATTGCTAGGTTCGTGTCTGAATGCCCAAGTTGTCAGCAGGTGAAAGTAGAGCACCAAAGGCCTAGTGGTTTAGCCCAAGACATTGAAATTCCCAAATGGAAATGGGAAGATATGAACATGGATTTTGTAGTTGGGTTGCCTCGGACCCGAAGGCAATTTGATTCCATTTGGGTTGTTGTGGATCAGATGACGAAATCGGCTGATTTTCTATCGGTTAAGACTACTTTCAGCGCTGAGGATTACGCGAGGTTGTATATCCAAGAGTTGGTGAGGTTGCATGGTGTACCAAGGTCTATCATATCGGATAGAGGTACGCAATTTACTTCCCACTTTTGGAGGTCTTTTCAGAAGGGACTGCAAACTAAGATTAAGTTGAGCACTGCTTTTCACTCTCAAACTGATGGCCAAGCGGAGAGGATCTTCAAACCTTGGAGGATATGTTGAGGGCTTGTGTGTTAGAGTTTAAGGGGAATTGGGATGACCATCTTCCACTCATTGAGTTTTCTTATAATAATAGCTTCCATGCTAGCATTGGTATGGCGCCGTTTGAAGCTTTATATGGGAGAAGGTGTAGATCACCGGTGGGGTAGTTTGAGTTTGGAGAGATGGCGCTAGTTGATCCCGATTTGGTGATGGAAGCCATAGAGAAAGTGAAAGTGATTAGGGAGAGGCTGAAAATGGCCCAAAACCGTCAAAAGTCTTATTCGGATGTTAGAAAAAGGGATTTTGATTTTCGTGTCAATGATTGGGTATTTGTGAAGGTTTCACCTATGAAGGGTGTAATGCGTTTTGGGAAGAAGGGCAAGCTAAACCCCCGATATGTTGGCCCTTATGAGATTGTTGAGCGAATTAGAGGTGTGGCTTACTAGTTGGAGTTACCTCCGGATTAGAATTCCATTCATCCGGTCTTCCATGTGTCTATGTTGAGGAAGCTAATTGGTGATCCTAGCACCATTTTGCCTTTGGAAGGGATTGAGGTTGAAGAAAACTTGTCCTATGAGGAAATTCCGATGGAAATCTTGGATAGGCAAGTAAAGCGGTTTTGTAACAAGGAGGTAGCATCGGTGAAGGTGCTGTGGAGAAATCAACAAGTGGAGAGTGCTACTTGGGAGGCGGAGCTAGACATGGTGAAACGATACCCTCATCTTTTCCAATCTACTCAAGCCTAAGGTACTAGAAATCTTCCTTGTCTAATGGTGCCATTTCTTGCCTTCTTCAGTCTCATGACATGACATGCATACTTGTGCACTAAAAGATTTTTATAATTGTTTTGAGTGATGTGAATACAATCTTGATATGAGATAAAAGGTCTTGAACTATAGTTTTGCATAATGTTTTTGGTACAAATTTTTGTAATGAATTACGCATTGTATCCTTTGTTGGATGTTTCGTGCCCTAAATCAAGCCTTTCAAGCCTTGTTTTTTCACATTCGGGGACGAATGTTCCCAAGGGGAAGATGATGTAAGGACCTACATTTTTTCCTAGTGGCATTGCCCAAATGTCTTGAAATTTCCCCCAGTGAATTGGTAGGCATCACTCCACGGAGGAGCCTGCACGGGCCGTGTGAAGCCACACAGACCGTGTGGCCTTCCGCGGGAGTGACACTTAGGTCAGTTCATGGTTGGGACAAACTTTGGGACAAAGATAAAATTGGCCAAGTGAAGGCACACGGGCATTCACACGGTCCTTGTGGCCTTCTGTGTGACTTACTATGTGGAAATTTTTCTAAGTATAAAATTATCGTCTCATAACTTTGTCGTGCAAAATTTGTTTCAAGTATCGTGACACGATCGGTGTCACGGCCCGTGTGGAAACACACGGACCGTGTAGCCGTCCGTGTGACACCACTCAATTTCATGAAATTTTCCTTCGGCAAATTTTAAGTATTAGGTCACGACCGCTGTTCATGGTCCATGTGACGCTACACGGACCTTGTAGCTAGCCATGTGACCTAGACTTACCAAATTTAGGTCCATTTCATTAATGGCATTTATGTGATTTTGATTTATTTTGAACATGAAATATGACCTTTACTAATTCTAAACCCTTAATTCAGCTGAAAACCCCTCCCCTCTTCACTCATTCACCTAAATCTCTCTACCCCTCTTAAGATCACCTCCCTATTCCTCTCAATTCTCCTCTCTCGAGGATCAAGCTAGGGTTCCAATTAGAGTTAATTCAAGCCAAATTCCTGCTCCTCAAATCAAGGTATATGGGATTGATTTTTTGTCCCTTTCAACCAAGAAGACCCAAAAATCTTTTAATCTAATTTCATGAATTTTAGTTCAAATCTGAAATTTCATGATTTGATTTTATTAAATCTAATTAGTGTATGGGCTGTATTTTACCTATTATTTCAATTCATTTTGGACTAATATTATGATGATTTACATTGGGTTATGAAGTATGAACATGCATGTCCCCTTTAAAATTGATTTATGCATGAGTGACTATTACTATGATTTAGATGTTGATTTAATTATGGATTTCCTTGATTTCATTTTTTATATGGTTGATTTTAACTTGAATTTATGTTACTAATGCTATCCTCATATCATGCATTGCATTATATTCATGAGCATTGATATTTGTAAATTACGAAGTGGGTTAAATCTAATTTTATTTTATGGAATGATTATGATATGATTTTGGTAAGGCATTGGTTATGACAAGAAGGTGATCACCGGTAAGTCTATGATTTTGGCTCATTGAGCATTCTGGGTGCTTGAACCATTCTGTTATTTGAATGAGTTATTCCCTGCATGAGCATTATAATTATGATTTATGATTTAACATTTAAGCCCAAATATATATTGAATGGTTTGGCACGAACAATGCATTTTCTGAAAGCATGTATATATATATAAGTATTCAAGTGGGATATTTTGACTTAGCACCGGTGGATCGAACTATGTGCCAACATAGGGACGTTATATACGTATCTGAATCTAAAAACCCTTCCAAAAAAGTGATTCTCGTAAGGAAGGTGACCATCCACCGAAATGGTGAGTTCTGTAAGGTGTGATGTAGATTACCTTTGACAAGTAATCTTCTCCCTACCGGTGGGAGGTCCCAATCAGTTTAATTCATGTAATAGCTCGAACGGATTTGATTTGTTGTATATCATCCATCCCCATTATATATATGAGCATTACTGCATTTCATGCATCATAATTTCATGGCATCTTGTATATAAATTCCATTGGATATACAATTCTTCTATATTATGTGCGTTTGCCATCTAACATTGAAATGCAGGTATGGTAAGTCACATGCATTGCATGCCCGTATACTTAGTTCATTCAAACGTACTAATGCATACTCTATGCCTATATGATTTTACCATGTAGGGGCCGAGAACTTTGATTACCAACAAGAGAACGAATAGCCTAATTTCAAGGTTGTGGTAGTGAGTCCCGTCTTCTGGGAATAAGCCAATTACTTTTTCTTTATGCCCTTCTTATCGTTCTTACTTATTGAGGGTGAGGCCGGGATTTGTCCTAGCCCCCATTCTTGACTAGAGGCATTGTTGGATACTGTGTAACTCTTCTGAGATCCTTTCATCTTGACTAATGCTTTGTCTATGTATTGTGCGAATGATTTATTAGAAATCTCCTTTGACTACCATTTTTATATATATATATATATATATATATATGTATGTTTAGATGCTATTCTTAAACCAATGATGTGGATACTGATATCTGAGGCTTGTTTGGGGGCTCTCGGGTCTCCATTCGTCGTGTCACATCTAGACCCTAAACCTGGGTCGTGACAAAACCCAATAGGCTAGAAAGATATGAGCCCAAATCGTGGGCCAATTAAACATACACGTATGATTATATCTGGACAAGAAAAAATGATTCATTACACTACGTTCAAATTAAAAATGACACTAATTAAAATTCTAATATTTTAAAAAATAATAGTAATTATCAACAAATTAATCTAAAATTGTCCAAAATGAATGTTAAACTATTTTAAAATATCAACATAAAAAATAAGAATTTTTGAAGTGTTGGGCCAAAATTGGGTGTCAACAACTGTCTCTTTCTTTAGGTATGATCGATGAAAGAGATCGTGGACAAAGAAAGCTGACGAACCCAATTTTGACCAAACACACAACCTTTAAATAGGAGTGCCTTGACTGCGGTGGAGGTTGCAGAATTTTTGAGGTCTCCCTAAAAAATTTTGTCCAAGTTATATGCATTAGTATGATCTCCATTTTGGACTTGCTACGTCCCTGCTAAAGTAGTGCACACTTCTATATTGTAACAACTAAGAAAACTTGTTAGTAGCAAATAGTGCATAAATACGAATATAATTCGTTCAAACCTGATTTAACATGTCTTACTGAAGGAGAT
This sequence comes from Solanum rostratum, assembly GCA_029948455.1. Classification (NCBI taxonomy): domain Eukaryota; kingdom Viridiplantae; phylum Streptophyta; class Magnoliopsida; order Solanales; family Solanaceae; genus Solanum; species Solanum rostratum. The sequence continues at coordinate 25,378,745 of CM057049.1, forward strand.
GACAATCCATTTTAGGTGTACTACCCATGAAGGGAAATATTGTCCAAATTAGCACGCCAGTCACATTGAAGGAAGTGTTCTAACTTAAGATATCACGTTGAAGGAAGTGACACTCTAATAATGATGTAACATGTCACATTGAAGGAAGTGACGTTCCAATAACAATTTAACTTTGCTCCAATTTTAACATGTCACATTGAAGAAAGTGATGCTCCAATAATAACTTCATTTGTCACGTTGAAGGAAGCGATACTCCGATTGAGCATGTCATGTTGAAGGAAGTGACACTCCAACAATAGTTTAACTTGTCACGTTGAAGGACGTGACTCTCCAAAATAGTTTAACTTGTCACATTGAAGGAAGTGACTCTCCAAAATAGCATATCTTGTCACACTGAAGCCAGTGACACACTAATAATAATTTAACTTGTCATGTTGAAGGCAAGTGACGATCCAAAATTATTTAACTTGTCACGTTGAAGGCAAGTGACACTCCAATAATGATTTAACTTGTCACGTTGAAGGCAAGTGATGCTCCAAAATAACTTAACTTGTCACACTGAAGGCAGTGACACTCCAATAATGATTTAACTTTTCATGTTGAAGGCAAGTGACGCTCCAACGATAATTTAACTTGTCACGTTGAAGGGAAGTGACGCTCCAATAATAATTCAGAATCTAAAAAATAAAAGATATGCTACGTTTTTTGGAATTCATAATTCAATGAAATAAAATAGGCATCTCACACTAATGGGATTAGCCTAATGTCACATTATTTAAACAAACAAACAAATATCAAAAAAAGAATGAGATTTATAAGAAAAATAATTCAAGAATCTCTTTAGAAGTATATATATAAAAAATAATAAAAAGGATCCAAAAAAAAATGCTAGGTCTCTTTTTTCAAAAATAAAGAATGTAAAGAAATAGTTAAATCTTAACTACAATTGGTACCAACAGTTAGAAAAACAAAGGAATATCTCACAATTCTTTCTTTCCACTGAGATTGATTTCAAAGTAACTCCTACAATTTCAAATGGTACCTCAAACATATTTAAATATTAACAAGATCTGTTCAACTTGATTCAAACAAAAATTTTAAATTACACTAATCCTCATGTGTCAATTGCTCTCACAATAAGGAAAGTCCTATTTCACACAATAGAAAATATTTGATTTAAGGACACTTTGCAAAATACACTCACTCTCAGAAAGATATTCAATGCATGCAATTGTGATACCATATTCTTGGGCTTCATGTAAGTCTCCACTAATGTGAGAACATTTGAAATGAGATCATGTGTGTAAGTCTCCACTAATGTGAGAACATTTGAAATGAGATCATGTAGGACTTGTAATTGGCTTGTAATGCAGGCTCAGGGGCTGGTAGGATATTTATCTGGGATAAAGTGACTTAATCTCTCCTTGAGCGTCATATTGAACTTGTGCTTCTAACAATTGATACTCATGTGACGCTTGATCCTGTTTGTTCTCCTTTCCTTATTGTTTCGACTTCATAGAGACATTACTTGTTGAGAACTTCTTCTTTGGACGTTTTTCTATTTTGTTATAGCAATTTCTTCTTGTCTTTCCTTAACCTTGCAGAGGTATTTTTGTCTTTTTCTTATTTTTTAAACATCCTTTTTCTTTTCACTACTTCTTTTCTGTCTTAGAAATCGTTTTTGCTTCCTTAACTTTAAGACATTGCATCTTTTGCCTGTAGCAATGTCAAAGTTGAATCTTCATTTTATCATTTGCACATTCTTTGTGTGCTCAAGAAAGATGGCCCAAGAGAGGGATAATACATGTAATCACTCCAAAGGGTAATGACTAAAATGTGGTTGTCCAAAGAAAAGACTTCAGGCTCAAAGTAGGAAAAACTAGGGATTAATGTCATTTGGTAGGCTTTGAAAGGCACAAACGGGTCAAAGAAGGCCTACGATCCTTTCTCAAACCAAATATTACTCAGAATTTCACCTCAACAAACATTCGGACCAAGTACTAGATCAATAATGCAATGCAATTGAATTTTAATCTAAAGCTCACCACACAATGCACTTGAAACATTGAGTTTAGTTTTATTCTTATGTTGGATGCGTGCAAGAGAATTTTCAAGCATAAAAAAAATATATTGAGAGGTACCAAAAGAATCTATCGTTTACCACAAAATCGATCATTTTCATTTTGTCAAATATTCACATGCGTTTAACTGTAATGGTCCCAATTGAGTCAAAAATTGACTCTTAAAATATGTACACCATTTTTTATATATTTTGAAAAAAAGATTACCGAACCCAAAAGGGGTTGCCTACGTATCTCATAAATGTGAGAATCAAGTACGCATAGTTCATAAGGATATGATATAAAATATATGCATAATTGACTTTTTTTTTGAAAATTAAAAAAGGAGCACCGAACCCACAATGGTTGCCTACGTATCTCATGAATATGAGAATCAGATACGTGTAGTTAGTGAAGATATGATATAAAGTGTACTTTTTTTAAAAAAAAAATGTATTATATTTGAAAGAAAAATATCATAACTAAAAAAAGTTAATGAATCATACTAAAGGGCAAACTATTTAAATTAGTATCAAACAAAAATTCTTTTTTTTTCAAAAGATGTAAGACAAACAAAGTGAAAGACACCTATCAAATATAAAATTACATACAAAATTGAAATATACACTAACTCAGAGTACTGTCTTGCAAATCTAGCATTTGAGTACAATCTTGATAGAATTTTTGAGGACTTCTAAAAAATGAGTCCTCAAAAATTTTGTCCCTGTTTCAACCTCAACAAACTATGGTGTTCCAAAGTATTACTTTCTCTAACCTAAAATAATTGTCCCTGTTTCTAAAGCAATAAACGAAAAGCTTACAGGAAATATAACTGAGCCATTTTGGCACCTACGTATCCTATTGAAATGGGAATCAGGTCGAACGTAGTTCAAACATATTATAATTGGTAAAATTTACATTTCAAACAAAATATAAGTATTTATACAAAATTAAATAAACATGAACGGAACAAATTATTCAATATTTATACAATATATGACATATAATGCACCCTAATATACATATGACTAATCAAACCAAAGGGAAACCTAACTATTGAAGAATGTGTATGCCGTGTGTGCATCCTATTGCCCCTCAAAAAATATATTGTACAAATTATATGAATAAATGAATGGGGATACAAAATGAGGGGAAAGGGGTATACAAACAAAAACAATTCCCACGCAGGGGAACAACTCTAAACCATTTATATTTACAATAAAATGAACTAAACTACAAATAATAAATATCCTAAACTCAAAGGACAATGGTACATACAACCCGACATACAGATTCTTTCAATTAGATGCAAGGCGGTGTTCTAACGGACCCACGTCATAAATTTTGGGCCAACCTAAGCAGATGCACCTAATTGAAAGATCTGGTTCTGCTCTAACCCAGGTTTACTAAGAGTGACTTTATTTAAAGTGGAACGGTGACCCAAGCGAACTACTTGGGTTGGGGAAGATAACGACCGTTGACCCCTCGAGATCAACTCACTTCGTTAGGGTACCCCGATAAGCAATTTGGATTCAAAGGTTGCGACCCGCATAACCGTCATTTAAGTAAAAAATAGCCAAATAGAAAAAGGTATGATATGTATGTAATGATAAAAAAATGAAAATAAACACTAAATAGATAAAAAATGCGATATACAAATAGCAAATACAATATGCAAATATACAAAGAAAAATATATCACATGATAAAATAAAATCTCCTCAATTTGAAAAAAAAATGACTCCATAATGGTTAAAACCAAAAACTATCTCCAGCAAAGTTGCCATCCTGTTGACATCCCAAAGGCGCAACGTCGTGACAACTCGTTAAAAATAATAATAGAGAAAAGAATTTAAAAGAAAGAATATTTTGTAGGAAAACTAATTTAATTTTAGGGTTTTAGAGTCGCCACCTAATTTTAGGATAATTAGGAGACCAATTAGTTATTTACAAAAATAGTCTGCGAACCAAAAAATTTCAGGTAAGGGTTCAAGTTATTCCGAAGGGAAGGTATTAGCACCCTTCAGAATCCACAACTGTGGATCTCGGCTGAACTCATTTTTTTCAAATTGAGGAGGAGATATACAATATAACATAAGTATAATAATCATGGAATACACATAAAGAATGAAATGAATAATGATATGAACTAAAATTGTTACGTCTTTTCAAATAGGGAGGCCTCGAAATCTGACGGATAGACTCATTATTGGCCCTGTTAGCAAACAATATATATGTAACCTGAACTATAATTTCTGAATTTCAAAATTTAACAAATATGAGTCTAAACTAACTTTTTTCGTCTTTTTGAATGTGGAGGCCTCGAAATCCGATGGATAGACTTTTCATTGGCCAAGTTTAACAAGTAATGAACTTAAACTAATAGATTTGAATTTTTTTAACAATATAACAAATACTATTCTAAACTAATTTTTTCCGCCCTTTTTAAATGGGAAGGCCTCAAAATCCAACGCGTAGATTTTTCCTCGGTCAACTTGATATAATGTACACTATCCAAGATTGCTCAAAAATATATCCAAGACTGCTCAAAAATATTGTCCAACCAACACAAAGCCCTCTATAGAGTTTACAACTAAACAAATAACAATAAATATAGTGGTAGCAGCTTACCGAAACACTAACAAAGATGATCAACAATCAACTAATAAAATCAAGGCAACAATAAACAAACAAGACTATCCTATAGTCATAATGAAACTGATAAATTAATAATCTTAAAAGCAATAACAATAAAGAATGATTAACAAAGGACAATGTATAGATGTAGCTCACTGTAGCATTTCCAAACAAGAAAATCACGTAAAAAAAGACTTCAAATAAACAATAACTCAATTAAAACGACTTTAAAAAAAAACAAACATCAAAGGATATATCACTGTAGAACAATTTAATGCCACTAAAGGAGGAAGAAGACAAACAGAGCTTGGGAGCTGAAACGGGTTGTGTTGGCGAGAGCTTTCCGGCCAGATCTGGATATTCTTGGTCATCTCCGGTGATGCTATTTGCTGGAGCTTGGAGCTCAGTAGAATCATTGTTGTTGTTCGCTGGTGGAGGGTGAGGAGTGGTTGTTTCCGTCGGGTTTGTTGGTCGGTGATGGTGATTGGAACAAGGGCTCGGGTATCAAAATGGTGGCATTTCAGAGGTGTGTTTGGGTTGATTTCTGATGGGTTTTTGGGTCAGGGGTTTGGTGGCATTTGGGATGGGGTTAGAGTTTTTTTAGGCTGACTTTGGTGGTATTTTTGAGGTGATTTTGGTGCTGATTCGGTGTTGGTTTTTGTCTGGTTTTATGGTGGAATTTTGGACGATTTTAGGGGCTGGTTTGGGGTTTATTTTTGGCTGATTTTTTTGGTGGTTTTCTGGCTGTTTGGTGGAGTTTCTGGTGGCGTTTTCCCGTAGCTTTTGGTCGGGTTTTTGGGTGTTGAAATGGATGGTGTTGTAGTGGCGGAAATGATAATGTTTTGGGGTTGTTTGGTTCTGATTTTTCACGTGGTTTGGGGTCGAAAATGGTAGCTATTGTTGGCTAGTTTTGCTAAGGGTGGTCGGAAAATGGAGACGGAAGCCACGAGGATTTTGGCTTGTCGGAGATCATCGGAAAAAGGGGGGTTTTGGGTGGATTTTGGGTGCTGCCGGACAGAGGGAAAGGGGAACAGGGGTCGTGGGAGAGGAGAGAAGAGGAAGAAAGGAGGGGAAGAGAGAGAAGAGGTTGCCGGAGTTTTCACCGAATTTCAGCGAGGAGTACCAGAAAAATAAAGAAAGCAAGAGAAGATATTTTTGTATATTTCTAAAATTAAAATCTTATTCTCTTCAATTATTTGTCAAGGTTATATACACATTTCATGTCAAAACCTAATGGACTAAAAAGATACGAGCCCAAATCGTGGGCCAATTAAACATACACATATAATTATATCTGGGCAAAAAAAAAATAATTTATTACACTGCATTCAAATTAAATATTAAACTAATTAAAATTCTCATATTTATAAAAATAACAGTAATTATCAACAAATTAATCTAAAATTGTCCGAAACGAATTTTAAACTATTTTAAAATATCAACATAAAAAGTAAGAATTTTTGAAGTGTTGGGCTAAAATTGGGTGTCAACAGCTGACACAAAGTTTGTGGTTTTGAGTGGGTTGCTTCAGATGCCGCAGAATAGTGGGTTATTCACAGGTCTACCATCAAAGGATCCTCATAGACATCTACACAACATTGCAGTTATCTGCAAGAGTGTAATGAAAACATAAAATCTATCTATAAATGTTATGGGACTTCGTGTCTTCCCATTGTCTCTGATAGGCAATGCAGCATGACAATTTGAGCTCCCACAATGTTCGATCACCAGTTGGGCTGAGTTGCAGAAGGCCTTTTCAGAGAGATGCTTCCTGAGATCGAAGAAGCTCAAGTGGAATGACCAGGTTAACAACTTTGAGCAACTACCTGGTGACTTAATTAGTACTACATGGGAGCGGTTTACTAAGTTCATGAGAAGTATCCCGGACCATAAAATTATTGATGATGCCTTAGTGGAGATCTTCTATCGTGCCCTTGATGAAAATAGTCAAGCCTGTGCTGATACCATTTTGGGGGGACATGTTCTTAGATCAACCATTTGCAAGAATTGTTGAAAGGATGGAGAGAGTGGTCAAGACCAATCGTGCATTAGGGCAGAGAGATAGAACATCTACCAAACGTTCGTGCGCTGTCAGTACTGATTCGGAGTAAGATAAGATAAATGAAGAGATTATGCAAGAGCTTGCCCAAATTCGTATAGGCATGGAGGTGATGATGAAGCAGAATAAGGAACGAGTCAATGTAATTTCTCATCAGCTTCCGCGTGCACCCATGTATGATGGGCCCTACTATGAGAATGACATTTGTTTTGTTGTTGATCAGACGAGGAGTTTCTAGACCAACGCCCAAGGGTCCAATTAGGACTATTGGCACCAAGGTCAAGAAAACCAAGGTCAGAACTTCAATCGAGATGGAGGTTCGAGAGACAACTGTGGAGGATACTACGACAGGAATCGAGGCCAAGATAGAGAAGCAGATTAGGGCTGCTAGATGGTTACAGAATTGGTCTTTATCTTCCACCACACAACCGTGACATAGGTGCGAGTAGCTCTAGAATTGAGGAGATGTTTGACTCCCTGTTGAAGAAAGCTGAGATATAGGATGAGACGCTGAGGGGGATGAAATCCAAAATCTCCAATATCAATCAGAAACTTGAGTCTTATTCTATTGCTATCAAACAGCTTGAGCAATAGTTCAGTCATGTATCGACACAACTTAATCAGCATCAAAGGGGTACACTACCTAGTAATATAGTTTAGAATCCTAAGAATGAAGGGCAGTGCATGGCGGTTACTACTCGTGGTGGCAAGAGCACCATGGATTTTCCTATGCCAGTTGATGAGGATGATGTTCGAGAGGAGACAGTTACGATCAAGGATGCGGATACTGGAGATGATCATGGTAAGGATGGGATGAGTGAATCTGCTAATGCGCCATAAAAGTTGAAGCCCATTCCTAGGCCTCCTCCTCCTTTCCCTCAAAGAAGCAAGAAGAGTGAGGATGAAGGCAAGTTTAAGCACTTTCCCTCCACGCTGAAACAACTCTCCATCAATATCTCTCTCATTGAGGCGTTGGAGAAGATGCCAGGGTATGAAAAGTACATGAAGGACCTGGTTATGAAGAGGTGCACTGTGAGTCAGGAGCCTTTCCAAGAGCTTTAACATCGCAGTGCAATTTGTACGAGGTTCTTGGTCAAAAGCGAGAAGATCTCAGTGTTTTTACCATATCCTGCACCATTGGAGATGTGGAGTTCACAATGGAATTATGTGATCTAGATGCCAGCATTAATTTATGCCTCTTGCAATCTTCAAGAAGCTAAGACTGGAAGCCCCTACTCCGATGAGCATGCTGTTATTGATGGCTGACCGCACGGTGAAGAAGCCTGTGGGGATGTTATATGATGTACTTGTTAAGGTTGAGAAGTTCATATTCCCCACAAACTTTGTGATCCTAGATTGTGAAGTCAACTTTGATGTCCCAATCATCTTGGGAGGCCATTCCTAGCCACCAGTCGAGCACTGTTGGATATGGAAGCTGGTCAACTTAGGTTCAGATTGAACGACAAAGCAATTGTCTTCTATATCGGTTAGTCTATAAAGTGTCAGATGATTTAAAGAATAAGGTTTGGGCACTTAGTGAAGTCTGAGTAACCAAATTGTCCAAGTCGTGCCACGACAATAAATCGTGTGTTACTTAGGAGGCAACCCAAGGTTTTTGATGTAACAGTTGTAATTGCAGCTTTATTTTTTAGTATTTGAACTTATGGGTAGTTTAGTTTCTTGTATTTTGGTTGTAATTTTGGACATCAGGCTGGTTGCATATAGGGTAACAATGTGTTTTGTGAAGAATGTGCAGGTACATGGCTAAGTCAACCATTCATGGCTTAAAAGACACCAGGAAGTGCCTCTACGACTGGTTTTATGGGCCGTACATCACTCTACAACCCGTACACCATCTCATAGACATTTCCGGTGAGCAAACGGTTGTGAACTCTAGTCTACGAGCCAACTTTATGATCCATCGAGACGACTTAGGGTCGTGAATGGGGCTCGTGGACCCCAGGTAAGTTTTCTGAACTTTTGACTAAGTGTTGGGGTCTCTATGACCAACTATATGAGTCGTACATTATTCCAAGACTCGTAGACTCATCTGTGAAACCCAATCCTTAAACTAGGGTTTGGACTTTATACAAAACCATAATTCATGGGCTGTAAAACACTCAACGACCCATAATCGGGGTTTCGTAGAGTCGAGGCCCATCAATTTTTGACTGATCCAGTCAAACTATAAATATTGGGGTCAAACTATTTTTCCCATTTGAGCCCTAATTCACAAAACTTACCCGACCAAACCCTACCCTTAATTTTTCCAACCACCGATGGCAAACATCACAACCATTTTCTTGCGAACTTTTCCAGCAACTTAGGGTTTTCAGTTTCTCCTCACCTCCATCAATTTCTACAATCTAGTCACTCAATTTGGTAAGTTTTGAGTCCTTGAAACACCATTGATTTACCAATTATTGTATGGTTGGGTTGAATAGTTTATTTGGGTATGGTTGATTTAGACATGAAACCATGTGGCAAATTTATATGATTGTTTTTTAAATTATGGTTGCCTATTCTTGATACATGTGTTTAAGACCGAAATTTGGCGAGATTGCCCTTGTCTATGTTTGAATGATGTGTTTTGACACCCTTGTAACCACTCACCAAGTAAATTGAATTGATTATATGCTTGATATTAGGTGCGCGATAACATGGGTTAATGTGTCTATTGTTAACTAATTCAAATGGGGACGAAAAGGTTGGGAAAGCATGTTTAATCATTTTCCAATGGGGTATATGTGCTAATCATCACGCTAGGGTGTTGGTTCTTGTGTTGAAAATCATGTGAGTATGTGCGTATTGCTTCAATACTGGTAGAATAGGTTGAAAAAGCTATATGGGGTCCGTGTTGATGAACTTAGAAACTTAGGTGACTGAGTTTTCTGGTTTACGAGTGGCCTTTACGACCCGTGGAACATTTCATGAGTCATACTTCTTCCTTGTCTAAGATTCTAGAAACCTGAAGTGTCTGAGTACCCATCAGACGAGACCTTCTATGAGTTGTAGAACACTTTACGACTCGTAGAAAGGTCTCATAGATCCTTGCCTGAAATCAATTCAGACACTGGAATCATCTACGACTCATTCAACAACTCGTAGAATGTTCTACGAGTCATACTTGGTCTCATAGATGCCTTTCTAGTAAACAAAAATTTGTGAACACTATTTTACGAGAGCCTTCGACAGCTCATAGTGTCTACTACGACTTGTAGAGGTGCTTTCGTAGACCCTTCTGCAACTAAATCTGATTTGTTTTTTATTTTATTTTTTGATTTGTGGGGCTAACCAAGGTGCGTAAATGTTTATGTTTCAGGTACCATGGCCTCGAAAGCAAGACGTGAGAAAATTTAGGCCATACAGAGGAGGCTCAAAGATGATACCTAGGGAGAGGAGGAGCAGATCCCCATACTCAGCGCATCACTAGAGGAGCTCAACATCTAACCTGACCTGGATGCTGACAGACCACAGACACAGGCTACTACCATAGCAGGGCAGACCTAGGATCTTGTCGTTCGTACTCCCCAGTCTGATAAGGGAGACTACAATAAGAGAAACTCCATTCAGATGACTCTATCCAGAGAGGAGTCTAGCTCAGAGTCAGGCTTCAGCAACGAGTCAGAGACAGAGTCCTCTGCCACACCACTGGCATCACTATCTACACCAGACGCTCTTACTAGTTGGTGGTGCGTTGAGGGTATGCAAGACATTTATGTAGAGGATGTGCAGACTACAGAGCGGGTCAAGCCAGCTCGCTCCATCTATGAGGAGCCCTGGGTTATTCTAGACAAACTAGATAGTGTCCCTGGTCTCCGGGAGACTATGATCAGATACGGGCTCTAGTGGCTGACCAAATCGATTAAGAGGTACTCCCCAACCATAGTGAGGGAGTTCTACGCATCATATGTAACCACCATTCAGAGCACTCATCCTAAGGGGAAGAAGCCCCTTGCTCAGCCCCGAATGACATAGACCTGAGTGAGGGGTCGGCAGGTGGATATCTCGGAGATCACCATCTGCCCTATCTTGTTTGGGCCAGAGTCCCCTGCCCCTAGATCCACAGTTGAGTTCAACCATAGAGTGGGCCAGATGAGGGACTTGACAGTGATGAGAGATGCAGACCGCATAGCTGGCTTGATAAGATGGGTGCCCAGTTTGATTGTTGAACAAGGTCCAGAGCTTGCACGGGTAGCCACTCACTCGGAGCCTATTGTTAAGGCTTCTCTCAGTTTCCCCACTAAATTTTGGAGGGTGGTTGACAGATCGCGCATCCGGCCGACATTTGCTGATAATACTTTGTCGCCAAAGCGTGCATTACTAGTTGCCAACATCTTGGTTGGCTATGAGATAGATTGGACCCGCCTCATCGCCGAGCAGATCCACGAGGCAGTGTTGAAGAGGTCTACCTCCATCCCCTTCCTATGGTTGATCTATAGACTCTGTCTAGAGTTAGGGGTATAGGGTCTACATCAGCTGGACTCACTGATCGAGGTCCAGCGTACATTGGATGCCACCTAATTGAGACTGAGGAGAATCCGATAGCACTCCGACGAGCACCGCACTAGCTTGCTCACATGCCAGAGATGTTCAACCCAGTGCCACCGCCTGAGGTTCCACTCACCATCACCACCACTACTGCCACAGAGGAGAGGTCCCCGCAGACTGAGGTAGATGAGGAGAGGGGGCCCATTACTACTACTCCTGTACCACATAATGCTCTATCATAGATTGCACCTGTGGGCATGGACTTTGTGTCCGCAATATCTATTCATGCCATGGCGCAACGATTATCACATGCCGAGTCGTAGTTGACTCAGCTAGCTCAGCAGATTAGGCCTTGGGTTTGCGAGGTGATCTCAAAGTCAAAGGGCTGCATGCAGGCTTACATAATCGCTGCTATTCAGGAACGTCTTTCTACCATGGATGCCCGCATTGATGCCTTCGAGATGAGGGTACAGCAGAGCCTAAGCACGGCCAGGCCCATAGTTTTTTATGACCTCACAAGACGGAGATCCAGCGACTCCGAGCCGACATGACAACAACATTGGCAACACCAGTGACACTATTAGAGACTACACTCCTGGTGCCAATGGTAGATTTATTTTCTCCTGATAAGCACACACACAACCTTCCCTCGGGGAAGAGGCCCTAGGATGATGATCCAAAGGCCATACGATTACGTGCGGGGCTAACTGATCAGGAGGAGCTCGAGCTTGTCTTAAGGCAATCAAGGCAAGAGGAGGAGAGATGACAGGCTCAAGATCTTGAGATGGTGAGGGGTGCTGGCCCCTCCATACATAGTGCTACTACTCCGGAGGCCACCACACAGGTTGAGGGTGGTCAGACTCAGCCACACATTGATGGTTAGGTGCCCAGGTATGTTTTTTGACCCATGTACTTTATTTTATTTTATTGTGTGCATTTAGGACAATACACCTCTTTTTCGATGGGGTGTGGGTAGTTTTGTGCCTCAATAAAGTCTAAGTAGCTTAGGTCCATAACTACCCCAATTTTTGATCCTAGGGGTTTTTTTGCCCGTATTCTTTTTTCCCATGGATATTTATTTTATGTTGAACCGGCATGTTTAGGATGTGTAGGTAGTATTTGTAGCATATAGTATTGAGATATGTGGTATCTACATGTTTATATGTTTTGTGTGAAAAATGATACCCACCAAATTTTGATTAGTTAGTCTAGATGGAAATCATACATGCTTAAGTATGTTGACAGTGCTTGTTCTAATAAGTGAGGATATAATTGAGATAAAAAGCATGATCTGAGAGTCTTTTATTGATAATGTATTCAATTGCCATGTGAGTGTGAGCCTAAGTTGCTAAATTCATGTGTTGTGTTTCAATTCAGAACTTGACCTGTTACTTTAATTTAGACTGTAGATTAGTTGGATTAGGAAAGGATCTAGGTCATTGTTCTTAAACGTCCACTTAGCCCAAATGACCAACCAAATTGCAGAATATCCTCTGATCCTAATGTTTGAGCCTGACATGTACCTATTCTTTGTAAACAACCTAAGTGATTTAGCCTTATTAGTTGTAAAATCTTGAAATTGGCCCTGCCTTGAACATTGTGCACCTCGACTAAGGCAAAATGCCTAAGTTAAGGGTGGCTACCTAAAGTGGCCCTGGTTCATAGGATGGATAATGTACAACACAACTTAGGCCAAAAGCCTAAGTTGAGGGTGGCTAGTGTAAGGATGAAACACAAAATTAGGGGGAAAGTTAAAGATATAGGGAAAAGGAGAAAAGTCATGTACTGGGTGGAAGAAAAATAAGTGAAGCCTTAATTATGAGAAAAATGAAATGTAAAAACAAAGCAAACAACTGAAAAATGAAAAGAAAGCACCCAAAGAAGCTTGAAATTAGAGAAAAGGGAGAATGGAATAAAATTAACAGCGTTGGTAGGGCAAAAATGTAGAAAAATGCAGTGTCAAGAGCTAAATGTTGCTAGAAACTTCTTGTCCTTCTCCAAAGATTGCGAAATGTTGATTTTTCCATTCCTATATGAGAGTTAACTTGGACAGGTCTACTATTGTTTGCCATCCATCATAGCTAAACCAGTCAAATGGGCCAGCCACCCAAATTCCAGCACATTTAACCAATCTAAACATGGGGGGAGTGCGCGTTATATCTGATTTTAATGATACCATTGTAGTTATACTCTCAAATTTATTAACTTTCGAGACACCTTTAAATAGAGATCACCCTATTTTGGGGGCATTTGTATGAATGGCACTTTTGGATTCATTACTAGCTCAAACCAGTTGATCAAAGACACTGGATTTTTTTTGAGTTTGTTTTCATTTGCATTCCAAACTTTTTCTACTTTTTACTACTGTTTTTGTTATTTCGTATATTTCAAGTCATGTGACATCATTTGATTAGCTATAAAGTTTTAATTTTTTTTAAAAAAATGTATGATCCAATCTTATATATTTGTGTGATTATAAATTATTTTATTAAAAATAAAAAAATTAAGATTAGATTATTTTTAATCATAAAGAAATGATATGCTTTTTCTGGAAAGATTAAAAAAGATAGTGGGTCAGGTAAATTAGGACGGTAGGAATATCATATTAGCACTATTTCTAGACATCATTGATTTGAGTGTGTAAAGTAAAAATAATTTTACAGGAAAAAATTAGAGAATCACTTAGTAATTTAAATTAAAATTTATTTTCTGTCATGGATTTTTTTCTTAAATTGATTTGATGAGAAAATCGTGCGCTATAATACAAATTTTTTATTAATTGACTATGTGAAAAAATCTTTATTTCTAACCTTATCTGATGCTTCATTTTGTTAGGCAAAAAACCTCAATCTTGCATCTGCACCTTGCTAAGAAAACTCATATGCCAAGTTGTCTGTCGAGTCTATGAGTGGCGACAGGACCGGAACCGGTCACACCGGACCGGCATTGACCGGTACCGGGACCGGAACCGGTAAGGAAAGGAAAGATTTCCCCGGTACCGGACCGGAACCGGGACCGGTAGTACCGGGAAAATCCCCCCCTTACCTTACCGGTCCCGGTACCAACCGGGACCGGACCGGACCGGACCGGTCAACCGGAAGTCCGGAACTCGTATAATGAAAAAAAAAAAATTAAAATTTAAAAATTTAAATTCAAGTTTAAAATGTTAAAGGTTAAAATAAAATGTTAAAATGGTAGTATTATTATTCATAAATTATTATATAAATTGTTAAAATTTAAAATGAAGTTTGAAAGTTTGAAATTTTGAATTCAAAATTGTTATAAGTTATTTATAAGTATAACACTATAAGTTATATAATTTATAATTCAAACTTAAAGTTGTTAACTTGTTATAAAGTTTAATTTTAAACGATTAAAGTTTGAATGTTTCTTTTTGTATTTTAAACTTTAAAGTTAATAAAGATTTGAGAAATAAAGGGGCAAATATATTAAAAAGAAGTTAGAAGTCAAAACTTAAATTAAGATTAAGTAAAAAGAATAATAAAAATAAAAAAAGAAATAAGGCGAATAGCCTCTAATTTTATTATGTAATTTTAAAATTTAAATTGTACAATGTAGAAAGGTAAGATATTAGAAATCAACCTAATCTACGCAGCCACCTTCTAGGAAGGGTTCTGTTTCAACTAGGTAATACAAATATATTTAATCACTAATATCTTAAACTACTTTGAAACTCTTGTCTAAGAGTTTCTAACATTTCAGCTGTCACATTTTCTGGAATCGGCTCTTGAGCTTGTTCTTCCAGAAATTCCATGCCGTCTTCGCTTGATTCCGATATAACATTATCGATATCGGCTTCAAACTGAGAAGGCAATGTCGGACGCCCTAAATTCCTCCGCTCCGCATTTATCCAGTCTCGAAATAAGACTGAAACTTCTAAGCTATCGCCAGCTAGTGAATGCCTATGGTCTCCAAGTTGGAACCTAGCAGCGCTAAAAGCGCCTTCCGAAGCAACTGAAGAAGCTTGAATTGCCAGCACATCACGAGCCACCCGTTGAAGTCTTGGAAAATTTTTTCCACGAGTGTTCCACCACGCCAACAGCTGCGGCTTCCCCTCTGAGTCCTTGATGCTTTCCGGTGCCTGGTTAAGATATTCATCAAAGTCGTTGTTTGTGTTAGATTCTAACCCAAGTTGTAATTCTAACATTGCGTCCATGTCATCATCAAACCTAGCCCTAGTAGGTTGTGGTTGGTGTTGTACATTTTGTATTGAATTATATTGTTCTAAATCATATAATTTCCTAGCTTCAGGTCTAACGCTACTTAGAACTGTTTCTAAATGAAGTGATTGATTTTCTCCGTCGTATACTATTTCTAAGTCTGTAAATATACTAGTTACCATTTTAGATACACCAAATTCTTTATAGGCGGGATTAAATAAAGCAGCAGTTAAATAAATTTGAGGGATTGGAAAAAAGTATTTCCTAAATTTTTCAATCATTTTTCTAACAGGTTCACTAAATCTTGGATTATATTTAAACGAAGCTAATTTATTACAAATAGTACAAATATTAGGCAACACAGAAGAAATAGTAGGATAGTAAAGGCCGGAAATTTGTTTTGTTGCTAAATAAAAAACTTTTAAAAAATCAACTAAATCTTTAATATTAATCCAATCATTTTCATCTAGACGGAAGTCGGGATCTGCATTATGTGCATTCCAGACCATTGTAAGCGGTCTCCTATAGTCGTAAGCAACTTTTAACATTTCATAAAATGAATTCCACCTAGTTGCTATTGATTTAGGAATTTTTCTAACAGGCAAATTACATTCAATGCAACGCTGTTCAAATTCCCTACGCCTAGCCATTACTTGACATTTAAAAATAAAGTGGCATGCGGCTTCCACTTTATTACATCCATTTTCAAATAAAGAAATACCATCTTTAACAATTAAATTATAAATATGTGTAGCACATTTAATATGAAAACCATCTTCATAAGTTGGACAAATAATAGGTTGTAAAAATTCTACAGCACGTTTATTATTACTAGCGTTATCTAAAGTTACACTAAATATTTTTCTAGTTATACCAAAAAATTGTAAAACATTAAGAATAGTTTGGGAAATATAAGAACCTGTTTTTCGAAATTCACAAGTTTTATATCCTAAAATTCTTTTTTGCAAATTCCAGTTATCATCTATCCAGTGGGCCGTAATTGTAAAGTAATCGTTACCGGTTACACTACGTCCCATATCAGAAGTTATTGCTATCTTACAATTATTATAAGCAAATAAACACCTAAGATATTGTACATGGCGTGCTTGAAAGTCAAAAACAGCTTTTTTTATAGTATTTCTAGAAAATCCATTAAAAGACGGGTTTTACACAATTTGAATATAATGCACAAAACCGGGATTTTCTGCAAAACTAAAGGGCAAACCAGTAACAACAATCATTTTAGAAAGTTCATCAAGGTCACGTTGTCTAGCATAAGGTCTATGTGTACTAGGACCGGAAATATTACTAGGATTTAGTTGCGATTGCACCATATTTGAACCTCCCGTCGATTCATCGGGAATGGGAGTTCCAAATTTTTTGGCGTCCGCAACTGCCTGTGCATGCAAAAATTCCATTTTACAACAAGTGCATAAGGTGATTTTTCAAATGACCCGTCCCGCCCCCCTTTCCCGAAGTTTTATGGTTTAAAACGTGTTTACATTTGTTACAAATAGCTTTTGTTTTATCTTCATTTTGCGTTAAAAATTGCCAAACAACGGATTTTTTTGCACGTTCCGTCTTAGGCCTATTAGATGACGTAGGTTGTACGGGGGGAGCGGGAGCGGGAGCGGGAGCGGGAGCGGGAGAGGGAGGGGGGGGAGTAGTAGCACTATATGGGGGTTGAGTTTCATCATCATCAAAAGTATCTTCATTTTCATTTATTTCAAAATCATCTTCCGGTAAATCTTCGTTAAAATTCCCAAAATGTTGTTCAAGAAAATCATTGTCTAATCCCGTGTTAGAGTCAATATTAATAAAAGTGTTGTCTACGTAAGTAGAATCTTCGGTATTTAATCTAAGTGGTGCTTGTCTTGTAGACGAACTACCACCTGATTTTTTACCGGTTAAAGCCTTTTTAATTCCACCAAAAAATGTACTCTTTCCCTTTCCTTTTCCACCGGAATCCATTTTAAATTTAAATAAACAAATTACGATTATATGCAAATAATCAAGTTTATGAATGTAAAAAAAATAATTCAAGGAGACAACAACTCAACAAGTAAAAGTAATCAAATAAGTAAATTTGGAAGAATAAATAAGTAGAATTTAGGAACGAAGGTACCAAACGTCTGTGTAAAAACAGACGTAGAAGCCGAAATTGATGAAAGTTGAAGCTTGAATTTGCTCCAAATTGATCCACCAAATTTTGCTCCAAAATGCAATTACCAAAACTAAATAATATTTTGGAATAATGATTGAGAGAGTAGAATGTAGATAATGAATATATAATATATAATATTTGAGAGTAGTATGTAAATATGTAATATGTATATAATTATAAATTTGTAATATTAGTAAGTGGAGAGAATTGGATTGAATTGAGAGAATTAGATTGAGAGAATTGAAGTGAAAAATTATGAAAGATTTAGGGGTATTTATAGTTGAGAAAATATTGAATTTTGGTAAAAAAAAATTAAAAAAATAAAAAAAAAGGGTTCCAAACGGTAATAAACGGACCAAAAACGGTCCAAAAAATTATATTACCGTTGGTGGGCCCCACACCAACGGTAATATATTAAAAAATAAAAAAAAAAAATTCGACCGGAATTACCGGTTCGGTACCGGACCGGAACCGGTAAACCGGAACCGGTAATTACCGGGAGAAAGGTTCGGTCCCGTCCCGGTTCCATTCCCGGACCCCCCCCTACCGGTACCTACCGGTAAGTACCGGAACCGGACCGGACCGGCACCGAACCGGCACCGGAACCGGACCGGAACCGGTACTTACCGGTTCCGTCGCCAGCCCTAGTCGAGTCAGATCCATGTCATGGATGTATGTTTGAGCCAAACCATTAAACCAATTGTTTTATAAAAAAATTTTCACCCAAGTCTATTACAGTAGCATGTTTATATCTTGTATATATATCTAGAAAACTAGCATTCCGATTTCAAAAACATTTAGAAACGACAATAACATGTACCAGTCTAATTTATCTATTTCATAAATTCTATCTTTGGATATAAAAGAATTTAATTAGAGTTGTGCACAATCGAACAATATGTAGAAATTTTATCAGTTCAGAAAACTAATATAAGATGTTCAATCTCAGTGCTTTAAGATGACATGATTTTCTTATCCTGCTACTTCTACAAGGTAATGGTAAGGTCTACATGCATTCTACCTTTCATACCCCACTCGTAGATATATTGTTGTGGTTGGTATTCTGATCGGTTCCTACGGTAGAAGTGTGAAGTTTCTACCAAGCACAGATACATGATGATGAAAAATTAAAACTAGGTAATATGCAAAGAATCAGAGGTACGAATAACACTTTAAAGGGAAGCAAGATTGAAATTAATATATACACAAATCCATATCATAGATGGACAAACAAAAACAAGTCTGCAACGCAAAAAGGAAGTGAGCTACAGACACCATTCCATATAAAAACTAAGGAAACTAAAGCAAAAGAAACCATCCAGTAGACCAGAACAAACGATGAAAGTTCCATTCTCAAAACAGGGGAACAGGGAAGTCATTCATTCATTTATGTTGTCCATGAAGACACTGGTCAAGACATTCTTGGATTGCAGTGAAGCCCTCAGCATCTTCAGAGCCTGACAAAACAATTGGTAAGTTTCAGCTCCATTTGGCCATAGATTTTGAAATATAGTGTAAACGTGGTTCACTAGGACAAAAATTTGAAATGTGGTAAGTGGACGTAACAAAAACTGGTCTAAACTGACTTTTGGGAAGTTTAAAGTACATCAAGATCAAATTTAGCCCAAACGGATATTGATAACAAGTTTATATACCTGATCCATTCCGAACGTAACAACTTTCACTTTGAGAACACCTACATCCTTAACGCTGAATTGATTGAGCAGAGTGATGCTTGAAACAGTGGACATTGGCTTGACAACCAAGTCATCCAACACCATATATATGACAACTTCCTTCACCAAACCTCCATTGGATGCTACCACATTACCCCCTGCAGCGGGTGCCACATATTCCAGTTGTGCGCGCATAGACTCACGACACGAAGGACAAAACGCTTGAATATCCTCAGCCACATAATTACGGTGATTACGGCATGTATAGAACTGCTTCACAGCTGGAGTGTTGGTGAGCGACAATAGAGGGACTGAAGCAGCGCCTTGTGCTGTTTTAGATTTCAAGAGGATGTCCTTTTCCTGATTTGGTTGGATGTACATATTGTCCAGATTCTGAAGGCTCTCATACAAGTTCCCCAAGCATCCAACCATTCCTTTAGAAGTGAGAAGCCTAATCACACTGCCTATTGGCAAGGCAAGAATGTGAAATAAGAAATCAACACATTCTTTCCATGCCTCAGCGAACATAACTCTGTTCCTTTTCGTGTCTATCAAAAGTTTCATTGTCAAATTGGACTCTGCCATTTTTGAAAAAAATATTGTTGTAGAGCTTATACCACGAAATTGAGCTTGATTGTTAGTAGCTATATACCCAAAAGAGCAGTTGGTGCAAAGATTAGGTCGATTAATCCCCCAAATTGTCCCTTCCATGGCAGAGAATTGATTGATGAAATTGGCTCCTTGAAATAGGTACAAAATGACGGCGTCAGATGTGATCAGGCGGCGATTTGATAGACGTCAAAGCGGAGGCGCCAGTAGCCTTTAAAATAAATTTAAATAAATTACTCCCTCGAATTTTCTTATTGTTATGCAACTTAAATTTCTACCAAGTATGATATTAACTAATATCATTCCCCTAATTTCTGGATTATTTTTATTTTTCCTAATCCCTCTTAATGAACGACTCCTTTATGTGCTAATTTATACATGGCAAAAAAAAAAAAAAAGAGAGAGAGAGAGTTACCAAACGTAGAACAAATTATGCATGATATGATACATCAATCAACCAAATGATTCTAATTGATAAATTGTGAAAAATATCTTTAATTTCTGTAAAATAAAACATTTTTACAACAATTGCTCATAAATTTAACTTAACTTTCATATATCTAATTTATCAGTAGATAAGGAAAATATAATTGTGAAATCATTTTGTTCGACATATTTCCCCTATTAATTTATTTCAAACAAAATGTTACCTTTTGGTGATTAAAAATAATTTACGAGATAAAAAATATAGTAATACAAGAAATAAACGTGTTACAACACACTCAAATATTTAGAGAGCACAAAAATTATATAGTGACGATATTCAAAATACAAATTAATAACATGCTAAGTTCTTTTCACTAGACTATTCTTCACCTTTGATGTCTATCTCGGATGCTTCTTGCGGTAACTGATCATTCATACTATTAAAAAAAACATGCAATGATACTAGTTACTACCTATTACTTTTTGATATTCTTGTCCTGATGAGATTTTTTTAATTATTCAATGCAGGGACATTATTATCTCAGTGCAGTAATATAATGACAGTGTTTGTTGCTGCAACTATGTTATCAACCATAGTTTTATGCAATCAAAGTCAGTTAACTGTTGCACCTAATGTCATTGTTTCTTAAAACTATAACTGGAGCGATATTAGACGCACCGAATAAGAGTGTCAAACCATACTATATCAAAATCAAACAATAGACGTATCTTGAGTACGTTCAAGTTGATGAGAAAAAGAGTAATATAATGCTAACCGGAGAAAGAATGGATTGTACAATTATAACAGGCAATAGAAGTTTCACCGGCGGCGATAGAACCTATGCCACAGCGACAGTGGGTGAGAGTCGCTCTATATATACGCATGAATTTTATGCATTTTGATAAATTGTAATTGTTTGTTTTTATTTAATTTTCAGGGGTAATTGGTAATGGCTTCGTAGCCCAAGACATAACATTTCAGAATGATGCTGGACCTAAGAGTATCAAGCAGTCGCTTTAAGAGTTGAAGTAAACTTGGTGTCTTTTATAGATGTTGCTTTAAGATGTCACAATCATGGTAGAATTGACGGTTTCTTTTGGCATATAAGGTGTCCAGATACCCTATATATCGTGTATCTCGTGCGCTGTATGTGCATTCCATGTAATATGAGTGCATTCCGTGCATGGAATGTGTATCTTCTGCATTATACATATGCATTTCGTGTGTCATGCGTATTATGCTTCACATGCGTATTTGGTACATTTGCTTCAAATTTCATTTTAAAATTCAAATTTCAAATTTAAAATTGATGTCTTTTTGAAGGGTATCAGGACTTGTCGATGAATGTACTGATAAGATTTTTCAATTCTTCAATGTAGGAAGATTGTTATCTTCGTGCAGTAATACAATGACGTTGTTTATTGTTATCAGCCACAGTTTTACGCAGTCAAAGTCACTTGACTGCTGCATTTAATGTCATCATTTCTCAAGAGGGGACTAGTGATTTTAAAATAATAACTAAAGTGATATTAGTAGCACCGAATAAGAGTGTCAACCATACTATATCAAAACCAAACAAGGGATGTATCTTCAGTACGTTCGAATTGATGAGAAAACGACTAATATAGTGCTAATCGAAGAAGGAATGGATAGTACAATCATAACGGGCAATAGAAGTTTCACTGGCGGCGATAGAACCTATGCCACAATGACAATAGGTGAGAGTCGCTCTATATATACACATGGATTTTATGTATTTTGATGAATTATAATCATTTATTTTATTTACTTTGCAGTGATAATCGGTAATGGCTTCGTAGCCCAAGACATAACATTTCGGAATGATGCTGTACCTAAGAGTATCAAGCAGTTGCTTTAAGAGTTGAAGCAAATTTGGTGTCCTTTTACCTTGTCGCTTTAAAATGTCATAATCACGGTATAATTGAAGGTTGCTTTTGGCATATAGGGTGTCCTGATACCCTATATGTCGTGTATCTCGTGCGCTATACGTGCATTCCGTGCGTTATGAGTGCATTTTGTGCTTGAAATGTCTATTTTCTGCATTATACATGCGCATTTCGTATGTCACGTGTACGTATCTCGTGCTTTACATGCATATTTGGTACATTTGCTTTTTTCATTTTAAAATTCAAATATCGAATTTAAAATTGATGTCGTTTTGAAGGTTATTAGGACTTGTTGATGAACGTGCTGAGCAGAATTTTTTAATTGTTCAATGTAGGAAAATTATTATCTTCGTGCAGTAATATAATGACATAGTTTGTTGCTGCAACTATGTTATCAGCCACAGTTTTAAGCAGTCAAAGTCAGTTGACTGCTGCACCTAATGTCGTCAATTCTCAAGATGGGACAAATGATTTTAAAACAATAAATGGAGCGATAATAAAAGTACCGAATAAGAGTGTCAATCATATTATGTCAAAATTAAACACGGGACGTATCTTGAGTACATTCGAATTGATGAGAAAAAGACTAATATATTGATAATCAGAGAAGGAATGGATAGTACAATTATAACGGGCAGTAGAAGTTTCACCGGCAGCAATTGAATTTATGTCACAATGATAATGGGTGAGAGTCTCTCTATATATATGCATAAATTTTATGTATTTTGATGAATTATAATCATTTATTTTAATTTAATTTGAGGGGGTAATCGGTAATGGCTTCGTAGCACAAGACATAACATTTCGGAATGATGCTGGACCTAAGGGTATCAAACAGTCGCTTTAAGAGTTGAAGTAAATTTGGTGTCCTTTTACCGATGTCGCTTTAAGATGTCACAATCACGGTAGAATTGACGGTTGTTTTTGGCATATAGGATGTCCTGACACCTTATATGCTAAACCCTATATGTTGTGTATCTCATGCGTTGTACGTGCATTCCGTGCGTTATGAGTGCATTTCGTGCATGGAGTGTGTATCTTCTGCATTATGCATGTGCATTTCGTGTGTCACACGTACGTATCTCATGCTGCACATGTATATTTTGTACATTTGCTTCAAATTTCATTTCAAAATTCAAATTTTCAATTTAAAATTGATGTCGTTTTGAAGGGTATCAGGACTTGTCGATGAACATACTGATAAGATATTTCAATTCTTCAATGTAGGAAGATTATTATCTTCGTGCAGTAATATAATGACGTTGTTTGTTGTTATCAGCCACAGTTTTACGCAGTCAAAATCAGTTAACTACTGCACCTGATGTCGTCATTTCTCAAGACGAGACAAGTGATTTTAAAACAATAACTAGAGTAATATTAGCAGCACCGAATAAGAGTGTCAACCATACTATATCAAAATCAAACACGGGACGTATCTTGAGTACGTTCGAATTGATGAGAAAAAGACTAATATAGTGCTATTCGGAGAAGGAATGGATAGTACAATCATAACGGGCACTAGAAGTTTAACTAGCAGCGATAGAACCTATGCCACAACGACAATAGGTGAGAGTCTCTCGATATATATGCATAAATTTTATGTATTTTGATGAATTATAATCATTTATTTTTATTTACGTTGCAGTGGTAATCGGTAATGGCTTCGTAGCCCAAGACATAACATTTAGGAATGATGTTGGACCTAAGGGTATCAAGCAGTCGCTTTAATAGTTGAAGCAAATTTGGTGTCCTTTTATCGATGTCGCTTTAAGATGTCACAATCACGGTAGAAGTGGCGGTTGCTTTTGGCATATAGGGATACCCTATATATCGTCTATCTCGTAAGCTCTACGTGCATCCCATGCGTTATGAGTGTATTCCGTGCATGAAATGTGTATCTACTACATTATACATGTGCATTTCGTGTGTCATGCGTACGTATCTCAAGCTTCACATGCGTATTTTGTACATTTTCTTCAAATTTCATTTGAAAATTCAAATTTCCAATTTAAAATTGATGTCATTTTGAAAGGGAACCAAGACTTGTCGATGAACATACTGATAAGATTATTTAATTTTTCAATGAAGGAAGATTATTATCTTTGTGCAGTAATATAATGACGTTATTTGTTGTTATCAGCCACAGTTTTATGCAGTCAAAGTCAGTTGACTGCTGCACCTAATGTCGTCATTTCTAAAGACGGGACTGGTGATTTTAAAACAATAACTAGAGCGATATTAGCAACACCGAATAAGAATGTCAACCATACTATATCAAAACCAAATAAGGGACGTATCTTCAGTATGTTCGAATTGATGAGAAAAAGACTAAAATAGTGCTAATTGAAGAAGGAATGGATAGTACAATCATAACGGGCAATAGAAGTTTCACTGGCGACGGTAGAACCTACGCCACAACGACAATAGGTGAGAGTCGCTCTATATATACACATGAATTTTTATGTATTTTGATGAATTATAATCATTTATTTTTATTTACTTTGCAGTGGTAATCGGTAATGGCTTCGTAGCCCAAGACATAACATTTCGGAATGATGCTATACCTAAGAGTATCAAGAAGTTGCTTTAAGAGTTGAAGCAAATTTGGTGTCCTTTTACCTTGTCGCTTTAAAATGTCATAATCACGGTATAATTGAAGGTTGCTTTTGGCATATAGGGTGTCTTGATACCCTATATGTCGTGTATCTCGTGCGCTATATGTGCATTCCGTGCGTTATGAGTGCATTTTGTGCTTGAAATGTCTATTTTCTGCATTATACATGTGCATTTCGTGTGTCACGTGTACGTATCTCGTGCTTCACATGCGTATTTGGTACGTTTGTTTCAAATTTCATTAAAAAATTCAAATATTCAATTTAAAATTGATGTCGTTTTGAGGGGTATTAGGAATTGTCTATGAACGCGCTAATCAGAACTTTTTAATTGATCAATGTAGGAAGATTATTATCTTCATGCAGTAATATAATGACATTGTTTGTTGCTGCAACTATGTTATCAGCCACAGTTTTACGCAGTCAAAGTCAGTTGACTACTGCACCTAATGTCGTCATTTCTCAAGACGGGACAAGTGATTTTAGAACAATAACTAGAGCGATATTAGCAACACCAAATAAGAGTGTCAACCATACTATATCAAAATAAAAAATGGGACATATCTTGAGTACGTTCAAATTTATGAGAAAAAGACTAATATATTGCTAATTGGAGAAGGAAAGGATAGTACAATCATAACGGGTAGTAGAAGTTTCACCGGCAGCAATAGAACCTATGCCACAACGAAAATGGGTGAGAGTTTCTCTATATATACGCATAAATTTTATGTATTTAGATGAATTATAATCGTTTATTTTTATTTAATTTGCAGGAGTAATCTGTCACGACCTGGGGTCGGGGCCTAGATGTGACACGGCGAATGGGGGCCCGAGAGTCTCCAAACAAGCCTCAAAATTGGATCATCTACATAGCTTAATTCAAGAGCTTTCAAAGACAAGTAACTTAAATATCCGAAATTCAAGTCCCAAAAGGAGCATTTCTTATAAGTTACGCAAAATAACAAGGTTTTTACAAAACACCCAACATATGCCTCTAGTTCAGGAATGGGGGCTAGGACATGTTTTGGGCTCATCCTCAACAAAAGAATATATACACAAGGAACACAAGAACAAAAGCTCGCCCTCGAAAGATGGGGCTCACCGCAAAAATATCTTCAAAGGAGGACTATTCGTCCTGCGACTGGTACTTAAATTGCTTGGTCCCTACATGGTAAAATCATGTAGGCATAGATTATGCGTTAGTACATTTGAATGTACTAAGTATGGGGGCATGCAATGCATATAACTTACCGGACCTGCATATCAATGTTAGATGGCAAGGACACATAATACACAAGGATCCTATAAGCAAAGGAATTTAGTATACAAGATGCCATAGAATTTATG
The DNA here is from genome assembly GCA_029948455.1 of Solanum rostratum. NCBI lineage: Eukaryota > Viridiplantae > Streptophyta > Magnoliopsida > Solanales > Solanaceae > Solanum > Solanum rostratum. The sequence continues at coordinate 25,404,914 of CM057049.1, forward strand.
ATGTGTGCAATGCGACAATGCTCCTATATAACGGGGATGGACTATAACAACAAACCAAATCCATACGAGCTATTACATGAATTGGACCGATTGGGACCTCCCACTGGTAGAGAGAAGATTACTTGCCAAGGGTAATTTACATCACACCTTACGGAACACACCATTTCGGGGATGGTCACCTTCCTTACGGGACCCCCATTTCGGAAGGATTTACAAGAATTATATCAAGACATGTCATATCATAAATAAGTAGACGAATAACATCCGTCCCTATGTTGGCACATAGTTTAAGGAAAAGGAGAGGGACCTTGGGGATATCCCTAACGCCCCCAATCCATCGGTGCTAAGTCTTATACATCCTACAAGAATACTTATATATATACATATGCTTGCCAAGAGAGAGTCAAATATTCATTTCAAAACGCTAAATGCACAAGTAGGCTCAATTGCCAAATCATAAGGTCATAATCAGAATGCTCATGCAAGGAATAGCTCATCTACACATATACAAAATGGTGCAAGCACCCAAAATGCTCCAAGATCCATAATCATAGACATACCGGTGATCACCTTTTTGTCATATCCCATGTCTTACCGAAAATCATATCATAATTCTCTCCAAAAACGAAATTGGACTTAGTCCCACATATCCAAATTTTCATGTATCAATGCCATGAGAATGATGCAATGCAAATGTAAGGATGGCATTGGTAATAGAGTATATCCAAACATAGCAATATAAGGTAAAAAAAACTAGAAAATCCATAACAAAATTAGTAGGAAATGGTAGTAGATATCACCCATGCATAAAACAATCTTTAAAGGGACGTGCATGTTCATAGTTACATAATCCAAGTAGCTCATCATAATAAAACTAACATAACTCAAAATTCAAAGTCTTAATTAGCACATGCATTGTTCAAGTAACCAAGCTCAAGTAGTCAAATTCACATTTTTAAGTAGACAAGTTCATAATTTAGTTTGGAAAGAATTTTGGTCATCTTGGTTGAAAGGAACCAAAAATCAAAACTTACATACCTGATTTGGAGACAAACTTGAGGAGAAATAGACTTCAAGTTGGGAGTCTTGCTTTGCCAAATCCTAGTGAGAGGTTGGAGAGCTTGAAGGAGTGAATTCTTAGAGAGAGGAGTGAAATGACTGAAAAGTGAGGGTGATCAACTTATATAGGGAGCTTAGGAGGGGTGGGAAATTGAAAAATTTTCGTTTGGAACACCCAATATTTCAAAAATTCCATTAATGAAACGGACCTGAAATTGGTCCGTCTGGGGCATATGGTACGGTACATGGTCCATGTAGTATCACACGGACCGTTTACTGTACCGTGGCCCTAAACTTCAAATTTTCAGAGGCAAGATTTTTCCGGACTAGGTACCAAAATACGAACAAGTAAATGGACCACATGGGTCACACGGACCGTGAACCCATCCGTATACAGGTAACTCTCCACACCGAAACTAGACGGAGGGCCACACGAACCGTCTATAGTGACACGGGCCGTGACTTGGTCCGTGTGAAGGCGACTACGCATTATACCATATGGAAGGCCACACGGACCGTGTAGCTTTACACGGACCGTGTGGACACCCGTTTACCCCACATCTCCCAGGTGTCACTCCACGGGAGGCCACACGGACCGTGTGACTCCACACGGTCCATGTAGGCCCTTCCGTGAGGTAATGCCTGGCAGATTTCTTAGAAAGTTTTGTGGACCTCAAAGTGACGTCAATGATCTGGGGCCTTTCATAAGCAGTAATGGCTTCGTAGCCCAAGACATAACATTTCGGAATGATGCTGGACCTAAGGGTATCGAGCAGTCGCTTTAAGAGTTGAAGCAGATTTGGTGTCCTTTTACCGATGTCGCTTTAAGATGTCACAATCAAGATAGAATTGACAGTTGCTTCTGGCATATACGGTGTCCTGATAACTTATATGCCAAACTTTATATGTTGTGTATCTCGTGCGTTGTACGTGCATTCCATGCCTTATGAGTGCATTTCGTGTATGGAATGTGTATCTTCTGCATTATATATGTGCATTTCATGTGTCACGCGTACGAATCGCATGCTTCACATGCGTATTTGGTGCAGTTTCTTCAAATTTCTTTTTAAATTTCCAATTTCCAATTTAAAATTGATGTCGTTTTGAAGGATATCAGGACTTGTGGATGAACGTACTGATAAGATTATTTAATTCCTTAATGTAGAAAGATTATTATATTCGTGCAGTAATATAATGACGTTGCTTGTTGTTATCAACCACAGTTTGATGCAGTCAAAGTTAGTTGACTGCTGCACCTAATGTCGTCATTTCTCAAGACGGGACAAGTGATTTTAAAACAATAACTGGAGCGATATTAGCAACACCGAATAAGAGTGTCAACCATACTATATCAAAATCAAACACGGGACATATCTTGAGTACCTTCGAATTAATGAGAAAAAGACTAAGATAGTGCTAATCAAAGAAGGAATGAATTGTACAATCATAACGGGCAATAGAAGTTTCACTGCGGTGGTAGAACCTATGCCACAATGACAATGGGTGAGAGTCGCTCTATATATACACATGAATTTTATGTATTTAGGTGAATTATAATCATTTGTTTATATTTAATTTGCAGGGTAATTGGTAATGCCTTCGTAGCCCAAGACATAACATTTTGGAATGATACTGGACCAAGGGGTATAAAGCAGTTGCTTTAAGAGTTGAAGCAAATATGGTGTCCTTTTACCGATGTCGCTTTAAGATGTAATAATTACGGTAGAGTTGGTGGTTGCTTTTGGCATATAGGGTGTCATGATACCCTTTATATCGTGTATCTCGTGCGCTGTATGTGCATTTCGTGTGTTATGAGTGCATTCCGTGCATGGAATGTGTATCTTCTACACTATACATCTGCATTTCGTGTGTCACGCGTACATATTTCATGCTTCATATGCGTATTTTTTACATTTGCTTCAAATTTCATTTTTAAAATTCAAATTTTCAATTTAAAATTGATGTCGTTTTGAAGGGTATCAGGACTTTTCGATGAACGTCCTGATGAGATTATTTAATCTTCAATGTAGGAAGATTATTATCTTCATGCAGTAATATAATGTCGTTGTTTGTTGTTATCAGCCACAGTTTTATGCAGTCAAAGTCAGTTCACTGCAGCACCTAATGTTGTCATTTCTCAAGACGGGACTGGTGATTTTAAAACAATAACTAAAGTGATATTAGCAGCATTGAATAAAACCTCCCCTTTTGGTTGATTAGACAAGAAGAAATCGACCGAATCATGTTAACTAATCTCTTTTTCCATTTATTACTACCTTGATCCATTCAGTAACAACTAGGCGAGTTCTAACGTTGGCCACTGTTAAAAAGCAATCAAAACAAAGAGAATTAATTAATACTTGCATGTACACTTTTCAAGAATTATGAATTATCCGATTTTACCTTGTTAGTTCTTCATGGTTCCCACAACCCTAGTTGTGGATTTAGCTATACATAATCATTATAGATGCAAGAATCATGATATGAAATAATATAATTGAGGACTTACACAGATGAAATTAAGAATAAGAAATCCCTAACTCTTCATAAGAAATCACAAAGTTTTTATTAAAATCACAAAGTTGTGTTCCAAGTGTTTCTAAGCACTTCTCTCTATATATCTGATCGTTCTCCTTCCTTATCTCATGAAAATAAACTAAAAACCCTATTTAAAATAACTAAAAATACAAGTCCAAAGCAAAATAGAAAAATTGAATTCGACAGGCAATTCGAGCAGGGTCACGGGTCGTACTAAGTTTTACGGCCCGTTCCGGGGCTTCATAAACTTCTTTCTTCAAAGGTGGGCAAAGCTTCTACGTGACCTTTCTACGAGTCGTATTCAAACTTACGACCCGTATAGGGTTTCGTTTGATGACTCTCCAGAAAATCCCAACTTCTGATCCTCAAGGTGCGGAACCTTATCCAGGACTCGTACAAATTTCCATGGCTCGTCTGACAATTCGTAGATGCAACTTCACAAAATATGCCCTTCACTGGATCAACTACGAACATACTCTACAACTCATGGTTATCTCCACGGCCCGTAGAGTGCTTCATATATCAACAAAAATTGCAGCAACTACAACACTTAGCCCAAACTTTTGCCAAATCCTATAATCCTTAAAAACAAACATAAAAACACATCAAGCCTACTAACATCACTTTGAGATCACAAAAAATTCCAAGTTTTAAGCATCAAAAGTGTTGTATTTTGACAGAACATCAACACCCTCAACTTAAAATTGTTGCTTGTCCTCAAGCGACAAACGCAATCTACATAAGCAGTACAGGGCAGTGGTACTAATTTGAGGCCAGATGAATAAACATTCATTTTCCTGTGAAATGTGCACGATATCTATTTGTTGGTGATCCAAAACATACTCATTTATAAATAAATATAGCATGAGGTAAGTTGTCTTGAGATCTTGAGTGGCATTACTTGATATGAAAAAATTAAATTATTGAAAGACTTGATGGAATATCCAAATAAATAAGAAAATGGAAGGAGAATAAGAAAGAGAAATCGTAGGAGTTTTTGATAACAAAAAGAAAGCACCAAATGCCCACTATGGGGCTCAAAAAGAAACTCTAGGAGTTATGTTGCACAGAACATTGTGCCAGGGAGAGAGAGACAAATAGAGACAGAGATGCTAATAAGGGATATGTTGTGATATGACATTTGAAAGATTTTTGTTGAGTGTGGTAAGAATAGGTGAATCAAAAGGAGGGGTTAGAAATAGGTGTGATTCTGCTAGTATAAGTGCAACTGCAATGGTGAGGAAGTTTTGCGGTTTAAAGTAGTTAGACATAGTGAGCTTACTTCTTTTAAAGGGTTCCGTTTGTGTTAATAGGGGTTTGTCTGGAGAGAGATGTTGGAGAGCTTCTGAAGGAGTTAAGTCGAGCTTCTCTCGGTTGAGGAGTAGTGTCCGCTCCCTTATTTTTGTTTGGTGAGCACAAAAAGTTCCTTACTATGTAGACGACCGAGTGGAGTTCGTAGAGAATCATATTTTTGTAGATTCGTTACTTGTTTATGGTCATGTTATGAATGAATATATATATATATATATATACTTGATTAAAAAAAGAAGTTCACTTTTTTTGAAGGTTTTTAGGTGCTGTTTTGTTATTAATTTTCATAAAGATATTTTGCTAGTGTGTCGTTCTAAACATTGGTAACTTATGTTTCACTAATTGAGAATCCCTTTCTTCATTGTCATTTAACCATTCATTTCCAAGTTATAAAGCAGTTGACCTTTATCTTGTTTTTTGGAGGAACTAAATATTGAGATGAGAAAAAGAATCTACGCAACAAAATGTGAGAGCGCTGGTGCATCTTTCACATCTTTGTCGAATTTTCACCTTTGAATTTGGCGTTGATTTGCTACAGTATAGGAAGATATCAACTTATTATACGATGATTTTCAATTTAATTCTGAATTGCTGATCTTGTATTTGGATTTGTTTGCGGCATTGGACATTTGACTCAGACATCAGCACACAAAGTACCACAAGCATAAGTTTCCTTCTTCTCTTCTTTTATTCTTTCGTTCATCTAATGCAATATGATTCTTTGGTGTTGAAACTTTATCCGTCCCTATTTCACTAGTATAAACTTCTTCATCCATCCCAATCTATATGATAATTCTTATGTTGCGACATTATTAAAAAATGATACTTTTTTACATCATTCCCTTAGTAATATTGTTGTACACAACTTATATAAAGAAATCAATATCTATACAACTTTCTCAACTTTTAACTGGTCAAGTTTATATTTTATGTGATATTTTCTCGTTAAACCAACTTTTGAGCTATTACTACTGAAAATTTCCAGATATCATTCATCCACATATCATTTCATAGACCAACTCTTGATGATGAATCAAGGTAGACTAATTTGGCTATTGAAAAGAAGATTGCTGAGTTATCTAGCCAAGTGGAAGCTTCCTGAGTTAGGGAAAAGCGAAGGGACATAGAGTATGCGGGTCGAAAGGCCCAATTAGATGCATTACTTGCTTGGGGAGAGATTCCTCTTGTCCTAGTAATGTCGTTTGCCCTCCTTGACCTTCTCAGTCTCGACCTACTCGACCTCTAGTATATGATCAACAAAGAGATTTGATAGATCAGTCTAGTAGTGAATAAGATAATGAGGATCATGTGGCAAACACACTATGGCATTAGTGAAGTTTGAATTTGTACTAATCTAAATTTCTTTATAGTTATTTTATGAGACTTGTTATATGGTTTGTGGATGTATGATAACTTTGAAATCCTATTATGTGATTTATGACTTTTGGTTTTTTTTTTTTTTGGTTCAATTTTGACTCACTTGTTGATTTTCATATCAAGTTGATAAGAAAATATTTAGAACGTATTTTATTGTATTGTTGGTAAATCTTTGAGTTTGATTTGGCTGAGTAAAATATATGTTGAATTAAATGACAGGTAGGAAGCTACAAAACAGCAATAAGTTGCTAGCTTTTTTCGAGGAAAGAGACCGCATAAGGTCACTATGCTACATTTTATTTTCAGAAAAGAGACCTCATGAGGTTACTTTGCTGCATTTTATTTTCTAGGAAAAAAACCTCATGAGGTCACTTTTTTGTCTTGTACGTTTTGAAAAAGCGACCTCATGAGATCTCTATTTATATAAATTTAAATAAATCTAATAAAGTATAAAGACCTCATGAAGCCTCTTTTTGTAAATATAAAATAAAAAAGAAATTATAAAATTGTGACTTCATGAGGTCTCCTTTAGTAAAATATAAAATAAAAATAAATAATAAAGTAGTGACCACATGAGGTCTCTTTTTGAAAAATTCAGAAAAAAAACTAGCGATCTTGTGAGGTCTCCATTTTGAAACCTCATGAGGACTCTACAAAAAAGCCTCCTACATTATAGCGACTTAACGTTGAGGTCTCTTTTTTTTTTTTGTAAAAGAGACCTCATGAGGTCTCTTTTTTAGGTCTCTTTTAACAGTTCTTTTAGTAGTGATTTGAGGCTCCCATCATAAACTTACTCATCCTTGACCTCTGGTCAGAAATCATGAATGGGCATATTTGGATGACTTAGTAAATTTGGGAACATACTCCCTTACACTCATGCTCCTTTAACAAAGATTGATAAACTCTTGAATATAGTCTTCCCTTATCTCCAAGGGAAAGAAACGATGAAGAAATGCGCCTTTGAATTCTTTCCAAGCTATAAGACCCAATTTTTCAATGCGCTCACTCTTTCATAAATCACAACACACTCTAGTGACACACTTGAGTTAGTAGGCCACTAGATCCATTTTCTCTCTCGAAGATACACTACAACCTTATACATTTCATCGAAAAATTCTTGAGGATCTTCATCCACTTTGGAGCTAAGAAATTCAAGTGGATTCATTCTCATAAAGTCCTGGACTCCGCCAGCCCCATACCTTACGACATACCTTCTTGATTAGTTTGGATTATGATAATGTCACAACTCAAGCTAGACCCTAGGTGTAATATGGCAACTAGATATCTCATAAGAACCCCAATTAAACCTCTTACCATATTATAGGCATTCATAGATGATGTCGACCAAGTTAAATCTCCTTTTTGAAGGTTAAAGCGGTCATTGACAAGATATATAACCTAATCAAGGTTAGGATCGAATCCCACAGGGTATATGATAGACTCAGAGTAATTTCAAGCAATTCGAGTTAATTAACCTACATAACTCCTAAAGGGGGGGAGGTTGTAATTTGCAAAAAGTAAACCTAAACTAGAACAAGTATTGTGAAACCAGTGAGAAGAGTAACTACGGTATTGTGTTTCCCATGATTCCCTAACTTGGTACTACCAGATAATCATAATATTTTTTAGTGTGTTGCATGCAGAACGATAAGTTAAGTTTATTAAACCCTTTGATCTAGGCGAGAGGTGAATTTCACTACGTGATTTGATCCAACCCCGCATTATGGCATTACTAACCCTTACCTATTGTCCAAGCCACGGGGTTAGAGGGTACTCAAACTTCCCATCTCACTCCAAGCAATCACCCATAAAATGGACAACACTACCCTAGCAATTCGTCAAATAACACACACCCCACACTTCAATTTAAGCATCACCATCACCCCATAACAACAAGAATTCACAAGACGACAACGAAGTAGTCGTATCAAACAAGTGCATTATACACATCATTCCAACCATATGGGGCAATAATCATGGTAATAAACTTAACAAAGTACCCCACACTTAGATCTTGCAAAACTGATTTGCTGTCAAAATACAACACTTTTGATGCTTAAAACTTAAAATTTTGTGTGTTCTCAATGCGATGTTAGTAGGTTTGATGTATTTTTATGTTTGTTTAGCAGGATTTCAAGGTTAGCATTGATTTTGGGCAAAATATGCAGAAGCTGCTGATTTTGAGGATTCACGAGACTTTTTACGGGCTATAGTGTATTCTACAAGCCATCAAAAAGGTTTCGTGTACAATTCCAGTGAGGGGTGGATTTCTGAAGTTTGGTCTATGAACATGTACATGAGTCGTGGAACACTTTATGAGTCATAGATTTAGTCTTGTACCCCGAGGATTAGAGATGAAGGACTTTCTGAAGTTTCATCAGATAAAACCTCCTAAGGGTCGTAGAATCTTTTACAGGCCATAGAGGGGGATCGTAGAGGCTAAGTCCATAATTTAAGCAACAATGTACAAAAGTGTGACTATGGGTCGTAAATCACTATATAACCCATAGTGCACCTCGTGAAGCCTGGCGACCCAGTTATCCTTATTGTTTTTTATTTGTCTTTTTAACATTATAAATAGGTTTTTAGGTTACTTTTCTTAGAGAGGAATGTGAGACAGAGAGGAATGTGAGACAGAGAGTTAGCATGAAAAATAGCAAGACTCAGTAGAGAAAAACATTGGAAAGTTTGAGAAACAGTTATACACCTTAATTTCATCTTCTAATTACAATCTTGTGATTCTCATTGAAGCTTTGGATTTTCCTGTGTTTAATTTAATTGTGTAAGTGCTCTATTATGTTATTCAAATTCATAAGTCTTGCATCTACACAAATCATGAGTAGCTAAATCCACAGCTAGGGTCATGGACTTAATGAACAGGGTATTCAAGCCGTTCTTGGATGTCTTTGTGATAGTATTTATAAATAACATTTTGGTGTATTCAAGATCAGAAGGGGACCATGTAAATCACTTACGGCAGGTATTACAAGTTCTTCGTGATCGGCAATTGTATGCCAAGTTTTCCAGATGTGAATTTTGGTTGAAATCAGTGGCATTCTTGGGTCATATTGTATCCGATGAAGGGATAAGGGTTGATTCACAAAAAATAGAGGCGGTGAAAGATTGGCCAAGGCCAACAATACCCACCGAAGTTCGAAGCTTCTTAGGGTTGGCAGGTTATTATAAAAGATTTGTCGAAGGTTTTTCTTCTATTTCTGCACCTCTAACAAAGTTGACACATAAGGCGACCAAATTTCAATGGAATGATGCATGTGAAAGGAGCTTTCAAGAGTTGAAAAGCAGGCTAACTTCTGCACCTGTATTAGTGCTTCCAGAAGGTCAGAGGGGTATGCGGCATATTGTGATGCTTCGGGGGTTGGCTTAGGGTGTGTACTGACACAACATGGTAGGGTAATTGCTTATGCCTCGAGACAACTGAGGCCACATGAGAAAAACTACCCGACACATGACTTGAACTAGCAGTTGTTGTGTTTGCCTTGAAAATATGGCGCCATTATTTGTATGGGGTTCATGTTGACATATATACTGATCATAAGAGCTTACAGTACATATTTAAACAGAAAGACCTAAATTCAAGGCAGCGGAGGTGGCTGGAGCTAATAAAGGATTATGATGTTGATATACTATACCATCCAGGGAAAGCAAATGTGGTAGCCGATGCTTTGAGCCGCAAGGCAATTGTGAATATTGATGATCAGACCGTGGTAAGGCAAGGAGTCGCTAAGGATCTACGTCAACTAGCCAATTTGGGGGTGCGCCTCATTGAAACTCCAAAGGAAGGGGTTGTTGTGCATAATGCTACAGAGTCTTCATTGATAACAGAGGTAAGGGAAAAACAGTTCAAAGATCCTATTCTACGGCGACTTAAGGAGAAGGTGAGTCAAGGCATAATGAAGGGCTTTGAACTTACCCAAAATGGAGTACTTTACTGTCAAAACAGATTGTGTGTTCCTAATATAAATGGACTAAGAAGGAGAATAACGGAAGAAGCCCATCATTCAAGATATACTATCCATCCAGGATCAACTAAGATGTATCATGACTTGAAGGAAGTGTTTTGGTGGGAAGGCATGAAAAAGGACCTTGCAGAATTTGTGGCTCAATGTCCAAATTGCCAACAAGTTAAGGTAGAGCACCAAAAGCCGGGAGGTTATATGCAATGTATAGAGCTTCCAACATGGAAGTGGGATATGATTAATATGGATTTTGTTACTGGGTTGCCTCGCGCATTTCAGAAGTTTGACTCCGTATGGGTAATAGTTGATAGACTTACAAAGTCAGCACACTTCTTGCAAGTTAAGAGTGACTATACGGCTGAAGAGTATGCAAAGCTATACCTTAAGGAGATAGTTAGACTACATGGGGTCCCAATCTCTATTATATCTGATCGGGGAGCTCAATTCACCGCAAAGTTTTGGAAATCCTTCCAGAGGAGCTTAGGGACACAAGTAAATTTAAGTACAGCTTTCCACCCGCAGACAGATGGTCAAGCAGAACGCACCATTCAAACACTTGAAGATATGTTGCGGGCGTGTGCATTGGACTTCAAAGGTAGTTGGGTGGACCATTTGCCACTTATTGAATTTGCCTATAATAATAGCTACCATTCAAGCATCAAGATGGCACCGTATGAAGCTTTGTATGGAAGGAAATGTAGATCACCGATAGGATGGTTTGAAGTGGGTGAAACCACCTTGCTTGGTCCAGATCTAGTCCAACAAGCCATGGAAAAAGTCAAGGTAATACGACAACGGCTAGAAACAGCCCAAAGCCGTCACAAATCATATGCAGATGCTAGAAGAAGAGGACTGGAATTCCCAGTAGGAGATTGGGTATTCTTAAAGGTGTCTCCAATGAAAGGTGTTATGAGATTTGGTAAGAAAGGGAAACTAAGCCCACGTTACATAGGTCCATATAAGATTATTAAAAGGTTTGGACAAGTTGCATATGAATTAGAGTTACCCCAGGAGCTTTCAATGGTTCATCCAGTTTTTCATGTCTCAATGCTCCGAAAATGCATAGGTGATCCATCTCGTATTACTCCTATTGAAGATATGCAAGTTACGGAAGATCTCACCTATGAAGAGATACCTATTGCTATCCTAGATCGTCAAGTTAGAAAGCTAAGGAATAAGGAAATACCTTCAGTAAAAGTGCTTTGGAGGAACCAACAGGTAGAAGAGATAACGTGGGAAGCTGAGGAAGCAATGAGGTCTAAATATCCTTATTTATTTGAAGCTAAAGAGGAAGTCCAAGATACAGAGTTGAGGGATTAGTAGGTACGTGAATATGAATTCTTATTATGTTTTCAAAAGTCTGTTTACACGTGAGTTCGTTTAACCTATTCAATTATGCTTACATTCGGGGACGAATGTTCCTAAGGGGGGGAGGATGTAACACCCCACATCATACATGTACTAGTCCAACATAGATGAAATATGATATGGCAGGGTCAAATCCGCACATATTTTTAAAGATGCGTGAATTTTAGATTAAAGGGCTATATGCACGTCTAACGCTTAAGATGACCGAGCGTCTATAATTTTTAAGTCAAGTTAAGGAGAGTGTGACCTTAAATGAAGTAAAATAATTGAGGTGCTTGAGGGACTTAGCAAGCTAGTAGGTGAGTCACCTACGCGCTTAGCTTAAATAAGCTCGGTAAACGGAGACAAGACCCAACACCGAATTTGTTCAAGTCCGATAAAGAATAAACCCCGAGTTAAGGATGTCATCAAAATCAAACACGGGACGTATCTTGAGTACATTTGAATTGATAAGAAAAAGACTAATATAATGCTATTCGGAGAAGGAATGGACAGTACAATCATAACGGGCAGTAGAAGTTTCACCGGCAATGATAGAACCTATGCCACAATGACAATGGGTGAGAGTCTCACTATATATATGCATAAATTTTATGTATTTTGATGAATTATAATCATTTATTTGTATTTAATTTGCAGTGGTAATCTATAATGGCTTCGTAGCCTAAGACCTAACATTTCGGAATGATGCCGGACCTAAGGGTATCAAGCAGTCGCTTTAAGAGTTGAACAAATTTGGTGTTCTTTTACTGATATCGCTTTAAGATGTCACAATCACGGTAGAATTGACGGTTGTTTTTGGCATGTAGGGGTACCCTATATATCGTGTATCTCGTGTGCTGTACGTGCATTCCATGCGTTATGAATGCATTCCGTGCATGGAATGTGTATCTACTGCATTACACATGTGTATTTCGTGTGTCACGCGTACATATCGCATGCTTCACATTCGTATTTGGTACATTTTCTTCAAATTTCATTTTAAATTTCAAATTTTCAATTTAAAATTGATGTCGTTTTGAAGGATATCTGGACTTATGGATGAACGTACTAATAAGATTATTTAATTCTTTAATATAGAAAGATTATTATATTCGTGCAGTAATATAATGATGTTGTTTGTTGTTATCAACCACAGTATTATGCAGTCAAAGTCAGTTGACTGCTGCACCTAATGTCATCATTTCTCAAGACGGGATAAGTGATTTTAAAACAATAACTAGAGCGATATTATCAGCACCGAATAAGAGTGTCAACCATACTATATCAAAATCAAACACGGGATATATCTTCAGTACATTCAAATTAATGAGAAAAAGACTAAGATAGTGCTAATCAAAGAAGGAATGGATTGTACTCATAACGGGCAATAGAAGTTTCACTGGTGGCGGTAGAACCTATGCCACAATGACAATGGGTGAGAGTCGCTCTATATATACACATGAATTTTATGTATTTAGGTGAATTATAATCATTTGTTTATATTTAATTTGCAGGGGTAATTGGTAATGCCTTCGTAGCCCAAGACATAACATTTCGGAATGATACTGGACGTAGGGGTATAAAGCAGTTGCTTTAAGAGTTGAAGCAAATATGGTGTCCTTTTACCGATGTCGCTTTAAGATGTAATAATTACGGTAGAGTTGGTGGTTGCTTTTGGCATATAGGGTGTCGTGATACCCTTTATATCGTGTATCTCGTGCGCTGTATGTGCATTTCGTGTGTTATGAGTGCATTCCGTGCATGGAATGTGTATCTTCTACACTATACATCTGCATTTCGTGTGTCACGCGTACATATTTCATGCTTCATATGCGTATTTTTTACATTTGCTTCAAATTTCATTTTAAAATTCAAATTTCCAATTTTAAATTGATGTCGTTTTGAAGGGTATCAGGACTTTTCGATGAACGTATTGATAAGATTATTTAATTCTTCAATGTAGGAAGATTATTATCTGCATGCAGTAATATAATGATGTTGTTTGTTGTTATCAGCCACAATTTTACGCAGTCAAAGTCAGTTCACTGCAGCACCGAATGTTGTCATTTCTCAAGACGGGACTGGTGATTTTAAAATAATAACTAGAGCGATATTAGCAGCACCGAATAAGAGTGTCAACCATGCTATATCAAAACCAAACAAGAGACGTATCTTCAGTACGTTCGAATTGATGAGAAAAAGACTAATACAATGCTAATCGAAGAAGGAATGGATAGTACAATCATAACGGGCAATAGAAGTTTCACGGGCGGCGAGAAAACCGATGCCACAACGATAAGGGTGAGAGTCGCTTTATATATACACATAAATTTTATGTATTTTGATGAATTATAATTGTTTGTTTTTGTTTAATTTGTTGGGGAAATCGGTAATGGCTTCGTAGCCCAAGACATAACATTTCAGAAAGATGCTGGACCTAGAGGTATTACACTGTCGCTTTAAGAGTTGAAGCAAATTTGGTGTCCTTTTTACCTTGATGCTATAAGATCTCATAATCACGGTATAATTGACGGTTGCTTTTTGCATATAGGGTGTCCTGATACCCTATATGTCCTGTATCTCATGCGCTATATGTGCATTCCGTGCGTTATGAGTGCATTTTGTACATGAAATGTCTATTTTCTACACTATGCATATGCCTTTCGTGTGTCACGTGTACGTATCTCGTGCTTCACATGCGTATTTGGTACATTTTTTTCAAATTTCTAATATCAAATTGATGTCGTTTAGAAGGGTATCAGGACTTGTCGATAAACATGCTGATTAGAATTTTTTAATTGTTCGATGTAGGAAGATTATTATCTTCGTGCAGTAATATAATGACATTGTTTATTGTTGCAACCATGTTATCAGCCAAAGTTTTGCGCAGTTAAAGTCAGTTGACCGCTGTACCTAATGTCGTAATTTCTCAAGACGGGACAAATGATTTTAAAACAATAACTGGAGCGATATTAGCAGCACTGAATAAGAGTATCAGCCATACTATATCAAAATATAACGCTGGACGTATCTTATGTACGTTCGAATGATGAGAAAAAGACTAATATAGTGTTATTCGAGGAAGGAATGGATAGTACAATCAAAACAAGCAGTAGAAGTTTCACCAGCAGCGATAGAACCTATGCCACAACGACAATGGGTGAGAGCCTCTCTATATATACGCATAAATTTTATGTATTTTGATGAATTATAACCATTTATTTTTATTTAATTTGGAGGGGTAATCGGTAATGGCTTTGTAGCCCAAGACATAACAATTCAGAATGATGCTGGACCTAAGGGTATCAAGCAGTCGCTTTAAGAGTTGAAGCAAATTTGGTGTCCTTTTACTGATGTCACTTTAAGATGTCACAATCACGGTAGAATTGGCGGTTTATTTTGGCATATAGGTATACCCTATATATCGTATATCTCGTGTGCTATACGTGCATTCCGTGCGTTATGAGTGCATTTCGTGCATGGAATGTGTATCTTCTGCATTATACATGTGCATTTCGTGTGTCACGCGTACGTATCTTATGCTTCACATGCGTATTTGGTACATTTGCTTCAAATTTCATTTTAAAATTCAAATTTCCAATTTAAAATTGATGTCGTTTTGAAGGGTATCAGGACTTGTCAATGAACGTACTGATAACATTTTTTAATTATTCAATGTAGGAAGATTATTATCTTCGTGCAGTAATATAATGACGTTGTTTGTTTATTATCAGCCATAGTTTTATGCAGTCAAAGTTAGTTGACTGCTGCACCTAATGTCGTTATTTCTCAAGACGGGACTGGTGATTTTAAAACAATAACTAGTGCGATATTAACAACACCGAATAAGAGTGTCAACCATACTATATCAAAACCAAATAAGGGACGTATCTTCTGTACGTTCGAATTGATGAAAAAAAGACTAATATAGTGCTAATCGAAGAAGGCATGGATAGTACAATCATAACGGGCAATAGAAGTTTCACTGGCAGCAATAGAACCTATGCCACAACGACAGAGGGTGAGAGTCGCTCTATATATACACATGAATTTTATGTATTGTGATGAATTATAATCGTTTGTTTATATTTAATTTGCATGGGTAATCGGTAATGGCTTCGTAGCCCAAGACATAATATTTTGGAATGATGCTGGACCTAGGAGTATCAAGCAGTCGCTTTAAGAGTTGAAGCAAATTTGGTTTTCTTTTACCTTGTTACTTTAAGATGTCATAATCACGGTATAATTGATAGTTGCTTTTGACATATAAGATGTCCTAATACCCTATATGTCGTATGTCTCATGCGCTATACGTGCATTCTGTGCGTTGTGAGTGCATTTTATACATGAAATGTTTATTTTCTGCACTATACATGTTCATTTCGTCTGTCACGTGTACGTATCTCGTGCTTCATATGCGTACTTGGTACATTTGCTTCAACAAATTTCATTTTAAAAATCAAATATCCTATTTAAAATTGATGTCGTTTTGAAGGGTATTAGGGCTTGTCGATGAACGTGCTGATTAGAATATTTTAATTGTTCAATGTAGGAAGATTATTATCTTCGTGCAGTAATATTATGACATTGTTTGTTGCTGCAACTATTTTATCAACCACAGTTTTACGCAGTCAAAGTTAGTTGACTGTTTCATCTAATGTCATCATTTCTCAATAAGGAAGAGTTCTTTTAAAACAATAACGGGAGCGATATTAGCAGCACCGAATAAGAGTGTCAACCATACTATATCAAAATCAAACACGGGACGAATCTTTAGTATGTTCGAATTGATGAGAAAAAGACTAATATAGTGCTAATCGGAGAAGGAATGGATAGTACAATCATAACGAGCAGTAGAAGTTTCACCGACAACAATATAAACTATGCCACAACAACAATGGGTGAGAGTTTCTCTATATATACGCATAAATTTTATGTATTTTGATGAATTATAATCATTTATTTTTATTTAATTTTCAGGGGTAATCAGTAATGGCTTCGTAGCCACAGACATAACATTTAGGAATGATGTTGGACCTAAGGGTATCAAGCAGTCGCTTTAAGAGTTGAAGCAAATTTGGTGTCCTTTTACCGATGTCGCTTTAAAATGTCACAATCACGGTAGAATTGATGGTTGCTTTTGGTATAAAGGGATACCCTATATATCATGTGTCTCGTGTGTTGTACATGCATTTCGTGCGTTATGAGTGCATTCTGTGCATGGAATGTGTATCTTCTGCATTATACATGTGCATTTCGTGTGTCACACGTACGTATCTCATGCTTTACATGCGTATTTTTTACAATTGCTACAAATTTCATTTTAAAATTCAAATTTCCAATTTAAAATTGATGTTGTTTTGAAGGGTATCAAGACTTTTCGATGAACGTACTAATAAGATTATTTAATTCTTCAATGTAGGAAGATTATTATCTTAGTGCAGTAATATAATGGCGTTATTTGTTGTTATCAACCACAGTTTTATACAGTCAAAGTCAGTTGACTGCTGTACCTAATGTCGTTATTTCTCAAGACGGGACAAGTGATTTTACAACAATAACTGGAGGGATATTAAAATCACCGAATAAGAGTGTCAACCATACTATATCAAAATAAAAAATGGGACATATCTTGAGTACCTTCGAGTTGATGAGAAAAAGTCTAATATATTGCTAATCGGAGAAGGAATGGATAGTACAAGCATAACGGGCAGTAGAAGTTTCACCGACAGCGATAGAACCTATGCCACAACGATAATGGGTGAGAGTCTCCCTATTTATATGCATAAATTTTATGTATTTTGATGAATTATAATCATTCATTTTTATTTAATTTGCAGGGGTAATCGGTTATGGCTTCGTAGCACAAGACATAACATTTCGGAATGATGTTGGACCTAGGGATATAAAGCAGTCATTTTAAGAGTTGAAGCAAATTTGGTGTCCTTTTACCTTGTTGCTTTAAGGTTTTATAATCACGGTATAATCGACGGTTTCTTTTGGCATATAGGGTGTCCTGATACCCTATATGTCGCGTATCTTGTACGCTATACGTGCATTCCGTGCGTTATGAGTGCATTTTGTGCATGAAATGTCTATTTTCTGCACTATACATGTGCATTTCGTGTGTCACGTGTACGTATCTCGTGCTTTACATGCCTATTTGGTACATTTGCTTCAAATTTCATTTTAAAATTCAAATATCCAATTTAAAATTGATGTCGTTTTGAAGGGTATTAGGATTTGTCGATGAACGTGCTGATCAAAATTTTTTAATGTTTCAATGTAAGAATATTATTATCTTCATGCAGTAATATAATGACATAGTTTGTTGCTGCAACTATGTTATCAACCACAGCTTTAAGCAGTCAAAGTTAGTTGACTGCTGCATCTAATGTCATCAATTCAAGACGGGACAAGTAATTTTAAAACAATAAATGGAGCGATATTAAAAACACTGAATAAGAGTGTCAATCATACTATATCAAAATCAAACACGGGATGTATCTTGAGTACGTTCAAATTGATGAGAAAAAGACTAATATATTGCTAATCGGAGAAGGAATGGATAGTACAATCATAACAGGCAATATAAGTTTCACCGGCAGTAATTGAACCTATGCCACAATGATAATGGGTGAGAGTCTCTCTATATATATGCATAAATTTTATGTATTTTGATGAATTATAATTGTTTATTTTAATTTAATTTTCAGGGGTAATCGGTAATGGCTTCATAGCCCAAGACATAACATTTCGGAATGATGCTGGACCTAAGGGTATCAAGCAGTCGCTTTAAGAGTTGAAGCAAATTTGGTGTCATTTTACCGATGTCGCTTTAAGATGTCACAATCACGGTAGAATTGACGGTTTCTTTTGGCATATAGGGTGTCCTGATACCTTATATGTCAAACCCTATATGTCGTGTATCTCATGCACTGTACGTGCATTTCGTGCGTTATGAGTGCATTTCGTGCATGGAATGTGTATCTTTTGCATTATGCATGTGCATTTCGTGTGTCACGCTTACGTATCTCATGCTGCACATGCGTATTTTGTACATTTGCTTCAAATGTCATTTTAAAATTGATGTCATTTTGAAGGGTATCAGGATTTGTCGGTGAACGTACTGATAAGATTTTTTAATTCTTCAATGTAGGATGATTATTATCTTCGTGCAGTAATATAATGACTTGGTTTGTTGCTGCAACTATGTTATCAGCCATTATTTTACGCAGTCAGAGTCAGTTGACTGCTGCACCTAATGTCGTCATTTCTCAAGACGGGACAAGTGATTTTAAAACAATACCTAGAGCGATATTAAAAGCACCGAATACGAGTGTCAACCATACTATATCAAAATAAAAAATGGGATGTATCTTGAGTATATTCGAATTGATGAGAAAAAGACTAATATATTGCTAATCAGAGAAAGAATGGATAGTATAAGCATAATGGGCAGTAGAAGTTTTTCCGGCAGCGATAGAACCTATGCCACAACGATAATGGGTGAGAGTCTCTCTATATATATGCATAAATTTTATATACTTTGATAAATTATAATCGTTTATTTTTATTTAATTTGCAAGGGTAATGGGTAATGGCTTCATAGCCCAAGACATAATATTTCAGAATGATGTTGGACCTAAGAGTATCAAGCAGTTGCTTTAAGAGTTGAAACAAATTTGGTGTCCTTCAACCTTGTTGCTTTAAGATGCCATAATGATGGTATAATTGACGGTTGCTTTTGGCGTATTGGGTGTACTGATACCCTATATTTCGTGTATCTTGTGTGCTATACGTGCATTTCGTGCGTTATGAGTGCATTTTGTTCATGAAATGTCTATTTTCTACACTATACATATGCATTTTATCTGTCACGTGTACGTATCTCGTGCTTTGCATGCGTATTTGGTACATTTGCTTCAAATTTCATTTTAAAATTCAAACTTCCAATTTAAAATTGATGTCGTTTTGAAGGGTATTATGACTTGTCAATGAACGTACTGATAAGATTATTTAATTCTTCAATGTAGGAAGATTATTATCTTCGTGCAGTAGTATAATGACGTTGTTTGTTGTTATCAGCCATAGTTTTATGCAGTTAAAGTCAGTTGACTGCTGCACCTAATGTCGTTATTTCTCAAGACGGGACTGGTGATTTTAAAACAATAACTAGAGCGATATTAGCAGCACCGAATAAGAGTATCAGCCATACTATATCAAAATCAAATAAGGGACATATCTTCTGTACGTTCGAATTGATGAGAAAAAGACAAATATAGTTCTAAACGAAGAAGGAATGGATAGTACAATCATAACGGGTGATAGAAGTTTCACTGGCGGCGATAGAACCTAAGCCACAACGACAGAGGGTGAAAGTCGCTCTATATATACACATGAATTTTATGTATTGTGATGAATTATAATCGTTTGTTTATATTTAATTTGTAGGGGTAGTCGGTAATGGCTTCATAGCCCAAGACATAACATTTTGGAATGATGCTGGACTTAATAGTATCAAGCAGTCGCTTCAAGAGTTGAAGCAAATTTGATTTCCTTTTACCTTGTTACTTTAAGATGTCATAATCACGGTATAATTAACGGTTGCTTTTGACATATAGGATGTCCTGATACCCTATATGTCGTATGTCTCGTGTACTATACGTGTATTCCGTGCATTGTGAGTGCATTTTGTGCATGAAATGTTTATTTTATGCACCTATACATGTGCATTTCGTGTGTCACGTGTACGTATCTCGTGCTTCATATGGGTATTTGGTACATTTGCTTCAAATTTCATTTTAAAATTCAAATAACCTATTTAAAATTTATGTCGTTTTGAAGGGTATTAGGGCTTGTCGATGAACGTGCTGATCAGAATATTTTAATTGTTCAATGTAGGAAGATTATTATCTTCGTGCAGTAATATAATGACATTGTTTGTTGCTGCAACTATGTTATCAGCCACAGTTTTACGCAGTCAAAGTTAGTTGACTGTTTCACCTAATGTCATCATTTCTCAAGAAGGAAGAGTTATTTTGAAACAATAACGGAGGCGATATTAGCAGCACCGAATAAAAGTGTCAACCATGCTATATCAAAATCAAACATGGGACGAATCTTGATTACGTTCGAATTGATGAGAAAAAGACTAATATAGTGCTAATCGGAGAAGGAATGAATAGTACAATCATAACGAGCAGTAGAAGTTTCACTGGCAGTGATATAAACTATGCCACAACGACAATGGGTGAGAGTCTCTCTATATATATGCATAAATTTTATGTATTTTGACGAATTATAATCGTTTATTTTTATTTAATTTGCAGAGGTAATCAGTAATGGCTTCGTAGCCCAAGACATAATATTTCGGAATGATGCTGGACCTAAGGGTATCAAGCAGTCACTTTAAGAGTTGAATCAAATTTGGTGTCCTTTTACCGATGTCGCTTTAAGATGTCACAATCACGATAGAATTGGCGGTTGCTTTTGGCATATAGGGATACCCTATATATCATGTATCTCGTGCGTTCTATGTGCATTTCGTGCGTTATGAGTACATTCCGTGCATGGAATGTGTATCTTCTTCATTATGCATGTGCATTTCGTGTGTCACGCGTACGTATCTCATGCTTCACATGCGTATTTTTTACATTTACTTCAAATTTCATTTTAAAAGTCAAATTTGCAATTTAAAATTGATGTCGTTTTGAAGGATATCAAGAATAGTCGATGAATGTACTGATAAGATTATTTAATTCTTCAATGTAGCAATATTATTATATTAGTGCAGTAATATAATGACGTTGTTTGTTGTTATCAACCACAGTTTTACGCAGTTAAAGTCAGTTGACTGCTGCACCTAATGTCGTCATTTCTCAAGACGGGACAAGTGATTTTACAACAATAACTGGAGCTATATTAAAAGCACCGAATAAGAGTGTCAACCATACTATATCAAAATAAAAAATGGGACGTATCTTGAGTACGTTCGAGTTGATGAGAAAAAGACTAATATACTGCTAATCGGAGAAGGAATGGATAGTACAAGCATAACGGGCAGTAGAAGTTTCACCGGCAGCGATAGAACCTATGCCACAATGATAATGGGTTAGAATCTCTCCATATATATGCATAAATTTTACGTATTTTGATGAATGATAATCTTTTATTTTTATTTAAATTTGCATGGGTAATCGGTAATGGCTTCGTAGCCCAAGACATAACATTTCGGAATGATTCTGGACCTAGGGGTATAAAGCAGTCGCTTTAAGAGTTGAAGCAAATTTGGTGTTCTTTTATCTTATTGCTTTAAGGTTTTATAATCACGGTATAATTGACGGTTTCTTTTGGCATATAGGGTGTCCTGATACCCTATATGTCCTGTATCTTGTGCGCTATACTTGAATTCCATGCATTATAAGTGCATTTTGTGCATGAAATGTCTATTTTCTGCACTATACATGTGCATTTCGTGTGTCAGGTGTACATATCTCGTGCTTTACATGCATATTTGGTACATTTGCTTCATATTTCATTTTAAAATTCAAATATCCAATTTAAAATTGATGTCGTTTTGAAGGGTATTAGGGCTTGTCGATGAACGTGCTGATCAAAATAAATTGTTAAATGTAAGAAAATTATTATCTTCGTGCAGTAATATAATGACATAGTTTGTTGCTGCAACTATGTTATCAACCACAGTTTTAAGCAGTCAAAGTCAATTGACTGTTGTATCTAATGTTATCATTTCTCATAACGGGACAAGTGATTTTAAAACAATAAATGGATCGATACTAAAAACACTGAATAAGAGTGTCAATCATACTATATAAAAATCAAACATGGGACGTATTTTGAGTGCGTTCGAATTGATGAGAAAAAGACTAATATATTGATAATCGGATAAGGAATGGATAGTACAATCATAACGGGCAGTAGAAGTTTCACTGGCATTAATTGAACCTATGCCACAATAATAATGGGTGAGAATCTCTCTATATACATGCATAAATTTTATGTATTTTGATGAATTATAATCATTTATTTTAATTTAATTTGCAAGGGTAATCGGTAAAGGCTTCGTAGCCCAAGACATTACATTTCGGAATGATGCTGGACCTAAGGGTATCAAGCAGTCGCTTTAAGAGTTGAAGCAAATTTGGTGTCCTTTTACCGATGTCGCTTTAAGATGTCAGAATCACGGTAGAAGTGATGGTTTTTTTTTGGCATATAGGGTGTCCTGATACCTTATATGCCAAATCCTATATGTCGTGTATCTCATGCGCTGTACGTGCATTCCGTGCGTTATGAGTGCATTTGGTGCATGGAATGTGTATCTTCTACATTATGCATGTGCATTTCGTGTGTCACGCTTATGTATCTCATGCTGCACATGTGTATTTTGTACATTTGCTTCAAATTTCATTTTGAAATTCAAATTTCCAATTTAAAATTGATGTCGTTTTGAAGGGTATCAGAACTTGTCGATGAACATACTGATAAGATTTTTAAATTCTTCAATGTAGGAAGATTATTATCTTCGTTTAGTAATATAATGACATTTTTTGTTGTTGCAACTATGTTATCAGCCACAGTTTTGCGCAGTCAACGTCAATTGACTCTTGCACCTAATGTGATCATTTCTCAAAACGGGACAAATGATTTTAAAACAATAACTGGAGTGATATTACCTGCACCAAATAAGTGTATCAACCATACTATATCAAAATATAACACAGGATGTATCTTGAGTACGTTCGAATTGATGAGAAACAGACTAATATAGTATAATTCGGAGAAGAAATGGATAGTACAATCATAACGGGCAGTAGAAGTTTCACCGGCAGCGATAGAACTTATGCCACAACGACAATGGGTGAGAGTCTCTCTATATATACGCATAAATTTTATGTATTTCGATGAATTATAATCATCTATTTTTATTTAATTTGCAGGGGTGATCATTAATGGCTTCGTAGCCCAAGACATAACATTTCAGAATGATGCTGGACCTAAGGGCATCAAGCAGTCGCTTTATGATTTGAAGCAAATTTGGTGTCCTTTTACCGATGTCGCTTTAAGATGTCACAATCACGGTAGAATTGGCGGTTGCTTTTGGCATATAGGGACACCCTATATATCATGTATCTCGTGCGCTATACGTGCATTCCGTGCATTATGAGTGCATTCCGTGCATGGAATGTGTATCTTCTGCATTATACATGTGCATTTCGTGTGTCACGCGTACGTATCTTATGCTTCACATACGTATTTGGTACATTTGCTTTAAATTTCATTTTAAAATTCAAATTTCCAATTTAAAATTGATGTCGTTTTGAAGGGTATCAGGACTTATCGATGAACATACTTGTAAGATTTTTTAATTCTTCAATGTAGAAAGATTATTATCTTCATGCAGTAATATAATGACGTTGTTTGTTGTTATCAACCATAGTTTTATGCAGTCAAAGTCAGTTGACTGCTGCACCTAATGTTGTTATTTCTCAAGACGGAACTGGTGATTTTAAAACAATAACTAGAGTGATATTAGCAGCACCGAATAAGAGTGTCAGCCATACTATATCAAAATCAAATAAGGGACGTATCTTCTGTACGTTCGAATTGATGAGAAAAAGACAAATATAGTGCTAAATGAAGAAGGAATGGATAGTACAATCATAACGGGCAATAGAAGTTTCACTGGCGGCGATAGAACCTAAGCCACAACGACAGAGGGTGAAAGTCGCTCTATATATACACATGAATTTTATGTATTGTGATGAATTATAGTCGTTTGTTTATATTTAATTTGCAGGGGTAATCGGTAATGGCTTCATAGCCAAAGACATAACATTTTGGAATGATGCTAGACCTAGGAGTATCAAGCCGTCGCTTCAAGAGTTGAGGCAAATTTGATTTCCTTTTACCTTGTTACTTTAAGATGTCATAATCACGGTATAATTGACGGTTGCTTTTGATATATAGGATGTCCAGATACCCTATATGTCGTATGTCTCGTGCGCTATACGTGTATTCCGTGCATTGTGAGTGCATTTTGTGCATGAAATGTTTATTTTCTGCACTATACATGTGCATTTCGTGTGTCACGTGTACGTATCTCGTGCTTCATATGCGTATTTGGTACATTTGCTTCAAATTTCATTTTAAAATTCAAATATCCTATTTAAATTTATGTCGTTTTGAAGGTTATTAGGGTTTGTCGATGAACGTGCTGATCAGAATATTTTAATTGTTCAATGTAAGAAGATTATTATCTTCGTGCAGTAATATAATGACATTGTTTGTTGCTGCAACTATGTTATCTGCCACAATTTTACGTTGTCAAAGTTAGTTGACTGTTTCACCTAATGTCATCATTTCTCAAGAAGGAAGAGTTATTTTAAAAAAATAACGGGAGCGATATTAGCAGTACCGAATAAAAGTGTCAACCATACTATATCAAAATCAAACACGGGACGAATCTTGATTACGTTCGAATTGATGAGAAAAAGACTAATATAGTGTTAATCGGAGAAGGAATGAATAGTACAATCATAACGAGCAGTAGAAGTTTCACTAGCAGCGATATAAACTATGCTACAACAACAATGGGTGACAGTCTCTCTATATATACGCATAAATGTTATGTATTTTGATGAATTATAATCGTTTATTTTTATTTAATTTGAAGGGGTAATCAGTAATGGCTTCATATCCCAAGACATAATATTTCGGAATAATGCTTGACCTAAGGGTATCAAGCAGTCACTTTAAGAGTTGAAGCAAATTTGGTGTCCTTTTACCGATGTGGCTTTAAGATGTCACAATCACGGTAGAATTGGCAGTTGCTTTTGGCATATAGGGATACCCTATATATCGTGTATCTCGTGCGTTCTACGTGCATTTCGTGCGTTATGAGTGCATTCCATGCATGGAATGTGTATCTTCTGTATTATGCGTGTGCATTTCTTGTGTCACGCGTACGTATCTCAGGCTTCACATGCGTATTTTTTACATTTGCTTCAAATTTTGTTTTAAAATTCAAATTTCCAATTTAAAATTGATGTCGTTTTGAAGGGTATCAAGAATAGTCAATGAACGTACTGATATGATTATTTAATTCTTCAATGTAGGAAGATTATTATCTTAGTGCAGTAATATATTGACGTTGTTTGTTGTTATCAACCACAGTTTTACGCAGTCAAAGTCAGTTGACTGCTCACCTAATGTCTTCATTTCTCAAGACGGGACAAGTGATTTTACAACAATAACTGGAGCTATATTAAAAGCACCGAATAAGAGTGTCAACCATACTGTATCAAAATAAAAAATGGGACTTATCTTGACAACGTCCGAGTTGATGAGAAAAAGACTAATATACTGCTAATCGGAGAAGGAATGGATAGTACAAGCATAACGGGCAATAGAGGTTTCACCGGGAGCGATAGAACCTATGCCACAATGATAATGGGTTAGAGTCTCTCTATATATATGCATAAATTTTACGTATTTTGATGAATTATAATCTTTTATTTTTATTTAATTTGCAGGGGTAATCGGTAATGGCTTCGTAGCCCAAGACATAACATTTCGGAATGATGCTGGACCTAGGTGTATAAAGCAGTCGTTTTAAGAGTTGAAGCAAATTTGGTGTCCTTTTATCTTATTGCTTTAAGGTTTTATAATCACGGTATAATTGACGGTTGCTTTTGGCATATAGGGTGTCCTGATACCCTATATGTCGTGTATCTTGTGCGCTATATGTGCATTCCGTGCGTTATGAGTGCATTTTGTGCATGAAATGTCTATTTTCTGCACTATACATGTGCATTTCGTGTGTCACGTGTACGTATCTCGTGCTTTACATGCGTATTTGGTACATTTGCTTCATATTTCATTTTAAAATTCAAATGTCCAATTTAAAATTGATGTCGTTTTGAAGGGTATTAGGGCTTGTCGATGGACGTGCTGATCAAAATTTTTTAAATGTTCAATGTAAGAAAATTATTGTCTTCGTGCAGTAATATAATGACATAGTTTTTTACTGCAACTATGTTATCAACCACAGTTTTAAGCAGTCAAAGTCAGTTGACTGCTGTATCTAATATTATCATTTCTCATAACGGGACAAGTGATTTTAAAACAATAAATGGATCGATATTAAAAACACTGAATAAGAGTGTCAATCATACTATATAAAAATCAAACATGGGACGTATTTTGAGTGCGTTCGAATTGATGAGAAAAAGACTAATATATTGCTAATCAGCGAAGGAATGGATAGTACAATCATAACGGGCAGTAGATGTTTCACCGGCATCAATTGAACCTATGCCACAATGATAATGGGTGAGAATCTCTCTATATACATGCATAAATTTTATGTATTTTGATGAATTATAATCATTTATTATAATTTAATTTGTAAGGGTAATCGGTAATGGCTTCGCAGCCCAAGACATAACATTTCGGAATGATGCTGGACCTAAGGGTATCAAGCAGTTGCTTTAGGAGTTGAAGCAAATTTGGTGTCCTTTTACCGATGTCGCTTTAAGATGTCACAATCACGGTAGAATTGACGGTTTCTTTTAGCATATAGGGTGTCCTGATACCTTATATGCCAAATCTTATATGTCGTGTATCTCATGCGCTGTACGTGCATTCCGTACGTTATGAGTGCATTTGGTGCATGGAATGTGTATCTTCTGCATTATGCATGTGCATTTCGTGTGTCACGCTTATGTATCTCATGCTGCACATGCGTATTTTGTCCATTTGCTTCAAATTTCATTTTGAAATTCAAATTTCCAATTTAGAATTGATATCGTTTTGAAGGGTATCAGGACTTGTCGATGAACGTACTGATAAGGTTTTTTAATTCTTTAATGTAGGAAGATTATTATCTTTGTTCAGTAATATAATGACATTGTTTGTTGTTGCAACTATGTTATCAGCCATAATTTTACGCAGTCAACGTCAGTTGACTCCTGCACCTAATGTCATCATTTCTCAAAACGGGACAAATGAAGTTATAACAATAACTGAAGTGATATTACCAGCACCGAATAAGAGTATTAACCATACTATATCAAAATATAACACGGGACGTATCTTGAGTACGTTCCAATTGATGAGAAACAGACTAATATAGTATTATTCGGAGAAGGAATAGATAGTACAATCATAATGAGCAGTAGAAGTTTCACCAGTAGCGATAGAACCTATGCCATACGCATAAATTTTATATATTGCGATGAATTATAATCATCTATTTTTATTTAATTTGCAGGGGTAATCATTAAAGACTTCGTAGCCCAAGACATAACATTTCAGAATGATGCTGGACCTAAGGGCATCAAGCAGTCGCTTTATGATTTGAAGCAAATTTGGTGTCCTTTTACCGATGTCTCTTTAAAATGTCACAATCACGGTAGAATTGGCGGTTGCTTTTGGCATATAGGAATACCCTATATATCGTGTATCTTGTGCGCTGTATGTGCATTCCGTGCATTCCGTGCATTATGAGTGCATTAAGTGCGTGGAATGTATATCTTCTGCATTATACATGTGCATTTCGTGTGTGACGCGTACGTATCTTATGCTTCACATGCGTATTTGGTACATTTGCTTTAAATTTCATTTTAAAATTCAAATTTCCAATTTAAAATTGATGTCGTTTTTAAGGGTATCATGACTTATCGATGAATACTGATAAGATTTTTTAATTCTTCAATGTAGGAAAATTATTATCTTCGTGCAGTAATATAATGACGTTGTTTGTTGTTATCAGCTATAGTTTTATGCAGTCAAAGTCAGTTGACTACTGCACCTAATGTCGTTATTTCTCAAGACGGGACTGGTGATTTTAAAACAATAACTAGAGCGATATTAGCAGCACCGAATAAGAGTGTCAGCCATACTATATCAAAATCAAATGAGGGACGTATCTTCCGTACGTTCGAATTGATGAGAAAAGAAAATTATAGTGCTAAATGAAGTAGGAATGGATAGTACAATCATAACGGGCAATAGAAGTTTCACTGGCGGCGTTAGAACCTAAGCCACAACGACAGAGGGTGAAAGTCGCTCTATATATACACATGAATTTTATGTATTGTGATGAATTATAATCGTTTGTTTATATTTAATTTGCAGGGGTAATCGGTAATGGCTTCATAGCCCAAGACATAACATTTTGGAATGATGCTGGACCTAGGAGTATCAAGCAGTCGCTTCAAAAATTGAAGCAAATTTGATTTCCTTTTACCTTGTTACTTTAAGATGTCATAATCACGGTATAATTAATGGTTGCTTTTGACATATAGGATATCCTGATACCCTATATGTCGTATGTCTCATGCGCTATACGTGTATTCCGTGCGTTGTGAGTGCATTTTGTGCATGAAATGTTTATTTTCTGCACTATACATGTGCATTTCATGTGTCACATATACGTATCTCGTGCTTCATGTGCGTATTTGGTACATTTGCTTCAAATTTTATTTTAAAATTCAAATATCCTATTTAAAATTGATATCGTTTTGAAGGGTATTAGGGCTTGTCGATGAACGTGCTGATCAGAATATTTTAATTGTTCAATGTAGGAAGATTATTATCTTCGTGCAGTAATATAATGACATTGTTTGTTGCTGCAACTATGTTATCAGCCAGAGGTTTACGCAGTCAAAGTTAGTTGACTGTTTCACCTAATGTCATCATTTCTCAAGAAGGAAGAGTTATTTTAAAACAATAACGGGAGCAATATTAGCAGCACCGAATAGAAGTGTCAACCATACTATATCAAAATCAAACACGGGACGAATCTTGATTATGTTCGAATTGATGAGAAAAAGACTAATATAGTGCTAATCGGAGAAGGAATGAATAGTACAATCATAACGAGCAGTAGAAGTTTCACTGGCAGCGATATAAACTATGCCACAACGACAATGGGTGAGAGTCTCTCTATATATATGCATAAATTTTATGTATTTTGATGAATTATAATCGTTTATTTTTATTTAATTTGCAGGGGTAATCAGTAATGGCTTCGTAGCCCAAGACATAACATTTCGGAATGATGCTGGACCTAAGGATATCAAGCAGTCACTTTAAGAGTTGAAGCAAATTTGGTGTCCTTTTACCGATGTCACTTTAAGATGTCACAATCACGGTAGAACTGGCGGTTGCTTTTGGCATATACTGTGTCCTGATACCTTATATGCCAAACCCTATATGTCATGTATCTCGTGTGTTGTACGTGCATTTCGTGCGTTATGAGTATATTCCGTGCGTTATGAGTGCATTCCGTGCTCGGAATGTGTATCTTCTGCATTATACATGTGCATTTCGTGTGTCACATATACGTATCTCGTGCTTCACATGCGTTTTGGTACATTTTCTTCAAATTTCATTTTAAAATTCAAATTTCTAATTTAAAATTGATGTCATTTTGAAGGTTATCAGGACTTGTCGATGAATGTACTGGTCAGATTTTTTTAATTGTTCAATGTAGAAAGATTATTATCTTCGTGCAGTAATATAATGACATTGTTTGTTGCTGCAACTATGTTATCATCCACAATTTTACGCAATCAAAGTTAGTTGACGCCTGCACCTAATGTCATCATTTCTCAAGATGGGACTAGTGATTCTAAAACAATATCTAGAGCGATATTAGCAGCATCGAATAAGAGTGTCAACCATACTATATCAAAATCAAACAAGGGACTTATCGTGAGTACGTTCGAGTTAATGAGAAAAAGACTAATATAGTGCTAATTGGAGAAGAAATGGATATTACAATCATAACGGGCAATAGAACTTATGCATAGTGACAGTAGGTGAGAGTCACTCTATATATACACATAAATTTTATGGATTTTTATGAATTATAATTGTTTTCTTGTTAAATTTGCAGGGGTAATCGATACATGGGTATTTCACGTGTCATGTGTACGTATCTCGTGCTTCACATGTGTATTTGGTACATTTGCTTCAAATTTCTGATTTAAAATTGATGTTGTTTTGAAGGGTATCAGGGTACCCTACATGCAAAAAACAACCGTCAATCCTAGGACAGGTGTTGCTATTAACTTTCTATCATGTGTACTAGCATCAACTGTGAGAGTCCAAGTAACGCACCACTGCTTAGACCACTGTTACCAGCAAAGTTGACAACAATAACACCCTTTTGCATTGGGACAAAAGAACCAATGATGATGTTGTCAACATAAAACTTCAAAGATGGAAAGCCAGGGGAGACAAAAACCACATCCACTCTATCATCTATTGCAACACCCATTGTAGCCAATACAACATTATTTGGACAGCCAAGCAGTGCACACAACTTATACATGGCAATATGGGCAAGAGAGGCCATGCTGGTTGATATGTCATTGGCATTGCCAAACACATTTGCCTTATTAACAAAGTTTTCCGAAGTAGTGCTTGAAGTATGCGTGTCGTGGCCTTCCTTATCAAATGGTGGATTAGTACAGATACCCAAAAAGTTTCTTGTACCGATGAGTTTATTGTTGCAAGTTACGTTTTCCGTGAAGTTACATTTTCCTTTCCATTTTGCCGGTGGAGGAGACATGTTGTTGTCATGGAAAAAGGGATGGTTTGGTGTAATCCTCGAGTCTACAACCTCGATAATCACGCCCTGTCTATAGTTGGATTCTTTTTCAACCAGAATTTTGTTGCAAGCCCAAAAGTTTGGAGTATGCATGCAAGGGCAGAGCTAAATGGAGCTCAAGGGGTCACCTCGACCCCATTTGTCGTAAAATTACACTGTATATATAAGGTTAATTTCTGATTTTATGACTGTATATATTAAAATTAACCCCCTTAATAATTTCAGAGGGACGTACTCAATGGAAAAGGAGTTCATTTTTAACCGTTATTGTTCCGATTCGAATCCCTTTGCATGCAACATTCAGTCCTTTTATTATTATTATTTTTATCTTGCAAAGGCAGGTGGACCTAGACTTTTAGCTCAAAAACCCAACCCAATAAAAGGCTTTATTGTTCCTGGCTTCAATAAAAAAAATTATTATTATTGTTATTCATTATTTTTCACTTTTTGTAATTTCTGTTTTTCAATTTGTCTTTGTTTTAATTTATTAGCCACATTTTGAAAAAAATATTTTTGTCTTTTGTTCTTCTTATTTATGTTGTTTGTTTTGCTTCTACATAACTCTCTTTTCATGTACTAACATGAAGAAACTCTTTTCAAAATGATGAATTATTATTGAATTAAAATTAAATTAGAAAAAATATTATATAAAATAAAAAGTAAATTAGCATGAAGAAATTGAAAAATCTTGAATATCTCCTTTTAACAAACTCTATTTAATTGAATTTTTTCTTAATTTCATAGTATTTCTTTCTTATTTTTATCAATTCAATTCTAAAGAGATGAAAACTAAGCTAAAGTTATTTGACTTATTTATTATTTAACTTCTTTTTTTAATACAAATGACTTACCTAGTAAATTTAATTAAATGAACCAAAAAGTTGATGATGTCATTTATTTATCTTATGAATTGAATATGCATTATAATATTAGTAACTCAATTCCTACACCTTTTTAAAGAATCTTGGTAATTTTTATTGTAACATTTGATTCATCTAACTCGAAATTTCATAAGAGAAGAAGAATCGTAGCGTAGGGTCGACATAAACAATCGGTTAAAATAGTCCAATGAGAAAGCATCTGTTCACGTTCGTAGTTGCAATAAGTTTTCTTTTTTGTTTCGAGATTGGCTTGGTCTTCAGTCTACCCTAATGAAACCTAAAATCTCACTCCCTCGCTTTCTCCTTCTGATAAAGTAGACATTGATTCAGAATTTTAAATTCCAAATAAAGTAGAAAATCGCAAAATAAAAGAAATAAAAGCACAAAATATTTTTTAAAACCTAATATAGCAAGGTAATAGTAGGAAGAACCTGAATACAGGATGAGAAAGGATAAGCTAAATTTAGCGGGTTAAGATTAATATTTCTCTTAGAGAGATGGCTTCATTTTCACCTTATAATTTTCACGTATGTACTTTTTTTATTCTTCGAATCCCTTCATAGAAATCCTGGCTCCGTCACTGTATGAGTGGTGTGCAAGGCCAACATCTTTTGTGCCGTTGTTGAGATAAATCTATCCTTCTTCTCGATTTCTTTCACTTCTAGCTGAAAAGCCAAAAGCCACGTGACGGTAGGATTGTATAATTCGTGATCTTTTTGTCATCTTCTAATTGAAGAGCAACTCAACTACTTAACTAATCCTCTATGTAATATAATTTATATTCTCTTGTTGACTGCTGCAACTATGTTATCAGCCATAGTTTTACGCAGTCAAAGTCAGTTGACTGCTGCACCTAATATCGTTGTTTCTCAAGACGGTTGGTGATTTTAAAACAATAACTGAAGCGATATTTGCAGCGCCGAATAAGAGTATCAAACCATACTATATCAGAATCAAACGAGAGACGTATCGTGAGTACGTTCGAGTTGATGAGAAAAAGACTAATATAGTACTCATCGAAGAAGGAATAGATAGTACAATCATAAAGAGCAATAGAAGTTTCGCCGGCGGCAATAGAACCTATGCCATGACGACAGTGAGTGAGAGTCACTTAATATATATGCATGAATTTTATGGATTTTGATGAATTATAATTGTTTATTTTTATTTTATTTGCAGGGGTGATCGGTAATGGCTTCGTAGCCCAAGATATAACATTTCGAAATGATGCTGGACCTGGGGTATCAAACAGTCGCTTTAAGAGTTGAAGCAAATTTGGTGTCCTAGCAATGTCGCTTTAAGATTTCGCAAATCATGGTAGAATTGATGGTTGTTTTTGGCATATAGGGTATAAGGCCACCCTATATGCGGTGTGTCTCGTGCGCTGTACGTGCATTTCGTGCATGGAATGTGTATCTTCTGCGTTATATATGTGTATTTCGTGTCTCACGTGTACGTATCTTGTGCTTCACATGTGTATTTGGTACATTTGCTTCAAATATAATTTTAAAATTCAAAATTCTGATTTAAAATTGATGCCGTTTCAAAGGATAGTAGGACACCCTATATGCCAAAAGCAACTTTAAGATATAACATATTATTTCTTCGATCAATTTTTTATACAATAAATATAGCTCTCTAATAAAAAAAAGTATGAAACCGTCTTTCATTAGCTAAGAAGAGTGATTGTAGGAAGATTATTAAGTTTTTAATCATTTTCAAAGAAATTTTAACTTTATAGTGAAGTAATCTTATGGTTGCCAGTAATTTGTGATTTGCACCTTAATGTATGTTCTCTTTCTGTGACTTGCACCTTATTCTATCATTTTTTATGATGTTACACTTTAATCTTCTCATTTCCTTGTAAAACCATAAAAACTATGTTTTTTTAATAACTTTCAAATGGTAAAAAAGGAAATCAAATATTAATTCTATTAGTACTATTTTCCTTTCCTTTTTTTTCGGAAAACGTATTTTGAAATCATGCAATTCATATGGTCACGTTGTCACGCCTGTCACCTTATTTAATTTATCTTTCCTTGTTGAATGTATATTCTAGATTCATATTAAAAATTATATGAAAAATATCGTAAGTTGCAATTTTTTCGTACCAATATAATCTTAAAATATTGATTGTTTAACACTAAAAACAATTGTAATGAATATAATTGAACTGATTGCTTAATATATTTTTCCTTCTTGAATTTATTTTCAAGTTTCTTATTAAAAATTATATAAAAGTACTATAAGTTATGATTTTTCATATCAATATAATCTTAAATTGTAATAAATAAAATAAAACTGATGGAATATTTATTCCAAGATGATAGTTGAAACAAGAAGGCTGGGATCAGGCTCCTCTCCGGTTGATCCAGTGTACACTTAATTTTGTGACATCTGTCTATTTCAAAATCTGATGATTAGCATTTAATTACATAAATAAGCGTCTAACTGTGGTTAAACCTTTCAATTTCTATATGATTTAGGGTGCGTTTGGTACGGAGAAAAATGTTTTTCTAGAAAATAAGTTGATTTCTAACTCATGTTTTCATGTTTGATGGGTGAGTGAAAAATATTTTTCTGAATTTTTTTCTATTGTTTGGTTATTGAATAAAAATATTTCTTTAGAAAAAAACTTTTTATTTTTAGGTAGAGAATAGAAAATGATTTTTAGAAAAATAGTTTTTGAAATGAAAATATTTCATAATTTGAAATATTTTTTAAAAATAAATGTTTTAATTTTTTTATGAGGTGGTAGTGGGGGGGGGGGGGGGGTAAAAATATAAAATTTTTAAAATTTGAATTATTTTGTATGCGGCAGGGGGGGTGGGGGGGGGGACTACTAAGGGTGGACTAAAAAATTAAAATTTTTAAAACTCCACTTTTTTTTAAAAAAAAAATCCTTGTGTGTATGTGGGGGGAGGGGGGGGGGGGGGGCAGAGCGGAGCGGCTGGGTGTAGGAGGTGGGGGTAATAAAATATTTAAATTTTCAAAATTTACTTTTTCTAAAAAAATAATTTTTTAATTTTTTTTTGGTGCTGGAGGGGGGCAGACAGTGGGGTGGGGAGCTCGTAAGAGGTTTGGAGGGAGGCGGGAAGTAGAAGTACGGATGAGGTAA
Source organism: Solanum rostratum (assembly GCA_029948455.1). Classification (NCBI taxonomy): domain Eukaryota; kingdom Viridiplantae; phylum Streptophyta; class Magnoliopsida; order Solanales; family Solanaceae; genus Solanum; species Solanum rostratum. The sequence goes on from CM057049.1 coordinate 25,440,167, forward strand.
ATAAATAAATAATGTTTTCAAAAATAAATTTTAAAAAAAAATTTGTGGGCGAAGGGGGTGGGAGGTGGGGTTGGGGCTGGTTCGATGGGAGGGGATGGAGGACAACGGATGAGATAAAAAAAGATGAAAATGTTAAATTTTGAATTTTTTTTCGAGGGGAGGGAATCATGGTAGACATGGGATCAAAAAAATTAATTGGATATCGGATGAGAGTTTTGGAAAATGTTTTCCTTTTTTGGGAGGAAGTCATTTTCCTTATATCCGAGAAAAATGAATTGATTTGGAAAACATTTTCCAAAGCTAACTAAATATAAAAAAATTAAAAAATATTTTTTGAAAAATATTTTCCTCCGTACCAAACATACTCTTAGTCTGATCCTTTCATATTAACAGCACCAATTTAGGCGAGAATCTGCTACTCCTATTTGATTTTATTTTTCATATTTACATCTTCTTGCTTCTATAAACATTAAACTCATTTATATGATTTTAGAACTTCTATTTTTCATATTTTTTTGATATTTTTTGGTAGCTCTCTTATTATATTTTTTGGTAGCTCTCTTATTATATTTTTTGGTAGCTCTCTTATTTTTGAACACTAAATTGCATACAAAATTAAATGTTTAACGTTAAAGCACTGTAAATTTGAGCTACTTTTACTTTCTTTTTTTTATAATACTTTTGTTTGTATTGATTTTTTCTTAAAAAAATAAAAATTATTTCTTTGCGTAGCATTGTTGTTTCCTATAAGCTTTTTCGAACTACGAAAATCTTGGATGAACATGATCAATTTTCTTTTAAGAGTCATCGGTCCGAGCTTTCAGCTTTCATAATGATCAGATTTCACGCTGATCATACCTTATCTAATAAAAACGACAAACGAATACAGAGAGAGCACCATAAAATTAAAATCTCTTAAAATAACAAACAAGCTATCGATAAATTAAAATATTTAATTTTAATAATACGATCACAAACAGAGTTCATGATTTGTCATATGTGCTAAATCACTTAATCTCCGGAAAAACTTTTGTTCATCAACTGTTATTCTATTTTCTTGTGATCTTTGGTTGTTGTACCATATTCGTGATTTAATCTTCTGTTCTTGTTGATAATTGCTGCATTTCTCCATGATTTTTATGGTAAGAAAATATTTTGTCAAATCTTTGATCAATATTTTTGGCATAATTGATCCTCAATGAGAAAAAAAATTAAATTAGATGACAAGGATAGTTTAATCACGGTTTAAGGGGATTGGTTTACTTAGCTAAATCCTGTCATATTATATTTTAAATTTTTTTTTCCTTTTTTCTTTGTTTAAAAAAAAATATGACATGCATATTTAATGACATTAATTGAGATTTGACAACATATGAGAAACTTTTTATATTTCCAAGTAATCTATTTTTTTCCCTTTTTTCTTGAAAAACTTTTGTATATCCTAGGTGATCCTTTTCTCTCTCTTTTCGATCTATTCTTTTTTTAATTTCTAGTATTATTTGCATTTTTTTCTCTTCTTTGATTCTATTTTAATTATATGGAATTTTGATTATTATTGTATAATATTATTCTTCTAAGTTATCTCATTATAAAAATCATTAACTTATATATTTAACTAGAATTTTTCACCTTTTTTTCCATCTTAAAAATAATATTATTTTTCTTTACAAAACTTGTTACATAAATTAAAAACAAATAATTACCATAATTTAAAAGAAGTAACCACAAAAAAAAAAAAAAGATAGATGTTAATAATACAAGGGTAATAGGCATTTATAAAAGTAAATTTGGGTAAAGGGGAAGAATGTCTATTATTAATAAGTGAAATCTAATTTTGAACTAGTACATTTTAATTGAAGGTTATTTGTTAATCACATGATTTTCCTTTTCTTATCCTTTTAAACCATTCAGAGTTGCTGCAGTGAACTTGCTTCCAAGTACACAAATAGAGCTGAGCCTTGTTATGACAAATTAGACTTAGATAATAAGCAAAGCATCCAGAGCTATTGAACAAAAGACAAGATTGAAGTTGATATATAAGTAGATAATTCCACTTCACAGATAGACAAATTAAGCAAAATGAGTAGAGCAAAAGACACCATCTAGAACCACATAGGAAAGTAAATGAAAAGACAAAATCCACAACCAACAGGGGAATAGGAAAGACATTCATTCTTTCATTTACATGGTTCATGTGTTGACATTCAATTTTTACCCTCCGCAGTATAAATTAATCATCAAGCATTTAATTTTAACAATTTAAATTAATTAGCTTTCAAAATGCAAAAAAATATTTTTTTAAGTGATTTTTAGGTTTAAATCTTTTAATTTTAATTATGTTTATATATTGCATATTGTATATATATTTATTTCAAGTATCAATAATTAAGTATTATATTTTCGGCTTTTCAAAAATTCTCGAATAGATTTTATCTTGAATCACTTTACTTTAATCATTTTTAAGATTAATCACCCTGTAGTAAATTTAATTATTTTAAGTTGTTAATATTAAAGAGCTCTTTGATTAATTTATATTAATTCATCTCGTGGTCAAATTAATCAATTGATTTCAAATCGGTCATATTTGTAACTAAAGTGGTTAATTTTTAAATTCTTCTTTAACTCATTCTTTAATGGAGAATTTTCATAAATGGCAAACTTATAAAATATAATGGCCTAAAATAGCTAATGTTTATGAAATTACATTTTCTAACTTTGGTCATGACAAATTAATGTATAAAGCCGACTTTTTGGTAGTGTATAAAATGAAAAAGTCAACAGTTTGCTCATTAAAGTGGAGACTTTTCAGCTATTATATATGAAAAACGGTTCCATAAATAAAGGAAGTAAAATACAAATATAATTCCTTTTTCTTATTGAAGTCTTCTTCTAAAAATAAGATGGTATTTCCATTCTAAATACAAAATAGATTTTCTTTCCTAGTGTGACTCTTTTGTCCAAAAAAAGAAAAAGGATTCATCCTAGTTTCTTGCAGACAAATTTTAAAACGGAAAACATTACTTTTTTGTTATGTTTTTTGGGAGAAAATTACTGGTGAGATTTGCTTTGGTTTTTTTTTTAATTTTATTTTTTGGCTCTGTGAGTGTGATGCGTATTGGACGGAAAAAGAAAAATTTATAGCGAGCAATCAAATGATATTGGTGTTCTAAACAATGGCATCGATTTGTATATTATGGATTTAAATTTGTATAAAAACTTTATATTCTGCCTACAGATGTAGAAAAGATCAATTTCCGTTATATACATGATTGAGACTTGTTTTTTGTTGATTGTGTAGTGCGTTCAGAAGTCATATCGCAATGGCAAGAGAGGGAAGGATTCCGTACTGTTTGTATTGGTGGTATAACCTGCTCACATGTCATGCAATTGGTCTATTTGATTTTCGAAAAAAATATACATGTTATACACAAGTTGATATGTATTTAGATTTTCACGTTTGGTTGTATATGTATAAATTGATTTTAAGCAAATTTGTGTAATGTATATAATGTATATATGAAGCAGCTTATTATGTTCTTATGTTGTTTTTGTTTTCATGAGTTTATATATGTGGGCTTACTTTTAATAAAAATATACACTTATACACCTATGATTTTTAAAAAAATTGCATAGACCAGATTTGTATAAGTTCTCTGTCATACTAATTTTGTTAATCTATAAAAATAGATCTGAAGCAAATATACAATCGGGGAGAATATACATTACATTGATATACACTTATACAAATCTGAAGCAAATATACAATCGGGATTTCATGGATTTATATACTTTACCCAAAATTTTCAATGTTATATATAAAATATATACACAGTTCATTACATACAAATCATAAAATGTATAAATGTTCAATAGCTTATACATGTGGGCTTTAAAGAAAATCTACATTTATACACCTCTGTCCATAAGACTTTTTTTTTGTATAAAAATTTGGAAAAAGGATGCAGATCTGAAGAACTCTACAACTTGGGAGAATTATACATTACATGCATATATGACCAAAAATCAAAATGTTTGCAAACTAAAAACAATTCTAAGAATTTATAAGCTAAGAAATACTTCCTTCTCATCTGTATCATTCTCGTCAGTGTTGGAAGATTCGGAGCCATTATCTTGCTTCGACGAGTCAATATCAACAACTTTCCTCTTCTTTTGTTGACTCCTTAACTTGGAAATTGGTTCATTAATGGCGGCATTGGAGGCTCCTTCTTCACTAACCCTAGATTTTGAAATTGACCCCGCAATATTCTCAATTTCTTGAGTTAACCCGAGTGAAAACAAGGGCGATTCTTACATTTTTGTAACATGCACAGTGTATACCTCTCGTTATCCTTTTAGAGGAAGACTCTTCCACCACAATGTATGGAAGACGGCTTCAACAGAGCGGCTGTTTTTGTATAAAAATTGGGGAAAATTTTAAACACAATCTGTAAAAATTAAAACCCACCAAAAAGAATAAAACTTATAATTTCTTCTAATGATTTTGAAATAAAAAAGGTTACGTTAGTTAACTTGATTTGTGCTTGATTTGTTGAAATCTTTGAGAGATTTTAGGGATTGAGAATGGAGAAAAATGGGGGAGCCGTTAAGGTAAGTGGGGGTGTATATGGGAGGGAAATTTTCAGGTTTTATACATGTGTAGGTGTGGGGTCCACAATTTTTATAGCCAAAAAAAAAAATTTACGCATTTTCCATAAAAGTAATAATATAAAAATATAGTTAAGTTATGATATTTATGGTTATATGTTTGCTTAAGTGTGTAATTTTTCCTTCTTTAATTTCAACCTAAAACTATTCCTAATACCCAATACCCAAAGCCCAATTCTGTTATAACCCATTTTTCAGATTTCTTTTTGTATAAATTTGATAAATACCAAACTGATTGAAGGAAATGTCCAAAATTACCGACTTTTATCAAAATTACTAATAATACCAACTTTTTTGTGAACTTTGATACACAAGCGTAGAACGACGATACCTAGAAAATTTCGGCTGATACCTAAAAATTATAGGCGAATATGGAAACAATTACGTATTTTTAGTAATTGTAACAGCTACTATAATCTGGTTCCTTAATCGACGGAAAATTGGTGATTTGAATAAGATTCAATCCCAAAAAAATCTGATTCAGATTCGCTAATCATAAACCTTTTTTTTAGAAAAAAAAATCCTTATTCTGTAATAATAATACAATTAATTGCATAATTAAAAAAATTTAATATGTATTAGGTATCGAAATTGTTATTTTCAGTTTATTTGTATGTCAGTTTGTTAGTTTGGTCTGATACCTACAAGTGTAAGATGTTTGATACTCTTATCAGATACCCATATTGTGATACCCTTGTATGATACCTTGTTTGATACCTATATGTGCAAGAAAAGTCTGATACCCTTGTCTGATACCCATATTTTGAAATTCATGTGTGTGAGATATTAACATTTGAGGTATCACATAACGCAGTAATAAAAAAAATGACAATAGCACCTTGTGCAAAGTATCTTAACAATAGGCTCTAGTTAAAACTATGATAATGAGACATATTTGATACCCTTGTCTGATACACATATTGTGATATTCATGTGAGTGAAAAAAACTTGAATAATAAACTAACAACGAAAGAATAACCTTTGTGAAATTATCTATTAGCATTCACTGGAATTATAATGTAGGGATGTAAATTGAATAACAATCATAAAGATGTATCCAAGAAATATTGTAAATAACTTTTAATTACACAAAAAGAAGAATGTTGTTTATGTGTCAAAAAGAAAAAAAAATGTAGTTATATTAATAGGTTCTTCCTAATCTGATTCTGCTACGAAGGAATCACGACGTTGTCGCTATCTGCTGGACGAGATGAATCTCTCGGCCTTGGAGGGTCGTCGTTTTCACTTTCAAAGGAAGGAGATTCCATCGGAAAAAATGGCGGAAAAAAAATGGTGATGCTGCGTATGAAGGAAGAAGAAGAGAGATTGAGGGAAGGCGGAACAATAAAGAAAAAGTAAAAAAAGTAACTTTGAAAAGGGGACCTATGTTTTTGTGGGTTCTAAAGTAAATTCAAAAAGGTAACTGCCAACAAATAAACCGGGAAAGGAAAAAAATAATTAACTACTTGATTTTAATTGGACTGTTACCATAAAAAAAGACATAGAAAAAGGAAGTGAACTTCTTATTAGTTTAAGTATAAAAAAAAAGATGGAAAATTTAAAAAAAAAAGGAATTTTAGTAATTAAATTAAATGGTAGGTAAAATTGGAGATTATGATAAAATTAGTCATGTATTTCTGTAAATTTCCCTTTCTTTTTAGCCTATTTGGGCCAAATTCTTGGCCCAAATTATATTAAGACCAACCCCAAAATTCCCTAAACCTCCTAAATCCCAACCCAAATTATTACACAAATAGACAACTTTTGTTTACACTTTGCATTTTATTTACCATAGTAGCCATGAAATTACCAAAATATGCTACCACTTTTTCCTGTCAACGCATTTAATGAACTGATTAAATTTTTTTTTATTTTGTGGCACGTCCGCTATCAGCATTAAATGCTGGGGTGATGCCAGCATTTTTGCATTTATTGTGTTCTGAGCATGCATTAATTAGTATAATATTTTGCCCATGTTATTTAATTTCTGGTCAACATATATATATATATATATATATTAAACGGTAATGAAGGGGCAGCATTTATTGCGAAGGGACTTTTATCAGTCTCGACTGACGCGCCGGTTAAATCAGCTGGCGCGTCCCCCCATGTGTACAAATAAACTCAATCAAACACCATTGTAATGTTACTTTCATTAATTCTTTCGGAGGAATTTTCTTTTGGCTTCTCCCGCGACTATTTCTTCAGGTAGGTTTCATAATTTTTTTTGTTTTTTTCTAATCTTTATAGTTTGAAATGGTTATATGATATACATATTGTTAAGTGGATTATCACCTTTCTTGTTTGGGTTGTTTATTGGTTGTGTTTTTGGGTGCGAAATGGGTAGGTCCCCCTTTTTTTTGTTCGTTTTAATGTTTATGGTTTGAAATTGTGAAATTTCATACTTATTGGTAGGCCGTATGTCCTTTTTTTTTTGGGGTTGTTTTTAGGGTTTTTTGGGGATGCCAATGTGTGAATGTTTATCCTTGTGCCAATGTTTGAAATGATTTTTTTTTGCAATTTTTTCTTTGAATAACTGAATTTTTTACTCTTTTGTGCTTATTGATTACCATGATTTATACCGAAGGAAAGTTATTGGTTCCTAAGGTTTTCGTGATTTCTGGAAGAAAGTCATATGATGCTATTTTTTTTAGGTTTATGTAACGCTTTGTGTTCTTCTCTAATATCTGCCCCCCCCCCCCCCCCCCCCCTCTTAATCCCTTTTTGTTTGTTCCAATTTTTCTATTTTGTTGATACTCATGGTAGATGGGCCCTTTTTTTAGCCCTATTTTATATTGATTTTGGGGTTTTTTTTCAAAGAATTGTAGTGTTTACCATTAAAAGAATCATGGACGTTACACCCACTAGGAAAAGCCCAAGGCTTTCATCTTCGTAAAGGGATGGAAAGGGGGAATCGCATGCTTTTAATGTACCGCATGATAGTGATTTTGAGGATGAAATTCCTCTTTCGAAGAGAGCAAAGCTAAAAAAAATTGGTGAACTCGTCTGCTGACGCGGAAGTGGAGGGTCGTTTGTTTGTTTTTTTTTTTCAGGACACTTTGGGAGCCTTTATTTTAATGTCCCTTTTATTAATTAGAAGTCCACTGCCAAGAAAGGAAAAGTTCATTTGGGGTTCCCCTCAAAGAAACAAGACAATGTGAGAAGCAAGAAACCAAAAACTGACACAAAGGTATGTCAAACGGATTATTTTATGATTTTTTTCTGTGTTTATTTTAATTGTTTTTTTGGGGGGACGACATCACAACGATTTTTTTTCTGTATATTTTCTGTGGGCTGTTTCAGGAAAATAGTAAAGTCATCAGATGGTGTTGGTATGTGAATGTCGATGTGTTTGACGAAATTACCGATTTTTATCACGTTGTAGTATGATAGATCAATTCAAAAGTGGGCCATTTGGTTATCTTTTTGGTCTGCCTCCAGTAAGGCTGGCAACGGAACCGGTACCTACAGATTTCGGTCCGATTGCGCTACTGGTTTAGTGCCGGTCCGGTCTGGTCCCGGTACTATACCAGTTCGTACCGGTAGGGGGGTGCTGGGAAGGGACCGGGGCACTTTACCGGTAATTATCAATACTGGACCGATAATACCGGTTTTAAAAAAATAAATTATTTTTTAATTTTGTTACTGTTGGGGTGGGGCCCATCAACGGTAACAATTTTTTGACCCGTTTATAGCCATTTTTGACTGTTTTTGGTCTTTTTTTTATTTTTTTCCAAAATTCAATAATTTCTCAACTATAAATACCCTTAAATCTTTCATAATTTTTCACTTCAATTCTCTCAATCTAATTCTCTCAATCCAATTCTCTCCACTTACTATTACAAATTTATAATTATATTATACATATTACATACTACTCTCAAATATATTATATATTAATTATTTACTCTCTCAATTATTATTTAAAAATATTATTTAGTTTGGTATATTAATTCATAATTGCAATTTGGAGCAAATTTTGGTGGATCAATTTGGAGCATATTCAAGCTTCAACTTTCATCAATTTCGACTTCTAGATATGTTTTTATACAGACGATTGGTACCTTCGTTCCTACTTATTTGTTCTTTTAATTACTTATTTGATTACTTGTCTACTTGAATTAATTTTTTTATATTCATAAATTATAAGTTCATATTTCATAACTTGAATTTTTGCATATAATCGTTATTTGTTTAATTAAATTTAACATGGATTCCGGTGGAAAGGAAAGGGAAAAAGTACATTTTTTGGTGGAATAAAAAAAGCTATAACCAGTAAAAAATCCGGCGATAGTTCGTCTAAATCTACAAGTACAAGGCAACCACCACTTATATTTAATATCGAAGATTTTACTCACATAGACGACACATGTTTTAATATTGACTCTAATACGGAATTAGAGCACGAATTTCTTGAACAAAGATTTGGCTTTAACGAAGATTTACCGGAAGATAATTTTGAAATTAATGAAGACGAAGATATTTTTGATGACGATGAAACTCAACCCCCATATACTGCTACTACTCCCCCCCTCCCGCTCCCGCTCCCGCTCCGGCTCCCCCTGTACAACCTTCGTCATCTAATATGCCTAAGGCGGAACGCGCTAAAAAATCAGTTGTTTGACAATTTTTAACTCAAAATAAAGATAAAACAAAAGCAATTTGTAACAAATGTAAACACATTTTAAACCATAAAACTTCGGGAAAGGGGGGCGGGACGGGTCATTTGAAAAATCACCTAATGCATTATTGTAAATTAAAATTTTTGCATGCCCAAGCCGTTGCGGACGCCAAAAAATTTGGAACTCCCATTCCCGATGAATCGATGGGAGGTTCAAATATGGTGCAATCGCAATTAAACCCTAGTAATATTTCCGATCCTAGTACACATAGACCTTATAATAGACAACGTGACTTAGACGAGCTTTCTAAAATGATTGTTGTTACTGGTTTGCCTTTTAGTTTTGCTGAAAACCCAGGTTTTGTCCATTATATTCATATTGTTTATAACCCGTCTTTTAATGGTTTTTCTAGAAATACAATTAAAAAAGTTGTTTTTGATTTTCAAGCACGACACGTACAGTATCTTAGATGTTTATTTGCTTATAATAATTATAGGCTAGCAATAACTTCTGATATGGGATGTAGTATAAACGGTAATGATTACTTTATAATTACCGCCCACTGGATAGATGAAAACTAGAATATGTAAAAAAGAATTTTAGGATATAAAAGTTGTGAAATGCGCAAAACAGGTTTTTATATTGCGCAAACTATTCTTGATGTTTTACAATTTTTTGGTATAACTAGAAAAATAATTAGTGTAACTTTAGATAACGCTAGTAGTAATAAACGTGCTGTAGATTTTTTAAGACCTGTTATTTGTCCAACTTATGAAGATGGTTTCCATATTAAATGTGTTGCTCATATTTATAATTTAATTGTTAGAGATGGTGTTTCATTATTTGAAAACGGTTGTAATAAAGTAGAATTAGCATGCCACTTTATTTTTAAATGTCAAGTAAAGGCTAGGCGTAAGGAATTTGAAAGTCGTTGCATTAAATGTAATTTGCCTATTCGAAAAATTCATAAAATCGTAGTTACTAGGTGGAATTCATTGCACGAAATCTTAAAAGTAGCTTACGAATATAGGAGACCACTTACAATGGTTTGGAATGCACATAATGCAGATTCCACCTGCCGGCAAGATGAAAATGACTGGATTGATATTAAGGATTTAATTGAATTTTTAAAAGTTATTTATTTAGCAACTAAACAAATATCCGGTCTTTACTATCCTACTATTTATTTTGTGTTGCCCAATATTTGTGCTATTTGTAATAAATTTGCTTTGTTTAAAAATAATACAAAATTTAGAGAACCTGTTAAAAAAATGATCGAAAAATTTAGGAAATACTTTTTCCCAATCCCTCAGATTTATTTAACTAATTGTTTATTTAATCCTGCTTATAAAGAATTCGGTGTATCTAGAATGGTAGATAGTATATATACAGACTTAGAAATATAATACGATGAACAAAATCAATCACATAATTTAGACGTAGTTAAAAGTAACATTAGATCAGAAGCTAGGAAACTATATGATTTAGAACAATATAATTTAGTAGAAAATATACAATACCAACCACTACCTACTAGGCCTAGATACGATGATGATATTGACACAATGTTAGAATTTCAGCTTGGACTAACCGCTAACGAAAACAACGATTTTGATGAATATCTTAACCAGGCACCAGAAAGCATCAAAGATGCAGAGGGGAAGCAACAACTTTTGGCATGGTGGAATAATCATGGAAAAATGTTTCCAAGACTTCAGCGGGTGGTTCGTGATGTCCTCGCAATTCAAGCTTCTTCAGTGGCTTCGAAAGGCGCTTTTAGTGCTGCTAGGTTACAATTTGGAGACCATAGGCATTCACTAGCAGCTGATAGCTTGGAAGTTTCAGTCTTATTTCGAGATTGAATAAATGCGGAGCGTAGGAATTTAGGGCGTCCGACATTGCCTTCTCAGATTGAAGCCGATATCGATAATGTTATATCGGAATCAAGCAAAGACGGCATGGACTTTCTGGAGGAACAAGCTCAAGAGCCGATTCCAGAAAATGTCACACTTGAAATGTTAGAAACTCTTAGACAAGAATTTCAAAGTAGTTTAAGATATTAGTGATTAAATTTTATAGTATTACAAAATTTACAATAAATAAGACCTAGTTGAAACAGAACCGTTCCTAGAAGGTGGCTGCGTAAATTAGGTTGATTTCTAATATCTTACCTCATTACATTGTACAATTTAAATTTTAAAATTACATAATAAAATTATAGGCTATTCACCTTTTTTTTAATGTTATTATCTTCACTTAATTTTAATCTAAGTTTTGACTTCTTTTTAACATATTTGCCCCTTATTTCTCAAATCTTTATTAACTTTAAAGTTTAAAATATAAAAAGAAACATTCAAAATTTAATCGTTAAAAATTAAACTTTATAATTTTATATTTACAAAATTAGAAATTTAAACTTTTATAGTAGTAAGATTGAAAATTTTGATTTTACATTTTAAATGTTTTAGTTATATTATATAAAACTTTTATACTTATATTTTATAACAACTTTAAATTCAAAATTCATTTTAAATTTTAAAAAATTTCTATAATGATTAATGAATAATAATACTATTTTAAAATTTTAATTTAAACTTTCACATTTTAAACTTCAATTTAAATTTTTAAATATTAATATTAATTTAACATATAAAAATTACACTTCAAATTGTAAATTTGTAATATATTAATTAATTTTTTTTAATTACCGGATTACCGGTACGGTACCGTACCGGTTGGTACCGGACCGGTAAGGTAACGGGGTATTTTCCCGGAACCGCCGGTATCGGTTCCGGGAAAAAACTACCCCCACTTTACCGGTCCCGGTCCGATACCAGTAAATACCAGTCCGGTGGTGCCGGTACCGGACCCGGTGCCACTCTTAGCCTCCGGTGAATGTCCAATCACAGGTCATACGAGCCATGGTTTACCACATGACGAACAAGAATAATATTGGTGATGTCTTTATATTTAACTTCAACGGGAAAGAGTTGAGGTTTGGGTTGAGGGAATTTAGAGCTGTAACGGGGCTGAAATGTGGTACGAATGATGACTTCACGCATGATTTGTCCGGGAGTTCAAAGCTAATCGAGAGGTACTTCCAGATGGCAAGCGTAAAGGGTGTCGAGAACAGGACTTGATCAGTGCCTTCAAGGCAGGATTGTTTGAGAGGGACGATGTTTTTAATATAGTAGTGATCTATTTCATTAGTACATACATTCTGTCGTCACCCCCCAAAAAATTTTTTTTGTTCCGGTAGACCATTTTTTGCTTGTTGAATCTGGTTGCTACGTCACCTATCCGTGGGGTAGACGTGCTTTTTTTGATTTTAGGGATTCGTTGGTCCGCCAACTTGCAGGAGACCCGGACTATTTTAAGTTTTGGGGTTTTCCATTGGCCATGCAAGTATGGTTGTATGAGTGTTGTAACAAGGTAGACCCTGCCATTGCTGTACGAGCCGATAATCGAATTCCTCGTCTCTTCAACTGGAGAACATCCAATGGCAGACTCTATTACGACAAGTTAATGCAAGGAATGTTTAGGAGATATGGTAGCCAGGTAAAACACCATTCTATGTGACTTTATAATGTTCTTCTTACATTTTATTAATAATAATTTTTCATGTTTTTGTTTATTATTTTTGAAGTACAAGTTTCAAGAGATTGCCTTCGTTGTGGAAGAATTGGCTGCATTCGATGTTGAGCAGCTTCAGGATTCCAATTTCGCCCCGAATGATGTCCAGTATGTCAATGATGAGCCAAATGTCAACGTTGCTGCGTGCAACTTTAAAAGGCTGGCGGAGGACATTATGTTGGTTAGTATGGTGTTAATTTTAAAGTTTCACAGCATGAAGTCAGTCCTATTTTTTTATTTTTTATCTCATTATTTCAACGTGCGCAAGGACTTCAAGGATTTAGAAGTCAAAGTTGAAGCCCAAATCCAAGATTTAAAAGGATATATGCAAGAATGTTTCAAGGCCCTTCTTAATGAGATTAAGAAGTCAAGGAGCCAAGTTTCCAAAGATGAAGGTGTTGTTGACGAGGAGGTATGTTACTTTTTTTTATGTATGCGTCGGATGAACGTTAAGAAAATATTGATTTCTTTTGTATCTTGGGTTTGTTTTTCTGTGATTTCATTGCGATGCTCAATATATAAGTATGCTGTCATTTCACATTTTGTTTGCGAGTTGGTGATTTTTTTTGAATGGTATACCTGCATGATTTTTTTTAGGTGATACTATTGCCCCGGAAGATGGTCATTTTAATGGTGTATGCTGTTGGCGCTTTTTGGATTTGTATACATGTTTGGTTATTTATTTGTTGGTTGATATGACTGTTCCTCATGAATGGTTTTCTTAATAGTATATGGCCAATGGTAACGTTAATGGCATTCTACTCGTATATATTAATGGAAAATTTCCAGTATTAACCATTATATGCTAATGCGATTTTTTTTGTGGGTATGTGTGATGGTATGCACAGGTGGTATCTTTGATGGTGTGCATAATGGGAGGGAGGGGGGTGGTTTCTGCAATTTGAAAACTGCATACCTAATGGTATGCAAACTGGTATATACGTCACAACAACAAGTCGGTAATAATTTTGGTATTCTTCCTAGTTAAAACCTATTTTATAATGTACCTCCGTAAGCAGTGAACAATGTAACTATGCTGTCATTTTTACATTGTTTTTTTGCGAGTTGGTGTTATTTTTGGGTGAGACTATTGTTACTGAAGATGGTCATTTTAATGGTGTATGCTGATACGTCCAAATTTACACTCAGAATAGAAGAGTAAAGCGGTCGTTAGTCAAATATAGAACTCAACTAGAGTTGAGGTCGATCCCACATGGAACACGTAAGAATGGATCTATTAGTACCGACTTTCAGATGTAAATGCTATTCCCAAGATAAAAATGCATAAAGTAAATAAGGGGTTGCGTTGTTTAATTTAAATCCTTGTGTAATGTAACTAATAAAGACGTTGTTCTGGTTTTCAAACAGATAGAGAGAAGCTAGGGTTGTGTTCCCCATGACATCTAATACGATAACTAAACTGGCTTGGTAAACTCGTTCTTAATGGTGCATGCAAGATCCAACAACTTAGCTAATCCCTAGTTTACCTTTCGGTCCTTCCTAGTTATATTTCACTCATCTCCTTTCGGTCTCAGAGTGTATGCAATTCTAAACTTTATTTTTGATCTCAGAGTACCCTCACCTTTCGGTCTCAGGCACTTAGACTAGGTTGATAATCCCGAATTTCCGTTGTTAAACTCTTTTCCCAATCACTACATCCCTCTCGGGCATGTAGCGAATACAGGCTTACCCTAATACGTCGACTCATTAAGGAGAAGTTAGAACGAAGAGTTTGACAATACATGCAATAATCATTCTCACAAATTTACCCCAGTTTGCGTTATCTTATTGAATCGTCATGGTTCCCACAACCCTAGTTGTGGGTTTAGCCTAGCATATTCGTGATAATTTGCCCACAACAATAGGATGAAAGCATAATGATTAACTTACAATTGAAGGAACAAGAATCTGTGTTACAATCTTCGAACGATGATCACAATCACGAATCAAACGTATTGCAAAGTCGAAATATTGTTTTTGCTCTTACTCTATTGTTTCTGCTGTCAACAAGAACGTCCTAATGAAATAAAATAACATACTATTTATACCAGGTAAAACTAATCCGATACAAATTAGGAAAAATAACTTTCGGCACGGACACGGTCCGTTACACGAACCGTCTGAGGCTAGACGGCCCATTAAATGGCCCATCTGCCTCTGTCTGCTGCATCTTCACGAGCCGTGACACGGCCCGTGTGGTGTTTGACGGGCCGTTTGTCCGTCCGTGCGACTCCACTTGTACAAATTCTTTGATTTTCGACGAGGCCCCTCCGATTTCACGTCAGTTACATGGCGCGTGACACGACCCGTCTGAAGGTAGACGGTCCATTTACCCGTCCGTGCGACTTTGTGTGTCCTTCCGTTTTTTCACTCCATTTTCACCAAGTGTGGTGCCACGGTTGGTCACACGGACCGTGTAGCGTGACACGGCCCGTGTAGACCTTCCGTGGTCCTTCACTTGGCCTTATTTTCCACTCACTCCTAGCTGGGTCCTCACACGTGCCATCACACGGTCTGTGTGATGCTACACGGCCCGTGTGATGGTCTTTGTGCTGTCACTTCACTGCGATTTGGACGTTTTTCTCATGCAATTCCTTCAGCAGTCCATGCCTTCGTTATTTTCCTGCACAGTATCAAAACACACCTATCAAACTAACAAAAGCGCTTAAGAACGCACAATAATTCTATGTCTTCAGCGTCGTAAAAGTCGTATTTTCATGACTCATCAACACCCTCAACTTAGAACCATTGCTTGTCCTCAAGCGATGACCAAAAACAACACATAATGACACGCAAAGACAAGAGCTTAACAAGAAGTAAATAGCGACCCCTTAATCATCAAACTCATGCTTAAAAAGTATACTTGCAATGTGTTCACACCCCAACAGACCCTCATCAGATCAAACTAAGCACTACACCATATCCCGTTGGCCCGAAATAAGTTCGAGAATAAAGATGAACCACTTAGTATAGCAACCAAATAGCGCGATGATAGTGCCCCTCACTACAAAGAAGTCTCACACACAGTGTATAAATGTAGTATAAAGACTGGAATGTAGACACTCACACTCAAAAGATTTTCAACCGACACACAAGTACAAACAATATGCTTGCCTTTATTTTCACTACCTTGACTCTTGAATGACCTTTTTAGGATCACTTTAGGGCTTTTGCGGCTTGTAACGTAGGCTCGGGCTCGGGTGAGGTACATTTAGGATCAAAGTGACTAACGTTTCGTTCCAAGACACTACTTTGACTCAGCCTTTACTTTCGGCCCCCAAACTCTTTATTTCCCCTGTTTTACCAATTTTCTTTGCGGATGGGAGTGGTTACCTCTTTCATTCATTCATTCACACGCCCAAACTCTTTTTTTTTCTTTTTATACGATCACAATCCAACTTTTCTTCTCATTACTCGACTCCTTTCCATCCTTATTATTCTGCCTCTCTTACAATGGCCTCCCTCAACTTAGGATTTTGGTCTGAGTTGAGGTTCACAATGTCTTTTCAAGGACCAGGGCCAGTATAAGCTGCCTTCAACTTAGGCCTTTGGCCTAGGTTGAGGTTCACGATGTCCTTAAAGGAACTAGGGCCTGAGTACAGGTCTGCAGATAGATTAGGAAAAAGAATTGGGTGATTAGAAAGAAAAGGTTTATTAAGGCTCAATCTTTTGGTTCAAAGGGAGAAACTTCATTTGGTTGATTCGTTTCAGGCTTAGTGACTTCTCAACAAAAATGGCCTAAGATCCTATCCTAATCCAATCATTCAATCATTTTAGGGGGACCAACCAGGCAAGTTCTAGCTTACAAGTGCGTCAATTGAATTTAAGCAAGTAAACTCCCACACACATGGCACATATCCCCCACTATTCAGCACTAACCAAAACAGTCATGCTTCACTGTTCAAGATGCCAACTAGACAATGTACAGTGTGCTTTAGAAGGATCACAAAATCAGTCAGTATGGGATGCATGCACATACCAGCTTCTTAGATTATTTTTCTTTAAAAATGGGGTTACTATAGACTCTTATAAACACTTATCTTTACACAAACAAAACAAACCTAAACATGCCAGTTCTACTAGATACTACACCTTCAGAGAAAAGAAACATGGCAAGAAAAACTCGTCAGGGTAGGATGCCCCACCCCCAGCAAAATAAGGTGCAATGTCCTCATTGCACCATGACAAATACTAAAGCAAAAATGGGAGTAGAACATACCTGAGACGCCCTAGGCGTCAGGCGGGTCGTCATGGCCCGATCCGGCTGGTGGGTCTATGTCGGTAACATCAGCATCAGGTCCAACGGCACTCCTAGAAGCACCTGTCCGTGCAGCCTCATAAGCTAGTCGCTCCCGCTCCTCCTCGGCTACAGCTTCTCGACGCTGGGCTCTCAATGCCTTTCGCAGTCTCCGTGCTTCCTCACGCTGCGGGTCTTCCGGAGGGCTATTGTGCTGGCTGCGGCGCTTACCTTTATCCTTAGTACCGGAAGCCTCTGGGGGAGGTACCTGGGCAGCAGCTGGTACGAGTGGCACGCCCCAACCCTCGGTTAGGCTCGGCTCCACGGGGGTAGTGAACAGTGACAACAACGAATCTGGAGGTGGAGCCGGAGCTGGCACCGTGCTGTTATACCGGGCTGTCAGCTCTGCAATTTTCTCTTTCATATCCTGCATAGTCTGCACCAAATGCGCCATCTCATCACCGGACATACTTCCAAACATGCTATGAAAGTAGCCCTCCAAAATGTTGACCTGTTCCTGCAAACTGTGTATTTAGCCCAATAGGTCTGCGCGGAGGCGGTCTTCAGCTTGCTGAACATGAGCCTGCACCACTTGAGGCACCCGGACCACCATTTGGTCGACAATCGCCCGTGTCTGCCGCAGTTCTGTCACTATTCGGGCTAGAAAATCATAGGGGATATAAGTGTACCGCTGATGCATCTAGGGTGCTGTGCCACTACCCCCGGTGTGACGTCCCGCTCAAATTCCGCCTAAAAATCTGTTAAGAGACAATCTAGAATTTTCTAGGAAATTCTAGAAGCATCTGGAAAGCTCTGGAACTCTCTAGAAGCTTGTGGAGCTTGGGGGAGCAACCTGGAAGGTTCTAGAACCTTGTAGACAAATCTTAAGAAAAGTTGTCTTGTAAAATATCTTAGATATTTTAGGTGGATTGTAAATATCTTAGATATTTTTGGAAGAAGGTTCTAGGTCCTTAATTGTAGCCATTGGATCAAATAGATCCTGGCCGTCCATTGAAGAGGTGGAGTAGTATAAATACCTCTCCAACCCTCTCATTTGGAACCAAGCAAGCAAACAAGCAATTTAAGCATTGTAAAGCCTTTGTGAGCAATATAAATTTTCTTTCTTTGTTCCTCAAGAGTCTCAAGTTCCTTCTCTAGTCCTTTCACTTATAATTTCTATCTTCCGCTAAGCGTTAGGAGTAAGGCTGACTACCAACTTATAGAGAGAATAGGCCGCACGATTCGTTGGAATAGCGACCAAGTACGTGACAGTTGGTATCAGAGCATAAGGTTAAATACTTTCGGAACATCCAGGGGAAATGGAAGGCGGAAGCGAGATTACCTAAGTCAGAAAGGTAGCCGACAAGAAGGCCAAGGGCCACAGATCTCAATCAAGGGAACCCATGGGAGACTTCGAGGCACGACTAGCTCGGGTGGAGCTTACGGTGGCTGATGGGCAGGAGAAGTTCGAGGAGGTCGAACAGAGCATGGAGGAGTTGCGGGAGGAGATGCAGTCCGCCATGAACCAGGTCCTGGCCCAATGTCTCGACGGTATGAAGGCCATGGAGGAATCATACAAGGCAGAGATCACGTCGGTCCGGGAAGAGCTAGGGATGCTTTTGCGCAAACTGGAGAGCACCGAGGAAGAACTCAGCTTGTGCAAGAGGGCTCTTGCCCAGGTTACTCCGTCGACGTCCGAGGTAAGGACTACCCCTTCTAGAATGGACGTTCCACGCCCCAAGACTTTCAAAGGGTCTAGGAATGCGAAGGAACTAGACAACTTCTTGTGGAGTATGGAATAATACTTTCGGGCGCTCGCCATAACTGACGAAGCGTCGAAGGTAGATATGGCTTGCCTCTACCTCGAGGATACCGCGATGGTATGGTGGAGGAGGAGACAGGGGGACATTGAAAGAGGCACCTGCTCGATAAGCACTTGGGCCGAGTTCAAGAGTGAACTCAGAAAGCAATTCTATCCGAGCAACGTTGAAGAGGAGGCTCACAGCAAGCTAAGGCGTCTTCAACACAAAGGAAGCATACGGGAGTACGTAAAGGAATTCACAGAGGTACTTCTCGAAATCCCTGATTATCCTGATAAGGAAGCTTTCTTTGCCTTCATGGATGGGCTACAACAGTGGGCTAGACTCGAGATCCAGAGACGAGGAGCCCAAGACTTGACCACCGCTATTTCCATTGCCGAATCCCTTATCGAGTTCAAGAAATCGGAGAAGCTTAAATCCAAGGATAAGGGCGGCAAGGGAAGGAGTGGGGGAGAACATCGAGGCAAGGAGATAACTGATAAAGCGAAGGGACCCAAGGTTCCCAAGGCTGGCGAGAAACACCCACTTAAATGTTTCTTTTGTGAAGGACCGCACAAAGCAAGGGAATGCCCTAAGAGGGCCAAACTTTCAGCATTGATTGAGGAACGAGAACGGGAAGAGGAGAAAGTAGGAGCCCTACAACTCCTCAACGTAATCAAGGCAAAAGTGGAGGTGCCCAAGACCGAGAAGAAAGGGAGGTTGTACGTGGAAGTCACGGTCGGAGACACACCGTAAAGGAACTTGTTGACACGGGGGCTGACCACAACTACCTCCGAGTTGAAAAAGCCAAAATATTGGGCATCCGGTATGAAAAAGGATGCGGTTGGCTCAAAGGGGTCAATGCTGAACCCACAGCCACCTTTGGAGTTGCCCGAGATGTAAGGGTTTACTTAGGTGACTGGAACGGCCTCATTGATTTCTCTATCGTCACCATGGACGACTATCCAATCATTTTGGGTATTGAGTTCATGGACAAAGTTAAGGCCGTCCCCGTCCCCTTTGCAAATGCCATGTGGATCTTGGAGGAAGGCAATACTCATCTAGTGCCGCTAGAACGAGAAGCTCGACTCCGAGAGAAGCAAATTTCAGCACTGCAACTTTCCAAAGGAGTCAAGAAGAGGGAGCCAACCTACCTGGTTGCCTTGAAGGAGGAAGCACCAATTCCTCCCACCGGAGATCTTCTAGAGAAATTGTTCCTGTTTTGGAGGAATTCAAGGATGTGATGCCGCCCGTGCTGCCAAAGAAGTTACCATCAAAGAGGGAGGTGGATCACAAAATTGCGCTTGTACCTGGTGCCACCCCGCCAGCAGCTGTGCCATACCGCATGGCGCCTCCGGAGCTTGAAGAATTAAGGAGGCAACTAAAGGAGCTGATGGACATGGGGTATATTCGTCCATCAAAAGCACCATACGGCGCCCCGGTATTGTTTCAGAAGAAGCCGATGGATCACTTCGATTGTGCATATTACCGAGCGCTCAACAAGATCACGGTGAAGAACAAGTACTCAATTCCGCTGATTGCTGATCTCTTCGATCAACTTGGACAAGCCCGATGGTTTACCAAGTTGGATCTACGATCCGGATACTACCAAGTAAGAATCGCCGAGGGAGACGAACCGAAGACCACCTGTGTCACGAGGTATGGTTCGTATGAATTTCTGGTGATGCCTTACGGACTCACAAATGCACCTGCAACATTTTGCACCCTTATGAATAGAGTCCTACAACCGTTCTTGGACAAATTCATGGTGGTGTACTTGGACGACATTTTCATATACAGCAACACCTTGAAAGATCATATCAATCATTTGAGACAAGTCTTCCAGGTACTTCGGGAGAACGAGTTGTATGTTAAAAAGGAGAAATGTGCCTTTGCTCAGCAGGAAGTCACCTTCTTAGGGCACATTGTCGGAGGGGGCAAGCTACGAATGGATGAGTCCAAGGTTCGTGCTATACAAGAATGGGAGCCGCCAAAGAAGGTGCCAGAACTCCGTCCCTTCCTTGGATTGGCCAACTACTACCGGAAATTCATTAGGGGCTATTTAACAATAGTCGCTCCCCTCACCGACCTCCTAAAGAAAAACCGGACATGGGATTGGGACGAGACATGCCAGACAGCGTTTGAGAAACTCAAGGAAGCCGTGATCCAGGAGCCGGTGTTGGCCTTACCAGACCACACCAAACCATATGAGGTGCAAACCAATGCCTCAGACTTTGCTTTAGGTGGAGTCTTGATGCAAGAAGGTCACCCAGTGGCTTACGAGAGCCGTAAGCTCAACGATGCAGAGAAACGGTACACGGTCCAAGAAAAGGAGATGATGGCCGTGGTACACTGTCTGAGAACGTGGAGGCATTATTTGTTGGGCACAAAGTTTGTGGTAAAAACTGATAATGTCGCCACCAGTTACTTCCTTAAGCAGAAGAAGCTGACACCTAAGCAGGTAAGGTGGCAGGCTTTCTTGGCTGAATTTGACTTCGTGATGGAGTACAAGCCAGGCAAGGGTAACGTTGTGGCCGACGCTTTGAGCAGAAAGGCCGAACTTGCCTCCATCACCATTCCAAGTTTCCCTTTGGTGGATCGTATCAAAGAGGGACTAGATCAAGACCCACAAGCCAAGAGTTTGAAGAATTTGGCAAGTCAAGGGAAGACACGCCGATTTTGGCTGGAGGACGGGGTGCTCGTAACCAAGGGAAATCGGATATACGTGCCGAGATGGCAGGGCTTAAGGAAGGAGATCATCAAAGAGTGCCATGATTCAAGGTGGGCAGGTCACCCCGGAGTCCGACGAACAATGGCACTCATCGAGCGAGCTTATTATTGGCCCCAAATGAGAGACGATGTAGAGCTCTATGTGAAAACTTGTCTTGTGTGCCAACAAGACAAGGTAGAGCAGCGTCCCACCCCTGGTCTGTTGGAGCCATTGCCGATCCCGGAGAGACCTTGGGAAAGCATCTCCATGGATTTCATCATGTGTCTGCCAAAGTCCGAGGGATGCAGCAACATCATGGTCGTCATGGACAGATTCAACAAATACGGAGTTTTCATACCAGTCCCGACCAAGTTCAACGCTGATGATGCTGCAAAATTGTTCTTCAAACATGTGGTGAAATACTGGGGCATACCGAAGAGTATAGTCAGCGACCGGGACACTCGCTTTACAGGAAGGTTCTGGTTGGAGCTCTTTAAAGTAATGGGGTCCGAGCTCAACTTCTCAACAAGCTTTCACCCGCAAACTGATGGCCAAACCAAACGGGTGAATGCTTTGCTCGAGCTATACTTGAGGCACTATGTCAGTGCCAACCAGAAGGATCGGGCCAAGCTTCTCGACATCGCCTAATTTTCATACAACCTACAGAAAAGTGAATCAACTGGGGCGAGTCCATTCGAGTTAGCAACAGGGCAACAGCCAATGACGCCACAAACTATGGCCATTGGTTACAAAGGGCCAAATCCTATAGCGTATAAGTTTGCCAAGGGATGGCACGAGAAGACCGACTTGGCAAAAGCATACTTAGCAAAGGCCGCGAAGAAAATGAAAAAGTGGGCCGATGCTAAGCGGAGGCATTTGGAATATGAGGAAGGCGATTTGGTCATGGTGAAGCTCCTTCCTCATCAAAACCGGAGGTTTGCAAAGGTGCACAAAGGGCTAGTAAGGCGCTATGAAGGACCGTTTTCGATCGAGAAACGCATTGGTAAGCTAGCCTACCGCTTGACTTTACCCTCTCACTTGGAAATGCATCATGTTTTTCATGTGAGCCTGCTGAAGCCGTACCATCAAGATAAGGATGATCCAAGCTGAGGCGAGTCAAAAAGAGCACCCACAGCCATCACAACGGTGCCAGAACGGGAAGTCGAAGAAATTCTTGCGCACCGAGTTATTCCGAGATGAGGGACTCATCCAAGCTTTACAAAGTACTTTGTTCGATGGAAAGGGTCTCCCGACAGTGAGGCAAGTTGGGAACATGAACTTGCTTTGTGGAACCACCAGGCTTTGATCGAGGCATACAAGAGAGATGCGCCGAGGACGTCGCCACATTGAGTGGGGGAGATTGTGACGTCCCGCTCAAATTCCGCCTAAAAATCTGTTAAGAGACAATCTAGAATTTTCTAGGAAATTCTAGAAGCATTTGGAAGGCTCTGGAACTCTCTAGAAGCTTGTGGAGCTTGGGGGAGCAACCTGGAAGGTTCTAGAACCTTGTAGATAAATCTTAAGAAAAGTTGTCTTGTAAAATATCTTAGATATTTTAGGTGGATTGTAAATATCTTAGATATTTTTGGAAGAAGGTTCTAGGTCCTTAATTGTAGCCATTGGATCAAATAGATCCTGGCCGTCCATTGAAGAGGTGGAGTAGTATAAATACCTCTCCAACCCTCTCATTTGGAACCAAGCAAGCAAACAAGCAATTTAAGCATTGTAAAGCCTTTGTGAGCAATACAAATTTTCTTTCTTTGTTCCTCAAGAGTCTCAAGTTCCTTCTCTAGTCCTTTCACTTATAATTTCTATCTTCCGCTAAGCGTTAGGAGTAAGGCTGACTAGCAACTTATAGAGAGAAAGTTTGCTAGGCCGCACGGTTCACTGGAATAGCGACCAAGTCCGTGACACCGGGCTGCTCAGAAGCCGTGCCTGGCTGTGGGGCCGTGGTGTGCTCCTCAAATGACAAGGGTTGCGGAGGAGGAGCCCGAGGAAGCTGTGTAGGTAGCCCAAGCCGGCGTGCTTTACTGTGGTACAACGGGTTATCTATGTCCTTGATCATAACAATATTCACCACGCCCGTTGGAGCCATCTTTTGAACCAGGAAGTGGGTGGTGGGGACACGGGCCTGCCTGCAAAGTGCCCGAATCAGGCATAGGAATAACATACGTGCTCTTTCCGATAAGGCGCGGTCCTTGATCTCCATGGCGATGATACGACCCATATTAATACCATATCGGGATACCAAGCACGCTACCAATGAAGCATGAGAGAGTTGGAGCGTATTGTGTCATTCATCGTGGGTCGTAGTCGGGCCCGCACCACTGACCACCAGAACTTGGCGACAAACATGAGTGAGGCCTTGGTAATGGGAATTTTGGGGTTTGTCACCCAAGCTGCCTCAGCTCCTTGGAGCGCAATCTGCTCTGCAACCCACTTTAACTCAGTGGCCCGTTCAGAGGGGTCAGACATTCGGACCTCATCAGTGATGCTCGCATACCTGGCAATGAATAACCCATCTAGTGGGGCAAGGTAGTCCGGGCCAAATAAGAACCTGTTGATTGTGTCTGCCGAAATATCCACCTGAGTTTCCCGAATGGTAACATAGTCCCGGTGGGACAACTTAGCTGCGAGCCGCTTCTTTACTCTTCTGGACAGGTTAACTTCGATGGAGGCAAGCAGGTTGGCAGCATAACTAGAGTAGAATTCTGCAATCATATCTGGCCCATAATATCCGGGAGGGCTGGCCATCCACCCAAACTGGTATGCCTCAAATGCATTACGTATCTCCGGGATGGCATCCACTTTGTCGATGAGTACCCGCATCTCCGGAATGATCGGCCTACCCTGATACCCCCCGGAGCCTTTAGTAATACCATTCACATAGATTTCCTTCGCCCTGGGACTGTCCACCGTGTGCGCAAGAAGACCAGAAGCCACTTGGCGGTTCCCGGGTCAGACGTCCGAGCAACCGCCTGGTAAATAGCCTCGTCATCGCTGTCACGGAGGATCAAGATGTCATCCTCACCCCCAGCATTGTGCTCCCCGGTGTCTGGAGTGCTAGCCTCTTCCTCTGGTTCTGGGGCTGCATCTTCCCCCTCCACTCCCACCTCCAGAACTCCCTCCTCAGACTGGGGAGCTATATGGCATCTCACTGCACGTGATCGGGTAGTACGAGGGGAGTGGGGGGAGACATTGCCGGTGATCTGCACAGCTGACCCGCCCGAGGAGTCATCACCTGAGTCACTCCCCTGGTGCTGACTCGAAGATTCAGTGATAGAATCCCGGAGACATGACTCATGCTCGTCCCTAGGCTGGCGGGATCTTAGACGAGGGCCCATGTTAACCTGCGAACACCACAAGGAATAAACAGTTAGGCACGTCAGAATGCGTAGGACGACACACAAACGGGTACTCAGACTTCCCCTGTGTTAGTAAAGTGACAAAAACCCTTAAGAGTTGCGTCACCCGATCTATCATAGGGAATATTGCACTAGAATGCATATTGAAATCAACGAAGAATAATATAGTCAAGCACGTGAAAGGACAATATGATGACACGGGGCCTCACACGGGCCGTGTAATAGTACATGAGTCGTGAAAAGGCCCGTGTGATGGGCCATGGGTATGCCAGAGGTCAAGGGGCCTGGGACGGATAGCTGCACGGCCCGTGTAGGGTCAGACGGTCTGTGCGGACAGACCGTGTGGCGTGCCTTGGCGCATATGTGGGACTTGGTCCATATGGCCCACTACATGGCCCGTGTATTGACACACGGACCGTGTAAGGTGCCGTGACATGGCCCTTCGTCCCCCAATCAGCCCCAACGTCCTAGAATCCACGTTCATACATGAGATATTACATTAAAAACCCAAGATCGGCCATTACCTTATACTTACCACACATCATACATCATTAATCCAATTCTAGGACCCTAAAATCACAAAGTCCTTATGTTTAAGAGTTCAAGATGTCAACAATGGTGATTTAGGGTAACCTAGCACCAAATCTTCAAGAACCCGTACCCAATAGTAGCATAGACTTCGTAATCAACCAAATACACGCATAAAATCACACATTGGACCAAACTAGAAGAAAAATTTAAACTAAACCAAAACAAAAACTTACTTGAGAAAGGAAAGTAGAACTTTGACTCGAAAATTGCCTAAGGGAAGTGTTACGGATCGTGAGCGGGTTGCACAACTCGTGTGAGAAGAGATGAAAATTTTGTGTTATTAGGAAGAGAGGAGGAGGCGTGCAAGGGAACTTAGAGAGAGAGAGTGATTGTGAAAATAAAAGTGGGAAAGTGGGTATAAATACCCAATCACACGCGGCCCAAGACATTCCGGCAAATGGGCCATGCCACGTGGCACGGTTCGTGTATCGTACCATGTGTCGGCATGCCTGACTCTTCCTGAGGCGCACACTCAAACTATTCGTTAAATGGTCCATTCGAGTGCATAAGGACCGTGTAGACGGACCGTGTGAGCTACCTTGGCGGTTGGGGTACACTTACCTGGGGGACATGCCGAACGGACCAGTACACGGTCCATCTGAGTGTACACGCCCGTGTGACACCCCTTTGTGCGAATTTGGACAATATTGTCACTCCCCTTCGCCTAACCTTTGCCATGTGCATCCTTCCCTGAGACAAAAATACAAGCAAATGTAATGCATAAGACAAACATTTATAGATTTTTTTTTCGATGGGTTGCCTTCCATTAAGCGCTTGGTTTAACATCATGGCTCGACGTGGTTGTTTTGACTACTCAGACTTCGTCAAGATGGAGAACCTCAATCACAGAGGTTTCATCTGCAGCCCCCAAGTACTTTTTCACGCGCTGCCCATTGACCTTGAAGCGGTGCCCGTCATCCGTCTCCAGCTCAATTTCTCCATGATTAAACACTTGTGCAATCTTGTATGGGCCAGACCACCTTGATTTTAGCTTTCCTTGGAACAACCTCAACCTAGAGTTGTAGAGCAGAACTCTGTCACCAACCTCAAAGCTCCTTGGTGCAATAAGCTTGTCATGATAGGACTTTATTTTGTCCTTGTACAGGGCAGCGCTCTCGTAGTCCTGGAGACGAAATTCATCCAGTTCATTTAGCTGGTCCATCCTCATGTTGGATGCCTCCTTCCAATTCATATTCAGAGCCTTAAGAGCCCAGAGCGCCTTGTGCTCCAATTCAATCGGCAGATGACAGGCTTTCCCAAACACCAACTGATATGGGGACATACCAATGGGAGTTTTGTAAGCTGTCCTATAGGCCCATAATGCATCATCTAGCTTCCGCGTCCAGTCCGTTCTTGTGGCGTTCACAGACTTAGTCAGGATCTCCTTGATTTCCCTGTTGCACACTTCAACCTGCCCACTTGTCTGCGGATGGTAGGGCGTGGCAACCTTATGTTGGTGCACCCGTACTTAGCAAGTATAGCCCGAAAGGATTTGTTGCAGAAGTGGAAGCCCCCATCACTAATGATAGTTCTGGGTGTCCCAAACCTGGCAAGAATGTTTCGCCTCAGGAACTGTACCACGCTTTTGCTCTCATTGTTCGGCAAAGCTGTAGCCTCCACCCATTTGGAGACGTAGTCCACTGCCACCAGGATATACTTCATCCCAAAAGAGCTCACGAACGGTCCCATGAAATCAATGCCCCATATATCAAATAATTCAATTTTAAGAATAGGGGTCATTGGCAACTCTTGTCGCCTCGAAATGTTGCCTTGGCGCTGACACTGGTCACACCCTCGCACCAAGTCATGGGCATCTTTATGGATAGTGGGCCAGTAGTATCCACACTGCAGGATCTTTTTGGCTGTCCTGGCACCACCATGATGTCCCCTCACTGGGGAGGAGTGGCAGGCTTCCAGGATGCTCAACATTTCTGCCTCTGGGACGCATCTTCGGATGACCCCATCTGCGCATATTTTGAACAAGTATGGGTCATCCTAAAAGTACCTGCGCACATCATGAAAAAACGTTTTTCTCTGGTGAGGGTTAAGGCCTTTCGGCATAATATCGCTCACCAGAAAGTTAGCAAAATTAGCATACCAAGGATTAAGTCCGCAGAAGCCGCTAATACCTGCTCATCGGGAAATGAATCATTGATGCTCAACCACTCATTGGCTTGGGCTGCGTCTTTCATCCTTGACAGGTGGTCTGCCACTTGGTTCTCCATGCCTTTACGGTCCTGGACCTCGAAATCGAACTCTTGTAGCAAAAGCACCCATCTGATTAATCTAGGCTTGGAATCCTTCTTGGCCATGAGGTACCGGAGCGCTGCGTGGTCAGTGTGCACAATCACCTTAGTGCCCAATAGATATGCTCGAAACTTATCAAATGCATACACCACAACTAGCAACTCCTGCTTAGTCACAGTGTAATTCCTTTGAGCCTCGTTTAATGTCTTGCTGGCGTAGTAAAATGGAATGGAAGATCTTGTTGGGCTTCTGCCCCAGCACAACACCCACAGCAACGCCGCTTGCATCACACATCACCTCAAATGGGGCACCCCAGTCTGGTGCAACCACTACGGGCATAGAGATCAACTTCTGCTTCAAGGTCTCGAAGGCATGCCGGCACGCATCATCAAACTGGAACTTTACATCCTTCTCCAACAGTTTGCACAATGGGTATGCAATCTTGGAGAAGTCCTTGATAAACCTGCAATAGAACCTAGCATGCCCAAGAAAACTCCGGACCCCCTTTACTGAGATAGGCAGTGGCAACCTCTCAATGACTTCAATCTTTGCCTTATCCACCTCAATACCCTTATCTGACACCTTATGGCCAAGGACTATGCCCTCCTTGACCATGAAATGGCATTTCTCCCAATTTAAGACCAACTGGGCCTCTTTACAGCGCTGCAGTGCCTTGCTTAGATTCTGCAGACAATCATCAAAAGAATCACCCACTACCGAAAAATCATCCATAAATACCTCGAGGGTGTCTTCGACCATGTCTGAAAAGATAGACATCATGCAACGCTGGAAAGTGGCTGGGGCATTGCAGAGTCCAAATGGCATCCGCCTGAAGGCAAATGTGTCGTAGGGGCAAGTGAAGGTAGTCTTGATCTTTTAGGGCGATAGATATCTGATTGTAGCTCGAATACCCATCGAGGAAGCAATAACAACCACGCCCAGCTAGCCTGTCTAACATATGATCCATGAACAGCATGGGGAAGTGATCCTTTAGAGTCCATCTGTTCAACTTCCTGTAGTCCATGCACACTCGCCATCCGGTGATAGGTCTCAGCAGGACAAGCTCATTTTTGTCATTGGCCACCACTGTCATGCCCCCCTTTTTTGGGACACACTACACTGGGCTTACCCATTTGCTATCCGAGATGGGGTATACCACCCCAACATCCAGCCACTTGATGATCTCCTTTTTCACCACCTCTTGCATAGGTGGATTCAGCCTTCTCTGATGCTCGATGCTGGGCACGCAATCATCCTCCAATTTGATTTTGTGAGTATTATGTCTGCAATGGTCCACCCAATAGCTCGCTTGAACTTTTGGAGGACCCCCAATAGCGCCTTCACCTGGTTTGCTTGAAGATCTGCAATGACAATCACAGGAAGAGTGTTATTTGTACCCAAGAATGCATACCTGAGGTGTTGAGGCAACTCCTTGAGCTCTAAAGCAGGCGGCTCCTCGATAGAGGGTTTTGCCAGTGGTGTTGGCCTATTTTTCAAGTCCAAGTCCAACTTCCGAAGGACAAATGGTCTGGTACCCATGCCCTGTAATGCATAGATGGTGTCTTTGTACCCATCAACACCATCTCCCAGGAAGTTCATAAGCACTACCGCCAGTGTGTTTACAGTCATCTTTTCCTCCAACGAGACTTCAGAGGAACCGTCGTTATCAATATCCATGACAGACATCACAGCCAACTCCTTAGGCCTCTTCATGGCAGCGCACACACTGAATTTCACCTCTTCGGTGTTTAATCGGAAGGTGAGTTCTCCACTCTCTACGTCTACTAGTGCCCTGCCAGTTGCAAAAAATAGCCTTTCGAGGAATATTGGTACCTCGAAATCCACTTTACAATCAAGGATAACGAAATCGGCAGGGAAGATGAACCTGTCAACCCGAACTAAAACATCGCACAGGATCCCCACGGGCCTCTTCACTGATCTATCTGCCATCAGTAGCCGTATGGTCGTGGGTATGGGGGCTCCCAAGCCCAATTGCTGATAAACTGCCAACGACATTAGGTTAATGCTGGCACCTAGGTCACAAAGTGCCCGTGCAAAGTCATATGCTCCAATAGTGCATGGGATGGTGAAGGCTCCTGGATCTCCCTTCTTTTCGACCAAGGATCTTGTAGCGATGGCGCTACAGTGGTGCAAATTATCAACTGGCTCAATTGTGGCTGTCCTCTTCTTAGTAACTAAGTCCTTCATGAACTTAGCGTAGCCAGACATCTGTTTAAGTGCCTCCACCAAAGGTATGTTCACAGACAGCTCCTTCAACATGGGCAGAAACGTTTGGAACTTGCCATCCTTTGCCTTTTTTTTTCAACCTTTGAAGGAATGGTGGTTTTGGTTTCGGGATGACTGGCAGACTTGGGTTTTTGGAGGTGTCCATCTCTATTGCCTACTTGGTCAACTCTGGCTCTGCTGGTGCTGCCTCAGGTTCATCACCCCCATTGTCAACATGACCCTCCATGGGGCTATGTACCTTGTCACCTGCTTTCTCCTGACCTACATCATTAGCAACAACAGGTTTGGAAAGTACCTTACCACTTCTCGTGGTGATCGCCATGCAGTGGCCATCATTTTTTGGGTTTTGCACCGTATCACTCAGAAGTGACCCAGCTTTTCTCTGATTCAATGAAGCTAAAAGCTGCCCCAGCTGCTGCTCTAGCTGCTTGATCAAGGGGGAGTGCGAGTCTACCAGCTGCCTAACATTGGACATTTCGCCCTTTACATCTCGCACCCCTACCTCCGTGGCCTCCACTTTGCTAAGGACTTTTGTCATCATGTCCTCTAGCCTAGAGTTGCCGCCACCTTCATTTTGGCGGTCTCGGTTTCTATAGTCATCTCTATTCTGCAGTTCCCTTGGTAATTGTCATGACTGTAGTTTCGACCTTGGTTACCAGAGTTGAAACCCCAGTAACCCCCCTGATTACCCCAAAACTAAGCTTCCTCATCATAGTCGCTGCCTTGATCATCATACCTGGGGAGTGCATCCATTGCTTTTACCTTCTCAGTGCCCCCACCAAGGAACCTCTTTGATAGCAAATCTATTTGTGTCCTCATATGGGCCATATCCTGGTCCTGTTCTTCCTCCTTCTTGTGCTGCTCCTCACTCATCTCAAAAACCATTCCAGAGCAGTCTGCCTCTCTGGTGTACCATGCCCTGTTGTTCTTTGCCACCTGATCTAAGATGACCACTATGTCCGGGAAAGTCCTAGACATATATGACCCTCCACAGGCTGCATCTATGATTGGCTTGGTAACAAAATTACAAGACTCGTAGAAGACTGCCTTCAAGTGTTCGTCAGTGAGATGATGGTTTGGGCACTGTTTGAGCTTTTGTTGGAATCTCTCCCAAGACTGATACAGTGCTTCATTTGGCATTTGTTTATGAGACCCGATCTCATCTTTGAGCTTCAGTTGCCGTGAAGCAGGGAAGAATCTTTCTAGAAAGGCTTCCTTTAGTTCTCCCCATGTACGGATGGAGTCGTGGGGGAGCTCACTCAGCCACCTTATTGCCTCCCCAGACAGAGACAGTGGAAATAGTCTCAACCTCAGTGCTTGTTGACTAACTCCTGGAATTTCGGACGACTGACAGGTCGCCAAGAAATTCATCAAGTGTTGATTCGCATCCTCGGTGGCCGCTCCAGTGAACAACCCCTTTAACTGCAATATCTGCAGCATCGTGCTAGTGATAGTGAACTTGACACCAGCAGACAGAGGTGGCAGCACGATTGCCCCAATGGTCCCAACACCGTCATCATCATCATGTACTGCTGGTGGGTACTGAGGTCCTTGAGGTCTCAACGGGGGTTGGTGTTGTTGTGGTGGTACGAGTGGTACCTGGAAAAGTGGTGCCGCGGGTGGTACCACATTACCAGCGAGATCATCCATACCCAACCCATCCTGTCCTCTGTCAGTAGGGTTCACTGCCAACTCTCTCTGCCTTGTTGCTTCGCGGTCATGGGCTTTAATTCTGCGAAGCGATTTAGTAAGCTCAGGATCGTAAGGAATAAGTGCTTCACCCTTACTTCGGGTTCTTGGCATGCAATGTTGATTCCCTACAAAGACAAAAACAAGAAATAAAGTAAAATTAAGGACTAGACTTACAAACTGAAAGTAGCAACTAATAGACTAGTTCTTTGCTGCGTTCCCCGGCAACGGCGCAAGAATTTGATATGCCCAAATTTACACTCCGAATAGAAGAGTAAAGCGGTCGTTAGTCAAATATAGAACTCAACCAGAATTGAGGTCGATCCCATAGGGAACACGTAAGAATGGATCTATTAGTACCGGCTTTCAGATGTAAATTCTATTCCCAAGATAAAAATGCATAAAGTAAATGGGGGGTTGTGTTGTTTAATTTAAATCCTTGTGTAATGTAACTAATAAAGACATTGTTCTGGTTTTCAAACAGATAGAGAGAAGCTAGGGTTGTGTTCCCTATGACATCTAATACGATAACTAAACTGGCTTGGTAAACTCGTTCTTAATGGTGCATGCAAGATCCAACAACTTAGCTAATCCCTAGTTTACCTTTCGGTCCTTCCTAGTTATATTTCACTCATCTCCTTTCGGTCTCAGAGTGTATGCAATTCTAAACTTTTTTTTTGATCTCAGAGTACCCTCACCTTTCGGTCTCAGGCACTTAGACTAGGTTGATAACCCTAAATTTCCGTTGTTAAACTCTTTTCTCAATCACTGCATCCATCTCGGGCATGTAGTGAATACATGCTTACCCTAATGCGTCGACTCATTAAGGAGAAGTTAGAACGAAGAGTTTGACAATACATGCAATAATCATTCTCATAAATTTACCCCAGTTTGCGTTATCTTATTGAATCGTCATGGTTCCCACAATCCTAGTTGTGGGTTTAGCCTAGCATATTCGTGATAATTTGCCTACAACAATAGGATGAAAGCATAATGATTGACTTACAATTGAAGGAACAAGAATCCGTGTTACAATCTTCGATCGATGATCATAATCACGAATCAAACGTATTGCAAAGTCAAAATATTGTTTTTGCTCTTACTCTATTGTTTATGCCGTCAACAAGAACGTCCTAATGAAATAAAATAACATACTATTTGTACCAGGTAAAACTAATCCAATACAAATTAGGAAAAATAACTTTCGGCATGGACACGGTCCGTGTAACGGACCGTCTGAGGCCAGACGGCCCGTCAAACAGCCGTCTGCCTTTGTCTGCTGCATCTTCACGAGCCGTGACGCGGCCCGTGTGGTGTTTGACGGGCCATTTGTCCGTCCGTGCGACTCCATTTGCACAAATTCTTTGATTTTCGACGAGGCCCCTCCAATTTCACGTCAGTTACATAGCGCATGACACAGCCCGTCTGAAGGTAGACGGTTCGTTTACCCGTTCGTGCGACTTTGTGTGTCCTTTCGTTTTTTCACTCCATTTTCACCAAGTGTGGTGCCACGATTGGTCACACGGACCGTGTAGCGTGACACGACCCGTGTAGACCTTCCGTGGTCCTTCACTTGGTCTTATTTTCTATTCACTCCTCGTTGGGTCCTCACACGTGCGATCACACGATCCGTGTGATGCTACACGGCCCGTGTGATGGTCCGTGTACTGTCACTTCACCGCGATTTGGACGTTTTTCTCATGTAATTCCTTCAGCAGTCCATGCCTTCGTTATTTTCCTGCACGGTATCAAAACACACCTATTAAACTAACAAAAGCGCTTAAGAACACACAATAATTCTATGTCTTAAGCGTCATAAAAGTCGTATTTTCATGACTCTTCATATACTGTCAATTTTACATTGTTTGCGAGTTGGTGTTTTTGAATTTGCATACATGTTTTGGTCTTTTTTGGGCTGATTCTGCTGCCCCCGGTAAATGGTAACCTAAATGTTATATGGTAATTGGCAATCTTAATGGTAATCTCCCGGTGTATATTAATTGGGAAAGTTCCAGTCCTTAACATTATGTGCATTTGTTTATTGGTATCAGTGATGATATTCACACGTGGTATGCGGGATGGTATGCATGTGTGAGGAAGGGGGCGGGGGGTTTTCTGTAATCCAAAAACTGCGTAGTGTATAGTATGTCAATTGGTTTATGTTTATACAACAATAAGTTGGTAATAATTTTGGTATATCTGAAGCGGTAAAACCCATTTATAATGTATATAGGTTGTTGAGAGTTCCAAGGGGGCTGATGCAGATGCACACATGGCTGATTTCGACAACCAAAATCCTGATTTGCCACCTATAGATCAAGCGGCAAATCAGTGTTCTAAATCAGAAGCCACGACGTCCGTGCACAGGACCCCCACGTTGGACGACTTTGAACTGTCTGATTTTCGAGAGTCCGAGATGATGGCGTTGGAGAACAAAATTCCATATGTTACACCAACGCAACGTGAACGGGTCAAAGCTACTGTCAATTTTGGCGACAGTCCATTTACTGATGCAAGCAGCTCAGCCTGCAAATCTACGCACTCGCCAGTAATTTTTCACTTGAAGCATCCTTTTGTTGGTCATGAGGAAATGGGAGTTCATCCAGAGTTGGTTGATGCCTTTAAGAAGTGGATGAACGACAGATTATCAAAAAAAGGGGGCAAGTTTGTGTCTTTTTTTTATTCATTTGACTTTATGTTTGTTAATTAATTAATGTTTTTAACTTACTTTTATAGGATACTTAGCGCCTTCATGGTTAATTCAAACAAGATAAACCCTCCGTATGATTTTGGTGTTGAATTTGTTGGTTTGATGGACTGGTTTCACACCATGGTTACTTCCAAAATGGCTTGGACTGATTCGGTAATTTTTCATTTTCATGTTTTCTTTTTGCCATTTCTGCAGTATGTAGGTTTTTTTTTTTGTTTTTTTTGTGTTTTGCATGATGCATTACTTTATGTTACAAGCATGGTCCATTTTTCATTTTCTTAATGTGTATTTATTTCATCCTTTTTAATGAAGAAATATAACATGTGAATGTTCTCATGTATTACTTGCGCAAGAAATGCAAGTATGGTGATGCAACCCAAAACAGAGTCACAACGATTGATACTTTTTTTGTTAACTGGGTTGAACAAATACATGACACTTGGGATGCTAA
Organism: Solanum rostratum; assembly: GCA_029948455.1. Lineage (NCBI taxonomy): Eukaryota > Viridiplantae > Streptophyta > Magnoliopsida > Solanales > Solanaceae > Solanum > Solanum rostratum. The sequence goes on from CM057049.1 coordinate 25,475,133, forward strand.
CGACAGGGACAGTACTATGATAACCCAAGACCATGACGTAGCACAATATATTCGGGGTTACAAGATATTGGCAAATACGCCCGGGAAAAAGTGGACTACGTGTGCGTCCCTCTTCATGTTCCACAGAAATGTCATTGGGTCTTGGTAGTATTTTCCATTCAAAATAGGTGTTTGTTCATCTACGATTCACTTAGCGAAGTTGTTCGATACACAATATGGTGGTGATTCAGTTGGTGAAGAAGTTGGCTGACATTATACCCCTCTTCCTGGTTATGGTAAAAGGGATGATATTGATTGGAACAACTCACCAGACTACGCGGACTACACATTGTCGGATAGTCTGTCGATTATTACTTGTGATAACATTCCACAGCAACGCGGAGATTCCAAGTAAGCTTTTTTTTTCGTTATTCATTCTGTAAGGAGTTCCTTTAATTTATTTTTTTATTGGGGCAACGATTGCAGACTTTTATCAGCGTCTTTGCTGAGCTTATATGTCATGGGTATGATTATAGTGAGATTTCATCCAAACCAATTGACCCTGAATTCTGTCGCCTGAGATATGGTACTTTATTATTAGACTATGGTAACAAGAAAATTGAGTCTGGTGCTATTAGTGAAAGTGAGGTCACTGGAAAGGTCGTCAGCAAGTTTGGTGGTCCAATCAGGCAAGCTGTCCATGTAGGTGAAAGCAAAAGGGTCCCGGTGTCTAAGTATGTTCCTAGGAGGAATTCATAGTTTTAATGTAAAGTTGGACAAATTTTTTTTTGTACATCAGTGTGTTCTGGTGGTGTAGATCTTGTTTCAGACATTTTTTGTTAATTTTTATTCTCTTTGAAGAGCTCTTTTTTTCCAAATTCCCTTACTTTTTAAAAAGTTACATAAACATCAAGTAATATGTTGGGTTCCGGATTCCCTTACTTCTTTTTAAAATATACGTAAATTCAAGTAAAACCATGAATTTTAACTAGATACCAGGAATTCATTTTTTTAACAAGTTACATAAACATCAATAAACCATGAATACAGCCGAATGAAACACCAAATCAGACATCAAACAACTGGCCGAGTTAACCACTTAAAAATACCAGTAACCAAAGTACCAACATGGTATACCATGAATTTTGCATAAAACATTTACTACCTGTATTTACAGAACCAAATCGCATATCCAAATTTAAATAACTAACATGTCATCCCAAGGATTTTTCCAAAAAACAAATAACAGATTCACCACAAGGTTGTTATACCATTTTGGAACTAATTTTACACAAACCACCTGACATGCTGTTTGTTTTTTCAAATTCCCTTACCTTCTACAAAAGCTACACAAACTTACATAAACCATGAATACAACCAGTTGAAACACCAAACAAGGCACCAAACAACTGGGCGAGTTAATCACTTCAAAATACCAGAAACCAAAGTACCAACATGGTAACCATGAATTTTCCACAAAACAAAACACACATACACAACATTGAAATCAAACAACACTAATTCAACCCATTTCCCCTCACAAAATGCAGTTTGCAATTACTTTGTGTAACCCCTACACATTCTTGGGCCACAATGCTTCTTCGCGTCACATTACACACCATACGGACTGCAGGTACTTTTTTTTGAATTCCTCTCAGTGAATCCCTTTTTCCGGTCCTTATTTGATGGCCTTCCTGGTCTCCTTCTTGTGGTGGGTGGCAGTAATAGGTCATCCCACATATGACTTGGAATCCCCCGTGCACTTTCGCAGGGCAGTGGCTCATTGGTATTGCGTAAGTATCTTTGAAGTTCTTCGTACTATAGTAAACTGAGCAGAAGTCCTCTACGCGCTTCTTTCTATATTCAATAGTTGCTATTGCATGACTACACAGGATTTCGTCGTGTTGAAACCTTCCACAGCTATACATACGTGTGTTTAGACAAACTATGAATCTTTTAGCACCATCGACGACAGTATGAAGATGTTCCGTCGAAGCCCATACCTGCATCAAAAAATAATATTTAGTATGATAATTTTCAACTATTATAAGCTAAGATTAACAAATCATCAATACACCAACCATCATACTATTGGACTGTTGCATATTATCCACTAGCACTTTATTGTATCTTTTCGTCAAAACAGTTGTTGTTTTCCTACTCTTCTCGTTGTGTTTTTCATTCCAATGTTGTATTGTTTGCCTCACATACTCTAAAATTGGTATCACTGGCAGCTTTCTCCCAGACACGATTGCATTATTGATGGACTCAGCAATGTTGCTGGTCAAAGTCCAAGTCCTTTTTACTGTTGTATGACAGCGAGACCACCTCTCAAAATCCGCCTTAATTAGGTAGGAACAAATCTTTGGATTGATTTCATCCATTCGACCCATCAGCTCATCAAACTCTTGCACTGTATATGCTTTAGTCAACGCGAAAAACAACTTTCTAACTTCATCGGTATTCTTGTGTGTCATCTTTAACAAATTAGCCCACAAATGGTAGATACAAGCATAATGTTCAATGCTTGAGTAAACCGATGTCGTCGCATTCCATATGCTTTTATTTCGGTCTGAAACAAAACACATGCCCTCCCTATCACTAAATGCTAGTTTGAAATTTTCAAAAAACCAACCCCATGCGTTGTCATCCTCAGAATCTGCAATACCATACGCCAATGGCAAAATATGTCCTACGAGATCATGAAATTACAATGAAATTAAACATATAATTGTAGAACACTTAATAAAATGTTATACGTGTACATGTAATAAGTGTTGGTGAAAATATTTTACTTCAAATACAAACCTCCAGGATCCATTGTGCTAGCTATCAACATCATCCCTTCGAATGCGGACCGTATGTATATCCCATCGACTACAACAATGGGACGACAATATTCCCACCCTTGTATGCTTGCAACAAGTGCTATAAATGAATACAAAAACCTATCTTCTTCGGTTTTTTTAAGGTTAACAATACTCCCAGGATAAGCTTCTTCCAACACATACAGATACATTGGTAATTTAAAGTATGACTCTTCTAGGTCTCCACACAATATTTTCAGTGCATTTTGCCTACCCCTCCATGCCTGCATGTACGTCAATGAAATACCATGTTCCCTCCTCATGTCAGTTCGTATGTCGCTCGGACTGTAAACTGTTTTGGCGTCCGTATACTTAGGCAATAACATTGTACCTAGCACAGAACTTACTGATTGCTGTTTTATGTACGCCCTGGAATTGCTCCCCCATTGGTGTTCATCGTTGAAAACCCGCACCTTGAATAAAGCAGACTTACCCAGTGATGACGACTTTAACACCCACGAACAATTATCACATGCACATTTCAACACGAAAAACTACAAATAAGAAGCAAACATCTGAGCTGTCATTTTTACAATTTCATGTTAAATACCGTAACAATAAGCATACTTGTTCATTTCACCTTGTTGTAGATGACCGGATAACCTTGAATCGTAACTGCCTCAATAGCGCATATCTTTGCATAACAACAACCAAAGTATGCTTGTTGTTGTAGATTTGGCCTGCCTCGACTACATCGGTCAACGGGTTGTTTATTATAATTCGCTCTTCATTTTCTTCACACGAGTCTACGGACACAGTGTCATTGACCGTAAAGCCTATGTCTCGTGATGGTATTGGGTTGCGCAACACTATTTCATTATTTCGTATTTCACTTGTTGCCTCACCATCTCGATTAATGGATGTCACACATAATGGATATTTTAAAAATGGTTACACCTTCTTTGATCCAAATAGACCTTTACCCCCACGTCATTGTGGATTCGCAATGGTGGTGAATGCACATCTACGACATATTGTATTACCAACTCGACGGATGTTGCATCCAACCATATTTGCGAAGCAATTACTCTAAACAAACCAACGTAATTTGATGAAGTATCATATAATACTCCTTCCAGCATATAATTTACGTAGTTACCTGTTCACGTCCGCAAATATACATCACAGTCATTACCATTAACAATCAACATTACCATCACGCACACCATAGCAATCATAAGACTTCAACAGAAAACATTACCATCACGCACACCATGCCAATCAACAAAACCTTAACAAAAACATTACCATCACACACACCATACATATTACTATTACATCGCTAGCCAGTGAACACATTCTTCACCACAACACAATATCAACAAGGTTCAGTTATTAATCTATGAACCACAAAAATATGCGTACCATCCCGAATATCATCACCTTCATAACCAACCAACAAAGTTTTCATCTAACCACAACATGAACATACTACCATTAATTTCTCACAATTTTATAAGTTTACTCGAATTTATGAAATAGAGTTTTGTCACAAATTTTTAGCATTTAAAAAAAAGCAAATTTATGAATTTAAAGCATATTTAATAAATTTTTTACCTGTTAAGTCCCACCTTCCATTATATTTCACCAAAATTGATACAATATTATCGTTACCCATGGCTTTAAACGAATCGAACACCTTGGCCACAACCACAATTTTTTCTTCTTTACAACACACGCCCAATTCCTTAAGCTCACCAACAAAAATTTTTACATGGCTCAAGAACTTCTTATACACTCAAACCATTTCCCTCCAACTAGTACAATATCACTATCATGACACCTTTTCATATGTGCATGAAGTACACCAACTTAATAATAAATTAGGATAACTAGGTTGTTGAAATGAGTTTCCCATCAAATCACATTAAATGCACTACTTTTTTCAGGTCAAGAAAAAGTCAATTCAAAAATGGACACAAATTAAAACATTTTTGATACACTACCAAACACTATTATTTTTCATTAGATTTTTTTGGATCTTCTTGTCTATATAATATCGAATTTCCTCGAATTATTTTCAAACTTTTGTTTTGCACACCAAATTATCCTACATACTTTAATCCTTTACGAATAATCTATATCATATGAAAATTTTTTAAAATACAATTTTAAAAGCCTTCGTGTTTCTTTTTTTTTCAGTGGTTTTTCTCATCATATTATACATATATGTGTGTGTGTGTGCGTATGTGTGTGTGAATATGTGCACACGGGGCGAGAACCACAGTTTATGGTGTTCCAGATGGTTATTCACGGCAAACTAACATCCATTACACAGTGGATATTAGTTTGCATGCTGATTAGTGGGCTGTCATTTATTTGATTTCCTTTTTCTCCCATTTTCCAACACTGTTATATCGCATCAAACACTACACCAATCATTTTTAAAAATACTCTCTTTCCTATTTTTGTAATTAAAATTGTTAGTTTAATGGTAATTTTAAAAAGGTTGCTAGTGTCTTGTAAATATGATTAATTTTTTGTATATTTGTGTGAAATCCTCTCCTTTCCAGCCCCCTACCCGACCCAAACACATCCTAAAGGCCCAACCCTTTTTTAAAAATGCCCGACCCGGCCTGAAAACTCTAGTAATTTATCCCTCTCCTTCTCCTTCTTCCTCCCTCACGCGCACACCCCCACTCTTTTTTCCCTTTTCTTCCCTAGCGAATCCCAGCCAACCGACCCTGCGTCTTCTCTCTCGAAACCTCAAAAACGCAACGACAATGTTGTCAGTAACATCAATGGTGTGACAACTTTGAATAGCCCAATGTCGCATCGAAAATCTTGAATTCAAAACCGACCCAAAATCTCAAAATTAACCCTGCGTTTTCCCCCCATTTCGAACCCTATTTCCACCTATAAATACCCCCATTTATCTTTCACTGTTAAGGGACGGCGGTTGAAAAAGAGAAAAGACCAAAACTTTCATTTTTCATTTACTATTAGGCCAAAAAAAAGGGAACTGGAAAAAAACTTCCAATATTTTTTTCTTCACTGTTAAGGGGGCCAGGGCAAGGGGCGAAAAAAGAGAACAAAAAATTCCCCATTTTTTCTCCTCTGTTTGGGTCGGTTTTCCGATGGGAGAGTCTAAAAATCCCATTTGGCAGTTCCTTACAAAAAGGGACATAATTTTTGACTATTAGCCGTTTTCATCTCAAAGCGTCCTGAAATTTTCGTTTTAAGAGAAAAGAGGAATTTCCAGAAAGCCGAGTTAACTTTGGAGGTTCCGCAACTTGAATTCTTCCTTTCGGAGCCATAAACTCATAAGCGAGGCTCTACTCTAGTGGGAGAAGTCTCAGCTTGTCGTCATCCAGTTTCCTTGCCCCAAAAAAGCTAACCTCTCCCGCTATTTCGTATCGGTTTGATGGCAGATACCCCAAACGTCCATTAATGTATTTTATCTAGTTGCTCTACATTAACTTATTTCATAATAGTTAATAATAGTTTCACCTGATAATAGTTTTCTTCTTTTTGTTGATACCCATGGGATCACATGTAGCTGCATAAGAAGCTAATTTTATATAAAAATCCTTATTTGTGAGTGTGAACCTGTAAGGATTACAAAAGTTTTGCTATGTGTATTGATATTCTCAGTCTTATGGTTGAGTTGTTCTTGATCTTCTTGACGCTTGCAAGATACTACTGATGATTGATGAAATAAGTTATTTGGGTATTTTAATCTCCTACTGTATGTTGGGATGAAATGGAGATGTTATTTTGTTAAAATCATGGTTAAACAACACGCCCTTCATGTGTTCGATGAAATATCTCTTTCAAATTTTTGAATGTTATGGTTGATTTGTTATCCCCGGGTATTTTGATTTCCTATTGTAAGTTGTTGGGGATGAAATGGGGGTGTTATTTTGTTAAAATCATGATTAAACTACACGCCCTCCATGTGTTCGGTGAAATGCCCCTTTTGAGTTTTTGAATGCTATAGTTAATTGGTTTATCTTTGAGTATTTTAATCTCTTATTATATGTTGTTGAGGATGAAATGGGGGGGGGGGGGGAGGGAATTTATTAAAAATCATGATCAAGCTACTGATGCCAGGTGTGATGCTAATGATGTTTGCAATTTTCCATCCAATAGCCCTTTTGAATATTTTGGGGATTGAAACCAATGCCTCCACTCGTTTCTCATTAAGATTTGTAGCAACAATCACAGACAAAGTATCAGTAGCTCCCAAAAACATATACCTCAAGTGGGCTGGAAGAGCCTTTAATTCCAACACTGGTGGCTCTTCTACGGAAGGTCTAGTAGGTGGCGACTCGTGATTTTTCAAGTCCAACTCAAGCTTGAGTTGGTGTCTATAGAAACCGTGTGCCCCAAGTGCCTTCACTATCTTATGGTAGTCTGATATGCCATCACTCTCAAAATTCATCAATACAATCTCAAGAGTTTCGACACCTAACCTTTCCTCTATTGGTACCTCCTGTTGCACTTTATCAACACTTTCAATAACAGAGACAACTTTTAAATCATCGCGTCTCTTCATGGACTGGAAAACATTGAAGACAACTTCTTTGTCGTTCAATCTAAACTTGAGTTGGCCTAACTGCATATCTACTAAATGCTCACCCAGTGGCTCGGAAAAGCCTTCCAAAGATGATTGAGACGTCGAAGCCAACTTCACAGTCAAGTATCATAAAGTTCGTGGGGAATATGAAATTTTCAAATATGAATAGAATGTCATAAAGTATCCCCACAGGCTTCTTCGCCATCTTGTCTGCCATTAAAAACTGAATTATAGTTGATGTGGGGGCTCCCGAACTCAAATGCTTGAATACTGTAAGAGGCATTAGGTTGATGCTGGTTCCTAAATTACATAACGCCTTTGCAAAGTTGAAGACTCTGATGGTGCAAGGTATGGTTAATTCTTTAGGGTCCTCCTTATTTTGCCCTAAGGACCTTGTTGTAGTAGCTTTGTAATGCTGAAGATCACGGGCAAGATCTTGACTCACTGTTCTCTTCTTCGTCACTAGGTCCTTCATGAACTTAACATACCCGAGCATCTACTCTAATGCATCAATAAAAAGAAAATTAATAGACAATTGCTTCAGCATTGAGATAAAATTCTAAAACTTTCCCTCCTCATCTTCTTTTTGAGCCTCTTAGGGAAATGTGGTGGAGGCCTCGGTATGGGCTTCAATTTCTTTGATTTTACCACGTTGACACCCAAAATATCCTTGGCCTTGTCATCCCTAGTCTCTACATCCTTTCTTTTTGATATCTCCTCACGAACTATATCATCGACCACCAACATTGGTGGGTCAATCGTCTGCTTACCACCTCATATAGTTACTGCCATGCATTGCCCATCATTCTTAGAATTCTGCACTGTGTTTCTTGGCAATGTACCTTTCTAGTGCTGATTTAAATATGTTGACATCTTACTGAAATGCTTCTCTAATTGTTTAATAGCCACTGAATGTTATTCAATCTTCTAATCAATCCCTGATATGTCAGCTTTCATCCCTTTCAAAGTCTCATCTTGTGCATCTGCCTTCTTCAACAACTTGTCAAACACTTCTTAATTCATGAATTACCAGCCCTAGAGTCACAATATGGTGGCACATATGGTCCATTTAGATACCCATCTCTATGAACCCAATTACCATCTCGATCATGTCTCCTACTCATATCGTTGTATCTGTCTTGGTTGTCCCTGTATGCATTATCTCTGTTATAGTTCTGACCTTGGTTTTCTTGATGTTGGCGCCAACAGTCCTGATTGGACCCTTGGGTGTTGGCCCAGAAACCCCTCATCTGATCTGTCTTAAAAAGTATCCTCTTCATAACACGGCTTATCATAAACCGTTGCTCTTGGTGGTTGGTAAATGACTGCATTCACCCATTTTTTGTTTTTGCTTCATTAGTAGCTCAACATTAGTGCCGCTCTGGGGAAACTCCTGTAACACTTCCTTATTGATTTTAGCCTGCTCTAGATTAGTACTGATTGTGAAAGAGCTCTTTGTTGTCACTATCGCCCTTGTTCCCTATGCACGATTGGTCTTTGCCATCCTCTTCAATCGTTGCGCCATATCTGCAAAAGTGCAATCGAAGAATGATCCTCTGATTATGCTATCGGCTATTGCTTTGCAATTTTCATATCAGACTCGATAGAAGATCTCCACTAAAGAATGATCAGTAATCTTATGGTTTGGAACACTCCTTAAGTACTTAGTAAACAGCTCCCATGCGACGCTTATAGAATCACCAGGTATTTGATCGAAGTTATTGATATAATTCTTCAGCTTCAACTTCTTTGACTTGGGAAAATAACTCTCCAAAGCGGCTTTCTGCATATCTGCCCATGTAGTAATAGAGCTCTGAGAAAGCTCAGATAACCACACCTCACTTCAGTGGTAAGAGATAATGGGAAGACATGGAACCCAACGACATCCATGGTCATATTTTGGTTTACTATCATATTCTTACAGATGAAGATACGATTGTGTAGATGGTTATGCATATCTTCTAATAGTAAGCCCGAGAACAACCCTCTATGCTGCAACATCTGCAGTAGACCACTTGATATAAAAACTTAGTATCCACCTATAGAGGAGGTAACATAATCGCTCCTATGATATCCACTGGTATTGGATCAAGTTTGTAAGGATTCCATGCATCTACTACTGGTGCTTGTTGACCTTGTGGCGGTTGATTTTCTGCCACACGTGGTGGTGGTGGATTTTGGTTATGCAAGTTCAGCAACTCGTTGCAGCATTGCTAGCTTATCTTGGGCCATTCTGCTTAGCATTGTTTGAATCTCTAGATCAAATGGAGTCAAAGGATTTTCTCGATTGCGAGTATTGGGCATACACTACGCCTGTATGCTGAAAATGAAAAAAACAAAAACACGTAAAATAAGAAAATAAGGATCAATTCTCTAATTACCCTAATTGCACCAATCTAAAAGCCGTATTCCTTGACAACGGTGCTGATGTCGCCCAAGCTACACTTCTTTTTGAGGCTAAAGCGGTCATTATCAAAATATATAATCTAACCAAGGTTAGGATCAAATCCTACAGGGAATATGGTAGACTTAGAATAATTCAATGCACTTCAGGTTGATCAATCTCATTATCTCCCCAAATGGGGGGAAGGGGGCGAGAGCGAGTTTGTGACAACTATGAAAAATAATTCTAAACTAAGACGAGTGTTAAACCAGTATGAAGAGTAACTAGGGTACTGTGTTACCCATGATTTCCTAACTCAATATTACCAGATAATCGAATTTTTTCCAGTGTGTAGCATGCAAAATGGTAAGTTGAGTTCAACAAACTCTTTGACCTAAGTGAGAGGCAAATTTCACAATGTCATTTGGTTCATCCCCGCAGTGTGACCTTACTAAGCCTCACCTATTGTTCTAGTGAAACCTCCCCTTGGCCCAGTTTGGTTGATTAGATGAGAAACATCAATCAAATCCTGCTAATTAATCTCTTTTCCTATTCATTACTACCTTGATCAAGTTAGTAACACTAGGCAAGTTCTAACATTGGCCACCATTAGAAAGCATTCAAATTGAGAATTAATCAATATATTCATGCACACTTTTCAAGAATTATGAATTATCCGATTTTATCTTGTTAGTTCTTTATGGCTCCCACAACTCTATTTGTGGATTTAGTTACTCATGATCAGTGTAAATGCAAGACTTATGAATTTGAATAACATAACTAAACACTTACACAAGAGAATTGAGAACAAGGAATCCAAACTCTTCACCAAGAATCACAAGATTGAATTAAAAGATGAAATAAAGTTTTACAAGTGTTTCTCTCGAGCTCTCTATTGTTGTATCACGTCCCTCTACCGTTCCCTATGAAAAATAACCTAAAAAACCTATTTATAGTATTTGAAATACAAAACCAAAGTGAAAAAGGATAACTGGGTCGGAAGACTCTATGTCAACTTCTACGGGCTGTATAACATTTTACGGCCTGTAGTCGGGCTTTCATAGATTGCTTCTTCGAATTTGGGGCTGATTTCTACGACACCCCTCTATGGCCTGTATAAAGTTCTGCAACCCATAGGGGGTTTTGTCTGATGACTTTTTAGCAACTTCCCACTTTATGATCCTCAGGGCACGGCACCAAGTCTACGACCCATATAAACTTCTACAGCTCGTCTACATGTTGGTGGAGTTAACTTCAGAATATCACCCTTCACTGGAATTGTACACGAAACCATCTTTACGGCCCATAGAATTCTCTATGGCCCGTAAGAGGTCTCGTAAAACCTTTTGCTTCAGCAAATTCTGCATACTTTGCCCAAAATATGTGCTAACCTGTAATCCTGCAATACAAACATAAAAACATATCAAATCTACTAACATCACATTTAGAACACACAAATTCCATGATTTAAGCATGAAAAGTTCTGTATTTTGATAGCATATCAACACCCTCAACTTAAAATTATTTCTTGTCCTCAAGCGATGGACTCAATCTACATAAGCAGCACAGATGCACACAGACCTTAATCTAATCACACACATCACATCAAACTCAAGCATAAATACACACATCACTTTAAAAACACCTCAAATAGCTAGTAAGCAAACCCGTACAGATCAATACATGTGACAATGAAACAATGACAAGTAAGATAGTTACCAACAAGCAACAATCACTAAGTTAGTCTAAGGCTAAGAATGCAATGCAAGTGCCCTCACCTAAAGAAGTCCCATATCTCTCTTATAAAGATAATTTCAGGTATAATTTTGGGACTATGCAAAATTACTCACTCTCACAAAAGATATTCAAATACCATGCTCAATACCATATGCTCGCCCCTATACTCATCACTATGACCTTTGTTTACTTGGACTAGGATCACTTTAGGACTTTATGGGCTTGTAACGTAGGCTCTGGGGGCTTTGGTAAGATGTTTTGGGAACATAGTGACTAAAGGCCCTCCTTGGAACTGTGTTTTTCTACACTTTAGCTCTACCAACAATGTTATTTTTCATCTCATTCTCCCTTCCTCCTATTTCAAGCTTTTCTGGGTGGTTTATTCTCATTTTATTTAGCATTTTGCCTTATATTTTAAGAACATTATTCTTTTTAGTTTATTGCTTAGGCATCACTCATTCTTTTTGCACCCAATATACACTTATTCCCTCCTTTTCCATATATCACCAATTTTCCCCTTCATTTTGTGTTTACCCTTACACCAACCACCCTCAACTTAGGCTTTTGGCCTAAATCGAGGTGCACAATATCCAACCTAGGAACCAGGGCCACTTTCGATAGCCACCCTCAACTTAGGATTTTTCCCTCAGTCAAGGTGAACAATGCTCAAGGAAGGATCAAGGTTAATTTCAGAATTTTACATCTAGTAAGGCTAGGCCACTTAGGTTTTTACAAAGAAAAGGTACACGTAAGCTCAAATATTAGGAACAAGGGATTTTTCACACATATGGTTGGTCATTTAGGCTAAGTGGACTATTATTAACAACATCCTTTCCTAACCAACTACAATCTAAGACAGAGTAACGGGGCAAGTTCTGAATTGTAGCACAATATATGAATTAGCAAAGTAAGCTCACACTCACATGGCACTGATTACACTATCAATAGAGATTCTTAGATCATGCTTTTCATCTCAATTTTATCCTTACTTATCAGAACAAGCACTGTCACCACAATCAAACATGTTGCTATCTAGACAAACTAAAAAAAATTTGGTCGGTATCAATTTTCACACAAAAGCACAAAGACACATATATGCCATAGATATTAGTACTATATGCTACTAATACTCCCTACACATCCTAAACATGTCGGTCCATGCTGGTGGGTACCGTTTGTGTGGGAATGGCATATGGAGTAGGAGTACTAGTAGTGGGCCCCTTTTCCCCACATCGGTCTTGGTCTGTGGGGGCCTCTCCTCTATAGTAGCAACAACAGTAGTGGTGGGTTGAACCTTAGGAGGTGGCTCTGTCGGGAACATCTTCGGTATCTTAGCTGGCTATTGTGGTGCTCGTCGAAGTTCCACTGGGTTATCCTCAGCCTTTATCGGGCTGGCATCTAGAGTGGGCTGGACCTCAATCAGTGAGTCCAACTGATGTAGACTCTCCACCCCCAACTCTAAACAGAGTATATAAATCAAGCAAGAAAAAGGGATAGAGGTGGACCTTCTTAAAGCCGCCTCATGGATCTAATGTGCGATGAGGCTGGCCCAATCAATCTCATAGACAACCAAGATACTTGCAACCAGAATAGCAAAGTCTGGCGTCAAGGTGTTATCATCAAGTGTTGGCCGAATCCGTGACCTTATAATGGCCTACCAAAATTTTGGCGGAAAAGCTAAGGGAGGCCTTCACAGTATGCTCTAATGAGGTGGCTATCCATGTAGGGTCCGAGGCCTGCTCTACTATCTGTACTATAACCCATCTCATCAAGCTGACTCTACGACTCTATTCTCTTATCAGACCCTTGTCCCTAGTCTGCCCCAACCAGTGATTGTACTCTACTATGGATCTAAGAGCTGGGAACTTGGGCCCGAACAACATACAATGAATGGTAGTGTCTGAAATGTCCACCTGTTAGCCCCTTACTCTAGTGTGTATCAGACTCGGATGAGCGAGAAAGTTCTTCCCCTTGGGAAAAGTGTTGAGTACTGTGGTGGCGCAGGATGCGTAGAACTCCCTAACCACGGTCGGGGAATACTTCCTTGGTGCTTTGGCCAGCCACCAGAGCCTGTATCTGCTAATGGTGTCCTAGAGATCACGGACACTGTCTAGTCCGGAGGTGATGATCCGGGGCTCCTAAAAAATAAAGCAGGCATGTTTGCCCCGCTCATTCCTCTGCATGCCCTCTGTGTAGATTTTTGGCATGCCCTCAACACACCATTGACTAGTGAGATCATCCGGAGATGATGGTGATGTCCGGAGTCATCTGAATGGAGCTGCTACTGTTGTTGCCTCCCTTGTCAGACTGGGAAGTGCAAACAACAATGGCCTGGGTCTGGGCCTGCCCAAGTCTAGTGGCAACCCGTGCCAATGGTCTATCAGTATCCGGGTCAGGTCGGACGCTGAGCTACTCAACTGATCCAATAGCCTCGGGGGCATCCTGTTCTTCGAGGTCTTATCCTTGATCCTTCTCTGCATGGCTTGAATCTCACCACATCTTGGCTTCGGGGCCATAGTACCTGAAACATACACATTTAACAAACATGGTTAGCCCCATAAGTCAAGAAACAAAAAGCAAGATTAAATCAAACTTGGTCACAAAAGGGACTATGAAGACACTTCTATGGGTTGTCGTGAAAACTACGAGTCGTAAAAAGCTTTCGTAGAAATAGTGTACATGATATCCACTTACTGGAATGGTATCTACGATATCAAGCATGACTCATAGAAGAATTTATAAGTCATAGATGTGTTCAAGTGTTTAAACTTTTGCAGGTAGTGATCTACGAGACCTGTCTACGAGTCGTAGAATTTTCTATGACTCGTAGAAGGTCTCGTCTGATAGATTCTCAAAAACTTCATGTTTCTGGATTTTTATACGAGGGGAAACTATGGCTTGTGGAAATTTCCACGAGTCATAAGAAACCCTCATAAATTGAAAACCCAGTGATCTGAGTTCCTAAGCCTATCAACATAGATCGGGAACGACATTTTCAACAATAATTTCATCATCGAAGCAATACGCACACATCCCCATATGACTTAAATCAAACACCCAACACCCCTCATGCAAATCTTAACATACACCCTATCGAATATCATTTTACACGTCTTCCCAAGCCAACTGACCCCATTTGAATGATTTTAGCATCAAATTCTACATACACATGCCATCCCACACCGAATTTTCATGCACATAGTCAATTCAACTCAAATGGTATGTGACCACATTGCTTTCAAACACATTTTTCAAACACAAAGACAAGGCCATACATACCAATTTCTGACTTTTACACATATTCACACATTGGCACCTATTTTTCATAATTCAATTTTAAATACAACAATGGCATACATGGGTTTATTCATTGGATTAACATAACCATCAATTAATTTCAACCTAATCACACAATTTTTGGTAATTAAAAGGATTTTTAGGTCCAAGAACTTACCAAATTGAGTGACCACGATGTAGAAATTGAAGGAGAAATTGAAGAGGTAGAACCCTAGGGTTATTGAAAAGTTAGTCGAAAAATAGTGGATCACCAGTCGTCGATTATCAGAGGGACAAAGGTAGGAATATGCCGGGTTTGACTTGTAAATTTTGGGAAGAATAGGGTCAAAATAATTTCATTATTTATATGTTGACCGGGTCGGTCCAAAACTAGTGGGTCCAGACTCTATGAAACCCTGAATACGGGCCATAAATGATTTTATGGGTCGTAAATTATGGTATCATAGAATGTTCAAACCCTAGTTTTGGAGACTGGGTTTCACGGACCAGTCTACGAGTCATAGAATTGGGTACTACTCATTGAGTTGATCGTAGAAACCCCAACAGTTAGTAAATTAATCAAAAAACTTACTTGGGGTCCACGAGCCCCATTCATAGCCTGTGGTTTTATCTATAGACCTTAAAGTTGGCTCGTGGATTGGAGTGCCTAACATTTTGCTCACTGGAAATGTTTTATGAGATAGTGTACGGGTCGTAGATTGACATACGACCTACAGAACTAGTCGTAGAAGCACTTCTTGATGCCTTTTTAGCTAAGGATGGCTGACCCAGTCATGTACCTACACATTCTTCATAGAATACACTGTTACCCTATATGCAACTAGTCCAATGTCCAAAATTACAATCAAAATGCGAAAAATTAAACTACCTACAAGTCCAAAATCTAAAAACAGGATACCACTACAACTATTACATTAAACATCTTGGGTTGCCTCCCAAGTAGCACCTGATTTATTGTCGCGACATGACTTGGAAAACTTGGTTACAGACTTCACCAATTGCCCAAACATCCTCCTTCAGGTTGTCTGGCCTCTTCATTGATTGATAGATATTGAAGACAACTTCTTCATCATTTAATCTAAATCTGAGTTGGCCAACTTCCATATCCACTAATGCTCGAACAGTGGCTAGGAAAGGCCTTCCCAAGATGATTAGAACTTCGAAGTCGACTTTGCAATCTAGGATCACAAAGTCTGCAGGGAATATGAATTTCTCCACTTTGATAAGCACATCATAAAATATCCGCACAGGCTTCTTCACCGTATGGTCAACCACCAACAACTGCATGCTCGTCAGAGGAGGGGCTCCCAATCCTAGCATATTGAAGACTGCAAGGGGTATTAGATTTATCCTGGCACCAAGATCACACAATGGCCTTGCGAACTCCACATCTCCAATAGTACAGGGTATGGTGAAAGTTCCCGGATTTTCTCATTTTTGCACCAAGGACCTTGTGGCAATTACGCTGCAATGTTGAAGCTCTTAAGAGAGCTTCTGACTCACAGTGTGCTTCTTCATAACCAGGTCCTTTATAAACTTTACATACCTTGGCATCTTCACTAATGCCTCAATGAGAGGTCTGTTAATAGAGAGTTATTTCAACATGGAGAGAAAGTGCTTGAACTTTCCCTCCTCCTCCTTCTTTTTAATTCTTTGAGGGAAGGAAGAAGGAGGTCTAGGGATGGGCTTCAGCTTTTGTGGAGTCTCTGCAGCATCACTCACCCCATCCTTGACACGATCGTCTCTGGTATTCATGATCTCTAGTATTTGTATCTTTGATCTCAACTATCTTTTCTCGAACATCATCATCATCATCTATCGACATGGGAGGATCAATGGTACTCTTACCACCACGAGTAGTAACCGCCATGCGCTACCCTTCATTCTTTGGGTTTTGAACATTTTTGGTAGGCAGTGTACCTCTCTGATGCTGGTTGAGTTGAGATGACACTTGACCAAACTATTGCTCAAGCTGTTTGAAAGCAACAGAATGAGACTTGATTTTCTATTTTATGCTAGAGATGTCAGACTTCATCCCTCTTAAGGTCTCATCCTATCTCTCAAGCCTTCTTTAACAGGCGATCAAATATCTCCTCCACTCTGGAACTACTAGCACCGGTGTCACGATTGTGTGGTGGCACATAAGGACTATTTTTGTAGCCATATCTGTGGCCCCAATCTGCATCTCTATCTTGGTCTTTATTCCTATCGTAGTAACCTCCACGACTATCTCTGATATGCCATCTCTATTATAGTTCCTTGACCTTGGTGCCAATAGTCCTGATTGGACCTTTGGGCGTTGGTCCAAAAACCCCTTGTCTGATCAGCAATGAAGCAATTGACATCCTCATAGTAGGAATCCTCGTACATTGGTGCTCATGGAGGCTAATGAACAACTGCATTAGCTCATTCCTAATTTGGCTTTATAATTACCTCTATACCAGTACAAATTCAGGCAAGCGCTTGCATTATCTCCTCATTTATTTTAGCTTGCTCCGAACCAATACTAACAACGCGTAAAATTTTGGCAACAGTCACTTTGCCCCCATTCCCAATTTGTCTTGATCACCTTTTCCATCTTCTCAGAAATCCTTGCAAATGGTTGATCTAAGAACATGTCCCCCATGATGGTATCAACATATACTTGTCTGTTCTCGTCCATGGCACAATAGAAGATCTCTACCGAGGCATCGTTACTAATTTTGTGGTCAGGGACACTCCTCAAGCACTTTGTAAATTGTTGATTTGATCTTTCAACTTTAGCTTCTTCGATCTCAGGACATACCTCTCTGGAAAGGACTTCTGCAACTCAACCCAACTGGTGATCGAACTCTGTGGGAGCTCGGATAGTCAAAAATAATGGGAAGACTTGAAGTCCCACAACATCCATAAAAAGATTGTGTGTTCCCATCACACTCTTACAGACAAATGCAATATTGTGTAGATAACTATGCAAATCCTCTGATTGTAGGCCCGCGAACAATCCACAGTTTTGTAGCATCTGAAGTAACTCACTTGAAACCATGAACTTTGTGTCAACCAGTTTTGTTAGTAACACAATGGCTCCAATAACCTCCATAGCCATAGGGTTCAGCCGATATTAGTTCAACTGATAAGCTTCAGCATTGAAGTCCTGTGGTTGTGGATCAATGTCCTCAAGAGGAGGTGAATTGTCATTATTTGTATTCTCATTCTTATGTCAGTTTAAAGCTGCATTTGTCGTGTTGTTTGAGTTATCTTGGGCCATCCTTCTTAGTCTTCTCTAGATCTCTGGGTAAAATGGAGTCAAAGGAATGCCTCGACTTCACTTATTGGTATACACCACACCTGTATCCTAAAATAAAATAAAAACAACAAAAAAACATAAAATGAGGAAAATAAAGATTCATTCTCTACTTACTTAAATTAGACAAGTCTAGCCTTACTCCCTAGCAATCGCGCTAAAATCTTGATGTCTCCTAAGCTACACCTCAGTTTTTAGGCTAAAATGGTCATTGTCAAGATATATAACCTTGCCAAGGTTAGGGTCGAATTCCACAGGGAATATGGTAGACTTAGAGGAATTCAATGCAATTCAGGTTGATTAACCTCTTTATCTCCCCAAAAGGTGGGGGAGGGGGGTTGCACTAACTATGAAAAACAATTCTAAACTAAGATGAGTGTTAAACTAGTATGAAAAGTAACTAGGGTATTGTGTTCCCCATGATTCCTTAACTCAATATTACCAGATAAATGAATTCTTTTCCAGTGTGTAGCATGCAGAATGATAAGTTAAGTTCACCAAACCCTTTGGCCAGGGCGAGAGGTGAATTTCATTACGTGATTTGGTCCATCCCCGTAGTGTGATATTATTAACCCTTACCTATTGTTCCAGTACAACCTCCTCTTGGCCCAGTTTGGTCGATTAGATGAGAAATCTCTTTTCCTATTCATTACTACCTTGATCCAGTCAGTAACACTAGGTAACTTTTAACATTGGCCACTATTAGAAAGAATTCAAACCGAAGAGAATTAATTAATACATACATGTACACTTTTCAAGAATTATGAATTATCCTATTTTATCTTGTTGGTTCTTCTTGGTTCTCAAAACCCTAGTTATGGATTTAGCTAGTCATGATCAGTGTAAATGCAAGGCTTATGAATTTGAGTAACATAATTCAGCACTTACACAAGAGAATTAAGCATAAGGAATCCAAACTCTTCACCAGGAATCACAAGATTGAAATTAAAAGATGAATAAAGTTTTACAAGTGTTTCTCTTAAGCTCTCTATTGTTCTATCACATCCCTCTACTATTCCCTATGAAAAATAATCTGAAAACTCTATTTATAGTGTTTAAAACACAAACCAAATGGAATAGGATAACTAGGTCGGCAGACTCTACGATAGCTTCTATGGGCCGTATAACATTTTATGGCCTATAGTCGGGCTTTCTTGGATTGTTTATTCAAATCTGAGCTGACTTCTATGACACCCCTCCACAGCCCATATTAAGTTCTACAACCCCTAGGGGGTTTCGCCTGATGACTTTTCAGTAACTTCCTACTTTTTGATCCTAAGGGAACGACACCAAGTCTACGACTCATATAAACTTCTATAACTCGTCTACATGTTCGTAGACTTCACTTCAAAAAATCACCCTTTATTGGAACTATACACAAAACCATCTTTACGGCCCGTAGAATTCTCTATGGCCCATAAGAGGTCTCGTGAAACCTTCTGCTTCAGAATTTCTACACACTTTGCCCAAAAATTGTCCCTACCCTGTAATCATGCAAAACAAACATAAAGACACATCAATTCTACTAACATCGCATTGAGAATACACAAAATTCCAAGTCTTAAGCATCAAAAGTATTGTATTTTAACAACACATTAGGCGCCAAAATTTGATCACACCCAAATTATATGTCCCAATTAAGGTATAAGTGGTCGTTGTTCAAATATACAACCTAACGATGGTTAGGGTCGATCCCAAGAGGAATATGGTCTAGACTTGGAGTAATTAAAATAATTTTGATAAATTAATTGACTTACTTCTATTTCGGTGTAAAAAGCAATTATTCAAACCTAAAATAAGAACTATATTCAAAGCAAGTATTACTAATTTAGTGAGAGAAGTAACTAGGGTATTGTATTCCCCATGAATTTCTAACGCAATATAACCTAATAATTGTAACCTTTTCTAGTGTGTAGCATGCATAACTGGTAAGTTATGTTCACCTAAATCCTTGGACTGACAATTAGTAAAATTTAACCATGCAACTTGGTCCGTCTATGGGTGCCACATTATTAACCCTTACCTTGATCCCAGTACAACCATCCCTTGGGACGTTTAGGTTAATTAGATGAGTGTGCTCACATTGGATCCTGTTACTTATCCCTTTTACCATTCATTACCCCCTTAGGACGATGAGTAAGAATAAGGAGAGTTCTAATGTTTGCCACCATTAAAAAGCAATCAAAATGAAGAGATAAATAATACATTCATGCATACTTTCCAAGGATTACAAATTATTTGATTTTTAATTTGTTAGTTCTTCATGATTTCCACAATCCTAGTTATGGATTTAGCTACTCATATTCATTGCAGATGAAGAAATCATGTTATATGTTTGTATAATTAAACACTTACAAAAAAGATTTGAACAATGTAAAATTTAAAATCTCCACGTAAATAGCAAGATCAAGATCGAAAAATAAGTACAAAAAGTATCAACTCTAAGTATCCAAGAACAACCCAAAAGAAAGTAACAATATGTCTTCTAAAGTTCTGTACGTCCAAAAATACCTAAAAATCCTATTTACATAAAAAGAATACCAAATCCTGAATTGATTAGAAAAACTAGATTCGGGACCACCCACGAGTTAGTTTACTAGCCATCAATTAGATGACGGCTCGTGGATGAGTTTCGTAGACGGCTTCCTTCAAAAACTACCTTCTTTGTTAAGACAATTTCTATGGCTCGTAGATTAGACTACAGGTCGTAGACTCCTTTATTATGTCAACTTTCATAAACTGTCAAAATCTTGGGCCTTCCTTTCACGAACAAGTCTACGGGCCATGGAATAAACCATGATTCATCCTTTAACCGTAGTTTCAACTTGTGAAATCATGCCCAAACTGGTTTAGGACCACAAACCCCCACCTATGGCTCGTGGATAAAACCACGGCCCGTAGGTGGTCTCGTACATCACTAAATGGCAAAAAACTTTGCAATCTTCAAAAAAGCTTCTCGAATTCTATAATCTTACAAAACCAACATAAAAATACATCAAATCTACTAACATTGCTTAGGAAAACACAAAATTCTAAGTTAAACATTAAAAGTGTCGTATTTTGGCGGCACTTTAGTTTGAGCTATTTTTTAAGATAATACTTTGTTGTTCTTGCTGGTTCTTCTAGCTTTACATCTGGTTTGTCCAAGTAATAATCTTGGGCTCTTTTATGATTATTTTTATGAAGTTTTATGGATGTTTCATCAAGTTATGACTATTTAGAAAATTTGCCTATTTATGCTCAATTATAAACTATTTATAGATGTGCATGAGCTGCATATATATAGTGTTTTCAAAGATAAGGACATGAGGAACAACCTTTTGAATAAACATTGGGCATTGAGACGTTCATTGAAAAGGTATGTTAAGGTAACCTTTGTTCCTCCTTTTAGCATGGAGTATGGGAAACTCCCAAAATGTCAAACGTGATATTTTAATGCTCTATTTCTAGAAAGACCTTCAGTAAAAAGAATTGGAATCACAATTGAATTATTTCATGATGATAGATATTCTATTCGTTTTGATTAAACTAGACATTCGGTATCTATATATCTATATATCAGCTTTTTAATTACATGTCCATATGTTTGAGTTTTTACTCTTCTTTGGGTGGTGTCACTTTAAAAAAAAGAGATTATGAAGGAAATTTAGTAGTCATAATCAGTCATCGTTCCTTTCTAAAATTGTTGAAGAACTTAAAAAGTAACATGTTTATTTTCGATAATCGCAAACATTGGTCTCCTGTGTAAACTACTATTAAACTTGATTTTTTTAAACAATATCTTTTACTAATTATCAAGGAACCAAGTATAAGCATTAGGTGAAGCACCTTAAGATCCTCATGAACATCTTCATAGTCAAGGATTGCTAGCATTTGGTTACGTATGTCATGAATTTGCATCTATATATATGTATTTACGACGTGTGATTACTCGAGCATACCATGTATATTTAATCACTAGGAGGCCAAATTTTATCCATGAAGGTTATTTGAGTTTCAATTTTAGGTGGTATCCCTATTATTTTTTTACTACGTTATGTATGATTTTACTTTATGCCTTATATACTAGTACATTTTTATTCGTACTAGCATCCTATTGTCTAGGGACACTACATATTTATTTTGTATGTGCAGGTCTAAGTGGGTATTCAGACGGGTCCCTCCGCTAAGATTCAAGTTCAGTTGTGAGTCAATAAACTCCTTCTCTTCTTAGAGCTTTCACAGTACACATATTTTTATTGTACAGTTGGGTATAGTCGGGGACCTTTCTTGTCAATTCTGGGGATACTCTTAAAGGCTATTATGGACATAATATTTTGGGTTGTGCTTTTGTAACTTTTAGTCTCCAGCCATAGGCTTTGCATATATATATGTGTGTGTGTGTGTGTGTGTGCGCGCACACACACACACACACACACGTGCATGTATCTCCTTGATTGCAACCTCATCGGCTAGCAAGTGCTTGATCCTTTCGTCTTACCTACCTTGGTTTATGTGGCTTACTATTAACCTGGTCATTATCTAAATGGTCTAAGCTTGGTTTTTCAAATGTTATGCTACTTGATGTTTTGTCCCTTAGTCGAGTTAGCTAGCATGTTTAGTGGCTTACTCGATTAATGATGGTGTCGAGTGCCAATTACACCTTCTATCCTTTTTGGGGTGTGACAAAAATAGTATCAAAGAAGGTCTTATCCCAGGGATTCCACAATACCATGTCTAGTATAGTCTTCGTTATGGGCGTGTTGTGCACCACACTTATAATAAGGAGGCTATAAGGCAGTTAGGAATGGTTACATTTCTTCCACTTAATAGATTGTGTTATAGATCAAAGTTATAAGAACATATGAAATCTAAATCGTGCTTTGTAGTTTTACCTAACAGGCTACATGCACTTAAGATATGGAACAACATGAGATAAGTGTGGAATCGAGGGAAGGTGCTAGTCCTTCTCCACTAGGTCAAGAGGTTATATCTCCGGTGGAGGCACATAGTGAGTCTCCAATACCAAGAGTACAAGCTTCTCCAGCACCTGTTGAGGCTTGAGGAGATGCAATACCCCCGGCCCCACCAATGCCATTGGTTCCCGAGGCAGGTAGGGACGTAAGACGTCTGGCACCTGTATTTCGCCCATCAGAGACTGGGGAGTAGGGACTGAAGGAGGCAATTCAGTTTCCGACTAGAATGATTTCTATTCATGAAATACAACTATAGTTAGGAGAAAATGCCAAAAGAGATCGAACAGTATGCTTGAAGGTATGAGAGTTTTTTTTACTTGGCCCCTCCAATATTTATGGGATCCAGTTCCTCAAAGGATCCCTAGGGCATTATAGAGCATATGTATAAAGTATTAAGGGTGATGCATGACTCCAACACCAAGGATGTGGAATTGGCTTCTTTTTTTACTATGTGATGTAGCCATCTTGTGGTATGAAGCATGAGAGAGATACAGAGGGTCTAATGCTCGATCAGCAGAGTGGGAGGACTTCTCTAAAGCATTTCTGGCCCATTACATTCCATGGAGGTTTGAGAGGCCCATCTTGACCAGTTTATTAGTCTTAGGCAAGGGGATATGAGCATGAGGGAGCATAGTCTTAGGTTCAATTCTTTGGCTAGTTGTGCATTAGATATTGTACTTACCATGAGCACTAGATTTTATCGTTATATGAAAAGTTTAGGGGATCATCTAATCGGATATTGCAGGATAACATCTTTATTGGATGATGTAGATATTTCCCACATACAGGCTTTCGCTAAGAGTACAAAGGACCTTTCTGGTCAAATTCGTGATACCCGCAGAGATAGGTAGCAGAGTAAGAGAGCTCATACTATAGGGTCTTATAGGGAACCATGAGGTGATTATAGGCCCCCACTTCATCAATATCCACCTTAGTCATTAGGTAGTTTCCCACCATAGATGTAGGGCCAACACTTTGATTATTATATTAAGTTAGGACCAAGGTAGAGCTTAGGCAAGCCCGAGAGTTATCAACAGGAGCATTGTGCATAGATAATACCACCTACTCCTCCATATACACAGTATGGTAAGCTTCACACCGAAAAGCATAGAAAGGCTTCAAGTGCATGTTATCATTGTGGGCAGACAGGAAATTTTATTAACCAATGCCCAGAGTTAGGCAGAGGTGTACCAGCTCAGCCTTCAGGATCCACAACAACCTCTTCATCCTCAATACGTGCTCCTCCACTAGGTCAACAGTCTACTCAGGGTTATGGTAGCGGTGAGGTGGAGGAGACACTTTAAGTTCTACTGGTAGCCAAAATCGCTTTATGCACTCACAGAACAATAGCATTTAGAGGTATCTCCAAATGTTGTTATAGGTATATTGATGATACATTCTCATGCTATTTATGCACTAACAGATCCTGGCTCTACATTTTGACATGAGACCGGAGTTATTGCCGCTGTCAGTTGAGGTATCTATGCCATTTGGCGACTAAATTATAGCTAGTTACATCCATTAAGGTTGTATAGGGTTAATTAATGAACATCCAATCTCTTCTGGTTTAGTTAAATTGATTATGCTAGATTTCAATGTTGTTATGGGTATGAATTGGTTAGTAGCTTGTTATGCTAATATTGATTATCGTGAAAAGCTGGTCGACTTGTATTTTCCAGGTGAGCCTGTCCTTGAATAGAAAGGTAATGCTACAATGCCCAAGGTTCTATATACTATCTAGTTCATGCCAGGGATATTGATAAGGAGCAGAGACCCTTCAGTAAGTTCCTATTGTGAATGAATTCCTGATAGTATTCCCTGATGAGCTTCTAAAAAATCCCTTGAAAGGAAAATTAGTTTCTCTATGGATTTGCCTCTTGATATGCAACCTATATTCGTTCCTCCCTACAGAATAGCTCTTGTAAAGCTAAGAGAATTGAAGCAAAAACTGAAAGACTTACTGTATAAAGGCTTTATTAAGCCAAGTACATCTCCATGGGGTGCTCTGATGCTCTTTGTTTGAAAGAAAGATCGATCCTTATAGATATGTATTAATTGCAAAGAGCTAAATAAAGCCGCTATCAAGAATAAGTAGCCTCTTCTATGGATTGATGACTTGTTTGACCGGTTGTAGGGTGTCAAATGCTTTTTAAAGATTGACTTGCGATCCAGTTACTACCAGCTATGAGTTTGAGACATTGATAATCCAAAGATAGCATTTATGATGAGTTATGGTCATTTTTAATTACTTGTCATGTTTATCAAGCTTACAAATGCCCCAACAACTTTGATGGATCTAATGAGTCGAGCCTTTAAACCATTCCTATATGATTTATTATCGTGTTTATTGATGACATATTGATATATTCACGGTCAAAAGTTTAACATGCAAACAACTTGCGAGCTATATTGCAGACTTTCCAAGACAACAGACTATATGCTAAATTCTCTAAATGCGAATTTTGGTTAACTTCTGTAGCTTTTCTTGGTTATGTTATTACTGGTGATGGTATCAAGGTCTATGGCCAAATGATTGAAGTAGTGATGGCTTAGCCGAGACCCTTGAATCCCACAAAAGTTTGTTGTTTTTAGGCTTGCTAGGATATTATAGAAGGGTTGTTGAGAAATTCTCCTCTAGCTTTGCACCACTGACAAAATTGATACATAAAACAGCTAAGTTTCACTAGACTGAAGCATGTGAACATTGTTTTCAGGAGCTAAAGTAAAGGCTTACCCCAACATTTATCTTGTCTCTTCCAGATGGCACCAAAGGTTATGTTGTATATTGTGATGCCTCAGGAATCAACCTAGGTTGTCTTCTTATACAACATGGTAGGGTTACTGCATACGCTTCCAAACAATTGCAAAAACATGAACAGAGCTATCCTACTCATGATCTCGAGTTGGCTCACAGTTGTCTTCACCCTAAAGATTTGGTGGCATAATCTATACCGGGTTCATATTGATGTTTTTACCTACGACCATAGCCTGTAATATTTAGTTAAGTAGAAAAAGCTGAAGCTATGATAAAGGAAATAACTAGAATTACTAAAGGTGTTGAAAAAATTTTATACCATCTCGAAAAAACTAATATTGTTGCTGATGTGCTTATCTGGAAGTCCATGGGCAGTATAAGCCATGTTGAAGATGATAAGGTTAAAATGACAAAAGATCTATGTCATCTATCTAGTTTGTAGTTGCGATTAGTAGATTTAGAGGGTAGAGGTGTAATTGTTCAAAATATTGAAGAACCATCCTTTATTACTGAAGTAAAAGAGAGACAACACGAAGATCCTGAGCTTATGATACTGATGGAGAGTATTCCACAATGGTAGCATCCTTTATTTAAGAAAGTACCAGGACCATCGACAGATCTATTGGTGGAATGGCATGAAAACAGATATGGCAGAGATGGTTGCCCAATGCCCCAACTATAGGAAGTTAAGGCAGAACATAGAGATCTGGAGGCCTGGCTCATTATATTGAGCTTCCATTATGGAAATTGGACATGATAAATATGAATTTCATCACTTGTTTGCCTTGAATCCACACAGGTATGATTCTAATTGGGGAATCATTGATAGGCTGATAAAATCTACTATTTTCTTGACAATAAGAATGATATATTCAGCAGAGGATTACACAAGACTTTACATTTGAAAGATTGTTCACTTTCATGGAATTTCACTATCTATTATCTCTGGTTGAGGGGCTTAATTTACAACACATTTTTGGATATCTTTTCCGAAGGGTCTGGGTATTCAAGTAAATCTTAGCACCACTTTTCATCCATAAATAGATGGATAGGTAGCATGAACTATTCAGGTCGTTGAGGATATGTTACGTTCCTACATGCTAGATTTTAAAGGAAGTTAGGATAATCATCTACCTCTTATTGAGTTTGCTTATAATAATAACTTACAAGCTAGTATTCAAATATCTCCTTAAGAAGCATTATATGAATGGAGGTGTAGTTTGCAAATTGGTTGGTTTGAGATCGGGGAGGCAAGTTGCAAGGTCCTAATATAGTCCTACAAGTGATGGAAAAGGTAAAGCTTATTAAAGACTGATTGCAAGTAGCTCAAAGTCGGCAAAAGTTTTATGCGAATGTTCGATGACAAGACTTAGAGTTTAATGTAGAAGATTAGATTTTCTTGAAGGTATCGCTTATGAAAGGTATCATGCGATTTGGAAAAAAAGAGAACATCAGTCGTAGGTGTTACACTGTATAAGATTATTCGAAAATTTGACAAGATAGCATATGAGCTTGATTTGCCTTTAGAAGTGGGAGAAGTCCATCTGGTGTTTCATGTATCTATGTAACAAAAGTGAATTGGAGATCCTTAGTTTATTACTCACATTGAGGATATTCACATTGCTAAAGACTTATCTTATGATGAGGTAACAGTGGCTATTTTAGATCGAGATATAAGAAAGCTTTGAACTAAAAAAGCGGCCTCTATGAAAGTGTTGTGGAAAAACAACATTATTGAGGAATTAACTTGGAAAGATGCAGAGAAAATGATGAAAAAGTACCCCCAGCTGTTTACAACTCAAGGTGAGTCGCATCTCAAAGACTGACAGTCGTCTTTTTATAGTAACTTAATCAAATTTTCAATGATTGAAAGTGTAATTTGTATGTTTTGTTGTGGGATAGTTATATGAAGCCTAGTAATTGAAATTCTTAGAATTTAATCTAAGGTTTACAAAGGTAACAAGTATATCTTTGGTAATAACATATTTGTAGATAGAAATGCAACCAAGGGATTGTCTGGACTCATTCGCGGCTGAATGTTTTTAAGAGGGGAGACTATGAGACCCTATGTTTCTTGTCTTGCATAATATATATAAAGTGAGCATGTTATATATGTTGTATATAATTTTTTATAGTACATAAAGAGAATAAGGATACAAATTGGTAGCAATAACAAGGAGCTAAGGTTTTAAGTCAAAGATATCGCTTAAGCAAAGGCTCGGGGTCAAAGAAATGGCTCAAGATAACATCTAGCCCTTTTAAAATATTTAAATTAAGTTTCACCTTTTTTATGGGTCTAATAGTGTCTAATTTGCTGATAATATAGTGTTAAGAGGTATTATAATATTCTTGGGTCAAGAAAGTTGCGAGACAAAGGTTGATAAAAGTTACCGTAAGCTTCTCCAAGAAACTTTCTTAACTTTAATGTCTCAAACCATTTCTCCCAAATATAAGGAGTTAAAAGGGCCATGAACTATCAAATTTAATGTATACAAGTCTAAATTTCAACACAAAAAGCCTCACGATAAATCAACTTCGGAGTAAAAAGCTATGATTATTTTACTATGCACCGTTTAAGCTGAAATCAGGCCGTGAATTGAGTCTGGTCAAGAAAAGTTATAAGTTGGTAACTCGACCTTGTAACATCTTAAAATATTTTTTTCAGTTCCAAAAATACTACAGAAGATGAAGAAAGGGTTTTCATGGAGTTTTTGAGTGATTTAGGTGTGGTTTTAGCGATTTCGACTATTAAAGCTCGCCCTGTGCCTAGAAACATGATCTTTATACTTTGCTATCATTTTCCCTTCTATCATATGCATTTGGAGCTATTTTTTGAAGATAGTATTTTGTAGTTCTTGCTGGTTCTTCTAGCTTTATAACTGGTTTGTCCAGGTAATAATCTTTGGGCTCTTTTATAATTATTTTTATGAAGTTTTACGGACGTTTCATCAAATTAAGACTATATGGAAAATCTGCCAATTTATGCTTAATTATGAACTATTTATAAGTGTGTATAAGCTGTGTATATATAGTTTTTATGAAGCTTAGGATACAAGAAAAAACTTTTGTGAAGAAACTTCGGGCATTCGGACATTCATTGAAGAGGTATATTAAGGTTGAGCTTTGTCTCTCCTTCTAGCACGAAGGCTGAGAAACTCCCAAAATGTCAAACATGATATGTTACTATTCTATTGCTAGAAATACCTTCTTTAGAAGGCATTTGGGATCACATTTGAATTATTTTCGTGATGATATTAGGTTGATATTCCATCCGTTCAATTAAATTGGACATTCGGTTCTATATATCAATGTAACGACTTTCTGACTACATGTCCATGTGTTTGAGTTATTTCTCTTCTTTGGGCGGTCTCACTTTAAATAAATTATGAAGGAAACTTAGTAGCCATAATCATCCTCCTTCCTTGCTAATGTATTTGAAGAACTTAAAAAGTAATACGTTGATTTTCAATAATCTCAAACATAATTCTCTTGTTTAAACTATCACTTGATTTCTTTTAAATACTTTATTTTATTAATTATCAAGGAACCAAGTATAAGCATTAGGTAAAGCACCTCAAGCTCCTTATAAACATCTTCAAAGTTAAGGTACCATTCAAAAAGTTGAGTTAAGTTTTTAAACTTATTTGAAGAACATTTGAGATTCTACAAGTCTTGTGTCTATGCTACAACAATGGTTATGACATTATGAGAATAAGCGTATTAATGAGCCAAGATTAGCTAAATTCTTGTTGTGGCCTATTATGTGCAGTTACTGGTTATATATATATATATATATATATATATATATGGCATGTTATGCATGGATTATCATCCATTTGCATCTATAAATATGCACTCACAACATGCGATTGCTCGAAGATACTATGCATATTTAATCACTAGGAGGCAAAATGTCTGCTATGAAAGTTATTTGAGTTTCAGTTTCAAGTGGTATCTCTATTACCTTTTTTACTTCATCTATTTATGATTTTATTTTTTGCCTTACATACCAATATATTTTTATTCGTACTAATGTCCCATTGCCTGGAGTTGCTGCATTTTTTTCGTTCGTGTAGGTCCAGGTTGGGATTCTGATCAACCTCTCCACTAGGATTCGGGTTCAACTGTAAGTTAATATGCTCCACCTCTTCCTGGAGCTTTCACAGAATGTGTACTTTTTTTATATAGTTGGGTATAGTCGGGGTCCTGTCTCAACAGTGCTAGGAACATTCTTAGTGGCTATTATGGATATGGTATTTTGGGTTTATTTTTTTGTAAGTTTCAGTCTTCATCCATAGGCTTGACATGTATATATATGTGTGTATGTGTGTGTGCGTGCCTGTATCTTTTTGGTTGCAGCCTCGTCGGCTAGCTAGTACTTTATCATTTTGGCTTACCTACCTTAGTGTATATGATTTATTGTTAATCAGGTCTTGACCTAAATGGTCCAAACTTATTTATTTTAGATGTTATGCTACCTAATCTTTTAGCCCCCTAGTTGAGTTAGCTTGAATGTTCAGCGGCTTACTCGATCAATGATCATATCGAGTGCCAGTCGCACATCCCCTTATTTTGGATTGTGACATTTAAATATGAGACATATTGCTCCACCACTATGCAATGCACAAAGATGAGTTCCCAAATAAGATAGGATGAATGTTATTTTTTAATCTTAGAGGGAGAGAGATAAGCAACTGAAAAAGTTATTGGTATGATCCTTATATGAAAAATTATTTAGGTGAATTGTTAAATGCATTTTCCAACCCTATGTTTTCTCAAGTTATACATGCTTCATTAAAAAGTCTTTAGAGGACATAATTTATGGCACACCTGACTCGTAATAGATAAATTAATTCAAAAGGTAAAAATTGTTGAAAAAAAAGGAGGAGAAAATGATTAAGATGATCATAATAATGAGACAAGTGCTTTAGAAAGAGCACCATGATATAACATTTTGTAAAACTTTGACAAAGGTTCAGTTACTTGCAAATGATGAAAAATAAAGAGAGTTCAACAAGTTATGTCATATTAGAATCAATATCAAATAATCGTTGATGGTATCGTTAATATAATATAACACTCAAAATTATAACTGGTTATGAGGATCTTGTTATTAAATCCGTCAAATAGAGTTGACAGATAAATGACTGGTCAATGAGATACATAATTCCGGTATATTTTATTTAGAAAAGTGAGATTCTCGACTAATAGTTCATACATAATGGCAGTGTGTTACAGATAAATTATCGTAATAAGTAAATACACAAAATATAAAGTACCTGTGCCTTGGACATTAAGGTTTTTCCGCAAAAGCTCCAGACATTATTATATGGATATGTGTTCTCCCATGGTGGATGCTATGAAGTTTCTTTCGGTCTGAAAATATTAAAAAAACTTGAATATACATAATGAATAATCATCATGTCTAGCTCGACAAAATTTTAAAGTGACTCCATTGAATAGTACCCAATGATTGTGAGATTGCTAAAAGCTAAAGTTCCATCTCATTTAATGATTCAAAAGTACCATGTTATAGTGCAATTGATGGACTTATGTATCCTGCTATTACCACTCATGGTACAGTAATTTTATTAATGTACATGCAAAATATAACATTACTTTTATCGGTGAAGATATTAGAGTGAATCAAATATGGATACAAATTATTCTAACCAATTGTATCAGGTTTATTGACTATAAAGCTGCATACAATCATTTGATTTATATGAAGCTTAATCTTAACAAAACTATTTTTAATGTGAAAATATTGTCATATTATATTATTCCACAAGATAGTCAATTCTATTATCATGAAACAAAAGTGTCTTGTTACTTGGTTGTTGCTATAAATAAGTCAAACGAGCAATTTGTCTACATCGATGAGATCACGAGTCGAATGATTGTCAAGAATGTATTTTGCAGAGCTCAAAATTCAATATATCCAAGAGAAAAGAAAATCATATATTAGGATGAGCTCAAGGACACAACATTTTCATGAATGTGATTTGATCACAAAAATATGATCAATATCAACATTTGAAAAGCTAAGTACAAGATTGACTAACGTCCTTGACATGAATTAAGTGATATCTTAATCAAGAGGGTATAATATGCACATCACTCTTTCCCTTAACCAAAATTTTGTCCTAATAAATTTTTTTCATAAGATTTTTAATAGGTAGCTCTCAAAGCATATTATAAGATGTGTATTTTTTTTCCTTATTAGAACTTTTTTCATAGAATATTTCGTAGTGAGGCACATTATCTATTGATGAAATTTGATGTGTAGTAAATACATCATATTGTAGTACCCACTACACAATCTTCTGAATAAGCTTAAAATTAAGAAGACAAGTTACAAGCAACTCCACAAGAAGGTACCTATAATAAATTTACAAGCAACTCCACAAGCAGGTTCTTGTAAGCAACTTACAAATAGCTCCGCAAGCATATTTCTTTAAAAAATCTACAAAAATAGGTTCTTATAAGCAACTTACATGTAGCTCTGCAAATGCGTTGCTACAACCAACCTATAAATAATTTCCTTCAAGCATCTTTTAATGAGACAGTAAACAAATGTATTACTACAATTTTCTTTTACATGAAAATCTAATCGGAAGTGTTGTAAAATGGATGTCCACATGAATATAGTTTATATTGTAACATAAACGTACATACAAAATATTTTGTGGTGATGTTCATGTATATATAATATACATTGTGTGTAAGATATACACATAACATACTATCTATACTAAACTAACCAACCATACAATATACTTAGTGCCCAAATATATACATCGCAAATAGATACCCATATAATATACTTGGTGATCAAGTATATACATGCATACATACACTTTTCTTGTAACATAATATATGGCAAGACCAAGTGGGAATAAAATACTATACTTATTATCTTCTCTTCTACCTTTCTTCTTAATACATTGCCTTTATTTTGTAAGAGAAACCTATTTATTTTTTCTTTTAAGAAAAGTGAAGAATGTCGTACTAGTGAATTTGGACTCTGTGTTATAGTTATACCATAATACGTGTGATGATTTAATATTTGATTTGTCAATTTTTAAGACCAAACAATTTATTTAGCAGCTATGTGTAACATAGTTCTTCGTCTATAATCTGGTATCCATCTAAAATATATATAATCAACAACTAAAGATAACTGATGCGGAAGCTAAAGTTGGTAGGTCTATTAACTCAAAACATTAAATGGCAAGTATCTAAATATAGGGTGGGTCCGTGAAATCGATCGAAAACCGAAAACCGAACCGAAACCGATTGAAAAATACCAAAAAAAAACCGCGCCATAAAAAACCGACACCGAACACAAAAAACCGAACCGAACCGATTATGTGCGGTTTCGGTTTCAATTTTGGTCTTCTAAAACCGAACCGAACCGTCAAAAACCGATTTTTTTATACTACGTCGTTTATACTTTATAGGCTACATGACTAAGAAGGAAAGTCTTTCTTGTTGCACGAAAGAGACATAGATTTAAAGCTTCCAAGGAGAAGTCTTTTGGCTACCGTCACCTGCAACTAATTGATACTTCAAGGAGTATTTGATAATTGTTTGATAATTTTTTTTGGCTACAGACAATTGACTTGAACCTTCTAAGGAGTATTTGATATTTGTTTTTCTAGAACATATGTTTGCAATTTTCTTGGTGATAATTATAGTTCTTATATTGTGATAATTGTACTAATCCAAACTTTACTCTTTACTAATTGTTTAGCATATCTATACAATGATATGTCTCTACCCAACATATTATTTTACTTTAAAAAAATATTTTTAAAAACCAAAAAACCAAAAAAAAAATCGAAGATTGAACGGAAAAACCAATGGTTTACTTTTTTTTTTGGCAAAACCGAACCGAACCGCCAAATTACCTTCCGTTCTGTCTATGATTTTAGGGAAAAATCGAACCGCAAAAACCGAACCCACCCCTATCTAAATAAACATAAGCGGAATCTATGTTTGACTGTATGAAAGATTTTAATGAGATGAGTTGCTAGGACCAGTCCCAAACTAACTCTAAATGTTTGAAAATGGAAGATTAACTAAATAGAATAAATACAAGTATCATGATCCAACTCATCAATTGTACGACCACCTACTCTAATACCTAGATAGGACAATCCTTACCATCCAGTTTAGAACATGTCATACAAAAGTAAATAAAAACACTATGATTCACTTTTATAATCAATAAAGAAGGAGTCTCAACTTTAATTTTAATAGAATATTCTTTTGCGAATATAATGAATTTTTTTTAAAAACACCAATATAACCTTCCCGAGGAACTTGTCTAAATAGATAAAAGATCCTGTAAGAGTAAGAATAGACATAATCAAAGTGGACAAGGCTTTCACTATAAACTAAGAGAAGTAAGTTATTGGAGACTATGGTTACCTTAACCTCTGAAACATCACAGGCCCTGGAACTAGACTATGCCAAATGACATAGCAGGAGTAGTATAAGTTCAAATAATATGTATTGGTAGGCATCATCAAATACTCAAATCCACCACATTCTATCATTAATAAGTGCCACTTTGGTGGGACGACCAAAGTGGCACTTTGGTAAATATTGCTTCCGCCTTGGGCGTTTCTAAAAGGGGATATCCAAGGGCAATTCCGTAGTTTCACTGTACGCCACGCCCATTAAGTCAGGCTTCATTTTCTCTCTTTAAAAGGCACCGCCTGCCCTAATTTTCCGCTTTCCGCTTCGTCGTTGTTCCGCCGTAGAAGACTCGCAGTGTGTCATCGTTCCCATCTCAGAATTTTTCCACTTAAGTACAGCGTTTTTCGTTCTCAGAATTTGTTCCTCTGTTCTGTAACTCGGCACCTCTCGGAGGTAATTTCCTCTCCTTTTCATGGTTCTTTCATCGGAATTCTGACTGTGAGTTTCTCCGAATTGGAAAGCATCAATAGGTGGTAATTATTTCACAGTAGGCGAAGATGTTAGCATGCATGTCTACACTTCCGCCGTGTTTTTGATTTGGGTCTTACCGTCTGGTTTGGGTTTTTGGTCACTGAATTCTGTGTGTGGGGTTTTCGGAAAGCTTAATCCGTGGTATGTGTTTCATTCAGAGCAGCAATTTTGCCGTGCATGTGCGCAGTTCCGTCCTGGGTCATTCGCTTCTGAGTCATAGCAGCTTCACCTCCGTCGGCGGTGCATTTTGATTCCTAAGTGTGCAGTTTGGGTTTTCCTAATGCATTAATACAAGTAGCCTCATGCTCACTATTATTAGTTAACGCTATGCTGAAATCCCACAGTTGCGAAGTGATTCCTCAGTGCTTACAGAAAAACTCAAGAAATTAGCTTATCCATGAATAAAGTTTTCAAGCTTCCAAAGTTTACACGGTAATTGCAGCCGTTGTGATGTCAATCCCACTTCTAGAATAGTCCCTGTATGCACATTGTTCATTTCTCAAGGTTTTGTTCTGTTTCTTCAATCCAAAAGGTACAAACTCCCTTCCTTCTCAGTCTCTGCTGGTCTTTGTGTTTAACTGCCTTCATTCTTCTGTCAAAATTTTTATGTGAACTCCAGATGTGTAGTTATTCTTGGTTGTGTGCTAATTTTCGTTCCATCTCTTAAAGCACCAAACTGTTAATATCGCCCTGTGCTTATTTTTCTTGCCTCATTTTTGCTTTCTCATTTCATTCATTAGATGGTTTTCCAGATTTTTCTTTTTGGTATTTTGAATTGGAAAACTTGTTGATCTTATGAAGGATGAGAATTTTTATGTGAATTTTGACTTGATGTGGTAGTTTCATTCCTTGAGAGCACCTTAAGAGAAGTCATACCCATGAGCATTTTCAGTAGCTCCAAGCACAACCATATACTGGCTTTACTTTTATCTATTTTACTTGCTCTCTATCTTTTTCAACATAAATAATTTTGCTGATTGCATGAATTATGTGTTTTGTGCTGATATAGGGTTTGGAACTTTGAGTGACTTTTCTTTGGTATGGAGACACATGATTTTGTGCAATGGCTTGAAACTGACATGTCTCTGAACATTCTGATGCGTTTGAATGATCCAGCTGATGTCATCCGTGCTGCCTCTGTTTCACGCCGTTGGCTCCAATTTGGTGAGTCATTCAAGCTTCAATTTTTCCTTTAAAGCAGATATTGCGTTGTTGAGTACTCTTATTTAGGTTGTGAGACTGAAAACCTATTCTCTCTCTTTTTTTTCCATCTCATCATCATAATACTACACTCTTAACAATGTTATGTTTCACAAATGATTGTCATAGATTGCATTTTCCTATTTCCATTCTCTTCTAGCCTTTTCCCTATGCTTGCTATATTTATTGTGCCTAAGATCTCATAGTTGCCTATCTTATTTTATTTCATCATTATAGATACTCAAGTAAAGAGCCTTTCTGCATTGATAACATTTTCTTTCTTTGCATCTACACTTACTCTGAGCATTGACGCTAAACCCGCAATTTGAATATGCCTGGAATGAGTACAAATAAGTGGAGCCTCAGAAAGAGGAAGGAGAATCATCTCAAGGGTACAGCCAACCCAATCATGATCAAATTTCTTCGGTTTGTTCTCGAAATACCAGGTGAAAATTAAGTAACGCATATGACCAAGAACACTGTATATGAGAACCTCTTGAGGTTCAAAACGTGAGGTTAGACCTTGACCAAATTACCTGATCCCGTTTGTTTATTCTGAAATCTACAAATATGATGTCAAGTTGACCAAATTACCTGATCCCCTTTGTTTATCCTGATATCTACAAATATAATGTCAAGTACAATTGTAAAATTTTATGTAGGTTGAAGTACTGCAATATGTTTCCAACCTTGGCTGTGAAGACCTCTTATATACCCGTTGTTTCTTGTGTCCCTGTTTCTCTTTTATATCTTAGAAACTTTGCATTGATCATTTTTTCCCCCACAAGTCTTGATTCTTAATGACTTGATGCCTAAGTGGCTAAGTTAGGAAAGAATTGAGATATATATTTCATGAATGCCAAATTGATTAGTCCTTACACTTAAATCCTTTTTGCGGTTTTAGTATCAATGGGGCTTTCAGATAAAAAAAAACAGTTCACTTTGTCTCTTTCTTTTCTTCTTTGGGGTTTTTTTCTTTGGGAGACATAGTGAGTGTTGGATTTGGTTCCTAGGAATTTTGGGGGAAAAGTGTAGAACTATCTCAAGAGGTTTAAAAAAATGGAATAGTGACATAGCAAAAACGAAGGTATATAGCATTTCTTTGTAATCAACATTGATTTGCATAAGTCATTGCTAATACTTTCCCAAAAAATCTAATCTTGATCAGCATTTAGCTTACAGATTCAACATCAAACATTTCTTTCAACAAAGAACTTCTTCTTGCACTTTCAAATCAGCAGGACAGAACATTCAAAATTGCCAATTCTTATTCAGCTCCCCTGTTGAGATGTATTACTAACCTGAGAATATCATCTGCTTCGGTTCATGATTGCAGCATTGCTTTGCCCTTTGCTAATTATCTCCCACGACTTCTTCTCCTAACATAGCTTACGCACCATACTTTGCTTTACCTGCTGCTTTGTACTTTGTAGGTGCAGGCGAATTTCACCGCTTAACAAGTTCGCTGTGCTAATGTGGAGGCCTGGTAATTCCAGCCACCACATTCATGTGATGGGGGTATACGCAAAGCTGATAAGTTCGAATGTCACTAATGGCTCTGGATCAGGCCGTAGAGAAGATGCACAGGCAGGGTGTGCCGACTGCTAGCACAGTCTTACCTTCGGTCGCCTACGTAGCGCTACGCTACTGGTAAGTGATTTTTTGTTTAGCATGACTTCATATTTGCAACTGCGTACCACCTGTACTTAAATTTTGATAGGCCATTCCCACATACCCCAAATCCAATGTGCGTGAATCGAAGTGCCCGTCATTTCAGTGGGCACAGTTGTATGTATACATATCAAGATATGAAGTACTGACATCTACCATCCACCTACACAGGCTCTTGCAAGGAAAAGCAAAGTGTCCTACCGGTTGCCGCCTCTGGAGTCCACAGGATCTGCTGATATTAGTTCCCAGCTTACCACCGAGGTAATGAAACCATAACTACAACTGCTTCTTTGTTCATAACTTGCGCATACATGTGTAGAGGGATTCTAAAATAGCCCATGTTAAAAAAAGGTTCCACAGTCAGTGTTGTACACAAAGGTCACCACCGCACCTACCCTACGACCTAACACGTACCAATATTACTGTCAAAAGCAGATGTGGTACAACATCAAAGCTATACTGCATATTATATGAAAATTAGAACCTGATTATTTTTATAAGCTTATTCAAGCGTATACAACCTTGAATAGAAGTTCCGAAGAAAATGGAGTTGGTCATGGAACCAATAGGAACGCAATAGTTCACTCTAATCAACCAGATATAGAACAACAACGGACTTTTATCCCATCTCCTGTCACACATTCTTGGAAAACAGTCAAATTGAGGTTTCATACCTGTAGGGCAGCTTATGCAGATTTTCGCTTTGCCGTAAGCAGAACTATTATTGATTTTCAAGATAGGTACTCCGCCATAAAGATATATGAATATGTTCTCGTGACATTTTTAGGATGCAATAATGTGAACAAACCCAACATGATAGGATTCTGGGAACTCCGAGTAGCATACGCCGGTAACTTGAGAGAAGCCGGCTATGACAGGTAAAATATGAATAGGAAGTTTTCTCCAGTTTATTGACAACAGATGGGCTAGACAAGCAAATGGAAGAGGTAACGAGAGTAATTCTTCGGCTATCTGAAATGGATCAACCTGTATAACATCACAAGAACATATCTAAGAAGCTCCTGGAAATCAATAGGAAACACATAGGAAGAGACCAAAGAAGAATGAGATAACCAAAGTCAATCTTCCTGTGCAATCTTATGTCCAACGTTCTTTTAAAAGAAATATCATGCATATACAAACTCTGAAGATAACTAAGTTTTGGACACGTCTTCACGCCTGTTATGTTGCTCTCAATTGATTATGCTCCTCTTTACCAATTCATCTTTTCGGAATAACGGAGCTGACTAAAACAATGTAGCTGTCAAGACACTTACTTTTAACTTCATATTGTTTGAACTATTTGAAGTATTTTGCTAGATAAATAAAATATTACTCGCTTCGACCACTAACAGCTAACATTTCACCCTGATGTAGCCTGGCGTCCGGACAGACAGACAGTATCAACTACGGCTTCCCCTTTTTGGAATCCTTGTATCTGTTGGCCCCCCCCGGACTGGAAACTGCCATCACACACAGGAAAATAAAAAACAGCGGCATGGACAGGTTCGTGCTTTCCGCTTACCACAGTCCAAGGAAATACTGAAATATAGAAATGTATATCACCTTTTTAATGTATACATGAGCTTAGCAAATAATAAAATTTTACAGATTTTTCTATTAATGTGGGAATATGAAAACAACTGCATGATGCATTTCTTTCTTTAGTTATTTCTTTTTATTTGAACCTTGGCATGATTATGCAGCACCTGCTAAAGGAAGTTTTCCTTGATTTGCTGAAGCGAGTATGTAAAATTCATCTTCATTTTTTGTATATAGGTTTACCCTGAAGCAGAAAGGAAAAGATGCAGATGGTGAGTTCCAAACAACTGAAGTTACTGTGTGTGATTACTTCGTCGACCACCGGAACATAGAGTTGCGTTATCCCGCTGACTTACCCTGCATAAATGTTGGGAAGCCGAAACGTCCCACCTTTTTCCCGATTGAGGTGGCAACTTGGTTAAACTTAGAGGACTGTGCCATTTCTTGTTCTCTGTGCGTATGATAACTCCAAGTTTTAGGCAGAGTTGACCTTCATTCCCGTACTAGCCAAGAAAGTGCAGGCTACATAAACTGGAACTCAATCTTGCGACTTACTACAATAGTAGGCAACCAGGTTATGTCCTTTTTTTGTTAGTGTAATTAGGTGAATCAGTTCAATTATTGCAACAGCCGATTTGATGCTCACCTGCAGCAAGCAATGTTCCCATCTGCTGGTTTGTTTACCGGCTTCCAGGATTCATGTTTGACATCAGCCTGGGAAGATCTCCCGTCAGATATGAGCATTCAAGATTATGATTATGTCCTTTCCATGGGGACAAATCAATTTGAATATGGCGTAGGTGCAGCTCAAAGCTTTTATGAGAGCACAACATTTGGTTCCTTAGGTGGATTTGGAATCTTTGCAAATGAGGATACTACTGGCCCTCTAAATGGACATTTAGCTCAATGTCCCCTCAACCAAAGGAATGATGGATCAGTTAGTACTATCAATGATAACATATTACATACAACGGGAATCATCTCAGCCTCTGCTGGTATAAATGAGCAGCTTTGGCTTAATGCAGACAGTGATGCTTCTGTCTCACTTCAAAGTTCCATTACCAATGCCTTTAACACTGTTGAAAAAGCAAACTGTTCAAACATGTCTTCCTTTGAGAAAATTACTAATTTGGTTGGTGGAAAGCATGAATCTAAAAAACTATGTAACTGGGGTGATGTTCTGAATCCTGTTGTAAGCACTTCCAGCTCTGCATGGACCTGCAGTGATGCTACTGAACTCAGATCTAGGCCAGCTAACACGTTATTCTCCAAGCTGGGACTGGATCAGTTTCTGGATGGTATGTTGAGCGGCTGTGGTTCATTTGCTGGATCTGTTTCTGATGATCAGTTGTCAGGAACAAATAAGAGAAGAAGAACTGGAAGTTCTTCAGCATGCAATTATCTTCCACAGCCCCTTGGTTTTTCTACCTGTGATAAGAATACAAAGTTGGTGTTGCCTGAATGTGGTCCAGATAGGACAAGCAACCTTGAAGACAAGAGTGTAGTCATCAGAAGATTGGATTCAAACGCATTAATTGGAGACAGATGCAGCATGAATGGTTGCAAAGGCAATGAAATATCCTTAAAGCCGACCAAGAAGAAGGCTAGACCAGGGACTCGGCCTTTTTCTAAAGATCGGCAGCTGATCTATGAACGTCTTTCAAAGTTGCGCGGGCTCATCCCTAATGGGGAGAAGGTATTGTCTCCAAACTCTGTATGTTTTTAATTTTTTTGGTTGTACATAAACAAACACATAAACTTAAATTTTGCTCTTGTGTTGGTTGATTTGACGTCTTGTGAGTTGAGTTGCTCGTGTTGGCTTCAGAATTTACATAGTGGTTTCCAATATGTAGTTTAATAGTTTTCTTAAGCACTTGGGATGATTTTGTTCCTACCTCCCCCTACTCTATCATGTCATGTGGAAAGAGTCTACTTAAGTTGGTAGGCTTTTATAGTTTCTTGAAGGACTTTCCTTCTGTTGTGTATCTCTAAAGGAAGCACACGCTGTCAGCATTTGGGAGTTTAATTGGTTCACAGTTTGAAATGTCCTTCCAGGTGACTGATAGGATTTTACTAAAAGCATAAGAGCTGCAACGATATATGAAATACTTTAAGGATCAGGTGCAAGCTGGTGAATGGGATGAAGTTGAGTGATACCTACGCGGGTTCACAAAGGTTGAAGACAACCGCTATTCAATGAAAACCTTCTTTGAAATAAGAAAGCAAAAATATCTCGAAGCTCTTGATAAGTGAGTTCAAATGTCATTTACCATTAAATCATTCCATAGGTTTCATCAGCAACTATCATCTGGTTGGTTTCTGAATATATTTGCCAGGCATGATCGAGTAAAAGCAGTTGAGATTCTTGTGAAGGACCTTAAGGTTTTTGCTTCTTTTAATGAGGATCTCTTCAAGGAGATCACCCAGTTATTGACTCTTGACAATTTTAGGTACCATATTTTGGTTTGAAATGTGATGTGTGCTCTTTCCTTTTGTTGATGATTAATTGAAAATCTTTTGTTGTGTCCCTAGGCAGAACGAGCAGCTCTCCAAATATGGGGATACAAAGTCGGCAAGAAATATTATGCTGGTAGAACCAAAAAAGCTTATTGAGGCAAACCCTCTGTTCCGTGACAAGTTAGCTTTTCCTTCTTTCAGGGCTTCACGACTGCGGGCATTGATTAATCAAATAGATATTGGGCCCCCACAATTTCACCTCCTTAACAACGCATCACCAAGACAGGTCCTCTTGAGGGGCCTTTAGATTTCAACGACCTATCTAATTTATTCCTATTGCACTGTATGTATCAGAATTTGGAGACTGCACTTACATGAAATCAGAAAAACATCATGTAGGTTTCCAGGCCAAAAAATCGAGCCGCAATGTTACAGCACTTCTTCCCACTTGGAATGCCATACATCAGAACCTAAGAGGCTGCCAACGTAAACTGGCACCAGCCCGTGCAGCGCACGGGCCCACCACCTAGTAATATCATATAAATATTCAAAAAAACCACGAAATATGATATTTATTGTAATATCCCAAGGGTTTCTATCTCAAATCAGATCAGAAAGAGTACATAAAAATTCTGAAATCTACAATTTTAGGCAAGTGCGAGAGGTGTTTATGAGTCGTAGAAAGGACTATGATTTATGAATACCATCCATGGATGAACTTCAAAATTGAAAGTTTTATCTTGTAGAGGACGACAGAAAAGTATAGGTCATGGATATATTTTTGGATCGTGGATGAAACTCATAGAACTAAGTCCTAAAATTTTAGAAAACTCAAGAAATCTCTAATTTCTATGAATACCTTTTATGACTGATAGATATATATACAAATCATAGATGGGTCTCATGGAATAAAATTTTAAAAATATAACACTGTAAAATTTTCTTGACGCTAAGACCAAGCCATCTTTCATATTTATATAAGATTGTATTGAATGATTCTTAACTCTATATAAGTATTAAAGTCAATTCTTTAGTATAAGAATAGATTTGGATATGAATTAAAGTCACAAGAATCCTCTAGCATATAATTGAGTTAAAAGTTTCTTGATCGATTAAGTTTTGATATAAGATTTTATAAAACCTAGGTGTTTCATGCCCAGTAAAATTATCAAAATACCCCTAGGGGAGAGGTGTGCGTAAAATGCATCTTCCGATATTTGGATTGAAAATTTGAGAGCGGATTCGTGATCAGCACGAAAAATTGAGTGGGGGAAGGGTCTCGGTCGATTTTTAGAGCGATCGAGTCAAAAGATACTTTTTTAATCCTAAAATGAAAAACAGTGCGAGTCTGCGATAGAGCCGTGTCGCGGACTTACCGCGGAGACACACTTATGTTTTCCTATGATTTTTCGACGAGGTTGAATTTTTTCGAAACGCGCTCTTTGCGACAGGTCCGCATCGCGGACTGTGTTATTTCAGGTCGGGGCATTTTTTTTAAAATTTCGAGGGGGCATTCTAGTCCATTCCTAATACCTTCTAAACTTTCTATACGACGAATATATGTCATTTTCTCAGAGAAAGGGTTCCAAAAACCCATTCAAAACCTTCTTCCTAGCAAAATCACTAAGTTAGGGCTTAAGAAGAGTTGAAGTTGAAGAATTCAAGAGGAGATTGTTGAAAGAACTGCCCATAGCAACCATCCCAGGTATATAAGGCTAACTTAAAGCATGTGATTATTCTCCCATGTGCCCTTTTGAGTAAATTGAATCATTTATTGAAGATAATGAGTTGGATGTAAAGATTGTTAAGTATTATACTGAGGTTTACTTAATTCATATATTTTACATGAATTGATGATCATCATA
Organism: Solanum rostratum; assembly: GCA_029948455.1. NCBI lineage: Eukaryota > Viridiplantae > Streptophyta > Magnoliopsida > Solanales > Solanaceae > Solanum > Solanum rostratum. The sequence continues at coordinate 25,518,601 of CM057049.1, forward strand.
AATTTGATTTATTGCATAATTAATTTCCATGGGTGTTTTTCACAAAATCCTATGATTATTTTATTAAAGTGTGCAAGAATGAACTTCGGGAGGAGTCTAAAGCCTTAATGAGGATGATGTTTGTGATGTTGTGATTGTATTTCACATTTGATGAGAGTCTTGATGATGATGTTGATGAGAATGATGTTTCATGATGTCTTAAAACTTGAAACTAAATTCTAAAAGAGTATTTCGAGTCCATGATGTTGTTGTTGATTAGACGAGTTGATGTTAATGTTGAGGTATTATGTCCTTATGGGACAGACGATGATGTATTATGTCCCTATGGGACTAATGATGATGTATTATGTCCCTATGGGACTGATGAGGTTAATGTTTTATGAGCATGTTGAGTTATGGGAGGAGTATTGGTGAGAGCGAGTCCCACTTGAACCCATTAACTACGTGGCCGCGTTGGAAGAGAGGATTGAACCGCAATGCGGATGGCTCCTTTCTTGTCCCAAAAGAGTACTGTGGTTTTTTTTTCTTGTGCATCCACTGAGGTTAATGTCCTTTACTCCAGGCAGGATACTGGATGGATGTGGCAACGATATCGCTTCGTTGTATCATCACCGGCTCATATGTGATTGTTGTCGGTTATAGAAACTCCTAATGAGGTCTTACTTTGATAGTACTCTTATGTTGATGTGATGGTATGAGTCGAGTTTCCTTGAGTTGAGTTGAGTCGAGTTTCCTTGAGTTGAGTTGAGTGGAATTTCCTTGAGTTTAGTTGAGTCGAGGTTCCTTGAGATGAATCTGATGTATTGATGATGTGGAGATGAGATGTTGATGAGCCATTTGTCTACTCTAATTTCTTTCTTTAGATAGACATTTGATATTCTGATGGGGTAATGATGTTGAGTTGATGTTATCCCTATACTGTTGCACTTGTACTGTTACATTCAACTATTTTACATGCCAGTACATTCCACGTACTGACGCCACTATGCGCTGCATCATTTCATAATGCAGATACAGGAGTTAGAGGACTTCAGCAGACGCATCGTTGAGGTTAGAGATTATGAGTTCAGTCATTGGTGAGCCTCCTTGCTATCCGGAGGAGACCCTTTTTGTTATTTGCTTTCATTATTTATTGAGTTGGGTAGCCATGGACCGTCATCGTACCATCTTAGACGGTTGAGTCAAGTTAGAGGCTTCATAGACATGAGTCTAGATCTGATATTGAGGTTTTTCCCTTATGAATTGAGTTAACATTGCACTTACTTATTCTAATGTTGAGATCGATGTTGGCCATCGACCCTTCTTAATGAGGTAGCTCACTACACTACTTCCACTATTTTGCTATACTGATGTTGAGTAACTGTCCTGAGAACGAGTGGTTTGCTTGGGGACTAGCAATAGTCTCTGGGTGCCGGCCACGCCTAGGGTACCCTCTCGGGGCGTGACAAACTTGGTATCAGAGCACAGAGTTCAAGAGTCCTAGGGAGTCTATGAAGCCGTGTCTACTAGAGTCCTTTTTATGTGTGTGTTGTGCACCACACTTTATAAACAAGGGAATATAGGAGATTAGAAATGGTTAAACTTCTTGATGTTATGAGTTCGTGTGATAGAGGTTGACTCTATGAAACCCTCTTCTAATTCGTGTATTATGTGTTTGCAGATCATGCCTCCAAAACACACTGCTGCCCAAAGAGATGCCTCAATCCCTAACACTAAGAATCCCTTACCAGAGGTCCCTACCCACAATGAGGCAAGGAGACGGGGTCGACCTGCCAGAGCTACTGAGGCTCCACTAGCACCTCCTGCTCAGTCAGCCTCCACTTCGGAAGCAGACTTCAGGGGAGCCATTGCTATGCTCACTCAGTTTATGGCCTCTCAGAGTAATAGCCGCAGTCTCCAATCCCCTACCTCCAGCTCCCAAGAGCCTACAGTTGCAATTAGGCTCAGAGATTTCCTGAGAATGAATCCACCAATCTATACAGGGTCTAAGGTTGAGGAAGACTCACGAAACTTTATTGATGAGATGTGCAAGATCTTGAGGGCTATGCATGCTAATGGGGTTGAGGGAGTCGAGCTAGTCTTGTATCAGCTTAAGGATGTTGCCAATGTCTGGTATAACCAGTGGGAAGATGGTAAAGGTGAGAATGCTGAGTCTGATGAGTAGGAGGAGTTTGAGAGTGCTTTCCTCGATCACTTCTTTCCCCAAGAGTTGAGGGAGGCGAAGGTTAAGGAGTTCGTGAATCTGGAGCAAGAGGGGTTCACTGTCAAGGAGTATAGCCTCAAGTTTATTCAGCTGTCCCGATATGCTCCAGAAATGGTCCTTGATATGAGGGCGAGGATGAGGAAGTTCGTGTATGGATTGGGCAGGCATGTAAAGAGGGAGCGTAAGGCAGCATTGCTGATTCCAGGTATGTACATCTCTAGACTTATGGTCTATGCCTAACAGACTGAGGAGGACAAGAAGAGGGACAGGGAAGAGTAGCAGAGTAAGAAGGCCAAATCGGCAAGGCATGAGCCTAGCCAACAGAAGCAGAATAAGGGTAGTAGGACTTTTTTTCAGAAGAAGCCTTCTAGCTATGCGCCCTCTATGGTGAGTGCGCTTTTTCAACAAAACAGGTATGATCAGAAATCTTATGGTTACCAAAATTTCAGAGTTCAGGGACCTCAGTTCCAAGCTAGCGTTACCCAAGGCCCGAGAGGGAGGCCACCTTGTGGCAGATGTGGCAGGCTACATCTTCGTGCGTGCCGTGAGGGCACAAATACTTGCTTTTCATGCGGACAACCTAGCTATTTTTAGGGTGAGTGCCCTTCGAGGAGATGGGGTGATAGGGGTAATAGAGCTCAGTCTTCTACAGCGCCCCCTGCGGGCAGTCATTAGAAGGCTACTACCGCGAATGCAGGAGGTGGGACAAACCGTCTGTATGCGAAGGGTAATCGACAGGACCAAGAGGTTGCACCAGATGTTGTTACGGGTATGTTCCAAATCTTTTCTTATAATTGTTATGCATTGCTTGACCCGGGTTCCACTTTATCCTTTGTGACGCCCTACGTGGCCAATAAGTTTGGGATTCTTCTAGAGTGTTTGCTTGAGCCTTATACTGTTTCTACTCCTACAGGTGAGTCTATCCTAGCTAGGAGGATCTATAGAGACTGTGTGGTATGAATCTATCATAGGGTTACCTTGGCCAACTTGGTAGAGTTGGAGATGGTTGATTTTGATGTAATTCTTTGTATAGATTGGCTCTATGCCTGCCATGCCTCCATAGATTGTAGGACTCGAGTTGTTAAATTCCAATTTCTGAATGAGCCAGTCCTAGAGTGGAAGGGAAGTTTTGTTGCACCCAAAGGTAGATTTATTTCCTACCTGAGGGCGAGAAAATTAATCTCTAAGGGTTGTATTTATCACCTTGTGCGAGTTCAATCCAATGATATTGAGTCCCCTATTCTTGAGTCGATCCCGATTTTAAATGAGTTCCCCAAGGTGTTCCATGAGGATTTACCTGGAGTCTCTCCTGATACGGAGATCGACTTTGGTTTGATGTACTTCCCGACATATAGCCTATTTCAATTCCACCATATAGGATGGCCTCCGCTGAGTTGAAAGAGTTGAAGGAGCAGTTGAAGGATTTGTTAAAGAAGGGCTTTATTAGGCCAAGTGTTTCTCCTTGGGGTGCTCCCATTCTGTTTGTATGAAAGAAGGATGGGTCTCTCAGAATATGTATAGTTTATAGGTAGCTGAACAAGGTCACAATCAAGAATAAATATCCTCTTCCCAGGATAGATGACCTGTTTGACCAACTTTAGGATGCCTAATGCTTTTCAAAGATAGACCTCAGATCGGGTTACCACCAGTTCAAAGTGAGAGAATATGATGTTCCAAAGATAGCCTCCAGGACAAGATATGGCCACTTTGAGTTCTTGGTCATGTCCTTTGGGTTGACGAACACACCGGCAGCTTTCATGGATTTGATGAATAGGGTGTTCAGGCCCTACCTTGACATGTTTGTAATCGTGTTTATTGATGATATTTTGGTGTATTCGAAGAATGAAGAGGAGTATGCCAAACACCTTAGAGTTGTCCTTCAGACTCTTAAGGACCATGAATTGTATGCGAAGTTCTCCAAGTGTGAGTTTTGGCTTAAGTCAGTGGCTTTCCTAGGACATGTTGTTTCGGGTGATTGTATTCGATTAGATGGCCAGATGATTGAAGCGGTTACGAACTGGCCAAGACCAATCTCTCTAACTGACATAAGAAGTTTCTTAGGGTTGGTAGGCTACTACCACAGATTTGTTGAGGGATTTTCTTCCCTATCTGCACCATTGACCAAACTGACTCAAAAAAAGGCCAGGTTACAGTGGTCTGAGGAATGTGAGAAGAGTTTCCATGTGTTGAAGACTTGATTGACCACCACACCTATCTTGACTTTTCCTGACGAGATGGAAGATTTTGTAATATACGCATCAAGAGTTGGGTTGGGATGTGTATTGATGCAGAGAGGGAAGGTGGTAGACTATGCTTCGAGGCAGCTTAAAATTCATGAGAGAAACTATCTGACCCATGATCTTGAGTTGGCGGTAGTAGTGTTCGCACTTAAAATCTAGCGCCACTACTTGTATGAAGTGCATGTGGACATGTTCACGGACCACAAGAGCTTACAGTATGTCTTCAGTCAGAGAGAGCTCAACCCTTCGATAGTGGAGATGGTTGGAATTGCTCAAAGATTATGACATGAGCATCATGTACAACCTAGGTAAAGCTAACATTGTTGCTGATGCTCTTAGCAGGTTGTCTCTGGGTAGCATAACCCATGTTGAGGAAGAGAAGAAAGAGCTAGTGAAGGAAGTGCATAGGTTGTCTCGATTTTGGGGTCCAACTTGAGGAGAATGACGAGGGAGGAATCATTGTTCAGAGTGGGTCTTTATCGTCCGTAGCGACTGAGGTAAAAAAGAAGCAGGATCAAGGTTCTATTATACTCCAATTGAAGGAGGCTGTCCACAAACAAAAAGTGATGGTCTTCTCCAAAGAGAAGATGGGGTATTGAGATATCAGAGCAGGCTATGTGTTCCTGATTTTGATGGTGTTCGAGAGAGGATTATGGCTGAGGCCCACAACACTAGATATTCCATTCATCCGGGCTCCACCAAGATGTATCACGACTTGAGAGAAGTCTATTGGTGGAGTGGAATGAAGAGGGACATCGCTGAGTTTGTTCCAAAGTGCCCAAATTGCCAGCAAGTGAAGGTTGAGCATCAAAAGCCATGTGGCTTGGCTCAAAGCTTTGAGATTCTAGAATGGAAGTGGGAGATGGTTAACATGGATTTCATCACTGGCCTACCGAGATCCCGGAGCTCGCATGATTTCATATGGGTGGTTGTAGAAAGGATGACTAAGTCAGTGCACTTCTTGGCAGTCAAGACGACTAACACTGTGGAGGAGTATGCCCAGATGTATATCCAAGAGATTGTGAGGTTGCATGGAGTTCCCTTGTCCATCATCTCGGACAGAGGAGCCCAATTTACCTTTCATTTTTGGAAGTCTTTCCAGAAAGGATTGGGTACCGAAGTGAACTTGAGCACGGCCTTTCATTCACAGACAGATGGTCAGGCAGAGCACACTATTCCGACGATAGAAGATATGTTGAAAGCCTACGCCCTTGACTTTAAAGGAAATTGGGATGACCATTTACTATTGATTAGATTTGCATATAACAATAGTTATCATGCAAGCATTCAAATGGCCCATATGAGGCCTTGTATGGGAGGAGGTGTAGAATTGCCCATTGGGTTGTTTGAAGTTAGAGAAGCTGAGTTAATCGGGCCTGACCTTGTCCACTAGTCCATGGAGAAGGTAAAGATTATTAGAGAAAGATTGAAGACAGCTAAAAGTCGTTGAAAATCTTACACCGATGTGAGGACAAGAGACCTAGAGTTCGAGGTGAGCGATTAGGTATACCTAAAGGTGTCACCCATGAAGGGTGTCATGAGGTTTAGGAAGAAGGGGCAATTAAGTCCTCGTTATATTGGCCCCTATCAGGTTGATAGAAGAATTAGGAAGGTTACTTATAAGCTAGAGTTACCTTCTGAGTTAGACGGAATCCATTCGGTGTTCCACATTTCAATGTTGAAGAAGTGTTTGGGAGATCATGCCTTGGTAATCCCTGTTGAGAGCACAGAAGTTTGGGATAGTCTATCCTATGAGGAAATTCCAGTCCAAATCCTTGATTGACAGGTTCGTAGACTGAGAAACAAAGAGATAGCCTTCGTCAAAGTGTTGTGGAGGAACCAATTTGTTGAGGAAGCCACATGGGAACCTGAGGAAGAGATGAAAACAAAATACCCGCACCTGTTCGTGCCTGATGTTGATGAGAGTATCGGAGGTAATATTCCTACTTTTTAATGTAAATTGATGTTCCTACCATGAGTTGATGTGTATATTCCTAATGCCTGAGTAGATGTTATTGAGGTCGATGAAGAGTTGAGGAGTTGAGTTGTTGAGTGAGTATCGAGGTGAGTCTTAAGTCTATTTGTGCCATAATATTGTTCCTACTCTAAATTCGAGGATGAATAATCCCAAGGGGGAGATGATGTAACGCCCGGTAAAATTACCAAAATACCCCTAGGGGAGAGGTGTGTGCAAAACGCTTCTTCCGATGCTCGAATTGAAAATCAGAGAACAGATTCATGATCAACACGAAAATTTGTGCCATAATATTGTTCCTACTCTAAATTCGAGGATGAATAATCCCAAGGGAGAGATGATGTAACGCCCGGTAAAATTACCAAAATACCCCTAGGGGAGAGGTGTGCGCAAAACGCTTCTTCTGATGCTCGAATTGAAAATCAGAGAACAGATTCATGATCAACACGAAAATTTGAGTGGGAGAAGGGTCTTGGTCGATTTTTAGAGCTACCGAGTCAAAAGATAATTTTTCGTTCTAAAACGAAAAATAGTGTGAGTCTGCGACAGAGCCGCATCATGGACCTATCGCGGAGACACACTTATGTTTTCCTGTGATTTTTCGACGAAGTCAAATTTTTCTGAAATGCGCTGTCCGCGACAGGCCCGCGTCGCGGACTGTGTTATTCCAAGTCGGGAAATATTCTTTAAAATTTTGAGGGGCATTCTAGTCAATTCCTAATACCTTCTAAACTTCCTATACGGCGAATACATGTCATTTTCTAAGAGAAAGGGTTCCAAAAACCCATTCAAAACCCTCTTCCTAGCAAAATCACTAAGTTAGGGCTTGAAAAGAGTTGAAGTTGAAGAATTCAAGAGAAGATTGTTCAAAGAATTGTTGATAGCAACCACCCCAGGTGTGTAAGGCTAACTTAAAGCATGAAATTGTTCTCCTATGTGCCCTTTTGAGTAAATTAAGTCATTTATTGAAGATAATGAGTTGGATGTAAAGATTGTTAAGTATTATACTGAGTTTTACTTAATTCATCTATTTTACATGAATTGACGATCATCATAAACTTGATTTATTGCATAATTCATTTTCATGAATGTTTTTTGGAAAATTCTATGATTATTTTATTAAAATGTGCAATAATGAACTTAGGGGAGGAATCTAAAACCTTAATGAGGATGATGTCTGTGATGTTGTGATTGTGTTTCACATTTGATGAGAGTCTTGATGATGATGTTGATGAGAATGATGTTTAATGATGTCTTAAAACATGAAACCAAATTCTAAAAGATTATTTCGAGTCTATGGTGTTGATGTTGATGTTGATGAGACGAGTTGATGTTGATGTTGAGGTATTATGTCCCTATGGGACAGACAATGATGTATTATGTCCCTATGGGACTGATAATGATGTATTATGTCCCTATGGGACTGATGAGGTTGATGTTTTATGAGCATGTCGAGTTTTGGGAGGAGTATTGAGCACCAAAATGGGTGATAGTCAGTCCCACTTGAACCCATTAACTATGTGTCCGGCGTAGGAAGAGAGGATTTAACCGCAATGCGAATGGCTCCTTTCTTGTCCCAAAAGAGGACTGAGGTTTTTTTTCTTGTGGATCCACTGAGGTTGATGTCCTTTACCCCGGGCAAGGTACTAGATGGATATGGCAACGACATCACTTTGTTATATCATCACCGGCTCATAGGTGATGGTTGTCGGTTAGAGAAACTCCCAGTGAGGTCTTACTTTGATAGTACTCTGATGTTGATGTTGATGTGATGGTATGAGTCGAGTTTCCTTGAGTTTAGTTGAGTCGAGTTTCCTTGAGTTGAGTTGAGTCGAGTTTCCTTGAGTTGAGTTGAGTCAAGGTTCCTTGAGATGAGTCTGATGTATTGATGATGTGGAGATGAGATGTTGATGAGCCATTTGTCTACTCTAGTTTCTTGCCTTAGATAGACATTTGATATTGTGATGGGGTATGATGTTGAGTTGATGATATCCCTATACCGTTGCACTTGTACTGTTACATTCAACTATTTTACATACCAGTATATTCCACGTACTGACGCCACTCGGCACTGCATCGTTTCATGATGCAGATACAAGAGTTAGAGGAGTTCAGCAGACGCATCGTTGAGGTCAGAGATTCTCAATTCAGTCATTGGTGAGCCTCCTTGCTATCCGGAGGAGACCCTTTCTATTATTTGCTTTCGTTATATATTGAGTTGGGTAGCCATGGCCTGTCATTGTACTATCTTAGACGGTTGAGTCAAGTTAGAGGCTTCATAGACATAAGTCGAGGTTTGATGTTGAGGTTTTTCCCTTATGAATTGAGTTAACATTGCACTTGCTTATTCTGATGTTGAGATTGATGTTGGCCATCGACCCTTCTTATTGAGGTAGCTCACTGCACTTCTTCCACTATTCCGCTATACTGATGTTTAGTGACTATCCTGAGAACGAGTGGTTTGCTTGGGGACTAGAAATAGTCTCTGTGTGTTGGCCACGCCTAGGGTACCCTCCCGGGGCGTGACAAGGCGATCCAATACTCTAAATTATATAAATATATTAATATTAATTCCTAAGAATTCGAAATATATTAGATGTGGTTTAGAGTTATAAGGAATCTTTTAAATCAAGCCAAATTCAAAGAATTTCTATCAATTAAGTTTGCGCATAAGTTCATGTAATGGTCAACTTCAAAAAACCATATATCCTAAAATATAAAGAATTAGGTGTCCATAACTTACAGATTAACGTTCTTCTAGTCTTCTTTTCAAATTCATCAAGTTTTCTTCATTTTGAGTCTGGAGTAAAAAGTTATGATCATTTTACTGGAGATGCACAAATCTGACCTAAGTCCGCGATGGTTCTGCGAGATGACATCTCTTTTAATGCTTCTAGGGTATTTTTATCTTATAAAACTTTGCAGAGTTATTTTTTTATCCCTAAACATATAGAAAACTAGTTTTTTTTTAATAATTAAAAACCGACCTTTTCATTTCTAAACTTTTACACTACATTTGTTTTTATGAAACACATCAATTTAGGGTTCTCTTCCAAGATTTTTCACCAAGATTTGTTCTTCTCCATAGAATTTAAGTTTCCAATTCAAATTTCTTCATCTATTCATGAATCTCTAAGAGAAATCTTAAACCTTAATCATAGGATTTTCAAGAAAATGTGTCAAGAAAAGAGTTCCTTGATAGTTCTTTTTCAAGTTAGGTTCCATAATTCAAGCCTCCAATTTCAAGTTTTAAGCAAGTGTTCTACCTAAGGTATGTGGGTATTAATCCATGGAGCCTAGAGAACTTTTATCTTTTTCCCATGAATTTTCAATATAAAAAATTATGAATTTTGTGCTCTATCCTTGAATCCACAAATTCTGATTTATTTCATGAAATACTGATAAAATCATGTGTAAATTGACTTTAATAGTATGTTTTTCATGATTTTTCATTAAGTTCTTTCCAATATAATCTAAGGTTCATGATATTAATTATGGATACTTTTAATTATAATGATCAAAGTTAGGATTTTTTCCTTATGTTTTAGAATTTTTGAACACCCTCTACTTTTATTGTTTATTCTTGATTTCTTTATTAAAATTATGTGTCTATTGGAGGTTCGAGAATCTATAAAAATACACATAAGGCTAAGATTATGAAGTAAAGGAAGTCTATTATTGATAAAAGTGGTGATCTCATCTTGTTTACTCAAAGAGAGAAAGCTTCCAGACCGTCTTTTCTTGGCAAATAACGAGCGATCACACAACAATGAACACTACTTGAAAGTGACCAGGAATGAGTACTTATCCTATATGAGAGTTGAAATCTTGTCTTCAACATGAAAAGAGATGTCCTAATCACTGGACAAATGGGACTAAAATGCCATTCTTCATATACCTCAGCTCCGAGAATAAAAGTGGTTTATTTTTTCTATATGCAATCGATAATTTCATTTCTATTTATGTTGGCAATTTCTAATGTGAATTCCACGAGTCGTTTCCACTTTCAATGGTTCCCCCTCCAACCCAGTAATACACCAAATACACATCTACTCCTAACTAAATTGAGACTCATCCTAGGATCCACCATCGATACTAGTCCAGAAGGTCAATACTAGCATCCACCATCGATACTAGTCCAGAAGGTCAATACTAGCAGAGTTCCACAACTATGCTAGTTTGTTATGTATAACATGTTTTGATCAGCTTTAAAAGCCTAAACTAACGCAGTCACTTTTATTTGCAGCCTTGTGGTGTCAAGGCAAAATCAAATGGTTAGGAAGGGAAGAAAGAAAACAATATAGACTGAATGTTGGGGGATTGAAAGTATAAGACAGTAGAGCGCGCACCAAGGTTCATAGGCAGATCAAAGTAGAAAGGAAAAGCTATTGGTTAGATGTAGACGGATACAAAGTATAGTTAGGATAAATTATAGAATCTCTTGAAACGTAATCCCAATTATAGGAAGCTAAATCCTTAAGATAAAGGAGTCACATTCCGATCCTTACTCCCAGAAGGAACTTTTAGCCTCATAGCTATGTGAGCTACATTAGATTTCATAAAGTTAGTAATATAAGAATCTCAATTTAAAAATATCTGAGATAGGACTACTCAATAATCCTTGTTAGCTTAACTGCTTTCTCCTGGGATAAAGCCTTAGAAAGAAAAATATAGGCCAAAATAGTCATTAGCTTTAGATGTTATGTGAAACCCTAAGAAGAACCATAGGCATAGAACTATTGGGTCATAACTCTTCCCGCTCTAGCCTTAGGGTTCTTCTTTCAAGAATCTAAAATCCTTTCTTCATTTATAAACATTTTTGTGATAATATTTCTAGTTTCAAACTCGTCTATCTTTGTCAAGAAGCTTTCTTAGCGATCTTTTATCATTTTGAAGTTGATCTCTTGTCCTCTATCGACCCACCCCAATCAACATTACTATAGATTTCAACTCTCCCATGGACATGATTAGTATAGATCATACCTTTGCCAAGATAACCTTTGAGGTATCCAAGATCCTGTATACTATGTGTAGGTGTGCTTGACAAGGAACATGCATATACAGGCTTATCAATCACACAACATAGGTAATGTGTAACACCCCCTAAAATATTCTAACCTAGAAGGTCCAAAATTCTCCAAAAAGGTCTGAGAAATTCTATCATTGTAGTGACCATGGAAGGGATTCTAGGCCCGTATAAAGTTCTATGGTATGTAGATGGTCTTTTTTCTCCACCTAGCATTGAAAACTTTTAAACTTTTTGGACTCAATCTATAAAACAACTCTACAACCGATAGATTATTCTACAGACTATAAATTGGGGTTTTGTAGATGAGTTCCGAAGGGGAAAAGAATTTGTTTGATTTCCACAAAATTAGGTCCACAAGCCGTAGACATTTTTACAAGCCGCAGAGCAGCACTCATAGTCCCATCTTTATTTGAGTTAGTGAAGTCTCTACATAGGGTCTACAATCTGCAGTCTGAACCATGACTACTGGTTTCAGTTTTCTAGAAGTTTGATAAAAAATTTAAGTCTCTAAATTTTGACTACTTTCAATGGGACCAAACCTATCTATGACCCATTAAGGGTTCTATGACCTATAGAAGGTTGGTTGTGGACCTAGGTCTATTTTGGTTAGGTTTCATGGAAGCCAGTCTACGAGCCATAAATAGGACTACGAATCGTCAATGGAGTTTTGTAGTCTATGTTGTCCATCTTAATGAGGAATATTTGTGTCTTTTTTAGTTCTTTTTCTAATCAAATCCTAGATATTTTGGGATTAAATAAACCCCTTATTAGTTCCCAATGAAACATATACCCTCATAATCACGTAGAATACTTGAGAGCTAATTCAGGGGAAGGGAGGACTAGTAATCAAGCAATTCTACCAAGGTCTTTTCGTTTCAAGTAAAGTTTCAATCCTTCCAGGTATGTAAGACTATCATAGCATTGGGTTGAATTTGCACAGATAGGTCGTCCTATCCCAACATTCCGCTTCTTGAATATAGACCAACGATAACCACCGTCTTTCCACACACCGAATGTCTATGTTTTCTTTTTAATTAAATATTGATCCGAGTCAAAAACCTAGTTTTTAGATTTCGATTGAGTTAATTCTTCTATTGAGTTCTATATAATTGTGCATTTAAATTATTATTATTTTTATTCATATTGTTGATAATTATTATTTATGGTCACTTTCCCATGAGCTCTAATGGCGTTGATGATCATGACTTTTCCATGCATTACTTGATGTTGAGATTGATGGTTTTTATGCATCAAATGAAGTATTATTTTTAAACAAAGACTATGAATGTTTTGTTCAGTTCTCAAAAAGCATGAACATTGATTTTAAATGAGTTTGAACATTAGTTAAATGATGTTTTGATACAAGAATATTGTTGAACTGTGAATAATTTTGAAAGTATATTTTTAAATGAAAGACTATGATGATTTGAGATGAGTTTGAGGCTTTTCAATTAAAATCCAATGAGACTAGATGAGATGATTTGAATATTTTATTTTATTGAGTATAAGAGAATAATGTTGACACTCAATTTTGGTCTGACATTTTTTGAAATCCATACTTTTAAGCTTTTTATTCTTCAAATAGTTCAAAATACATTCTTTGCAATTTTAGAATAGTTTATCAATGATCATCTTCATTTTCAAAATACAAGGTTTTTTCACTTATGGGGCTTGATTTTTGAGATGAGAATTTTTCGGAAACAGCCTCTCTATCTCTACGTGGTAGTGGTAAGGCCTGCATACATTTTACCTTCTCCCAACCCCACTTGTGAGATTCTACTGGATATGTTGTTGTTGTTGGGATTTTTATTCATTTATTTTAAATTTTAATTAATTTCAATTTATTTTAAATTTGAATTGATTTGATTTTTATCATTGTATGTTGAATGAAATCCCTAGATCCCACTTGTGGGATTTCACTGGGTATGTTGTTGTTGTATGTTGAATGAAATCATTTTTTGTAAAACTGCATTTTTATGTACCATTGTTCTATTTATTCATATTTATTTTATTATTTTTAGCATAGTTTAATAATTCATTTTTGTATAGTGATAATGAATTGTACATAGATATTTACTTAGCTCATGATTTTGGAGCCATAATTTTGAACTCATCATTTTGTAAAAGGAATGGTTTTAGATTTCCTGTATAATTCTTTATTAACTCCCAAAATAAGGTGACGGTGGATAAGGAGGAATAATTTCTAAATTGAGTGAACCCTAGTCTCGCTCTCCTCCTATTTCTCCCAAACGGTTCCACCATTTTCTGTCAGAAAAACCATCGAAAAGAGTCCTTTCTGGCTAAGTACTATTTGAGCAGTCAAAACAACCAACCAAATAGATCACAACTTACCTTCCCTCACCATCATTTCTTCTTTGGTGTGACCCCTATCACAACTCGATTCTTTCGAGTCATGAGGGCATGTATTATAACCTATCGATAGGTAAGCCGGCTTGTAATCCAGAACTGCTAGTAATGAGTGCGAGAGCAGAATCTATCTAGAAGATAACAGATGAAAGAATAACAACAAACAAAGCAACAACCAACAAACAAGAATATATATATGTGTGTGTGTCTATGTCTATATCTATGTATGTATATAGATAAATGGATATTTACATACTCTCACACAACTAAAAGGATCCCTCTTAGAACTTGGAAGTCACAAGTACTTACTATAAAGATAGATACAAACCCTAAAAAAGGGACAAAATATAAATATACACAACTGGCTAGTCTCAAAATACTAAAGATGGACAATGGATAAAGAAAGAGACTGTAACAATCCAAAACACCTGGTTCTCACCCTAGTCTCCAGAAGTGGCTACTGCAAGCTAGACAAAACCAGCATTGGTAGCTAGTTCTAGAAGTTGTATCACAAAGCAGATTTAGAGTGTAGTATGATTCAGATAAAAGATACCTAGCAGGCATCATGAGCTACAAACTAAGAATAGTAAATGCAGTAGAAAATACCTGAATAAAAATATAGACATAGGTCAAGAACAAGAATAGTAAAAGTGTGCACACAGGCGTAAAAGATATCAAGACCTAGAAAATTAAATACAACTAAGCCCTCATAAGCTCATAAGGTACACTCGTGCTTAAATTGAGGTAAAACACGAACCAACCCCCATAAGCCCAACAAATGCACAACAGAAAACTATACTAAGAGTAAATGGATTCCAGTAGTACCAAGGTCCTTATTAAATAATCAAAAGCCTTAGAGTTTTGAATGGGAGATATCACAGAGTTTGGACCTCGAACCACATGTTAGCTGCTTTACGATAGATTTGCCAAATAATACTGAACTTGCAAGGGGGTAGCATAGAACCCAAACCTTAAACTACAAATCTCAACTAATGTAGATACAATGATATAATAAAATAGACGGACTCTACATGCCGACTCCAGTGTAGGAGGATGAGTAATTAGAAGCAGGAAGTATAGATCCTGAACCTCGAACGATAAATGAAACCTCCTATCGATGCCAGTCATATGCATAACTAATTCAAATAGACCTTCCTAATATCATCAGATACTCAAACAATCATTCCTATAACTCACCTTATACATTCCCTTAAAATCCCAATATTGCCCGACAGAAGGACCAAAATCGTTATTGTGGTTGAATGGACCTAAAAGTGCGATCAAAAGAATCAAAATAAGGTGGTACAGCGTGTATGGATAATTAGGCCTCAACCTAAGTTACTTCCTAGCTAAGGGATTATTACTATAGGATCCAAGCCTGCAATTTCAGTCTACAAGGACCTATGCCTCTCAAAGACATATCAGAGAACAAATAACATAGTTTATCGATCCTGAAATGTTATGAGGTTATGACATCGCTAGTGTAAGCCTAGAAAAAGGCCAAACATGCTCTAATAAATTCCAAACTCAACTAAAAAAGGCACACCAGGCATGGATGATTTGAAAATAGCAATTTAAGTACCTGCCACCCTAATTATCAGTTGAAATAGGAAATTCTAATAACCATGACACATGCAACTAAGTCCCCACCCAAGTTCATGCAAATCTACCTATGTTTATATACCCAAACTTGATTTGAAAGGAAGGAAGCTGTAGCCTATTAAAGGATAAACCATGCACTCAACTCTATTCTGCAGAGCTTTTCCCTTGCATGATCATTGCCACTCTATAAAAAATAGAATCACAATGTAAATATAATGGTTTAGACACCAAAATTGCAACTTATAGAGACAGGCTATTTTCGAATTCAAAATGGAGAAAAGTGGGAACCATATTCAGAAATTCAATTAACCCTGGAAAATTGTCCTAGACAGCTCCTCGAGTTGTATCCCTAAATAGGCACAATTTGAGGTTCAAAAGGTCACAAAGCCCAAATTTATCAAGAACTCAAATTTCGATAGACTACTTAACAATGCTAGCAACTATCTCAATGAAAATACATCAAGTGAAGCCCCAAATGCATTTTTCAAGCTCACCTCAATGTTGCTCAGAAGGAACTCCGCCGTTTAGGCTCTTGAATCACTGAATTCAGATCTAAAATGGCTGAGAAATCAAATTCCAAAAATTTTATCTAAAAAATAGGTCATGTAAGCAGGTGTTGCACATAATTTACCTCAAATGATGCCACAAATATGGATTCCGACCACACCTATGCGTTCCTTTGGAAACCCTCCCACAAATAGGCATTTGAATCACTCAATTTGGACTTGAGATTGCTAAGAAATCATTTTATTGAAGAAATCCAAATGAGTTGATCACATCTTTTAAAGAAAATATATAGCCCACTGAGTGACATACTCAGTCGCTGGGCACGGACTGACGATCACGGAGGTCTAGAAGCCCCAACATCACCAATGGCACATGAGACCTGCAATTATGAAGGTCTGGTACATTGACCTTGTGAATACGGTGAGCCTAGTGTGATCATGGAGCACAAACAACCTAACCCTTCATGAACGCGGGCAAGGTGGCCATGATTGCAAAGAGTAATGGGTCCTATAGAAAATATTAGCTAAAAGCTGATATTTTCCAAGTTTATAAATCTCTGACGGGGTAATTACAATTGAATGTGGGCCCCATTCTCAAAGTCATATTAACCATAATCCACCCTAAACTTGGAATGAGTTTGAAATCCTTAAAAGTCAAACAAAAGGTCATTCTAGACCAAACTTGACGTTCCAAAAACCAAACTAGACGTTCCAAGGCAAATTGTACTATTAGAATTTTTGTTTGTGCATGTTTTCCAAGAATATTGACCAAAGCCAACCACTAGCAAATTTTAAGGGCTAAAATGCTAAAAACAATGGTTCAAATCAACATTAAAAGCCTCAAAATTTGAGTCAATCATGCTTCTAACTTAATTTAGTGATTTTGGAGCTAATGGAATTGTTAAAACTCTAGTCTGAGGCCATTATCCTTATATTTGATCAAAGTTAACTCTTCAAGTTATAAAGGCCTCTAAACGTGGAAAGCTGGACAAAATCCAAATGAATGACCAAACGATTGAGCTAGTAGTGCCAGCAGATAAAAAATGACCTGGGGTCACTATAGGAAAGCTCTAAGTGACAATTAGAAGTCGTATATGAAAAATAACCTAGACGGTCATTAGAACCCTATCTTCTCCAGCAAGACAAACTAGAAATCACACCACAAAACCATAAAAGAAAACCAGCCAAGCCCCTCCTCTGTTTCTTTTTCAACTAGAAACTGCAACACCAACAGCAACCAAATAACACTCAGATCTCTAACTAACCACCAAACACTTGGAAAAAAATCAAATGAACCCCATAACTATAGCCAAGAGGTGTCACCTACAACCTATGCCACCTTCCGCCACCACTATTGTCCAAAACCTTACAAACCAGACTGAAAAACCCTCACCCTTTCTCCCTCAAAAAAGAGTTCAAGCTCACATCTCCAAACCCACTAGCATCACAACTCCATCCCTAGCGTGACTCCACCATCGGTGAAAAATTACTCCAGCTCTCAAACACCAAAGAAGATTAATATTTCAAAGCTTCGAGTTCTCATATTAAAACCATGAGCCACAAAAAATAATCTATAAAATTATGACAATAACTTAGAATTTTCCTTCTTTTATTATTTTACTTCTACTGTTCCATTTTATGTGACACCTTTTCTTTTTTTGTTTGTTCCAAAAAGAATGTCACCATACTCTAATTGGATATAATATAACACTAAAATTTGTCTTTTGCCCTTTATGAAATGATTCTCAGCCACAGTGCAATGATCGTCTAGGTCATTTTGCCTTTAGCATGTTATTTTTCATCTTTAAATCATTCCCATAACGACCCCAGGTCATTTGTAATATGCGAGCATCAGTAGCAAGGTCGCTTGGTCGTTCATTAGGGAATTGTGCAGTTTTTCATGTTTTGGAAGGCCTTATACCTTGAAAAATTAATTTTTATGTAAAACATGAGTAAACAGCCTCATAACAGAATTCTAACAGTTCCATTAGCTTTAAAATGGCCTAAGTATGCAAGAATCATGGTCAGCCTGAGAATCGAGACTTTGATATAAGTTTTTATCGAGTTTTGCTTTTTAACTTTCTGAATAGGCATGTGATTGACTTTGGTCAATATTCTTGAAAAACGTCCCCGAATGAAAATTTTCAACACGGTTAGTTTGTAATATCAAATTTGGTCTAGAATGACCCTTTATTTGGTTTTTGAGGTTTTCGAGCTTATTTCGAGTCCCTCAGTGGAATTTGCTAAAAACAACCATGGGAGTGGGACCCACATTTAGTTAAAACAACATTATATGGGAAATTTGACTGTGCCATTGAATCTAGAATGTTGATTTTGATAGGGTAGCATAGTTCAGTTGCATTCATGGGTTCCTAGATGAATTTCAAGTGTCCCGTTGGAAATTTGAAGTTCGGAAAATAAGTTATTTCAGCTTATAACCTATTGCTGTCTCTATAGAGACCTTGGGCTCATTATGATGATGTCACTATAGTGGTCAGGACATTCCTATAGCGGCATGCTAGCAGGGCAAGGGTATCACCACAGTGACCCCTGGCTCACTATAACAGTATCATTTTAGCGACGAGGGCCTGGCTTTAACAAGGCTTGCCCTTTTTGGGAGGGGTCGCTATAGTGACAACTTGGGTTACTATAGAAATCTTCGAGTGCCTTTAAATTTTCTAGACTTAAGCAATATTAGCTAGCATACATACGTTCCAATGGTGATTTCTCCTTCAATTTGGACTAAAATTTGGTGATTCAAAGGCCTAGTTTCAAGGGAATTCTGTGTGGAATGCATTGGCAACGTCAAAAAGTAAAGTTGAAGCTTTGCTTGAGGTAAGTTTTGCATTTATAGCTATTGTACTGTGCATTTTCAGAGTTGATTTTTGGGTGATTTTGAAGGATGATCGACTGAGCTATAGGTATCCATTTTCAGCAATTCTTGGCATTTTCAGCGTTTCTTGGGTCTATTTTGGGTGATTTTTCTCAAGGATCATCATGGGGTGGTTTTTTTTCAAATTTTGGAACTCGTGTCTAGTAAATCTTTTCCCTACAGTTGCTGGCATTTCTTGACTTTTAATTAACCTTGGGATTTTGGTTGTGTGCCTATTTTGTGTTGTTTCGAATTAAATTTAGTTTAGGTATTGTCAAATGAGCTGGTTATTCTATTTGGGAGCAATTTTTGGGGTCGATTCTAAAATTTTAGATGCGAGTCACATTTCTCATTTTAGGCCTCGAAATTGGTCCATCTACATTTTTTCTAAATTTAGTGTAAAAATGATGTCTTGACATTGTAAGTCTGTTGTTGATAACATGGTAGCATTCAAAGGCTTTACGGAAGGAAAAGGCTCGAACAAGGTGAATTGAAGCGTGTGTGATCAGTCTACAGGTAGGCTATGACTCTCTTACGTTTAGATTGAACTGGTTAGTGTGAGTCCATATTGAATTGGTAGGAATTTGCATTGGGTAGCTAATTTACTTATTTCAAGTGTTAGAATTCATGTTGTAGGCCTAGTTGATATTTTTGGGTAGACGTGACCTCGTAGTATGTCTTGTTAGCTTATTCTATTGTTAGTAGTACTATTTCCCCGTGGATTCTTAATTCCTGATAAGCATATGGAGTTGTGCAAATAGATGTGGCAGGGTAGATTGTTATGGGCCTTAGTAAATGAAGCATGTTTTAGATCCTTTTGGGTATTTGGGATAATTATGAGAATGTGATCATTGTTATTACTTGGTAGCTCTATTAATATTATGTCATGATCCAAAACCGAATCACGACTAAAGGAAATATAAATCAAGATAAAACAACCACAAGACTTAATTTTAAATCTTAAAACCTGGAGTCATGAGGACTAAATGTAGAAGATAGTAGGTTTCGTCCTTGAAGCATGAAGACTCACCAAATCAGTCTATGAAGCAATCCGGATATAGCCATTAGGATGGGAAGGAGAATAGTCACCTGTTCTTATATTATGAAATAATATAGGCATAAAATATGGGTAAGTACATTTGAATGCACTAAATAAATGGGCATGCTATACAACAATATGCGTATGATAATAAGGCTAAGTAGTACATGAGCAAGGAAAAAGTAAGAGAAGAGATCAATATACTAATATGCCATAAATGAAGAGATTCATGAAACATAATAAGTCATACATATGTGAGAAGTCACCATAACTGACATAAGATCATGTGAGCTATAACATGGAATTCTGATGTTGCCCTTACATTGGAAAAATGGGAGTCTACTTTCCAAGGTGAAACCCTATCCTACTATGTGGGTTTCATGAGCTATGTGGATCCACTATTAATCATATTGGTAAATCATAAATCCTACAATGGCACATAGTTATGAGACTAGAAGCTTTATATAAGGACCCCTTAAGTTGAGTCCTTATCTCAGGCCTCATTCGGTGGTAAGTCAACATCCCACGGAATATATAACATAGACATGAAATCATACTTGTCACATAGTCATAACTTGATCATAATCTCATAGTTCATAATTTTATATATAAGAGTAGCTCATTCCATATCTAGTGTAAAGTGGGAGATGCATCCCATCATTATTACACTATTCATAAACATGGAAGGGTCCTTAGGATCCTAAGTATCCCTAGGCATCTTAGATCATCTTCAAGGATCCTAAATCTCCTATTTATAAACTTTCTTGAAGCCTTGTAGTTGTATAATCATGATCATGAGTTGAAAATTAGGGTAGAAGTATGGGTTTACAATCAATAAGATTAAAACCATGGAATTAATATAGTTTCATGAATAATCATATAGTTAAAGATCATTTGAATATAAATTTAAGGAACCCCAATCATAATTTCCATAAATTTAAATGGCGTACTTAAGAAAATCTATGTAAATCACGTAATCCATGAAATTTATAGTAATTCATGCGTATTTGAATATATACCTACCTCATAAATTTGAATATTTAAAATCAAATTCATGAGAACCCTCATTATACATGCTTGAAATAAATGAAGAATAGGGAAAATAAGTTGGGCTTCATGGGTGAAAGTTACCTACTGATGAAAATCCACATACCCTAAGGAGGAATACCAACGAATTTTGATGGGTTCTCTTAAATTTGCTAGGTCTTCACTGAATCTTCACTTGGAGTAGAGAGGAGACTTTTGAGAGTGAAATTTGAAGACTGAACTTGTGACTCTAGGATTGGAGAGTGAATGGAAGACTTGGAATTGCTAGGAAAGTAAATTAAGGGTAATGTCATCCAAAAGCTACCTACAATACACTTTTAGGATTGAGGTAAAAGACCCAAGTACTCTCACTCAAATCCAAAATTCACCTTGGACGAATTCAAAGTAGCCCACCACGAGCTATAAAGGGCACCAAGGATCATGGTGTGGGTCGTGAAGTGCAAGGGAGGAATTTGGACTAGGAGGGTGCACTCCAAAAGACCCTTTCATAGCATGTGGTGGGGACTATGGATAGTGAAGGGTGTTACGGTAAGCACCCTCGACAAGGAAGCCCCAAAATGCAGCTAAGGGTCCTACGATGAAGACCTTCATAGATGGTGGTGTGTACTACAACCGATGAAGGGTGTCTGGGTGTGACACTTTCACTATTTGTTTTTCAAAATTTCACTTTTTGGGCCTTGATTATGACTTCCAACTTATGGGGCTTTACATTTATGATGGTTGAAAATTCTCTTACAGGCATTCAAGATATAAAAAAAACTGACTTCATAATTTCAAGGACATGGTGTGGTGATATTTAAATCAAAATTTAATTGCATTGCACTATTGATCTAGAACTTGGTTTGAAATTTTGTTGAGGTGAAATTCAGAGAAATGTTTGGTTTGAGAAAGGATTATAGACTTTATTTCACCCGAATGTGCCCTTCAAAGCCTATCAAATGATATTAATCCATAGGTTTTCCCTCTTAGAGCCTAAAATATTTTCTTTGAACAACCATAATTTAGTCATTATCCTTGTGAGTGCTTGCATGCACTATCCCTCTCTTGGATCAACATTCTTGGGCTAACCAAAGACATGTAATTTATAAGAGAAGATTTAAGTTTGAAATTGTCAAAAACAAAAGATGCAAAGTCTCAAAATCAATGAAGTAAAGACGACTTCTAGAGAAAGAAAAATAAAGAAGAAAAAAAGTTGAAAGACATATAGAATGATGAAAATACCCTTACAAAAACAAGAAAAGATAAGAAGGAAAATGCTCCAACAAAAAAAACTTCTAAAAGGGGTAAATGAGAAAACTTTCCAACAAATAAGGACTCAAAAGAAATTGAAACAATAAAAAGGAACAAAATGAGAATTAAGATCTTAAGGTGTCATGACTCGACAATGGATCTCATGGCACTTGCCTAATCCACCAAGGCAGTTCAACCTAAAAAAACTAAGCGATCCAAAATAGTTAGGAATTTAAGCAAAAGAAAGGAAGTCTAACATGATATAGGTATTAATTAATTGAAATAATTCTAAAACCACCCAAGACTGGTGCCACATGTGTAAGTCACTAACTCAACAGAAAAGAAGAATAGTACAAGTCTTAATGCCTTTATGATCTAACAGAACAAAACAGAAAATAAAAAAGCCTCGAGAGTTAGTTGAAAAGACATGTTGCTACCTCTCAAGCATCCAAAATCTCGATCGAAGATGGAAAATAAATAGATCAGGAGGCACCAGGATAACGACTTGCACAAGTATAAAAACAAGGGGTGAGTACCTAACAACACGATATCCAACAAATGAATTGGAATGTCCTAAGTAAAGCAATATAGAATATAGGTACTCCTATCATTCCAACCACACACCTCTACCACTACAACCCTGCACTTAGGAAAGCCACCATACAAAACATACATATGCACAATACAAGTATACAACATAACAATAGACAAATTTCAATAATTTACAAGTACAAGATTAACCATCATGTCATACTTTGTACAGATATAACATTAAAGCAATAAGTGAAATGAAATAGGATGTAATAAAGTGCAAATGAACAATGTAATGTTAAGTAATCATGATGCATGTTTGTCTTACGATAACATCCCCTGACCATTTCATATTAGTTGCCATGGGAATCATATGGAGATCTCAGCCATCAAAAAGGACCTAGGCAATAAAAACCCATCAAAAGAGACCTCAACCATTGAAAAAGACCTCGGCAAATAATAATATCTAGTAAAGACCTCGACTCTGTGTCCCAATATCTCTTTCTTATCACTTTCTATAGTCCAATACAGATAAGCATATGTATAAAAAATGAGTGAATATGAAATAAAATTCATGATACAATGCCATATAGCTCTATATTCAGATCAATATTCATGAATGAATAATTCACAACAGTTAAGCAATTTCGCATATCCGAATTCAACATTAACATGTCAATTCACAAAGCCATATTATTACATCATCTCAACATAGATTCATTCAAGTAATACATACCCAAATCCAATTACCCATTAAACCCTAATCACACAAATAGGAAATGCAAGGTTCAACACTCTTAACTATGATTTAGAAATCCACTTGACTTGAACAAAAACCGAAATTACTCTAATACTGGAGCTTTCCCCTATTGACTATACTCCAAAGCAACATAATATAGTAAAATAATGATTCATAATCAAATCTCAAAGCTAAAGAGACCAAAAATTTGGAGAAAAAGAGAAAAATAGTCCAAAAATTTGATATTGGAAATAAGGTCGAAATCTGAAAATTATTGTATAAAAATGTTTCTTAAGGTTTTAGGAACTAATGGTGAAAACCATCTTAAAAAAAAGTTAAAGTCACTCCATAATCACTATTTCTGTAAAAAAATTGAGTTCATGAAAAGCCTCCAATATCTCCAGTTGAAATCCTAAATTTGATGTTAAAATCAAGAATTAATGTCACAACCTGACTGTACAAGTCATGATGGAACCTACCTTAATCCTGTGATAGGAAAGCTTAATCCTGAACTAGAACGACTAGTCACGGGTGTGCGGGTAGAAGGGAAACTAACAACTATCCATTGATAAGCTAACCGTAAAAAATGGAAATGACATTTAGTTTAAAAGAAGAGAGACCATAGCCTACTTGAATGCCGATTATGTGTGCTCCAAAAGACTCCACAGAACCCTTTCGAGTGGCCTTAGAATGTTGCCACGCTATAAAAAATAGAATCACAACATTAATACAGTCGTTTGAACGTCAAGATCAAAAGAAATGGACATAAACCAATCTTAGGGCTAAAGTGAGAAAATGGGGCCCACGCTCGGAGTCTAAAACAAAACCTTGTATAATGATCTTTAGAGCTACACAATCCTATACTTTAAATTAGGACTCAATCAGATGCCCTAATAGTACAAAATAGCCCAACATCATACACCATTTATTTCCAAAACATAATCAAATTAATAGCAAGTTCCAATGCAATTTTACCTCAAACGCAACACAACAAGCGGATTCTAACAATACCACTCTGATTGTCTAAAAAATTCACATAGGATAGGCCTAAATTTCACGGGAATTCGATGCAGAATGATTGAGAAATCAATTTCCTACATGTTTGATGAATAACATTAATACACAGTTGCAAAGACATCAAAATGACCTCAAACTACACACCAAATGCAATTTTTGTCAGTTCTACAACGTTCTCCTTGAAATTTACACAAGGTTACCTTTTGTTTCACTCCATTTGGCTTCCAAACGAAGAAGTTATCATTGATAGAAGTTTACTCTTTCTTTTGCGAATTCTGGAAGTATATCATATATATGCTGCCTCAGGTTGTTCTTTGTGACCGAAGTGAACAGTACCCTGCGATTGCGGAGTATAACATAAATGACCTCCACCGAATGCAGGAGATCCTCTGCAATCACATAGTATTAGCCGCCTGACCTCTGCAAACACGACCTACTAGCCTGCAATCGTGAAGTGTTAGGTAGATGACCTCCGCGAACGCAGACCAGGGCCCCGAGATCTGGGAGCGCTATGGTACCTGCACCAGATTTCAATTATTTGTTTTCCAATTGGGTGCTCAGAACTCATCCGGAATCTCATACACGCAAATAAACTATGCAACCTTACAAAATTCAACATTCTGGATTTAATGGCATAGTCAAAATTTTCATACGATGTCATTATGAATAAGTGTAGGTCCTATGTCTCATGTCCGTTATTACTCAATTTCTACCAAAGGGTGCAAAATAACCCCAAAAGCCTCGAAAACCGAACAAAAGGTCGCTCAAGACCAACTCGATGTTCTAGAGTTAACCATGTTATATGAAATTTCATTCAAGCGCGTTTGTAAGAATATTGACTAAAGTCAACTAATAACCTATTTTGAAGGCTAAAATGAAAAACTCGATACAAACTTACATCAAAGTCCTCGGTATTTGAATCGACCATGCATCTTGCCTAATTTGGCCTTCCTGGAGCTGATGTAACAAGAAGAATTCCATTTTGAGGCTGTTTACCCACATTTAACTTCAGAAAGGGATTTTAAACCTTTAATAGGTTTTCAAACACAAAATATTGCACAACTTCCAATAGAACAACAAGGTGACCAAACTATCAGTACCATTAAGTCATAAATGTCCTGGGGTTGCTATATGAATGCTCTAACCGATAAAAATAATGTAGAAACACAGAAATGACCTGGAGGGTCATTACAATATCCACTACTACAAAAACCTTTGTCCATAAAGTAAGAATAAAGGCATACCCATATACTCGAATAGGTTGGGATACTGCTCCCACATGTCCCGTTCGGTCTCCCAGGTGGCCTTCATCGAATGATGCTTTTACTAGACCTCAACCATAAGTATAACTCTGGAGCGAAGCTATTTGATATATCTGGTTAATATGACTACTGACTCCTTAATAAAGGCCAAATGATCATCTAGCTCAACTGAGTGCTACTGTAACACATGAGACTCATCTAGCACATATTGTCGTAGCATCAAAACATGGAAAATCGGGTGTATGACTAAGTATGCTAGAGGTGAAGCTATCTCATAAGCAACTATACTAACTCTACTTAAAATCTCAAATGACCTAATATATCTAGGGCTACGCTTAACCAGCCTACCAAATCTTGTCTCTCCCTTTAAGGGCGATGCTCGTGGGAATACTCGATCACCAACATCAAAACATAGTGGACGACGTTTGTGATCAACATAACTCTGGTGGTAATTTTTGGCTAACCTCAAATTGTCCTGAATCAGATGAACACGGGATAAAGCCTTCTAAAGCAAACCTATACCATACAGTCTGGGTTTGGTGGACTCAAACCAACCAATAGGAGTATGACAATGACTACCATATATAACCTCGATGAGAGCCATCTGAATACTATAATGGTAGATATTATTATGTAGAAACTTTGCTAGGGGCGAAAATTGATCCCACCAAACTTCAATATACAGTCCTGCATCATATCCTCAAGGACTTGCATAGTACGTTCTGACTAACCATCGATCTATGGGTGAAATGTCGTACTAAGGTCATCCCAGGTACCCAACTTTCTTTGAAAAGATCTCCAAAAGATGGAGGTGAACTATGAGCCATAATCTAATGTAATAGACATCATTACCCGAGTAGGCAAACTACCTCCTGAATATATATATATATATATATATACAGGCTAACTGCTCAGCACTATAGGAAGAGCGGACTGGGAGGAAATGAGTTGATTTGGTCAACTGATCAATGATGACCCAAATGCTATTAATGTCCCTAGAATTCTAAGGCAATCCTATAAGAAAAACCATATTAATTCACTCCCACTTCCACTCAAGAACGGGTAATCTCTGAAGCTTTTTATCGGGTCTCTAATGCTCGGCCTTTACCTACTGATAGCTAAGGCAATAAGATACATAATTGTCTATATATCTCCTTATACCACCCTACCGATAATGTTGCCTTAAATCTCAATATATCTTTGTTATGCCTAGATGGAATACCTGAAATCATGAGCCTCGTGCAGAATCAATTATATCAAATTCCTAACTCTAGGAATACACAATTGGCTATCACTTCTGAGGACCCTATCTGAACCTGTAGTATCCTGTCATTACCAGTCTGCAAAAACTGATCTCTGAGGGACGATTACACCTCATCTCGTACATTCTGGCATAGATCTGATCAAATAGAGAAGACTAAGCCCCTATGCACGCCAATACCTATCCAGAGTATAAAATGCCCAATATCACGATCCCATCAGCCAATGATTGGATGTCAAAGCCAAGGGCCGCTCCCTAGTAGGAAAATAAGCTAATCTACCCATACCACTACTAGAAATTTGGTATATTGCCACGGTTTTTTGGCGACGGTTACACAATCGTGGCAATAGATAAATTATTGCCACGGTTAAAACCGTGGCAATATATTTTGACCGTAACAATAAAATTATTAAAATAAACCGTGTTATTAGTATGTTAACCGTGGCTATAGATTTCTTTATGCCACAGTTTTTTCAAACCGTCGCAATAGATTAACTATGGCCACGGTTAATTTTAGCCAAAAAAATAAACATTCCGGGAAATAAATATATTTCCCTCCTCAACTAAAATTATTTTACATTTCCCTCCACTAAAATTATTTCATAGTACATAGACTCCTTCATCAGTTACGCGACTGGCCTTCATCAGTGACGAAATCGACGGCGAGGAAGAAGAAATCGACATATGCAGTAGTTGAAGAAGAAGAATCAAGGTTTCTTCTTTGAGAAACAGAGTCAAATTTAGAGAAACAGAGTCAAAGTCGTGTTCTTGTTCTCTTACAGGTAATTTTCCAGTTTTCCTCTTTGGGGTTTTGCATTATTGTGTTATTTGAGCTTTTGATTGAAGTTTTGGGTGTAAAATTGATTGGTTTTAACTACTTTGAGGTAATGGATGTCTCTGAATGTAGGTTACTATGCTGGTCAGTCGTTTTGGGGGTATCCTTGTTCTCTTCTTTGAGAAACAGAGTCGAATTTAGAGAAACAGAGTCAAAGTCGTGTTCTTGTTCTCTTACAGGTAATTTTTCAGTTTTCCTTTTTGGGGGTTTTGCATTATTGTGTTATTTGAGCTTTTGATTGAAGTTTTGGGAGTAAAATTGATTGGTTTTAACTACTTTGAGGTAATGGGTGTCTCTGAATGTAGGTTAGTATGCTGGTCAGTCGTTTTGGGGGTATCCTTGTTCTCTTACTAGGTGAATATAGCTTGTTAGTATGCTGGTCAGCCGTTTCTACTTTGCATTGTTTTTAACAAGGTTCTTTGTTACTCTCTTGTAATGATACAAAATTACAAATTTTAGGACATGGTTAATCAGATTTGGTTTTACTAGCGATGTTGGAATATCGATACACAATGTTGCAATTCTTACCTATTTGGCCATTAATGCTCAAAATAGAGAAACTTGCCCTTCTTAAATTGCAGGTGCAAATTGGTGTAGTTGGTTGAGTATTATGATGACGAAGAATAAGAAAAGTCAAACAACACTAAAAAGAAGTAAACTAGATCAGAGCTTAGTGTCTCACCTGCACACTTAATAAATTCATTAGTAATAACAATTTGAGTATTAGTAGCTAGAAGGTGTACCTGATCTCCCTGAGTGGATTTTTCCTTAACTTTTTTTTCTGAATCAGCCTCTTTTCTTCTTTTGTCTTCTTCATCTTTCCTCTTGATTGTACATACCTGATCCAAGTGACCTTGATGTTTACAATACATGCAAAAATCAGGAAGACCTTCATATTGGATAGCTTGCCACCTCCCAATGGTAAAATCAGTCTCATCAGTTCCCATCCAAATATGTGGTGGCCTTTCCTTAGTGATGTCTAATTGGATTCTAACTTTAGCCACACTACCCTGGTTTTTTGGATAGATGCAGCATCTAAGTAAAGAGTTTTTCCAATAGGAGCTAATAAGACTGAGATGAACTCCTTGTTATAACAATGCCACGGTAGTTCAGGTAAAGTTACCCACACTGGCACAATAGGAGGTTCTTTATCAGGAGTGAGGTTCGGAGTCCAAATCTGTAACCTCATGAGCTGGCCTTCAATGTACATCCTTTGTTTGTTCCATACAGCAACATGGTCTTCTTCATTGTCCAAATCAATATATACATGTCTTGCATTGAAATGGGCAATCTTCACGCCCCCTATTAACTGAGTTTGTTGAATAAAACTCCTCCTAATAAGATCAATTTTAGGCATAGTGCTTGAGAACTTCCCAATCATTGTGTACTTACATTTTTCAGCCAACTTAAACATGAAATCCTGTTTTTTAAAAATAACAGCAAGTAATCCTTGTCATGTTGTAAAAATAGGAGGACTGATATCTACTTGGACTTCCTCCTTTGCTTGGTTAGCCCTCAGCTTGGAAGCATAAGAATGCACAATAGTGAAAGGGGCTGGTTCAGGAACTTGGTTGTTTTTAGGAAATTTGTTTGCTATATGAGGGGTAGTTTTGGTAGCATTGTCCAGAATGGGTTGCAAGTTAACAGTCTGGTGTACAGGTGCTTGCCTTTGGTAATTGGAGGTTAGTTTGGTTAAATCATGTGGTTTAGGAAGTTGAGAATCAATCTTGGTGTTGTCTTCTCTCCTGTTGTTCTTGCTACTGTTCTGCAGCTCAATCTTTTTGAAAGCTTTTACAGAACAAAGATACAACATCAACTTCCCTCTCTTTGTTTAGCACATTAATTATCTTCCAAGTCAATGTTGTTCGCAACAAACCTCAACAAATTTCTATGCCCTTTGGATCTGATTGTGTCATCGCAGCCTTTTTTCTCAATTGGATCTTCAAGGCTAATGTTAATATTGTCTGAGTTGTAGTCATACACTGTTTGGAGTCATTTGCTATTTTAATTTAAAATCTGTTGCTTGCCTTGTCAATCAATACAAAACATACTCCACATGGTATATTATTAGTGCAACAGATTCTTCATTATTGATCTAATGGTATTCATGTATTCATCTTTAAGAAAGCGGAAGATAAAATATGGCATGGACAATTGTTGCAGACTAATGAATGATCAATTAATTAAGACATGTTTTAATGCTTTCAAGGGGGTTATTCATGCCCTCTTGTCATTTCCATACATTGTCGCCTGTCTGATATATGGTTACTAGATTGAATGTTTCTTTGAATTTTGAACTTTCTGGACCTTACTTTTATCGTCAGTAATGGAAGTGTCTTCTCCCTCTTTGCCTTGGTTTTCTATCTTGTAATTTCTGATTCCAATCCACCTGCAGGTGTGGTCCTTGTAAAGTGATCGCTCCAAAGTTTCAAGAGCTATCGAAGAAATATAATGATGTGGTCTTTCTGAAGCTGGACTATAACCAGGAAAACAGGGTATGTATTCTTTAAACCACCTCCCTTACTAACTAAACAACATAATACACACTAGAATTGATCAATGTGATAACTTTTGGCAGCCATTAGCCAAGGAACTAGGCATTAAGGTTGTTCCGACGTTCAAGATTCTAAAGAACAATAAGATCGTTAAAGAAGTCACTGGAGCAAAACTTGATGATTTAGTAGCAACAATTGAGGGTGTGCGATCAAGTTAATATATCGATACTCGTATTGTCTGCCCAAGCCAATAAAGGTACTTTATTGCCTCATCTGCTAGAGATGTACAAATGTTAAGTTTGATATTTCGTGTATTTGTTTCTGGATGGGGGATTCTTATTTGATATTTTGTGTATAAACTCTTTTCGCATTGAATCCTTGCAACTGGGAGAAGTCTTAATATCCATATTTCATTTTTTTTAGCTTATTTGGCTGTTGCTTCAGAATAACTGGTTTTTTTGCTTCTATCATGTGTTGATTGTATCAATCATCCTAATTTGTGCATTACTTACTTATTTATGTTTTGATTAATTTATTGCCTATACTATTTTGGTCATGTACGTAGGATCTTAAATGGATATAGGAGATAAAAGTTGGATGGATCTCCGAAGATCTATCGATGAATATATTCATGGAGTTAATGATTTTCTTGATAAGGCATTTGAACAAGCTTCCCAAGAAAATGAAATATTGTTTCCTTGTAAGAAGTTCTTTAATCGTAATTGGCATTGTCGAAATGTAGTGGAGGATCATTTGATTTGTCATGGATTTATTCATGGATACATCAAATGGGTTTTCCATGGAGAAGGTTTTTCCTCAAGAAATATGCCACAACCAACCAATGATGATGAAACTTCAAACATGCATGATGATTTTGGTAAACTACTTCATGATACTTTTCAAAATGTAGAAGATCACCTAAGACATGAGGGAATTCAAGAGGGACCATTTGAAGATGCTAAAAAATTCTTTAAAATAGTAGAGGATGGTAAACAATAGCTTTATCTGGGGTGTAAAAATTTTCTAAGTTGAGTTTCACCATCCGATTGTACTTGTTAAAATGCATTCACAAATTGAGTGATGTTGCCTTTTCAGACTTGTTAGACTTGATAAAAGAGGCATTTCCACTTGCTCAGATACCTGAGTCTTTTTACAAGGCAAAAAAGGTGATAGAAGATTTGGGTCTTAATTATCAGAAAATTCATGCATGTGCTAATGATTGCATCTTATTTTGGAAAGACAATGCAAAGTTAGATAATTGCTCTGTGTGTGGATCTTCTAGATGGAAGAATGTTCGGAATGACTTAACAAGTAAGGTCACTAAAATCCCGGTGAAGGTTTTAAGGTACTTTCCTTTAAAGCCTAGGCTTCAGAGAATATTCATGTGTTCTGAAACATCTATAGCTATGAGATGGCATAATACCGAGCGACCCAAAGATGGAAATCTAAGACATCCTACTGATGGAGAAGCTTGGAAGGATTTTGATTCCCTTCACCCTGACTTTGCTAATGATGCTCGTAATATTAGATTGGATCTTTCAAGTGACGGATTCAATCCATTTCGAACTATGAACATTTCCCACAGCACATGGCTGGTTATGTTAATAAATTACAATTTATCACCATGGATTTGCATGAAGTCAGAGTACATAATGTTGTCAATGATTATTCCAGGTCCATCGTCACCCGGAAATGATATTGATGTATACTTACAACCACTGATTGAGGAGTTGAAAGAACTATGGGAAGTGGGAGTGAAGACATATGATGTTGTAGCTAACCAAACATTTATGTTGCGTGCAGCTTTATTGTGGACAGTCAGTAATTTTCCAGCATTGGCAATGCTTTCGAGATGGAGCACCAAGGGGAGATGGGCATGTCCCACTTGCAATCATAATACTTGTTCCCAATATCTCAAACACAGTCGTAAGATGTGTTACATGGGTCATCGTGTATTTTCGCCTCCTGATCATCCTTTTAGAAGAGATAAGAAATTATTTGATGGTAAAGAGGAGCATAAATCTGCACCGATGCCCTTATCGGGTGTACAAGTGCTGGAAGAACTTCGTGATTTCAAAAGTATTTTTGGAAAGGGCCAAAAAAAAAAGAAAACGGAAGAATGATTGTCCATCGAAAAAAAATCCATATTTTTTGAATTGCCATACTGGGCAACCAATAAGTTGAGGCATAATCTTGATGTAATGCACATAGAAAAGAATATTTGTGATAGTTTGCTTGGGACTTTATTGGATATATTTGGAAAGTCAAAAGATCATATAAATTTGCGCTATGACTTGCGTGATATGCGGATACGCAGAGAGCTTCAACCAATGGAAGATTGTGATACTGGAAACATTCATCTGGCTAAAGCTTGTTTCTCTATGAAAGCAGAAGAGAAACGACTATTTTGCACTGTTTTAAAAAATGACAAATTGCCAAAAGGGTGTGCCTCTAATGTATCAAATCGTGTGCAAATGGAAGAGCTGAAAGTATCAGGATATAAAAGTCATGATGCTCATTTCATACTACATTACTTGAACCAGATTGCAGTCCGGAAAGTGCTACCCAAGAATGTGTCTTTAGTCTTGATTAGGTTGGGAAACTTTTTTAAAAGCATATGTAAAAAAGTCATAAGAAGAAGCGATCTTGATAAGATGAAGGCTGAAATCATTGATATACAATGCGAGCTTAAAAAGATTTTTCCTCCATCCTATTTTGGTATCATGTCACATTTGCCTATTCATCTAGTAGACGAAATTAAGCTGGGGGTCCGACTCATTTGCGTTGGATGTATTCTTCTGAAAGAAATATGTGTGAATACAAGGGCCTTGTTCGTAATCGAAAAAATCCTGAAGGATCAATAGTAGAGGGTTGTAAAGCTGTAGAGTGTTTGACCTTTTGTTCGAGATATCTACCTGATGAGGTGAAAATAAGATTTAGTAGGTACCAAACTGAGGATGATGAGGACATTCAAATAGCGGGAGATGATGTTTCACCTTTATTTCCTAAGACAGGTCATCCAATTGGAAGTAAGAACAAAAGGAAAGGCAAGACTTTTAATTTGGAGCATGGTGCGTGGTCTGCAGCACATCGATACACTTTGTTTAATACTAATGATGAAAAAGGTGATGCATTTATCAAGTAAACATTGAAACTTCATTTATATGTTATGATTAATGTGTTTTGAATTTCATTAATAAGTACATATTGATTAAATTGCAATACATGCTTGCAGGGAACATAAAAGTTTAGTTGATACTCGTAACAGAGGAAGTGCGTGGGTAAAAGCACAGATCCATAGCAGAGAATTAGTGATTGATTTAGGGACAAAGTTAAGAATGTTGAAGTGTCCAATCATTTAAGATGGCTTGACAAAGGGCCTAATTTTGTGGCTAAAAGATATACTGGATATTTCATTAATGGATATCGTTTCCATACAAAGACACGGGATGCTCCTTGCAAAACTCAAAATAGTGGAGAGACTTTGCCAGCCACAACAGATAGTTTTGCTAGTGCTAGGGATCAAAATCCTGTCGATGGAATGGTTATCTATTATGGAATTATTCAGGACATCATTGAGATTGATTATTGGAGTTGTTTTAGTGTTGTACTTTTCAGATGTGATTGGTTTCATAATGAAGTTGATGAATATGGCTTGACTCGGGTATACTTCAATAAAAAATATTGTACGGATGATCCTTTTGTACTAGCATCTCAAGTACATCAAGTTTCTTATGTGGAAGACCCAATTGAGAAAAATATTTATTATGCAAGAAATAAGGTTCCAGTAGATTTGTATGATTTGGAGGAAGAGAATTGTCCTAATATTGAAGAAACATTTTGGAGGGAAACCAATGATGATATTGTTTCTTCAGAAAGATTAGTCGATGTAGATGTTAGATGGTCGAGGGAAGATCTCCCAGTTGATATCATTGATGCGCCTTCCATCTCATACAATTCACAAGATGTACCTTCGGAAGAATCGGAAGAGGAAGATGACTTCGATGATACTGATTGGGATTGGATGGAGGCCGATGATTGACAAAGGATCTTCCGACCTACTTCAAATACATTCTCTTCATTTTTTTCAGTGAGTAATGAATACACTATTGAGTTGCATCTTATCAATTACGAATTTCGATTGGACTCTATTTTCTATGTTTGTTTTCCATTTCTATTAATGTGGTTTTTTTTAAGTTGTCTCTAAATTAGTCTCATTTCAATAATACACACGTGTTATGTATATTGTTGCATATATTACTAAGCCTACTTTTCTCTCTTATTCCTTTTCAGTGTTCTACCTTCAAAGTTTCTCTGGAGGATCTTCAACTTAATAGGGGACCAACAAAACTCCAGGTTCTGATCTCTCATCTTCTTCAACTAAATACTTTGCTAGTCCATTTCATTTTCTTCAACTTAATAGTGGACCACCAGTTGAGTGCATTAAAGAACTTTGTTTTGGTTATGTACTCTGGTCATGGAATGGTATAATGTGCAATAATGGTGGTAATGTTGCAGCTGTTGTCCTTGACAACATGGGTTTATCTGCTGATGAGAGTCTTCTGGTTCACATGATGAGAGTCCCTGGAAGACATAATTTGGCTTTAAATATGAAAATGCTTTCTTTAGTTCATTGACTCTCCATTTTTTTCTGGTATGAAAGTTTGTTTTAGGGAGTTCTCGTTTGGAAAAGAAAAGCAGAAGAGGCACTGCTTGCAAATGGGATTCCTTATACTGTGAGTTCTTCTCTGTGTTTTTGGTTCCACACCTTTCTGTTCTGTTCTTTATGGTTCCAAGGAAATTATTAATTGTAATAAATGTCAAGAGCTGTACTCTTACCCTTCATTTTCAGTAAGTGGACAAGCCACTGTAACTAAATGTTGAAACTCTTATTTCCTTGGTTTAGTGCCAGAAGCTGCATCACTTCACTGAAATTTTGCCATCAATTTGGTATTCTTTATTAAATGTTTCGAGACAATCTGTATTGCTGTGAAATGCTATCGCTAAATGGTTGGTATATTT
This sequence comes from Solanum rostratum, assembly GCA_029948455.1. Classification (NCBI taxonomy): domain Eukaryota; kingdom Viridiplantae; phylum Streptophyta; class Magnoliopsida; order Solanales; family Solanaceae; genus Solanum; species Solanum rostratum. Next base: position 25,553,873 of record CM057049.1, read on the forward strand.
AGTGGATAACATACTCAACCAAAGAAGATGCTATTTCTTTTGTATATAGGAGTCTCTTCTAAGAATGCTTAGATCTTTAAGCACTTTGTTTTTACTTATCTGGTACATTGGTGCAGGTCAGGAGGGAAACTGAAAATAAAACAAGTGAATTTGGAGCTTATCTGGTATAAGTGTTTTTACTTAAGCACTTTGAAGCAAAGTCTATTTTATTAAATAATTTTATATATAGTTACAGAAGTAGTAGGAAATTCAGTGCATGCTAAGACTTAAAGCATTCTGCTTACTGACTTTGGATTGAAATGAAAGTTTGTTTTTCTTTCAAGATTCAAAAATTATCTGACAAATACATGTCATGTTTATGCTAATATTTATGTTTTTTAAGCTTGGTTACAAGTCTGTCTTTCCACATGAACAAGGCCCAAATAACTGTTTGGGCTTGACTCCAATTAACATTATCATTGCAAATCCACTATGCCGGTTGCTTCTTATATCTATCTCTTCCTGACTTTTGAAAGCTATTATTGGAAGCTGGTTCAATCTTTTTACTTATCTGTACATTGGTGAGCTTTCTTGCCGTACTATGGATTGCTGGTGCAACTAAAGATATGTCCCTTGCTTGTTATTCATACTTGCCTAGCTAGAGCTTTTTTGTTGAATGATTGAAAAATTATTTTCTGTTATATTTTAACTATCACTCTTAATTTTATGCAGGTTTTGATAGTCATGAGTCAACAAGAATCACCAAAAAGAAATAAAAAAACCAAACATAAGGCATATGCTAAACCTGGATCATTATCATTCTTGGCAAATAAAAAGCAACGGGAGTTGACAACAAATGAAGTAGTTGAAGCTATAGAGTCAGAGAAAGAACAACTATTGAAATTAATTGAAAAACAACCGGTAGCTCCACAGTCTGAAGTTAATGGACGATTTGTCAAGCCACAAACTTTCGATGATCATCCTTTTGAGCAGCAGCCTGTTGAGGATCAAGTGCAAAGGAGTTCTGTTAGTCCTCCAACAGATGAACAACCTGAAGAACAAGGTAACATATAAGCTTAGGAACTTACTTATTTCATTCATGATTTCTAAGTCATATTTTGTTGTAGTTGAAGGCATTCCCACTAAAAACACAAGAGGTAGAACGATGATGCCAAAAGTACATAGCCGGCAAGAGCGTAAATTGATCCTATTGAATAGTTTAGATCAACCGATTGGACCTACTGAAGACGACGTAACAGAGCTAAGTAGCTTCCTAGGCACATTGGCAAGAAATGCAACCCTTTGTCCATATGATGTATTTGATTGGAAGAACATGGACACTAAAAAGGATTTATGGGATTATACCAAGGTTTGGACTTTTCAATATTTAATTATTCATAAAGCAATTTTTCTTCTCTTTGATTACTTGTTGACACCAAATTGTAGGAGAAATACAATATTCCTAAAGCGGCAAAAGCTTGGACTCTGGCAACAATTCGAGAGGCATGGAGAAGTCATAGAGCTGAGTTGAAGAGAACTTATTATGACCCATATGACAATGATACAGTTCGAATGTCCAATAAGCCTGGCCATATTCCAGAATGTCAGTTCAAAGAACTCCTCAAATATTGGAAGTCTGAGAAATTCCTGGTAAATTGTAGTTCGGAATCTAAAACTTTCAACTCATTCTTTTTATGATCTCTTCTATGATATTATTGTTGATGCATATTTATTGTACATTAAAGTTGAGTGTTGCCAAACTGTCGATCACTTAACTAACATTATTGATTCATTTATTTGCAGAAGATGTCGGAAACAAATACTAAGAATCGGAAAAAGTTGTTGAATCCACACACTACCGGCAAAAAGAGTTTTGTTGTAATCCGTAATAGATTGGTGTGTTTTCTTATTTAGTGTCTAGTATTAATCTATCATTTAAGCAATTTCTTATATCAATTTTCTTGTGACTAGGAAAAAGAGAAGGAAATTGTATCATCTAAGGAGCTCTTTGTGGTCACAAGAAGAAGGAATCCTAACCGTGTGTACAAGGCCTCCTATGAAAACACTGCTAGTAAAATTGTATGTATACTGTATATTAATAGATTTACAATGACATTAATTCTTTATTTAGAATTATATACAAGACTGGGATTGTTGGATATGCTTTGTTAGGCTGAAATGGAGGAACTTGAAGCACAATCGAGTGCAAATGGCCAATCTGTTGATTCATTTTCCGCAGTCATGGGTCTTGAACACCCTGGGCGTCTAAGACTATATGGAACGGGGGTTACAAAGACTACTTTGAAGAAAATAGTTGGCAATTCTGAACCAAGTTTAAATGCAACAAATGGTGTAGTGAAACAAATGGAAGAAAGGATCCAAAAAATGGAGAAACAAATGGAGGAACAAAAAAGAACTATGAGACAAGAAGTTATTGCCGATGTAATTGCACAGCTACAGCATGCCGGATCAATTGACCCTAACATACTTGCGGCATTGATCGTTCCATCACAAAGAGACGCTGCTTCTGCACAAGCCGTCGGACAAGGTTAGTGTTACTAATTTTCTGTTTCAACTATTTCTTCTTCTTCTTTTTCTTCTTCTTCTGCTGCTTTCTGTTTGTCTAGTATTTTTTCCTCTCTGATTATTTTGTCCAGAAAATGACCTCTCTGGTTGTTTTGAATCTGATTTTGCTTTTCTATGGGCTGGTTTTACTGAGTATATGTAACATATAGCTAGTTGTCTCATGGTAGTGTACTGAATGTGATGCATATGGGCTGGTTTTGCTGAGTATATGTAACATATCTAGCTGGTTGTGTCCAGAAAATGACCTCTCTTGTTGTTTTGAATCTGATTTTGCTTTTCTATGGGCTGGTTTTACTGAGTGTATGTAACATATAGCTACTTGTCTCATGGTAGTGTACTGAACGTGATGCATATGGGCTGGTTTTGCTGAGTATATGTAACATATCTAGCTGGTTGTGTCCAGAAAATGACCTCTCTGGTTGTTTTGAATCTGATTTTGCTTTTCTATGGGCTGGTTTTACTGAGTATATGTAACATATAGCTACTTGTCTCATGGTAGAGGAGTTTGTCCCCACAATGACCTCTCTGGTTGTTTTGAATCTGATTTTGCCCTAATGGAGTATATCTTTCAACCACTTGATTACTTTAATATTTATATCATTAATATTCAATACATGACTAATCTCTCTTGACAATACATGTATGTTTGATTTTAGTCACTAGTCATGTGTTAGAGAACCTTCAATACAAAAAATTACACCTAAGAAGAATAAGAGGCACAATTCAAGAAATAGTAATTAGTCATGTGATGTCTTGTTGCAAACGAACTTGGTACCATTGAAGGGAACCAACATCACCATCAATTTCAAGTTCACACACAGATTTTACTAGGTATTCAATTGCATCATCAGTATCTTCAAATCTTGCAAGATCTGGTGGCAGTGCTTTCCCTGGCCAATTTTCCAACCAACCCTTTAACTTGTCTCTTAATTCTTCCTCAGTAACAAACTCCTCTGACTTTCCAGGTTCCATCAGGACATAAGTGTCTGTTTCCAGGTTCCAGAAAATGACCTCTCTGGTTGTTTTGAATCTGATTTTGCTTTTCTATGGGCTGGTTTTACTGAGTATATGTAAAGATTAGTCGATGTAGATGTTAGATGGTCGAGGGAAGATCTACTAGTAAAATTAGTTTTAGAGCTTTATGTTAATAAAAAATATACAGAACTTTCACGTTTCAGGTCTTCAAATATTTTTCTATAGATTGAAGTTACCACACTGGCTTTTCAATATGATAAAGTTATCACACTGGTTTTCAATCAAATTGGACTTTATCATAAAACTTCAACATATATAGCCAGAACTGGGGGTTTTATTTAGTTTTTTGTGGCTGTTTCTTTGAGATACATGTGTAAACTGCTTCCTAACATAGGATACGGGGGGTTTGTTAATTTGTTTAATGGAAGAATTATGTGAATAATGAATGGGATGTGATTATTAATGGAAGTAATAAAACAGCTTAGATCCTCCTTATACATTGTTCTTGGTTTCAATTCCATGAACACTTGCCAGTTGCTGCTAGCTAGAGACAACTAAATAAACAAAACATATTGCTTCTCTTCGTTCCTACGAAGAGAACTGTTCCATTATATACCAATAGAACAGAAGAGTTGTCCATAGATAGTCATATTATAGTCTTTTACAATGCAATAAGTAGATAAAAACTGGCAAAAGAGAGAGAGCTTACAAGGAGTAGGGATGTACTTTGTCTCAGGATAGATATGAATTAGGAAAACAATAGTAGAAGAGGGATCCACCAAAGCATGTTTGAGAGTCCAAAGTAGAGCATCCATACTTGACTCCTTACTAATCTTATTACCACTACTGCTATTCCCAACAACAACATAAACAACATGACTCCCATTGTTATGGAAATCAAAAGAATATAAACTGCCTTCAACTTCATGACATTCTTTAATTGTGGATAGCCCTCCTCTATTATCAATCTCAAACAACTCACTTGCCGGAACATAATCAGTCCCCTGTCCCTGGTCCTCTTCTATTTCTTCAATTTCATTCCCTAAACTACTACTACAACTCCTAACTTCTAGTACATCACAACTCCCATTTGTAGTATTTTGTCCTTGACCATCATCACCATAGAACTGCTCTCCACTATTCATAATTTAATTTTCTTTGTCTACAATTGAAATCAAATGATGATCTGATTGTAAATTTTACAGACAGCTTTGTTCGGACATTTCAATGTTCAAAAAAGTAAGTTTTGACTTTTCCATTTGATGTCGATATCATCATTGTGGTCCATCGATGACGTTGACAGATCAAAACATAGAGAGTAGTATAAATAGCAGTAGTTTAATGTTGGAAGGTGGTTATATGAGAGAATATGCGAATATGTACGAGTATCTCGCCGCTCATTATGTATTTATTTGACTACACAAATTGAAAAGAAATAGTAAAAAAGAAATTTTATTTGCATCTAATGTGTCATTCTGATTGTTTGTGTTTGTGTGTTTTTTCCTATTGGATTCACTTGGTTCTTTTTCCCTTTAAAAGAGTAATTGCATTCTATATATCCTTCTCTATCTTTCTATTGGGATAGAAATAAATTGCCTGTGTGCAACTATTTTTTGTACGTAGGTGATGGAATTGAAGGAGGGGATGAAAGTGCTGCGTGATAAAATTGAAGAAGGGGAGGGATGAATTAAAGTGACGGGTTAAAGTGACGGGTGCTCATGACTTCTCCGATGGACAATGTGCTTTGCTAGCTAGGAATTGCATGAATTGGCCGGGTTGTTCACTTTAATTACCTATGTTCCAAATATCCTTTATTTTTGAAGATCGAAAACAATGTGGTGCACGTATTTTCACCTTTTTGTAATAGTTAAAACATACTTATATGTATGTATGTATAAATGTTTTGCTTTTATCTCTATTAGCAACACTATGGATCGATCTTGTTGAATTATTATTTTAGTAATGTAAAGTTTCTTCCCAAGATCAATTTCTACATTTTCTATTATATTAACAGCATTAGTCACAATTGACTACAATTAATTTTAGTAATATAGATCTGCCACTTGTGGCAATATAAGAAACTATGGCGACGCTTCCTGCCACGGTTAATAATAGTAGCAATATTAGGATCTACGGCGACGGTTATGACCGTAGCATTAGATATAAAGCAACAACCGTAGCAATAGATATAAAGCCGTAGTAATTGGGATATCTATGTTTTGCGACGGTTTGAAACCGTAGCAATAGGGTATCTATTGCTACAGTTGGCAAACCGTAGGTATAAATTTTTTGCGATGGTTTGCAACCGTACTAATATAGTAAAAACCGTAGCCAACTAATTCTAACAGAAACCGTCCCCACAGATACTCTTTTACGACGGTTATGGCAATCGTCGGGAAAAACTGTGGCAATAGATCTATTGCCACGCAAGCAGTTGTGGTGCCTCTCTAAACTGTGGCTAAAACTTATGCCTACGGTTATTTGGCCTATAGCGACGATTTTCAAACCGTGGCAACAGATCAAATTTCTAGTAGTGTACTGATCGCTTTTTGGCTTAGGGCATCCATAATAATGTTAACTTTCCTAGATTAAAAGGAATAGTGATGTCATAATCTGCGTAAAGCTCAATCCGATACTGCCACTTAGAATTCAAAACCTTGTGACTCATAATATACAACAAGCTATACTGATTTGTATAAAAACTCACAATGGAGTTTGTATAGGTAGTGCCGCCATATGGTGAGTGCAAAAACTACCATCTCCAATTCCAAATCACAAGTGGGGTATTTAAGCTCATAAGCTTGCAACAGTCTAAAAGCATAGGCAATAACTCGACCTCACTACATCAGAACACCTCCCAAGACAATCCTAGAGGCATCACAATATACTATAAACCTCTCGCCCTTAACTAGAAGAGTCAGAATAGGAGTAGTAGTGAGAAATTCCTTAAGCTTCATAAAACTCAATTCACACTCCTCAGATCACACAAAAGGGATACTATGATGAGTCAAATGAGTCAACGACACTATAATAATGGAGAAACCCTCAATAAATCATCTATAATACTCAATTTAACTAATAAAACTCCAAATCGCAATAATAGATATGGGCCTAGCCTATCCACGAATGGCCTCAATCTTAGCTGGATCTATCATAATGCCATATGGGCCTAGCCTATCCACGAATGGCCTCAATCTTAGCTGGATCTATCATAATGCCATATTTGGACACCATATGCCTCAGAAATGCCACAAACTCTAACCAAAACTCACATTTAGAAGACTTGGCATAAGGATGATTCCTCAGTGTCTAAAGTATAATCCTCAAGTATAAGGTGTACTGCTCTCGTCTTCGGGATTATACCAAGTTATCATCAATGAAAATTTAAAAAAAAATTAAAGATAAGCCTGAATACACAAGCCATCAGATTCATAAATATGGAAGGGGCATTAGTCGACCCAAATGACATAAGTAGGAACTCATAATGGCCATAATGGGTCTAGAAAGTAGTCTTAGGAATATCTATTGGCCTAATCCTCAATTGATGATAACCCGACCTCAAGTCAATCTTAGAAAGCACTACAGCTCCCTGTAACTGATCAAAGAAGTCATTAATTCAAGGCATGGGATAATGATTTTTCACTATCACCATATTAAGCTGTTTGTAATCAATACACATATGCAGAGTTCCATCCTTCTTCTTAACAAATAAGACAAGCGCACCCTACAGAGAAATATTTGATCGAATAAAACCTTGATCTAGCCTGTAATTGAACCTTAAGCTCGGCAGGGGCCTTACAGTAAGGAAAAATAAAAATAGGCTTAGTGCCTGACTCCAAATCAATGAAGAAATCGACATTCTCTGGAGGTAACCCAAGGAAATCAAGAGAAAATGCATTTGAGAACTTATAAACCATTAAAACTAAATCAACAGAAGGAGAGTTTCTGAAACATCTCAAACATGTGCCAAATATGCTAAGCAACATATGGATACCAACCTTTGAGCCCAAACATATGAGATAATACCGACCAGTGTGCGACTAGTAGATCCCTAATACACTACAAGAGGTATACCAGGCACGACCAAGGTAAAAATTTTGGCATAACAATCTACAATCGCATGATGAGGAGTGAACCAATCCATACCCAACATAATGTCAAAATCAAGCATATCAAGCAATAACAAGTCTGTCAGGATGTTCTTCCCCTAAATAGTAATAGTTCATGATATGTATACCCAATCCATTATTATAGAATCCCTTATGGGAGTTGAAACATGAAGTGGTACTGAAAGAGGCTCCATGCTCATCCTCAAACAAAAATAAATAGATACACATGAATATTGTAATGACCCAATTGGTCATTTTTTACTTTATCTGTGAAAATTACATTTTTACCATTTTGTAAGTTTCTTGAGCCTACTTTGAACTATTTGAATAGTTAGAACTGAAATCCTGAGTTTTAAAAGTTGAAAATATGAGTTTTGGTCTTTTGGAAAGCTTAAGTTGTTGAAAAAGTGAGTTTTTGTGTCATTCTGAGTTTCAAAGGCCAGTTAGGGGATCTTTCAATTCCATTAGCTCCAGAATATCGAATCAAAACTACAGAAAGTTACATAACTTAATTTAGAGTTAAAATGAGGTTTTTAGGCCCAAATTTGTGATTTAGTCGTTTCTAAAATCAAAATTTGACTTTAGTCAATATTTGGAGTTTTGGAAGCTCAGATCGAAATTTTGATAGTCCCAATAATTCTAGATGGTAAAATAATGCTAAAGATGATCTCGTCATAATATTTGGAGTTTCCAAGGGTGGTTTTGATATTTTGAGTCTTAAACTAGTTTTATTGGCTTGCATTGGTAAATGTGTCACGGAGACCTCAGAATCAGATTTCAATAATTTCGTTGAGTTTGGATCATTATTTCTGGTATGAATACATGTGAAGTTTGTGAAATTCTGAGTCAAGATGAGTTCCGGGGGTCCATTTTGAGCTTTGGCATTGACTAGTGTGAGGGTATCTGGTGCAACCCAAATTTGTACTCCGCCTTCATAGAGGTATATGCACTTTTGTTCTCCGTGATCGCGGACAAGGATCCGTCTTCGCAGAGTACATTTTTGCAGAGTCATTTTTAAAGATGCAAAACCCCCATTTTAACTCTATTTTCAATATTTTAAGCTTTGGGAGGTGATTTTTGGAGAGAGTTTTCGGAGAAATCTTTTGGGTAAGTGTTTCTAAAATCATTTTGAGTAATTTTATGGTTTTTATCTTGATTTTGGCTCAAATTTCATGATTTTGGATGTCCAAAATTGGAGATTTTTGTCTATGATCTTGAGTTTTTAAATGAGGATTTCTCTATTGATTTGAACTCATTTTTAGTGGGATTTTCATCCACGAACTCCATTTTTTGCGTAGAATCCAATTCTGAAATCAATTTCCACATTTGAAACTTTTGAATTTTAGCCCTAATTTTAACCATTTTGCCCCTAAGCCTAAAAATATGCCAATACGGTTATCGAAATGCATCTTTTGATGCATAGAATTCATTTTTAATAGTGGTTGATCGATCCATGGATCATTTTGAGGGTTGAATTGATTAAAAGCTTGTCTGAGTGTGATTTCAACATGGAGGTAGGTTCGGCTAATCTTTTTGTGACTAGATTTGAGCTATTGCGCATGATATTGTGATAATTGTGAGATATAGATTGAATTGTGATCCGATATCATGACATGATTGAATTTTATGAGAATAAGAGGCTGTTTATGCTAAATATTGAGTAAACGGTGATCCTAGTAACTAATTGAGATAAAATCTTATGTTTTGAGATAATTGTGATTGCCATTATCTTAGCATGAGACTAGAAATAGTTCTTAGTTAATGTTGTGACTAATTGATGATGAGCATGATCACTGTAAGAGTTATGCGCCCATTTAGGGTACTTGTGGAGCTTGTTTCAATGACATATAGTTATTCGCAATTGGTGATGAGATAGGACATGGTATGTCCATATAATATTAATACTTTATTTTTGCATTTGTATGCACATATCTTGAATTTACTAGTTGTATTGGTATGCACAAATCTTATTCTCAGTAGTTGCATTGTTATGCACATATCTTATACTAGACTAGGTGCATTGGCATGCATAAATATTAATTCTTATTGGGTTGTATTGATATACACACATGATATATATGATTGATTGCATTGGTATGCACACATTTGATACATGATCAGATGCATTGTTATGCATATTTATCACTGCGATTAGTTACTATGATAATGACAATCACAATTATCATTTGTGCTCACCCCTACAATCACAACCTATAGTATAGTGGAATCGCAGGTCATAACCATTGAACCTACTGGGTACATTTTGGCGTACTCACCCTTACTTTATTTCCTTCCTACAAATCGAGTACAGGGACTCGCACAGGATAGTTGATCACTCTAGTTGAGTTATTATGCTTCTATATAGATATTACTGGTGAGACTTAGACTTTGAGTTGTCGGGGATCTTTGGGACTCGATTTATTACTTTCCTTCAGACTTATATCAGATATTATGAGATAGTATTGTATTTGCTATTGAGAATGTTGTATTTACTTTTCAGTACTATTTTAGATGCTTTTGTACTCATTACTCCAAGTTTTGGGAGAATTCTTATGTCTTTGAGTTTTTTTTGGCTTTATTTACCTTTTTTCAGTTATGATCCAGTCTGGGCCGTGAAATCTCCCTACCTATTCATAGGACCCTACTAGACGGTAGCTCTATACAGTTGAGACCAACAAACCTACGATTTCGATACCAACTTGCCATGACCCAACTATATAGGTCATGATAGCTCATACCTTAATCCTTCAATAGGCAAGCCTAACCCTGACCCGGAATGACTAGTAATGGGTGTAAAGGGACAAGGCAAACCAACACCTATCCATTGATAGTCTAACCATAAAGAATAGACCAAACACTCAGTAAACATACAACAAATACTAGCCAATCCTCTCAGGACCTGGAAGTCACCTATACAGAACTACTATAGACATGATACAATATTGCTAGGTTGTTGTAGGTCCTGCATCATAAATAGATACAAAAAGTAGGCTGAGTACAAGAAACATGGTACCTAGTAGGCATCATTGGCCGACTGAGTAAGAAGAATAACTAAAGAAAGGATAAGCTCGAATATAACTCCCCAAGTGGCTAATCATATGAACCAGAAATGTATGCAGGCAAATATAGAAGTAACTATGAATTGGATAATGGGGTAGTGATTCACATGGGTGTAAAGCCTTACTATCTATTCTTGTATACCGATCCCATAACCCAAAAGGTACATCGACGCACAAGGATAGGATGAGGAGATGTATATGGGTGTAAAGTTTAATGGTGCCAAGTCTCTACTGATCTCGTAATCAAATTATGTGTGCGGACTCAAAAATATGACAGAATAACTAGGCCTTTTACTTGGATTGTATACACCAACCTGGCCTTTAGCCCAGGTTATGACCTGGCTTTCAACTTACGCTACAACCTGGCCTTTAACCCAGGCTATGTAAACTATGGCCAATTGGTCTGACCTAGCCCTTAGGCCTCAGACTAGTCCAATATGCTCTCTATTGATATCTCTTTTAATGGTATAACCTCTACTATATAGCTTCTAATTAGGGGTATATAAAGTTTATCTTATCCTTGCTTATACACTTCCTAGTGAGAGGTTATGTGCCAAATCATGGGAAATGCTCAGGCCTTTAACAATACGAGACCTTACTTTGAATTCTAATGTGACATTGTCTGTCACCGCTATATCCAAGTAGCGTTAGATGTAGAGCTGCAACATTCCAAGATAGCTAGCCAATTATATGAATAATTAGGTTCTCATATCATCAGCCTATCTAGGCTCAACTCTACATATTCAAGTCTGCTAATCTGGTCTACAAGGATCTATGCCTCTCAAGTTACATCAAATATAAGTATAACAATCTACCAATCCTGACCAACACAGGTCTATGGCATCACTAGCCTTAACCTAGACTAAATCCCAAAAATATTAAATAATCATAAATACGATGGAAAATCAATATTATCAGTCACATGAACCTTTACCATATTAATAGGTACTCTATGAGTCCTAGATAATCATGAATACAATAGGCAATCAGTATACCAATCACAAGTATTCTCAACATGCTAGGCAAATACTTAGACAATCACATATATCAAAATATTTCCAACATATATGGCCTCGAACCAACTTTCCACTCAATATTCGTACTTTCTAACCAGGATTTACATATCCTAACGTAGTCTAGGAGAAGAGAGATCCTAGCCTACCTGAACATCAATCATGTGCACTCCAAATCACTTCATAGACACTTTTCCCTTCTAAGTGGTCTCAGAATGCTGCCAGACTGTCAAAAATATCAATATGATTGTTTTGACACTAAGATCACAAGAAATAGACATAAATAAAACTTGAGGCCAAAAAGCGGGAAAATGGGGCCTACGCCCTGAGTCTTGAAACAAATCATGTATAATAATCCTTACAGCAACCTGAGCATATACCTCAAATTAGAGCTCTATTTGATGCTCAAGATAGTACAAAATAGCCCAACAATGAATGATATTTCTTTTCGAACCATAATCAAGTAAACAATAGGTTCCAATGCAATTTTACCTCAAACTCAGCCCAACACTGAAAACACCACCGTGATCATCTTAGAAACCCAAAATTTACTAAAATCCATCCAAAATGATTGAGAAATCAATTTTCATAGTTTAACATCAATACAAAGAAGCAAAAACATTAAAATTACCTCATATGATGAACCAAATGCGATTTTCGACACCTCCATGACATACTACTTGAGATGTCACACAAGTTAGCCTTTCTCGATTCGGCTTTTGAATGAAGAAGTTATAACTGATAGAAGTTTACTCTTTCCTTTGTTTGAATTATAGAAATATATCATACATATGTCGCCCTAAGTTTTTCTTCGCAACTGCGCCACGATTGCGGAGTACAACATAAATGATCTCCGCAGGAAGTCCTCCGCGATCACAGAGTATTAGTCACCTAGCCTCTGTAAGTCGGCATGCTAGCTTGTGACCGCATAGTCTGGGTAGCTATGTCACGACCCAAAATTGGATTGCGATTAAAGGGAAGTAATATCAAGTAAAAGCAACCACAAGGCTTGATACTATATCCTAAAACCTGTAGCCATGTGTACAAGAGCATCTAATGTAGTCTGAAAGAGTAAACAGAACTGCCTCAAATGAAAATACAAAGCTCTCTGATAATATCTAATATAATGTTTGATATAGAAAACAACAAAGAAAATCTCAAAAGATCCACGACCGCTTGAAATCTGAAACTCACTGCTAAGATTTGGGATATAGATGGAAAAAGAATTTGATAGAATGAGATCAATTCCCCTAATGTAGTCCTTATGCTTGATCTTCAAGGAGGAAAAAATATACGGATGAGTATACCGAAATGTACCCAGAAGGTTCAATCGACTAGGTAAGAGAAATCAACAAAGTATGTAATAATGAAGAATTTTAGTACCTGCATTAAAAGAGTTAGTGCACAATAAAAGTATACATAAGAATAAAATAAGATAACAAAGCAAATAATAACTGATGCAATGCAATGATGTGTTTATAAAGAACCCATGGGGATCTCGTCAGACCATATACCGAATATCCCTCAACCTTGCCACCTGTCCGTGGTCAAGAGGTGTTACAATATCTCAACCTTGCCACTTGCCTGCGGTCAAGGAGTTTGAAAAGTGAAACATCTCACCCTTGCCTCCTGCTCGGGTCAAGGGATGGTACAATGTAATATGAAATAAATGTATGTCAATGATGCAAATCAGTTTATATATAATAAAATCATGACAAGAATAATGATACATAATCATCATAGAATCATGAAAGATAATAGCAAGTGCCTTAATTAGTACCACAGACCATCATGATGTCTCTGAGCAGTATATTTATATCAATAGTCAAGTGCACCAATAATATCAGACCTCACTCGTCCTAAAATAAACATATGATACTCAAAAGTATCTCAAGATACCATCAAGATTACCACATAACTTTCCAAATAATAATACGAGTCTCAAATCATCACAATAGTATCCAAGATATCTCAATCTCAAGATTTCATCTCAATTTATCAATAGAGTCACAATTTCCTCAATTTTCTACATAACCGGTATCATATGTCCTTTACAATTCTAACATATCAATCCATTTAGTCATGAATCAATCTAAATCTTATATCACATGAATATATCCAATAACTCAAATACAGTCCAAAAAGGTTAGTCGAACCTACCTCGATGCTAAAATTGCACTCGGAAAAGCTTTTAATCAACTCAAGCCTCCAGACGATCACCGAATCATTGAACCACTATCAAAAATAGATACTACGCATCAAGAGATGAATTTTTACACCCATATTGGCATGAATTAGACATAGGTGCAAAATGGTCCGAAGTTCCTGAGTCTGGAAATTGACTTAAAATCATAAATCCATGCAAGAAAAGGAGTTCGTGGGGTGAAAATCTCACTAAAATCGAGTTCAATTTGAAGGAGAAATCATCAATAAAAGTTTTCAAATCATAGACTAAAAATCCCTAATTTTTTACATTCAAAATCATGAAAGTCTGGACAAAATTAAGATAAAAGTCATAAAAATTAAATTAAATGATTATAGAAACACTTACCCAAAAAATTTCCATAAAAATCGTCATCAAAGATTAGCCCAAAAGCTTGAAATGTTTGAAAATGGAGTAAAAATGGTGGCTGTCAGATTTAATAACTGAACAGATGAAAATGTATTCCGCGAACGCGAAAGAATATCTGTGAATGCGGAGCACTGAACCATAAAGACTTCCACGAACAGGGAGTTGGGACCTACAAACGCGGAGCCTAAGACTGCTGCACTTTGTGAATGCGAAGACCCAGTCCGCGAACGCAGAGAAGAGAAGTTCAACACCTCTGCGAATGCGGAGGCTAAGGCGTGTGCACGGAGAAGAGTTTTAATTGCACCAGATTTCCTCTTACAAGGGCAAAACCATCTCAATTCCCAACTCAGAACGGCCCCTCGGGATTCACTTGGAATCCAAATTTCACAAACCAAACATGTACTCTTACCGGAAACGGCAATCTAAACTCAGTAGAACAATCAGGATTCAATTTTGAGGTTTCCTTGACACAATTTCCAATGCAACTCACATAAACTAGTTTCAAACTCAAAACATCAAAATTGCCCTCGACAACTCTAAAAATTATGACGAGACCATTTCTAGTGTCAGTTTTACCATCCAGAATTACTAGAACTGTTAGAATTTTGATTCGAGCTTTCGACCTCCGCATGGTGACCAAAGTCAAGATTTGGCTCCGGAAACAACTAAAACTACGACTTTGGGCCTAAAAACTTCATTTTAACTCCATTCGTTTCTGTAACTTCTCCTAGACCAGATTCGATGTTCTAGAGCTGATGGCATCAATGGATCTCCGATCCGACACTCAAAAATTTAGAATGGTAGAAAAACTCACTTTTCAACAACTTAAGCTTCCAAAAAGGTGAAAACTCATATTTTCCACTTGTAATACTCAGAATTTTAGTTTTAAGATAGTTCAAAATAGGTCCAAAGCAACTTAAGAAAGGGCAAAACATTAATTTTCACAAATAAGCTAAAAAATGGCCAACAAGGTTATTACATCATTCACCACTAAAAATAATGTTCATCCTTGAACATAAAGAGAAAAGAAGTAACTAAGGCCTAAAAAAGGCTAGGATATCTGGCCCGCATATCTGACTCCAATTCCTAAGTAGCCTCCTCAATAGGAAGGTTTTTCCACTGAATCGTCACTAAAGGTATATCATTGGACCACCACCTTTGGACCTGCCTGTCCAATATAGCTACCGGCTCCTTTTCATAAGACAAGTTTGAACCTAACTCAACTGAATCATAAGAGATCACATGGGACTCATTTGGAATGTATTGATATAGCATGGAAATATGAAATACAGGATGAACCATTGATAATCTCTATGACAATACCAACTCATAGGCAACCTTGTTAACTTTCCTCGAAATCTCAAATGGGCCGATGAATCTAGGACAAAACTTTCACCTTTTCCTGAATCCCATCACACCCTTCACGGGTGAAACTTTCAGCCAAACACTATCACCAATTGAGAATCCAAGAGGCCTAATCCTCCAGACAACGTAGCTCTTTTGGTGGCTCTGGGCTATCAAAAGTTTACTCCAAGATAGTCAAATCTGATCCATGGCAGCTCAGAGAAAAATCAACACCCTAACACCTCAGCTAAACCTAAATCAAACCACCCAATGGGCTATCTACACCTACAGTCATACAAATCCTCAAATGGTGCGATCTGGATGCTGGAATGGTAGTTGTTTTTATAAGCAAACTCTCCCAAAGGCAAGTGCTTATTTGAACGGGCCCCAAAATAAATCACCTAAGCCCGAAGTATATCCTCCAATACTTGCATGGTGCTCTCTGATTGTCTATCTTTCTAGGGGTGAAAAGCTGAAGTCAAATCCAAACGAGTACCCAAACTACATATAGAGCCTTAAAAAAATTAAAGGTGAACACGGACCCTCTGCCTGATACTGTAGACACTGGAACTCCATGCAATCTGACAATATCACGGATATACAACCTAATCAAATGTTGTGCACTGTAACTAGTCTCTACTTGTAAGAAGTGAGTCGACTTGATGAAATGATAAACACCCACCCAAATTGAATTGAACTTGCCTAAGGCTTTGGGCAATCCTATAACAAAATCCATAGTCACCCGCTCCCATTTCCACTTGGGGATAGGCATCCTCTGCATCAATCCACCAAGCCTCTAATGCTCATATTTTACCTGTTGGCAATTCAAACACTTTGCCACGAACCTCGGTATGTCCCTTCTTATTTCGAACCACCATTAATGTTGTTTTAGATCATGACACATCTTTGCCACTTCAGGATGGATAGAAAATCTAGCACAATGGGCCTCCTCTAATATAATTTTCACCTAATCCCCTACTTTAGGCTCACATACTCTACAATTTATCCTTTAAACATCCTCAGAATCAATACTAGCTTCCTTGGCTTCACCCCGCAATACTTTATTGCACATCAAGCATAGTCTAACATCTTTAAACTGATGAGCACAAATCTGATCAAGCGATGAAGATCTAGCCTAAATAAAGACCAAAACACTTTGAGGAGGGGAAATATCCAACCGAACCATCTGTCTAGCAAGCAACTGAACCTCCAAAGCTAAGGGACTTTTCTTAGCCCTCAAGAATGCCAAACTCCCCATACTAGTAGACTTCTAGCTCAAAGCATCTACCACTACATTTGCCTTCCCCGAGTGATATAGAACAGAGATATCATAGTCTTTTAGCAACTCCAGCCATCTATATTATCTCATATTCAGATTATGCTGAGAAAAGATGTATTTGAGAGTCCGGTGATCGACAAAGATCTTGCAATACACCCCATTAAGATAATGCCGCCACAACTTCAACACAAACACAACCGTAGCCAACGCCAAATCATAGGTAGAGTAGTTTCTCTCATACACCTTCAAATGTTTAGAGGCATATGCTATCACCTTCCCCTTTGCATTAATACACCACCCAAAATTACTCTAGAAGCATCATAATACACCCCAAATGGAACTCCCTCCTTCAATAAAACAAGAATAGGTGCTGAAGTCAATAAATCTTTGAGCTTCTAAAAGCTCGCCTCACACACCTCTGACCACTGAAATGTCATATCCTTCTGAGAAAGCCTAGTTAATAGGGCTTCTATAGAAGAGAAACCCTAAACAAATCATTGATAATACCCCGCCAAACCAATGAAACTCCGAATCTCAGTCACATAAGTAGGACTAGCCCACTCACAAATAATTGTTACCTTGGCTGAATCTACCATAATACCCTCTTTTGTCACCACATGCCCAAGGAAAGTCATAGAATCGAGCCAAAACTTACATTTTGAGAACTTTGCATGCAACTTCTCTTTCCTCAAGCTCTGAAGTTCAGTCTTCAAGTGTTGAACATGGTCGAGCTAACTCTTGGAATAAACTAGCATATCATTTGTAAACACAATCACAAGTATTTCCAAGTAGGGTTTGAACACTCGGTTCATCAACTCTACAAAAGTAGTCGGGGCATAAGTCATCCCGAATGACATCAGCACAAACTCATAATGACTATAATGGGTCTTGAAAGCAATCTTTCGGATATCAAACTCTCGAACTCTCAACTAATGATAACTGGACTTCAAATAAACTTGAAGAATACTGAGGCACCTTGCAACAGGTGAAAAAGATCATAAATGCAAGGCAAAGGATACTTATTCTTGATGATCACTTTTCTTAGCTGACGATAATCAATACACATATGCATAGTGCCATCTTTATTCTTCACAAATAAGACAGGAGCACTCCAAGGAGATATACTCGGGTGAATGAACCCTTTCTTCAACAAATCCTCCAATTGCTTCTTCCACTCTTTTAACTCAGCTAGAGAAATTCCATAGAGGGCAATGGAGATGAACTTACTACCTATCTCTATATCAATAGAAAAGTCAATATCCCGATCCAGAGGAACACCAAGCAAATTAGTCAGGAATACATCCATAAACTCTCTAACAACCCTAGTAGTCTCTAATGATGGTGACTCTTGAGCATAGGTCCGAACATGAGCCAAATATGACAAGCATTCCTTATCCATCAATTGACAGGTATACATATAAGAAATCACTCCCTTAGGATAGGAGCTAGGTGCTCCGGTCCATATCATCTAAGGCAAATCAGGCAATACAAGGTCACAGTCTTCACATAAAAATTCAGAATAGCATGTTGAGGCAATAAATAGTCTATACCTAATATCACATCAAAGTCAATCACATCCAATAATATCAAGTCATCAATAGTATCTCTCCCCATAATAGTCACAACACAACCCCAATACACCCGATTCCGCACGATACACAAATAGGCTCGGCAAGAGGCTCACACATAATATCAAGATCCAAATAAGGTGATACATAAGAATAAATAGAGCCTGGATCACATAAAATTGAAGCTCCGCATCAGAGTCCTCTACGTTAGCTCTATCTAGAATAGCATAGCAAACTCTACGCCCACTACTAGCTTGTGGGCCTCCACGGGCTCTACCTCTCGCCGTACTACGACCTCCCTAATATTACCTGTCATGCCCTAAGAGGCATATCTAGTTGTTAGTGTTGAGGATGAATGAGCTGGCTGAGATCTTGAAGCCTGGTCGAAAGTTACACGATATGGACAATAGTTGATGGGTCGCCCAACCTCATCACAAACTTAGTAGGCTCAGGAATCCTGAATCTAAGATGATGGCCCCGATAAACCACCATGCCTGGGTGCACTAAAAGAGCTATCTCAGCTTTTCTGAGTAGGTTTAGACCTGTCACCACTGTCAACTGTGGGGATGGCTACATGGACTGCCCTGCCCTTATGGCCTCGCCTTTGAAACTCTCTATCTCATAGTGAGGGTCCACTAAACTGGACGTGCTGATGAAATCTCTTCTTGCCATCCTGTCTATCATGTCTAATGTGATCTATCATGTGATCTTGATCCACCGCACTCTAAATGTGCCTCTAGCCAGAACTAAGAAAGTTGTGGACTCCTAAAGATACCCCATCAATCCCTTGAAGAAACATTGAATCCTCTCGAACTCGATAAGGGTACTAGATAAGGCATATCTAGAGAATGTATGACATCTGGCCTCATAGTTTGAAACAAACATAAAACCTTGTTGAAGTATGTCAAACTAATCTCGATAGTTATTTGAAGGCTATATGGCACGAGTCTCTCCAAGAATACCTCTGTAAATGGCTCCATGTCATAACTAGAGATCCAACTAGTCTATGAGCCAAAACGGATCTCCACCACTCCTTGTCAAGGCTAGTGAGCTAGTAAGAGGTATGAGCAACTCCATACATCTAAAGGATCGCCAGATTACATAACCGATCCTCACACTTTGAAAAGAAATCATAAGCTATATTGCTAGGGGTACCATCAAATCTCAAGGGAGCCAATCGTACAAATCGCTCAAAACTCTTCTGCTTAGCTTTGGACATAGCAGGACTAGCAAAAGATGGTGGAACCAAACATTTGTGGGATGCAATATAGGGACCAATAGCCAATCCCTGAAACTGTGAACCAAAACTCGGTCGAGATGTTTGGGGCAGAATCGTAGAAGTCATAGGATGATCCACTAGGACTGAAGAAGGACCAACGTTAATCATGGTTGGATCAACTGAAGCTACCGAAGGGCCAACTGGTGTTGTAGGAGTTGGTGCATCAATAATAACTAGAGCCGAAGAAGCTCCCTCCAATCTAGCCAAAAACCCATAAAAGTAGCTCCTAAACTAAGGTAGTAGCATTAGGGATTGGAGATGGTGAGATATAATGTGTAGTCCTCTATGTCTCATACTCAGGCTCTGGAGAAGCCAATCTAGTCTGTCCTCTGAGCAAAGCTTCCCCTCTAGCATGTCCCTAGCCCTTTTCCTTTTCATGAGGCTTGCCTCAACCATGAGTGGGAGCCACATCATCTGGCTCAGACTCTCCCATTGATGGTCGGGATATACTAATTGGCATTTGCGCAGAAGGAGCACATTAGACACTTTAGAGATAGATGATATGAAAAAATGCAGGAATAGAAGAAAGAGGTGAAGGCTTTTCTTATCAAGTTCCCTGTAGACTCTCGAAGATTGGTATAGATGTCAACATACTGATCCATGAGACTCTACTAGACACCCTGCTCTTGACTTATGAGCCCAATGAACTTAAAGCTATGATACCAAACTTGTCATGACCCAAAATCGAATCACAACTAAAGGAAAGTAATATCAAGTAAAAGCAACAACAAGGCTTAATACTAAACCCCAAAATCTGAAGTCATGAGTACAAGAGCATATAAAGTAGTCTGAAAGAGTAAATACAACTGTCTCAAATGAAAATAAAAAGCTGTCTGATAATAATACAACGTCTGACATAGAAACCAACAAAGGAAATCTCGAAAGGTCTACGACAGCTCGAAGTCTGATCTTCACCGCTAAGATCTGGGATAGAAGGAAGATGACTCTTATAGAATGAGATCCACTACCCTAATGCGGTCCTTGTGCTTGATCTATAGGGAGGACACAAAGTCGGGATGAGTACATCAAAATGTACCCTTTAGGTTCAATCGACTACATAAGAGAAATCGAAGAAGTATGTAATAAGAAGAATCCTATCACTTGTATTAAAGGGTTCAATAAAAGTACATATAAGAATAAAATAAGACAACACAATAATAACTGATGCAATGCAATGATGTGTGCATAAAGAACCCGTAGGGGTCTCGTCAGACCATATACAAAATGTCTCTAAACCTTTCCACCTTCCTATGGTCAAGGTGTTTAACATGCTAACCATCTCACCCTTCCTCCTGTCGGGGTCAGTGGGTTTTATAATAAGTAGTACATCTCTCCCTTGCCCCCTGCCTGGGTCAAGAGGTTTGAAAAGTGGTATATCTTAAAA
The DNA here is from genome assembly GCA_029948455.1 of Solanum rostratum. Taxonomy (NCBI): domain Eukaryota; kingdom Viridiplantae; phylum Streptophyta; class Magnoliopsida; order Solanales; family Solanaceae; genus Solanum; species Solanum rostratum. The sequence goes on from CM057049.1 coordinate 25,575,020, forward strand.
GTGGAACATCTAACCCTTGCCTCCTGCTTGAGTCAAGGGGTAGTATAATATAATATGGAATAAATGCATGTTAATGATGCAAATCAAGATATATATAAAACAACATGACAAGAATATCGATACATATTCATCATCGAATCATGAAAGACAATAGCTAGGGCCACAATTAGTACCACGAACCATCATCATGTCTCAGAGTAATATATTTATATCAATAGTCAAGTACACCAATAACGCCAGTCCTCACTCATCCTAAAATATTCGCACGACCCTCAAAAGTATCCCAAGATTCCATCAAGGTTACCGCATAACTTTCCAAATAATAACACGAGTCTCAAACTATAACAATAGTTTCCAAAATATCTCAATTCTCAAGATTTCATCTCAATTTATCAACAAAGTCACAATTTACTCAAATTTTGGCATAACCGGTGTCATATTTCCATCACAATTCTAGCATATCAGCCCATGTACTCGTGAATCAATCTAAATCTTACAATTATCTCATGAACATATCCAATAACTCAAACCCAATCACAAAAAGGTTAGTCAAACCTACTTCAATGCCGAAACCGGACTCGGACAACCTTTCAATCAACTCAAGCCTACAAACGATCACCAAATCAATCAATCACTATAAAAAAATAGATGTTATACATCAAGATATGAATTTTGATACCCATATTGGCAGGAATAAGGATTAAGAGCAAAACACTCAAAATTGGGGCTAAAATCCAAAGTTCCCAAATTTAAAATCGACTTGAAATTATGAATCTACACGAGAAAATGAGTTCGTGGGTGAAATACCACCAAAATTGAGTTCAAATAGAAGGAGAAATCATCAATTAAAGTTTCCTAATCATAGACTAAATATCTCTAATTTTTGACATTCAAAAATCATGAAATTCAAGATAAAGTCAAGATAAAATGTCATGGAAATTAATTAAAATGATTATTGAAACACTTACCCAAAAGATTTCTAATAAAACCTTCATCAAAGATCGGCCCAAAAGCTTGAAATATTAGAAAATGCAATAAAAAAGGTGACTCTCAGATTTAATAATTGAATAGAAAAAAAAGTACTCCGCGAACGCAGAGCACTAGATCACAAAGACCTCCGCAAGCGTAGGGGTGGGGACTGCGTATGCGAAGCCTAAGACAGTTGCACTCCATGAACTTGGAGACCCAGTTCGCAAACGTGGAGAAGAAAAGGTCAACACCACCGCGAACGTGGAGACTAATGCGCATACACGGAGAAGAGTTTTAACTGCTCTGGGATTCCTTTTACACCAACAAACTTAACCCAATTCTCAACTTGAAATGGCCCCTCGAGATTCATTCGGAATCCAAATTTCACAAACCAAACATGCATTCATACTAAACGTGACGATTCGGACTCAATGAAATAATCAGAATTTGATTTTGAGGTTTTCACGACACAATTACCAATGCAACTCAAATAAACTAGTTTAAAATTCAAAATAATAAAACTGCCCTTGCCAACTCCAAAAATTATGAAGAGACCATTTCTAGCGTTAGTTTTACCATTTGAAACTACTGACCTGTCAAAATTTTGATTTGAGCTTCCGAACTTCGAATGTTGACAAAGTCAAACTTTGGCTTTGGAAACATGTAAAAATGCATCTTTTGGCTTAAAAGCTTCATTTTAACTCCGAATTTAGTTTTGTAACTTCTCCTAGACCAGATTCAATGTTCTGGAGCCGATGGAATCAACGGATCTTTGATCCAACACTCAAAACTCCGAATGGTCAGAAAACTCTCTTTTTCAACAACTTAAGCTTCCAAAAATTCTAAAACTCATATTTTCCACTTTTAAAAATCACGATTTCAGTTCCAACAATACATATAGTTAAAAATAGGTCCAAAGCTACTTACAAAAGGGAAAAATAGTAATTTTCATAAAAAAAAACTCTGAAATAACCAACAAGGTCATTATAAGCTGGCCTCCGCAAATGCAACCTAGGTGCCCACGATGATGGAGCATTGTGGTTTCTGCACTAAATTTATACTATTTTCTATTTTTTCAACAGGTGTTCAAAACTCGTTCAAAGCCCCATACACCAAAAAAGAAAGAGCAGACCCCACTAAAGACGAGAGTGAGGTACAACAATGCCATTTTTGTCAACCCCTTTCTTACGGAGCGTTCAAACAAACTATGCAACCCTACCAAATTTGATGTTTCAAATCTAATGACGCAGTCAAAATTCTCATATGAAGTCATAATGAAAAAATGAGGGTCCCACTTCTCAAGTCCATGATTACTCATTTCCACTGAGGGGCCCAAATGATCCCGGAAGCCTCGAGAACTGAACGAAAGGTCATTGTAGACCAAGCTCAATATTTTGGAATTAACTGTACTATCAAAACTTCCATTCAGACATTTTCCAAGAATGTTGTTATAAATCAACTATTGGCCTGTTCTGAAGGCTAAAATGCAAAACTCAGTACAAACTCACACCAAGTCTTGGATATTTGAACCGACCTTGCTTCTAGCCTAATTTGGTCATTTTGGAGCTGATGGAACTAGCAAAATTTTGTTCTGGGGCCATTTACCCATATTTTACTTCTAAGAGGACTTTTCAAGCTTTAACAAGTTTCCAACATGCAAGACTACACAACTTCCAAATGAACAACCAAGCAACTAAACTATCAGTGCCAGTAAGTCATAAATGACCTAGGATCCCTATAAGGGTGCTTTGACCGATGAAAATAATGTAGAAACACAAAAATAACCTAGAGGGACATTATATATAATTAATAGAAAATGAAGGTATAATTTAAAATAGCTTACCGAAGGTTTTCTGATAAAAGACCCTTGAAAAATTGCCTAGTCAAGCTTAGAAATGTTAAAAATGATGGAACAAATGAAAATCCTGACTTTCATGAAAGTAACATTCACTGGAAATCAACCTTCTGAGATCATGGCTTGTGGCCTGCAAAAGTGGAGGTTAAAGACAACAAGCCTCTGCGAATGTGGACAAGGCATCCCCAAGTGTGGAAGTCAAATTAGTTAACCCTCTACGATTGTGAGTCGAGTGACAAAGCTTCCGTGAATATGGTACACCTTACAAAACTATGGAGGTCTAACTCAAGACCTTCGAGAACGCATAAAAGATGTTGCAATCGCAAAGAACTAGGCACCATGCATCAGATCTCAACAAATATCAGACATAATATTCACAAAATGGACCCTCAGAATTTGTTTAGAACCCCAAACATACAAACTAAATATGCTACCCTACTAAATTCAATATTCTAAACTCAATGAAATCATCTTAAAATGAATCAGAGTTCTTCTTGACCCTGAATCTGATTGGTCGCTTGTGGGACAATGTAGGCACTCGAAAGACCAAAACACTATTAGAACGCCCAAATATTATACCAAAGGTATATCTAGAGCTAAAATTATCGCAAAACTAATGGAACCATCAAAAATATAATTCTAGCACTCAAACTCAAAATGTCGACCAAAGTCAAATTTAAGTCAAACTTTAACTCAGTTTCCAACTTTAGACCTCAAATCCACATAACCACTCCAAATCTAATTCTAGCAACTCTACGTGACAAATTTTAACATTCTAGATTGATGGGATTAACAAAGTTCCATTTTGAGACTCAAAAGTTTAAATGACTTTGAAATTCGAAATTAAGCAACTGAAACCTTCAAAACACAACTCTTTAGCAAAATCTCAACTTTTCATAAAATTTTCAAAAATCAACTTTCTCAACAATCAAATAGCACTCTGGGCAACTACGGGGAGGGGTAAAATGGTATCATATGGAGATTCTAAAAAATGACCTTCAAGGTAATTACATTATCCACCACTAAAAGTCATGTTCAATCATAAAATAAAGGACATGCCTAAAGTCTCAAAGAGATGAGGATAAAGGACCCACCTGTCAGACTCAATATCCCAAGTTGCCTCCCTCACGTGTCAATGTCACCACTGAACCTTCAATGATACTATCTCCCTAGTCCCCAGCATTTGGACTTGTCTATAAAGTTTGACTATAGACTCCTCCTCATATGTCAAATCTAGACTGAAGTCCATTATATCAAGGAAAATCACATAAGACTCATTTGGGATGTAACGTTGCAGCATCAAAACATGAAACACTAGATGTGCTAAAGATAGGCTAGGTGGTAAGAAAATCATGTAGGCCACCTCTCCAGCTCAACTCAGTATCTTAAATGGACCATATACCTAGGTTTGAGTTTGCCCCTCTTTTCGAACCTTAGGACACCCTTCATGTGCGAAATCTTCAACAAAATGCAGTCATCCTTCATGAACTGTAAGGGTTCAACCCGTTTATTAGCATAACTCTTATGATGACTATATGCTATTAACAACCGACTCTTAATTAGCTATAACATCTCATTAAACCTCAAAGAGAATTAGTATCTATTGTATCCACCTCAATAGAATCAAACCAACTGATAGGTGATCTATGTTTTCGACAATACAAGGCCTTAAAAAGATCCATCTAGCTAGTATAGTAATTGTTGTCGTAGAGCAAACTCTGCTAAAGGCAAATGCTTATCCTATTGAGCCCCAAAATCAATCACACATGCCCGAAGCATATCTTTTAATACCTGGATAGTCCGCATGGACTGACTGTCTATCTAGAGGTAAAATGTTGTATTTATTCTAATCGAGTATCCAAACCATGTTGTAAAGCCTTCCAGAAATGAGAAGTGAACAACAATTCTTGGTTAAAAACAATAGAAACAGGCACCCCATGAAGTCTAACAATCTGACTGATATAGACATAACTAACTTTCCTGTTGAATACTTCACTTTGGCCAAAATGAAATGAGCAGACTAAGTTAATTGATCCCCCACAAAACATGTGGAGTCATAACCACCTACAATAGTAGGCAAACCTACTGAAAGATAGCAACTCTCTCCCACTTTCATATAGGAAAGGGCATTTGCTAAAACTCTCCACCAGGTATCTTGTGCTCATACTTCACCTGCTGATATGTCAAATACATAGACAAATATTTTGAGATGTCCCTCTTCATGCCACACCACAAAATAATGCTGACTCAAGTCATGATATACTTTTGTTGCTCCTGGGTGGATGGAGTAATGGGTATATGAGCATCCTCAAGTATCAATCTGATAAAGTCATGCACCTTGGGCATACAAAATAGGACCTTTGATCCTCAAAACACCATCAGACGCAAGCATGACTTCCTTGGCCTCACCCCTAGACACCTTGCCTCAAATGAGATAAAATTTCTCATCCTTAAACTGCTGCTCATGGATTTGATCCATCAGAGAAATATTGGCTTCCATGAAAGCAATTACCTCATCCTCATCAGAAAGATATATTCTTACTAACCAATTGTCCAATCTAGCCAATGGTCACTTCTCAACTTGAATAGAAGCAAGACTCCCTAATGCAAGAAGCCTTTTGACTTAATGCATCAACCACTATATTGCTCTTTTTAAAATGGTGTAGAATAGTTAAATCATAATGCATTAGAAGCTCGACCTACCTCCTTTGTCTCAAATTCGAGTCCCTATTGCTAAAGATGTACTTCAAGCATCAGTGATTGGTGAAAATCTCAAAATGAACCCCATAAAGATAATACCACTATATTTTTAACAGAAAAACAACTGTTGCTAACTCTAAGTCATGGGTCGGGTAATTCATATCATATTTCTTCAACTTCCTAGAGGCACAAGCAATCACCTTTCGTTTCTACATAAAACACCTCCTAAGCCAACCTCTGATGTATCACAATACATGGTGAAATCAACACCCTCCTTGGGCAATATCATAATAGGTGCGATAATTAGAAATATCTTAATCTTTTAAAAGAACTCCTAACAATAATCTAACCAATGCAATGCTACATTCTTCTAGGTGAGTCTGCTCAATAGAGCTACTAGGGTGGAGAAGCCTTGAACAAAATACCAATAGTTTATGACCAATCCCATAAAACTACAAATCTTTGTAGCTGAGGTAGGTCTACTCTACCCTTGAATAGCCTCAATCTTGGCTGGATCAACCCTGTTTCCCTTCTTGGACACCATATGCCCCAAAAATGCCATCGAACTAAGCTAAAATTCACATATAGAGAACTTATCATACAAATTTTCTTCTCTCAATCACTAAAGCACAATCCTCGAATTCCTTTCGTGATTGTCCATAAGACTTGGAGTATACCAAGATATCATCAATAAAAATAATCACGTATGAATCCTAGTATGGAAAAATGACTCCATTCATCAACCTCATAAATGCCCAGGGGTGTTGGTCAGCCCAGATGATATCACAAGAAACTCATAATGGCCATCTCTTGTCCAAAACGTAGTCTTGGAAATGTTAGACACCCTAATTTTTACCTGATGGTACCCGAACCTCAAAGTAATCTTGGAAAACAGTGTTGCTCTTGGGAGTTAGTCAAACAAATCATCGATTCTAGGAACAGAGTATTTGTTCTTGGCAGTTACCTTGTCAACAATCTATAGTCGATACATATCATGATAGACCCATCCATCTTCTTCACAAATAGAATTGGGTTCCCTAAGGCAATATACTAGGATGAATAAACCCCTTAACAATTCCTAAAGCCAATCCATTAGCTCCTTCAACTCTTCTAAAGACATATGGTAATGAGGAATATAAATGGTCTTAGCTCAACATCAATAGAAAAGTAAATATCCAGATCGGGAGGGACAACTGGAAAATCGATATACATCCATGAGCTCTCAAACCATAGGAATAGACTCCATCAGAGGTGAATCAACACTTGTATCTCTAATAAAAGCTAAATAAGATAAGCAACCTTTGTCAATCAACTTTTGAGTCGTGATATAGGAAAGAACTATACTAGGATAGCAACCACATGAACCCTTCCACTCTTCCCTTGGCCTACCAAGAATAGCTAGGGTTGCTACCTTAGCATAGAAATCAAGAATAGCACGATATAGAGAAAGCCAATCCATACCCAATAGACGTAAAAAAATACCATATCAAGATTAATTATATCTACCGAAGTATAATAACTTGGTAAAGATACGAGATAGGATCGGTACGCCTGATCTACCAACTAGATCTCTAACTAGGTTGGAAACATGCACATGCATAGACATGCAATCACATAGCAAGTCAAATCCAACAAAGACATAGGTAAACACATATGAAAAAGTAGATCCATGATCAAACAACATAGATGTGGGTCGATGGAAATGTTAGAATAATACCTGTGATAAATGCATATGAGGCCTTAGCCTCGGGCCTCCCTAGGATGGCATAACAACGAGCTCTCTAACCTCTACCTGTATAACTCACCCCTCTACCACCCTGCTGAATTAGGGCACCACTTACTCCTCTACCTCTAGTAGGACCATGCCTATCGAGTTGAACCCAACCACAACCTTTAGTCTATAGGGATGGACCTCTAGTTAGAGGTGCTGGATCTCTGACTGGGGATACTGAATAAGTATGATGTGGACCTAAATGAGTCTGCAATGGATAGTAATGAATCATGTGACCAAGATGCCCACAACCAAAGAAAGATATCAAGGTAGAAAATGGTAGTGATAGACTTGAAGCACCACTCTGACTCCCATGGCCTACAAGCTTATACAATGAGATACATAAGCTTTGAATAGAACTATAGGAACCAAAATAATCCTATCCACCTTCAGATGTTGACAAGGATGTATGAATTCCTCGGTGCTAAAATAAACCAGTCCGATGAACAGAAGCTCGGCCTCTAGATGAGCCACTAGAGAATTGACTTAATGAATGGGCCCTATTAGGGTCCCTAAACATCTCCCTCTCCATTAACTCTGCCTCCTTAGTAGCACTCACCACAACTCGGAAGGAACCCTCTCTCTAGACCCCAGAACATTACTTACCTGATAGCATAAGTTAGTCCTTTAAAAAATATTCAAACCCTCTCTGTCTCGTCAAGGATAATTGTTGTAGCATGTTAGGCTAGCTAGAAAAAATGAATGTAATATACTTAGTTACTAACAACCTATCCTACCTCAAACTCTTGAATCTCAAGCAACTCTCTCCCTCACACTCCAAGGGAGAAAATGGTCATAGAAAGCACTAGAGAATGCCTTCCAAGTCATTAGAGTAGCCCCGATTGAAAAAGATCCTATATTTTTTCTACCACTCCCTTGCCAGTTTACAAAGTTGAAGAGCGAATAACAAATACTATGGGACACGGCTAAACCAATATTCATTAACAACTCTCTACAAGTTGTCAAAAACTCATAGGCACCCTTAGTCTTTCCACCATGAAACTAAGGTAGGTCCATCAATCTGAACTTCTCAAAACGGTGCAGCTTATTCTCAGTTAATGTAGATACAAGTGCACCTTGAACCCCAATTGTTGGATCAATGTCAACTGTAGGAGCTACTAGTGGCTGGCCAACCTAACTTTGAACTCTCACCCTAGTTTGTGATTGACTAGGTGTGCTTGTTGCACTACTAGTCTGTGCCACACTCTTATGAATGCCTAAAACCTAAAATAGAGTATTCTATAGAAATGGAACATTTGCGCACTCAAGAGGAATCTGATCTCCTCTAACCTCAGCCTCAGGCTTGGGGAAGATTCCACTTTTATGATCTTTGTCTAGTGCCTCTCCTTGGGGTCTACCTCGAGCCCTACCTTGTCCTCTAACTCTGCCTCGACCCCAGGGTGGGGTCTTGGTGATAATCTTAGGAGCTGCCTTCCCTCTTCCATCAAAAGTTGATATTCTAATCATGTCCATCTACTAAAAGAAAATGTGATAACTCAATACTCACATAGGAATCCATGTACGACTGATTTGAAAGAAGTAAAAGGATTTTTCCTAACAATCTTCATAGTCTCTCAAGGCTAAGTAATAGACATCTCCTGCACAAATTCTCAAGACTTGACTAAATTAGGCTTGTATACTTGAGACCTAAGAACCAATAATATAATTCAATATCAAGTAACCATGATGCATGTCTATTTTATGATATATATCCTCTAATCACCTCAGACCAAAACCCATAAAGGACTTACATGGAACATATATTCACCAAAAAAGAACTTAACCGCTGGAAAAGACCTTAGCAATAAGAACCTACTACAAGAGATTTCGACTGTCGAAAGAGATCTTAACAAATAACACTAGCCGGTAAAGACCTCAAATTCAAGTACCAATATCTTTCATTTATTAGTTTTCATAATCCAATGCAAATAAGCATATGTACAAAGAATGAGTATAAAGTGAAATTCATTACAAAATGCAATATAGCCCAACATTTACATCAATATTCATCAATCAATGATTTCCAATATTTGTGAAATTTATCATATTCAAATTCCACATTACCACGTTAATTTAGAAAGTCGTATTATTTTCTCACACCCAAAACCAACTCCCCAAATAAGAAATATAAGGTTCAAGCCAAAAATCGTAATCACTCTAGTGCCAGAACATTTCCCTTTTAATTATACTCCAATGTAGCACAATCTAGTGAAACAATAATTCATAATAAAACTTTGAAGCTAAAGATACCAAAATCATGAAATTTGAAGAGAAAGGGTAAAATGGCCCCGAAAAATTCAATCCCACAAGATAAGGTTCAAACTGAAAATTTTGTTTGAAAATGTATATGAAGGTTTTAAAAAGCTAATGGTGAAAACTATTTAAAAAAATGGAGTTAAAATCACTCCATATCACCATTTTTGTCAAAAACAAATTCTCCATAAAACCCCCCTATTTTCTTCAATTTAAATTTCTAAATGTGATATAAAATTAAGAATTAATTAATAAAAAATGAAGATATCAGTTAGCAATAGCTTAGACAAAGGTTTTTTTTTTTTTTTTGACAAAAGTCCTTTGAAAAATTATCTAATAGAGCTTGAAAATATTAAAATTGGTGGAAGATACTCAAATTCTGACTTTTGGGAGAAAGTTATTGTTCATCTCAAATTAACCCTTTGCGATCGTGGCCTAGGGCCCATTGACACAGTGGTCATATCAATTGACCCTCTGTGGTTGCGGCCTGGACTCCACGAACGTAGAGAGTCGATTGATAAAGCTTCTATCAATGTGGTACACCTCATATGAACATGGAGGTCTAGCTCAAGATCTTCTTAAATGCAGAAAGCATGCCAAGACCTAAAAGAACTAGGCACCGGACATCAGATTAGAGAAAACATCAAGCATAAAATTTATGGAATAGACCTTTGAGATTCATTTAGAACCTCATAAATAAAAATTATATATGTTACCCCACTATATCTGATGTTCTGGACTCAATGGAATTATTCGAAATCAAATCTAAGGTTTTCTTGACCTAGAGTGATTAATCCAAAACTAGGACAACATAGGCACTAGAAATATCAAAACATTAACGAAATGTCCAAAAATTGGATAAAAGCTAGTTCTAGAGCTAAAATCACCTCTCAAAACTAATGGAACAGTAAAAAATCTAATCCAAGCATCTAAACTCAAAAGTTAGGTTTAATTCAGTTTCTAACTTCATACCTCAATCGACGTAACAAATTTAAATCTAGTTCTGACAACCTTTCTAGACCAATTTCCATATTCCAAAGCTAATAGAATTGATAAAATTTCATTTTGAGACTCCAAACTCCAAATGACTTCGAAACTCAAAATTAAGCAACTTAAGCCTTCAAAATCTCACTTTTTACCAAAAGCTAAAGTTTTGAAAACAAATTGGAAAAACTAACTTTCTCAACCAATCAAATTGAACTTGAGGTAACTATTAAAAGGGATAAAGTGATAATTTTATTAAAACTTCTAAACAAATAACCTTCAGAGTCATTTCAAAAAGCGTACCAAACGTCAAAAGCACAAATTCAATGTGGCGCTCAAGGAGGGATTAAGTCAATTTTATTCCAACAGAATATTCTATCTGTCCCTAAGTCTAAACTACAAAGCAATAACAAGTTTTACATGATCTCATTTCAAATATTGTCACTTTAGTGAAGACTTACATAAAGGTAAAGTATATGGTATTGCAATTGCATGTGTTGAACATTCTTTAAAGTGTAAAATGCTTCATGCATGCGTGAAATGAAACTTTCTATAATGACCCTCTAGGTCATTCTTATGTTTATGAATTTATTTTACTAATTTGAGCATGTGCATGGCGACCTCGGGTTATTTTTGACTTGTTGGGACTGTTGGTATGGTTATTGGAAAAGTTGTTTGTGATATATGTGGGTTTTTTAGATGATGGTTCCATCAACTCTGGAGTGGCAAAATTAGGCTAGGACATGTGTAGTTATATTAGAATTTGCAAATTTAATTACCAAAACCAGTTAATAGTTAATTTGTTAACACCCTCAGGAAACATACCTCAAATGAGAATTTTGATAGCGCATTTAGCTTCAAATGTTTTGATATCGACTTCGTGAGATTTAACCCCCGAGGGCTTTCTATTAAAAGTTGCATATAAGAAAGTGGGATCCACATTAGAATGGAGGATGATCCATTGAAAACTCCGACCAAAATATTGGACTCAAAACATCAAAATTATTAGGATTACATAGTCTTGTGAAAATCAGAGACCGAATGAGTCCGAAACATAAAAAAAAGATTGAAAAGTTGCTGAAAATGGAGCAGTGATATGGTACACAGTTGTGCTGCCATGTGGCATAGTCTGGCACCAACAAATGGTAGTAAGGTGGAAAAGGATCAGATGTCTCTCTCTCTCTCTCTCCCTATATATATATATATATATATATATATATATATATATATATGTATATATATATAAGTTTGCACCGCATTTCCAATCTTATTTTTCATCTAATGTAAGTGATTCATAAGACTAAGTTGTGTATTTTTTCAAGAAAAACATTACGAAAGTGTGAAAAATTGCTTTTTGTCTGCCATTCGAGCTTAGCAGCATCTGGAAATGATCAGAAAGGGGAAAGCTTGTGTGGACTAATTAGAAGCATGAGGAACCATCTTCCTTGTCAGGTACTAATTGTGGTCATTGAGTTGGGGACTTGTAGACGTCTCAGGACACTTTGATGAGCATCAACAGATCTAGATACTTTGTAGTCTCCTTCTATTTTGGTGGCCGTCTTTTGTATTCAGACATTGGCTCTGTACACTATAGTTTTGTCTTGTATATGTAGAAGATTCTCTTGGTTATATATATATGTATATGTATATATGTTATAGCTTTGTGCAGACGATTTCCAGGTTCTGAGTAGCTTATGTTTGGCTCAGTTATATGTTGTTATGTTTAGTGATTGTATTGCTATGTTTAATGATTTAGGAAAAATACTATGGATTTGGTTGTCTTTCCTATTGGTGGGATCTTATAGGCCCCATCATGATCTAAAAAATTAGGTCATGACAAGTTGGTATCAAATCTTAGGGCTCATTTGTCTTATCTATATAAAGCTACCGTCTAGTAGAGTCCTGCGAATGGGTGCGGAGATGTCTGTGACTTATCTTCAGGAGACTACAAGATGTTTAGGAAACATCCTATGTTGTTGATTTTTGTCGTGTGATACTGTCAATGGTCCCTCAATCTCGTGGAATCTAATTGGTTTGTTCCTTCACAGATATGTTGTGTAGAGGTTGGACTTTTAGGTAGGGATAGGGCTACGCCATTATTCCCAAATAAAGAGTGGGCCATAGAGCCCGTTTAATAGAGATAGGATGCCCCAGCTCCCCCATAGCCTGAGGAACCAGTCCCTTAAGTTACCTTTGTGGTTACACTCGAGGTACATGTTATTATTGGGCAAATCCTAGCGGCACTCAAAGCCTTATAGCAGGGCAACTCTAGCCCCAACTCCTCCAGTTCAGGAATCAACAGAGCCTGTCGCTTTAGAGGCTCTGGCATAGCCAAAGGAAGCTGTATCTTTCCAGAATCAGCAGTTGCTCAATTATTTCCTCAAATTGACTCCCCCGAGGTATTAAGAGCGATTGGAGAGGATACCCATGAGTGTTTGATAGCTTGTATGGAGAGATTATAGGTATTGAGATTTTTGGAGTCCCGAGGCACAGAGTTTACATCCTATCAGTTGGATAGGTTAGCTAGATAGTGGTGGAACCTAAGGCAAAGAGTTTACATCCTATTAGTTGGATGGGTCAACCAGACAGTGGTGGTAGACTTTAAGGTATACCAGACCCGCCCGATCCACCACCTGTGACTTAGGTAGACTTTTCTAAGTGTTCATGACCACATTTGTTCCTAGGGGCCTTGGGAATAGACATAGTTATCAATTTATTCATCTAGAGCATGGCACGATGATAGTAACTCAATATAAGGTGCGATTCCAAGAGCTCTCTTGGTATGCCATAACTATTTTACCAACAGAAAAGGAGTGAATCCATTGTTTTATATGGGGCCTGAGACCTTTGTTGAGGGTTCACACATATGCACTAATGACTTCAAGCCAACCCTATGTAGATATTGTGGATCATGTTTGCATGATTGAAAAGATTCTTTATGAGGCCCGTGAGGGAGATAATAGGTGGGCCCACAATTAGGGCAGCTACAGTGAGATTCGGTATAGGTTTAGGGAGCATTTTAGCATTCTCAACAGATTTCCTAGAACGAGCCACCTTATTCAGCCAGCTAGAGCTCCAAGGCCCTGGAGGCGGACGGTACCAGCTGCAGCAGTTGATGGAATAGAGCCCAAGCATCCTTAGGGTATTATGAGTGTGGAGATCTAGATCACTGTTCTCGAGAGTATCCCATGTAGAGAGAGAGGTCTCGGATAGGTTGATCTACTCTGCCATTGACCACCAGAGATAGAGGTCAGGCTAGAAGTCATAAAGATGACCAGTACGACTCTAGAGATGATGTTATCTCACGTATGATTACCTTATGTCAGTAGTCGGCTTCATGTTTACTTGATCCAGGTTTCACCCTCTTACATATGTCTATTTATTTTGTCACTTTTTTCAATATGAGCTTCGAGCCTCTTTTATTCTAGATTTGTGTATCGACCTTAGTAAGGTGTTACTAGTGGGGGATCAGATGAGCAGGGCAGTTGTAGTGACTCTTCATGTTTGTGAGATTTGGACAGGGCCAGAATTGTCGAACGGACTTGATTTTGATATTCTCTTTGGTATGGATTGTTAGCTCCACATTGTGTTATGGTAGATTATTACACCGGGACAGTTATCATGGCTACACCTGATGTGTCTTTGTAATAAGATAAACCTCTGTTCATTATACAATGATTGGTATTTTGTTCTATATTCAGGCTCATAAGTTGGGCCGACAGATTGTTTAGTATACTTGGCCATGCTTGTGATGTAATAGTTGAGGCCCTATTTTGGAGACAGTTCAAGTAGTTGTTGGTCTTAGATATGTTTCCTGCTGATTTGCTGGATTATTGCCAGGAAGATATGCAGATTTTTATATAGAGGGCAGATTACCATTCATTGAGGGTCAGGGCAGAAGATATTCTAACAATCGCATTCTGGACCTGTTATGGCCATTATGAGTGGTTGATTATGTCTCTTGGGCATATTAATGCCTCTTGTGGTATTGTGGATTTGACGACTTGCATGTGCTGGTAGTATTTGTTAGAGTGGACCTGTTGAGGGCCTTATTTGCCAGGGTTTGGTCTGGTAAATGCTATATTATGGTTGGCTTATGAGTAACTGGAATTGCTAGATAGACGATATGCATCAGGGTGGATTGCGGAGGCTGGCTATAAGTTATACGATGTTGATTCTTGATAGTTTTGGTTATTTAGTTTTGGTCCTGGCGGGTGTTTATTAATATTGGTTTATTTTCTTTGCTCGTGGTATGTTTCTTGTGATTGAATATGGTGGCTACCGAGGACCATGACTGAGAGTGTGATATATACTTGTATGCAGAGAAATATGTAAGGAATCTATCAGTGATTAGTGTACTAAGTATCGTTGTACTTGTGGAGGTCTAACATTGTCAAGAGTGTGGGTAGTTAGTATGTTAGTATCTATTCCATTCATGAGGATCTGCTGTCATGTTGAGGCTATTGAGGGTTGTCATGTCAATATTCTTTTACATTAAGATGGGGCCCTGACTATTTGCTACAGTACGAGGGTTATTGTTATTGTGATTGCTTAATCAAATAGTGAAGGGAGGGGGCTAAAGTCCTTACATAGAACGTAATTATATTAGCTATTGGTTGTAGTTTTTTTGGTTAACCTATGAGTTATTGGTGCTGATCTGTGGGAATTGATTATATGAGGAAACTAGGAGCGGGGTAAAATCCATATAAGTGTATACCTAGTCTGTGATTTCCTATTACATGCTAGGTGATTGAATGGAAGAGAATGAATAGTGGATCTTCAGGATCCCTTACTGACTGGATACTGATGGCTAGTTACCTTCTAGATAGTTGAAATTTTGAGATTTTGGTTGGATATTGAGGATGCCTATGACTGTGTGTGCACTACCTACGGTGAGTTTGGGGTTGCAAACCTTCTACATTTTAGGTGGGTCGATGAAATGAGCAAAGCTATGATAGATTGGGTTGGTTGGGATTTTAGGGCGAGTTGCGCCAGTGGCATATAAGTGAGTTAGTCACGACTCGGGACTAGGGCCAAAAAGTGACATGGTGAATGGCAACCCAAGAGTCCCTAAACAAGCCTCAAGTATCCAAATCCACATCATCGGTTCGGAAAGAACATTCAAATAGTAACACATAGTTCTAAGGGACGGGAGAATAGGACTCATGTTATGGGGACAATATGAGGCTTGGGACTTTCCACATTTCCACACCAATATATGCATATAACCGGAGATGAGATTTCCATAAATCAGTCCATAAGAACACATAAACCAAAGACCATGCATAGCATAAAGATTTTAGAGAGTCCACATATTGTCCAACAAATACCTCCAATCAAGATAGAATGAGGGCCAGGATATGTTCCGGGCTCACCCTCAAAACAAGAAGGAAATCTAGAATACCATAAGTAGAGGGGGATGGCTTGTCCTTGGAGGATGGGACTCACCACAAATACTCTTCTGGATCAGACTAATTGTAAAATGGTTGATAATCGAATTGCTCGGCCCTTACATGGTAAAATGATGTAGGCATAGAGTATGTGTTAGTACGCTTGAATGTACTAAGTATGTGGGCATGCAATGCATATGACTTGTTAAACCTGCACTTAAATGTTAGATGAAAAGATAGGCATAATACAGAAAGAATCGTATATCAACGGAATAATATATATACAAGATACCATGAAATTCATGATCCATGAATGAAATGATGCTCATATATAACGGGGATGTGACCTCAACTGACATGAGTAAGACCAAGAGAGCTATAACTTGGAATCCCGATGAAATCCCCTCATTGGCACAGAGGTGGTCTACTTGCCAAAGGTAAACCATACTTCACCTTATGGTAACATATCCTATTTTGTATGAAGCAACCCCCTTACGGGAACATATCCCATTTCGGAAAAGATTTTTCATATCATATCATAATAATACTTCACCTTATGGGAACATATCTCATTTCATATGAAGCAACCTTCCTTAAGGGAACCTATCCCATTTCGGATAGGATTCTTAAAACATATGCCAGGCACATAGTTCGAGGAAAGGGAGAGGGCCCTTGGGGATAGCCTTGATGCCCCCAATCTATCGGTGCTAAGATGGCATCCCACAAGAATACTTATACATATATGTGCTTTCAAGAGATACAATATTCATTTCAAAACCGCAATTCATTTCAAAACCGTTCAATGCACATTTAGGCTCAAATGTCAAATCATAAATCACAATCATGATACTCATGCAAGGAATAGCTCATTTACATATACAAGATGGTGCAAGCACTCGAGATACTCAAAAGGTCATAATGATAAGACATGTATGTGATCACGTTCTTTTCATAACCAATGGCTTATCATAATCATATCGAAATTATTTCATAAAACATATTTGGGTGTAAGCCACTTAATAATTTCCATATACCAATATTCATGAATGCAAATGCAATGCATGATGTGAGGATAGCATGGGTAACATAGATTCAAGTTAAAATCAACATCATAATGTGAAATTGAATAAATTCATAATTAAATCAACATCTAAATCAAAATACAAATCACCCATGCATAAATCAACTTTAAAAGGGGACATGCATGTTCATAACTTCATATCTCAATGTAAATCATCATAATAGTGATCAAAGAAGATTAAAATCATAGGTAAAGTACAACCATACATCAATTGGATGTAATAAAATCAAATAATGAAAACTCATATTTTAATTGAATTAAAATCCATGAAATCAATTGAAAGGAATTTTGGGTCTTCTTGGTTGACAGGGACCAAGAATCGATCTCACATACCTTGATTGGGAAGATGAATTTGAGAAGAATAAGCTTGAAGTTAAATCCCCAATTAAATCCTAGCTTGAGTCTTGAGAGGGAGAGTAGAGAGTATTTGAGAGTTGATCTTAGGGTGAGAGGGTTTAAAGAGAGTGAATTAAGAGAGGAGGGATATCAGCTGAGTTTAGGGGTTTTGGATAGGTAAAAGGTCACAATTCATAATTAAAATAAATCATAATTACATAAACACCCTTAATGAAATGGGTAAAATCTGAACCGTCAGGTCCATACAGCATACGGTCCGTGAGCCATTACACGGACCGTGAACAGTGACTGTGAATCGTCGCTTTGATAAATTTTGCGGTGCCAATACTTAGAATTTATCCGAGGCTAAAGTGTACCATACCGACAGTTACACAGCCCGTGTGATGCTACACGGTCGTGTCAAGAGCCGTGTGATGGAACTTAGAAGAATCTTGCACAAAAGGTTACGAGATGGTAATTTCGTACTTAGAAAAAATTTTCGTTGCGAGCCATACGGTGGGCCTCACGGCCTGTGACACACCACACAGACCGTGTGGGTGGCCGTGTGCCCTAACTTGGTCCAAAATCCTCTGTCGCATTTCCGTAATCAAAATTCATGGCCAAGTGCCTCTCCGCGGAAGGCCATACGGTCCGTGTGGCTTCACACTAGCCGTGTGGGCCTCCCATAGAATGACATTTGGTCGAATTTTTATCCCGGGTCAACAATATGAGATCCAGTAAAGTCGTTCGAAAATCTGGGTCCTTACATCATCTCCCCCTTGGGAACATTCATCCCTGAATGTGTAACGACAATGCTTGAGAGCTTGAATTAAGACATGAAACATCCGAACACAAGGTATAATGCATAGTCCATTAAATCATAAAGTCTTTAAAATCCATTTCAAATGTATTCAAATCATCCAAACATCATAAAAAATCATTTTCGTGCTCATGTATGCATGTCATATCATGACACTCAAGAGAAAAAGAATTAGGACTATTTAGAAGAGGATCGACCTAGTACCTTAGGCTTGAGTATACCGGAAGAGATGGGGATATCGCTTCATCATGTCCAATTCCTCTTCCCATGTAGCACTCTCCACGTGACGATTCCTCCATAGTACCTTCACCGAAGCCACATCCTTGTTATGAAGTTGCTTCACTTACCTATCCAAAATCTCTACCGGGACTTCCTCATAAGACAGGTTCTCCTCCACTTCGACTCCATCTAAAGGCACAATGGTGCACAATGGTGCTAGGATCACCAACTAACTTCCTCAATACAGACACATGGAAAACCGGGTGAATGGAACTCAAGTCTAAGGGCAACTCTAGCCTATAAGCCACGTTCCCAATCCGTTCAATGATCTCATAAGGGCCAACATACTGGGGGCTTAGCTTGCCCTTCTTACCAAAATGCATCACACCTTTCATAGGCGAAACCTTCACGTATACCCAATTACCAACATGAAACTCAAATCCCTTATCCTAGTATCTGAATAGGACCTTTGGCGACTTCGGGCCGTTTTCAACCTTTCTCTAATCACCTCCACCTTTTCCATGGCCTCCAACACCAAATCCAAGTCAATCAATGTCATTTCTCCCAATTCAAACCACCCCACTAGCGACCTACACCTTCTCCCATACAAGGACTCAAATGGTGCCATACCAATGCTAGCATGGAAACTATTATTATAAACAAACTCAATGAGGGGAAGGTGCTCATCCCAGTTACCCTTAGACTCCAACATCCAAGCCCTCAACATATCCTCCAAGTTTTGAATAGTCCTCTCAGCTTGCCCATCGGTTTGAGGATGAAAAGTGGTGCTCAACTTAATCCTAGCTCCAATTCCCTTCTGAAATGATCTCCAAAAGTGGAAGGTGAATTGGCTGCCATGATCCGATGATAGATCTAGGAACACCATGCAGTCTCACTAACTCTTGGATATAAAACCTCGCATACTCCTCAGCGCTATAGGTAGTCTTGATCGGTAGGAAGTGAGCCAACTTAGTCACGCGGTCAACGATGACCCAAATGGAGTCGTATAGCCTTCGGGTCCAACGCAAACCAGCCACAAAGTCCATGTTTACATCTTCCCATTTCCATATGGGAATCTCAATAACTTGACCAAGCCACCGGGCCTTTGGTGCTCTACCTCACTTGTTGACAACTCGGACATTCAGGTACGAACTTAGCAATGTCCATCTTCATACCATGCCACTGATACACTTCTTTCAAATCCCAATACATTTTAGTAGACCCTTGGTGAATAGAATAATAAGAGTTGTGAGCATCACTCATGATCACCCTTCTAAGATCATCCACATCTGGAACACAAAACTAGTCTTGGTACCAGAGCACACCATCTCCTCCTCGGGAGAACACCTCGATCTCCTTTTATGTAACCAACTTCTTCAATTCAAGCAACGATGGGTCTAAATCTTGCTTAGCTTTGAAATCAACCACCACGGAAGATTCTTCCCTAATTTGAACACGGGTACCACCATTGCTCGAATTGGCCAACCTGACACCCAACCTTGCCAATCGGTGAACATCCCTTGCTAACTCTTTCCTTTTCTCTCCAACATGTGCCACACTTCCCATAGATAGCCTACTGAAAGCATTGGTCACAACATTGGCCTTGTTGGGGTGATATTACACTAATGTCATAATCCTTTAGGAGTTCCAACCATCTCTTTTGCCTCAAATTGAGATCCCTTTGAGTGAGTACACATTGCAAACTCTTGTGATTAATGAACACATCAACATGAACCCCATACAAATAGTGTCTCCAAATCTTCAAGGCAAAGACTATCGCCGCCAACTTAAGATCATGAGTTGAGTAATTATGTTCATGCACCTTCAACTACCTTGAGGAATACGCTATTACCTTACCATGTTGTATAAGCACACAACCCAACCCAATCTGTGAGGCATCACAATACACCACGAATCCCTCTAAACTGTTTAGTAAAGTCAAGACGGGAGTTGATGTAAGTCGATCCTATAAAGTTTGGAAACTTCTCTCGCATTCATCTAACTGTTCAAACTTAGCCTTCTTTAGGGTTAATTTAGTCAACGGAGATGCAATAGATGAGAACCCTTCAACGAATCTTCTATAATATCCAACCAACCCAAGAAAGAAAGCTTTGAATATTTGAAGGAGTCAACGGTCTGGGCCAATTCTTCACGCCCTCGGTCTTCTTTGGATCTACCTTGATACCATCCACGGAAACCACGTGACCAAGAAAAGCCACTTCACCTAACCAAAATTCACATTTGCTAAAATTGGCATACAATTTCTTCTCCCTCAAGGTTTGGAGAACCATTCTCAAATGATCCATGTGCTCCTGCTCACTTCGGGAGTAAATGAGGATGCCGTCAATGAAGACCACCACAAAACTATCAAGGAATGGCTTAAACACCCAATTCATCAGATCCATGAACATGACCAGAGCATTGGTTAAGCCGAACGATATTACCACAAACTCAAAGTTCCCATACCTTGTCTGAAAAGCCATCTTGGGAATGTCATACTCCCTAACATTCAATTGATGATACCGAGAACGTAGATCAATCTTTGAGAAATGAGTAGCCCCTTGAAGCTGGTCGAACAAGTCATCAATCCTGGGTAATAGATACTTATTATTAACGGTTACCTTATTCAGTTGACTATAACCAATACACATCCGAAGAGATCTATTTTTCTTACAAACAACACTGGAGCATCCCACGACAATATACTAGGCCTAATGAGACATTTCTCTAACAAATCCTTCAATTGCTCCTTTAACTCCTTCAACTCCGCCGACGCTATACGATAAGGGGGAATAGAGATAGGCTGAGTATCCAGAAGAAGATCTATGCCGAAGTCTACCTCCCTTTTAGGAGAGATACCAGGAAAGTCTTCGGGGAACACATCCGAAAACTCATTCACCATAGGAACCGACTCAAGAGTAGGCACTTCGGACTCCATACCCCTGATCCTCACAATATGATAAATGCACCCCTTGGAAATCATTTTCCATGCCTTGAGGTAGGAAATAAACCGACTTTTAATATAGGAGTCACTACCCTTCCATTCAAGAATAGACTAGCTGAGATATTGGAACTTGACCTTCCGGGTTTTACAATTTATAGAGGCATATGATGCATGCAACCAATCGATCCCAAGAATCACATCAAAATTGAACATCTCAAGTTCCACAAGGTCACACGAGAAATCCTTGTGTAACACAAAAACAAGATAACCATGATAGACCCTATATGCAATAATAGATTCACCCACAGGGGTATAAACTAAGATAGGGTCCTTCAAAATCTTAGGACTCAAAAAAAATTTAACAGCTAACAGAGGAGTCACAAAAGACTAATTTGCATACTGGTCAAGAAAAACATAAGCATCAAAATCAATGACTTTTAGCATACCAGTCACAACATCCGAAGCTTCCTCAATGTCCTGGCAGACATGGAGGGCATAGAACCTGTTGTTCCTTGGGGAAACACCTTTGGGAGCTCTTTGTTGGCCTTGCCCGCCTTGAGCCACCTGACCTTGGCCTTTACGGGCATTCTTAGGAAAGTCAGCAACCTGGTGATTTTAATCACCACATCATCGAAAAAACCCAAATCCCTCCAACAAACTCTCGTGTGGAGCTTCCCACATTTGTTACATAGAGGATACTTCTGTCAACTACCAACCGGTGCCCTAAGAGGAGGTACCCGAGCATTAAGCGACCCAAGCAGCAGAACCTTGGCCCTACTGGAAGCGACCGAAGCCAGCACTTCGAGAACCAGAGAATCCATCATCAAAACGGGCCCTCTTAGGGTTATGTACCCTTCTCTCCTTGAGTTTCTCCCCTTCAATCTGTTTAGAATACACCATGAGTCTTGAAATATCCATATCTTGTATGAGCATGGTAGTACGGTATTCCTTCACAAGAAAATCGGAGATACCAGAAATGAACTTGTGCATCCTTGCACGGGGGTCAGCCATAAGTGACGGAGCATACTTGGAGAGCTTTGTGAATATGAGGATATAGTCCCTCACACTTATACCTCCTTGCTTGAGGTTGATAAATTCAGTCATCTCGGCCTCCCTAAGCTCAAGTAGAAAGAAGCAATCCAGGAACGCAAATCTGAACTCTTTCCAGTTGACATCACCACCGCAGACCCTCTCTATAGACCATTGGGTATACCACACCTGAGCTATATCTTTCAATTGGTAAGCAGTTAATTCAACCTTCTCCCAAAAGTGACACCCATAATATCTAATATCTTGGTGAGCTCATCAGTGAACTCTTGAGCATCCTCATCATCCGTCAACCTATGGAACTCCGAAAGATTCAACCGGGTGAAATCCCTCACTCTAGAAGCTGGCGTAGGATCCCCATGGCAGATTATCCTGCCTTGTCTAAGATTTCACCACCTGGGCAAGCATGGCAAAGGTTGTATGAAATTCACCATTCGAGATGGGTTCATTCATAGGCTCTTAAGGAGCCTGATCCTCATTAGCCAAAGCCGGCCTTGGGTAGGGTCTTCCTCGAGGCATCTTCTAAAATAGAGCAACGAAACCGTCAAGATAAGAAATCCAGTTACACAAGTGTTAGACGACATAGGACATGAAGAAGTGAGGCTATTCCTAGAACATCTCTGTAGCCTCCCACTCATAGGCATGGTGCACTTCACACCCATGAATAGGACTTTACTTGACGCGGCATGTTGAACTCCGAGGACCATTTATAAAGCTAGGGCTCTAATACCCTCTTTTATCATGACCTAGGACTAGGGCCTAGAAGTGACACGGCAAATGGGAACCCGAGAGTCCCCAAACAAGCCTCAAGTATCCAAATCCACATCATCGGTTCAGAAAGAACATTCAAATAGTAACACATAGTTCTAAGGGACGGGAGAATAGGACTCAGCTATGGGGAAAATATGGGGTTTAGGACTTTCCATATTTTCACACCAAATATGCATATAATCGAAGATAAGATTTCCATAAATAAATCCGTAAGACTACACAAACCAAATACCACACATAGCATAAATATTTTAGAGAGTCTACATGTTGTCCAACAAATGCCTATAATCAAGATGGAATGGGGGCCAAGACATGTTTCGGGCTCACCCTCAATACAAGACAGAAATATGGAATACCATAAGTAGAGGGGGATGGCTTTTCCTTGGAGGATGAGACTCACCACAAATACTCTTCTGGATCAGACTAATCATCAAATCATTGATAATCAAATTGCTCAGCCCCAACATGGTAAAATCATGTAGGCATAGAGTACGCGTTAGTATGTTTGGATGTACTAAGTATGCAACCTGCACTTAAATGTTAGATGACAAGAGATGCATAACATAGAAAGAATCGCGTAATCAAAGGAGTAATATATATACAAGATGCCATGAAATTCATGATGCATAAATGAAATGATGCTCATATATAACGGGGATGTGACCTCAACCGATATGAGTAAGACCAAGTGAGCTATAACTTGGAATTTTGATGAAATCCCCTCACCAATATAGAGGTAGTCTACTTGCCGAAGGTAAACCATACTTCACCTTATGGGAACATATCCCATTTCATATGAAGCAATCCCCTTACGGAAACATATCCTATTTCAGAAAGGATTTTTCATATCATAACATAATAATACTTCACCTTACGGGAACATATCCCACTTCGTATGAAGCAACCTTCTTTACGGGAACATATCCCATTTCGGATAGGATTCTCATAACATATTCTAGGCACATAGTTCGAGGAAAGATAGAGACCCCTTGTGGATAGCCTGATGCCCCCAATCCATCGGTGCTAAGCTGGCATCCCACAAGAATACTTATACATATATGTGCTTTCAAGAGATACAATATTCATTTCAAAACCGTTCAATGCACATTTAGGCTCCAATGCAAAATCAAAAACTTATGCAAGGAATAGCTCATTTACATATACAAGATGGTGCAAGCACCCGAGATGCTCAAAGAGCCATAACATAAGATATGTATGTGATCACATTTGTTTCATAACCAATGCCTAATCATTATCATATCAAAATCATTTCATAAAACATAATTGGGCTTAACCCACTTCATAAATTCCATATACCAATGTTCATGAATGAAAATGCAATGCATGATGTGAGGATAGCTTGGGTAACACAGATTCAAGTTAAAATCAACATCATAATATGAAATTGAATAAATTCATAATTAAATCAACACATAAATGATAGTATAAATCACCTATGCATAAATCAACTTTAAAAAGGGACATGCATGTTCATAACTTCATATCTCAATAGTGATCAAAGAAGATTAAAATCATAGGTAAAGTACAACCCATACATCAATTGGGTGTAATAAAATTAAGTAATGAAAACCAATATATAAAGTGAATTAAAATCCATAAAATCAACTGAACGGAATTTTGGGTCTTCTTGGTTAAAAGGGACCAAGAATCAATCCCACATACCTTGATTAGGAAGATGAATTTGAGAAGAATTAGCTTGAAGATGAATCCCCAATTGAATCCTAGCTTGAGTCTTGAGAGGGAGAGTAGAGAGTATTTGGGAGTTGATCTTAGGGTGAGAGGGTTTAATGTGAGTGAATTAAGAGGGAAAGGATATCAACTGAGTTTAGGGGTTTTGGATAGGTAAAAGGTCACAATTCATAATTAAAATAAATTGTAATTACATAAAATTCCTTAATGAAACGGGTAAAATATGAACCACCGAGTCAATACGGCCCCCTACATGGTCTGTGAGCCGTTACACGGACCGTGAACAGTGACCGTGAACAATCACTTAGGTAAGTTTCGCATTGCCAACACTTAGAATTTTTTTGAGGCTAACGTGTACCATACGGATGGCTACACGGCCTGTGTAACGCTACACAGGTCGTGTCAAGAGTAGTTTGATGGCACTTAGAAAAATCTTGCGCGAAAAAGTTACGAGACAGTAATTTCATACTTAGAAAAATTTGATGTTGCGAGCCATACTGTGGACCTCACGGCCCGTGACATACCACACGGACCATGTGGGTGGTCGTGTGCCCTCACTTGGTCGAAATCCTCTATCGCATTCCCACAATCGAAATTCATGGCCAAATACCTCTCCATAGAAGGCCATAAGGTCCGTGTGGCTTCACACTGTCCATGTGGACCTCCCATGGAACGACATTAGGTCAATTTTTTCTCCCCAGCCAACATTATGAGATTCGATAAAGTCATTCAAAAATCTGGGTCATTACATAGTTGTACCTCCAATATAGTCTATTATATAGTCTTTCCTTCCTCTATGGATACCGCACTGACATCTCTAGATAAGCCACATATGCTTAATATATTTTAGATTAGTGAAATAATTATTTGACTTTTGTTAAGGAACCGGAGCCTTTTTAGCTAAGGGATATTGGATAGTGGTGTTTCAGGGTTATATCGATCGTTAAGGTTCAATGGTGACATCGATTGTTGAGGAAGCTACCTAAGAGTTAAAGAAGGACATGTGTGACTGTAACCCAACTTATTTGAATCATCAAGTATGGCTATATCTTTACTTTTGCAAATGAAAGATATATTAGTGGGAGATGTTGTAATGACCCTCCAGGTCATTCCTATGTTTTTGCAATTATTTTTCTGATTTAAGCATGTGCATAGTGACCTCGTGCTATTTTTGACCTGTCAGGACTGTTGGTATGGCTATTGGATGAATTGTTTATGATTTATGTGGTTGAAAAATGAGGTTATTGATAAAGTCCTAATGAACTTCCTCAGAGTAGAACTCTGACGATGCTATCAGCTCTAGAGCGGCCAAACTAGGCTAGGAGCATGTCTGGTGCAGTTATATCATGGTTTGCAAATTTTTTCACCAGAATCAGCTAATAGATGACTTAGTCAACACTCTAAGGAAGTATGCCTCAAATGAGAATTCTGACGGCACGGTTAGCTCTAAAACGTTGAGTGTGGTCTAGAATGAGCCTTTGTTTGATATCGAATACTTTCGAATGCAATTTGACCTCCCAAGGGCTTTTCATTAAAAGTTGCATATAAGAAAGTGGGACCCACATCAAAATGGTTGGAAATTTCAACCGCACCATTGGATACGAAACGTCAAAATTATTAGAGTTTCCTAGTTCATTTGCGAAAATTGGAGTTTAAATGAGCCTGAAACATCGAAAAAAAGATTGGAAGGTTGCTGAAAAGGGAGCAGTGACATAATGTAGTTGTGCTACCACGTGGTGCACTCTGGTGCAGCCTCGTGGCAGTGAGGTGGCAAAAGGATCAAATGCCTATATATATATATATAAGGTTCTAAGCAGAATTATTATTATTATTATTATTATTATTATTATTATTATTATTATTATTATTATTATTATTATTATTATTATTATATATATATGTATATGTATAAATATTTTCTCCAACTTTGCACCGCATTTCCAAGCTCATTTTTCATTCGATTTGAGTGATTTAAAAGGCTAACTTGTGTATTTTTCTGAGAAGAACATCATGGAAGTGTCAAAAATGCTATTGACATGCCGTTCGAGCTGAGCACCGTCTGGAATTTATCAGAATGGGGAAAGCTCATGTGGACTAATTAGGAGCGTGAGGAACCGTCTTCTAAGTTCAGTTACTAGCTGCGGTCATTGAGCTGGGACTTGTGGATGTCTCAGGAGACTTGGATGAGCGTCAGCAGATCTGGGTACTTTGTATTCCCCTTCTGTTTTGGTGGCTATCTTTTGTATTCAATCATTAACCCTGTACACTATAGTTTTTGCTTGTATATGCAAAAGTTTCTTCTGGTTATGTATATTATTACTATTATGTATATATATAAGTATGTGCATAAATCTTTAGTAGCTCTATGTAGATGACTTCCAAGTTCTGGATAGCTTGTGTTCGGTTCGATTATATGTTGCTATGTTTAGTGATGGTATTACTATGTTTAGTTATTCGGGATAGATGTGGTGTTGCCCAAGATACACCTCCTTTTTAAAAGTTTAAGCGGTCGTTATCAAAATATATGAACTAACCAAGGTTAGGGTCAAACCGACAGGTAAAATTATCAGACTCAAAGTAATTGCAAACAAGTCAAGTGAATTAACCTACTTGTATCCCGAAAAGGTGGGGTTTGTAATTGTAAGAAAATAAACCTAAACAAGAACAAGTGTTGTGAAACTAGTGAGAGAAGTAACTAGTGTATTGTGTTCCCCATGATTACCTAACTTGGTATTACCAGATAATCATAATCTTTTCTAGTGTGTGACATGTAGAATGATAAGTTAAGTTGACCAAACCCTTTGATCCAGGCGAGAGATAAATTTCACAATGTGATTTGATCCATCCCTACAGTGTGACATTACTAACCCTTACCTATTATTCCAGTACAACCTCCCCTTGATCTAATCTGATTGATTAGACAAGAAGGATCACATCGAATTCTGTTAATTAATATCTCTTCCCATTCATTACTACCTTGATTGAGTCAGTAACAACTAGGTGAGTTCTAACATTGGCCAGCGTTAAAAAGTAACCAAAATGAAGAGAATTAATTAATCTATGCATGCACAGTTTTCATGAATTACGGGTTGCCCAGTTTTACCTTGTTAGTTCTTCATAGTTCCCACAACTCTAGTTGTGGATTTAGCTATGCATAATCATTGTAGATGAAAAAATTATAATAAAGAATAACATAATTAAGCACTTACAATGATAAAGTTAAGAACAAGAAATTCCAAATTCTTCATTAGAAATCACACGGTATTGTCTTTGATGTAAAAATCACAAAGCATGAAGTCACAAAGTTATTTCTCAAGTATCTCGTGTGTTTCCTTTGACAAGAAACCTAAAAAATGTATTTATAATAAGTAAAATACAAGTCCAAAATGAAATAGGAAAACTAGATTCAGCAGGATTTATGATCTAGGTTACGGGCCGTGCAAACTTCTATAGCCTGTACCTGGGCTTCGTATTTTTCATTCTTCAAAAGCTGGCTTCACTTCTATGAGACCTTTCTATGGGTCATATTCAGACTTATTCTTGTATAGTGTTTTCTCTGACAGCTTTCCAGAAACTCTTCCAATTCTGATCCTCGAGGCACGAAACCTAATTCATGACTCATATAATATTCTATGACTCGTCTGACAATTTGTGGATGCAACTTTAGAAAATATACCCTTCACTGGATCTTAACTACGAAATCCCTCTACAACTCCTGAAAGTATCCATAGCCCGTAGAGTGCTTCGTACTTCTTTAAAAACACTTCACCTATATCATGCCAAATCTTCTAAACAAACATAAAAACACATCAAACCCACTAACATCGCTTTGAGAGCACATAGAATTCCAAGTTTTAAGCATTAAAAGTGTTGTAGTTTGACAAAACATCAACACCCTAAACTTAAAATTGTTGTTTGTCCTCAAGTGACGAAGTCAATCTACATAACCAGTCTACTAAACACAGACCTCAATCTAATGGCACACATCATCTTCAAATCAAGCATAGATACCCACAATAATTCATCAATGCATATCAGATAGTCATCAAACAAACCACTGCAGATTAATACATATGATAGTGCAACAATGACAAGTAAGGTAACCACAGATAAGCAACAATCATTGAAATAGCCTAGAATCAATAGTGTAATTCTAGTGCCCTCACAAAAAGAAGTCACATATCCCACTCATAATAGTATTTTCATATTCAATCCTTGGGACTAAACATGATCCGTTACACTCACAACAGATATTTAAATATTGTGTTCAATACCATATGTTTGCCCCTATACTCACAATTATGACCTTCGACTACTTGGACT
Organism: Solanum rostratum; assembly: GCA_029948455.1. Taxonomy (NCBI): domain Eukaryota; kingdom Viridiplantae; phylum Streptophyta; class Magnoliopsida; order Solanales; family Solanaceae; genus Solanum; species Solanum rostratum. Next base: position 25,604,193 of record CM057049.1, read on the forward strand.
AGGATCAATATAGGACTTTTTTCGCTTATAACGTAGGCTTAGGGGGCTTTGGTATGATGTTTTACGAACATAGTGATTAATGGCCCTCCTTGACACTGCGTTCTTCTTCACTTTTTTCCCTACCAACAATGTCATTTTGTAATCATTCTCCCCTTCTCCTATTTCAAACTTTTCTAGGTGTCTTACTCATAGTTTTAGCTCATTGCTTCTTATCTTCATATTCCTTTTCTTTTTAGCTCATTGTTTAGGCATCTATGTATTTTTCTTGCACCCATAGCATATTTCTCCCCATTTTCTATATATCACTAGATTTCAACCAATTTATTGTGATTACCCGTGCACCAGCAACCCTCAACTTAGGCTTTTGGCCTGAGTTAAGATGCACAATATCCAACCTATGAACTTGGGCCACTTTTGGTGCCTACCCTCAACTTAAGCTTTTTGCCTCATTCAAGGTGCACAATATTCAAAGAACCAGGGCCAAATTCAGGATTTCATATTCAAAAAGGCTAGGTTACTTAAGTTTTTACAAAGAGAAGGGTACATGCAAAGCTCAAACATTGGGATCAAATGATATATCAAGCATTTGATTAGTCATTTAGGCGAAGTGGAGTAATATGAACAATGTCCTAAGATCCTTTCCTAACCAACTAACCTACAATCTAAGTCAGAGTAATAGGGCAAGTTCTGAATTGACACACATTATAAGAATGAAGCAAAGAAAGCTCACACATACATAATTGATTACACTATCAACATAGACTCTCAAATCATGTATTTCATCAAAATTAAACATCACTTATTAGAACAAGCACTCTCAATCATCAATATCACATGATTGTTATCAAGACTACCTGACAAAAATTTGGTGGGTATCATTTTTCACTAGAAAAAACTAAGATGTGTCATAGACTTTAGTTCTACAGTCTACAAATACTACTTACACATTCTAACATGTCGATTCAATAGAAAATAAATGTCCTTAAGGAAACAACACGGGCAAGAAAACCCCTTGGACTCAAAATTTGGGATAGTTACTGGCCATAGTTACTTAAACATCACTGAGTCCTATAACAACCCACACCCTATCAAAAAAAGTTTGCATTGTCCTCAATGCAAAAATTCTAATGATATCAGAGCATAGGGGTCAAAAGAAACATACCTGGGGACCTAAGTGTCGTTCTCTAGCTATGATTAACCACCCTTAACTTGCCTGGTGATCTCCTTAGTAGTGGTCATATGCCTAGAGGGTCTAGCACCCCTCGTCCTCTCTAATTCCTGTGTCTGCCATCCATCTTCATTGTGTATGGAGTGAAGTCTCGCAAGATCAAGTTGCTCTTCCTCTGTCATCTCTGCCTCTCGCCTTGTAGCATTTGGATTATCAGTGTGAGGCCGCTCTACGTATGGATTCAACAGCAGTTTGAAAGGTTTCCCTATTCAGGAACCTCCAAATCTATGCTTATTTTCAACTCTCAAGGGAGTGGAGTAGTTTATTCTCAGGGCCAAATAGTTCAACAACTGCCTCACTGGAATCAGATGGAGGAAGCACAAACAATGTTGAGGTTGTTGCCCTCATCTCAAAATGGATCTTCTAGATCTCCATCTGAATGGTTGTCATGTCCACAGGCTAGACTGAGGCTCTACTCTACTCGCCTCTCAAATGCATCAATGTGGCTATGTAGTGGTGCAAGTCTCTTCTGGATAGTATCCACACAGTGCGTCTACATACACACCTCAGCCTCTAAGATGGCATGGCGAACCCAAGGCCAAATTTGTTGTAGCAACTGAGTCAACTAGGACTTGGTGAGTGTCTATCTCTGCATTAAGGCCTGAATCGATGCCACTGACACATATACCATGCTAATAGGTGGAGACTATATGGGCAAGGCCTCTGGTGTAGTAGTGGTAGTAGTGGCCCCTCAGCAGTAGGAATGGTGAAAGAAATAAGAGGCTCAGAGGGTGGCGTTGCGGTGAACATCTCTAGCATATGGACTGAAGGGTATGGTGCTTGCTGGAGGGCCATAAAATTCTCATCAACCTTTATCAGGCTGGCATCTAGTGTCATTTGAACCTCGATCAGCAAGTCCAAGTGGTGAAGAATCTCTCTCCCCGCCACTATATAGAGATGATATATCAAGCACGGGAAGGGAATGGAAGTGGACCTCTTTAGGACCGCCTCATGAATCTGCGTCGCTATCAGGCAGGCCTAATCAATTTCATAGCTAGTTAAATGCTGGCAACAAAAATAGCGAGATCCAGTGTCAAGGTATTATCTGCATATGTTGGCCAGATCCGCGATCTAACCACAGCCCACCATAACTTACTAGTGAAGCTGAGGGAAACCTTCACTATGGACGCCGATGATGTAGAGACCCACTTAGGGTTCTTCCTTACTCAGTAATATGATCGGCGACGCATCTCATCAATGTGGACTTGCGGGCCAGATCTTTCATTAAAACCTTATTCCGAGTATGCTCTAGTCTATGCTCAAGCTCAATTTTGGTCCTGGAGGCCTGATACTAGGGACCAAAAAAGCATACGGTGAATAGAGGCCTCTAATATGTCAACCTGAACTACCCTAACCTTCGTGTGTGTCAACTAGGGCAAATTAAGGGGTCTCTTCCCCTTAGGGGTCGATTCTAGAATAGTGGCGGCATATGATGCAAAGAACTCTCTGACCATCAGTGGGAGTACTTCCCCGACGGCGCTGCCAACCACTATATTCTATATCGAGCTATAGTTTCCTGGAGTCCCGAGACACTATCCAGCCCAGAAGTGATAATTCGGGGCTCCTCAAAATATAGTACGGGCCTATCGGCCCTGCTCATCTTGTTGGATGTCATCCCGGTATCCATTGTATGCCCGGCACACACCATCGGTTAGATAATGCATCCAGAGGTGAAGGTGGTGCTCGGGGTGCTGAAGAAGACTCAGACTCAGACTCTTCTCTAGATCCGAACTCAGATCCCACTAGAAGAAGAAATTTGTATAGAGCTACTATCCCTACCATCTCCCTCATAAGACTGGGGAGGGCGAACCATAATGGCCTAAATCTAAGGCTGCCCTGTCTATCTAGCAGCCACCCGTGTGTATAGTCACTCGGTACCCATATCTGGCTGGACACCAAGGTCCTCAAGGGACCCACTGGCCTCAAAATTGTCTCGGGTGTCCAAGGGCTCATCTTTTAATTAGCACTGCATGGCTTGGATCTTACTGTTCCTTGGTTTAGGGGTTGTGGTACTTGAAATGCACACATTTAACACATCAACTAGCCCCACAAGTATCAGAATGAAAAGCAAGAAATTATAAAAAAAAGAAGACAGAGGAACCTATAGAGGCTCGTCTATGAGCCGTAGATGGTAGGGAACAGTAAAATTGATTTCTGGAATTGCATTTACGACACTAGGTATGGCTCGTATAACAAATTACGGGCCATAGACTGGGTCGTAGATATAATTCTAGACTTAACATGTTGCAGGAATCACCCCACAAAACCTGTCTACGAGCCGTAGACTAAATTACAGCCCGTAAAAGGTTTCGTCTGATGGAATCTCATAAATCCCCACGCTGTTGATTTTACTCACCAGGGGAAACTATGACTCATGGATTATTTTATGGGCCGTAGAAAACCCTCGTGGTGTGACAAACACCTCAGCCTGGGTTTTCTGAGTCCATCAAATGGGTCTCAAGATGAACTCAACAATCAAGGCCATCAATCATATACAACATTGAAGCAACAATGTTATGCACACAAATAATTTCCCAAAGTTCCCAACACCCCACATATGTCAATTATGGAGTACCCCGTCAAACATCAATTTACATATTCAAAACACATTCCAACTACCATTTGATAATTACTCCCATGCTACCATTCACAAACACATAACCACATGCCATTTTAAGAAAACTATTTTAATATACTTACAATAACATGTGACTACATGTTTTCAAGCAACGACATTCAAACACGTCAAGGACAATCTTACTAAACACATTAAACATAATTTTCTGGCATTACATGGGTCAATTCACAGGCAACTTACACTACTAGTTTCAACAAAATATGACTTCTCACTAATTGGCCACACAAATTACTAGGAATAAAACCTCAGAATACTATTCCTATCAACACTCCGACACAATTACCCAATTTCTGGTGAAATAAAAGAATGAAAGTCAAAAACTTACTAAAATCTGATCAACAAGTTATGAAATTGAAGGAGGAAGTCGAAAGTGGCGGGACCCTTGGTGGCCAAAGGTCACCGAAAAGTTGTTGAAAAAAATAAGAGATGGCTAGATGGTGGTCGGAATCGCGAGTGAAGAAGAAAGGCTTGGGTATTTTTGGGATTTTAGGCAAGAATGAGGGGTAAATTAATTTACCCCTATTTTATTATTTTTGACAAGGTTGAGTAATAATTTGGCTCAGGCCCGACAAAACCCTAACTACGAGCCGTAGAAAATTCTACAGTCCGTAGAACATGATTTCCTAGTAAGCCTAAACCCTAGTTTGAGAGATTGGCTTCACGGACCTATCCACAAGCCGCACATGGACATACATCTCGAATATTGGGTCATAGAGACCCCCAATACTTAGACAGTTTTTAGGAATCATGGTTTGAACCACGGCTCATAGAACTGGTCATAGAACTAATTTTTGTTTCCTTTTCAGCCCAAGAAGGCTGGCTTAGCCTTGCACCTGCGTATCCTTCGCAGAGCAAACAGTTACTCTATATGCCACGTGTCCAAAGTCTAACATTTACAACCAAAATACTAAAATTAAGCTATCTATAAGTCGTACATAGACATACATCTTATAGATTGGGTCATAGAAGCCCCCAACACTTAGACAATTTTTAGGAATCGTGGTGTGAACCAAGGCTCATAGAACTAGTCGTAGAACCAATTTTTTTCCTTTTCAGAGCAAGATGGCCGACTTAGCCTTGCACCTGCAGATCCTTTATAGAGCAAACTGTTACTCTATATGCCACCCGTCCAAAGTCTAAGATTTACAACTAGAACACTAAAATTAAGCTATCTACAAGTCTAAAAAGCTAAAAACAAAACAAAAATACTACTATTATATTAGAAATCTTGGGTTGCCTCCTAAGTAGGGCCTGATTTATTATCGCGGCATGACTTGGACAACGTGGTTACTCAGACTTCACCAAGTGCCCAAACTTCCATATTTAGATCATCGGGCCTCTTATAGACTGACAGATGTTGAAGACGACTTCGTCATCATCAATAGAAACTTGAGTTGCCTCGATTCCATATCCACTATTGCTCACCTAGTGGCTAGGAAGGGTTTTCTCAAGATGATTGGGACTTTGAAGTCAACTTCGCAATCAAGGATCACAAAATCTATAGGGAATATGAATTTTTTTCACTTTGACAAGGACATCCTATATGTCCCCATATGCTTCTTCAACATTTTGTCAGCCAGAAATAATCACATGTTTATAGGAGTAGGGGCTCCCAAGCCTAGCTTCTTAAATATTGCAAGACGCGTTAGATTGATGCTGGCGCCTAGGTCACATAATGCCTTTGCAAACTAAACCTCTCCAATGGTGCAGGGTATGGTGAATGCTCCAGGAACTTCTTGTTTCCGAGCTAAGGACCTTGTTCCTATCGCACTGCAATGCTGAAGCTTTTGGGAGAGCTTCTGGCTCACAGTCCACTTTTGTCTGACCAAGTCATTCATGAATTTTGCATACCCAAGCATTTCCTCCAATGCCTCAATGAGAGGGATGTTGATGAAGAGTTGCTTCAACATGGAAACGAAGTGCTAGAGTTTACCTTCCTCCTCCTTCTTTTCGAGTCTCTAAGGGAAAATTTGGGAGGTCTAGGAATGGGTTTCAACTTCTGTGGTGTTACTACTGCATCACTCACCATTTCCTTGGCACAAGCATCACCGGTCTCTGCATTCTTTCTCTCAACCACCTCCTCACAAACATCATCATCATTATCAACTGGTATCAGAGGGTCAATGGTCTATTTACCATCGTGTGTAGTTACTGCTATACATTGTCCCTCATTCTGAGGGTTTTAAACTGTGTTGTTGGGCAATGTACCTTTCTGGTGCTAGTTTAATTGAGTCAACATCTGATTTAACTGTTGCTCCAGCTATTTGATAGAAAACGAATGAGACTCGATTTTTTATTAATGCTTGAGATGTCAGCTTTCATCCCTTTCAACATCTTGTCCTGAGTATCAGCCTTCTACAACAATCAATCGAATATCTCCTTAATATAAGAGCTACAAGCACGAAAGTCTCGATTATGTGGTAGCACTTATAGACCATTTTTGTAACCGTCTCTGGGTCTTAGTAAGCGTCTTTGTCCTTGCCCTTGTTCCTGTCATAATATCCTCCTCGATTGTTGTCTCTAAAACGCCATCCCTATTAATGTTCTCACCTTGGTTTCCTTGAACTTAGCGCCAATAGTCCTGATTGGACCATTGGGTGTTGGTTTGGAAACCCACCATCTGATCAGTGATGAAGCAAATGCCCTTCTCATAGTAAGGCTCCTCCTACATGGGGGATCGTAAAGGCTGATGAGCTACTGCATTCACACGTTCTTAGCTCTGCTTCATCAACAACTCCACATTGGTACTAATTTGAGCAAGCTTCTGTATCATATTCTCATTTATCTTTGTCTGCGCCAAACTAGTACTAACTGAGAATATGCTCTTTGTTGTTGACTTGTCTCTCATCCCTCATGCACGATTCATCTTTACCACTTTCTCCAACCTTTCAGCTATCATCGAAAAATATAAGGACTCGAACTTTGTACGACCTTAATAGAGCTTAAATATTTGGTTCTGGAAAGTTTTGGACCAAAGTGATGCTTCAGGAAAGCCTTTACGGTTCGCATGGGGTATAGAGTCTGTATAGAGACTCCTTGAATAGTCCCTTGACGTTGAGTGGGGTGTGTGGGATTTAATGTGGAGTTTAAGACCAAAGCATACCACATATGCACCCCATATGGTCCGTGTGGTAGACCGTATGGTAGCCTTGGACTTGAAAATCTATATTTTGGCCAAGACATTTCACACATGGACCCTCTCACGGATCGTGTAGTCCCTCATGATCCACGAGGCCTCCCCTATGGGGATTAGAGTGAAACTTTTCTAAGTATTGAATAACTGTATCGAAACTTGTCCATTGAAGAATTTTTTCTAAGTGGAGCTACATGGAGGAGGCATACAATTCGTAAAACTTGGTACGAACCATGAAGCACTTTGTATGGGTGTTGGCGTGCATTTTTCTAAGTATGGAATTCCTCTACTAAGCTTTTCGTAAGAATTGATAGAAGGGTCAACTTCAAATAGTCATATCTCTTAACAGTAACTGAATTGGGTGACCCCCAACCAATCAAATTAAAGCTATTTGAATTAGCTTTGTAATGCATTAGGTTTCACCTCATTCTGAGCTTGTATCAAGAAGTTATGCCCATTTTCGTAAAGTCCGTCTGTGCAGAGTTTCTTGTGAATTGACTAAGTACGGTCTCATAGGAGGGTTCACGGTCAGTGAGACCTTGTACAGACTGTGAGACCTTCTCACGTGAACCCTGACAAGAAATTTTATTCCATTTTATTAATGGGTTTTTTTTGTAATTATAGCTACTTCTAAGGGACTTTTGTGACTTATTATTCTGTCCTAAGACATTAAAATAACCTAAACTCTTCTCCACTCACTCAAATTCATTCTCTAACTTAGAATTATTCAAATTATCTAATCTACAAAACTCCCCTCAAGTGAGCCATTGGAGATTAGCTTGGTGCATAAGGAAGGGTCATCTTCTTCATCAAATTTCTTCTTATTTCTTCTTGGTTAGCTAAGGTATGTGGGATTGATTCTTGGTTCCTTTCAACCAAGAAGACCCAAACACTTTCCACTTGAATTTTCATGGAAGTTGGCTTATTTTAAAAATGGGTTTTAAGAATTATTGTATTATTGTTTATTAACTTCAATTGAAGTATGGGCTATGCTTATTTATTAATTTTAAGTTGATTCAAGCCCTAATGTTGAATTACTTGATTATTATCCAGATTCAAACATGTATTATCCCTTCAAAGTTTGATTTAAGTATGGGTAATCTCAATTGTTATTTGAATGTTGATTTTATTTATGGATTTACTTTAATTTCATCTTGTATTGTTGATTTTAGATTGAATCTCAACTACCCATTCAACTACCCATCCTATTCTCACATCATTCATGCCATATGCATTCATGAGCATTGGATTTTATGAAAATTATGAAGTGGGTTAAACTCAATTATGTTTACTTATATAATCTTTATAAGGTTATGGTTATGACAAGAATGTGATTACACAAATGCCATTTGTTATTGGCTCCTTGAGCATATCAGGTCCTTGCACCATATTGTTAAATAAATGAGTTATTCCTATGCATGAGAAGTATGGATTGAATTGTGATTTGGCTTTTTAGCCTAAGTATGAATGCTTAAGAAATATGTTTGGCTTTTAAGCCTAAATGTTCATTGAAATGATTTGAAATCACCATTGCCTCATTTGAAAGCATGTACATGTATAAGTATTCTTGTGGGATGATGACTTAGCACTGATTGGATTGGGAGCATTAGGGCTATCCCCAAGGGTTCTCTCTCTTTCTTTGAACTATGTGCCAGCATAGGTATATTGGTAGCTATTACTAAAATGATCGAGCCATAAGGAATGATTACATATTGATCTAATATGTTATGAAATGAAATGGAAATCCTTCTGAAATGATCGAGTCGTAAGGAAGATGTCCATCGCACCGAAATGACCAGGTCGTAAGGTGTTGCATAGATTACCTTTGGAAAGTAATCTTCTCTCATCCAATGGTAGGTCAACATTGGGAAAATTCATGCAATAGCTCACATGAGTTTGAAATGTCGGTTATGGTCCCATCCCGACTATATATAAGCATTATGACATTTCATGCATCATGGATTTCATGACATCATTATACTACTCTTCTATGGATATATATTTCTTTCTATATTATGTGCTCGTGCTGTCTAAAATTCAAAGAAGGTTTGAGAAGTCATATTCATTGCATGCCTGCATACTAAATATATTCAAACGTACTAACGCATACTTTTGCTTACATGATCTAACCACGTAGGCACCGAAGACTACCTCCATCCGTCGTTTGATGGCTAGATCGGATTCGAGAAAGTGTTGTAGTGAGCCTATATTCCTAGGACAAGACACCACATTCTACCTTATATTGCTTCCGTTTTGCTACTTATTTTGAGGATGAGCAGGGGACATTTCTTGACCCCCATCTTATCTTATCACTAGAGGCATTGTTGGACATTTTATAGACTCCCGTCAGGTCTATATGTTATGTGTTGTAATTGGAGCTTATGATTATGGTTATACATTGGATATGACTATTATGGATTGATTATGAGAATTATGATAAGAATGTATGTTAAATGTGGAAATGTGGAAGACCTAAGTCCCGTATTGCCCCCATAGAGTGAGTCATACTTCCCGCCCCTTAGTTCTTATGTGCTATTTACTATGTGAGTCCATGTTAATCCCTTGTCCTTATGACATCCCCATAGCGTGAGTCCTACTTTCTTGTCCCTTAGAACTATGTGTTTACTATTTATATATATGCATCTGAACCGGTGATATGAATATGGATACTTGAGGCTTGTTTGGGGACTCTCGAATTCCCCTTTGCCATGCCACTCCTAGATCCTAGCTCCAGGTCATGACAGAAATGGTATCAGTGCACCAAGTTTATAAATTGTCCTCAGAGTCCAACATGCCATGTCAAGTAGAGTCTTATTCATGGGTGTGAAACACACCACATCTATAGGTAGGAGGCTACAATGCATTTTAGGAAATATTTCACTTTTTCGTGATTCATAACATGCCATAGAACGTGCCTTAAGATTTCTTATCTCTATCCCTTTATACCAAATAGGGAGAGTTACTTTGGGCTAGTAATGCAATCCAAGCAAGGAAGGTGTTGTAGTTGATTGTATAGATAAGGTCAAAATAGAGTTGGTGGAGGATGTGCATTGTTTCACAAGCTTTCTCCTTTGGATATTTGAAGTTTTCTTGGGTTGGATGGTTATTATAGAATGTTTGTTGAAGGTTTCTCATCTATTGTATCTCCATTGACCAAGTTGACTCAAAAGAAATCCAAGTTTGTATGGTCGGATTAGTAAAGTTTTCAGATTTGAAAGATTAGCTTATATCGACTCCTGTTTTGACTTTACCAGATGGCTTAGATGTGTTGGTGGTGTATTATGATGCTTCTTGGATTGGGTTGAGTTGTGTACTTATGCAACATGGTAAGGTGATAGCTTATGTATCAAGGTAATTGAAGGTGCATAAGCATAATTACCCGACTCATGATCTTGAGTTAGCGACGATGGTGTTTACCTTAAAGATTTGGAGACACTATTTATATTGGTTGTATGTTGATGTTTTCACCAACCACAAGAGTTTGTAATATTTGTTCACTCAAAGGGATCTTAACTTGAGATAAAGGAGATGGTTAAAACTCCTTAAAGACTATGACATGAGTTTACAATATTATCTCAGCAACGCAAATGTTGTAGTTGATGCTCTTAGTAGTCTACCAATGAGAAGTGTGGCTCATGTTGATGAAGGGAAGAAAAAGTTGGCAAAAGATGTTCACTGTTTGGCTAGATTAGGTGTTAGATTGGAAGATTCTAACAATGGTGGTATTCATGTTCAGAATGGGGCTGAATCTTCTATGGTTGTTAAGGCTACAAAGATCTAGATTTGTCATTGGTTGAGTTGAAGAGGTTGGTTTCCGAAAATAATATAGAGGTTTTCTCCCAAGGGGTAGATGGTGTAACTCGATGCTAAGGTCAATTGTGTGTTCTGAACATTGATTGTCTTGGAGAGATGATCATGAGTGAAGCCCATAAATCTCATTATTCCATACATCCAGGATCTATCAGAACGTATCGAGACTTGAGGGAAGTGTATTGGTGGCATGGTATGAAGAAAGACATAGCCAATTTTGTATTTGAATGCTCTAGTTGCCAACAACATCAAAGGCCCGATTGCTTGGATCAAAACATTGAAATGAGAGAATGAGAAAGTGACTTTGTGATTGGGTTTCCCCGTACCAGAAGAAATTTGACTCCATGTGGGTAATTACTGAGAGAATGACTGAATTGGCTCACTTTTTATTGGTTGAGACTACATTCAATGTTAAAGACAATACCAGGTTATATATTTGGGATTGGTTAGAATTGATGGTGTGCCTACTTTTATTATATCGGATTGTAGTATCCAACTTACTTCTCACTCTTGGAAATGCTAAAAAAAGGGTTGGGCACTAAGGTGAAATTAAAGTACCGCTTTTCATCCCCAATCTGTTGGGCAAGCCGAGAGGACGATTCTAACTTTAGAGGACATGTCAAGGTCTTGTGTGTTGGAATTCAAGGTTAATTAGGGTGATCATCTACCACTTATTGAGTTCGTTTACAACAATAGCTTATCCCCTCATTCAAATTCATTCTCACACTTAAAATTATTCAAATTCTCTCATCTAAAGAACTCCCGTCAAGTGAAACATTGGAGATTAGCTTGGAGCATAAGAAAGGGTCTTCTTCTTCGTCAAACTTCTTCCTATTTCTTCTTGGTTAGCTAAGGTATGTGGGATTGATTCTTGGTCCCTTTCAACCAAGAAGACCCAACTCTTTCCACTTGAATTTTTATGGAATTTTTCTTACTTTAGATATGGGTTTAAGATTTATTGTTTATTAAATTAAAATGAAGTATGAGTTATGCTTATTTGTTGATTTTAAGTTGATTCAAGCCCTAATATGTTGAATTACTTGATTAATATGAAGACTTGAACATGCATTATCCCTTCAAGCCCTCATGGATTTACTTCAATTCCATATTGTATTGTTGATTTTAGATTGAATCTCAATTACCCATGCTATTCTCACATTATTCATGGCATATGCATTCATGAGCATTGGATTGTATGAAAATTATGAACTGGGTTAAGCCCAATTATGTTTACGTATATGATCTTAATAAGGTTATAGTTATGACAAGAATGTGATCACACAAATATCTATTGTTATTGGCTCTTTGAGCATATTGGGTTCTAGCACAATATTGTTAAGTGAATAAGTTATTCTTCTGCATGAGAAGTATCGATTGTATTGTGATTTGACTTTTTAGCCCAAGTATGAATGTTGAAAAAATATATTTGTCTTTTAAGTCTAAATCTGCACTGAAATGATTTGAAATGATCATTGCCTATTTTGAATGCATGTATATGTATAAGTAATCTAGTGGGATGATGACTTAGCACCGAATGGATTAGAGGTGTCAGGGCTATCCCCAAGAGTCCTCTTTCTTTCCTTGGACTATGTGCCAACATAGGTATATTGGTAGCGATTACCAAAATGATCGAGTTGTAAGGAATGTTTTCTTATTGATATGATATGTTATGAAATAAAATAGAAATCCTTCCAAAATGACCGGCTTGTAAGGAAGGTGGCCATCACGTCGAAATGACCAGATCGTAAGGTGTGGTGCAGATTACCTTTTGCAAGTAATCTTCTCTCACTCGATGAGAGGTCAACATTGGGAAAATTCAAGTAATAACTCGCATGAGTTTGAGATGTTGGTTATGGTCCCATCCCCACTATATATGAGCATCATGGCATTTCATGCATCATAGATTTCATGGCATACTATTATACTACTCTTTTTTGATATATATCTCTTTCTATATTATTTTTCATTGCCATCTAACACTGAATGTAGGTTTGATAAGTCATAAGCATTGCATGCCTTCATACTTAGTACATTCAAACATACTAACACATACTATTACCTACATGATCTAACCATGTAAGGATCAGAGACTGCCTTCATCCACCGTTTGACGGCTAGATCGGATTTGGGAAAGTTTTGTGGTGAGTCCTATCTTCCAAGTACAAGCCACCATCTAAGTACCTTATGTTGCCTTAGCTTTGCTATTTACTTTGAGGATGAGCCCATGACATGTCTTTGCCCCCGTCCTACTTATTACTTGAGGAATTGTTAGACATCTTATAGACTCTTGTCAGATCTATATGTTAGGTATTATAATTGAAGATTATGGTTATCTATTGGATATGGCTATTATGGATTGATTATTAGAATTATGATACGCATGTATATTTGATGTGGAAATGTGGAAGATCCTAAGTCCCGTATTGCGTGCATTGAGTAAATCATACTTACATGCATCTTAGTTCTTATATGTTATGTACTATGTGAATCCTTATCCATATGACATCCGCATAGAGTGAGTCCTACTTTCCCGTCCCTTAAAACTATGTTTTTACTATTTATATATATGCTTCTAATCCGATGATGTGAATATTGATACTTGAGGCTTGTTTGGGGACTCTCGAGTTCCCATTCACCATGTCATTCCTAGACCCTAGGTCTAAGTCGTGATAGGAAATGGATGATCTAAAAATGACCCTCCTATGATAGTGTGAGCAACATCTTGGCTATTTTCATCCAGGGGTCTATAGAATATTTCCACCAAGGCATCATCCACGATCTTGCGGTCAGGGACACTCCTCAGGCACTCTGTAAACCCATCCCACGTAGTGTTGATCAAATCACCAGGAAATTGCTCGAAGTAGTTGATTTGGTCCTTCAACTTCAGTTTCTTTGATCTCGAAAAGAACCTCTCCAAAAAAGGCTTTTGCATTTCTTGCCAGATAATGGGAAGACACGGAGCCCAACAACATCCATGGATAGATTTTGACTTCCCATCATGCTCTTGCAGACAAAGACAAAGTAGTGTAGCTAGTTATGTGGATCCTTTGACGGTAAGCCCATGAACAACCCATGATTTTGCAGAAATTGAAGTAACCCACTTGAAATGATGAACTTTGTGGAGGTGACAGAATAACTCCAGTGACATCCATAGCCATAGGATCAAACCAATATTGATTCCATGTGTGAGCCGCAACTTAAAGGTCATGTGGTGGTTGATGTCACCCAAGCTACACCTCTTTTTTAAAGGTTTAAACGGTTGTTATCAAGATATAAAACCTAACTGTGGTTAGGGTCGAACCCACAGGGAATATGGTCAGACTCAAAGTAATTGCAAGAAAGTCGAGTGAATTAACCTACTTATATCCCGAAAAAGGGGGTTTGTAATTATAAGAAAGTAAACCTAAACTAGAACAAGTATTGTGAAACCACTGAGAGAAGTAACTAGAGTATTGTGTTCCCATGATTCCGTAACTTGTTATTACCAGATAATTATAATCTTTTCTAGTGTCTACAATGCAGAATGATAAGTTAAGTTTACGAAACCCTTTGATCCAAGCGAAAGGTAAATTTCACTGTGTGATTTGATTCATCCCCACAGTTGGACATTACTAACCCTTACATATTGTTCTAGTAAACCTCCCTTTGATCCAGGCCAGTTGATTAGACGAGAGGGATCACATCGAATCTTGTTGATTAATCTTTTTTCCCATTAATTACTACCTTGATGCAGTCGGTAACAACTAGGCGAGTTCCAACGTTGGCCACCGTTGAAAAGGAATCAAAACAGAGAGAATTGATTAATCCATGCATGCACACTTTCGAAGAATTACGGATTATTCGATTTTATCTTATTAGTTCTTCATGGTTCCCACAACTCTAGTTGTGGATTTAGCTATGCATAATCATTGCAAATGAAAGAATCATAATATAGAATAACATAATTAAGTACTTACAATGATAAAGTTAAGAACAAGAAACCCCAAATTCTTCACTAGAAATCACAAAGCAATGTTTTTTATGTAACAATCACAAAGTCTAAAGTTAAAAAGTTGTTTCTCAAGTATCTCATGTGTCCCCTCTGTCACAAAGACCTAACATACCTATTTATAATAAGTAAAATACAAGTCCAAAATGAAATATGAAAACTAGATTCGATAGGCTTTACGATCGAAGTTATGGGCCTTAAAAACCTCTACGGCCCGTACCTGCGCTTCGTATTATTCATTCTTCAAAAGTTGTTTTCACTTCTTTGAGACCTTTACTATAGGTTGTATCCAAAATTACAGCTCATATAGGATTTCCTCTGACATCTTTCCAGAAACTCCTCCAATTTTGATCCTTAAGGCACAAAACCTAATCCACGTGTCATATAATATTCTATGGCTCATCTGACAGTTCATGGATGTAACTTAAGAAAATATTCCCTTCACTAGATCACAACTACAAAACCCCTCTACGGCTCGTGGAAGTATCCATGGCCTGTAGAGCGCTTCGTACTTCTTCAAAAACTCAGAATCTGTAACACTTCGCCCAAAATCATGCCAAATCCTGTAATCCTGATAAACAAATATAAAAACACATCAAACCCACTAATATCACTTTGAGAACACAAAAGATTTTAAATTTTAAGCATCAAAAGTGTAATATTTTGATAGCACATCAAGGTGTTGTAGGTTGGGTTAGCTTGCTTGTAGCTGGAATCTAACAGGTGCCATCTTGACCAGAAAATTGGATAGTGACACCATTTTTGTTCTGAGGGCACTTAATGCATGAGAATTGACATAATTCAAAATCTTTGTTTAAAGTATAATGAACAAATCTTGTTTATACTCAAGTGTGTTTAAGGTACCATTTGAAGCTAGTGGAATTACATCAAATTCAATCTCAGTTGAAAGAAAAGAAATGAAATAAATTTCTATGCATTCCTAACTGTTGGTAGCAATTTAGTCAAGATTTGACTATTTTTTTATATTCTTTATTTTTTTAAAAATAAGGGGGCAAAGCACCCATCTTTCAATATCTTTTAAAGCGATTTTTGGATCCTTTCCTTTAAAAAAATTGCATTTTCTTTTGAAATTGGGTTATCTATTCTAAATTATGTGACATTAGGCTAATGCTATTAGTATAAGAAGCCCATTTCACTTCATTGGACCATTTGTCTAAAAAATGTGGCATGCTTTTTAAGGAAAAAAATTATTGTTAAAATATCATTCTTTTTCAAAATTTTATTGTGTTACTAGATGTGTGTTTATTGATGCTCCTATCTCAGATTTTGTATCATTCATCATCTAAAGGATTGAAACTACATGTGACTTGAATTCAAACTCAATAGGATATATATAAGTGTCACAAGGGCTTGTTCAAGTGCCTGATGTGATTTTTATTTCTCTTTATAATGAAAACTAGGATAGAATTTTGAGAAGATCTCAAAACTTTACAACACAGAGTCTATCCGAAGTTAGTCAAAATTGGATATCATGTCAGTACATGCAACTGGGATAGAATATTTGAGATAATGTCAAAATTTTGGCATTAATGTGAGGTTCTTCTAGCAAAGTTTGTGATTTGCCAAGAGATATAAATAGAACAGAATTTTGAGAAAAACCTCAAACGTTCTATCAAATACTGTTAGAAACTCAATAGTCTGCTTCAAATGATTTCCACTATCACTAGAAATTTAAAGCCAACTTCAAAATCTCCATCATTTCTAGAAGAAATCAACACCATCCTATCAATGGAGTGACCACATCATGCATATTGCATTACCAGAGGTGGCAATGTTCATCATTTACATTGCATACATTTTATATTACATGATACGTAGTGTTCATTGACTTAAATTGCATTCATTTTGCACTATCAGAGGTGTTAGTGTTCATCCATATTACGTTGTATTCGTTTTGCACTATCAAAAGTGGTACTGTTCATTCATGTTAGACTACATTTATTTTATACTATCAGATATGGTGGTGTTTATTTATATTTCATTGCATTCATTTTTAACTACTAGAAGTGGTAGTGTTCATTCATATTTCATTGCATTCATTTTGCACTATAGAAGGTGGTAGTGTTCATTCATATTTCATTGCATTCATTTTGCACTATTGGAGGTGGTAGTTTCCATTCATATTACATTGCATTCATTTTGCACTATCAAAAGTGGTAGTATTCGTTCATATTATATTATCAAATGTGGTAGTTTTCATTCATATTGCATTATGATAATTAGTAGTTTTTATTTATTTTACATTGCCAAGAGGGCTATGCATATTACATTACTTAGAGGTGGTATTGTTCATTCATATTGTAACACCAAGAAGGTTATTTATAATTTATTGCCAAGAAGGTCATTTATTTTGCGTTATCGAAAGTGGTAGTGTATATCCATATTATATTGCCAAGAGGGTCATTCATACTACATTATCTTAGTGGTTTTCATAGTGGTTTACATTATCCATAGTGGTTTTCATTCATATTACATTATCGAGAGGATCATTCATACTACATTATCTTAGGTGGTATTTTTCATTTATATTGCATCGCCTTGAGGAAAATTCAAATTGTGTTAAACTAATCATTCTTCATTTATCTTACCGATGCGCATGAGTTTTTGACGTCTTGTAATGAGCTTACATACTTTGAGGTTATTAGAGACCAGAGGGACAAAATTTGTCGCATATCATCTTGATGGGGCAGCCAAATAGATGCGGCATGCTTATACGGACACTATTCTAGGAAAGTCACTATTGCTGTCATGGATAGAGTCCCCAGAGGATTTCTATCCAAGTTTGTCCCAAAAGTGTCAGGGATAGCCTCCGAGATAATTTCTCCAAACTAGAGTAGGGTCTCATGACAATACCAAAGTATAAGGCCAAATTTCATGAGCTTTCTAGATATGACACTGTAATATTTCCTACAGAGGAGGAGAGGATCTAGTGCTTTGTTAGAGGACTGAGGAAGCAACTGAGGATTGAGACTCATTCTTTGGTTACGGTGGGCCATTCATTTTTGGATATTGTTGGCCATGCTCGCACTATTGAGTAGCTCTATTGCAAGGCCTATAAGGATGGGGGCAAGTGAGCACGATATGAGGACAACCATGCTGAGAACCAGTATAGGTCCGGGGAGCATAATGACAGGTCTCCCGCAAAGATTCTAGCCGAGTCAGTCTAGTCGCCCTATTTAGGCTTCACTTTAGACTTTAGAGGATGAGTGACAGTACCATGGTACCTCTAGCAAGAGTGGTCCTCCCTATATCAACAGGTTAAGGGAAAGAGATGTAGTCGCATTAACTTCAGGGTAGACCAAGTTGTCTCATTTAGCTGGTTAGGGCTCCAAGGCCTCGGAGACAGATACTACAGGCCATAGTGGCCGTTACTTTGTTGGCCAATCCTTCCAAGGATACTATGATTGTGGGAAATTTGATCATGAGTCTGGAGATTTCCTCCAATAGAGAACAACGTATCGTGCTTCACAAGTGGCCCACTTTGCTCCAACATTAGCCCCCTAATCAGCGATAGAGATCAAGGTTGTCGAGGTGGTCAATCGGACCATAGAAGTGATCAATATGGTCCAAAGGTGATCAGTGTAGCTCTAAGATAACAGTTCTAGTAATAGAGGCTATACTAGAGGAGGAGGTAGACAGGGCCATCTCAATGGAGCTTTAGCATGGTCAGAGGCCAATACACTGGACTATGCTCTTACAAGTACAATTACTTTATGCCAATAGCCAGTGTCGGCTTATTTTATCTTGGGTTTGTATGTTTATATGTATCTGTTTATCTTTTTTCTAGTCCAGAGGTGAGCCCTGAGCATTTAGCAGCCCCACTATATGTTTCAGCCCCTATGGGGGACTTATTTTTGTAGTAGTGGATCATTGTGATATTGGAGTCATATTTACTATTGTGATAGGATATTATTGGTAATCATGCTTAAGTCACTTGCACTGGTTGACTTTCTATTTGGCCTTCCTTTTATGCTTAGTCTAGATGTTATTCCTCATCTCTATTGTTGTAAGCTGATGTGAGATTGCTACCGAGAGTAGATGTGATGATAGGAACGGTCTCGTTGGTATGCCTGGTTGATATGGTGATTTTGGGGACCTAGGGATAGATGTTGTCCTTGATCTATGTATGATTTTTTCCGGCCATTATTATGCTGAATGACATGTAGTGTTCTTTTGATCAGGTGTGATGCACAGGATATCTAAGGACCGACATAGGACGCCTAATGGGTGAGAATGTTGGATTTCAAGTTTATGGTTGGTATTTTAGAGGGAGAGGTTCCTTGGTTTCTTTAGTGGTTTTGCATTGATTGTCTAGTGGTCTCAACTTGGGTTTGGATTTTCAAGGTTTTGATAATTTCTATTATCCTAGACTTTTATGGATGGAAGTTTTGTAGTAGTGGATGTTATAATAACCCTCCAGGTCACTTTTGTGTAATTGCATTTTTTTCTTCAGTTAGAGAGTTCTTATAGCGACCCCAAGTCATTTATGGCTTGCTAACACTAATAATTTGATCGACAGGTCGTTCGTTTGGAAGATGTGCATTTTCACATTAGAGGCATGTATTATGTTGAAAAATGAGTTTTGCATTAAAAGTATGGGTAAATGACCTCAAAATAGAATTTTGACTATTTCATCTGCTCTGAAATGATCAAATTAGGCTAGAAACATAGTTGATTTGAGTAGCGAGGTTTATGGTGTTAGTTTATACCTAGTTTTTCACTTTAGCCTTTAGAATAGGCCAGCAATTAACATTAGTCAACATTCTTGGAAAACATGTCCAAATGAAAATTTTGACAATGCAATTAGCTCCAAAACATCGAGTTTGGTATAGAACGACCTCTTGTTTGGTTCTCGAGGCTTTTGGATGCGTTGTGGGCCCCTTAGTGGAAATTAAGTAAATATAGACTAGGAAAGTGGGATCCATATTTGATCATAATGACCTTGTTTGGAAATTTTAATTGTGCCACTGGATACAAAATATCGAATTTGGTGTGGCTGCATGGTTCATTTGCATGTACCAGATTCTAAATGAGTTCCGAACACCCAGTTGGTGAAAATGAACTTGGTTAAAATTTGGTGCAGGACTCAATACTCTATGTTCATAGAGGTGTGATCGTATTCATAGAGGCCCAACATGTTGTGCTCCGTGTTTGTAGCAGTGCATCCGCGTTTACAAGGGTCAAAGGACCATATACTCTACATTCATGGAGGCCCCACCTGCATTCGTAGAGTTCAATTGGAGGCGGTGTATATATGTATATTTCCATAATTTGATCAAGAGAAAGAGGAAACTTGCGAGTACGATAACTTCTTCGTTCGGAAGCCAAATCGAGTGATTTAAAAGGCTATCTTGCTTGCAATTTTAAGAGGAACATCGTGAAAGTAACTGAAATCGCATTTGGCATGCCGTTCAAGGTAAATATTTTGGTTTTGTTGTTGTGCACTGATGTTAACTATCAAAAATTTTGGAATTCAATTTCTTAGTTATTTTGTTTGAATTTCAATTGAATTTGAATTTATTTTATGTGTTTTCTCGTGGTGCACGTAGCAGTTTTGTTGGAATCTTCTGATTGGGCTACATTTGAGGTAAAAATGCATTAGAACCTCATGTCCCCTTGCTTAAATTTTGAAAAGAAATGTTTTGTGTTATTGGGCTATTTTACATTGTTTCAGATATCTAATTGAGCCCTAATTTGAGGTATAGGCTTGGGTAAATTATAAAGATTATTATGCAGGTTGTATTTCAGGATTTGGGTGTGGGTCCTATTTTCTTGCTTTTTCGGCATCGAATTAGTTTATGCAAGTACCTTATGATTTTAGTGTTGAAATGATTGTATTGACAATGTGATCCTATTTCTGATAGCTTGGAAGCATTCTGAGATCGTTTGGAAGGGTAAAGCACCTATAAAGTGATTAGGAGCGCACATGATAGAAATTCAAGTAGACTACAGTCTTCCTTTTTCTAAACTTAGTTGAACATGTAAAATACTTAAAATACTATTTGGGGTAGCATAAGTATTGAGCAAGGTATTGATTAAAGGCCATAAATGTTGTTTGTACTAGCTGATTTGTATGACTGCCTGGTTAGTTGTGTGTCATGTTGCGGGTACTTGTGTTAGTACACCAACTGCCTAATGTATTCATGATTATATAGGACAGATAAAGTACTTGTTCGATATGTTGAGGACACTTGTGATTGATGTATTGATTGTCGACCATATTTATGATTATCTGTTGTTTGTTGGGACTTACTCTAAGCTTAGGCTAGTGATGCCCTAGACCTGCGCCAGTCAGAATTATAGACCGCTATATTGTATTAGGTATGACTCGAGAGGCTTAGATTCTTATAGACCAGACTAGCAGACTCAAACCGACAACTTTGAGACTAGACAAGTCGCGCCTTGACCTGAGGCCATGGTATCCTCTATGTCCAACCTTACTCTATTGACACGCAAGTTGATCACTCGATAGAGAGGTTTACCAGGCTTCAGAGATGCTTTATGATCACCTGACAGGCCACATCAGTTCTTTAAAGAGTATATCCACGATTCAAGGTTCGGGCTCTGTGCTTTCCGCTATTGGTATGGTACATGATGGGATAAAATTCATGGTTCGAGATCTAGGCTCTGTGTTTCCCTTCTTCAACAATTCGTTATGGTCGGCATTGTTCTCAACAGGGCTACATCTGTGGTTCGAGGTCCGAGCTCTGTACTCCCCCTCCTACCTTTAGAGTTTGAGTTATTGGTTAAAGGCCCAATTAGGTGGTTCTATCAAAATTGTGGTTACGCATATATGATTAGGTTAAGATCTCAGTCTAGACTTGACAGCATTGAATCTCATACCTATTCACCCTTCCATTGTATGTTGGTGTACCTTCCAGGCTTATGGGGGTCCACTTTGCGTATAGGCTTACATAGTAGAGCCTTACACCCACTTACATTACTATACTATGTCTAGTTCTGGTTACTTCCATCCTCGCTAGCCTAGATGCCTAGTTCTTGTGATTCGACACATGTAGATTTATATTTTAGTTATCCCTACTTTATTTATTATTCTTACTTAGTCGGTCTATGATGCCTACTGGGTACCATAATCCTGGTACTCACCCCTACTTTCTGTATCTAATGCATGGTGCATGGCCTAGTATGAGCCAACGACATTTATTCCTCCCATGGAAGCTGTCATATTTGGAAACTAGTGGTGAACATTGGGCATCTTTGGATATTTCCAGTCTCATCTATATCAGTGACTCTCTTTTGTTATCCGGGACTTGCCTTGTAAATGATTTGGTTGTGTGTGTGTATTCACCCCTACTTTTTGCATCTAATTCATGATGACGGGCCTAGTATGAGCCAGCGACGTTGATTCCTCCTGTGGTAGCTATCATATTCGAAAACTAGTGGTGAACATTGGACATCCTTGGATCTTTCCAGTCTCCATTTGTATCAGTGGTTGTTTTTTGTTATCCGAGAATTGCCTTGTAAATTATTTGGTTGTGTATATGTGTGTGTGTATATATCTGTATAGGTGTATGTTTATGACTCAATTAGATTGTATCATGTCTATAATAATTTTGTACATGTGACTTCCAGTTCTTGGGAGGGTTGGTCTACTGTTGTTGTATGTTTATATATCTAGTATCAGTTTGGATTTCTTATGCTAGATGTTTTTATTATACTGCTTCCTACTCATACACGTTATCAGTAGTTTTAGGAAAGGGTTAGGCTTCCCTATCGGACGGTTAAGGTAGGCGCCACCATGACATGTAAAGTCTGATCGTGACAATCTCTTGCATCGATCATATCCAAAGAAAGGGACAACTGTGAAACCCAATTTTGGCCTGACATTTTTGAAAATTCATTCTTTAAAGCTTTTTATTTTTAAATAATTCAAAATACATTCTTTGTTTTTTTAGAATGATTTATCAATAATCATCTTCATTTTTAAAATACTATTATTTTTATTAGTTTATTTCAAATTTTAATTAGTTTTAATTTATTTTAATTTTTATCATTGTTTGTTAAATATAAAATATTATTCCAGTTTTATTAAATCAACATGTTTTGTTAAATTGCCTTTTTAAATATCGTTGGTTATATTTGTTCATATTCATTTTATTATTCTTAGCATAGTTTAATATTTTTTTACATAGATACAGAATTGTATATAGATATTTAATCGGCCCATAATTTTGAACCTATAATTTTATAGAAAGAGTAATTTTAGGTTTCCTACATAATTCTTTATTAGTCCCAAAATAAGATAGTGAATAAGGAGGAATAATTTCTAAATTGAGTGAATCCTAATCTCTCTCTCCTATTGTTCCCAATCTATTCCACCACCTGCCGTCGGAAAACCACCAGAAATAGCCCTCTCTGGCTAAGCACTGCTTGAGCAGTCAATACAACCAATCAAACAAACCACCACTTAGCTTCCCTCATCATAATGTCTTCGGCAAGACACTAGAAACCACACCACAAACCATTAGAAAAAAACACCTAGGCCCCTCTTCTTATTTTTCAACTAAAAACCACAACAACAACAACAAACAACAACACCTAGATCTCTATCCTACCACTGGGCACCAGAAAACAACCGAATGAACCCCATATCTACTGCCACGAGCTTCCACCCACAACCCAAGCCACCTTCCACCACAACAGCACCAACATTGTCCAAATCCTCACAAACTAGACCAAAAAATCCTTACCCTTCCTCCCTTAAAAATGAGCTCAAACTCGCATCTCTAGACCTAGTAGCCTCACAACTCCATCTTCGGTGTCACTCCATTGTCGGTGAACAATAACTCCAGCTGTCAAACACTAGAAAAGATTAAAAGCTCAAAGTTCCGAGTTCTTAGACCACAACCGTGAGCCACCAAAATTAACCGATGGAACTCCGATGACAACTTGGAGTTTTCCCTCTTGTATTTATGTTATATTTTTATTTTTCATCAATGGATATGTTTTGTTTACTGTGATTGTGATTGTAATTGTGGTAGTTTGTCTTCCTTAATATTACAAATAAGGACTGATTGTATGGCATTTAAGAAATTTTGTTAAAATAATTGTATATTTTAGTGGAATCACCACCTCTCTTATGTTATGTTTTGTTTAGTTGGTCGATTTTACTGCTAAAGTAGATTGATTTTTCTATTTAATTTGATTATTTTGGTAATGATTTTCACTACAGTTTGCTATAGTTTACCACTATTCATTATCTTTGAAATTTTATGTTTTTATTTTTTAATTATATTACTAAGCTTGTTTGAATGAATGCATTAAATACGATCGATGAAGAAATTGTTGTCGATTTTCAAGACTTCTCCATTTTAAAAAATGAAAATTTTAATTTAAGTTTGTGTATATTATGAATTAATATCTTTATCGGATTTCAAAGCGTCGCTATTTTGAAAGACAAAAATTAGTGTAAGTATATATATATTCTACATTAAGAATGGCCGATGAAGAACATACTGTCGATTATCAAAGCCTCCCCATTTTAAAAGATAGGTTTTTCTTTTTAATTATTTGTTTATTTTATCTATTTTGATTTATATTTATCGTTACTAATACTTTTACTAAGTGTCTTTATAGGTACACAAAGTTGCTTTTCAAGAAAGGTATTTGAAGAATATTGTTTTATTCATTATTATGTATGTTATTGGCGTTAGGAAAATACTAGGTCGTTTCTTATATTATTATTTCACATTATTTTGTATAGATTTCATTTCTATTATATTTGTTAGATTATTTTTATCTACTCCTCAATTTTAAAAAATGTGAGTTCAGCCAGGACCCACAGTTGTGGATTCTTAAGGATGCTAATGCCTTACCTTCAAAAGAATTTGAACCCTTACCTAAAATCTAATTGATTTCACAAATATTTATATAATGTTAATTTCCTAATTATTCTAAAATTATGTGGAGACTCTGCATTTTTTTCTAAAGTTCTTTTAAATTCTTTAATTTGATTGACTTATTTATTTTTATGAGTCATCACAATGTTGCGTCTTGTTTGCTAAAAATAGGGATGTCAATACATGATATATTTTGTTGTAATATTGAGCAGTGATTTGAGTATGAGTAGAGACAACTCCAATCTTATAACTATATAGCCAGCCTAGAATATGATGACTCTTTCGCCTCACTGAGCGCTTTTATATGGATCCATGAGTTGACTTTTGCTTCCTTACTCTAGCAAAGTATTGGATAGCTATGGCAATGAAAAAATTCATTGTATTATCACTAGCTCATAAGTGGTGGTTGTCGGTTTGAGAAACTCCTTAAATATATTATTTTATCGAGTTACAAATCTATGTATCATTGATGAAAGTATTGTTTATGTATTTTAACTTTGCATGTCATATTGATGTTGAGTAGAGCTATACAAATTCTTTTTTGAATACTTTTGGTGCATGTTGTTCTACTCAGCCATATTACATACGGTACAATTCATGTACTGACGTCATTCATGTTGTATCTTTTATGATATATATATATATATATATATATATATATATATATATATATATATATATATATATATATATATATATATATATATATATATATATATATATATAAGTATTAAGGATCCTCTCCGTTCGATTCGTTGAAGATTTCGAGCATTTCCAAAGTTTTGGGGACGCCTCCTAGCATTTCAAAGGATTATCTATCATTACAAGTGTATGTGTTTCTTTCCATAGTTTTGAGATAGCCTTGGACTTAACTTGGCACCTTTCTGATAGTTCTTAGAGGTTTCATAGATAGAGTCAAATTGATGTAATTGGAGTCTAATTTGAAAACCAACTTTATTAATATAGAGTTAATTATTTGAGTTACTAATTTATTGATTCTAACATCCCTAAGTACATAAAAACATTTATTGGATTCTATATAATTTTTACTAATTGAACATGTGATGAGATTAAGTAATTTACTTGGGAGCTAGCAATGATTTTTGAGTACCCTCTCGAAGCGTGACATAATGTCAAGTTTTTCTCATGTTAGGGATGCTTTTGTTTTACTCTTTGCTAGCACATCTAAAATTCCACCCCAACCTGGATGTGTTATAAAATTTTGTAGAACAGTCTTGCTTTATCCCATTGTGACCTCTATGTGTTTATAGATTGACCGGTTGATAAAGTAGAAGTTGAATCATGATCTTGAAAATCAAATTCTGATCTTTTGATATTGAAGTGATGTTTCAATGCAGATTCCTTTTCATTCTTCTTAGAGGGAGTATGTTCTAATTGGCCACTAAAGCTTCACATAGATGAGCAACTCATAAATAAAGGAGAAAAAGATTGACCTTCTTTTCCATGACTACATTTCTTCAAGAAACTTAACATCCTCTTTGAAACCGATGCTCTAGAATCTTTAGACCAAATATACGAAAAACCTTGATACTACTGTAATACACTAGAGCTCTCTAGATTGGAGTAATCTTTTGCTTTAGGTAATGAATGACTACATGCTAGATAAGATTTGAAGATCTGTCACAATCATTCACATAAATTTCAATAAACTATTGAAGCTACCAGTGTGATTGATCAAACAAGTGCCAAAGGCTTTTGATAGACTCTTTCATTTCCGAATTAGCTTGCGGTAATAGCATTAGTATGAGTTGGTATACTTTTTTCTTGTTCATAGAGATTGTAAAACTCATATCTTGAAATAAACATTAGGATTGTTGTGAAATTTTCATTTCTTAATTATTATTTTCTCGACGCGAATTTTACTGTATTATAATATTAATACTTTATTCTTTAACTTTTAGCTAATATTAATAATGTGTTTCTCAAACTAATAACAAATAGATAGATTAGATATGAAATTTACACTTTCAATAATTTAGATGTGAAACTCAAAACAAGAGTATAATTTAAGTGTTTTTGACACTTATCATTTAACTAAATAAATAATTTAGTTTGAGTCTTTGATTATTGACATCAAATAAAAAAATAATGTAGTAAAAGTTACCGAGGTTGCCAACAATAGTCGATTGATGACTCACGTGGAAAATTAATACTATTGAGATGATTTAACTTTCAGTTAATAAAGAAGTAGGCCTAAAGCACAAGCAGATATTTACGCGGATGTGTTAAAATATTTCATCATCAATAGCTTGTGTGGAACAAATTAAAATGAAACATTACGTTCTTACCCATTATTTTTTGGAGGGTTATTATGTATTGCTTCATAATATAATATAGTGTATTGTATTATTTAATGAATACAATATTTCAATAGATTGTACCAGTATTTGTTATTTTATAATGTTACACGTCATCAACAATTGAATGATAAATCTATAAAAAAAAATAGGATGCGAAGCAGAACTATTAAAAAAAATTAAGATAAAAGATAAACATAGATTATTTAAAAAAATAAAAAAAATAATAAGAGAATATTATAAGGTCACAACGTGATCATACCAAATCAATTATTACAACAAAATGTGATTTTTATGACTTAATGATGAATTTAAATGATACAATACAATAAAATTCAAACATTAATCAAAACAAACATCGTATCGAAACCAATAATACAATATACAATACAATGGATAACAACCATCCACACAAGGTGCAAGTGTTATAATATATGTTTTGATAAGAATAGTACAAACGATACTACCGATGGAAGTTACAAGTTACTTATCACCGAGATACATAATTCTTCACTGAGGAAGTTTGTTAAGCTTACAATAGACATAATCCTTGTACTTCTTGGTCTTGAATTTTGGTGGGTTGGCCTCATTAATCAGCTTAGGCATTGGCCCAACTTCATGCTCTGGTGGGGGCTCCAAGAAAACAGGCCATGACATTCTTGTCTTGTCCTTGTTCACTGTTGTCCGATGGTACACACTCTTATATTTCCCATTGCTAAGAATCTGTTCGGCCATTCATTTTTAGAATCGAAACATACATAGAGAGAGAGAGTGTGTATGATAGGGCAGGAGTGGAGCTAAAAGCTCGTATACGGGTTTAGACAAATCTATTTTTCTGTGTTGAGAAATTTATCATATATATACAAATATTTAATTTAAAATCTAATTATTAATTACCACTTGAAATCACCATTCTAAAATCCAAAAATTTATAAAGTTGAAATCTTAATTTCGTCTCATTACCAAATATCTTTAAAGTATATAAATCTAACATCAATAATCACACTAGAGTCTGATTCCAAGCAAAATTGAAGTGGGGGTGATGCTCCAATTAAGCTTGGAAAACCCAACTCTTGAAACAAGTTCAATGCAGCCAAAATGCTAGAATGATGAAGAAGGGAACAGGGAATAGGGGATATACCTCAATTTGGTCGCCAATGTGTACAATTATGGCATTTGGTATGTAATTGACATCATGCCAATGGCCATCTTTAAACACTTGGAGGCCTTGGACTTCATTTGGCACAAGAAGGGTGATGTAGGACATATCTGTATGGGCGACAACTCCAAGAGCCAAATCGGGGCGTGGGCATGGTGGGTAGTAATTGATCTTTAACATGTAAACTATGTCTTCACTACCAGCTGCCTCAATCATTTCATGGGCTTCCAAACCAAGCCCAACCGACAAGCTCCTAAAGATCTTATCTCCAACATCGCGCAACCTCTTTGCGTATTCCTCATTTGCTTCCCTACAGAAGCAAAAATGGATCAGTTACGCCGCTTTACAGGCAACAAAAACTATTCTCAACAAAAATGATCGTGTATATACAAATTGTATAAATAGTGATATATATGATGGTGTATAACTGTGTATACAAGGTTTAAAAAAAATGTTGTTCGTGGCAAAGGATGAAGGCAAAGGCAAAACAAGGTATAGTTGGTGGTGAAAATAATTTTATTATGTGGCAGAAAATGAAGACAAAGGAAAGGGGAGCAAACAATTTTAACAAATAAAAATGCCGAATGCGAATTTTGGTAAAAATTGATGATTAAATTATTTTGGATAAAAAATATTAACTCAAGAGATATTATTTATTTATTTATTTATTTTTCAAAAACAAAGTAAATAAATGACACAACATGCGATCAGATTCAAAATTTAATAAGTCTTCGCTCTTCCCGCATGATTTGATTTTACATTTTGAATGTTTTCCTTACGGTTATCGGACACTTTGGACATTGGTATTAATGCAGGAATTTAAATGTGATAGTTGAGTATAAAGACGAAAGGAATTTTGAGAAAAATGAATTTAATAACTTTCGTTCATATAAACTAGTAAACTTAAAATATTAGTATTACTATATTCAACCGTATACAACGTAAATAGTCCAAGTGAAATCAGATGTACCCCATCTTGGACTAAAGACAAATCATGACAACAGTACATGACGACCATGCAAATGGTTTCACGCATGCATATTTCTTTCGGTATTTACCCCACATATATATACATCTCACAACAAAAATGAATTTCTATTATTTAATATATTTTAATGAAAACGAGCGTGACGAGTCGGATATGAGTCGATAAAAAATGAGTCAAATAAAAATGAATCAAATGAGTTATGCCGAATGGGTAAATATGGTTGATGAATAAAATATTTTTTAGAAAAAAGTTTCTATTTTTAGCTAGAAGAAAATTTATAAGAAAATTCCTGACATGAAAATATTTTCACAATTTGAAATATTTTTTAAAAATAAATATTTAAATACTTTTTTGGAGGGGCGGGGCTGGGCGTCTGGGGAGTGGGCGTGGGAAAAATTGAAAATTTCAAAATTTAAATTTTTTTAAAAAATAATTTTTTGATTTTTTTTATTCGTGGGGGGGGGGGGGGGGGGAGAGAGGGGTCTGAGGGTGGAGATGGAATAAAAAATAAATTTTTTAAAATTTAAATTTTTATAAAAATAAATTTTTATTTTTTTTTTTTGTATGGGGGGCAGGGGTGGCAGGGTGATTTGGGGAGATGGGGACATAGGTTAAAGTAAAAATTTGAAATTTGTTAGACTTACATATTCTTATTTAAAAATGTTATTAATTATATATTTTCTCTTTTAGTGATTAGGGGCTTATCCATTTAAATACCCATATGTTAAATGGTAATAAATTAATGAATTTCCATTATTTAAAATATTTTAATCTATTGTAATGGTAATATATTTCTTTTTTAATACTAATTTTATATATACATAAACAGTTTAGTATCCAGTTGGATAAGAAATAAATATTCATATACTAACTATTGTATAACATGTATGATGTTTGTATATAAGTAAAAGATAATTATTGATGTACAAAATTGATACTTCCTCAAAAAAGGAAATAAAAAAGAATGATTTTTTTTTTAATTTATTTCATAAATAATGATCCTTTTTTTTTTACAGAAAAAAGACTTTGATTTTAACCTTAAAATTAATGAAAGAATAATTTGATATATTTAATATAATTGTAATTAAGGATTATAAATGTTAAAAAGTCTTATTTATTTTCTTAGTCCATACCAATTTAAGCTCTACACCATTATTTTATACAAGTAGAAGGCAGTGTGTTTAGTTAACAATTTAGAAATTCATATAACAAAAATACATACATAAGTTAACATGTTAATTTAAATCTTTACCTGGCATATTTTAAGATACAAGATTAATTGATATTTTTGTACATTAATATAACCCTACCTAAAGACCATAAAATTGAAAAAAAATTCTTTTTTAAACATGGTTTCAAGTTGAATTAGATTTCTTTTCCTAACACGAAGTAGTATTTTGTATAGGAGAAAAAATAAAACATCTAATACACATAAATAAATAATTCCTAAATATATTTATAAAATAATATATACATTCATTTACCATAAACTTGGAAATAACTAAAGTGATGAGAGAGAGAGGGGAAACCTGTAGGAAGGAGGGTTTTTAGGCCAATAACGATAGTTGATGGCAGGAGGAGGCCAAATCTTATGAAACAAATGATCCACCCAACCTTTCTTCCCTTCCACTTCCTTTTGCAAAGAAGTCCCATACCCTTCTATAGTCTGCGCCCCTGGCTTCTTCGCAATCAACTCTTTCTCTTCTTGTGGCACTTCCTCAAAGAACTCCTTTCCAACTTTCTGTAAATTCGCAATCACCTCATCTGGAATCCCATGATTTATCACTTGAAAAATACCCCACTCTTTGCTAGCCTCAACTATTTCTTTCACTATCTTTTCATCATCCACACAAGTACTTAAGTCGATGACTGGCACCTGAAGAATCACTCCGTGCAGCGTTGTGGCGGCAGGCTGTTCGTTCTCTGAACGAATATATTCCGATGGAATTGTGTCCATGCATTTCGCTATTGACGATATGGCTTGTACCCTCGCCACCTCCATCATGGCTGTTCCGCTCTGACCTTGAACTGTGTTCATTCCCTTTTTTTTTTTCCTTCTCTTTTTCTCTCTCTTTGGTTTTTCTTTATTACATGCAAATTTTGTTTCCGTTTTATAGGAAAGTGACCCGGTGTAGTTTTTACCTAACACTATATCTGAAGGAAAATAGGATTTAACAAAACAGCGGGATTCTTTTCTTTTTTTAATTTCTCGTCAGTCAGTTACGTGGATTATTGTGGTTCACTAATGCCACCTACCCATCCTGCATTCTTTTCTTTTTATTTCTTTCCAAAAAAAAATAAATCTCATTTTACAACCATTCAAAATAAATTAATTTAAATTTGTAATGAAATTTTCTCACCATACGAATAAGTTTAAAAGTCTTTTCTCTAATGAAAATGGAGAGAGTATTTATTTTTGAAAAATCTGAAATGAAAAGTAACAAATAAATTTTTGAATCTTGCAGTATTAAATAAGATACATTAGAATGTATCAAAATATTTTTTTTAAAAAAAAATATACCACAGAGAAAGTTAAAACTAAAACGAAAAAATTTGGAAAAAGCTTTTTTTTCTTTATTTAAAAAATGAATTTTTAAAAGAAATGCAACGTAAACAAATTTGTAGAGAATAGTCACTAAATGAAAATGAGACAGAAAAAGCACAAAAGTGTAATTAGGATGGAAAGCGACACTTGGTATTGTAACTGCCACTCCTTCAACCTAACTCAAATTAGCTTACAAAACAAGAGGGTGTTTTAATTGGAGTTCGGCAGCCTGAGTCACTCCTTCAAACAACCCCTAAGTCTTGTTTGGATGACTTTCCCTACTTCCACTGAAACCACAGCTATCGATTGATATTTTCTAGGTATAATAACTGAGACAACGATCAAAATAGTGGTTAATAATAACTAATACTTTATTTTAGTTTTTAATATATTTAATTTGATTGAAATAGTTCATACTAATGGTGATTATTTTGGTCCTCAATATAAATTATTCTCATTGAAATGATTTTTGAGTATATAACAAAAGGTGTTTATTTTTGTCCTTCATCTTAAATCTAAGAGATTTATAAAAAACAAATGTTAAATTTCACTATGGACCTTATGTGGCTATCAAATTTCACCATTATTATCTGCTTTGTTCGCTCCAAATTAAAGAAAGAACTCAATAAAATCTAACATCATTTTTTCTAATTCTCCGAAGATTATGTTAAGGTTTACATTCAAGAATTGGTAAGGTTGCATGGAGTAGCATTGTCAATTACATCAGATAGGGGTGCTCAGTTTACTTCTCATTTTTGGAAGTCGATCAAGAAAGGCCTTGGTACGAAGATGAAGCTAAGTACCACATTTCATCCTCAAATGGATGGACAAACCAAAAGAAAAATACAAACATTGGAAGATATGTTGAAGGCTTGTGTCCTTGATTTCAAAGGAAGTTGAGATGATCACTTACCTCTTACTGAATTTGCCTATAACAATAGATTCACTCAAGTATTGAAATGGCACCGTGTGAAGCATTGTATAGTAGAAGGTTTAGATCACCGGTGGGATGGTTTGAGGTGGAGAAATGTCCTTATTTAGACCAGAATTGTTACTTGATGTCATGGAGAAGGTGAATGTCATAAGGTAAAGGTTGAAGGCTGCCCAAAGTCGTCAAAAGTCATATGCCGATTTTGGGAGAAGAGAACTAGAGTTTGATGAAAGTGATTGGGTAAAGGTTTCACCACTGAAAGGAGTAATGAGTTTTGGCAAAAAAAGCAAATTAAGTCCAAGATATGTAAGACCTTATAAGATAGTGAAGAGAGTTGGGAAAGTAGCATATGAACTAGATTTGCCTATGGAATTAGCTATGGTTCATCCGGTGTTTCACGTGTCGATGCTAAGGAAATGTTTAGGTGACCCTAATTCTATTATTCTATTAAAGCATGTGTCTATTGGGGAGGATTTGACTTATGAAGAAGTACCAGTTGAGATTTTGGACCGAAAAAGTGAAAAGATTGAGAAATAAAGAGGTCGCATCTGTCAAAGTATTATGGAGAAATCAATAAGTTGAAAGTGCTACTTGGGAGGCTGAGGCGGACATGATGAAATGATACCCTTACCTCTTTCTTTCTATTAAAGCCTATGGTACTTAATATGATCTATTCCCCCAAAGTTTTCATGAATACCTGTCTCTCGATAAGTTGTATGCATTCATGATCATGAAACTATTTTTTAATGATAATTGATGCATAAGTTTGATGATTTTATGAAAATGATAATTAAGTTACATTTTTGCATATATGTTATGATGATGACTATGTTTCTACTCTCTTCAAGCGTAATTCTGTTCTCATTCGAGGATGAATGGTCCCAAGGGAGAGATATTGTTACATCCCTCATATATTTATAAGCTGAAAAAAGCTGAAAGTTTGAAATTTTAATATTGGTTTGATCCAAGGAGCCAGTCAATGGCTCGTGGAAAGATCTGCGGGCCGTAGGTAGGCTTCATGGATTGGGTGCAGTGAAATTAATAAATTGAAGGATTTTTGGAAAGCAAGTTACAAATTAACAGGATGGACCGTATGAAAAACCACGGGTTGTCAAAGGTTTCGTAGAGAGGGATACCGAAAGACCCAAATTTTTTCTAAATCTAGAATACTTCTACTAGAGGACTTATGACCCGTGGATGGATTGATGAATCATCCTGCATGTTTGTGGTTTGAAAGATGCAAATTCCAGTAGCTTAACTTTTGTGACATGAAGTTCTACGGACCAATGTATAGCTCATAGGTTGAACCACAGCCCGTGGACAGGGTCTCATGGTTAGTCCCGATAAATTTAATGAAGGGAATTTTTGATATTTTGATTCGTTTAAGTCCTAAACTATGTAGTTTCGTATCTCTTAACCTACCTAAATCCTATTCCTAATTCATTCAAAGTCATTCATCCTCAAAATTATCTCAAAGATTCTCAATATTTCTCTCTCTAAGTCAATGATTCCATTGAAGCTAGGGCTTGAAGGTTTGACGAAGGTTTTTTCAGGTTTTCCTCTTCAATTCTAAAGATTTTCACTTCAGGTATGTAGGGTTTCATTCATGGATTAGTTTCATCCATGAAGCCCAATCCAAAACCTTCTTCTTATCAAAATTTGATGATAATTCCTTATGGGCTTTATGCTATGATTTCAAATGCATGGAGTATGATTCCTATATGATGATCATATCTAATTAGTGTAATTTTTAGGAATCCCATCCATGTTTTCAAAAATACCCAAAAATCCCGACTCTTTCCCTAATTATAGAAAATCCCGACTTTTTGTTCGTTTTTGATACCTCAACGCTTCTTAAAGATACTTGCAGTTGTGTAACTGAAAGTACAGCTGTAACATTTTTTAAGGAAATAAAATTACTGCCAACTGGGTAGATCCCCTTAATTACGGCATAAACGTTACAATAAAAATCAATTATCCCATAAAAAACGTTAAAGGGATTTTAATTTGAATTTCAAAACAAACGGAAGAATCAACATAAAGGAAAAATTTTTTTGCAGTACTATTTCAATGAAACAAAAACATCTACCAACTATTATACTGTATAAAATAATTAATCAAGATAAAATCAAGTATCTCACTATATGAAACAATGTAAGAAAAGGAATAACATAGATACACATAAATGTTAGGCAGTCATCTACATGCATTAAATTGGTAACAAACAATATATCAAAATACAAAACATGTTTGGATAAAAGCAAACACTGAATCAGTGTATCAAATACTGAATCATTATAAAAATAAAGTACTAATACAATGAATCCAATATAAAATCATGTATCATTATGAATAATCAAGTATATGTAGCATATCATCATGATAAGATATATGAATCAGACATATATAACTAAATTGAATCAAACAATACATCAAGAAATAAATAGGAGAATCAGACATCTACCAACTATTATACTGTATAAAATCTGGAATACTCATAACTGATATCTCAATAAAAAAATAAAATCAAAATAAAATCAAGTATATCAATATATGAAACAGTGTGACAAAAGGAATATGCAGATACATATAAAAATTTAGTATCAGACATAGCATCAACCCTAAATATATGTATCAATAATATATATATATCTAATATTGTAAACAATGTCAGTAATTACTATAACAATCATATATCAACACTTATATTCATAGGGCACATTTACTTAAGCGTCAAATGTACTTAATTTGTTAAGTATCTGTAACATGTTTCAAAATCCCCAAATTATAAGGTATCAATTTCACCAACCCAACATTCAACCTATTATTCAATAAATACTGCAATAGTGAAGAATCTAAATTCTTAAAATTAATCACTCCTAAAGCCGACTAAATACATGTAATGATTGGATTTTGGAGAATAAAATCGAATTACCTTGGGTAATGGTGGTCGTACAGATAGTGAAGAATGTGCTTTACTGATCCGACTTGCATGTGGTTTTCGACCTGGAGATCTTGATGTGGACGCTACATCCTTGACTTTTTTACCTTTTTCACTTGAAATATTATCGGCATCGTCGCCGGAGTCGTTGTGGTGGTCGACCTTAGCAGTGTCGGCTTCTTCCCCACTTTCAAGCGCTTCTTGGGTGAGGCCAAGACTAAAGGAAGGGATAAGTTCCATTGTTGATAGAGGGAAAGATGATGAAGAAAACGTTAATGGCGGTCGGTAAAAGGGGATGTTGAAGATGAGAGAAACATTAATAAAAGTGAAAAATAGGTTGAAAACTGAAAAAGGTAAATTTAAATGTAAAAATAGTAACTGTAAAGGGAGAGAAAATGATTAAAAAAAAACTGCTTTAAAAATGGAAAATGTATAATTTGAAAAGTGATTAACATTAATTAGACATCTACACCAAATAAAATTTCCAATTATAACTATTAATAAAAATATATATTCTTTAAGCATAAAAAATAAGTGGAAAAAATTTAAAAGATGAGATTTATGTAATTTTTAAAAAATATTGGGATTGTTTAATATTTGGAAAAAAAAGGTTGTGTAATTTCATAATTTTTACATCTAATATGCATGAATTATGATGAATTATATAATGTATATGATTTTCAAACAAAGGTATATGATTTCAATGTATGCATGATTAGAGCTTAACGATTTGATGTGAGTTTAATAATCTAAATTGATATTAATTGCATGTTTTCTCTATGAATCTCATTCGATTTCTTGATTTTGACTCAATTGTTCATGAACTCACACTTAGCCCTAGTTTCTTATGATAAAGTTATGGATTTTCATGATTATGATCTCAAGTATGTAAAAACATGTTTTATAACAATGATGATGCTATGATAAAAAGGATAATGAAAACCCTAATGTTTATGATGATGATGGGGAGATGTCTACCCATACTATGATAAAAAGCAAAGTAGATGGACTATTCTTATGACATGAGATGTTTTCATGAAAGATTATGATGACTATTTCACAAGCTATGAAAGTATGATTTTAATGAAGTATGAACTATGTTGAAAGCTATGTATATGCATTATTTATGTATTCCGTGGGATATGACTTAGCACCGAGAGTGCTTTGGTAGATTCCATAGTCCTATAACTTTGTGCCACCATAGGAATGATGTTCATGTTTTTATGCCTTAAAGGTGTGTTAATGGATCCATATAGCATTTTAATGGACACTCACCATGTTAGGATAGATCCTAAAAGGTGGGGTGAAATGATGGATTCTCACCATGCTAGTATAATGACTATAGGGTGAGGATCAAGTCTACTTTGACAATGTAGACTCCTCTTTGCTTGATACAGAGGGAACATCAAGATTTCATGTAATAGTCCACATGGTCTTATATGATGGTTATGGTCTCATTCCCACATATGTATGTTAAGGTTATGAATAATGATGCTTCTTCACATGATTTTTAACTTGCATTGCTCATGCGTATTGTGTTCTTATCCTGTTGATTATGATTATACATATTAATATTATATTGTGATGTTCTTTGATTCATGACGTACCTACATACTTAGTAAATTCAACGTACTAATGCATACTTCTTCGCCTACATGATTTAACCATGTAGGGATGGACGATGAGGCGACTATTCCATTTCATTGCTAGATTCAGATTTCAAGCTTGAAGATTGTTGGTGAGTTCTCATACTTCAGGAACAAGCCCAGTTATGATGTTTTTATATGTTGAGACTTTGTCATTTTCTTTTGATGTATATCGTAAGGGTGGGTTCCCTTAACCAAGCCACTGCCTATAAGTCACCGGCTAATTCTTCAACAGGCATGCAGTCAGAGCCCTAGCTCCTTTTACTACTGAGCTAGTAAGCTATGTTCTAGACCCCACCAAGATCTTATGATGTAGAGGCATGTTTTGGACACTGCAGATTGATGTATATTCCCTTAACAGAAACTATGATGTTCTTAGTTTTATGCATTTTCGCTTGATTATTCTCTTATGTATATTTATATTACCTTATGAATGCTTATGGTATGAAAATTAGACTTGGATGGGATGCCTTCCGATGTCACATCCTATGTTCGGGTCGTGACAGTAACCCAAGGGTCAAAAGGGAAACTACCATGTGGCAAGTATGGTAGGCTCTATTTGGGTGAATGTAACAATAACACCAATGGTTGCTACAAATATGGTCAGACAGGCTACTTCTTGAAGGATTTCCCAATGTAAAGACAAAATGATGAAGTAATAAGGCTCAGCCATCTTCTACAGACCGTCTATATGCTTTGCGTAGTTGACTATCATGACTCAAAATTTGATGTCATGATGACACACATCCAAAATCACCCACCTCGATGTGTAGGCCAAAAAAAGACTCATACGAGACTCCCAAGAAATAAGTCAAATCATAAAGCAAGAAATGAAACAAAATAAATTACAATCACAAAATTTGGTGTCGCGAGTATAAAGAGAATCTAACATAATGACTTAAACAATACAAACCACATAGTCTTTGAGATAAAGTAAAGACTAAGAAGTAATGATATAATTTAGTAGTAGACCAGAATCACTAGGTCTCACTACCAACTCTAGTATAGGATCTCTACTAGAATCATCAACTACCACGAGAGCAACCCAGTCTAAGACCTACATTCAAAAGAGGATGCAGAAGTAGAGGTGAGTGCAAATAATATGTACCCAGTAGATTTAATTGTCTAGGTATAGAGAATTAAATAGCATATAAAATAAACTAGAAACACTTCCACCTGCACCAGAAAAAAAAGTCCGACAAAGTGCCACTAATATATATATATACAAAATACTTCACTTAGATCAAATAGTGCAATGATGATGATGCAAGGCAAGATGGAATCAAGACTGTTGCACAATCTTTCGTATATACCCCCATCGAGTAGGGCTCCAAGGCTAAGGGGACCCATGGCAACCTCGCTGGCTATAAAACCTCAATCACAATCAATGTATCTCATATATCCTTGCCGCCTTCTCGTTGTCAAGGGTTTTGAAAGGTGTCACATTTTGTTAAAAATAGGGGGTTCCACAACTCTCAAATTCCAGGTATGATGCATGCAAATGAAACACAAGATTGAAGTAATATTCATCAAAATAGTTATAATAGATGTCACAATTCCTATATCTCGATGATTTCTTTATAGAATCACCTCTTTTATTCATAATAGTCCATCAATATCATTAGAATAACCAACCACCTTTTTCCATGTTTATATCTCAATATTATCCATGATTCATAATCTTAAATCACAAGTATTCCCTTTCACCACATGTCATATTCACAATATAGTAAGATTATTCACATTTTCTATCACCAATTCAAGTACTGCAATGCTTCCAAATCAATTACAAGTTAAAGAAATTCTTCAAAGGGGAATCACATCAATATTTCTCAACTCATACACATGGTATGATCCAATTCCATAGATCATAGCATATGAATATTCAATTACTCTATCCTAGTCCAAAGAGAGGGTTAGCTTAGCCTACCTCAATAGCTGAAATCGCACCTGAACACCTTTAACTGGAGAATTCCATTCAAATTCCAACCCAAATTGATTTTTCACTATAAAAATGTAAGGTATATATTATAAGGAGTCCAACGACACCCATATTGCAAGGGTTCGACATCAAGGGCAAAATGGTTCACAAATTGCTCAAATTTCGAAAAGGTCAAATCTGAAAATTTGTTGCAAAAGCAGTTTCTATGGGTCCCAAAGAACTCATGGTTGAAAAAGCCATCCAAATTGAGCAAGAAATTGACCCCGAAATCATAAAATTACTAATTTTAAAATTTGAGGGGAAAAAAAAAACCCAAAACGCACTTTGGAATCTTGATATTTTGAAATGCTTTCGAAAGATGAAAAATATTAGAAAATAATTTATAAATGATAAAGAGACTTACCCTAATAAATTTTCTCAAAAGATGCTTCAAAAATTATTTCTCTTGAGCTTCAAAGTAACAATAGAGGAAATGAGAAATAGAAGGAAGAAACCCAAAATATAGGTATTTTCAGCCGAAAAAAGGTTGTTGACCACGTGTTGACTGTGTTCACCACAGGTTGATTATTCTTAACTTGTACCAATATCATTGAAAACATATTTTTTACCCTCAAAGCTCATTTGAAACCCTATAAATATGAACCAATAGTGCAAATTGATTGTCCAATATGTTTCGGAACAAATGAAATCATCAAAAATTAAATGCAATGTCTCCTTGACCCAAAATTCAATAAATTGTAATGAAACTAGTCAAAACTCAAAAAGACCAAAATACCCTCGAAACTCCAAAAAAATGATGAAGCTTCTCCTAGGCCAAAAATCACCTCCTGAAACTGATGTAATGATAAAAAATCTAATCCAAGCATCCTAACTTGAGAAGTTAACCAAAGTCAGATTTTTTTTATTTTTAACCAAACTGTCAACTCCTGGTCTCAAATCCACAAAATACCCTCAAACCCGTACGCGAAGGTGCTTCTACACTAATTTTCATATTGTGAAACTGGTGGAACTAACTGAATTCTATTTCGAGACTCTGAACTCAAAACAACACCAAAACTTGCTTTTTAGAATAGTTAAGCCTTAAAATCCAAAAAACGCTTACAGCTTTCCATTTCTCAACGAAATGCCAAAACCAACTACACCAATGAATTAAGTAAGACTCGAGGCCATCAATGAGAGGGGAAAAAATGGTAATTTTCTAAAAATTTCCAAAAAATGATTGCTAAAGTCATTACATGATCCAGTACTAAAAATCATGTTCATCCTCGACCCTAAGATAAAAAGATAGTCTGACTCGATGCATCCAAGGTTCTGAGATACAATTTCCGAACTCAGTATTTTTTTTTTCCAGGGATCCTGCTTCTGAAAGCCTTACCATCAAAATACATTACCCACAGTCAAACTTTTGAACAAAGATAGTGAAGCATTGATAATTCAAGAGCGAGTTCCAAGTCACAAGTTAACCATGAACCTACCTGAATCATAATCTTCTTGAACACAACATGGTCCCAAAATGAACCTATTCTAACATAACTATGAAGTAATTCTGAACAATCATCCGTAAAAGTCAAGAGTAAACCTGAATCAATCACCAACTCTCAAAATATACTAAGTATCGAAACCCTTAGCTATATTTCTTTCACTTAGCATTGTCCTCTCACGAACTTAAGCTACACCATGCGAGGGGATATTACTTTGATATTGACGTTCATACCAATTCATGTGAAAGCTTAGCCAATGAAATTTCTTTGAACTTGGCTTGATGTAGGAGACCTATGATGATCCTACACCACATACATGAGCTTGAGTTGAAGGCATGGAAGTGAATTTAGCTTGATCTTGAAGGTTTCATGAGACCTTGGGCTAGAGCTTGAAAGGAGGATTCAAAAAGTGTTTTGAATGAATGAATGAGGGACTAAGAATTATGGAGTGATATGAGGTGACATGAAAAGCTTAGAACTGATTTGGTAGGTTAAATGACTAGACCCAATTAAACGGACCTTGAAAGATCACTTGGGCACCTTCATGAAGGTACTTCACGAGCCCCCATTTTGTCCTAAGGTAGCCTCCACGAGCCCTTTTCATGGCCAGTGGTGCCTCTCAGGGCTTGTGAAGGGCTCCTTGGAAGGTACCCTAGGCCAAAATCCTTGGAAAAGCCATGACCAACCTTGTTTCATTCTTATGAAGCTCGAATACTTGCAGAATTTCACACGAAAATAAAATTTATACCCTTTATATGAGCTTAAACATTCTCCTCCTCTTAGGATTCTTCATCCTCAAATGAGAAACGGACTAGCTTGAATAGATCAAATTAAACATGAACAAGCCACATGAGTGCATAATGCAATTTTTTATATCGAAGTCATAAAGTCTATTAAAACTATATCAAAAACATCATTCAAAATTAATTCATGAGTATTCATGAATTATATGACATGAGAACATGGAAAATAAAGAATTGGACTATTTGAGCATAAAGAACCTTTACCCCTAGGCCTGAGTAAAATATAATTTGATAGTTAGTAGCCCCGCTTGAAGTAACAATGCAACCCAACACCATTCCCATGAAATCCTTGTACGTAGGCAAGAACTATCATTTAATTCCAGTCCCAAGAGTATGAATGTACTTAAGATGACATAATGAAGTCGGAACATAAAGAGACATAAGGATAGGCTTGAGAAACTAACATCCTATTAACACAACTAGTCATCCACTATGCTCCAACATCAATTGGTACAATAAACACAAAATCAACCTCCACCAATCATTACCATAATCTAAGGGATCTCATACATATAAGTGAGTGCAGCCCAAGCTCTCTTCCTTTTTTCCTAGCGACTACGGGACAACCCTTCCTTTTTTACCCAACTTTCCCACACTGAAAGCAACTGTCTCTACCAGCCTTACACTCTCCCATATGTATCTCGCCACACTTCTGAAAGGGGGAGTATAGGTGTGTTTCCTTCTTGTTACCTGGTACCAAAACATTACCTAAATCATCCTCAACTCGAGCCCTCTTAGCTACCTTAGAACCTAACTAATGCTTTTCTCCTTCAATCTGTTTAACATACGTCATAAGTCTGGAAGTATGCATCTCCCTAATAAGCTTAGCCGTATGACACTCATTCACAACCAAGTTAGAGATCCCCGAAGTGAATTTGTGTGTTCTTGCACGGGGGTCATCCACTAGCATAGGAACATACTTTGAGAGCTTTGTAAATTTGAGGGCATACTCCCTCACACTCATTCCACCCTATTTGAGGTTGAAAAAGTCTATCAGCTTAGCCTCTCTAAGCTCAAGAGGAAAGAAACAATCCAAAAAAGCAAACTTAAACTCTTCCCATTCAACCTTATCATCACCTGCTCCCTCAATCAACCGTGCACCACACCTGGGCCCCTCTTTTCGATTGATAAACAAACCAATTCAACTTTATCTTCTGAAGTCACCCCTATAACAATCAACACACTAGAGATTTCATCAGTGAATTCTTGGGCATCCTTACTGGCTTTTGAACCACATAATTTTGGAGGATTCATCGGGGTGAAGTCTCTCACTCTAGAAGCTGAGGTGAGGACATGGGAAGGAAAAATGACCTGCCTAGCCTAGTTGGTCACCACTTGATCTAGTATGGAAAAAATAATCTGGAACTCATCTTGAGTAATTGGCTCTCTCATGGGCTTTTGAGGTACTTGGCCCTCATCAATAGGGGCCTCTATTTGTAGAAGGGCTCTTCTTGGAGGCATATTCTATAAGGGAATCAATGACATCATCAAAGTTTAGAAATCTCAAAACACTTTCCATTGCATGATATGAACAAGGAAGAAGTGAGACAATTCCTAAAACACCTCATAGCCTCCTACTCATAGATGTGGTGCACTTCACATTTATGAATAAGACTCTACTTTATGTGGCATGTGGGAGTCGAAGGACCTTTTTAAAACCTTAGTGCGTTGATACCAAGCTTTTCATAACTCAGACATAGGGCCAAGGAGTGACATGGCGCATGGGAACCCAAGAGTCCCCAAATAAGCCTCATAGCATCCATATACACATAATTAGTTCGAAAGCGCATAATTAAGCAATAAGCATATAATTCC
Source organism: Solanum rostratum (assembly GCA_029948455.1). Lineage (NCBI taxonomy): Eukaryota > Viridiplantae > Streptophyta > Magnoliopsida > Solanales > Solanaceae > Solanum > Solanum rostratum. The sequence continues at coordinate 25,647,440 of CM057049.1, forward strand.
AAGGGAAACATGGTTTTGGACTCAAACTATGGAGATGTCATTAGGAAAGTGGTTTGTATGAATTCACATAGGAAATAGAGACTAAGGAGCGGGTAAGTATGCCTCACAGTATGAGGAGCAAGGACTTGGGAATTTCATCTTCTCATCTTCACATATTAACATCAACATCACAAAATAGACGTAAACATAGTTTCCATGAGCAACAGGCATCATGCATAACAAGCACGTACATAGAGTTTACATGACATCCAACTATGCCTCAAAGTCATAGATAGGACTGAGGCCAAGACATGTCCCTGGCTCACCCTCAATATAAAAGACATAAGATAGACATAACATAAAATAGGTAGATAGAAGGTGGGTCTTGTCCTTGGAATAAAGGACTCATACCAAACATAATCTCACAAATCAAATCTAGCCCTGAAGAGGTGGATGAGGATAGTCTCTGGTCCCTACATGGTTAGATCATGTAGGCAAAAAGTATGCATTAGTTAGTTTAAAAGTAGTAAGTGTGCGGGTATGTAATGCATATGATCATGGTAACCTGCAAATCCATGTTAGATGACAAGGGAACACATATAGAAGAAGTATATAAGGAAAGAATATCATAACAATATGCTTTAAAAATCCATGATGCATGAATGTCATAATACGTAAACATATAGGATGTGATCTCAATCGACATGTAAGACCATGCAAGCTATTACATGAAATCTCAATGTTACCCCTACACTAGAGAAAAGAGGGAGTAACTTGCCAAGGTGAACATCCATAATGCCTAAGTGGATCCACTAAAACTACATAATTGACCAAACCTCTACTAACGGGTGGTCCATCTAGGAAATCAAGCCTCATCTAACGGATGATCCCTCTAAGGAGTCAACCTCATCTAACTGGTAACCCTTTCAAGGATTCAACCTAATCTAAAGGGTGATCCTTTAACCTATGGTGGCACGTAGTTATGGGACAATGAGATTCACCTATAACGGATCATACCTTAAATAATGGGATGAGCCTCAATCTCAACATCCTCTTGGTGCTAAGTCATTATCCCATGGGAATACATATACATATACATGTTTGAAATATGAGCATAAGTCTTTTCAAATCATAATTATGCATAGTTAGGCTTAAAAGCGAAATCATACTTCATAGTCATGCATATTTAGGCTTAAAAGCCAAATTAAATCATAACCATACATTCTTGGGCTCAAAAGTCAAATCATACTTCATTTCATACTTCCATGTATAGGAATAGCTCATTCATACTTGTACATAGTGGTGTAAAAACACCCATAGGGCTCTTGAGCTGTATCATAGACATCATGTGATCACATATCATGTCATAACGATACTTGCCTTGAAATCATAGTTATAATCATAATTGGGTAATAACCCACATCATAAATCTCATGAAAATACTTGTTCATGCATGCATATGTCATGAGGAATGAAGGAATAAAATGGGTATTAGAAATTTATAATTAAAACAACATTATTAGATGAAATCACAATAAATTCATAAAATAATAAGCAATTAAAGCATACTTGAAATTACTCATGTATTGATTCATAAATCAAAGGGACATGGATATTCAATTCTTCATAAAATTAATGTAAATCATAAAAATAAGATTCAAAACATCATAAAATCATTAATTAAGTTCAGTCCATAGCTCAATTTCAACAAATTAAAAACTAATTTAAGAGACCCATTTGCAATTCATACTTAGAAATCATAAAATGAAGAAATAGATATTTGGGCCTTCATGATTGGAAGGGAATCATGAACCAATCCCACATACTTAGAAGAATTTTAAAGAGTTAGAATGAATTAAACTTGATCTTTGTATCCCACACAAATTCCTAGCTTGAATTCCTTGAAGGAGTGACTTGGAGAGAGTCTTAGGAGTAACTGAAATGGGCTAAGTGTAAAGCTTGAATGAGGGGTTAGAATAAGGATAGGAGTTGTTTAAGAGCGTAAAAGGGGGAATAAAGGTCTTAAAAAGCCTCGGGGATGGTCCAAAATATAAAAAATTCCTCAATAAAATGAGCCTTTGAATTTTATTCGAAAAATACCACAGAAGCTTATACTGGCCGTGAAGCCTTTCACAGTTCGTGAAATTCCACTAACCCTGCACTTATAGGTTTTATAAAAATAATCCAATCTCAGAATTGGGTGAAACCAGATGTGTTGGAAAAATAATTCAAAGGGCTTTAATTTGGTAGTTCATAGGTCACCCAATTATGTTTTTTACAAGGATATATTACCATTTGAAATTGAACCTCATACTAATTCATGTGAAAAGCTCAGCCAATGGAATTCCTTTAAAATTGGGTTGATGTAGGAGACCCATGATGACACTAAACCACATGCACAAGCTTGAATTGGAGGCTTGAAAGTAAATTTAGTTTGAACTTCAAGGTTTCATGGAGATCCTTTGTCACAACCCGCTCCTAGGGCCTAGGAGTGACATGGCGAATGGGAACCCGAGAGTCCCAAAACAAGCCTCACAACATCCATTTACACGTCATCAGTATGGAAGTGCATAATTAAATAATAAGCACATAGTCCTAGGGGATGGGTAAGTATGACACACGCTATAGGGATGTCATAGGGATATGGATGTATATGGATTTACATAGCACATAAAACATAAGAACAAAAAGGTAGGTAAGTATGACTCATGCTATAGGGATAGAAGGGACTTATAGCTTTCTATATTTCCACATCTCTCATCATGAACATATCATCGTAACATCAACTTCAAGAGATAAATATAGTCATAGTCTCCATAAACATTAAGCATAGCACAAATCAAGCCCGTACATAGGGTTTACATGATGTCCAACAATGCCTCTAAGTCATAGAATAGGACGGAGGACAAGACATGTCCCGAGCTCACCCTCAAAGTAAAGACATAAGTGGGAATATCATAATAGATGGGTCTTGTCCCTAAATTAAAGGACTCCACTAGCAAGCTCACATTTTAATCTAACCATCAAGAGGTGGATGAAGAAAGTGTCCGGTCCCTATATGGTTAGATCATGTAGGCAAAAGAGTATGCGTTAGTACATTTGAATGTACTAAGTACACGGGCATGCAAATGATTATGAACATATTATCCTGCAAATCAATGTTAGATGACAAAGGTACTATTACATAGAAGGAAATATGTAAGAAAGGATAATATATCAATATGCCATGAAATTCATGATGCATGAACGCCACAATACTTAACATAGTGGCGATAGGACCTCAACCGACATATAAACCCAAGCGAGCTACTACTTAGAATCTCTATGTTGCGTCTACACTGAAGAAAGAGTGGATTACTTGCCAAATGTAGCCCATACACTCATCTTACGAGAACAACACCCATTTCCGAGAGTAACTCACCTTACGGAAACAACACCCGTTTCAGAGAGTGACTTACCTTACGGGAACAACTGCCATTTCAGAAAGGATTTTCATAACATATTATAATCATCCACAAAGGGGCATAAACATAAACCTTTGCTTGGCACATAGTTATGGGACTTAGGGATTTAGATAAGGACCTTTGGAGATAGTCCCCCTCACACAAGCCCACTCGGTGATAAATTATCTTCCCACAAGAATACATATACATATATGTGCTTTTCATAGGAGCACAAGTCTTTCCAAATCATAATATTTCATATTTAGGCTTAAAGGCCAAATCATATTTCATAATAATGCATACTTATGCTAAAAAGCCAAATCATACTTCAACTCATATTTGCAAGCATAGGAATAGCTCATTTATACTTATACATGTTGGTGTAAACATCCATAATTGATTAAAAGCCATATCATAGACATTATGTGATCACATGTCATGTCATAGCCATACTTGCCTTGAAATCATAGTCATAATCGTAATTATATAATAACTCACATCATAAATTTCATAAAGATCAATGTTTATGCATGCATATGCCATGAGGAATGAATGAATAGCATGGGCACTAGGACGTTATAGTTAAATCATCATAATATAATGAAATCATAGTAAATCCTTGAACAAATCATCGATTAAAGCATACTTGAAGTTACCTATGCATAATTTCAACTTTGAAAGGGACATGCATATTCAAATCTTCATAATATCCATGCAATTCAACATAATAGGGTTTAAAATCACTTTGAAAACATCAATTAAATTCAGCCTATATCTCGATTCAATCAAATCAACACTAATTTCAAAACCCATATTCAAAGTAAGCTTGAAATTCATAAATCAAGAAGTAAGAAGTATTAGGGGTCTTTATGATTGAACGGGATCATGAATCAATCACACATACCTTAGATAACTAGAAAAATTAAGAAGAAATTGATTTGAGAAGAAGACCCTCCTTGAGTTCCCAAGTGGCATCTTCAATGTCACACTTGAAAGGAGTTCTTAGAAGAGAGAAATTTCAAGAGTTCTAAGTGTAATGATTGAAATTGAATAAATATGAAGGAGTATAGGTGTTTTCAAGGGTTTATGATAGGTTAGAAAGTCACAAACGACCCTTAGAAATAACCAAAATGATGAGAAATCCATTAATGAAGCAGGCACTAAAAAGTACCTAGGGGGTCTCGTGGGAGAGCATCACGAGCCGTACAATGGACCACGGTCATACAAGGGGCCGTTCAATTGTCCAAGATCAAGGATAGTGATTCTATACATGGAAAAATTTCAGGCCAATCCTTCATGAGACCTTCACCATGGCCCGTGATGAGGTCCATGACCCATACAAGGGTTCCTGGAGGCTGCCTTAGCTAAATTTTTTGGCTTGGTGGTTAGGGCATCTACAAGAGCCCCTTCCATGGCTAGAGGTTACGACCACGTCTCATGGGAAGTGCTATGGAAGGCCACCAAGCCTAAGACTCATTCTTGAGCCACATGAGGCCATACATTAGGCCAAGGGTCATCCTATGGATTCCTCCATGACTCGTGCACCTCTATACAACTCGTGGGAGTTTCCTTTGAGGGGCACCTTGGTCACAAAATCCAAAAACTAAAATTTTAAGGATCTCATGGCATCCCGAGGTCCGAGTCCTTACATCATCTCCCCCTTGGGAACATTCATCCTCGAGATGAGCTAGAACATGGCTTGAAAGGCTTGACTTAATTTCAATATGGGAACACAATGCATAATTCATTTTGTGAAAATCATAAAATCATTAAAATCATGACAAAACATCCTTTAAATCATTTTCGTGCACATGTATACATGCCATATCATGAAATATAAGAATGAAAGAATTAGGACCATTTAGAATAGGAAGAACCTAATATATTAGGCTTGAGTAGATTGGAAAAGATAGGGATATCGCTTCATCATATCCGTCTCTGCCTCCCATGTAGCACTCTCCATATGTTGATTCCTCCAAAGAACTTTAATCGAAGCCACATCCTTGTAGAGAAGCCATTTTACTTTCTTATCCAAAATTTCAACCGGCACTTCTTGATAAGTTAAATTCTCCTAACCTCAACAACTTCCAAGGAACAATCAAACTAGGATCACCAATCAACTTTCTCAACATTGACACATGGAAAACCGGGTGAACAAAATTCATATCCAAAGGAAAATCCAATCTGTAGGCCACCTTGCTAATCCGCTCAACTATCTTATAAGGACCTACATATGGAGGACTTAACTTGCCTTTTTTACCAAAATGCATTACGCCCTTCATAAGAGAAACTGTCACATAAACCCAATCATCGACATGGAGTTCAATCCCTCTTTCTAACATCCAAATAAGATCTTTGATGACTTTGAGCCATCTTCCACCTTTCCCTTATAAACTTCACCTTTTCCATGGCCTCCAACACCAAATCCAGGCCAATCAATGCCATCTCACCCAACTCAAACCATTCAACCGGGATCTACACTATCTCCTATACAAAGCCTAAAAAGGTGCCATACCAATGGTAGCATGAAACTATTGTTGTAGGAAAACTCGATAAGTGGTAGATGACCATCCCCATTACCCTTGAATTCCAAAACAAAATCCCTCAACATGTCTTCCAAAGTTTAGATTGTCCTCTCAGCTTGTCCATCGGTTTGAGGATGGAAAGTAGTACTAAACTTCACCTTATTGCAAAGTCCTTTTGAAATGATTTCCAAAAGTGAGAAGTATATTGGTTAGCATGATCCAATATAATAGACATAGGCACACCATGCAACCTAACCAACTATTGAATATACAACCTTGCATAATTTTGCCATTGAAAGTAGTCTTGACCGGAAGGAAATGAGCTGATTTAGTCATTCTATCAATAATAATCCAAATAGAGTCAAATTGATTTCGGGTACGGGTTAAACTAACCACAAAGTCCATATTCATTTCTCCCCACATCCAAGTATGAATCTCGATATCTTGAGCAAAACTACCAGGCCTTTGATATTCTACCTTCACTTGTTGACAATTAAGGCACTCAGATACAAACTTAGCTATGTCTTTCTTCATACTATGCCACCAATACACTTCCCTTAAATCCCGATACATTTTGTGGATCCTGGATGTGTAGAATAATGAGAGTTTTGGGCTTCACTCATAATCGCCTCTCTAAGACCATCAACATCTGGAACACATATTTGATCTTGACATTGAAGCATCCCATCTCATCCTGGGAGAAAGCATATATCTTCTTTTTTGCAACCAATTTCTTCAATTCAACTAAAGATGGGTCCAAGTCCTATTTTTCCTTGACATCAACAATCAGAAAAGACTCGACCCCATTCTATACATGAATACCACCATCATTAGAGTTAGTTGTTCTCTAAAAAATTTGAAGAACCAACCTTAAATGATCCATGTGCTCTAGCTCACTTTGAGAATAAATTAGAATATCATCTACGAAGATAACCACAAAAATGCCAGGAAATGGCTTAAACACCCAATTTATAAGAACCATAAACACAGTCGGAGCATTTGTCAAGCCAAAGGACATCATTATAGATTGAAAATGCCCGTATCTAGTTCGTAAAGCTATTTTGGGAATATCACACTCCCTGACTCTCAACTGATGATAACCTGAACGGAGATTAATCTCTGGGTAGCCCTTTGAAAATAATCAAACAAGTCGCCGATCCTTGGCAACATATATTTATTCTTGATGGTCACTTTATTTAGTTGTATATAGTCAATGTACATCCAAAGTGATCCATCCTTCTTTCTCACAAATAACACAGGAGCACCCCAAGGCGATATACTTAGTCTAATAAAGCCTTTCTCCAACGAGTCTTTCAACTGATCCTTATACTTCTTTAATTCAGCCGGTGCCATACGATAAGGAGGAATAGAAATAGGTTGAGTATCAGAAGGAGATCTATGCCAAAGTCTAATTCTCTTTCCGGAGATATCCAGAAGGAGATCTATGCCAAAGTCTAATTCTCTTTCCGGAGAAATACCTGGACAATCTTTGGGGAAAACATCCACAAACTCATTAACCACCAAAACCAACTCAAGAGTAGGTGACTCAGACTCCACATTCTCTAACCCTCACAATATGATGGATGCACCCTTTAGAAATCACATTTTTGACCTTAAGATAGGAAATAAACCGACCTTTAAAAACAGAGTCACTGCCCTCCCACTCAAGAGTAGTCTCATTTAGGAATTGAAACTTGACCTTGTGAGTTCTACTATCAACAGAGGCATAAGAAACATGTAATTAATCCATCTCGAGAATAATATCAAAATCAAACATCTCAAGTTCCATAAAGTCACATGGTTGGACTTTATGCAAGATAGAGAAAGGATAATCCCAATAGACTCTTTGGGCAATAATAGACTCACCCACGGGAGTATAGGCTTAATATGACTCCCTTAAAATTTCAGGACTCAAACCAAACATAACAGCCAATAGAGGGCTCACAAAAGATAAATTTCCACCTAGATCAAGCAAATCATAAGCATCAAAATCAAAGACTTTTAACATACCCTTCACTACATCTAGAGTCTCCTCTAGCATCGACAATCCTTGTACTTGAACCTTGGCCCTATTGGAAGCGACTATTTCCACCACCACTAGTAGATTGGAGAACCCACCATTATAACGGGCTCTTTTAAAATCATTCATCCTCCTCTCCTTGAGTTTCTCTCCCTCAATCTTTTTAGCATAGGTCATGAGCCTAGAAACGTCCATCTCTCTAATAAGCATAGCCATACGACACTCTTACCAAATCAGAAATCCCAGAAATGAACTTGTTCATTCTTGCACAGGGGTCAGTCACTAACATAGCATCATACTTTGAGAGCTTTGTAAAATTGAAGGCATATACCCTCACACTCATACCACCCTGTTTGAGGTTAATAAATTCTGTTATTTTGGCCTCTCTAAGGTCAAAAGGGAAGAAATGGTCCAGGAAGGCAAACTTAAACTCTTCCAAACCAACCCCATCATCACCAACCCTCTCCCTCAACCGTTGAGTATACCACACTTGAGCCACATCTTTCAATTAATAAATAGCTAGCTCAACTTTCTCCTATGAAGTCACTCCCATAATAGTTAACACTTTAGATAGTTCATCAATAAACTCCTGGGCATCCTTATCACCTTTTGTAATATAAAACTCCAAAGGATTCATCTGGGTGAAATCTCTCACTCTACTAGCCGGAGTGGGGGCATGAGAAAGAGGATTGGCCTGCCTAGCCTAGTTGGTCAGCACTTGGGCAAGCACAGATAAGGTAGTCCAGAATTCATCATGAGTAACCGGCTCCCCCACTGGCTCTTGAGGGACCTAGTCTTCATTAATCGGGGCCTGCCTTAGTAGAAGGGCTTTTCTTAGAGGCATCTTCTATAAGGCATCAAGGATATCGTCAATGTTAGACAGTCTTAAGACATGGTCCATAACACTAAATTATACATGAAGAAGTGATACAATTCCTAAAACACCATCATAGCCTCCCACTCATAGGTATGGTGCACTTTACACCCATGAATAGGACTCTACTCGGCAGGGCATACTGGACTCCAAAGATCATTTTAAAACCGTAGTGCTCTGATATCAAGCTTGTCATGACCAGATCTAGGTCCTAGGAGTGACATGGCGAATGGGAACCTGAGAGTCCCCAAACAAGCCTCATAGCATCAAAATACACGTTATCTGTTTTGAAGTGTATAATTAAACAATAAGCATATAGTTCTAGGGGACGAGTAAGTATGACTCATTCTATGGGGATTTCATAGGGGTAGGGATTCGCATGGATTATCCTAACACATAGCATATAAGAACTAAGGGGCGGGTAAGTATGACTCACGCTATGAGGATAGAAGGGACTTAAGACTTTCCACATTTTCACATCTCTCATCATGAACATATCATCACAACTTCAACATCAAGAGATAGATGTAATCATAGTCTCTATAAACATTAAGCATAGCACAAATCAAGCCCGTACATAGGGTTTACATGATGTCCAACATTGTCTCTAAGTCATAGAATATGATAGGGACCAAGACATGTCCAGGGCTCACCCTAAAAGTAAATACATAATGGAAATATCATAAAAACTGGATACAAGGTGGATCTTGTCCTTGAAGTAGAGAACTCACCACAAGAAAGCTCACAATCCAATTTAACCATCAAGAGGTGGATGAAGATAGTCTCCGGTCCCAACATGGTAAGATCATGTAGGCAAAAGAGTATGCGTTAGTACGTTTGAATGTACTAAGTATGCGGGCATGCAAATGATTATGAACATATAATCCTTCAAACCAATGTTAGATGACAAGAGCACTTATACATAGAAGGAAGTATATATGAAAGAATAATATATCAATATTCTATGAAATCCATGATGCATAAATTCCATAATGCTTAACATAGTGGATCGGGGATCTCAACTGACATATAAGACCAAACAAGCTATTACTTGTAATCCCAATGTTGCCTCAACACCCGAGAAAGAATGGATTACTTGTCAAACATAGCCCACACACTCACCTTATGGGAAAAACACCTCACTTTACGAGAATAACACTCATTTCAGAGAGAACCTTACCTTACGGGAACAAAACCCATTTCGGAAAGGATTTTCATAACATACCATAATCATCCACAAAGGGGCATAAACATAACCCTATATTTGGCACATAGTTATGGGACTTGAGGATTCATATAAGGACCCTTGGAGATATTCCCCCTCACACAAGTCCACTCGGTGCTAAATCATCATCCCACAAGAGTATATATACATATACGTGCTTTTAGTAGGAGAATAAGTCTTTCCAAATCATAACAATGCATACTTAGGCTTAAAAGCCAAATCAGATTTTATAATCATACATACTTGGGCAAAAAAGTCAAGTCATACTTCATGCATAGGAATAACTCACTCATGTTAACATATGTTGGTGTAAGCACCCATAATTACTTAAAACCCATACCATAAACATTATCTGATTACATATTATGTCATAACCATGCTTGCCTTGAAATCATAGTCATAATCATAATTGGATAATAACTCATATCATAAATCTCATAAAAATCAATGTTCATGCATGAATATGCCACTAGGAATGAATGAATAGCATGGGTACTAGGAATTCATAGTTAAATTATCATAATATAATGAAATCATAGCAAATCCTTGAAGAAATAATCAATCAAAGCATATCTGAAAGTACCAATGCATAGTTTCAGCATTTAAAAGGACATGCATATTCAAACCTTTATAATATCCATGCAATTTAACATAATAGGGATTAAATCACTTTAAAAACATCAATTAAATACCACCCATATCTCAATTTAATCAAATCAACACTAATTTAAAAGACCCATATTCAAGGTAAGCGTAAAATTCATAAATTAAGAAGTTAGAAGTGTTAGGAGTCTTCATAATTGAAAAGGATCATGAATCAATCCCACATACTATAGATAACTAGAAAAATTGATAAGAAATTGATTTGACAAGAAGACCCTCCTTTAATTCCCAAGTTGAATCTTCAATATCACACTGGAAAGGAGTTCTAAGAAGAGAGAAATTTCTAGAGTTCTAAATGTAATGAATGAAATTGAACAAAGATGGAGTATAGGTTTTTTTTCTGGGGTTTAGGATAGGATAGAAAGTCACAAATGACCCTTAAAAATAACTAAAATTATGAGAAAGTCATTAATGAAGCGGGCACTAAAAAGTGCCTAGGGGTCTCGTGGGAAAGCACCACAAGCCGTACAGCGGACCACGGTACATACAAAGGGCCATTAAATTTTCCAAGATTCAAGACGATAGTTCTATACTTGGAGAAATTTCAAGCCAAGGCCTTTACGAGACCTTTAGCACAGTGCGTTGGTGAGATGCACGACCCATACAAGCGTTCTTCGAGGCTGCCTTAGCGAATTTCTTGACTTGGAGGCCAGGGCATCTAGCAAGAGCCCCTTCCACAACTAGTGGTGAGGACCATGACTAGCGGTAAGTTCCATGGAGGGCCACCAAGCCTAAAACTCATTCCTGAGCTACATGAGGCCATGCACAAGGCCAAGGGTCACCCCATGAATGTCCCTATTGCTGGTGGACCTCTCCATAACTTGTAGGAGTGTCCCTAGAGTGGTACCTTGGTCACAACTCTAGAAACTTGATTTTTAAGCATCTTTAAGGGCTCCCAAGGTCTGGGTCCTTACACCTTTGGGTGAGAGCTTGAAAGGAGGATTCAGAAAGCATTTTGAACGAATGAATGAGGGGCTAAGTATTATGGAGTGTTATGAGGTGACATAAAGAGCTTAGATGTGATTTGGGAGGTTAAAGGACTAGACCCCATTAAACGGACCTTGAAAAATCACTTAGGAACCTTCACGAAAGCTCTTCACGAGCTGTGGTGTCCACAACTCATGGTGCCTTTTGCTGTCATCCCCTTTCTTGTCCTAAGGCAGCCTCTATGTGCCCCTCTCATGGTTACTGGTGTCCTCTATGGCTCGTGAAGAGTTCCTTGGAAGGTACCCTTGGCCAAAATCCTTGCAAAATCCATGTCCAACCCTGTTTCATCCTAAAAAGCCTGAATACTTGCAAAATTTCACTCGAAAATGAAATTTCTTGCCTTTATCTGATCTTACAACTTGTATGGGCATTACAGCCAAAGTCTAAAATAGAACTACGCTAGCCTCAGGTTTAACATGACCTAAGTCTTAAAAAGAACTATGCTACCCTAAGGTTTAACCTAATCTAAGGTCGACTACAAGATACCTACATAGGTCTAAACACCCCATAATGATGCCTAATATAGCCACCAGCTCTAATGAAGGTACCCTAAAGCTTATCCTAAACTAAGGCTATACCGACAATCACAAGAAAGAAAATGAAGAGAATGGGAGAGGATATAAGGTAATTACTACCAAATCATCATGAAATGTCTACTACACATTATTGGGAAGAGCTTAGCCAAGAACAATAATCATTTCCTCCCTAAAGGTTATCCACATCTGAGTCAGCTCTAATCACTGCCACGCTATCAAAATATTGATCTACAAAATGGAATGAACATTTTGACATCAAGAACACAATTTCCAAAGCCTAGCCGAAAATCGGGCCAAAAATAAAATTATGGAACCCACAATGGGAATTTCAAAATCAACTTCGTAAAAAGATCAAAAACATATCCAGGGGCCTATACCCCAAAATGGGGCATAATTCAAAGCTTAAAATGAAGGAATTATGATCAAATAACCTTCTCATGATAACAAGAGTTTTTAAGAATAAGGACATTAGCTTCGGTGATCAAAATTACCTCCAACTAAGTCGCAGATGGAGATTCCATTCACGCATGACAATCTTTGTGAAAATCCCTACAACATGGACCTAGGGACACTGAAATTGGACTAACAATGCTCAAGTTATCAACTTCCAAAATTCTCCCAAAATCTTGTCCGAAATTACCCCGTTTTAGCATCAAAAAATACAAATTCACCTCAAATGAGGACTTCAATTCAAATTTTGAGCTCACCACGGCCTCCTTACAAAACCCTACACAAGCTAGACTCCTGGATCTTTAAAATAAGGTCTAAAATGATTAATATATCTCTTCCTAAAAATTGCATGAAAAATGCATTCCTTGTGAATAATCCTTCAAGTTAAAGCTTTGAATAGTTTAATTTGGAGTAGAAATGGGGGAGAAATCGCTTCTTGAAGGTGGAGGAAATAAGCTAAAATGGGGCTTTTTGAAAAGGCTTAATCTGGTCGCTAAAAGTCCAAATCAATTCCTTAAAAGTCCTAAATCTGGTACCTGAAAGAGCTACGCCAGATTCAGCCTTTTACCTATTCTTTTAGTTTGCAAACGGACCCTTGGAATTCGTGTAGAACCCGATAAAAATAAATCAGATATGCTACCCTATCAAGTTCAACGTTTTGAACTCAATGACACAGTCAAAATTTTCATACTTGGTTGTTACGACTGAATATAGGTCCCACTCCTAAGGCCATTTTATATCGAATTCTACCTAGGGGTTTGGAATGATTCTGGAAGCCTAAGGAGTAAAACGAAAGGTCATTCTAGACTAAACTTGACATTGCGGAGCTAATCACGCTGTCAAAATTTTTATCTGAGCTTGTTTTTCAAGAATGTCGACCAAAGTCAACCGTTGGTCAATTTTAAAGTTCAAAATGTAAAACGTGGTATAAACTCATACTGTGGGTCTAAATATTTGAGATGACCATTCTCCTAGCATAATTTGACCATTCTAAAGTTGATGGATCTATCAAAATTCCATTCTGAGGCCATTTTCCTGGAATTTTGATCAAAGTCAACCTTTCAAACTCCAAAACCAAAAAATTAGTATAAAACCAAATGAACGACCAGGCAACCAAACTATCTATGCTTGCAAGTCATAAATGACCTTGGTTCTCTACAAGAAAGTTCTAAACGTTGAAAAGAACAAGGAGTAGATAAAATGATCTGGAGGTTCATTATAACATCCACTACTAAAATGGACTTTCGTCTGCAAAAGTCAAAGGCAATCGTAGTCTGAGGCATGAAAGGATGAGGATATTGGGCCCATACCCTCCACCAGACCTACATGCACCCCTGACAAAGTAGACAATGCCAAGATAGGACCCTGGCTTGGAAGGAAGCCCCAGCCTTACCCCAAAACACCAAAAATTCCTCCAAGCCTTGTATTTATCATCAAACTTTGCCAAACTATACCAAGATTATTTGAAATCATCAGAACCACCTGAGAAAGTTGAAGTCAAACTAAAACTACCAGATTGAGGAATGCAGGACCTCTGAAGGAACTCAAACAACTCTACTATCAGAATTATCTTTGTGACTCTAGAATCCATTATCTTTGCTTATAAGAACATCCTCTCAATCCTTATTTATTCTGAAGAATTCCAACATAGTCTGAACCTTTATATAACGAACCCCACAACACCAGCCTTGGAAGGGCCATACACAATATCTGAAGATTAGGAAACAACAATGATCATAACAAAAAACTTGACTTGAGGCAAAACACAAAATCATGCCCACTCCCAATAAATCACTTACTTCGGCCAATACAATACTCCTTGAGCTAACCGTTCTACCCTCGAAATTTAAGCACCCTACTGACGATCAAGTTACACTGAACTCCACCCAAGTGACCTCCCTCACAAAAGAGGCTTCTAGAAAATTGACATTGAAGACCCATAAGCTAACCTTTTGTTGAGGAAACAAAATCAATTGCTCCAAATGAATATCTTGCTAATCATATAAGCAATTAATCAGATACAGTCAACTGATTGGTAATAGCCTAATAACACCAACTTAAATCAACTAACTCCACAACCACCAAGCATGCCAAAGAGAGATCCAATAGGAAAATTATGAGCTTAATACCTCATGACTTATTGTGGCCTTATCCTTAGATGAATCTCCTAATAATCCCTATTCTCAAATCAACCTACAATTTTGATGACCAAAACAAACATGACACACCACCATTCTGATTCGAACTCACTATCCAACCTTAGAAACTACCAAACTTTGCATAGAGAACCAACAACATCAGTAATAATGAATACTAGAAAATCACACTCCCAGATCCTAACTAGCTAGAATTACTTCACTATGCATTTGAAAGAAAAGAACTTGGGAGCTTGAACAAACAACACACATGTTACCATAGTCGAAGAAAATACCACAACAAGGTATGAAACGTTCAATCAGGAATTAATCACATTAACCTAAAGCTACACTACTTGACAAAAGAAACCACCTAAGCCACCTATTTAAACCTCAAAATCTCAGCAAGATAACACGAAGATGAGACAAATTCTAAGCCTACTGGGTCCAACCAACCAACTGAAAGGACCCCCAACTACCAACATACTCTAAAACCATGTGTGTAACACATTCTACTCTCGACAATAACCTCATTCCGTCTAATAATAGCAAGAAAACAAACTTGCTATAGTAAGCATAATCAGTAAGCGATCATGAAAACTAACCAAAGCAGCGTGTTTAAGCACTACTACAAATATTGTGCTCCCATAATAGCTAATATAAAGCCAATATCACAACAATTGATGTCACCCAAGATATATTTCCTTTTTTGGCTAAAGCGGTCGTTGTTAATACATATAACCTAACCAAGGTTAGGGTTGAATTCATAGGGAATATAGTAGACCTGAAAGAATTCAATGCAATTCGGGTTGATTAACCAACTTATCTCCCCAAAGGTAGGTGGGTGGGTGGGTGGGGGGTTGAGACAACTATAAAAAGTAATCCTAAACTAAGACAAGCGCTAAACCAACATGAAGAGTAACTAGGGTATTGTGTTCCCCATGATTCCCTAACTCAATATTACCTTATGATCGAATTCTTTTCCAGTATGTAGCGTGTAGAATGGTAAGTTAAGTTCACCAAATCCTTTGGCCCAGACTAGAGGCGAATTTCACTATGTGATTTGGTCTATCCCCGCAGTGTGACATTACTAACCCTTACCTATTGTTCCAGTACAATCTCCACTTGGCACAGTTCAGTTGATTCGACGAGAAACATCAATCGAATCGTGTCAATTAATCTATTTTCCTATCATTACTACCTTGATCCAGTCAGTAACCCTTGGCGAGTTCTAAAGTTGTCCGCCATTAGAAAGAATTCAATACAAATAGAATTAATATATGTATGCACAGTTTTGAATAATTACAAATAATCTGATCTTACCTTGTTAGTTCTTTATGGTTCCCACAACTCTAGTTGTGTATTTAATTACTCGGGAGCAGTGTAAATGCAAGACTTATGAATTTGAATAACATAATTGAGCACAAGAGAATTAAGCACAAGAAATCTGAACTCTTCAATAAGAATCACAAGATTTGAATCAAAAGATGAAATAAAGTTTTAAAAGTATTTCTCAAACTTTCTAATGTTCTATCACGCTCATATTCAGTTTCTTATGAAAAATAACCTAAAAAATCTATTTATAGTGTTTAAAATACAAAACCAAAATGAAATAGGGTAACTGCTTCGGCAGACACTACGACAGGTTCTTGTTGTACAATATTTTACGGCCCGTAAATGGGCTTTTGTGGATTGCTTTTTCAAAATTGGGGTTGACTTCTATGACACCCCTCTACGACCCATATAAAGTTCTATGGTTCATAGCAGGTTTCATCTAATGACTTTTCAGCAATTCCCCACTTTCTAATCCTCAGGGCACGCCACCAAGTCTAGGCTTGTAAAGTCTTCTACAGTTTGTCTGCATGTTCGTAGACTTAACTTCAGAAAATCACCTTTCGTTAGAATTGTCTATGAAACCATCTTTATGGCCCATAGAATTCTCTACGGCGCGTAAGGGTCTCGTGGAGCCTTTGCCTCAGCAAATTCTGCGCACGTAGCCCAAAAATTGTGCCAACCCTGTAATCCTGCATAACAAACATAATACATCAAATATACTAAAATCATATTAATGTATTTTGACAACACATCAACACCCTCAACATCAATCTAATGGTATAACAATTTCAAAGTTAAATTTCAAGTTTTAACCCTCAAAATTATTGCTTGTCCTCAAGCAACGTACTCAATCTACATAAGAAACATAGTAATACACCAACATCAATGTAATGGCATACATCACATCAAACTCAAGCATAGATACCCACACCACTATAAAACACATCAAATAGCTAGTAAGCAAACCAACACAGGTCAATGCAGGTGACAATGTAACTGTGACAAGTGAGGTAGTTATCAATAAGCCACAATCACTGAGTTAGTCTAATGTTAACAATGCAATGTAGGTGCCCTCAGAGAAAGAAGTCCCATATCTCACTCACAATGATATTTTCAGGTATAATCTTGGGACTATGCAAAATCACTTACTCTCACAAAAGACATTCAAATATCATACTCAATACTATATGCTTGCCCCTATACTCAAGACTATGACCTTTGACTGCTTGGACTAGGATCACTTTAGGACTTTACTAGCTTGTAATGTAGGCTCCGGGGATTTTGTATGATGTTTTAGGAACATAGTGACTAAAGGCCTTTCTAGACACTTGTTTTTCTACACTTTGGCCCTACCAACACTGTCATTTTTTTATCTCATTATCCCTTTCTCATATTTCAAGCTTTTCTAGGTGCTTTATTATCATTTTCAGCTTTTTGCCTTGTATTTTCACAACATTTTTCTTTTTAGTTCATTGCTAAGGTGTTACTCATTTTCTTGCACCCAATACAAATTTTTCTCTCTTTTTCCATGTATCACTAGTTTTCCCCATCATTTTATGTCTACCCTTATACCAGCTATCCTCAACTTACGCTTTTGGCCTGAGTCGAGGTACACAATACCCAACCTAGGAACTAGGACCACTTTTGGTAGCCACTCTCAATTTAGAATATTTGCCTCAGTCAAGGTGCACAATTTTCGAGGAAGGAACAAAGCCAATTTAAGTATTTTGCATCTAATAAGGCTAAGTCACTCAGATTTTTACAAAGAAAAGGTACATGTAAGGCTCAAACATTAGGACCAAGAGATTCTTCACACATTTGGTTGGTTATTTAGGCTAAGTGAGCTATTATGAACAACGGCCTAAGATTCGTTCCTAACCAACTAACCTACAGTTTAAGTCAGAGTAACATGGAAAATTCTGAATTAAAACACAATACATGAATTTTGCAAAATAAGCTCACACTCACGTGACATTGATTACACTATCAACACATACTTTCAGATCATGCTTTTTATCTCAATTTTATCCTTACTTATCAGAGAAAGCACTGTCGACACAATTAAACATTCATGGTTGCTATCTAGATTAACTAACAAAAATTTTCGTGGGTATCATGTTTCACACAAAAGAATAAAAACACATATATGACATAGACATTAGTAATATATGCTACCGATACTACATACACATCCTAAACATACCGATTCAACAAAAATTAAACATCCATGGTGAAAAAGAATATAGGCTAGAAAACCCCTAGGATTCAAAATTTGGGATGTTTATAGGTCAAGGCTACTAAGACATCACTAAGGTCTATAACTACCCACACCTCATCGAAAAAGAGGTGTATTGTCCTCAATGCACACCAAAATGTAAAATAAAGTATCAAGGTCAAATACATACTTGTGCGCCTAAGTGATAGTCTTTGGCTGAGTCTAGCCACCCTCAATCTGCGTGGCGGCCTCCTTAGTGGTAGAACCATGACCAGAGGGGCCAGAACCCCTCACCATCTAAAGCTCTCGAGCCTATATTTGCTCCTCCTCTCGCCTCAACTGCCTCATGAGAAAGTCTAGCTCCCGCTCCTCTGTCAGCCCCGCATGCAACCTTACTATGTCTGGATCATCATCAGTGCAGGGCCTCTTTCTATGGGAACGCTCCTTGGGAGCAAAAAATCCACCATTGGCACTGGAAATGTAGTCTATGGGAATGCCACCAGTGTGACCAAAGCTGCTGTGATGTCAGCCTGGAGCTGCTGGATCTCTTTGTAAGGCCGTCATATCAACTGGCCATGCTATACTCAGGATCTGCTGGACCCACAACTCAAAAGCATCAATGCGGGTATCCACTACTGAAAGTTAGTCCTGAATAATAATGATCATGAATGCCTACATACGTCCCTTAGACTTTGTAATCGCCTGGCGGACCCAAGGACTGACCTGCTGATGTAATTTAGTCAACGGAGACTCTATGTGGGCCAATCATTTTACTATGGCCTGAATGGACACCGTTGACACATAAACTATGTCGACGAGTGATGTCTATGTAGGAATGGCGTGTGGTGTAGGAGTAGAAGTAGTGCACCTCCTTTCCACATCTATCTCAGTCTGCGGGGCCTCTCCTTGGTAGTATCATAGACAATGGTGGTGGGTGGAACCTGAGACAGTGGCTCAATTGCAAACATCTCTTGCATTTGATCTAGCTTGTGCGGTGCTTGTCGAAGTGCCACCAAGTTATCCTTAGCCTTGATCAGGCTAGCAACTAGAGTGATGTGGACCTCAATCAGTAAGTACAGCTGATGTAGACTTTTCGCCCCCGACTCTAGACAAAGTTTGTAGATCAAGCAAGGAAAGGGGATGGAGGTGGACCTCTTCAAGGCCGCCTTGTGGATCTGATCTGCAATGAGGCTGGCCCAATATATCTCTTAGCTAGCAAAGATGTTGGCAGCTAAAATAGCATGGTCTGGCATCAAGGTGTTATCTGCAAGTGTCAGCCGAATCCGTGACCTCATAACGGCCCACCAATATTTGATGGGGAAGATAAGGGAGGCCTTCGCAATGGCCTCAAAGGAAGTGGTTATCCATGCAGGGTAGCACTTTTGATGCTTAAAACATGTAATTTTGTGTGCTCAATGCGATGTTAGTAGGTTTTATGTGTTTTTGTGTTTGTTTTGCAGGATTTCAAGGTTGGCATTGATTTTGGACAAAATATGCAGAAGTTATTGATTTTAAGGATCCACGAGACCCTTTATGGGCCGTAGAGTATTCTGCGAGCGCGTGAAGGAGGTTTTGTGTACAATTCCAGTTAGGGATGGATTTTTGAAGTTTGGTCTACGAAAATGCAGAGGATTTGAGGAACACTTTACGAGTCATAGATCAAGTCTCATACCCTGAGGATCAGAGAAGGAGGACTTTATGAAGTTTTATCAGACGAAACCCCCTACAGGCCGTAGAATCTTCTACGGTCCATACAGGGGTTTTGTAGAGGCCAAGTCTAGAATTAAAGCAACAAAGTACGAAAGCCCAACTACGACCGTGAACCACTATATGACCCGTAGTGCACCTCGTGAAGCCTGCTGACCCAGTTATCCTATTTTGTTTTGGATTTGTGTTTTAAACATTATGAATAGGTTTTTAGGTTATTTTTCTTAGAGGGACAGGCGTAAAATAGAGAGTTAGCATGAAAAATAGCAAGAGTTAGTAGAGAAAACATTGGAAAGTTTGAGAAACACTTGTAAACTTTAATTTAATCTTTTAATCTTGTGATTCTCATTGAAGCTTTGGACTTTGTTGTGGTTAATTTATTTGTGTAAGTGATCTATTATATTATTCAAATTCATAAGTCTTGTATCTACACAAATCATGAGTAGCTATAGAGTTGTGGGAACAATGAGGAACTAACAATGTAAAATCGGATAATTAGTAATTGTTGAAAAGTGTGCATGTATGTATTAATTAATCCTCTTTATTTTGAATGCTTTCTAATGGTGTCCAACGTAGACCTACCTAGTGTTACGAACTAGACCAAGGTATTAATGAATATAAAAATAGATTAATTAATAGGATTCGATCGCTGTGTTCTCTTCTAATCAACCGAATTGGGCCAAGCGGAGGTTGTACTGGGACAGTAGGTAATTGTTAGTAATGTCACACTATGGAGATGGACAACATCATGTAGTGAAATTAACCTCTTTCCTGGGACAAAGGGTTTGATGAACTTAACTTACCATTCCACAAGCTAAATACTAGAAAGGAATTCGATTATCCGACAGGGAATCATGGAGAACACAATATCCTAGTTTCTCTCCATATTGGTTATGCACATGCTTTAGTTTAGAATTACTCTCATTTGTTATTATCATGCCCCCCTCCTTTGGGGAAATAAGTTTGTTAATAAACTCAAATTGCAACATTGAATTCTTTTAAGTCTACAGTATTCCTTTGGGTTCGACCCTAACCTTAGATTCTATTTCTTGACAATGATCGCTTTAGCCTAAAAAAGGAGGTATAGCTTGGGCAACATCAGGATTTTGGTGCCATTGCTGGGGAATACGACTAGACTTGTTTTAATTTAAGTAATTTGGGAATTAACCATTATTTCCCTCATTTTATTTCTTTTGTTTTTTTTATTTTCTTTCAGGGTGTAAGTGTGATGTATACCCAATACACAAAGTCGAGGCATACCCTTGACTCCGTTTGACCCAAAGATCTCTGAACAGGATTGACAATGATAATGCTAATAATGATAACCCACCTCCTCTTGAGGATATTGCTCCACAGCCACAAGACTTTAATGTCAAAGCTTATCAGTGGAATCAATATCGGTTGAACCCTATGGCTATAGAGTTGACGGGAGCAATTGTGTTACTACTGCTACCGGCTGACACAAAGTTTGTGCTTTCGAATAGGTTGCTTCAGATACTGCAGAATTTTGGGTTGTCTACAGGCCTACCATCAGAGGATCCTCATAGCCATCTACACAATGTTGCATTTGTCTGCAATAGTGTAATGGGAACATAAAATCTATCTATGGATGTTGTGGGACTTCGTGTCTTCCCATTATATCTGATAGGCAATGATGCAACACTATGGCTATCTAAGCTCCTCTAGAGTTTGACCATCAGTTGGGCTGAGTTGCAAAGGGCCTTTTCTAGAGCTACTTCCCAAGATCAAAGAAGCTAAAGTTGAAGGACCAAATCAACAACTTTGAGCAACTTCTTGGTGACTCGATCAGTACCACATAGTAGCGGTTCACTAAATGCTTTAGGTTTCAGACTACAAAATTGTTGATGATGCCTTGGTGAAGATCTTCTACCATGCCTTTGATGAGAATAGTCAAGCCTTTCTTGATACCATTATAGGGCACATGTTCTTAGATCAACCACACACAAGTATCGTTAAAAGGATGGAGAGAGTGGTCAAGACCAATTGTGCATGGGGACAGAGAGACAAAGCATCTACCAAAGGTTTATGTGTTTTCAATACTGATTCATAGCAAGCCAAAATAAATGAAGAGGTTTTATAAGAGCTTGCCCAAATTTGTATAGGTATGGAGGTGATGATGAAGTAGAATCGAGAACGGGTCAATGCAGTTGTTCATCAGCCTCTGCGAGCACCTATGTATGATGATCCCTACTATGAGGAGCACACTTGTTTCATTATTGATCAGACAAGAGTTTTTCGGACCAACACCTAAGGTTCTTATCAAGACTATTAGCACCAAGGTCAAGGAAACCAAGGTCGGAACTTCAACCGGGATGGAGCTTTCAGAGACAACCATGGAGGGTACTATGATAGGAATCGGGGCCAAGATAGAGATGTAGATTGGGGCCGCAGAGATGGTTACAGAAATGATCCTTATGTGCCACCACACAACTGCGATGTAGACGCTAGTAGTTTTAATGTTGAGGAGATGTTTGACCGCCTATTGAAGAAAGCTGAGACACAGGATGAGACTCTGAGGGGGATGCAATCTGAAATCTCTTGTATAAATTAGAAAATCGAGTCTCATTCTATGGCTATCAAACAGCTTGAGCAATAGTTTGGTCATGTATCAACTCAATTCAATCAACATCATAGGGGTACACTACCTAGAAACACAGTTCAAAATCTCAAGAATGAGGGGCAGTGGATAGAGGTTACTACTCATGGTGGCAAGAGTACCATTGATCCTCCCATGCCGGTAGATGAGGATAATGTTCGAGAGGTGGAAGTTGAGGTCAAAGATGTGGACATCGGAGATAATCGTGGCAATGATGGGGAGAGTGATGCTGGAGGGGCACCACAGAAGCTGAAGCCCATTCCTTCGCCTCCTCCTCCCTCCCTCAAAAAATTAAAAAGAAGAGGAGGAAGGCAAGTTCAAATACTTTCTCTCCATGCCGAAACAACTCTCCATCAACATCCCTTTTATTGAGGCATTAGATAAGATGCCAAGGTATGCAAAGTACATAAAGGACCTAGTTACGAAGAAGCTAGGATCGGGAGCCCCTACTCCGACAAACATGCAATTGTTGATGGCTGACCGCACGGTGAAGAGGCCTGTTGGGATTCTTTATGATGTGCTTGTTAAAGTTAAAAAGTTCATATTCCCTGCAGACTTTGTGACTCTAGATTGCAAAGTCAACTTTGACATCTCAATCATCTTGGGAAGGCTATTCCTAGCTGCTGGTTGAGCACTAGTGGATGTCAAAGCTGGTCAAATTAGATCTAAATTAAATGATGAAGAAGTTGTCTACAATATCTTTTAGTTTATGAAGAGGCCAGATGATTCAAAGAATGAGGTTTGGGCACTTGGTGAAGTCTGAGTAACCAAGTTGTCCAAGTCATGCCGTGACAATAAATTAGACGCTTCTTGGAAGGCAACCCAAGATTTTTTATGCAATAGTTGCAGTTGTAGCTTTATTTTTTTTTGTTTTTGGACCTGTAGGTAGTTTTCTTTTTCACATTTTAGTGGTAATTTTGGACATTGGGCTGGTTGCATATAGGGTTACAGTGTGTTCTTTGTAAAATGGTGCAGGTACATGGCTAAGTCATCCATTTTTTGCTGAAATGGCATTCAGAAGTGCCTGTACGACTGATTATCGGCCATATATCAATCCATCGCTTGTACACCATCTTGTAGACATTTCTAATGAGCAAAACGTTATTCACTCTAGTCCACGAGCCAACTTTGTAGCCCGTAGAAACAACTACGGGATGTGAATGGGGCTCGTGGATCCTAGGTAAGTTTTATGAGTTTTTGACTTAGTGTTGGGGTCTCTACGATCAACTCTACAAGTGGTACATCAATTTTCAACTCGTGGACTAGTACGTGAAACCCAGTCCTCAAAACTAGGGTTTGGGTGTTCTATAAAACCATAATTTATGCACCGTGAAACACTCTACAACCCGTAATTGAGGTTTCATAGAGTTCAGGCCTATCAGTCTATAAATATTGGGGTAAAAGTACTTTGACCCCATTTCTTGCCCTAGTTATCAGCCAAAACCCATCCCAAATCTTTCGGACCACCGACGACAACACCACCACCACTTTTTGGTGAGTTTTTACGACAGTCTAGGGTTTTTAGTGTCTCATTACCTCCATTAATTTCTACAATCCAATCACTTAATTATGTAAGTTTTTCATCCTTTAAACACCATTGATTTACTAGTTATTGTATGGTTAAGTTGAGAATTTTTGTTGGGTATGGTTAATTTAGAATCAAACCCATGTGTGAAAATTAGCATGCTAGATAATTGAATTATGGTTTCCTATGCTTGGATATGTGTTTAGGACTGGAATTTGTGTAATTGACTTGTTGTGTGTTTTGAATGATGTGTTGACACTCATGTTATCACTTACCTTTTGAATTGAATTGATTATATGTTTGAAATTCTGTGTTTAATGACATGAGTTCGTATTTTCAGTCCACTCAAACGGGGGTCAGAAGGGTTGGGAAAGCATGTTTAATAATTTTCAATGGGGTACATGTGCTAATTATCATGCTGAGTTATTGGTTGTTGTGTTATGAATCATGTGGGTGTGTGTATTGCTTCCATACTGATAGAATAGGTTGAAAAGGTCGTATGGGGTTCATGTTGATTGACTTAGAAACTCAGGTGACATTCTTTTTTGTCTATGAGGGTCTTTTATGACCCATGGAACATCCACGAGTCATAATTTCCCCTCATATAAGATTGTAGAAACCTGAAGTTTCTGAGTACCCATTAGACGAGACCTTTTATGAGCCGTGGAGCATTTTACGGCTCATAGGAAGGTCTTATGGATCCCTGCCTGCAATGAAGTCAGACACTAAAATCATCTACAACTTAGTCTATCACTTGTAAAACCTTCTACAAGTCATACCTGGTCTTATAGATGTCATTCCAGTAAACAAAACAATTGTACACCCTGATTTACGAGACCTTTCTGTGGCTCGTAGTTACCACTACAACCCATAGAAGTGTTTTGTAGACCTTTCTACAACTAAGTCATACCTGGTGTCATAGTTTCCAATGTTCGTAAATATGCATATTTCAGTTACTATGGCCCCAAAAGAAAGATATGAGGAAACCAAGGCTATGCAGCGGAGGGTCAGAGATGAGCCCTCGGGGGAAGAGAAGACCCCCACATTGAGTGGGTCATTTGAGGAGCTCAGTGTCCGACCTGACACGAAAGCCGAGAGACCACAGACATGGGCTGCCGCCAAACTTGGGCAGACACAAGCTCTTGTCATTTGTACTCCCTAGTTTGATGAGGGAGACCACGGTAAAAGGAGCTCCATTCAGATGACTCCGTCTAAAGAGGAGTCCAGATCACAGTCAGGCTCCGGTGATGAGTCGGAGATAGAGTTCTCTGCTGCATCATGAGCAACACCATCTCTACCAGATGCTCTTACTAGTTGGTAATGTGTCGCGAGTATGTGGGACATATACACAGAGGACATGCAAACTAAAGAGGGGGGAAAGACAACCCGCTCCATCTATGAGGAGCCCTGGGTTATCTCATTTGGGCTAGACAGTGTCCCTGGTCTCCAGGAAACTATGATCAGATAGGGGCTCCAGTGGCTGACTAAATCGCTAGGGAGGTACTCCTTGACCATGGTGAGGGAGTTATACATATTCTATGCAACCACCATTCAAAGTATTCTTCCCAAGGGGAAAACACCCCTCACTCAGCCCAGACTAACACATATCAGGGTGAGGGGTCGGTAGGTGGATATCTCGGAGACTATCATCTGCCGCATGTTATTTGGGCCCAAGTTCCCAGCCCCTAGATCCACAACAGAGTTTGACCATACAATGGGGTAGACCAGGGACTTGGGTCTAATGACAGATGTAGACCATAGAGCCGATGTGATGAGATGGATGGCCAGTTTAATTGTTGAGCAGTGTTAAGAGCCTGCATGGTTAGCCACTCAGTCGAAGCCTATTTTGAAGGCTTCTTAAAGTTTCCCCATCAAATTTTGGTGGGCGGTTGTCAGATCATGTATCTAGCGAACACTTGCTAAGAATACTTTGACACCAGAGCGTGCAGTGCTAGTTGCCAACATATTAGCTGGCTATGAGATAGAGTGGGCCTAACTCATCACCGACCAGTTCTATGAGGCAGCCCTAAAGAAGTCTACCTCCATCCCCTTCCCATGCTTGATTTACAGACTCTGTCTAGAGTTGGGGGTGTCGAGTCTACACTAGCTGGACTCTCTGATCGAGGTCTAGCATACTTTAGGTACAAGCCTGATCAAGGTCGAGGAGAACGCAATAACACTCTAGCGAGTACCGCACCAGCCAGCTCCCATGCCAGATATGTTCGCTGCAACACCACCGCCTGAGGTGCCACCCACCATCACCACTGCTACTACCACAGAGGAAAGGCCTCCATTGACTGAGGTTGATTAGGAGAGGGGCCCCACGACTACTACTCCTGCACCACAGGCCACTTCATCACAGATAACACCCGCGGGTATGGTTTACATATCCGCAGTATCTATTCAGGCAATGGTGTAGAGAGTGGCATATACTGGGTCGTAGTTGACTTAATTAGTTTAGCCGATCAGGCCTTGGGTCCACCAGGCCATCACAGAGTCCAAGGGCTATATGTAGGCACACACGATCGCTTCTAATTAGGACCGGCATCCCACTGTGGTTGCCTGCATTGATGCCTTCGAGTTGAAGGTCCAGCAGAATTTGAGCATGGCACAACTCATAGATTTATCATCCCTACAGACGGGGATCCAGTAACTCTAGACTAATATAATAGTAGCATTGGCAGCACTGGTAACATTACCAGAGACTTCATTCCCGGTGCCGATGGTGAACTTATTTGCTCTTAAAGAGCTTGTACAACATTCCCATGGGGAGAGGCCCTGCAATGATGATGATCCTTATACAGTGTGTCTTGGAGCTGACTAAGCAGGAGGAGCTTGAGCTTGTCTTGAGGCAGTCGAGGCAAGATGAGGTGATACAACAAGCTCGTAAGCTAGCACCTCCGGTCATGGTGCTATTATCGAGGAGGCCACCACACACGTTGAGGGTGGTCAGATTTAGCAACACACTAATTCTTAGGTGCCCAAGTATGTTATTTTTGACCCCGTGCTATATTTATTTTGATTATGTTCATTGAGGGCAATGCACCTCTTTTTCAATGGGGTGTGGGTAGTTATGGGCCTCAGTAAAGTATGAGTAGCCTTGGCCTATATTTATCCCAGTTTTTGAATACCAGGGTTTACCTTACCTGTGTCATTTTTCCCCATGGATATTTATTTTTTGTTGAACCGACATGTTTAAGATATTTAGGCAGTATTGGTAGCATATAGTACTGATATCTGTGGCATATATGTATTTTTGTGAAAAATGATACCCACCAAATTTTTTGATTAGTTAGTCTTCATAGTAACCATACATGGTTAAGTGTGCTGATAGTGCTTATTTTGATAAGTGAGGATAAAACTGGGATATGAAGCATGATTTGAGAGTCTGTGTTGATTTAAATGTAATTAGTGCCATGTGAGTGTGAGCTTAATTCGCTAAATTTACGTACTGTGTTTCAATTCAGAACTTTCCTTATTACTTTGATTTAGACATTAGGTTTGTTGTTTAGGAAAGGATCCTAGTTCATAACAATCCACTTAGCTTAATAACAAACCAAATGTGCAGAATATCCCTTGATCCTCATTTTTGAGCCTAACATGTACCTATTCTTTGTAAAAACCTAAATGGCCTAGCCTTATTAGTGTAAAATCCTAAAAATTGACCTTGGTCCTTCCTTGAAATTGTGCACCTTGACTGAGGCAAAAGGCCTAAGACGAGGGTGGCTACCAAAAGTGTCCCTAGTTCCTAGGTTGGGTAATGTGCACCTTAACTCAGGCCAAAAGTCCCAGTTGAGGGTGTCTGGTGTAATGGTAAAACATAAATTAAGGGAGAAAGTTAGTGATACAGAGAAGAGGAGTAAAAATATGCACTGGGTGCAAGGAAAATAAGTGATGCCTTACATCTGAGCTAAACAGAAAAATGAAGTGTAAAACAAGGAAAAAAGATGAAAAATGAAAAGGAAGCACCTAGAAAATCTTGAAATAGGAGAAAGGGAGAATGGAACGAAAGTAACAGTGTTGGTAGGGCAAAAATGTGGAAAAAATCAGTGTCAAAGAGGGCCTTTAGTCACTATGTTCCCAAAGAAAACATACCAAAGCCCCCTGAGCCTATGTTACAAGCCTGAAAAGTTCTAAAGTGATACTAGTCCAAGTAGTCAAATGTATTAGTCATGAGTATAGGGGTAAGGATATGGTATTGGGCATGATACATGAATGTCATTTGTGAGAGTGAGTGATTTTGCTTAGTCCCGAGGTTATACATGAAAAATCATTATGAGTGAGATATGAGACTTCTTTCTGTGAGGGTGTTTGCATTGCATTATCAATATTAGACTTATTCAATGAGTGTGGCTTGTTGATAGTACGTTGCTTGTCATAGTTGCATTGTCGTATGCATTGGTTTGTATTGGTTTACTGGATAGCTATATGGTTATGTTTTGAAAAGTGGTGTGGGTATTTGTGCTTGAGTATGATGAGATGTATGCCATTAGATTGAGGTCTGTGTGTTACTCTGCTGCCTATCTAGATTGAGTCCGTCGCTTGAGGACAAAAAACAATTTTAAGTTGAGGATGTTGATATGCAATCAAAATAAAACACTTTTGATACTTAAAACATAGATTTTGTGTATTCGATGTTAGTAGATTTTATGTGGTTTTGCGTTTGTTTTGCAGGATTTCAGGGTTGGCATTGGTTTTGGACAAAATATCCAAAAGTTGATTATTTTAGGATCCATGAGACCCTTACAGGCTGTAGAGTATTTTATGAGCTGTAATGGAGGTTTTGTGTACAATTCCAGTGAGGGGTGGATTTCTGACATTTGTTCTATGAACATGCATATGAGTCATGGACACTTTATGAGTTGTAAATCAAGTCTCGTACCCTGAGGATCAGAGAAGGAGCACTTTTTGAAGTTTCAATAGACGAAACCCCCTGTGGGCCATAGAATCTTCTAAGGGCCGTAAAGGGGGTGTCATATAGGGCATGTCCAGAATTGAAGCAACAAAGTACAAAAGCCCAATTACGGGCCGTAGTGTACCTCGTGAAGCCTGCCGACCCAGTTATCCTATTTTATCTTTGATTTGTATTTTAAACATTATAAATAGGTTTTTAGGTTATTTTTATTAGAAGGAGAGGCGTGAGACAGAGAGTTAGCATGAAAAATAGCAAGAGTTAGTAAAGAAAACATGGGAGAGCCTGAGAGACACTTGAAAACTTTAAGTTCATCTTTTAATCTTGTGATTCTTATTGAAGCTTTCAATTTTCTTGTGAATAATTCAGTTGCGTAAGTGCTCTATTCTTTTATTCAAATTCACAAGTCTTGCATCTATACAAATCATGAGTAGCTAAATCCACGACTAGGGTTGTGGGAACTATTAAGAACTAACAAGGTAAAATCAGATAATTTGTAATTCTTGAAAAGTTTGCATGCATGTATTTTGAATACTTTCTAATGGTGCCGAACATTAGAACCTGGCTAGTATTATTGAGTGGAGCAAGGTAGTAATAAATAGGAAGAGAGATTAATTAATAGGATCCGATCGATGTGTTATCGTCTAATTAACCAAACTGGGCCAAGGGGATGTTGTATTGGACAATAGCATGGGTTATTAATGTCACACTGTGGAGATGGACCAAGTCACATAGTGAAATTTTTACCTCTCGCCTGGGCCAAAGGATTTGGTAAATTTAACTTGCCATTTTGTATGCTACACACTAGAAAAGAATTCGATTGTTCGAAAATACTAAGTTAGGGAATTATGGGGAACACAATACCCTAGTTTCTCTTCGTATTGGTTACAAACTTGCTTTAGTTTAGCATTACTTTCATTAGTTATTATCAAACCCCCTCCCCTTTTGGGGAAATGAGTTTGTTAACAAACTCTAATTGCAACATTAAATTCTTCTAAGTCTACAGTATTCTCATAGGTTTGAACCTAACCTTGGTTAGGTTCTATTTCTTGACAATGACCTCTTTAGCCTAAAAAAATAGGTGTAGCTTGGGCGACATCAAGGGTCCGGGCCCTGCTCACCCATCTCATCATGCCGACTATGCGGCTTTGGTCTCTCATCAGACCCTTATCCTTGGTCTACCCTAATCTACGGTCATACTTTTTTGGATTTGGGGGTTGGGAACTTGGGCCTGAACAACATACACAGACGGTTGTGTCTGAAATGTCCACCTGCTGGTCCCTCACTCTAGTGTGTTTCAGCCTGCACTGAGTGAAGGGTGCTTTCCTATTGGGTAGAGTGCTGAGTACTATGGCTGCATAGGATGCATAGAACTCCCAAACCATGGTCGGGGAGTACTTCCCTAGTGCTTTGGTAATCCACTAGAGCCCGTATCTACTGATGGTGTCCTGGAGATCGGGATACTGTCTAATCCGGAGGAAATGATCCGGGGCTCCTCAAAAATATAGTGGGCTGGTTTCTCCACTCACTCCTTTGCACCTATTTAGCTAGTGGGGCATTGGTCATAGCCAGAATTCATCGAAGGGATAAAACCAAAATAACGCCCTCTATGTAGATATTCGGCATGTCCACAACACACTATCGACTAGTGAGAGCATCTGGAGGTGAAGGTGATGTCGGTAGTGGTGCAATAGAGAATTCTATTTCTGACTTGTCGCCGAATCCTTGAGTCTGAATCTGACTCCTCTCTGTATGAAGTCATCTTGATGGAGTTACTATTGTTGTTGTCTCCCTCGTTAGACTAGGAGTGTGAAAAAGAATAGCCTATGGGCCTTCCCAAGTCTGGTCGATGCCCTTGTTTGCGGTCTCTCAGCATCTGGGTAATGTCGGACGCTGAGCTCCTCAACTGATCCACTGATCTCGGGGGCATCCAGCTCTCCTGAGGTCTCATCCCTGAGCCTCCTTTGCATGGCATGAATATCCTCATGTCTCAGCTTTGGGGCCATAGTACTTGAAATATTCATATTTAACATGCATGGTTAGCCCCACAAGTTATGAAACGAAAAGCAAGATTGAATCAGACTTGGTTACAAAAGAAACCACAAAGGACCTTCTACGTGCCGTAGTGCAAACTATGAGCCATAGAAGGCTCGTAGAATAAGTATCCACAATTTTTGCTTACTTGAATAGTATTTACTGGACCAGGTACAACTCATAGAAGGATCTACGAGTCGTAGATGTATTCTAGTGTTTTAAACTTTTGCAGGAAGGGATCTACAAGACCTGTCTACGACTCATAGAATATTCTGAGACTTGTAGAAGCTTTTGTTTGATAGATTCTCAGAAACATCAGGTTTTTGGATTTTCATACGAAGGCGGATTACGGCTCGTGAAAATTTTCATAGGTCATAAAAGGCCCTCTTGAATTGAAAAACTCATGACCTGAGTTTCTAAGCCTATCGTCACAGACCCCATACGGCATTTTAAACAACAATTTGTAGCATCAAATCAATATGCACACACCCACACACGACTTATATCAAATACCCAACACCCCACATGCAAATTTCATCATACACCCCATCGAATATAATTTCACATGTATTCTGATGTGCTGCCAAAATACAACATTTTGTATGCTTAAAACTTAGGATTTTGTGTGTTCTCAATGTGACTTTAGTTGTTTTTATGTGTTTTTGTGTCTACGTTTGCAGGATTATAGTTGGCTAATGATTTTAGGGGAAGTTAAAAAGTTGTTGCAGATTTGCTATTATATGAGACACCTTACGGGCCGGAGACCATTCTATGAGCCATAACGTGGTTTCATAAGGAATTCATGTGAAAGGCCAAGTTTCTAAAGTTACTTCAACATGCAGATGAGCTGTAAATCAATGTACGAATCATAAAAGAGGTTTCATGCCCTAAGGATCGAAGAATGAAGACTTTTTGAAGTTCATCAGACAAAAACCCCTTTACAGGTCATAAACCATTCTATGAGTCATTCAGGTGTCATAAAGGAGAAGTACAGTTTTTCAGCAACAATGTATAAGACCCCGATTTCGGGTCGTGAACTTCATTACGGGCCGTAAAGTGATTTCATGGAGGTTGCCGACCAGTTTTCTTAATTTGTTTAAAATATGTTTTTAATTGTTATAAATAGGTCTTTCAGGTTATTTTTCAAAAGAGATAACCAACTTACGATAGATTAGCTTAGTTTTACGGTAGTGCTTAGAGAACTCAATATTCTTGGAGAAAAATTTGTGAGTGAGTCTTTGAAAACAATTGTGGTTTAATTAAATCTTCAAGCTTGTGATTTTTATTGACATTGGATTTTCTTATTCTTAATTCAGTTGTATAAGTGTTTAATTATGTCTTCTAATTTCATAATTTCTTCATCTTTACAAAGCATGAGTAGCTAAATCCACAACTAGGGTTATGGGAACCATGAAGAACTAACAAAGTAAAATTGGATAATTCACGATTCTTGGAAAGTGTACATGCATGTATTAATTAACTCTCTTCGTTTTACATGTTTTTTTATGGTGGCCAACATTAGAACCCACCTAGTGTTACTGACTGGACAAAGGTAGTGATGAATAGGAAAAAAGATTAATTAACAGGATTCGATTGATGTGTTCGCATCTTATCAGCCAAGCTTGGCCAAGGGGAGGTTGTACTGGGAGTTATAGGTAATGGTCAGTAATGCACACTATGGAGATGGGCGAAGTCGCATAGTGAAAGTCGCCTCTCTCCTTTGACCTAAGGGCTTGGTTAACTTAAATTACCGTCCTGCATGCTATACACTAGACAAGTATTAGGTTATCTGGTGATACTGAGTTTGATAATCATGGGGAACACAATACCCTAGTTTCTCTTCTTTATTGATATTTCTTTTGTGCTAGTATTTTGATTAATTTTTCTCATTGATTTTTGCAACCCCCCCCCCCCCTTTCAGGAAATTGAGTTCATTAACTACTCAAATTGCTTGTTGGTGAATTTTCATTGAGTCTGCGTATTCCCTGTGGGTTCGACCCTAACCTTGGTTAGGTTCTATTTTTTGACAAAGACCGTTTTATCCTCTAAAAAGGAGGTGTCATTTGGGCAACATCAAGATTTTGGCGCCGTTGGCGGGGAGCACGACTAGACTTAGTAAATTCATTAGTAATTTGAGTGTTAATCCGTATTTCTCACATTTTATGTTTTGTTTTTGTTTTTGTTCTTCTTCTATTTTTTCTTTCTTATTAATATGACACCCTCTATTGAAGAAATTTTAGATGATTCTTGTATTTGGATGAGAGGGGGTTGTACATAATTTTTTGAATTGCAATGTGTACTTCTTGAAAATATTAGAAACTCTCGACTTAGACAACTATGTGCTTTTGTCAAATGTTCATCGATTTGGCTTGGACATTTTATTTTTTTAATTAGTGATTTGAGCATAAAAGTTGATATCTTTTATGCTCAACAAGCTAGTTATGAATTGTGTGAGGAAGAAAAAATGCTTATAAGCCAACTTGATGAGCTAAAATTGGAGGGTCAACTTCTTGATCATACTATTATTGATGTTGTCACTGTTGAGAAAAGTACACGAGAGATATATGAAGAAGTAGATATATTATTTTTAGAAACTCTAGTGTGTGTAAACATGAGGATGTAAATAATAATATAATTCATGAATTAGGACGTACTGGACCTCATTCTAATCATTTTTCTACATTACGTTTAGATGATAAGGTA
This sequence comes from Solanum rostratum, assembly GCA_029948455.1. Taxonomy (NCBI): domain Eukaryota; kingdom Viridiplantae; phylum Streptophyta; class Magnoliopsida; order Solanales; family Solanaceae; genus Solanum; species Solanum rostratum. The sequence goes on from CM057049.1 coordinate 25,681,325, forward strand.
TTAATCGAATCTTTTGATCACATAAATGAATGTAAGGAGGAGGAAAAATATAGTTATATTCTTGAATTTATTGGGCAAAAACAAAAAAATTACATTCCTCATTTTCTTCCTCTAGAACTTCATCATCATCTACTAGCATGGAAGGATCAATAGTACTCTTGCCATCACGAGTAGTTTCCGCCACACACTATCCCTCATTCTTTGGGTTCTGAACTGTGTTGCTAGAAAATGTACCTTTCTGACGCTGGTTGGGTTGAGTTGAAACTTGGCCAAACTATTGCTCAAGCTATTTGATGGAAACAAAATGAGACTCAATTTTCTGATTTATGCTGGAGATGTCAGACTTCATCCCACTCAAGATCTCATCTTGTGTATCAACTTTCTTCAATAGGCGGTCAAACATCTCCTCAATTCTAGAATCGTGGGCTCCGATGTCACGATTGTGTGGTAGAACATATGGACCATTTATCTGGCCATCTCTGTGACCCCAATTTGGATCTCTGTCTTGTCCCTGATTCCTATCATAGTAACTTCCATGGTTATATCTAAAAGCACAATCTCTGTTATAGTTTGACCGTTGTTTCCTTTACTTTGGTGCCAATAGTCTTGATTGGACCCTAGGGCGTTGGTCCGGTAACCCCCCGTCTAATCAGCAATAAAAGTGTCCTCCTCATTGTAGGGATCATCATACATGGGTGGTCACGGAAGCGGATGAACAACTGCATTAACTTGTTCCTGATATCATCACCTTTATACCTATATGGATTTGGACAAACTCTTGCATTATCTCGTCATTTATTTTAGCTTGCTCCAAACCAACACTGACACCGCACGAACTTTTGGTAGATGAATTGTCTCTTTGTCCCCATGCACAATTTATCTTAACCAACCTTTCCATTCTTTCAACAATCCTAACATGTCCCCATAATGGTATCAGCACATGTTTGACTATTCTCCTCCAGGGCATGGTAGAAGATCTCCACCAAGGCATCATCAACAATTTTATGGTTAGGGACACTCCTCAAACACTTTGTGAATCTCTCCCATGTAATACTGATCGAGTCACCCGGAAGTTGCTCAAAGTTGTTGATTTGATGTTTCAACTTGGGCTTCTTTTATATCGGGAAGTACCTCTCCAATAAGGCCTTCTGCAACTCAACCCAACTAGTGAACAAACTCTGTAGCAGCTCAGATAGCTACAACGATACATTGCCTGTCAGAGATAACGGGAAAAGACGAAGTCCCACAACATTCATAGACAAATTTTGTGTTCCCATTACACTTTTGCAGACAAACACAATATTGTGTAGATAACTATGCGGATCCTCTGATGGTAGGCCATGAACAGTCCATGGTTTGGAAACATCTGAGGCAACCCACTCGAGACCACGAACTTTGTGTCAGCCGGTAGTGGCAGTAACACAATGGCTCCAGTAACCTCCATAGCCATAGGGTTCAGCCGATATTGGTTCCACTAATAAGCTTCAGCATTGAAATCCTATAGCTGTGGAGCAATGTTCTCAAACGGAGGTGGTTTGTCATTATTTTCATTCTCATTCTTATTCCAATTCAGAGCTGCATTTGCCACATTATTTTCATTATCTTGGGTTATCCTTCTTAGTCTTCTCTGGATCTCTAGGTTAAACAGAGTCAAGGGAATTCCTCAACTTTGCATATTGGGAGTACACTACACCTGTACCCTAAAATAAAACAAAAACGTAAAATGAGAGAAATAAGGATTAATTTTAAAACTACTTAAATTAGACAAGTCTAGCTGTAATCCCTGGCAACGACGCCAAAATCTTGATGTCCCCCAAGCTACACCTCTTTTTTTAGGCTAAAGCAGTCATTATCAAGATATATAACCTAACTAAGGTTAGGGTCAAATTCCACAGGGAATATGGTTGATTAAGAAGAATTCAATGCAATTCGAATTGATTAACCAACTTATCTCCCCAAAAGGGGGTTTTGTGACAACTATAAAAAATAATCATAAACTAAGACAAGTGTTAAATCAGTATGAAGAGTAACAGGGTATTGTGTTTCCCATGATTCCCTAACTCAGTACTATCAGATAATTAGATTCTTTTCTAGTGTGTAGCATGCATAATGGTAAGTTAGGTTCACCAAACCCTTCGGCCCAGGTGAAAGGAGAATTTCACTACGTGATTTCGTCTATCCCATAGTGTGACATTACTAACCCTTACCTATTATTCTAGTACAACCTCCGCTTGGCCCAGTTTGGTTGATTAGACGAGAAACATCAACCGAATCCTGTTAGTTAATCTTTTTTCCTATTTATTACAACCTTGATCTAGTCACTAACACTAGGCAAGTTCTAACATTGGCCACTATTAGAAAGCATTCAATATGAACAGAATTAATTAATACATGCATGCATATTTTTTAAGAATTACTATTATTCGATTTTACCTTGTTAGTTCTTCATGGTTCCCACAACTCTAGTTGTGGATTTAGCTACTCCTGATTAGTATAAATACAAGACTTATGAATTTGAATAACATAGTTGAGAACATAAACAAGAGAATCAAGCACAGAAATCTGAACTCTTTAATAAGAATCACAAGATTGAAATCAAAGAATAAAATAAAGTTTTACAAGTGACTTTCTAATGTTTTATCATGTTCCTCTCCTTGTTCCTTATGAAAAATAACCTAGAAAACCTATTTGTAGTTTTTAAAATAAAAAACTAAAATGGAATAGGATAACTGGGTCTGCAGACTCTACGACAGGTTCTACAGGCCGTACAACATTTTATAGCCCATAAACGGGCTTTCCTGGATTACTTCTTCAAAACTGGGGCTGACTTCTATGACACTTCTCCATGACCCTATAATGTTCTATGTCTCGTAGGGGGTTTAGTCTGTTGACTTTTCAAAAACTCTCCACTTTTTGATCCTCAGGGCACAATACCAAGTCTACGGCTTGTAAAGTCTTCTACAACTCGTGTGCATGTTCGTAGACTTAACTTTAGAAAATCACTCTTCACTAGAAATTCTATGAAACCATCTTTACAGCTCGTAGAATTCTCTACGGCCCCGTAAAGGGTCTTGTTGAACCTCTGCCTCATTAAAGTCTACAAACTTAGCCCAAAAATAATGCCAACCCTGTAATCCTGCAAAACAAATATAAAAATACATCAAATCTACTAACATCACATTGAGAACACATAAAATTCCAAGTTTTAAGCATCAAATTTGTTGTATTCTGACATCACATCAAATCCATACTAAAAAGAAATGTACTACTAACTAACACATATACAAATAAAATCAAATAAGGAAATCACTAAGATCACAAGAAAAATTTTCTTTTATAACTCAAATAAGCACCAATAGGCATGAAGACCCCAACGCCTATATAACATAGGCAAAGAAATCATGTTCGATATTTGGAGTTGTGCCCTTTGTCTGAACTGCAAAATCATAAGCAAAGTTCTGTATGACCTCAATCTAAACACTAAAACTACCTCCGACAATGCTCTAAGCCCATCCATGGATGGATGGGACTTGAACTCCTGACACTAGTCTGGCTAAGCAGATAGTCCAACTACCCCAAGCTGGGGGACATTGTGTAGCTTGGTGTCCCATTTCCCTGCATATGTGACAAGTCCTAATATCTCCTGCAAGGAAAATCAAAGCCCCCATAGGGCAATTTCTGGAGAAATGGTCAAGTGCACCACTGTCAAATCAACCCCATGATGAATTCGTTGTAATGATGTAACTAGGATAGGTAGGTAGTGAATCAAAACTCTTTGAGCCCTGGCTTAAGCTAGATCCACCCTGTCCGACGACAGCCTATTGAGTTCTCTAACAGGACATATCATTGGATTCCCTACTCCTAACACCCTGTGAACCATCTATAATATCCACGGAACTACTCCTAACTGACTACACTAAGGCCCCATGGCTCTGAACCTACCGAACCTGTTGTCAGGACTTTAGAGAAGAACTAGGTACAATTGATGGGATTTCATATGCTGTATGTCCATACTATAAATCTTGAGAACCCAAACTCAATATCTGATTACTGGGGGAACCATAACTTGAATCAAGACCTTCTTGCACTGGCACCATAGGGCTGACACCTTGAAGAGGGAGTCGTCGATCACTAGTCGGATAACTGCCGCTGAAGGTATCAAAAAAAGCTCGTTCTATATCCCTCACATGGCTCAACGCCTGTGGAAAGGTAGATTTTGCTACTACCAAGTGCTCCGAAGCCGAATGAAGTGGTAAAATCAACCCTCTAATAAAGCTCTGGTCCAAATCTCGCTTTTTAGGCAAGAAGGTGGGGGCATGTTTGACCCACTCTAGAAATCAAGCCAAGTAGTCGGGTACAGATGTAGAACCCTACTGAGGGATCGCTAATCCACCTCGTGCTTGAGAATCACCCACTGTAGCTCTTATCGGATGTGCTGATGTCTAGAACATATCTACTGGCAAACTCGTGCTATCCATCTAAAAGAGAGTTGAATCCAAGGAAGTAGTTCTAGAGATCATTCAAGGTAAAAGTACATGACAAAGGATTAAGAACCTGATTTTTTTCCGAGTGCCCCTATATCCTCCCGAAGATAGGATATGAACGTCTATGCACCAAATCGTGAGAGTCTAGTAAGCATTGCTCGCATACCAACGATATCGATCAACCTAGAGCTATGATACAAATCTATCATGACCTAATTTCGCATGCCGTGATGGCACCTACCCAAACCAACTGGTAGATAAGCCTAACCTATAACCCAGAGCCTTAAAAAACAGGCTACCCAGAGGATGAAAACCTTTCTAAGTAAAAGCTTCGATGAAACAATGTACGATATACAGAAAACAAATAAATAACATATCAAACCCTACCCTATGACCTGACATTAGTCAGTATTTGAGCTTTTAATACGAAAACTAGGATACAAATTTTTCAAGTACATCAACAGTACAGAGCATTTCAGAATCCAAAACAAAGATAAATAAAAAAGCAATAAGATGGAATTGGCATTTTCAAAAACCAAGAGCTCACTAAGATCTCCATAAATCCTTAGCTAACTCTACACTATAGGCAATCAATAGTAGAGACTCGCATCACAATCTGCAGGAGGCAAAAGTGTAGTATGAGTATGGAAAAATGGTATTCACCATGCATAGGTTGATTGAGCTCCACAGATTAATCAAGTACAAATATCACAAATAATGAGGCAAGTATAGTGCAAGAATAGAATAACAACAACCAACAAAGCAATAAATATCCAAAATAATAAGGAGAAGAAAGGAAACGTACCTAAGAGGAACAAGTCTACCATCAGCTAGCATGAAAGACAGGGTAGGAAGACAAAATGGCAAATAACAACAAAATAGTTATAGGGCCTGGCTAATCCAACAACCTCAATACTATTTCAACCAACCGAAACTAGAACATACCCAAAAGATAAGGAGAATAATTACACTTACCATGATTATCAAGTTTGGCACACTCTCAACTCGAAGGAAACCATCATACTTACCATAATAACCAAATACGACAACTGGACAATGCAATAGTACATATATAAGTAAATAAACCGAATCACCATCACATACCACTGGCAGTACAAGCAACAAACAGACCATCCCACACTATCAGGGGGACCACACAACAAACAATATACTAGGGATGACTATATATGTGAATGCAATGCATGAAACCTCTCCGCGTATAACCAAGTTTCGTATGACCTACCCCAGCCTGGCTAGTAGGGTGGGGCCTATGGAGACCTTCATTTGGTATAATGTTTCCTCAACATGAAGTCCCACAGAGGCTCAAGACACCCATACACACTGCCTAGGCCTGTACCAGGAGTTATCATAATAATCATATTCGTCGGTGAAACTGGAGGAATATTAGTAGCCAATGTAGAACAGGGGGTCGACGCATTGGCTAGTAAAGTCATAAAATAGAGATCCTCCTAGATGCCTCTCATAATCTCAAGTGGAAAGGAGTATATCCTTGATGCCTCAAAGTATCAAATTCGAAGTACATAAGGTCTAGGTGTATGAAACCTGATAAAACTAGTAAAAATTTGTTATATACATCCATCCATACAACCAGTCCGAAATAGTATCATATTAGTTGTATAGAAAACTACTTTACCCCTCTCACTCTTCGTGCACGATGATGAACCAATGCATGACAGAGATCGTACTACAAAAATCGTATGCATGAACAATCAATGCACTACATGTCACCCCAGCATCCAAAGAAGTCACACCAGATTCAACAAACAAGCCTATACCATCATAGAGGCGAAGGTTGAGAAGACTAACTTGGGGCCCAGCTGTTTCAATAGCAAGGCTTTGGGCCCAACTATCAGTAACAACATAAGTATATATAGATAAAGAGGATAACTCCATGGAAGCATCATAGATCAACAACCAAGGATATAATTAGGGAGTTTCCAGTGACCCAAACATAATTCCAATAGGCAAAAACTTTCCTAGTAACCAATGCCAAAAACAGTTCCATAACTGAGCCAACTAAAATAGTCCATAGCCACAATAAGCCTCCCAAATCTCAAACATGCTAAAATACTCTGGTCCATAGAAAACCTCACCATAATCCATGATTTCCATCACAGAACAAAACACTAACAAGCTAACCTACGACTACGATAGTCTATCCAAAATTCAGCCACTAGCTTACCCGATCGCCGCTACTAAACCCTAATGAAAGTTGAAACTAACTATATCCACTAAAAGAGTCTCCAATCACACATTAACGCTTAATCTTATTCTAAGTCCAACCACACTCTCCCCCAAAGAATAATACACGCCTATTTACGAAATAACACAATTGCCGCCCTAAATCAAAGTCCAAAAAAGAACTCTATCCTAAGGCTTAATTTTATCTAAGGTAGACTATAAGATCAACACATAGGACTCAACACCCCATAACGATGCCTAATAAAACCACCATCTCTAACTAATGTCCCCTAAAGCATATCCTACACTAAGGTTATACTGACAATCACGAGAAAGAAAAAGAAAGAATGGGTGGGGATATTGGGAAATACAATACAAATCATATGAAATGTATACTACACATTATTAGGAAATGCTTAGTCAAGAACAGGAGCCACTGCCTACCTTCAATCCGATCACGCAAGCTCTAAGATCACTCCATGGAAGCTATCTAAGTCTGAGTCACCTCCAATCGCTGCCACACAATCAAATTATTTATCCACATGATAAAATAAATATTTTGACATCAAAAACACAATTTTTAGAGTCGGACCCGCAATGGAAATTCTGAAATCAACTATATAAAAAAGTCAAAAACATAACCAGGGACCTATACTCCAAAATAGAGTAAAATTCATGCCTTAAAATGAAAGAATTAGAATCAAATAACATTTTCATGATAACAAGAATTTTCAAGAACAGGGACAACTGTTTTGGCATCGAAATTATCACCAATGAAGCATCAAATGGAGATTACGATCACTCCACAATGATCCTTGCAAAAATCCCACAATTTGGATGCAAGAATCACTTAAATAAGACTCCAAATTCTCAAGTTATCAATTTCAAAAGTTCTCCAAAAATTCAATCCAAAATTACCCCATTTCAGCAGCTTAGAATACCAAATTAACCTTAAATGAGGACTCCAAATCAAATTCCAAGCTCACCACATCATTCCTTACTAAATCTAACAAAAGTTAGACTCTGAATCTCTAAAAGGGGATCTAAAATGACTAAGATATCACTTCTCAAAAAATGCATGAAAACCATTCCAAAAATCCACAAATCGGCAGCTTATTTTCTTCCCTCGAGAAAAGCTTCCAACTCTGATTCTGAATTACCACTGTGTTCTTGAGAAAATTTCTTCAACTTAGAGCTTTGTATCGTCCAATTGGGTATAGAAATGGGGGAGAAATCGCTTGTTGAAAGGGGAGAAAATAAGCTAAAATGGGACTTTTTAAAAGGGTCGAATCTGGTAAATAAAAGTGCAAATATAGTCAGAAAAGTCTGAAATCTGGTCCCTAAAAGAGTTGCACCACATTCAGCTTTTTTTCTATTTTTTTAGTCTCCGAATGGACCCTCAAAATTCATTTAGAACCTGACAAAAATAAACCAAATATGCTACCCCACCAAATTTGACATTCTGGTCGCAATGACGCAATCAAAATATTCGTATGAGGTTGTTACTACTGAATGTGGATCTCACTCCTAAGGCCATTTTAACCAAATTCTACCAAGGGTCTCTACATGAGTTTGGAAGCCTCGAGAGTCAAACGAAAGGTTGTTCTCGATCAAAATTGATATTCCAAAGCTAACAGCACTGTAAGAATTTCCATCAGAGTGTGTTTTCCAATAATATTGAACAAAATCAACCATTAGTCAATTTCAAAGGCCAAAATGTAAAACATGGTACAAACTTGTACCAAGGGTCTTGGTGTTCTAGCCGACCATGCTCCTAGACTAATTTTACTATTCTAGAGCTTATGGGACTGCCAGAGTTCCATCCTGAGCCATCTTTCTAGAGTATTGACCAAATTCAACCATTCAAACTCTAGGAACTTCAAATCATGGAAATTGGTATAAAATCAAACAAACGACCAGGCAACCAAAGTATTAGTGCCAACAAGTCATGAATGACCTGGGTCACTATAAGAAATCTCTAAATACTGAAAACAATGAGAGTGGATAAAATGACATGGAGGGTCATTACATTAATTACTGTATTCCAGTCGCAAGAATGGGTTAGCTAAACCTACCTAAATAGTCGAACCCGCACCCAACACCTCTAACTTTAAAATTACATTAAATTTTAACTCCAAATTGATTTTCTACTATCAAAAATGCAAAGTAAATGTTACAAGGAGTACAACGACACCCATATTGAAAGGGTTCGAAACCGGAGGCAAAATAGTTCAAAAATTGCTCAAATTTTGAAAAGGCTGAATTTGAAAATTTATTGCAAAATCAATTTCAACAAGTCACAAGGAACTAAGGGTTGAAAAATTATATTGAAATTGAGCAAGAACTGACCTCGAAATTATAATATTATTGATTTTGAAATTTGGGGGGGGGGGGGGGGGGGCAAAACCCACTTTGAGATCTTGATTTTGAAAATATTTTTGGAAGATAAAAATGTTAGAAAATGATACAGAGACTTACTCCAATGAGTTCTTCTAAAAGATTGTTTCAAAAATTATCTCTCCTAAGCTTCAATTGAGTAACAATTAATAAAATGAGAAATACAATGAAGAAACCCAAAATATGGGTATTTTCAACCAAAAGAAATGTTGTTGACCACGTGTTGACCCCTAGTTGATTGTGGTCAACTTGCATAATATCATCCAAAACATATTTTTAAATCAAGAAACTCATCTGGAACCTTATAAATATGAATCAATAGTTTAAATAGATTGTAAATCATGTTTCGGAACCAATAGAATTATCAAAAATTAAATCTAAGATTTCCTAGACTTGGAACCCAACAAATTGCAATGAAACTAATTAGAATTTAAAAAAGATCAAAATGCCCTCGAAATTCTCAAAAAATATGATGAAGCTTCTCCTAGGCCTAAAATCACCTCCTAAAACCAACGAAACAATCATAAATCTAATCCGAGCATCCAAACCTGAGGTATTGATCAAAGTCAAACCTTGTTTAATTTTCAACCAAAATTCTAACTCTGGGCCTCAAATTCACAAAATAGCTTCAAAGCCAAAAGCAAAAGTGCTTCTAGACTAATTTTGACATTTCATAACTGGTGGAACTCATGAAATTTTATTAAGAGACTCGAATCTCCAAATGGTACCAAAACTCACAATTAGAACACTTAATCCATAAAAGCCAAAAGTGCCTACAGCCTTCCATCGCTCAATGGAATGCCAAAACCAACCACACCAATTGATTGAGTAAGACTCAAGGCTACTAAGGGAGATGTAAAATAGTAATTGTCTAAAAAAATAAAAAATAACCGTTAAGATCATTACATTGACAAGGCTAAGAAAATTTGTCTAATGTTGTGATTAGTATGCTTTGAGTCTTTTCTATTGATGTTTATGTCTTACTTGATCTAGGTGCGATCATGTCTTTGTGACTCCTTATCAATCTACTAAGTTTAATGTCCTTCTCTAGAGTCTTTTTGAGACTTTCCATATTTCTAACCTTGTTGGTGAGTCTGTTCTTACTAAAAGAGGCCATAAAGATTAAACCATTTCCATCAATCATGGAGCCTCCATAGCTACTGTAGTTGAGTTGAACGTGATTGATTTTGATGTCGTACTAGGCATGGGCTGACTTTATTCTTGTTATGCCATAGTTAATAATAATACTCAAGTTTTCAAGTTTTAATTTCCTAAGGAGCCTATCATAGAATGGAAGGGTAGTCCCCCAGTATCTAAGGGTCGTTTGATCTTTTACGTTAAAGCTAGAAAGTTGATCTCCAAAGGTTGTACATAGTCTAAGTCAAAGTTGTTAATGATGAGACCCCACCCCTTGAGTCAGTTCTTATTTTTAATGATTTTCTTGAGGTATGTTTTTTATCTTTGCAGAGTTCCTCCTGATAGGGAGATAGGCTTTGTGGTTAATGTCTTATCGATACTTAAGCTATTTTTATTCTACTATATAAAATGGATCCTGTCAAGTTAAAAGAGATAAAAGAACTATTGAAATATCTTTTTGATAAGGGATTCCTTAAGTCGAGTGCCTCATCTTGGGGCACTCCTATCCTATTCACGCGAAAGAATGATGGGTCCCTTAGGATGTTTATAAACTATCATTAACTAAATAAGGTTTCTCTTAAGAACATGTATCATGTTCCTAGGATAGATGATCTATCTGAACGACTTTAGGGTGCCAGGTGCTTCTCTAAGGTAGAACTCAAATCATGCAATCATTAATTGAAATGAGAATGTGACATCCTAAAAATGGCCTTCTGAACCTTTTATGGTGAGTTTGAGTTTCTTGTTATATGTTTTGGTTTATCTAACACACTTATTGATTTTATGGACCTTATGAACTGGGTAATCAAGCCATACATAGACATGTTTTATTTTTATGTTTATCGAGGACATATTGGTCTACTCTAGAAGTACGGAAGAGCATGCCAACTATCTCCGAATTGTTCTTCACATACTCAAGAAAAGAAATAAATCTAGTAGTTATAAAAAAGCATTAAATGGTACTAAAGAGACCATAAATAGAACAAGGATAATATTAATAACCTATATATAAATAAGAAAACAAGGTAAAACCTAACTATGAAAGAATCTTGATAATCTTTGAAAGTTGACTAGTCTTCTCCCCAAACATGGGCAGAAAGCAACTTTTATTGTGGCTGATTCTTAGACTCTTCTTGAACTTATTTTCATGAAATTGAACCTCAAAATCACCCCTCTTAGACTTGAATTTGGGCCGCAAAATGGAACATTTGTACAAATCATCTTCGTCAGGCTTAAACTCTTCTTTCCAAACAAAACACCTACGATTGAAGCCGATTGTGCTTGACTTTCAACTCTTCGACTTAAGATCTATTCATGGTCCTCCTTGGAGCCTCTAAAGCATTGTAATGTCCTTATAATGAAGTAGATATTTTATGAATGTTATCATTCTTCTCTTCTTGAAAGGACTTCGTCCTTAAATTAAACTTTAATGAAGGTACGCCATATAGATGCTATATTTCCCCTCTTCTTGAAAAGAATTCATCCTCAAATTAGAATCTAGAAAAAACAAGAAGACATGTACTAGTAAGTAACATCCATTATTTGAAATCAATAACTATAGGAAAAAAACAAGATAGTGACCATGTGTAAACTTAACCCAATTAATCTTAGCATGTATAAATACACCTTCATAAATTATGTGGACATCATCATCCCAATAGAAATTTTTTCTACCTATATAATCACAACAAAACACTTGTATGGATATAACTGAGAATAATACATGCAACTCTAAGTGAATTCTATGAATTAAGTAAACCAATAGGTATTATTAAGACAATACAGAATCCGCACCAAATATGAAACTTTTATGATTCAACCAAACTTCCTCAATAATACCTCTAAACAATTCTTCCACATAAAAACTATTCACATAAACACTGGAGTTTCCAAGAATTTTATGAAAACTTTTATATTTCAAGTTAGAATCTCCATTATGTTCTAATAGTTGTTTTAATTCTTATTCAAGAAATCATGAATTGGTTCAACAAATAACACTTGATTAGAAGTATCATAATAATCATGTTACTCCATATCACAAGTAAAAAGTACCTTTTAAGATCACAATCATCAATAGTTGAAGAATTATGACTCATCACTCATAAAGAATTATATTCCAACAAGTTGTACAAAAACTTATGTGAGACTAGACTAAGAGAAGAATCATTCAACTCATGCACAATCCTCCTTGCACAAACATCACACCTCCTTTCAATATGTGAAAATCCACAACCAACTATGTCATGCTCAATTTTGAAAAGGAATGAATTGCTCTTAGTGGACTTAGAGATTATAGTTATTGACTTAATAAATAGGAAAACATCACAGTACCTCAAGTTGATATAATTACCAACATAAAAATTAAGAGTGAAGTTCATTGCATCCAAAAAGACCTTAGGTGCCTTAGGAATACCAAGAATATGATTAAACCAATTATATATACCATACTTGGTCTTAGTAGCTTAGGAATAACATCACCTTGTTTTTTTCTTTTCCATTGGTGTTAGACCCACAGTTACCTTGTTGGATATATTGTCATGAGTTTTATCTTGGGCAGAGCTAAAATATTTTTCTTTACCTTTGTCGTTTTCATCAACATACACTTAACCAATAGGACATGTGTTATTCACCACGTTAAGATTATTTTCATCCAATGATGGTTATTCATTACAATCTTTTCCATGATTACCTATAAGAAAGTGAAAAAAACTAGAAGAAGAAGTAGTAACGTTAGAGTTAGAATAATAAATAACCTCACTCAAACCCTCTAATTTTTCTCTCTTTACCTCACGACCATTCCTCTCCGTTTTTCTTTCATGGATACTCTTTTCTTTTCTCTCAATCTCACTTATTTTCTCACTTGACTTTCCATTTTCTTCACTAGAATACTCCCTTTCTCCTCTTATTCTTTTCTCCCTCAAATTATTTCATTAATACTTTCACACATTTGTTATCTTTATAAGGTTGAGATTGAGTTAAAGGTGCAAGTGTATATTATCTTTGGTTTTGCTCAAGAGAAACTCGATTCCTTCTCTATCATGAATTACATTCCTATTAGACTGTCATGGAGTTCCAAGAATGATATGACAATCTTGCATTGGAATTACATCACAAAGAACATTGTCGGAATACCTTCCAATAGAGAAAGAAATCAACATTGTTTAGTCACTTTATATGAACCAAAATTATTTATCCATTGGCGTTTATAAGGAGTAGTAACTTTGATTCATGCAAGACCCAACTTCCTCCCCACGTATGAACCTACCACATTAACACTACTTTCACAATTAATTATCATAGAGAATTTATCATCCATTATACTACACCTTGTATAAAAATACTTTTGTCACGCCCCAAGTACACACCCTGGACATGGCCGGCACCCAGAATCATTTCTAGTCCCAAGTGAATCACTTGGCATGACTACTTTACCAGAAGACTTAAATAATAAAATTAGGTCTAGATAAGATGTATTAAAGAAACTGCAATAGTGTGAGCAATCTAAACAGACAAAATATCTCAATAACAACTAAAAGAAGAACTGAAACTCCAGTCATATAGTCTATGGAACCTCTAATTTGGAATAATCAGAATCAACTACCGAAAATAACCACAATTGAAAATAAATACTGAAACATAATAAAGACTATAAAGCCTTTGACTGGTAAGAGGCTTCACCAATGGCTGAATGAAGTGCTAGTCCTCAACGGAGCGTCTGCTGAGAAACTCTGTCACCCGTATCTGCATCATAAAATGATGCAGGTCCAAAGGACGTCAGTATATGAAATGTAAGGTATGTAAAATAGCCAAAATCAGGAACTCAGGATAGGGAAATATACTCAAAGTAATGAAAACATGTCTCAAAATAGGATAACATAAGTAATAAATAAAGTGTATGCTAAAAGTAAAACCATATGTTGAAACTTTGCATATAGAAACTAGTTTACTTCGGCTTGGAGATTTTCTCTAATTGACAACCATCACTATGAGTTTCGTGATGGTAGAGCTTTCCCATACTTTGTCAGGGTAAGGGACGAAAACTAGGGGAATGGATCCATCCCAAAATTGGCCCATCTCAGTGGCACGTGAGGAGTTATACTTTTAATACAATCATATCCTACATCGGCTACGTAGTTTGTGAGTTTGAGTTATTATTACTCTCTCTCATATCCATGCTCAATACTACACTCAAAATAACTTTTATAATGCTCATACTTAAGAGAATATGATTTGCTCAAGGTATTTCTTTTATTCTTTTGGGATGTAGGCCAACTTAGTATTCTCTTAACTTTTCTCAAAACTGTCTAAAATCATAGGCTTCCTGCTTCACTATTCATAAATACTTATGCTAATACTTTTCTTATGTTTGAAGCAAGAATTAAAAATTCATAGATTTTCGTAGTAACTTTAGGATTTAACTAGTTTATAAATGGAAATTTGTATCTCAACCTAAGACTTCAATATAATAGAAAATTCAGTAAATTTCATGACATTCATCAAAAAGTAGCATAAAAAGAATAATTTCTCAAAATAAAAAAAATCCTATTTCTAACTAATAACTTGATACTTCAAGAGAATTGGTTGTTACATGATGGTGGAATAGTGAAAAAAGATTTTTGTAGGCCTTACATACCCGGGAAATTAGTTTCTTGAAGGAATTGAAGAAGGCTCTTGAAAGCCCTAGCTTTTGCCCCTTTGAAACTACATTCTGAGTTTCGCGAGTGTTTGAACGTTAATGATATGAAGAGTCACATTTTAGGGGGTTTAATTAGGTGAAAACTGATAAATTTAGACTTAAAGGTAAGAAATGAGAAAAATACCCCTCTTTAAGAACGCTGATCGGGTTTTCCACGGGACCATCTATGGCCCGTAGGGACCCTTCTATAAGGTTTTGGACGAATTTTGGGGTCTCTGGATCACTTTCACGAGCCCATTCTATGGCCCGTAAAGTATTCTATGACTCGTAGAATGGTCCATAAAGTTTGGGACCAAAAATGTGAAGTTTCAGGACTTTTTTCATGAGTTAGCAAATGGGTCGTACTTTGATTTACGGCCCATAAAGGGGTTTCATAGAAGCAACTCTTCTGAGGCAGCCTTCAGTAAAACAACCATAACATTTGATTCCGAACTCCAAATAAGGTGAAATTAATTTTATTGGAAAAATAATTTAAATAGCTTTGATTTAGTAGGTCATTGGAGATCTAATTCTTTGTGTGCTAAGAGTTAATTATTATTTAAAATTGACCCTTAATTATTTAAAGTTGACCCTGCATAATCTAAGGCTAGAAACTCAATTGATAGGAAAGTTTTGAACTCGACTAAGTATTAGAGGTCTCTTATGACCTTAATACACTTCCCACATATAAGTGTGAAGCTCAAAACATAGGTATATATGTGGATAGAGTTATGAGGTGTCACAATATCTCCCTTTTGGGATCATTCATCCTCGAATGAAGGTGAACTGGGGAAAATACACATGTTTGCTACTCATGGACTAGTTTATCAATAGGAAGATCTCCAAATATCTTATTTCTCATATTTAAGGATGTATCTCAACTCAATGGTGGAATAAGGAATATTACCTTCATGCTCTTCATTAGAAGGAACGACTAGGTGCATATATCTAGCTTTCATATCTGCCTCAGCTTCCCAAGTGGATTTCTCGATGAACTGGTTCCTCCACAATACTTTAACAAAAGCAATGTCCTTGGTCCTCAATTTACGAACTTCTCAATCTAGTATCTAAACTAGGATCTCTTCATATGAGAAGTTGTCTTTGACTCTAACACTTTCTTAAGGCAAAACCAGTACGGGGTCTCTCAAACACTTCTTAAGCATAGAAACATGGAATACTGGATGAATAGCAGCTAACTCTAGTAGCAATTCCAATTTGTATGTCATATTACCAATCATCCTAATAATCTGGTATGGGCCAATATATCAAGGACTGAGTTTCCCCTTTTTCCCGAATCTAATAACTCCCTTCATCGCTGAAACCTATAGGTACACCCAATCACCAATCTCAAATTCCAACTCTCTCCTTCTAACATCAGTATAAGACTTCTGTCGGCTTTGGGCTTTCTTTGCTCTTTCTTGAATAACTTTCACCTTCTTCATAATCTGATGGACTAAATCAATCCTGCCTCGTCAACTTCAAAAACCACCCAATAGGTGACCTATACCTCCTCCCATAAAGGGCCTCATATGGTGCCATTTATATGCTAGCTTGGAAACTGTTGTTATAGAAAAATTCAATCAAGGGTAAGTGATCATCCCAGTTACCTTTAAAGCGGATAACACATGCCCTCAACGTATCCTCAAGGGTTTGTATAGTCCGTTTTTCTTGCCCGTCTCTCTGGAGATATAAGGTTGTACTAAAATTCACCTTCGTACCAAGCCCTTTCTGAAAGGACTTCCAAAATTGTACGGTGAACTGGGCTCCTCTGTCTGAAATAATAGATATTGGAACCCCACGCAATCTAACGATCTCCTTAATGTAAAGTTTGGCATAGTCCTCATCTTTATCAATCATCTTGACAGGTAGACAGTGAGCTAACTTGGTCATTCGGTCTACAATTACCCATATCGAGTTATGTTGTCTACGAGATTAGGGTAAGCTTGTTATGAAGTCCATGTTAATCATCTCTTCCTTCCACTCTGGAATTTCAATATTTTGAGTGATACCACAAGGCTTTTGGTGCTCCACCTTGACTTGCTTCCAATTCGGGCACCTCGACATGAACTCTGCAATATTTTTCTTTATGCCACCCCACCAATACACCTCTCGTAGATCTCTATACATTTCTGCTACACTTGGGTGAATAGAGTATTTGGTGTTGTGAGCCACAGCTAGAATCCTGTCTTGAAGGCTATCAACACTTGGTACGCATAATCTGCCTTGGTATCTCAGGATTCCATCTCCCCTTTTTGCAAACACTAATACCTTTTGCTTCTGAACATCTTTTTTCAACTGAATAAGGATAAGATCCCGGTCTTTCTTTTCACCTCCACCACTAAGGATGACTCTGCCCCATTTTTGATAATCGCACCACCTTCGTTAGAATCTTCAATCTGTATTCCCATGTATGCTAGCCTGTGCACCTACTTAGCTAGTTCTTTCTTCCTGCTCCCCATGGTCAACCTGCTAAGAGCATGAGCAATTACATTAGCTTTACCTGGGAGGATGCTCATGTCATAGTCCTTCAACAGTTTCAACCATCTCCTTTGCCTTAAGGTCAGCTCCTTTTCACTGAATACATACTGTAAACTCTTCTGGTCAGTAAATACATCCTGCCCACCATAAAGTTAGTGTCTCCAGAGATTGAGAAACACTACAACAGTAAGTTCAAGATCATGAGTTGGGTAGTTCTTATCATGAGTCTTAAGTTATCTGGAGGCATATGTTATCACCTTGCCTCTTTGTATCAACACGCACCCTAGGGAAACTTTGGAAGCATCCCAGTACACAACAAAGCCATCAGCTCCCTCGGGTAAGGATAAGATCGGAGATGTAGTCAACCTAGTTTTCAACTTTTGGAAACTCTTCACACAAGCTTCAGACCATATGAATTTAACCTTCTTCGGAGTTAGCTTAGTCAAGAGTACTGAGATAGAAGAAAACCCCTCTACAAAACATCTATAGTAACCTGCCAAACCCTAGAAACTCCTTATCTCTGTTGGGTTTATGGGCCTTGGCCAGTTCATTACTGCCTCAATCTTTTGAGGATCAACTTGAATACCCTCACCAGAAATAATATGAGCCAAAAATGCCACGGATGTTAACCTGAACTCACATTTGGAAATTTTGGCATACAAATGTTGGTCCTGAAGGGTTTGAAGGATAATTCTAAGCTAGTTGGCATGATCCTCCTTATTACGAGAGTAGATCAAGATGTCATCTATGAATACAATGACAAACATATCTAGGTACAACCTCAATACCTTATTCATAAGATCCATGAAAGTCGTTGGTGCATTTGTCAGTCCAAATGACATGAGCAAGAACTCATAAAGACCATAACGGGTTCTGAAAGCTATCTTAGGGATGTCACTTTCTCTAAATTTGAGCTGATGGTACCCAGATCTGAGGTCTATTTTGGAGAAAGGAGTAGCACCCTAGAATTTGTCAAACAGGTCATCAATTCTGGGAAAAGGATACTTATTCTTTATTATGACCTTATTTAACTAATTGTAATCTATGCACATTCTAATAGAACCATCCTTTTTATGCATGAAGAGAACTAGAGCACCCCAAGGTGAGATGTTTGGTCTAATAAAACCCTTGTGTAGATCTTTCAGCTATGTTTTCAACTCTTTTAGCTTTGAAAGAGCCATGCGGTATAGAGGAATAGATATGGGCTAAGTATCTGGGAGGGTATCTATCCCAATGTATACCTCCCTATCAGGAGGGAGTCTAGGTAGATCATCAATAAAGACTTCTAGACCTCATTCACGACTGGAATAGACTAGAGAGATGGTGTCTCAGCACTAGAATCTTTGACCCTAACTAGATGGTATATACACCTTTAGAAATTAACTTTTTGGCTTTGAGATATGAGACAAATTGACCCTTAAGAAAAACTGAGCTACTCTTCCACTCTAAGACTGCATCATTAGGAAACTACAACTTAACCACCCTGGTTCTGTAGTCTATGGAGGCATAACAAGTATAAAGCTAATCCATGCATCGAATGATGTCAAATTCTACCATGTTTAACTCAACTAGATCAGCTAAAGTATATTTCTGGTAAACTAGCGTTGGACAATCCATATAGACTCTTTGGGCTAGAATAGATTCTCCAATAAGAGTGGAAACACTAAAAGGCTCAAGAAGACATTTTAGGCTGATCCCAAACTTCGTGGCTACATAAGGAGTCACAAATGACAATGTGGCACCTATGTCTAACAATGCATAGACATCATAAGTAAATACTTTAAGTATATCAGTAACCACATATGGTGAGTCCTACTGCTTTTGTATGGTGGCCATGACATATAGACGATTTGTGCCCCTGCTGATCCCTGATCTAGCACACCTCTAAACTGGCTTACCTTGTGGTGCTGAAGAAACTGACTGAGATTTGTCATCCCTCGTGTTTCCCCTCCATATGACAATACTTCAAAAAGTACCCTACCTGACCACATCTAAAACAACCATTTGTGCCCACAAGGCACTCTTTTAGATAAGACCTGCCATACTAACCACAAACTGGATAACGAGTCAATCCTTGAGCTATAACGAGTCAATCATTGAGCTACTCTCCCCTATGACTGGCTGGCCTGAAGTCTTCGATTGTATGATCCCAACTCATTTCTGACCCTTGGTATAGGTGCACTAGTAGACGAAGGTGCCGGTCCAGATTCCTAGGTTGAAAGGATGAATGATTGGCATTTCCATCCCCTTCTTACATGTCTGCTAGCCTGATATCTTGGCCATTTTGTTTCTGAACTCCTCCCTATCCTGCCTTTTCTCCTTCTCTACTTGCTGCACATAAGTCATTAAGCGAGCTATGTCCATATACCCAATTAGCATAGCATTTTTGCCCTCTCTCTTAGTCATCCGAGAGAGCCCTGGCACAAATAAATCCATCCTAGTACGCATGTCTGCCACCATAGTTAGAGCATAATGGGACAGCTAAGTGAATTTTAGGTTGTACTCTCATACACTCATAGCATCTTACTTTAGATTCAGAAACTCCCTCACCTTAGCCTGCCTCAACTCTCTAGGAAAGTACTATCCTATAAAAGCCTCCTCCTTTCTGCTCTGCCTCCCTTCCACTGATCGAACCAGATTCTAGGTCTATCTTGAGCTGGTAGGCAGTTAACTCAACTCGCTCTGGATCACTTGTGTGCATAACCTGGAATACTGTCTAGAGCTCCTCAATGAAGGTCTCAAGATCCTCCTTCACATTAGACCCCATAAACTCAGGTGGGTTCATCCTCAGAAATTCATGAACCCTGGTGGTATCTGAACCATAATATTTGCCATCCCCCTGTCGGCCTCCCTATGTAGTGAGTGTTTGTGCCAAAGTTTGTATGTCCTAATGGAGCTTAGTATTTGAGATATCTTCTTGTGCTGGTTGTTCAACAGGCATAGCTAGACCTCTAGGTCCCTCAAGAATTGGCGGATTAGGATGGTTTGCATTCTGCTCGGCTGGCGCCATTCACCTCTGACTGGTCTGGCGGCTCTACGTGGAGGCATGATCTAAAAAACAAGGCATGAATGCATGAATTAGAATGGCCTTAACAAGTAAACTCTGAAGCAGGAAAGGGAATAACAATTGATAGTGACAGTTCCTAATGCCCTGTAGTCTCCTATTATGAATGTGGCGCGCTTCACTCCAATAATACAGACTACTAGACACAGTTCCATAGACTCCCCAGGACATTTGAACTTTGTGCTCTAATACCAAGTTTGTCATACCCAGAGTTCACACCCTGGACATGGCCGACACTCAAAACCATTTCTAGTCCAAAGCAAACTACATGGCCTGGATACTTTACTCGGCGGAAGACTTTAATAAAAATTATGCATAGATAAGATGTACTAAAGAAACTGCAATAATCTAAACAATCTAAACAGACGAAATATCTCAATAACAATTGAAATATGAATCAAAACTCTAGTCATATAGTCTATGGAACCTCTAACTGGAATAATCTTGATCAAATACCATGACAGGCAAATGGTAACGACAACTACAAATAAATATTGAAACATAATAAAGACTCTAAAGCCTCTGACTAGTAAGAGGCCTCACTATTGGCTGAATGAAATGTTGTTCCACAATGGAGCGTCTGCTGAGGAACTTTGTCACCTGCGTCTGCATCATAAAATGATGCAGGTCCAAAGGTCGTTAGTAAGTGGAATGTACAGAATATAAATAACCAAAATATATGGGACTATACTCAAAGTAATGAAACGATGTCTCAAAATAGGATAGCACAAGTAATAAATAAAATGCATGCTGAAAGTAAAAACATATGTTGAAACTCTATATATAGAAATTAGTTTACTTTGGCTTGGAGAGTTTCTCTAATTGACAACCATCACTATGAGTTTTGTGATGGTATATCGTCTTTCCCATGCTTCTAGAGCTTTCCCATACTTTGTCAGGGTAAGGGACGAACACTAGGTGAGTGGATCCATCCCAAAATTGGCCCATCTCAGTGGCACGTGAGGAGTTATACTTTTGGTACAATCATATCCTACGTTGGCTACATAGTTTGTGAGTTTGAGTTATTATTACTCTCTCATATTCGTACTCAATGTTACACTCAAAATAACTTTTATAATGCTCATACTTAAGAGAATATGATCTTCTCAAGGTATTTCTTTTCTTCTTTTGGGACGTAGGCCAACTTAGCATTCTCTTGACTTTTCTCAAAACTATCTAAAATCATTGGCTTCATGCTTCACTATTCATAAATACTTATACTATTACTTTTCTTACGTTTGAAGCAAGAATTGAAAATTCATAGATTTTTGTAGTAACTTTAGGGTTTTAACTAGTTTATCAATGAAAATTTGTATCTCAACCTAAGACTTCAATAGAATAGAAAATTCAGTAAATTTCATGACTTTCATAAAAAAGTAACATAACAAGAATAATTTCTCAAAATAAAGGAATCATGTTTCTAACTAATAACTTGATATTTGGAGAGAACTGGTAATTACACGATGGTGGAATAGTGAAAAAAGATTTTTGTAGGACTTACATACATACCTGGGGAATTAGTTTCTTAAAAGAATTGAAGAAGATTCTTAAAAGCTCTAGTTTTTGCCCTTTTAAACTACGTTCTAAGTTTTGGGAGTATTTAAACGATAATGATATGAAGAGACATGTTTTAAGGGGTTTAATTAGGTGAAAACTAATAAGTTTAGGCTTAAAAGGTGAGAAAGGAAACAAAATACCCCTCTTTAAGAATGCTGATCTGGTCATCCACGAGTCTATTCTATGGCCCACAAATTTGTTCGTAAGGTCTAGGACAAAAAATGTGAAGATTTAGGATTTTTTTCACGAGTTAGCAGATGGGTCGTACTTTGATTTACGCCGGCAAATGGGTTTCGTAGAAGCAACTTTGCTCAGGCAGTCTTCATTAGAACAACTATAACTTTAGACTCTGAATTCCAAATGAGGTGAAATCAGTTATATTGAAAAGCTAATTCAAAGAGCTTTCATTTGGTAGGTCATGGGACATCTAATTCTTTGTGTGCTAAAATTTATGATCATTTAAAGTTGTCCCTTGTATAATCTAATGATAGAAACTTAATTTATAGGAAAGTTTTGAACTCGACTAAGCAAAAGAGGTCTCTTATGACCTTAATACTCTTTCCACACGTAAGAGTGGAGCTCAAAACATAGGTACCTGTGAGGATAGAGTTATGAAGTATTACAATTTTTCCTCCTCAATTCATCAAAGGTGACATTCATATTCTCCAATTGTGCGATCAACACTTCAACAAAGTTGGTGTGGTCATGAATTCCAACTTTAATTTCTTTACCTGTATGAAACACCCAAAAAAAACATCAAGGAAATAAATATCTCTCAATTTTCCTTTTTCTGTGTATTAAGCTCACCCACACTTGCCTTTTTTTTTCCCTAAAAATAACCTTTGAACAAGAATACTTTGTAAATTTATAACCAAAATAAGCATCAAGTTCTTAGTATTAAATTATAGATTTTTGGGGAACAGAAGAAAGTAATGAACTAGTCCTAGAACAAGTAGGAATTAGTTGAAATGAAATACGAATAAAAAGAAACTTATTTAGATTTTTAAGAACAAGAAGAAAAACTTTCTTTTATCTTTAAAGATCAAGAATCATCTCTTCTTGTTTCCATTTTTGTTTGAAAATAACGTACTGTAAAAATTAGATAGCAAGTAATTAGATTACTTAGAGTGCAAGTAATACGATTTTATAGAGAATAAGTAACCAGATTTCATAGAGTGAATATTATCATTTTTCTTTGAGTGAAAGATACAATTTTTTTTTAAAAAAAAAATTTCCCTTGATATTGAATAAATCCGAAGATTTAAAAAGAACAAAGCCACGATAGAACTGCTCTGATACCACTTGATAGGATCGGAGTAGAAAGAATACATATGGAGCGAATACTAGAATATGGAGTCAACAACAAAAATAAAAGAGAACACTAATTAAAGATATGGGAAATTCAAAGGAAACGTGTAAGAATTTTCAAGGATTTTGATGTTCTAAGACTTTGACAAGATCCAAGTAACAACGTATAGATTTATGGAAAAACTCTAACGTCTTTACTTGAGAAAACAAATCAAAATAATAGATTCAGATCTTGACCACTTTTTAAATAACTAACGACAATAATTACCATGTAAACTAATCATATTCTAAAGAATATAATAAAAATTAAAGATATCATAAGAAGAAATTACTTATACATCAAGCTATGAACTAGTAAAGGTTTAGATACATATTATCAAAGAACAAGTCACAAAGGTTTAGAAGAACTCTCTCAAATATCATTAATATCAATCTAACTATCTTTGATGAAGAAAAATGTACTACTACATATAGGATAAGAGGGTAGGACAACCAAGGGCCCTTAATATGAAAATCTAAAAAGAAAATTACAAGGTAAATCCTACTCTAGAAAGGAAACAAAGTAACATAACTAGGAATAGATCTTGTAGTTCTATGAAACGATTAAATGGTAATAGGGAGACCATAAATAGAAGAAGAAAAATATTAATAACCTATATATAAATAAGAAAATAAGGTAAAACTCAACTAGAAAGAGAATCTTGGCAATCTTTGAATGTTTGACTAGTCTTCTCTCCAAACATGAGCAGAAAGTAACTTTTGTTTTGGCAGGTTCTTTAACTCTTCTTGACATTATTTGCAAAAAATTGGAAATCAAAATTATCCCTCTTGGACTTAAATTTGGGCCATCTAATAGTTGTAACATTTGGACAATTTATCTGCCTTGGGCTTTAACTCTTGTTTCCCTATATAACACCTTTAGATCTACGGTTAAATCCCATTGTGCTTGACTTTCATATCTTTGTCTTTAGATCTATTCATGGACCTCTTTGGAGACTCTAAAGCTATGTTATTGTCCTTCCAATGATGTAGATCTTCTATGGATGCTATCATTTTTCTCTTCTTGAAAAGAACTTGTTCTCTAATTCAACTTGAATGAAGGTATGCCATGATGGATGCTACCAGGTAGTATAGCACACCTTTAAGAGAAGAAGAGATAATTGGTGAAGGATGTGAAGAGGCTTGTACGATTGGGAGTCAAACTTATAGATTTAGAGGAAGGTGGAGTTGTTATGCAAAATTGCATAGAATCATCTATTGTGGAGGAGGTAAAGAAGAAGCAAGATCAAGATCTTGTCCTACTTCAACTAAAGGAAGATTTGCATAAGCAAAAGATGGTAGTTTTCTCAAAATTTGTAGATGGTGTGTTGATATATTAAGGTGGACTATGTGTTCCAAAAGTAGATGAGCTCAAAGATAGAATCACGGTCCAGGCTCATAACTCCCTGTATTCTATCTATTCAGTCTCTACTAATATGTATCACGAGTTGAAAGAAGTGTATTAGCCGAGTGGTATGAAGAGGGACATCGCAAACAATGTCTCCAAGTGTCTAAATCGCCAACACATCAAAGTGGAGCACTAAACGCCATGTGGTTTATCACAAAACATAGAGATTCATTAATTTAAAATAAGAGATGATAACTATGGACTTCATCACAGGTATACCGCAGTCCCACAAGCAACATGATTCAATTTGGGTGATGTGAATAGGATGACTAAATCAACTGATTTCTTGGCCATTGAAACAATTGACACCACAGAGGATTATGCCAGATTGTAAATTTGTGAGATTGTTAGACTTCATGGAGTTCCCTCATTTACCATTTCAAACAGAGGAGCCCAATGCACTGCACCATTTTGTGAGTCCTTCTAGGAAGGTTTATGCTCAAAGGTAAATCTTAGCACCATTTTTCATCTTTAGATGGATGGCCAAGAATAGTGTACATTTAGATATTAGAATATATTTTAGGAGCCTGTGGCATTGATTTCAAGGGTAATTGGGATGCTCATTTGTCTCTTATTGAGTATGTATATAATAATAGCTATCATTCGAGCATTTAAATTGCCCCCTTATGAAGCCTTATATTAGAGGAGATATAGATCACCAATTTGACGGTTTGAAGTTGGTGAAGCTAAGTTGATCAAACCTGACTTAGATCGTCAAGTTATAAAAAAGGTAAAAATCATCCACAAAATATTGCAAATTACATCGAGTTGCCAAAGTCCTACATTGATGTCAGAGAAGGAGATTTAGAGTTTGAGGTGAATAATTAGGTGTATTTTACGGTTTCAAGTGAGTTGGAGATATAGCTTATGAGTTGGAGTTCCCTCAAAGTTAGCCTCCATTCATCTCTTATTTCATATTTCAATGTTGAAGAAGTGTTCGAGGGATCCTTCATTTGTTATTCCCATGGTTAGTAGTAGGGTAAGTTATAACTTGTCTTATGAAGAGATTCTAATTAAAATCCTTGGTTGCCAAGTTCGCAAACTGAGGACCAAAGAGATTGCATCTTTCAAAGTTCTATGGAGAAATTAATTTGTTAAAGAAGCTACATAGAAAGCCAAAGAAGATAGGAAGGGCACGTACCTGCATCTATTTGTGCCTATTAGTGATGATGTTGAATGTACTATTCCTATTCCAAATCATGAGTGATGTCCATTCTTGATGCCTAAGTATTTGAGCATTCGAGCATACCCTTAGTACCTTTTGTGCTTGATGTCCTCTCGTTTCATCATTGTTTGAGGATAAATAGTCCTAGGGAAGATATTGCAACACCCTCTAAAATGTCTTAATTTGAATGGGATTGAAAATACCAAAAAGAGTTTGAGAACAATGTCACTGTTAGTGACCACAAAAGGGACCTCTATGGTTTGTAAAACGTTCTATGGTTTGTAGATGGGCCTGGTGATTTCACTTGAAACTTAGAAAAAATTTAGACTTTATAGACTCAATATACGAATAAACTTTACGATTTATAGATGCTTCTATAGACCTTGGGGGTCCATAGATGAGATACTAAGAGTAGGAAAGTTGTCTAATTTCCATTAAATCAATTTCATGAGTCGTAGAAATTTCTACGAGTCATAGACCAAGTCTTGTATGTCACCCCTATTTTTGATTCAATGAGTCGACAGATAGGGTCTATGACCCACAGTCTGGTCTGTAACTCATGGATGAGGTTTTATAGATATTGGCCTAAAAATCATAATCTCTAAATCTTAATCACGATTTGACAAGACAATCTCTTGAAAAGATCCATGACCTATAGAAGTTGGTCGTGGATTCTATGTGTTGAATCCAATTCTATGAGCCCTGAAGATGACTCGTAGATGAATGGTCATAGACCCAATCTTGAAATTTCCAGGTTTCATAAATCAATAGTCTAAGAGCCATAGACTGAACCATGACCCATCGACAGGGTCTCCTGGTTTAGTCCACTAATTTTAGTGAAGATTATTTTCATACATTTTAGTCCTTTTCTAATTAAACCTTGGACATTTTGGGATTAAAATAACTCCAATACTAATACCTAATGGTACCCATACTCAAATAATCACTTAGGATACTTTGAGAGCTACTTCAAGAGGAGAAAAAGCAAGGGTCAAGCTATTTTACCAAATTCTTTTGATTTTGAGTAAAGTTGTAATATTTATAGGTATGCAAGAATATTCATAGTTTTGCATTGAGTTCATCCATGCACCCAACATCTAAATTCCATTTTGATTAAGTATTGGATTGAGTTAACCTAGTTATTTTTAATTTTGTATGAGTAAATTCTTATTCTATTGAGTTCTATTTAATTTTGCATTGGCGATTATCATTATTTCTATCTCTTAAATCATTGGAATCATTATTTGTGGCTACTTTTCTATGGACCTTAATTGAATTGATGTTCATGATTTTCCCATGCGTTATTTGATGTTGAGTTGATGATTTTAATGCATATAACAAAATATTATCTTTGAATTAAGACGGTGCATGTTTTTAAAAGTTTTAATGAAGATTGAGCATTGAGTTTTGAATGATGGTTTTACAATGAGAGATGATCATGTTTTGAGATGAAATTGGTGTTTTTAACTAAAAGTCCAGTGATACTAAATGAGATGATTTGAGTATTACTTGATTGATCATATGAGTATGAGTATTGATTTGACTAAAAGTTAGAATAGAGGTAACTCAAGTCCCATTAACTACTTAGACAGTTTAAGATGGTGGCCTAGCCTCTCTTGTTCTAAAAAAGGATTTTTTTTTATTATTGGATCCATTGAGGTTTATCATCCTTTACCGTGGCATGTATTGGATGGCCATGGCAAGGACAACGAGCTCAATGTACCACTCATTCATATGTGGTAGGTGTTGTTTAGAGAAACTTCTTAAGAGTAATTATATTATTTTATTCGGTTGTATATTTATAATAATGATCGATGAAAATATTGTTTATATCATTTTATACTTGCATCGCATATTGATGTCAAGTTGAACATATTCTTTCTTGAGTACCTTGATGTATATTATTCTACTCAGTCATCTTACCTACCTTATATTTCATATACGGACATCATTCAAGTAGCATCTTTTCATGATAAAAATATAGGTGTTAGGGATCCTTAGCAAATGATTCATTGAAGGTTCTAAATATTTCCAGAGTCTTAGTGAGACTTCCTAGCATTTAGAGGATTATCATTTATTTTTAATTATTTCCTTTTAATAGTTTTGAGGTAGCCTTGGACTTACTTGGAACCTTGTTGATAGTTGATAGAAGCTTCACAAACTAAGTTAGATGATGTACTTTGAGTCTATTTCAAAACCTCATTTTTATTGATATAGAGATATTGATTTAGTTATGTTTGAGTTACTAATTTAGTGATTGTGATATCCAAAGGCCCATATGACTGTTTCTTTGATTTGATTAAGTATTTTGTATAATTATTTTTTGATTTTATTAAGTTTTCTGCATAATTGAGTGAGTAATGAGATCAAGCAGTTCTCTTGGAGACCAGCAATGGTTTCTAAATACCAACCACATTTAGGGTACCCTTCTAGGAAATGACAGAATTTTCATGCTAAGACTACTACTCTAAAGATCCCAGGTAAGGAAAGGTTAAAGTTGGAAGGGGTGTTCAAAACCAATCCTAACAAAGCTACAATCATATCATGTTGCCACGACCCAACCTACAATAATCATCACCTCCCTTAGACAGTAACAGGTAACCCCAGCATCAGGTCAGAAGAACTACTACACAATGACTAACAGAAGTATACCAGAGTGTATGTATCATAGATTAATGTAGAGTCATGCCCAAATAAGGCCAAGTACACCACAACCCAGTCAGTCACAAGTACTCAGAGTAAGCATGGATAATCACAAGTATATCATAAGTATCAAAAATAACCAAGCCCAGTAGGGTTGTATCAATACCAAAATCAGTCCACAGTACGGCTGTGTCATATGCATCCAGAACAAATCGATTAATCAGAACCCTATCTATACCAGAGTCCATCCACAGTATTACATACAATCAACACACAGCCTCACAGCTAGCATATCTCAATAGCACTAGGATACATGTTCATACACCGAAATACACAGTTTTCACAGGGAATTAGCCTATATCCAACCTTTACCAGGCCTTTTTGTAGTTCAACAGTGCTAGAATGCAGCTACCATAGTCATTATAGCTAGTACAGTCATCAATACAACGATTATCGTCTCATATTATCATATACGACATATATTTAGTACAACTAGCCACATGTAATACATATTCAGCAACCCAGCGTCTCAACTACTATGTAGCATTAGCACTAGACTACACACACAGGTAAACAAGGGTCAAGATAGGCATCCATGCCAATCACGTGGCGTAAGTTACATTTAACCCTCAACAAATCAACCCACAGCTTAACAGTGCTAATGACCAGCTAGTATAATATATATGACTATTATAGAGCCTAAATAGTGTCACAATCTCAAACGATCAAGCATATCTTTTAACAGAATTTAATTAGAATATACATGTTACGAATAATCAAAATCATGATGACATAATATGGGTTTCTGTCCGAGGAAGTCAACCCAATGTTTATATAGTCAAATATATGTATACAAGTAGCATCATTGCTTACCTTACTTGTGTTATGTGCTCACTCACTCTTAAATTACATATCAGGCACATACTCAACCTGAACGGTATTAAAACCAGCTAACAGAAAAAATACAGGTATCATAGAATTCAAATGATAATCATAGTCTTAGCATCATATATATACATTTTACTCAGGGACCTCGAATAATATTCAGGCTCTCACTACAAATTTCAACTCCGTCTAAGGGTTAAGGAAGCCTAGCCTACTAGGAAGGCGATTCCTCGCACTTCTAGTCAACTCTCTCGGCCTTCTCCCTTTTTGATCGCCTCCAGATGTTACCTCGCTGTCAAAACATGAATGACAAGGTCCACACGGCTGATTTGACTGTAATATCTCAAAAAATGGGTGAACTTACATCAATTATGGCTAAAATGGGAGAAATGGGCCCACAGCTAAAATCCCAAACGAAATCACGTAAAATGATCCCTACATCACCCTGAGTATATAGCAAAAAGTTGAGCTCAAAACAGATTCTAGAAGACAGAGAAATGACTCAAAATCAAGTTGCATTTCTTATCAGATTTTGTTTTTTACATAATTTCTCGGTCAAATTCTACAAAACTACAGTTAAAATATCAATATCCAAATATACTACATCATTTCTATTGGAAAATAGAACAACTTAGACATAAATTTTACTTAATTCCGTTGAGAAATGACCGAGATATCGTCATGTAAAGTTTTTACTCTTTTCCGATATACAACCAGCAAAAGAATATATATTTTACCTAAGAATACATATCAAAATTAGAATCCAACACCTCCACGGTGTTCCGCATGAAAATCTGTACAATGTAGCCTTTTGAATCACCAAAATCAGATAAGAAAAGCTCTCAAAAATGCCATGTAAAGTTGAAGAAATATATATACATATATGTATGTATTTAGCTACCTGGAGGCTGGAGGCCACATAAATATAAACTGGAATGCCCTTGCCACCTCATTGCCACATGGCAGCACCATACTATGCCACATGGAAAGAGCAGAGATTGCCACGTCATCCAGTTTTCCTTCACTTTTCAATCCCTTTTTTCATTGTTTTGAGCTCTTTGAGACTCCAATTTTCGCAAAGGAACTATGTGGCCATATGGATTTCGATGTTCTGGATCTAACAGTATGGGTGGAATTTCCAATGGAACTTCCTACAATCTGATATGGGTCCCAGTCCTTATATACAACTTTTTAACGGAAAGCCCCCGAGGGTCGAATTGCATCTGAAAGTCCCTGGTACAAAACAAAGGGTCATCCTAGACCAAACTTGACATTCTAGAGCTAACTATGCTATTGAAATTCTCATCTAGACCACATTTCTTGAAGGTGTTAATTGAGTCAACTATTAACTAGTTCCGGTGGTTAAATTTGTAAACTACGATATAATTGCACTGGACATTCTCCAAGCCTAATTCGACCATTCTAGAGCTAATGGAACTGTCATAATTCTACTTTAAGGTTGTTTCCTAGGAATTTACCCGAAAACTCATTTTATAGGTATGACCTCCCGGTTAACTCAAAAATCCACATAACTTCCAAATAACCCAACCAATTACTATCCCAATAGTCCCAACAAATCACCAATGGCCCGAGGTCACTATAAACATGCTCAAGTCAACAAAATAACTACAAAACCATAGAAATGACCTAAAGGGTCATTACAACATCACCCACTAATAAGACTTTCGTATGTGAAAGTACGAAGACAGGCATACTTGGAGACTCCAATCTGAACCACATAGGGATCCTTACCCTGAACTCACAACAACTAGTTAATACAATGATCATAACCATGCTTAGCATCCAACAACCATTCTCACTCAACTAACGAGAAGTACAACAACCCATCTATTTGTAACAGAGAATTAATGTAGCAATGTCTAAGGGATCCTCAATGATCAATGACTCACCCCATTAGCTCAATCAGCTAGCATGTAACAGAAATCAACAAGCTAGGTAACCAGCCATGAACACTTTATCAGATATCCAAATAACCATAGTTGATCATAATTGTTATCGTGTTTTACATATATGGCTTTCACGCCATTCCTAGTTCCTTTATATAAGCAATTCCCACAAATCAACTACAAATGGCTCACAAGCTAACCAAATAACTATGGACCATAGCTAGTATACCCACATTCACACATAGAGTTTAAACCCCTTTCCCTTGCTGCTCAATCCACCAGGCCCAATAACCACAATAGTCATTAGTGTAACAAGTAGTCAGGACACCATCTTAATATAACAAGTTACTAACGCAACTATAAGTATTCCCATCATGGAAACAAATACTCAAGAATAGAATAACTAATCAACATACCACTCATCAGTATTTTCAATGACCATCAAACCCCCCCCCCCAATGCAGTAAATTTAATGTACCATTCATTAGTAGACGTTTTGTACCTTTCTTTGCACCCAACCACACATATATAGTTATTATCATTTAGTCACATATGGAGTACAATAAGTAATAGAGGTAAAGTACTCCTAGTTACCACCCCCCAGACTCAAACTAGATAACCAGAACTATTACGAGTTAGCAGGGTATAGTTCATACCCGATCTCCATAATCCCACCTAGTACATATCACCTCAACTGCCAAAAACCCATAATTCTAGCATTTAATAGATCAATCATAGTTTTGTAGTACTGCACAAATCAACCCCTAGCAAGTAAGGTCGTCAATGGGCCTATCATAACAAATGCAACAAGTGCATACAAATTATAAAATCTATGCTACAACAGGGGCATTAGTCAACCTAATAGATGTAATCAGTAACCCACAATGGACACAACGATTCTAGGTGCAATCTCTAAAATATCCTCTGCCCAAAACCTCAATCAATGGCAACCTAACCTCCTCTATAGCACAATCACACCGCTCTCTTTGGCAATAACCTAGCAATCAGCAGGAACATATCTAAGAGCTCACAACTACGGAAACCATGTCCCCTGATAGGGCCTCATCTATCATATCACAAGCATGGCAAGTATACTAAACAATCAGTCAGGACAATCTCTAACCCTGCGTATAGAACATAATACTAGTCAATGAATCTCTACCATGCTATTGGACATGCATCCCATATAGTCAAGGTAACAATCTAGCCTTATTCATCTACTATAACATAACAAGAACAAGTCAATCCATACCCAAGATAATATCAAAACTAATCCCATCCAGCAATATCAAACCTGTCTTAGTATCACAACCTTTAAAAGTCGCCTTACCTGACCTACAAATCTAATCCCTCACTAATAAAAGAAATCCCCCACTATGTCAATACATAAACCCAGGATAAAACATATTGAGAACCCATACTCAAGTGCATGGCATAATGCACAGATGCGTGTAAAAGGTAAAGCCTAGACCGAGTAGAAATAAGGTCGGTTGTCAGATAAAAATAGTAATACCTATGTGGACTCCTCGAAAGCTCAGTCTCTGGCCGAGTTGGGGCGTTAAAGGACCAGCCTTGAGTCCCCCATCTCTGATATCTCCTCTACACCTTTTGACTCTATGGTTATGATTCTATTATTGCAATTCTATTGATGTACTATACTCCTGATTCTTTGGTGACTGGATGGTTATCCTGATTGTAAGATGAATTCTATACTTGGAGCTTTAGGTTCACTGGTCTTATCTTTATAGAGTTATCATCTAGTAAAGTCCTGTAGATGGGTGCAGAGATGTTCGCGACTTATCTCCAGGAGGCTACGGGATGTTTAAAAAACTTCCTATGTTGTTGATTC
The DNA here is from genome assembly GCA_029948455.1 of Solanum rostratum. Taxonomy (NCBI): domain Eukaryota; kingdom Viridiplantae; phylum Streptophyta; class Magnoliopsida; order Solanales; family Solanaceae; genus Solanum; species Solanum rostratum. The sequence continues at coordinate 25,714,523 of CM057049.1, forward strand.
CTTTCATGTGATATTGTCAATAGTCCATCGATCTCCTAAAATCTGATTTGGTTCTTCCTTTTACGTATATATTGCATAGAGGTCAAACTCCAGGCTGGCGTAGGGTTTCATCGTCAGTTCTAGATAGGGAACATCCTTCAAAGCCTGTAGAGCAGCGACCAGATGCCTATAAGTTTTGAGAACTAGGAGAAAAACACTACAGGCATTAACATTGTTGGAGCCTGGAGGCACAGGGTTTACAACCTATCTATTAAACAGGATAGTTAGACAGTGGTGGCAAACTTTCAGGCATATCTAGTATTATTGTGACTAGTGATTCAAGATAGGTACGCTGTGGTTGGGAATTGGCTTGCCTGTTGGTGGGATCTCACAGGTGCCATCATGACTAGAATTGAGTCGTGACACATCTATTCAGGATAGGAAAATGGTAGAGCAAGGTTGCCTAGCAACCTTAGATCATGTTAGGGATATTAAAGAAGAATCCCTCTCTTTTGATTCTACTCCTGTTGTATCTTTGTTTAAGGAAGTCCTTCCTACGAATTTGCCTACACTACCTCATGATAGAGATATAGGTTTTTGCATTGATTTAGACCTTGGCACTCGTCTCATCTATATTCCTCCTTATCATATGTCCCCATCAGAGATAAGGGAACTTAAGGTTCATATCCAAGAACTCCTTGATAAGGATTCCATCCATCCTAGTGCTTCATCTTGAGGTGCTTTTGTCTTATTTATTAAGAAAAGGATGGTAATATGAGAATGTGCATAAACTACTATTAGTTAAATAAGGTTACTATTCAAAATAAACACCTGTTACCCTATAATGATCACTTTGACCATTCGCAAGGTGCATCAGTATTTTCAAAAATTATTCTCAGATCATGCTATCGCCAATATAAGATTAGGTCTGGTATGTGCCTAACATTACTTTTAGAATCCAATATGGGCATTATTAGTTCTTAATGATGTCCTTTGGTTTGACCAATGCTCACGTAGCCTATATGAGTTTGATAATGGGGTGTTTAAGACTTTTCTAGATCCATTTGTTATATTATTTATAGATGACATTTTAGTTCATTCCAAGAGTAATGAAGAGCATGCAAACTATTTTCACTTTGTTCTAGGTGTCTTGGTGAAATAAAAGTTGTATGCAAAATTTCCCAGGTGTGAATTCTGGTTATTCTTCATTGCCTTCTTAGGGCATGTTGTTTCAAAGAAGCAGGTGATGGTAGATCCCCAAAAGGTTTAGGCAGTTAAGAATTGAGCTTATCCTAGTTCTATCACCAAGGTGAGAAGTGTTATGGGGCTTGCTAGCTACTTTCAGCAGTTTGTGAAAAACTTTGCCTTCATTGCTATCCATCTAACAAGGTTGACCCAAAAAGATGTGCAATTTGAGTGGACTGATAAATGTGAAGAAAGCTTCATACGGCACAAGTCCTTTTTTACTACAACCTCAATCTTGGCAATGCTAATGGAAGGTAAGAGTTTCATTATTCATTATGATGCCTCGCTTATGAGTTTTAGTGCTATACTAATATTGGATAAGAATATCATAGCTTATGTTTCACGACAGTTGAAGGCTAGAAGAACTACTGAAAACATGATTTGGAGTTTGCAACAACAGTGTTTATACTAAAACTCTAACGAAATTATCTCTATGAGGATAAGTGTAAGGTGTTTACTGACCATCGCAGTTCGTATCATGTATTCACTCAGAAGGACTTGAATTTGAGATAGTAGAGGTGGATAAAATTGCTTAAGGACTATCATGTCACAATCTAATACCATCTAAGTAAGGCTAATGTAAAGGTAGTTGCAATGAGCTGAAAACCAATAAGTTTAGGTAGTCCAGCCTAGTTGAGTGTTAAGCAACTTTTCGCTAGAGAAATATAGGCATTGGTGTCACGATCCAAACCAAGGGCCTAGCTATAACCCGATGAATAAGACTCTCAAAGGAACCTCAAATTAACCCTTTAGCACACCATCAAGCATTCAAGGTAAATCAATAATGAACATCAAAAAGAGGAAGTATCACTTGATATAGCTTATAATATAAAGGAGGATTATGACATAAGAGTATACAAGTCTAAAACTGAATCAAATCCATAGGTCCAACAAATGCCTCTAAACTCATGACTTAGGATGGGGGCATAGACAGGTCCTGCCTCACCCTTAGCATAAAAGAAAGTTTTCTCTAGTACATAAACAAAGCAAGAAGGATAAGATAGAAGCCTTGTCCTCGAAGCATTAGGACTTACCCAATCTAGATCATCTAAAAGCTTAGATCTGGCCATGAGGATAGAGTGTAGGATCACTTGGACTTTCATTATGAAATAAATAGGCATAGAGTATGTATTAGTACGTTTAAATGTAGTAAGTATGTGGGCATGCAATGCAAGATAGAAATATAACAAAATACATATCATAAACCATCATAAGTCATCATGAGTCATCAAACCTTTCACTTGAATCCATTACTTATACCTATCATAATCTCGTAGCAATATCATCATTCATAAAGGCATTGCAATTGATATTTGGTCTTCGACCACCTCTATTGGAGTTGGAGTTATTCCTCAAGTCATCCTTAAGGCACCTTAAGCCTCCCATGTATAATACAATTTAGAATCCCAGGTCTGTTAGAATCTGAGTTATTCCTCAAGTAAACCTCAAGGCACCTTAATCCTCCCATACTTAAATCAAAATAGGTCCTTAGGTCACCTTTGTTAGAATCTGAGTCATTCCTCAAGGTCCCTTAAGTGTCCCAGCTATATAGTAAGTTAGGTTAAGGTCCTAGGTCACCTCTATTGGAATCTAATCCAATGCTCAAGTCAACCTTAAGGTCCTTTAAGTCTCCGTTTATATTTATAACATGTTCAACATCCAATCATAATCAAATTCATACTTATGATAGTGAAAAAGGAAGGGTGTACCTATCCTCATCAATACATATCGGCCCATGCATAATGGTGAACATTTAATCATATTTGGAAACCTATCAGATTCATAGACGTGTCACTTTCATGCTCATATTGAATTCATGGTCAACATCATAAGCAAATCAAGACATATTATTACGCATGCTTAGCTCATGTTCATGTTCATCGACTTAAGACCAAATCATGTTAATATTCATAGATTCACACACAATCTATGTCCACATTCATAGTTGGAACCATGTTTATAATCAAAACCTCATGCAGAATCCTAGTCCATGCATGGTCATGTAATTAGAAGTGAGATTGAAGCTTGGGTACTAGAGATTCTAGTTCAAAACATGATAATTAATTAGATTTATACCTAATTAAAGCATAGAAGAGTATTTGGTCCATAATTAAAGTTACCCATACATAAATTCATAGTTCATAAGGGCATGCACGTTCAAATCTCATGAAATCATGTAAATCATTAGAATAAGACTTGATTCATCATTCATAGTAACCCAGAACATAATTTCAACAATTTAAAACCAAATCACGAAGTTCATGCTTAGATCATACTTTAAAGTACTGAAAATAGATTAAAGAGGCTTTGGACTTCATGATTGGAAGGGAATCATGAATGAATCCCACATATCTCGATTAGGAAAAAGAATTTGAGAAGAAATCAACCTAGTCATGAAACTCCAATTGAATCGTTAGCTTGTTGAGAGTATTTTGAGAGAGTGAATGAGAGACTAGGTGTTAGGAAATGTAAAGATTGTTATGAATACTTTAGGAACTAATCTAGGAGGTTGAAGCTTCATTGAACATCCAAAGAGGCTTAGGGTTAGGTAAATTACCAAAATAACCCTTTAAAATCAATCCTACAAACATGCACTAGTGTACCACCATTGGGCATTTCACGAGCCGTGAAGGGCACCAAGGCTCGTTGTGCTTTCTGTGAAGTGCACCATGGCTCATGGTGCCTTCTGTGAAGTGCAAGGACCACTGGATCTAGGAAAGGGTCTCACCACAGAAGACCTTCATATGGCGTGGAGTGAACCACAACACGTGAACTGGTTCGTGGTGTCCACAATTAGCTAGGAAGCCTACCTTTCCACCTAAGGCAGCCTCCACGAGCCCTTTCATGGCTAGTGGTGCCTCCCAAGGCTTGTGAAGGAATCCTTAGAAGGTACCCCTGGCAAAAATCCTTGGAAAAAGTCATATACAACCTTGTTTAAACCTTACAAAGTCTCGATACTTGCAAACATTCTTCCAAAAATGAAATTATGAGCCTTGATCCAACATTTCAACTTGTGGATAATAACATTCTCCCCCTTTGGGATCATTCATCCTTGAATGAGAAACAAACTAGCTTGAATAGATCAAATCAAACATGAAAGGCCCACATGAGGGAAAGAATGCAAATCCAACACCAAAGTCATGAAATTCTGAAACCACTGGCAAAAACATCATTTAAAACTAGTTTCGTGAGCATGGATGCATACATGTTATGACATGAGACCATATAAATGAGAGAATTTGGACCCTTAAACATGAAGGAATCCATAACCTTGGCCTCAAGTAAGGTAAAATTGATTGCTAGCAACCCCACATGAACTTAACAATGCAATCCCCACACCATTTTCATGAAATCCTATTACTTATGAAACAATTAGCATTCAACTTTAGTCCTATGAGCATTAATGTACTTAAAATGATATAATAAAATCGGGACGTAAACATGAGGATAGTCATGAGGAACTAACACTCCTATCAAACCCATAAGTCACACCAATTTGATATCCAAAACCATGAAATGATCAAGTCTATGCTAAAACATCACTCAAACCAGTTTTGTGAACATGTATGCAGATTATGACATGAAAACATGGAATTGAGAGTTGAGACACTTAATCATGAAGAACCTATTACTTTAGGCTTGAGTAGAATAGATTAGCTGATGGTATCTTCGATTCACATCTAGACCAAGTAAAGCATACAAATCAAAATCAAGAGCTTTCAACATATCATTCACCACATTGGGGGCCTCTTCCACCTCTTGTTTATCATGTAAAGCATAGAACCTGTTGTTATGCAGGGCATCACCTTGAGGAACCCCTTGGTTGATCTTGACCACCTGGTACAATTTGCCCTTGATGACGGCCTCTTGACTTTAAGTTGGAGCATTTGGACACTTAGATAGTTTGTGACCTTTTTGTCCATACCCAAATCAAACACCCGTGCCCACCAAGAATCTATCGTCATAGCCCTTACTATAAATAGCACACTTTGGCTTATTCATCTCACCTTCTCCTGGAAGTTCTTGTCCTTGTTGAGGACGACTATTATCACCACGACTCCTAGCATTAGAGAACCCTCCTTCTAATTAGGGCCTCTTAGACTCCCTATTCTTTCTCTCCTTAAGCTTCTTCCCTTCAATTTGTTCAGCATAGGTCAGTAGTTAGGAAATTTCCATCTCCTTAACAAACATAGTAGTGCAACATTCCATAACTACGAAGTCTAAAATTCCCAATATAAACTTGTGCATTCTAGCATGGGTGTTAGCAACTAGTGTAGGAGCATACTTTGAAAGCTTAGTAAATTGGCAGATATACTCTATCAGCCTCATGATCCCTTGCTTAAGGTTGATAAACTCAGTCATCTTTGCCTCTTAAATATCAATTGGAAAGAAACGATCCAACAGAACAGATTTGAACTCCTCCCAATCAAGTCGACCCTCAACCACTCTTTCGGCCACCCATTAGATTAACCATACTTGTTATTCCTTTCAACTAATAGGAAACCTTTATCTTTAGAAGACACCCCCATAATAGATAGAATTTTGTACACTTCATCTATGAACTCTTGGGAATCCTTATCAAACTCTCAAACCATAGTATTTTGAAGGATTCCTTCAGGAAAAATCCCTCATCCTAGTAGTAGGGTTAGGGTCACATGGTGGAGCAATAGCTTGTCCAACATGGTTAGCCACTACCCTAGAAAACATAGCGAAAGTAGTCCAAAACTCAGCATTAGTAATTGCCTCTCCCATAGGATCCTAAGGAACCTGACCCTCATTGATAGGGGACTCTCTAGGCTAAAGAGCTCTCCTTTGAGGTACCATGTGAAAGGTAACAAAGAACCTTTGTTAGATTTAGGAAATTTTAGGACACGTTCTAGGACACGGCATGAATCATGAAATGGAAAACATTTCCTAAAATGCCTTGTAGCCTCCTACTCATAGTTGTGGCATTCTTCACACCCATGAATAAGATTCTAATTGACACGGCATATTGGACTCTGAAGACCATTTTAAAACCTTAGTGGTCTGATACCAAGTTTGTCATAATACAGACCTAGGGCCTAGCCATAACATGGTGAATTAGACTCTTAAAGTAACCTCAAACTAGCCCCTTATCATAAAATATAGTATTCAAGGTAAACCAATAAAGAACATCATAAGCGGAAGCATTACTTAACATAGCTCCTAACATAAAGGAGGATAACGACATAAGAGTATATAAGTCTAAAACTGAATCAAATACATAGGCTAACAAATGCCTCTAAGCTGATGATATAGGATAGGGGATGTACATGTCCTGGCTCACCCTTATTATAAAGGAAAGTTGTCTCTAGTATATAAACATAGCATGAAGGATAAGGTAGAAGGCCTTGTCCACGAAGCAGGAGGACTCAGCTAATCTGGATCGTCTAAAAGCCTAGATCTAGCCACAAGGAATGACTATAGGATCACCTAGACCTATATTGTGATATAATGCAGGCATAGAGTTTACATTAGTATGTTTGAATATACTAAGTATGCGGGCATGCAATGCAAGGTAGAAATATAACAACATGCATATCATAAACCATCATAAGTCATCAAACCCTTTCACTTGAAGCCTTTATTTATACTTGTCATAATCTCACAGTATTATCATCATTCATAAGGGAATTTCATTTCATATTGGGTCTTAGGTCACATTTTTTAGAATCAGAGTCATTCCTTAAGTCAACCTCACGGCACCTTAAGCCTCTCATGCATATAATAGTTTAGGGTCTTAGCTTACCTCTATTGGAATCCGAGTTATTCCTCAAGTTAACCTCAAGGCACCTTAAGCAACCCATGCTTAAAATCAAATTAGGTTCTTAGGTCACCTTTGTTAGAAGTTGAGTCATTTCTCAATTCAACCTCAAAGTCCCTTAAGTATCCCATCTATATAGTAAGTTAGGTTAGGGTCTTAGGTCACCTCTATTGGAATTTAATTCAATGCTCAAGTCAACCTTAAGGTCCTTTAAGTCTCCATTTACATTCATAACATGTTCATCATCAAATCATAATCCAATTCATACTCATGATGGTGAAAAGGGAAGGTTATAGCTATCCTCATCAATACACATCATCCCATGCCTAATAGTGAACATTTAATCATACTTGGAAACATGTCACATACATAAACATGTCATTTTTATGCTCATATTGAAGTCATGGTCAACATCATAAGCAAATCAAGCCATACAAAAACATATGCTCAGTTCATTTTCATGTCATCAACTTAAGACCAAATCTTGTTCATATTCATAGATTCATAATTAATTTATGTCCACATTCATAGTTGGACTCATGTTCATAATCAAAACCTCATGTAGAATCCAAGTCCATGCATGGTCATGAAATTAGAAGTGAGATTGAAGCTTGGGTACTAGAGATTCTATTTCAAAACATGATAATTAAGTAGATTCATACATAATTCAAGCATTAAAGTTACCCATGCATAAATTCATAGTGCATATGGACATGCAAGTTCAAATCTCACGAAAATCGGGTAAATCATTAGAATAAGACTTGACTCATGCTTAAGTCATTATTTGATAGTAATCGATGATACAATTTCAACAATTTAAAATCAAATCATGAAGTTCATGCTTAGATCATACTTTAAAGTAATGAAAATAAATGAAAGAGGCTTCGGGCTTCATAGTTGGAAGGGAACCATGAATGAATCCAAAATTCCTAGGTTAGGAAGAAGAGTTTGAGAAGTAATGAACGTAGTTTTGAAACACCAATTGAATACTTAGCACGAATCCTTGAATGAAGGATTTTAAGAGTGTTTTGAGAGAGTGAATGAGAGACTAAATGTTAGGAAATGTAAGGATTGTTGTGAAAACTTTAGGAACTAATCTAGGAGGTTAAGGGGGTCATTAAACGTCAAACTAGGCTTAGAGTTATGGGAAAGTACCAAAACAACCCTTTAAAATATACATGGAACATACACCAGTGCACCATCATGGGCACTTCACGAACTGTGAAGTGCACCATGGTTCATAGTGCCTTATGTTAAGTTCAAAGGACACAAGATCTAGGCGAAGGGCTCACCACAGAATCTCTTCATGTGGCTTCATGTGAACCATGGCATGTGAAGTGGCTCGTGATGTGCACCCTTAGCTGGGTAGCCCATCTTTCAAACTAAGGAAGCCTCCACGAGCCCTTTCACGGACAGTGGTGCCTTCCACAACTCGTGAAGGGCTCCTTGGAAGGTAACCCTGAAAAAAATCCTTGGAAAAAGTTATGTCCAATCTTGTTTCACCCTTATGAAATCCGAATACTTACAAAAATTCTTTCAAAATTGAAATTACAAGCCTTGATCCAATCTTTTGACTTGCAAGATATTATAATTTGAGATCAAATTTATAAATCTAGGTATTTAAGAGAAAGGTAGGGTGTTGGCTAGTATTAAATTGAGACCCATCTTTATAGAGTAGACTAAGACCAAGTTGTTTCAAGATGAAAAGTCGAACCATATCAAAAGGAAGCCAGTGTCCGGTAAGGCACAAGATGTTGCTTTGGTTGCAAGTGGAGTGCTTAGTTTCAAAAAGAGAATTTGTTCCAATTGGATGGCATGATTGAGAAAATATTATTAAAATCTCATGGTTCACGATATTCCATTCATCCGGGTGTGATCAATATATATCGAGTCATGAGGTGATTGTATCGATGACCTAGTATGAAGAAAGGCATAGTCGAATTTGTCTCCAAGTGTAAGAATTATCAATAGTAAAATATAAGTACCAAAGTCTAGCAAGCTTACTATTGAAGATGTCTATTTCTGAATGGAAGTGGGAGAGGATAGGCATTTATTGTGGGTCTCACCAAGAACTTGGGGAAGTTTAATTCTATTTGTGTTGTGGTTGACAAGCTAACAAAGTTAGCCCATTTTATTCCAATCAGGATGAATTTATAATGCTCAACAGTTGGAAAAAATATATGTGGAAGAGATAATGAGACTACGTGTATGCCCCTCTCTATCATATCAAACCATGGCACTCAGTTCACCTCTAAGTGTTGGGGGAAATTACATGATGAGTTAGGCATGTAACTCGCTTTCAGTGCAGCTTTGCATTCACAGAGTGATGAACAGTTGGAGAGAACCATTCAAGTGTTGAAAGATATATTGAGGAAAATTGTGGTCGACTTTGGTGGTTATCTTATAATAATAATTACCATTCCGGCATAGGTATCACTTCTTTTGAGATCCTTTATGGGAGAGGAGATAGATCATCCATTAGATGGTTTGAGGCTAGAAATATGAAATTCCTGGAGGTTGATTTGGTAAAAAATGCTTGGGATAAGGTAAGTATTATCTAAGCTAAAATTTTAGATGCCTAGAGTTGACAGATAGAATATGGATCTTATAATTAGAGATATGACATTTCATGCTAGTGAACATCTTGACAGTGTCCTCCACGAAGGGTATTATGAGGTTGGTAAGAAGGAAAAGTCCCATTCGGGATCCTTGAATGAGTAGGTCCACTAGCTTAGAGATTGGCTCTATGCCTAGTCGGTTCGGAGTCCATCCGGTGTTCTATTTGTCTGTGTTGAGAAAGTACCATAGTTATGGGGACTCAGTGTTACTAGACAAAAACCTCCGGTATGAGAGAGAGTTGATTGCAATTCTTGATCTAGAGGTTCGAAAGTTAAGGACCAAGGAGATTAAGTTCGTAAGGTCCAATGGAACCATCATTTAGTTGAAGAAGTAATGTGTGAAACTAAAAAGGATATGCGAGACAAGTACCCTTACTTGTTTGTTGATTTAGGTACTACTCTGTTTTTACCTAGCTTAGTTTTTCCTATTTGATTACTCGAGGACAAGTGATGGGTAATTTTATATCTATTGTAATATCTGACTCCATTGGTATAGGTAGATTAATGAGAAAGAAAATTGGGCCAGAAAACTTTCAAGTAGTAAGTTGAATATTTTAAGCTTAGGCCAGTTTTAGATGAAATCTAAATTAGGTGAGGTCTAGTGAAATCTAGTAATAGGGTTAGTTATTGGATTTTAAGTTTTATCATTTGAGTTTATTTCCAATATGATATGGAGCATGTACGGCTTTACAAAACTAAATGCAGGTGAGTAGAACTCTCAAAATTGATCTTGGGGCAAAGGATAAATTATGTAATGTCATGTATTAACAATGTGTTATAAAAGGGGGATTGGTACATGAGTTACAAGGTTTCTGTCTCTGCGACCCATTATTGCGAGACTATTCCCACTATGGCAGTGTTGTCATGGAAGAATAAGTGGCTATCGGCTGGACAAATGTGGATTTTAAATTAGAAAAGTCTCAAATTCATTCTTATTTCTCTAATTTCATATTTGAGAGACCGAAAATGACCTAGGATATTTCCCTTCATTTTTTCACCAATTCTATTTCTAAAGGTAAGTTAATCGTTTTTATAACTTGTGTTTTGATTATCAAACCTTAGATTGTAGGAAAAATTAATATAGGAAAAGATTTGAACCTGTAATTAATGGTGGGTAAAAGCACTAGTTGGAGAGATGATCATGAAAATAGCCAAAGATTAGGATTTTGCTATAATTCGTGTAAGTGGGGATATTACTATTGATCATATGTACATTCTTGATTGTTTATAGACCAATAATGAGCTATACTTTGAAAAAAAAGAAAGTTTCAATTCTATAGTGCCCAAAGTTTGAATTTGAGGTAGGTGATGATTTAATATTTCTAATTGTGTGATATATGCATTATAACTCCCTCATAGTACCTCTTGCGTGTATGTGTAAAGAGAATGATGATGTAAAGCTAATTAATAATCCTTCATGATCTAATTTCATTCAATAAATCTATTGCTTGAACTTGGTCAATTGTGTATTATTTATTGTTGTTGTGATTATGATTGTGCTTGTGTTTGTGAATGGGGTGCCAAGCTCCAACATACAATTGGATCGGATGTCACATTCCAACATATTATGGGATCGAGTGTCACTTTTTGACACATTATTTGATTGGATTTCACGTTTTGACACATTATTTTTTGGGTGTGGGTCCCATAAGAGTACTATTACTAAATTTGCTTGAGTTTGATAAATATGAAATTGCAATTAATGTGGAGTATGAATTGTGAATGTTGTATCCTTTTAGTATATTAATGATTTACTATTGTTCTAGTTGGTTGATATATATTTCATTTATTGAAGTAGTTGTGTGATCCTGCATGTACATTGTTGTTATGCATATTAATACTGCGCTTGCTCTTTTTTATTGAGTACATAGAATCTTGAGGCAACTATAGAGAAGCCTCAGTTAGGTGATCGCTGACTTCAGAATCCAAGGGTGGCTAGCATCTTTCGAGCTACTATGGATTCTTCAATTATCTTAGTCCACTTGTTTATGGACTTTGACTCCATTTATTTTCTTGTTGGGTACTCGATGTTGCATCTCCATGTTTAGACTTGTAGTTAGAGTTTTGGTACAATAACTTTCAGTTTCTATGAAATGTTGTGTTATTGTTAGATTATAATTTGAGTTTATGGGAACTCAACTAGGTTGTTATTTAAAATTCCATAATATTAAATTGCTTAAATTGTACTAGTTGAGTTAAAGCATCAATTCTCCCATCGAAAAGTTAGTGCAGATGCCACTTACGGTCCATTCGGGATCGTGACGTATGAATGATAATTCTAAGACAAAGAAAAATCATTATGCATAGTAAAGTAGTTTTGCCATCCATTTAAAGTTTGGAACAAGTACTTTGAATTGTAAAGATTTGTGAAAAAACTTATGTCGGGGGTTATGAGTTTGACTATTTTTATGATAATCTCTATATAATGTAAATTTTATGTTTTGTGCAGAATTTAATTATCTACATTAATTTTTAATTAAGTATTTATTATAATTTTTTAAAGACCATTATACCGACTCTCAACCGAAACTTGAGATGACATAAAGTTACGATAAGTAATATAATATATTAAGGTATAATTGAATTTGATCTTTTTAAATCATATCATTCATAGAGTTACTAAAATAAATCCAATATTTTTAATGTAAAAAATAAATTTAATAAGTTAAAAAAAAGCTACGTAATACATACTTAGGAATAAAAACTTGTACCTAATATGTTAGGAACCAGCAAAAAAAAAAAGTTTATTTGTCTTCGTTTTTATTTCATGTCATATGATTCGGTTGAATGTTTACGTTGAACTACCACGAAATCAAGTGTATGCATGATCGATCACACATTGTGTTTTATTCCAAAACTTTCTTCAGACTTTGTATGCACGTGACCTGTTATTTTAATTTCTAAATTGGGCCAAGTCTATGAATGTTATAGCACAGTCACATTAGGCCTAATGTTTTTCTTAATACAGGAATAATAGGTCTTCACTGTTAGGCAAAAAGGGAATTTTAGGAAAAATTTGTTTAAATTTAATTAATTTAAAAAAATTGAGTTTCAAAAAAAAAAGTTACCACTGAATTTTAAGAAAAAATTAAGAAAACTTAATTTTAAGACTCTAACACAAAAAGTTCTAAAATTTTGGAGAAAAGGGGTAAGAGTTCTAATTTTCATTTCGTGAAGGTATTAAAGTGGTCGCTAAAATGCGGTTGACCGATGACCTAAAACTTAATTGACTAAGGGTATGTTTGGTATGGAAGAAAATATTTTTCGGAAAATATTTTCCAATTTTCTCATGTTTGGTTGGCTTAAATATTTTCCAAATCAACTCATTTTCCTTAAATTTAATGAAAATGACTTCCTTCAAAAAATTAAGGAAAATATTTTCAAAAACTCTTATTCAATTTCAAATTGATTTTTTTATCCATCCATACCACAATCTCCCACCCACCCACCCACCCCCTCCAAAAAAAATTATTATTATTTTAAAAATAAAGCAAGATTAAAAATTCATTTATGAAAAGAATTTCATATTTTGGAAAAAAAAATATTTTTCCCCACATTCCAATTCCAACCCACCCAATTCCTCCCCTACCCCCACCCCTACCCCCAGCCCCACCCCAAAAAAATATTTTGAAGAAAATTTTAAAAATTTTAACTTTTTACTCCACTCGGCACCCTCTCCCCACCCCCCGCCCATCATACAAAAAAAAACTTAAAACTTTATTTTTACAAAAATTTTAAATTTTGCAAATTTTAATTTTTTACTCCATCCCGTGATCCCATCCTCTCCACCCCGACCCCCACCCCCACCCCCACCCCCATACAAAAAAAGTTTAAAATTTACTTTTAAAAAAAATCAAATGTTGAAAATTTTAATTTTTTTACTCCACCCCAACCCCCAGCCGCCCACTCCCATCCCCCAAAGAAGAATATAAATATTTATTTTGAATGATATTTCAAATTATGAAAATATTTTCATTTCAAAAATTATTTTTCTAAAAAATATTTTCTACTCTCTGGATAAAAATAGAAGTTTTTTCTAAAAAAAAAATATTTTCATTCATTAACCAAACAATAGAAAATATTTTCGAAAAATATTTTCCACTCACCAACCAAACATGAGAAAATGAGTTAAAAATCAACTCATTTTTTAGGAAAATATTTTCCAGGAAAACATTTTTCTCGATACCAAACACACTCTAACTCTCAAAAATTTTGAAACTTAAAAATCATTCAAGTAACAAATCTATGTTAAGTAATCTAACTAATTTATAAGGGAGTTCAAAAATTGCCTAACCTTGATAAAATGACTTAAAATAAATAATTTAAATTTCTAAACTATAGTGGAATAAAACTTATTAGATAACTTTAACTAAAAAGGACTTGAAAGAGAACCTTCCATTTTTTAAAAAAATATGATGAATAATCTAAGTAGAAAAAAAAAGAACAACATTTTTTTAAAAACATAACTTTAAAAGTCACTTGAAATTTTAAAAGAAACATTTTGAAAGGAAATTGACAAACTTAACCATTTCGTAAGAATTTGGAAACTTGTTGAAAATGAGTAAATACCAAAGCATGGAATCATTTAAAGAATCAAAGAGTAAATGGTTTGTCATTTGGAAAATTTAATTAAGTTAAACAAATGAAAATGTTAGAGTTATTACAAATAATCAAAATATTCAAAAAATAATAGTAAGGGAAGTAAATAAATAAAGGCTTTGGGCCTCTCCCGAATTGGAACCTTGGGCCTAAATCCAGTTACTATTTGCTTGGACTAGAATTTGGGGTCATTCCCTGCTGTTGACATATTACAATACCAATAACGTACCCAGTGAAATTCCACAAGTGTGGTTTGGGGAGGGTAAAATGTATGCAGACCTTACCCCTATCTCATAGAGATAGAGAGGATGTTTCCGAAAGACCATCATCTCAAAAAGATTATCCCCAAAAGCAAAAAATACTAGATATGAAACGACTAGAGTGGACAAAAAATGAAAATTTATGAAGACAATAAAAGTAAACAAATAAATGATGGACAATAACAACACAATATATAACGACACGACTACCTCTACTAACCTACTATATCACAAGGTCTGACATGATCCTACCCCTACTAGTCTTCTAACATTCTACCCTAATACGCGACTACCATATCTTGTCTAATCACCTCCCTATGCGTAACCCCTAAATCCATCCTCTCGCACCTTCTGACAGGAGCATCAATACTTTCTCCCCCCACATACCTAAACCATCACAGTCTTGCTTCTCTCATTTTGTCTGCCATAGTTGCCACCCCTAGCTTCCCCTAAATCATCTCATTCTTAATTTTATCCTCCCTAGTGTGTCCATACATCCATCTCAACATCCTCATTTTAGCAACTTGCATTTTCTGATCATGTGATTTTTTGATTGGCCAGCACTCCACCCCATAAAGCAGACACAGTCTAACCACCATTCTATAAAACTTATCTTTAAGTTTAGGTGGTGTCTTCTCATCACAAAATAATCTAGAGGAAGCCTCCATTTAGTCCATACTTCCCCAATACAATGTGTGACATCATAGTTGATATCATTACTGCTATGGAAGATGGACCCAAGATACTTAAACTTTTCTTTCTTGGGAATAGTTGAGTGGCAAGAGTCATTTCAATGTCTACATTTTCCCTCGCAACACTGAATTCGCACTCCAAGTATGTTTTGGTCCTACTCAATTTGAACCCTTTGGATTTCAAAGTATATCTCCAAACATCCAATCTATTATTAACTTTAGCTTGAGTCTCATCAATCAGTATTATGTCATCCGTAAATGGCATACACCATGGCACCTTCTCTTGGATAGATTGTGTCAGTTCATCCATTACTAAGGCAAAACGTAAAGGGATCAAAATAGATCCTTGATGAAGTCTCATCTCAACAGAAAAATACTTTGAGTCTCCTCCTACCATTCTTACCCGAGTTTTAGCTCTACCATATATGTCCTTTATTACCCTAATATACACCATTGGAATACCTTTTCCCTCTATACATCTCCATAGGACATCCCTCGGAACTTTGTCATAGGCCTTCTCAAGGTCAATGAATACCATACGATGGTCCCTCTTTCTCTCCCTATATTTCTCAACTAATCTCCGAACAAGATGGATTGCTTTAGTAGTCGACTGCCCCTGCATGAGTTTGAACTAATTTTTTGAAATGGACACTTCTTTTCTCACTCTCATCTCCACCACTCTCTCACAGACCTTCATAGTGTGGTTTAACAACTTAATACCCTGTAATTGTTACAATTTTGGAAATCACACTTGTTCTTGTATAATGGAACCATTGTACTCCTCCATTTATTGCGCATCTTAATAGTCTTCATAATAACATTAAACAACCTATTCAACCATTCAAAACATTCCTTGATCATGCTCTTCTAAAAATCCACCAAAATTTCATTAGGCCTGGTCGTTCTCTCTCTGTTCGTCTTACTAATAGCGCATCTAACTCTTCAACTTTGAAGCGCTTGAAATAACCAAAATTTCAAGGACCATCAGAGTTCGACAAATCCCCAAATCAATGTATCTGTCTCATTTTTTATTTAAGATTTTATGAAAGTAAGCTTGCCACCTTAGCTAAATAGAAATCTCATCCACCAACGCCTCACCCTCCACATCCTTAATTCACTTCACTTAGTCCAAGTCGTGAGCTTTTATCTCTCTCTTTCGCGAGCCTATACAATCTCGTGTCCCCACCTTTTTCACCTACTCAACATACAAGCACTCAAACATTACTATTTTAGCACTTGTCATTGTCGTCTTTGCTTCTGTCTTTGCTGTCTTATAAATATCTTTAAGCCTTTGTTTTTCATCCTCATCCCACATTCCAACCACTTTATATAAGCAATCTTCTTAGCTTTCACTTTGCCTTGAACTTCTCCACTCCAACACCAATTACCTTGACGTCCATCAAAGATCCCTCTCGACACCCCTAGACCTCAGTAACTACTTTTCTGATGTAACTAGTTATGGTATCCCACATGGTGTTCACATCTCCACTACTACTCCAAGCCCCTTAACTACTCAATTTTCTCCCATTTTCCGAGAAAGTGCTGGAGTCATGCCTCCTTATCTAATCCTAAATTTGGCATAAATAGCCTTCTTCTTCTTACCCTTCGTAATCTCTAAGTCCATCATTAATGTCTATGTTGAGTGAAAATATTTTTACTCGAAATAACCTTGTGATTCTTACAAAGATATATATCACTCTTCTGGAGGAGTAAGTAATCAATCCGAGTCTTAGCTATCGTACTACGGAAGGTAACCAAGTGATATTTCCTCTTTGGGAAATATGAGTTAGCAGTACCCAACTCAAAGGCTTTAGCAAAGTCCAGGAAAGACATCCCACTTCCATTCCTCTCCCCAAAACCAAAGCCTCCATGGACATCATCAAACCACGAGAAGTCACACTGATATGCCCATTAAAATCTCCCCCAATGAAGATTTTTTTCTATGTCTGGTATACCTCTCATAACCTCATCCAAATATCCTCTTAAAAAAGCTTTTTCATGTCCTCATCTAGGCTCACTGTCATACCCCGGGAGGGTACCTCTAGACATGGACAATACTTAGAGACTATTGTTAGTCCCCAAGTGAATCACTTGGCATCATCACCTTCATTCAATCAGAATTCAACATATTAGCGAAAGACTAAAAATAATGAAAGGTGGACAATCTCAATTATAGATGGTCAAATCAAATCAATAAGGCTAGTGTGAAAGATATTATCCCCAATAATAATCTACAATCACAAATCAACAATCTAGTCTATGAAGCCTCTATTTAAACTATGTAGATAGTACCATGATAGACCATGGATATCTCAATTAAAAGGAAATAAAGTATTAAACTCAAGCTAGATGAAAATATGAATATGTATCCTCTGGAACCAGTGAAGGACTTAGCAAAACAGCTAACTACAATATATCCTCAACGGTGCACCTATTGACGATCTCTAGTACCTGTACCTAAATCATTAAACGATGCACACCCAAATGGATGTCAGTATGTGGAATGTACATGTATGTAAAATGGCAAAATGAAATAGATAATGGTAGAAGAACATCAACTCAGATAACTCAAGAAGGTAAGGAACACAATCAGGATGTCAAAAGTCTAAGGTAAAAAATATAGTTAGGCAATGACCAATCATATACAATCAAATCCAATCTAGTCCAATCTAATCAGAGTACTATCAAGACCTAGATGGAAGTTTCTCTTATCCTATAATAATCACTTTTGATCCAGTGATCGTATAATAATCTCGTTGGTGTTGCCACAACCATTCAAAACCTTTCCATGGTAAAGAACGAATCGGTCCATAATGGATTCTATCAATTGAGTCCTTGTTGTTTAAGGGACCTATCAAGACGAAACATCTGGCTTAATGGTTTCAATCCTCTCCTACGTTTGGTAATGTAATTAATGAGTTCAAGTCAGACTTCCTCTCACTTAACTCGGTGTTTGACACTCCTCCCAAAACTCAATGCTCATAAACAATCAATCTCAATTAATATAATCTGTGAGTCTTAGAAAGACTCTTCACAATCCATCAATTTTGTCACAATCGAGCATTTTAGCCTATAACCATCAACAATCTAGAAAATCACTATTTAGACTCAAGAATTCACCAATCAACTCAAGTTAAGGGTAGGATATTACCTTCAACAGTCTTCTCAATAGGCACGAATAGATGTGGGTATTTAGCTTTCATATCTTCCTCGGCTTTCCACGTGGCTTCCTCAACAAATTGACTTCTCCACTAGATCTTTGGTTGAGGCTATCTCTTTGGTCCTCAATTTGAAAACGTGACGATCAAGAATTTGGACCGAGATCTCCTCATAGTACAAGCTATGTTTCACTCCAATACAATCAATGGGGATTATCAATGAAGTATCTCCCAAACATTTCTTCAGCAGCGAGACATGGAAAACTAGATGAATCGTGGCTAACTCAGAAGACAATTTCAATTCATAAGCAACACTCTTAATCCTTATCACAATCTGATAGGGATCAATATAGTGGGGACTCAACTTTCCTTTCTTACAAAATTGCATGATACCCTTCACTAGTAACACCTTCAAGTACACCCAATCATTCATATCAAACTCTAAATCTCTCCTTCTCACATCAATGTAAAAAGTTTGGCGGTTTTATGAAGCCCTCAACCTTTCTCTAATAACCTTTACCTTCTCCATAGACTGGTGAACAAGATCAGGTTCAATCAACTCAATTTCTCTAACTTCAAACCATCCAATCGGTGATCTATACCTCTTCCCATATAAGGCTTTGTAGGGAGCCATCTGAATACTTGCATGATAGTTGTTATTATATGTAAACTCAATCAAGGATAAATGGTCATCTCAATTACCTTTGAAGTCAAGGACACAAGCCCTCAACATATCCTCCAATGTCTGAATGGTACGCTCTGCCTGGCGATTTGTCTGGGGATAAACGGGAGTACTAAGATCCACCTTTGAAACCAGTCCTTTCTAATAAGATCTCCAAAATTGAGATGTGAATTCAGATATTCTGTCTGAGATAATAGATAAGGGTACTCCATGCAACCTCACAATCTCATAAATGTACAACTTGGCATACTCTTCTACAATGTTAGTCAACTTAACTACTAAGAAGTGAGCTAATTTGGTTATCTAATCTATAATCGCCCATATTGAATCATGCTGATTTCGAGATCCCAGCAAACTAATAATGAAGTTGATCATCTCCCACTCCCTTTCAGGGATCTCAAAGTTTTGAGCTAATCCACATGACCTTTGATACTCAACTTTGACTTGTTGACAATTTGGGCACTTAGAGATAAGCTTAGCAATATCCCTCTTCATTCCACTCCACTAATATTCTTCTTTCAAGTCATGGTACATTTTGGTAGAGCCATGATGAATTAAATATCTAGAGTTGTGGGCTTCAGCCATGGTTCAATCTCGAACACCATCAATGGTCGAAACACACAATCTACTCTGGTATCTCGAAACACCATCTCTCCCATTGGAGAAAACCATTACCTTCTGTTATGGGGCAACATCCTTCAACTGAAGTAGGATAGGATCTTTGTCTTGCTTTTCATTCACCTATGCCACTAAAGATGAAGCAGGCCTATTTTGGACATTAAATCCCCCTTCTTCATTCTCTTCAAGTTGGATACCTAATCGGGCCAATCTATGCACTTCCTTAGCCAATTCTTTCTTTCCTTCCTCAACATAGGCAGTACTACCCGTCGACAATTGGCTAGGAGTGTCAGCAACAATGTTAACTTTACCTGGGTGGTAGAGAATGCTCATGTCACATTCCTTGAGCAAATCCAACAATCTCCTCGATCGTGGGTTGAGCTCTTTCTGATTGAAGACATACTGCAAGCTTATGTGGTCAATAAACACGTACATCTGCACTCCATATAAGTAGTGGCGCCAAATCTTAAGTGCAAATATTACCACTGCCGATTCAAGATCATGGGTTGGATAGTTCCTCTAAGAACCTTAAACTGTCTAGAAGCATATGCTATCATTTTTCTCCTCTGCATCAACACACAACCCAATCTAACTCTTGACACATTACAATATATCACAAAATTCTCTATTCCGTCAGGAAAAGTCAAAACTAGTATAGTAGTCAACTCTTTTTTCAACTCTTGGAAGCTCTTTTCACATTTATCCGACCATTGAAACTTGAACTTCTTCTGAGTCAATTTAGTGAATTGCTAGGATATGGATGAAAGTCCTTCAATAAATTTGCGGTAGTAGTCTGCCAATCCTAAGAAGCTCCTTATGTCACTCGGAGAGGCTGGTCTAGGCCAATTCTTAACTGCTTCAATCCTATGAGTATCCACATGAATACTATCACCAGAGATAATATAGACTAGAAAAGCCATAAACTTGAGCCAAAACTTGCACTTCAAAAAGTTTGCATACAACTCACTGTCTTTGAGAGTCTAGGAACAATACTGAGGTGATTAGCATGCTCCTCCTCATATCTGGAATACACCAAAATGTTGTCAATAAAAAAATCACAAACATAACCAGGTCCGGTCTGAAGACTCTATTCATCAAATCCATGAAGGTTGCAGGCGCATTAGTCAACCCAAAGGACATGACCAAGAACTCACAATGGCCATAATGAGTCCTAAAGGTTGTTTTTAGGATATAAAATTCCCTTACCTTCAACTGATGGTAACCAGATTAGGGTTTATCTTTGAGAAACAAGATGCACCCTAAAGTTGGTGAAATAAGTCATCTATCCTGGGAAGAGGATATTGTTTTTTATCGTGACCTTATTCAGTTGCCTATAATCAATACACATTCTGAGAGACCTATCTTTCTTTCACACCGAATAAAATAGGAGCACCCCAAGGAGAAACGCTCAGCCTAATGAAGCCCTTATCTAGAAAATCTTTTAGTTGCTCTTTCAACTCAACAGGAGCCATCTTATAAGGTAGAATCGAGATAGGCTGAGTAACGGGAAGAACTTCAATCCTAAAGTTAATCTCCTTGTCAGAAGGGACTCTAGGCAAATTCTCAAGAAACACTTCATGAAACTTATTCATAATCGGGACTGACTCAAAGGGTGAAGACTCTACATCATCAGTCTTAACTCGCACGAGATGATAGATACATCTATTGAGATTAGATTTATGTCCCTAAGGTAGGAAATAAACTTACCCTTAGGTGTAACAGAATCTCCCTTCCACTCTAGGACTAGTTCATTCGAGAATTGGAATTTAAAAGTTTGGGTTCTACAATCAATGTAGGCATGTAGGGATAATAAGCATGAAGCCAATACACATTGAGGATCATATCAAAGTCAATTATCTCCAACTCTATCAAATCAGTAAGGGTATCCCTATGATAGATGGATACTAAACAATCTTTATAAACCCTTTTGGCTAGAATAGACTCATCGACAGAAGTGGAAACAGAAAAAGGTTCAAGCAAACACTCAGGAAGAATCCTAAATCTACTAGCCACATGGGGAGTAATAAAAGATAGGGTGGCACCTAAATCAAGTAATGCATAACAATCAAAGATAAAGACTCAAAGCATACCCCTCATAACATCTGGTGAAACTTCCTAATCTTGTTAATTTCCCATCGCATATAGATGATTTGTTCCTTAATCTTCACTGGTGGTGTTGATGTAGAAGATTGCGCCTTGTCAGCCTACTTTGGACAATCTCTCTGAAAGTGACCCATTTGGCCACACTTGTAACATGCATCACCTCTTTCACAGCATTTTTCCAGGTGTAATTTGCTGCACTTGCCACTTAGGTAGCTTACCTTTTGAACCTTGAGCCACACTAGCCTGTGACTGAGATCCCTGGGCTCTTAAATTTTGAGACCTCTGTTCATTCCTATTTTTTAGTGCAGGTGCACTAGCGGATGATGGCGCTGGCCCTGACTGAAACTTGTTACCATTCATATTCCCTCTCTTCCCAACCTCATGGTTGGATGTCTTTACTTTCTTTTTCCTTCTCTTTTCCCTGTCCTGCTATCTCCCCTCATCAATTTGTTATACATAAGTCATCAAACTTCCAATATTTATACCACTCACAAGCATAATTCCCCTCTCATCCTTTTCGTCCCCTTGTTCAGCCCATCAACATACAAACCCATTTTCCCACTCATATATGAAATCATAACCGGAGCATAGAGAGATAGTTGGGTAAATTTGAGACCATACTCTTGCACAATCATGGAGCCCTATTTAAGATTCAAGAACTCTCTTACCTTAGCCTGCCTCAACTCTCTGGGGAAGAAGCTTCCTCAAATACTGTCCAAGTCAGAACTAGGGCACCCTCTCTTCTATTCTTCTTCCAATGGTCAAACCACAGTTTGGCAACCCCTTTTAGCTGGTAGGTAGCCAATTCAACTTTATCAACAAGCCACATACGTTACCTAAAACACTTTCTAGAGCTCATCAATGTACTCTGATACCTTATTGGGTGTAGACGTTGTGAACTTGGGCGGGTTCATTCTCAAGAACTCATGGGCCTTGGATGTGTTTGGAGCATTCTTTTTGCCTACTCCTTCTCTAACAACTGGTGTTGTCACAACCTGGGCCAAACTCTAGATGGCCTAGCGAAGCTCAACATTTGAGATATTGACTTGTGGTGGTTGTTCAGAGACAGCTACGCCTATGGGTTCATCCTAATTCTGGAGCTTAGGTTGGTTAGCATTCTATCTAGCATAACTCTCTCTTCCTCTAACGACTCTTCTTATAGGCATGGTTGCAATTCTACAAATGTGTAATGCACGAATTACGAGAGATTTCATAAAGTTTAACTCTATAGAACAAATCAGAATATGAAAGAAGTGTAACCTTTCCTATTATTCTATTGCCTCCTGCTTATAAAGTATGGTGCATAACACGCCCATAAATAAAACTCTACTAGACAAATTTTATAGACTCTCTAAGACACTTAACCTGGTTTTGATACCATCTTTAACGGCCTAACCTGCTAGTGATATTGTCCGCTTTGGACCTAGGCTCGTATAACTTTAAAATGTGTCACTAGTAGATGAGATCCATTTATTTATATACCCAACATCTCTCCTGTGTTTTTTCGATGTAGGGCTTCTCATCTTAAGATGGGTTGTTACATACAACCCCTAAACAGACTTAGCGTCCTCGTTGATGTTTGCCCCACTGTATGAGATTTGCCTAAACTTGGTTGTACTCTAACCTACATTGACAAGGCTGACATAGGTGTGGCTCTAATACCATATTTAACATCCCAACCCGCTAGTGATATTATCCGCTTTAGGCTTAGGCTCGCACGGCTTTAACACATATCACTAGTAGATAAGATCTATTTACTAATATACCCAACATCTCTTTGGGGGTAGTCTTTTAACTTTTGCCCCTTAAATTTGGTGATCTTTAATTTTTGCTTCTATTACTCGTTTAATGAACATGCATGGATCAAAATACTTTTAACTATTGACCTAAATTTATTGGACACAACTATTTTTGGAGTCAATTTATAGAATATTCTGCCTTACAACATAACCTCTAATTTGCAACGCAAAACTTCCACAGGTAGTTTGGTAGAATAAATTAACAATAATAATGCATGAACTAATTAGATATATTAGTAGTATTTTATTCGATATATTTTTTTAGATTATCTATAATTAATATTTGCATTATTTATACACTCAATTTTATATTAAAGTATGTATTATTAATATTATCAATTTCTAGGTATAAGTAATGTAAGAGAATTTAATTCATGCATTAACATGGTTAAAGACTCAATTGTCCCTCAAATTTTTTTTTACAACTTTTTCACCATATTTGTGAAGGATACTTTTGTAAGTAAATAATATTTTAAAAAAGTTATACAATACATATTATTTTTAATACACCAAATCAAACAAAACATAGAAAATATCTCATCATAATAATACAATTACTAATGCACTCTATTTAGTATTATTTTTATATACCCTACTAAACAACCCGAAAGAACTTTTGTCTAAAAACAACTACTACCACGAACTTATGTCCTAAGACATCTTCTATCACTAACTTAAGTGATGTGATATAACTTGAAGTCTCACAGACATAACTTGTGTCAACTTGTGCCACTAATGTGTTGAAAAAGCTTGTTTTATTGAAATTATTCTACCTAAAGCAATAAATTTAAATTTTCTTTTGCCTTGCCGCTCTCCAGGACATCTTCCGACTCTTTATTTTCCCCTTAAACTCACAAAGATAAAAACTAAAAGCCAAATATTTAAAAGGCAAAACCAGCACCCAGATGTATAAATACGAAAGAAGAAAACTATATTGAGTTCCATTCAAGTTTTAGGATGAAAAGGACATATGAACACGCTTCCATGTTTTTAATGCAAGGATAAGTGCAGAAAACTACATATAATTCAGTAAATGTGTTTATGGAATAAGATCCCAAATCATAAATTCTCAAAGCATGGGCAGCATTCATCCGCAGCAAGAACCACATGCAGGAAGAGAGCCTGCAGTAGGAATAATGGTGTGATTAGGCAACAGCAGAAATCCTTAGGAATAATTGTGGGATTAAGTAAAATAATTCTGTGCAAAATACGTTTTGACAATAGCAAATTTTTTCAATTGTGGGTGAAAGAAGAGTTCCCCTATTAAGATACTCTAACGCCCTTCTTCACTGAAACTTCTTTCAAAACCAAACATGCTTTCAAAAAAGTTCACCAAAAAAGTCAAAGAAAACAGTTAACATACTGTGATCAATGCCTCGGACATTATCCAACCCACTGAGTGGCCGACGTGGACCACCACCATATGGACCACTTCCAGGACCTCCAGGACCTCCCCCATCCCACTTCTTGCTGGATCCTGAACCTTTTCTATAGGCATCTGTTTTTTCCATCTATGAAGATATTGAGGTAGTTAATACAGATTCTACACAAAAATGATACTTGCATATATGGTTCTTAATCAGGAAATGAACATCATTACCGAAAACATAGTAACAAAAAACACGCTAATGAAGTTGACAATGGACCAAAAGAAATCAGTGATAGTCTTCAATCGCCATATAGAACGCTTGGATTTTACTACACCTGCAAAATGGAGTGTTTATATGAGGAGCGCTCTCACAATATTATGAATTGAGTATATGTATCTAAACAAAACATCATGTGTATTAAATGTTCCCCTGGCAGACTACATTTATCAATAAGAGAGAAACTAAAGACATAAAATAGCAGCATGATTTTCTAACCGACTAGGATCAACAGAAAAATTCGAGTAGTCACAAGCTAAGGAAGGCCAACTCAATCAGCCAAAACAAGTGCTTAGCACACAAGCTCAGAAACATTGTTGCTCTCACAACTTTATAAATGAACGAGTATAACCACACAAGATCAATCTACTACTAATCTCAATCCCAAATTAATTGGAGTAGGACTATATTGATCCCCTATATCCATTGGGCTATATTTGGGCACATTTCATTTTGGAATCACAGTACATAATTTTCTTTTTGAAGGTTAGTAGTTTTCTATAACAAAAGGTCCTCTAAATCTTACATGTATCCTTTTGGGGGATGAAGTGAAAAATTTTATTATAATGTGGACATGGGGACACCCGTTCACAAAAAGTATACCAAAAAGTAGAAAAGAAATGCAAAAAGAGATGGTTTTCTAAGAACAACAACCAATCTATACAAAAAGAAAGCTGAGGGGCGCACCAAACGGAAGAAAGAGATTAAGAGGCCACTCCTCAATCGTACAAAGTTAATCTCAGCATATTCAAAAGCTCCATGTTTCTTCCTCTCCACCTGACCCACATGGGAGCTGGCAGAGCAAACATTACATGCCCCTTTATCTTCTCTCCACTAATCGCAATTTCAACTGAACATTGATTCTTTCACAGTGCTGGGCATAACCCAATATATTCCGAATAAGGACAAGATTTCCCACCATAATTTCGATGCTCCCCAATAGTGAAGGAGAAAATGGTCAACATCTTTGACCGATCACCGAAAAGTATCCTTTATTTTCTTCTTTTAGCCACTTTTGATTTCGATGGATAATAACATTTACATTGCGGCGAGTTTTAAATCATATGACATAGCAAGAACCAGGGGGACGGCAGAAACACGATATGAATGGACAGAGAGAAGCAGCAACTTCATCAGAAGAACAACGTTTAGCAAGAACATAATGGTTTGGATCGGTCAGATCCTGAGAGAGGCATCTAAGGTGAATGATAACTTAAATAATAAGATGGAAGAGAAAGGACAGACTTGCTGAGATATTCTCTTTCAAAACTACAGCAGGTTTGGCTGGTATATTAGCATCATTAATGTGCAGGATAAGAGAAGGTCCATAATAATCATTCCTAAACAGATATTCAACTCAGGGTGGAATTTGATAGCTGACAAATTGGGGAGGTTCATTAATAGCCAAGGATAGTCGGAAAGATTGGCTGAACCGATATTGGTAGAGAAGAATAAACACAAGCAAACCAAAATTTAAAACAGATCACTGAAGTTAATAGCACGAGCAGACATTCTGAAGAAGGGAATACATTCAAAGATTTAAACCTGACGGAACTACAGTTGTAGCAAATCCTTGATGCCGAACCAGTAGCTATAGAGAATCTGTCAGAGGAAGATCTGGCTGAAACAGCATCAACTTGGGTCAACTCACACATATTGGAGTTGAGCAACACGTATGGAGTAGCACTCAAAGGATTTAAGAAGGAGACACTTGCACAATCATGAGAATTGACAGAAGGAAAACAGAGCTTGATAGCAAGAACCAAGGGGAATCTACCCCTAAAAGCAGGGGCATAGGTAAGAAGGAACTGAAGAAGCTTCAATCTAGTCTCAATAAAGAGGTCAAAGGTTCTAGAAACAGGGGGAGGGTTCTGAGTCTGACCTTTAATTGAATATTAAGTTGACCAAATGGAACATGAGGGGTCTTAACAACAACAATAAGAATCTGGTTAAGACTTGTTTGAAAAAATGGAAAGCAGCAGGTGGATGAAGGCGTGGATTCATTGAAGCAGATGGAAGTAAGGGGAGAATACTTCTTTGGGGGGGTAGTAAAGTATGGACTGGCATTAAGGTGAAGGAAGGTACCTGTAGAAACTTTTCAATATATGACATGTGATGTACACAAGTGAATAAATATAGCACCTAACTTAAAGAGTCCTACAGATACACAACTACAATAACAAAACAAACACAAACTAGGAGATAGGAGACTAGTCCTAGTTGGACTATAAACGCAGCAAACATCAGCCTTCATTCCACCTCAAGTGGAGCAAGGGTGCAGAACTACTGTCAACTTGCTCTTTAGATCAAGAAAACAAGACTTTGATAAGAGCTTGGTGAGCAAATCAGCAACTTGATCATGAGTACTCGCATATCGAACTGAAAGTGACTTAGCACGAACCTTATCACGTACAAAATGAAAATCAATTTTCATATGTTTCTATGAGAGTGGAAAATGGGATTAGCTGTCAAGTAGGTCGCACTAAGGTTATCACAGCAAAGGATAGGTAGCACTAAGGTTCCACTAACGTCTCATGTTTTGTTTGGTTGTTAACAAGGAAGGCTTGCTTAACACAAGAGGTTTACCAAGAAGAAGTCTACATATATGCTCAAGATGCCTCTTTTGTGGTAAAGATGCAGAAAGCAATGAGCATCTTTTTCTGCATGTAGACAACTGCAGATCTGTAACACATGTTCTTTTTGGTATACAAGAAGTAAGTTGGGATTTACCTAGAAACACTCTTGAACTCTTGTGTAATTGGAAAGAAATTGGCAGAAGAGAGGCAAAGGAGGATTGGTAAGTGTGCCATCAGCAGTGTTAGATGCTGATGTTTTTGGAATGAATACTTTCAAAAAAGAATAACGACAACAATATAGCAAGATAAACTATTATAGGTAGCACTAATAGTAAAAATGAAGAATAAGAAACTATGTCAAACCTCGGTAAACTATTATATATTGAGAAGAGGAACTAACTCCCTACTACTTCCTCGTAAGAGTACTACAACACACAGCTATCTACTATCCTTCTACGTCTGCCAAACCTTCCTATCTAGGGTACTTCGAAAACCTTATTGCTAACAAATGATTATTAGAATCATATTTCCTATAACTCATATTGAAAGCAAACCATTACACCAGCATCAAACAATATTAATTTTTGTTTTGTTTTGCAATTTGTTGGTATGAGGATATATTAGTCCACATCCCAGGAAAAATTTCAATGAAAAAGACAAAGAGGCATTGGGAATTTGATTTTGGATCTTAAAAGGATCAACATCTTAACCTCAAGCAAACTAAGCAAATAACTTACTAAATTACAAAAATATCAAGAACAGCGACCAAAGAAAGGAGAAAAGCATTCAAGTCGGTGAAACATCAAATCAAATAAATTACAAACCCCAGAATTTGATTTACTTCACAAGAAATCACCAAATCCAAAAAAAAAAAATGAACAACTTGGAAATTCTGGAATTTGAAAGATATCGCCAATATAACCAAAAATAGAGAAAAATCTCTAGCAATTCCGATCAACAAGTAAAAGGGATTCAAATAATAATAGGGAATAAGAAAAGGGATTAAGAAAGAAATTGAAGAAATAATTGAAATAAGGTTTTACCTCTCTCGACGTAAGCCATGGTTCGTTGGAGCTCTCTTGCAGAATTCCGAGTATTCTCATTCAACGCTCCAACCTTTTATCTGTGATTCCTTTCTCTTTTTCTCCCTTCTTACGTTGGTCCAGCAAATAATACATTGCCACGTTACTGAATTTTGTTCAATAAAACTTTATTGTATGATATTGTTAATTTAAATCTGTGGGGCATACGAGAAGTTTCTAGGGCGATTTAATTAACGATAATAAAAAGGTTTCAAAATTTAAGAAAAGTGACTCAAGTTTTAAGAATTAGGTATAAGTGACAAGTTTATAATTAAGAGTTAATCATATTTGACAATTTTCGTATAAACCCACAAGTTTTGTTTTATACTTCAATCCACTAAATAAAATACCTTAATTGGCTAATTTGGGAAATGTTTTCAATGGCTGCTCATTTCTTCTTCACTTTCCCGTGAATTTCTTCTTCTACTTAATTAGCATCGCGTCTTCTTTTTTTCCTCCTCCTCTTCTTCTCAATTTTCTTGTTGTTGTTGTTGTCACGGTTTTCCAAACATCGGAGCTTCAAATTTGGAGGAAAAAGAAATCAATTTTTTGGGGCATTTGTTCATATAGCTTTGAAAATTACTTGAAAGGTAACTTTTAATTATTATTATTACTGATAAAAGTGAATGTGATTTTGTTTATTTGAGTTTTGTGTTTTTATTGTTGTTTTCGCCATTATTTTAATTCTTCATTGCGGAGCTATTTTCAGTGACGTTGCAGCAGATGCTGAAATAGATTCAACACTTGCTGAACGATATAGAATACTCGTCGTAATATTCTTTTAGCAACTAGTTCACCACTTCCTGCAGCAGTTCTCAATTACTGCTGAATGTACTCCAGTATTTGTTGCATTTGATGTTTCAACTGATGAAGTAGCTATTGAATTAAATAAAACGGTTGTTGTATTTCTGTATAGTTTTCTCATGTTGCGCTTTTAATTATTATTTATTTAGATACCTTCAACATCATCAATGGAAGACAAAACAATATTAGGAGTTGATTGTCATGGTGAATGGGTTTAGTCCAACAATCATTTTATTTGGCATTGGAAAGGCAAAGAAATGATCGAGACGATAGCGATGATTGTGAATTGAGACATCGCGTATGAGGACTTTGTGAATCAAATTGCCAGCTATGAATTAAATTGTGAGCCGAAAGATATCGTTATCACTTACATGCATTCTTTTGGCAAAAAACAGAGAGTGGCTCCATTTAGAATAAAAAATCAAGTGAATTTACGAATTTATTTCAAATATGAAGGAAGACCCATTCTACGGGTATACATGGTTGAAAGGGTGGAAGAGAACCAAAATACACCTCAAAATCAAGAAATATTAAATGATGAATGTGATGTGATGAATACTAACATTCTAGATAGAGCAAGTGGAGGTGAGCAGACGCCGACTCCAAAAGTTGCTAGCAACACACAATCAACACAGTCGAATCATGTTCAAGATGATGAAATAGGTTTTTATAATGGTATGACATTTAAGAATAAGCAAGATTTAGATATTGCATTGAAAATGACTTGTTTGAAGAAAGACTTTAGAGTAAAAAAAAATGATAAACTCACCTCTTGTATATTGTGTCAAGTGTGTATATCCTGAGTGCAAGTAGTGGTTGAGAGCTATCAAGCTTAAAAGTTGTGACAGATTTTACATTAGAAAGTATGAAAAGTTTCACACTAGTGGTTCTCATCATCTGACGAGCCATAATCTACATGTTATGGCCAAAGTAATCAGTGCATACTTCAAAAATAAGTTTCCCGAGGGTGAAGGTCCATCAACAAGAGATATGAGAACCTCACTTCAGGTTGAATTGGGATGTAAGGTTAGTTATTGGAATATTTTGAAGGGAAGTGAAATTGATCTTTGATAAGGGGAACACACGAGCGTGGATACGCAGTGCTTGACGTGTATCGTTATATACTTAGCATGGTAAATTCGAGGACCAAAACAACATTGGAGCTCGATAAAAATGGTAACTTTAAGTATTTTTTTGTGGTCATAGGAGATTGGATTCTTGGTTTTAGGCATATGAGAAAAGTCATAGCCGTTGATGGAACATTTTTTAAAAGACAAGTATGGTGGAGTTTTGTTGTATGTTATTGCACAGGATGCTGAGAAACATATTTTTCCAACTATATTTTGTGTTGTAGACTCCGAGAGTGATGCCTCTTATCAGTATTTTTTTGAGCAAATGAGCAGTTTTGTAGATGATACTTCAGAATTGTACATAATTTAGGATCGGCATCCAAGAATAAAAAAATGATTTAAATTGTCTACCCTTCAACTCATTATGGTTGTTGCATGTGGCACCTTGGTGAAAATATTCGAACCAATTTTTACAATGGAAAAATCATCTATCACTTTTACAAGGCCGCACAAGCATACAATGTAAGTGAGTTTAATGATCACTTCAATTGTCACATCTCGTGAGGGTACCCTAGACATGGCCGGCACTCAGAGACTGTTGCTAATCCCCAAGCGAACTACCTGCCTCATCACATTCATTCATTTAGTATAACTCAGAAAACTCAGCGGAAGACTAAAGATGTGAATGGGCAACCAAAATCTCAAAACAATATAAATAAAATAAGCTAGTCTAGAAAAAGCTAGCTCAACAAGTCTCAACATCAATACTCAACTCTAGTATATGAAGCCTCTAATACTATCAATTGGTGTCAATGACACACTTATGGTTACCTCAAAATAAAATAAATAACTCTAATAAATAAGATGAAAATAAGAAATGATCCTCCGAAATAAATGAGGCTCACAAGCTCAGTTGAAATGCTTAGATTCTCAAGGATGCGCCTCTTGACGATCTCTAATACCTGCCTCTGCATCATAAAACGATGCAGTCCAAAAAGGGACATCAGTACGTAGAATGTACTGATATGTAAAATAGCCGAATGAAACAGAAACAGGCAGAATAATATAGAAACAACATCAACTAAAAATAATACTCAATTAGAATGTCAAATGTCTATCTAAAGCAAGAATAAAGAGTAGACAAGTGACCCATCAACCAATCAAACCTCGTCAATCAACTCAACTCAACTCAATTTAATGGAACTCAACTCAACTCAAAGTACTCAAGATAGGAACTTTTGGTGAGTTTCTCTTATTCGACAACAATCACTTATGAGCCAGAGATTGTACAACAATCCCGCTGATGCTGCCACAACCATTCCGTACTTGCCAGGTAAAGAGCGCTTATGATCCACAAGGGATCTAGCCTCTAAAGTCCGCTATTATTTTCAAGGACCTCAAGAAGGGAATATGTGAAGTAATGGTTCAATCCTCATCCTACGCTTGGCAACATAGTTAATGAGTGCGAGTGGGACTCACTCTTACCCATTTGAGTGCTCTATACTCCTCCCAAGATCAATGCTCATAAGACTCTTCCTCATCTCAATTAGCCTCATAGAGGCACTCATCAACTCATGAACTCAAACTCTAAAGTCCTCTATTTTCTTTGAGGACTTTAACTCATCTCAATTAACTCAATTCTCATTAAGAACTCAAGGTCTCAGATCATCATTTTAGAAGAAGTCATTTAAATAGAACTCAAGAACTCAATTATGGGGACTCATAGGATCATAAAGCTCATTTAACTCAACCTCATACTTGTATCAAGATTTCCATCAACATACTCAAGTCAAGGATCTTGACTCCATCCCTAGGTTGATTCATGCATGCTTTTACAAATATAATATAAGGTTTATACAATATCTCATGGAATGTATTCAATTCAAGAAAACAAGTTTATGATGATCATCAACATATGAAATACATGTAATAGGGTATAATTTTAATGAAAATAATTAGGATCCATGTATGTAGACTCATTAGACTCCTAACTCCTCTATAACCATCAATGGTGCACATGAGAGAACAAATCTCATGCTTTTACTTTAGCCTTACATACATGGTGTGAAGCTTTTGGACCATTAATCCTCAAGAACTCTCCTCGATCTCCTCAATTTTACGCTCCTCTTCTCTCTTTTTTAGCCCTAGTCTTTGTCGAGAATATAAAAAGGACTTGGAATGAGGTTTAAAACCCTTTTTACGCTCAAAATGACCCATTTCGATCGTGTTTTGAGTTTAGGAGGAGTTGGGAAAGGTCTAGAATGCCTCTCACAAAAAACTAAAAATAAGTCCTTCTCGGGACATAGATTCTGCGATGCGGACCTTGTCAAATTTGAGTATTTTTCATCGAAAATTCTCCGAACGAGCTTTCTAATCTTGTTGAAAATTTTTGGAACAAAATTAAGTGTTGGTCCGCGGCAGGTGCGCGTCGCACACTTGTTGCGCACCCTCACTAGAATTCGCTTTTGCATAAAAAATTATCTTTTGGTCCGATTGCTCTAAAAATCAACCGAGACCACTCCCCCACTTAATTTTTTATTTTGATCGCATATTTGGCCTCGGATTTGCCATTGGAGCATGGGAAGATGCGTTATGCACACATCTCTCCTCTAGGGGTATTTTGGTAATTTTACCGAGCGTACATCATCTCCCCCTTGGAATCGTTTGTCCTCGAATGATGAGTAAAGATGGACATCAAGGCATGAATAGACTCAAGACTCGTCTCAATACTCACTCAACAACTCAAATTCTCGACTCCTTATCACCCTAAAAAAAACTCTACTCAGACTCAAAAATAGACACATCAACTAAAGAATAGAAACATCAATTAAGTCATTACCTTCAACCTCCTCTTTATTAGGCACGAATAGATGCAGATATTTAGCTCTCATATCTTCCTCAGCTTCCCATGTGGCTTTCTCAATGAATTGATTTCTCCATAGGACTTTAACTGAGGCGATCTCTTTGGTTCTCAACTTGCAAACTTGACGATCAAGAATTTGGACCGGAATCTCCTCATAGGAAAAACTGTACTTTACTCTAATGCTCTCAATAGGTATTACCAAGGTAGGATCTCCCAAGCATTTCTTCAACATTGAAACAGGAACACTGGATGAATTTTGTCTAACTCAAAAGACAATTCTAATTCATAAGCAACCTTCCCAATCCTCTTCACAATCTGATAGGGACTAATATAGCGAGGACTTAGCTTCCCCTTCTTCCCAAATCTCATGACACCTTTCATAGGTGACACTTTTAATTACACCCAATCATTTACATCAAACTCTAAGTCTCTTCTCCTCAGATCGGTGTAAGATTTCTAGCAACTCTTCGCAGTCTTAAACCTCTCTTTAATGACCTTTAGATTCTCCATTGATTGATGGACAAGATCATGTCCTATCAACTCTACTTCTCCAACCTCAAACCACCCAATTGGTGATCTACATCTTCTCCCATACAAAGCTTTGTTGGGAGCCATTTGAATACTTGCATAATAATTATTGTTATATGCAAATTTAATTAATGGTAGATGATCATCCCAATTTCCTTTGAAATCAAGAACACAAGCTCTCAACATGTCCTCTAATGTCTGAATTGTATGCTTTGCTTGGCCATCCATGTATGGATGAAAGGCTGTGCTCAGATTCACTTTAGTACCCAATTCCTTTTGGTAAGATCTCCAAAATTGGGAGGTGAAATGAGCTCCTCTATTTGAGATGATGGACAAGAAAACCCCATGCAACCTCACAATCTCACGGATGTACAACTTGACATACTCCTCTGGAGTGTTAGTTGTCTTAACTGCTATGAAGTGAGTCGATTTGGTCATCCTATCCACAATCACCCATATTGAATTATGTTGCTTTCGAGACCTCAGTAGACCAGTAATAAAGTCCATGCTAATCATCTCCAACTTCTATTCCGGAATCTAAAAGTTCTGCGCCAGTCCACATGACCTTTGATGCTCAGTTTTCACTTGATGGAAATTCGGGCACTTAGAAACAAACTCAGCAATATCCCTCTTCATCCACTCCACCAATAGACTTCCCTAAAGTCATGGTACATCTTGGTAGAGCCAAGATGGATGGAATTCTAGAGCCATGGGCTTCACCCAAGATTCTTTCTCGAATACCATCAACATCTGGAATGGAAAATTTACTCTAGTATATCAATACTCCATCTCCCTCTTTGGAGAAAATCATCACTTTTTTTTTGTGGACAACCTCTTTCAATTGGATTATGATGGGATCTCGGTCTTTCTTTTCTTTAATCTCTGCTACTAAGGATAAAGTAGAATGATTTTGAATATTGACTCTTCCCTCATCATTCTCTTCAGGTTGAACTCCCAATCGAGCCAATCGATGCACTCCCTGAGCTAGCTCATTCTTTCCTTCCTCAACATGGGTCGTGCTAACCATTGACAACCTACAAAGAGCGTCAACAATAATGTTAGCTTTACCTTGGTGGTAGAGAATGCTCATGTCATAACCCTTGAGCAATTCTAACCATATCCTCTATCGCAGGTTTGAGCTCTTTCTAACTAAAGACATACTGCAAGCTCTTGTGATCAGTGAACACATCTATATATACTCTATACAAGTAGTGGCTCCAGATTTTAAGTGCAAACACCATCGCTGCCAACTCAAGAACATGGGTCGGATAGTTCCTGTCATGAACCTTAAGTTAGCTGGAAGCATAGGCTATCACTTTCCCTCTCTACATCAGCATACAATCCAATCCAACTCTGATGCATCAAAATATATCACAAAGTATTCTGTCCCATCGGGCAAGGTTAAAATTGGTGTAGTAGTCAGCCTAGTCTTCAACTCTTGAAAACTCTTCTCACATTCATCAGACCACTGAAATTTGACCTTCTTCTGAGTCAACTCAGTCAATGGTACGGATAGGGAAGAAAATTTGTCAACAAATCTACAATAATAGCTAGCCAACCCCAAGAAACTCCTTATGTCAGTCGGAGAGGTTGGTCTGAGCCAGTTCTTAACCACTTCAATATTTTGGGCATCTACTAGAATATCATCACCAAAAACAAAATGGTCTAGGAAAGCCACTGACTTAAGCAAAAACTCACATTTTGAGAATTTCACATACAACTCATGGTCCTTAAAAGTTTGAAGGACAACTCTGAGGTTATTGGCATGCTCCTCCTCATCTTTCTAATACACTAATATTTCATCGATGAACACGATCACAAACATATAAAGATACTGTCTGAACACCTTATTCATCAAGTCCATGAAGGCTGCAGGTACATTCGTCAACCCAAAGGACATGACCAAAAACTCAAAATGGCCATACCTAGTCCTAAAGGTTGTCTTTGGAATATCATATTCCAGTACTTTCGACTCATGGTAGCCAGATTTGAGATCTATCTTTGAGAATCAAGAGGCACCCCAAAGTTGGTCAACCAGATCATCTATCCTTAGGATAAGATATTTATTCTTTATCATGACCTTGTTCAGTTGTCTATCGTCGATGCAGATTCTGAGAGACCCATCTTTCTTTCGCACGAATAAGATAGGAGAACCTCAAGGAGAAACACTCGGCGTGATAAAGCGTTTTATGTCACAACTGGGACTTAGGATCTAGGAGTGACTCAGCGAATAGGAACCCGAAAGTCCCCAAACAAGCCTCAAAGTATCCAAATCCACATCATCGGTTTGGAAGCGCACTCAAATAGTAAACACATAGTTCTAAGGGACAGGAAAGTAGGACTCATGCCATGGGGATATCATAGGGAAATGGATCAACATGGAAACACATAGCCGTAGCATACAGGGACTAAAGGGCGGGTAAGTATGACTCACTCTATGGGGGAAATACGGGACTTAGGATCTTCCACATTTCCACATTAATCATACATACATATCATAATTCTCATAATCAATCTATAATAGCCATATCGAATAGATAACCGAAATCATAAGCTTCGAATATAACACTTAACATATAGATCCGACAAGAGTCTACAAGATGTCCAACAATGCCTCTAGTCATAAGATGGAACGGGGGCCAAGACATGTCCTGAGCTTACCCTCAATTAAGAAGATAAAAAAAAAGCAACACAGGTAGAAGGAAGGTGGTTTGTCCATGGAAGATGGGACTCACCACAATATCAACTCTCCAAATTCGAGCTACCTGTCAAGCGGTGGATGATCATAACACACGGTCCCTACATGGTGAATCATATAGGCATATAGTATGTGTTAGTACGTTTGAATGTACTAAGTATGCGGGCATGCAATGCATATGACTTATTAACCTGCATTTCATGTTAGATAACAAAGGGACATAATATAGAAAGTGTCATATCCAAAGGAGAATAGTATACAAATATGCCTTGAAATTCATGATGCATGAATGCACTGATGTTCATATATAGCGGGGATGTGACCTCAACCGACAAGAGTAAGACCAAGTGAGCTAGTACTTGGAATCTCGATGAAATCCCCTCACTGGTACAGAGGTGGTCTACTTGCCAAAGGTAAACCATACTACACCTTACAGGAACATCACCCATTTCGTATGAAGCAACCCCCTTACGAGAACATCACCCATTTCGGAAAGGATTATCATATCATAGCATAATAGTTCACCTTACAGGAACATCATCCATTTTGTATGAAGCAACCTTCCTTACGGGAACATCACCCATTTCGAATAGGATACTCATAACATATGCTAGGTACATAGTTTGAGGAAAGGGAAAGGACCCTTAGGAATAGACTTGACACCCCCAATCCATCGGTGCTAAGTCAACATCCCACGAGAGTACATATAGTATATATATACATACTTCCAGAAAAAGAAATAGTCATTTCATTTCCGATCAATGCACATTTAGGCTCAAATTGCCAAACCATAGCTTATAATTATAATACTAATGCATGGGACCCAAACCATAGCTTATAATTATAATACTAATGCATGGGACTAGCTCAATCAAATATACAAGATGGTGCAAGCACCCAAAATGCTTAAAGAGCCATAATCATAAGCCATGTATGCGATCACATTCTTGTCATAACCATAATCTTATCAAAATCATTTCATAAAACATAATTGGGCTTAATCCACTTCATAATATCTACAAAATCCAATGTTCATGAATACACTGCCATGAATATTTGGGGATAGCATGGGTAATTTGGATTTAATCTAAAACCAACAATATAATATGAAATTGAAGTAAATCCATAATTAAATCCATATTGAAATCATAATATAGATCTCCCATGCACAATTCAAGCTAAAAAGGGGACATCCATCTTCATAACTTCGTAACCTCAATGTAAATCATTATAGTAGGGCTTAAAATCATAAATAAAGTATAGGCCATATATCAATGGAATTTAATAAGATCAAAACATGAAAAATCCATATTTAAAGTAAGCTTAATTGCATGAAAATCAATTGAAAAGAGTTTGGGTCTTCTTGGTTGAAAGGGACCAAGAACCAATCCCAAATACCATGATTAGGAAGGTGAATTTGAGAAGAATTTGGCTTGAAGTTGAAACCCTAATTGAATCCTAGCTTGAATCTTCAGAGAAGAACTTAGAGAGTATTGTTTAGGAATTGATTTTAGAGTATGAGTATTTCTAATGAGAATGAGTTAAAATGAAGCAGTATCAGCTGATTTAGGGGTTTCGAATGGGTCAAAAAGTCATAAAAGCACTTTTAAAACAAATCATAATTACATAAGAGACATTAATAAGAAGAATGGAAATTGTGTCGTCAAGGGTTCACTGGCACTGACATGGTCCATGAGGGACTTAACAGGCAGTGAATAGTGCCCCTGAGATGACACTTAGACAAATTTTTGCCAAGTCCAACACTTAGAATTTTCAACGCGCAGAAAGTTCACATGGACGGTCACAGTACGTGTGACATTACATGGGTTGTGTTAAGGACCGTGAAATGATACTTAGAAAAATTCTATCACGCAAAGTTACAAGACGATGATTCCATACATAGAAAAATTTCACATAGTGAGCTATACGGTAGGCCACACATCCCGTGACACACCACACAGATCGTGTGGGTGGCCGTGTGACCACACTTGGCCTTGTTTCTTGGTTTTCCAAGTGAAAGGACATCACATGGATCACCACATGGCCCGTGAAGCACCATACGGTCTATGTGGGGGTTCCGATTTGACGTTCCTTAGCTAGAAACTCCCTGTCAACTCCCCATAAATAAAATTATGGCCAATACCCCTTCAGTGGAGGCCACACGGTCTATGTGACCTCACACGAGCCGTGTGGGCCTCCCATGAAGTGACACTTGGTCAATATTTCTCACGGGGTGACATTATAAAGTTCGATAAAGTCGTCGAGAATCCGGGTCCTTACATCATCTCCCCCTTGGGAACATTCATCTCCGAATGTGAAAGATCAAGGCTTGAAAGGCTTGACTTAGAACATGAAACATCCAAACATAATATGCAATACATAACTCATCCCTTGAAAATTATGAAGTCATTAAAACTCATGAAAAAGCATAATCATTCAAAAAATCATAAAAACACTTTTTAATGCACATTTATGCATGTCATGCCATGAGACTCAAGAATGGAAGAACTAAGACTACTTAGAAAAGGAGGAACCTAATACCTTAGGCTTGAGTAGATTGGAAAAGATAGGGGTATTGCTTCATCATGTCCAACTCCGCTTCCTATGTGGCACTCTCCACGTATTGATTTCTCCATAGTAACTTTACCAAAGCCACATCCTTGTTACGGAGCCGCTTCACTTGCCTATCCAAAATCTCCACCAGAATTTCCTCATATGATAAGTTCTCCTCAACCTCAACACCCTCCAAAGGCACAATAGTGTTAGGATCACCAACTAACTTCCTTAACATAGACACATGGAAGACCGGGTGAATGGAACTCAAGTCCGGAGGCAACTCCAACCTTTAAGCCACGTTCCCAATTCGTTCGACAATCTCATATAGGCCATTGTACCGGGGGCTTAGTTTTCCCTTCTTACCAAAATGCATCACACCTTTCATGGGCGAAACCTTCACATACACCTAATCGCCAACATGAAATTTAAGATCTCTCCTTCGAACATCTGAATAACACTTTTGGCGACTTTGGGTCGTCTTCAAACTTTCGCTAATTAACTTCGCCTTCCCTATATCCTCTAATACTAAATTTAGGCCAATCAATGCCATTTCCCCCAACTCGAACGACCCTACCGGTGACCTACACCTTCTCCTATACCATGCCTCAAATGGTACCATATCAATGCTAGCATGGAAGATATTCTTATAGGCAAACTCAATGAGTGGAAGGTGGTCATCCCAATTACGCTTGAACTCCAACACACTAGCCCTGAACATATCCTACAAGGTTTGAATTGTCCTCTCAGCTTGCCCATCGGTTTGAGGATGAAACCGGTGCTCAACTTAATCTTAGTACCAAATTCCCTTTGAAATGACCTCCAAAAGTGAAAAGAGAATTTGGTGCCACGATCCGATATGATAGACCTAGGCATACCATGAAATATCACCAACTATTGGGTGTACAACCTTGTGTAGTCCTCCGTAATAAAGGTTGTTTTGACTGGTAGAAAGTGAGCTAACTTAGTCCTCTAATCAATGACAACCCAGATGGAGTCAAATTGCCTTTGGGTCCAAGGCAATCCAACCACAAAATCCATGTTCATATCCTCACACTTCTAAGTGGGAATCTCAATATATTGAGCCAAGCCGCCGGGCCTTTGGTGTTTCACCTTTACTTGTTGACAACTTGGACATTCGGATACGAACTTGGCTATGTCCTTCTTCATACCATGCCACCAGTACACCTCCTTCAAATCTCGATACATCTTAGTAGATCCCAGATGGATAGAGTAATGAGAGTTGTGAGCTTTGCTTATGATCACCTTTCGAAGCCATCCATATCTGGAACACATAATCGGTCTTGGTACCGAAGTACACCATCTCCCCCTTGGGAGAACACCTCAATCTCCTTTTCGGAAACAAATTTCTCCAATTAAACCAACGATGGATCTAAATCTTACTTAGCTTTCACATCAACAACCATTGAAGATTCGGCCCCATTTTGAACATGGATACCATTATCAATAGAGTCGGCTAACCTAACACCCAACCTAGCCAATCGGTGAACATCCTTTCCCAACTCCCTCCTTTCCTCTCCAACATGAGCCTCACTCCCTATAGATAGCCTACTAAGAGAATTGGCTTTGCCAAGGTGATATTGAACACTCATGTCGTAGTCTTTTAGGAGTTCCAACCATCTTCTTTGGCTCAAGTTGAGATCCTTTTGAGTGAATACATATTGCGAACTCTTGTGATCGGTGAAAACATCAACATGTACCTCATACAAGTAATGTCTCCAAATCTTCAAGGCAAAACCACTGCCGCAAACTCAAGATCATGCGTCGGGTAATCATGCTCATGGACCTTTAATTGCCTTGATGCATATGCTATTACCTTACCATGTTGCATAAGTACGCAACCTAACCCGATTCATGAGGCATCACAATACACCACAAATCCTTTCAAGCAATTGGGTAAGGTCAAGACAGGAGCCGATGTAAGCCGATCCTTCAAGGTCTGAAAGCTCTTCTTGCATTCCTCTGACCACACAAACTTAACAGTCTTTTGGGTCAATTTAGTCAACAAAGACGTAATAGATGAGAACCCTTCAACGAACCTCCTATAATAGCCAGCCAATCCTAGAAAACTCCGAATATCTGAAGGAGTCAATGGTCTATGCCAATTCTTCACGGCCTTGGTCT
Organism: Solanum rostratum; assembly: GCA_029948455.1. Lineage (NCBI taxonomy): Eukaryota > Viridiplantae > Streptophyta > Magnoliopsida > Solanales > Solanaceae > Solanum > Solanum rostratum. The sequence continues at coordinate 25,756,026 of CM057049.1, forward strand.
TCTTCGGATCCACCTGAATACCATCACCGGACACCACATGACCAAGAAAAGCTACTTCACCCAACCAAAACTCATATTTGCTAAACTTTGCATACAACTTCTTCTCCCTCAAGGTTTGTAAAACCAACTTCAGATGTGTCATATGCTCCTGCTCACTATGGGAGTAAATGAGAATATCATCAATGAAGACAACTACAAAACTGTCAAGGAATGGCTTGAACACTCGATTCATAAGATCCATGAACACGACCAGAGCATTAGTTAAGCCAAACGACATCACCACAAACTCAAAGTGCCTATAGCTCGTTCTAAAAGTCGTATTAGGAATATCACACTCCCTAATCTTCAACTGATGATACCCAGAACAGAGATCAAGTTTTGAGAAGTCGGTAGCCCCCTGAAGTTGGTCAAACAAGTAATCGATCCTAGGCAACCGATACTTATTCTTAATGGTCACCTTATTCAATTACCTATAATCGATACACATTCCAAGAGATCCATCCTTCTTCCTTAGAAATAACACTGGAGAACCCCATGGAGATATACATGGCCTAATGAAGCCCTTCTCCAATAAGTTTTTCAACTCTTTCAACTCAGTCGGTGCCATACGATAGGGAGGAATGGAGATGGGTTGTGTATCTTGGAGGATATCTATGCCAAAGTCTACCTCCCTTTCTGGAGGAATACTGGGTAAGTCCTCGGGAAACACATCCAGAAACTCATTCACCACAGGGACCGACTGAAGAGTGGGTATATCAGATTCCGTATCCTTGACCCTCACAATATGATAAATGCACCCCTTTGTGATCATCTTACGGGACTTGACGTAGGAATTAAATTGACCCTTAATAGCGGAGTCACTACTCTTTCATTCAAGAACGGGTTCACCAAGAGGTTGGAACCTAACCTTCTGGGTCCTATAACCTAAAGAGGCATACGGCGCATGTAACCAATCCATCCCAAGAATCATGTCAAAATCAAACATCTCAAGTTACACAAAATCACACAGGAAGACGTTGTGCAACATAGCAACAAGACAACCATGATAGACTATATGTGCAACAACAGATTCACCTACAGAAGTATAAGCTGAGAAAGTATCCGTCAAAATTTTAGGACTCAAACCAAACTTAACATCCAACTGAGGAGTCACAAAATACAAATTTGCACTCGGGTTAAGCAAAACATAAGCATAAAATTCAAAGACTTTTAACATACTTATCACAACGTCCGGAGCTTCCTCAACTTCCTAACATGCATGAAGAGCATGTCACCTGTTATGTTTTGGGGAAACAACTTGGGGAGCGCTTTGTTGGCCTTGACTGCCTTGGGCTGCCTGGCCTTGACCTCTATGAACATTTTTAGGACAATCGGCAACCTTATGGTTCTTATCACCACACCCATAGCAAGCACCTAAATCCCTCCAACAAGTTCCTATGTGGGGCTTCCCACACTTTCCACACAGAGGATACCCTTGTCAACCACCAATGGATGCGTTAGGAGGAGGCACTCTAGCATTAGTGACCTGAGCACCAGAATCTTGGCCCTGCTGGAAGCGACCAAAACCACTACCCTGAGAACCGAAGAACTCTCCATCAAAATAGGCCCTCTTAAGATCATATACTCTCCTCTCCTTAAGTTTCTCTCATTTGATTTGCTCTGCATATACCATGAGTCTAGAAATATCCATATCCCCTACAAGCATGGCAGTGTGGCATTCTTTCACAAGTGAGTCAGAGATACCCAAAATGAACTTGTGCATCCTTGCACAAGGATCAACCACAAGCGTTGGTGCATACTTGGAAAACTTAGTGACCTTGATGGCATAGTCCCTCACACTCATACTTCCTTGCTTGAGGTTGATAAATTCGGTCAGCTTGGCCTCCCTAAGCTCAAGTGGAAAGAAATGGTCCAGAATGCAAGCTTGAGCTCCTCCCAACTGACATCACCACTGCAAACTCTTTCCATAGACCATTGGGCATACCACACCTAAGCCACATCCTTCAATTGATAGGCTGTCAGTTCAGCCTTCTCCTCAGAAGTGACACTCATAATGTTTAACACCTTGGTGAGCTCATCATTGAACTCCCGAGCATCCTCATCAGCCTTTGACCCATAAAACTCAGAAGGATTCATCCCAGTGAAATCCCTTCCCCTAGAAGCTAAAGTGGGGTCCCATGGAAGAGTGGCCTACCTAGTCTAAGATATCACCACCTGGGAAAGCGCAGCAAAGGCTGTAAGGAATTCACCGTAAGATATTGGTTCATCCATAGGCCCTTGAGACGCATGACCCTCGTCAACTAGGGCTGGCCTTGGTAGGTGGAGTCTTCCTCGAGCCATCTTCTGAAATGGAACAATGACACCATCAAGATAAGGAAACCAAATATATGAACCATAGCATGACATAAGCCATGAAAAAGCGAGACAATTCCTAGAACGCCTTTGTTGCCCCCCACTCATAGGCATGGTGCACTTCACACCCATGAATAGGATTCTACTTCACGCGACATGTTGTACTCCGAGGATTATTTATAAAACTGGTGCACTGATACCATCTCTATCACGACCTGGACTTAGGGTCTAGGAGTGACACGGCGAATGGGAACCTAAAAGTCCCCAAACAAGCCTTAAAGCATCCAAATCCACATCATCGGTTCGAAAGTGCACTCAAATAGTAAACACATAGTCTAAGGGACGGGAAAGTAGGACTCACGCTATGGGGATATCAGAGGGAAAGGCATTAACAAGGAAACAAATAGCATGTAGCACACATGAGTTAAGGGGCGGGTAAGTATGACTCATTCTATGGGGGAAATATGGAACTTATGATCTTCCACATTTCCACATTAAACATACATACATATCATAATTCTCATAATCAATCAATAATATCCATATCCAATAGATAATCGAAATCATGAACTTTGAATACAACACTTGACATATAGATCCGACAATAGTTAAGAAGATGTCCAACAATACCTCTGGTCATAAGATGGAACAGGGCTAAGACATGTCCCGTGCTCACCCTCAATTAAGAAGATAAACATGAAGAAACATAGGTAGAAGGAAGGTGGTTTTTCCTTGGAAGATAGGACTCATCACAATATCAACTCTCTAAATTTGAGCTACCTATCAAGTGGTGGATGATCGTAACACACGGTCTCTACATGGTAAAATCACGTAGGAATAGAGTATGTATTAGTACATTTGAATGTACTAAGTATGTGGGCATGCAATGCATATGACTTATCAACCTGCATTGCCATGTTAGATGACAAGGGTACATAATATAAAAAGAGTAATATTCGAAGGATAATAGTATACGATATGCCATGAAATTCATGATGCATGAATGCACTCACGTTCATATATAGCTGGGATGTGACCTCAACCGACAAGAGTAAGACCAAATAAGCTAATACTTGGAATCCCCATGAAATCCCTTTACCGGTATAGAGGTAGTCTACTAGCCAAAGGTAAACCATATTTCACCTTACGGGAACATCACCCATTTCGTATGAAGCAAACCCCTTACGGGAACATCACCCATTTCGGAAAGGATTTTCATATCATAACATAATACTTCATATTATGGGAACATCACCCATTTTGTATGAAGCAACCTTCTTTACAGGAACATCACCCATTTCGGATAGGATTCTCATAACATATGCTACGCACATAGTTCGAGGAAAGGGAGAGGACCCTTGGAGATAGCCCTGATGCCCCCAATCCATCGATGCTAAGTCAACATTTCATGAGAATACATATAGTATATATATACACACTTTCAATAAAAGCAATAGTAATTTCCAATCAAATCAATGCACATTTATGCTCAAATTGCCAAACCATAGCTTATAATTATAATACTAATGCATAGGACTAGCTCAATCAAATATACAAAATGGTGCAAGCACCCAAAATGCTCAAAGAGCAATAATCATAAGACATGTATATGATTACATTCTTGTTATAACCATAATCTTATAAAAATCATTTCATAAAACATAATTGAGCTTAACCCACTTCATAATATCCATAAAATCCAATGTTCATAAACGCAATGCCATAAGTTATGTGGGAATAACATGGGTAATTGAGATTTAATCTAAACTCAACAATATACTTTAAAATTGAAGTAAATCCATAATTAAATCCACATATAAATCATAATATAGATCACCAATGCACAAATCAAGCTAAAAAGGGGTCATGAATCTTCATTACTTCATAACCTCAATTTAAATCATCATAACAGGGCATAAAATAACTTAAAATCATAAATAAAGTATAGGGCATACATCAATTGAATTTAATAAGATCAAATAATGAATAACCACATTTAAAGTAAGCTTAATTGCATGAAAATCGATTGAAAAGAGTTTGGGTCTTCTTGGTTGAAAGGGACCAAGAATCAATCCCACATACCTTGATTAGGAAGGTGTAGAAGAATTTGGCTTGAAATTGAAACCCTAATTGAATCCTAGCTTGAGTCTTGAGCGAAGAGCTTAGAGAGTGTTGTTTAGGAATTGATTTTAGAGCATGAGTGTTTCTAGTGAGAATGAATTAAAATGAAGTAGTATCAGCTGATTTAGGGGTTTTGAATGGGTGAAAAGTCGTGAAACACTTTTAAAATAAATCATAATTACATAAGAGCCATTAATGAGACAAATGAAAATTGAGTCGTCAAGGCTTCACCGGCACTGACACGGTTCGTGAAGTACTTCACGGGCTGTGAACAGTTCTCGTGAGACGACACTTAGACAAATTTTCGCAAATTCAGACACTTAGAATTTTCAACACGGAGGAAGTTCACATGGACGGTCACACGGCCTGTGTGACACTACACAAGTCGTGTCAAGGACCGTGAAACGATACTTAGAAAAATTCTATCACGCAAAGTTAAGAGACAGTGCTTCTATACTTACATAAATTTCACGTTGTGAGCTATATGATGGGCCACATGGCCCGTGACACACCACACGGACCGTGTGGGTGGTTGTGTGACCACACTTGGCCTTGTTTCTTGGTTTCTAGGTGCAAGTCCATCACATGGCTCACCACACATCCCGTGAAGCACCATACGGTCTGTGTGGGGTTCTGGTGTGATGTGCCTTAGCCCTAACTCCCTGTCAAGTCCTCATAATCGATATTATGGCCATGTACCCCTTCACTGGAGGCCACATGGTCCGTGTGACCTTACACAAAATGTTTGGGCCTACTATGAAGTGGCACTTGGTCAATATTTCTCATGGGGTGACATTATAAAGTTCAATAAAGTCGTTCGAGAATCCATGTCCTTACACCTTCTCTAACAAATCCTCAACAGCTCTTTCAACTCAACGGAGGCCATCCTATAAGGTGGAATTGAGATATGCTGGGTATCGGGAAGAACATAAATCCCAAAGTCAATCTCCGTATCAGGAGGGACTCCAGGTAGATCCTCAGGAAACACTTCAGGAAACTCATTTACAATTGGGACTGACACAAGAGTAGGAGACTCAATATCATCAAACTTAACTCGCACGAGGTGTTAGATACATCCTTTAGTAATTAGCTTTCTGGCCCTAAGATAGGAGATAAAATTTCCCTTAGGAGCAACATAATACCCTTCCACTCTAGAACCGGTTCATTCGAGAATTGGAATTTAAGGGTCTGGGACCTACAATCAATGGAGGTACAACAAGTGTGGCACCAATCTATACCAAGGATCACATCAAAATCAGTCATCTCTAGCTCAACTAACTCAATAAGAATATCCTTATGATGGATAGACACTACACAAGCTCTATGGATTCTCTCAGCTCGAATAGACTCAACCACTAGAGTAGAAACATTGAAGGGTTCAAGAAGACTCTCACGAGTTCTCTCAAATCTACTGGTCACATAAGGGGTTGTAAAGGACAATGTGGCACCAGGATCCATCAAAACATAACAATCAATAATAAAGACTCAAATCATACCTGTCACAACATATAGAGAGTTCTCTTAATCTTGGTGACTACCCATGGCATACAAATGGTTTAGAGCTCTACTTGCGCTTGATGTAATAGCTTTCTGATTTCCTCTAGCTAGTGGGTCTGGAGTAGAAGATTGATCCCGATCAGCCAACTTTGGACACTCTCTCTAGAAGTGACCCACTTGGCACTCTTGAAGCAAGCATCACTCCTTTCTCGGTATCTACCTAAGTGTATCTGCCACACTTAACACATGCTGGCTTACCCTGTGAACCTTGAGCCACACTAGCCTATGATTGAGATCCGTAGGCTCCAAAGTTCTGAGACCTCTGCTCATTCCTGACTGGAATTTGTTACCGTTCCCTTTCTTGCCAACCTCATGGCTGGATGTCTTAGCTCTCTTGCTTCTGAACTCTTCTCTGTCATGCTATCTCTCTTCATCGGCTTATTACACATAAGGAATCAACCTTCTGATGTCGATGTCGCTCACAAACATAACTCCTCTCCCATCATTCTCTGGCCCTCTGTTCAGCCCATCAACGTACATCCTCATTCTCCTCCTCCTATTGGCAACTATATCTGAAGCATAGTGAGATAACTGAGTGAACTTTAACCCATACTCTTGCACAGTCATAGAACCCTGTTTCAGATTCATGAACTCTCTCACCTTGGCCTCCCTTCGTTCTCTTGGAAAGAAGCACTGCAAGAAAGCTTCCTCGAACATTGCCTAAGTCAGCAATGGGGCTCCCTCTCCTCCACCCTTCCTCTATTGATAATACCGTAGTCTGGCCACACCCTTGAGTTGATAGGCGGCCAGTTTAACTCTATCAGCATCAGCCACATGCGTCACTTAGAACGCCTTTTGAAGCTCCTCCACGTAGTTCTCAGGATCTTCAGTGGATACAAATCTTGTGAACTCAGGCAGATTCATCCTCAAGAATTCCCGGACTCTAGATGTGTCCTTTGCATCCTATCGACCCACTCCTCACCCCACAGTTGGTGCTATGATAGTCTGGGCCAAAGTTTGAATAGTCTGGCGAAGCTCAGCATTAGAAACCTTAGCTTGTGGGGGTTGCTCAACAGGGACAGCTGGATCCACTGGCTCCTCATGTTCTTAATGCTCGGGTGGGTTGACCAACTGCCTGGAAAGACGTCTATACGTCCAACGACTCTTCTTGTAGGGATCACAACTCTGCTATGTGTAGAGCATGAATTAGAAGAGAGCTTTTGCAGAGGTTTAACTCTATCGCATGAATCAGATCATGAAAGAAGTGTAACCATTCCTAATGTCATATAGCCTCTTACTTATGAGTTGTGGTCGACAACATACCCATAAACACCACTCTACTAGACACGGTTTCATAGAATCCCTAGGACTCTTGAACTCTGTGCTCTGATACCAAGTTTTTCACGTTCTGGAAGGGTACCCTAGACGTGGCCAACACTCAGAGACTATTGTTAGTCCCCAAGCGAACTACTTGGCCCCATCTCATTCATTCATTCAGTATAACTCAGAAAACTCAGCGGAAAACTAAAGATATGAATGGGCAATCTAAATCTCAAAACAACATAAATAAAATAAGCTAGTTTAAAAGAAGCTAGCTCAAAAAGTCTCAACATCAATACTCTACTCTAGTCCATCAAGCCTCTATCACTATCAATTGGTATCAAGGATAGACCTATTGCTACCTCAAAATAAACTAAAGATAACTCAAAGTCTAACTCTAATAAGCAAGATAAAAATAAGTAATGATCCTCCAAAGTAAAGGAGGCTCACCAACTCAACTTAAATGCTCAGATCCTCAATGATGTGCCAGTTGACGATCTCTAGTATCTGCCTCTGCATCATAAAATGATGTATTCCAAAAGGAGACATCAGTATGTGGAATGTACTGATATGTAAAATAGCTTAATGAAACAGAAACAAGTAGAATAATATAGAAACAACATCAACTCAAAATAATACTAAATCAGAATGTGAAGTGACTATCTAAAACAAAAATAAAAAGTAGGCAAGTGACCCATAAACCAATCAAACCTCGTCAATCAACTCAAGTCAACTCAACTCAACTCAACTCAACTCAACTCGACTCAGAGTACTCAAGATAGAAACTTTTTGGGAGTTTCTCTTATCCGACAATAATCACTTATGAGCCAATGATTACACAACAATTTGTTGATGTTTCCACAACCATTCCATACTTTCTAGGTAAGAAACGCCTATGATCCACAAGGGATCTAACCTCTAAAGTCCTCTATTTCTTTAAGGGACTTTACCTCAAGAGGGGACCATGTGAAATAATGGTTCAATCTTCATCCTATGCTTGGCAACGTATTTAATGAGTGCAAGTGGGACTCACTCTTACCCATTTTGGTGCTGATACTCCTCCCAAGACTCAATGCTCATAAGACTCTTTCTTATCTCAATTAGCCTCATAGAGGCACTCATCAACCCAATTACTCTCGTGGAGACTCTCATCAACTCATGAACTGAAACTCTAAAGTCCTCTATTATTTTTAGGGGCTTTAACTCATCTCAATTAACTCAATTCTTGTTAAGAACTCAAGGACTCGTATCATAATTTTAGAAGAATTCATTTAGACAGAACTCCAGAACTCAATTATGGGGACTCATAGGATCATCAAGCTCATTTAACTCAACCTCATACTCAAATCAAGATTTCCATCAACATACGCAAGTCAAGGCTCTAGACTTCATCCCTAGGTTCATTCATGCATTCTTTCACAAATATCATATAGGGTTTATACAATATCTCATGGAAAGTATTCAATTCAAGAAAACTAGTTTATGATGATCATCGACATATGAAAATACACGTAATAGGTATAATTTTCAAGAAAATAATCAAGATCCATATATGTAGACTCATTAGGCTCTTAACTCCTCTATTACCATCAATGGGCCACATGAGGGAACAAATCTCATGCTTTTAGTATATCCTTATATACCTGGTGTGAAGCTTTTGGAAAATAAATTCTCAAGAACTTTACTCGATCTTCTCAATTTTACACTCCTCTTCTCTTCGTTTTTGCCCTAGTCTTTTTCAAGAACTTAGAAAGGACTTAAGATGGGGTTTAAACCCCTTTTTACGCTTAAAACGATCCATTGTTATCGTGTTTTGAGTTTAGGAGGGGTTGGGAAAGGTCTGGAGTGCCCCTCAAAAAAACCTGAAAAAAAGTCCGTCTCAAGACATGGGGTCCGCGACGTGGACCTTGTCAAATTTGGGTATTTTTCGCTGAAAATTCTCTGAATGAGTTTTCTAATCTTATAGAAAATTTTTGGAACAAAATTAAGTGTTGATCCGCAGTAGGTGCATGTCGTACACTTGTCGCGCACCCTCACTAAAATTCATTTTCGCATCGAAATTTTTTTTTTGATCAGGTTGCTCTATAAATCGGTTGAGACCGCTTCCCCACTCAATTTGTCATGTTGATTGCATATCTGACCTCAGATTTGCCATCGGAGTATGGGAAGATGCGTTATGCACACATATCTCTTCTAGGGATATTTTGATAATTTTACCGGGTGTTACATTAATCAAATTAGAGATATGGTTCCAGGGGCTGCTATACATCTTGAACTAATTGGATTTCACAGATGGAGCAGGGCATTTTTTTTCTACAAATAGGTATGTTTTATTGACTGTTGCATTTGTTCTATTAGCCGCTGCTGAAGTTGATGCAAATTCTGTTGCAGTAACTGCTGCATATGCTGTAGAATTTTGTATTTTTAAAAATATTAGTTATTAATTTTTATAATATCTTCTGCAACATTTACAAGTTTAATATTATGACATCAAACATCATTGAGTCGATTAATGCACTTTTTGTTGTTGAAAGAGAATTTTCTGTTCCATCTTTATTTGATGAAATAAATAAGAAGTTTGGTGAAAACTTTCACCAAAGACGAATGGAGTTCATCAATGCATCAATCATCTTGGTCCCTTCAATAGAAGAGGTCATTGCAAAAAATATTAATTTAGGGAACAAGCTATTGGTTCATCAAATTGCCAATTATAGATATGTTGTCTCCGGTCATGATGCAGTGACAATGGTTGATCTTCATTGCAAATCTTGTACTTGCAGGTCTTTGATCTTAATAAAATACCTTGTCCATATGTGATGGGGGGTGTCAATATGGTGAGGATTATGGAAGACATATTTATGAGTATTCTTTTCAATATTATAAGGGGGAGACATACATTTTTGCATACATATAGGAAATTAAACCCGTGACGTCCAAAGAATTTTGGAAAGTTCCTAGGGAGATTTTAAAAAGGAAAATACTTTCTCCACATGTTGCCGGGAAAGGTGGAAAGAAAGGCAAAGAAGAGGCCAAGTATTGGACAATCATTTCCAAGTAAAAAGAACAAATGTTTCATATGCAAAAGGTTGGGCACAAGAGAACGACATGTTCGGAGCGAAATGTTTCATAAGAACACTCACTTTTATTTGGTGTTTGTGAACTTGTTTTATTTTGCATATTTAATGCAAAATATTATTTGTGAAGTTAACATTTGTTGTTATTTAATATTATCAATATTATTGTTATTTGAATACATTTTTCATCGAATGCTTCAGGTATTAAGAAATTACATTTTAAACTATCAGCAGTTTTACAACAATTATTACTTCATTTATATCAATTGTTACTGACATCTCGACAATTGTTGCTGACCTCATAGAAAATATTGTTGCTGACCTCATAGAAAATGCTACATAATTTACAAAAATAGCTATACCGTATAGAGTATTTGCTACAGAATTTCCCCGCAATTGCTATGAATTCTACAGCAATCGCTACATAATCTAGAACAATTGCTACTACCTTTACATCAAATGCTACACAATTTTCAGCAATTGCTAAAAAAAATTCAACAACTGGATAACTTGCTAAGATATTTAACAGCAATTGCTACAACTAGTTCAACAACTAGCCAACTCGCTATAACAAATTCAAACAAAACTTTTACCATCGACTTATTTCTACTGTTGAATTGAACTAAAATCACTATATTCGTCTATAACCATGATCAATTGGACTAATTAATGAAAAACATCAACTAAAATAAGTGTGATCTACAACTATGATCCTATTACTTGTATAAGTAATATCTCAATGTATAAGATCATTATTGACTCTATCATTTAACCCGATGTTGGACTAACTACACGTCATATATTTTAAAACATGTTGACACAACCAACTAATAATCAATTTACTTAATCACCATCACTTACATATGCAATTACTCAATATATTGTATATTACTTGTCTAATTACCACCTTAATATATAAGATCACTACTGAATCTAGCTTTTAGTCTGAAATTGGACTAACACTGCTCAATTTATCACTAGATATGATTGATACCATCAATTTATAGTCAACTTACTATAGCAACTAACTACCATGCTATAGAAAAGTTTAGCAATTACTACGAATACTACAGAAATTGCTACATAATTTACAATGGTTGCTACTATCTTTACAGCAAATGCTACGATTTCTAGCAATTACTAAAAAAATTCAACAACTAGATAACTTACTGAGATATTTTATAGCAATTGCTACAACTAGTTCAATGACTAGCCAATTTTCTATAACAAATTCAAACAAAATCCTTACCACTGACTTATTTCTAGTGTTGAATTGGACTAAAATCACTACATTCATCCATGACCATAATCAAAAGAACTAATTAATGAAAAAAACAACTAAAATAAGTGTGATCTACAACTATGATCCTATTACTTGTGTAAGTACTCTCTCAATGTATAAGATCATTATTGATTCTAGCATTTAACCTAACATTGGACTATCTACACCTAATATATTATAAAACATATTGACACAACCAACTAATAATCAATTTACTTAATCACCATCATTTACATATACAATTACTCAATAGGTTGTATATTACTTGTCTAGTTACCACCTCAATGTATAAGATCACTATTGAATCTGGCTTTTAATATGAAATTGGACTAACACAATTCAATTTATCACCAGATATGACATTTACATAGGCAATTATTCAATATAAGCTGACTTGCTAAATAAATTCACAGCAAATGGTATGATTGTCCCAGCAAATCGTTAACTTGTCGAGGCATATTCATAGCAAATGTTAAGACTACCCTAGTAAGTTATTGACTTGCCGAGTCATTACACAACAGATATATGGATAGCCCCAACAAGATGCTGACTTGTTGAGTTATTTTCACAGCTAATGTTAAGATTGTCCCAGCAAGGAGGTCACTTGTTGTGTCATTTCACAATAGGTATGAGAATAGCCCCAATAAGATATTGACTTGCTGAGTCATTTTCATAGCAAATGTTAAGACTATCCCAGCAAGTAAGTCACTTGCTGAGTCATTTCACAACAAATATGAGGATAGCCTCAATAAGATATTGACTTGCTGAGTCATTTTTACAGCAAATATTAAGATTGTCCCAACAAGTAGGTAACTTACCGAGTCATTTCACAACAGATATGAGGATAGCCCTAGCAAGATATTGACATGCTGAGTTATTTCCACAGCAAATGTTAAGATTGTCCCAGGAAGTAAGTCACTTGCTGAGTCATTTCACAACAGAAATGAGGATAACCCCAGCAAGATATTGACTTGCTGAGTCATTTTCACTACAACTGTTAAGACTTTCCCAGCAAGTAGGTTACTTGGTGAGCCATTTAATAACAAATATGAGGATAGCCCCAGCAAGATATTGACATACTGAGTCATTTTTCACAACAAATGTTAAGACTGTCCTAACATGTAGGTCACTTGCTGAGTCATTTCACAACAAATATGAAGATAGCCCCAGATATATATTGACTTGCTGAGTTATTTTCACAACAAATGTTAAGACTGTCTCAGCAAGTAGGTCACTTGCTGAGTTATTTCAAAATAGATATTTCTATAAAAGGAGATATTTCTATAAAGCAGATATTTCTATAATATAAAATATCCATCGTCAACATTCCAAAAGAGTCATAAAAATAAGAAAATATATATGTTCATAAAATAACTATTCATTATCAACATCCCCCAAAAGCCTAGAAAATAATAAAATACCCATCATCCAAACATTAAAAATGCTCATCATCCAAACATCAAAAGTTACCCATCATCCAAACATAAAAAAATACCATCATCCAAATATAAGAAAATACCCATCATCCAAACATTAAATTACACATTATCCAGACATTCAATAAACATCATCCAACCTTTAAATAAATAACATCATCACATCAGCCGCTGCTCCACCGTAGATGCTACTGGTTGCTGCTCCTCCTAGTACCTACTGCTTGCTGCTCCTCCCTGATAGCTGCTGCTTGCTGCTCCTCTCTAACCACAACTGCTTGCTGCTCCTTCCTAGCACCTATTTCTCTTTTCTTTGCGCTTAGGAGTGCTCTTGAAACTTGTTTTTGCCTCTTTTTCTCAGGAATAGGAGTATAAGATGACACCACCCTTGATGACGGGATGACACCTCTTTTGGATAGCACGATATTCAATGTTTCCTTAAATGAAACATCATTTACATCATGCTATCCATCTTGTCATTGCATGTTTCACAACCACAAGTACTATAAGGTGCCTTAGAAGTCCCAGCACCCAGGTGACCGGATCTACCAATAGTGAATGGAGTTCCAAACTCACCTCCACTAAGAGGAGAAAATCCTCCTCTATCATTAGCAGCTGCTTCTTCCCCAGTAGTAGTTTCTGCACAAGCTACCCTAGTATTAGTTTCAGCACCACCTATCGCAGCACCAACTATCCCAACTGCCCCAGCAACATCTATACCTGCCCTGGCAGCAACATCAACACCCACCACAACACCAACACCCACCGCAACACCAACATCAACAAGAAAATCTCTTTTGATGGTCGTTACACCGGCTAAATCTGTCACCAACCTCACAATTCTTCGATCTTCTTTTTTTTGCTCGAGTGGCACAAATTCCGTCCAAAAGTCCATCTCCTTCTCACTTTCAATTGGGATTAGCCACAAATAAACAATCTACAAATTACATATAATTATCTTAACAACAAAAATACTAAAATATGAGAAGACAACAACAATTTCAAAATTACAGCAACTATTAAAGTGAGCAGACAGCAGCTGATAAAGTGAGAAGACAACAACTTTTGTAACACTTAGCTCATCCTCTAGTAGATCAAAGAGTTCGTGCCCCTTGACTTTAGCATTGTTTGGCACCACCAACCATCGAAGAAGTCTTAGAGAAGATACTTCCTCGTCGAACGCTTTGAATGTTTTCCGTATATGAGGAATCGCTTCAAAAGCCCAAGCCTAAATAAATCGATGCCATGAAATATTATTAATTAAGATAAAAAATACTACAATAAAAATACAATAAATAAAACTTAATCCATAAAAGCCCACAGAAATCCATATAAATTTGAAGACTTTCTGGTTGATGTCGTCTCCTTCCTTAGATACTACAAGGTGAGTTCATAGCTATCTCGACCCTAAGGATAGGCACAGAATGCCTCCCGATCAGCCGTTAGCTTGAACCAAAAATCCATCGCATTATCCCTAGATCTTTACCCATACGAATCTCATGGGCGAAGTAAACCAAATACAGAGACTTCTTAACACTCTTCTTGAAAGTACTTGACTGCAAGAGGTCAAGTATCTCCTTTGATTTGGAATACTTCTTTTTAATTGCATCACACATCCTTTTGTATGTCTTGTTTACCTTTTTAGATTGGGAGGGAGGAGGAGGTGGCATGTGATAGTCCAACCCGGTAATAATAGTAAACTCTTTCATGCCAAAACAAACAGGCATGCCATAAAAATTGACTCAAAAATCATTTTCATTACTCATCCAACGACGAAGAAGCTGATACATCAGCTTCATTTGAAACCTCGGGGTGTTCCTTTCACCTATGTCTAAGTATAATTTCCCAAATACCGTAGACCTAAAATAGCTATCCAATTCTTCCTTCACTGTTTTTTTTAAAATCAAAAAATGATTTCCGAAGTTTAGATTTTGATCCCTAGATCACCACTCTCAACCCCATTTGAAAACCCAGGTGTCTCAAAGCCATAATCGTCATACCTAAAAGCCACAACTGTGACAATGTCTACAGTAGCTGAGGGAATGTCAACAACAACTAGGGGAGTCTCTACAGCAACTGAGGGACTGTCTTCACCAACTGTGTCACTTGGTACAACATTTGAATGACTTTCTTCACCAGTTATGTGAGTCTCTGCAGCATCTGAGGGACTGACTTCACTAGCTGTCTGACTTGGTTCAGCAGCTAAGGTACTGGCACCAATAGCCGTGGGAGTGGCACCAGTACCTGAACGATAGTATACAAAAGCTGTTGAACTAGATCCAGCAGTTGATGTACTTGGTGCATCAGTTGAGGTACTATGTCCAGAAGCTGATGGACAGGGTGCAATAGCTGAGGGACTTGTCCAACAGCTGCGAGACTGGTACCAGCAGCAGTCTGAGCAGTGAGTTCTTCAATAAGACGTACCAGCTATTGTTGTGACTGATCATCCTTTTGTTCTTCCTCATATATAATGAGCTTCCTTTTGGAAGCTCTTGTAGGAGCATCGAGTACACGATTTTTTCATTTTGGTCTTGCCATTAAAGTAGATAATCCTGTCACAAAATAGATATAATCTATCAGTTTGATCAATCACTCTCAATAAACACATAAAAAAATCAATGCTGAAGAACCTCCCTACATGAACAACATGTGTTCTTTTCTCACAAAAAAGTACAACAAAAACAGTCTAACAACACCAATGAAAATAGTCTAACAACCGAAAGTGTATCCTCTAAGAGTCAAACAAATCACAACACCAACGAAAACAACCCTACCCAAGTAGAAATTAGGGCATGCAATACGTTTTTCTAACAAAAAACATAACAACTAAAATCAAAGGAAAACAACAACCACAATATTTATTCTAGTTAGTTCAGTAATTGCTGCCAAAAATTTAATATCGACCAATATTTTTTCTCACAAAGTACTATAACAACAAAAATCAAACAACATCCACACCTAGTTACGTTGTTGTTGTAATACTTCAACAATTGTTGTGAACCCTACTCGAAATCAACAAAATTAACCAATATTTTTCTCACAATGACTACAACAACAAAAATCAAACAACAACACCCATACCCGAAATCAACCAACCAACCCAACATTCAACAAAAATCAAACAACTACAACACCCGTACCCGAAATCAACCAACCAACTAAACATATTTCTCAAAATGACTATAAAAACAACAACACCCATACTCGAAATTGTTTTCTTCAAAGGGTACAACAATAAATCAAACAACACCAAGTTGAAATTAGAGTATGCAATAACAAAATACGTACTTTTTCATATTTCTGAATCTAAATAATCATTTTTACAACAAAACACAAAATGATAGCAGTGAAAAAATAAACAATATCTTACCTGTAAAGAAGATGATGACGACGCAGGAAAAGTTGAGGACCAACGACGGTCGAGAACAATGGCAACAGTGAAGGCAACCGACGATGACGAAGAAGAAGAAATGGAACGGGTAGGTCTGAAAACCCTAAAAAGGGTTTCACGCCTAGAAGAAGAAGAAGAAGAAACTGACAGGTGAGGGTTAGAGGAGTTGAAGAGTTTTGTGTAAGTTTGATTTTGAATTAATGGAACTATATTTTTTTTAAAACTTATAGAAGTTTATTTTAAAAAAAGTTAGTTTCTAAGTTTTCAAAATGTTCAATTTGGTCCCTCATTAACTTAATCAAAATTGTTACCTTTTTTTAATTTTAAGACTTGATAGGCACCATTGCCTCAATTTTCACAAGTTTCTACGGAAGTACATACTCCCCTGTTCAACTTACAGAATTTAGGAAAACAAGGATGATATTTCAAAATTATGTTAAAAGTGTAATAATGTCTTTAATTTTATCATATTAAATATGTTATATAAATAATTAAATTAAAATTTTATTAAATAAATTTATTTTTTATGAATCTATCTATATTGTATTCAAAGCATGAAGACTTTTCGAAATGTTGATTAAATGTGTTATCTTTTATTTAAAAAATTATTTTTTCACAATTTGTTTCTAATATTTATGAATTTAACATCAATTAAAGTTCTACTTATTAAAACTTTCATATATGAACTATTTTATAGGAAGTCCTAATTATGTAAGACCAAATATAAGAACTAATTTTAATATTAAAATATATTAAAGTAATAAAATTATTGCATTTTCAACTCAGGTAGCCCATTTCAAATGCTTTTTGTCTAACTCTTTGATAGGTAACCTGCTCCAAGGCACTCGCCAGGACATGCACAAATTTAGTATGCAATATATTATCTCTTGACCGCCAAAAAAAAAATACTCCTTTAGATTTATGCAAAGGTTTCTTCTATAAATATAAAATTTTGATAAATTAATTATCTATATCATAAATATGAATACTTAAAACGCTAAATGTTAACTGATTAAAATATTTCTAAAAATATCCATTTGATATTTATTTAAATAATTATCATTTAATTGTAATCATGATATTTAGTCCTTTGGAATAGGTAAGATGCCCAAATATTTAGTACATTATAATTAATTAAAATATTCTGACTATTAAATATTTTCTTCTTTAAAATGTATAAAGATTATTACTTAATTAATATCCCAGTGGAAAGAATCAATTATCTCTTATTTAAAACTATATATAAAAGTTAAAAAATTGAAAATCCTCATTTATCAACTATGTTTGGTGACAGAGTCTTCACTAGAGTGCTATTGTAATAAGAGTTTAAGTTTGAGAGCAATTGAACCCTGCTTTAAAGTGGAGTTGTTCTTATTTCTTAAATAATAAGAATGAATGTCCTTTGAAATGTCGTCCACTTCTTTTATCATTTAAAGGAGTAACTTATATATTTAGAGAGTATCAACGGGCAGAGGTTTGCATTCTCACACTCAATAGACTTTATATTTTTCAAATGCCTAGAGCGTTTATAAATAGTTGCATGCTTTTTAATTTCTACTATATAGAAGCATGAAGACTAAGGACGACCACAGCATAATATTATTGTACATTGTGCAGTAAAAGTTAGACATGTTTCTAATTTTGATATTTAAATCAAAGGCGAGGGTATATTTGTCTTTTGACGCGTTCTTTTCCAGATGGACTGTGCTTCATGAACATTCTTCACTTTCTTTCTTTCTCCCTTGGCCTTCACAATCTCTTCAACTTCTCCAAACCAACTCTCAGTTCATAAACTTTCAAAATTGATTGGGTGTCAATCTATTTAATCCTAGAGATTATCTCAAGGAAGATTAGCTATCCTTCACACAAAAAATCTCAAAATAGAAAATCGAATTTCAGGACCCAGATTTAACAATAGTGTATTTCAAAAAATTTCACCACAAAATCTTGTGAATAATATCTAAACTTCAATCCCAATCTCAAAAGACCACACAAAATCAAATTTAAAGCTTCCTCACCGTGTGAAGACTTTTCTCAAGTCATCCAAAGTCTTTGCCTGCTCCGTCAAGATAGAGCCTTTTATTGGAGCTGAAATGTTATCAAATTCAAAATAATACTGCAATTTATGAGCAGATTTGAAATAGAAATTATGATGTGGGTTCAGATTTAGCAGCTTAAAGGTAAGTTTTTGTTTAGATTTTGGGTTTATTTGGAGTTAAAAGTGAAAAGTTGAATGTGGGGTTCTTATGGGTCATTGAGTTTTTAAAGTTTTCACAGCTTTGTATTCACAGGAACTGTAAAATTTGTGCTTTTGACTATTCAAGAATTGGAAACGATTGAATCTTGCACTTTGTAGATGGTGGGCTTTCTACATTTCTGGTAATTTTACCCTTTTGGGTTGTTTTTGTTTTACTTGAAATTTTTATTTATGGCAAATAATACATATGGAAATTTAAGGTGAACTTTTACCGAGCATTCGATTCCCACTTTGTAATTACCTTCCCATGTCCCATTTTTTTTAAAGAAAAGCAAAGGAAATTTAAAGTTGTATATTAGCTCTTGTGTTGATAATTAAGTATTATTTTCAAGCAGCTGGATCACCTTTTGTGTCCAAATGAAACATAATGGATATTGTATCCTTTTTTTTAAAAAAAAGGAAAAAGAAAATTCCATGGAGGGTATAAATGTCTTTTACATTCTTTAGATATTATTTAACTATCCATTAACTTGTCTACAGATGGCAACATATGAAACACAAAAATATTTCTCTAGACATTTCTACTTACCTCTATAAATAGCAGTAAAATTTCATTTTTCTCAACTGATCTCATCTTGCTCCAAGAAATTTGTTAGCTGTGTTCTTCAAGTTTCAGGTAAATTCTGGGTACTTTTAATGTTTCTTAATAGTTATTTTATGTTGTAGATAAAGAAACTTATTGTTCCTTCTACTTAAGCTTCATATAAATAACAGTAACATTTTTTTTTCCCAAACAGATCATCTGCTTCCAAAAAATTTGTTAAAAGTGTTCTGCAAGTTTCAGGTGAATTCTTGGTACTTTTAATAATTTCCTAATTTTAGTCTCCTTTAATGTCTACCAATTTTTTGATATAGGAATTCTCCTTAGAGCCTTAATGAAGTAAGATGATATATTAGAAAGGCACCTGGGAGTATAGTAGTATACTTGTGTTCGCATGAACCTGCAAGTGATGATTTTAAATATATTTCGTCTTTCTTTTGTGCACAAGTATGTACAAATCTGTAGTCTTAATTTTTATGTCTTAGGGAGATCATGGTTCTGTAGATGTAATTTATAGTAGTGTTAGCTAATGTGTTGATTCTAATGGAAGACATAGGGTAATAGACATAAGAACAAATATCTATAATATATATTATGCTTTGTATCATCATAAACTCACTGGCTCTTATTCCACCACTGCTGACTCCACGACCCACGATATCTCAACTTTTAAATGACTGATTCTGCTCAAAGCAGCAGTACACAATCTCAGAAATCACTTCTTGGTGGAGTATATATTCCCCTATCCAATACTCACCCCTGGAGCTCGCCTACTCATCTATTGTCGTCTCAGTGATTTTGGCTGCTCATACTATGTGCTACTCCTTTTATATGTTCTTCAAAAGGGCAACTCCCCTTCTCTTACTATTTCTGAAACTCTTACTAAGATATGAATTTACGTGTAGCTTACTCTCATCGTCATGATTTCTTGATCCATTTACTCGTCGCATCAGATCCTTGACAACAGGAGAATATCCCACATGTTTCTCAAATTCATCCATAATAAGTTGCTTCCCTGTCTGAATATCACTCAGCTTATTTCCACATTCATTCGACTCTTTGACGATGAACTCCTTTCCGGTGTCCAAATTCTTTATCAAGAAAAAAAAAGGCAAATCCCACATCAGGACTCCAATTTGACAATGTAGATGACAACATATCATTTCCATTTTGCATCGACGATCTACTTCTGTTGTTCTTCAGGGACATTCTAACAAAACCTGCTAACTGACATGTCCCTGTACTCGGTCCTAAAACACCCGAAAAATGTCCTGGTGAGATGCTGTTTGAGAACCTCACCAATTAACTCTTCTTTCCTTTTCTTTGTATTCACAGAAAATTACTGTACACTTCTTTACTGATCTCGACGTCCTTAATTCTGGCAATGGATTTCATGAAATTCTCACTGAACAAAACCTGTTAGGTTGTAACAGCAAAGAAACTTTTACTTCTCCAGTTGATGAGTTATGCAACAACCGTTAGTATGTATCTGTCTGTCCAAGCTCAACGGTAGCACTCAAAACCGCCTAAGTTAACCTCTTGTCATCGGTAGCATCAAAGTAACAACAACATACCTTCACTGAGAAATCCCTCTTAACATCCATGCTATATCTAATTGCCAAGATTTTGTTGAATAGCAAAATTTGAGCTTTGTAAGAAGATATACAACCAACACAAACTTTCTGATTCGATTTGACAGATTCTGTATATCACATTATAGTATCAGTATCAGCACGCAAACCAATAATCCAAAAGTTCATGAAAGATAAAGAGTATTTACCTTTATGAAGGTTTGCAACAATTAGCAAAGAAACTTTTACTTCTCCAGTTGATGAGTTATGCAACAACCGTTAGTATGTATCTGTCTGTCCAAGCTCAACGGTAGCACTCAAAACCGCCTAAGTTAACCTCTTGTCATCGGTAGCATCAAAGTAACAACAACATACCTTCACTGAGAAATCCCTCTTAACATCCATGCTATATCTAATTGCCAAGATTTTGTTGAATAGCAAAATTTGAGCTTTGTAAGAAGATATACAACCAACACAAACTTTCTGATTCGATTTGACAGATTCTGTATATCACATTATAGTATCAGCATCAGCACGCAAACCAATAATCCAAAAGTTCATGAAAGATAAAGAGTATTTACCTTTATGAAGGTTTGCAACAATCTCAGCTACGACGAGAACTTCTGCCATATTTCTCGTGCTGTTTTGGTCATCAGGCACCTCTTTTCCGCTACTCACATTAGTGAATTAGGCGCCAAATTGTTAAGTCAGCAACTAAAAAACAAGATAGACCACTAACTTTGAATAATACCATCTCCGTGTGTTGAAAAACTAAGCTGAGAAACAGTTTCATGTGAAATTTCTTAAACAAGTTCTTACCTTGTTCTGAAGAATCCATCTTGATGAAAATGTCTTGTCCTGTTTCCGACATCTTTCTGATATCAACCAATTCCCCAAACCATAATAAGCAACCTTTGTCTCCATCACTTATATTTAGACTTGAATAAGCTGTGCAGGAACAGTTCCTCGAGCATACTTGCCTACACCCTTCGAGTTGGCTTCCATTTTATACCAAAAAACAAAAGCACAAGATAGAAAAGGGGATTCTTCTCTTCTTTTGGAAGAAATCCTTTAATTGTGTATTAAATATAGATCCATTTTAAAAAATCATAAAGAGAACATTTAACCCTCAACATTGGGCTCTTGATCTTGAAAGGTTCTCCGCTTTCTTGATTCATGAACAAGACAACAAAAAGGAGCGGACTTCCATGTTTTTAATCTCTGCATCACTATTGTTTTCGCTACTGTTCTAGGAAGTGCCCATAAAATGCAGAATGTCGCATGCATCAATAACCCATAGTCCTGATGCAAAATTATCATGCAATAAAAGGTGGTACTCATCCTAGCTCTGCTGCTTTGCACATGCACCACCAACACAACAACAATGAATCTTCTCCTTCTTAAGTTTTCTGCTATCAAGATAGTTTCCCTTGCAAACACCAAATGAAGATAGCTAGCTTGTGTGGTGCTCTAGATGTCCAAAGAGATTTCTACATAAGATTCGGTCCACCCAAACTGAGCAACCATCTACAATAGGACTAAAAAGTTTTCTGGAGTGAGGTCATTCCAAATCATGTGATCTGCTGACCATTCAGTGCACTGTGCAACTATATAATCTCTGAAAGAAAGATCACTCCTCCACATTTTCAATCTTCTTGTAGTCTTCTAAAATATGTCTTGCAACGTCTGTCTTCCATCTCACTTTAGAACCTCTACTTTTGTGATCTTTTTTTTATTGTTGGACAGTCAAAACAAATCTAGGGAACTCATCATTTAATGTGTTTTCACCACATTATGCGTCTTCTATTAAGTCAGAGTTGAACTCTCAGAATCACTGAGATTGCCCATGTGCTCATCTCTATAAAACTTTTTCTTTTGACTTTAATTTAAGTTCCAGGAGCCTTTTATCAATTCTCATTAAACAACATTGATAGAACAAATCCAATTAAAAAACCTCAATATATAGGCTTGTGGATAATCAGACTTGAAGGTGTAAATTCCAAGAATAGCTCTATTAAAGTTGTTCACCAAGAAAAAAGTACCATGAATAGGATAGAAGTTTAATAGGTAAACTTATAAAAAGATCACAAGAACATTATACATTTCTGATTCCAAAACCTCTGTCCTAATTATCTATGATATCAAGAATCACAATCAGAAACAGATAGATGCATACAGCATTGGACCAACAGAAGTTTTGCAAGGACAAACAGGACCCAATCTAGGAATTTCTTTCAAATTGCTAAACTACCACAAGTTTCCTTTTTTCCCTCTTCAATTGCAAATAACTCACTATCAGCAAATAGGAACATAAAATAGTAAATCAGGGATGTTTAATTTAGGCACGAAAGACTGAAATTTTAAAACTGAAGTTACACATAAGGTCAATACTAAGAAACTGATAACATGTTAGCAAATATCAACTCACAATATATGATTGTACAATTCAAAATGCAGAGTTAATTTTTTTCCCCTCCTATAATCACTCTCATTTTGCTGTTAACCAAAATTATTAAGTCAGCAACTACAAATCAAGATAAACCACTAGCTTTGAATAATACCATCTCCGTGTGTTGAAAAACTAAGCTGAGAAACAGTTTCATGTGAAATTTCTTAAACAAGTTCTTACCTTGTTCTAAAGAATCCATCTTGATGAAAATGTCTTGTCCTGTTTCCGACATCTTTCCGATATCAACCAATTCCCCAAACCATAATAAGCAACCTTTGTCTCCATCACTTATATTTAGACTTGAATAAGCTGTGCAGGAGCAGTTCCTCGAGCATACTTGCCTACACCCTTCGAGTGTCATGCTTTCATCATACTGAGAGTGCTTAGCATCTGGCAACTTGATTCCAGATATCTTATATATGTATGTTCCTTGTTGCAATCTAAGGGTATCCTCCTAACACATCTTGTTATCCAATCTCCCTTTTCCCATTGTTGTGGATATTTTGGTACAAACTTATCCAAACATCCACAAATAGGTTCATTATCTATTACACAACTCCCATACACACCACACAAGTTATATGTATCACAATTATCCGCAGGTAACTTGTAGTGACTATGCCATCTCTTTGTCTGATCCACCCACATGAAGCGTTGTATATCACCGTCGCTACTTATGACCATTCTTGATAAAACCGAGCTGTGATTAATGCTATAAAAAAGATAGTAAACCCCTTCCTCATTGAAAACAAATTGAAATCTATAAAGCCTGTGTTGTGTTAGTAGTGGTATGGATGTCCCACTAAATTTTATACCATTCCATGGTCCTACACGAAATACTACATTTGTGCCACTTCTGGTGAGCATCTGTGGATATATCCTGTAGGATCAACATTACGAGTGATTTCTCCTGGAGCAGGTGAGTAATTCAATTAAAGCACAATCAAACAATTTTGACTTATTCGTACAATTTATTTATCCAATTCTTTGCCCAAAATAACCTAAATTTGTGCTTAAAACACACTAAAAACACCTTCCTGTCAACCTACTTTCTTCATGTACGCTGAAATATAAAAGTTTACAGTCCAATCATATAATGTATCCACTCAATTCATGAGAATTTAACAAATTCCTCTACTTCTTTAACTCCTGTTTGAACTCTCGACCCCAATTCTATAGCCATGGAATATAATCTTATTGAGAAATCACAAAGCATACAATGATCTAGGGAGGTAGTGTGTATGCAAACCTCACCATGAGGTAGAGAAGCAAGGATAACATTAAGATGCATAAATATTTTGTGAATAAGCACTCTTAGATATAAGTTTGTCCTATTCAGATCCCTGTAGATACATAATAATGAATAGCCAAAAGTAGAGCTCATATCTGTCTTCAGTTATAACAGTCTATTGTTCATTTGTATTTTATTGATGATGACTGATTAAAATTAACATACGCTTTGAATTATTAATTTTACAGTTGTTTCTGTTTGCTGGAGTAGCTGTCCATTTCTGCATTTCGTTCAGCTTGCAGTGCGTTGTAAGTAGAATTCATTCAACCCTTTTTTCAAATTATTAAATTATTATTAATATTAGTTAATTACTACATAATAGAATAGTCTATCTAAAAGCAAATATAATTTCACATTTTGTTTTATGCAAGGCATCCTAAATAATTCAAGCTCCAAAGATGTCAACCAATAGAATTAATAAAAACAGAAGTACTTTTCCAAAATCAAATGCTGACAGAAATAGTAGAAGACGTGAGTTATATAGGTTGATGCCACTTGAAGAAAAACAGAACCTTTTGGCACGACGACGAGCAAAAAGAGCTGAATTGAAAAGACAACATACATCTGAAAGTTCAATAAAGAATGACCTGGCTACTACATCATCTTCTGGATCTCTTAACATTTCGACTGAACTCAGATGTTCAACTACAATTCCATCAGACATTAGTTATGTCAAATTAAAAGATGTACCAAATCGTCAATTTTGTAAAGCTGTAAAATTTGAATTTGAACCATCTGCATTTTGTTGTAGCAATGGTTCTATTCTCTTAGCTTCACATGAAATTCCAACAGAATTAAAAAATCTTTATTTGGGAAATAGTGATGTAGCAAAACACTTTCGAACTTATATTAGAACATATAATAACACATTTGCTTTTACTTCTCTAGGAGTAACTTATGACAAAGAATTAGCAAAAAATAAAAAAGGCATTTATACTTTTAGGGTTCAAGGACAAATGTACCATTTTATAAATGATCTAATACCCACTAACAAAAAAAGTAAAAACCTTCAACTGTACTTCTTCGATAGCGAAAATGAAATAAGAAATCGAATGGCATGTTCAAATAAACTAAATAAATATGTTGTAAAAAATTTAATGGACATATTGAAAATTAATCCATACTCAATATTTCTAAAATCTCTAATAGATGTTCCACAACTGACTGATTTTTACATTGCTCCTAAGTGTGATTCTGGTTTAGACCAGCGTATATATAACCTACCAACTGTATCAGAAGTTGCAGGAATATGGGTAGAACAAGATATGAATAATTCCAAATCTACACCACATATTCGAATATATACGAAAAGTGATACAAGTCAATTAATAAATTATTATTACGGTTGTTATGATCCATTGCAATATCCATTGCTATTTCCATATGGTCAAGGTGGATGGCACTGTGCCATTAAAAAAGTTAAACGTTCTTCAAACACATCAACAGAAATATATTGTGAGCAAGAGCAATTATCAAGTGTACTGAATACACAATCAATTGATGGCTTGCTTAATATGGAGGCTGCACTACTGCAAAAAGGAAAACACAAACGAGATACCGTTTCTTGTCGTGAGTATTATTGTTACAAGCTTCAAATAAGAGATGATGAGAATATAATTTTACATGCAGGGAGATTATTTCAACAATATATTGTAGATGAATGGATAAAAATTGAAACCCAACGATTAGACTTTGCTTCTTATAATCAAGATTTATTTAGAGGTGACGTACTAGAAGGAATTGTAGATATTTTGCGTCGAGGAGAAAGAGAAGCATCACATATAGGAAAACAACGCATACTTCCACTTAGCTTCACAGGAGGTCCAAGAGATATGCGACGGCGATACATGGATGCCATTGCATTAGTACAACGCTTTGGAAAACCTGATATATTTTTAACCATAACATGTAATCCTTCTTGGCCTGAAATAGAAGAAAATCTTCTGCCAACAGATGAAGTACAAAACAGACCTGATCTTGTAAGTAGAGTGTTTCGAGCAAAATTAGAAGAATTAAAAAATGATATACTAAAAAAACATATATTTGGTAAAGTTGCAGCATTTATGTATACAGTGGAATTTCAAAAGCGAGGCCTTCCCCATGCTCATTTTCTTATAATACTTAATGAGAATTACAAATTACTAACCCCAGAAGCATATGATCGATTCGTATGCGCGGAATTGCCAGATGAAAATGTAAATCCCTATTTATATACACTTGTTACACAACACATGATGCATGGTCCTTGTGGTAACTTAAATCCAACAAACTCATGTATGAAAAAGAAAGGACATTGTAAAAATAAGTATCCTAAAGAGTTTGTAGATCAAACCACTAAAGGAAAAAATTCATATCCAATATATAGAAGACGAAACACAGGCAAAAGTGTGAAAATCAGAGGACACTTTCTTGATAATTCATGGGTTGTTCCTTACAATCCATCCTTACTTTGTAAATTTAATTGTCACATGAATGTAGAAATATGTTCAGATATTAAAGTTGTTAAATATATTTATAAATATATATGCAAAGGACATGATAAAATAGCATTTCAGATACATAGTAATGATGCGAATTTAGAAATAGATGAAATAAAAGAATATCAATCTGCTAGGTGGGTATCACCACCTGAGGCCGCATGGAGAATATTTGCTTTTCCTATTAGTGAAATGAGTCCAAGTGTATATCATCTTCAACTACATCTTGATGGACAACAGTTTGTGTCCTTCAAAAGCACAGATAATATTAATAATATTATAAACAATCCCATGATTAAAAAAACAATGTTAACTGAATTTTTTTTTATGAATAAAACGAACAAAGATGCTGTAGACCTAAATTTACTATATCGTGAATTTCCAGAACACTTCGTGTGGTCAACAACAAATAAAGTGTGGACACGCCGTAAAAGGGGTCATGTTATTGGTCGTGTAGTGACATGTCATCCAACTGAGGGAGAAAGATACTATCTTAGATTGCTTCTAATGAATATAAGAGGGCCAAAATCCTACGAAGATCTACGAACTATAAATGGAGTACAATATAATTCATTTAGAGAAGCTGCAGAAAAAAGAGGATTATTACATTGTGATAACAATTTGATAGAATGCATGTCTGAAGCTGCAAGCTATCAAATGCCATCCAGTTTAAGGCAATTATTTGCCATGTTGTTGATTTATTGTAATCCAACAAATCCTAGAGCATTATGGGAAAGATATGAAAGTTCAATGTCAGAAGATTTTAAAAAGATTTTAAACATAAACGAAAGGGAAATTCGTTATAGAGTTTTAAGTTGTATTAATGATATTCTTCATTCAATGGGTCGTGACATCAATGAATTTGAATTAATTCCTGAATTCATAAAACCATCATCAATTGCACGGGAAGCTAAAGATGTTCATTATGAAAGAAACATTGTTGTTAGTAAGGAAGATTTATTATTAAAAGATAAATTAAACATCGAACAAAAAGAAGCTTATAATATAATTCTTGATAGAGTGTTATCAAATAAATCAGGTGCATTCTTTATTGACGGTCCTGGTGGAACTGGTAAGAGTTTTTTATATCGTGCTTTACTAGCTACAGTAAGACACATGGGATTTATAGCTTTAGCAACTGCAAGTTCTGGCGTTGCAGCTTCGCTTCTTCCTGGAGGTCGAACTGCTCACTCCCGATTTAAAATTCCTATTGAAGTTAATGAACATTTCAGTTGTAACATTAGCAAACAAAGTTCACTAGCATCTTTAATACGAGATGCAAAATTAATCGTTTGGGATGAAATTTCAATGGCCAAAAAAGGAATGATAGAAGCATTTGATTTGCTTTTAAAAGATTTAATGGAGACAAACATACTATTTGGTGGCAAAGTAATAGTTTTTAGTGGTGATTTTAGACAAACTCTTCCAGTAGTTCGCAATGGAAAAAAAGAAGACTTCATTCGTGAAAGCTTATTGTATTCTGAAATTTGGAATCAACTTGAAAAACTGAGATTATCAGAGAATATGCGTGCAAAAAATGATCCTAAATTCTGTGAGTATTTAATGAGAATTGGTGATGGAAAAGAAAAACAAAATGACTATGGAAAAATTGAAATTCCTCATTCTCTTCTTATTCCTTTTACTTCCGAAAAAGAATCGCTAAATGTTCTTTTTAAAAGTACATATCCTGATTTATATAAATGTGATTCAAATTCTTCATTTGTTACTTCTCGTGCCATTCTAACAACCAAAAATGATTTCGTTGATGAAATAAATAATATGTTAATTTCACAATTTTCAGATATTGAAAAAATTTACATTGCTATAGATGAAACTATTGATCCTAAAGACCAGAGTGAGTACGAAGATTTCTTACACACTTTAAATCCTTCTGGTTTACCTCCGTATAAATTAACTTTGAAGAAAAACTGTCCTATTATGTTATTAAGAAATTTAAATCCTTCTGAAGGTTTATGCAATGGAACACGATTAATATGTAATGATTTTAAATCCCACGTCATTAGTGCAACAATATCTAGCGGTGATTTTAAAAATACTCATGTATTTATTCCACGAATACCACTCATGACATCAGAGGATGAAAAATTACCTCTTCCTTTTAAAAGGACACAATTTCCAATACGATTATGTTTTGCCATGACTATAAATAAAGCTCAAGGACAAACATTAAATTTCGTTGGAATATATTTGCGTGAACCTATTTTTTCTCATGGACAATTATATGTTGCTCTATCACGAGCCAAAAATTCTAATAATGTTAAAATATTAATAAGACCACCTATAGCTGCCGACAATGATGATCACTCCACATATAATATTGTCTATGATGAAATTATTAAAAAAGCCTTCTCCTGAATTCATTTTATGCTTTTCAACGGTAAATTTAATATCCAATTTATTTCTACTTTATAATTTATAATATTTAATTAATTTATATTGTGTTCTCTCTATTCATTATATATTTATCTTTTGTTCATATAGTTGTAACACAATATTTAAAATTATAATATCTAATTTAAATGCAGATTCACTCACATGGCAAAAAGATTTGCAATCAATATGATCACTCCTCATACAGATGATTGGATTTGCAAAGTTCAAGTGGTCGATAAATCTCGACCCAAGGATAACAAAGAGAGAACAAAAAAATATCAGATTTTAGTTCTACAAGACGAAGAGGTATTAATTTTTTTATTAACATTTTTACTACAATTTTTTTTAGAATAATAAGGTAATGATAAATTTAATATTTATTGCTAATCAATTTTCTTTAAATTCTTTTACAGGAAAATCAAGTTCAAGGGATTATTTTCAATGCTGATATAACATTTTTTGAAAATAGAGATGTGCTTCTTCCGTTTAAAACTTATTTGATATCAGTTGCATATGTTAAGGAGCCACCTCTTGGATATGAAAATCCTCTTAACAAATTCACTTGGACCATTGATAAAAATACCATTATCGAACCAATTGAAAAGGTTATTCCTCCTGAAGATCCATTACCACCACCAACCCGGTTAACTCTTGCTACATTTGACACTTTGGAATATCAATCCAGAGAACATGAGTTTGGTATTCATTTTTAAAAACATTCTATGGTTTTATTATAATATGATCATTGCCATCATCTAATAACTCTTTTTTTTTAAATTCATTTATGATTTTCAAGATGTACTTGCTATTGTCATTAATGGTGGTCATCCAATAAGAACTACAAATGGAAGAAAAATTCAAGAGTTTATCCTCATGGACAAGCTGTAAGTACAAATTTAATTATTTGGGTTTTATTTTGAGTTTCTTCTGTGATTTTGTTATATTGAATATCCATTTTGTTAGGGTGACTCCATACATTTTCTACGTGTCTTTTTAAAAATGATACATTATCTCACTTAAACTTTTAAAATGAAACTATTTTTTCATCATATGTATACAGGGAAAAACCAACAAAATTGACACTTTGGGAGGATTACGTTGATAATGATGGAAATAGACTTTTTGAACAACTTCATGAATATCCAATCATTCTTGCTAGGAGAATTGGAAGAGCATCCCCAGGTAAAATTGCAAATAAAATTATTTTCCCTTTTAAATATTATTACATCAACAAAATTAAATTAAATATTTAAATGTATGTAGGAACATCAAATAAATTCAATGGTTTGACGAATAGATTCAATACCACAATTGCAATCAATCCTCCATACCCACAAGTTGCCACATTGAGAGCATGGTATTATTCATTTCTTAATTTTATTATACTATTAAATTTATTATATTATAAGTATAATACAACTATAAATTGATCTTCATAATTTTTCTTGTTTATAGGATCAAAACAATTGAACCAAAGCTTATTGATTATAAGATGAAAAGTACAACAACAATGGGTTCGATTTTGTTGATTCCATTTGAAGAAAAGGTCATATCTATCGCTAATATCCAGATGCAACCTCCTGTAAGAACAACAATAAGTACAATATTTCGCTATATTTATATAATTTTTTTTATCTATATCTATTTCTATTAAAAAATTAACATTATTGAATTTCAGGGACAAGTATTTTACATCGAAGCTGAATTGTCTCTTGTGAATAATGATCAACACTTTTGTGTTTTAGTATGCTCTAATTGCAAACAGTTGTTCACAAGATGTAATGTTCGGAGGGAAATCTATTGCATAAATTGTGATCGATCCACACATCTTATACCCAGGTTTTGATGCTCTTCCATAAATTATTTCACTAATTAAGATCATATATATTATTAAATCATAATATTAATTTAATTTAATATCTTTTACTGAATTATGTCTATTCTATTTATTTTTTATCTTATATATAATAGATGTCAATTTGAAGTTGTTATTAAGGACAACAGTGGTGAGACAACAGCCACCGTTTCAGATGAAATCGCAGAGAAAATGTTAAACCTCACTTCGGAACAAATTTATGAAATCAGAATTGTCAAGGTATTCATTATTTTAAACTCTGGTCAATCTTTTTCCTACTTTGAAGGTAATCTAATTAAATTTAATATTTTCACGGATAATGATGGCACTGGTTCTTGAATGAACAAGTAGGCTCTTTGCTCCAAAAGAGCCTCCTCTAAAAGCCATCAAGATTGTTTTTTCCGGAATTAATTGATGAAAAGAATCTTGTTAACTTCCCTATAGTTATATCTTTGGCTTGGGTTTATTGGAATTTTTTATTGATATTACATTGTTTTAGTGATAATAATAATAATATAGTGTCCCCAAACATGTATCTTTAGAAGTCCATGCAATGTTGTAACTTTTGATGTTGAAATTCAATACAATTGTTCGCTTCTATCTATGTTATTCTGGTCTTGGCTTGGTTGTTCTATAAAAATTTAGATCTTTGATATGAAATGGAGGAAAAAAAAGATTTCACATGAAATATGAAATGCAAGGAGTGTGTTTTTTTTTTTAAAAAAAAATGGTCATTTAAGAAGGTGACATCATGAGAAAAATAAGACGTAGGAAATTGGAAAAGTTTTTTTCTACTCTCTGAAGATTTATTTCTAAATCTTTTCTCCAATTCTTAGTCATATTATTAAAATTAACCAAATTTTCTATTTTTTTCAGAAAGAAACATTATCCTTACAACACATGCAAAATCAGTTGAAGGGTAAAATATTCAACATTCAAATGAAAAGACTATTCACAAAAAATGTGGATACATCACTGAAGTTAATCATTTTGTCTTACATGGAGAAACAAGTTGTGATTCAAAAATCACCACCATCTTCCACCATCGATGTTTCAGATGTAAAAAAATGCAGCATCGAACATCTTGATTCAGAGGGAAAAGAATATCCAAGCATGAGAAACAAAGGCAGTTCATCCTCACACAAGCATGGAATAGAAATGAAAACTCCTCCCTCAAAAAAAAACTAAAAGGTATTGAAATTATTTTTCAATCCAATACATTAGTTGTTTGTTTAATTTGATTGTTGACATGACTTTGATTATGATATGAAGCTTAAGATCTGCTTTGGTAGTAATAGTTGGAGTTCATTTTATTACTCTAAATTAGTAGTACGAATCAACAATTTTGATGCTTGAGATTGAAATGATATCTACATGATTAGTTATGCTCAAGTTTCTTAGTATACGAATTTTCCCTCAAATGTCAATATTGCAAAACCCAAAAAACAAAAAAGATGAATATTACACTAATGGTACAACAATTTTTTACATCATTTTTAGTGATTAATCAATGTTCCCTACACCTTCTGAGAGATTCTGTGACACCCTCTTTAGTACTTTTTATTTTTTTGGAATGTTCTTGAAATTTGGAGAATTACGAGTTCTTTTATCCACTTGTGAAGTGTGAAAGTCGACATGAGCGACTAATTTTGAAAAATAAGTTATATTCAAGTATTGATTTTTATTTGTTGAGTAAAAGATGCAAACTTTGCTATTATTGTGGAAAACATATTTGATGTATGCTACTGAGAATGGTTTGCATTTAGGGGCAAATTTATGGGAAAATTTTCTTTAGCTTTGTCTTCTATCGTGGGAAATCTATTTGCTGCTAATGCAGGCAAAAAGTTCAGGTTTCTTTAAAAAAAGATTTTCTGTTCAGTAAACGATTTTGAATTGCTAATGGTATATTTTCTACTTTTTTACTCCTCTTATTGCTACTTGGTAATTTCTTTCAAGCTGCCTACTCTTTCAGAATTTCCACATTTATGTTGTAGATATTTGTGGTCACTACTAAGCCAAATAGCCATCAACCTCTTGCAATATCTTAAGTTCTATTTGCTGAAGTTTCAAATTATTATATCTTTGCTTTACTTATTTTGACATTTAACCATTTAGCTGTTGCTTTGTTACTAAAACGCTTTGGTAATATGTTAGAATTCTAATTTATTCTGATATCCTCATTTGAAACGCCTATAATTCTTATATTTTTCCGAATATTCTCTAATAAATTCACTTACTGTTTCGCAAATTTACAAATACAGGATCTTTTGAAAAAATTGTTCTTGTTGCTGGTATTGGATATCATTTTGCACTCTTTTGCTGCTGCCAATGGATATCAAGTTTGGCGTTGTTTTGATTTTACTATTGGATGGATTATTTTTTGGGTCTTTTGGACAGATTGAACATGTTATTTGCTGTGATATTAGGTTAGTTTAACTAACTACTATCTTTGTTTTCTTACACTTATATCTTCTTTCAATACATATAAGGTAATATCAAAGTAATATGTTGTTACTTTAGTTTTCTATGAACTTTTATCTTTTCTTTTACTTGGTTATACTAAAATACCTTTATAATTTTTACATTATTTTGAACTTTGAGTTTCTAAACTCATTATGATACTGACAATTCATTTTTAATTTAAATTTAAATGTAATAGCTACTTCTGGTTAAGAATGTGTTTTGATGTTGTTATTGGATGGATTATTTTTTGGCTCTTTTATGCAGATTGAACATCTTATTTGTTGTGATGTTAGGTTAATATCAATGTAACATGTTACCTTAGTTTTCTATGAACTTTTATGTTTTATTTTCTAAGTTATACTAAAATATCTATATAATTTTTACATTATTTTAACTTTGACTTTCTAAAATTATTATGATACTAACATTTCATTTTTAATTTATATGTAACAGGTGCTTCTAATTAAAAATGGTGCAGGAAAAATTAATCACATCATTATAAATGCATTTATTACTGCATCTATTTTGGTCTACTTTGTAAATAATGTATTGATGTAATTAGTACTCCTTAAGTATCTTGTGTATATGAACAATAGGTTTGGCAGCTAAACTATGTTTGATGATTAAATCATTTATATTACGTTATTTTAAATTTCTACTAAGATTTTGCGTTGGGCCCGTGCTAGCACGGGCCATACTAATCTAGTATATATATATATATATATATATATATATAGTTTTATTAATTATCGTGATACACACGTTCAAAATGCGTATATTTAACTAGTATATTAAAAAAGACAAAAGGTCATTCTTCGAAACAAAGAAAGTAATTGATTTAGTTTGATCGCACTATCTTCTCTTTTTTCTATTTTCTCTTTTATTTATATTTTTATGTTTATAATAATTTTACTTTGTAACCTTTCTTCTTCTTTCTTTAAATTTTTCTTTTAAATTAATTGTGTAATATTATTTAAAGACGCTGAAAAATTATATAATTCATTCAGATATTATATTTACTAAAATAATACGATGCATATAATTTAATAGGATACATCACCAAATAATAGTCAAACAAAATGCATTCTAAATTACTCTTGTGATTCTTAATTGTTCTAAAAAGGTTAATAGACAACATAAAAATATGAAAATTAAAGTGCTTAAATATTAATATATGAATCAAACTTTCCATGATGAATATGTTATGAGTTGTTTGGTAGGTAGAGTACTGATGCATAGGGGGTATATCAGGGGAGGGCGGGGGCGAGGCATCAATTTCATGTTGATTCATATTTTTCTTTTGAAATCATGCTCCTTTTGTTCATCTATACTTGTTCACTATACTATTTTGGGACGTTCAACAATATTTGTCCAGTTTATTGTCACGCCCTGGGAGGGTACCCTTGGTGTGGCTAGCACTCAGAGACTATTGCTAGTCCCCAAGCGAACCACTTAGCCTCATCACATCATTCAATCCAATAAACTCTACTGAACAACGAAAATATAAGTAAATAATGGGCACATCTCACCTAAAGTCTCAAAAGAACATATAAAAAATGAAGGCTAGCAGAAAGAACTAGCTCACAATCTCAACATCAATGTTCAACCATTGTCTATGAAGCTTCTATCACTAATCATGTGGTGCCAATGACAGACCCATAACTACCCAAATCAAAATAAAATAAATATTCCAATCTAACTCTAAAGCATGATAAAATAAAAGTATTGGATCCTCCGGAGTATAGGAGGCTCACCAATCAGCTGAGAAACTTGGATCTTCAATGGAGCGCCTATTGACGATCCCTAATCCCTGTATCTGCATCATAAAATGATGCAACACTGAGTGGCGTCAATAGGTGGAATGTACGGTATGTTAAATAGCTGAATGAAACAGGACAAGTAGAATAATATGAAACAATATCGACCCAAACAATCATGGAATCAAATCATCAAATATCTATCTATGCAAGAAAAAGGAGTCGACAAGTGATCCATCAACCAATCAACCTCATCAATCAAATTGAAAACATCTCAAAGGAGCTCACCTCCTCTCATCTCATCTCGACTCAGAGTACTCAAGGTAGGAAATTTATAGGAGTTCCTCTTATCCGACAACAATCACTTATGAGCCAGTGAATGTACAACAATGTCACGCCCTGGGAGGCTACCTTTGGCGTGGCCAGCCCTTAGAGATTATTGCTAGTCCCCAAGCGAACACTTAGTCCCATCATATCATTTAATCGATAAACTCTACTGAACAGCGGAAAGTATTAGTAAGTAAATGGGCACATCTCATCTAAAGTCTCAAAATAAATATATATGAATAAAGGCTAGTAGGAAGAACTAGCTCACAAGTCTCAACATCAATGCTCAACCATTGTCTATGAAGCCTCTATTACTACTCATATGGTGCCAATGGCAGACCCATGGCTACCCAAAATCAACATAATGATATAGTGCAATCTCTAAATCTAAAGCAAGATGAATAAATTATAGTGGACCCTTCAAAGTAGGGGAGGCTCACCAAATTAGCTGCAAATCTCAAATCTTCAACAGAGTGCCTGTTAACGATCTCTAGTACCTGCCTCTGCATCATAAAACGATGCAGTCTAGAGTGGACATCAGTACTTGGAATGTACTGGTATGTAAAAAAGTCGAATGAAATAGAAACCGGTAGAATAGTTTGGAAGTAACATCAACTCAAAGTAATTATCAAAAGAACATCAAATCGTCAAATGTCTATCTATGCAAGAATAAAGAGTAGACAAGCGACACATCAATAACTCAAACTCATCAAAAGTCTCAACTCATCTCAAAGGAGCTCAACCTCCTCTAATCTCCTCTCATCTCATGGGAGCTCAGCTCCTCTCATCTCATCTCAGAACTCATCTCTGACTCGGAGTACTCAAATTTATTCTTATCTGACAATACTCACTTATGAGCCAGTGAATGTACAACAAGCACCTTGATGTTGCCACAGTGGTTCCAAACTTGCCAGGTAAGGAACGCTCAAAAACCATATCAGCTCACCCAATATGGAGTCAACTCAATAGGTCCTCTATTGCTTTCAGGGACCGTTACTCTCGAGGGAACCATAATATATGTGATGGTTTTATGCCTCTCCTACATTTGGCGATGTAGTTTGATGAGTTCGAGTCGGACTAACTCTCACTCTTTCGGTGCTCGATACTCCTCCCATGACTCAATGCTCATAAAACCTCCATCTCAGCCAATCTCATAGGGACTCACTCCCCATCAACGACCGGTATCTCATAGGGGCTTTAACCCTTTCATCAATCATCTCATAGTGACTTTTAACCATCTCATCAATTAATCTCATCAATCACTCAAGATTTAAAACAATCAGTAGGAAGCAATTGAATAGACACATCCGGTAGAGTTCATTTATAGATACTCATAAGACAATCAAATGATATCAATTAATCATAATCTCTCGTCACACTCAATAATCTCAACTCAAGGCTCTAGACTCAATTCTCAAGTTCATTATGCATGCTTCTTAATTTACTCATGTAGGGTTATGCAAATTCTTCAATGAAAATATTTAATTCATGAAAACAAATAGTATGATGATTATCAACATAGGAAGACATGAAATTTAAATCAAATTTTCAAGAAACATCATCAAGAAATCATGCATGTAGACTCTTGAACCATCAACTCATCTATGAGCTCTATGGGGCTCAAGAGAGAATAATCTCATGTTTTTAGTTTAGCCTTACATACCTGGGATGCAGCTATAAACCAAGCACGTCAAGGATCTCTTCTAAACTCCGTCAACTCAAGTTCTTCTCTTCTCTTCTCAAACCCTAGCCTTGTTAGATTATGGAATAGGACTTTGAATGGGGTTTTAGACCTTTTTTATGTCAAAACAACCTTATTAACACTGTTTTGCGCTTCGAATCGAAAAATTATCTTTTGATCGGGTCACTCTAAGAATCGACCGAGATCATTTTCCCACTCAATTTTGCGTGCTGATCACAAATCTGGCCTCAGATTTGCCATATGAGCATTAGAAGATGCATTTTGTGCATACCCTCTCTCTAGGGGTATTTTTTGTAATTTTACCGGGTGGTACAAACAATCACACTGCTGTTGCCACAACTGTTCCAAACTTGCCAGGTAGGGAACGAATTGAAACTATATTGGTTCACCCGATATGGAGTCAGCCGTCTATAAGTCCGCTATTGGTTTCAGGGAGTTCTAATTAAGAGGGAACCATAATATATGTGATGGTTCTAAGTCTCAACTATATTTAGCGACGTAGTTTGACGAGTTTAAGTTGGACTAACTCTCACTCTTTCAGTGCTTGATACTACTCCCATGACTCAATGCTCATAAAACCATCCATCTAATCAACTCATAAGGACTTTGTCCCTATCATTTATCAATTCGATAGGGTTTTAACTCTCTCATCAATAAACATCTCATAGAGACTTTAGCCCTCTCATCAATCAACATCTCATAGGGACTTTAGCCCTCTCATCAATCAATGTCATCAATGACTCAAGATTTAGAACAATCATTATTGACCAATCAAATAGACACATCGGTGGATATCATTTATTAGAGACTCAAAGAGCTATCAAATTCTATCAACCCATCATTATTCTTTCATAATAATCATAATCACAATCATAATCGACAATCTCACTCAAGGCTCTAGACTCAATTGTTAAGTTCATTATGCATGTTTTCAAAATAGTCATTTAGGGTTATGCAATTCTTCATGAAAATGTTCAATTCAAGAAAACAAGTTTATGATAATCGTCAACATAAGAAAATATATGGATTTAAATAGATTTTCAAGAAAAACCATCAAGGATTCCTATATATAGACTCTCCAAATCATCAACTCATTTGTGACCTCTATGGGACACTCGAGAGAACAATCTCATGCTTCTAATTTAGGCTTATATACCTAGGATGAAGCTATTAATCAATCACGTCAAGGATTTCTTCTCAAATTGCTCAACCTCAAGCTTTCCTCTCTTTCCTCAAGCCTTACCCTTGTTAGATTATGGAATAGGACTTAGAATAGGGGTTTTAGACCCTTTTTACGTCAAAACAACATTATTAGATCATGTATGAAGTTTGGGAGGGGTTGGGAAAAAATTGGAAATTTTCCCAGTTCAGAGAAGCTCAGTTCACGATGCGGACTGGTCACATACTGTGCATTATTTGAAAAAGATTCTGAATAAGTTTTCTCAATTCCATCAAAAAATTTCAAAAAAATATAAGTGCAATTCCGTGACACAGGCGCGAGGCACTCCTGTTGCGCACCAACACTGTTTAGCGCTTCGGAACAAAAAATTATCTTTTGATCAGGTCTCTCTAAAAATCGATCACGACTATTTTCCCACTCAATCTTTCATGTTGATCATAAATCCGGCCTCAGGAAACCATGTGGACCGGACGGTTCTACTCTTTTCCCATTTCATTAATGGCGATTATGTAATTTTGGTCTATTTTAATTATAAATTATGACCTTTTACCTATCCTAAACCCCTAATTCAGCTGATATCCCTCCCCTCTCAATTCATTCTCCTAAAACCTTCTACCCCTCATAAGATCACCTCCCAAATACTCTCTTCTCTCCCCTCTCAAAGTTCAGGGCTAGGGTTAGTTGAAGTTCAAATTCAAGCTAAATCCTTCCCCAAATTCAGCTCCTCAATCAAGGTATGTGGGATTAATTCTTGGTCCCTTTCAACCAAGAAGACCCAAAATTCCTTTCATTTGATTTTATGAATTTTAATTCACTTTAAATATGGGTTTTCGTTATTTATTTTTATTAAATCCAATTGATGTATGAGTTGTACATTACCATGATCTTAATTTACTTTGATCACTATTATGATGAATTATATTGAGTTATGAAGTTATGAACATGCATTTCCCCTTTTAAAGTTGATTTATGCATGGGTGACTTATATTATGATTTAGATATTGATTTAATTATGGGTTTATTCAATTTCATATTATGATGGTTTTAACTTGAATCTATGTTAACCATGCTATCCTCACATCATGCATTGCATTACATTCATGAGCATTGGTATATTGAAATTATGAAATGGGTTAAAACCAATTATATTTTATGAAATGATTATGATATAGTTTTGGTAAGGCATTGGTTATGACAAGGATGTGATCACATACATGTCATATGATTATGGCTCTTTGAGCATTCTGGGTGCTTGCACCATTTTGTATAGGTAGATGAGTTATTCCTTCTATGAGCATTATGATTATAAATTATGGTTTGGCTTTTGAGCCTAAATGTGCATTGAACGGTTTTGAAATGAATGTTGTATCTCTTAAAAGCACGTATATGTATAAGTATTCATGTGGGATGTTTAGACTTAGCACCAATCGATTGGGGGTGTCAGGGCTATCCCAAAGAGGCACTCTCCCTTTCCTTGAACTATGTGCCAAAATAGGAGTGTTATCCATTAATGAAAAGATCAGGTCGTAAGGAATGGTTATTCGTTTATTATGTTTATGTTTATGATATGATATGATTATGGAAAATCCTTCTGAAAAGTGTGGTCGTAAGGAAAGTGACCATCCACCGAAAAGCGTTGTCGCAAGGTGTGATGTAAATTACCTTTGGCAAGTAATCTTCTCCTACCAATGGGAATTCGTTATCGGACTAATTCATGTGATAGCTCACATCGGTTTGATTTGTTGGTTATAGTCCATCCCCACTATATATATGAGCATTGTTGCATTTCATGCATCATAAATTTTATGGCATCTTGTATATATTTCCATTGGATATATGATTCTTTCTATATTATGTGCCCTTGTCATCTAACATTTAAATGCAAGTTTGGTAAGTCATATGCATTGCATGACCGTATACTTAGTATATTCAAACATACTGAAGCATACTCTATGCCTAAATGATTTTACCATGTAGGGGTCGAGCACTTTGAGTATCAACCGTTTGACGAGTAGCCCGATCCAGAAGAGTATTTGTCATGAATCTTATTTTTCGAGGACAAGACATCTCCCTTTACCCTTACTAGCTTCGAGTTCCTTTTTCATTTGAGGGTAAGCCTGGAACATGTCTTGGCCCCCGCTCCATCTTGATTAGAGACATTCGTTGGACAATATGTAGACTCTTATGAAAACCTTATGTTATGCGTGGTATCTGGCTGATTTATGGGAAATTTGTATTTGATATGCATATTGTGGTGTAGAAATGTGGAAGGTCTCTAGCCTCGTATTTCCCCATAGTGTGAGTCCTATTCTCCTGTCCCTTAGAACTTTGTGTAACTATTTGAATGTTCTTCCCAAACCAATGATGTGAGGCTTGTTTGGGGACTCTCAGATTCCCATTTGTCATGTCACATCTAGGCCCTACTCCCGGGTCACATCTAGGTTTATAAAAATGGTCCTTGGAGTCCAACATACCGCGTCAAGTAGAGTCCTATTCATGGGTGTGAAGTGCACCATGCCTATGAGTGGGAGGCTACGAAGGCGTTCTAGGAAATACCTCACTTCTTTATGTCTTATGTCATGCTCTGTCTAGTATAATTGGTTCCCTTATTTTGACGGTGTAATCATATAAAATTTATTAAAATAAAATTTTTATAAAATGATTCAAATTATATTAAAATCAAGAAATATTAGTCCAAACAAATATTATGGATTAATATAATTGATTCTTTTAATTAAGTCCAATAAAGTATGGATTTAATTAAAAGGCCAAATTAAATTATTTGGGCTACAAAAGATAACCCATTTTAGTAGGCCCAATATCCTCTCATCCAGGAGGCCGATCTTGGTGCTACATGTCAAATGACATGGCACCCAAGTCAAACAAATAAGCAAATAGGATCATGTCATGTGTCAAAATGACAGGCCCATTTCATTAAAGCCCAATATGCCATGTCACTTAAATCTGATTGGCCGGGAGAAAGCTCGATTCCATTATGACTCGTCTATTCTACAACTACATATGGGGGTCCTCATAATTCAAAAGCATATCAAGAATTCTAACAAAAATCTAGAGAGAACTCGTGGATCAAACGTCACAAATTTCTCTACAAATTCAAGAATTCAATCATTCAAGTTCAAGAACAAGCTTAAAAGCTCTTGAACTCAAGAACAAGATCAAGATCAAGATCAAGAACAAGCTCAAGATCAAGATCAAGAACAAAAACAAAATCAAGATTCAAGATCGGATTCAAGAACAAGCTTGAGAGCCCTTGAATTTACACTTGGAAAGGCGAATCAGAGGATTCGTAGAGATTTTAACACTCACACATTAAAATCAAATACTACGATTGTTGGGATATTTTCATTCTTGATTGTTATTTTCTTGATGCGAATTTTATTGTCTACGAATTCTGGCATGCCCGGTGGGATAATCTTTACTTGTCAGTTCAACTTTTTGAAAATCTAAGAACACTGAAATGGCTTCCAAGAAGATCTCCCAATCAAGGTCCTCCAAGGTTGCTGATTCCAAATTCTTTGCTAAAGTAGAGGGAATCTTGGGTATCACTTTTGGAAGCATTGGAGCTGTTACAAGAAGCAAAGCTACTTTTTGGGACAACAAACACTGTGAGTGTCATCCGCACCAACTCCTGATTTTGGATCTTCAACCCCAAAGGAAGCGAGGTTCCCTGCAAACGCTTTAGAAGGAGGAAGCAGTATTGCTGAGAAGATCAAGCAGACTTTGGCTCTGCTTGAGGTCTTCGGTTCCAAGAACTCCACTACAAAGAAAGACCAGGACTCGTCCAATGAATATTCTCCATACACATTGTGTAATGTGAGCCCTCTGAAGATCAACTTCCACAATAATCCATGCTACTCTTCAATGCCTCCAACATTCATTTAAGCGATGACAACTAACGGTTTGTCCAATTGCAAATCTAGTAAAGATGGTTGAAGGATTGACCAAGCATATACAATACCAAGAGACTCGCATCAATAATTTGATGGATAGGGTAGATGATTTACTAGATGGGGAATCTAGCCATGCACCTGGAAAGGGTATTGAGATTCAAGAGACTGAAAATCCTGTAAAGCGAGTACCGACTATCATGGAGCTGCCAGTTTCTGTCGAAGGAATGATCCCACTTGATCAATTAAAAGAGTTCATTGAAGGGACCATTAAAGACAAGTATGAAGTCTCCACAAGGTCTTCCCATACGTATGCTAAGCCTTACACTGCAAGGATAGATAGCCTCAAAATGCCTACCGGTTATCAACCCCCTAAATTTCAGCAATTTGAAGGCAAAGAAAATCCAAAACAGCACGTTGCACACTTTGTGGAGACATGTAATAATGTGGGAACCTATGAAGACCATCTCGTCAAACAATTGGTCCGCTCTTTGAAAGGAAACGCCTTTGACTAAAGCTCATTGAGTTTCCAGCGATGAAATGACCTAATGAAGCTGGGAAGACTGATGACCCAAATTATTGCAAGTATCATAGACTCGTAGGTCACCCTCTCAAAAAGTGTTTTGTCTTCAAAGACAGGGTTATGCAATTGGTTAATGAAAAGAAGATTGTCCTTGATGATGGAAAGGCAATCTCTAATCAAATCTCTATCATGTTCAGCTCGCTTGACCCAATTCAAGTATATACACTTGATGAAGAAGGACCATTAGAGAAAGAAAAATCGCAAATCGGTACAGATGATAATGAAGGTTGGATTCTTGTGACTAGGCGGAGACGCAACAAGACAAGACCACGGGAAAAATCACTTCAACAATCGATCAGACAAAGGATAGTAAAGAGAGCACACAAGCAGAAGCCGATCAGGCATCCAAAGGGGCCAAAGGTAGAAATGCATCACCACCAGAAGCCGCGACGTCCTGTGACCCTGGGGAATTCTTACCAAGCTGGTTCTGTGTGAAGTCCATTCTAGATAATGTTGAGGTATCATGCTTTAGTGCTGACCTGGGAGAGAAAATAAATAGAACTTCATCGAAGGTATCCCCTACTAATAAACATGAAGTGGTGGGAGAAATTCCACCAAAGGAATCTCCTCCACCTTCTGAAAAGCCTGTGGAACCCTCTTCT
This sequence comes from Solanum rostratum, assembly GCA_029948455.1. NCBI lineage: Eukaryota > Viridiplantae > Streptophyta > Magnoliopsida > Solanales > Solanaceae > Solanum > Solanum rostratum. Next base: position 25,799,853 of record CM057049.1, read on the forward strand.
CAAGAAGTACGTGCATGTGACACAAAGATCACATTTACAGACGAGGATCTTCTATTTGGTGAAACTCTACAAAAACGTCCTTTGTATATAGTGGGTCATGTTCTAGAGAAGAGGATAAATAACATTTTGATAGACGAAAGGTGTGGGGTTAATATTTTACCCATCCATACGTTGAAAGAGCTTGGCATTATGACTGAAGAGCTTAACGAAAGTCGTTTATTGACACAAAGATTTAATCAAGGGAGACAGAGGTCCATAGGCTCATTTAAGCTGGATATTCATATGGATGATTTGCACAAGTTCATGGATGTATATTATTGATGCAAAGACTTCATATAATATATTATTAGGAAGGCCTTGGGTGCACGAGAATTGTCTCATCTTCTTACTATCAATGTATGAAGTACCTAGAAGATAGAATTGAAAGGAATATAGTTGCTGACAATAATCCTTTCATTGAAGTAGAATCACACTTTGCGAAGCAAAGTTCTATTTGAAGAGTTATGTCATGAAAGGGGAAAAGCTTAAGGGTGTCAAACTGACCAAGTCTGATAGGCTTAAAGTCAAAGCAACCAATGTGGCTTTTGAAAGGGCCAAAGTTGATACTGGGGAGGTTAGTACTTGTCCAAATAAGGGGAAGACCATGCCCTCGAAAATAAAGTTATCCGCTACACTCTGTTATGTCCCAAAGGTGAAGAAAGAGGAGGGTCAATCATCTAATGTACAAGGGAACGTATTAGGAGGGTTGACTCTTCCTATCAAACGCATCGATGCAATAAACTTTTCTTCAAAGCTGTTGAGAAATTTTATGGCTTAAAATCCACCACAAGATACATCATTCCCAACAAAACGTACAGAAGGCTTTGATCTAAATGCTTACAAGTTACTTGTAGAGGCTGGGTATAACCCCGATGAGCCATCTAGGCTCGGGAAACTCCTATCGGAAGGCACAACTAGGCAAGCATGTGAAGGTTTAGACTATAGCCAGGTGCGCATCTCCATAAGAAGGGCAAGCAATAACCATATCACTATAGAAGATAAGTGTGCTTCTTCTAATAAATGACTTTCTGTCTTCGATCGACTTGGAAAACCTGCAGCAAGGACTTCTGTGTTTGAGAGGTTAGGCCCATTGAAAAGCAGAATAAGCCTTGAAGAAGTCAGCTAAGACTAACGACTCTTTCTTTACTTATGATCCAAAAAGATTTTGAAAGAGTAATCCCTTCCGGGATGAAGCGACGAGCGGAACTCATAGTTTCATGTAAAGAGGTAATAAAGGCAAAAGCTGACACTGTAGTTTACACCATAAAGTGCGAGGAAGATGAAGAAAGCGTAGCCTCCTCTTGTCATGTTACAACTCAGATTAAGAATGATGCCTTGTGTCAACTGAGAATTGATGAAGAGTTCGGAGGTATTGCTTGGTGCCATCATATTTCTATTAATGATAATGATCCATAGGAAGAGGAGGATGCTAGAGATGCTCCACTAGAATTTGAAGAAGGAGTAAGGACCACGATCGATCCCTTAAAAGAAGTTAACCTTGGCACTGATGAAGACCCAAGACCAACTAACTTGAGTGCTTCCCTAGAAGCTGATGAAGAAATGGCTTACACGGATATATTCAAAGAATACAGGGATGTCTTTGCTTGGAGCTATAAAGAAATGCCTGGTTATAATCCCAAGATTGTGGTCCATCAATTAGTAGTCAGGCACAATACTCATCCTGTCAAGCAGGCTCAAAGACGCTTCAGGCCAGACTTGGTTCCTTTAATCGAGAAAGAAGTTAACAAACTCATTAAGGCGGGCTTTATTCCTAAAGTTAAATACCTCACTTGGATTTCAAGAATTGTTCCTATAAGGAAGAAGAATGGCTAAATTCAAGTTTGCGTTGACTTTAGATATTTCAAAAATGGATGCCCTAAAGATGAATTCCCACTATCCATCCTAGAGCTGATGATTGATGCTACAACTGGTTATGAGGCAATGTAATTCATGGATGGTTCTTCTAGCTATAACCAAATTCGTATGTCAGCAAAGGATGAAAACTCACAGCATTTCCTGCTACAAGGTGATTGCTTTTGGTCTGAAGAATGCTGGTGCCACATATCAAAGGGCTATGCAAAATATATTGGATGATTTACTCCACAAAAATATTGAGTATTATGTTGATCACTTGGTGGTGAAGTCAAAAAGAAGGAGCGACCATTTGAAAGACTTGAGAATGGTGTTTGAGTTACTTCGAAGATATCAACTGAGGATGAATCCACTAAAGTGTGCCTTTGGGGTTGCTTCTGGAAAGTTTCTTGGCTTCATCATGTGACATAAAGGGATTGAGATTGATCAAGCCAAAGTCGATGCAATTTTGAAGATGCCCGAGCCTCGAAACATTCATAAGTTGAAAAGTCTCTAGGGAAAATTAGCCTACTTGAGGAGGTTCATCTTGAATCTAGCTGGAAGATGCCAACCGTTCAATCATCTCATGAAGAAAGGTGTCCCTTTCAAGTGGGGTCAAACATGTAGTAAAGCCTTTGAAAGTATCAAAGCATATCTGGGCGAGACCTCCAGTCTTAGCAGCTCCTATACCTGGAAAACCTTTGATTCTTTATATTGCGGAGCAAGAAAGGTCTGTGGGAGCCTTACTAGCCCAAGAGAACAATGAAGGCAAAGAAAATGTCTTTTATTACTTAAGTAGAATGATGATACCAAATGAGCTGAATTATTCACCAATCGAGAAGTTGTGTTTGGCGTTGGTCTTCTAGATTCAAAAAATGAAGCACTATTTTCAAGCTCATACTGTCCATCTTGTTTCTAGAGAAAATCCCATCAAATTTGTTATGTTGAAGCCGGTTCTTAGTGATCGACTAGCAAGGCGGTACCTTCAGTTCCAACAATTTGAGATTGTGTACATCGCTCAAAAGGCTATGAAGGGACAAGCATTAAGGACTTTTTTGCGGACCATTCTATACCAGATGAATGGGAATTAACTGATGAGCTTCGTGATGAAGATGCAATGGCATAGAGATCCAATCCCCTTGGAAAATGTACTTTGATGGGGCTGCACATTGTGGTGGAGCTGGTGCAGGAGTGGTGTTTGTCACTTCCCAAGGAGAGGTCTTACCGTTCTCCTTCACATTGAAACAACGTTGCTCCAACAATGTTGCAGAATATCAAGCACTAATACTCAAACTCGAAATGGCCATAAAAATGAAGCAATCACAGTTGCAAGTTTTTGGTGATTCTCAATTGGTGATTAAGCAACTCTTGGAAACTTATCAGGTCAGGAAGCCTAAGCTACACTCATATCACTGTTATGCGCAAAGGTTGATAGGAAGGCTTGGAAATGTGACCCTCCAACATATTCCAAGAAAATAAAATAAAACAGTCAATGCCTTAGCTGCTCTACTCTCAACTTTGACTCTTCCTGATCAGATGCAAGTTACTATTTGCCAAAAATAGACAGTACTATTATTGGATGAAGACGAACTTGAGCATGTTGTCGCAGTTTCTAAAGCCATTAAAGAGGACCGGCGACAAGCTATCATCAACTACTTATGTTACGAAATACTTCTAGAAGATGCTAGAAGAAGAACTGACATTCGTCGTCGGACACCTTATTTTCTCTACTACAAGGACACAGGAATGCTCTTGCTGTGTTTAGGGGAGGAAGAAGCGACTCAATCTTCGTAAGAGGCAGATTTAGGAGTGTGTGGATCATATCAGTCCGAGCCAAAGCTCCACTTTCACATAAAAATAATGGGGTATTATTGGCCAACCATGGTAAAAGATTGCTTAGATTATGCTCGAAGGTGCAAGGCTTGTCAATTCCACACAAACTTTATACATCAACTGCCTGAAGTTTTACACCCGACTATTGCATCTTAGCCATTCAATGCTTGGGGACTAGATGTTGTTGGACCACTGCCAAAATCTTCTGGCGGACACTTGTATATCTTGGCTGCGACAAATTACTTCTTAAAATGGGCCGAAGCTGTAGCTCTCAAAGAAGTCAAGAAGGAGAATGTTGCAAACTTTATTCGAGTAAACATTATCTACCGATTTGGCATCCCACGATACATAATAACAGATATTTGCAAGCCATTTGATAACAAGTTGATGAATATAATATGCGATCTCTTTGGCTTCAAGAAGCAAAAATCTTCTGTGTATCATGCTGCCGCCAATAGTCTGGCCGAAGCATTCAATAAGACTTTATGCAATATTTTGAAGAAAGTGGTCTCTACGTTCAAATGATACTGGCATGAAAGAATGGAAGAAGCCTTCTAGGCATATAAGATGACATATCGTATACTGACTCAAGCAACCCCATATTCGCTTGCTTTTGGAGTTGAAGTGGTCCTGCCACTTGAGCGTCAAATATCGTCCTTGAGACTGGCTATCCAAGAAGGGCTAACTAAGGAAGAAAATGCTCGACTACGTCTTGACGAGTTAGAAGCACTTGATGAGAAGAGATTAGAAGCCCAATAAAATCTTGAATGTTATCAAGATCGCTTATCTCGTGCTTTCAATAAAAAAGTTCGCTCGAGGTATTTTCAAGTTGGAGACCAAGTTCTCGTAGTAAGAAGGCCCATTATCACCTCACATAAGTCTGGGGGCAAATTTACCTCAAAGTGGGATGGACCATATGTAGTGCAAGAAGTATACCCAAATGGTGCTTATAAGCTTGTCGATGCAGATGGCATAAGGATCGGCCCTATAAATGCAAAATTCCTTAAGAGGTACTATCCTTGAGGAAAATTATGCTCCTTGAAATTTGGGTATAAAAATGCATGATACTCTTGGCCCACAAGAATATAAACTGTGTACGACACCCTAAAAAAATCCCCCAGAACTACGTTATGACTTGATCCTCTTCATTGAGGTACGCAAGCACTTGGAATTACATTTCCAGTTCAATTGCATGAGTGTTAAAAAAATCATATGTCCCTACTGGATTTCTTATGGAGGCAAAGCCCTATGGAACATGAGTCTCTTTGATGACATTCTTGAGGTTTACAAATTTGATCAAGTTCGCAGGTTGAAGTTCTCAAGTTCCCCAAGTGTCCAAACTAAAGTCCCCAAAGTCTACATGTTGGTTATCAAATTAAGCGAGTGCACAAGTGATGGTCCTGAAGTTCTTAAGTTTTGTATGGATATTCCCGAAATTTATCCATTTGGTGAGTTATAACATTAAGTTGCGTAAAATTTGCAAAGGTGAATGCACAAACTTCAAAGGGAAAGGACTTTTATTATTTTCATTCTTACTAGCATGCCAAACGTGAATTAAGTTTGAATTCCTAAAGCTCGCGGCAAAAGATAACATGTGAAGAACTTCAAGTCAAAACCACAAATGCAAGATGTGAGACAAAAAAATTAGAGAAATTCTATTGCTATAAAATTGTCTAACATATCAATCTAAATCTTGAGGAAATAAATTAAAAAAAGAAAAATTATGGAACCTAATCTAAGCATAATTTATAGTTGATCAAATCTTGACGACTAGCCTTTAAGCACTCTTTCCCATGCTCCAAGCGAGTCTAATCTTCAGTCATCAATAAGTCCATGTTATCATAAGAGGACACCTCGTTCTCAGCAACTAGGATCTTGGCTCGAAACTCGTCAACCTCCTTCTTGGCAACATCTACGAAAGCCTCAAGTTCCTCACGTTCTGCTTCTAGAGTTGCTAACTTCTTCTTGACCTTCTTTACTGACTTTCTTTTAGAAGAAACATGTTTAGTCTTCTCGCCCTCCTTTGCTCTGAGTGACTCAAGACCCTCCTTGGCCTTAGAAAGCAATTCCAGCTTCTTGTCCTCATGCACCGTATCTACAAAATTGGAGCGCTTTTGATCATAGGAGGCAGCCAGCTCGAAGAGAGAATCCACTTAAAGCTTCAAGGGTGAAAGATCTATGAGACACGTCTCACTCATCTCTTGGAGAATCTCATAAATATCTTCTTTATAGGATGAGATTGAGTCTAGAGAAGTTCTAGAGAGTTTGCTACAAATCTCGTCCTAAAGGCCCAAGATATACTTCTTTTTATGAGTGGAAACAACGCTTTTTCCTTCAAAAATAGACTTGACCCCACCTCCCTTTGAAAGGAGTGGAGGAGTGCTACTCGAATCGAGGGTCAACCCTTTTAAAGTTTGATCATAAGATGTGATTGCAATTCTCGGCTCTTACTCAATAGCTAAAGTTGACTCTGCCTTGGGTTTTGATGTCGGGATGGATTTAACACTAACTTGCGGCCTCTCTTGTAGTGATTCCTTTGGATTCTCAACAACATTTACCTACACAAAAAGGGAGGAAAGAAAATTAGCAAACTACTTAACCATGAATTTTTCCTAAAAAAAATTGAGATCAAAAGGAAAACCTTTTTGCTCTGAATAGCTAATGTTTTTGGAAGACCATCAAGGCCTTGTTCTTCCACAATCTCCAACTTAATAGCCTCAAGCGCAATCGGTTCATGTCTCTTCCTCTTCCAACATTGATCTCCATTGCTACTTTTGCTCGTCTCTTGAGAGGCTTGCTTTGTGGATGGAAGAATTAAGGGGCATCTCTTCATAGGATTAGGAGCACAGGCTACTTCTTTCTTAGATCCCTTAGAGGACTTGAGCCTCTTACTTTGAGGTCATGGGGCAAGTGGAGCATCAATTTGTAAGAGCTCCTCTCCGGTGTCTGGACCTTTCTCCTCTGAAAGAGTGGTGAAGTTTGGCCCAGCCTTTTCCATTAAAGTTCCCAAATGATCCTCAAGAAACTTTCCATGGGATTTTTCCCACCAAGAAAAATATTGAGTAGAGTAAAGTCTCTTCGCAGAAGCAACCGCAGGTTAAAATGTCGCTCTTGACATAGTATTACGTGAGACACAGATTCTCCAATACCTGAGTCCCTTATCAAGAGATTCAACACAAATATTCGGATCGAGGTAGCCAGGAGTATCTTGATGGAACCCAAACTGATGACTAAATCGGTGGGGACTATATGGCTTAATAAAGAAGAAGTCTCCCTTCCTCAAGGAAAGATAATTAAAGAGAAGGCTCATAAAATAAGATGAATCCAACTCTGAACCTTTGTTATCATCAACATAATAAGTTTGGTGAGGCCTGTTAAGCATGGTTGCATTCCACACAAGGCTTTCACCTAGATGGACATGCTTTTGTGCCTCATCCTCGTCAAAATATTTTGCAGCAACCTTGCAAGAATATGTCACCATCCATGGGAGAGAAGGTCCACCGATAAGAGGATAATGTGTCTTAAGATAATGAGCAAGCCAACCATAAACATAATGAATGGGGAAAGAAACTTTAATATGATCAAACTGTGAAGAATTTGAAATCTTATTTAAGCCACGATAGATGCTTGCTAAGACTGGGACCGCAAGGCTAACCCTTCGACAATTCGCCATCAAGTTTTCCATCTTAAAAGTTTCATGCAGAATAAGCTTTCCCTCTTCAGAAGGAAATACAAAGACACATAACCAACATGACAAGAATGCTGCCAAATAGGTCCCATATTTTTGGTGTTCTACTCCAAGCATAGAAAATGTCATCTCTTGAGAGCTTAACTATGTGTTCACCTCCATTGATATCTCACCTGTAGGGTTATGCATAGATGCTAGGGGTCGAACCTTCTTCTCTTTTTTAGGAGGAACTAGCTCATACTTGATGTCTTGTTTACACCAAAATTGTATCCAGTTACTAAGAGAGACCCCCACGCTATTACCTGTCTTCACTATAAGGTGATGAAAGGCGGCAAATAAATAATCACAGGTTTGAGGAAGAAATCTATCCTTTATGGCATCATGACTAGTAAACTCTTTGGAATTAGGTATCACTTCTTCATAAGGACAACCACTGATCGATAAGCCGCCAAAGATATATAAATCTCAAAGGGATATAAATGCTTCTCCAATAGACTTAAGTAGTGTATTTGTTTGGGGATACCAAGCCTCACAAAAGGCCTGCACGATATTGGAGTTCTGATCATAAGTAAAAAAGAGAAGCAATGATAGCATCGTGGAGGTTAGCATCGTTCAAGCTCGCCCCATTTTTGCTAAGGACATCTTCTGTCCATTCTCTATATCCCAGAATGCAATAAGATTCACCTTCGAACAAAATCTTATCTCCCTAATGTAACCCTTCTTGAATCATGTGGCGCCCTAAATTTGGGAGAGTGCTTGCCAAATTAGTGCCTTGAAGATTTGGTTTCTCGAGATACCATACTTTGGAAGCTTTGTTAGATTTGTGGTCGTTTTCATAAGTGCAATCTCCCTAGTTAAGTGTGTTCGTCAATTGTGGCCATGCATCAGCATAACGGCCAATAAAGGTTCCTGGACTAAAATTTTGGTCTCTGCCTTGCTATCTTGCATCCAAATTATGAGGTAGCTAAGTCCGAAAGATGAGAAAGTATAGTGCTTGAAGTAGACCATTGTTAGGTTGCATAAAAGGAAAAGTGTTACCCTTCATCAATGAGAGCACGCAAAAATATAAAAAGGGAATGAGAATTGAAATAAAAGAATATGGCTAATTGGGGGTCCCTTATGTTTAAACATTTAGAACAACGTAAAGCCTCGGGTTGTTGTCCCCTATGTTTAAACATTTAGAACAGTGTAAAGCATCGTGTTGTTGGTCCCCTATGTTTACACATTTAGAACAGTGTAAAGCCTCATGTTGTTGGTCCCCTATGTTTAAACATTTAAAACATCGTAAAGCCTCGCATTGTTGGTCCCCTATGTTTAAACATTTAGAACGGCATAAAGCCTAGCATTGTTGATCCTCTATGTTTAAACATTTAGAACAGCGTAAAGCCTCGTGTTGTTGGTCCCCAATGTTTAAACATTTAGAACAACGTAAAGCCTCATGTTATTGGTCCCCTATGTTTAAACATTTAGAACAGTGTAAAGCCTCGCATTGTTGGTCCCCTATATTTAAACATTTAGAACAGCGTAAAGCCTCGTATTGTTAGTCCCCTATGTTTAAACATTTAGAACAGCGTAAAGCCTCATGTTAGTGGTCTCAAGGCGTGAGTGCGGATTTATCCCTCTACACCCCAAGATGAAATTTTTGTGATACAATGGATCTTAAATCCACAAACATACAAAAGAAAAAGGGGAGAAAAAGAACGAAGCAGAATACAATATATATATATATATATATATATATATATATATATATATATATATATATATATATATATATTTGTACCTCGCACTTTGAAGCTCCACGTCTCATTCTAAAGATTGTTTGAAGAGAGAAACTCTAAATCCTTGAATGTGGATACTAAAAGAATAAAGAGCGAGGTCTATTTATAGATGTTCAAGCAATCTATGTTCTACACTATCTATATTTTTTATTATGCTTTAAAGAGAAATTCTAATACAACACAAAATTCACTACTTATTTTCTCTACTTTAATTGGAAAAGAACAAGAAAAAGGAAAAATGAGTCCTAATAGAAGTCAAATAAGAAAAGGAAAAAGGGATCCTAGTAGAAGTCAAATAAAGAAGGAAAAAAGGAGCCCATTCACGTGCTCCTATGTGAATGAAAATAAATTCCCAACATTACATCACTCTCTTCACATGTCCCTATGTCAATTGGAAAAGAAAAATTTCTAACATTACATGATTGTTTCAAAAATCAATTAAAATAACTTCATGTATAAAAAAACCTATACAGAATATTTTGATCACTAAGTGGCGTCAATATAATTTAATCATTCATTAACACTTCAAGCCTAGTCTTTAAAAGATAAAATATCTCGACAAGACTTGAAGTAGGGGGCATTTGTAATCATACAAAATTTATTAAAATACAAATTTTATAAAATGATTCAAATTATATTAAAATCAAAGTATATTAGTCCAAACAAATATTCTAGATTAATATAATCGATTTTTTTTAATTAAGTCCAATAAAGCATGGATTTAATCAAAAGGCCAAATTCAATTATTTGAGCTACAAAAGATAACCCATTTTAGTAGGCCCAATATCCTCTCAAACAGGAGGCCCATCTTGGTGCCATGTGTGAAATGACATGGCACGCCAAGTCAAACAAAGAAGTCAATAGGATCATGCCATGTGTCGAAATGACAGGCCCATTTCATTAAAGACCAATATGCCATGTCACTTAAATCTGATTGATCGAGAGAAAGCCTGATTCCATCATGACTCCTCTATTCTACAACTTTATATAGGGGTCCTCATAATTCAAAAAATATCAAGAATTCTAACAGAAATCTAGAGATAGCTCGTGGATCAAACGTTACAAATTTCTCTGCAAATTCAAAAATTCAAACATTCAAGTTCAAGAACAAGCTTAAAAGCTCTTGAACTCAATAAAAAGCTCAAGAACAAGATCAATATAAAGAACAAGCTCAAGAATAAGATTAAGAACAAGAACACGAACAAAATCAAGATTCAAGATCGGATTCAAAAACAAACTTCAAATTCAAGAACAAGCTCGAGAGCCCATGAATTTACACTTGGAAAGCGAATCAGAGGATTCGTAAAGATTGTAACACTCACATATTAAAATCAAATACTATGATTGTTGTGATATTTTAGTTCTTGATTATTGTTTTCTCGAAGTGAATTTTATCATCTATAGATGTTGTCATTGCTCCATTTCGGAATATGCCTCGAGGAATACCCCTCCCACCAAGGCCGGCTCTTGCTAATGAGGAACAGGATCCTCAAGGCCTATGGATGAACCCATCTCAAATGGTGAGTTTCATACAACCTTTTCCATGCTTGCCCAGGTGGTGACTTCTCAGACAAGGAAAGCTAACCTGCCACCGGATCCTACGCCTGCTTTTAGGGTGAGGGATTTCACCTAGATGAATCATCTAGAGTTCCATGCGTCAAAGGCTGATGAGGATGCTCAGGTGTTCATTGATGAGCTTTCTAAGATACTAAACATCATGGGTGTCACTTTCGAAGAGAAGGCTGAATTGGCTACCTACCAACTAAAGGATGTGGCTCAGGTTCGGTATACTCAATGGTCTATGGAGAGGGTTTGGTATGGTGATGTTAATTAGGAAGAGTTCAGATTTTCGTTCCTTAATTGCTTCTTACCCCTTGAGCTTAGGGAAGCCAAGATGACTGAGTTTATCAACCTCAAGAAAAGAGGCAAGAGTGTGAGGGACCATGCCTTCAAATTCACAAAGCTTTTCAAGTATGCTTTGTAACTTGTAGCTGGCCCACGTGCAAGGATGCACAAGTTTGTTTTGGGTATCTCTGATGTGCTTGTAAAGGAATGTCGTATCCCTATGTTCATATGGGATATGGATATTGCTAGACTCATAGTGTATGCAAAACAAATTGAGGGGGAGAAACTCAAGGAAAGAAGGGTTCACGATCCTAAGATGACCTGTTTTGATGGTGGATTCTCTGGTTCTCGGAGTGGTGGCTTTGGTCGCTTACAATAGGGCCAAGGTCTGGTACTCGGGTCGCTAATGCTTGGGTACCTCCTCCCACGAAACCAGTTGGTGGCGGTCAGGGGTATCCATTGTGTGACAAGTGCTGAAGGCCTCACACGAGAGTGTGTTGGAGGGAATTGGGTCTTTACTATGGGTGTGGTGATAAAAATCACAAGGTTGCTGACTGTCCTAAAAATGCCCATAGGGGTCAAGATATGGTGGCCCACGATTGGCAAGGTCAAGAAAGATCTTCCCAAGGTGTTGCCCCAAAGAACAATCAGTTCTATGCACTCCATGCCCGCCAGGATGTCGAGGAGGCTCTAGATGTCGTGATGGGTATGTTAAAAGTCTTTGATTTTGATGTTTAAGTTTGCTTGATCCGGGTGCAAATTTGTCTTTTGTGGTTGGTTGGTAAATTTGGTTTGAGTCCCAAGGTTTTGAGGGACCCTTTCTCAAGTTATACTACCATGGGTGAATCTATTGTTGCACATAAAGTCTATCATGGTTGCCCTATTTCTGTGTTGCACAAAATCTTTCCATGTGATCTTGTGGAACATGAGATGTTCGGCTTTGACGTGATTCTTGGGATGGATTGGTTGCATGCATCATATGCCTCTATAGATTGTAGAACCTAAAAGGTTAAGTTCCAACCTCCTGGTGAGCCCGTTCTTGAATGGAAGGGTGGTGACTCCTCTGTTAAAGGTCAGTTTATTTTCTACCTCAAGACGCGGAGAATAATTTCTAACTAAAGTGCATTTATCATATTGTGAGGGTCAAAGATATGGAGTCTGAAGTGCCTACTCTTGAGTCGCTCCCTATGGTGAGTGAGTTTTTGGATGTGTTCCCAAAAGACTTGCCCGGTATTCTTCCAGAAAGGGAGGTAGACTTCGGCATAGATCTTCTTCCGAATACTCAGCCTATATCTATTCCCCCTTATCGTATGGCGCCAACAGAGTTGATAGAGTTAAAAGAATAGTTAAAAGATTTGTTGGAGAAGATTTTTATTCTACCCCGTATATCGCTGTGGGGTGCTCCAGTGTTGCTCGTAAGAAAGAATGACAGATCTCTTCGGATGTGTATTGATTATAGGCAACTGAACAAGGTGACCGTTAATAATAGGTTCCTGTTACCCAGGATTGATGACTTGTTTGACCAGCTTCAAGGTGTTACTCATTTCTCAAAGATTGATCTTCGTTTTGGGTATCATCATTTGAAGGTTAGGGAGTGTGACATTCCCAAAATAGCCTTTCAAACAAAGTATGGGCACTTTGAGTTTGGGGTGATGTTGTTTGGCCTAAACAATGCTCCGACCGTGTTTATAGACCTAATGAATCGGGTGTTTAAACCATTCCTTGAACGTTTTGTGGTGGTCTTCATTGACAACATTCTCATCTACTCTCGAAGTGAGCAAGAGCATGGGGAGCACTTGAGGATGGTCCTCCAAACTTTGAGAGAGAAGAAGTTGTATGCAAAGTTTAGAAAATGTGAATTTTGGTTGGGCGAAGTGGCTTTCCTTGGTCATGTGGTGTCCTGTGATGGTATCAAGGTGGATCCGAAGAAGAATGAGGCCATGAAGAATTGGCCCAGACCGTTGACTCCTTCATATATTTGAAGTTTTCTTGGGGTGGCTGGGTATTATAGAAGGTTTGTTGAGGAGTTCTCATCTATTGCATCTCCATTGAATAAGTTGATCCAAAAGAAGGCTAAATTTTTGTGGTCGGACGAATGCGAGCGGAGTTTCTAAACTCTAAAGGATCGGCTAACATTGGCTCCCGTCTTGACTTTACCAAACCTCTTGGAGGGATTCGTGGTGTATTTTGATGCCTCGCAGATTGGGTTGGGTTGTGTGGTTATGCAACATGGTAAGGTAATAGCATATGCATCAAGGCAGTTGAAGGTGCGTGAACGTAATTACCCGATGTATGACCTTGAGTTGGCGGAGGTAGTGTTCGCCTTGAAGATTTGGAGACACTATTTTTATGGGGTTCACGTCGATATGTTCACGGATCACAAGAGTTTGCAATATGTGTTCACTCAAAGGGATATCAATTTAAGGCAAAGGAGGTAGTTGGAACTCCTAAAGAATTACGACATGAGTGTTCTATATCATCTCAACAAGGCCAATGTTGTGGCCAATGCTCTCAGTAGACTATCTATGGGGAGTATGGCCCATGTTGGGGAGGAAAGAAAGGAGTTAGCAAGGGATGTTCACCAGTTGGCTAGGTTGGGTACCAAGTTGGCCGATTCAAGCGATTGTGGTATCCATGTTTAGAGTGGGGGAAAATCTTCTGTGGTGATTGATGTAAAAGCCAAGCAAGATTTAGACTCATCATTACTTGAATTGAAGAAGTTGGTTGCCGAAAATGAGATCGAGGTGTTCTCCTAAGAGGGAGATAGTGTGCTTCGGTACCAAGACTGGCTTTGTGTTCCGGATGTAGATGACCTTAGAAGGGTAATTATGAGTGAGGCTCACAACTCTCATTATTCTATTCACCCGGGGTCTACCAAAATATATCGGGATTTGAAAGAAGTGTATTGGTGACATGGTATGAAATGGGAATATCTAAACATGGATTTTGTGGTTGGTTTGCCTCGGACCCCAAGGCAATTTGATTCCATTTGGGTTGTCGTTGATCGGATGACGAAGTTGGCTCATTTCTTGCCGGTCAATACTACCTTTGGCGCTGAGGATTATGCAAGGTTGTATATCCAAGAGTTGGTGAGGTTGCATGGTGTGCCTGGGTCGATTATATCGGATCGTGGTACCCAATTCACTTCCCACTTTTGGTGATCATTTCAGAAAGGACTTGGAACTAAGATTAAGTTGAGCACCGCTTTTCATCCTCATATCGTTGGGCAGGCTAAGAGGATTATTCAGACCTTGGAGGATATGTTAAGGGCTTGTTTGTTGGAGTTTAAGGGCAACTGGGATGACCACCTTCCACCATTAAGTTTGCTTATAGCTTCTATGCTAGCATTGTTATGGCACCATTTGAGGCCTTATATGGGAGAAGGTGTAGGTCACTGGTTGGGTGGTTTAAGTTAGGAGAGATGACACTAGTTGGCTCGTATCTAGTGATGGAGGACATGGAATAGGTGAAAGTGATTAGGCAAAGGTTGAAAACGGATGAAAGTCATTAGAAGTCTTATTCGGATGTTCAGAAGAGGAAACTTGAGTATCGTGTCCGTTTATATGTGAAGGTTTCTCCTATAAAGGTTGTGATGCATTTTGGTAAGAAGGGCAACCTAAGCCCTCGGTATGTTGGCCCTTACGATATTGTTGAGCGGGTTGGAGGTGTGGCTTATAAGTTGGATTTGCCTTCGGACTTGAGTTCCATTCACCCAGTCTTCCATGTGTCTATGTTGAGGAAACTAGTTGGTGATCCTAGCACCATTGTGCCTTTCGAAGGGATTGATGTTGAAGAAAACTTGTCTTATGAGGAAATCCCGGTGGAGATCTTGGATAGGCAAGTAAAGAGGCTTCGTAACAAGGATGTGGCTTCGGTGAAGGTGCTTTGGAGAAATCAACATGTAGAGAGTGCTACTTGGGAGGCAGAACTGGACATGGTGAAGCGATACCCTCATCTTTTCCAATCTACTCAAGCCTAAGGTAGTAGGATTCTCCCTTTTCTAATGGTCCCATTTCTTGCCCTCCTGAGTCTCATGACATGACATGCATACATGTGCACGAAAAGAATTGTTTTTATAATGTTTTGAATGACTTGAATACGATTTTGATATGAGTTTAAAGGCTTTATGATTTTTTTCAAATAATGAACTATGCATTGCACCATACGTTTGGGTGTTTCATGTTCTAAGTCAAGCCTTTCAAGCCTTGTTCTAGCACATTTGGGGACGAATGTTCCCAAGGGGGAGATGATGTAAGGACCCAGATTTTTCGAGCAGCTTAACCGGACCTCGTGGTATCCTCCCGAGTAAACCTGCAAAGCATCACTCCATGGAAGACCCACAAGAGCCGTGTGAAGCCACACAGACCGCGTGGCCTCCCATGGAGGGGCACTTGGTCCAGCTTATGGCAGGAAAAAGAATGAGACAGGGGACTTCGGACCAAGTGAGGGCGCACAGCCACTCACACAGCCCATGTGATGTTTCATGGGCTGTGTGGCCCTCCGTGTGGCTCGCTATATGGAAATTTTTCTAAGTATGGAAGTACTGTCTCGGAGCTTTGTCATGCGGAAATTTTCCTAAATGCTATCACACGGTCCATGCCACGACCCGCGTAGCGTCACACGGGCTGTGTAGCCATCCGTGTGGTACCCCATAGCCTCGAATATATTCAAAGCATTGGCACTGTGAAATTATCTAAGTGATGGTTCGTGGTCCGTGTGACGTCTCACGGACCGTGTAGGCAACCGTGTGGACTTGACAGTTCTACTTTTTGCCCAATTCATTAATGGCAATTATGTAATTTCAGGTTATTTTAATTATGTATTATGACCTTTTACCAATCCTAAACCCCTAATTCAGCTGATATCCCTCCTCTCTCAATTCATTCTCCTAAAACCTTCTACCCCTCATAAGATCACCTCCCAAACACTCTCTACCCCCCCCCCCCCCCCCCTCTCAAGGTTCAAGGCTAGGATTAATTGAACTTCAAATTCAAGCTAAATTCTTCTCCAAATTCAGCTCCTCAATCAAGGTATGTGGGATTGATTCTTGGTCCCTTTCAACCAAGAAAACCCAAAATTCCTTTCACTTGATTTCATGAATTTTAATTTACTTCAAATATGGGTTTTCATTATTTGTTTTTAATAAATCCAATTGATGTATGGGTTGTACATTGCCCATGATCTTAATTTACTTTGATCATTATTATGATGAATTATATTGAGTTATGAAGTTATGAACATGCATGTCCCCTTTTAAAGTTGATTTATGCATGGGTGACTTATATTATGATTTCTGTTGATTTAATTATGGGTTTATTCAATTTCATATTATGATATTGGTTTAAACTTGAATGTAGGTTACCCATGCTATCCTCATATCATGCATTGCATTACATTCATGAGCATTGGTATATGGAAATTATGAAGTGGGTTAAGCCCAATTATGTTTTATGAAACGATTATGATATGGTTTTTTAAGGCATTGGTTATGACAAGGATGTGATCACATACATGTCTTATGATTATGGCTCTTTGAGCATTCTGGGTGCTTGTACCATTTTGTAAAGGTAGATGAGTTATTCCTTGCATGAGCATTATGATTATGATTTATGGTTTGGCTTTTGAGCCTAAACATACATTGAACAGTTTTGAAAAGAATATTGTATCTCTTGAAAGCACATATATGTATAAGTATTCATGTGGGTTGTTTTGACTTAGCGCCGATGGTTTGGGGGCGTCAGGGCTATCCCCAAGGGCCCTCTCCCTTTCCTTTAACAATGTGCCAAAATAGGAACATTAGCCATTACCGAAAATACTAGGTCATAAGGAATGATTATTCGTTTATTATGGTTATGTTTATGATATGATATGATTATGGAAAATCCTTTTGAAAAGCGTGGTCGTAAGGAAGGTGACCATCCACCGAAAAGCATGGTCGTAAGGTGTGATGTAGATTACCTTTGGCAAGTAATCTTCTCCTACCGATGGGAGGACTTTATCGTACTAATTCATGTAATAGCTCACACGGGTGTGATTTATCGGTTATAGTCCATCCCCACTATATATGAGCACTATTGCATTTCATGTATCATAAATTTCATGGCATCTTGTATATATTTCCATTGGATATATGATTCTTTCTATACTATGTGCCCTTGTAATCTAACATTTAAATGCAAGTTTGGTAAGTTATATGCATTGCATGCTCGCATACTTAGTACAATCAAACATACTAACGCATACTCTATGCCTACATGATTTTACCATGTAGGGGCCGAGCACTTTGAGTATCAACCATTTGATGAGTAGTATGATCCAGAAGGGTATTTATGGTGAGTCCCATTTTGCAAGGACAAGCCATCTCCCTTTACCCTTACTATCTTCGAGTTCCTTTTTCATTTGAAGGTGAGCCCAGAACATGTCCTGTCCACCGTTCCATCTTGATTAGAGGCATTCGTTGGACAATATGTAGACTCTTTTGAAAATCCTATGTTATTCGTGGTATCTCGCTGATGTTTTTGTTGGATCGATTTATGGGAAATTCCTATTTGGCTATATACATATTTTGGTATAGAAATGTGGAAGGTCCCTAGCCCTGTAATTCCCCATAGTGTGAGTCCTATTCTCCTGCCCCTTAGAACTATGTGTTACTATTTGAATGTTCTTACAGAATCAATGATATGGATTTAGATACTTGAGGCTTGTTTGGGGACTCTCGGGTTCCCATTCGCCGTGACACATCTAGGCCCTAGTCCAGGGTCGTGACACTTTTTATTTGTGGATAGCCTCCTTCAATTTGAGTATGACAGGATCTTGGTCTTGCTTTTATTTCACCTCCACCACTAAGGATGAAGCAGACCCGTTCTGATTATTAACTCCTCCTTCATTATTCTCCTCAAGTTGAACTCCCAATCGAGCCAATCGATGCACTTCATTTCTCACTCCTTCTTTCCTTCCTCCACATGGGTTGTGCTACCCATTGACAACCTGCTAAGAGCATCAGTAGCAATGTTAGCTTTACCTGGGTGGTAGAAAATACTCATGTCATAATCCTTGAGCAGCTCTAATAATCTCCTCTGTCGCAGGTTGAGCTCTTTTTCTGACTGAAGACATACTACAAGCCCTTGTGGTCAGTTAACACATCCACATGCACTCCATAGGCTATCACTTTCCCCCTCTGCATCAGCACATATCCCAATCCAACCCTCAAAGCATCACAATAGATTACAAAGTCCTTTGTTTCATCGGGCAAGGTTAGAACCGGTGCAGTAGTCAATCTCATCTTCAACTCTTGGAAACTCACATTCGTCGGACAACTGAAACTTGACTTTCTTCTGAGTCAATTTAGTCAATGGTGCGGATGGGGAAGAAAATCCATCAACAAATCTGCGATAGTAGCCTGCCAACCCCAAGAAACTTCTTATGTCAGTCGGAGAGGCTGGTCATGGCCAGTACTTAACCACTTCAATATTTTGGGCGTCCACTAGAATACCATCACCAGAAACTACGTGGCCTAGGAAAGCCACTAACTTAAGCCAAAATTCACACTTCGAGAATTTTTCATACAATTCATGGTCCATAAGTGTTTGGAGGACAACTCTGAGATGATTAGCATGTTCCTCCTCACTTCTCGAATACACCAAAATGTCATCGATGAAAATAATCACAAACACATCAAGATATTATCTGGATACTCTATTCATCAAGTCCATAAAGGTTGCAGGTGCATTCGTCAATCCAAAGGACATAACCAAGAACTCAAAATGGCCATATCTAGTCCTAAAGGTTGTCTTTGGAATATCATATTCCCTCACTTTCAACTGATAGTAGCCAGATCTAAGGTCTATCTTTGAGAAACAAGAGGCACCCTAAAGTTGGTCAAATAGATCATGTATCCTTGGAAAAGGTTACTTATTCTTTACCATGACCTTGTAATGTTGCCTATAGTCAATACACATTTGGAGGGATCCATCTTTCTTTCGCATGAATTGAACAGGAGCACTCTAAAGAGAAACACTTGGCCTAATGAAGCCATTCTCTAGCAAATCTTTCAATTGTTCTTTCAACTCATTCAACTCAGCAGGGGCCATCCTATAAGGTGGAATTAAAATAGGCTGGGTATCAGGAAGATTATCAATCCTGAAGTCAATCTCCCCATTAGGAGAGACTCAGGGCAGATCATCACGAAAAACTTCAGGAAACTCATTTACAATCAGGATTGACTCAAGAGTAAGACATTAAACATCATCAGACTTAACTCGCACGAGGTGATAGATACCACCTTTGGAAATCAGCTTTCTAGCCCTAAGGTATGAGATAAACTTTCCCCTAGGTGCAACAGAATCACCCTTCCACTCAAGAACTGGTTCGTTCAAAAATTGGAATGTAATGGTTCAGCATCTACAATCAACAGCGGCATAACAGGCATGAAGCCAATCCATGCCAAGAATCAAATCAAAATCAATCATCTCCAACTCAACCAAATCAGCAAGAGTATCCCTATGATGGATGGACACTACACAAGCTCTATAGATTCTCTCAGCTTGAATGGACTCACCCACTGGAGTAGAAACATCAAAGGGTTCAAGAAGACTCTCAGGGGTTCTATCAAATCTACTGGCCACATAATGAGATACAAACAACAATGTCGCACCCGAATCCATCAAAACATAATAATCAAAAGTAAAGACTCGAATCATACCCGTCACAACATTTGGGGATTTCTCATGATCTCGGTGAATACCCATGGCATACAAATGGTTTGTTGCTCCGCCTGCACCAGACATAGTGCCCCTCTAGTTTCCTCTAACTGGCGGGGCTGGTATAGTAGATTGAGCTCGGTCAGCCCACCTTGGACAATCTTTCTTGTAGTGACCCGCTTGGCCATATTTATAGCATACATCATTTCCGTCATGACATCTCCCCGAGTGCATTCTGCCACACTTATCATGCGGTGGCTAACCTTGTGAACCTTGGGCCACACTAGCTTGTGACTGAGGTCCATGATTTCCTACATTCTGAGATCTTTGATCATACCTGCCTCTAGGCACATGTGCACTAGCAGATGATGGTGCTGGAAATTGGTTGCCATTTCTTTTTCGTCCAACCTCATGGCTGGATGTTTTAGCTTTCTTACGTCCGAACGCTTCTTTGTCATGTTGTCTCTCCTCATCAGCTTGTTGCATAAATTATATTAGTCGTACCATGTCCGTATCACTCATGAACATTGCTCCCCTCCCATCTCTCTTGGATCCTCTATTCAACCCATCAACATACATCACCATTCTTCCCCTCATATCAACAACCATGTCTAGAGCATTGCATGAACTTCAACCTATACTCTTGCATAGTCATAGAGCCTTGTTTCAGATTCAAGAACTCTCTCACCTTAGCTTATCTTCTTTCTCTTGGGAAGAACAACCCAAGAAGGCTTCCTCGAACACTGCCCAAGTCAAACATGGAGCATCATTCCCTCTTCCTTTCTTCCATTGGTCGAACCACAGCCTGGCCACACCCTTGAGTTGGTAAGCAGCCAGTTCAACCCTATGAGAATCAGCCACATGCATCACTTGGAACACCTTCTCAAGTTCCTCCACGTAGTTCTCAGGATTTTCAGTGGATACAGACCCCGTGAACTCAAGCGGAATCATGCTAAAAAATCCTCAAACTCTATAGGTGTCATGAACATCTTGTCTACCCACTCCTTGTCTCACGGCAGGTGTTGCGATAGCCGTGGCTAGAGCTTAAATAGCCCGGCGTAGCTCAGCCTTGGAGACCTCATCTTGAGGGGGTTGTTCAACAGGGACAGCTTGGTCTGTAGGCTCCTCGTGTACTTGAGGCTCAGGTGGATCGACAGCTTGCCTGGAAGCACATCCCCTTCCTCTGAAGGCTCTTCTAGGAGGCATGCTATCAGTTCTGCACGCGCAGAGCACGAATTAGAAGAGAGCTTTCAGAGATTTAACTCCATCGCACGAATTAGAATGACAAGAAAAGTGTAACAATTCCTAATGCCCTATAGCCTTTTACTTATGAAATGTGGTCGACAACACACCCATAAACAAGACTCTACTAGACACGGCTTCATAGACTCCCTAAGACACTTGATATCTATGCTCTGATACCAAGTTTATCACGCCCTGGGAGGGTTCCCTTGATGTGGCTGGCACTCAAAGATTATTGTTAGTCCCCAAGCGAATCACTTAGCCTCATCACATCATTCAATCCAATAAACTCTACTGAACAGCGGAAAATATAAGTAAATAATAGGCACATCTCATCTAAAGTCTCAAAAGAACATATAAAAAATGAAGGCTAGCAGAAAGAACTAGCTCACAATCTCAACATCAACGTTCAACCATCATCCATGAAGCCTCTATCACTAATTGTGTGGTGCCAATGACAGACCCATGGCTACCTAAATAATAAAAGAAATAATCAAATCTAACTCTAAGGCATCATGAAATAAAAGTAGTGGATCCTCGGAGTATGGGAGGCTCACCAATTAGCTGAGAATCTTGGATCGTTAATGGAGGGGTTGTTGACGATCTCTAATCCCTGTATTTGCATCATAAAATGATGTAGCATCGAGTGGCATCAGTGTGTGGAATATACAGTATGTAAAATAGTTGAATGAAATATAAACAGGTAGAATAATATGAAACGACATTGACTCAAAACAATCATCAAATCAAATCGTCAAATATCTATGTATGCAAGAATAAAGAGTAGACACGTGACCCATCAACCTCATCAATCAAATCGAACTCATCTCAAAGGAGCTCACCTCCTCTTATCTCATCTCATCTCATCTCGACTCAAAGATCTCAAGGTAGGAAATTTATGGGAGTTTCTCTTATCTGACAAGAATCACTTATGAGCCAGTGAATGTACAAAAATCATGCTGATGTTGCCACAATCGTTCAAAACTTGCCAGGTAGGGAACCAATTGAAACTATATTGGCTCACCCAATATGGAGTCAGCCGTCAATAAGTCTGTTATTGCTTAAAAGGACTTCTAATCAAGAGGGAACCACAATATATGTGATAGTTCTAAGCCTCACATATGTTTGGTGACATAGTTTTACGAGTTCAAGTCGGACTAACTTTCACTCTTTTAGTGCTCGATACTCCTCCCATGACTCAATGCTCATAAAATCATCCTTCCAATCAACGCGTAGGGACTTTGGCCCTATCATCAATCAATCTCACAGGGGTTTTAACCCTCTCATCAATCAACATCTCATAGGGACTTTAGCCCTCTTATCAATCAACATCTCATAGGGACTTAAGCCCTCTTATTAATCAATCTCATCAATGACTCAAGATTTAGAACAATCATTAGGGAACAATCAAATAGACATATTGGTGGAGTTCATTTATAAAGACTCATAAGGTTATCAAACTCAGTCAACCCATCATCATTCTCTCATCACAATTGACAACACTCAAGGCTCTAGACTCAATTCTTAAGTTCATTATGCATGTTTTCAAAAATAGTCATGTAGGGTTATGCAATTCTTCATGAAAATGTTCAATTCAAGAAAATAAGTTTATGATAATCATGGACATAAGAAAAAATATGAATTTTAAATAGGTTTTTAAGAAAAACCATCAAGGATTCATGTATGTAGACTCTCCAAATCATCAACTCATCTATGACCATCTATAAGGCACACGAGAGAACAATCTCATGCTTCTAGTTTAGCCTTACATACCTGGGATGAAGCTACCAATGAATCAAGTCATGGATTTCTTCTCAAATTACTCAACCTCAAGCTTTCCTCTCCTTCCTCAAGCCCTAGCCTTGTTAGATTATGGAATAGGACTTATAATGGGGGTTTTAGACCCTTTTTACGTCAAAATGACCTTATTAAATCATGTATGGAGTTTAGGAGGGGTTGGGAATGACCGGAATACCCCTTAGAAAAATTAGAAATTTTCCCAGTTCAGAGAAGCCCAGTTTGCACCACGAACTAGTCGTGTACTGTACATTTTCAGAAAAAGTTTCTGAATGAGTTTTCTCAATTTCGTCGAAAATTTTCAAAAAAATATAAGTGCAAGTCCGAAATGCAGGCGGATGCGCTCCTATCGTGCACCAACACTATTTTGCGCTTCGAATCAAAAAAATTATCTTTTGATTGGGTCGCTCTAAAAATCGATCGAGACTATTTTCCACTAGGGGTATCTTTTGATCTTTCGTGCTAATCACAAATCCAGCCTCGGATTTGCCATACGAGTATTGGAAGATGTGTTACGCGCATACCCTCCCTCTAGGGGTATTTTTATAATTTTTTATGGGGGCTTTACATTTATGAAATCAAGAGATAATTTTACACTTTGTTTTTAATTTACACTTACTATTAATTATAGTCATTTCCCTATTGCATTTTTCAAGATATTGTATTTATTATATTCAATTAAAGGGTGATTTTGTAAAATTATCCTTATTATTTACTATTTCTTAATCCATGTGCCAAGTCAATAGGGGACAAGTAAAGATGGACGAAGAGAGTATATAACAGTGTTATATATCTTTTTAAAAAAATATTTAATTTAGATGTGTGAACCAACACTTGAAGTATCATAAAATGTAGTAATGATTGAGTGTGCTTCTCTAAGTAAGGTTAGAAATTTGAATCTTGTATCATTTATCTTGTTTTATGTTGCTTAAAAGTAATATTGAACATATGATGTCTCAAATTTTAATGTTTTCTATTAATAAGAACTTAATATCAAATTGATCAAATGTATATTCTAGATCAACTTTATCGTAACAATGCATCCACCATCTCATAATTCTGAATCCATCTCGACCTATTCAAGTATTATTTTAATAATATATGAATTAGATATGAGAAGTTTATTATTATTATTATTCACTGACAGTGCGCAAAATTTAAATTCAATAAATAAACTCTTCATAACTATTAAAGTTGCAAGAAGTAATTTGTTCATAATTCAACTTGTTAATCTTGGAGAGAAAAATATCTGCATAAAAATTCATAATCTGTGAAAACTTTGCAAATGATATTAAGTCTTCAAAATTAAAATTCAATAAATAAACTCTTTATAACTATTAAAATCGCAAGAAGTAATTTGTAAATGCTTCAACTGATTAATCTTGGAGAGAAAACTATCTGCATCAAAATTCATAATCTGCGAAAACTTTCCAAATGATACTAAGTTTTTTCTTATTTCTTAGAAAAAGAACTTGAAGAAACATTTAAAGTGCAAACAAAATCTATATCTAAATATCAAAATTCAATTATCACATTAAAGAAAGATGAATATGGGGTTGAAAAGACAGGCAAAGAAACATAACATGAAGAAAAGGTTTTGGCTGAGAATCTAGATTAGACGAGTTTATGGAAGTTATTTCAAATTTTAGAAAGTAAAGTTAAAAATAGGAAAGAGAAAAAGAAAACTTAGAAAAACTAGGTAACCTGCAATAGTGGGTTAACTTTATCTGATGGTGTAGAAATTTAGTACACTGATGGTGTAAAAACTTAAACTCTTATTATTCATGTATTACTAATGTACGTATTAGTTATTTCATTTTTATTCTGCATACAGTTATAGATAAATTTCCTTAATTATAATTTATACATGTATTAGTTATGAGGATTCCTAAATTTCAAAGAACACACTATATTAATTTTATACATAAATCTA
Organism: Solanum rostratum; assembly: GCA_029948455.1. Lineage (NCBI taxonomy): Eukaryota > Viridiplantae > Streptophyta > Magnoliopsida > Solanales > Solanaceae > Solanum > Solanum rostratum. The sequence continues at coordinate 25,824,561 of CM057049.1, forward strand.
ATCAACTAACAAATATAGTATTACTTATGTATGGTCTAATATATGAATAATATTTCTCCTAAGTAATTGAAAAAATTACTTGGTGAGTACTTTTTAATAAATCGTTACTGATTTTAGTGATACAGTTTATTTATTACCAGTTATAACAATATATAGCAATACTATGATAAATTTGCAATTATATTAAAAGTGAATCATACCTGCAATATAAACTTATTATAAACTAGGTAAAATGTACGTACTTTGTGTGGGTAATATTCCTTTTTTGAGTGAGTAAATAACTATTTTGTGAATAGTGTATTGTTTCTTTGGCCATTTTTATCTTTTTAAACTGATCTTTGGTCCTTTCTAATATCAGGTACTGACAAAGCATATATTTTTGTTATTTTGTATATGTATCCCTTACCACACGAATTTGACAAAATATTATGCTCATCCAGAATTTCTGTTATTCCTAGAACAATTTATGGTTGCACTTCTTCATGCATCAGATGGTGCCGCAATGTTTGCAAATGTATGTTAGAATCTCCAAATTTCAAGTTATTGCGTATTCGACTACCCAATAATATAATATAGTTTTAAAACAATTGAAATATTTTATATAGTAATGGTAATGCTCTATACCCGGTTCCATGTTATATGTTACTATATATTTTTCAAAGATAAAAACACGTATTCATATTCTGCCAGTCATTTCTCTTCTGTTGCCAATCCAAAGATACATCGCAAGTGAGGCTATTCAACATTTTTCTACATGCCATAACATAATTTCAATATCTAAAAAGGAGAAGAACTCTTTAAGAGAGAAATAATTCACAAAAGTAAGATGCAAGCAGAAAGTTACTGTAGGAATATTTATTGGAGAGTAAATCGGAAAATTACATGTATGAAAAAAGAAGGAAGAAGCGGCGTTAAGTTTCAAATTGTGTTGAAACAATCACCAATTTCAGGATAAAGCAATCATCGGATCAGGTGCTGAGACAGGCATGAGAGAATCGGGGGTTAGCATATGAATATATATGGGAGAGTAAATAAAGAAATTGCAAATATGAAAACGGAAGAAAGAAGTGGTGGTAATGGTAAAATTGTGTCAAAGCAATCACAACGGTTGAAAGGGTGTTAAGGCTGGAATTTAAACAATATAGATTGCCAACAAATGTTGTCATAGTAGATGGATTCTGTAATAAGTCGACACATTTTATCACATTAATAGCAAGTTGAATAATTATAAATAGGTACTCATTATTTATTTTCACAGAAGCATCAACTTTTGAGCTAATCCATTGGTTTTGAAAGAGAGGAATTCCTTTTCAAATATTATCATACTAAACTATGATTGCTAAATTTGGGCCAATCAAAGTCCATATTTCTTCTGTCAAGAATTCATTCATAAAGTCATGTTACTGTTAGATTTAAGGGGTATAAGAGTTCTCCGTGGCATGGTGTCTGAGAATACTTTGATTTGAATTTGGGTAACCCTTAGCGGAGAAATTTCATAAAACTGGAAGTATATACACCTATACAAAGTCACAATATTACTCATACCACAAAATAGTAGCCTTATAGTGATTAAGTTGATAACTCTATTTTATTCCCATAAAAAACATCTAATCAAGAAACTACTTGTACTGGAAGGAGTTTTTATGCAACGATCTTAATAACTATTGATAGTTCCACTTGAGAATAAAGTTGATTATTCCCGCCATTAAGTTCCACTTTCTTTGAGGTAAGGCCTACAATACAAAAAGCTTCTTTCAAATAGGACAAAGAGGTCGATGAAGGAAAGCCACAAGATAGAGTTAAACCTTGCACTTTCAGTTATGATTCATTGACAAAGTGTACCAAATTGTTTGAGGATGAATAAGTTTTACACCTAACCACGTGCTGCCAATTTGGTCCCAGTTCTTGATATCTATTCAATGTGTTCTTGCCTTTTCAAGTCTTATCGCATTCTTATCATGCTAAAACTTGGAGTGCTTCCAACGTGGCTCTACATTTTAATTTTGACCAATGTCACATAAGCAAGATTCACAATTGCTGGAAGAGGTTGGTTAATTCTTTTGGTTTGAAGATGAATGTAGAATTCAACTATGGTAAAAATAAGGATACCTGATAATACATTATTGTTATTGACCCTTTAATGGCTTTTGAATGGATGAATCAATTGGAAACCATTCTCAATGATATGAACATTCTCTTCTTGTACCTTCTGGACATTAGTTATCTGCAAGGAGCTAATTTTTACCTGAGTCAAAACTTGTTTATATTCAACGGTACTTTCATAAACTTTGTATTTCTTAATAATAATCACACCATCTTCGCACAAGTTTTGTTTAAACCTAATAACTTAATTATTCAAGATTACAATGTGCATCAAATCAGCCTGCTAGAAGGAACTCAATTAGTACTTCATATTAAATAATTGTTCTAGTGTGAAAGTTTAAAAAATTCAAAAATGCATTACCTTTTTTATCAATTGTGTTGTTGATTGTCAATGTCCCTTGAATTTATTAAGAAGCTTTACTTCTTATCTTTCGACTACAATGCATTGTTGATGTAAATATTTTCAATATTATTTGTAGCGTGCCATCCCATTGCACTAAATGTGGTAGTAGTTGTTGCCGTAATATAATCTTATTAGGAATATTTGTTGAGCGTTTGAACTTATTAACAGTGCCTGCTATCAATTCATTTGACCTATTTTTTTTGGAGTGTGAAAAGACTTTTATTCCTAATACACAATAGGAATAGGTTCTTGAGCCACACCAGAAGAACAATGACAACTACAACAGTTCAAAGGACACATGATGTATGGTGGAAAAACTTCTTGCTCAAGGGAGAAACAATCACTACCCACACTCGTAGGATTTGAACAACTTCACTATTTCAATTGAGCAATGTGAAGGTTACAAGCTTTTAACAGTCAACAGACCCTCACTTCTCACGCTACAATATCACTCACATTTGGCACAAGCCAAACTCACTTCCTACACATATTAGGCAAGCATGCAACCTCACTTACAAATTACAATGATTGTTACTCAACAATAATTCTAAGTAGGTTACTAACTATTTAACATACATGAAAATGTAACTCTACATTTTTTTGTATGCTCAAGTAGCAAGTGTCTTTGCTGCCGAATCGCTGATATTCATATTGCAAAAGCTGCTCTTCTAGGGTTGATGTTCGCATTTTATACTAACCCTAGTAGAGTCCTACTCAGACTCCTTCCAAGTGGCACCTTCAGCTTTCCTTGTAATAGGCTTCGTTTGATTCTGCTTTCTTATTAACGAGTCCTTTTCCTTATATGATTCTATCTCTTTTCACGTATGTTCTTCCAGGTGTTGTATGGGGAACCTGATTTTTTTTTACATCATCAAAACTGTTTTGAAGATCCTGCAATAGTCTAACAGAGCATTAAAAGCATGTTAAGTTTTCATAATAGTTGATTAGTAATCTTCAATATTGTGCCATTGCTCCAATTTCTCACATTAAATGTCAATTTGTGCCTCTGTTTGGGTGTGTCTGTTGCTATCTTCGTCATCGTCTATGAAGAGCTTTCTCCTCCTTTTGAGTTTATCTTCGTAACTCTTCTCTTCTATTTGGAAATACCTTTAATATGGGTGTGGTTATTTAGATCGTATTGCTCCCTGATCATTTGTTTCGTTGCCATGTCCATTTCGCCTTTACCCTGTAGGCGAAATTTTTAGCAAAATAATTTAAGTATAGCGATTTATGTGTACGTTTTACAATTTGAAATAAAAGCGATTAGTTTTAGAAAAAGAAAACATGCATCAGAAGTAGTAAGAAAATTTGTGGTGAAAAATATTTATTTATATGTAATGTAAGTTTAATCTGTATCATATTAGATTCAACATATTTTCAAATAGTATCTAAAATATTCAAATAATGTGTTAGTAGATGGATGGTGCAGTAATTTTATATGATTTGTCCAAGAATGGCCAAGTTAATTGTTATTCACGGAGTGTTATATTAATGACCAAGGATACGATAAATTATAGGGTAACACATATGACTTATATGTTTTCATGAGGTAACACCTAAATATTTGTTAAAGTAATGAAGATATGAATTAAAAAATTGGTGAAAGCTTTATGGAATTTATCAAACAGTGTGCACGCCCAAATGGATTACACCTGGATGGTCCTTATTTAATTGGAATGCCTTGTGCAGGAGCTAAAAGGTTGTGTGCAATCGATTTTAACATTGCATCTCCATCATGAATCTTCTGTTGTATCTATAGTTATCCAAATGTTTGAGATTGGCTAGTAACTACTAATCATTATGTGATAATCGTGACCTCTTCCCCCTTCAATTGTTGAAGGTTATGTTTGTGGCATACACTAAACCCTATAGAGTGATAGTAGTGACAACTTAATATTTCATGGGCATTTAGTACCAAGGAAATAAATAGCTCGAGAGTAGTACATAATTCGCGTTGATAACATATATATAACATTTGTAGTACAATAAAAACTGCTTGAATGCACACATCTACAACATTTGTTACATAATGAACCACTATGGGACTGTGCAATGGGAAGTTGTCAAACACAATTAAAAAAATATACATTACTTGACTAAACTAATACGATTAATATCCCGAAGAGGAGCCTCTACTTGACTGTTTTATGCCATCTCTATCACCATCTTAATTGTCATCTATGAAGAGTTTCCGTCTTTTCTTCAGTTTTCTTGCAAAAACTCTTCTCATGGAAGAGGAAGCCCTTTCGGTATCGTCGGCCTACTCTTTTAAGTTGATTGTGTTTGACCCAACTGCATTCTGGACTTTTGGTTCCACTAATAGTCCACTTTCTCTTTTCCTTGTCAAATAACATATCGTCAAAACATCAATAATACTATATGTTTAGCATACTATTTTGGAAGAGCAATAATGTATCCATCAGGGGAATATGTGTTAGAATGTGAACAACGGTATAGAACTTCACCTTTTGGTCTTTGTTTTTGCATTGATGCAATTTCAAATCTTCATCAGGAACATAAACTTTTGTCATTATATAATTTTTCAGCCCCTCTTTCAAGTTGAATATGGTCAACTTAAGCTTGAAAATATAATCCTTCTCACAAACATGGTCAATTTAAGATGGTATCTTTTTCTGAGGTTAGGAGATTCTATAAGCAGAAGTATCAAGTAGCTTTTCTTCCACCCCATTGAAGAGGACCAAAGTAGTCTTTCCACTATTATCTTGACGTTTATATGTATCTTGTACCTGTGTTTCATAAAAATGTTACCATTCATTAAAACGAAAGCCATAGATGGTACATTGTTACGTGTTTTGTTACCTAATCATTGGGAACTGACACTTGGGGCATGTGTAGACACTGTGTAACACCCAATAAAATTACCAAATACCCCTAGAGAGGGGGTATGCGCGTAACATATCTTCCATTGCTCGGATGCAAAATTCGAGGCCAGATTTGTGATCTGCACCAAAAATTGAGTGGGAAAATGGTCTCAATCGATTTTTAGAGTGACCCGATCAAAAGATAAATTTTCGATCCGAAGCACAAAACAGTGTTAATACGTGACAAGAGCGTGTCGTGCACCCATCGCGGACCAGCACTTATATTATTCTGAAAATTTTTGACGGAATTGAGAAAACTCGCTCAGAAACCTTTTTTGAAAATAAACAGTACGCGACCAGTCCACATCACGGATTTGATCTTTTCGGAGTTGAAAATTTCTAAATTATTACGAGGAGCATTCTGGTCAATTCTCCACCCCTCCTAAACTCTATACATGATCTAATAAGATTATTTTGATGTAAGAAGGGTCTAAAACCCCCATTTTAAGTCCTATTCCAATATTTTACCAAGGCTAGGGCTTGAGGAAAGAGGAGAAAAGCTTGAGTTAGAGAATTCGAGAAGAAATCGTTCACATGCTTGATTGATAGCTGCATCTCAGGTATGTAAGGCTAAGCTAAACGCATGGGATTGTTCTCACATGTGCCCTATAGATTATCATAGAGGAGTTGATAGTTCAAGAGTCTACATGCATAAATCCTTGATGGTTTTTCTTAAAATTTTATTTGAAATTACATGTTTTTCTATGTTGATGATCATCAAACTATTTGTTTTCTTGAATTGAACCTTTTCATAAAGAACTTGCATAACCCTACATGAATAATTTTAAAAGCATGTATAATGAACTTGAGAACTGAGTCTAGAGCCTTGAGTTGAGATTGTTGATTGTGACGAGAGAATGATGATGAGTTGATAGAATCTGATTGTCTTATGAGTCTCTATAATGTGTCCATTCAATTGCTTCCTAATGATTGTTCTAAATCTTGAGTGATTGATGAGAGTATATAATGAGAGGGTTAAAGCCCCTATGAGATGCCGATCGTTGATGGGGTTCGAGTCCCTATGAGATTGGTTGAGATGAGCATTGAGTCATGGGAGGCGTACCGTGCACCAAAAGAGTAAGAATTAGTCCATCTCGAACTCATCAAAATACATCAACAAATGTAGGTGGGGCATAGAACCATCACATATATTATGGTTCCATCGAGAGTAACGGTCCTTGAAAGCAATAGAGGACCTATTGAGTTTGACTCCATATTGGGTGAGCTGATATGGTTTTTGAGCGTTCCCTACCTGGCAAGTTTGGAACCGTTGTGTCAACATCAGCGTGATTGTTGTACATTTACTGGCTCATAAGTGATTGTTGTTGGATAAGAGAAACTCCCATAAATTGCCTACCTTGAATACTCCGAGTCGAGATGAGATGAGAGGAGGTGAGCTCCTCTGAGATGCGATGAGATGAGATAGGAGGAGGTGAGCTCCTTTGAGATGAGTCTGAGATGATTGATGAGTTTGAGTTGTTGATGAATCACTTGTCTACTCTTTATTCTTACATAGATAGACATTTGACGGTTTGATGTTATTTGATGATTACTTTGAGTTGATGTCATTTCCATATTATTCTACTTGTTTCTGTTTCACTCAGTGTTTTTACATACCAGTACATTCCAAGTACTGATATCCACTATGGACTACATCATTTTATGATGCAGACGCGGATACTAAAGATCATCAACAGGCGCTCTATTGAAGATTTTGACATTCGAAGCTAATTTGGTGAGCCACTCTTACTCCGGAGGATCCACTACTTTTATTTCATCATGCTTTAGAGTTAGATTTTGGACTATCTCTTTATATTGATTTGGGTAGCCATAGGTCTGTCATCAACACCATATGCATAGTGATAAAGGCTTTATAGACGATGGTTAAGCGTTGGGTGTTGAGATCTTGAGCTAGTTCTTTATCCTAGCCTTTATTATTATCTATTTAGTTTGAGCCTTTAGATGAGATGTGCCCACTTACTTACTTATACTTTTCGCTATTCAGTAGATTTCTTCGATTGAATGATGTGATAAGGCTAAGTGGTTTGCTTAGGGACTAGCAATATTCTCTGAGTGTCAACCATGCCAAAGGTACCCTCCCGTGGCATAACAAACTTGGTATCAAAGCACAGAGTTCAAGTGTCTTAGGGAGTCTATGAAGCCGTGTCTAGTAGAGTCTTGCTCATGGATGTGTTATCGATTGTATTTCATAAGTAGGAGGCTATAGGACATTAGGAATTGTTACCCTTTTCTTCTCATTCCAATTCATGTGATAGAGTTAAGCTCTATAAAAACTCTCTTCTAATTAGTGCTCTATGCGTGAAGAATTGATATCATGCCTCCTAGAAGAGATGTTAGAGGAAGGAGACATTCTGTCAGTCAAGCTGTCAATCCACTTGAGCCTCAAGTACCTGAGGAGCCTTTGGTTCAAGAAATCCCTATTAAGTAACCCCCTCAAGATGAGGTCTCCAATGTTGAGCTACACTGGGCTATTCAAGCTCTAGCCCAGGCTGTCACAACACCTACTGTGAGACAAGGAGGAGGTAGACCAGATTCTTATGACACCTCCAGAGTTCGAGAATTTTTTAGGATGAATTCGCCTGAGTTCGCTGGGTCTGCATCCACTAAGGATCCTAAGAACAATGTGGAGGAACTTGAGAAGGTTTTCCGGGTGATGCATGTGGTTGATGCTGATAGGGTTGAACTGGCTACTTACTAACTCAAGGGTGTGGCCAGAAAGTGGCTCTACCAGTGGAAGAAAAGTAGAAGGGATGATGCTCCATGTTTGACTTAGGCAGTGTTTGAGGTATCCTTCTTGGGACGCTTCTTCCCAAGAGAGAAAAGAGAAGCTAATGTGAGAGACTTCCTAAATCTTAAACAGGGCTCTATTACCGTGTAAGAGTATGGTTTGAAGTTCACGCAACTAACTCGCTATGCTCCAGACATGGTTGCTGACATGAGGGGAATAATAGGGATGTATGTTGATGGGTTGAATAGAGGACCCAAGAGAGACGGGAGAGGAGCCATGCTTGTAAGTGATATGGATATTGGGAGATTGATGACATTTGTGCAACAAGCTGATGAGGAGAGACAATATGACAAGGAAGAGTTCAAGCGTAAGAAAGCTAACATATCCAGCCATGAAGTTGGAAGGAAAGGCAATAGAAACCGATTTCCACCACCATCATCTGCTAGTGCACCTATGCCTAGAGGCAGGTATGACCAAAGGTTTCAGAATGTTGGAACCCATGGATCCTAGTCACAAGCTAGTGTGGCTTAAGGTTCGCAGGGTAAGCCACCGTGTGATAAGTGTGGAAAAATGCACTTGGGGAAATGTCGTGACGGGAATGATATATGTTATGGATGTGGCAAAGCGAGTCACTACAAAAAGGATTGTCCAGGCTCAATCTACTACCCCAGCCCCACAAGTTAGAGGAAGCCAGAGGGCCACTACATCAGGCACAGGAAGAGCAACGAACCGCTTGTATGCCATGGGTAGTCGCAAAGAACAAGAGAACTCCCCAGATATTGTGACTGGTATAATTCGAGTCTTTATTTTGGACTGTTATGTTTTGATGGATTCGAGTGCCACATTGTCATTTGTAACTCCTTATGTGGCCAGTAGATTTAATAGAACCCCTGAGAGTCTTCTTGAACCCTTTGATGTTTCTACTCCGGTGAGTGAGTCTATTCGAGCTGAGAGAATCTATAGAGCTTGTGCAGCGTCCATCTATTATTGGGATACTCTTGTTGATTTGATTAAGTTGGAGATGGTTGATTTTGATTTGATTCTTTGCATAGATTGGCTTCATGCCTGTTATGCCTTTGTTGATTGTAGCTCTCGAACCATTAAGTTCCAATTCCTGAATGAACTGTATCTAGAGGGGAAGGGTTATTCTGTTGTACCTAGAGGAAAGTTTATCTCATATCTTAGAGTCAGAAAGTTGATTTTCAAAGGTTGTATATATCACCTTATGCGAGTGAAATCTGATGATGTTGAGTCCTAACTCTTGAGTCAGTCCCGATTGTTAATGAGTTTGCAGAAGTGTTTCCTGATGATATGCCTAGAGTCCCTCTCAATAGGGAGATCGACTTTGGGATTGATGTTCTTCCCGACACCCAGCCTATTTTGATTTTACCTTATAGGATATCCCCCTGAGTTAAAAAGAGTTGAAAGAGCAACTGAAAGATTTGCTAGAGAAGGGCTTCATTCGACCAAGTGTTTCACCTGGGGGTGCTCTTGTCCTATTCGTGTGAAAGAAAGATGGGTCCCTCAGAATGTATATTGACTATAGGCAACTGAACAAGGTCACGATTAAGAACAAATATCCTCTCCCAAGGATAGATGATTTGTTTGACCAACTTCAAGGCGTCTCTTGTTTCTCTAAGATAGACCTTAGATCTGGCTACCACCAGTTGAAGGTAAGGGAATGTGACATTCCAAAGACAGCCTTTCGGACTAGATATGGCAATTTTGAGTTCTTGGTCATGTCCTTCGGGTTGATGAATGCACCTGCCGCCTTTATGGACTTGATGAATAGAGTATTCAAACACCGCATAATGCTCGGTAAAATTATCAAAATACCCCTAGAGAGGGGGTATGTACGTAACGCATCTTCCAATGCTTGTATGGATAATCCAAGGTCGGATTTGTGATCAGCACGAAATATTGAGTAGGAAAATGGTCTCGATCGATTTTTAGAGCAACCCGATCAAAAGATAATTTTTTTTATCCGAAGCACAAAATAGAGTTATTACGCGACAAGAGCGCATTGCGCACCCATCGCAGACCAGCACTTATATCTTTCTAAAAAAATTTTATGGGATTGAGAAAACTTGCTGAGAAACCTTTTCTAAAAATACATAGTACACGACAAGTCCACGTCGCGGAATTGATGTGGAAATGTGAAAGATCCTAAGCTCGTACTGTCCCCATTGCGTGTATCTTACTTTCCCTCTTCTCTTAGAATTATGTGTTACTGTTTGGATGTTCACTCCGAACCGATGATGTGTATTTGGATACTTGAAGCTTTTTTAGGGACCTCGGGTTCCTAATCGTCGTGTCACATCTAGACCCTAGTCCCGGGTCGTGACAAAAGATGGTCATTAGGTTTATAAATAGTCCTTAGAGTCCAATGTGCCGCGTCAAGTAGAGTCTTATTCATAGGTGTGAAGCGCACCACATCTATGGGTAGGAGGCTACAAGGTATTTTAGGAAATGTTTCACTTTTCATGATTCTAATCATGCCATCGTGCGAGTCTTAAGATTTCCTATCTCCATCCCTCCCTATCAAATAGGGAGAGTTACTTTAAGCTCGTAATGCAATCTAGGGGAGGAAGGTGTTGTAGCAATCTTATAGATGAGGCCCGAAATGGAGTTGGTGGAGGATGTACATTGTTTGACATGCTTGCTCTTTGGATATTCAAAGTTTTCTTTGGTTGGCTGGTTATGATGGAAGGTTTGTTAGAGGCTTCTCATCTATTGAATCTCTATTGATCAAGTTGACTAGAAAGAAGTCCAGGTTGGTATGGTCGGATGAGTGTGAAGTGAGTTCTCAAATTTGGAAGGTTGACTTACATCGGCTTCTGTTTTGACTTTACCGGATCGCTTAAATAGGTTGGTGGTGTGTTGTAATACTTCTCAATTTGGGTTAGGGTTGAGTATTTATGAAACGTATTAGGGTGATAGCTTATACATCAAGGCAATCGGAGGTGTGTAAGCATAATTACCCGATTCATGATCTTGAGTTAGCGGTGGTGGTATTTACCTTGTAGATTAGGAGATACTATTGGTATGACGTGCATGTCGATGTTTTCACCGACCACGAGAGTTTGCAATATGTGTTCACTCAAAGGGATCTTAACTAGGGACTACGAAGAGAGTTGGAACCCCTTAGGGGCTATAACATGAGTGTACAATATAATTTCCGGCAAGACAAATGTTATAGCCGATGCTCTGAGTAGGCTATCTATGGAAGTGTGGCTCATGTTGATGAAGAAGAGAAAGAGTCAATAAAAGATGTTCACTGTTCAGCTAGATTGGTTGTTAGACCGACCAACTCTAATAATGTTGGTGTTCATGTTCAGAGTTGGGCCGAATCTTTTGTGGTTGTTGATGTTAAGGAAAAGCAAGATCTAGATCTTTCATTGGTTGGATTGAAGAGGTTGGTTGCAAAAATAATGAGATAGAGGCTTCCTCCCAAGGGGGACACGGTGCGTTTTGATATCAAAGTTAGTTATGTGTCCTGGATGTGGGTGACCTAAGGGAAAATGATCATGAGCGGAGCCCATAACTCTCATTAATTGATTTACTCAGAAACTACTGAGATGTGTTGGAATTTGAACGAGGTGCATTGGTGGCATGGTACGAAGAGGTACATAGCCGAGTTCGTACCCCGGTGCTCGAGCGTTAACAAGTGAAAGTATAGCACCAAAGGCCCGGTGGTGTGTCTCAAGACATTGAGATCTCTACTTGGAATTGGTTTGACTTAACATGAAATGACTTCTATGGGCATGGATTTATTGTTGGAGGCTACAAAAGAGTGAAATTGATTAAGAAAAGGTTGAAGATGGTTCAAAGTTATCAAAAGTCTTATTTGGAGGTTAGAAGGAGGGACCTTGAGCTTCATATTGGTAATTGGGTGTATGTGAAGGTCTCACTTATGAAGGGTGTGATGCATTTTGGGAAGAAGGGAAAACTAAATCCCTGGTATGTAGGTCCATATGAGATTGCTAAGGCGGACTGGGAATGTAGCTTATAAGTGGGATATGCCTCCGAAATAGAGCCCTAGTAACTCGGCTTTGCATATATCTATGTTGAGGAAGTTGTTGGTGATATTAGTGTTATTTTGCCTTTGGAAGGTGTTGAAGTTGAGGAGTCTTGTCTTATGGAGGAAGCTTTGGGTGAGATTTTAGATGAGACAAGTGAAGCTGCTTCGCAACAAGGATGTCGATTCGGTGAAGGTGCTTTAGAGGGATCAACATGTGGAAAGTTCTACGTGGGGAGTGTAATCAAGTATGATGCGACGATACCTTTATCCCTTCCCATCTACTCAAGCCTATAATATTAGACCCTTCCTATTCTCAATGGTCCTAATTATTTCATTCTTGAGTCTCATGACATGACATACATACATGTGCACGAAAATGATTTTCAAGATGTTTTGAGTGATTTAAATACTTTTTATATCAGTTTTAAGGAATTTATGATTTTCAAATGATGGCATTGTACCTTGTGTTCAGATGTTTCATGTTCTAAGTCAAGCCTTGCTCTTCCACATTCGAGGATGAATGTTCCTAAGGGAGAGATGATGTAAGGACCCGAAATTTTGTTGGTCCGTGTAAGGTCCCACGACCCGTGTGAAGCCCCCACGGAGTGGCCCTTGGCCCATGGAGGATGTTTGGCCCTTAAACGTGGTGTTTTAAACTAAGGCACACCACACTTGGACCCCTCAAAGTTAGTGTGACACTCCACGGACCGTGTGCTAGGCTATGTGATGGCCTATGCTTGAAATCCCACAGCTTTGGGACCAAGTATGATTACATGGCCTATGTGTGGTGGCATGACCCGTGTGGCCATCCGTAGAGCTTCTGGAGTGAAATTCTTCTAACTATGTAATCACCGTCTCGTAACTTGATCATGGAATATTTCTAAGGAGAGGGGTACGGGCAGTGTCACGGTTTGTGCGACACTACATGGTCCGTGTAACCTCCCGTGATGGTGGCTTCGTTGAAAAATTCTAAGTATGGGATCTTCATGCTTAAGATAAATTCATATTCAAGCCTTTAATTCAAGTTTATTTATGTTGTTTAAGATCATCACGGGTCTCCCAAATCAATTCAAGTTCAAAGGAATTCCATTGGCTATGTTTTTCACAAGTACCGATAGAAGGATCGACTTTAAATAGGTATATATCTTAGCACAAACAGAACTGAGTGGCCACCGATGTATCCAATTGAAGTTCTTTAAATTTTCTTTCCAACGCATCTAGTCTCACCTCATTCCGTGTTCGGAACAAAATGTTATGTCCGTTTTCGTAAAATTTGTATGGGCTAGACGGGAGGCCTCCACGGGCTGTGAAGAGCTTCACAGGCCGTGAAGCCTACCGTGTGAACTCCGGTGTAATGTTTTATTGAGTTATTTTTGATATCTTGACCCATCCCCAAGGCTTTTAAAACCCTTTTAACCCCCACTTTATATTCTTAAACATCTCCAACACCAATTCTAAACACTCATTCAAGACTAACACCTAGTTTCTAGAATTAGACTCTCAAATTCTCTCCAAGTCTCATCTTTAATATTCAAGCGAGGGATTCAATTGGGGTTTCAAATTCAAGATAAATTCTTCTCAAATTCATCTTCCTAATCAATGTATACGGGATTTATTCTTGGTCCCTTTCAACCAAGAAGACCCAAAATTTCCTTCAATCCATTTCATGAATTGCAGTCACTTTAATCATGAAATTTCATGATTTGATTTTATTAAATCTAATCAGTGTATGGGCTGTATTTTACTTATTATTTCAATTCATTTTGACTACCATTATGATGATTTACATTGAGTTGTGAAATTATGAACATACATGTCCCCTTTAAAATTGATTTATGCATGGGTGACTATTACTATGATTTAGATGTTGATTTAAATTATTGATTTATTTCATTTCATATTACGGTGTTGATTTTAACTTGAATCTGTGTTACTCATGCTATCCTCGCATCATGCATTGTATTAAATTCATGAGCATTGATATATGGAAATTATGATGTGAGTTAAGCCCAATTATGTTTTATAATATAATTTTGGTAAGGCATTGGTTATGACAAAAAGGTGATCACCGGTATTTCTATAATTGAGGCTCATTGAGAAAAATGGGTGTTTGCATCGTCACATATATACGAATGAGTTATTCCTTGCATGAGCATCTACAAGCATTAACAAAGATTTGGCATTTGAGCCCAAAGGTGCATTGAATGGTTTGAACTAAACATTGAAATTCCAAAAAGTATGTAGATGCATGAATATTCAAGTGGGATGTTAATGACTAAGCATCGATGGACTGGGAGTGCGAGGGCTATCCCTAAGGGCCCTACCCTTTCCTTGAACTATGTGCTAACATAGGAATGCTCATCGTTACCGAAATGACCAAGTCATAAGGAATGGTTATACGTATATAATAACCTGATACAAATGATACATGAAGCAAATCCTTCCGAAATGGTGAATTTGTAAGGAAGGTGACCATCCCCGAAATGGTGAGTCCGTAAGGTGTGATGTAGATTATCTTTGGCAGGTAATCTTCTCATTACCGGTGGGAGGTCCCAATCGGTCTAATTCATACTACATTTCATGCATCATAAATTTCATGGCATCTTGTATATATATATGTTCCATTGAATATACAATTCTTCTACATTATGTGCCTTTGTCATCTAACATTGAAATGGAGGTTTGGTAAGTCATATGCATTGCATGCTCGCATACTTAGTACATCCAAACGTACTAATGCATACTCTATGCCTACATGATTTTACCATGTAAGGACCGTGTGTTTCGATCATCCACTGCGTGATGGGTAGTTCGACTCTGGAGAATTGATATTATGGTGAGTTCTATATTCCAAGGACAAACCACCTTTCTTCCACCTATGTCGTTCTCTATTTGTCTTCTTAATTGAGGGTAAGCCTAGGACATGTCTTGGCCCCCGTCCCATCTTATGACTAGAGGCATTGTTGGACATCTTGTAGACTCTTGTAAATTCTATATGTTATGTGTGGTAATTGAAGTGTATGGTTTCGATTATCTTTGGGATATGGCTACCATGGATTGATTACGAGAATTATGATATGTATGTATGATTGTGTGGATGTGAAAGATCCTAAGCCCCGTATTATCCCCATAGTGTGAGTCTTACTTTCCCTCTTCCCTTAGAATTATGTGTTACTATTTGGATGTTCATTCCAAATCGATGATGTCGATTTGGATACTTGAGGCTTATTTGGGGACCCTTGGGTTCCTATTCGTCGTGTCACACCTAGGTCCTCGTCTTGGGTCGTGACAAAAGATGGTATCAGAGCACTAGGTTTATAAATGGTCCTCGGAGTCCAACGTGCCGTGTCAAGTAGAGTCTTATTCATAGGTGTGAAGCGCGCCACATCTATGGGTAGAAGGCTACAAGGCATTTTAGGAAATGTTTCACTTTTCAGGATTCAAATTGTGCCATGGTGTGTGTCTTAAGATTTCATATCTCCATCCCTCCCTATCGAATAGGAATAGTTACTTTGAGCTCGTAATGCAATCCAGAGGAGGAAGATATTGCAGCGATCTTATAGATGAGGCCCGAAAGGGAGTTGGTGGAGGATGTGCATTGTTTGACATGCTTACTCCTTTGTATATTTGAAGTTTTCTTTGGTTCGCTGGTTATGATGGAAGGTTTGTTGGAGGCTTCTCATCTATTACATTTCCGTTGATCAAGGTGACTAGAAGTAGGTCCAGGTTGGTACGGTAGGATGAGTGTGAAGTGAGTTCTCAATTTTGGAAGGTCGACTTACATCGGCTTCTGTTTTTGACTTTACCGGATGGCTTAAATAGGTTGGTGATGTTTTGTGATACTTCTCGATTTAGGTTAGGGTTGCGTATTTGTGAAACGTATTAGGGTGATAGCCTATACATCAAGGCAATTGGAGGTGTGTGAGCATAATTACCCGACTCATGATCTTGAGTTAGCGGTGGTGGTGTTTGCCTTCAAGATTGGGAGATACTATTGGTATGAGGTGCATGTCGATGTTTTCACCGACCATAAGAGTTTGCAATATGTGTTCACTCAAAGGGATCTTAACTGGGGACTATGAAGAGGGTTGGAACCCCTTAGGGGCTATAACATTAGTGTACAATGTAATTTTCACCAAGACAAATGTTATAGTCGGTGCTCTGAGTAGTCTATCTATGGAAGTGTGGCTCGTATTGATGAAGGGGAGGAAGAGTTGATAAAAGATGTTCACTGGTTGGCTAGTTTGGTTGTTAGGCCGACTAACTCTAATAATGTTGGTGTTCATCTTCAGAGTTGGGTCGAATCTTTTGTGGTTGTTGATGTTAAGGCAAAGCAAGATCTAGATCTATCATTGGTTGGATTGAAGAGGTTGGTTGCCAAAATAATGAGATAGAGGCTTCCTCCCAAGGAGGAGATGATGCACTTTGGTATCAAGGTTAGTTATGTATCCCGGATGTGGGTGATCTCAGGGAAAATGATCATGAGTGGAGCCCATAACTTTCATTAATTGATTCACCCAGAATCTACTAAAATGTGTTGAAATTTGAACGAGGTGCATTGGTGTCATGGTACGAAGAGGAACATAGCCGAGTTTGTACTCGGATGCTCGAGTGTCAACAAGTGAAGGTAGAGCACCAAAGGCCCGGTGGTGTGGCTAAAGACATAGAGATATCTACTTGGAATTTGTTTGAGTTAAGATGAAATGACTTCTATGGGTGGGGATTTATTGTTGGAGGCTATAAAAGAATGAAATTGATTAAGAAAAGGTTGAAGATGGTTTGAAGTCATCAAAAGTCCTATTTGGAGGTTAGAAGGAGGGACCTTGAACTACATATTGATAATTGGGTGTATGTGAAGATCTCACGTATGAAGGGTGTGGTGCATTTTGGGAAGAAGGGAAAACTAAATCCCCGAATATGTAGGTTCATATGAGATTGTTGAAGCGGATTGGGATTGTAGCTTATAAGTGGGATTTGCCTCTGAAATTGAGCCCTAGTCCCTCGGCTTTGCATATATCTATGTTGAGGAAGTTGTTGGTGATACTAGTGTTATTTTTCCTTTGGAAGGTGTTGAAGTTGAGGAGAACTTGTCTTATGGAGGAAGCTTCGGGTGAGATTTTAGATGAGACAAGTGAAGCGGCTTAGCAACAAGGATGTCGATTCGGTGAAGGTGCTTAGAGGGATCAACATGTGGAAAGTTCTACATGGGGAGTGTAATCAAGTATGATGCGACGATACCTTTATCCTTTCCCATCTACTCAAGCCTATAATATTAGACCCTTCCTATTTTAAATGGTCCTAATTCTTCCATTCTTGAGTCTCATGACATGACATGCAAACATGTGCACGAAAATGATTTTCAAGATGTTTTGAGTGATTTAAATACGCTTTAATATCAGTTTTAAGGCCTCTACAATTTTCAAATGATAGCATTGTACCTTGTGTTCAGATGTTTCATGTTCTAAGTCAAGCCTTTCAAGCCTTGCTCTTCCATATTCGAGGACGAATGTTCCCAAGGGAGAGATGATGTAAGGATCCGAAATTTTGTACGATCTCAATGAAGCATGAAAATTGGTTTTGGAAACGTTTTGGACCAAGGTGACACTTCATGGGAGCCATCACGGCCCGTGTGAGGTCACACGACCCATGTGGAGCCCCCACAGAGTGGCCCTTGGCCCATGGAGGATGTTTGGCCCTTAAAATGGTGTTTTAAACTAAGGCACACCACACTTGGACCCCTCAAGGTCCGTGTGACACTCCACGGACCGGGTGGTAGGCCGTGTGATGGCCTTGGCTTGAAATCCTACAGCTTTGGGACCAAGTATGATTACACGGCCCGTGTGGAGTGGCACGACCCATGTGGCCATCCGTAAAGCTTCTGGTGTGAAATATTTCTAAGTATGGAATCACTGTCTCGTAACTTGATCGTGGAATTTTTCTAAGAAGAAGGTTATGGGCAGTGTCACGGTCCATGTGACACTACACAGTCAGTGTGACCTCCCGTGATGGTGGCATCGTAGAAAAATTCTAAGTATGGGATCTTCATGTTCAAGATAAGTTCACTTTTAAGCCTTCAATTCAAGCTTATATATGTTGTTTAAGATAATAATGGGTCTCCTACATTAATTCAAGTTCAATGGAATTCCATTGGCTAAGTTTTTCACAAGTACGATAGAAGGGTCGGCTTTAATTGCGCATATATCTTAGCACAAAAGGAACTGGGTGGCCCACGACCTATCCAATTGAAGCTCTTTGGATTTTCCTTCCAATGCATCTGTCCTCACCTCATTCCGTGTTCGGAGCAAGAAGTTATGTCCGTTTCCGTAAACTTTGTCAGGGCTAGACGGGAGGCCTTCACGGGCTGTGAAGAGCTTCACGGGCCGTGAAGCCTACCGTGTGAACTTTGGTGTAAAATTTAAAGGGGCGTTTTTTTGAGTTATTTTTGATATCTTGGCCCATCCCCAAGGCTTTTAAGACCCTTTTAACCCCCCCCCCCCCCCTCCCCCCTTTATATTCCTAAACGTCTCCTACACCAATTCTAAACACTCATTCAAGACTAACACCTAGTTTGTAGAATTAGACTCTCAAATTATCTCCAAGTCTCATCATCAAGATTCAAGCTAGGGATATAATTGGGGTTTCAAATTCAAGATAAATTCTTCTAAAATTCATCTTCCTAATCAAGGTATATGGGATTGATTCTTGGTCCCTTTCAACCAAGAAGACCCAAAATTCCCTTCAATCCATTTCATGAATGATAGTCACTTAATATATGAAATTTCATGATTTGATTTTATTAAATCTTATCAGTGTATGGGTTGTATTTTACTTATTATTTCAATTCATTTTGACTACCATTATGATGATTTACATTGAGTTATGAAATTATGAACATGCATGTCCCACAAAAAATTGATTTATGCATGGGTGACTATTACTATGATTTAGATGTTGATTTAAATTATGGATATATTCAATTTCATATTACAGTGTTGATTTTAACTTGAATCTGTATTACCCATGCTATCTTTACATCATGCATTGCGTTACATTCATGAGCATTGATATATGGAAATTATGAAGTGGGTTAAGCTCAATTATGTTTTATGAAATGATTATGATATGATTTTTGTAAGGCATTGGTTATGACAAAAAGGTAATCACTGGTATGTCTATAATTGAGGCTCATTGAGCAAAATGGGTGCTTGCACCGTCACATATATACGAATGAGTTATTCCTTGCATGAGCATCTACAAGCATGAACAAAGATTTGGCATTTGAGCCCAAAGGTGCATTGAATGGTTTGAACTAAACATTGAAATTCCAAAAAGTACAGTGTGATGTAGATTACCTTTGGCAAGTAACCTTCTCCCTACCGATGGGAGGTCCCAATCGGTCTAATTCATGTAATAGCTCATATGAGTTTGATATGTCGGTTATAGTCCTTCCCCATTATATATAGAGCATTACTACATTTCATGCATCATAAATTTCATGGCATCTTATATATATATATATATATATATTCCATTGAATATACAATTCTTCTATATTATGTGTCTTTGTCATCTAACATTGAAATGCAGGTTTGGTAAGTCATATGCATTGCATGCCCGCATACTTAGTATATTCAAACGTACTAACGCATACTCTATGTCTACATGATTTTACCATGTAGGGATCGTGTGTTACGATCATCCACCACGTGACGGGTAGTTCGACTTTGGAGAATTGATATTGTGGTGAGTCCTATCTTCCAAGAACAAACCACCTTTCTTCCACCTATGTTGTTTCCTATTTATCTTCTTAATTGAGGGTGAGCCCGGGACATGTCTTGGCCTCTGTCCCATCTTATGACTAGAGGCATTGTTGGACATCTTGTAGACTCTCGTAAATTCTATATGTTGTGTTGTAATTGAAGAGTATGGTTTCGATTATCTTTTGGATATGGCTACCTTAGATTGATTATGGGAATTATGATATGTATGTATGATTGATGTGGAGATGTGAAATATCCTAAGCCCCATATTGTCCCCATAGCATGAGTCTTACTTTCCCTCTTCCCTTAGAATTATGTGTTACTATTTGGATGTTCATTCCGAACCAATGATGTGGATTTGGATACTTGAGACTTGTTTGGGGACCTTCGGGATCCCATTCGCCGTGTCATATCTATGCCCTAGTCCCAAGTCGTGACATTGGTGGATACCATTTTTTCAAACAAAACACAAAAACATATTATATGCCACAAGTGTTGGTACTATATACTACAAATATTATCTAAACATCTTAAACATGCCGGTTCAACAGAAATTAAATATACACAGGGAAAAAGAACATAGGCAAGAAAACCCTGGGATCAAAAATTGGGGTACTTATGGACCATCAGCTACTCAGACTTCACTGAGGCCCACAACTACCCACACCCTATCAAAAAAGATGTGCATTGTCCCCAATGCACAAAATTAAAACAAAATAGAACGTAAGGGGTAAAATAATACTTGGGTGCCTAAGTGCCCATGTTTGGCTTAGTCTAGTCGCCCTCCTCCTGCAGGGTGTTCTGCTCAATAGTGGTACTCTATCTGAAGGGCCCAACACTCCTCACCTACTCCGTCACTCGAACTTGTCTTATCTCCTCATCATGGCTCGATCTCCTCAAGGCAAGTTTGAGCTCCTCCTCCTCTGTCATCTTTATCCATACATGTCTCTTATTTGTCTCCTCATCCATGCAAGGTCTGTTCCCAAGGGAAGACTGGATAGGCTCATCAGGAGTGAACAAATCAACTGCTGGCATCGGAGGTACAGTCGCTGGTAGTGCAATCACTGCCGCAAGAGCTGTTGTCTAGTCAGCTCAGAGCTATTGGATCTCCGTCTGCATAGCTAAAAAATCTATAGGTTGGGACTTGCCCAATATTTGTTGTACCATGTCCTTAAAGACGTCAATGTGCGCATCCATGATACAAACACGGTCCTGAATAGTTGCGATAGTGAATGGCTGTCTCCAACCCTCCGAGTCTATAATAGCCTAGCAGACCCATGGCCTAATTTGTTGAATAAGATGAGTCGGTTGTACCTCAGTGTGTGCTAACCTCAGCGCCATGGACTGTATAAAAGTGGTGAACACGTAGATCATGCAAGTGGTGGGAGGCTCTAAAGTAGTAGCTTCTGGTGTAGGAACAGTAATAGTAGGGCCACTCTCATCAACTGCCTCGGGCTGCGGGGCCCTCTCCTCAGTAGAAGCAGCAGTAGTGGTGGCAGTCTCTGAATCCTCAAGTAGTGGCATTGGGGCGAACATCTTGAGCATTGGTGGAGGTTGTGCCCGCTGGTGTGCCACCGAGTTCTCGTCAGCCTTGATTAGGCTGGGATCCAATATATGCTGGGCCTCAATCATCAGGTCCAGCTGATGTGGTATCTCCACCCTCGACTCTAGAGAGAGCCTGTAAATCAAGTACAGGAACGGGATGGAGGTGGACCTCTTCGGTGCAGCCTCATAAATTTGCTCAATAATAAGGTGGGCCCAATCAATCCCACAGCTAGCTAAGATGCTGGCAAGTGAAACCCCATGCTCCAACATCAAAGTATTATCAGCAAATGTCAGCTAGATACGTGAATGAACAGCTGCCAACAAAATCTTTGGCGGGTAAACTGAGTGAAGCCTTCACTATAGGCTCCAAGCGAATGGCGACCCAAGCAGGTTTCGGACCCTGCACTACCATATATCCAGCCACCCATCTCATCAATATGGCTTATTGCTCAAGATCTTTCATCACTAGTGGGTCCCTTGTCTGTCCCACCCTATAGTCAAACTCTGCAATGAATCTGGTGGCACGAGACTCATGACCAAATAACACACGGCAGATGGTCTCCTCTGATATTTCCATCTACTGGCCCCTCACCCTCATCTCTGTCAGTCTGGGCTGAGCGAAGGGCTTCTTCCCCTTGGGAAGAGTAAGTTGGATAGTGGTTGCGTATGATGTATAAAACTCCCTCACCATAGTCGGGGAGTATCGTCCAAGAGAATCAGACAGCCACTGGAGCCCGTGTCGAATCATCATGTCCAGGAGGACAAGGACACCATTAAGTCTATCATCAAACTCTAGGTTCCTCGTAAATGGAGTGGGCTGGCTTGCCTCACTCTCCCTACTGTGGTGCCCTCTGTGTAGATCTCTCGCATGCCCTCGACGCACCACCGCCTAGTGAGGGCATTCTTTGCAGATGATGATAATAGTGCGATGGAAGCTTCTGATCTATCCTTAGAGTCCTTCTTAGAATTGGACTCCTCTCTGGGTGGAGTCATCTGTAGTAAGTTGTTCCCATCACTGCCTCCCTCTTCAGACTGGAGAGTGAAAGCAACCGGAGCCTGAGTACGCCCATTTGTACAACCACCTCTGGGTCTAGTGTATCATCCAAGACCTCCAGTGAACCACTCAGCTGAGTAGTCTGATCATCATCCATGGGCTCATCCCTGAGTCGCCTCCTCAAGCCTCGATCTTAGTGTGTTTGCCTTTTGGGGCTGTAGTACCTGAAACATAGACACGTACGCAACATGGTTGGCCCCACAAATCAAGAATTAGAATGTAAAAATCACTTGAGTACACTTACAAAAGGGTTTTACAAAAAAAACCTTTATGGGTCATAGTGCATACTACGAGCCATAAAGAGCCTTCGTAAACCAGTGGTTCAAAACAAATTGGTTACAGGAAAGGTTTACGAGACCAGGTACAACTCTTAAAGTGGTTTATGATTCATAGATTGGGGTCATAAAAAATTCCAGTGAGTAATTAAATTTAGGCAGGGATCTACGAGACCTATCTATGAACCGTAAAGTGATCTATGACTCGTAGAAGATCTCGTCTGATGGATACTTAGAAACATCAAGTTTCTGGAATTATGTACGAGGGGAAATTATGACTCGTAGATTTCTCTATGGGCCGTAGAGGCCACTCATGAACCAGAAAAACTCAATCACCTGAGTTTCTAAATCCATTACACGGACCCTGAAAGACTTTTTCAACACATAGATTATCATTCAAAGCAAGGACACACGCACCCACATGATCTCAAAGATGCAACCCTACCCCCAACAAGTCAAGATCATGTACCTATGTCATCACCCCTAAGTCCACAAGCACAAATCATTCAATATCCTATGGTGGGTGGCTCAATAGACACAAATAATAAACCCAAAACATTTTATACAAAACAAAAATGTCCAATTCTGGACTTAGACAAAAATCATATCATGGGCAACCTAATTACAACTAGCATAATTCAAATTCAAAGCAAGGATTTTGCGTCTAGACACAATGTCCTACAAGACTTTCAACTCATTCTTTCAAACAATGCAAATTATATGTCATTATTAGACCAAGAACTTACCAAGGCTTGAGATTAAATCAAAGAAGATTGAAGGAGGTGACTAGAAGAAAAACCCTATGGCTGCCAGATTTCTTGCCAGAAAAGGGTTATAGATGGCCGAAAGTGATCAGAAAAATGAGGGGGTGGGGTGGCTTGGGTTGATGGGTAATTTTAGGTCAAAAAGTATGGTCAAATAATTTTGACCCCTCTATTTGTATGTTGACTGGTCAGTTTGAAAAATAATGGGCTTGGTTCTACGAAACTCGATTACTGATCGTAGATAGTTCTACAGCTCATAAACCATGGTTTTGTAGAACCCTCAATACTTAGCGAAATTTCAGGACACTTAACTAGGGTCCCCGATCCCCATTCACAACTTGTAGTTGGATCTACGAATCATGAAGTTGGCTCATAGACCGGAATGCATATTTTCCTACTTATTGGAACTCTCTACGAGGTGGAGTACAGGTCGTAAAGTGTTTTACGACCCATAATCCCGGTCGTAGAGCCACAACTTGATGCTCTTTCTCAGCAAAATGACTGACTTAGTCATGTACCTGCATACTCTTCACAAAATACAATGTTACCCTATATGCAACCAATCATTGTCCATAATTACAATTAAATCAAAAGAAATAAACTACCTATGAGTCTAGAAACTTGAAGTAAACTTAAAACTATACTATTATATCAAAAACCTTCAGTTGCCTCCCAAGTAGCACTTGACTTATTGTCGTGGCACGACTTGGACAAATGGGTTACTCAAACTTCACCGATTGCCCAGACTTCACTCTTCAACTCTTCAGGATGCTTCATGGACAGACGGATATTGAAGACAACTTTTTCGTCATTTAATCTAAACATGAGTTGACCAACTTCCATATCAACTAGGGCTCGTCTAGTGACTATGAATGGTCTCCCCAAGATGATTGGGATGTCAAAGTCAACTTCGCAATCTGAGATCACAAAGTCTGTAGGGAATATGAACTTCTCAACTTTTACTAACACATGATATAGTATCCCCACGGGCTTCTTCATAGTGTGATCCGCCATCAACAACCACATATTAGTAGGAGTAGAAGCCCTCAATCCAAGCTTCTAGAAGGCCGCAAGGGGGCATCAGATTGATACTGCCACCTAAATCACATAGTGACCTTGCAAACTCCATATCTCCAATGGTGCAGGGTATGGTGAAAGCACCTAGATCTTCTCTTTTCTGAACAAAGGATTTCGTAGTGACAGCACTGCAATGTTGAAGCTCTTGAGAAAGCTCCTGACTAACAGTGCGCTTTTTGGTGACCAAGTCCTTCATAGATTTCGCATAGCTTGGCTTCTTCTCCAAAGCCTTGATGAAGGGAATGTTAATAGAAAGTTGCTTTAGCATAGAGAGGAAGTGCTTGAATTTGCCTTCCTCCTCCCTCTTTTTGAGTCTCTAAGAGAATAGAAGAGGAGGCCTGGGGATTGGCTTAAACCTCTGTGGTGCTTCAGCAACTTCACTCACTCCGTCCTTGTGACGACCATCTCCTTCATTTGCATCCTTAGGTGTAACCATCTCTTCACAAACATCTTCCTCTTCGACCGACATAGGAAGATTAATGGTGTTGTTGCCACCTTGAATAGTAACCACCATACACTGCCCATCATTCTTAGGATTTTTCACTGTATTACTAGGAAATGTACCCCTTTGAAACTGATTCAACTAAGTCAACACTTGACCAAATTGTTGTTCCAGTTGTTTGATAGCCACAGAGTGAGACTATCTTTTGATCGATACTAGATATCTCTGTTTTGATGCCCCTTAGAGTTTCATCCTATGTCTCAGCAGGTGATCAAACATCTCCTCAATTCTGGAATTGCCTGCACCTACGTCATGGTGGTGTTGTGGCACATGAGGACCATTGATGAAGCCTTCTTTGTTACCCCAATCTGCATTTGGACCCCTGTTCCTATCATAGTAACCACCGCAATTATCTCTATAAGCTCCTTCTCTACCAAAGTTCCGACCTTGGTTTCCTTGACCTTGGCGCCAGTAGTCCTAATTGGACCCTTGGGTGTTGGTCCGAAAACCCCCCATCTGATTATTAACAAAGCATGAATCTTCCTCATAGTATGGCTCCTCGTACATGGTGCACGTAGAGGTTGATGAACCACTATATTTACTCTCTCTTGGTTCTGCTTCATCATTACCTCCATTCCTGTGCAAATCTGAGCAAGCTGTTGGATGATCTCCTCAATGATTCTTGCTTGCTCTGGACCCACACTGACTGCACATGAACTCTTCATAGAAGCTCTATCCCTCTGCCCCCATGCACGATTCGTCTTGACCACTTTTTCCATGTGTTCAGCAATCCTTGCAAATAGTTGATCTAGAAACATGCCCCCCGTGATAGTATTAACATATGCTTGACTGTTCTCATCAAGAGCACGGTAGAAGATTTCCACCAAGGTATCATCAATTATCTTGTGGTCAGGGACACTCCTCAGACATTTTGTATACCGCTCCCAAGTAGTGCTTATAGAATTACCAGGAAGTTGCTCGAAGTTGTTGATTTGGTCCTTTACTTGAGCTTCTTCAATCTAAGGAAGCACCTCTCCAAAAAGGCTTTCTGCAAGTCTGCCCAGCTGGTGATTGAACTCTGCGGGAGCTCGGATAGTCATAATGCAGCATTGCCCGTAAGACACAATGGGAAGACATGAAGTCCCTGAGCATCCATAGATAGATTTTATGTTCCCATCACACTCTTACAAACAAATGCCACATTGTGTAAGTGGCTATGTGGATCCTCTAATGGTAAGCCCCAAATAGCCCACTGTTCTGCAACATCTAAAGTAACCCACTCAAGACTTTGAACTTTGTGTCTATCAGTAGTGGTGGCATCACAATAGCTCCAGTCACCTCCATAGACATGGGATTCAACCAGTATTGATTCCGCTTAAGCATTGGTGTTGAAGTCCTGAGGATGTCGAATATCTTCCAAAGGAGATGGGTTCTGATTCCCATCATCATCATTATTGTTCTAATTCAGAGCTACATTGGCCGCGTTGTTGGCGTTATCTTGGGTCATCCTTCTTATCATTCTGTGGATCTCTCAATCCAATGGAGTTAAAGGATTGCCTTGACTCCGAGTGTTAGGCAAGCACTACTCGTACACCCTGCAAATAAACAAAAATAACAAAGAAAAGTAAAATAAAGGGAACTAAGGATTAATGTTAGGCAAGCACTACTCGTACACCCTGCAAATAAACAAAAATAACAAAGAAAAGTAAAATAAAGGGAACTAAGGATTAACACTCAAAATACTAATGAATTTACTAACTCTAGTCGTATTCCCTGGCGACGGCGCCAAAATCTTGATATCGCACAAGTTACAACTCCTTTTTAGAGGATAAAGCAATCAGTGTCAAGAAATAGAACCTAACCAAGGTTAGGGTCGAACCCACAGTGAATACATAGACTCGAGACAAATTCACCAGCATGCAATTCGAGTAGTTAATCAACTCAATTCCCCAAAGGGGGGTTGCAAAAATCAATGAGAAAAATAAACTAACTATCACAAGAGAAAGATCAATAAAGGAGAGCAACTAGGGTATTGTGCTCCCCATGATTCTCCAACTCAGTATCACCAAATAACCTTATTCTTGTCTAGTGTATAGCATGCAGGATGGTATTTAAGTTCACCACGCCCTTTGGTCAAAGGTGAGAGGCAAATTTCACTATACGACTTGGCCCATCTCCATAGTGTGTATTACTAACCATTACCTATACATCCCATTACAACCTCCCCTTGGCGCAGTTTGGTTGATTAAACGAGAACATATTAATTAAATCTTGTTAATTAGTCTTTTTTCCTATTCATTACTACCTTGGTCCAGTCAATAATACTAGGCGGGTTCTAATGTTGCCCACCACTAGAAAACATGCAAAATGAAGAGTGTTGGTTAAATACATGCATATACCCCTTCCAAGAATCGTGAATGTTTTACTTTGTTAGTTCTTCATGGTTCCTACAACCCTAGTTGTGGATTTAGCTACTCATGTTTCGTGTAGATGAAGATATTATGAATTTAGAAAACATAATTAAACACTTACACAACTGAATTAAGAAAATCCAATGTCAACCAAAATCACAAGCTTGAAGATTGAATTAAACCACAAGTATTTTCAAAGACTCTCTCATAATTTTCTCTAAGAATATTGAGGGTTCTCTAAGCACTAACCTAAAACTAAGCTAAACTTACGTGAACTGGTGAGGACTTCTGAAAAATAACCTAAAAGACCTATTTATAATAATTAAAATTCAAATCCTAAACAATTTAGGAGAACTAGTCGGCACACTTTACGACAGCACTTTATGGCCTGTATTGAAGTTCACGACCCATAATCGAGGTCCCGTACATTGTTGCTGAAAAACTAGGCTTCTCCTTTGTGAAACCCCTTTAGGACTCGTAAAATGCTTTATGACCTGTAAAGGGGGTTTTGTTTGATGAACTTCAGAAAGTCTTCATTCTCTTACCCTCAGGGCATGAAACCTCTTCTACGACTTGTACATTAATTTACGGCTCATCTACATGTTCGTAGAAGTAACTTTAGAAACTTGGCCCCCCACTAGAATTCCTCATGAAACCACCCTACTGCTTATAGAATGGTCAATGGCCCGTAAGGTGTCTCGTATAACAGCAAATCTGCAGCAACTTTGCAACTTTCCCTAAAATCATTGGGCAACCTGTAATCCTGCAAACATGGACATAAAAACACATAAAAATAACTAAAGTCATATTGAGAACACACAAAATCCTAAATTTTAAGCATCAAAAGTGTTGTATTTTGGCAGCACATCAATTCGTCAAGGGTCCCTCCTGATAGGGAGATTGACTTTGGGATCGATGGTCTCCACGATACCCAACCTATCTCTATTCTGCCATAGAGAATGGCTCCCGTAGAGTTGAAAGAACTAAAAGAGTAGTTGAAAGATCTCTTGGATATGGGATTTATTAGGCTGAGTGTCTCACCATAGGGTGCTCCAATCTTGTTCATGCGAAAGAATGATGGTTCCCTCAGGATAAGTATAGATTATCACTAGTTGAATAAGGTGACATTAAGAATAAATCCCCTCTCGAGGATCGATGATTTGTTTGACCAACTTCAGTGTGCCACTATTTTCTCCAAGATAAACCTAAGATCAGGCTATCACCAGTTGAAAGTGAGAGAATGTGACATCCCGAAGACGGCTTTTCGAACCCCATATGGTCACTTTGAGTTTCTGGTAATGTCCTTCGGATTGACCAATGTTCCTGCTACTTTCATCGACTTGATAAATAGAGTATACAGACAGTACCTTGATATGTTCATGATTCTATTCATCGATGATATTTTGGTGTACTCCAAAGATGAGGAAGAGCATGTCGACCACCTCCGGATTGTTCTTTAGACCCTCAAGGATAAGAATGGTATGCCAAATTTTCAAAATGTGAGTTTCGGCTTAAATCGATGTCATTTTTAGGCCATGTTGTCTCAGGTAATGGTATTCGAGTGGATATGCAGAAGACTGAGGCAGTTAAGAACTGACCTAGACCCATCTCTCCAACTGACCTAAGAAGTTATCTGGGTTTGGCTGGTTACTATAATAGATATTTTGAGGGATTCTCTTCTGTATCCTCGCTATTGATTAAGCTGACTCAAAAGAAAGCTAAGTTTCAGTGGTCCGATGAGTGTGAGAAGAGTCTTCAAGAGTTGAAAACCAGATTAACGACTGCACCAGTGTTGACTCTACCTGAGGGGACTGATGATTTTGTAATTTATTGTGATGTTTCTTAGAGTGGGATTGGGATGCGTTCTGATGCAGAAAGGTAAGGTTATAGCCTATGCTTCCAAATAACTCAAGAACAACAAGAGGAACTATCCAACTCATGACTTAGAATTGGTTGCGGTGGTATTTGCACTCAAGATTTGGCACCACAACTTATGTGGAGCACATATTGATGTATTTATAGACCACAAGAGTCTGCAATATGTATTCACCCAGAAAGAGCTTAACTTGAGGCAGAGGAGATGGCTTGAGCTGCTCAAGGACTATGACATAAGCATCATCTACCATCCAGATAAAGTTAATGTGGTGGTTGATGCTCTTACCAGGTTGTATATGGGAAGCACTACTCATGTGAAAGAAGAGAAGAAAGAGTTAGCTAAAGAGGTACATAGACTAGCGCAATTAGGAGTTCAACTAGATGAATCTGGCGAAGGGGGAATACTTGTGCATAATGGGTCTATATCGTCCCTTGTAGTAGAGGTAAAGGAGAAGCAAGATCAAGATCCCATCCTACTCCAATTGAAGGAGGATGTACATAAGCAGAAAATAACGGAACTTATCAAAGGGGGAGATGGGGTATTAAGATACCAAAGTAGATTGTGTGTTCCAGATGTTGATGGTATTCGAGAAAGGATAATGGCGGAATCCCATAACTTCAGATATTCCATCCATCCAGGGTCAACCAAAATGTACCGCAATTTGAGAGAGGTTTACTGGTGGAGTGGGATGAAGAGAGACATTGCAGACTTTGTTTCTAAGTGCCCAAACTACCAACAAGTAAACGTTGAGCACCAAAGGCAATGTGAAGTGATCCAGAATTTTGAAATTCCAAACTGGAAGTGGGAGATAATCAATATCGATTTCATCACGGGCTTACCGAGGTCACACAGATGACATGATTCAATTTGGGTGATTATTGATAGGATGACTAAATCAGCGCACTTTTTGGCGGTAAAGACTACTAATACGGCAGTAGACTATGCCTATTATATATCAAAGAGATTATTACATTGCATGGGGTTCCTTTGTCCATCATATCAGATAGAGGAGCTCAATTCACTGCCCAATTCTGGAAGTCCTTTCAGAAAGGGCTAGGTTCAAAGGTGAACTTAGTACCAGTTTCCACCCTCATACTGATGGTCCGACAGAGCGAACAATATAGACTTTGGAGGATATTTTGAGAGCTTGCGTCATTGACTTCAAAGATGATTGGGATGACTACTTTCCTCTGATTGAGTTTTCCTACAACAAAAGCTTCCATTCGAGCATCCAAATGGCTCCTTATGAGGCCCTCTATGGGAGGAGATGCAGATCACTAATTGGATGGTTTGAGGTAGGTGAAGAACGGTTGATTGGGTTAGAATTAGTACATCAGGCTATGGAGAAGGTAAAGATTATCCAAGAGAGATTGAGAACTGCATAGAGTCACCAAAAGTCCTACACTAATGTTAGGAGAAGAGACCTAGAGTTCGAAGTGAATGATTGGGTATACTTGAAAGTGTCACCTATGAAGGGCCTAATGAGATTTGGGAAGAAGGGAAGTTGAGTCCTCAATACATTGGTCCCTACCAAATCATGAAGAGAGTGGGAAACGTAGCTTATGAGTTCGAGCTACCACAAGAGCCGGTAGCTATCCATCCGATCATTCACATTTATATGCTTAAGAAGTGTTTGGGAAATACGTCCTTGGTTGTGCCCGTTGAAAGAATTGGAGTGAAGAATTGTTTGAGTTATGAAGAGATCCCAATCCAAATCCTTGATCGTCAAGTTCACAAGTTGAGAACTAAAAAGGTTGCTTCTGTAAAAATATTGTAGAGAAGTCAATCCATTGAAGAGGCTACATGGGAAGATGAAGAGGATATGAAGGCTAGATACCCTTACCTATTCGTGCCTTCTAATGATGAAATTGATGGTAATAATTCATTTCTACTCTCTGAGTTACTTTCCCATTGTTCAGTTGAGATCTTATCTCTGTGTTGATGCTCCTCTTGAGTTTATGTTTGAGTATTCATGTCTTTAGCTGTATTCATGCCTAATGATGATGTTAGAAGTAGTCTTTCAATTCTGAATCCTAAGTTGAGGTTCAATTCTGGAGTATGAGTATTTAGGTTCATTCTTGATAGGTCTCCTAGTTGCTCATCATTCGAGGAAAAATGATCCCAAGGGGGAGATATTGTGACACCCCATAACTCTATCCTTACATGTACCTATGTTTCAAGCCTCATTCATATATGTGGGGGGTGTATTAGGGTCATAAGAGACCTCTACTACTTAGTCGAGTTCAAAACTTTCCTATAAATTGAGTTTCTAGTGTTATACTATGCAAGGGTCAACCTTAAATTATCATAACTCTTAGCACACAAAGAATTAGGTGGTCCCATGACCTACCAAATAAAAAGTCTTTGAATTAGCTTTCCGACGTAAATAATTTCACCTCATTTGGAGTTCAGAGTCAAAAGTTATGATGTTTTACTGAAGACTGCTTGAGAGGAAATATGAAACCTAATACGGGCCGTGGAAAAGAGTACGATCGGTTTGTTAACTTGTGGAAAAAGTCCTGAAAATCCACATTTTTGGTCCTAGACCCTACGAACCAATCTAGGAGTCGTAGAAACTTCTACGAGCCATACATTGGGCTCGTGAAAATGATCCAGAGACTCAAAATTTTTCCATAAGTATATGGAAGGATACCTACAGGCCGTGGAAGTTTCTATGGGCCGTAGATGGGCCCGTAGACGACTTTTGGCATCTTTTTAAGAAAGGTTATTTTGGTCTTTCCCCACCCTTTCAAATCCTAAATCTGACATTTTTACACCTAAATAAAGCCCTAAACAATCACTTCAAACTTTTTATGCTAAATCACTCTCTCAAACTTAGAGAAAGGGTTCAAAGGAGAAAAAGACTAGGATTTGAAATAAAAACTTGAGAACTTCCAAGCTGTTTCAAGATTCAAAATTTTCAGGTATGTAAGGCTAACCAAAATATGAATTATGTTCTTCCATGTGACCCATAACCCGAATTGATGGAGTTGTGAGTAAATTGAGTCTCCCATGAATGATTCTTGAAGGTTTCTCTTAAATTCTAATGTATTTCTACATAATCTTGCATGATTACTGTTTTTATGTATTAAATACTTGAATTACATGATTTTGCCATTCTACATAAACCTAGCATGATTTCATGTCATTTTTACATAAGCCACTTAAATGAGCATGCATGAGTGTAATTTGAGCCTTAGAAACCCTAAATGCTTTAACTCTACTTTTATTTTCCTGAATGTTATGAGTTAAATGATTCATGATAGAGTCTTTATAAGTCAAAAGTTGAACCTTAAAATGATGTAACCAAAGAGATGATAGTTGATGTGATGAGTTGAGTTGACAAATGTCCAATGAGACTAGATGGATGAGTTAACCATACGGTTTATGTATGATGAGCATATGAGTCTTAAGAGTAGTATCGAGCACCGAATTGAGTAAGAGTAAGTCCAACTTGAATTCAATAACTATGTTGCCAGCATAGGAGAGGATTGAACCGTAAAATTGGATGTTTCCTAGTGTCCCAAAAAGAGGACTTGATGTTACTAATATTTTGAATCCATTGATGGGATGTCCTATACCCTGGCAAGGTATTAGATTGATGTGGTAATAACATAGCTTCGTTGTATCATTACTGGGCTCATAGGTGATGGTTGTTGGTTAGAGAAACTCCCAAATAGGCCTTGATAATACTTTGAGTAGATGGGACGTAGATGATAGATGAGTAGTCATTATCTAAATTGCATTCTTACTTTAGACTCTTGACATGATGATTGACTTTCCTACTTCTTGAGTTGAGCTATTTGAGTTGATGTTATTCTTCCTTTACATGTTTCTCCTGCTATTTTACATACTTGTACATTCCACGTACTGACGTCCATTTGGGCCCGTAGCTTTTCATGATGCAAAGACAGATACTAGCGGTCATTAACAGGCACCCCGTTGAGGACCTATTTGCTTTCAGCTGATTGGTGAGCCCTCCCCTACTTTCAGAGGATATCATGTTTATGTTCTAGCTTTGAGTTTTAGATGTATTTTATTTTATTTAGAGGTATCCATGGGTCTGTCATTGGCACCATTTAGTTAGATATTTTGGAAGTTTCATAGACTAGGCTGTCGAGTCATGACTGGATGTTAATTTGGCTAGTTTTCTTTCACACTAGTCTTACTTAGCAGATGGGTAGATTGTTTGGCCTTTGACCTTGGATTATCATTTTGTCATTACTTTACATTGAATATTTTCTTAATCATTGATATTTTCCGCTATTAGATTGTGATTGAACAAATCTGATGAAGCTGAGTGGTTCGCTTGGAGGCTAGCAATAGTCTCTGTTGCCAGCCACACCAAGGGTACCCTCGTGGGCCGTGACACTGTAGCCCCACAGTATCTTTACTCATGAAGAAGCGAAACAATTTGGATACGCAAATCAAACCTCCATGTCTAAGTGTAGGAAATTCATCACAGAGATGGATGTTCTAATTGATGAATTCTGGGAAAATTCATTCTTTATATCAAACTCTCACTTTTTTGGGCTTATACTAAGACTACATTGCAAAGAAATTAAGAAATCTGGAGAAAACTCGAGCAAAGGCATATTGTTTATTGATAGCAGGTGCTATAGGTTATTGGGCTTCTATTGGAACTTTAATGAAATACTGTAAACTTGGTGTTGAAGAATGATCCTTAAGCCATCTTCAACAATCCCAACATTTTCACCAGTTAAAGTTTGGCTACTAGCTAATACATATCATTCTGTTTACGGACAAAGCAAAATAGATGAATGTTACATAGAATTCAAGTGTCAGGGTGAGTGAAACCAAAGTAAATGTTCGATCTTGTGTTCTTTGAGGTAAATAATACCCTGGGAAAGTGACTTGCTTGTTTGGAAGAGAAAATTGACAACCTCATTTGATGCAATTATTTATTATGTATGTTTAGTACTCTACGCAAACCAATAAAATTGGCTTTATTTTAATTTACATGTCTCAGTAAGCTTGGTTATGGAGCAAAAATAAGAAAGAGTGTATTTTGTCTGTTTGAAAGTTTAGAATGCAAGAAATACTTGATCAAATTGTCATCGATACAAACTACAGGGAGGGCCTATAACAATCCCAGAAGCTAGTCGGGCAGAAAGTAACATCAACAATAATAATGACATACTTGGTATAGTTTTACAAGTGAAGTTTGAGGAGGATAGAGTATTATGCCGACCGAAAAAGGTTGTTTTTGATAGACTGTCAACTCAAGAAGAAATGACGAAAGTCGAATAGGTACATCTTGAAATTAGTGAAATGAACACAATTGATGTTATATCTGCTGATAATAATTTATACTTCTTTAAAAATTGGCTTAACAAATACGTGGAAGCCTCTATCAAGCCAAATGTAGAAATTTTGTGTCATTAATGTTGTTATTGTTGTTGTTTGTTTTTTTTTAATTTCTTATACACTTATGTGAGCATATAATTAATAGAGTTTTCACTATCAAAAAGCATCCTATTATTATATTATTTGATCTCTCAAAGAGACACATGAAGCCGCAATAGTAGACTTCATTTGTCCAATGAATATCATTTTGTTGAATAATGAAGAATGAGGTTACGAGTGATACATTACCACTCATTCAGGAATGACTTATGAGGAGGATGAAGAATATTTTTTGTGTAAGTGTTCTGTTTTCTCGTCGCAGCAGGGGTGAGGGGCAAAATGGCTAGTTTTCTCGTCAATCTGGTGTTCTAAGCTGTAAGGCGACATCTGAAGCAGAGGAAATTATATTTTTCCAGCAGCATCCGATCTGTGAAACTAAAAGACATCTTGTGTAAGCAATACCAATATGAAAGCAACAAAGAAAGTGAAATTTTACGGAGTCAAATTTGTATGTATGGTCGATTAGTGTGACTTTTCTCTTCAATCTTGCATAGTGTCCCCTAAAATTACTGAGATGCCTTGCTTCCTCACTATTTAGACTGCCTAGCTTTGTTGTTGTTAAATTTTGCAATGTTGTTTTAGGCATTGTATTGGGGGGCACAAAATCTGACAATAGTTGTTGCAGTAATATAATCTCGATGGAAATATTTGGCGAATCTTTGAAGTCATTAACAATACCTACTATCAAATCCATTTGCCCTGTTCCACTTGAGCATCAAGACCCTGGTAAGTTAGCACAACAGTTGAAGTTGCATAAACATATGGATGAGTTTATATTAAGAACACTGAATATAAACAGTGCATAAGTGATACCATATTCTTACCAGTAAAGTTTTAACAATTAATTTCCTAGTTTACTGTTTACATAGCCAAGCAATTGCTCATATTTGAATATAAATAAGGAAGATATTGAGCGTCGTAGTAAAATATGTGCAATATTATAGATTAAGGCATTATTATATTATTACAATATGTAGATTTCCACAGTGGCAACCATAAAATCATTAAACAATTAATTATTTTTTTCTATGGTCGAGTTTAACCTCTCCAAGGATCAATTTTGTTTGGCGAAGGAAACTAAAGGGGTTATAGAAGATATTAGAAAAGGTAAGGAAAAAACAGAGGAAATATGTATTTCCAGTAGGTGTACCTTTGATCGTATTATTACATCTCCTCCTTTAGGTAATTAACAGAGTTATGTGCCTTCTTGTTGCATGACTATAACGATTCTTGTATGCAATTTATTGGATATTTATGGGCCTTTATTGAAACTACCCAGTGCAATTGTAAATAGGATTTACCCACTTACGCATCTCCAAAATGGTCCATATGCCTGTGCTGAATGGAACTATTGGTTAGTTAATCACAGCAAACTCGTTTTCTTATTTCTATCGTTTTACATCCTAACAGGGTCTTAACTTTTCCTTTTTTAATATCTCTATGTTGTTCTTTGAGAAGGGGTTTCCCTATATGGCTACATTTTATCCCTAGAGTATAATTTCAAATAATAAATGAAAATTTTTAGGAAAGTGTTGACCAGTAATCATCTTTGGAGAGCGATTTCTAATGGTGTCATGTCCTCTTTTTGATTTTCTGTATTTATTTCCTATTGTTTGGTCCTATAAAATGTGCAATAGTCGAAGAAACCTATATTGTTTTCAATGCAGAATAAAATGAAACTCTTTCTTTCCAAGATTGTCAATCTAATGAAGGATGAGAAAATCTTCGTTACACAAGGAGGTCTAATTATTCTCACTCAGGTTTTTTAATCCTCTCTTCTTTTTTTGATTATTCACCATCTAACTCTTCTTGTTACCAATTTTGGGATGACGGATATCTTTGGGGCATTTAAAGGAACTAGCTACTGACATGGTTTTTTCCTTCTTCACTTTCAAGGTGTTGTTTATTTTGTAGGTACCTTGCCACTCAATTGGGTACAATTTATGAGGAGAATATCTATAAGTGTTCATTAGATAGACCTACATTTTGTCCTAACATTTGTCGAATGAGTCTTTCTTTGTCTACTATTCAAAGAAGTGAGCATTCTTATGCATCCTTTACAATGTGGAGTATTTTTAAGTTAAGTGAAGGTGAAAATGATGGCCCACAATCATCTTCGAATAGATTTCCCCGACCTATAGCACTCCCTGGACCAAGGTGTTCTGTTATTGATACTAATTTGGAAAAGGAAGCAGCAATTAATCATGTTCAGGGAATTCCAACTCCTAAATCTTTTTTGTCGCGTAGAGTAACTTCAAAATACTTGGGAAGATTGAAAGTACTTAAAGCCATCTTTTGGACATTAACTTCCTACAAAGGATTATCACAAAAGTTGCTGGATCACTACAACATGTCTAAAAGATCCTAACTTGATGATAATTGTTGATAAGGCGAGAAATGAACATTCTTGTGTTGCAATACTTCTATGACCTGAGATATGCCCCTCCTTTCAGTCCAAAGAGGACTGTGGTTGGTCCTTTCACGTCTCTTTTGCTTCTATTAAGTAAGACTCTTCATTCAAACATTCCTACATTTTTGTCATGTAATTAGTGTGCTTTTCATTCTCAACTGGATCAACCTGTTAAATGTTGATGTTTTCTTAGGTGGCTTTCACTTTGGAAATCAACTTATCTGAAAAATTCCGCTAGTGAGACCATTATGTGGATAAAACCTTCAACTGACCCATTAAAGGTATGAACAAGATACCAAAGAGCCAACTCAGGATAGCAGCGTCCCAATGTCTCATTAACTTTTGGATTGACGGCCCCAGTTGTGTATTTCTATCTCATTCCACACCGTGATTAAAAAAAAGAAGGTTAGTTCAGAGAAGTTTGACTTTATTCTGAGATAGTTTAAATCTTGTTGCTTTGGCTTGAATGATTGTTCCTACATAAATCCATCCTATTGCAATAAAATTTAATAAACGGTAATTTACCAGATTAAAGGAGTAGTCAACGATCGTGCAAGGTAAGAATCATTTCTGTGCTAACGGGAGTAATCCACAATCTTGCAAAAGTGAGTAGGAGAGGTACTCAAAATAGTTCCAAATATATAGGAATAAAGTGGCTTCTTCCTTTCGCCGATGGGGTGTTGTAACTTGGAAGGCGGCATCTAAAACAAAGAGAATTGTATTCTTCCGGTGGCATCGGAGTTTTGACACTGAAGGAGTACTTCTATAAGCAATATCAATATGAAAGCAACAAAGAAAGTGAAATTTCGAGGGAAACGACGTTCAAAAATTCTCGATCCCATGATGAAGTATAGTTTGTTTGTAAGTGTTCTTTTAATCGTCTCTGTAATTGTCTTTCCCCTAAATCAGGGATAATCAATGAGGGGGCGCAACTCCATCTGCTTTGGCTTAATTTTGAGATATTTCTACCCTGTTGCTTTGGCTTGAATGATTGTTCATACACAAATCCATCATATTGTGGTAAAAGTTAATAAATAGTAATTCACCAAATTAAAGGAGTAACCACAATCTTGCAAGGTGAGAATCATGTCTTTGCTAACAAGAGTAATCCATAATCTTGCAAAACTGAGTAGGAGAGGTACTCCAAATAGACCCAAATATACAAGAATAAAGTGGCTTATTTCTTTCGTTGATCGAGTGTTGTAAGTTGGAAAGCGACATCTGAAATAGATGAAATTGTATTCTTATGGCAGTGTCAGAACTGTGACACTGAAGGAGCACGTCTATAAGCAATACCAATATGAAAGAAGCAAAACCAATATGAAAGCAACAAAGAAAGTGAAATTTCAAGGGAAACGACATTCAAAAATTCACGATCCCATGATGAAGAATAGTTTTTCTATAAGAATAGTTTATCTATAAGAGTTCTTTTTATCATCTCTGTATCCCCTAAATTAGGGACAATCAATGAGAAGGCACGACTTCATCTGCGGGGTGATGAATTTTGCATCCATGGCGTAGAAAGTATTCACTGTAAGTGTTTGCTTTGTGTGGTGTGCAACTCAAGTGGGTATAATTTATAAGGAGGGTGGAGAATGTTTCTTGTACAAGAGTTCTTGTTTGGAGCTGTAGCGGGGTGAGAGGGGCGAAGTTTTTTCGTCGATGGAGGTGGCGTAGCGTGCATTCGGATTTTGAGGGGCCAAGGCTATGTGTTATGAGGAGGAACAGGGGGTGGGAAAGGTGCAAGGGAAAGGTAGAATTATAAATGTATAATGGAAAAGGGATTGATGGATTGTGATGACGCCATGTAGGTGGTTTGTCAATCCATATATATATATATATATATACTTGTTAGAATAAGAAATATGCATTATACTTGTTTGGATAAGAAATTGACATAATGTGTATTAAAGTGTGTGCTAAATGTATTATCCATCAATAAAACTTGTATTATATATATTTTATAAGTAATTTTCTATAAGAACCACTTCTACCGGGTACTTTAGAGAACACGACGAGCATAAATACCCTCTTTAACTTCTATTCTAACGGACTGAATATCTTTTATAAGGAAGCGGAGGAATATGCGATCCCCAACGAAAAAATACAGACTACTCCTTCCTTTCTATCGAATAGATCATAACCACTACCTACATTCCAGGAAGTTGTGCACCACAAATAAGAGCTGATAAAGAGACCCGCAATTCCGTAGGAAGACATCACGATTCCTTGTGGAAAAAAATGATTTGCTGAGGGGGAAAAAAAGATAGCAAATTTCTACCAAGATAACTGGAAGTTCCAACTAATAAGAAGCCTAATAAACCTAAAAACAAAAGGATAAAGGCCCAGCAGAAATTACTTATTTTTCGAGACCCCGTTATAAGTTCTATCCATATATCGTCTGATCGTCAAGGCATACTTGACTCGATTGTATTTTATTGGAATTGAGATAATACCCCAAAGAAATTTGACTTTACTTTTTTGTTTCCGAAGTAACTCTCATCAACTAGCACTAGTTTGAGGTGAACTAGCACTAGTTTTATGTCAACCTTTAGGAGTAATTCATCAAATTGGTTAAATCTAAAATAATTGCAATATATTTAATACGATTCCACTATACATATCGATATACATATAGATTCACCGACTACATCTTAGCCATCCAGAGATCCCGATCTATTTGAAAATTGCTAGAATTGATATATCCATATATCATGTTTCTGCGGGCATAAGAGTTTTTTCCTTTATGTTCGGCGAAAATCACATGTTATACTATATTTCAATAAATAGATATTCGTGTTATAATACAAGTCCACGTTTTCAAAAAGAAATGGATGAGATTGAGTCCGTGCGGATCTAAACAATCTTTTTTTTTTTTAACATGAAGAAATAAAGAAGCCATTGCAATTGCTGGAAAGACTAGGCCTACTAACGGCACAAAAATAGACGGAAGGTTCAAATTTGTCATAAAAGGGGTACCTCGATTTACTATTTGTATCTGTTATTATTATTATATAAATAAAGATATCTTGTAATAATTATAATTAAATTAAGAATTTGAATTATAATTAGATAATATTTATTATTAATAGAATTTGAAGAATTTGAAATTTTTAGTATAGATCTAAGCATCTATATATCTAAATCGAACTGAGTACGTATAATAAGAATAAGTGCAAAGAATGTAGAATTGTAGAACTAAATAAATGGACTTATTCATCTCCTACATGAGAAAGATATGTATGATAATAAACTTTATTATTTTTCTTCATTTCTTTGTCTTTTGTTCTTATCTTCTAATTTTCTAAAAATAGATAAAGAGTTCTTTACCGATTATCGAAAGATTCGTTCGAATCCAACCCAACATGAATTTTTAGCTAAAAAAGTTTTTCGGGAGATAGAGAAAGATACAAAACTCAATTATCTATATTTAAATTTCAAATTATATACCTAAGACAAGAAAAAATTCATTTTATTTTCCGAATTTCACGAAAGGAAGAACTCACTTTTGGTGATAAAGGCTTCTCGATTCATAATCAGGAATATAAATATAGGTCAAAAAAAGAGCTATACTCAATTTTAGTTTTAATTCTTTCTACAATTCGATCTTCGATCACCAAAGAAAAGGCCATTATTATCTTATTTACTTTGATTCCGATAAACTAACTACGTTTTGCTACAAACACAAAAAAAATAATTGAACTTAGTGCTCTACTTGATTTGCTTGACTTTTGATTCGAAGGAGAAAACGCGTAGAGCTTAAATAACTCACTCAAAACGCTTTTTAAAAGATTACGTGGTACAATTAGGTCGAATAAACTCTTCTGGAATAAGTATTCAGCTGCTTGTGAACCTTCGGCAACTGTTTTATTCAATGTTTGTTCAATTACTCTTTTTCCTGCAAATGCAATATAGGCATTGGGTTCGGCAATAATGATATCCCCCAACATACCAAAACTATCAGTCACTCTACCAGTTGTCGGAGATGTAAGGATTGATACATAAAATAATTTTTTATTTAATTGATAATCATATAAAGCAAACGAGAGTTTAGCCATTTGCATCAAGCTCAAACTTCCTTCCTGCATGCGCGCCTCCCTAGAAGCACCCACTATAATAAGAGGTAATTTTTTATTGGCAATGTGTTCAATCAAACGGGTGATTTTCTCTCTGACTACGGATCCCATACTACCCCCCATAAACTGAAAATCCATAACCCCAATTGCTACGGGAATGCCGTTTAGTTGGCCTATGCCTATTTGAACAGCCTCGGTTAATCCTGTCTTTCTTTGATAAGAATCAATGCGATCTTTATAAGGCTCCTCCACTGAATGAAATTCAATGGGATCCAGAGAGACCATGTCTTCATCCATAGGATCCCAAGTACCCGGATCGATCAAAAGTTCAATTCTATCCGAACTACTTATTTTCAAATGATATCCACATTAATCACAAATATTCATTTTGGATTTCAAAATTTTCTTATAATTTAATCCATAACAATTTTCGCATTGAACCCACAAATGCTTGTATTTTTTAGTTACCTCGAGATGATTAGAACTTTCTCTTATAGTTAAATCACTGCCCTTTGTGCGAGTTCGTCTACTGGAACCCTCGTTTTCACTACTATTTCGACTTTCACCACTACAAATAGCCCTATAAATGTAACTGTCACCGTAATTCTCATTATCACTTATAATGGAAGTATCTATACTGATTTGAGACTGAAGATAATTATCAATGCAACTATTAATGTGATTATTCCAACTATATTGAGTATCATACATGTAAGACATGTAAGAATTATAGTAGGGATCTTCGCTTCTAAATCCATTATTCAGATAATTCGAGTTTCGATAACTATAAAAACCACTTTCTAGTTCACTCAGAAAAGAATAATCAT
Source organism: Solanum rostratum (assembly GCA_029948455.1). Taxonomy (NCBI): domain Eukaryota; kingdom Viridiplantae; phylum Streptophyta; class Magnoliopsida; order Solanales; family Solanaceae; genus Solanum; species Solanum rostratum. The sequence goes on from CM057049.1 coordinate 25,866,663, forward strand.
TGTCAATCTCAAAAATATGATTTTCAATATCAAAATAGATGGAATAATTGTCTCCATTCCTATCACTAACTTAAAAGGTGTCATCAAAGATGAAATTCCAAATGTCTTTGACGCTGAATAAATAATCAACATTACTGCAACTATGAATGTTTTTCACTTTTAGATTTAGATCTTCGCTGGTATTATCACTAGGACCAAGACTGCCCATTGATTTATTTAGCCCACACTTGCATCCGAACTCCTTCTTAAACAACATCGAATTAAACCACCATCTTTCCATAGAGTTTTCTTGCCCCCTAATTTGCATGAAAATACAATAGATGAATAGTCATTCGCTAGAAAATTATTTATTTGAATTTCTTATTTCCTATATTTATTTGAATATTTTATTTCCTATCAGACTAAGCATAGAAATCCAATCACTAGGATTATTAACTAATACGGATTGTGAGTTTTGAAAAAAAGTTCTAAATCTGGAATAGGGAAACACTTCACTATATATTAATATGTTCGCATTTTCTTGAGAAGGAGGAAGAAAGGTTGGACTGTGTAATATGTGTTCAAACTTTATAATAAATATAATACTGTATAAGTATTCAGCGAAAAAAATATTATTACTATAAATGATAAATATTTTTTAATATAATATATCTATGTAAATTTTCCTATTTAATTACCATATTATTCGTATATTGTTACAATCTCTATAAATAGTTTGTGAAACAATCAATTACCGCTTAGGCAATTTGAGTAGTTACTAATTCTGCAGGATATGTCTGTCTACTTGTTCAATTTTATGTAAGTTAGGTGTCTATTTGTGCACACATAAAATCAAAGGACATAGATACCAATTGAAGTCAAATTAAAAGACATTTTATATATTACGCTTTCAAAATTATAAATATTAGCAAACGATTAAATGATAATTCTTTTAGGAAAATGGGACACTTTTTAACCACCTATTTTTAATATATACTGTTTATTGTCTGTATCTATCTTCTGTTATCCTATATAGCTAAAATTATTCTAATCATTCAAAGGGATTCAAATATATCCTCAGGCTCAGATTAACAAATTCCCTCAATCTCTTTCAAATTACTCAATTTCACTTAATTATTCTTTAACCACATAATCCGTAACTCACATAACCATCCGTTTTTTTTTAAAATTATATCATCTCAATTTTTTGGATAATATATAACCAAAAATAAATTTTTTAAAATCATTCCAATTATATCAGTTTCTATATCGGTACGATTCGATTAAAAATCCGATTGCTTCGATAAAAATAGATCTACGTTCTCATTGTGAATTTGGAAGAAGAATTATGAAATAGAATGAAAAATATTGGGAGTAAGATCTTTATTTTAGTAGAGTAAAGAATTGAATTACGTCTAAGGTAGGAATTTACTTAGATTGCCTTACATGATCGCACAATACAACTATGCAGTAGAATATATTTAAGGGGTGCTTGAATTAACTTTTTCAAGTGGCTTATAAGTTAAAAACTAAAATCTTACCCGTGTGATTCATGTGGGTTGTAATCGAATCAAAATGGTTGAATCCAAGTGTGTGATTGGTGAGATTCATAACAAGTAACCATCAACATTCTCAGTTCCTGATTAAAAATGCTTGTCTGGCGGTGCTAACTGGGGAAGACTAAAGTGCACCAACCAATACATGTATGGACATTTTGTCACTAAAAGTATGTACTTAGATGTTTCAAAAAGTGGAAAATGTTTTCACAGAGGAGCTTGTTCAAAGTCCCTCCAACTATGAATTCTCCTTGGACCTTTTTGGTGTTCCTTCTAATGCCCTTTTAATGATCTTTATGCTTACGCCAATTTGTATATTACGCAACGAGTTAATGAATTCAGTGATAAAATTTGTGCTAAGCTCAATCTACAATTCACTATTATCAATTCTATTCAATAAGTTCAATGACTTAGAAATAAGCAAATCGTTTAGCAGAGAGCACTGAGTGAGTTGCAATAACATTTGAAAGTAGTTTTACAATGTTCAGTAAATACCCAACTACTTTTAAAGTCCAAACTACTCACTCACTGAAATATTTTCCTTTCAACTTGGCACCAAAGATAAAAATAAAAAACTACTCCCTTTGTTCCAAAATACTTGTCATGTTTCCTTTTTTTTTCATAACCCTTAAGAAAAACATTAAGTAGTGGGTAATTTGACTAAATTATTTTTATTTATTACTTCTATCAATTTAAGTTTTTCTTTTGAACCATCTATTTGATAATTATTTAGGAACAGATAGAGTTAAACACTAGGAGAAAAAGAAGACAAGAATAACAGAACACGACATTACTAATTACAGTCTTTTGAAGGGTATACCATTTTTTAAGTATCGTCAATTTAAATTTTTAAATGGGAGAAAACACTTGGTCAATTGCTTCAAATAAGAATGCAACTTTTATATCTTGACTACCAAATAGCACCTTTGGCAAAAACACTGGCACACAAAAGACTATTTAACCAACTAGCATAAGATAATCAATTCAGAAACTCATGAACCGTGTCAGAAATCAATAGAGGATGTTGGGAGAGATCTCTTACGTCTGATCATAAAAAGAAGTTTTGATTTGAACTTGGAGTCATCTATGCTTCCCAATCTTTTTACTCCAGCTTCCCATCTGTCCATGTCCTCTTTCACTTCCCATATTTTGCTTTCTGTTTCCCAGTCCCATACTCTCTTGATGCTCGAACTGTCGCAATTTGTGTTCATACTTGAATGCTAAGACATAATTCAACAGAAACAAGACAAAGTAAAATTAGAAGCTAGTTCATTCTACAAGCAGAGTGAAAATTTTATTTGGAGTTGTCAATGCTAGATAAGTATTAGTAATTCCTAGGCCAGTTACCACGTTTCATAAGTTTTAGATGTTAGATGTTTTTCTTAGGATGCCCAACAGAGTAAAAATAATCATGATAATAATCTATTTAATGGATGTAACATGGAAAAAGATCTTCATCTGAGGAATGACAGGAAAAGGAGCTGACAAACTATGATGTTGTTGTACGATTTGACAAAGATGATTCATCTCATTGACATTCATAAAAGGAAAATTCACCGGTTCAAAATTTAAGATCAGAATCGAAACGAAACTGAAAAAAGGTTTTTTTGATAGGTCAAAAAGTAGTAAGTAATCTGTATTTACCTCTTGAGAGAAAAACGATATAACCAAGAACCCATCTGAATGATCTGCGCTTCCAGAATTAAATCTGAGATGTTGTTTTACAGCAATGTTTGCCGTCTCTACATCAAGAAATCCAAATTCCACCATCCTTTTCAGAACTCTAGCTTGGAAGGTCTTTCCTCTGAGGATATTACATCAAGGTTTATGTTTCCAGACAAGCAATAGAATGCAGAAGTACCGCATAAGAATACCAGAAGCACTCAGGACCAGAAGAAGCTATGTCCAACAGGGAAAAAGTAAGTTACAAGTTTATACGAGCTACAACCTGCTAGTGTCCCTGAATGGTGACCGGAGCTCTGGCGCTGGTATCATTGCTGCAAGCATCGCACATTCTCCCAAGCTAAGAAGGGATATGTGCTTTCCGAAATACAATTTTGATGCTGATTGAACACCACAAATACCATGTCCCCAATATATCTGTTTTGCCTTGGTCTTTGTTAGAATTCACGCATAACAAGAGGAAAACCAAATAGATTACAGGGACATGTCATGGAGGGACGAACATGAAATACATATCCATCTGATAATATAGTTGAAATCATTTAGTTGATGCTTTTTAACCAAGAAAGGACAATTTGCATAACTCAGTTTTATCTCCATCCCCAATACCACAACCGAAACATAAACAAATTGATCTAATGAAAAAATAAAGTAATATGAAGAAAAAGACACAAGCGAAATGCTATTATTTTTCAGACACTGAAGTAATTTGTGAATGAAAATATGATAGCAACAAATAAAGATGTACTTGACCTTACACAAATAAGCACTCAAGATTTCCATTTTTGAGATCTTTCCCTCTAGTGCTAAAGCCAGAATCATCTCAACAATTTTCCGCAAGAATGTGCGTTCATTCTTCAAGAATGAGATCTTGACAAGCTGCCAAGGATAAGTAGATTATGATGAATACAGAAATACACGACTTGAAAAAGAGTCTAACATACGCAAAAAGCCAAACACTCACCCCTCCAATTAATAGAACCGATTGGCAGGTAAATGGTGAGAATAAAGAACATTTTACCGTGGTAGACAATATCATTTTTTAAGCAGAGATGCAGAAAATTAAGATTGACCCACAAGTATCAGGGATAACGACATGAGAAGCAAACAGAGAATCAGTTTACACCATAATGAAACTTCCAATTATTTCTCCAAGATTCCTCATCAGACTGGTGTTTCATATTAATTTTAGCCTGAATCTAATACCAAAGAGGAAACTACAGTCTCGAAAAAGAACAAATAGAAATGGAAGTTCCTATGACTCGTATTCAGACAATAGAGGCATTTCGAAGAAATTGAACAAGTGGAAAAGAGAAAAAGGAAGAACAAAAAGAATAAGGAATTCCAGTGGTACGGATGTATTTGCCACATAAATGAAATTTTAGTAATATTACACACATAATCTCAACAAACTAAACTTAAATTCTGAATTCCTGACTAATAACAAAGGATGAAGTTGTAAAAAGAAAAGCTGGCAGCCACCTGAACTTTGAAAAGGCATTACAATTTGCTAGATCTTTTTCGGAAACAAAAAAGAAGAAAAAGAAAAACATTAGCTAGATCTTTAGATTAGAATTTAAAAAAGATGATGTTACGTATTACTTCATGAGCATAAGAAATCATGTTAAGTTAGGGAGGCTGTAAAAATCACATTTGATTTCTTTGGTTAGTATAGTTGAATCTCTTGCAAGTGCTCCAGTTGAGATTCAGATAGGGCCCGTTGGAAGGAGAGTACCCTTTGTGTGCATAAAAAGGAAAAAAGGCAAATGCTCTTTGTTGAACAAAATCTAGAGCAAGCTCTTACAGCATTCTCCTTTTGGTCCTCATTTAAGAGATTGGGTTATTGAATTCCCATCTGGATTGTTATAATTGTCAGCCATTTTCCACGTATATATGAAGAATAATATATACTCTAGCATAAAACAAGATCTTTTCCCAATTACTGGGGTTGAAGGGTGGGCAAAGCGAATAAGGATGGTCATAGTGGAGGTTTCAGGATGAAACATACATTTCTATGCTGAACGAGAACGTCATAAGAAGGTGCTAGCTATTTGTAATGGATGAAATCAGAATATCATGAAGGTGAAGCTCATCTCTTGTTCCATTTACCAGACACAGACATCAAACACATTTGCTGTATCTAAACAAGATTGAACCAAGAGTTAAGAATGGAATGCACTCCCTTTTTAGAAATTCAACTTTCATGTTTCTTCATGAGTAACCTAATATACATTTGGACTACAATTTACAAATTATCTGCACTCCACTTCTATATAATCAAGTAGCACCAACTAGACTATCTTGGACCAGAGATCTGTTGGGACGAAATATAAGAGAAGTAAGCATTAGAGACTCTCCGAGAGGTTGTATGAGAAGTATTTGCTTGCGGATATAACATGGCATCAATCTGGCCTCCAGCTTCTTCCATGGTTGATGCCTCTGAGAAACGTCGTCCGTAGAAGCGTAAAAAGTTTAGAGATTCTATTCTTGGTGAAGTTGGTGGTATCTCGCCCTCCAACATGCTAACAACACTAACCATATTTGGCCTGAGAGATGGCTCCTCATGGACACAGCACAATGCTACCCGCACAAACTTCTCAATATCTCCACTGCTGACCCGCCCTTCAAGTTTTGGATCAGCAAGTTCAAGGTACCTTCCTTGCTCATGCATCTCTAATGCAAACAAAGGGAAATAAACAAGTCCCTGTGCAGATGAAGATGATGAGTGATCTCCAGTAGCACTATCATCAAGACTGTGACTTTGTGTTCTTAAAGAGCAGTTTTTCCTTCCACTTACAAGTTCAAGGAGTACCATTCCAAAGCTATATACATCAGTTTTGTCTGAGATTGCAGAACTTGTGAGCCATTCAGGAGCAAGGTAGCCACGAGTCCCCCTCATTGTTGTGAATAGACTGGACTGTTCACGATTCAGCAGCTTGGAGAGGCCAAAATCAGATATTTTTGCCTGAAAATTATCATGCAAGAGAATGTTCTCTGGCTTCACATCGCAGTGGACAATCTTTTGTTCACAGCCACTGTGCAAGTATGCAAGCCCGCGGGCAGAACCAAGAGCTATCTCAACCCGTTCTTGCCATTCCAAGACAGGCGCATTACCAAAAAGAGTGCGATCAAGCGATCCACGGTTCATATATTCATAAACCAATAGGCGTTGTCTCTCTTGAGCACAGAAACCTTTCAACTTGACCAAGTTTATGTGGTGAATATTACCAATGATCGCAATCTCAGTACAAAAGTCTCTCTGCCCTTGAATGCCTAAATTTATTATCTTCTTTACTGCAACCAGAGAGTTGTCAGGGAGCACACCCTTATATACAGCACCAAAGCCTCCTGCGCCGATCTGAGTCTTGAAATTATCGGTTGCAGCCTTAAGCTGTTTGTACTCGAACCGCACAGGTAATCCTGGGATGGAGAAGGCATCCAGGTCCTCTGAAGAAGGAGAACTGGGTTGACTTTTTTTTGATTCTATCTTTCCTATTCTTTGGGGTCTAGATCTTCTCCACAAAATGAAACCCAGCGCCATCAATAGGAAGATTCCTGTGAAAGGTAAGATCACTGTTGCAACTAAAGGGAAGTCTGCAGTTTCCTGATCAAAATTATCACTGTCCCCTATGGTTGAAACTCCAACTAGGATCTTAACAAATCCAAACAGATCATTATTTATACCTGTCCTTAACATAATTGACCCTATTTCATCTTCAAGTTTGTAACAAGAACCAGAAGAGTTTGCATAAAATATCCCCAAGCATGAACAGTCTACTGAGCAAAGATTTTGACATACGGGCAAGTTAACCCCATCCCTGAAGGGCTTGGTAAAATCAGTAGTGAAGTAATCCATACCAAAGCCAAGTCTTATGTACGACATGGAGGATGAATTTGACAGATTGCTGTAGTTGGTGGAATTACAAGAAACTGGCAAAGCATAGGAACTGTCACTAGGCACGCAGCTGCTTGAATTATGTGATCTAAGATTGAAGTTAGCAGGACAGGAACATTTAGGATGATCTGATAACTCATTGGAGGTGCATACACCAAGCCCTCCGCAAACATAAGGTACTCTACACCCATCCACTGGCCCAACAAAATCTTTTTTGATGTCAGAGCCAACAAAACTAATAATGATCAATTGACCTGAATCATCCAATTTGGCAATTCGGAAAGTGGATTGTAACAAGTTCACCATTATCACAACTACAGAACCATTTTGACCAAAAAGATACAGACCTGTTTGATTGACAGACATGTATTCCACTGCATAATTTGAATTAGTATAAGCTTTGGTTTCCATGGACAATTTCCAGTATGTCAGACCTTGCCACTGTAACATAGCATCAGAAGCAGTCAAAGAAAGCCTGTAATGACCCTTTGACAAGTCATCACCTGCTTTTGAACTTGAAAGAGTCATGCCAACACGCAACTTCTGTCCAATTACAACTGTATCTGTCGGATGATTAAAGCTTTCCCAAAGTGTCCGATTAAACTGATCAAGGAGAAGGAGATTTCCAGCCTCAGTTAGCTGCATCGCGTAAACTGCTAACTTTAATGGTGGAGTTGACCACCTAAAACTGCTATCTTTTTCAGTAATAATAATACCATTCTTGGTCAACCTCATAATTCCTGAAGTTGTAACAGGTGCATCACCATTTGCAGACCAGATAATGGTATTGGATTCAACATGGATAACACACAAATAGAAATTATCTTGTTCAGAACCAGGATTGAAGATAGCAGCTTTGAATGTTCCATTTCGGGAAACCAAGAAACTTCCAGTGCTATCGACAAATTGGAAATTGGAAGCGGTAAAATTGGGATAGACAAATTCTGTCAACGTAAAACCAAAGACAGGAATAGTGGACAAAGATAAAATGGAAAAGAATAAGAGGAACTCCATATGGAGTAACGATGAAAGAAGAACAAAAACAGCTTGGCTGGAAATTGTATAGATGAGGCTGGAATTGGTCTGCTATTACTCTCTGCATTTGCTTTTTCATACTTCCCCTAATGCTTATAGTTGACTACATGAATTAACTCTGTTTACACCAACTTGATATTGATTGGTGACCAAGTGGAGATATACTGTCACATTAGGTGCTAGCAACAACTGATGGCGTAAAATATGACATGTCCAGCGTCTATGTGGCGATACCGCCTGGATCCATGGTTATTAATAGTAAGAATATTGAACACTCACGAACCATGATCTCATAATATATTCTCTAAAGCCATTATTCAAATAAAAGGTATCGTTTACTTTAGATTTTATATTCACTTGAGGTGATACTGCCAATTTTTTAGATAGATAAACAAGAGTGGTGGTTTCCCACAACTCTAAAGAAATAACTCAAAGTGTGACATGTAATCCTTCTGACCACAGACTAACTACATGGAGTTATGGTTCAATGTTTATTTTATTGAAGATAATTGTTCTGACAGCAACTGGTACCTAAATTAAGTCTTTATGAGACCCGTCATACACTTGAGCACATTTCTGGCTTTTGTGACAGCCAATTTCTTGTCTAAAATATTCTACCGTACACAGACGACTCTACCTCTAAATTTAGCATGTTCATAGCGACTACTAAAATGTCTTAACTGATAAAACAGTCATCCCCATAATTAAAGTTTCACTGCTAAATTATTTTTGTCAGCTTAGCTATCCTAGCACCAATCGAAAATAAATAAAAGAGTTCTGGCTTTCTCTTTTCCCAAGACAAGGAACCCTTCTTTACGTGCCACATTTTGCCCACGTTCATCTTCAAAGTTAAATTGAATTTATTAATTTAATGATTTAAATTTAAATATATTTCCAAATTATATGAGATATAATATACCCTCCCTTTCTTTTAAGCTATTATATTGCTTTTTAAAAAGTTATACCATCTCATTTTATGAGACACCCTTTCTTTTTTATTCTGTTCCAAAAAGAACACCTTATTGTAATTGAAAACATTTAAAATTTCCCTTTTATCCTTAATGAAATGATTCTCAGCCATACAAATAACTAAGAATGATTTTAGACCACAAGTTTCAAAAATCTTCCTTTTCTTCTTAAACACCGTGCCGAGTCAAAGGGTGTCACATAAAATAGGACGGAGGGAGTATAAATTATAAAAATTTTCAAATAAATATGATTAAAATTATACTCCGTACATCATAAGATAGTTAAAATTCATATGAATGGTATGGTATCGTAGAGTACATTACCGTACGATATTTGGACAGACTGTATGGATTGCTATTGTTTAAAGATAATTTTTTGTTTGATTTGATTGTATGCTTATAAATTTACAAAAATATCCTTAATTATTATAAATATTAAATTTATCAATATTTTTTAAATATTTTTTTAAAATAAATACATAGAATCGAGTAGGGAAACATACAAGATATCCAATCTGTACAAACAACACAAGAAAATAAAAAAGTAAGAACTTAGTAAAAAAACAAACCTAAAAAAATAGACTAAAACGTGAAAGAAAAGAGGGGAGGTGGAAAAGAAGTTTCAAAAGTTGACGTGGAGGGTAAATTAAAGTTTATTAAAGAAAAAAGGATAAAATAGAATTATTTAAATTTAAATAAGGATATAATTGAAAAAACATAAGAGAACATGAATACCACCAAATTGATGATTTCAAAAAGTGAGAGTTTTATATAACCATGAAATAAAATCATATCATATCATATAATTATTGAAACAATCAAAATAAAAGTATATTCTTCCATACCACACCAGAAAATCACAGTCCAAACAAGCTGTAAAAGAAATTATGACTAAAAAGAAAAAAAAAATACTAACTCCATGGAGTATACCAAAAATTTAAAAGGTTCATTGAGACATACCACCAAACACCCTATCTGCACACTCGTACCTGTTGGGTAATGGTGCTACCACCTCCACGAGACGATAGTGACAAAACAGCACGAGCAACCCCAACTGGGTCGATGCCAAAATGGCTAAAAAAGCGTCTATCCTCATAGGCAACCACAGCTTTGATCAAATGCTGTGGACAGCAACTCATCAGTTCAGACTCAGCTTGTTTAGAGAATGCGATGAGTCGGCTCCATCTTTGAGGAAACTCAGGAAGAAGAATCGTAGAAACTATGCGAAGGGAAAGAAGAGCGAATGAGAAGGTTATAAGAATGAAACCTTTTGTCACAAATGAATGGGGCTTTTCGGGAGTAATATAGGAACGTTGCGAGAAGCAAAGTTGGAAATGCGAGTGATGGGTACCGTTAAGAGAGATTTTAGGGAAAAGGATTAGTGTGTTGGTTTTCTTGAATGCTCTCACAAAGTGTGCATTTGAGGTAAGCGTTTGGTGGTTGTGTTCTGCCATGACCGTCCCTTGATTGGGGAAGGCCAGCGAAGTCATCTTCGGACGGAGGTTCAAAGTCTCATTTCACCAATCAACTCTATAGTACTCTTAGGAACTCTTGAATACTAGGCTTTAAAAATGGCATCACTTTCTTTTCTTCTTTCTGGAACAAAATTTTTAAACATCACTCGATTACATTGCTTGACTTGAATTTGTATCAATAAAATTATTCAATTTTTGAATTTCCTCTCAAAACAAAATACTTTGGTTGAATTCATCAATTCAAAAATCTGGCCTAATAAAATATATTATTTATCTATATCATGTGGATTAAAACCCACACTAAATAACACATTAAAAAACTCGATTCAATAATCAATTTTCCCCTTGAAGCCAACTATGGCTCTTGGACCATTTTTCTTTTTCTTTTTTTTGCTCAAAGTGGTTTAAAAAGGAGAAAAAAAGGTTATTTTCAAAATGGAAAAGGGTCAAAATTACCCTTGAACTATTCGAAACAACTCACATATATTCTTCAACTATTTTTGGGATCAAAACAACCCTTGTCGTCTATGTTTTGGACCACAAATGCCCTTACACCATCATCTTTGCCACATGACAGTCCACGTAGATATCCACATGGCAATAAAAGAGTCAAAATTACCATGAAACTATTCAAAATAGCTCAAATATGCCCTTCAACTATTTTTGAGATCAAAACTACCTTTGTCGTCTATGTTTTGGACCACAAATTTCTTTAAGCTGCCAAAAAAACCAAGTCTAGGAAGCTGAATCCACAACTACATAGGCTAGTGGGAATATGTGTCATGTGCATACGATAAACCTATTCTTTCAAGTTAAAAAAATACACATAGTATAACTATTACATGAATTAGAATTATACCCATGAACACATGGCATCATACCTGCTCCATCCATGGTACTTGAAAAAAGGAACTGGCCATTATATGGACCTCTAAGGTGACTCCCATCCACAACAATCACAGTCCTACAGTGATCAAACCCTCTTATAAAAACATGCAGAGCAACGAACACGTAAAGGAACTCACCTTATTCTGTCTTCTTTAAACATATGTGTGAGCCCGGATACGTACTTGCCAACATGTATAAATAAGTAGGTATGTGTTATACGATCTAGATGGATTCCCTCTTGAACAATTCAATGTTTTCTCCTTTGCCCTCCATGCTAACATGTACGTAATATCGACCCCAAGATCCTGTTTGACATCATTTTTTATATCTGAAGCCGTATACTTTCGCTTGTGATTTTTCAATCTAGGCCTCACAAGTCCACCAATCAGATTACTGGTTGCCTGTCGTTAGGAGTATACTCGATCTTTTAACGGACACGTATGACCTATGTTGAATGTTCTAATTCGAAACATGGCAGATTTATTAATAGCAGAAGCTTTCATCAACCATTCACTTTCCTCAGTTTTACACTCAATAGTATAACTGCACTCATTTACATAAAAATAAATCCACCACACGATAAATGTATTTTTCACTCACCAATTAAATCATAGAAACTTGTTTATAGAAATTTCTACAAAAAAAAAATTAAAAATATAAAAACAAAATAATGATAGTACGAACAGTCTATGTATGATTTGTATATACCTTATTGCATTCGACCTTGTTGACTTGAATTGGAACCTTTCTGCAACTGCATATTGAGCCATAACAGCTTTTTACGTATCCTTGTTTATGTATACCTGGTCTACCTCCACATACTTATGCGAAGGATCACATATGACTTCATTCATGTCTCCGGGACCAAAAGCATGCAAGGGCTTAACTAACTCATTCACAGATAGATCATGATTTTCAAAATCATCCAATTCAACTATTGGATTTTCCCCCAACACCGAAACTAATCGTACTAAAGAACTTCCACCAACATCAGTATCGCACATTTCCTTATCAAAAATGCTTACACAAATTGGATACTTACTGAAATCATTACTAGATTTCTTCAACATAACATAAACCCTCACACCCATATCATTGTGTATCACCATTGGCATATCTCCATGGTACTTTGTACTCCATTCTAATTATATTTTTAGTAAGATCAACACCAACTTGGTTTGGAATCGGCATATACAATTCCAAGTAGGTTGCATGCTCTTCAAGGACAACACCCTTCAAAATATAGTCAACGTAACAATTTTCATCATCCCACCATCTCGAATGCATCACCATAAGAGTTATTGAAGCCATAGCTATAAACAACACATTATATATGTTGAGAAAGACAAGCAACCTGTACAACAAATTACATTTAAGCTAATAAAAATACAAGGTTATTGCAGTACTGAATTTTTTAATTATTATATACATATCTTACTAGCAAATTTATACAACAAAATACAATATACAAAACATATTTTATAAACTCATACATATACATATACATCTAATGTTTAATTCATACACCAATATACACGAATATTATGCTACAATTCAAAAATTGAAAAAATTTCATAATTGAGCAAGCATTTATTATAAATTAACATAAATTAACACGTATATTGTAGCATTGGATTTTTTAATTCTTTTATACACATCTGACTAGCGAATTTATACAACAAAATATAATATACAAAATATTTTTTACAAAATCATACATATACATATACATAAAATATTTAATTCACACACCAATACACATGAAAATTATGCTAACATTAAAGAAAACCATTTTTATACATTGATAATTGGATGTGTAAGTATATATATTATATTCAAAAGTTTGCATGCGACTTCGTTCAACTTTGCATCTGTGAATCTATGCATCTACATATATCATAACTGTTGTATAAATTAATCAAAAAACTATATACATCTATGTTTATACGCGAACAAATTTATCAAGCCAAAACAAAAAAAATTCCTAAACTATTTATACAAGCAAAATTAAGTGCTTTACATGCACATCGTGCAACAAAACCATCAACTATTCATATTCCTAACACATATCAACACACATACTCAAAATAATAGGTTTTTTCGGAGCAATAAAAATAAATAGTAACAAAAGGGTAAAAGTTTCAAAGAAACAGCAGAAAAATTCTACAGGATTTGAATAAAATAAGTAACTCGTATAATATCGTCAACTCACACGAGCAAACGTATCGAACCGAAATCAAATCTCTCTGTTATCTCAGCAAATTTTGTATAATGATGCAGAAATTATTTTGTAATGTTACTGTAGCTTTAGCGCAAAACCAGAAAATTATGGCGTTTGTTTTTTGTGTACAGATTCATATTAGGTAATAAATATTGATTACATTGACCTTCCATTATTTAAGGAAAAATTTCCTTTTATTGCATCTAATCAGTAGCTAATTAGCATTAAATGTCAGCTCAACGTTTTGTATAAAGTCAGACTGCATACACACTTTATACAAATTAAGATTCATGACCATAAGCTATAAAATGTAATTTTAGAAACTGTAGTTATTTTAACCTATCATGTTTCACTAGGTGATTGTTTATGAAAATTCCACTTAAATTTAAGCCCTACGCACAACTTACAAATCCACAAGAATTTGACAAATCAGAACTATTTGGTATCAACCAAGATGGTAGTGTTCGAAAGTTCATGAATGTTGAAATTCAGGATTATGAAAATAAATAGGTCAATCATTATTTTGATGCATATGTTTAACCATCTATATTTTATAGGAATAAAAATATTTCAACAACTTTTTGTAGAGATTTTGTAGAACAAATCAAGCCATATTTGAATGATTCCAATGGCAAGCCTATTGTAGTTGTCCTTCAGTTGATTAGAGCACATCGATTTCGAGGTTATTTAACTATCTACTTTGTTATTTAATAAAATTGTATAATTAGCAAGCTCTTAATATAAACTATGCAGATTAAATTTCTGTAAAGAATGCTTGGTATGCTTCCAAGATTTTGATCAGTTCAAATCTTCCTCAAATTGATGAATTTTCATCAAGAATTATCTATGTGCCTGGAGAAAGCTCATAAAGAATCACACAAATTTCTTCACAAAGGACTCAATCTTTTGCTATTGAGTTAGCATTAGAAAGTGTTACAGTGCATGATATTGAAGATTTGATTGATTATAAGCCTGTAAGTGCTTAACTTAAAAGTTTTCATTTAACATAATTTTTAAACTATTATTTAAATATGATAGTATATATTCAATTCGTATTTGCAATAAGAGAGTTATTATATCATAGCAAAGATAGTCCTTCTAGATATAGATCATGGTTAATCTTATTTAGCATGCAAACAATGTTCAAAAGGGGCTGATGAAGAGAAGGACAAATTATATTGTAAAAGATGTGGTTACATTCCATCGGCCATTCATAGGTATGACTAAAATTCATATTTCTCTTTTAGTGTCTCATATATATTAAAGAATATAGCACAATCTCCTATCAATCAGACACGATGACCAAGAACCTTTAGATTATTTAGACAAAATTACCATCAAATTGGTAGCTTACTACCTCCTAATGGATCTACTCCAAAGTTTGCACAGTTATATATTTATGATACAGAAAATGAAGTTGCAAATAGGATCAACGTTGTCATGTCAGTGTTCTATATTTACTGTATTGTACTGCTCAATTAAATTTTACTTTTAATAACTTTATTAATATCAATTTCTTTTTTCAATCATAGACATGATGTGAACGAACTTCATACTAAAATTGTTGCTGACCTAAAACAAATGTTTGATAATAATAATGTCTTGGTGAAGAGTTTTAGAATGATCAGAGACAGGTTTTAAGAAAATAACAATTTCAATGTCAAGCTAAAACTAATAGGAAAAAAAAAGTACTGATGGTAGAAGATACAACTAACCAACAATACCAGAAGTAGTTGCTTTGGTGGTTGGTGATTTTGAAGGATTTGGATGTGATCGCGATATTGTTATAGAAACACAATATGGAAAATTACAAAAGATAAATGAACTAAATGTTGCATATTTAGGCCTACAATATCCTTTAATTTTTCCTTATAGGAAGATGGATATAAGGAGGACATTCTTTTAAGTACAGCTACTGAAACTTCAGGAAGAAGGCAATTTGTTAGCATGCAAGAATTCTTTACTACAAAATTCAAGAAAGAAAAGACGAAGTTCCTATTATTGTATCTTCCAAGAAGTTATTGCAGCAATTTTTAGTTGATGGTTATACATGATAGAATCTTCACGGCTGAAGTATATCAAAAAATAATTAAGAGTTGATTTTTACAAGGCCCTAACAGATGTTGTTTTACATGGAGACACTGATCCTTCATCCCAAGATAAAAGAGTATTTCTACCATCAAACTTTACTGGAAGCATGCGATATATGCTTTAAAATTATCAAGATGTTATGGCAATATGCAAACGGGCTAGATGCCCTGACTTTTTTTTATCACATTTACTTGCAATTCTAAGTGGCCAGAGATCACTAGATTTGTGGATAAAAGAGGCTTGAAACTTGAAGATCGTCCTGACATTTTAAGTAGGATCTTTAAAATTAAATTGGACCACTTAATAAAAAATTTGAAAGACAATCAAGTTCTTTGACAAGTAAAAATAGGTATATATTAATTTACATATGATTATTGATAACTATTTCTTTCTAATAATCTTAATTTTTTTAATGCAGTGATATATACAATTGAGTTTCAAAAACGAGGACTGTTGCATGCTCATATTTTAATTTTTCTTCACGAGCATAATAAATTTTCATGTACTTCAGATATTGATCAAATAATATCGACAGAAATTCCAGATGAAGTTGATGATCCTTTATATTACAATGCTGTTAAAAATATGATGATGCACGGCCCATGTGGTTCTACTAGAAAATCTACTCTGTGTATGCGGAATGGTAAATGTACAAAGAAATTTCCAAAAAAGTTTATAGAAGCAACAACAATTGATGAAGAAGGGTATCTAATTTATAAAAGAAGGGATAATGGTAGAACAATTTGAAAATGTATTCATTTGGATAATTGGTATGTTGTTTCACACAATTGCATATTATTCTTAAAACATGTTGCACAATTTACTGTGTCATGGTCATTTTGAGAAATGCTCTTCATTTGATATGAATAACAGGTATGTGGTTCCACATAATCACAACTTATTGTTAAAATATGGTGCTCATATAAATGTTGAATGGTTCAATTAAAAAAATTCAAAATCAATCAAATACTTATTTAAGTATGTCAATAAAGGGCATAATCGTGCAACTGTTGTATTTTCACAAAGTAATAACGAGGAAGGTTCATCAAATGTTGATAAAATAAATTGTATTATGATGGTCGCTACATATCACTATGTGAAGCTGCTTGGAGAATATTTAAATTTCCAATTCATCATAGAGTGTCATCAGTTGAAAGACTATCATTCCATCTTTCAAATGAACAAAGTGTCTTTTTCTCTGATGATGATCCGATTGAAAATGTTGCCAACAAATCATCTGTTAGGGAATCAATATTTTTAAGTTGGTTTGAGGCTAATAAAATTCACCCAGAAGCAAGAGATTTGACTTATTCAGAATTTCCTTTTAAATTTTGGTGGAATCACAAATCAAGAAAATGGGAAAGGAGAAATTTTTTTGTATTTTCTATTGGAAGAATCTTCTTTGTTACTCCGGGGAGTGGAGAGATATATTATCTCATATTATTATTAAATGTAATTAAAGGACCAACTTCCTATGAAGAACTTAGATGAATCAACAATTATTATCATCCTACTTTTAGAGATGTATGTTATGCACTTGGTTTGTTGGATGATGACAAAGAATATATTGAAGCGATAAAGGAGGCAAGTAATTGGGGAATGCCATCTTATCTTAGACAATTATTGTCATGCTATTAATATCAAATTCAATTTCACGGTCAGAAGTTGTTTGGTAAGCATCATAAATGTTGTTGTCCGATGACATTCTTCATGAAGAATGAGCATTTTTGGATGATCCAGGTATAAAATAAAACTATTCTTTAAATTGATACTATTTAAATTATAGTATTTTTTGACTTATGTTTTTACATATATTTGTTAGATGATAATACCTGACAACTACTTTATGTTCTTCTTTCTATATATGATGGTTGCATTTGGTGATCAAAATTTTAAATATAACTTATTTTTCTTAAAGGTTATTCTATATTTTAAGAGGTATTTTAAACTATAACTTTTACTTTTTATTTGTTGTGATTTATGTACTTCAGGGATTTCAAATACTATTTCTGATTCAGTTATTATTGTAGTACCCAATAATAATAATGTTGCAATCTATATTTACTATATATACATGTAATTTCTTGATTTAATTTTATATGTAAAGTTACTATATTTTATTCCTAACCATTAATATTGTTATGCCTTTCAAAAGTAGATTTAAAAGAAGCTGAACTAAAAAATCGTTGCGTACAAAAGCTGGATAGAATTTTAAAAGATTGTGGAAAGAGTTTGAATGATTATCCAACAATGCCAAGACCATATTACATAGAGGATGAAGTTGATGGTACCAATAGACTTATCAATGAGGAATTGCGCTATAACAAGCGAAATTTGACACAAGACCATCAAGAATGTTTTATGCAATCAACATTTGAGCAAAAGGTTGTATATGATACAATCATGGATAGTGTGAACAAAAAATGGAGGATTTTTCTTTTTATATGGTTATGGAGGAACAGGAAAAACATTTATTTGGAAAACATTATCGGCTGCCAATACGATCTAAAGGTGGTCTACTGATAAATGTAGCATCAAGTGGTATTGCTTCTCTTTTATTACCAGGAGGTAGAACTGCTCATCCAAAATTTGTGATTCCTCTAAATTTAGCTAAAGACTCAAGAAGTAATATGAAAAAATGTAGTCATTTGGCAAAGTTGATTGTTAATGCAAAATTGATCATTTGGGCTGCACCTATGATGCATAAATATTATTTTGAAGCTCTTGATCAAACTCTTAGAGATATTCTACAATTTAAAGATCCATCAACTTTAGATAGACCATTTGAAGGAAAGATTACAAAAGGCACAAGTCAACAAAGTATCAATGCAATTGTAAATTCTTCTTATTTGGGGACTCACTGTCAGAGTTTAAAGCTCACAAAGAATATGAGGCTGCAAGTAGGTTGATCTGATGATGATTTGGATGAGCCAAAACAATTTTCTAATTGGATCTTGGCAATAGGTGATGGAAAGATGGAGTATCTCACTGATGGCATTGAGAAAGTAAAAATACCCGATGATCTTCTCATAGATAATTGTGATGATCCGATACTCAAAATTGTAGAAAGTATATACTCCAATTATTTGAGATATTCTACAGATATGAAATAACTTCAAGAAAGAACAATTTTTGCACCTACTCTTCATTTGGTAGAATTAGTGAATGATTACATGATTTCTCTTAATCAAAGTCATGATAAATCATATTTAAGTTTAGATACAATTTGTATGGTAGATCATGCATTTACGTCTTTGGAACATGTGCATACACCTGAATTTCTTAATAGTATTAAGTGTTCACGTATTCCAAATCACTTTATCACTTTGAAGGCTGGTGTTCTAGTCGTTTTTTAAGAAATATAGATCAATCACCAGGATTGTGTAGTGGTACAAGATTGATCATTACAAGACTTGGAAATAGAGTAATTGAAGCAAAAGTATTATCAGGAATGAAGGTTGGAGACAGAGTTTTTATTCCAAGAATGTCACTAACTCCATCTTATGCGAAAATTCCTTTTAAGATCCAAAGAAGGCAATTTCCAATAATTATATCTTTTACCATGACTATCAATAAAAGTCAAGGTCAATTAATTTGTAATGTGGGGTTATATTTGAAGAAGCTTGTATTTACTCATGGACAACTATATGTTACACTTTCACGAGTAACAACTAGAAAAGGATTGAAGATCTTATGTTATGATGAAGATGGGGAGATGACAAATGAAGCTATAAATGTAGTATATAAAGAAGTGTTCTCAAACTTAGAGGATAGATGTTTTTGAGAATTTGGTATACTTGAGCAACCACAAGAATTTAAGTGTATACATGAAAGAATATCTACCCATCTAAGTGTACACTAAAATGGTCCATTAAGGTATAAATTGATTCTTTAACCATTTAAGCTATTTGTTAAATAATTATTAAGTTATACAAATCTTATATATTGTGTTTTAAACATATTTATTTAGATCAATGATTTAAAATACATGAGAAAAGTTCAAGTGTTATAACTGAAGCATTTGAAAGAGACATTTATCATGGAGATATTATAATTAACATATATTGTTGGACACTGATTTTCAAGGAAGCTTGTGCTGAGAGAAATATTAAAGGTATTGGGAAAAGCAAGTTTCAAGAAAATGATCAGAATGTTGAAATGTGTATGTGTTACGTCGGAAAATGACTTTCGGGTTTAAAAATTCGATTTAAGACTTAATTGATTTTAAGTAAAATCGAATCTTTAAAAATTTAGAGTCGCCACTTAATTTTTAGGGAAAAAATCAAGAAAAACCGATTTAAGATTATTTTTAAAAGAATTAACAGAAAAATCCTTTTAAAAAATCCAAAGAAAGGGTTCGGGTTCATATTTCTATTTCGGGAAGGTTTTACGCACCCGAAATATCCGCTAACGTGCGGTTATCCGACGATTAAATATTTTGACTAACTTTAAAAATATTAATTTATATCGTTAAATAGAAAAAGAAGTTTAAGTAAATATTTAAAGATTAGGAAAATAGAATATTTAAAATATTAATCACACTTTATTCAATTAAGATTAATTAAGTAAAAACTACTTTAAAATAATCAAGAAGAATATAATATCTAAATTTACCAAAGTTTATTAAATTAATGGAGTTAATGAATTAAACTAAGTGATTAGGAATTTTAAAATCTACTAAAATGTCTAAGTATAAAAAAAAGGTATTTTTTTACAAGTCATTTTGAAGACAATGTTTTAAGTATTTTTAAAGAAAACTTATACGTCTAATTTTCTAAACAAAAGGATTTTAACACTAAAATAACATAAATGGCTCACTTTTGGGGGAATTTAATTAGATTAAAACGTGACAAAACAACATGAATTAAAATTAATGGTAAAGGTATTCAAATAATTATCATAAGCAAATAATATAGGCAATAAGTAATCAAAATAAATTAAAATAGAATTGGGCTTTGGCAGGCCCAATTCTCAAAGCCTGCAATAATTCAAATTGTTGGGCCTGCAAAACCCTTTAAAAGGATGCTGCCCAATTGGGCCTTTGGCCCATATTTCTGTTGCAAGAAAAAGTTGGACTTTGGCCCTCTTCCTTTGAGTTTTAACCCTGTTGTATACACTGGTTGTATACCAGTGAATATAGTGTGTATATTGATGTATATACACCTACTTTCGGCCCCCAACACCTGTGTAGTCAGCCTACTCTCGAGCACAAAATCTGTCCCGATGAGGGATGACTCAAAATATGTAGGAAGAGGTCCGAAACGGACCCCAACGATCGTTACATGTAGCAAATAAAAATACAAAGAATTAGTATTTAATAAATGACAACATGCCAAAAATGTGAAAAATATCAATTCCCATACTATAGATACAAACAGACCATTGCCAAACAACAATCAAGCAAAGCTAAGCGTTGGACTAAATAAATGCATTGACAGAAATGAACAGAATAAAACAAAAGAGTAGCTAAAGCAATTCATAACTTTACCCATGTTTTCTCATAAATTGGAAATAGGAAGTTTATATCAAACACATAAATGAAGCTAAGCTAAATGAAATACTGAACAACATTTAAATTTTTCAACCATGGCAGACATGTCATGAAGAAATCAACACTTTACCAGTTTTCAATTTTTCATATCACTGGCGGCTTTTAACAAGAGAAACCAAAAGATTATAAAGAAATGAGCGGTGACACTTTCAAAACTAACAAATCTCAACAGTAGGGTCTTTAAAATCAGAGAACTAGCGAGGATCTTGAAGAAAGAGATGGGGTCGAGCTCGATTACATTATTAAACATAACGAGCATTTAAAACAAACCACGAATTCAGAGGAAATTACTATCTGAAAATTAAGTTTTACACAACAATAACGCCATGGCCAAAATGAGGTAAACCAGGCAGCACATATAACTCTTTTATGCTTGCACACAAAATAGCCCAGGCAGCCCATACATGAATGTATCCAAAAACAAGGCGGAGATGGTAATAACAATATTGTGTACCGAAACGAGTTCACATCTATCACAACTAGTAACATTCACAAGGAAGACATTAATAAACCATTCTAACCCAAAATCAAACTTTTCATACATATATCAACATAAAAGGGTTAGGCGTCACCTTTTTAAAAGCAGCGAACCGGACAAGACGAGCTCGAGAACAAACTTCGACGCTACTAAAGTCGAGACTTTATCGACTTCAAATCCGGAACTTCGAACTTGGATTCGACCGACCTCCTCCAAATCTTTTCCCTCGAAAACAGACTCTGAATTTAATCTATCTCTCTTAAAGGTTTGAATAGCTCCTAACAGTGAACTCTATTTTTCCTCCCCCAATCCGAAAATCCCCCCCCAAGAAAAGAACCCCTCGGCAGTCCACACAAGGGGCTATATATAGCCACGAAAAATTCAAAATGGAACCTCTTACGAGGCTCACATCTTAGCCGTCGATTTGAATCGACGGCTCAGATGTGAGACCCGTTGGAGGTCCCTGTCGCGCAAGTACAAAGAAAAGAGGAGAGGAGTACGTATTTTGACCGAAAATGGCCAAAAAAGGCCACTGTGGTCGCTGCCATGGCTCTGCCGCGGCTGTCTCTTTGTTGTTTTTCCGCTTCGATTTTGGGTTTATGGGGGAGAGGGAGGAGAGCGTGAAGAGGAGTTAATATTTCTTGGCATTTTGCCATTTTTGGGGCTGGTTGGGGACTGGGATTCGGCTGCCATGTTCTGGTTTTCATTTTTTGGGGATGGGGAAGAAGAAGACAAAGGGGAGGCGGGTTTAGGGATTAAAGAAAGGGGTCGGGTCGGGTTAGGAAAGAAAGGGGCGGGTTAGGGTTTTAAGAAGGGAGTGGGCTGGAGGGATTAATTAATGGGATTGGGCTGGGGGTTGTTCTGAAAAAGATTGGGCCAGAAAAGGTTTTGGGCTGGGGTTTGAGTAATTCAGAAATTAAAAGCATTAGGACAAATTAAGAATTGGTCAATTAAAATACCGACTTGACCCGTTTTAAAATTGATCGATTAATTCGACCACGACATGAATTAATATAAATTAATTAAGGAGCTTTTAAAATATTAACGACTCAAGAACAAAGTAAAGTATTTAAAGATAGAATACATTTAAGAAAATATTTTAAATATAACTAAAATTAAAAGGTTTATATAATACATAACATATAAACATAAAAAATATATAATACGAGAAAGTAAAGTAAAGCGACATGCAATATTAAAATAATACGATATGAAAAAGTAAAGTAAAGTATTTTAAGATAAATATATATAATAAGCAATATATAAACCTGATAAAATTGAAAATTCAAAGATTCAAACATAAAATTATTTGAAAAAAATATTTTTGCATTTTGAAAGCTAATTAATTCAAATCGTTAAAATTAATAGCTCGATGATTAATTTGTACTGTGGAGGGTCAAAATTGGGTGTCAACAGCTGTCCCTTTCTTTGGGCATGATCGATGAAAGCGATCGTGGACAAAGAAACTTGACCAATCCAATTTTGAGCCGACCACATATTCATCTCGTGGAAGGGTCTTGGCACGGGCTATAGGAAATTGTGGCCGGACCCCGGTTTCGAGTTTCCTACATATCTCGGGTTACATGAGAATTCAGGCCACTTGTAGTTCAAAACGCTTGATTTTACGCACGATCTTGAAAAATTCAAAAGCTATCCAATATCGAATTATGGAGAAATTGGAATGCTTGGGATGAGATTTTGAGGGTAAATGTTAGAATACAGCCGAGTTTTCAAAGTTGAGCCCGCCTACATATCCTTGGACTTAGGAATCAGGCTGCTTGTAGTTCGACTCTATCGATTGAAAAGGAAATCTCTTATTCTGAGATAGCCTTTGGTTTAGGAGGAGTGACAAACAAAACGAATTATGAAAAAGAAGCTTGCAACCTCTTAACCATAAATGTGGTGCACTTCACACCCATAATTAAGAACTTACACGGGCATAATTTTCAAAAATCTTGGTACATTGTCACTCAGATTGGAAACGTTGTGTCCAGTGAGAGTTGAGATCATCTGGATGCGAAACTGAAGACTACGGACTCAAAGAAAATACCCACATGCCTTCTGATAGGGGTGTGGTTAGATTGTGGTGGTAGTCGTTTCTCAGCTCGTGTCCGAAGAGTTTGACATTCCTCTCCAGACTATGTCCCAGTTCGCTGCTAAGATAAAGTTCCACATTGTGCTGCGTCCCATTTGATGACGTCCACACCTGTGATTCGTTTTGAGAATTCATCCTTTCGGATGCTCTCGATGCCACTTACAAAACTGTTAGTAAATAATCATAAATACAAAGATGATGTCTTTTACCATGTTTGACATGTTCTTCTTTGCAATTGTGATAGATAATGAGTTGATGCGGGGTGGTATGGTAATGGCCTTCTTGGCAATAAATAGTGTAATCGCCCTCTCGGCGATGAATATGTGATGGCCTTCTTGGCGATAAATATGTGATCGCCCTCTCGGCAACTTGAAAATAAAATAGCATTCTTGGTAACGAATATGCGATGGCCCTCTCGGCAGCTTGAAAAATAAAATGGCCCTCTCGGCATTGAATATGTGATGGCCCTCTCGGCGATGTATATGCAATGGCCCTCTCGGCAGCTTGAAAAATGGCCCTCTCGGCAATGAATATGTGATGGCCCTCTCGGCGATGAATATGCAATGGCCCTCTCGGCGATGAATAATGGCTTGATAATTTTCCAACTGTAACGGGGTGGATGGCCCGATAATCTTCCAACTGTAACGGGGTGGATGGCCCGATAATCATCTGACTGTAACGGGGTGGATGGCCCGATAAATCATCTTGGCAATAATATAAATAATAATGTCATTCTCGGTGATGATATGCACATGATGCTCCTCTTGGCGATAATATAAATATGATGATAATCCTGAAAATAAATTGAGGACGATATGCATGGATACTCCTCTTGGCAATAATATAAATATGACGATAGTCCTGGAAATACATTGGCGACAATATGCATAGATGTTCCTTTTGACAATAACATAGCTGTGATAATAGCCCAACTGTAACGAGGTGGACGGCTCGATAATTATCCAACTGTAACGGGGTGGACGGCCCGACAATAATCCAGCTTGATTCAGCATAAGGTCCCTGAAATAGACAAAAAAACCACGCAAAACCACTTATGGGGTGGTCAACCCAACAAAATCATATGTCAAGGCCCTCGAATGAACAAGTAAAATTCATAAACCACTTATGGGGTGGGCAACCCAAAAATCTAGAATATTAACCCTCACTTGGTCAACAAACACGTATGCTTATACAGATACGTGACGATCATCCTAGTGGACAAAGCAGAAACCATATTGACATGTACATTTGTCATGGTTACGGCTACCTCTTTTTAAGAGATAGAACAATCGAAGTGAGATGGCTGAATTCTTTTGCACGAAGATTACAACCTTTCTCGTCTTCTTCTGAAAAACTCAATAAACTTTGAGTTTATCGCACGATATCTTTAGCCATTGCTGAAGACCTAAATAACTTGTAACCTTAATTGTCGCGAAGATATGCATCTTCAGCGCCTAATGATTCGATAGACTTGTTATTTCGTCCTTGCAACACCTTCGTAGTAGCATCATCTCCAGATTTGACATTGGTTTCAGCATTGTCCCAACTTTACTAGCATAACCACCTGCAAAACTTGAGATCAAACGTTAACAAACATAATAACGTAAAGTCTACACTTAAGATAAAGTATGAGATTATGTCATTCATCTATAAAGATCAGGTCATGGTAAACTTAGCGGTGATCTCAATCATGACTTATCACTACTTGATTTTGCTCCTTTGCAAATCTTGTAGTCTTTACACACGCTCCGTATCCGGTGATGTTGGCTTGATTCTTTTGAGCTTTGAAAAATCCATCAAACTTGTGTCTAATTACTGCGAAATATAGTGAAAGTCATTAGAAATCACCTTGACATAATATAATTAATTGAAGATAAGATGAGATGAGAAATCGTGTGATTAATTATGTTGAGGCCATGGTGTATGTAAGTGGCGCCTCATGCTTGAAAGTTTTGACATCATCATTTCTATGATTTCATTGTTCCTGCATCCAAAGAAAAATTCTTAGTTTGAGAGGCGAATTGATCTGTGTTGATCTTCCGATTGTCCGTTCTCCGCCTCGTCTTTGACGGACCATCCCGATCTCAGACGAATACATTCAGCTTCTGACACAGCTCTTGTGACGTATCACGATTGTCTTTGAATTTCTGATTAGGTTGAGATTTCCAAGGTTGCTCTCAAATTTCTAACGACACTCGATGAAATTTTTGAGGATGATCTCAAAAATTTCTGTCCCAGTTACATGTCGTACCAAATCACTAACTTGTTAGAATTTTTGAGATCTTCTCAAAAATTCTGTCCCAGTTGAAATTTCTGATGCCCCAAATTCTATTTTGTCGGAGACGTGCTTTTATATTCAGAATTTTTGAGTTCCTTTCAAAAATTCTGTCCCAGTTTCCTTTATGGGAATATGACCAAACCGTTGTGGCGCCTACGTATCCCGTTGAGGCAGGAATCAGGTCAAGCGTAGTTCCCCTCTCGAGAGATAAGGAAAAATATGAATTTTAATAAGGAAATGACCGAGGCCGACATAGGCCGCCTACGTATCTCATTCTTGAGAATTCAGGTCAAACGTAGTTCAAATACAAAAGGGGAAAAATAAAAAGGGATAAGGGGATGACCGAGGCCGACATAGGCCGCCTACGTATCTCATTTTTGAGAATTCAGGTCAAACGTAGTTCAAATACAAAAGGGATGAATAACTTTAAACTAAATATGGAAACGAATACAAGTAAAATAGTACGATTACAGGGAAGAAATAGAAAATTCTACGTCTCCAAACGTAGTATCTTTTAACAGCATCTGAATTGATTGGTTTTGGCCACTCTTGACCATCCATCTCTGACAGAATTAACGCTCCTTCTAACAGAACTTTACGAACCATGTACGGCCCTTGCCAATTAGGCGCGAACTTCCCTTTGTACTCGTCTTGGTTAGGAAAGATATGTTTGAGGACTAGTTGCCCAACCTCGAACATTCGTGGTCTTACTCTGTCCACGTATTCTTTGAGCAAAATAGTGAGTTCTCCTTTCTGAGCAGCTGTCAAATGGACACTGATTCTGGTCTCTTTGACACATTCTTCATCTCCTTGATTCACTACTTTCGTCTCATCCGGATTGGGCTTATCTCAATTCTTAAATTGTCTTAGTTCCTCGGCAAGATGTTTGGGGACCATGGTTCTTTCGTCACAGATACTAAGCTCATTGTCAGCCCCCTCGTTTTGTTCGTCCATCTTTTGACATGACATGACGTTGGCAAATTTAAATTTATTTATACGTTTGTTTGGCTTTAACTGGGGAAGGGATCTCTGTAGGCTTTCGATCTAGTAAAGTAAGGATGATCAGCCGGTTTTATCAACACAAACCAATTCTTATCACCTGCAAGAAAAATTACTCAAAGGCAGATATGTCAGTGTCTTTAGATTAACAGTTTATACAAGATATCACACACAAGTCAACAAACACACGGTCGTTGCTTTAGTCGGAAAAGACTAACCCACTGGTCCAGGGTACACGGCAAACGGGTCAGCTTCGTCTGTATGATTTGGAAATGGTGTATCTCAGTATTCCGGGTTTTTCTTTTGTCTGTGTGATTTTTCTGAGCTGGGAAAAGTAAGATTCCGAGGGTATTTTGAGGTTGGACTTTGGCGAGAAGTTGAGACTTGGAGAATATTTGGTTGTATTTCTGACAGTAGTCGGGGTTCGCTTTTGGCGGCTTATTTGATATATATATTTATTTTGGCAAGAAGTGGGCTAGAATTTTCCGAACAAACAACATTATCACATAGATCAAATAAATAACAAATATCACAGAACAGTTATTGCGCGTCCTAGAGAGCATGTGACCCTTTTATGCCAAAGGTTGGCCTATCGATTTGAAGGATATATACATCGTTTTAAATATCTCATTGTTCCCCCAAAACAAATTCCATAAGTAGATAACATACATTACAAAATGTCAATAATAAGGGATACATTTCCAAGGAGAGGGGAAGAAATAAAATATACTAATACAAAAAAGCAATCCCGCGCAGGGGATAAACTAAATAGAAGGAGATCTTGCTTGACTTCTGGTTTTATCCACTTCTCCCCGGATTTGGTGTCCCACCAGACACGGGGAAAATCCGGGGTCTTGGTGACCATGTCGAATTTCGAAAACTGACTAGCCATCTACAAGAAAACTGTACTTAAAAAATAATACCCCGGGCCCACGAACACTGATTTATTTAACTGATTTATTTAAAAGACGTATACATCCTTCAAAAACAGACAAAATGATCGTTCAGTTGGGCCGGAGGCCACTTTGAACTCAAGGTGGGCTACTAATGGGCCCGATACGCCTTACGTATCGGGTCAACTTAGGCCAATGCACCTACAGGGTTTTGGTTTCGTTCTATCCTAGGCATCTAAGAGTGGGTTTATTTTTGACTGTGGAAAAGGTGACCCGAGCGGACAACCCGGGCTGGGGAAATTAACGACCGTCGACCCCGCAAGATCGACTCATTTCGTCAGGGTACCCCGATGGAAGAATTTGGACTAAACGGCTGCGACCCGCATAACCGTCGTTTTTATGGAAAATAAAAAAGTGCCAAGTGGCGGAAAATGCTATGCATGTATGACAGTTTAAGACTTTAAATTAAACAAACAATTAAAACATACAAACAACTAATGATAAATAAACCGATTAACAAAGTTAGTCAAAAATTCAATCTTTTGGTTTGAACCTAATTAAATATCCCCAGCAGAGTCGCCATTTCTGTTACGTCGGAAAATGACTTTCGGGTTTAAAAATTCGATTTAAGACTTAATTGATTTTAAGTAAAATCGAATCTTTAAAAATTTAGAGTCGCCACTTAATTTTTAGGGAAAAAATCAAGAAAAACCGATTTAAGATTATTTTTAAAAGAATTAACAGAAAAATCCTTTTAAAAAATCCAAAGAAAGGGTTCGGGTTCATATTTCTATTTCGGGAAGGTTTTACGCACTCGAAATATCCGCTAACGTGCGGTTATCCGACGATTAAATATTTTGACTAACTTTAAAAATATTAATTTATATCGTTAAATAGAAAAAGAAGTTTAAGTAAATATTTAAAGATTAGGAAAATAGAATATTTAAAATATTAATCACACTTTATTCAATTAAGATTAATTAAGTAAAAACTACTTTAAAATAATCAAGAAGAATATAATATCTAAATTTACCAAAGTTTATTAAATTAATGGAGTTAATGAATTAAACTAAGTGATTAGGAATTTTAAAATCTACTAAAATGTCTAAGTATAAAAAAAAGGTATTTTTTTACAAGTCATTTTGAAGACAATGTTTTAAGTATTTTTAAAGAAAACTTATACGTCTAATTTTCTAAACAAAAGGATTTTAACACTAAAATAACATAAATGGCTCACTTTTGGGGGAATTTAATTAGATTAAAACGTGACAAAACAACATGAATTAAAATTAATGGTAAAGGTATTCAAATAATTATCATAAGCAAATAATATAGGCAATAAGTAATCAAAATAAATTAAAATAGAATTGGGCTTTGGCAGGCCCAATTCTCAAAGCCTGCAATAATTCAAATTGTTGGGCCTGCAAAACCCTTTAAAAGGATGCTGCCCAATTGGGCCTTTGGCCCATATTTCTGTTGCAAGAAAAAGTTGGACTTTGGCCCTCTTCCTTTGAGTTTTAACCCTGTTGTATACACTGGTTGTATACCAGTGAATATAGTGTGTATATTGATGTATATACACCTACTTTCGGCCCCCAACACCTGTGTAGTCAGCCTACTCTCGAGCACAAAATCTGTCCCGATGAGGGATGACTCAAAATATGTAGGAAGAGGTCCGAAACGGACCCCAACGATCGTTACATGTAGCAAATAAAAATACAAAGAATTAGTATTTAATAAATGACAACATGCCAAAAATGTGAAAAATATCAATTCCCATACTATAGATACAAACAGACCATTGCCAAACAACAATCAAGCAAAGCTAAGCGTTGGACTAAATAAATGCATTGACAGAAATGAACAGAATAAAACAAAAGAGTAGCTAAAGCAATTCATAACTTTACCCATGTTTTCTCATAAATTGGAAATAGGAAGTTTATATCAAACACATAAATGAAGCTAAGCTAAATGAAATACTGAACAACATTTAAATTTTTCAACCATGGCAGACATGTCATGAAGAAATCAACACTTTACCAGTTTTCAATTTTTCATATCACTGGCGGCTTTTAACAAGAGAAACCAAAAGATTATAAAGAAATGAGCGGTGACACTTTCAAAACTAACAAATCTCAACAGTAGGGTCTTTAAAATCAGAGAACTAGCGAGGATCTTGAAGAAAGAGATGGGGTCGAGCTCGATTACATTATTAAACATAACGAGCATTTAAAACAAACCACGAATTCAGAGGAAATTACTATCTGAAAATTAAGTTTTACACAACAATAACGCCATGGCCAAAATGAGGTAAACCAGGCAGCACATATAACTCTTTTATGCTTGCACACAAAATAGCCCAGGCAGCCCATACATGAATGTATCCAAAAACAAGGCGGAGATGGTAATAACAATATTGTGTACCGAAACGAGTTCACATCTATCACAACTAGTAACATTCACAAGGAAGACATTAATAAACCATTCTAACCCAAAATCAAACTTTTCATACATATATCAACATAAAAGGGTTAGGCGTCACCTTTTTAAAAGCAGCGAACCGGACAAGACGAGCTCGAGAACAAACTTCGACGCTACTAAAGTCGAGACTTTATCGACTTCAAATCCGGAACTTCGAACTTGGATTCGACCGACCTCCTCCAAATCTTTTCCCTCGAAAACAGACTCTGAATTTAATCTATCTCTCTTAAAGGTTTGAATAGCTCCTAACAGTGAACTCTATTTTTCCTCCCCCAATCCGAAAATCCCCCCCCAAGAAAAGAACCCCTCGGCAGTCCACACAAGGGGCTATATATAGCCACGAAAAATTCAAAATGGAACCTCTTACGAGGCTCACATCTTAGCCGTCGATTTGAATCGACGGCTCAGATGTGAGACCCGTTGGAGGTCCCTGTCGCGCAAGTACAAAGAAAAGAGGAGAGGAGTACGTATTTTGACCGAAAATGGCCAAAAAAGGCCACTGTGGTCGCTGCCATGGCTCTGCCGCGGCTGTCTCTTTGTTGTTTTTCCGCTTCGATTTTGGGTTTATGGGGGAGAGGGAGGAGAGCGTGAAGAGGAGTTAATATTTCTTGGCATTTTGCCATTTTTGGGGCTGGTTGGGGACTGGGATTCGGCTGCCATGTTCTGGTTTTCATTTTTTGGGGATGGGGAAGAAGAAGACAAAGGGGAGGCGGGTTTAGGGATTAAAGAAAGGGGTCGGGTCGGGTTAGGAAAGAAAGGGGCGGGTTAGGGTTTTAAGAAGGGAGTGGGCTGGAGGGATTAATTAATGGGATTGGGCTGGGGGTTGTTCTGAAAAAGATTGGGCCAGAAAAGGTTTTGGGCTGGGGTTTGAGTAATTCAGAAATTAAAAGCATTAGGACAAATTAAGAATTGGTCAATTAAAATACCGACTTGACCCGTTTTAAAATTGATCGATTAATTCGACCACGACATGAATTAATATAAATTAATTAAGGAGCTTTTAAAATATTAACGACTCAAGAACAAAGTAAAGTATTTAAAGATAGAATACATTTAAGAAAATATTTTAAATATAACTAAAATTAAAAGGTTTATATAATACATAACATATAAACATAAAAAATATATAATACGAGAAAGTAAAGTAAAGCGACATGCAATATTAAAATAATACGATATGAAAAAGTAAAGTAAAGTATTTTAAGATAAATATATATAATAAGCAATATATAAACCTGATAAAATTGAAAATTCAAAGATTCAAACATAAAATTATTTGAAAAAAATATTTTTGCATTTTGAAAGCTAATTAATTCAAATCGTTAAAATTAATAGCTCGATGATTAATTTGTACTGTGGAGGGTCAAAATTGGGTGTCAACAGCATGTTTTGTCAAAAAATATGTAATTCTATATTTGAATTTATGGTCAAAATTTTAAAGTTTGAATCTTAGAATTACAACTGTGTCACATATGTTGGGATAAAAATAGTTATTTTTATGAGATAACTACTGAAATTTCATAATACTGTTGAAAGTGAAGTACACTAATAGTGTTGTACATAGGTAGTAATCATATCAAAAGTATAGAGGGCCTATCAGAAATAAATAGCATCTCATCATCCATATCCATCAAAAACTATATACAAATAATGTCCACCAGATCCTTAGTATATTATGGGTATATCAAAAGTAAACAGTCATTAAAGTTAACTTTTATAAGATGAATATAACTTCAAGTATTAAATATATCCAAATCAAACACAATAGAAATACCCCAAATAAAATTCAGAACCATCAAAGCATAGAACAATTAGGAGATACTTCAAATCAAATATTTTATAGTTTTGTATGCATCAGAAAGAGAAGAGGTCACTATAGGTACCTTGCTCCAATGGACATAGAACAAATAAAGTTCACCAAAGAGATTTGTGGGGGTACACAACAGAAAATTAAATCTATGTCACAGAAAAAAGTTCAGAATGATGTAAAGAGTAAATGAAAAAGCTTACCTCAAATTTGGACAATAAAAACAGAGAATGCCTTGGAGAAGAGACCTATAAGCTCATCCAAATACGAAGCTTTTAAACCTATAAGACAAAATAAGATACAAACTAATAAGATTAACATTCAAATATAAGATACAATTCTTTTTGACAGACTTAAGATATTTGTCCGAACTCATAAAGAATTTAGCAGTCACTATCCCTAAAAAAATATAAAATTAAAGACACTAATATCCTATATATAATTGGGTTCAAGGCTCTTAACACAATTACTAAAATACACTCTACAGGGTTTCTTGATCAGGAGGTTGAAATTCCTAATCTCCATTTAGTATAATAAATTAAGATGATGATATATAATAATAAAAATAACAACAACAACATTAATAAAGACTTGCCAAAATAATTGAACCATGTAAATGTATAAGAACTACTGAGATATTAATGATAACACTAAATTCGAAATATTCAAACTATATAAGACTTTCAACCCTTAAAACATCAAAGAAATAAGGATAAAAAACAATGGGTAGCTCCACACTATCCTTATCAAATTTGAAAATATCTCTCATCATCCTAACAGTAATGAGAAGATGAGACACAACTCTTGCTATAACATAGATTGTCCAGTATAGAACCCATTTCATTTTTATAATAATATTGCCACTGGAATCACAAAAATTGATCATTTGGTAATAGGTAATATAATTTATACAAAAGGTGTGACAGAATAATTTCATATTGAGCTTTTTGCAGGATATTCTAGGGAGAGAAAGTTGTTCCTTATACAAAATTAAACCTTAATTCAGGGTCTTAATTCGTCTAATTATTACATAGCTCAGTCTTTTGATGGATTACTATTACTTGACTTAGAAAGACAGACATTTAGGCACAAGAAAGGACAGCGCACCTGGAGACGATAACACAATGTGAAATCAATCACTAAAAAACCTTAAATGACACAAATATCAATTTTTCCTGAAATGAGAATCATGTCAAAAAGATTTCAAACACTGCAAATAGCATAAAAATGAGACAAACATAATAGAAATCTTTCATCACCAAGTAAAAAATAAATATTGCACAAATATAAGTGTATTATAGCTATATTATAACATGCATGTATTTTATTGATTAAATAATATAATAAATATCAAATATCAATTGACCAATGCAAATAGAGCAGGATCCACTCAAAATAGAGTTAAAAGAGAAATCAAAAAATTACATCTTACAAAGTGTATCCATTAACAAGAAGCTGCAGCAAGATAAAACTCTTCAATTTATGTTCTCAAAAACATGGTCAATATAAAATTTTAAAATATTCAAGAAGTTAGTGCTTACGAATTTGTTTAGATCTTTTTTATATTAATAATCTTATCCTCAAAGGTCCACTTCGGACCAACTTTATGCAGGTTTCAAATATAACAACTAAATTCGCAAAACAAATTTCATAAGACCGAAAACAACTTTAGAATCGATGTGCAGAATACCTGAGCGATAATTGAACCTATATAACACCCTCAAATTTCTTCTACCTGATCTGGAGTGGTTGTGCAGGAGTTGCAGAGAAAAGATTGAGAAAAACCTACAGAAGAAGGTTTACGAGGGACATTATGACTCGTAATTAGGTCTACGACTTGCAAAATGAGTGTCGTGAAAACTCCAGATGACTTGGTGAAATTTTCTAAGTCTGAGGCCTACATACAAAATGGTATATGACGCGTTATGTATTCTATGACACGTAGAGGGGTTTCTTGACAAATTTCAATAAATCAAGTTTTCGGACCCATTATTTACGAGAGATGTTTATGACTGATAAAATGCTTTACGGGCCCGTAGAGAGGGGTTTCATGGTAATTTCCAGTAAGTTAATTTCCAATCCCTATTCTGATAAACCCTTGGTCGATTTAGGCTTGAATAAAGCCTTAGAACAGAACTCTAAGGATATTATTCATCATTCTTTATTCAAGAGTTTCTTGAAGAGCACTAGAGGAGGGACAAGAGCTAGGGTTTCCAATTTAAGTGCGAGGATCAACTGAGGTTTGATTGTTTCTTCTATTTCCAGGTATGTAAGGCTTACCAAAGTGTTGAGCTACTTCCGTTCACACGCCCATTCCTCTACTTGAGTCGATTTCTGAGAATATGAGTTGGGTGTTGTATTTTATCAAATAATTACCAAATTTTCTGTAATTCTTAGCATCCTTATGATGATGTATGAGATAATTGCTGGATTGCATTTCATATTTGATAGCATGAACCCTAAACTTCATGATTTTATGGAATCCTATGCATGTTACAGAGTTGAGTTTGAGCTTGAGTATCTGAGCTGCGTAACTTGAGTATGATTGAGTATGGCAAGCATGTTGCATTTAGTCATATACAATTTTATATATGATTATTTTGCTTGCACCATTTGATGAGTCAAGTTTGATTATTTGCGTTGATTGACTGAGCTAATGAGAAACTAAGCTAAGCTACGCTAAGCTAACCGAATGAGGTTGAGATTTGAGTTGATTGATTGAGCATTGAGATTTGAGTTGCTTGATTGAGTATTGAGTATTGATTATTGAGATGATTAATGAGTTGAGCATATTTTAGTCTTGGGAGGAGTATTAAGCATTGAGGTGGGAGAGAGTAAACCTCTACTCTAACTCACAAAACTACGTTGCAAGCGTAGGATAGTCGTACAACCTGTTCTGACGACTCGTGTCCCATAAATGGACATTTATCATAGATCCAAGAGAGAGTTGATCGTCCTTTACCATGGCATGTTTAGGACGGGCGTGGCAATGATATCGCCTTCGTTGTGCAGCACCAAACTAAAGGTAATGAGATCAGATGTCGGTTAAGAGAAACTTCTAAGCAACCTTGTTTGAGCTTGATATTTTAAACTGAGCCTATTACCACTGAGTCTATTTTCAAAGCATGGTTTACTTTAAAACTTGCATGTACTATGTTGAGTGTGAGTTGTTGAGTAGATATGAGTGCGTTAAGCTTTACTTTCTATAGATATTTTACATACCAGTATATTCTATGTACTGACGTCCATTTGGGCCTGCATCCTTTCATGATGCAGATACAGGTGATAGAGGGCTTTAGCCTATACACTGTTGAGCTCCAGTTCAATGTATTTCAAAGTCGGCGAGCCCTCCTTGCTTTTTGAAGGAGCCATTTCATTTTCTATTTTTAGTTAGTACATGTCTTTCTTTGACTTTGGGTGTTGATCGCCTGTCATGACATTATCTAGATTGTTGAGTTGAGGCTTCGTAGACTATGAGTAAGGAGTATTGAGTACTGATATATCTACAACTATTTCACTTTGAAAGAATGATACAATAGAGTTGCATAGATATATCTATATTATATATTCTATCCTATCATATGACGTCTTTTGTCTGTGTTCTTTCTTCTACTATTAAGTTGATATGGCGATGAGCCCAGGTGGTTATCTTGGAGAATCAACAATGGCTCTTCAAGTGTCAGCTACGCTAAGGGTACCCTCCCGGAGCGTGACAAACTTGGTATCAGAGCACAGAGTTTAAGAGTCTTAGGGAGTCTATGAAGTCGTGTTTAGTAGAGTCTTATTTATGAATGTGTTGTGCACCACACTTCATAAGCGAGAGGCTATAGGACATTAGGAACTGTCACCTTCTTGTATTCTGAGTTTGTACGATAGAGTTAAAACTCTACAAAACTCTCTTCTAACTCATGTGTTACACGCTTGCATATCATGCCTCCTAGATGCGTCGCAACCCAGAGGAATGCTTCAGGTAGAAATGCTATGAACCTTACTTTAGCGGTGCCTCCTCATATTGAAACGAGGGGCCGAGGTCATCTGGCCAATACTGCTGGTGTTCCTGTGACACCTACTGCTCCTACCATAGAGACTGACTTTAGAGGAGCTATCACCTTGCTCACATGGTTGCTAGCTGCTCAAGACTCCTAGTTCTATCTCTCATGAGCCAATAGCTACCATCAGACTAAAAGACTTTCTAAGGATGAACTCTCCTATCTATACTGGGTCTAAGGTTGAAGAGGACCCTTAGATTTCATTGATGAGGTGTGGAAGGTGTTGAAAACCATGCATGCGACTGAGACAGGGGGAGTTGAGCTTGCTACCTATCCGCTCAAGGATGTGGCTAATGTTTGGTATAATCAGTAGGAAAAGAGTCGAGGTGAGGTTGCTGAGCCTGCTGCTTTGGATGAGTTCGAGAGTGTCTTTTTTTATCACTTCTTCCCTCAGGAGTTGTGAGAGGAGAAAGTTGGGGAGTTTTGGAATCTGGAACAAGAAGGGCTGATTTTCAAATAATACAACCTGAAATTCATCCAAGTATCCAGGTATGCCCCAGAGATGGTCCTAAATATGAGAAAGAGGATGAGGAAATTTGTGTCTGGGTTGGGTAGACGGGTGAAGAGGGAGTGCAAGGCAGCATTGTTGATCCCAGGTATGGATATCTCCAGAATGATGGTCTATGGCTAGCAGATTGAGGAAGACAAGAAGAAGGAAAGAGAGGAGCATCTGAGTAAGAAGGCTAGGTCAGCAAGGCTTGAGCCCAGTCAGACCAAGCAGGGTAAGGGAGATAAGTCTTACTTTCAAAAAAGGTCATCTAGCTATGCACCATCTTCAACCAGTGCACCAACCCCGAGCCACAGATATGACCAGAGGTGTCAAGGTCAACCAAACTTGAGGGCACAGGGTGCACAGTCTCAAGCAAGTGTAACTCTTGGCTCTAAGGGAAGCCACCTTATGGGAAATGTGGTAGGATGCATCTAGGAGAATATAGAGAGGGATGGAATGGTTGCTACTGTTGGGATGTGGAGCCCGATTAATATGTAAAGGTTTTTTTAGGTTGTCCTGTTCAACTTATTTTTCTCCGTGTATTCTGTAACAG
Source organism: Solanum rostratum (assembly GCA_029948455.1). Lineage (NCBI taxonomy): Eukaryota > Viridiplantae > Streptophyta > Magnoliopsida > Solanales > Solanaceae > Solanum > Solanum rostratum. The sequence goes on from CM057049.1 coordinate 25,904,128, forward strand.
TGTTATCACTAATATAAATATCGCATCACCGTGGAGGTTACCCATAAGGTGTTATCAGAATTGATTTTCTCTCTCTTCTCTCTAGGTTTACCAAAATTATTTTCTTCTCTAAATCTACTTGATTATTCAATTATTCTTCAAAGTCACTAGATGTTGTTGTAACGATCCTAACAACTAGTATCAGAGCACAAGCGATTCAACATGATCACTGAAGATGGATAGTTCGAAGCTTGGAATCGAGAAGTTTGATGGATCCGACTTCAATTTCAGGAAGATGCAGATTGAAGATTATCTTTACCATAAAGATCTTCACGTACCCTTGACTGGGAAGAAGCTTGAAGCTATGGCAGAGGATGTGTGGAAACTCAAGGATCGCTAGGCATTGGGGCTGATTCGATTAACTGTGTCAGGAACATGGTGTTCAACATTGCAAAGGAGAAGACCACCGAAGATCTGTTGAAGGCGCTATTAAATATGTATGAAAAGCCATCGGCGATGAACAAGGTATATTTAATGCATAGGTTATTCAATTTACAGATGTCTGAGACTGGATCTGTAGCTGATCACATAAACGAGTTCAATATGATTGTGAGTCAACTGTGTTCTGTGGATATTAATTTTGAGGATGAGATTAAGGCGTTGATTTTGATGTCATCTCTGCCCGAGTCTTGGGATATTGTTGTTGCTGCGATTAGCAGTTCCCGTGGATATGAGAAACTAAAGTTTGATGAAATCTGTGATGTTGTTCTCAATGAAAGTATTCACAAACGAGAAGTGGGAGATTCATTGGGCAGTGCTCTCAGCGTTGACGGAAGGGGGAGAAACGAATTGAAAGGCCCACATCAACATAGCCGATCAAAATCAAAGAATCGAGGAAAGTCTCTGAACAGACCCAACGTGGTTTGTTGGAATTGTGGAGAGAAAAGGCACTATCGATCAAGCTGCACGAAACCAAAGAAGAAGCAGAATAAAAAATCTACAGATGACAATGATTCTATAAATTCAGTGGAAGACATTGGAGATGCTCTGGTTCTGAGCATGGGCAGCCCAGTTGAATCCTGGAATTTGAATTCTGGTGCATCTTTTTATTCTTGTCTGAGCAAGGAACTATTCCAAAATTTCAAATTTGGATATTTTGGAAAACTGTATCTTGCAGACAACAAACCCTTGAAGGTTGAAGAAAAAGGAGATATTTGCATTAAGACCCCATTCGAAAACCAATGAACATTGGAAGATGTGAGCCTTGTGAAGATCTCTCGGGTGTCTACGGCAGATCCGATCAGTCTCGTGATGAAGAGAATTTCATATGTTCCAGAGCTTAAGAAAAATCTACTCTCTATTGGTCAGATGGATAGCACAACCTATACAATACAGTTTGGGAATGGTTCATGGAAGGTTGTGAAGGGGGCTATGATTTGTTGCTCATGGCACGAAAATTAAAACCTTGTACACCACTGCAGGGTGTATGAACATGGTAGTTGTTGCTGAGATGGTACTGGTTCATGTTTATGGCACAACTGACTTGGACACATGAGTGTCAAGGGAATGAAGATACTGGTTGCAAAAGGAGCATTGAAAAGTTTGAAATAAGTTGATATAGGTCTTTGAGAGAGTTGTATTATGGGCAAACAAAAACGAGTTAGCTTTACAAAGACTCCGAGACAACCAAAGAAGGTGCGATTAGAGATAGTTCATACAGATGTTTGGGGGCCATCTCCAGTTTCATCACTAGGATGATCCAGGTTCTATGTCACCTTCATTGATGACTTCAACAGAAAAGTTTGGGTTTACTTCTTGAGGCGTAAGTCAAATATGTTTGCGACTTTCAAGAAGTGAAAAGCTGAAGTTGAGAACCAAACTGGTTTGAAGATCAAATGCCTAAGATCTGACAATGGTGGAGAGTATAACAAGTCAGAGTTCAAAGCATTTTGTGGTGCTGAGGGAATTAGATTGATGAGGACAGTTCCAGGGAAGGCAAGACAAAATGGAGTTGCTGAAAGGATGAACAAAACATTGAACGAACGTGCAAGAAGCATGAGGATACACTGTGGGCTGCCTAAGATGTTTTGGGCAGATGTTGGCAACACAGCTGCTTACTTGGTTAACAGGGAAAATCAGTTCCCTTGGAGTTCAAGATTCCAAAGGAGGTGTGGACCGGGAAAGAAGTCAAGTACTCACACTTGAGAACTTTTGGCTGCACAGCTTATGTTCATGTTGATCCAGAGAAGAGGGACAAGCTTGATGCTAAGGATGTAAAGTGTTACTTCATAGTCTATGGTACTAACATGTTTGGATATGGGTTTTGGGATGATAAAAATCGAAAAATCCTAAGACATTATGATGTCACGTTTGATGAGTCTATCCTATACAAACACAGAGAGCAGAAAGATTCAGAAACTACAAAGCAAGTGGGAGTTGACATTGAGTTACCCAAAGATGTTATTGTAGAAACTCAACTAACTCCAAACACTGCTGCTGAAGAGTCTTAGGGTGAGCAATTGACACCTGAATAGGTGTTGAAGAGATAATCTAGGACTATCAGAGCACTTGACAGGTATTCAGCTTCATTACACTATTTGTTGCTGACTGATGAAGGGAAACCTGAGTCTTATGATGAGGCTATACAAGTGGAGAATTCAATTAAGTGGGAGCAAGCCATAGATGATGAGATGAGTTCACTTGAGAAGAAAAATACGTGGGTATTGACAGAGTTACCTACGGAGAAGAAAGCTTTGTCAAATAGGTGGGTGTTCAGAATCAAGGTTGAACCAGATGGCAAAAGAAGGTTCAAGGTGAGGTTAGTATTTAAGGGATACTCACAAAGGAAAGGTATTGATTATGCTGAAATATTTTCTCCTGTTGTGAAGTTAACTACTATCTGCATTCTATTAAGTATTGTTGCATCTGAGAATTTGCATCTTGAGCAAATGGATGTAAAAACTGCCTTCTTACACGGAGATCTAGGTAAGGAGATCTATATGCAGCAGCTAGAAGGATTTGTTGTTCCGGGCAAAAAACACATGGTATACAAGCTCAACAGGAGCTTGTATGGACTGAAGCAAGCACCGAGGCAGTGTTAGAAAAAGTTTGACTCCTTCATGACCAAGGGTGGATTTGGCAGGAGTGAAACGGATCAGTGTTGTTACTTTAAGAAATACACTGAGTCCTCTGTGTTCTTACTCTTGTATGTGGATGATACTTTAAGAAATACATTGAGTCCTCGGTTTTCTTACTCTTGTATGTGGATAATATCTTTATTGCAGGATCCAGCATGCGGGAAATAAATAGTCTGAAGGCAAATCTATCTTCAGCACTTGATATGAAGGATTTAGGTGCAGCAAAGCAGATTCTAGGGATGAAGATTTCTCGGGATAGATCTGCTGTCACTTTAAATCTATCCCAGGAGCAGTATATTGATAAAGTATTGGCCATATTCAGGATGACTGATGCTAAGCCCAGAACTACTCCTTTGGCAAATCACAAAAGGTTGTCAAAGGAGAAATCACTTAAGACAACTGAGGAGCGAGAACATATGGCACATGTTCCATATGCTTCAGCAGTTGGGAGTTTGATGTATGCTATGATCTTCACTAGGCTTGATATAGCACATACAGTGGGAGTTGTTAGCAGGTATATGGCGAACCCGGAAAAAGAGCATTGGGAAGCTGTGCAGTGGCTTCTAAGATATTTGCTAGGTACATCAAATACTTCACTTTGTTTTGGCAAGAACAAGGTGGTTTTGAAGGGTTTTGTGGATGTTGATCTTGGTGGTGATGTGGAATCGAGCAAGAGCACATCTGGTACATTTACACCATAGGTGGTACAGCTGTAAGTTGGATGTCTAGGCTTCAGAAGTATGTTGCCCTTTCATCTACTGAGGCTGAGCATGTGGCAATGGCTGAAGCTGGGAAGGAGATGGTATGGCTGGTTGATTATCTGGAAGAATTGGGCAAGAAGCAAAACAAGAGGATTCTTTACTCAGACAGTCAGAGTGTCATACAGTTAGTAAAGAACCCAGTTTATCATTCAAAGACAAAGCACATCAGAAGACGATACCATTTCACTCGTAGGTCAGTGGAGGATGGTGATATGTGTGTGGAGAAAATAGAGGGTGCACAGAATCCAGCAGACATGTTGACGAAATATGTCAATGTTAGGAAACTAGGGTTGTGCAAGACCTCAGTTGGACTTTTGTAGATGTGAGTTCTGCAATGCTATGGTGCGGTAGGAAATATTGATGTTGTGATCACATTGTTTGTGAGAGAATATTGTTTTGGTTACCTGATCAGTCTCCAAGTGGGAGAATTGTTGGGATGTGGAGCTTGATTAATATGTAAAGGTTTTTTTTATATATTAACAATCTCACCGTTCAACTTATTTTTAGGTTGTACTATTCAACTTATTTTTCTCTGTGTATTCTGTAACAATGTTATCATTAATATAAATACCGTATCACCGTGGAGGTTACCCACAAGGTGTTACCACGAATTGATTTTCTCTCTCTTCTCTCTAGGTTTACCAAAATTATTTTTCTTCTCTAAATCTTCTTCATTATTCAATTGTTTTTCGAAGTCACTAGGTGTTGTTGTAATCGAAACAGCTATAAGTGTGGCCAGTAGGGCCATTTTTAGAAGGAGTGTCCGATGTGGGGCAATAAGGCCTAGTCTTTTACCACAGCACCACCAATGAGGGGTAATCAGAGAGGTATTGCACCAGCGACAAGCAGTGGGAAAAACCATTTGTATGCAATAGGAAACCAACAGGTGCAAGAGGTTACACTAGATATTGTGACATGTATGCTTCAAGTCTTTACCTTTCCTTGCTATGCTTTACTTGATTCGGGCGCCACTTGCTAATTTGTGATGCCATATGTGGTGAGTAGATTTGAGATTCAACCTGAGTGCTTGATTGAGTCATTTTCTATTTCCACTCTTGTTGGTGAGTCCATTCGATCCGAGAGAATCTATAGAGATTGTGTGGTATCCATTTGTCATAGGGATACTCTTACTGATTTGATTGACTTAGAGATGGTCCATTTTGACTTAGAGATGGTCCATTTTGACATGATCCTTAGTATGGATTGGTTTCATGCCTACTATGCCTCGGTTGATTGCCAAACTTGAACTGCCGAATTCCAGTTTCCGAATGATCCTATTATTGAGTGAAAGAGAGATTCTGTTGCGCCGAAGGGTAAGTTTATTTCTTACCTCAAAGCCTGAAAGTTGATTTCTAAGGGATGTCTCTATCACATAATATGAGTCAAATCTGACGAAGTTGAGCTCTCTTCTCTTGAGTCTGTCTCGATTGTGAGCAAGTTTCCTAATGTGTTTCCTAAGGATCTACCTGGAGTCCCTCATGATAGGGAGATTGACTTTGGAATTGATGTACTTTCTAAAACCTGGCCTATTTCTATTCTGCCATATAGAATAGCCCCTGCAGAGTTGAAAGAGTTGATGGAACAGTTGAGGGATTTTCTAGAAAAAGGATTCATAAGGCTGAGTGTCTCTCCATGGGGTGCTCCGGTCTTGTTCATATGAAAGAAGGACGGTTCCCTTAGGATGTGTATTGACTACTACCAGTTGAATAAGGTGATAGTTAAGAATAAAAATCCCCTTATGAGGATTGATGACTTTTCTGACTAACTTCAGGGTGCCACTGTTTTCTCCAAGATAGACCTCGGATCAGTCTATTACCAATTGAAAGTGAGAGAATGTGACATCCCGAAGATGACTTTTCGAATCCGATATGGTCATTTTGAGTTCTTGGTGATGTCGTTTGGGTTGACAAATGCTTCTGCAGCCTTTATGGGCCTGATGAACAGAGTATCCAGAAAATATCTTGGCATGTTCGTGATCGTGTTCATTGACGATATTTTGGTATATTCTAGAGATGAAGAGGAGCATGCCAATCACCTCAGGATCGCTTTGCAGACGCTCAGAGATAATGTCCTATATGCAAAATTTTCCAAGTATGACTTTTGGCTCAAATCGATGGCTTTCTTGGGCCATATAATTTCAGGAGATGGAGTTCGAGTTGATACTTAAAAGATCGAAGCAGTAAAGAACTAGCCTAGACCAACTTCACCGACTGAGATAAGGAGTTTTATGGGATTGGATGGCTATTACCGGAGGTTTGTTAAGGGGTTTTCTTCCATATCCACACCGTTGACCAAATTGATGCAAAAGAAGGTCAAGTTTCAATAGGTTGATGAGTGTGATAAAAGCTTCTAAGAGTTGAAGATGAGATTAAATACCTCACCAGTGTTGACCTTGCCAGATGGAACGAATGGATTTGTCATCTACTGTGATACTTCAAGAGGGGGACTAGGATGCATGTTGATGTGGAGAGGGAAGGTTGTTTCTTAGGCTTCTAGACAACTTAAGGTGAATGAAAAGAACTATCCCAGTCATGACTCGGAGTTGGCAGCAGTGGTGTTTGCTCTCAAGCTATGGTGTCACTATTTATATGGAGCACATGTGGATGTATTCACAGATCACAAGAACCTACAAGACATCTTCACCCAAAAAGAGCTTAACTTGAGGTAAAAGAGATGGCTTGAGTTTCTCAAGGACTACGACATAAGCATCCTCCACCACCCGGTAAAGCCAATGTGGTTGCTGATGCTTTTAGCAGGTTTTCCATGGGAAGCACTGCCTATGTGGAAGAGGAGAAGAAAGAGTTGGCCAAAGAGGTTCATAGACTGGCACGATTGGGAGTTCAATTAGACAAATTAGGCGAAGGAGTTCTTGTACATAATGGGTCGACATCATCCCTAGTAGTGGAGGTGAAGGAGAAACAAGATCAAGATCCTATTTTATTACAGTTGAAGGAGGATGTGCATAAGCAGAAGGTGACAACTTTCTCCAAAGGGGGAGATGGAGTATTGAGGTATCAAAAAAAGCTGTGTGTTCCAGATGTTGATGGCGTTCAAGAGAGGATTATGGCAGAGGCCCACAGTTCTAGGTATTCTATCCATCCAGGGTCTACTAAGATGTACCATGACTTGAGCGAAATCTACTGGTGGAGTGGAATGAAGAGAGATTGCTGAGTTTGTTTCCAAGTGCCCGAATTGCCAACAAGATAAAGTTGAACACCAAAGGCCATGTGGAGTAGCTCAAAACTTTGAGATTCCAAAGTAGAAATGGGAGGTGATTAACATGGACTTCATCACAAGCTTACCGAGGTCCCGTAAACAGCATGATTCAATTTGGGTGATAGTTGATCGGATGACCAAATTTGTACACTTCTTAATGGTCAAGATGGCTGACACTATGGAGGATTATGCCCGAATTTACACAAAGGAGATCGTTAGATTACATGGAGTCACCTTGTCCATCATATCAGACAAAAGAGATCAGTTTACTGCTCAGTTTTGGAGATCATTTAAGAAGGGTTTAGGCACGAAGGTACGCTTTAGCACTGCCTTTCACCCGCAGACGGATGGCTAAGCAGAATGTACTATTCAGACGTTGGAGGATATGTTGAGGTCCTACGTCATTGATTTTAAAAATAATTGGGATGATAACTTGATGTTGATAGAGTTTTCTTACAACAACAACTTCTATTCGAGCATATAGATGGCCCCATATGAGGCACTTTATGGGAGGAGGTGTAGGTCGCCGATTGGATAGTTTAAGGTAGGTGAAGCAAAGTTGATTGGAATGAACCTAGTTCGCCAAGCTATGGAGAAGGTGAATATCATTTGAGAAAGATTGAGGACTACACAGAGTCGACAAAAATCCTACACAGACGTTAGAAGAAGAGACTTAGAGTTTGAGGTCAATAATTGGGTGTATTTGAAAGTGTCACCTATGAAGGGTGTGATGAGATTCGGAAAGAAAGGAAAGTTGAGTCTAAGGTACATTAGCCCTTATCAGAGCATAAAGAGAGTGGGCAACATGGAGAATGAGTTGGAGCTACCATCAGAGTTAGAGGTCATCCACTCAGTCTTTCACATTTTTATGCTGAAGAAGTGTTTGGGAGATCCACAGTTTGTTGTGCCTGTCGAGAGTATTAGAGTGACAGACAGACAGAGTTATGAGGAGATTCCTGTTCAAATCCTTGATTTGTCAGGTTTGCAAGTTAAGAACCAAAGAGATTGCATCTGTCAAAGTGCTGTGGAGGAACCAATTTGTAGAAAAAGCTACTTGGGAAGCGGAGGAGGACATGAAGGCCAAATACCCTTATTTTTTCCTGCTTGTTGATGATGAGAGAGTTGATGGTAATGATTTCCTTCTAAATTCTTGAATTTTCATTCCTTGAGTCCTCCTTTCATTCTCAATATGATAGATGATAGAGTTCTAGAGTCTGAGTGAGGATTGATGTGATTTGTTGATTGTTTGATTGTTTTACTTGCTGCATTTCTTCATTTGTTGATTGCATGAGTGAGGTGAGAGCTGGGATTATTAGAATCCTCAGGGAGATTCATGCGTTGACCTAAATCCCTAGATTTCTCTTCATTTGAGGACGAATGATCCCAAGGAGGAGATAATATAACACCCCAAAATTCTTTCTACCTGATCTGGAGTGGTTGTACAGAAGTTACTGAGAAAAGACTGAGAAAAACCTTCAGAAGAAGGTTTACGAGGGACATTACAACTCATGGTTAGGTCTACGACTTGTAAAATGGATTCCATGAAAACTCCAGATGACTTGGTAAAATTTTCTAAGTTTGAGGCCTACATACAAAATGGTATATGACTTGTAATATATTCTATGATATGTAGAGGAGTTTCGTGACAAATTCCAGTAACTCAATTTTTCAAACCCCTTATTTACGAGAGGAGTTTAAGACCCGTAAAATTCTTTATGGCACGTAGAGAGGGGTTTCGTGGTAATTTCCAGTAAGTTAATTTCAAGATGCCTTTGGTTTACGAGAGGTTGTCTAGGACCCATAGAATAATCTACGACTCGTAGACGAGGTCATGTAGACTCGGAAAACAGTTTTTGTAACACCCCAATTTTTTTCTAAGCTAAGACCAAGTCATCCTTCATATGATATAGAATTTTAATTGATGATTCTTAATTGAGCACAGATGTTAAATACAATTTCTTAGCGTGGAAATAAAATTGGATATGATAAAAGGTCACATTTCTAATGTAAGATTTTATAAAAGTTATATGGACCAATAACTTTTAGGTTGTATATACATGCTAGGATCAATTCCTAAGTACTTAAAGTATATTAGATCTGATTTAGAGTCATAAGGGATCTTTTACATCAAGTCAAGTCCAAAGAATTTCTACTACCAACTAAGTTTTCATATGAGTTGATAGAAGGGTCAACTTCAAATGACCATATCTCCTAAAGATAATGAGTTAGGTACCCATAATATATCAAATTAAATATCTTTGAATTAACTTTCTAATGCATCTTATTTTGCCTTAATCACAGTTCGGAGTAGAAAGTTATGACCATTTTTATTGAAGACCTATAGAGCTGTCTGAAGGTCCACGACCCGCTAAATGACGTCCTTTTATTTTATTTTGAAGTTACTTTTATCCTAAAACCTTTAGAGGTCTATTTAAGGTCCGAAAATGCATAAAACGTGAGTTTTCATAATTAAACCCTCTCCTTCACTCTTAAACATAAATACTCAAGAATCATCAAGAAAATTATCAAGTTAGGGATAACTTTCAAGATTCATCATCAAGGTAAATTATTTTTCATAAATGTCAATCTACCCAACCCAAATTTCTTCATCTATTCATGAATCTCTAATAGAGTCTTAAATCATAACTTAGAGTTTCAAGAAAACGAATTCAAGAATTCTAAGAGAGGATTCCTTGATTCTTCTTTTTCAAGTATTAGGGTTCTTCATCAAGAACTCTAAAGATTCTAAGTCAAGAATTCAAGAATCAACGATAAGCCCTTCAAGCAATGTCTTTCCAAGTTCTTCCACTCTAAAAGAACTACCGAGTTCGAGGATTTTCTCTAAGAAGGCTAGTATTCATCAAATTTTGATTGTAATATTAACTTTCCAAGTATGTAAGGCTAAACTAAAAGCATGGGATTGTTCTCTCATGTGCCCCATAGATGGTCATAGATGAGTTGATGGTTCAAGAGTCTCCATGCATGAATTCTTGATGGTTTTTCTTAAAATTCTATTTGAATTCACATGTTTTTCTATGTTGATGATCATCATAAACTTGTTTTTCTTGAATTAAATATTTTCATGAGAATTTGCATAACCCTACATGACTATTTTGAAAAGCAGGCATAATGAACTTGAGGAATGAGTCTAGAGCCTTGAATTGAGATTGTTGATTGTGATGAGAGGATGATGATGAATTCATAGAAATTAATTGTCTTATGAGTCTCTATAAATGAAATCCACCGATTTGTCTATTCGATTGTTTCTTAATGATTGTTCCAAATCTTGAGTCACTGATGAGAGGGATAAAGTCCCTATGAGATGTTGATTGATGAGAGGGTAAAACCCCTATGAGACTGATTGATGATAGGGCCAAAGTCCCTATGAGTTGATTGGATTAATGGTTTTATGAGCATTGTGTCATGGGAGGAGTATCGAGCACCAAAAGAGTGAGAGTTAGTCTAACTTGAACTTGTCAAACTACGTCGCCAAACGTAGGTGAGGCTTAGAACCATCACATACATTATGGTTCCGTCTTAATAAGTAGTCCCTAAAACAATAATAGACTTATTGACGACTGACTCCATATTGGGTGAGCTGATATGGTTTCTATTTGTTCCCTACTTGGAAAGTTTGGAATAACTGTGGCAACATCAGCATGATTGTTGTACATTCACTGGCTCATAAGTGATTATTGTGGGATAAGAGAAACTCTCATAAATTTCCTACCTTGAGTACTCTGAGTCGAGATGAGATGAGATGACATGAGAGGAGGTGAGCTCCTTTGAGATGAGTCTGAGATAATTGATGAGGTTGAGTTGTTGATGGGTCACTTGTCTACTCTTTATTCTTGCATAGATAGACATTTGACGATTTGATGTTTATTTTCAGTTGATGTTGTTTCCATATTATTCTACCTGTTTCTGTATCACTTAGCTATTTTACATAACAGTACATTTCAAGTATTGATGTCCCTTTTGGACTGCATCATTTTATGATGCAGAGGCAAGTACTAGAGATCGTCAACAGGCGCTCCATTGAAGATCCAAGATTCGTAGCTAATTGGTGTGCCTCCCCTACTCCGGAGGATCCACTATTATTTTTTCATCTTGATTTAGATTTAGTTTGGACTATTCTTTTATTTTGATTTGAGTAGCCATGGGTCTGTCATTGGCACCACATGATTAGTGATAGAGGCTTCATAGACGATGGTTGAATGTTGATGTTGAGATTGTAAGCTAGTTCTTTCTACTAGACTTCATTATTCTATATATATATTCTTTTGAGACTTTAGATGAGATGTGCCCATTACTTGCTTATATTTTCCGTTGTTCAGTAGAGTTTATTTGATTGAATGATGTGATGAGGTTAAGTGGTTCGCTTGGGGAAGGGTACCCTCCCGGGGCGTGACAGTTTTAATGAGGAGCATTTTTTTCCATTCCAATCCCTATTCCATTAAACCCTTGGTCAATTTAGGCTTGAAGAAAGCCTTAGAACAGAACCCTAAGGGTATTATTCATTATTAATCACTCAACGGTTTCTTGAAGAGCACTAGAGAGGGAGAAGAGCTTGGGTTTTCCATTCAAATTCGAGGATTGACAGAGGTTCGATTGTTTCTTCTATTTTGGGGTATGTAAGGCTTACCAAAGTGTTGAGCTACTTCCGTTCACACGCCCATTCCTCTACTTGAGTCAATTTCTGAGAATATGAGTTGGGTGTTGTATTATATCAAATAATTACCAAATTTTCTGTAATTCTTATGAATCCTTATGATTATGTATGAGATAATTATGGATTGCATGATTGTTAACATGATATTTACATATGTATTTCATACTTGATAGCATGAACCCTAAACTTCATGATTTTATGGAATCCTATGCATGTTACAGAGTTGAGTTTGAGTATCTGAGCTGCGTAACTTCAGTATGGGAAGCATGTTGCATTTAGTCACATACAATTTTACATATGATTATCTTTCTTGCACCATATGATTAGTCAAATTGAGTCAAGTTTGATTGTTTGCGTTGATTAATTGAGCTGATGGGAAACTAAGCTGAGCTAAATGAGGTTGAGATTTGAGTTGATTGATTGAGCATTGAGATTTGAGTTGCTTTATTGAGTATTAAAGATTGAGATTATTGATGACTTGAGCATGTTTTAGTCTTGGGAGGAGTATCGAGCACCGAGCTGGAGCGAGTAAACCTCTACTCTCACCCACAAAACTATGTTGCCATCGTAGGATAGTCGTATAACCGGTTCTAACGACTCTTTCCCGCAAGTGGATATTTATTATGGATCCATGAGAGAGTTGATCGTCTTTTATCGTGGCACATTTAGGGCAAACGCGGCAATGATGTCGTCTTCGTTGTGAATCACCAAACTAAAGGTGATGGGATTGGATGTCGATTAAGATAAACTCCTAAGCAACCTTGATTGAGCATGATATTTTTAACTAAGCCTATTACCACTGAGTCTATTTTAAAAGCATGGTTTACTTTAAAGCTTGTATGTACTGAGTTGAGTGTGAGTCATTGAGTCGAGATGAGTGCGTTGAGCTTTACTTTCAAAATAATATATGTATGCACACATTCCAAGGATTACAAATTATTCAGTTTTTACTTTGTTAGTTCTTCATGGTTCCTACAACCCTAGTTGTGGATTGTAGCTACTCATGTTCATTATAGATGAAAAAATCATGTTATGAATTAGTATAATTAAACACTTACAACGAAGAATTGATGAACAAGAAATCTAAATTCTTCACGTAAATCACAATATCAAACTTCAAATGTAAGTACAAAGTAGTCTTCTGAAAATCTCCCAGAACAAGCTAAAATAAAGCAATAATATCAAGTCTATAGTTTTGTACGTCTAAAAATATCTAAAAACCTATTTATAATAAAAGAAAACCAATTCCTAAACTGATTGGGAAAACTGGATTCAGTGCTTTCCATGAGCTGAGTTACGAGTCGTGGTTCAATTTACAACTTTGGAAGGGTCTCATACTCTCTCTCTCCAAAATCTGCCTGCAATCTACAAATAGCTTTTCACGAGCCGTGGAATGACTTATGGACAGTAAGTGCCTTCATCCTGTTAACTTTCAGCAATTTGTCAAAATTCTGGGCCTTCCTTTCATGATTAGGTCTACGGTCATGAAATAAACCATGACCCGTCATGTTAATTCGTATTTTCAACTTCAGCAAAATTGGCCTCACTGGTTGAGGAGTATGAACCTCATCTATGGCTCATGGATCAAACCACGGACCGTAGAACAATAAAAAGATGCAACTTATGTCAATCATCACAAAAACTCTTCGAATCCTACAATCCTGCAAAAATCAACATAAAAACACGTCAAATATACTAACATCGCTTAGAGAATGTACAAAATTCTAAGTTTAAAGCATCAAAAGTGTCGTATTTTGGCGGCACATCAACGGACAAGTTCTTTTATTCTTTTACTCAATTTTAGAAAAAAATAAAAGAATAAGTAAAAAGATGCATTGACTCATCAAGAAAGACTTTTAGATAAAGTAAATTACAATACATGCGATACAAATCCCAAATAAAACCCTACGTTTGCCTACTTTGTTATAGTGTCATGGTTTCGACAACCCTAGTTGCGGCTTTAATTTATCGACCTTGCAAGAATTCAAATGTAAATTATGATAGAATTCATATTTAAATTATTTACAAGGAAGAAATCAAATCTTGATTCAAATGAAAAAATGAGAAATAGAAGCTTGATCTAAACTCCAATCGATAAGCAAAATGCACAACAAAAGTAGTGAACTTTTAGCTACTGTCCAAGCGCTAATTTGAAGGAAAAAGTTTCTAGAAAATCAATGATTTTGATCATGTTTTTCAGCCCCAAGTCATAGGGAATAATGTTCTAAAAAATATAGTTCTAAAAAAATATAATTAAAGTCCTAAACAGATCCTTGTTGGACTAGGAAAACTTAAACAACTCTAAATGTTGAACACGGTGCTCTTTACTGAGAGTGAACTGCACTACAAACCTTGAATGGTCTCATGGTGCTTTTCCTTGTGTTGTTGCGTCACCTGGTTGCTGGAGGACCACATTACAAATTGTATAATGCACCATGGGTCATGAATGACCTCGTGGTGGTTGCCTTGCCTTCATGGCTTTGTGCAGGATGTCTGGCCCTTTCACAGGGATCTTTACGCCTTATGGAGTGCACCACGGTCCATGGAGGGGTTCGTGGTGGGTACCTTGGTGGAAAAACATCATTGCCTTGGCCCAGCTCCCTTCATACAATGCTCTTTATAGAGGGAGCCTCTCGTATAGTGCACCATGGACCTTGAATGTTCTTGTGGTGTGCAACTTAGTTCCAACTTGGGTGTTCTGCATTTTGATGTCCTGTATACTTCTCCCAAGTTGTAGTCCAGCCCCAAATGCATTGATTCCAGCCTTGTACAATACCTAATCCAATCAATTCCTCACTCGAATGGTCACAAACTTGTGCAATGTTTAGTCCATTTAGCCTTTACGAGCTCGTCCAACTTTTACGTTATTGTTATTCAGGGCCCTATGGCATGCTGAAATCTCATATGAACAACCCCCACCCACCCCCCACGAACTCCAAGAAAATCATTCTATTGTCCGTTAAATTTGTGAAATAATAGTTTTCCTAAAAAACAACATAAAACATATATCAAACTAACGAAACATACTTTAGAACTCACAATAATCATATGTTTTAGGCATAGGAGTATTTTTCACGACTCATCAAACACCCTCAACTTAGAATCATTGCTTGTTCTCAAGCAATTACAAAAATAACAATTACAAAAATAACAAATTAAATTATGCACAAATACAAGTATCCATCAGAAATCATACAGTAATCCCTCAATCATCAAAGGTATGCCCAAAAGGTGAGTTTGCAATGTACTCACACCCTAACAAACTTTCAAAGATCAAGATAAGCATTATGTTATACACCTTTGCTTAAGTAAACTCAAGAACAAAGATGAACTAGTTAGACTAGCAACAAAATAATACAAGGATAGTGCCCTCACTACAATGAAGTCTCACACACAGTATATAAATGCAAAACAGAGACTGGAATGTAGATATTCGTGCTCATAAAAGACATCAAATCAATACACAAGTATAGACTATATGTTTGCCCTTATTTTCACTACCTTCACTCTCAAATGACCTTTTTAGGATCACATTAGGACTTTTGTGATTCGTAATGTTGGATCGAGCTACGGTAGGATACATTTAGGATTAAAGTGACTGTTTGCCCTTCCAAGACGCTACTTTGGCTTACCCCTCTCCCTCCAAGACACTACTTTGGCTTAGCCCTCTAATTTCCGCCCCCAAACTCTTTTTGTTCCTATTTTCCCACTTTCTTTGCTATTAGGAGTGTTTTCTATTTTCATTTTTTTTCTTTCTTTTCTTTGCTCACTCTTTCTGTTTTACTCACGACCATACCTCAATATTTTCTTTTTCTCTCATCACTTGACTTTTTTATACCTTAACTTTTCTGCCTTTTTCACAGTAGCCACCCTCAATTTTAGGCTTTGGCTTGAGTTGAGGTGCATAATGTCTTTCAGAGGACCAGGGGTAGCATAAGCCACCCTCAACTTAGGTTTTTGACATGGGCTGAGGTTCACAATGTCCTTGGAGAAACCAAGGCCAAAGTAAAGATCTGGAGATAGACAAGGTGAGTTGGGTGATTACAAAGAAAAAGGTCTATTTAGGCTCAACTTTGGGTTCAAAGGAAACAATTTCATTTGGCTGGTCGAATTTAGGCTAAGTAACTTATCAACCAAAATGACCTAAGATCCTTTCCTAATACAATCATTCCATTATTTAAGTGGGACTAATCGGGCAAGTTCTAGCTTACAAGTATATTAATCAAATTAAGCAAATAGGCTCACTACACATGGCACATCTCCTACACTGTTTAGTACTACCCAACAAAGTCATGCTTCATTCATCAAGATGCCTACTAAACAATGTATACAATGTTTTATAAGGATCAACACAAGTTAGTCAGGATGGGATGTATGCACATGCAAACCTTTTGCAAAAAATGAGTTACTATAGACTCTTACAAACACTTAATATACAGACAAGACAACCTAACCATGCTAGTTTTACTAGATAATATACCTTTAGAGAAAAGGAACATAGCAAGAAAAACTCCTCAGGGTTCAAGATGCCCCACTCCCCACCGAAATTGTATGCATTGTCCGTAATGCATGTCAAACTAGAGTATAAAACAAGGGAAGTGAACATACCTGGGATGCCTAGGCATTAATAGTAGTATACTTGATTATTCGAACTTCATTAATATTCTCATGAGTTGCCTCTTATGCAGCGCCTGATTTATTATCGCGGGATGACATACCCAAAACTACATTCACTTTTCAATCCGAGGAACAGTATCACTAAGTCATGCACCATTCTTCCTCTAATTCACTGTTGCTAAAAGCTGGCCTATTTGTTGTTCCAAGTGTTTGGTTGAGGTTGAGTGTGACTCAAACACATGATTCATTCTCGATACATCACTTCTCAGCTCTTTGACCCTTGCTTTAATTGAATCTACCTATTAGAGCACTTTTGTCACCATCTCCTCCAACCTAGAGTTGCTTGACCCTACTCCGGCCTATCTTTGTTTTTGGGGTATACATATGTACCATTTTGATCAGTTTTGTAGTTGTCTCTCTGCTGCCAATTTCCTTGATCACAGTTTTCTCCTCTTTCATAGTATCCATCCTGTTGATAGTTCCGACCTTAGTTCTCAGAGTTGTAAGTCCGAAAACCCCCTGATTATTCACAAACTTGGAATCCTCATGAAGGTAAAAGGTATGGTCATCATACAAGTGTGCATTATCACTAGCTTTTACCTTTTCAAGCCCTCTAAAAAAATAAGTGTTTGGTTAGTAAGTCCATCTGGGTCTTGATGTGAGCTATGTCCTACTCTCGCTCTTCTTCTCTCCACTTCTGCTCCATTGACATCTCAAATATGAAACCGGTGTTGTTGGAATCCCTTGTGTACCATGCTCGATTATTCTTTGAGACTTAATCTAGAATTATTGTGGCTTCCTGGAATATCCTGGCCCATGAACAATCCTCCATAGGTTGCATCAACGACTAGTTTAGTGACAAATTGCAGGATCTATAAAATACCTCTTTCAGGTGTTCATTCGTGAGGTTTTGGTTCGGGCACTGCTTCAATTTTTGTCTAAACCTCTCCCAACTATTTATTTCATCCTTAAGTTGCAGCTTCTGAGATAGTGGAAAGAACCTCCCTAAAAAAGCTTCTTCTAAGTCCCTCCATCATATGATAGAGTCATCTGGCAACTCATTGAGCCACTTCATTGCCTCCCCAGACAGAGATAATGGAAAAAAGCATAGGTAAATGGTTTCTTGACTCGTCCAAGGAATCTCGGATGACTTGCAGGTGGCAATGCAGTTTATCAAGTGTTGGTTTACATCCTCACTAGCTACTCCACTAAAAAGGCCCTTCAGGTTTAACATTTGCAGCATAGTGCTTGCGATTGTGAACTTTACATAGTGAGGAAACGGGGAAAGTACTATAGCACCAGTAGCACACGTACCAACCACATCATCATCATCATAGGATATATTTACAAGTCCTCGATCTTGTCCTTGCGGTGTAAGCTGATGTGGTGGTAGAGGTATGATTTTTTGATTTAATACATTCCTATCATCGTTATTCCTGGGTGGATTGTCACTAAACGCTCTTACTCTTTATGCCTCATGATCTTGTATGTTCATCCTCCTAATTGATCTTTGTAGCTTGAGGTCATAGGAAATCAAAAAGGCACCTTTACTTTAGGTGGTTGGCATACACTACTTATTCCCTACACAAAAACAAACAAAAACAAAAATAAAATTAGGAAATAAAACTACAACTAAAAATAGAAAACTAAGAGATTATTTCAAAGTCGCATTCCTCAACAATGGCACCATTTTTTATAACATTCAAACATTCTTCCTTATAGAAATATGGATGATTGTTAGCGAACATTTACCCCAACTTAAAGTCAAGGTTGATCCCACGGGGAATAGGTTAAAACAACTCTACTAGTTATTCTATTTTAGTTGTTGACTCTACTTCCAGAAAAAAGCAAATACAAAAAGGGAAATATGGGAGTTCTAAAATAAAATCCTAACTATGATTATGAATGCAAGCTAAATAGACTAAGGCTTAGATAATTCAACGAAGGACTAGGATTGTGGTCATCATAATGTATAACTCAATAAGCAGTTAACATTGGTGATATTTGTTCATTGTGTTGCATGTAAAACCCAACAACTTAGGTATTATCTAGTTCACCTCTCGATCCTTTTTAGATATCTTTCATTCGTCATCTCTCAGTCTCGAAATGCATGCATATTAACCTTGCTCATTGGTCTCACATTGATTATACCCTTTCGGGCTCAAGTGTTTTAAGTACAAACTAATCCTCAAGCCAAAGTATACCATCCTCACTAGGGCTCAAGTGACTCAAACCTAGGTCAATTGCTTCATTTTACCGTTATAATTTTTTTTTCCTAATCATTAATTTCCTCTCGTACAGCTAACAAATATGAGTAAGTTCTTAGTACATTGACTCATCAAGAAAGACTTTTAGATAAAGAAAATTATAATACAAGCAATACAAATCCCAAATAAAATCCTATGTTTGCCTATTGTGTTATAGAGTCATGGTTTCCACAACCCTATTTATGGGTTTAACTTGTCGACCTTACAAGAATCAAAATGTAAATCATGATAGAAATCATATTTAAATTACTTACAAGGAAGAAGAAATCAAATCTTGATTCACATGAGGAAATGAGAAACAAATCTTGATCTAAACTCCAATCGATAAGCAAAACATGCAACTAAAACTTGTGAACCTTTTGCTACTGTTCAGACGCTAATTTGAAGGAAAACATTTATGGAAAATCAATGATTTTGATCATGTTTTTCAGCCCCAAGTCATGGGGAATAATGTTCCAAAAAATATAATTAAAAGTCATATTTATAATAAATAAAATCTAACCTAAAATAATTAGGAAAACAAATCCTAGTTGGACTAGGAAAACTTAAATAGCTCTGGACACTGAACACTTCACGGTGCTCTTTATTGAGCGTGAACTGGACTACAGAACTTGAATGGTCTTGTGGTTCTTTGCCTTGTGTTGTTTCTTCGCTTGGTTGCTATATGACCACCTTCATGAACTATACAACGCACCATGTATTGTGAATAACCTCATGGCAGTTGCCTTGCCTTCATGGCTTTGTGCAGGCTACCTGCCCCTTTCACGACAACCTCCACACCTCGTGGAGTGCACCGCGGGCTATGAAGGGGATCGTGGTGGGGGCCTTGGTGTCTAACCATGGTTGCCTTGGCCCAGCTCCCTTCACGCAGTGCTCTTCACGGATGGAGCCTCTCGTATAGTGCACCACGGACCTTGAATAATCTCGTGGGGTGTAACTTCAGTCCTAAGTTAGGTGTTTTGCGTTTTGATGTCCTGTACACTTCTTCCAAGCTGTAGTCCAGCCCCAAATGCATTACTTCCAGCCTTGTACAATACCAAATCCAATCAATTCCTCACTCGAATGGTCATACACTTGTGCCATGTTTAATCCATTTAGCCTTTACGAGCTCATCTAAATTTTACGTTGTTGTTTTTAAGGGGCCTATGGCATGTCAAAGTTGCATATGAATATCCCCCTTAAGAACTCCAAGAAAATCAGTCCCTTGTCCATTAAATCCGTGAAATCATAGTTTCCCTGAAAATTAATATAAAACATACATCAAACTAACAAAACATGCTTAAGAACTCACAATAATATCATATTTTGGGCATTATAAAAGATGTATATTTACGACTCATCAATGGGCAGCCTACTTTCTTTTCTTCACTCCTCTACTTGCATTACCGTTACCTTTACCACCACGACTTCTCTAACTTCCTCCTCGTCTATTCTATGGACGTCCTCTACCATTGTTACCTTAACTTGCTGGCATTACAACTTTGGTCTGCTATTGTGCAGAGTCGATCATATGGAGGTGGGGACACTCCCTTCTCACATGTCTTAGCTCTCCATTATTATAGCAATTGCGATTAAAAAAAAGTTTAAGTACCTAGTGCGGAAGAAGCTCCCTAACCATCCTGAGTAATAACATGTTGTGAAGTTCTAGAGTAACCACTTGTAGAAGCAGGCATGGTTGACTGGACTGACTAGGTTGCAGTGACTAGCTAACCTTACCCTCTAGAGTAAAAACCTTGGAAATTACTTGAACTCTTAGGCCTCTTAGCCAAAGCTTTGGCCTGTGTAGCCTTTTTTACTCCCTCTACATTTTTTAAAAAATTGGTCACCTTATTGAAACTCTTGCCTGTAACAGTCATGTGAACAATAAACCTGCAACTTGGGATTCAAACTTTTGACAAGCAACTGCATCTTATCCCTTTGTATAGTCACCAATTGAGTAGCGTATCTAGACAAGGCATAAAACTTAGCTTCATATGTATCTATTGTCATGCTACCCTGCTCAAGCACCGTAAACTCATCCTTCTTGTGATCCCTCAGAGTCTAAGGCACATACTCTTCCAAGAATAAGGCTTGAAACTGAACCTAAGTAAGTGGTGGAAAAAATGGTGATCAACATTCCACAAAGCCTCTTTACCACTGCTTAGCCTCACTTTGAAGCTGAAAAATTATGAACTCAAACCCATGCTGATATACAATAGCTAACTTGTTAAGCCTCTCATAGTAATTTAGAATGAATCCGTAAGCATCCTTGTTCTCTGTACCTTGGAACACTAGAGGCTTCAGTTTAGAAACTTGATCAAAATCTCATGCTCGATATTAGTCATCACTGGGTTCATAAAGGGATGGAAGAATGCATCATCATCTAAAGTCCTTTTGACATTAGGGGTTGCAGCTATAACGGGGTGGGTAACTAAAGCATGAGCAATGGGCACTATGGGGAATGGCTCCAAAATCGACCAACCTACTCAAAAAAGTCAAGACCTACTGTACAAGTTTTTGGGCATGAGGGGAAGTCCTACAGTTCCAGTCTGTGCAACTTTCTCCACCTCATCATTTCTCTCAATCTCAACCTCCACATTTTCGTCTACTTCAACCTATGGTGCAGGAGAAAGCTCTCTTATTTGTACATTCTTGGCTGGACTTCACCCTCAGTTGGTTCTACTCTTCCTCAGCCTAGGGCTCTTCCTCTACCTTTTCCTCAGTCCCGACTTTTTATTGTTGGCTCCTTTACAGGCTGGTTGGTAGGAACTACTAGCCTGATACAATTATTGCATGCATTAACCATCTGTAGATAAAAGAGTGAAGGAGGTTAGATACCAATTTAGATCGCTATATAGTAATTGGAATCAAGTCATAGCACAAAAAAAAGAAGAAAAATATAAGAAAAATTTCCGAAAGACCTGTAGCCTCTCGAAGAAAAGTACAAATGTGTATGTATCATTCTGCATGACTCTACTAAACTTGTTTTGGTACAATGAGATCAACAAACCTATATATTGATACCAACTTTGTTACGACGTCGAATAGGCCATAAGTGGCACCCAAACTAACCCTTCAATAGGATAACCAATACTACAACCCAACTAAGCAATCTACGCGATTCAAGGACTTAAAGATTACGAAAGAAAATTTAAATAGAAAACAAGTCAAGGTCCATAAACTCAAACAAAATAAACCAAGCAATGCAGAATAACCTCCCTAGGACCTAAAAGTTATTGTACCAAAACTCTATCTAAGTATCCAACATAATGGGATGCAACTCCAAAAATCATAGAAAATAAATAACTAAAGTGTCTAAGCCTAAAAACAAATGGACTGAGAAGATAGATGAATCCATAGAAGGCCTGAACAAGTTGCCCGTCCTTGAATCCGAATGATCATTGGCCTCCTAGTTGACGTCAGTCAACAACCACTTGAAGATATCTTGTACTCAACAAAGAAAGAGCAAGTGTAGTATTAGTACACATAACAATAGTGTGCTAGAAGGATCACATGGCTATTCCAACAAGCAAAATAATATATCAAGCAACTGCAACTTAGTAAACCAATACATGGAAGAATAGCAAATTACAGTTTACACTTAACATACCACTTTTATAATTATTGTTATTACCACAACAAATTCAACAATTTTACTCACATAAGATCCACATCTAAATAAGTTGTGTCAAAATGTAAAACCCTGTCCAATAGCGTATCAGAATGTGACACCCAATCTAATAATGTATCAGAATGTGTCACTCAATCTAATAGTGTGTCGGAACGTGGCACCAGATCTAATAATGTGTCATAACGTGACACCAGTCCAATAATCACGATCACAATTACACACACCATGAATAATCCACAACTTGCACAAATCTGATGATAAATTCATTACATGCAATTTGATCATATGAAATTGTTTAGTAGGTTCTTGTCATCATATATATTCAGGAAGTACTATGAAGTAGTTAACACTCATATATCACACAAATGGGAATATCAAACCATCACCTACCTTGT
This sequence comes from Solanum rostratum, assembly GCA_029948455.1. Taxonomy (NCBI): domain Eukaryota; kingdom Viridiplantae; phylum Streptophyta; class Magnoliopsida; order Solanales; family Solanaceae; genus Solanum; species Solanum rostratum. The sequence continues at coordinate 25,926,782 of CM057049.1, forward strand.
AACAAGTCTTGAAAACTCTAAATAATAGAAGTTTCTCTTTTCAAAGTCTGGGCTCGTTCTTAGTCTATAAATAATCAAGAAGTACAATAATCAATAAATAATGGCCTAGATTACTCGACTTATATAAAAATCCTATCCCTTGGCCACTTTTATGATTATTTCCCAAGACTGTCTCTTTTTTCCACCATTAATTGCAAGTCACAATCTTCTTCTATAAGGATTCTCCTATATTCTAATGTTTAGGAATAAAATTACAAGTTAGAGAAATGATTAACTTACCTTTATCGATGAAACAAGTGAAAAATAGAACAAAAAAAGCTCTAGATCGCTTCTAGTCTCTTAAGGACGAAGTGGGAGAAATAAAATGAATCTGGGACTTTTTGACTTAAAATTCTCCATTGTCCCACCAAGGCGATACATCCATAGCAAGATCCATACCGCAATAGTCGATTGCACAAAGACAGAAACTTGTAACATGCATCTCAAGTCCCCATTTCACAACATACCCTTAAATCATGACATTCATAATTTACCCTTGCGCCAAGATCAATTTTGAGGGTTCTACTCGCCCAAATTTAATTTCATAAAGTTACACCGGCTCCTTATTATCTGGAATCAACGCAACATATCAAACTCCTGAATTAACCCTCAATCCATTATCGGATTACCTCAGACCTCACGTAACTCAAATTTTGTCCAAGTCTGACCTAGGCTCAAAATTATCACGTTACTACTTAGAAGATTTTTGGCCTTATTTTCTTACCCATTGACCTACCCATAATGAGGGGTCAGATTGTTATAGAAACTCTCGAAAAATCAGTTAAAGAAACAAAAAAAATGATTGATGTAGTATACATTCAAAAGAACAAAAAAGGCACATAATGCTACGAAGAATAATAAAAATATTATAGTAAAAATGTATAATGTAAAACCCTATTATACACAAAAAAAATCACATGAAGAACACAATTGTAATCCATCTACAACACATAGGTAAAATCCTAAACCTTAATAAAATCCATAAATCACCTAAGAAGATTCAAAGTAATAAAAGAACGATGATAATTAGTGAAGAATGAGATAATTTACCTTAATTGAAGATGAAGAAGATGAGCTAAAATAAAAAGCTAAGAAGAGGTGAAGAAATTCGAACGAAATCATATCCGTCTTTCTTCGAGAAGACAGTATATATCAATTATCTAAAATATGATTATTTTATTCAAATTGAATCAGTTTGGATAATTTAGTAAAAAAATTGGACCAAATACGATAGAAAATATCTGAGTCGTCACATGGCATAATTTTTTCAACTTCATTTGGTTATGGGATGAGCCCAAAGCTAATACATGAATAACTTGGTTATTCATGTATTAACTGTATATCATGTTTAGATTGCAAATAGAATAAAAGTTATTCATGTATTACTTTTATACATTGTTTGGTTGATAGATTTCAAATTTTGTATAAAAGTTATTCATGTAGTAATTTTATGTGGTGTTTGATTGTATTTTAATAATTGTACATAATTAATACTCATATAATTTTTGAGAAAATTTATGTATAATTTTATGTGGAATAGAAGGTGAAATAAGTTATGTGGGTATTAGTTATACATGAATCAAAATAATAAAATTACATATTTACCCCTATCAATTTACTTTCAAAATCTTCTTTTTATGTACCTTTTTTAAGAAATAAATTAGTATTATTTATTTACCTTTTTATCTTTTTAGTATTGCAGATACCCCAGATGGATGTAATAATACATCTTTACTTTCTACGCATGTTGCGGTCTAAATAATGAAATCTCATGTCTCCTTCGTCCTCTCTCTCTCTTTCCTCAAGTCGTCATTAATATATAGTGATATTGTTGTTACACTTCCAAAATATGCATATAAATAAATAAGTTTATCATACATATATTTTGAGGATCGATTTGTCTCATGATGACATAATTAGATCCTACATAATTAATACCTTTTTCTTTGGTAAGTAAAGATTTTATTTTACCAATTGAACTTTACAAAACAGAAAAATTAGCAATTTTTGGACTTTCCCCAAATCTGCTAACCACGATCATCGAAACATCTCTTATACTAGCTATTCAACTATTGATCAAAGATAGTAGTTCAAGCTAGCCAAACAACTATGTAGTTTGTTTTGTACTGTGCCTCGCACATGTATCTCTTGTATTATTTGCTTCACCAGCATATGTCCATCAATTTCTCCCCTTGGAAAGCTCTTTGGTTCCTCTCTAGCCAGATCTTGTATATACTGCATATGAACAGCATTCTATATATTACTGCATTCACTATCTTTTCTTTCGCATACTGGACAATCCAATTCAACTCTTCCGTCCAAGTCATAGCCCCCTTATTAATTCCCTGTCAGTACAAGATTTTACCCCAAATAGTAGAGGCATATGAACATATGAAAATAAATGGTCAATATTTTCGTTTGCATAACCACACAATAGACATTTCGGGTTGTCGATAGCACACCATTTAACAACTCTATCTTTAGTCTGTAGTCTTTTATCACGACCCAAAAATGGACGTGATGGCACTCGTCTTATCCAAGACAAGTCAGCCAAAAATCCATTTATAACAATAAAGTGCGGAAGGATAATACAAATAAAGGTTTGACTAGGGATAAAATGTCAACTTAATTAAAAATCCCCAAAAATCTGGTTGTCACGTGCACAAGCCTCTAATGTATTACAATAAATTTGGAAGAAAACACAAGTATCAAATGGTATTATCTCTAAAGTAGAACAAAATCATAAATAGGAGTGAGAAGTCAGTTGGGATGGCAAACAACTAACTCATACAATCTCCATAGGAAGCCTTAGACAAGGAAGAATAGAGGATATCACGAAGATCCGGGCTCGTAACCTACAAAAATGTAGTAGCAAGCGGTGAGTACCAAATACACGCTACCCAGCAAGTGAACTAATAAACTCAAAATTAAGTAATATAGAACATAGGTACTCCTAACACTCCAACCAAACTTCCACAACTACAACCTACATAAAACTAGTCCAACCCAACAATTCACAATGTACATATCGTAAAGCTCAATAATATCAGTCCAACAATTACAGATCAACAATACAAAGGACAAAGTGCATCCATCACAAGTTTCACAAAGGCACTCACAAGTTCATAAATGATAAAAATGTGCAATGCAATGCAATGCAATAGAATAACGTCAGGTATAATGATGCATGACTAGCCTAGTGATACACACCAACTGTCTCTCAGTTCGGGACTCATGGGGGACTTTTAGTCCATGCATCCACTGCGGTGTGCGACACGACCCTCGAATCATAGTATCCATCGTGGCGTGTGACACGACCCTTAAAATATAGTATCTGTCGCGGCGTATGACACGTCCCTTGAAATATAGTTACCGTTGTGGCACGCAATACGTCCCTCGAAATGGTACATCCTCTTTAATTCTTATTCTTTTTTGGTTCACATAACACTTGTCACAAGAGTCAATGTAAATAGGCATGTTTACACAATAACGAAAAAATGACTAATTCTAATACAATGCACAATTCACAATAACATGATTTTGGTATAACATCAATACTAATTCAATATTTCAAAATCATTCTCAACACCTCACACAAGAAAGCACGAGATTTTATATATTTAACAAAAGTTAAAAAATTCACTTGCCTTAATGATTGAACACTCACTGCGGGACTTGAGCCTTCCCCTTTCAAATAGAATCTGAAGCACCATGATCTAATCAAATAAGAATTCACAATTAAATCTCAAAACTAACAATACCCATATGAAATTCTCGAAATTTTTTAAGATCTAATGGCGTTCATATAATACAAACTCTTCAGTATTAATACCAAGAACGTTTACCAATATATTTACATCCGAAAATGCACAATATAGTAATAAATTCGACTAAACAAGAACCAAAAGTATGGAGCAGAAGTGTGAGGCTCCTAATATTATAACAATTAACATATGTTATATGTCTTAAGGACTAAAGAGTCTATTTGTCACAACTCTGGAAGGACAAGCCCTTCCGGTAACCTATTGCATGTTCTTATGCCTACATATATTTTCAACTCCAAATGCTAATTCCACTCAAATTTCAATACAGAAAGGCAACATAACCCCTACACCCTACACATAGTAACTAGCAATCATGATTACATAAATAACTATTCAATTCTATTGTCCACTAAAACCAAAATCATTGCAACATGAAACTTTCTATAAGTTTCTTAGTTTGCTACCTAAACGTGTCCACAACAATTGTTAAATTCTTACATCCACAACATGTGTAAGATAAAATCAATACCTATTGACATTACATCATGAAAGGAATAGAGTAAAAGAATTCAATTGCAACTGAAATCTTACTTGAAAGCCATTTTCCCCCTTTTGCACTTGCCTCCGTTCATGATAGGTTTTCGTTTCTCAATTACTCAAGTTCTAAAAGTTCTCTAAGTTATTTTAAAATACATGGACCAAGGTGTATAGAATTTTAACTAAATTAACATTTAATCCATAATTTATATTAATTATTCAAACTTACTCATAAATTAAATAGTCTTAGTTATCAAATAGTTCAAAGTACCCACTTAAAATTTTACGAGGTAAATCTTTTAGAAAATCAAGAAGACTAATTCTCAAAATAACCTAATGGATCATTACATCTTTTCTTTATGGCTAAATATAGTGTGAAGCACCACTTTGGAGCACCAAGGTTACTGCACAATACCCTCCTCCATGGCACCTTTGAAACTCTCCCCCTCAATCCTTCCATACAACTTGGTCCATGAAAGATACTAATACCTGTATAACTAAATTTTACATAATTAATATTTGTATAATTAAATTTTACCGAACAACCCTAATTTGTTGGGCCATGCATAATATCATTTAAATAGCAAGATGAAAATTGACCACCACATCCATTTTTTAAACCTAAAATATTGAAAGAAAAAAGACGAGAAAGGAAAAGAAAAGAGTCCCCACGTGTCGTCACATCCCCACCCAATGCTCCTTTCAATTTCTTTCCTTTAAAGCAAAAAGCAGAGTAAGATAAAAAAGAAAAAATATTAAAACAAAAAAGCATACTTATTGATCTACCTAAAAAGGAAAAGAAAAAAAGCTAGTAGAAAATTAGAAAAGAAAAAGGAGAGAGTAAATAAATGAAGAAATATTTAAAGGAGGAGAAGAGAAGACAAAGGAATCAATAGTCGGCGCCCCTTGTGTACGCCGACCAATCATCACGTTCCTTTCATCCTCCTAACCCCATCCACAAACCTCATATAAACATATACAAAACCGTACTACTCATTCCCTCTGCTTTCCTTCCTCTTCCGTCAATTTTTATACATCGGAAGATGCTTCATGCTTGAGTTCCCCCTTTTGTCGTTTCCTGATTAGTTCAGTTTTTAGGTTTAAATTTGAGGAAATGGGTGTACTGGTTGCGGAGTCTGGCCAAAACCAGAATCAGACTGCTGTAGTTGTTGATAAGAAGAAAAACCGTCGATCTAGACGATCTAAGCAAAATTCTCCTCCAACAGGTATATCTTTATTAGTGTCTTCTATGTCATTATATTTGTATTCCATCCATGGAAATCAAATGTCATAGCTTTAGTATGTTTTATGGTGAAAGCAGTTGTATGTTGTTTTTTTTCTTGATTTTGTTGCTTAAACTTGTTGCTAACTGATTCTAACTTTCTATCTATAATTAATGTAAGAATTTCAGCAAACCTGAATTAATCATAGTCCGCTATTTATGGGCAAGTATCAATCAATTGCTCATAGAAAGCATAGAAAGTGTATGGGTTCCTATATAATGATGGAACCGGCTGGCTCAAAGGGGTGTCAGTTGGCACCTCTTCCCTATTCCCTGTAAACAACAGTGGCGGATCCAGGATTTTAACTTAGGGGGTTTGAAATGGAAAAGTATAAAAGTGCGAACAAACCAACAAAATACAATTTCAAAGAAAATAGTAATACATAGTTTAATATTATTTCATCACTTTTTAAAAAAAATAATGTGAAACATTGAGTTGGGTTCCTAAAGTGGAAATTAAATGAAAAGGAACAAGAAACTAAAAAATAATGCTTTAAATGGGATTCAAACTCTGAGCATAAGGATTCATTTAAAAGGAGATTTACCATTGTGCTAGACTTTGCTTTCTGTTTAGGAGGTTCAAGTGCATCCCTCTATAAATATAGGATTTGGTGTTTTTTGGAGAGAAATATATATTTTTCGATTTGACCTCTTTTTGGTATACCACTTATAAATGGCCAAGTTGGCCTTTTATTATCAATGGAAAATTTTACTTGATAAAAAAAATACTGTGTATGTAGACTATTTGTTAAATTCCTTCATTTTCTCTTTAGTGATAATTCTGGCTCCACAGTTTTCCTTTATCGGCCTCAAGTTGATATATAATAATGACCAGACTAAGAATGGGCAGCGATACAACACTGGGTAGTGGAATCCCACAAGTTGATTTGGGGATAATAGAGTGTATGCAGACCTTACCATTACCTCGTAGAAGTAGAAATATTGTTTTCGAAAGACACTCAACTCAAGTGTAAAAAAAAGAGAAGCAGAAGAGGTAGTACTCATCCCCTTGTTGGGATGATGTTTTCTAAATATCAACAAAAATAAAAGTTAAAAAATGCAAGTATGGAAAGTAAAGGTGTAAGTGCAATAAATGGAAGTAGAGTTTAAGTGCAATAAATGGAAGTAGAAGTTAAAGTATGCAACAAATGGAAGTAAAAATTAGTATATGCAACGAATGATTGTAATAGCTCTCTACCTTATCAAATAACAACAACGAATGAAAGTAAAAGTTTAAACATGCGTAATGGGAATCGATCCCTCGCCGCTTGCAAGAGCAAAGTTGTAGTTGGTTCCTCGCTTGCAACTGAACCAATGGACTATTTTAGTTGTGGGTTCCCAGCTGAATATTCTTAAGTATTTAGTATTTTTCTTAATATAAATACCCTACCCTTGCCCTATGTTATGGATCCGCCCCCCAAAGAGAAGGAAATGTGTAGAGCCGTTAGTGTGCGTGTGTGGTTGCATATGCATAATTCATAGATGTATGCGCACTTGTGGATGTGATAAGCAAATAAACGAGCTTCACTCCTATTGTCAAAATAAAAAAGAATGAGGGATAATTCCAGGGACAACCTTTCAGATTTGGCTTTGTAAAATTAACCTCCCCTGTGAATTTGAGATATTACACCCTCCTCACTTATTTTCATTTTCTTGTAACAAAACATTTTTAAATGATTTTTTTTTTAAAATTATATTTCACAAATCCACTCTTTGGTTGAACAAGAGGATATGCGTTCTTAAGTTGAAGAATGCTCTTCAATTCATGAATTCTGCTATGGAACTAAAAGGATATGAATTGGTAGATATAATAAAATACACTCCCCTGCATAATTGCGGAGTTCAAGGTCTTTCTAAAACTGAAAGGAACAACTTTCAGAATGCGGACACGCTTTGCGACTCTTTCTTTGTAATCTCCAGATTGTCTCCTCCATTAATTTAATCTTGTTATTTCCACAAAAGCTTTTGATCTTTTATTGGACGACATGTGAATCTAAAGCTATGATTACAGGAAATATCAAAACGAGAAACCAAAGATTATAAAAATCATTTCTATTAGGAAGTTCATATTAAGTTGATTCTATAATGTGCAGTTCATGATAAGGCACTGAAACTTTTGAAGTATTATTTATTGTAAACCAGGAAGATGATACTTACTATTTAATTATAGGAGCTGATAATTGATGGGGAAAATGTAGCACCAACTTAGCGGAAGATTTAATGGTGCCATGAATAGGCTTAGAGAGAGGAGAAAAGAGGGGAAGTCTTTGAGAGGGTTAAATGTCATGAAAGGGTAGATTTGGAAGATTGTAGGTAATTTACTGTATTTACATGTTTAGTGACAAAAAAAATACCAAAATAAGGGAGGTGCATATAGTAGATCAAATCACAAGGGAGGTTGGTTTTATCAAGGCAAAACTGGAGGGAGAGCTGTGATTAGACTAGCTACTCTCCTTGGACCACATTAGTTTGGTGGAAACTAGAGCTTGATTTTAGAGTTTAAGTGCATTTATCTTCTTGTGTGTTATTTTATGTTGATTGTGTTCCAACTCTATGTTTCTTGCAAGTTATTGCACTTCCTCTTTGATTACTTCTATAATGGATATACTAGTTTAACCAATTTTTAGTTTATAGTGGTTGCCGTTTAGTGTTGTCTGAGTCTCTATCTTGAGTGGGGAAAACTGTTGGAACTTTTTTTGCATAACAGTATGGATTGCAGTTTGAAAGTCTGTGGTTTGTAATTTCCTCTCACTTGTTTGAGCTTGTACTTGCAACAGCAAGTAGTTTGCTGACTGGTCTTGGGGAATCGAATTTCAAGGGATGTGTTCCCAGCTTGAATCATGAAGGATCTAAAGAGTTTTCATTGCCTAGAGCATCAAACGTTGCTTTTACTTCGTTGCCCACAATGCGTTTAAATGAACAGGCAGCAGAGACTGAAAATCTTCCCGTGCAGCTAACATTTTCACCTGATATTGGTGGACAAGTATATTCAGGTTCATGCCCAGACCCTATGATTTATGGTGACCTGCCAATCACTTCTTACCCACAGAGGAAATATTTTTCTTCACATTGGCCGGCAGAAGCTGTTCATAAAGCACTAGAGGTCAGCCCCATAAAGTGACTGAAAACTTGTATATTGATGGATAAAGTAATTAAAAGAATGTGTGGTTGTTGATTGGGAGTTTGATGATACATTTTTGCAGGGGGGTCATGTCTTTAGAGCATTATTTCGTGTCAATGCCCACAATAGACTTGAGGTAATCTGTAGTTACAGATTCAATTATCTCTTTGCTGATCCTTCTTTAGTTATGTGTTGGTTTGATGTTTCTTCTGATACTTTCATGAGAAGCATATATTTATATAACCCCTGTTTCTCAGGCCTATTGCAAAGTTGATGGTGTGCGAACGGATGTTCTTATTAGCGGAGCTGCAGCTCAAAACAGAGCCGTAAGTCTGGTGTATCTTTTCTCCTTGATTAGTGATTTCTAGGTGTCAGTTTATTTGTTGGTTGCTGAATGTGCTATCTGCAGGATCACATTTCCTTTTCTATAATTTGTTGCAGGTTGAAGGGGACATTGTTGCCGTTGAAGTTGATCCTCCTTCTCTTTGGACTAGAATGAAAGGATATACTGTTGAGAGTTCCTCTTTGGTAGATGATGGTATGTTAGAGTCTGACAATTCAGACTTTGTTATAGAGAATCGCAAAGGGAAGAACAAGGTAGATACACATTACGAGTTCAGGAGCTATGGAAATTGTTCTAGCCCCTTAGAAAATGTGTTAGGTTATAGAAGTGGGCAGTCCTTTGGAGAAATTTCACATCCTGAAGAAAAGTTACCAGCGGAGAATGATTATGTCAATAGACATAACATGACTGCTCCGAAACCTGCCATAATTGGGTGCTATAGTGAAATAAATAGGCATGCATCCGAAAGATTGTCAGCCGCGGTGAATTTATTTCCATCTAAACGACCAACAGGTAGGGTTGTGGCTATCCTTGAGGGGTCACTTCGTCGGGATACTATTGTCGGTTTTCTCAATGTCAAGAAGTGGATGTGGAGTAGAGAAAGTAACAAAAAGGACTTGAAGAAGAACAAACATTTATCGTCTGCCGTGAACTGTCAATATCTCTTGTTAACACCAAATGATCCTCGGTTTCCGAAAATGATGGTGCCATTTAAGAGCCTGCCGGACATTATTTTGAAAAGATTGGAGGCTGGTGATGTGGCAGTGGAGATGGACCTAGTAGCAGCACGGATTGCAGACTGGATAGAAGAGAACTATATTCCAGAAGCTCATGTCACCAACATATTTGGACGAGGTGGAGAAGTGGAGGCACAGCTTGCTGCAACCTTATATGAAAATGCAATTGATTCTTCAGAATTCTGTCAGCAGACCGTATCATGTCTTCCAAGTATTCCATGGGAAATACCTAAAGAGGAGCTTCAGAGTAGAAGAGACATCAGAAATTTGTGTGCTTTTACAATTGACCCTTCTACTGCCACTGATCTTGATGATGCACTCTCTGTTGAAAGGTTGCCTGACGGTATTTTTAGAGTTGGGGTCCATATTGCTGACGTCTCATACTTTGTACTACCAGACTCAGCTTTAGATGAAAATGCCCGAGCAAGGTCGACAAGTGTGTACTTGTTGCAAAGTAAATTGCCGATGTTGCCCCCATTGCTCTCTGAGAATCTGGGTTCGCTTAATCCTGGGGTGGACAGACTTGCTTTTTCTATTTTTTGGGACATCAATCAATCTGGGGAATTTATTCAGCGCTGGATTGGCCGCACTATAATTCGATCTTGTTGCAAGCTCTCGTATGAGCATGCTCAGGATATTATTGATGGGTTGCTTGATGATCCAAGTTCTTATAAAGGAGAACATTCTTGGCCAGCGTTACATGGCCTTTTTAAATGGTCTGATGTTTTTACATCTGTCAAGAACCTTTATGAAATCTCTAGAATCTTGAAGAAAAAGAGGTTTGAAGATGGAGCTATATCACTCGAAAGTCCCAAAATAGTTTTCTTATTTGATGAAGAAGGGGCACCTTATGATAGTGTGCTCAGTGAAAGGAAGGAGTCGAACATGCTTGTCGAGGAGTTTATGCTTTTGGCTAACAGGACAGCTGCTGAAGTTATAACTAGAGCTTATCCTTCTAGTGCACTATTGCGAAGGCACCCTGAACCCAACCTGCGCAAGCTCAAAGAGTTTGAGTCCTTCTGCTCAAAACATGGTCTGAGATTGGACACTACTTCTTCCGGCCAGCTTCATAATTCGTTGGAGTGCATTAGACGAGAGCTCGCCAATGATTCTGTGTTAATAGATATTCTTATGTCTTACGCTGCAAGACCTATGCAATTGGCAGCTTACTTCTGCAGTGGAGATGTAGAAGATGAAAATGATTGGGGTCATTATGCCCTTGCTGTTCCTTTATACACACACTTTACTTCTCCGCTCCGTCGCTATCCTGATATTCTGGTGCATCGGATGCTTGCTGCAGCTGTAGAAGCTGAAGAGGTGTATCTGAAGCTCAAGTTGTTGCAAAATCCAGATGGGGCAGAAATGAGACGCCAAAGATGTTTGACCGATGTGTACTTTGATAAAGATGCAATTGGATCACCTGAAGCTCAAGAAGCATTATCTGCAGCAGCATCAAAACATAAGATTCCGAGTGCGGAGACACTTACTGATATTGCTTCCCATTGCAATGAAAGGAAGTTGGCTTGCAGGCACGTGAAAGATGCTATGGAGAAACTCTACATGTGGGTACTTCTAAAAAGAAAGGAGGTGCGTAAAGTTTGTTTAAAGCAGTCTATTCTTTTACAACAAATGAAGGTTGGAGGTAGCAATTGATGTTGTGGGGTGACCTCTAAGTAATGTGCCTGTTAGTGATATATGCTGGTTTAGACTTGACAAGATAAATGAATATCTTGCACTAATATCATATCTTCTGTGCTTCTTCCGTTTGGGGTGGGCGGGGTGACAAAAAGTTTGATTTTCTGCCTTGTGTTTTAATGCTTGACCATCTGTGTTTCCTGATGGTTAGTTCACCTGAGGTTTTCACCTGAATTGCTTTATTTGGTACCTGAAATGCTATCAGGTCTTGACTGAATGTTTGTAAGTCACAGATCTTGAAGCTGAACTTCATCCAGTGACAAAAGAATAGGTAATGGCATGAACTTGGTAGTTTTTTTTGAGAATTTAGCAAACACATAAGTCTTGTTATATATTGAGTAATGAACATGAAATTTTTTGGAAGTACAGCAAAAGTAAGTGAAAGACAGTCCGGGGGATGAATTTACAGCCGCAAGCAACAGAACGTTAGAGGAGCTAAAAATTTTGTCATGTCATTGTAGCTTCTAAATTCATTAGCATACTGTTAGTACATCTCAGATCTTGAAGCTGATTTCAGCCATTGAAAAATGAGTAAATAGTGGCCTGAACTTGGTAGTATTACAGAGAATTTAGCAGAAACATATGGGTTTGTATATTTTTTTTGATAAGGTGGTTTGGAAAATGGATAGTTACAAGCAAAAATTAGCTCTACAGACTATGCAAGGAACTAATGAAATTTGGAGTGTTATACATGTGCAGAGACGGAATATCGATGCTCCTGTTAGGAGGTGCGAGAGGTTGGTTTTGGGAGTTACATGGAGGGGTAGAGGTAGACTGAAGAAGTATCGGGGGAGGTGATCAGACAAGATATGGCGAAACTGGATCTCACCGAGGACATGACCTTAGATAGAAAGGAGTGGAGGTCGCGAATTAGAGTAGCAGGCTAATTGGTTGGTAGAGTTAGGTGGATGTCTGGCCTTGAGGTATAGTAAGGTAGCAGGAGTAGGCGTATTTTATATCATGTGTTGTCATTATCTGTCGAACGTGTGTTTATATCGTATTTACATATTGACATGTGCTTTTCGTTAATAGTCGCTTTTCTGTTCCCTTTCCTTTCCTTTTTGTCATATCTTGTTTATTCTGCTTATGGGTTTTTGAGACTAGGGTTCCCAGGAAACAACCTCTCTACTTCTATGACGTAGTGGTAAGGTCTGCGTACATTCTACCCTCCCAAACCTCACTTGTGGGATTCCACTGGGTATGTTGTTGTAGACTTTTGAGTTTTGAGTGAAGAACATAAAGAAATTTTGAAGTGTTGAAAGTAGTCATCTGATAATTTGTGTCAATCAAAGTGTTGAAAGCGAAAAGGGCCGAGTGGCAGAATAATAATGGCATTTTGTACTCTTCATAAAAAAAGCTAAGATATTTTGTACTGTTAGCTGTACTGCAAGCAGCTTGCTCGAATACGAGCAGGGGCAGATCCAGAAGTTGTATTCGTCATTTTTAAATATTGGGATTCAGGGATATATATAGGCTTGGGTACATATACATATTTATATATTTTCAGTATGAATTGAAGTTAGTCTAGCAACCAAGTTAGGTTAAACAAATCAAGTGTGGGATCCCACACTGACGCCCAAATCGTGGCAGATTGGGTGTGGCATGAAGTTTTAAAGGACCTGAGCAACATAAGCTGCAAGTGTATCTATAAAAAAGGTGCTACAAATGGGAAAATGTGAGGATTACATAACCTTATTATTAGTATAATCTTTTTCCTTGTTCTTTATTAGAATTTTCATGTTGAATATAGTCCTTTCACCTCTGGCCACTTATCAGACTTCATCCTTGTACATAATCAAATTTGCAAGGACAAGAACAGTCGTTTGATTATTCGTGTGTTATCCTCCTTGCAGATATTGTTCTCAGAAGCAAGAGTTATGGGTTTGGGGCCACGATTCATGTCATTATACATTCACAAGCTTGCTGTAAGTTTGTTATGATCTATTTAGTGTTTACAATTCAGAAGTTCCCTTTAGGACCAGTTTTTTCCGTTGGATTCCAGCAAGTTGTTCATGCCTTTTATCTCTAAATGTCTTGTTTAAACTTGTTATGTATATCTGACATGCCGTATTCTCTGAATGTCTTGTTTATATTGTTTTGCACGTACTTCCAGACTGAACAGCGCATATATTATGATGAAGTTGAAGGACTGACTGTGGAGTGGCTTGAGGCTACTTCAACATTGGTACTTAGTCCGTCTACAAATAAGCGCTTTAACAGGAGGGGTAGTCCAGGGAAATGCAGGTCACTTGAAGAAGTAGCACTCATTCTTAGCCCATGTGAGTTGAACCAAGAACTGGAGTTGTGTGGACCAAATAATAGAGAAGAGAGCGGCGTGTTACAAATTGGAAATGCTTCAAAATCTTGTCTTTCTGGTATACCAAAGATCGAACCTGCTGTTTTTCCCGTAACTCTGCGACTCCTTTCAACAATCACTGTTGCTCTTCATGCTATTGGAGGGGGGTATGGGCCCCTTGATGTTGGGGCAAGGCTGTTTATTAGTTCATATTTCAAGTAACTTGACCTTTATGTGTGAATATTACTGGTTAAACTGAAGTTAAAAGCGTGATACACCTTGGAAGTAAGTGCAACTCTGGTGTATAGATACCAAGGTGGTTTATAGGTGGAGTAGAATTCAGATCTTCCAGTTAGATTGCCTGATGCGTTATTATATATAGCAAGGGGCTCAATGCCGGACTGACATCTTACAGGATGTGTAGATAAATGGGGTCTTTTATAGTGGCTGTTTTTAACCAAAGCTACCTTTAGGATATGGCCCTTGTTTTTGTTGGCCGTCTCCTTCCTGTTTAAGTTAGCAGACTCCGTTGCATCAACATTCTAATGTTCTGATGCGAATTTCCGAGATAAATTTCTGGTTAATGTTTCTCCTTCAAGTTTCTGCTGGAGTAGGACCCATTGTTTTTGAAGTTTGGAGTCCTCACCAGTTGTCCTTTTGCATGGTCATATTTTGGGCTGTAATTCGTGGCTACATAAGTATGCTATACCTTTTCTTCTTATATATCCTTCAAATGTTCCTGAATGCAAATATTTTCTGTTTTTCTTTGTAATCTGAATGTGCCTGAAATGGGAACGAAACGCGAAGAATGTTTGATGCGTCTGATGATGGTTGGAGGGAAAGAAGGTAGGTGTTCTCATTTGCTATTATTTCTTCAATTTACAAGCGAAAGAGAACAAAATAAGATTCTAGCTCAGTTGGAGGGATCCCATAACTCAACTCATCCACAACTCTTTATACCCTGCTGAAATTCACTAATGACATTGTTCTTGGATATTTTTTATCTCTTCTAAGATAAATTTAACAAAAATGAGATTCCTAAGGGATGATCTTAAATTTTTTGCTTGATTAATATATTCTTTAGGAAAATCACTATTTCTTTAAAAATTTGAACTTTTGCTTGTAAGACTTGGGATATTTTAAGATAGTGAATCTAGTCAATTGACAAGAAGTTTTACTGTATGAGCAAACGTTAGAACTTTGGTGAGTTTTTTGGTAGGTGTAAGTTCGAACTTTGTTCATAAGACGGACGTTCAAGATATTTTGAGATACATAATCTACTTAATTATTCAAAAAAAATTTATCTTACGAGCAAAAATTAGAACTCATGCATAAATTTTAATATTTACTTATAAGACAGACACATAGGATATTCAAGACTCAGAAAAGAATATGACCCTAAATTTAGCAGACTCATTCAGATTATCATACCAGCGATTAGGGTTGTTTATCCGTTGTATTTGCAAATCATTATTGTCAAATAATCAAAATAACAACATTGTCATAAAAAGACTCCGAGACACAATTCAACTAATACATGGTCATAAACGGATTACATTTTTGAATACAACAAGTTCAATCATTTAACCGTCAAAATTGAATGATGCAATATTAGTGACAAAATTTAATACATAAAATAGATCCATCAAAAACAAATTCATACCTTTGGGTCTATTTGGAAAGCTATCTGATACTTGAAATTGGTGTAATCATTAGGATAGTGATTACCACCCTAGTAATTACACAGCTTAGTAACTGCGTTGTCCTGTTTGTTTGATTACACAAGTGTAATTACAATGTTATATTAAATTTTAAAAATAAACGTTAACAACAATAACACTCAGTGGAATCCCACAAGTGAAGTCAGGAGAGCGTAAAATGTACGAAGACTTTACCACTATCTCATTGAGATAGAGAGATTATTTTTCGGAAACCCTCGTCTCAAGAATCAAGCCCTATAAGCAGAATATACTAGATATGAAAAAGGGGAAAGAAAAGAATGACTAATAATGAAAAGCAAATAATAGTGTGTAAATACAAAAAAAGAACAATATAAGACAGACAATGACAAAACAGGATGTAAAAACACAACTACTCCAACTAACCTACTATATCACAAAGCTAGACATCAACCTGCCCTTACTAACCTACTAGTCTACTACTCTAATATGCGACCTCCACTCCTTTATGTCTAAGGTCATGTCCTCGGTGAGATGAAGTTTTGCCATATCTTGTCTGATCACCTTCCCCCAATACTTTTTCGGTCTACTCTACCCCTCCGTGTAGCCCCTAAATCCAACCTTTCACACCTCCTAACAGGAGCATTGGTACTTCTCCTCTACACATGTCCAAATCAGCACAGTCTCGCTTCCCTCATCTTGTGAGCCATAGGGGACACCTCCAACTTCTCCTGAATAGTTCCATTCCTAACCTTATCACTCTTGGTATGTCTACACATTCATATCAACATCCTCATCTCCGCGAACTGTATCTTTTGAACATGCGAGTTTTTGATTGGCTAGCACTTTACCCCATACAACAAAGACGGTCTAACCACCATTCTGTAAAACTTATTTTTAAGTTTAGGTGGTATTTTCTTATCACACAATACTTCAGAGGCAAGCCTCCATTTTGTTCATGCTGCCCCAATATGATGTGTGACATCATCGTCGATATCGCCACTACTTTGGATGATGGACCCAAGATATTTAAAGCTTTCTCTCTTGGGAATGAATTGAGTGTCAAGCCTCACTTCAACGAAGACTTTGTCCCTTACAACACTAAATTTGCACTCCAAGTGTTCTGTTTTGGTCCTACTCAGTTTGAACCCTTTGGATTCCATAGCCTGTCTCCAAACCTTCAATCTATCATTAATTTTAGCCAGAGTCTCATCAATCAGTACTATGTCATCCACAAATAACATAAATCATAGAACCTCCTCTTGAATAGGCCGTGTCAGCTCATCCATTACCAAGGCAAAAAGAAACGGCTCAACACAAATCCTTGATGAAGTCTCATTTCAACTGGAAAATACTCTGAGTCTCCTCCCTCTGTTCTTACCCGAGTTTTGGCTCCGTCGTACATTTCCTTTATCACCTAATATACACCATTAGAACACTCTTCATCTCTAGACATCTCCATAGGACATCCATCTAAACTTTGTCATAAGCCTTCTCAAGATCAATGAACACCATATGAAAGTCTTTCTTTCTTTCTCTATATTTCTCCATTAATCTCCGAACAAGATGAATTACTTCAGTAATCAACCACCCCGACATGAATCCGAACTACTTCTCTAAAATAGACACTCTTTTTCTCAACCTCATCTCCACCACTTTCTCTCAGACCTTCATAGTGTGGTTTAACAATTTGATACCCCTGTAATTATTATAATTTTGAATATCACCGTTGCTTTAGTACAATGTAACCATTGTACTCCTCCATTCATCGAGCATCTTAGCAATCTTCATAATAGCATTGAACATCCTAGTCAGCCACTCTATGGCATCCTTGACCATGCTCTTCCAAAATCCACCAGAATCCCATCGGGTCCGATCGCCTGCCCACTCTTCACTCTATAATAGCACGTCTAACCTCCTTAGCTCTGAAATGCTTGAAACAACCAAAATCTCGATGACCATCGGAGTGTGACAACTTACCTAGCTCAATATCTCTATCTCCTTTCTCGTTTAAGAGTTTATGAAAATAGGCTTGTCACCTTAGCTTAATGGAAGTCTCATCCACTAACACCTCACCCTCCTCATCCTTAATGTGCTTCACTCGGTCCAAGTCGCGAGCTTCCCCCCCCCCCCCCCCCCCCCCTTCTCTCTCTCTTTCTCTATCTTGCGAACCTATGGAATCACTTATCCCTGCCTCTATTACTTAGCTCCATATATAAGCGCTTAAATGTTGTTGTCTTAGCACTAGTCACCACCTTCTTCGCTTCTGTCTTCACCTTCTTATAAATATCCTTAAGCCTACATTTTTCATCCTCATCTCTACACTCTAACCACTTCGTATAAGCAACCTTCTTAGATTTCACTTTGCCTTGAACTTCTCTATTCCACCACCAATCACCCTGGTATTCACTAACGGTCCCTCTTAAACCTCTAGTACCTCGGTAGCTACTTTTCTAATGCAACTAGTAGTAGTGTCCCACATAATGTTCACATCTCCACTACTACCCCACGCCCCTAAACTAGTCAACTTTTCTCCCATCTCTCGAGAAAGAGCAGGAGTCAAGCCTCCCCATCTAATCCTTGGTTGAGCATAAATAACCTCCTTTCTTCTTTTTTCTCTTAATTTCTAAATCCATCACTAGGAGCCTATGTTGAGTGGAAATATTTTCACTCGGAATAACCTTGCAATCCTTACAAAGGCTTCTATCACTCTTTCGGAGGAGTAAGTAATCAATCAAAGTCTTAGCTACCGTACTATGAAAGGTAATCAAGTGATTTTCCCTCTTCGGGAAACATGAGTTAGCAATAACTAACTCAAAGGCTTTGGCAAAATCCAAGAGATACGTCCCTCCTCCATTCCTCTCCCCTAAACCAAAGCCTCCATGAACATCTTCAAAAGGTTGCACCGATACACCCATTAAAATCTCCCCAGTGAAGATTTTTTCTATATCAGGTATACCTCTCACAACCTCATCCAAATCTTCCCAAAAGAGTTTTTTTTGACTTTCTCATCTAGGCCTACTTGACCCGTATACGCATTAACTACATGACTACCGACCACAAGTTTAATAGATATTATACTATCATAAATCCTCCTGACCTCAACTACATACTCCCAAAGGTCTTCATCTACTAGGAAACCTACTCAATTTCTATCCCTAGAACCATCTGAGTACCATAATTTAAATTCCTCTACGTCCCGAGCTTTGGTACCAACCCAACTGGTCTCCTCAACACATGTTATATTAATTTGTCTCCTCTTAAGACACTTCACTAGCTCAATGGACTTCCTTGTAAGTGATCTTATATTCCATGACCCTACTCTTAACTTAAGTAAGCCCATGCCCCTCTTACCACCATTACCCCTTGCCACCAATCTTTAAAATAAACGTTAATGATCTAAAATTATAAATGTATATTAGGTAAATAAGAATATCTATAATATATTGTCTTTTGAAAATATATTAATTAGTAAACATATGTTCTTAACTCATATTATTAAAAATATTAATTTATACTTTTTAAATTAGCATATTTTAATTAAGTTAATCATAAAAACTAAAACTATAAGTTTTATACTAACATATGAAATGCAATGTTTGACAAAAATATAAATATTCTAAAATATAATGTCATAGCAAAATTATTAAAATATTTGACAAAAGATAATCTATCAAATCTAACTAAATAATATGGCCTGTAGGGTGTGTTTGGTATGAAGGAAAATGTTTTTCTAGAAACCAAGTTGGTTTCTAACTTATATTCTCATGTTTGGTTGGTGAGTGGATATTTTCTATTGTTTGGTTAGTGGATAAAAATATTTTTTTTGAAAATATCTTTTATTTTTTGCTATAGAGTAGAAAATATATTTTAGGAAAATAGTTTCTAACATAAAAATCAGCCGCGATTAGGATTGGCCTCAACATCTAATGCGAGACCCAACTCAACTTTCGACACAAGATTTGACTTTTAAATTTAGATTTGGCTCCGACTTTCGAACTAAAAATTTGACCATACCCGACTCTAGATCTAACTTTTATATAATTTGATTTTTGAAATTTTTTTGGGGGGTGGGGGGATATGTAGTAGGGATAGAGTAAAAATAAAATAGAATTTTTACAAATTTAAAATATTTTAAGAACTATTTTTTAAATTTTTTGAGTGTCGGGAAGGGGTGGGAGTAAAAAAATAAAATTTAAATTTCTTGTGTGTGTTTTGGGTGGAGGTGGAGGGGGGGGGGGTTGTTGTGGGGTGGAGTAAAAAGAATTTCTAAATTTTAAATTTTTATCTGGGGGAGGGGGTTGAGTAAAGTTAAAAAAATTTATGATTTGAATTCTTTTTAAAAAAAAGTTTTTAATTTTTTTTTAGTGGAGGGGGAGGAATGGCGATGTAGGGTGGAGTAAAAAATTGAAAATTTCAAAATTTGAAATTTTTATAAAAATAAATTTTTAATTTTTGGGGGGGAAGGGAGGGGGGGGGGGGGAGCGACATAGGGATGGGGTAGAAAAAAAATTCAAAATGTAAAATATTTTTTTAAAAAGGTAAAGTCTCTGAACTATATTTGAAAATGAATTGGTTATTCATAAAGAGAAAGATAAATTTTTAATTTTATTTTATTTTAAAAAATTATTCTTTTTTGGTTTGGGGGGGGGGGGGGGGGAAGTTGTGATAGGGATGGGATAAAAAAATATTTTAATTTGAGATTGGAGGAGGATTATAGAAAATGTTAAAAGGAAGTCTTTTTCCTTAATTTTGAGAAAAATGAGTTGATTTGGAAAACATTTAACCCAACGAAGTATGAGAAAATTGAAAACATTTTCCAAAACATATTTTCCTCCATACCAAACACACCCATGATGTAAAATATCAGCATAATGTATGTTAATTGGAAAAAGGACAATTTAGGTGAACCAGTTCAAACTTAATTAATTTAAGAAAAAACCAATTTTTGTAAAACAGATTCGCCACTTAATTTTGTACGGAGATTAAGAAAACTTGATTTTAAAACTCAACAGAAAAATCTTCTCAAAATTCGTAAAGAAAAGGGTAAGGATTCAAATGTCCATTATGAGAAGATGCCAACCACTCAAAATGATCGCTAACACACGGTTATCCAGTGATTAAACTCATTTGACTAACTTTTGAAAATTAATTTAAAACTAAAAATGCTTTAAAAAGTTATCCGAATAAAATAAACTAAATTATTTTTTTAAAGAAAGTTAAAAAAAATTCCTAATTTTTGAAAGAAATGGCTTGGAACTAAAAATAATTTGAACTTCTAAAAGCACTAAAAACATAAAATCATTTAAAAAATGAATAACATAAAATGGTTTGTCATTGGGAATTTAATTAAGTTAAATTAAACTAGGGAAAAGGGTCAAAAATGCCCTTAAACTATGTGAAATAAATAAAAATGTCCTTCGTGTATAGTTTGATCCAAAAATGCCCTATATATATAAACATTGTTTTCATAATAAAAACATTAGTTTTAAAGAACCTTTTTCGTATTTTGTTTCTTTTTAAAATCACTTTAACTAATAAAATTGTAAGAAAATAATTTCTTTCTTAATCTTATCTTATCAATTAAAATAGAACATCGCACCCTTGTAAAAAAATAATATATGTCATAAATATAAGATCATAATAAATCCAACATTAATTTTTGTTTAGATAACGATAAAACTAGTAATTATAACAAAACAAAAAACATTTGTATCTTTATATTTTTTTCGAAATTGAAGTAGGATAAATATTTTCTAATTTAAAAGATATTATTAGAAAAATAATGTGTTCAAAAATAAAATAAATAACAAATTTATTTGAAGGGGGGGAAATTTTTTGCCCATCAAATAACCATAAGGACATTTTTGGAGTACTGACAACAAGGGCATTCTGGACCAAACAATAAACGAAGGGCATTTTCGTTCATTTCACATAGTTTAAAGATATGTTTTTTATGCTTTTCCCATTAGACAATTAAATGTTAGAGTTAGTGTCAACCAAAAAAACAAATACAATAATATATAAAGAGGAATTTTTGAATATAGCCACTCAAAAATACCTTAATTATGCTCCATAGCTAAGGGTGGCATCGGAACAGGATCCAGCACCACCGGACCAGTAATTACCAGTAGCGGGCCGTAACCGGTACGGGCGGGGGGGGGGGGGGGGGGGGGGCAAAACAAATTCCGGAACCGGACCGGATTGGACCAATAATTCCGAAATTTTTTTAAAAAATGGTAAATTTTTATTAAAATTTGAAGTATAATTTTTATATATTTTAAATTAAGTTTAATATTTAAAATTAAAATTGAAGTTTAAAATGTTAAAGGTTAAATTAAAATTTTAAAATAGTATTAGTATTCATTATATAAGTTTTCTAAAGTTTTAAAATGAAGTTTAATTAAAGTAGTCATGAATATAAAAGTAATAAATTAACTAACGACAACTAGTTTTATAAGTAGTTATACTTATAAAAAATTTTAAAAGTGTAAAATCAATTTTTTTTTTAATTTTTTACTTTAAAATTTCAAATTTCAAATATTTTAAATATAAAATTTACATTTTAAAGTTTAAATTTTGAATGTTTCTTTTTATATTTTTAATTTTAAATTTAATAAAGATTTGAGAAATAAGGGGGCAAAAATATTTTAAAAAACTCAAAACTTAAATAAAAATTTAAATCAAGATAATAACTTTAGAAAAAAAAAAAGGCAAATAGCCTATAATTTTATTATGTTATTTTAAAATTTAAATTGTACAATGTACATATATTAGAAATCAACCTAATTTACGCAACCACCTTCTAGGAAGGGTTCTATTTCAACTAAGTCTTATTTATTGTAAATTTGTAATACACTAATATCTTAAACCACTTTGAAATTCTTGCCTAAGTGTTTCTAACATTTCTAGTGTTACATTTTCTGGAATCGGCTCTTGAGCTTGTTCCTCCAGAAAATCCATGTCGTCTTCACTTGATTCCGATAAAATATTATCTATATCGGCTTCAAATTGAGAAGGCAACGTTGGACACCCTAAATTCCTCCTATGCATTTTTCCAATCTCGGAATAAGACTGAAACTTCCAAGCTATCTGCTGCTAATGAATGCCTATGGTCTCCAAATTGGAATCTAACAGCACTAAAAGCGCCTTCCGAAGCCACCAACAATGCTTGAATAATGAGGATATCACGAACCACCTGCTGAAGTCTTGGAAAAGCTTTACCACGATTCTTCCACCAAGACAAAAGCTGTTGCTTCCCCTCTGTATCCTTAATGCTTTCTGTAGCCTAGTTAAGATATTCATCAAAATTATTATTTTTGTTAGTAGTAAGTCCAAGATGAAATTATAACATGTCATCAATATCATCCTCGTATCTAGGCCTAGATGATTGTAGTTCTTGATATTATACATTTTCTACTAAATTATATTCTTCTAAATCATACAGTTCCTTACCTTCTGTTCTAATGTTACTTTTAACTACACCTAAATTATGTGATTGATTATCTTCATCATATTGAATTTCTAAGTTTGCATATATACTATCTACCATTCGAGATACTTCAGCTTCTTTGTAAGTCGGGTTAAATAAACAAGCAGTTAAATAAATCTGAGGAATTGGGAAAAAGTGTTTCCTAAAATTTTCATTCATTTTCTAAACAGATTCTCAAATTTTTGGATTATTTTTAAGCAAAGCAAATTTAGTAAAAAAGCACAAATATTAGGCAAAACGGAACAAATAATGGATAATAAGGACCAAAGATTTGTTTAGTAGCTAAATAAAAAACTCTTCAAAATTCAATTAAATCCCTAATATCATTCGAATCATTTTCATCTAGTCGGTAAGTCATATCTGCATTATGGGCATTCCAAACCATTGTAACGAGTCTCCTATATTCATAAGCTACTTTTAGCATTTCATACAACTAATTCCACCTAGTAGCTACTATGTTGGGAATTTTCCTAACAGACAAATTACATTCAATACATCGATTTTCAAATTCTTTACGCGTAGCCTTTACTTGACATTTAAAAATAAAATGACATGCAATTCCTACTTTATTACAACCATTTTTAAATAATGACACACCATCTCTAACAATTAAATTGTAAATATGAGCAGCACATTTTATATGAAAGCCATCTTCGTAAATAGGAACACGTTTATTACTAGAAGCGTTATCTAAAGTTACACTAATTATTTTAATAGAAATACCAAAAAATTTTAAAACATTAAGAATAGTCTGTGCAATATAAGAACCAGTTTTACGCATTTTACAACTTTTATATCCCAAAATTCTTTTTTGCATATTTCAATTTTCATCTATCCAATGGCCGGTAATTGTAAAATAATCATTACGAAGTTTTATGGTTTAAAACATGCTTGCATTTATTACAAAACACTTTTGTTTTATCTTCGTTTTGTGTTAAAAATGACCAAACAACAGATTATTTAACATGTTCCGTCTTAGGCCTATTAGATGTCGATGGTTGTACAGGGGGAGCGGGAGCGGGAGGGGGGGGAGTAGTAGCAGTATATGGGGTTTGAGTTTCATCATCATAAAAAATATCGCCGTCCTCATTAATTTCATTATCATCTTCTGGTAAATCTTCATTAAAACCAAATCT
Source organism: Solanum rostratum (assembly GCA_029948455.1). Lineage (NCBI taxonomy): Eukaryota > Viridiplantae > Streptophyta > Magnoliopsida > Solanales > Solanaceae > Solanum > Solanum rostratum. The sequence continues at coordinate 25,950,903 of CM057049.1, forward strand.
ACGTTCAAAAAATTCATGATCTTATTTCATATTAGAATCAATATTAAAACAAGTGTCGTCTACGTGTGTAAAATCTTCAGTATTAAATCTAAGTGGTGGTTGTCTTGTAGATTTAGACGAACTACCACCAGATTTTTTACCGGTTAAAGCTTTGGTTATTCCACTGAAAAAAGTACTTTTTCCCTTTCTTTTTCTACCAGAATCCATGTTAAATTAAATTAAACAAATAAAAGTTATATGTAAAAATTCAAGTTATGAACTTATAATTTATGAATATAAAAAAATTAATTCAAGTAGACTAGTACTCAAGTAGTAAAGATTAAAGAATAAAAACTAATTAGAAGAACAAATAAGTTGGAACAAAGGTACCAAACGCCTGTGTAAAAACAAACGTAGAAGCCAAAGTTGATGAAACTTGAAGCTTGAATATGTTCCAAATTGATTCACCAAAATTTGCTCCAAATTGCAATTACCACACTCAACTAAATAGTAATTAATATTAATTGACTAATTGAGTTTATAATTAATTTGAGAGTAGTATGTATAATATAATTATAAATTTATAATAGTGGAGAGAATTGAGAAATGAGAGAGTTGAAAATATTGAGAAAATTTTAAGATGATTGAGAGAATTTGATTGAAAAAATATAAAAGATTTAGGGGTATTTATAGTTGAAAAATTAATTAAAAAAATTTAAAAAAAAAGCAAAATTTAGCCGTTCAACGGCTAATTTAAAATGGTCACGGGGTCAAGTTACCGTTGGTAGGCTCCACCCCAACGGTAACCATTTAAAAAAATAATTTAAAAACTCTAAACCGTTAGTACCGGTGCGGAACTAGTAGACCGAAATCGATAATTACCGAAAAATCTCTGTTTCCGTCCCGGTACTCCTTCCCGTTACCCCTTCACTGGCACCTACCGGTAAAATGTCGGTAGCGATACGGAACCAGACCGGAACCGGCACTTACCGGTTTCAGTGCCACCCTTATCCATAGCTATAGTTTGGGTAGTTGCATTTCGTAACTATAGTTATAACAGTGTTTATATAATTCATGCAACATTTATATGCGTTTGTACAATTCGCTATACAATTCGTAAATTTTGTATAGCATTTGTATATTTTACTATAAATCCGTGCACAACTTTTATATAATTTTCTATACAATTCACACTATTTGTATATTTTTCTATACTATTTGATTCACACACAATTTTTGTATAATCGTGCATATTTTTTGTATTATCGCGCATAGTATTTGTATAAATGGCAAATTGTAGATGGATGTTTGCCGCGAGTCGTAATTAATTCAAACTATAGCTATATTAGCTAATTAACTAGTATATATTTCTTTAACCGCTTAATTTTTCTATAAATAAACAAGGAGTAAATTCAAAATGTTAGGCCCTAACACGCTCAAATTTTAACCGATCTTATTCTATCATAAATAAATATTGTTTGGACCTGCTAGGCCCATTTCATCCTGTTTGCTGCAAATCATGGACTTTTAAACCCCATCTTCTCCTGTATATCATCATTGCAATACGCTGTATATATGTTTATATACAATATTTTCCCTGTTCATTAACTTGTGAACTTGCTTCTTTAACCTGTATTTGGTTGTATATTAGCCTTTAAAACTTATATTTCAGCTTCTGAATCTGTAATGGCCTCAAAGCTTGACCCAAAATACAAGGATGGAGTCCAAAAAAGACCCGGATTGGTGTCACATGCAATGTAAACAAAAATTCATGAGTGACAACTAAATAACTTGATGATGAAAATAATTAAAATAGCTATCTCTATATGTGTGCCCCTGCTCCCAACTTCAAACACCATAAAAAAGACAACATCATGTTTACACAGAAACCATCCAAATACAATTATTTTAAGAAGAGAAAACTAAAGTAATCAAATGTAAATAAAATAAATGATGGGGAAGTGGGGGAAGTTGAAAAAATATAACAGAACAAATTGCTTTGAAAAATTAGAAGAAAAAAATGGGAACTTGTAAAACGGACATTAACAGAGAAGATTAATTATAAGGTGAATTAAGAAAATTAAGGCAGGATGTCTAAGACAAATAAATAAGGGGGTAACAACTTAGGATTAAGATTTTAAACCATGCAAAATCGTGATTAGTTTCGTGAAGCTAAATTTATACTATAACGACTTCCTTTACGTTTATAGAAAGACGATGACCAAGCAGACAAATCATAACAGCTGTTAATTATTAAATGCTAAAGAGGTCTAACAAGACAAGTTATATAATGATTCCAATTTTCACAAAAAAAAAAAAGAACTCAAAGGAAATTATTCTTCCTTAAATCCAACGAGAACGACAGTGAAACACGTTTCAAACGTATAAACCAATATATCACTAAGGCAAATCTATAAGCTAAAATTTCCCTTTTGAAAACACCGTTAGTCTAAAACCAAACCAAAATTTCAAATGCGTAACCAAAAGGAGAAAACAGGAAGTAAAACTAAAAGGAAATATCAATCTAAAAGATTAATACGAAAAGTATTACATTAGATGTTAACTAAGCAAATAACAATACGAACCAACTAAAATTCGAAATAAGCATGCTGGAGGACCAGACCAAACAGAGACACAGTGACATTTATAGTGAAATTGAATAATGAGTATATTTCGAAATAGGAAGAGGTGTTAGCAGGAGAGACATTGAGTTGCATAATGAGACATTTATCTTAAACCAGTGAGCAACAAACTAATTAGAGGAATCTGGAAACACCTAGCATCATAGATGACGAAGAATTTTGAACCTTAAACGGATGTCCAATAGTGAAGAAAACTAGACATTTTAAGCTACAAAAGAGTAAGACAATAACTCAAGGAAAAGGTTTATTTTAGAATACATATGGCTTCTGATCTCCTAGACATGTTAAGAGATTAAAACCAATTACTTTAGATGCTCAAGGAGGTCAAATGATTGTGATATCAACAACAAATATATGTAAGGAAAACCAACCTATTGGTAACACAGAGGAGTGGCAATCTGAATATGTAAAATAAGGGTAAATAGAACTAAATTGACCCACAGACACTCAAAAACACACATTATTCATTGAACAAAAGATCTCACACAACATGGAATGAGACTTTAACGCCAAAAATAAACTGTAATATAGGAAAATGGGAGAGATTTACCCTTTTTAGTGCAAGAACTGGGACAATAACGTGATTGAAGCCAACCCTTTCCATTGACGAGCTCAGCCAGAGAAGCTTCAAAGCAATTTAAAAATGTCCCAGCGTCAACCTTTCTAAAAAGCAATTTTCTCCCCCTTTTTATCTACACTCTTTGTACCCTAGAAGTAGGAAACCTATGCATTTTGATATTGAAAACTCCTCACTTTTTCGAGACTCCCCCAAAAAAATCATTTTACAGTGACCTAGAGGAGAATTTACGGCTTAATTATGGGGGGAGCAGGGGCAATCCGGATAAGAATTGGGAAAAATCCATTTGAATTTCAAAATCTCCCTCTCCGGATAAGGTTTTGAGCTGGACAAATAGTACCAATCTTCAATGGATTTTGGATGGGGCCATTGATTTTTGGATGAAGGATGAGTAAGGTGTGAGATGATGATACCTGTGCAGTTCAAGGACAACTCGAGTAAGAGAGTTGAAGAAAAGGACACATTTGGTGTGTTGGTTTACTAGAGAATTGAGGAAGAAGACATGTAAGAACTCTTTTCGCGTGAGAGGAGATAAGACAGGAAAAGAAAAGAAAGAGGGGCACGTGGGTCATTTGGGGAATATATCTCTATGTAATATTATGTTGTGGCTGAATAATAGGAAATTTGACCTGATCTGAAGTTTTTTTTTGTCAAAAGTAAATTTAAAACTGGACCAAATTAGAGTATGAAAGATGGGTTAAGGGTCAGAAATTGAATTGAATATTTGGCCATTCAAAATTACAATTTCGGTCAATTTAGAGTTTACAAGGTAGCCGATTGGATTAGTTGATTGATTCAGCCACAAGACGAATTAATGCAAATTGATAAAAAAGTTTCTTAAAATTATCAAAGTGAAATAATTAACTTATTGACTCTATAATAATTTATAATTAAACTAAAATAATTAACAAAAATAAAATGTTTTGAAATGACTATGAAAAAGTAATAATTAAATATATAATTATACATATAAAAGAATATAAAGAAATATTTATGGTAATTAAATTACATATAATTGATAATTAAAAGATTATCACTAAAAATAACTTAAAATATTTTTTCTGAAATTTTCAAAAATAATCATTCAAATTGTTGAAAAATTAAAGAACCTCAATAATTAGTTTATATTGTGGAGGATACAATTTTTTTTTTGTATAGGGTCGATGAAAGAGACCCTAGACAAATAATTTGACAAATCCAATTTTAGCCGATCTGTAATGCCCGGTAAAATTACCAAAATACCCCTAGAGGAGAGATGTGGGCATAAGGCATCTTCTGATGCTCCGATGGAAGATTCGAGGCCAGATTCGTGATCAACATGAAAAATTGAGTGAGAAAAAGGTCTCGGTCGATTTTTAGAGCAACCGAGTCAAAAGATAATTTTCGTTCCAAAACAAGAAACAGTGACAGTTCGCGACAGAGCCGCATTGCGGACCCGCACTTATGTTTTTTCTAAATTTTTCGACGTGTTTTAGAAAATTTGTTTAGGAAAATTTTTGCCAAAAATGAACTGGGGGCGACCAGTCCACATCGCGGACTGTGTTATTTTACGGTTGGAAAATTTTTAAAATTTCGAGGGGCATTCTAATCCATTCCTAATATCTTCTAAAACCCATATACGATTATTATAGGTCGTATTCGTGAAGGAAGGGTTCAAAACCCATTCTAAAATCTTCTTCCTAGCAAATTCACCAAGTTAGGACTTGAGGAGAGTTGAGGTTGAAGAGTCAAGAGGAGATTCTATGAAGAATTGTTGTTAGCAATCATCCCAGGTATGTAACGCTAATCTAAAGCATGAGATTGTTCTTCCATGTGCCCCCTTTGAGTAAATTGAGTCCATGATTGAAGATGATGAGTTATATGTGAAAATTCTTGAGTATTCCACTGAGTTTTTACTTAATTCATATATTTTACATGAATTGATGATTATCACAAACTATTTTACTGCATAACTTGTTTTCATGAATGATTTTATATAATTCTTTATCTATTGTACTAAAGAATGAAAGAATGAGCTTAGGGGAAAGAGTCTAAAACCTTAACGATGAGGATGTTTGAGATGTTGTGACTTTGGTCCAAATTGATGAGAGTCTTGATGATGATGTTGATGAGAGTGATGTTCATGAGTCTTATACCTTGAAACTAAATTCTAAAAGAATGTTTCGAGTCCACGATGTTGATGTTGATGTTGATGAGATGAGTTGATGTTGATGATGATATTGATGTTGATGTACTATGTCCCTATGAGACCAATGATGATGTTGATGTTGATGTACTATGTCCCTATGGGACCGATGATGATGATATTGATGTTGATGTACTATGTCCCTATGGGACCGATGATGATGATGTTCATGTTGATATACTACGTCCCTATGGGACCAATGATGATGATGTTTTATGAGCATGTCGAGTTTTGGGAGGAGTATTGAGCATCGAAATGGGTGAGAGTGAGTCCCACTCGAACTCATTAACTACGTGGCCCGCGTAGGAGTGAGGATCGAATCGTAATACAAATGATTCCTTTGTCCCAAAAGAGGACTGATGTTATTTCTTATGGATCCAATGATGGTGATGTCCTTTACCCCAGGCAGGGTAGTGGATGGATGTAGAAATGACATTGCTTCATTGTATCATCACTGGCTCATAGGTGATGGTTGTCAGTTAGAAAAACTCTCAGTTAGGTCGATAGTACTCAGATGTTGATGTGATGGTATGAGTTTTGATGGATGTTGATGTTTTATTACCTACTCTTTATCCTTGTCCTAAACAGGCATGAGTCCTTCGAGTTCAGTCGAGTTTCCTTGAAAGGAGTTTGATGTATTAATGAGATGTTGATGGTCATTTGTCTACTCTTTTTCTTGCTTTAGATAAACATTTGAGATACTGACGGAGTATGATGTAATCCTTATACTGTTCTATCTGTATTGTTATATTCAGCCATCTTACATATCGTACATTCCATGTACTGACGCCACTCGGTGCTGCATCGTTTCATGATACAGATACAGGAGGTAGAGGACTTCAGCAGACGTATCGCTGAGTTCGGAGATTTTGAGTTCAGTTATTTGTGAACCCTCCTTGCTATCCGTAAGAGCCTTTTTCGTTATCAATTATTTTATTTTATTGAGATGGGTAGCCATGGCCTGTCATAGTACCTTCTTAGACTGTCTAGCTGAGTTGAGTTAGAGGCTTCATAGACATTAGTTGAGGTTTGATGTTGAGGTATTTTCCCTATTTAAGTCGAGTTAGTACTTATCTTTATTTGTCCTTGATGTTAAGACTGAATTATTGGCCATTGGCCCTTTTTATTGATGTAAAAATGAATGACGTAGTTCACTGCCTTATTCCATTATTTTCGCTATGCCTGATGTTGAATGACTGTCCCGAGATCGAGCAATTCGCTTGGGGACTAGCAATAGTCTCTGGGTGCCAGCCACGCCTAGGGTACCCTCCCGGGGCATGACAAACCTGGTATCAAAGCATAGAGTTCAAGAGTCGTAGGGAGTCTATGAAGCCATGTCTAGTAGAGGCTTGTTTATATGTGTGTTGTGCACCACACTTCATAAACAAGAGGCTATAGGACATTAGGAATGGTTACACTTCTTTGACATTCTAAGTTTGTGCAATAGAGTTTGACTCTATGAAACTCCTTTGTAATTCGTGCGTTACGCATTACAGATCATGCTTCCTAAACGCATTGCTACCTAGAGAGATGCCTCACCCCAAAAGCTGAGAATTCCCCGCTAGAGGTCCCTACCCAGCCTGAGACGAGGAGATGGGGTCGACCTACCAGAGCTACTGAGATCCCACAGGCACCACGTGCTCAGTCAGCCTCCACTTCAGAAGTAGACTTAGGGGGAGCCATTGTTATGCTCACTCAGTTGGTGGCCTCCTAGAGTAATAGCCAAGGTCCCCAGGCCCCTAGCTCCAGCTCCCAAGAGCCTACAACTGCAACTAGGCTGAGAGATTTCCTGAGGATGAACCCACTAATCTATATGGGGTCGAAGGTTGAGGAGGACCCACAAAATTTTATTGATGAGATGTGCAAAATTTTGAGGGCTATGCATGCTAATGAGGTTGAGGGAGTTAGAGTTGGTCTCTTATCAGCTTAAGGATGTCGTTAATGTCTGGCATAACCAGTGGGAAGATGGTAGAGGTGAGATTGTTGACCCTACTAAGTGGGAGGAGTTTGAGTGCGCTTTCCTCGACTACTTTTTTTCCCAAGAGTTGAGGGAGGTGAAGGTGGAGGAGTTCGTGAACCTGAAGCAAGAGGGGTTGAGTATCAAAGAGTACAACCTCAAGTTCATTCAACTGTGCTAGTATGCCTCGGAGATAGTCCAGGATATGAGAGCGAGAATGAGAAAGTTTGTGTCTAGAATGGGCAAGCATGTAAAGGGGGAATGTAAGGCAGCATTGCTGATTCCAGGTATGGACATCTCTAGACTTATGGTCTATGCCCAACAAACTAAGGAGGACAAGAAGAAGGACAAAGAAGAGCAGTGGAGTAAGAAGGCCAAATTAACAGGACATGAGCCTAGCCAACAGAAGCAGAATAAGGGTGATAGAACCTATTTTCAGAAGAGGTATTCTAACTATGCATCCTCCGTGGAAAGTGCTTCTGTTCAGCAAAACAAGTATGATAAAAAAATCTTATGGTCACCAAAATTTTAGAGCTTAGGGTCCTCAGTCCCAAGCTAGCATGACCTAGGGCTCGAGAGGAAAGCCACCCTGTGGAAGATGTGGCAAATTTCACCTTGGTGCGTGCCGCGAGGGCACAAATGCTTGTTATTTATACGGACAACGGAGCCATTTTCAGGGTGAGTATCCTATGAGGAGATGGGGTGATGAAGGTAACAAAGCTCAGTCTTCTATAGAGCCCCCGTGGGTGGTCATCAGAAGGCTACTAATGCGGGTGCTGGAGGTGGGATGAACTGTCTGTATGTGATGGGTCATTGACAAGGCCAAGAGGTTGCACTAGATGTTGTTACGGGTATTCTCCGAGTCTTTTCTTATAATTGTTATGCATTGCTTGACCCAGGTGCCACTTTATCTTTTGTGACTCCCTATGTGGCCAATAAGTTTGAGATTTTTCCAGGGTGTTTACTTGAGCTTTATACTGTTTCTACTCCTGCTGGTGTGTCTATCATAGCTGAGAGGGTCTATAGAGATTGTGTAGTATCCATCTATCATAGGGATACTTTGGCTGACTTGGTAGAGTTGGAGATGGTTAAATTTGATGTAATTCTTGGTATGGATTGGCTCCATGCCTATTATGCCTCAATAGATTGTACGACCCGAATTAAACTCCGATTTCCAAATGAGCCGATCCTAGAGTGGAAGGGAACTTCTGTTGCACCCAAGGGTAAGTTTATTTCCTGCCTGAGGGCTAGAAAGTTAATCTCTAAAGGTTGTATTTACCACCTTGTGTGAGTTAAATCTGATGATATTGGGTCACCTACTCTCAGATCAGTTCCGATTGTGAATGAGTTTCCTAAGATGTTCCCTGAGGATTTACCTGGAGTCCCTCCTGATAGGGAGATCGACTTCAGTGTCGATGTTCTTCTTGATATGCAACCTATTTCAATTCCACCATATAAGATGGCCCCCGCTGAGTTGAAGGAGCAGTTGAAAGATTTTTTAGAGAAGGGTTTTATTAGGCCAAATGTTTCTCCGTGGAGTGCTCCCGTTCTGTTTGTATGAAAGAAGGATGAGTCTCTGAGGATGTGCATAGACTATAGGAAACTCAACAAGGTCACGATCAAGAATAAATATCCTCTCCCCAGGATAGATGATCTGTTTGACCAACTTCAGGGTGCCTCATGTTTCTTTTTCAAGATAGACCTTATATTGGGTTACTATCAGTTGAAAGTGAGAGAATGTGATGTTCCAAGACAACCTTCAAGACAAGATATAGCCATTTTGCGTTCTTGATCATGTCCTTTTGACTGACAAATGCACCTGTAGCTTTCATAGATTTGATGAATAGGGTGTTCCATCCCTACCTCGACATGTTTGTAATAGTGTTTATTGACGATATTTGGTGTATTCGAGGGATGAGGAGGAGCATGCCAAACACCTTAGAATTGTCGTTCAGACACTTAAGGACCATGAGTTGTATGCGAAGTTCTCGAAATGTGAGTTTTGGCTCAAGTTAGTTGCTTTTCTAGGCCATATTGTTTCGGGTGATGAAATTCGAGTAGATGCCCAGAAGATTGAAGCGGTTAAGAATTGGCCAAGACCGACCGCTCCAACTGACCTAAGAAGTTTCTTAGGGTTGTAGGCTACTACCGCAGATTTGTTGAGGGATTTTCTTCCATATCCGCACCATTGACCAAGCTGACTCGAAAAAGGTCAAGTTTCAGTGGTCTGAGGAATGTGAGAAGAGCTTCCAAGAGTTGAAGATTAGATTGACCACCGCACCTGTTTTGACTTTGGTCGATGGGATAGAAGATTTTGTGATATATTGTGGCACATCAAGAGTTGGATTGGGATGTATATTGATGCAGAAAGGGAAGGTGATAGCCTATGCTTCTAGGTAACTTAAAGTTCATGAGAGGAACTATCCGACCCATGATCTTGATTTGATGGCGGTAGTGTTCGCATTTAAAATCTTGCGTCACTACTTGTATATGGTGCATGTGGACGTGTTCACTGACCACAAGAGCCTGCAGTATGTCTTTAGTCAGAGAGAGCTCAACCTTCGACAAAGGAAATGGTTGGAATTGCTCAAGGATTATGACATGAGCATCCTATACCACCCAGCTAAAGCTAACATTGTTGCTGATGCCCTTAGTAGGTTGTCAATAGGCGGTACAACCCATGTTGAGGAAGAGAACAAAGAGCTAGTGAAGTAATTGCATTGATTGGCTCGGCTGGGAGTCCAACTCGAGGAGAATAACGAGGGAGGAATCAGTGTTCAGAGTGGGTCTACATCATCCCGTAGTAGAGGTAAAAGAGAAGCAAGATCTAGATCCTATCATACTCCAATTGATGGAGGCTGTCCACAAACAAAAAGTGATGGTCTTCTCCAAAGGGGGAGATAGGGTGTTGAGATACCAGAGTAGGCTATGTGTTCCCGATGTTGATGGTGTCCGCGAGAAGATTATGGCTGAAGCCCACAACACTAGATACTCTCTTCATCCAGGCTCCACTAAGATGTACCACGACTTGAGGGAAGTCTATTAGTGGAGTGGAATGAAGAGGGACATTGCTGAGTTTGTTTTAAAGTGCCCGAATTGCCAGTAAGTAAAGGTTGAGCATCAAAGGCCAAGTGGCTTGGCTCAAAACTTTGAGATTCCAGAGTGGAAGTGGGAGATGATTAACATGGATTTCATCATCGGCCTACCGATATCCCGGAGGCAGCATGATTCCATATGGATGATTGTAAACAGGATGACTAAATCAGTGCACTTCTTGGTAGTTAAGACGACTAATACTGTGGAGGAGTATGCCAAGATGTATATCCAAGAGATTGTGAGGTTGCATGGAGTTCCCTTGTCCATCATCTCGGGTAGAGGGACCCAATTTACCTCTCACTTCTTGAAGTCTTTCTAGAAAGGATTGGGTACCAAAGTGAATTTGAGTACAACCTTTCATCCATAGATGGATGGTCAGGCAGAGCGCACTATTCAGACGTCAGAAGATATGTTGAGGGCCTGCATTCTTGGCTTCAAAGGAAATTGGGATGACCATCTACCTTTGATTGAATTTGCACATAATAATAGTTGTCAAGCAAGCATTCAAATGACCCCCTATGAGGCCTTGTATGGGAGGAGGGTATAGTTTAGTGGTAAAAGTGTGATTCGTTCTATTATTCCTTAATAGTTAAAGGGTCCTTCGGTTTGATTCGTATTCCGATCAAAAACTTTATTTCTTAAAAGGATTTAATCCTTTTCCTCTCAATGATAGATTCGAGAATAAATATATATTCTCGCGATTTGTAACCCCTTACTTTCTTTCTTTTACTTTTATTGACTTTTATTGACATAGGGTACTAGGGAAATCTTTATTTGTAGGTCACCCATTGGGTGGTTTGAGGTTAGAGAAGTTGAGTTGAATCAGTCCATGGAGAAGGTGAAGATTATTAGAGAGAGGTTGAAGACTGCACAAAGCCATCAGAAATCTTACACTGATGTGAGGAGAAGAGACCTAGATTTCGAGGTGAGTGATTAGGTATACTTGAAGGTATCGCCCATGAAAGGTGTCATGAGGTTTGAGAAGAAGGGGAAATTAAGCCCTCGCTATATCGGCCCTTATCAGATTGTGAGGAGAATTGGGAAGCTTGCTTATGAGCTAGAGTTGTCTTCTAAGTTTGATGGAATCCATCCGATGTTCCACATCTCTATGCGGAAGAAATGTTTGGGAGATCCTGCCTTGGTAATCCCTATTGAAAGCACTGGAGTCAAAGATAGCTTGTTCTATGAGGAAATTCCCGTCCAAATCCTGGATCGATAGGTTTGAAGACTAAGGAACAAAGAGATAGCCTCTGTTAAAGTTTTGTGGAGGAACAAATTTGTTGAAGAAGCCATGTGGGAAAGCTAAGGAGGAGATGAGAACTAAATAATCACACCTATTCGTGCCTGATGATAAGAATATCGAAGGTAAAATTTCTATTTGTACCTTAATTTGATGTTTCTATCCTCAGTTAATGTGTATATTTTGATGTTCTGAGTAGATGTTATTGAGGTCGATGAAGAGTTGAGAAGTTGAGTTGTTGAGTGAGTATCAAGATGAGTCTTGAGTCTATTCGTGCCATAATACCGCTCCTACTGATCATTTGAGTAAGAATGATCCCAAAGGGGAGATGATGTAACACCCAATAAAATTATCAAAATACCCCTAGAGGAGAGATGTGCGCATAACGTGTCTTCTGATGCTCGGATGGGAAATCGAAGGATGGATTCATGATCATCACGAAAAATTAAGAGGGGGAAAGGTCTCGGTTGATTTTTAGAGCGACTGAATCAAAAGATGATTTTTCGTTCCAAAACGAGAAATAGTGAGAGTTCACGACAAAGCCGTGTTGCGACTCATCACGGAGGCGCACTTATTTCTAAATTTTTCGACGGGGTTGAGAAAACTCATTCAGGAAAATTTTTGCCAAAAATGAACTGGTCGCGACTAGTCCGCGTCGCGGACTATGTTATTTTACGGCTGTAAAATTTCTAAAATTTTGAGGGGAATTCGAGTCCATTCCAAACATCTTCTAAAACCCATATACGATTAATATAGGTCGTATTCGTGAAGGAAGGGTTCAAAACCCATTCTAAAATCCTCTTCCTAGCAAATTCACCATGTTAGGGCTTAAGGAGAGTTGGGGTTGAAGAGTCATGAGGAGATTCTATGAGGAATTGTTGTTAGCAATCATCCCAGGTATGTAAGGCTAACCTAAAGCGTGAGATTGTTCTTCCATGTGCCCTCTTTGAGTAAATTGAGTTCGTGATTGAAGATGATGAGTTATAAGTGAAAATCCTTGAGTATTCCACTGAGTTTTTACTTAATTCATATATTTTACATGAATCGATGATCATCACAAACTATTTTACTACATAACTTGTTTTCATGAACAATTTTACAAAATTCTATGTCTATTGTACTAAAGAGTGAAAGAATGAGCTTAGGGGGAAAGAGTCTAGAACCTTAATGATGAGGATGTTTGTGATGTTGTGATTGTGGTCCAAATTGATGTGAGTCTTGATGATGATATTGATGAGAGTGATGTTCATGAGTCATAAACCTTGAAACTAAATTCTAAAAGAATGTTTCGAGTCCACGATGTTGATGTTGATGAGATGAGTTGATGTTGATAATGATATCGATGTTGATGTACTATGTCCTTATGGGACCGATGATGATGATGATGTACTATGTCCTAATGGGACCGATGATGATGATATTGGTGTTGATGTACTACGTCCCTATGGGACCAATGGTGATGATGTTTTATGAGCATGTGAGTTCTAGAAGGAGTATTGAGCACTAAAATGGGTGAGCGTGAGTCCCACTCGAACTCATAACTACGTGGCCCATGTAAGAGTGAGGACCGAATCGTAACATGGATGTTTCTTTCGTCCCAAAAGAGGACTGATGTTATTTCTTGTGGATCTACTGATGGTGATGTCCTTTACCCCGGGCAAGGCACTGGATGGATGTGGCAATGACATTGCTTCGTTGTATCATCACCGGCTCATAGGTGATGGTTGTCGGTTAGAGAAACTCTCAGTTACATCCTATATTGATAGTACTCTGATGTTGATGTGATGGTATGAGTCTTGATTGATGTTGATATTTTATTACCTACTCTTTATCCTTGTCCTAAACTGGCATGAGTTCTTCGAGTTGAGTTGAGTTTCCTTGAGATGAGTTTCATGTATTGATGAGATGTTGATGGTCATTTATCTACTGTTATTCTTGCTTTAGATAGACATTTGACATTCTGATGGAGTATGATGTTGAGTTGATGTTATCTCTATACTATTCTATCTGTATTGCTATATTTAGCCATCTTACATACTGTACATTCCATGTACTAATGCCACTCAGCGCTGCATCATTTCATGATGCAGATACAAGAGGTAGAGGACTTCAGCAAATGTATCGCTGAGGTTTGGAGATTTTGAGTTTATTATTGGTGAGCCCTCTTACGAAGGAGCCTTTTTCATTATCAATTATTTTATTTTATTGAGTTGGGTAGCCATGGATTGTCATGGTACCTTCTTAGACTATCTTGTTGAGTTGAGTTAGAGGCTTCATAGACATGAGTTGAGGTTTGATGTTGAGATCTTTTCTCTCTTTGAGTCAAGTTAGTAATTTTCTTTATTTGTCACTGATGTTGAGACTGAATTATTGTGATTTAGAATGAATGACATAGCTCACTGCCTTATTCTATTATTTCCGCTATGCTTGATGTTGAATGATTATCCTGAGATTAGGTGATTTGCTTGGGTACTAGCAATAGTCTCTGGATGCCAGCCACGCCTAGGGTACCCTCCTGGGGCGTGACACAATCACATCTTCGTCCTTCTGAACGAGATTGGTTCGAATTTTTGGTGATTATGGACAAACTCCGGTATCGAGTTTCCTACATATCTCATGTTACATGAGAATTCAGGCAATAGTCTCATGCTTGGGTACTAGCAATAGTCTCATGCTTGATTTAACACATGATTATGAGAAAAATTCGAATTACAGAAAGTCTGAAAAGCTCGAGAATAGAATAAGGGGAGGTTGGAGCACAGTCTGGTTTTCAACACTGAACCCTCCTTCAATCCCTAACATGAGAATCAAACTGCTTGTAGTTCAACTCAATCGGTTGAAATGGAAATTTTCTTATACTAAGATAACCTTTGGTTGGAAAGACTGACAAGTAAATTGAGTATGAAAAAAAGGCTTACAATCTCTTAGCCACGAATGTGGTGCACTTCACACCCATAATTAAGAACTTACATGAACATAATTTGTAAAGTTCTTGGTGCATTGTCACTCGAATTGGAAAGATTGCTTCCATTAAGGGCTAAAATTTCATCTGATGTGAAACTGAAATTTAAATCGAAACACCCAACAAAATACCCATATGCCTTCTGATAGGGTGTGATTAGATTGTGATGAAAGTCACTCCTCAGTTCGCGTCCAAAGAGATTTACATACCTTGTCAGACTATGCCCAGTCTGCTGCTAAGAAAAAATTTCACGTTCTGTTGTATCATTTTTTATGTCATCTGCATCTGTGGTTTGTTTGAGAATTCATCCTCTCGAATGCTCTCAATAGAACTAAGATAAAAGTTGTTAGTAGAAATTATAAAAATTAAATAAAGGGATGATATCTTTTACCATATTCGACACATATTCTTCTCTTTGAATATTCTAACATCAGACTCCTTTGATTTTGACGTGATAGATAAAATCAATATTATGCAATATGATGATGGCCTTCTTGATAATGCAACGTGAGGATGATGATGATGATGATTCTCCATTTGTAGGATGATGACATTCTATTGATAGGATGATATACTTTCATTGATAAGATAATGATACTCCATCAATAGTGTAATGATGCTCTATAGATAAGATGATGATATTATCTCCTATGATAATATGGCGTGAATGTCCTTATAGGTAGTGAAGATGATGTTCTTTTGGTAAATGAAAATGATGTCCCTCTTGGAAATAAATAATGATATCCCACTTAGAAATGTGATGAATGTGATAGTCTTCTCGACAATGAGATAGAAATGATGACCTTCTTTGTAATGAGGTGAATGATGTCCCTTTTGGAAATGACATAAAGATGATGGCCATTTCAGGATCATATGAATATGATGACCCTCTTAATAACTTAAGCATGCGATGGCCCTCTAGGCAACTTGAATATGTAATGGCCCTCTCGACAATGAGATAAAAATGTCATCCTTGGCACTGTGATGAGTATAATGGCCCTCTAGGCAATGATATAAAGATGTCCTCCTTGGACATATGATGAATATAATGGCCCTTTCGACATCGAATGAATGTAATGACCCTCTTGGCAATAAACAAATGTAACAACCTTCTTGGTAATAATAGGAACGTGATGACCCTCTTGGTAACGATAGGAACGTGATGCCCCTCTTGGCAATGAGATGAAAGTGATAGCCCTCTTGGCAATGAACGAATGTAATGGCCCTTTCAAAAATGAGATGAAAGTGATCACCCTCTTGGTGATGAGCGAATGTAATGGTCCTCTTGGAAATGAGTTGAAAATGATGGTCCTCTTGGTGATGAATGAATGTAATGGCCTTCTTGGTGATGAACGAATATGATGGACCTCTTTGCGATGATGCGAATGTGATGGACCCCCTGGCGATGATGTGAATGTGATGGATATTTTGGCAATGAGATGAAAATGATGGCCCTATTGGAAATGAGAATGTAATGGCTCGCTTGGAGATGAGAATGCAGTGGCCCGCTTGGCTCTGATATGAATGTAATGTCCCTCTTGGAAATGAGCTGAAAGTGATGGTCCTCTCGTCAATGAATGAATATGATGACCCTCTTGGAGATAAACAAATGTAATATCCCTCTTTGTAATGATATGAATGTAATGTCCCTTTTGGCAATGAACTGGAAGTGATGTCTCTCTCGATAGTGAATAAATGTAATGGACCTCTTGGCGATGAGAATGTAATGACCCTCTTGGCAATGAGATGAAAGTGATGACCCTCTTGGTGATGAATGAATTTAATGGCCCTCTTGTCAATGAGATAAAAATGATGGCCCTCTAGCGATGAACAAATGTAATTGCCTTCTTGGCAATGAACGAATATGGTGGCTCTCTCAACGATAATGCAAATGTTATGGCTCTCTTGGTGATAAGTATGTAGTGACCCTCTCAGTTATAAGATGAATACTGACATCTTATTTTGAACAATTGTATATTGTTTATAGCTCTCATCTTGCAAGGATTTTAAATGAAGTAAGGGATGGTATCTTGACTTGCTTTCTTTATATCCAAACTTTAAAGACTTTTTCCTGCACTCGTTGAAAGTTGGTAAGTTTTAAGAAAATTGATCTATGTTGATTTTCAGTTGTTTGCTCCTTGTCTTGTTCTCTCTAGTTGATCATCCCGTGACTTGTTATCTTCGATTGATTGCTCTTATCTTCCGCTTATTGATAGACACTAGACAAAACTATATTTTAGACAAAACTATATAAATATATATATATATATATATATATATATATATATATATATATATATATATATATATATAACTATTTTAAAGAAAATAGATTTTGAAAAATAATTTTGATAAAATCACTGTCAAGTGTCATTTCACATAAATCCCAAATGAACATCCTTGGTTCGAGGCATTAACATTTTTGTTAGCTTGTTTTTACGGTTTGAGGGCTCCTTTAAGCTAGGGAAGTCTGACATAGATTTTTCGAAGTTTGCCATGACTGCAAAAGTTGTAGTTGACTCTGAATTTTAACAGTGCAGGAGATGTTGTCGTTTAGTTCAAACTTTTGACAATGTTGGGGATCACTTGAAGTTAACTTCAAAATCCTAATCATGCTGAGGATCTTCAAAGTTGTCTTCAGACTCTTGGTAACACTTGATAAATTTTTTCAGATTACTCTCAAATATTTCTGTCCCATTTGCATGTCTAGATGAATCATGAGCTTATTAAAAGCGCCATGAGGAATTTTGGAGATTTCCTAAAAGATTCTTTCCAAGTTGGGATTTTCGATATATCTTAAACTCTAACTTGTTGAGGAAGCACCTCTTTATGGATGACTTTTTCTAGAAAATTATCTCATAGTTGCATATACTAGTATGATCTCCGATCTTGACTTGCTGGGGATGAACCTCCCTATTGAGAATTTGTGAGTTCCTCTAAAAATTTCTATCCCATTTTCCTTTATGGAAGTATGACCGAGCCGTTGTGACGCCTACGTATCCCATTGAAGCAGGAACCAGGTCAAACATAGTTCCCCTTCTTGGAAGATAAAGAAAAATCAAAATTCAAATAAGAAAATAATTGAAGCGGACATAGGTCACCTACGCATCTCATTCTTGAGAATTTAGGTCAAACGTAGTTTAAATACAAGAAATATATTAAAAATTGATAAAGGGGTGATCAAAGTCGACATAGGCAACCTATATATCTCATTCTTGAGAATTCAGGTTAGACGTAGTTCATTACGAAGAGGATATTTTGATAACAAATATAGAAATGAACAAGCAAATGATGCAATTTCAAGGAAAGAGATAAAATAAAATTCCAAATCTTCAAGCATAGAATCTTTTGACAACATTTACATTGATCGACAATTTGTGAGAGGCGAGGTTTGAGCTCAATTCCGAAATATCGTCATATGACCAAGTAACTATATCAATGTAGAATTCGATCAAGTTGATGAGCTTTCTTTTCTAGGTGTCTACCGAATGGTCTTCTTTAAATTCAGCCCTTTCCAACTCTCGAATCGTTTTAGTTTCTTGACAAGATACTTAAATATATCTCTTTATCATGCTCTTTGAACACTTCATCAACATTTCTCTCATTTTGTTCATTTAGCTTGTGACATCACATAATATGATAAATTTTAAATTATTTTACTAAAACCATAAACAAACACTGTTAGATAGCAAAATTAAAGCGAGTAAAGGTCCCTCATTTGAAAGAAAGAAAGAAAAAACTTCTGCATAGCCACATGGCAATTTTGCCTTTTTTCAAAACATTACGAGGGATTTAAAGCATATCAAGTTAAAATAACAGAAACGGTAGGTCTCAAAATGTCACAAGCCAGGCCAAGGTCCTAGGCATATCATGGCGTATGAGGGACCCATAGGCATCTCATCCAAGCCATCTTAGCATATCAAGCATTCATAGATAAATATGTGCATAATGCAAAAATAAACCGGGAAAGGGGCTAAGGGAAAGCATTTGAGTTAAAAAGAACATCTCCAACATACATCATTGTCCAAAACATACCATCTAAACATGAGTTAATGGGAACCAGTGAACGGTTTTAGTTTTCCTCAAATTAAAAAGATGTTAAATAAGTTAGAAAGTAAAAGCCACTCATTCTTAAAAATCCAAAAAATATACATGCGTATGAATAGTACAATCATGAAGAAAAAAAGACGGAGACTCGAACCAAGGGATCACCACTATCACTAGTTTTGAATGTCGATAAAATAGACATGTGCCGGAGGAGGAGGAGGAGAGTTGGTCCCTATATGGTGACATCATGTAGGCAAAATATGCATTAGTACATTGGAATGCACTAAGTATGTGAGATGTAATGCAAACATGAAACTGTAGTACCATAATTCATAAATTCAAAGACCACCATGCATGAAATAATAAAGTGAATATTTAAAATGAGTTTAAGCATACACAAGGAATAAAGTTAAATAGGAGGTAAAAGCAAAACACATGTGATGGAACGAAGATTTCAAATCTCACACTTTTTGGGGATGGGCCGTAATCGACACATAAGGTCATGTGAGCTACTGCATGAAATCCAACATAACCCCCTATGTTAGCACGAGGAGACCACTTGCCGGGTGGAACTCTGTCACTTAACATGCATCATCAAATAACATAAATGGCCTACGTAGATCCACTAGCTTAGCCTACTAAGGTTCCTATGGTGGCACATAGTTAATGGGGAAAAGGGTTTCTTCTAGGATTCCCTTACCGAACCCTACCTCAATGCCTCATTCGATGCTAAGTCATCCCATGTAATACTTTAAAACATATACTTAGTCAAGTAATGAAACTTAGAATCATAAGTAGCAATCCATAAGAGTAGCTCAAAATCTTATGAACCACCAAGTGAGAATTATCATTTCACTTTGGGACCATCATTAACATCTTTTAAGGGCATCATTGACATGCTTATATCTTTGAAAAAAATCATTAACTTGAAACCTTTCTTTTATGCCCTTATCATCATCATCATATCATGCAAAAATCATCTTAAGCATAGTAGGTTTTTACATTGACTTTGAAACTCATGAATCAAAGGAACAATGCATGAACATGGAAAATATGTAACTTTAAATCAAATACTAAGAAGCCCATACATCATCAATTAAACCCTAAATAATGGGCATGGTCATCAACTCGATACTCATGGAAGAACATAGTAAAACATTACATGATATCATTGGAGACAAAATATATGGTAAAGCATCATAAAATCAGCGCATAATCATTAATATGCATATGGGAATTCTTAAGGAACTTAAAGAAAAGGTAAAAAGATTTAGAGAAGGACTTTGTAGGTGAAAGGAACTCATAAATCAACCACATACCTGGATTAAAGCCTAGGAAGAAGGAACTTGAAGTTTGTGGGAAGAACCTTGAAGCCCTAACCTTGCCTTCCTTGTTCTTGAGAGTGTTTTGCCTTAGAATATTTTGAGAGAATGGGATAATGAAAGGAATGAGAGAGTCTTATAGGTATTTTGGTTTGATTAGGGGCTTAGGAAATCTAGAATTGACGTAGTTTTATGCCTATGATATGCAGAAAGGACGAAAATACCCTTCATCAAAACTGTCGGACCGCATCCATGAGACCCCGATTACAGGCAATGGACTCAACCATGAGTCATGGTTTGAGTTATCCTATTCTCCTTTTCCAATCTTCATAGTTTTGTTTCCGACCTCCCAATCCACCAAACCCATCTACGGGATGTAGACCATTCCATGGGTCTTGGACCATCTCGTGGTATCCTCCCACACTTACTCAATTTTCCCATTCTTCGGGGGCCATCTATGAATCCCAACCACGGATTGTAAATAGGATCATGGGTCATTCTGTTAGTCGTGGTTCTATTTCTAGAAACCCTATATTCCATTAACTCTGGACTTCATTACACGACTCCCTTCTACGGTCCATATTTCCTTCCATATGCCTTAAATATCCCTTGCAGACTCCCTTGACACATAGAAAAATCTCAAATCCTTTCGCCCCTATCCACGAGACTGGTCTACAGCTCATGGATTGAACCACGGATCATATATTAGGCTCGTGAATTGTCCTTGAACATTTCCAGTTCCACTTTTTCTGCATTTTTAGCATTCTAACTTGGGGGTCCTTACAATATCTCCCCTTTGAGAACATTCATCTTTGAATGTACTAGATGTTCGCTCTAAAGAGTTAAATAAGCAGCTAATAATCTTGTATGTATACAAAAATGTAATCCAAACATCTTTTTATGAAACTTTCAAAATTCATACTTAGAACATACCTCAAAACAGTCCATAAACATGTAAATATGCACATGCATCATGTAAAAACTAAAATGCATCAAATTGGAGGTTTTGGGCAAGAATAACTTAATACCTTAGTCTTGAGTAGAGTGGAAACATAGGGATAATGCTTTATCATGTCATCTTCTGCTTCTCATATTGCACCTTCAACTTGTTCATTCCTCCAAAGTACTTTAATAGATGTAACTTCCTTATTTCTTAGCCTCTTCACTTGCCGGTCTAGAATTTCAATCGGTACCTCTTCACAAGTCAATTTTGTTTTCAATACTCACATCATCTAACGAAACTATGGAGTTTGGATCACCCATGAATTTCCTCAATATTGATACATCAAAAACCGGATGAATCATGTCCATTTCCATAGGCAGCTCCAACTCATATGCTACCTTGTAAGGCCCTACATATCTAGGCCCAATTTCCTTTTTTTTTCTAAATCGAATCACTTCTTTCATAGGAGACATCTTCAAATAGACCCAATCAGCAATATTGAACTTAAGGTCCATTTTCCTCACAACAGAGTAGGACTTTTGCCAACTTTGAGTAGTTCTCAATTTCTCCCTTATGAGTCTCACCTTTTCCTCAGCATCCATGACTAGGTTTGGCCCTAGCAAGGCTATATCACAAACTTCAAAACACCTAATAGGTGATCTATGTTATCTACTAATAGAGCCTCAAATGGTTCCATCTCAATGCTTGAATGGAAGCTATTGTTATAGCAAACTCAGTGAGAGGTAGGTGATCATCCCAGCTCCCCTTGAACTCCAATACATAAGCTCTTAACATATCTTTCAATATTTGAATAGCCCTTTTGTCTTGCCCATCGGTTTAAGGATGAAAGGTGGTACTCAACTTTACCTTAGTACCAAGACCCCCTTGAAAAGATTTCCAAAAGTGAGAGGTAAATTAGGCTCCAATATCTGATATGATGGACAATGAAATCCCATGCAATCTCAACACAACAACAAGCATCAACACTTAAAGGGAAATAGGAACTAAGGGATATATTCACTAGTTACATAAACAAAATAGTAGTCAAGCTCATCACATACATAACAATATCCAACAACACCTCTAACATGAGCGGAACGGGGGCAAAGACATCTTCTGGGGTCACCATCAAAAGATGAATATTCATAAATAGACAAGTTTTAAAAAAGTATGAAAGTAGGTCAATATTGTCCTCGAAATGGAGGACTCACCAATAAGAATCTTCAACCGAACCGTCTATCCATGTGGAGGAGGAGGAAGAATAGGATTTCTGATCCCTACATGGTTAGATCTTGTAGGCAAAAAGTATACGTTAGTACTTGGAATGTACTAAGTATGCGGGATGTAATACAACAAGGAACATAAGCAATAATTTAACAATATGCATAAGTATAATCAGTGCATAAAGATTCAATATGACATGAATGATCAATGCTTAGTCAAAATATGCATGAAGAATCATCAAGTCACATGACAAATCATACATGGATGGGAAGGGACCATAACCGACGTTTAAGAACAAGAGAGTTACTACTTGGAATCCTGATTTCACTCTACACCGGACAAGGAGTGGTCTACTTTGTCAAGGTAAACCAAACACTTCATCTTACAGGCACTTATCCAATTTTGGAGAGTGTCTCAGAAATGCCTTAGGGAACATCACCATTTTGGAATAATCATAGAAAAAGAGCCTTACGGGAACACTACCCTTTTCAGTCAATCACACAATGGAAGCTATATGGATCAATTAGCAAATCTCAAACCTATGGTGGCAACACAGTGGAGGGACAATGGTTACCTATCAAGGTCCTCTCAGTGCTAGGTCATAATCCCAAGGAATACTCAATTCATAGTCATAGTCATAGCATACAAAGTCTTATAATATCACAAGATCATGAAAACCAAAGATTCATAATATCAAAGATAGGGCTTCATATCATTCATAACTTTCACATTACTCTCATAGGTCATAGCATGCATAATAGCCCTTCAAAATTCATAATATTCATAGTTCACATATCTTGCCTTAAGTCTTTCATCAACATAAAAATCTTGGCTTATAATTTTGATCAAAACATGGTGGATATATGTACATATGCTTAAATCATGAAATCTTAAGAGTAAATAACATGAAAGAAGTAAAATAGAGTCATTTGAGAATTATTCAAAGTAACCCACCAACAAAGTAAAACTTGATTAGAGCAACATTAAACTCTCATGTAAATCATGTATGTCACATGGCACCTCATATAATAATAATGTAAAAAGGGAAAATACCAATTACTTCATAATATCATCATATAGAAGAGTCCATGTAACCACCATAAGTAACCCATAAATTGAAAATAGTTGAAGAAGAGGATTGGTTGAGCTTTGTGGAGGAAGGTCTCCCCAAACATGGTATGATTATAGATGAAAATCTTGTTGGGGATGAAGAAAATCCAAAACCCTATCTCGGACTCCTTTCTTGAAGGCCTTGAGAAACTTGAGAGTGTTTGGGAGGAGTTTGACTTAGAATATTTTAGAGTGAGTCGGAGGGGAGTAGTTTAGAATTATATAGGACACAAAGGGCTTATTTTGGGGCTTAAACGACGTAACATAGACTTAGAATATTAGAAAATGTTGAAATTACCCTTTCTTAAAATCTATCGGACAAGACCATGAGACCCCAACTACAGGTCATGATCCAGTCCACGGGCCGTGAAAATAGGTTTCATCCTGTTAATTTTTGAACCCTTAGGAATCTTCTCTAAAAGTCCAACCACAACACCAACTATGCCCCGTCAATCAAACCATGGGTCGTTTTGTTAATTCGTACTTCGAACTTCAGAAAGCCATTTTTCCACTAAGTTTGCCCTCTATTCCACGACAACAAGCTATGGCCCATGGAACAACTTATGACCCGTACTCTTTTTCGTGCATTAGTGGCCCTCCAAACTTGAGCTACTGGAATTGCACCCTTAGGACCCACGAACACATGTATGACTTGTGCTTCATCTAACAGCTCGTAAACCCATTCGTGAATCCCACTTACACTTAGAAAATTTTCCAGACTTCAGTTCTTAGGCACTTTTTACATCTTCCAACATGTGGGCCCTTACAATATCTCCCCTTTAGGAATATTCGTCCCTGAATGTGCTAATCGTAAGCTCTAAGGGATAGAATATATGCATCATATGCAAGAAATGCAACATGTACATGGAAAGTTTTCAAACCCTGCTTCAATTAACATTTACAATGCAACCTTAAAATCACATAATCATGCATGGATGATATGAAAATGACATGAAAGGAAGGGAGGTTCTCAAGTAGGACAATCGTAGTACCTTAAGCTTGATTAGAATGGAAGAGATAGAGGTATCACTTCTTTATGTCCACTTCGGCTTCCCAAGTAGCACTCTACACTTGTTGGTTCCTCCAAAGGACTTTGACGGATGCTATATCTTTGTTTCTCAACCTCTTTACTTGCCTATTCAAGATTTCTATTGAAATTTCTTCATAAGTCAAATTCTGTTTAACGGTCACCACCTCTAAGGGCATAATGGAATTAGGGTCTAAAACACACTTCCTCAACATGGAGACATGAAAGACTAGATGAACCATGCTTATCTCTATGGGAAATTCTAACTCATATATAACTTTACCAACTCAACTTATGATCCGGTAAGGCCCTACATACCAAGGGCTTAACTTCCCTTTATTGCAAAAACGTACCACGTCTTTCAGTGGTGAGACCTTCAAGTATCCCAATCATCAACTTTAAATTCAAGGTCTCTTCTCCCAGTGTTGGCATAAGACTTTTGCCGACTTTGAGCCATTTTCAACATTTACCTTATCAATCTTACCTTCTTCAAAGCTTCCATAACCAAATCAGTACCTAATAAAGCCATTTCTCTCACTTCAAACCACACAAACGGGGATCCACAATGCGTACTATATAGAGCTTCAAAGGGAGCCATTCTGATGCTAGAGTAATAACTTTGTTGTAAATAAACTCAATAAGTGGAAGATGCTTGTACCAACTCTTCTTAAATTCCAATACACAAGCCGTAAGTATATCCTTAAGAGTTTGAATGGTCCTTTCGACTTGACCATCCATTTGAGCGTGAAAGGTTATGCTAAGCTTGACTTTAGTACCCAAATCTCTTTGGAAAGATCTCCAAAAGTGAGAAGTGAATTGAGCACCACAATTTAAAATAATAGCCAATGGGACCCTATACAATCTAACCAACTCATGAATGTACAACTTGACATAATTTTTTGTACCATAAGTCATTAAACTGGTAGGAAATGAGTCGACTTGTCATCTATCAACAATAGCCCAAATGAAATCAAAATGCCTCTTAGTTTTAGGCAAGCCAATAACAAAGTCCATGTTGATATCTTCCCACTTTCAAGTAGGAATCTCTATATCTTGTGCTAGGCCACCCATCCTTTGATGTTCGGCTTTAACTTGTTAGCAATTATGACAACCGGGTACAAACTTAGTAATATCTCTTTTCATACCACCCCCACCAATACACTTCCTGCAAATCCCTATGTATCTTTGTAGAATCGGGGTGAATGGAATAAGATGAATTATGAGCCTCATTTAAGATCAAGCCCCTTAATCCATTGACATTCAGTACACACAATCTACCTTGATATCTAAGAACACCATCTCCTCTGTGGGAGAAAGACTTCACCTTACCATCCTCTACTAAAGCTTTGAATTCTAACAATGCGGGGTCAAGGCCTTGTTTGGATTTGACCTATTTGATCAAAGAAGACTTGGAACTATCTACAACCACCACACCTTTATTTTCGGCTTCATCCAATCTAACTCTCAATCTAGCCAACCGGTGAACTTTTCTTGCCAATTCTTTCTTGCCATCATCAATATGAGCTGTAATCTCCATGTACACTCTACTTAAAGCATCGACCATAGCATTAGCTTTCCCTGATCATAATACACACGTATGTCATAATATTTAAGGAGTTCCAATTACCTTCTTTGCCTTCAATTAAGATCTCTTTAGGTGAACACATATTGTAGGCTCTTGTGGCCACTAAACACATCCACGTGAACTCCATTAAATAGTGACGCCATATCTTGAAACACGACCATTAATTCAAGATCATGGGTGGGAGCTCATGCACCTTTAGTTGCCTAAAAGCATAGACAATAACCTTGCTATTTTTCATCAATACATACCCCAAGCCGATTCTCAAAGCATCATAAGAAAACCACAAGCCCTTCTAATCCTTCTGGTAGAGCCAAGATAGGAACATATATAAGCTTGTCTTTCAAAGTTTGAAACTTCCTTTCACATTCATCGGCCCAAACAAATTTAGCCTTCTTTTGTATCAACTTTGTCAATGGAGAAGCAATTGAAGAAAAACCCTCAACAAATCTCCAATAGTCCACCAAGCGCAAGAAACTCTTAATATCTATTAGAGTCAAGGGCCTAGGCCAATTACTTACCACCTTCGTCTTTTTTGGATCTACTTTAATCCCTTCACCCTACACCACATGCCCTAAGAATGCCACTTCCTTCAATCAACATTTGCCGAATTTGGCAAACAACCTTTCTTCCCTCAACGTTTGCAACACTACCCTCAAATGCTTCACATGTTCCTC
Source organism: Solanum rostratum (assembly GCA_029948455.1). Classification (NCBI taxonomy): domain Eukaryota; kingdom Viridiplantae; phylum Streptophyta; class Magnoliopsida; order Solanales; family Solanaceae; genus Solanum; species Solanum rostratum. The sequence continues at coordinate 25,977,473 of CM057049.1, forward strand.
TTTACTCCGGGAATAAATCAAAATATCGTCAATGACACCACAATAACCATATCAAGGTAGGGGTTAAAAACCCTATTCGTAAGGTCCATAAATATTGCCAAAGCATTTGTTAGGCCAAAAAAACATCACCACAAATTCAAAATTCCCATATCTTGTTCGGAAGGCCATCTTTAGAATGTCACACTCTTTTACCCTCAACTGATGATACCCGAACCGAAAATCAATCTTTGAGAAGTAGCTAGCCCCTCACAATTGGTCAAATAAGTCATCTATTCGAGGTAAGGGATACTTCTTCTTCACAGCGACTTTATTAAGTTGCTGGTAGTTGATGCACATTCTAAGTGAGCTATCTTTATTCCTTACAAACAACACCGGTGCACCCCAAGGTGACTAGCTAGACCTAATAAAACCCTTCTCCAATAGGTCTTTCAATTGATCCTTCAACTCCATCAGGGCCATGCAGTAAGAGGGGAATAGAAATGGGTAGGGTATCAAGGAGGAGGTCTATATCGAAGTCTATTTTCTTTTTGGAAGGAATATTGAGGAGTTCATCAAGAACAACATCAAGAAACTCATTGACTACCGAAACTGACTCAATAAGAAGGACTTTAGACTCAATATCCCTAAGACAAGAGAAAAACCTACCCTTAACCACTGAATCATGATCTTTCCACTAAAGGATGGATTTATTAGGAAATTGGAACTTAACTTTGTGGGGTCTTACAATCAATGGAAGCTTGATATATATGTAACCAATCATCCGAAGAATGATGTCAAAATCTATCATGTCAAGTTCAACAAAATCACAAGGAAACATTTTATGCATTGTGGACACGGGGCAACCCCTATAAACTCTCCTAGCAATAATGGACTCACCTATGGGGGGTAGACATCTCAAAGGGTTCACATAACATTTCGAGACACATATGAAGTCTATTAGCAACAAAAGGAGTAATGAAAGAGAGAGTGGGAAATCTTCCAACATTACAAGGGTTAAATATGCTATTTTTAGATATATACAACCTGCTCTCTACTGCATTCCCTTATATCAGTTGGCCATCCAACTGAAAGGATTTGTTCAAGATGGTTGAGGGGTGTGTACATGAGATGAAAATTTCCAAAGTGTGCTGGCAAGTACCTCCAACTGATATGGTCAAGCTGAACTCCTATGGTAGTGCAATAGATAATCATGGCAAAGTTGGTGTTGGTTGAATCTATAGGAATCACAGGGGTGAATTATTATTTTGTGTATTCTAGCCCCTGTTGGAGTTGGTACCAATAAAAAGGTTGAACTAGAAGTTGCAACCTTTGGCCTAACCTGGCGTTCTCATTTAGGGTACAACAAAGTGATGTTAGAAATGGATTCTGAACTCTCAGTGAAATAGATAAGGCAGTAACTTCAGCCTCCTTGGCTCACTGTACAACTCCTTACGAAGATCCATAATCGTACTAGCCAATTTCAGTACTTCAGATGCATCCGTACCTACAGGGGTGCTAATTTTGCTGTTGACAGCCTATCTAAGTATAATCACAACATTACCTCTCCAAAATTCTTCTTTTCAGTGCAGTAGTTACCAAAAGAAGTCAAAGCTCATTTTGCTATAGACAAATATGGCATGGCCAACTTCAGAAGGAAAAAGTTAAAAGAAATTCAAAAAGCCATCTTGAGCTAGCATATCTTTAGTAATGATTAAGTGCCTTCTTTTTGCTTGTCTCATTTTGTAAAGGGAGAGTCTCCCTTATTTATTGCTTTTCTAGACTAAATGTAATGAGTGGAGTCCTCTCTTAGGTTTTAGTTTAGGTGTTGCACCAGTCTAGTAATGGGAATAAGTTGGCCGACCTTAGTAGGTTGGTGACTTATGAACCTCCATAAGATCGAAGGTAAGGTTTATACCCCCCTCCTTGTACTCTTTTTTGATATTTTAATACTATGTCCTGGGGGTGTTGCTCAGCCCCTGACCCACTACAAGGGTCATTAAAATTAAAAACAAAAGAGAGAGAGTGGCACCCAGATCTAATAAAGCATATACATCAAAATTGTAGTTCTTTAACATACCGGTAACAATATCAGGTGCTTCATCCACCCTTGTCTCCTTTGAAGAGCATAAAATCGATTGTGTTGTGTAGCACCTCCTTGTTGGCCACCTTGTGCCCTTTTGATCACCATGAACACCATGTCCTTGGGGACTACCATCTCTACCTTTGTTTGGACAATCCACAATCTTGTGGCCCATTTCTCTACGCCCGAAACAAGCACCCACATCTTCGTAGCATCTACCGTCATGATTTTTACAACACCTACCACACTTAGGAATAATTTGACCACCATTACCACCTTGAGATCTAGGGTTGGGCACCCTCTCATTAGCAAACCTTTAGTTTTGAGCATTGGAGGACCTTTGACCTTGGAATTTATGGCCTTTTTGATAACAACTACCTCTAGCACCTTGAAATCCACCATCATAACGAGCCCTCTTGGACTTTCCACTTCTCCTCTTTCTAAGATTTTCCCCTTCAAGTTGCTTGGCATAAGTCTTTAGACGAGACAAGTCTATATCTCCTATGAGCATGATGGTGCGACATTCTTCATTGATCAAGTCGGACACTCCTGATACAAAATTATGCATCCTTGCCCTAGGATCGATGGCTAAGTGAGGAGCATACTTTGAGAGGTTGTTTAACCTAAGGTAATACTCCCTAACACTCATGGACCTTGCTTGAGATTCATAAACTCCGTCATCTTTCCCGCCCTTAGTTCAATGGGAAAGAAATGGTTGAGGAAGAAAGCCTTGAATTCTTCCCATAAGATAGGCCCTTCTTTCCCTCTCTCTAGCTTCTATTGAGCAAACCAAATTTGAGCAAAGCCCTTGAGTTTATAGGTCGTAAGCTTCAGTTTCTCCTTCGATCTTATCCTTATAATATGAAGAACTTTGTACACTCCGTAATAAATTTTTGGGGGTCTTCTCCCACCTTCGAGCCATAAAACTCCAAAGGATTCATCCTTGTAAAACCCCTTACTCTTGAAGCGGGGGTAGGGGCATGAGGGGCTTGAACTCTTTGGTTGGCCATGACCCTTGCCGACAAAGTAACCATGTTCTGGTACTCGGCCTGAGTGACCCCTTCTTCTTCTTGGAGGGCTTATGGATCCGAAGGGGCCCGTTCACCCTCGGGAGTGGGAGCTCATTGTGCCATTTTTTTTGGTGGCATAATATAGAAGTGTTAAAGACCAACGGCTAGATATAGAAGTCTTACTATAAGTCCTAAAGCATGACATAAAGTATAAAAAAGTGAATCATTTCCTAAAATACCTCATAGCCTCCTATTTATAGTTGTGGCGCACTTCACAACTATGAAAAATACTCTACTTGACGTGGTGTGTTGGATTCTCGAGGATCATTTACCAACCTAGTGTTCTGATACCAAGATTATCATAATCCAAGCCTCAAGTCTTGGTGTAACACGACGAATCGGGAACCCAAAGGGACCCCAAACAAGCCTCATAAGCATACATGATACATCCTTGGTTGCGGAAGTATAATTAAACCACAAACTCAAAACTCTAGGGGAAGCGAGGCTTGGCCTCAAGCTATGGGGATGTCATCGGGGAGAGGATTAGCATGATCACCTAGCAAACAATGACTAAGGGATGGGTAAGTATGACTCATGCTATAGGGCAATAGGGGCTTAGGACTTTCATCTCAACACATCAACAAGCATCAACACATAAAAGGAAATAGGGACTAAGGGATGTATTCAATATTTACATAAACATAATAGGAGTCGAGCTCATCACATACATAATCATATCCAACAACACCTCTAACATAAGCGGAACGAGGACCGAGGCATCTCCCGGGCTCACCCTCAAAAGGTAAATATTCATAAATCCAAAATGGATTACTCACCAATAACAATCTTCAACCGAACCGTCTAGCCACATGGAGGACGAGGATGAATAGAAGCTTCGATTAATGGTTAGATTATGTAGGCAAAAAGTATGCGTTAGTACTTGGAATGTACTAAGTATGCGCGATGTAAAGTAACAAAGAAGATAAGCCATAATTAAACAATATGCATATCCACAATCAATGGATAAAGGCTCAATATGACATGAATGATCAATGCTTAGTCAAAATATGTATGAAGAATCACCAAGTCACATGACATATCATACATGGATGGGAAGGAACCATAACTGACATGTAAGACCAAGCGAACTACTACTTGGAATCCCGATGTTCACTCCACACTGGAGAAGGAGTGCTCTACTTTGCCATGGTAACCCAAAAACTTCACCTTAAAGGAAATTACCCCATTTTGGAGAGTGTCTCACAAATGCCTTATGGGAACCCACCCTTTTCAAATAATCACAGAAGAAGAGTCTTATGGGAACACCACCCTTTTTGGTCAATCACACAATGGAAGCTATATGGATCCATTAGCTAAGCTCAAACCTATGATGGAAACATAGTTAAGAGAAAATGGTTATCTACCAAGGTCCTCTTGGTGCTAGGTCACAATCCCAAGGAATACTCAATTCATATCCATAATCATAGTATACAAAGTCTTATAATATCACAAGATCATCATGGAGTAGCTTATCAAAATCAAAGCTTCATAATATCAAAGATAGGATTTCATATCATTCATAACTTTCACATTATTCTCATAACTCATAGCATGCATAATAGCCCTTCAAAATTTATCATATTCATAGTTCACATATCTTGCCATAAGGCTTTCATCAACATAAGAAGCTTGGCTCATACTTTAATTAAAACATGGTGTGTATATATAGATATGCTTAAATCTTAAAATCTTGAGTGTAAATAACATGAAAGAAGTAAGATAGAGTCATTTGAGAATTATTCAAAGTAACCCACCAACAAAGTAAAACTTGATTAGGGAAACCTTAAACCCTCATGTAAATCATATATGTGACATGGAACCTCATAGAATAATAATGTACAAAGGTAAAATACAATAAATTACTTCATAATATCATCATATACAAGAGTCCATGCAACTACCATAAGTTACCCAAAACTTGAAAATAGTTGATGAAGAGGGTTGGTTGAGATTTGTGGAGAAAAGGTCTCCACAAATCAAAACCCAAAAAAACATACCTTAGTGTAATTAGAGATGAAAATCTTGTTGGAGGATGAAGAAAATTAAAAACCCTAGCTTGGACTCCTTTCTTGAAAGCCTTGAGAAACTTGAGAGTGTTTGGAAGGAGTTTGGACTTGGAATATTTTAGAATGAGTTGGAGTGGTGTAGTTTAGGGTTGTATAAGACTGCAAAGGGCTTATTTGGGGGCTTAAACAATGTAACATTGACTTAGAATGTTAGAAAATATTGAAATTTCCCTTTCTTAAAATTTGCCGGACAAGACCACGAGACCCTGAATATGGGTCGCGGTCCAGACAACAGGTCGTGGAAATAGGTTTCGTCCTGTTAAATTTTTGGACTCTTAGGAATCTTCTCTGAAACTCCAACCACGACACCAACTATGACCTGTCAACCAAACCACGGGCCGTTTTGTTAATTTGTACTTCGAACTTCAGAAAGCCATTTTGCCACTAAGTCTACCCTTCATTCCATGAGCACAAGCTATGATTTGGAACACACAATCTTCCTTGATAGAGAAGTACCCCATCTCCCCCTTGTGGGAAGAACTCTATTTTTTCTTCTTTCACCAAGGTCTTCAATTCAATTAAGGATTGCTACGACTTAACATCCTCAATTAATGAAGACTTGGAGCCATGTAGAACTATCACACCACCACTACTGGTATCATTCAACTTCACCCCAGCCAAGCCAACCTATAGCTTTACTTTGCTAACTCCTTTTTTTCATCATCTTCTAAATGAGACACGCTACCTAAGGAGATGCTAGTAAATGCGTTGGCCGTCAACTTTGCCCTGGTGAAATTTCACACTCATATCATAGTCCTTGAGGAGATTCAACTAGTTGACTTACACTGAGATCCCTTTGAGTGAATACATGTTGAATGCTTCTTTGGTTAGTGAAAACATCCACACGAACCCCATATAAGTAGTGATGCCATATTTTCAAAGAAAACACCACGGTCGCAAGCTCAAGATCATGTGTTAGTTTATTCTTCGCAAGCACCTTCAATTGCTCTGGGTAATAGGTAATCACCTCACCATGTTGCATCAACATATAACCCAAACCAATTCTTGAGGCATCATAATAAACAACAAATCCATCAGTTCCCTTCGGCAAGTCAAAATTGGAGCTGATTTTTGAAACTCTTCTCACACTCATCTGCCCACACGAACTTCGCTTTCTTTTGAGTCAACTTAGTTAAGAAGATGAAATGGAGTAGAAACCTTTAAGAAACCATCTACAATACCTGGCTAGGCCCAAGAAACTCCTAATGTCCGTAAGAGTCAATAGCTTTGGTCAATTCCTTACTGTCTCCATCTTCTTAGGATCAACTTTGATCCTAACATCTGATACCACATGTCCAACAAAAGAAACTTCTTTCAACTAAAGTCACACTTTTCAAACTTTGCAAATAGCCTCTACTCCCTCAAGATTTGCAAAACCACCCTCAAATGCTCCATGTGTTCTCCCTTGCTCCAGGAATAAATTATAAAATCATCGATGAACATCATAATGAAATATCAAGATATGGCTTGAACACCCTATTCATGACATCCATTAAGATTGTCGGTGAATAAGTTAGGCCGAAAACATCACCATAACTTCAAAATGCCCATATCTAGTCCGGAAAGCCAATTTAGGAATGTCACTCTCCCTTACCCTTAGTTGATAATATTCGCACTGCAAATCAATCTTAGAAAAATACTTGGATCCTTGCAATTGGTCAAATAATTCATCTATCCTTGAGAATGGATATCTGTTCTTAATGGTGACCATATTGAGTTGCTGGTAATTGATGTGCTGCCAAAATACAACACTTTATGATCAAAACTTAGGATTTTGTGTGTTCTAAATGCAACTTTAGTTGTTTTTGTGTCTATGTATGCAGGATTACAGGTTGGCCAATAATTTTGGAAAAGTTACAAAGTTGCTATAGATTTGCTGTTATACGAGACACCTTATGGGTCGTAGACCATTCTACGAGTCGTAAGGTAGTTTCGTGTGGAATTCCAGTGAGGGGCTAAGTTTTTGAAGTTCTACGAATATACAGACGAGCCATAAATTAATGTATGGGTCATAGAAGAGGTTTCGTACCCTAAGGGTCAAAAAATGAAGATTTTCTGAAGTTCATCAGATAAAACCCCCTTTTCGAGTTGTAAAGGGGTGTCATAAAGGAGAAGTCCAGTTTTCCAGCAACAATGTATGAGACCCTAATTACGGGTCATGAACTTCAATACGGGCCATAAAGTGTTGTCTTAGAGTGTGTCAACTAGTTCTCTTAAGTTGTTTAGGATTTGAATTTTATTATTATAAATAGGTCTTTAGGTTATTTTTCAAAAGTTCTCATTTGTTCACATAAGTGTAGCCTAGTTTTAGGTTAGTACTCAGAGAATTCAATATTCTTAGAGAGAAAATTGTGAGAGTCTTCGAAAACACTTGTGGCTTAATTCAACCTTCAAGCTTGTGATTTCATTGACATTGTGGCTATTCATCTACACAAAGCATGAGTAGCTAAATCCACAACTAGGGTTGTGGGAATCATGAAGAACTAACAAAGTAAAATCCAATAATTCACGATTCTCCGAAGGTGTATATGCATGTATTAATTTATCTTGAGTCTACGTATTCCCTGTGGGTTTGACCCTAACCTTGGTTAGGTTCTAATCTTGACAGCGACTGCTTTATCCTTTTAAAAGGAGGTGTAACTTGAGCGATATCAGCATTTTGGCGTCGTTGCCGGGAAATATGGCTAGACTTAATAAATTTATTAGCATTTCGAGTGTTAATCCTTAGTTCTGCCTTTATTTTACTTTTGTTTGTTGTTTTTGTTTATTTTTAGGGTGTACCAGTAGTGTATGCCTACACTCAGAGTCAAGGCAATCCTTTAACTCCATTTGATTCAGAGATCCACAGAATGATAAGAAGGATGGCCCAAGATAACGCCAACAACATGGCCAATACAGCTCTGAATCGGAACAATAATGAGGATGATCGGATTAAGAACCCACTTCTTTTGGAGGATATTCCACAATCTCTGGACTTCAACACCAATGCTTACTAGTGGAATCAGTACCAGTTGAATCCCATGGCTATGGAGGTGACTGGAGCTATTGTTTTACCACCACTACCGGCAGACACAAAGTTCACAGTCTCGAGTGGGTTACTACAAATGCTGTAGAGTCATGGGCTATTCGTGGGATTACCATCAGAGGATCCACATAGCCACTAACACAATATGGCATTTGTTTGTAAGAGTGTGATGCAAACACAAAATTTGTCTATGGATGTTGTGGGACTTCGTGTCTTCCCATTGTCTCTCACGGGCAATGCTGCATTATGGCTATCTGAGCTCCCGCTAAGTTCAATTGCCACCTGGGCAAACTTGCAGAAGGCCTTATTGGAGAGGTACTTCCCTAGATCGAAGAAGCTCAAGTTAAAGGACCAGATCAACAACTTTGAGCAACTTCCTGGTGATTCCATAAGCACTACTTAGGAGCGGTTTCCAAAATGTCTGATGAGTGTCCCTGACCACAAGATAGTTGATGATGCCTTGGTGGAGATCTTCTACTGTGCTCATGATGAGAACAGTCAAGCCTGTGCTGACACTATCATGGGGGGCATGTTTCTAGATCAACCATTTGCAAGGATTGGTAAACGCATAGAAAGAGTGGTCAAGACGAATAGTGCATGGAGACAGAGGGATAGAGCTTCCATGATGAGTTCATGTACAATCAGTGTGGGTCTAGAGCAAGCCAGAATCAATGAGGAGATCATGCAACAACTTACTCAGATTTGCACAAGCATGGAGGTGATGATGAAGCAGAACCAAGAGAGAGTAAATGCAGTGGTTCATCAACCTCCACGTGCACCTATGTATGAGGAGCCATACTACGAGGAGGGCGTATGCTTTGTTAATAACTAGACGGGGGGTTTCCAAATTAACGCCCAAGGGTCCAATGAGGACTATTGGTGCCAAGGAAACCAAGGTCAGAACTTTGGTATAGAAGGAGCTTACAGAGACAACTGTGGTGGTTACTATGATAGAAACAGGGGTCCGGATGTAGATTGGGATTACAGAGAATGCCTTAGGAATGGACCTTATGTGCCACCACACAACCATGACGTAGGTGCAGACAATTCCAGAATTGAGGAGATGTTTATTCGCTTATTGAAGAAGGTTGGGACATAGGATGAAACCCTAAGGGGCATGAAAGCAGAGATCTCTAATATCAATCAAAAGATAGAGTCTCACTCTGTGGCTATCAAACAACTGGAACAATAGTTTGGTCAAGTGTTGACTCAGTTGAATTAGCATCAAAAGGGTACATTGCCTAGTAATATAGTATAAAATCCTAAGAATGATGGGAAGTGTATCGCAGTTACTACTCGGGGTGGCAAGAGCACCATTGATCCTCCTATGTCGGTCGAAGAGAAAGATGTTCGTGAGGAGATAGTTACAGTTAAGGATGCAAATGAAGGAGATGGTCTTCTAAAGGATGGGGTGAGTGAAGCAGCTAAAGCACCACAGAGGTTTAAGCCCGTCCCTAGGCCTCCTCCTCCCTTCCCTTAGAGACTTAAAAAGAGGGAGCAAGAAGGCAAATTCAAGCACTTCTTCTCCATTCTAAAGCAGCTTTCTATCAACATACCCCTCATTGAGGCTTTGGAGAAGATGCCACACTATGCAAAATACATGAAGGACTTGGTCAACAAAAAGTGCACTATGAGTCAGGAGCTTTCTCAAGAGCTTCAACATTGCAGTGTTGTCACTACGAAGTTATTGATTTAGAAAAGAGAAGATCCAAGTGCTTTCACCATACCCTGCACCATTGGAGATGTGGAATTCACAAGGGCACTATGTGATTTAGGTGCCAATATCAATCTGATGACCCTTGTGCTCTTCAAGAAGCTAAAATTGGGGGCCCCTACTCCTACTAATATGTGGTTGCTGATGGTGGATCGCACTGTGAAGAAGCCTGTGGGGATACTATATGATGTGTTGTAAAAGTTGAGAAGTTCATATCCCTGCAGACTTTGTGATCTTAGATTGCGAAGTCGACTTTAATGTCCCAATCATCTTGGGGAGACCATTCCTAGACACTGGATGAGCCTTAGTGGATATGAAAGCTGGTCAACTTAGGTTTAGATTGAATGATAAAGAAGTTGTCTTCGATATCCGTTAGTCCATGAAGCATCTTGATGAGTTGAAGAGTGAAGTCAGGGAAATTGGTGAAATCTGAGTAACCAATTAGTCCAAGTCGTGCCGCGACAATTAATCAGGAGCTACTTGGAGGCAACCCAAGGTTTTTGATGTAATAGCATAATTATAGGTTTACTTTTAATTTTTGGACTCATAGGTAGTTTATTTCTTTTGATTTGATTGTAATTATGGACAATGGGTTGTTGCATATAGGGTAACAGTGTATTTTATAAAGAGTATGTAGGTACAAGACTAAGTCAGTCATTTTGGCTGAGAAAGAGCATCAAGTTGTGGCTATACAATTGGGATTATGGGTTGTAACACTCTATACAACCCATACTCCACCTCGTAGAGAATTTCAATAAGCAGAAAAATATGCACTCTAGTCAACGAGCACATTTTATGATTCGTAGATCCATTTATGAGTCGTGAATGGGGCTCGTGGACCTTAGGTAAGTTTTCTGAAATTTTGCTAAGTATTGAGGATTCTACAAAACCATGGTTTACGAGCTGTAGAACCATCTATGGCCCGTAATCGGGGTTCCATAGAACCAGGCCCATTAATTTTTAGACTGATCCAGTCAACATATAAATAGAGGGGTCAAAATTATTTGACCTCACTTTTGACCTAAAATTACCGATCAACCCAAGCCACCCCACCCACTCATTTTTCCGATCACTTCCGTCCATCTACAACCCTTTTCCAGCAAGAATTCTAATGGCCCTAGGGTTTTGCTTCTAGTCACCTCCTTAAATCTTCTTCGATTTAATATCAAGCCTTGGTAAGTTCTCGATTTAATTATGACCTAAAATTTGCCTTGTTTGAAAGATTGAGTTGAAAGTCTTGTGGGGCATGGTGTTTAGACAAAAAATCCTTATTTTGAATTCGAATTATGTAGCTGTAATTAGGTTGCCCATGTTTGATTATTGTCTAAGTTCGAAATTGGGCATTCTTTTGTTTTGTATGAAATGTTTTGGGTTTATTATTTGTGTGATCCACCCACCATAGGATATTGAATGATATTAAATGATTTGTGTTTGTGGACTTGGGGGTGATGACATAGGTACTTGATCTTGTTTAAATCAATTCAGAATAGTCGGAACCATAGGATAATTCATGCTAAATCGCTGTCGATGGGATGTGTATGTATTGAAGAACTTGTTGGGGGTAGGGTTGTAGCATTGAGATCATGTGGGTGCGTGTGTCCTTGCTTCGATGCTGATAATCTATGTGTTGAAAAAGTCTTTTGGGGTCCATGTGATGGATTTAGAAACTTAGGTGACTGAGTTTTTCTGGTTCACGAGTGGCCTTTATGGCCCATAGAGAAATCTACGAGTCGTAATTTCTCCTCATGCACAATTCCAGAAACTTGATGTTTCTGATTATCCATTAGATGAGACCTCCTATGAGTCGTAAATCACTTTATGGCTCGTAGATAGGTCTCGTAGATCCCTGCTTGAATTTAATTACTCACTGGAATTTTCTATGACCCCAGTCTACGACTTGTAAACCACTTTACGAGTCATACCTAGTCTTGTAGACCTTTCCAGTAACCAATTTGTTATGAACCACTGGTTTACAAAGGCTCTTTATGGCTTATAGTGTGCCCTACGACCCATAAAGGTTCTTGCGTAAAACTCTTCTGCAACTGTACTAAGGTGATTGTTCAATCTTGATTTGTAGGGCTAACCATGGTGCGTACATATCTATGTTTCAAGTATTATGGCCCAAAAGGCAAACACGTTGAGATCGAGGCTATAAGGAGGTGGCTCAGGGATGAGCCCACAGATGATGATCAGACCACTTAGTTGAGTGGTTCACTAGAGGTCCTCGATGTTACACCGGACCCAGAGGCAGTTGTACCACAGACCAGAGCCGCTACTAGAGTTGGGCGTACTCAGGCTCGGGTTGCTTGCATTTTTCAGTCTAAAGAGAGAGGTAGTGATGAGAGAAACTTACCACAGATGACTCCATCCAAAGAGGAGTCCAGTTTTGAGGATGGCTCTAAGGATAGATCAGAGGCAGAGTCTTCCATTGCACCACCATCATCATCTGTACTGGATGCCCTCACTAGTCAGTGGTGCATCGAGGGCATGCAGAAGATCTACATAAAGGGAACACAGCTGGGAGAGCGGAGCAAGCCATTTTGCTTCATTTATGAGGAGCCCAGAATTATTGTTGACAGACTTGATTGCATCCCTGGCCTCTAAGACACGATAATTCGACACGGGCTCCAGTGGTTGTTCGATTCTCTTGGACAATGCTCCCCTACTATGGTGAGGGAGTTCTATGCATCATACGCAGCCACCATCAAGCTTACTCTTCCCAAGGAGAAGAAGCACCTCACTCAGCCTAGACTGACAGAGACGAGGGGTCGACGGTTGGATATATCAAAGGAGACCATCTATCCTATGTTAATTGATCCCGAGTCTCGTGCCCCCAGATCCATTGTAGAGTTCGACTACAGTGTGGGGTAGACGAGGGACCCACTGGTGATGAAGGATCCTAAGTGATGATCCACATTATAGAGATGGGTGGCTGGATATATTGCAGAGCAGGGTCCAGAACCTGCTTGGGTCCCCACTCGCTCGGAGCCTATAGTCAAAACTTCGCTTAGTTCTCCACCAAATTTTGGCGGATGGTTGTTCATTCACCCATTCAACCAACATTTGCTAATAATACTTTGGCATCGGAGTGTACAATTTTTGTTGCTAGCATCTTCGCTGGCTATGAGATTGATTGGGCTCGCCTCATTACTGAGCAGATTCATGGGATTGCACTAAAGAGGTCCATCTCCATCATGTTCCCAAACTTGATTTACAGGCTTTGTCTAGAGTCGAGGGTGGAGATACTACATCATCCTGACCAGAGGATTGAGTCCCAACACACATTGGATCCTTGCTTGATCAAGTTTGATGAGAACCCGATGGCACTCCGACGGGCATAGCCTCCACCTATGCCCGAGATGTTCGCCGCAGCGCCACCACCTGAGGGTTTTGAGACTCCTACCACTAGTACCGTTATTGCTATTGAGGAGAGGCCTCCGCAGCCCGAGGCAGTTGAGGAGAGGGGTCCCATTATTGTTGTTCCTGCACCAGAGGCCACTACTCCACAACCTCCTACCACGGGCATGATTTACGTGTTCGCCACTTCTATATGGGCCATCACGGAGAGGTTTGCATATGCTGAGGAATAGTTGACTCAGCTTATTCAGCAGATCAGGCCATGGGTCCACTAGGCTATCACAGACTCGGAGGGTCGGAGTTAGGCATTCACTATCGCCACTATTCAGTACCATATTTCTATTGTGGATGCTCGTATTGACGCCTTCTAGGATAGGGTAAAGCAGAGATTGGGTGAGGCTCAGCCTATAGATTTGTCAGTTATGCAGACGGAGATCCAGCAGCTATAAGTTAACTTGATGGAAACTCTTTCGACACTAGTTGCACAACCATCGACTCTATCTCTAGTGACGACAGTTGATTTGTTCGCTCTCGAAGAGCCTATCCAGTCTTCCTTTGGGAAGGGAACTTGCACGAATGAGGAGCCAGATGAGATACATGTACGTGTGAGGATGACAGAAGAGAAGGAGCTCAAGCTTGTCTTGAGGAGATTGAGGCATGATGAGGAGATGAGACAAGTTTGAGCAATGGATTAGGTGAGGGGTGCTAACCCTTCCAGACAGAGTACCACTGCTAAGTAGACTACCCCAAAGGGGGAGGGTGGCCAGACTCAGCGACACATAGGCTCTTAGGCGCCCAGGTATGTATTTTTGACCCATTATGTTCTATTTTGTTTTAATTTTGTGCATTGGGGACAATCCACATCTTTTTCGATGAGGTATAGGTAGTTATGGGCCTCAGTGAAGCCTGAGTAGCTTATGGTCCATAACTACCCCAATTTTTTATCCCAAGGTTTTCTCGTATGTGTTCTTTTTCCTGTGGATATTTAATTTCTATTGAACCAGCATGTCTAGGGGTTTGACAATATTTGTTCTGATAAGAAAGGGTAAATTGAGATAAGATAGTGTCATGTGAGTGTGAGCTTTATTTAATGAATTCATGTGTTTTGTGCTAATTCAGAACTTGCCCGGTTACTCTAAGTTAGATTGTAGATTAGTTGGATTAAGAAAGGATCTTAGGCCATTGTTCTTAAATAGTCCACTTTAGCGTAAAAATAACCAACCAAATTGATGATATGTCCCTTGTTCCTAATGTTTGAGCCTCACATGTACCTATTTTTTCAAACCCCTGATTAACCTAGTATTATCTAGTGAAAAATCCTGAATTTGGCCCTGGTGCTTCCTTGGACATTGTGTACCTTGACTGGGGAAAGAAATCCTAAGTTGAGGGTGGCTACCAAAAGTGGCCATAGTTCTAAGGATGGATAGTGTGAACCTCAACACAGGCCAAAAGCCTAAGTTGAGGGTGGCTAGTGTAAGGGTAAAGCACAAAAATAAGGGATGAGTTAGGAATACAAAGAAAAAGGACAAAAAATCACGTACTGGGTGCAAGAAGAATGAAAGATGCCTTAATTGAGATCTACAAAGAAAAATGAAGTGTAAAAACAAGGCAAAAAGCTGAAAAATAAAAAGAAAGTACCCAGAAAAGCTTCAAAAAGGAAAAAAGGGTAATAAGATGAAAATTACAGAGTTGGTGGGGCGAAAGTGTAGAAAAATAAAGTTTCAAGGAGGGCCTTTAGTCGCTATTTTTCCAAAATATCATATCAAAGCCCCCTGAGCCTACTTTACAAGCCTAGAAAGTCCTATAGTGATCCTAGTCCAATTAGTTGAAGGTCTATTATGAGATGAGTGAGTTTTCACAGTTCTAATGCTAAAACATGGAAATATCATTGAGTGTCAGATATGGGACTTCTTTTTGTGAGGGCACTTACATTGCATTATTAGCATTAGACTTGTTCAGTGATTGTGGATTGTTAATAATACCTTACATGTCATAGTTGTGTTGTCACATGCACCAGTTTACGTTGGTTTGCTAAATAGCTATCTAATCCCGTTTTGAAGAGTTGGTGTGGGTGTCTAAGTCGGAGATGTATGTGATGTATGTCATTGAGTTGAGGTCTGTGTGTGACTGTATTATCTATATGGATTGAGTCCATCACTTGAGGATAAGCAACAATTTTAAGTTGAGGGTGTTGATGTGCTACCAAAATACAACACTTTTCATAATAAAACTTAGGATTTGGTGTGTTCTCAATGGGACTTTAGTAGTTTTTATGTGTTTTTATGTGTATATTTGCATGATTACGAGTTGGCCAATGATTTTGGAAAAGTTACAAAGTTGTTACAGATTTGTTGTTATACGGGACACCTTACAAGACGTAGACCATTCCACGAGCCGTAAGGTGGTTCCATAAGGAATTCCAGCGAGGGGACAAGTTTTTGAAGTATGCAGACGAGCTGTAAATAAATGTACGAGTCGTAGAAGAGGTTTTGTGCCCTAAGGGTTAGAGAATGAAGACTTTCTGAAGTTCATAAGACAAAATTCCCTTTACGGGTCGTAAACCATTTTTTGAGTCGTTAAGGGGTGTCGTAAAGGAGAATTCCAATTTTCCAGCAACACTGTACGAGACCCTAATTATGGGCCGTGAACTTCAATACGGGCCGTAAAATGCTATCATAGAGTATGCCGACCAGTTCTCTTAAGTTGTTTAGGATTTGAATTTTAATTATTATAAATAGGTCTTTTAGTTTATTATCAGATATTCTCACCAGTTCACGTATATTTAGCTTAGACTTAGGTTAGTGCTCAGAAAACTCAATAGTCTTAGAGAGAAATTGTGAGAGAATCTTTGAAAACACTTGTAGTTTAATTCAATCTTCAAGCTTTGATTTTCATTGACATTGATTTTCTTGTTCTTAATTCAGTTGTGTAAGTGTTTGATTATGTCTTCTAAATTCATAATCTCTTCATTTACACAAAGCATGAGTAGTTAAATCCACAACTAGGGTTGTGGAAACCATGAAGAATTAACAAAGTAAAACTAGATAATTCACGATTCTTAGAAGGTGTATATGCACGTATTAATTAATTCCCTTCGTTTTGCATGTTTTCTGATGGTGGCCAACATTAGAACCCTCCTAGTGTTACTAACTGGACCAAGGTAGTAATAAATAGGAAAAGAGATTAACTAATCAACCAAACCGGGCCAAGGGGAGGTTGTACTGGGACTTATAGGTAATGGTTAGTAATGCACACTATGGAGATGGGCCAAGTAGCATAGTGAAATTCGCCTCTCAATTTTGACTAAAGGGCTCGGTGAACTTAAATTTTCATCATGCATGCTATACACTAGACAAGAATTAGGTTATCTGGTGATACTGAGTTGGGGTATGATGCGGAACACAATACCCTAGTTGCTCACCTTTATTGATCTTTCTCTCATGATAGTTAGTTAATTTATTTTAATTATTGGTTTTTGCAAAACACTCCCTTTGGGGAATTGAGTTGATTAACTACTCGGATTGCATATTGGTGAATTTTTCTTGAGTTTATGTATTCCCTGTGGGTTCGACCCTAACGTTGGTTAGGTTTTATTTCTTGATAGAGACCACTTTATCCTCTAAAAAAGAAGTGTAACTTGTGCGATATTAGTAATCTATGCACATTCAGAGCGGCCCATCCTTCTTCTTCACAAACAATATTGGGGCACCCCATGGAGACCTACTAGGTCTAATGAAACCATTTCCGAACAATTCCCTCAATTGGTCCTTTAACTTTTTTTAACTCCGGTGGAAGCCATTCTATAAGGAGGAACGGAGACAGGTTGAGTATTGGGCAAGAGGTCTATGCCAAAATCTATTTATCTTTGGAGAGGAACAATGGTAACTCATCCAAAAATACATCAAGGAACTCATTTACATTAGCAACCGACTCAAGAGAGGGAACTTTACAAGTGTAACAACCCTAGTTTAGGAGCCTTGAGTACATAAAAGTTGGTCTAAAAATGATCTGAAGTCTAGTTTATGGGGTGACTAACGACCCATAAGTCGACATATGGCCCATAGGTTCCATTATTAAACATAGTACTTTAGGAAGAGGAAAAGTCTCCAAGTGTGGGGTAACCCACGGACCGAGTGACGACAACCCGTAAACTAGGAGATATCCCATAAGGTTCTTCGTTGAATAAGGAAAGGGATAAGGTGAAAAATGGCTAAGTGTAGAAGGACTATAAGAGTCCAACTACGGCTCATAATATGTCTTCGTAACTTTGAGTCCAACAAAGTTGGTTTTCAGGAATTTCAAGTGTGTTATCAAATGAGGGGGACTTACGACCTGCGAATCAACTTACGGCTTGTGATTGGGGTTTCGTAGGTTGATTTAGCAGTTTTAATGAGGGGTAATTTAGTCATTTTGTTCTTTTTATTCCTAAACTACGTCATTTTCGGGACAGAAAAGGGGCCCTAAACTAGCCTTAAAGCCCTAGGATCACCCTGCATCCCTCATTCTTACAATTTCTAAATTTTCTAAGGCAAAACTCTCAAGAACAAGGCTAAGGTTTTCAAGATTTCTTCCCCAAAGGCTTCAAGTTTGTTTCTCTCTGGTTCTTCCAAGCTATGTGAGTTGATTTATGGGTATCCTTCCACCCATAAAGTTCCTTATTAAGTATTTTACCTTTTCTTTAAGTTGCTTAAGTTTATATGCATGCTTATGATGATTTCATGTTATTTAGTTATTAAATGATACTTATGAAGTTTAACAACTATTTTTCTAAGTATATATGTATGTTTGACTAATGATGATGATTCCATGATGGGCTTCAATAATTGATAAAGGTTGGGCATTTTTGATGTTTCTTCAAAAGAGGAATTTTCTTATGACTTATGCGATTTATAATTGTTCCATGGTAAAAGCGAAGGCCACCTAGTTATAAAGTAAACTTTCTATGATTTATGATTTGGCATTAATGAAGAGCTTCAAAGTTAAGTTTACGAAATATATGAGTATGATGTTAATTCCCCTAAAAGATGATTACAAATGGTCCCCAAGATGAAATGACAATTCTCACTTGGTGGTTCCTAAGTTTTGAGCTACTCTTATTGATTGTTACTTATGATTCTAGAATATGATTTAAGGATTTCGTGGGATGACTTAGCACCAACAGGACTAGAGATTGGGACTCATTCCTTTAGTTGAGGCATGACCCTTTGAAGCTAAATCTCAATGTCCCTAACTATGTGCCATTATATGAGCCTTTGTATGCTAGGCTAGTGGATCAACGTAGGCCCAAATGTTATGAATGATGCAATTGTAGAGTTAATAAGTTTGGATATCTACCTTGGCAAGTAAATTCCCCTTTTCCCAATAGAAAGAGTGTATTGGCCTTTTTCCCAATGAAAGGAGTTCATTGGATTCCATATAGTAGCTCACATGGTCTTATTGTCGATTATGGTATATTCCCACAAGGCTTATCATCTTATGTTATGTTGTCATTACATGTGCTTTCTTATGTGTTGTCTCATACTGATCTTGAGTCATAGTCCTTGTGCATTCTTAAATTTATTTTTATGTATCTTTTATCTTATGTATACATATATGTTGTGTTTAAGAATGATGACGTTACAATTTCATCCATGCATTGAATCTCACATATATAGTACATTCGAACGTACTAATGCATATTTTGCCTACATGATTTAACCATGTAAGGACAGGCACGTCTCCACCAGCTCGTGGCTAGTACTCTGCATCCAAGACTAGCTTTGTTACTTGTGGTGAGCCCTTAGTTCAGGACTCCATCCCTCCACTTTTTCATTCTATCTTGTATCTTTTCTTTGATTTAAGGCAATGCATTTGTAGCCCTTTTGAGGCGTTTACGTTCTATGTTGAACTATTTTGGACTTCTTTTTATTTGATGGAGATCGATCGATAACGGTCCCATCTTCTTATGATGTAGATGGTATGCTTATGGACATACAAGATGATTGTAGTTATTTCCAATATTTTCTTTAGTGTTGCTTCATTGTCCAATTGGCCCTTAGTCCCTTTCCCATAGGTTTTCTGCAAATTATTTTCATCAACTACTATGAATGCTTAAGATGCTTGAGATGGCATGGATGAGGTTCCCTCGGGTATCTCATTCATCATGTGATGACTAGGCCCCTAGGTCGGGTCATTATAAGAAGTGACATCTCTAACCCTCACTAGATGATATATGCACCCAATAGAGATTATTTTTCGGGCTTTTAGATATGAGACAAACTGGCCTCTACATGAGGAACTACTTCCCTCCCACTCAAGAATACACTCATTTGGGAATTGAAACTTGACCTTATGAGTTTAACAATCTATGGAAGTGTAGGAAGCATGCAACCAATCAATCCTAAGTGTAACATCAAAATCAACCATAGGGAGTTCTACCAAGTCACCAAAGATAACTTTATACAAGATGGACAGGGGAAAATTTCTATTGACCCTTTGTGCAACCGTAGACTCTTCTATGAGAGTACACACCTCAAAATACTTATTAAGTGCTTTGAGATATGCATGAAATCTAATAGCAAGGAAAGGAGTTACAAAAGATAAATTTTCTCTAGAATTATAAACTTTTAACATATCGGTAACCACATCCGGAGCCTCTTCTACTTCTTCGTGGCCATGAAAAGCATAGAACCAATTGGTCCTTAGGGTACCTTGAGCTTGTCCTCCTTGGCCTTAGGGCCTAGTACCACCGTTCCTACAAATCTTTTGCATGGATTCTGGGCTTGCCACACTTGAAACATGCATTAGAGCCATCCAAACACTCCCTTTTTTGAGGCCTTCCACATTTAGGGAAATTTGGAGTTTGTGATTTTGGATTTTCCCCCTTATCCTTGTTGAACCACAGAGGGGGAGTGTTATAGATCCTTGGCCACCTTGAAATTTGTTGTGGGCCTGCTCTTTTGGTAAGTATATCCTCCACCATCCACCCCAATCCTCATGGACTCTATAGCTCTTTCCCTTATCTATTCCTCTTCAATTTGTTTGGCATAGGTCATCAAACGGGAGATGTCCATCTCCTTCACAAGAAATGTGTCTTATATTCTTTAGACACCAAATTCAACACTCTGGATATGAACTTGTTCATCCTAGCTCTTAGATTCGCTAACATGAAGGGTACATACTTGGAGAGTTTGGTGAATCTGAGACAATACTCTCTCACTCATGTGCCCTTGCTTTAGATTTATGAATTCTTGCACTTTGACCTCCCTTAGCTCTAATGGAAAAAACCAGTACAAGAATGCAGTCTTGAATTCCTCCTACTCGATTTGACCCACTTCTTAGACCCTCTCCTTCACCCATTGCTTATACTATATCTTCACCATGCCCTTGAGTTGTTAGGCCACCAACTCGGCCTTCTCCTCCAATGGTACTCCCATCACGGTAACAATATGATACGCCTCATCAATGAAATCTATTGGATCTTTATCTCTCCTTGGAGCCATAGAATTCTGGCGAGCTCATCCTCATGAAGTCTCGAATCCTCATGGACGGTGTAGGTACTTGAGGAGCGATGGAGATCTCCCTATTTGCTTGCTTATAAGCTTGGGCTAACATAGTGAAGGTGACTCTAAACTCTACATGTGACATCCCTTCATCTTATTGTAAAGGAGAAACTTGTTGTTTGGGTGTATTCCTTGGTTGAGGAGCTCTTCTCGACAGTGTGATCTACAAATAGCAAAGAGAACGTCATTACATAATGGAGAACCTTTGGAAACTCTAAAGGCATAGCATGAGTTTTTAAGAAGGGAAATATTTCCTAAATGTCTCATAGCCTCTCATCCATGGTTGTGGCACACGTCACAACCTTGAACAAGATTCTACTCGATGTAGTATGTTTGGACATCTGATGAACATTTTAAAACCTCGTGCTCTCATACCAAGTTTATCACAACTTGGGCTTAGGGCCTAATCATAACACGACGAATGAGGGACCCGTAGGCACCTCATCCAAGCCATCTTAGCATATCAAGCATTCATAGGTAAACATATACATAATGTAGAAATAAAATGGGAAAGGTGTTAAAAGAAAGCATTTTAGTTAAAAAGAAACATCTCCAACATACATTATTGTCTAAAACATACCATCTACACATGACTTAATAAGAACTGGTGCATGATTTCAATTTTCCTCAAATAGAAAAGATGTTAAAATAAGTTAGAAAGTAAAAGCCTCCAATTCTTAAGAGACCAAAAAAATATACACCCATCTGAATAGTACAACAATGAAGAAAAACAGGTGGAGACCTAAACTAAGGGTTCACCACTATCACTAGTTTTGAACACTGATAAACTAGCTATGTGCCGGAGGAGGAAGAGCACTGGTCCCTTCATGATGATATCATGTATATGCATTAATACGTTGGAATGTACTAAGTATGTGAGATGCAATGCATATGAAATTGATATACGATCATTCATAAATTCAAAGACCACCATGCATGAAATAGTAAAGTCAACATTTAAATGAGCTTAAGCATGCACAAAAAATAAGGTTCGGTAAGAAGTAAAAGTAATGTATTATATGAAACATGTGATGGAATGAAGAATTCAAATCTTACACTTTGTGGGATGGACCATAACCGACACATAATACCATGTGAGCTACTACATGGAATCCAACATAACCCCCTATATTAGCATAGGGAGATCACTTGTCGGGTGGAACATTGACACTTAGCATACATCATAAAATAGCATAAATGGGTTACGTGGATCCACTAGCCTAGCCTACAAAGGCTCCTATGGTGGCACATAGCTAATAGGGCAAAAGGTTTCTTCTAGGGTCCCCTTACTAAACCTCATGTCAATACCTCATTTGGTGCTAAGTCATCCTAGAGAATACTTTAAAACATATAGTTCGTCAAGTAATGAAACTTAGAATTATAAGTAGAAATCCATAAGAGTAGCTCAAAATCTTAGGAACCACCAAGTGAGAATTGTCCTTTCACTTTGGGGACCATCATAAACAACTTTTAAGGGCATCACTGACATGCTTATATCTTTGAAAAAATCATTAACTTCAAAATTTTATTTTATGTCCTTATCATCATCATATCATGCAAAAATCCTCTTAAATCTAATGGGCTTGTACATTGACTTGGAAACTCGTGAATTAAGGAAACAGTGCATGAACACGGGAAAATATGTAACTTTAAATCAAATACCAAGCAGCCCACACATCATCAATTAAACCCTAAATAATGGGGTCATGGTCAACAAGTCAATACTCATAGAAGAACATAGTAAAGCATTACATGATATCACTGGAGATAATATATGGCAAAGCATCATAAAATCATCGTTTAATCATTAACATGCATATGGGTAGTCTTGAGGAACTTAAAGTGTAACACCTTAGATCTTAAGCTAGCACCTGAGTCATTCCTCGTATGCTTATTGGATCAACTTGATGGCTTATAATATATTGGGATCAATTTCTAGGTATTCAAAGTTGATTACATATGGTTAGGGGTTACAGTCATCTCTTACCCCGAGAAAGACCAAACGATTCCAATCGGCTAAGTTTTGGTGTGAATTTGTACAAAGGTCAACTTTAAGGGGGTCATATCTCTTAGAACATAATGAATTAGGTGACCCACTACCTATCATATTATAGGTCCTTGAATTAGCTATCCAACGCATCTGATTTCTCCTTAATCAGAGTTTCGAGTAAAATGTTATGACTATTTTTACTTAAACCTGATGAATCTGTAAATTCTGGCGATCCGACGAATCATTTGGCGATCCACCAATTTGGACCACCAAAATACTTTGAGAAAGCTTAGAATCAGCCAAAAAGGGTGACCTAAGGTCCCCATTCGGTGTACCACTGAATGGTTCAGCGATGGAACCCCTAGACCACCGTTTTGGACGTCGAAACTCATCAAAACGTCATTTTTTTCAATTTTAATGATTATTTTACTTTATCAAATGGTATTTTTGATCTTTTACCCTTAATTAACTTCCCTAATCCTATCATATAGCCTAATAGCCTCTCATTAACCCATAACCCCTTAAAACATTAGATTTTTACGTTCAAAATTCTCCCAAAGAAGAGGCTAGGGTTCTTCATCTTCAAGTGCAAACACAGGGTTTCTTCAAAAGATTTTTTCTCTTCCAGGTATGTAAGGCTATCTAAAACATGGGAAGAGTTTTTCCATGTACCCCATGACCTGGATTAATTGAATTGTGAAGGTTTAGCCTCCATGAAAGTTTTCTTGAGAGTTTTTCCTAAAATCCTTGAATATTCTCACATGCTATTATAAAATTGATAATTCTGATGAGTTAATTTCTTGAATATATGAATTGCATCATTTTTAGTGGTGAGTCTTCCATTCTGGGTAGAATAGCCGAGTTTGATCTTTATTTGTTGAGATTTTATTTCACTTTACTTTCTAATTGAGGGTACGCGCAGGACTTGTCTTGGCCCCCGCCCTACTCCTATTTTAGAGGTGCCATTGGATGCTCATGCTATGTACCTATTTTGAGATGATGAGCTTTTATGGAGACTTATTCCTTAGTCCCTATTCCCTTTGTGATGTTATTTGATAATGTTGATGCTGATAGAAGGTGATGAAAGTCCTAATCCCTACTTTCACATAGCTTGAGTCATACTTACCCTCCCTTTAGTTATTGCTTGTTATGTGATTCATCCAAACCCCTTTCCCTTATTTATCCTCATAGCGGGAGTCTAAAACCTCGTTTTCATTAGAAATTATGTGTTTAATGCTTGCTTATGCTCCCGCAACCAAGGATGTGCAAAAGATATGCTAAGAGGCTTGTTTGAGTTACCCTCAGGTTTTCCATTCGTCGTGTCATGTCTAGGCCCTAGCTTGGATCGTGACATAAAGAAAATGTAAAAAGGTTTAGGTAAGGACTCTGTTGATGAAACAAAACCACAAATCAACTTGCATACCTTGATAGAGGAACTTGAAATTTGGGGGAAGAACCTTGAAACCCTAGTCTTGCCTTCCTTGTTCTTGAGAGTAGTTTGCCCTATAATATTTTGAGAGAATGGGAAATCAAAGGAATGAGATAGTCTTATAGGTCTTTAGGTCTGATTAGGGACTTAGGGAATATAAAAATGATGTAGTTATGGGCTTAGGATATGCGGAAAGGATGAAAATGCCCTTCATTATAATTACCTACTATTGGATTTGAACCAATGACTCCCGTCATATGAAAGCAGTACTCTAACATCTGGAAGATCTCCGAATCCCTCCTGCTTATATTAAAACTTTTCAAGGTCTGGAAGGGTGGAAAGTGAGGAAGAAAGAAATGTAGAAATAGAAAGAGCTTTTGGAATTAAGGGGACTAAACAGGAATAAGAGGGATCCACTGAAGAAGATCCTTCTCCTTTCTTTTTTCGAAAGAAAGGTAGGATCCGAACAAAATCGATGAAATAGAATTATTTTTCGTGGACTCAACCATGAGTCATGATTTAAGTCATCCTATTCTCCTTTTTCAACCTTCAGAGTTTGGTTGCTAACCTCCCAATCCACGAAACCCATTAATGAGTCGTAGATCGATCCACAAGTCATGGACAATCTCGTGGTATCCTCCCACACTTAGTTACATTTTCCATTCTTCGGGGGGCCATCTATGAATCCCAATCACATATCGTAAACACAATCATAGGTCTTCCTATTAGTCGTGGTTCGATTTCTAGAAACCCCAATGTTCCATCAACTCTGGACTTCATTACACTACTCCTTTCTATGGTTCGTATTTCCTTTACGATCTGTAAATGGCCCTCATAGACTCTTTTGACACTTAGGAAAATCTCAAATCCTTGATCCCCTATTAGCGAGTCTGGCCTATGACTCATGGATTGAAGCACGGGTCGTGAACTGGACTCGTGAATTGCCCCTGAACATTTCCAGTTTCACTTTTTCTATAATTTCTTGCATTCTAACTTGCGAGTCCTTACAAGAACCTCTTTGGATTACCACTGATTTTAGAAATAACATAAAAATCATCTTTATCTATCTAGATGAGTAAGGAATTAGGAGTGCAGTGGATGTTTAATTAGTCATTTGCTTCTTTAACTCAGTGTCTTGTATGCCTAGTATCTCGGTCAATGCAACATTATCTTCTTTAAACATATTCTAGACTCCTAGACTATTTTCATTATCATGCTTTTGCATTGGCAGAGACTGGTGCAAGTGAGACAATGATTTCAGCAAAACACGATCGAACTTGTTTTCGTTTTGACACTTCTTGAGCATCAAAGCCGAAGCTTGGAGGTTATCATGGTCACAAATTCAAGTTTCTCTTTTTTATCCTAAAGAAGTGATAACTTTCCCACAATGATCAAAGTTCATTGGAATTATAGCTTTATTCACACCTAGTCTTCACTGACTTCTATCATACTAACAGTTACCCTGTCATGATTAGGTAGAGAATTACTATTGACACTGGGTGTGACAGTTTGAAGAGTGACAATCCTTTGATATATCATGTCTTGAATTTTATGCTTTAAGTTGATGCAATTCTTGGTGGTATGTCTAAGGCCTCTTGAATGATAAGCACAGTGAAGATTGGACCTATAAATTTTATAATTTGACATTGATATTTTTTGGATGAATAGACTGTATCAGACCAACTACTTTCATTCTCTCAAAAAGTTGGATTCGACTTTCAAGCAAAGGAGTAAAGACTCGAGGAGTTTTCTTCATAGAATTTGGGAAAAGAATATAATAATCAATTATGAAGATAGAGGTACTTGACTGTATTTTGGAGGATTTTGGTATATAGGTGTTGGCATTTGAAAATCTGGATATTGTGGAGATTTGATAACTTAAAGCGGTATTTTGGTAATTTGCCAATGGAGCTTGGTAATTTGGAGGGATACTTTGATAATTTGGCCGTGAAGCTTAGAGATTTAGAGGGATACTATGGTAATTTAGAAATGGAGCTTGATAATTTGGATGGATATTTTAGTAATTTAGCAATGGCGTTGGGTAATTTAGAGGGATACTTTGGTAATTTGGTTATAGAGCTTGAAAGTTGTAGGGGTACTTTGATAATTTGATAATGGAGCCTGGGAATTCGATTGAATGGAGAAAAATTGGTAGAAATTTTGTAGAGCTTGGGGGTAGGTATTGGTTAGTGAATGCTTTCATCTATCGAATCTCGCATGTTTTGATCTTGGTTCAAATGAAATAGAGGAAACATCTTCTAGCTTCCTCCTCAATAGCCTTGGAGATTTAACTTGAGTAGCCATTTGGGTGATTTTTCTAGTCTTAAGACCATACTCGATAGCCTCCCCAACTTTAACTATCTCACCAAATTTTGCTCCTATAATGAGCAACATCTTATTAAAGTACTTTCGCTCTTGAATGCGTATAAAAACTTTGATAATCTCTTTCTCAATCATGGGAGGCCTAATCTTTACGACCTCTTTTCTCAAACAGTAAGCATATTCCCGATAGATTTCGGCGGACTTCTGTTCGATTCTCTCCAACGAGTATCAATTGGGAATGATTTCTATGTTGTTAGCAGATCTTTCAATGAAGTCATTAACCAAAGTATTCTAACTCAACCGTTATTTCATTTCCCGAGAAGTAAGCCAAACCAAAGTTTCTCCACCTAGACTTTGGCTAAAGAGCTACATTAATAGAGCCTTATTTTTCTCATCTCTTACGAGTTGGTCATAGTAAGCTTCAGACGAACTAAAGGATTGTTGTCTCTATTAAAAGTGTCGAATTTTGGTACTTTGTACCCTTTAGGGAGGTCCAAATCCGAATGAATGTATAGATCTTCATAATTCAATCTTACAGAGTCGGGGGTATGGTAAAACTCCTTTATTACTTATGCAATCTCTTTCTCATGCTTTGCTTAATCATTTTCTCTTTGCTCTCTACTCTTTATCCTTCTCCTCATAGAGGTTGGGTTCGAAATATTTGATGAGGGAAAGGTATAATTTTGATAGTGTTGGGATATGAAAAATAGCTTATAGAGGTGCAGGTTGACTAGTAAGTGAATTTTGAACATTTGGATCAGGTTTCTGATATATGAGCGAATGATGACGTCCATTCATACTTATTTATAGAAGTATGGACGATTGTTAACAATATATTTACCCAACTATGAGACGGGGTCGAACCTATAGAGATTGGGAGTTGCTCAGTTCTAACCTTAGAGTAATCAATTGAACTAATTAATGATAGTCATTTTAAAATTGATTTGAAATATAACTAATTTTAACGATTTAACTAAAACAAATGGATGGAGACATATCAGGGATATGCGTAATTGAATGTAATTTTAATACATGGGTCTCTAATATTGAATCCTATGGTTAATTTACTTTTGGATAGGCTAGAGCTTGTAACTATAATTACGTTTAAGTCAATTATGGCGTATCAATATGGATCGGTTAAGACTTCATACGCGATTCACATAAGAGCCGAAGGAACTTGTGCAAATATGCAACTAAACGAGCTAATACCTTAGTCGATTGAACTCTATTATGGAATTCAATCCCATCACGTGATACCCAAGACTATTGCATAATCCTTCCATTTCAAATACTCACTTTCATGCAATATTCAAAGATATAAACATGAATCTTAGTTTGCAACCATATATTTACAAATATAGGTGAAAGAAAATGCAAACCCAAATCAAATTAGCACATAAAACTTAATCAAATCAGAAACCCATAGTGAGAAATCAATATTCAGCTACTAAGCACATCCCCAACATGGGGTTTTTAACCACTCTAAAAATAAAATTACCAAAAGGATTATCGATGACAATAAGTTCTGGAATTCAAAGGAAAATTGATGGCAAATCCTCTTCTCCTCTACAATTCTTCACCCTCAAGTCAAGTACAAACCCTTCGATCTAAGCCAAAAGTATTTTCTAATGAATGTACCTCTTTCTCTCCAAAATGTCTAAGTGCAATACCAAAGATCTCAGTGTGTACCCTTTAAAAAGACCTCATCCTTTTCTTTTATACTTCAGACGAAAATATCTTTAATTTCTTGATGATTCACCATTCGACGGTAAAAGTCAACCATCACCGAACACATTCAGCGATTTGCCGAATGTGCACGAGACCACCTTTTTGAACCATTTTTAAGATCCTGGATTTTGTGATATTAGGCGATGGAACTGTGCATTGCCGAATTGATTTGGAAATCCATTAAACTGTGACTTTTGTCACCTTTACAAACCTCAATTATCCATTTCTTCATTCACAGTTTCTGTGAAATTAGGTGATGATACTATTGGTCGCTAAGTTGATTTGGCAGTCCACTGAATTAGGATTTTCATCATCCTTTTTCACCTTGCACTTAGGGTTGGACAATGTAATAAAAGGCCGTCAATTACAACATTTGGCACACCACCGAAATGTTCAGTGACGGCCGATTTTCGCCACTTTTTTGGCAATTTTGTCGCTTTTATTCTAGTTTGCTAATATTTCTTCCTTCATGCATCTCCTTCCTTATGTTTAGCATCAAACACACATTTTAATTAATAATAAGGCCAAAGAATACATTAAAATAACATTTTATGCAATTTAAGCCCTGTATGAGTCCAACGTGCGGATTCATCGGGGAATATATATGAGAATTGTTAAAAGTTAGGCTTTGTAAATGAGGTGGTGTTGGGTGTGATGAGCTAGCATGAGATGGGTTAGGAGTGGTTAGGCCAACGACAGAAGTCTTTTGGATAGAAATAATAATCAAATTTTTAGAGCATGTTCGGTAGTTGGGTTCGAGGGAGATAAGTGGAGTGGGGTCTTCTGCCATCTAGAATAGGAATGTTAGTTCTGATGGCTAGATTCACCAATTCTTGTGTCTTTTGTATCTCAATCCTTATTTAAACAACTTGTTGCATCAGTTGTGCAATCAACTTATTCTGTTCAGCAATGACAAAGTCCATCACAGTAACTTCGGTTTTATCAATGTCTTCACTATTTTCAGCCTTTTTTCTTTGCCTTTCGATAGAGTTTGATCAGAGAAGGAATCTTTGGAATTCTGAGACCTCATGAAGTATAGATGTCCAGTCATTTTTTCAACATAGATCAATTAAAATAACTTGTTGAATAAAAAATAACTCAAAAGAAAAAAAATGTTAGTCATTTTCATTATATATTATACAATATATCACACAAAAAAGACAACACATAATAGTTGCTTTGTTCGAAGACATACTAACCCATGGATATAGAAAAAATGATTTGTAATGACCTAGTTGTTCATTTTTGGTCTTACCAATACAAATTACTAGTTTATCCTTTCGTACGTTACTTTACGCCTATTTTGAACTATTTGAATGGTTGGAATTGAAATTCTGTTTTTTTAAAATTAGAAATGTGAGTTTTGGCATTTTTAAAAATTTAAGTTGTTAAAAAAGTGAGTATCCATGCCATTCTGAGTTTCAGGTGTCGAATCATGGATCTAGCAATTCCTTTATTTCCAGAACGTCAAAACTAAACTATAGGAAGTTGCAGAACTGAATTCGGAGTTAAAATAAAGTTTTTAGCTCCAAAGTTGCATTTTTAGTCATTTTCGAAATCAAAGTTTGACTTTGGTTAATATTCGGAGTTTGAAAGCTCTGATACGAATTTCAATAGTTCCAATAGTTTTGGATGATGAAACTAACACCAGAAATAATCTCGTCAAAATTTTTAGAGTTACCAAGAACAGTTTTGGTATTTTGAGTTTTGAACTAGTTTATTTGATTTGCATTGGTAAATGTGTTGTGGAGACATCAAAAATATATTTTGATTCTTCCATTGAGTCTAGATAGTTGTTTATGGTATGGATACATATTTGGTTTGGGAAATTCTGATTTTGAAGCCTATTCCGAATTTTCGTTGTTGGTTGTTCTCAACTGGTACAATTTCTATTGCAGCCCATATTAGTATTCTGCATTCGCACCCTGGGCTTCGCGTTTGTGGAGGATCACCTGATCCTTATCCGCGTTCGTAAACAAGGGCCCCGCATTCACGGAGCATCGTTAGACCCTCACCCTCCGCGTTCGCGGGACCCCACCCGCATTTGCGAAGCACATTTTACCTGAACAGTTTTAAAACCTGAGAATCACCATTTTTATTCCATTTTCAAACTTATCAAGCTTTTTGGGTAATTTTGAGAAGAGTTTTTAGAAGATTTAACTTGGGTAAGTGTTTCCAACACTATCTTGACCATTTTTCACGAGTTTCATCTTGATTTTGTCTTGAATTACATGATTTTGAACGTCCAAAATTTGAAATTTTTGGTGTTTGATTTTGAAACTTTAAATGAGGATTTCTCACTCAATTGGAACTCAATTTTTATGGGATTTTCGCCCACGAATTCCATTTATGTGTAGGGCTTGATTTTAAAGTCAATTTTTAGATTTAGGAACTTTGAATTTTAGCCCTAATTTTGGTTATTTTGTCCCTAAGCCTAATTCATGCCAATATGGGTATCAAAATATATCTCTTGATGCGTAGTATCTATTTTTCATAGTGATTGATTGATTCGAGGACCATTTGGAGGCTTGAGTTGATTGAAAGCTTGTCTGAGTGCGGTTTTATAACGTCTGGTAAAATAACCAAAATATCCCTAGAGGAGAGAGGTGTGCACAACGCGTCTTCTGATGCTCGGATGGCAAATCCGAGGTCGGATTTGTGATCACCGTGCAAAATTGAGTAAGAAAAAGGTCTCGGTCGATTTTTAGAGCAACCGAGTCAAAAGATAATTTTTCGTTCTGAGACGCAAAACAGTGAGGATCCGCGACAGAACCACTTCGCGGATCCATTGCGGAGAGGGACTTATCTTTTTCCAAAAAAATTTCGATAGGATTGGGAAAACTCGTTAAGAAACCTTTTTGCCTAAAATGAATTGTTTGTGACCAGTCTGTGTCGCGGACTAGGTTACTTCGTGATTGGTAAATTTCTAAAGATTTTTAGGGGCATTCTGGTCCATTTCTAACACTTTCTAAACCCCATATACGACTAATATATGTCGTTTTCACAAAGAAAGGGTTCCAAAACCCATCTTACATTCTCTTCCTAGCAAAATCATCAAGTTAGGGCTTGAAGAGAGTAGAGGAGAATTAAGGTTGAAGAGTCAAGAGGAGATTTCCAAGGGGACTTGTGTTCTTCTTCATCCCAGGTATGTAAGGCTAACCTAAAGCATGGGATTGTTTTTCCATGTGCCTTCTTTGATTGAATTGAGTCTATGGTTGAAGATAATGAATTTATATGTGGAAATCCTTGAGTATTCTACTAAGGTTTTACTTATTTCATGTATCTTTCCTAAATTGATGATCATTACAAACTTAATTCACTGCATAATTATTTTCATGAATGATTTCACAAAAATCTATGCTTATCTTACTAAAGACTGCAAGAATGAACTTAGGAGATGAGTCTAGAGCCTTGAAAATGATGATGTCTTTGATGTTTGTGATTGTGGTCCAAATTATTGAGTGTTGATGAGAATGATGTTCTTGAGTCTTAAAAAGCTTGAAACTTAATTTAAAAAAATATTTCGAGTCTACGAATTGATGTTGATGAGATGAGTTGATGTTGATGAGACGAGTTGATGTTGATGTACTATGTAGGGGTGGGTCCGTAAAATCAAAAATCGAAAAACCAAACTGAAACCAATCAAAAAATACCAAAAAAGCACCGAAAAAAATCAAAACCGAACACAAAAAATCGAAACGAACTAATTTTATGTGATTTTTGTTTCGGTTTTGGTCTTCTAAAACTGAACACCATCAAAAAACCGATTTTGCTATACTACGTCGTTTATACTTTATAGGCTACATGACTAAGAAAGAAAGTCTTTCTTGTTGCACGAAAGAGACATAGATTTGAAGCTTCCAAGGAGAAGTCTTTTGGCTACTGTCACCTGCAACTAATTGATACTTCAAGTAGTATTTGATAATTGTTTGATAATTTCTTTTGGCTACACACAATTGACTTGAACCTTCCAAGGAGTATTTGATAATTGTTTTTCTAGAACATATATTTAAAATTTTCTTGGTGATAATTGTAGTTCTTATATTGTAATAATTGTACTAATCCAAACGTTACTCTTTACCAATTGTTTAGCATATCTATACAATGATATGTCTCTACTCAACATATTATTTTACTTTAAAAATTATTTTTAAAAACCAAAAAAACAGAAGATTGAACCAAAAAAATGAACCGAAAAACCAATGGTTTATTTTTTTTGGGCAAAATCAAATTGAACTGAACTGCCAGATTACCTTCCGTTCTGTCTTTGGTTTTAGGGAAAAACCAAACCGCAAAAACCGAAGCCACCCCAGTACTATGTCCCTATGGGAGTGATGATGAGAAATCTCGATGATGTTTTATGAGCAAGTAAAGTTCAGGGAGGAGTATTAGGCACCGAAATAGGTGAGAGTGAGGCCTGCTCAAACTCATTAACTATGTGGCCCGCGTACGAGAGGATCGAACCGTAAAATGGATGTTTCCTTTGTCCCAAAAGAGGAATGATCTTATTTATTATAGATCCACTAATAATGATGTCCTTTACCCCGGGCAGGGTTCTGGATGGATGTGGCAACAGCATCGCTTCGTTGTATCATCATCGGCTCATAGGTGATGGTTGTCGGTTAGAGAAACTCCCAGTTAGGTTCTACATTAATAGTACTCTGATGTTGATGTGATGGTATGAGTCTTGATGAATGTTTATGATTTGCTGTCTACTCTTATTCCTTAATTTAGACGGGCATTGGTCCTTCGAGTTGAGTCGAGTTGAGTTGAGTTTCCTTGAGACGAATCTAATGTATTGATGATGTTGAGATGAGATGTTGATGGGTCATTTGTCTACTCTTTACTCTTGCTTTAGATAGACATTTGACATTCTGACAGATTATGATGTTGAGTTGATGTTATCCCTATATTATTTTGTCTATATTGTTATATTCATCCATCTTACATTCCATACATTCCATGTACTGATGTCATTCGGCGTTGTATCATTTCATGATACAGATACAGGAGGTAGAGGACTTCAGTAGATGCATAGTTGCGGTTCGGAGATTTCTAATTTCAGTCATTTGTGAGCCCTTTTTGCTATCCGAAGGAGCCTTCCTTTCATTATCAGTTATTTTATTATTTATTGAGTTGGGTAGCCATGGCCTGTCATGGTACAATCTTAGACAGTTGAATCAAGGTAGAGGCTTCATAGACATGAGTTGAGGTTTGATGTTGGGGTCTTTCCCTCTTGGAGTTGAGTTCGTAATCTTATTCACTTATCATAGATGTTGAGACTGAGTTTGTTGGTCATTGGCCCTTTTTATTGATGTACAATGATTGATATAGCTCATTGCCTTATTTATTATTTCCGCTACGCTTGATGTTGAATGACTGTCTTGCGATCGAGTGGTTCGCTTGGGGACTAGCAATAGTCTCTAGGTGTCGGCCACGCCTAGGGTACCCTCCCTGGGCGTGACAGCTTTCAACATTGAGGTAGGTTTGGCTAATCTTTTTAGGACTGGATTTGAGTTATTGAGCATACTTATGTGATAATTTTGAGATGTAGATTTAATTATGAGATTCTGACTTGATATGATTAAAATTGATGTGAATATGATGTCGGCTAAACCGAATATTGAGTAAATGGCGATCATATTAATAAATTGAGATGGAATCATGAGATTTGAAGTTATATGAATATCATTAAGATAATATGAGACTTGAAATAAATTTGGGATAATCTTGTGGCTAGTTGATGATGAATGTGGTGAATTTGAGAATTTTAGGCCTATTTGGGGTTCTTGTGGTGCATGTTTCATTGACATTTTGATTATTGATGGGTTAGTAATGCTATGAGGTAATGATAGCCCATTGGTAATGATTGGCATACATGGTATAGCCTTGATATAATAATTGTTGCACCTATCCTATATTGACTAGTTGCATTGGTATGCACATATCTCTTACTAGATCAATTGCATTGGTATGCGCTCATCTCTTACTTGATCAGTTGCATTTGTATGCACATTTATCGTATTGACTAGATGTATTAGTATGCATCTCTTACTTGATTAGTTGCATTCTTACGCACATATCTTCCACTGGACTGGGTGCATTGGTATGCATAAATTTTATTTCTAATTGGGTTGTATTGATATGCACATGTGTTACATATGATTGGTTGCATTGGTATGCATACATTTAATACATGATTGGATGCATTATTATGCATACATCTATTCACATTTTTATCATATGAGGCATTATGATCCATGCCGAAACAGTGGTTATGGCCTGTGATGCTTTGAGACAGCCCATTATGAGGCCCACAACACCTAGAGATACTTCTAATTATGGCCTGCGACGCCTTTTATATATTTGAGTACATGGCCTACGATGCTTCGGGGTTCTATCTTGCAGCTTCAGCTCAATAGATGTGTACATCATCCCTACGATAGTCGTGATTTCACTTCATACATGACCTCCGACACTATTGCATTTATGCATTGCATCATTAGATTGGCTCACCATCTGTAATTTCCATTGTTCATGATTTTATTGTATTATGTACTAACCTTTTTTATGGAGGTGATAGGGTTCTTCGTTATTACATACTTTTTCAATTTGTCTTACCTAGTTGGTTGAACCTACTTGGTACATTTCATTGTACTCACCCCTACTCCGTTTCATCCCTGCAGATCGAGCACAAGGCCCGCACAGGAGAGCTGATTCACTCTAGTTGATCTTCGTTGCATCTATCTAGATCCTTCCGATTGGGCTTAGACTTCAAGTTACAGTGGGTCTTAGGATTTTCTATATTATTTCCTTACAGACTTTGTATCAGATATTATTTCATGAGACAACAGTATACCTTATGCTGAGACAGTTGTATTTACTCTTTTGTACTATTTTTAGATGTTCTTGTACTCATAACTCCAGGTTTTGGGAGATTTATATGCTATATGAGTTGTTTCTGCTTTATTTTATCTTTCTTTAGTCAAGATCCAATTTTGGGTCGTAACAAGTTTGGTATCATAGCTCTAGGTTTGTTGGGCTCGTTTGTCAAGAGTAGGGCGTCTAGTAGAATCTCGCGGATCAGTGTGTAGACGTCCACGCCTATCTTCGAGAGGCTACATGATATTTAATAAGAAAAGCTTTCACATCTTGCTTCTATTCCTGTGTTTCTTTTCATTACCCATTTTAAAAGTGTCTAATCTACTCTTTCTACATCGATACCGATTACTAGATCCTGTCGATCAGTGGAGAGCTCGAAGCAGTTGATGTGGCTCCCACTTGAGGTTGAGGCAAAGTTCGAGATAGGGCCAGGGACCGAGTCATCAGTAGAGGTGCAGCTCCGCCTAGGGGCAGACTTGATCAGCTTATCCAGAGCTTACGTATGAGCTAGTGGGGCCTACAGATCCTATTCCACTACCCTCAGCCTCAGAGAATACACCCTCGGTTAAGGACTTACTCTTGAGAGAATTGGCTAGATTGGAGGGAGCACTTCCCCGCCAGCTACTGTTGATGTACCGATTTCTACAAAAACGGTTGGTCATTCTACAACCCCGTTCGAGCTAGTTATGATTAATGTTGGTCCTTCTATAGTTCTGGCAGATTCTTCTATGACTGTCATGGTACCGCCTCAGACATCTAGGTTGAGTTTGGGTTCTCAATTGCAAGGTTTGGATGTTGCTCCATCTATTGCACCTCTCTTGTTTATGGTGCCACCATCTTCATTTAGCCAAGAAGAGCTTTAAGAGGTTTATGTGGTTGGCTCCTCCCCGATTTGATAGCACCCCTAGCGATAGAGCCTATGATTTTCTATTAGAGTGCCAGGATTAGTTGTGCAACCTGGCTATTCTTGAGTCGCATGGGGTTACATACACTTCATACCAGTTCATCGGCCTTGCCAAGGAGTGGTGGAGGTCAGTTGTAGCTCATAGACCTATTGGATCTCCAGTTATGACCTGGGGACAGTTCATCGAGATATTTTTGGAGAGGTTTGTGCCATACAGCCTCCAAAACAATTGTTGGGATGAGTTTGATAGGCTACAGTAAGGTTCTATGTCCGTTTCTGACAATGAGACTAGATTTCACACATTGTCTAGATATGCCTAACCAGTATTCCTACTGAGTTCAAGAGGATTTGACGATTTGCCAAGGGTTTGGCAAGGTATCCTTAAGAGGCTATAGCTTTTTTGGTGTTGGATGGGGGAACTTTCCATAGTGTTGTTGATCATGTTTGTATGATAGAGCGCATCAGGAAGGATAGACAGGGTGGTGGGAAGAGGTTCTATTGACATGGAGAATTTAGTGGGCACCCGCCACGGGACTAAGAGATCCACAGGCAGGACCATCAACGCCGAGCATTTCAGGTAGCTCTTCTAGCATCTTGTAGTGTTGATAGATCAAGATCTACTTAGGTAGGTAGTGAACCCAGATATGGTGGCTTTCCAGGGCAGCTATCTCAAAGATAGGAGACCAGGGATTATTGTCATTGTAATGAGATTGGACACATGGCTCATCGTTATCCTCACCATGTACCTTCTCTCAAACTTCAAGTTCTCAGCCAGCTCGTCCAGCTCTAGCATGGGTACTCGGGGATACACCTCAGGCTATAAGAGGTGGTGCGAGAGGAGGTCATAGTATAGTGAGAGATGGTGCTCATGGTGGCCCACAGGCTAGTGGTGGGCATAGAATTTGTTATACTATTCTAGATAGAGTTGAGGCAGGGGCCTCTGATGCAGTCATCACAGGTATGGTCCCAGTGTGCCACCATTCAGCTTCAGTTTAATTTTATCCAGGCTCTACTTCCACCATTCAGCTTCAGTTTAATTTTATCCAGGCTCTACTTATTCCTATGTGTCGGACTATTTTACTTCTGATATTGATATTATGTGTGAGTTGTTTGCCGAGCCTATTTGTGTTTCCACCCCGATAGGTGAATCATTAGTGGTGAATCAGGTGTATCGAGGTTGTGTTGTGACTTTTATGAGAAGAGATATAGTTGTTGATTTAATATTATTGGATATGGTTGACTTCGATATGATATTGGACATGGATTGGTTGTCACCTCATCATGTTATTTTTTACTATCCTCGAGAATAGTAACCTTATCTTGCCCCGACTTGCCTCAGTTAGTATGGACTGGAGCACTTAGCTTCTATCCTAAAGGCATTATTTCTTATATACATGTTTGTCGGCTGATGGGGAAAGGGTTTTTGGCATATTTAGCTCATGTTGGGGTTGTTTCTCAAGAGTCCTCATCATTGGAGACTACCAGGGTTGCTAGAGAATTATGGATGCAGTTTCGACTGATTTGCCTGGCGTTCCTCTGGATCGTGATATTGAATTTGCTATTGATATGTAGAGCCTGGAACTAAGCCCATATTTATTGCCCCTTATCGGATAGCTCCAGCTGAATTAAAGGAGTTAAAGGAACAATTGGAGGACTTGTTGAAGAAAGGCTTTATTCGTCTGAGTGTATCTCCCAGGGGCGCTCCTGTATTATTATAAAGAAGAAGTATGGCATTATGCATATATTGACTATTATCAACTTAAGAAAGTGGCCATCAAGAATAAATATCCTTTGCCTCGCGTTGATGATCTTTCTGACCAATTGTAGGGTACCTCGGTATTCTCTAGGATTGACTTGAGATCTTCTTATCATCAGTTGAGAGTTCGGGAGTGTGATATCTGAAGACAGCTTTCAAGACTCCTTATGGACATTATGAGTTCGTGGTTATGTCATTTAGGTTGACTAACGGCCCAGCTACTTTTATAGAGTTGATGAACCGAGAGACCTATTTAGACATCTTTGTGATTATGTTCATAGATGATATCTTGGTATATTCCAAGAGTGAGGCAGATTATGTTCAGCACTTGCACCGTACTTCAGAGATTGAGGGAAGAGAAGTTGTATGCAAAGTTCTCAAAGTCCGAGTTTTGTCTTGAGTTTGTTGCATTTCTTGGCCATGTTGTGTCAAAAGAAGGTATTATGGTCGATCCGTCCAAGGTAGCAGCCATTCGTGAGTGGGCTAGACCTACTTTCATGACTGAGATTTGGATTTCCTTGGTTTAGTGGGGTATTATCAGTGTTTTGTTCAAGGTTTCTCATCTATAGTAACCATGTTGACTAGATTGACTCAGAAGGCTATGGCATTTTAGTGGTCAGATGATTGTGAGGTGAGCTTCCAAAAGCTCAAGGATTTTTTTACTTCAATACCTATTCTTGCTTTACCCGAGGAGGGAGTTCCATTTGTGGTATATTGTGATGCTTCTGGCATGGGCTTGGGTGGTGTATTGATGCAGAGGGGAAAGGTGATAGCCTATGCTTCTGGGCAGGTGAAAGTGCATAAGAGAAACTACCCTACCCGTGACTTAGAGTTGGCCGCGATTGTGTTTATGTCGAAGTTGTGGCGACATTATCTTTATGGGGTGCATTATGAGATATTTACTAATCACCGGAGTCTCAAATACATCTTTTCTCAGCTTAATTTGAACATGAGACAGCATAGGTGGTTGGAGTTGCTTAAGGACTATGACATCTCTATTCAATATCACCCCGTAAAGGCCAATATGGTGGAAAATGCTTTGAGCCGAAAGACTACTAGTATGGGGAGTTTGGCATTCTTGAGGGATGAGGAGAGGCCCTTAGCTTTGGAGGTTCAATCACTTGCTAGATAGATGGTTCATCTGGGTATTTCTCCTCCTCGGAGTATTTGGCGTTTGTATAAGCTAGATCCTCTTTGTTCGATCAGATATGTGCTCATTAGTTTGAGAATCCCAGTTTATGCATGATTCATGATAAAGTGATGAGAGGTGAAGCCAAGTCGGCTATTATTGATTCTGATGGTACTTTGAGGATAAATGGTAGAGTTTGTGTGCCTAAAGTTGGGGATTGGGTGAGATTGATATTAGAAGAAACCCATTGTGCTAGATATTCCATCCATCCGAGCGGGGCTAAGATGTATCATGACCTAAACCAGCCTTATTGGTGGTTTGGTACAAGGAGGGACATAGCTGAGTTCGTGGCCACATGTTTGAATTATCAACATGTCAAGTACGAGACCCAAAAACTTGATGAATTGATACAAAGGATGCCCATTCTCAAGTGGAAGTGGAAGAGAGTGACTATGGATTTTGTTACAGGTCTGCCCACGGCCTTGGACAAGTTTGATTTAATTTAGGTGGTTGTTGATTGTTTGACCAAGTCAGCACACTTCTTACCGATAAAGACTAGCTACAGTATGGAGCAGTTGGCTAGGTTATATATCCGAGACATTTTCAAATTGTATGGTGTACCAGTGTCGATAGTATCAAACAGAGGGTTTGTGTTCACCTCCTATTTTTGGCGGGTTTTACAGCATGGTTTGGGTACTAGAGTAGATTTGAGTTCAGTTTTCCACCCCCAAACTGATGGTCAGTCAAAGCGCACCATTCAAGTGTTGAAGGACATGCTTAGGGCCTGTGTTATTGATTTTGGCGCCTGGTGGGACAAACACTTACCATTGGCAAAGTTCGCATATAACAATAGTTATCATTCCAGCATCCAGATGGAACCATTTGAGGCCTTGTATATCTGGAGGTGTAGATCACCCATTGGATGGTTTGATTCAGGTTCAGCTGAGGTAGTAGGTGTTGATTTGCTTCAGGATTCCATGGATCGGGTCTGTTTGATTCAGAGTAGACTTTTGGTAGCCTAGAAGAGCTATGCTGATAGGAGGGTTAAGCCTCTTGAGTTCTCTATTAGTGATAGTGTTTGGCTAAAAGTTTCACCCATGAAGGATGTGATGAGATTTAGGAAGAGGGGAAAGCTTAGTCCCAGATTAATTGGCCCATTTGGAATTTTGAGGACAGTTATTGAGGTAGCCTATGAGCTGGCTCTACCATCGAGATTAATCTTTTGTTCATCCTATTTTTCATGTTTCTATACTCTGTCCGTACATTCCAGATGAGTCCCATGTGCTTTCTTATGACTTTGTTTAGTTGGGTCCAGATTTGTCCTTCGAAAAAGAGCCCATAGCAATATTGGATAGGCAGGTCTGGAGATTGAGATGCAAAGATATACTTTTTGCGAATGTTTAGTGGCGGTACCGTTCTATTGATAAGGCTACTTGGGAGTTGGAGTCTGACATGCGGGCCAGATATCCCAGCCTTTTTGAGGCTTCAAGTACTTCATTTTCTTTATGTTTCAAGACAAAATTTATTTTTATTAGTGAATGATGTAATGACCTGGTTGGTCATTTTTGGCCTTATCTGTGAAAATTACTATTTTACCCTTTTGTAAGTAACTTTGGGCATATTTTGAACTATTTGAATAGTTGGAACTAATATCCTAAGTTTTAAAAACTAGAAATATGAGTTTTGGCATTTTTAGTAATCTAAGTTGTTAAAAAAGTGAGTTTTTGTACCATTCTAAGTTTTGACTACTGGATCATGGATTCATCGATCTCTTTAGTTCCGAAACATCAAAACTGAACTATAGGAAGTTGCAGAACTGAATTCAGAGTTAAACGAGGTTTCTAGGCCCAAAGTTGTATTTTTAGTCGTTTCTGAAACCAAAGTTTGACTTTGATAAGCATTCGGAGTTCGAAAGCTCATATCAGAATTGACAGTTCCAGTAGTTTTGTATGGTGAAACTAACGCTAGAACTGGTCTCGTCAAAATTTTTGGAGTTACCAAGGACAGTTTTGGTATTTTGAGTTTTAAACTAGTTTATTTGACTTGCATTTTTAAATGTGTTATGGAGACCTCGAAATCAAATTCTGATTATTCTGTTGAGTCCGGATCGCCGTTTCTGATATGGACACATATTTGGTATGTGAAATTCTGAATTTGGATGAGTTCCAAGTACCTATTCCTAGCTTTCATTGTTGGTTGTTTTAGCTGGTGCAGTTTCTAGTGCAACCAATATTAGTACTCCACGTTCATGCCCTGGGCTTCGCATTCTTGGAGAATCACCTAATCTTTATCCGCGTTCACAAACAAAGGCTCCGTATTTGCGGAGCATTATTAGCCCCTCACCCTCCGCATTCGCAGGACCCCACCCTCATTCGCGGAGCACATTTTACCTGAACAGTTTTAAAACTCGAAAATCACCATTTTTATTCAGTTTTCGACCTTATCAAGCTTTTTAGGGAATTTGCAGAAGAGGTTTTAGAAGATTTAACTTGGATAAGTGTTTCCAACACTATCTTGATCATTTTCCACGAGTTTTGTCTTGAATTTCATGATTTTAGATGTCCAAAATTGGGGATTTTTGGTGTTTGATTTTGAAACTTTAAATGAAGATTTCTCACTCAATTGGAACTTGATTTTTATGAATTTTTCACCCACGAACTCCATTTTTTGTGTAGGTCCTAATTATAAAGTCAATTTTTAGATTCGACAACTTTGAAATTTAACCCTAATTTTGATCATTTTGACCCTAAACCTAATTCATGCCAATATGGATATCAAAATACACATCTTGATGCATAGTATCTATTTTTTATAGTAATTGATCGATCCGAGGATCGTTTGAAAACTTGAGTTGATTGAAAGCATGTCTGAGTGCGGCTTCAGCATCGAGGTAGGTTTGGCTAACCTTTTTGGGACAGGATTTGAGTTATTGAGCATGCTTATGTGATAATTGTGAGATGTAGGTTGAATTATGAGACTATGACTTGATAAGATTGAAATTGATGTGAATATGATATCGGTTACGCCGAAAATTGAGTAAATGGCGAACCTATTGATGAATTGAGATGAAATCGTGAAATTTTAGGTAATTTGGATATCATTAAAATAATATAAGACTTGAGATAACTTCAGGATAGTGTTGTGGCTACTTGATGATGAATACGGTGAATATGCGAATTTTGAGCCTATTTGGGGTTCTTGTGGTGCCTGTTTCATTAACATTTTGATTATTGATGAGTTACCAATGATATGAGGCAATTATGGCTTAGTGGTAATGATTGGCATCATGGGCGGATTTACCCTTTGCCGAGGGGTGTCAAGAGACACCCCTTCATTGGAAATTACACTATGTAGATAAGTCAAATTTTAATTTTACACCAATATAGATTAAATTTGATACCTCTTTGCACAAGGTGAATAATTGGTTTAGTGGTTCAATGGTTGTTGGATTTCTGGTTTGATGTCCAGAGTTCAAATCCCAATTAGTGGTTTTAAATTTTAAGCGGTTTTTCCCTTAATTAATTGCTGTGCTTTTCCCTTTTTTTAAAATTAGCGTTTTTTTCCTAACTACTGCATTTTTTTCTTTTTTCTTAATTTGTATTTTTTTTAACTTATTTTACTGTTGTGTTTTTTCCCGTATTTAACTGCTGGGTTTTTTCACTTTGTTTTTTAATAACTAAAGTTTTTTTTCTAATTTTTAAATGATTGACTTGAATTAAAATAGGCTATTTGACTTTAATATTTTAGCTTTAAAAAAATATATACTTTTAGGGATTTAACAAATCCCCAATATCAAAATCCAAGAGGAACAAGGGAACAACAACAGTCAACAGCCATCCTTCTACGCTCCACGACTCCAGACTCTTCATTCTCGTCCAACTCGGCTTGTTATAGTCATGGCATCAACAATAGGTTCCTCATTTCACCTTGTATTTATATTTTTCTTGTGTATTTTGTTGTTGGATTGCTACCTCCTCCTCCTCCTCCTCCTTCTTTTTTCAATTTTTTTCATAAATAATAAATATTATGATGCCTTATTTGTGTTTACTTGTGTTATTCATGATTCATGATTAATTTGTTGTTTGCAATTATATATATTTCTAATAAAAATTGTATTTACAATTCAGTCTTAAAAATCATTGAAGAAATATTTTTCTCAAGTACCCAAATCAAATTTGGCTTCTAATAATCAACATACATGGGAAGAATATGCCAACCAATTGGAAGTCTAAGTACCATTACATACACTCAAAGACAAGATATTGATTTAAGTACTTTAGAATTTGATCCAGCGAAAAGCATTCCAATCTTGAGCTATCATCTAAATGATCGTGATGTAATTAGGAGAGCATACCTTCAACAAGGTCCTTGTCAACCTAAGAATCATATTTTTTCTCAAACAAATTTTCATGGAGATATGCATCGTTTTAATCCTAAGTGGTTTAAAGAGTATCATGATTGGTTGGAATATAGTGTAAGTTACGATGTGGCATATTGTTTGAATTGCTATTGGTTTAAAAATGATAACATTCTTCAAGGTGGAGGTGAAGTATAATCTACTATCGGGTTTACGAGTTGGAATAAGAAGAAAAGTTTTGATCAACATATTGGTGGGCTGAATAGCATTCATAATCAAGAAAAAAAGAAAAGTGAAGACCTAATACGACAAGAACAATCTATTGTATCTCCATTTGAGAGACAATCCGATCAAGTTAAGCATGAGTAGTGGCTTCGTTTGTCTGCCTCAATTGATATAGTATAAGGCTTCTTTTGAATCAAGGATTTGTATTCGGGGTCATGATGAATCTAAATCATCACTTAATAGAGGTAATTTTCTTGAAATTTTCTCATGGTATGCAAAACACTGTAATAAAATTTATGATTATGTATTGGATTGTGCTCCTCAAAATGACCAAATGACTTCTCCAATGATTCATAAAGATATTGTGACCGCATGTAAGATAGAAACCATTAAAGCTATCATTGAGGAATTAAATGGTGACTATTTTGCTTTATTGGTTGATGAATCTCTTGATATATCACGTAAGGAGCAAATGACTATTGTTTTACGATATGTTGATCAAATGGGATATGTGATGGAGCGATTGATTGATATTATACATGTTAAAGATACTAGTGTTTTATCTTTAAAAGAGGCAATTGTTAA
Source organism: Solanum rostratum (assembly GCA_029948455.1). Taxonomy (NCBI): domain Eukaryota; kingdom Viridiplantae; phylum Streptophyta; class Magnoliopsida; order Solanales; family Solanaceae; genus Solanum; species Solanum rostratum. The sequence goes on from CM057049.1 coordinate 26,021,612, forward strand.
TGTACTTTCTCAACATTCATTGAGTCTATCTTACGCGTGTGGAAAATGTTATGATGGGGCAAGTAATATGCAAGGTGAAATGAATGGTCTTAAAATGTTAATTAGGTAAGAAAGTGTCTCAGCTCATTCTATTCATTGTTTTGCTCATCAACTTCAATTAACTTTTGTTACAGTTTCTAAAAAATGCATTCAAGTGGGAGAGCTTGAATTATTGGTTTCAAATATTTTGACTATGTTGGGAGCTTCTTTTAAGTGTATGGACGAATTTTGAGATTCTCAAAAGAAAAGAATTCAAGAGGCACTAGATACGGGTGACCTTACAACCAGGACCGGTTTGCATCAAGAACTTAGTCTTATAAGAGCCAGTGATACTCGTTCGGGATCTCACTATAAATCATTTAGTAATTTTATTCTTATGTTTGGCTCTGTTATTGATGTTCTTGATGCACTTGTTGTTGATACATATTCTATAGATGAAAGAGCTAAGGCACCAAGATATTTGAAGCTTGCCAAACATTTAAGATTGCTTTTATGTCACATTTAGTGAGAGATATCTTAGGAATTACAGATGAGCTTAATAAATCCTTGCAATAGAAAGAATAAGATATTGCAAACGTTATGCTACTAGTTGAAGTAGCAAAGAGAAGGTTGCAAATGCTAAGAGATGATGGATGGGATGCACTTATTGATAAGGTATCCACATTTTGTATCAAGCACAATATTTTGTTACCTAATTTTGATAATCCATTTGTTAACTCAGAAGGTCAAGGCATAAACTTGTTGATTATACAGTCTTACATCATTATCGTGTTGAAATATTTTGTAAGATTATTGATTGGCAACTTCAAGAACCCAATGATTATTTCAATGAGGTGACTACTGATTTGCTTCATGGAGTTGCTTGTTTAAATCCAATTAACTCATTTTCTAGTTTTGACATCAGAAGAATAATGGAAATGGCTAAATTATATCCTGATGACTTTGATGAGTTTAGTATGGGTACTCTTCAGAATCAACTTGCCACTTACATTACTGATGTCTGTGATGTTGATGAAAGATCCTCCAATCTAAATGGACTTTGTGATCTCTCAAGAAAATTAGTTGAGATAAAAAAGCACTTAAATTTTCCTCTTGTATTCCGCTCGGTAAAATTTGCTTTGCTTTTACCATTTTCTACTGCATCCGTTGAAAGAGCTTTTTCGGCAATGAAGTTTATAGAGAATGCCTTACGGAATCGGATAAATGATCAGCTTTTAAGCGATTGTTTGGTTCCTTATGTAGAAAAAGATGTATTTATTAATATTTCTAATAATGCTATAGTAAAGACATTTCAAGAGATGAAACCACATCAAGTACAGTTATGATAATATAATTATGTTTTGCTTCCACTAGTAAAATTTATTTTGTTAATTTTTTGTGTACTTGGTACTTTAGATTTTGACACCCCTTGATATAAATCCTGGCTCCGCTACTGATTGGCATACATGGTATAGCCCATTTGACATAATGGTTGTTGCACATATCTTATATTGACTAGTTGCATTGGTATGCACATATCTCTTACTAGATCAATTGCATTAGTATGCACGTATCTCTTACTTGATCAGCTGCATTAGTATGCACGTATCTCTTACTTCATTAGTTGCATTGTTATCCACATATCTAATACTGGACTGGGTGCATTACTATGCATATATCTTATTTCTAATTGGATTGTATTGATATGCACACGTGTTACATATGATTGCTTGCATTGGTATGCACACGTTTGATACATGATTGGATGCATTGTCATGCACACATCTCTTTATATTTGCATCATATGAGGCATTATGATCTATGTTGCAATAGTGGTTATGGCCCGCAACGCCTTGAGACACCCCGTTAAGAGGCCCATGACGCCTTGAGATACTTCTGATTATGGCTTGCGACACCTTATTATATATTTTAGTACATGGCCTACGACTCCCTCGGATTCTATCTCGTATCTTCGGCTCGATAGATGTGTACATTTGTCCCGCGATAGTCGTGATTTCACCTCATACATGGCCTGCGACGCTATTGCATTTATGTATAACATTGCATTGTATTGCATCATTGGATTGATTCACTATCTGCAGTTGCCATTATTCATGATCTTATTATATTATGTACTAACACTTTTGATGTGGGTGATAGGATTTTTTGTTATTACATACTTGTTCGATTTCTCTTACCCAATTGGTGAAACCTACTGGGTATATTTCAATGTACTCACCCCTACTCCATTTCATCCCTGCAGATCGAGCACAGGCACCCGCATAGGATAGCTGATTCACTCTAGTTGATCTTCGCTGCATCTATTCAGATCCTTCCAATGAGGCTCAGACTTTGAGTCATCGTGGATCTTGGAATTTTCTATATTATTTCCTTACAGACTTTGTATTAGATATTATTTCATGAGACAATTATATGTATATCTTATGCTGAGATAGTTATATTTACTCTTTTATACTATTTGTAGATGCTCTTGTACTCATGACTCCAGGTTTTGGGAGATTCATATTCTATGTGAGTTGTTTTCACTTTATTTTATCTTTCTTTAGTTACGATCCAATTTTGGATCGTGACAAAATTAAATAGGTAAAATTTGCCTATTTGATTTGAGGTTTGGTGCATTAGGAAGGTTGACTTGCATTAAGCCAAGATCTTCTTGCATCTTCAATAGAAGTATTTATGATTCGCATCGACATTAGGTGCAAGAATAGTAGAAAGATGAAATTTCATAAGGATAGAGGTCGAGCCTTGAAAGGTTGCCTACGTATCTTACAAAGAAGAATTCAGGTCATATGTAGTTTGACTAGCTTAAATCTTTTTCAAACTAAAATGACAAATCCACCTCTTGTGAGATGAGAGTAAGATCTTAGAATTTTGTTGAGAAACTCAAGACTCGAAGAGTGTTAGGATGAACTTTTGATACTAACTTGGTTTTTGTACCTACAGGGTTCTTAAAAATCTTTTCGAAAGGGGTGTACTAGCACGCCTTCAAATAATTCAATATGTTCACACACAAATAACTATAAAATATAACACTTAAACTGTTATTGCGCATCCTAAACAGATAGGCGACCTTTTGTGCCTATGGTAAGCCTAACGATTTGAAGGATGTATCATGCAATTTGAAATGTTCCAGTGACCCAAAAGATATATTATACAAACTTTGTAAATAAACTGAATGAGATTCATAATATGGAAAGGGGGGTATCAATGCAGTCCCATGCAGAGGACCGTGCTAAATTATGTTGTCATGGACGATCTCTCTTTCTTGGACTTCTTGGCATCTCCAAACGTCTTTGGATGAAATAATATCTCGTTAAGATCTACTAAACTAAGCTTTTAAAATAAACTCCCAACCCCAAGGAACAATGGTTCTCCAAATAATATATACATCTTTCAAATATAAACATAAGCATGATTGTCCATTTAGACCAGAGGCCGCTTTTGACTCAAAGTGGTCTTTCTAATGGGCCCAACAGGCTTTGGATATTGGCTTATCTTAGGTAAATAGGATTTGGTTTCACTCTACTACAGGTGGACTAGAAGTGGGTTTCAAAAGATTGGGTACCCAAGTTGGACAAACTATAGGTGAAGATAATAAATGGTATTGGACGACCATGAACCAACTATCCATTTACTACTTTCAAAAAAGTAAGTTGTTCTTTACTGAAGAACAGTCGTAGATAACCACGTAATCTCTCTCATTCCTAATGGAAACTAGTTGTCGTTTGGTGAAAATTATGCCGTGAAATGCCATGAAAGTTTCAATATTTAAAGTTAAACAAATAAAGCGTAGATGAGGAAAATTAAAATTACTAATTATTACATTTTCGAATAGTTAATCAAATCAAATAGTTAGAATCTAATTAAATTCTCCACGGAGTCGTCATTTTTGTATATTAGAAAAGGGACGTTTTAGGAAAATCAAATTCAAACTTAATTAATGTAAGAAAAATCAATTTAGACTTAATTAATTTAAGAAGAAATCTTTTTTTTTTTTGAAAATAGAGTCGCCACTTAATTTTTTAAAGTAGTTAAGAAAACTTAAATTTAAAACTCAACAAAAAAAATCATAAAATTTGTAGAGAAAACGGTAAGAGTTCAAATGTTCATTGTTAATCATTCAAAATGACTGCTAACACACGATAATCCAGGGTTAAATTCATTTGACTAACTTTCAAAGACTAATGTAAAACTAAAAATGCTTAAAAATTATTCAAGTAAAATAAACTAAATAATTTTTAAGGAAGTTGAAAAAATTGCCTAATTTTGAAAGAAATGACTTGGAATTAAAAATAATTTAAACTTCTAAAAGCATAAAATCATTTAAAAAATGAAATAACATAAAATAGTTTGTTATTGGAAATTTAATTAAGTTGAATTAGACAATTAAATGTTAGAGCTAGTGTTAACAAATCAAACAAATGCAATATTAAATAAACAAGGAGTAAATTCAAAATGTTGGGCCCTAACAGGCTCAAATTATAGCATATCCTGCTCTATCATAAATAAATGTATAAATTTGATAAATACCAAACTGATTGAAGGAAATATCCAAAATTATCGACTTTTATCAAAATTACTAATAATACCAACTTTTTTGTGAACTTTGATACACAAGCGTAGAACGACGATATCTAGAAAATTTCGGCTGATACCTAAAAATTATAGACGAATATGGAAACAGTTACGTATTTTTAGTAATTGTAACAGCTACTATAATCTGGTTCCTTAATCAACGGAAAATTGGTGATTGAATAAGATTCAATCCCAAAAACATCTGAAACAGATTCGCTAATCATAAACCTTTTTTTTAGAAAAAAAAATTCCTTATGTTGTAATAATAATACAATTAATTGCATAATAAAAAAATTTAATATGTATTAGGTATCGAAATTATTATTTTCAGTTTATTTGTATGCCAGTTTGTTAGTTTGGTCTGATACCTACAAGTGTGAGATGTTTGATACTCTTATCAAAAACCCATATTGTGATACCCTTGTATGATACCTTGTCTGATACCTATATGTGCAAGAAAAGTCTGATACCCTTGCCTGATACCCATATTTTTAAATTCATGTGTGTGAGATATTAACATTTGAGGTATCACATAATGCAGTAATAAAAAATGACAATATCACCTTGTGCAAAATATCTTAACAATAGGCTCTAGTTAAAACTATGATAATCATATTGTGATAGCATTGTCTGATACCCTTGTCGGATACCTATAAGTATGAGACATATCTGATACTCTTGTCTGATACACATATTGTGATATTCATGTGAGTGAAAAAACTTGAATAATAAACTAACAACGAAAGAATGGTTTTTTGTGAAATTATCTATTAGCATTCACTGGAATTATAATGTAGGGATGTAAATTGAATAACAATCATAAAGATGTATCCAAAAAATATTGTAAATAACTTTTAATTACACAAAAAGAAGAATGTTGTTTTATGTGTCAAAAAGAAAAAAAAATGCAATTATATTAATAGGTTCTTCCTAATCTGATTCTGCTACGAAGGAATCACGACGTTGTCGCTATCTGCTGGACGAGATGAATCTCTCGGCCTTGGAGGGTCGTCGTTTTCACTTTCAAAGGAAGGAGATTCCATCGGAAAAAATGGCGGAAAAAAAAAATAGTGATGCTGCGTATGAAGGAAGAAGAAGAGAGGTTGAGGGAAGGCGGAACAATAAAGAAAAAGTAAAAAAAGTAACTTTGAAAAGGGGACCTACGGTTTTGTGGGTTCCCAAAGTAAATTCAAAAAGGTAACTGCCAACAAATAAACCGGGAAAGGAAAAAAAATAATTAACTGCTTGATTTTTATTGGACTGTTACCATAAAAAAAGGCATAGAAAAAGGAAGTGGACTTCTTATTAGTTTAGGTATTAAAAAAAAGATGAAAAATTTTAAAAAAAGGGAATTTTAGTAATTAAATTAAATGGTAGGTAAAATTGGAGATTATGATAATATTAGTCGTGTATTTCTGTAAATTTCCCTAAATAAATATTGTTTGGGACTGCTAGGCTTATTTCATCCGGTCTGCTACAAATCATGGGCTTTTAAACCTCATTTCTCTTGTATATCAGCATCGCATATATACTGTATATCAGTGTATATACAATATTTTCCCTGTTTATTAACCTGTGAACCTGCTTCTTTTTACTTGTATTTGGTTGTATATCAGCCTCTAAAACTTATATTTCATCTCTTGAATCTGTAATGACCTCAAAGCTTGACCCGAAATGCAAGAATGGAGTCCAAAAAGGACGTGGATTGCCATCGCATGCAATGTAAACAAAAATTCATAAGTAACAACTCAATAACTTGACGTTGAAAAGCATTAAAATAGTTGTCTATATACATGTGCCCATGCTCCTAACTTCAAACACCATAAATTTTTTCATGGAATGTACTTTCATTATGTTTATACAAAAACTATCCAAATACAATTATTTTACGAAGAGAAAAGTAGGGTAATCAAATGTAAAGAAAATAAATGATGGGGAAGTGGGGGAATGAAAAGATATAACACAACAGATTACTTTGAAAAATTAGAAGAAAAAAATAGGAACATGTAAAATGAACACTAACAAAGAAGATTAATTATAAGGTGAAATATGATTGAATCAAGAAAATTAAGGTAGGAAGTCTAAGACAAATAAATAAGAGGGCAACAACTAAGAATTAAGATTTTAAACCAAGCGAAATCGTGATCAATTTCATGAAGCTAAATTTATGTTATAACAACTTCCTTTACATTTACAGAAAGACGATACCAAGCTTATACAAGCAGACAAATTATAGCATTTGTTAATCATTATATGCTAAAGAGGTCTAACAAGACAAGTTATAAAATAATTTTTTAGTGGAAATTTTGGGTCATGGACCCGTTTATTATATTAAAACAATCAAGATGGGCTTAAAGAGGCCCAATACAATTTGGGTCCATCAGTAAAGAGTAAGTCGGTTATTACACCGACATATAAAAGAAGAAAAGAAAACCCCAAGTTTCCTAAAGTGAGAACCCTTCTTCTTCGTTCATTCTGTCGCTTCCAATATGGGAACCCACGAAACGTTTCATTTTCCTTCACTTTTGGGTGTCGATCTATCTTTATCAAGCATGTCTCGTTTACCTTATTCTCAGTTATCAAAGGTTGTTGAACTTCTTTCTTCCCTTTAGTTATCTCTATTTCTACTGATCTCAGTGTTAATCTCCAGGTGTCGCTTCCGGTGGAAACATCCCTCTGCGAAGAGCTAAGACTCCCGCCATCTTCATAGACCATGTAAGTTTCGTTCATCTTGATTTCATCATGTTGTTGTGGTTATTCCCTTTTCCCTAATATGTCGTGTGATTGAAGAAAGCCTCCTGGAGAGAGTGACCATGTCGCTTGGCTTTTGAAATGGACTTTGGAATAGTGCATGCAAAGCTGCCTTACCCGGTTATGGCTCTTCAACTTTTGCTGGTTTTGAATCCCATTTTGGTGGCTGATTAGCCTATTTGTATCTAAGATTTGCACCAATCTTGTAATTAATCTCATCATCTAATGTAAATATTGATTTGTGCAAATTATAAGTCCAAGTGCTTAACTTTGATTCTGACTGGTGCTTTTGTTGTTGCTTTGTTTCTTAACTCGTAATGAAGGAAAACCATGTTTATCCATGTTTAAAAATGTTTTTGCAATACTAGGAAGCTGACTGTATGTTGTGTATGTGTGTTTCTCTTTTCTACTGCATGCAATGTTAGCTAAGTAGTCCGCTAAATTGTTAGCCTCCCTAACCACATGTGTTACCTTTACCACTCTACATTGCATGATCTCCAAAATCTCTTCTACCATGTCCACAATCTCCCATGGAATTTTCCAGGATCCGTTTATTATGTTTTTCAGACTCGAGGAATCTTTTTCCAGTATAATAGGCCCCAGATCCTAATAGTCACAATAGACTAATGCTTCCTTGATGGCTCTGGCTTCAGCTACTATATTAGTGTTGTATCTAATATAATTAGATTCAGCATAGATATGATTCCCATTATGGTCTCTAATATAGTAGCCATAAGAGCTTTTGCCTGGGTTCCCTCTATAAGCTCCATCTGTGTTACATTTCACCCATCCAGCCCGTGGAGCCTTCCATCTTATAATACTAACATGTAACTTGGGTTTGCATTCCTGTAGCATTTCAAAACTTTCCATCCAAAAAGTAGGAACTGTCCTGAAAACTGTCCTTATTAGCTGAAAAATGGTCTTCTAGCAATTATCTCTGGAGATTCCAGAAGGACACTGTTTTCCCATGTTTGATTGCATTTCTCCTTTTCCATAACTCCCATAGAATAATGGATGGTATAGCATTAAGAACTGTTTTGGACCTCAGGGTGTTTGTGTGCTTCCATCAATCCTTAATAATAGTGAAAATATGTCCACTCTATATGCTGAAACCTGCACAAGAAACCAAATACCTGCATAGCTTAGAAGCTATGAGGGCTATTAGAAAAAGGTGATTCAGATTTTCTCCAGTTCCAGTGTTACAACAGTAACACTTAGACACCACAGGCATGCCCATTCTCCTTAGTATGTCATCTTCTATCAAAACTCCTCCTGAGAAAGAAAGAGATTTTGTAAGGTAGTCCCTTGACCCACATCTTGTTGGCATAGTCCACCTGTTCTTTCTTATGCCTCAACAATTGGTAGGCAGACTTAATAGTAAATGTCCTGATGGGCTCCCTATCCACCATGCTTTATCAGTTAAGCCATCACTACTGGGATTGATATCTCTGGTGATGTGTAGTACCATGTCCGTAGATATGTGTTCTGCAACTTGTTGCCTTCAACAATTATTCTCAATAAAATCCTTCACCTCTACATCAGATTCTTCAGCTTCATCTTCTATATAGTACAAAGCTCCCATCTTAGTCCAATTTTCATACCAAAAACTTGAGTTCCCTGCCTTAAGTTTCCACCATATATAAGGTTCCACTTCTTCCATTATTGCAATCATCTTTTTCCATACTTGTTAGCCACTAGTGTTTATGACTAAAAGGGGGTGTTGTTTCTTGTGATATTTGTTCCGCAAATAGTTGATCCATAAAGATCCTATGGATATCCTAAAACTCCACCAGCGTTTAGCAAATAGGGCCCTATTAGTACCAAATAGGGACCTGAATCCTAAACCACCTTCTTCCACATGCAAGCATATTTCATCCCAGGTCATCCAGTGCTTTCTTCTATCTGATGTGGTGTTTCCCCAGAAAAACTTAGCAAAGATCTTGTGAAGTGTTGTAATGATCCCCTTAGGAGGTTTCATTGCTGACAACATATGGATAGGCATAGATTATAGGACATGGTTAATCAGTACATACCTCCCACCAGATGACAAAAACCTGTTTATGCCATGTTAATAATCTCCTTGAAACCTTTCTGATGATGTCTTCAAAGTACAAGTTTCTAGATCTCTCATAGTAAACAGGGACAACCCAGATAGGTGAATGGGAAATCCCCTAGTCTAATTCCTTCAAGTTTCCTCAATTGTATTGAAAAAATCAGAGTTTTCTCATGTAGGTAGAAAAAACTTTTAGATTTATAAATCAATTGGCCAGAAACTTCTTCATAGCTCCTGAGGAAGTTCATCATTTTAACAATGGAAGCCCTTTCACCAGAGCAGAATAGGATTGTATCATCAGCATAGGACAGATGGTTGATTTGGGGACTCCACTTACGTAGCCCATAACCTATGAAGTATTTGTCATCATTCAAATTATTCAGCCCTTTGGATAGTACCTCAACGACAATTATAAATAATGTAGGAGATAGTGTATCTCCCTGTTTTAAACCCCTGGTAGACTGAAATAATCCATAAGATTAACCATTTACCAGCACAGAAAGTGATCTCCATACCATATTAATGGTGACCTCAGAAAAACCAAACTGCCTTACAACTTTAGTCAGGAAGATCCAAGATACTCTATAATACGCCTTTGTCATGTCTAACTTGACAACCACATTAGTGTGTTTGTTTCTCCTGTTGATGTCCCTAATTATTTCCTGAGCCAACAATACATTCTCTATTATGCTCCTGCCTTTAAAAATCTTGACTAGTTTTGGGAAATAATCTTAGGTAACACAGTAACCAATCTGTCATGTAGCACCCTAGATATCAGTTTGTTGATAAAACAACTAAGAATTATTGGTCTCGGATCAGAAAATCCCTTAAGTTATTCCTTTTTTCGGAGCAAAACAAGATTAGTATGCGTGACATACCTGGGAAGCTCATCCCCACAAAAGAAAGCCCTTACCACCTCAGTTATATCTCCAGTGACAATATCCCAGCATGTTTGGAAGAAATAGTCTAAGAAACCATCTGGGCTAGCTGCATTGTTGCCACTGAGTTCAAAAACAACATTTTGAATCTCCTTTTCCTCTGGAATTCTAGTTAATTCACTGTTTTTCTCCTCTATGATTAGATTTGGAATATGATCTAACTAGAGTAATCTTAGCACCAATTGTCTTCTTGAAACTATTGTAGATAGAACTGAACAACAATTTCACTTATTTTAGTAGTTGTTTTCAACATATCTTGTTGCTCATTTCTAATTTCATTCAAATGGAGCCTCTTCCTTCTTCCTTGCACATAAGAACGAAAGAACTTGATGTTCTTATCTCCATGCACAAACCAATTTATCCCTGACCTTTACATCCAAAACTCCTCTTCTAGTTTTAGAGATCTTCTGAGATCAGCTTCAACCTTATTTAATTCAGCTTTGTTTTCTGGTGAGGGATCCACCTCTAGCTGAGCTTCTTTAACCTGTATAATATTCACGAAATTATTCAAAGGAAAAGAATGACAGTGAAACATGTTTCAAACGTATAAACCAATTTATCACTAAGGCAAATCTATAAGCTAAAATTTCCCTTTCGGAAACACCCTTAGTCTAAAACCAATGCAGAATCTCAAATGCGTAACCAAAAGGAGCGAATAGTAAGTAAAACTAAAAGGAAATGTCAATCTGAAAGATTAAGATAAGTAATTGCATTCGACATTAACTAAGCAAATAACAGTACAAAGCAACTAGAATTCAAAATAAGCATACTAGAGGACCAAACCAAACTGAGACATAGTGACATTTATAATGAGATTGAACAATGACTATATTTTGAAATAGGAAGGCGTGTTAGTAGGAGAGAAATTGAGTTGCATAATAAGACATTTAGCTTAAACCAGTGAGCAACAAATAAATTAGAGGAATCTGAAAACACCTAACATCAGAGATGACAAAAAATTTTGAACCTTAAAGGGATGTCCAATAGTGAAGAAAACTAGACATTTTAAGCCACAAAAGAGTAAGACAATAACAAATCAAGTAAAAGGTTTATTTTAAAATATATATGGCTTCTGATCTCCCAGACATGTTAAGAGATTAAAACCAATTACTTTAGATGTTCATAGAGGTCAGGCATTTGTGATATCAACAGCAAATATATGTAAGGAAAACTAACCTATTGGATATAGAACATTAAGCTGACAATTTAACATAGAGAAGTGGCAATCTTCTAAAGACACACAGTTTAGGAGCCCTAAGTACAAGAAAGTTGGCATGAAAAGTGACCTGGAGTCTGGTTTATGGGGCCACTTACAGCCTGTAAGATGACATACAACCCGTAGGTTCGGCTCTTAAACATAGAATTTCAGAAAGGAAAAAAGTTTCCAAGTGTGGGGTAACCCACGGACCAAGTGACAGGCCATAGATGGTTCAGTGAGTGAGATCCTAGATATGAAGAAAATTTGGAATTTTTAGGAAGGTTGTATATGAGTTATTGGATGGCTCGTGGAATGTATTTCGACCCATAAAGACCCTTCATGGGTAGGGCCAGGAAAGTGTGGAAAAATGGTTAAGTGTGGAAGGACTCTACGAGTCCAACCACGACCCGTAAGAAATTTCATGGCCCATACTGTTATTCATAGTTTTTAATTCAACAAAAGTCAATTTTTAGAATTTTCAGTTGTGTCATCAGACGAGCGGACTTATGGTCCATAGGTCAACCTACAGCTCGTGATCAGGGGTCCATAAGTTGCTTCGACAGTTTTTAATAAGGGATAATTTGGTTATTTCCCGCAATTCTATTCCTATACCATGTCGTTTTGGGGATGGAAAGAGGACCTATATTAGTCTTCAAGCCCTTGAAACACCCCTTATTCTCTCATTCCTTTAATTCCAAAAGAAATTCTAAGGAAAGGGCTCTCAAGAACATGACTAGGGTTTCTAAGCTTTCTTCCCTAAAGGCTTCAATTCCATTTCTCCTTAGTTCTCCAGGTATGTGAGTTGATTTATGGGTATCCTTTCACCCATAAAGTTCCCTATTATGTATTTTAACCTTTTCATTAATTTCTTTAATTTAAAGGATTTATTACAAGAATATACAATATTTGTACCAAATTTACACACTCCTATTTATTTACAACAATAGCACCAAAATTACCATAATATACATGTCCTTTTTATTCTATTTTTTTTTATTAAATGCAGGTGGGCCGTCAGCATTGAATGCTGACGTGACCTCAACGGACAGGTGCATTTAATGGGTCCGACATGGTTTAATTGTTGGTATATCTTAATGCCAAAAAAGAAAGTCGGTCGAAAACAATATATATATATATAAATTAAATATTTGAAGAGGCACAATTAATATATACATATTTATATTTATAAAAAATAATTGTGTGCATATGGGTACTCTATGGTTTTTTCGGGGGTTCTCTATGGTTACTTTTATGGTTAATAAGTGTAATATCAACATAGAACCATAAAAAATTTTGTTTTGTATGCATATATATATATATATATATTTTTTGGGTTTTTGAGGGTTGTGCAGATTTGGTTGAAGGTCAACAGGGGTCTATGGTTTGTGTATAGTTTTCTGTATGGTTCTCTGTATGATTTTCTGTAAGGTTTCAGGCAGCTTTGAAACTACTACACAGTGTTTATAATATCATAACCTAGGAAACACTAGGTCCTACCAAAAGTATTCCTATCACGTTACATTAAATGTTCTCCATTTCTTGGCCAAGAGTTTTTTATTTATTTAAAAATGTACACAATAGATAATATTTTTAAACAATATTAAACATTCTTAATTTCCCTTATATATAAAAAATTATTGTGTGCATATTTGGTATTAAGGTCCACATTTTTTCGGGTGTTCTCTATGGTTCTTATTATGGTTACTAACTGTAATATCAACATAGAACCATAAACATTTTGTTTTTTTAATTAATAAAAAAAAAACATATTTTTTTTTATGGTTTTCATTGTTTTGCATGGTTTTCCATGTAGGGTACTTGCACCATTTTATGCATATATATATATATATATATATATATATATATATATATATATATTTGGTGCATACTTACTTGAAGGTCAACAGTTTAATTGGTTTTCTGCATGGTTTTTCATCGTGTTAGGCTTTTTTTTGGAAGGAGGAAACCATGAATATATATATATAATTTTTTTTTTTTGGTTTTTGGGGGTTGTGCAGATTTGGTTGAAGGTCAGCAGGGGTTAATGGTTTCTGTATGGTTTCATGTATGGTTTCTGTATGGTTTCCACGCAGCTTTGAAACTAATACACAATCTTTATAATATCATCTCCATTTTTTTTCCATTTCCCAATACTAATATATCACATCAAACACCAAAAAATTTCCCATTCATTACTTTCTTCCAAATCCTAAGACATTACATCACATCAAATACTATATTAATTATACCACAAACATCCTCTCTCTCCTACTTTTGTAATAAAAATTGGTATTCTAGTTGTAATTTTTTTGGCTTGGTAGGGTAATTGAAAAAATGATTTTTAGGTGTATATTTATGAAAAATCCCCTAATTTAAAGTGCATGCTTATGATGATTTCATGATCTTTATGTTATTATATGATACTCATGAAGTTCAATGACTATTTTTCTTAGTAAATATATGCATACCCAAAATATGATGTTGATTCCATGATGAGTTTCGATATGATTAAGGTTGGGTAATTTTGATGTTTTTTTTTTAAAGAAATCTCCTAAGACTTGTGTGATTTATGATTGTTCTATGCAGTAAGTAAGCTCACCTTATTTTCAATGAAAGTTTCCTATGAATTATGACTATGATTAGGGCATTATGAAGAGATTCAAAGTTAAATTTACTAAAGATATATGTATGATGATTAATGCCCTATAAGATGTTTAAGAAAGATTCTTAAGTTTGAGCTACTCCTATGATTGCTACTTATGATTCTAAGAGTATGTTTTAAAGATTTTCGTGGGATGACTTAGCACCGAGAGGACTAAATATTGAGACTCATTCCGTTAGTTGAGACATGATCTCCTAAAGCTAAATCTCAATGTCCCTAACTATGTGCAGCCATAGGAACCTTATAAGCTAGGCTAGTGGATCCGTGTTGGCTCAAAAGTTATAAAAGATGCAATTGTAAAGTTACTAAGTTTTGGACATCTACCTTGGTAAGAAGATTCCCCTTTACCCAATGGAAGGAGTGCATTGGCCTTTCCCAATGGAAGGAGTTCATTGGATTCCATATAGTAGCTCACATGGTACTACTATCGGTTATGGTCCATTCCCATAAGTTTATACGATCTTATACTATGTTTTCACTTTATGTGTTTTCTTATGCATTGTCTCATATTGATATGAGCCTTATTCTTTGTGCATGTTTAAGCTTATTTCACGACTCTTTTATGTTATGTATATTCATATGTTATGTTTAATATGATGGCATTACAATTTCATCCGTGCATTGCATCTCACATACTTAGTACATTCAAACATATTAACGGATATTTTCCTGCATGATTTAACTATATAGGGACAGGACTCCTCCTTCGGCTCGTGGCTAGTAGTTGGCGTTCGAGATTAGCTTGTTGTTGTGGTAAGCTCTTAGTCTAGGACTCCTCCATTTTCCACTCTATTCTGTACTTTTTTTTAAAATGATGTATTTATGGCCCTTCTAAGGCTTTTACTTTCTATGTTGACTATTATGGATTTTCTTTCTATTTGATGGAAACTGATCGTACCGGTTCCGTTCGATATGTATTAGTGGTATGCTTATGGACAAAATGATGTTATCTATTTTCACTGCTTTTTAACGTTGCTTCATTGCATAAAATGACCCATAGTCCCTTTCCCTTATGTTCTCCACAGAAAGTTTCGATTTAACGTCTATGAATGCTTAAGATGCTTAGATAGCTTGGGTGAGGTGTCTTCAGGTATCTCATTCGCCGTGTGACGACTAGGCCCCTAGGTCGGGTCGTTACAAATCCAAATGCATAAAATAAGGGCAAACAGAACTAAACTGGCCCACAGACACTAAAAAACACTCATTATCTATTGAACAAAAGATCTTACATACCATGGAATGAGACTTTAACGCTAAAACAAACTGTAATATAGAAAAATGCGAGAGATATACCCTTTTTAGTGCAGGAATTAGGATGATGACGAGATTGAAACCAACCCTTCCCACAGACGAGCTCAGTCAGAGAAGTTTTAAAGCAATTTGAAAATGTTACCATGTCAACCTTCCTAAAAAGCAATTTTCTTCCCCTTTTTATCCACACTATTTGTGCCCTAGAAGTAGGAAACTTATGTATTTTGATATTAAAAACTCCTCACTTTTTTGAGACTCCCAAAAAAATCTTTTTACGGTGACCTAGAGGGAAATTTATAGGAGAAATTACGACTTAATTTTGGGTAAGGATGGGGGGAAATCTAAACAAGAATTGAATCCATTTGAGTTTTAAAATCTCTCTCCGAATAAGGTTGTGAGTTGGACAAATAGTGTCAATCTTCAACAGATTCCGGATGAGGGTCTTTGATTTTTGGATGAAGGACGAGCGAGGTGTGAGATGAAGATGCATGTGCAGTTCAAGGACGTCCTCGTATGGAGAGGGTAAGGGAGATGATGAAAAGGACATGTGTGGATCTGTTGGTTTACTGGAGAATCGTGGAAGAAGACGCGTGGGAATTCTTTGCGCGTGAGAGGAGAGAGGATAGGAAAAGAAAAGAAAAGAAAAGAAAAGGGGCGTGTAGGTGGTTTGGGGAGTATAGCTGTATGTAATATTATGTTGTGGCTAAATAATAGGAAATTAAGCCTGATTCGGAAGTTTTTTGGTCGAAATTAAATTCAAAATTGGACCCAAATTAGAATATGAAGGATGGGTTAAGGGATAAAAATTGAATCAAGGATTTAGCCAACCAATATTGCAATTTCAACCACTTTCGAGTTCAAACGGTAGCCGAATTAGATTAGTTGATTAATTCGGTCATAATAAGATGAAGCAATGTAAACTAATTAACAAGCTTCTTAAAATTATCAAAATGAAATAATTAACTTAATTATTAACTAATTGACTCTATAATAATTTATAATTAAACTAAAATATTAACAAAAATAAAATCTTTTGAAATGATTATGAAAAAGTAATAATTAAATACATAATTATAAAAGTATATAAAGAAATATGTATGATAATTACATGTAATTAAAATTAAAAGTTTGACACTGAAAGTAACTTCAAATATTTTTTCCAAATTTTTCAAAAATAATTATTTCAAATTTTTGAAAAATTGAAGAAGCTCATAATTATTTTATATCGTGGAGGGTAAAAATTGGATGTCAACAACATATGTAAGTATGATTTAAAGAAAAATGTAACTTTATAACTTTATTCAACTTTAATTTAGAAGACAACTAAAATCATACTAATGAAAAATTAAACACAGAATAAATAAATAAAAAAGATAATGTGAAATATTACATGGAATCGCATGAAGTAATGGTTGAGAATGAGAATAAAACGAAAAATAAATATTATAAAATAAAACATATTTTTAAGAGATATTAAAATAATAAAAATAAAAAGAATTTAAAATAATAAAAATAAAAAATAAATAAAAATAGAAATAAAAGAAAGAAATTAAAAAGTAATCAGCTTGTAATCACACCATGTAATTATCTGCAATTCATAATCTCCCCCTATGAATCAAAGAGTGTAATTACACCAAATACATGTTGAACAAGTAATTATCTACCCAACCAAACAAGTCGAACAATGTATTACACCCAATTATACCAAATATAATTACCAGGTTGGCTTTCAAAATAGACACTTAGTTTTTACAACCTCAAAATCTCCTTTCGAAATTGGCATTTGATCATAAAATTTTTAGTGTTGCTAAAAATCACATTGATAAGAAAATAGTCATCACCACAATAGAAGAGAGAGAATATCACAGCGTATGAAATGCGATAATTAAAAAAAGAAGGAAAAAAATTTAAATCTTGTTTTGTGAGTTTTAATGGCGGAGAAGTTAAATTAAATAAGAAGAAGGGTATTGTAAGCGTTAGTAAAAGTTGAAGGAAACAAAAAGGATTGTCCACAATTAAGGTTGATGTGAATCTTTTTAACCTATTCACACACCTAAATGAATTAAGATCGCTTATTATACCATGTGACAAGAGAGGGATGCTTTAAAATTCAGTTAGTCAAGTAAAAGACTATTTTTAAGGTCGTCAATAGTTCGAAGATAAAGTTGATATTATCATCAAGGTCAAGGGTGTTTTCAACACTTTACCCATTATAATATTACTAATAATATGTTATGATTATGTCTTTTAGGAAGGTAAATTGCATAATATAATTGTTATATATTTTAATAAATTATGATTATTTTATTATTTGAATGTTAAGATGTTAAAGTTGATTTGTATCTCATAATAATTTTTATATTATTGCATCATTACTACTTATTAAATAATGTTGAAGTTTTGTTTTCTATGAATTTTTTTAGTCATATTTTATTTTTTGAAGATTTATTAATGTTTCTTAAAAATAATTTTTGTGTTATTATACTATTTTACCATATTATAAATTAAAAAGTACTTATAGCTTGTGCCTCGACTTACATTTTATGCGCTGGTTAGTCTCCAAGTAAAACATCTCACCTCATGCTTTCGCCTTTCAAAGTAGTGCAATAAATATTCATATAAAATAAAATACAAAATTGATACTAATCAGATGGGGTGATCAAGATAGAGCGTCCCATCAAATTTGAGGAATTGACATATAGGTACGAGTCCTAGATAGAATTGACAATTATTAACTCAAACAACAGTAGGAAATTCTAGACCTAAAAGTATTAACAAAATTAGCCAAAAAAGTTTTTAAAATATATTTTTATTGTAGTAAACCTTTATATAACTTTTCACCAGTGCAATTTTAGAAATTTAATAAAGGAAAAACTCCATAAAATAGACTCAATGTGAAATTATTTACTCAAATTAGATTCAATTCAAACTATTTGCCCTTGATGAACTATGACCCAAACTATTTATCCTCTTGCCCCACTTTCTCATTTTTTGTTTCCCCCATGACGTTGTCATGATATCAGCATGACCATTATGAATTAATCCTACGTGATACTCTATCGGTATATTGATACGATATTAGTATCATATAGGATGAATTAATCACCTGCGATACTCTGACATTATATTATGCTTCTTCTTTTTCTAAGAAATAAATAATAAATTATTGAAAAAGCTATTAAACCATAAATTAGTAGAAAATATATACTTTATTATATTTTGTTGGTTTATTGATACCCAATCGGTATCATATAGTTTTGGATTCTTTTTTAAGAAATTAAATGATTAAGAGAAAACTATTAACGTAACAAACTTATTTGTCAAACTCTAAATTAGTAGAAAATATATTATTCGCGATACTATATCGACATATTGATACATGTAACGCCCGCTAAATTACCAAAATACCCCTAGGGGTAGAGGTGTGCGAAAACGTGTCTCCCGATGCTCGGATTTAAAATTCGAGAGCGGATTCATGATCAGCACTGAAAATTGGGTGGGGGAAAGGTCTCGGTCGATTTTTAGAGCAACCGAGGCGAAAAATAAATTTTCGTTTCAAAAACAAAAACAGTGAGCCTCCGCGATTGAACCGCGACGCGAACCTGTCGCGGAGTCACACTTAAGTTTTCTGGAAAATTTCGACGGAGTTGAATTTCTGAAAATGCACGGTCCGCGACCAGTCCGCGTCGCGGACTGTGTTATTTCAAATAGGGAATTTAATTTCTTAAATTTACTAAGGGCATTATGGTCCATTCCCACTTACTCTAAATGCCCCCCTACGACCAATATAGGTCGGTTTACACGAAAAAGGGTTCAAAAACCCCATTGAAGAAGTTTTCTTAAGGTTTCTAAGGCTAGGGCTTGAAGAAGGTTGAGGAGATCAAGAGGAAAGTATTTGGTTTCGTGTGACTACCTCTTCCAGGTATGTAAGGCTTCACTTAAAGCATGAGAATGTCCTCCCATGTGCCCCATGAGTAATGTGTTGAAGTTTAATGGTGATGATGTTAGGGTGATGAATTGAAACATGTTTAATTCATGTAATGTAATGAATAATTGCCATTATTTTATGCATAAACCTACATATTTTTCTGCATTGATGATGATCATCATACAATTTCTATATACCCTAAATCATTTTTGTGAAGTGCATATGTTTTAAAAACCTCATAATTATGATGATTGGAAAAGCCTACATAATGAACGTAGGGTGGCATGTCTAGAGCCTTGAAGAATGATATTGATGTTATGATGACTGATGCTGATGTCTCTAAGTTGAGGGGCAAAGTTCCTAAACTAGTATTCCTAAAGTCTATGATGTTGAAGTAACTGCTAATTGGGTGAGATGATGATGATGTTAATGTTAATGAAATGAGATGATGATGATGTTAATGTTAATGCAATGAGATGATGATGATATTAATGTAAATGAGATGTTAATGATGATGTACTACACCCTATGGGGACTAATGATGATGTAATGTGTCCCTATGGGACTGATGATGTTAATGTTTTATGAGCATGTCGAGTCCTGGGAGGAGTATCGAGCACCGAAATGGATAGAAAGGTGAGTCCCACTTGAATCCATTAACTACGTGGCCCGCGTAGGAAGAAAGGATTGAACCGCAATGCGGATGGCTCCTATCTTGTCCCAAATGAGGACAAATGTTTTTCTAAGGTTATGTCCTTTACCTCGGGCAGGGTATTGGATGGATGTGGCAACGACATCGCTTCGTTGTATCATCATTGGCTCATAAGTGATGGTTGTCGGTTAAAGAAACTCCCAGTTAGGCCTCTCCGAAAGGTTTCATTGATAGGACTCTAATGTCAATGTTAATGTTATGGCTAAGTTGATGTTTCCCCGATGTAAATGTAAGGTCTCTTGATGATGGATGATGGATGTTGTATCTTGATGTTGCTAATGCTTTGATTCAGCTATTTTACATGCCAGTACATTCCACGTACTGACGCCATTTGGCGCTGCATCGTTTCATGATGCAGATACAGGAGCTAGAGGACTTCAGCAGCCGCCCCGTTGAGGTCAAGTGTTTTCAAGTTCAGATTGTGGTGAGTCTCCTTGTTTTCGGGGGAAACCTTTATTTGATGTTATCCTGATTTCTTATTGAGTCGGGTAGCCATGGTATGTCATGGTCCCCTTCTTAGACAGTCTAGATAACGTTAGAGGCTTCGTGGACCTAATGTTGAGGTTAATGGGAAAGGTTTTGTTTTAAACTGAGAAATCTTCTCTTGTTTGTTTTGATAATGAAGATTAATGTTTGGCCATTGGCCCACTATTTTAAGGTATTGTTCACTATTTCCTTCCGCGATGTCTATAATGAATGATGTGATGAGGCTAAGTGGTTCGCTTGGGGGCTAGCAATAGTCTCTGAGTGCCGGCCACGCCTAGGGTACCCTCCCGGGGCGTGACAAACTTGGTATCAGAGCACAGAGTTCAAGAGTCCTAGGGAGTCTACGAAGCCGTGTCTAGTAGAGTCTTGTTTATGCGTGTGTTGTGCACCACACTTCATAAACAGGATGCTACAGGGCATTAGGAAATGGTTCCACTTCTTTGATGTTCTGAGGTCGTGCGTTAGAGCTTGACTTTAAGTAAACCCTTTAATTCGTGCGTTACGCGATTGCAGATATTGCCTCCAAAACGCGCAGCTGCTCAACGAGATACCCCAAATCCCGAACGCCGGGAATCCTATGCTAGAGTCTTCTGAACAGCAGGGGACAAGGAGACGGGGACGACCTGCTAGAGCTGCTGAGGCTCCACCAGCACCCCCTACTCAGTCAGCCCCCACTTCGGAGGCAGACTTCAGGGGAGCTATTGCCATGCTCACCCAGTTGGTGGCCTCGCAGAGTAACAATCGCTGTCCCCAGGCCCCTAGCTCTAGTTCC
Organism: Solanum rostratum; assembly: GCA_029948455.1. Taxonomy (NCBI): domain Eukaryota; kingdom Viridiplantae; phylum Streptophyta; class Magnoliopsida; order Solanales; family Solanaceae; genus Solanum; species Solanum rostratum. The sequence goes on from CM057049.1 coordinate 26,042,977, forward strand.
CAAGAGCCAACTGCTGCATCCAGGCTCAGGGATTTCTTGAGGATGAACCCGCCGGTCTACACGGGTTCTAAGGTTGAGGAGGATCCGCAGAACTTTATTGATGAGATGCGCAAGATCATGAGGGCAATGCATGCGAGTGAGGTTGAAGGAGTTAAGCTGGTCTCATATCAGCTTAAGGATGTCGCCCACATCTGGTACAATCAGTGGGAAGACGGGAGAGGTGAAGGTGCTGAACCAGCTGAGTGGGAAGAGTTCGAGAGTGCTTTTCTCGATCATTTCTTTCCCAAGGAGTTAAGGGAAGCCAAGGTCGAGGAGTTCGTGAACTTGAAACAGGAGGGCATGACTGTCAAGGAGTACAGCCTAAAGTTCACCCAACTATCAAGATATACTCCTGAGATGGTCCTTGATATGAGGTCCAGGATGAGAAAATTTGTGTCTGGGCTGGGCAGACATGTGAAGAGAGAGTGCAAGGCAGCACTGTTGATCCCAGACATGGATATTTCCAGGCTGATGGTCTACGCTCAACAGACCGAAGAGGACAAGAAGAGGGACAGGGAGGAGCAGCAGAGCAAGAAAGCCAAAGCTGCGGGCCATGAGCAAAATCAACAGAAACAAGACAAGGGTAACAGGAACTTCTTTCTGAGGAAGCCTCCTAGCCATGCGCCACCGATGGCGAATACACCTGCTCAGCAGCACAGGCATGATCAGAAAACCCAGGGTCACCAGGACTTCAGAGCACAGGGATCTCAGTCCCAGGCTACTGTTGCCCAGGGTCCAAGAGGAAGAGTAACTTGTGGCAGATGTGGCAAACAATATCTTGGTGCATGCCGGGAGGGCACCAATCTATGTTATTCTTGTAGACATCCTGTCCATTTCCAGGGCGAGTGTCCTATGAGGAGCCAAAGGGGTAATGACAGAGGAAATAGAGCCCAATCATCTCCAGCGCCCCCTGCGGGCAGTCATCTGAGGGCTACTGCTGCAAATGCCGGAGGCGGAGCGAACCGCCTGTATGCTATGGGAAATCGGCAGGATCAAGAGGCTGCCCCAGATGTTGTCATGGGTATGCTTCGAATCTTCTCTTATAATTGTTATGCATTACTTTATCCGGGTGCCACTTTATCTTTTGTGACGCCCTATGTGGCTAATAAGTTCGAAGTTGTCCCAGAATGTCTATGTGAGCCATATTCCGTTTCGACTCCTACTGGAGAGTCTATTCTAGCTAAGAGGGTCTATAGAAACTGTGTGGTATCTATTTATCATAGGGATACGTTTGCTGATTTGGTGGAGTTAGAGATGGTTGATTTCGATGTGATCCTCGGGATGGATTGGTTTCATGCTTGCCATGCGTCCATAGATTATAGAACCCGAGTGGTTAAGTTTCAGTTCCCGAATGAACCGGTTTTAGAATGGAAAGGAGGTTATGTTGCACCCAAAGGTATATTTATATCCTACCTGAGGGCAAGGAGGTTGATCTCTAAGGGATGTATATATCACCTAGTAAGAGTTAAAGCTGATGATGTCGAGACCCCTACTCTTGAGTTGGTCTCAGTGGTTAATGAGTTCCCTGAGGTGTTTCTTGAGGATTTACCTGGAGTCCCTCCTGATAGGGAGAATGACTTCAGAATTTATGTACTCCCCGATACGCAACCTATTTCAATTCCACCATATAGGATGGCCCCCGCTGAGTTGAAAGAGTTGAAGGGACAGTTGAAGGATCTGTTAGAGAAAGGTTTTATTAGACCCAGTGTTTCACCATGGGGTTCTCGTGTGAAAGAAGGATGGGTCGCTCCGAATGTGCATAGATTATAGGCAACTGAACAAGGTCACAGTCAAGAACAAATATCCTCTTCCTAGGATAGACGACTTGTTTGACCAACTTCAGGGTGCCTCATGTTTTTCAAAGATAGACCTCAGATCGGGTTACCACCAGTTAAAGGTGAGGGAATGTGACATCCCAAAGACAGCTTTCAGGACAAGATATGGTCACTTCGAGTTCTTAGTAATGTCCTTTGGGTTGACAAATGCACCAGCAGCCTTTATGGACTTGATGAATAGGGTGTTCAGACCCTACTTGGATATGTTTGTAATCGTCTTCATTGATGATATTTTGGTATATTCGAGGAATGAGGAAGAACATGCTAAGCATCTCAGAGTTGTCCTTCAAACTCTTAAGGACCATGAGTTGTATGCAAAGTTCTCCAAATGTGAGTTTTGGCTTAAGTCAGTGGCTTTCCTAGGTCATGTGGTTTCGGGTGATGGAATTCGAGTAGATAGCCAGAAGATTGAGGCGGTTGCAAGTTGGCCACGACCGACCTCTCCGGCTGACATAAGAAGTTTCTTGGGGTTGGCAGGCTACTACCGGAAGTTTGTGGAAGGATATTCTTCCCTATCTGCACCATTGACCAAGCTGACCCAGAAAAAGGTCAAGTTCCAGTGGTCTAAGGAGTATGAGAAAAGTTTCCAGGAGTTAAAGATTAGGTTGACCACCGCACCTGTCTTGATGAAAGGCCCCGAACCCTTGACGTCACCTCAAGGTCCCTGAAACTGCCCAAAAAGTTGCCAGGCACCGCCTCACGGAAGGGCCTACACGGTTCGTGTGAAGCCACACGGTCCGTGTGGCCTTCCGTGAAGTGGCGCCTGGGAAAGTAAAGGCACACGGGTGACCACACGGCCCGTGCGAAGCCACACGGTCCGTGTGGCCTCCCGTGTGGGGATGGTGCGTGGGAAAGGGGAGGAGCAGACGGGCCACCACACGGTCCGTGTGAAGCCACACGGTCCGTGTGGTCAGAAAAAAAGGACCAGGGGCACGGTTCGTGTGAAGCCAGACGGTCCGTCTCGTGACAGTTTTCCGCCTGAAAATCTTCTAAGGGTAGGGCCACGGACCGGTAAACGGTCCGTGTGAGCCCAGACGGTCCGTTTACCGGACCGTATGCCCCAGACGGGCCAATTCTTGATCCGTTTCATTAATGGCAATTTCGTAATTTTGGTGTATTCCGGTGCAAATATGGTCTTTTCCACCCTTTCTTGAGCTTCCTATATATTCCATACTTCACCATTTTTAACCATTTCACACTCCAACACTCTCTCTCTAAAATTCTTCCTAAAGAACTCTCCAACATCTCTCTAAGAATTTGTTCAAGCTAGGGGCCAAGGTTGTGAGTCAATTTCACCTCAAGTTTGTCTTCTACCGGGTATGTGGGGTTTGATTCTTGGTTTCCTTTCAACCAAGAAGACCCAAATCCTTATTAAAATTATTTTGTAACTTGTATACTTAAAATGTGAAGTTGTAGTACGTTCTTAGTATTTTGAACCATGCATGTGTTAGTTTAGAATCCTTATCATGAGTTATGTTAGTTTTATGGAAATGAACTATTTGGACTATGGAATTTTGAACTTGCATGTCCCTTTAAATGTGTTATTTTGCATGGGTGATATGTACTACCATTTCCTTGAATTTTTAATTGAATTTCTAGTCTTATATTGTATCTTGTTTTGGTATACTCTACATTACCCATGCCATTCCTACACTATGTATTGCATTACATACATGACATTTTACATGGAAATTTCCGGAATTGTGGGGTTAAACCCAATTTTGCCCCAAAGGGGAATTATAATGTGAATTTTGGTAAGACATGGGATATGACAATAAGGTGATCACCGGTATGTCTATAATCTTGGCTCTTTGAGCATCTTGGGTGCTTGCACCATCTTGTACTTGTAGATGAGCTATTCCTTGCATTGACATCTTGAATATGATCTTGTAAATCGGCGTTGAGCCCAATTATGTCTTGAACGTTATGAATTTGCACTTGACTCTCTCTCTTGAAGCATATGTATATATATATATAAGTATTCTTGTGGGATGTGTAAGACTTAGCACCGATGGATTGGGGGTCCTCTCCCTTTCCTTGAACTATGTGCCTACATAGGGACGGAGGATATTCGTCTATCTGTACTTGACTATGATTTGTCTCGATCTTGTAAATCCTTCTGAAATGGTGATTTCCGTAAGGAAGGTGACCATCTCCGAAATGGTGTGTTCCGTAAGGTGTGATGTAGATTACCCTTGGCAAGTAATCTTCTCCCTACCGGTGGGAGGTCCCAATCGGTCCAATTCGTGTAATAGCTCGCATGGATTTGGTTTGTCGGTTATAGTCCATCCCCGTTATATAGGAGCACTATCGCATTGCACGCATCACGCATTTCATGGCATCTTGTATATTAAATTTCTATTGTTTATATATATTCCTTGTATACTATGTGCCCTTGCCACTTAACATGATGACGCAGATTCGGTAAGTCACGTGCATTGCATACCCACATACTTAGTACATTCAACGTACTAACGCATACTCTATGCTTGCATGTTTTTACCATGCAGGGACCGAGCAGTTTGAGCAGTATCAGCCGGACGCGTAGCTTATCCCTTCCTAGATATTTTGTGGTGAGCCCCGTCTTTCGAGGGCATGCTTTTGACTTCTTTTGTACACCTCATCTATGTATGTATTTTGACTGAGGGTGAGCCCGGAACCTGTCCCGGCCCCCGTTCCTTGATTAGAGGCACTTATTGGACAATTGTATAAACTTCTCATTTTGTTATCTATGGAATATGTTTCCCCTTTTGGTTTCAAGAATGTTCTCTTTAATCTTGTCTTTGATTTTCTGCAAATTTGAGGCTTGTTTGGGGACTTTCGGGTCCCCATTCGCGGTGTCACATCTAGACCCCGACCCCGGGTCGTGACACTTGACTTTGCCCGACGGGACTGATGACTTTGTGATATACTGTGATGCATCAAGAGTTGGGTTGGGATGCGTGCTAATGCAGAGAGGAAAAGTGATAGCCTATGCTTCCAGGCAGCTTAAGGTTCATGAGAGGAACTACCCGACCCATGATCTTGAATTGGCAACAGCTGTGTTCGCACTTAAAATCTGGCGCCACTACTTGTATGGAGTGCACGTGGATGTGTTCACAGACCACAAGAGTTTGCAGTATGTATTCCGCCAGAGAGAGCTCAATCTGCGACAGAGGAGATGGTTAGAGTTGCTCAAGGACTATGACATGAGCATCATGTATCACCCAGGTAAAGCTAACGTTGTTGCTGATGCTCTTAGCAGGATGTTTATGGGTAGCACGGCCCATGTTGAGGAAGAAAAGAGAGAGCTGATAAAAGATGTACATAGGTTGGCCTGATTAGGGGTCCAACTTGAGGAATGACGAAGGAGGAGTTAGTGTTCAAAATGGGTCTTCATCATCCTTAGTGACTGAAGTTAAGGAGAAGCAGGATCAAGATCCGATTATACTTCAACTAAAAGAGGATGTTCAGAAACAGAAGGTGATGGTCTTCTCCAAAGGGGGAGATGGGGTATTGAGATACCAGAACAGGTTATGTGTCCCTGATGTTGATGGTGTTCGAGAGAGGATTCTAGCTGAGGCCCATAATGCTAAATACTCTATTCATCCGGGCTCCACCAAGATGTATCATGACTTGAGAGAGGTCTATTGGTGGGGTGGAATGAAGAGGGACATCGCAGAATTCGTTTCCAGATGCCCAAACTGACAACAAGTCAAGGTTGAGCACCAAAGGCCAGGTGGTCTGGCTCAAAACTTTGAGATTCCTGAATGGAAGTGGGAGATGGTAAATATGGACTTCATCACTGGTCTACCGAGGTCCCGGAGACAACATGATTCCATATGGGTGATTGTAGACAGAACGACGAAATCAGCGCATTTCTTAGCAGTCAAGACGACCAACATTGCCGAGGATTATGCCAAGATGTATATTCGGGAGATTGTGAGGTTGCATGGGGTTCCCTTGTCCATCATTTCAGACAGAGGAGCCCAATTTACTTCTCACTTCTGGAGATCTTTCCAGAAAGGGCTGGGTACCAAGGTGAACCTGAGCACAACTTTTCATCCACAGACGGATGGTCAGGCAGAGCGTACTATCCAGACGTTAGAAGACATGTTGAGGGCATGTGTCCTTGACTTCAAAGGAAATTGGGACGACCATTTACCCCTGATTGAATTTACATATAACAACAGTTACCATGCGAGTATTCAAATGGCCCCTTATGAGGCCTTGTACGGGAGAAGATGTAGATCACCCATTGGGTGGTTCGAAATTGGAGAGGCTGAATTGATTGGGCCTGACCTTGTACACCAGTCCATGGAAAAGGTGAAGGTAATACGGGAGAGATTGAAGACTGCCCAAAGCCGTCAGAAGTCTTACATAGATGTGAGAAGAAGGGACTTAGAGTTTGAGGTAAATGACTGGGTTTACTTGAAGGTATCACCCATGAAGGGTGTCATGAGGTTTGGGAGAAAGGGAAAGTTAAGTCCTCGCTATATTTGTCTTTATCAAATTTTGCGGAGGATTGGAAAGGTTGCTTATGAGCTGGAATTACCCTCTGAATTAGATAGGATTCATCCCGTGTTTCATGTCTCGATGTTGAAGAAATGTTTGGGGGATCCTGCCCTGGTGGTTCCTGTAGAGAGCACAGGAATCAAAGACAGTCTATCCTATGAGGAAGCCCCAGTCCAGCTCCTCGATCGACAAGTGCGCAGACTGAGGAATAAAGAGATAGCTTCTATCAAAGTTCTGTGGAGGAATCAATTTGTTGAGGAAGCCACATGGGAAGCTGAGGAAGAGATGAAAGCAAAGTACCCGCACCTGTTTGCGCCCGTGGATGATGAAAGTGTTGAAGGTAACGTTCTCACTTAATGTAGATTGATGTTATACCATGAACTATATGTGAAATTGGTGATGTTTTGAATTAATGAGTTTAAAGGTCAATGAAAGGTTGAGGTAGAGGGTTACCGGAGTAATGTCGAGCGAGTCTTGAGCCTATCCGTGCTAAGATACCTTCCTACTCATCATTCGAGGACGAATGATCCCAAGGGGGAGATAATGTAACGCCTGCTAAATTACCAAAATACCCCTAGGGGGAGAGGTGTGCGAAAACGTGTCTTCCGATGCTTGGATTTAAAATTCGAGGGCGGATTCAGGATCAACACTGAAAATTGGGTGGGGGAAAGGTCTCGATCGATTTTTAGAGCAACCGAGGTGAAAAATAAATTTTCGTTTCAAAAACAAAAACAGTGAGCCTCCGCGATGGAACCGCGACGCGGACCTGTCGCGGAGTCACACTTGAGTTTTCTGGAAAATTTCGACGGAGTTGAATTTCTGAAAATGCACGGTCCGCGACCAGTCCGCGTCGCGGACTGTGTTATTTCAAATCGGGAATTTAATTTCTTAAATTTACTAAGGGCATTATGGTCCATTCCCACTTACCCTAAATGCCCCCTACGACCAATATAGGTCGGTTTACACGAAAAAGGGTTCAAAAACCCCATTGAAGAAGTTTTCCTAAGGTTTCTACGGCTAGGGCTTGAAGAAGATTGAGGAGATCAAGAGGAAAGTACTTGGTTTCGTGTGACTACCTCTTCCAGGTATGTAAGGCTTCACTTAAAGCATGGGAATGTCCTCCCATGTGCCCCATGAGTAATGTATTGAAGTTTAATGGTGATGATGTTAGGGTGATGAATTGAAACATGTTTAATTCATGTAATGTAATGAATAATTGCCATTATTTTATGCATAAACCTACATATTTTTCTGCATTGATGATGATCATCATACAATTTCTATATACCCTAAATCATTTTTGTGAAGTGCATATGTTTTAAAAACCTCATAATTATGATGACTGGAAAAGCCTGCATAATGAACGTAGGGTTGCATGTCTAAAGCCTTGAAGAATGATATTGATGTTATGATGACTGATGCTGATGTCTCTAAGTTGAGGGCGCTGATGTCTCTAAGTTGAGGGGCAAAGTTCCTAAACTAGTATTCCTAAAGTCTATGATGTTGAAGTAACTGCTAATGGGGTGAGATGATGATGATGTTAATGTTAATGAAATGAGATGATGATGATGTTAATGTTAATGCAATAAGATGATGATGATATTAATGTAAATGAGATGTTAATGATGATGTACTACACCCTATGGGGACTAATGATGATGTAATGTGTCCCTATAGGACTGATGATGTTAATGTTTTATGAGCATGTTGAGTCCTGGGAGGAGTATCGAGCACCGAAATGGATAGAAAGGTGAGTCCCACCTGAATCCATTAACTATGTGGCCCGCGTAGGAAGAAAGGATTGAACCGCAATGCGGATGGCTCCTATCTTGTCCCAAATGAGGACTAATGGTTTTCTAAGGTTATGTCCTTTACCCCGGGCAGGGTATTGGATGGATGTGGCAACGACATCACTTCGTTGTATCATCACTGGCTCATAATTGATGGTTGTCGGTTAAAGAAACTCCCAGTTAGGCCTCTCAGAAAGGTTTCATTGATAGGACTCTAATGTCAATGTTAATGTTATGGCTAAGTTGATGTTTCCCCGATGTAAATGTAAGGTCTCTTGATGATGGATGTTGTATCTTGATATTGCTAATGCTTTGATTAAGCTATTTTACATGCCAGTACATTCCACGTACTGACGCCATTTGGCTGCATCATTTCATGATTTAGATACAGGAGCTAGAGGACTACAGCAGCCGCCCCATTGAGGTCAAGTGTTTTCAAGTTCAGATTGTGGTGAGCCTCCTTGTTTTCGGGGGAAACCTTTATTTGATGTTATCCTGATTTCTTATTGAGTCGGGTAGCCATGGTATGTCATGGTCCCCTTCTTAGACAGTCTAGATAATGTTAGAGGCTTCGTGGACTTAATGTTGAGGTTAATGGGAAAGGTTTTGTTTTAAACTGAGAAATCTTCTCTTGTTTGTTTTGATAATGAAGATTAATGTTTGGCCATTGGCCCACTATTTTAAGGTATTGTTCACTATTTCCTTCCGCGATGTCTATAATGAATGATGTGATGAGGCTAAGTGGTTCGCTTGGGGGCTAGCAATAGTCTCTGAGTGCCGGCCACGCCTAGGGTACCCTCCCGGGGCGTGACAATACAATACTGGTATCATATATGACTGAGTTTAATCCTTTGTGATACTCTACAGATATATTGATACCCAATTAGTATCGTATAGTGGGAGCGCTAATGTCAACACATGAATTTTAAAAGTAGACAAATTTGGGTGGGGTGGGGGGTGGGGGATGGGGGTTCCTTGTAATTAATTAGAAATGAGACCATTCGGGAGAAGCTAGAGGTGGCTCTGGTAGCTGATAAGATGAGGGAAGCGAGAATACGATGGTTTGGACATGTGCAAAACAGAGGTACCAATGCTCCTGTAAGGAGGTGCGAGAGGTTGGATTTAGGAGTCACTAGGAGAAGTAGAGGTAGACTGAAGAAGTACTGGGGAGAGGTGATTAGACAGGATATGGTGGAACTTGATCTTATCGAGGACATGGCCTTAGATAGGAAGGGGTGGAGGTCGCAAATTAGAGTAGAAGGTTAATAGGTTAGCAGGGTTAAAATTATGTTTAGCCGAGGGGAATTGTAGGGTAGTAGGTTGTGTCGAGTCCGTATATCATGTGTTGTCTTTATCTGTAGTATATGTATTAAATTTGTCGTATTTCCTATTCCTTTCTTTTTCTTTCCTTTTTTACCATATCTAGTTTATTCTACTCATAGGTTGTTGAGACGAGGGTTCCCAAGAAACAACCTCTCTACTTCTATGAGGTAGTGGTAAGGTCTGTGTACATTCTACCCTCCCCAATCCCCATTTTGTGGGATTCACGCTGCGTATGTTGTTGTTGTTGTATTCCTTGTAATTAATTAGGAGAGCATAAATATAAAAGGGTGTATGAATATAAATAATTTGTTTGAAAGAGTCATGTGCTTAGTTTTCCCATTTTACTATTCCACTTCCTACAGTAACTTAACCGTCTTTGTACTTTTAAAAATAGGGATGAAATGTATAAATATATGTAGCATATTAAATTTTTATATATACATTAACCATATTGCAATTTTTTGATGTATACATTATTTGCGTTTGATTTAGTTGATTGATTTAGTTTTTGTATAGTTTGTTTCTTCGAATTTAAAATGAAAAATTAAAGGATAAAAGATATCCTTAACATATTCAAAGTGATTCCAAAAAATGTCTTCTTTTCATCCATTGAGTCAAAAATACCCTTTCATCCACCTATTTAAATAAAAAATGCCCTTAAGATTAAATTTAAGCTTAAAATTACCCTAAGTTGATGCTACATATATTCTTCTTATTAAATATATGGCATTACTTTTATTGATCCACATATAACTAATTAGACCCACTTTCATTCATAATTATTCCTATTAACCGAAATCTATTTCTAAAAGAATCAACACTTCCCACTGAGTAAAGAGAATGAAAACTCGATCCACAACTAAAGTTGCGAGATTGTTCTAACAATTCCACAACTTCATCCGTAATGCCCACAATTTATTCTTCTTCATCATCATTTTACTCATCATCAAACTATAAAAATTTAAAAACTAACTTGGAAATCTCTAATACAATTTTTTTTTTGCAAATAAAAAGAAAGCAGTATTGTTTGACAAAGACAAATAAAATCGATTTAAAGCTATCTCCAATATTCACTAAATCGCTCTTAATTTCACTAAATTTTTCAAATGATGATTCTTGCTCCGACTGAGTTGGCTATGTCGGAGCAAGAAAGGTGGCGACACCGCGTAGATGCTGTTAGAAAGTCTGCTAAATAACTGAGAATCTTCTTTTGTGCGGGATGAATTGGGAAGGAAGATGAAGAAGGGTTGGACTTTTAGAAAAAGTTTTAAGTCTTGTGCACCCTTAATGTATAGTGTATAGAATATTTTACACCATAGGTAGAGTTGATCTAGCAGGTTACCTATTTTTTTAAGTTTTTTTTTTTTTCAATCTATAACTTTATTTTTTGAAATTTAAAATAATCTCCTTAACTCATTGGATTCTCAGCCAAAATTTTTTTTCAATGTTATTTTTCTTTGCTTGTGTTGTTAACCCTGTATTCATAACTCCTTAATATGATAATTAAATTTTAAAATTTTGATATAAATTTTTATGTGATGTTTGCACTTTAAATATTTCTTCAATTCTTTTTCTAAAAAAGAAAGAAGAAAAGGCTTAATATCATTTGCAAATTATGAATTTTGCTATAGATTTCTTTTTCTCTCCAAGATTAATAAGTCGAAGCATGGAGGAATTACTTTTTGCAATGTTAATAGTATTTGAGGTGAAGATGTATTGTTCATTATCCTGATTTTGTTGAAAGAGAAATATGAAAAATTTAGACTTGAATTATGTTCTAAAAGGAAATAATAACTAATTTAGTTAGAGTATAATTATGATTCTAGTTTTAATATTTTTTTCCTAAATTTTAATTATATAAATTTGATGGTAATTATTTAATTTACTTAATGGTGTAAAATATTTTATATACTAATAGTGCATAAAATTTAAATTATTTTAGAAATGGGTTTGAGTTAATGAGTATAATTATAAATGAAATTAAGTCTAATTACATGTGGATTAACAAAAGTAATGCTACATATTCAATAAAAAAAATTCATTAATCTAGAGAATATTTTTGATCAAATAGATAAATGAAAAGATATTTTTGATTCAATACAAGGAGAATACCTTTTTTTTTTTTTTTTTACCATTTTTAATATGTCAAGGCCATTTTGGACTCTTTGCCTATATAATAATCTAAAATAAAGGAGGAAAGTGAAAACATTAAAAAATAACCCGGTCAAAACAAAACAAAAAAAGCTTCTTCAGAGAGAGAGGAGAGAGAGGAGAGATGAAAGGGGTGGGAGGGCCATTGTTATGCATCGGCGATCTACTGAGTGACGTTGGAGAAAGTGATTCCGGCGGTGATGAGCACCCAATCAAAACACCTTCACCGGACTGCAATTCCACCCTCCAACCCTCCGATCTAAACAACCTCTTTCAGGTTCTCGTCCACATAACAGACTCTCTCTATCTTTATTCATTCTTGTTGGTGTTGCATATATAGATCCTTTTATCTATTTTGTTTTCTTCATTGTTAATTATGCATTTATTCTGACTCATGTTAGGTCTTTCGGCAAAATTTCCCGACCTTGTACTCTTTATCATTTTTCATCATTGTGGTATCGAGTGCATCTGAAGGTCTACATAGCACATGCCAAAATATCTAAGGCGACCTCTTTTTTCTATTTTCTGTGTTCCCTAGACCCATTAGGCTGGCTATGTTGTTGTTCTGTTCTCAATGTGTTTAATAATTGATTAAACTAAGCAACAACAACAACAACATACCCAATGGAATCCCACAAGTGGGGTTTTGGGAGAGCGAAATGTATGCAGACCTTACCACTACCTCATAGAAGTAGAGAGGCTGTTTCCTGGAAACCCTCGTCTCAATAACCCATAGGCGGATTAGACTAGATATGATAAAGATGAAAGGAAAGAAAGGTATAGGAAGAACGACTACTACTGAAAAGCACATAACATTATGCAAATACTATAAATTTAATGCACATGATACAGATAAAGACAACACCCCACACTACCTTGCGGCTAGACATTAATCTAACCTTGCTAACCTATTAGCCTTCTACTCTAATATGCGACTTCCACACCTTTCTATCTGAGGTCATGTCCTCGGTGAGATCAAGTCTCGCCATGTCCTGTCTAATCACCTTTGCCCAGTACTTTTTCGGTCTACCTCTACTTCTCCTAGCGCTTCCTAAGTCCAACCTCTCGCATCTCCTTACAGGAGCATTGGTGCCTCTTCTTTGCACATGTCCAAAGCATCGCAGTCTCACTTCCCTCATCTTATCAGCCACCGGGGCGACCTCTAGCTTCTCCCGAATGGTCTCATTCCTAATCTTATCCTTCCTTGTGTGCCCACACATCCATCTCAGCATCCTCATCTCTGCAACCTGCATCTTCTGGACATGTGCATTTTTTATTGGCCAACACTCCACCCCATACAACAAAAATGGTCTACCACCATTCCGTAAAACTTACCTTTGAGTTTAGGTGGTATCTTCTTATCACACAATACTCCAGAGGCAAGCCTCCATTTAGACCAAGTTACCCCAATACGATGTGTGACATCATCGTCGATATCGCCACTACTCTGGATGATGGACCCCAGATACCTAAAGGTTTCCCTCTTGGGGATCGGTTGATTGGCAAGCCTCACATCAATGTCTCCTTCGTCCCTCGCAACACTGAATTTGCACTCCAAGTATTCTGTCTTGGTCCTGCTCAGTTTGAATCCTTTGGACTCCAAGGCGTGTCTCTACACCTCCAACCTATCATTTACTTTAGTTCGGGTCTAATCTATCAGTACTATGTCATCTGCAAAAAGCATACACCATGGAATCTCCTCTTGAATAGCTTGCGTCAGCTCCTCCATCACTAGGGCAAATAGGAAAGAGCTCAGCACAGATCCTTGATGGAGTCCCATCTCAACAGGAAAATAGTTTGAGTCTCCTCCCACCATTCTCACACGAGTTTTGGCTCCGTTATACATGTCCTTAATCGCCCTAAGATATACAAATGTGACACCTTTTGATTAAACTAAGCGACTAAGAAAATATATATTACTTCCATTTGAAAAAAATGACCTAATTTGATGCACAAAGTTGAAGAGAACAAAGAAGACTTTTTCATCTTAGGGTCCTAAATTAAAGTTACGTCAAATGTACCAAAATTTCCTTTAATCTAGTAGTCTTAAACATACCAAGTAAAAAGTTGAAATTAAATTTTGCCAAAAAAGGAAATAGGTCATTTTTTGAAACAAATCATAAAAGAAAGTAGGTCATTCTTTTTAAAACAGAGGGAGTACTGCTTAATTATTTATCATAGTTATAGTTTTAAATAGTTATCGCTCGCCACTAATGTTTCATCCGAGTTGCTAGGAGCCACTTTTGAATTTGTATATTGACAGTAAATTATACTAATGGATCTGTATATTGATATTGAATTTTACAAATAGATTTGTATATTGGCAGCGAATTAAGCGAAATATACAAGTGGATTTGTATATTGGTAGCGAATTAAGTGAATTGTACAAATAAACTTGTATATTGGCGGCGAATTATATAAATGGAAATACCCATAACTATGAATTTACTTACTGTGTTTGTATATTGGTAGCGAATTACACAAACAGATTTTTACATTGGCAACAAATTATACAACAACAACAACAACAACAACATACCCAGTGGAATCCCACAAATAGGGTCTGGGGAGGCTAGTGTACGCAGACCTTACCACTACCTCATAGATGTAGAGAGGTTGTTTCCTGTGAACCCTGTCTCAAAAACCCATAAGCACAATAAACTAGATATGAAAAAAGGGAAGGAGAAGAAAGGGAACAGAAAGGCGCTAAAATTAACAAATCAAAAACAAAATATGACAACACAAGAGATGCAGGCATATGCTAAAAGTAAACAAATATAGGACTAATCATGACAACATACGGTGTAAAGACATCACTACTCCTATTAACCTACTATCACAAAGTTGTTTATCGACCTATCCCTACTAACCTATTAGCCCTTTACTCTAATTTACAACTGCCACCCATTTCTATCTAAGGTCATGTCCTCGGTGAGATAAAGTTTCGCCATATCTTGTCTGATCACCTCCCTCCAATATTTCTTCGGTCTATCTCTATCCCTCCGTGTATCCTCTAAATCCAACCTCTCGTACCTCCTAACAGGAGCATCGATACTCCTTCTCTGCACATGTCCAAACTAATGCAGTCTCGCTTTCCTAATATTGTCAGCCATGGGGGCCACCTCTAGCTTCTCCCTTATGATCTCATTTCTAATCCTGTCACTCTTGGTATGTCCACACATCCATCTCAACATCCTCATCTCTGCAATCTGCATCTTTTGAACATGTGAATTTTTAACTGGCCAATACTCCACCCTATATAGCAAAGATGGTCTAACCACCATTCTGTAAAACTTTCCTTTAAGCTTAGGTGGTATCTTCTTATCACACAATACTCCTGAGGCAAGCCTCCATTTTGTCCATGCTGCCCCAATATGGTGTGTGACATCATCGTCGATATCACCACTACTCTGGATGATGGACCCAAGATACTTAAAGTTGTCTTTCTTGGGGATAGGTTCAGTGCTAAGCCTCACATCAATGTCTGCATCATCCCTCGCAGCACTGAAGTTGCACTCCAAGTATTCTGTTTTGGTTCTATTCAATTTGAACCCTTTGGATTCTAAGGCGTGTCTCCAAACCTACAATCTATCATAATACCCATAGCAAACGAAGGTATAGCTATGGAGCGTAATTTGGTAAACTGTAGATAAGGAACATAATTAAGATACTTATTAGTAGCTATTTGTGAAAAATCCTCTTAATAATTTGACCTTATTACTTCTAACCTCGTCCAATCTTCTATAACAGCACATCTATCATAATATTTGCATTTTTATAACACTAAATTACACCTGCAGTCCTAGAGGGTTTTTCCTATTCCACCCCTTTGGGTTGGGTTGGGTTGTTCTTGGAGTGTTGGCCTTGTCCAATCTTCTTTAACCGCACATCTATCATAGTATTTACGTTTAATAACAGTCAATTACATCCGCAGTTCTAGAGGGTTATTTCCTATTCCACCTCTTTGGGTTGGGTTGTTTTTGGGGTGTTGGGGATATAATAGAGTAAGGTTTTACTTGTGCCTCCTACAGTGATGAGAAGTCAATTTGTGTTCAAAATTTTCAAATATCTTCCTTCTGTGAATCTCCTGGTGAGCAGAAATTTAGTTAAATTTGTTGTTATTGCTATATTGTGGAGATACTAATGCTTTGGAACTGATATGAAGTTTGTTAAAAGTTTGCAGTAGACAAATACGAATTGCTGTGACAAAAATCATTATGTTACTACTTGGGTAATATAAAGAGCTAGTTAATTTCATGCACCATAATGCATTCTCAAAAAAAAAAAAAAAAAAAAGAAGAAACTTCATACATTATTTACATTACAACTTGTGTTTGCATTTCCACTCCATTCTGATTTCTGATGTACGTGAAAGCAATGTGTCCAAAGTCATTTGCTTTTCTTACTTCTGCAACCAAGTTAACAGTTTTCTTCTCTAAGGGCTACGATTTCTCATGCAAGTGCTTGGTTCTTGATGATGAAAATTAGATTAATGGGACGATAAACAGAAAACAACTGAAAGGGGAACATTTTTGACACATCGAAATCCCTGTAGGACCTCGCCAAAACCTACAATTGGAAATTGAACATTGCTTGCAATTGGTTTTGATCAGCAATTGTGAAGTCTTAATAGAATATAGTGAAACAGTGAACTATGTTTTATTCACTTTTTTACCTACTTCACCCTAAGTAGCGCGGACTCTTCACTTTCAATGCCGCAACTATGATGGATTCTCCAAAAATATACTATTTTTGGCGAATCCAACACGCACCAACTAATACTTTTGAAGAGTCCGAGCAACATAGACTTCAGTTGGGCATAGGATAGTTTGCACCTTAATTGGGGAAGTTTAATTCATCTACAATATTCCTGGACATTTTTTTCTTTTGGAATGGAACCATCTGCTTTTATATGACCTCTGTCAATAGCACTACTTGCTGTCGTGTAATGTCTAGGAGTTCATTTTTCTTTGTAATTGCACTGTTCTTCCTTTGGATGTTTAAATCACATAGCAAGTTACTATTTTGCGTATTGTTTAGGAAAAGTATGAGCAGCTGAACAAGGCACTTGCAGGCGCAGATCATTCATGGACGCATCTCACACTGGAGGTAATAGAAGTTGATCTCATATGGTTATGGAGAGGATACTGGATACCTCAATAAGGCACTAATTGAGACACGATGTATTTTTCAGTTTGGTCTTTGGGATCTTAAATATTTTTATTCAACCTTATCTAGCGCTGGTAGTAATATGTACCAAATTGAATCCAGTGGCATTATGATTTGCACTATTCCCATCCTTTCATATTTGACATGGAGTATTGATTTCTTATTGTTTATAGTCTATGCATATGTAATTACCAAAATAGGTAATGGTTGATGAGCAGATGTAGTTGTTGGTCACGCAATTCTTTTTACCTTACGCATTGGATCAGCACCCTTTTTCTAATACCTCTAAAAAGACTCTAAATCTGTTTTACTTGGTCAAAAACAAAACAAAAATGACTCTAAGCCTGTTCTTATTCCAAAAAATTTTGTAAAATCAAGAGAGAGAGAGTGACTCTAAATCTCTGTCTCTGTATGTTTTCACTTTACTAATATGTTCTTGTTCTTTATTGCATTCTAGCTATGCACTGCGCTGGAGACTGCAAACAAGTTGGTTCACTCGACCAATTCTAATGTTGGCATGTTGAAAGATAAGGTTCAGGAGCTTTGGGAACTGACTAATAGAAGAGATGCAACTATAGAAGCTGCAAAAGCCTTTGAAGGCTCTCCTAAACAACCTGAGAGCAGTTAGTGAGGATCTCTGATCATGATGATCAATTACCAAGTTGAAGGTCAGCAGTCTTGTTTTGCACTGCACTTATCACTTCTAGCTTTTACAAGGACATAGTCTGTTCTTGCCGTAAATATGCATGAATTAATGATATTGGTACTGGCAAAACTTAAGCTGCATTTGCTGCACCTGCTCCCTGGTTGTTCCTTGCCAAAGTGTAAAGTTCATTTTGTTACTTACAAGTCATTTTACTATGTATTCCTTAGTCCTATTGTAATCCGTATTCTGATAATATGTAGTGTAGGTTTGTCTTATGCTGAAGCAGTGATAGATCTCATAGAATCCATTTATGATAGAAAGGATATTCTTCTGGCATTTTGTAAGTATTTCTGACAGCACCTTCTTGGTGATACATTAATAATACACTGACCATTTCTCAAAAAAAGATGGATTTCCTTGTGTAATGATGCAGTCTTTGCTTGCTTTGCCCTATCAATATGCAAAGCTTTTTCCTGTCTTGTGAAGAGAAAACTATAGTAGTTAACAAAGCATGCACGGAGTGCTGGTCATTGTTTTTTTGACATAGTATACATAGAACCTTCATTAATATATATACTGGCTGGTTTTTTTTTGTTGTCATGCAAAAACAACACTAAAATAATCTTCTGAGAGTATCCCCAACACTTGGTTCTAGTGGCAAAGGTTGAGGGGCTTATGACTTAAGTCACAGGTTCGATCCCTGTGCAATGCAAATGATGCCTGATATTCAAGTGGAGAAAGGATAGAGGGGAGAACCTACTATCCCCGACTTTCAAAGGCTGCAGTTGGACCTAAGGGCTGGGCCTTGATGAATTTCTATCATTAAAAAATCTGAGAAAAGTTGTGCCTGATCCTAAATCTATTCCTGTGATAATGTTAGGAAGTCTTATCAATGAATCTACTTCATATTGAGTGTGCTCTACCTAGCTAATTGATGCAAAGAGCTATATCTCAGGTTATCTATAGACTCAGCCTTCCCGTCAAAACATCTTAGCATTCTTTCCTTCCTGAAGACCTGCAAAACAGTACTAGTCAAAGTTCCCCATCTGACTTTTTCTGCCAATAGAAACCCATCCTATAGAAGGCTCTTCTTAGGAGCTCTTAGATTTCTGATTCCAAAATCTCTGTCCTTCCTTTCTTTCCTCATCTATTGTAGCCTTGGTGGATAGAGATACCTGGTACCTGCTGTTGGTTGGAGGTATCCCATGGAATTGGTCGAGGTGTATGCAAATTGGTCCAGACACCATAATTATTTTTTTTTAAAAAGATCTGTTCTTTTTACAGCGTCCAAGTTGTCTGACTACTTAATCTCTCCTTTTTTATTGCCTTCCCACAAAAATGCCCTTCTCATTTTGTCAGTTCTTTGCTGCGGCGGAAGATGGACATCATCCGAGTGTAACTAGTGCATAGTTGCCGATTACTATTCTACTAATATAGAATAAGTCCCTCTTTTTTAAAATTAGGGGGTCTTCTTTCCACTTTCTCAGTGATCCGTTTGGCCCTCTTTAGATTTGTGATCAACTCCTAAAAGCAGTGCCAAGTAATTAATTAGGAGGGAGTCTCCACTGCAGCCAACACTGTCATTTCTTGAATTCTCAAGCAGAGTTGACACGCAGTTTTTGCTCAATATATTATGGAGACCTAAAAGTAGCTTTAAACACCAAAAAGATAAGATACCTCAATTGCTATTCATCTGCAGCACATTAAATCAGCGTGTCATCTATGCACAAAATATGGTAGATTGTGATATGATTCTGCAACCTTTCCACCCACCCACATTCAACCCACTATTCCATTCCTTCTGCATGCAGCCGTAAGTATCATACCAAGGCCTTCTATAACTAGGATGAAGAGTAATGGAGTTAATCTCCTTGTTTTTAACGCTCTCCTCCACATGAAATTTATCCTCCAGGATGGAGAATTTGGTTGCGGATATGCAGAAGTGGATAGAATTGATCTATGTTTTCAAGCTTTATTTGACTTAGGCCTTATTTGATTTCATTAAAGATTAAGATATTTAAATCTAAATGCACATCTGAATATTATAATGTAAATTAAGATTTAGAGGCTTAAATCTAAATACGCATCTGAACATTAAGATGTTGCATTAAGATCTAAATATGACATAGTTAAGATTGTTTATAAATTCTTATTTTGTCTTTTATTGTATTATCCTAAATTTTGCAACAAAAAAAGTTTTCGCAGGCAAATATTTACTCTTTCAATTCTTATTTCATTTGACTTCTCAGAATACATGAATTAATCTTTGGTTCGTTCTAAACTCCTTTTTTCATTTAGCTTTTATTGTTTGTTTGGGTTTGTAAATATGTGATGTCTAAAAGTGGAAGAGCTATTTGATGGAATTTCATTAGATGATTGCACAATAAGTAACTAGATAGATTAGAGAGAAAAAAGAACAAATAATAAAAAATGATAAATAAATAATTTTTTTTAGATTGGGTCAGCAATGCAAGTTTGGTCCGTATGGATAAAAAACTTCTTATGTTATACTAATCAATTCTCGACGACGAATTGATTTGATAGTTCAGGTTTATTATTCATGATATTGATCTAATTCAAGATCATCAAGAGGTAATATTCATTCATTAAATTTATAAGCTAAAGATTTATCATCTCTGTGGGATTAAATCTCGAGTTATTGCAAAGTAAACAATTGATGAGATTATGGAAGTAAATATTATTGCATTTGTTGCTACTGCACTATTTATTCTAGTTTGTATCGCCTTTTTACTTATCATTCATGTAAAATCAATCTGTCAAAATGATTAATTATTAACTAATTTGAATAAAACTTGACTTTTGAGTTCTTAATCAAAATAAAATGAAAAAGATTTCATTTTCATATCTTAAATGAAATGAATAGACTAGAATCGACAGTATTGTAATTGATAGATAATATGGTAGAAAGATTCATCTATTTTTTTCTACCATATTGTTTACTAGTTAGATTGTTGTTACAAAGTTGCCTTCTGAATAAAATAAAGATAGAGGTTGCATTTAATGTGGATCTATATATCAATCTACAATATTATCTTGATATATGTGAATGCCAATTCTGTATATGAGATTGACATAGCATCCAATTCCATTTATTTGCTATATCTATTTGTTCAAATCAATCTAAATTATTCCTATGTCTTATAGTTTGAATTACTATATTTTTGATTTTCTATATGAATCTCAATATCTATTGACATAATCAAATCATAGGAAGCAAAAGTGATAGATTTAGGCATATTCAAAAAATCACGTGGTAATCCTTTTTTTTCAACATTCCCAAGAAGTACACCATCGCCAGTAGTTCCAATGGCGTCGAAAAGGAAGAGTAAACCTCATTGATTTTTAATGCTTCATTCCTATTTGTTGTTATAATGTTTTATATTCAAATAGTGGAGGAGATTTACGAAGAAGTATTGTGCTATTTATCAGTTAGTGGTATTATTTGACTTATCTTTTGGTGGGAGATGTTCTTTATTTAGATAATGAAAGCATTCCATTACTACCAACCCAAAGAAATACGACCTCTCTGAGATATACGGCTTACCCCAAAAAGGTACAAAGTTGGACTAATTTGGAAACATTGGACAATTTACTTTATACCTACTATTTTGTTTGTTTTTTGCTTTCTCGTCTTATTTTATTAGTAGCCATGATTGGGGCTATAGTACTGGTTATGCATAGGACTACTAGCATGAAAAGCCAAGATGTATTTCGAAAAAATGTTGTGCATTCTAGGAGGAAGGGCACAAGGGAATGAATGGAATATCGAAAAGTTGGAAGAAATGATATTTAGTTAGACATGTAGAATTGGCTTAAGCATTTTATTCAAAGAAAAGTTGGAAGAAAGGATTTTTTAGTTAGACACGTAGAATTGGCTAAGCATTTTATTCGAATAAATAGAGTCAGAAAGGATTGTTTTGTGTTTTACCAGTTTTTTCTTTTGAATTGAGATCGATCATTCAGATCAATGGGGTAAAGTAATGAGCTTAGGTATTAATGAGCTCTTGGGATGCCCTAATACCGTACTGAAGTGTGCTTTAGCTAATAATCCAATCAAAGGAATAATTCAAACAAGGGTATCAAATTTCTTAATTAGATTATTGATTGAAAATGAATTTTCTAACATTTGACTACGTATGTACCATTGAATGACTCCATGCTAATGTGCCTTGGATGATCTACATTTCAGGATCCGGGGTCGATGAGTACATTGAACTATCCATGTGGCTGAGAGCTCTCACAGCCCAAGCATAACAACGTAATTCTCAGGAGCACGCTCTATCACTAAGCTAATAGCCTATCGTGCAAGCCCCCTACTGGGGACCCCCTATGTCAAAAGTGAGAGAAAACCCATTCTCGAATGTCTGAATTTTATCTTTGTCATAATAAAATATAAAATTAATTAAATACTAAATTGATCTAATAAAATATTTTAAAACTTTTGTATGACAATTGATGGTGGTGATGATGACTAACGATGATTATTTTGTATATAGATTTGGGATGATGTTGATTGATAATGGTGGTTATGAATAGTATCTTATAGTATAGTGGTTAACAACAATGATTAATTATGATTATTGTAGGTGGGAGCTAATAACTAGTGGAATGATATTAATAACTAATGGTGGTGATGAATGATGATGACGGTTAGTGATATATGATATTGACTAATAATGGTAATTATTAATAGTGATTAGTGGATGTAATATATTGGGTGGTGATAATTGCAAATATTGGCTAATGGTGATGATGATTGATTTTGGTGATTGACTATAATACCTTGAAAGTTGAAAATTGAAATGAAAAGAAACATAGAAAAGTTGCAGGTACTAGTCCTTATATAGACGGTAAATTGGTGTACAGGCGGTAGGAAATACACATGCAAAGGGGGGTTTGAAACTTTGAAAAATATTAGCCCTGATGTCTTAGAAGATTCCATCTATAAATTGTCTAAGGCCCTACAATCCGTCAAATGGGTCCTGAGAGTTGGAAGAAAATCAAAATTTTAAGTGTTCTCTACGAACCTTCCTACGGAGTGTATAAGATCCTACGATTCGTAGCCCATAGATAGAGGTTTAGAGGGTTGTGTTGTACAGGACGAGAGGTTATACGGTCCATATGAAGTTCTATAGACCATAGAGGGGAATCATAGAAAAAACCTCTGAAACTGGGATTTTCACTTGGTTCTAGGGGCATTCTTGTACGGGCCGTGTCAAGTTTATGGGTCGTAGAAGAATCATGTAGATCATGGATTTAGAAACTTAGAAACTTAGTAAATTCTCTACAGCTGGCCCCTATGGGTCATATAAGTCTTTATAGTTAGCAAAAGCCCTTGTAGTTTGTCCAGTCAATTCAATTCCCAAGGTTATTTTGGACATTTCTTATTCTTTTAATGTCTAAACTACGTCGTTTTGTACCAACCCCTAAGACCTATAACTACCCAAATCCTTCAAAATTTTCCCCATTCTCTCTCACTCGCTTAAGCTCCAAAGTTCTTTTAAGGATTTTTCTCCCAAGGTCATCCTCTTCATCAAGCTAAATTTCAAGAACTCAAATCTCTTCTTCAAGTTTCAAGGCTATGATTCTTTGAGGTATGTGGGAATTTCAGCCATGGGTCCTTTTCCATTCATGGAGTCCCAAAGAAAACTTTAATTTGTCTTTTATGATTTCTTCCTAAACCCTAGATTTTTGATAATCTTGCATTGAGTTCAATCAATATGCTTTTATTCAATCTCAAGTATCTTATTCTGTATGATTTGATTTTAATTATGCATTTTTGGTGAATTTCACATGAACCCATGCATTATGCCTATTTTATGATTTTGAATTATGTTTGAGAAATTATGCATGTATCATGAATTTATGAATTATGATTTCAAGGATGCTTTTAGATAATATCAATACAATTTCTATGAAGACAAAGGTTGCTTCAAAGTAAAAAATTCCTCTAATGACGGATTTTCATGATTTTTCTATGAATACATCTTTCATGATTTTTGATGCTTAAACAAGTAACTTGATGAATGTGCTATAATATTATGATTTGTTAAAGGAGTTATTTTTATGATTTTCAAGTATTTATGATGAATTTGGTTTTACAAGATTATTATCATTTTTGAAAGCTATGTGTAACACCCTAACTTTTTTTATTAAGATTGAGCCATCTTTCACATGATATACGATTTTAAATGGTAATTCTTAATCGAGCATAGATGTTTAAATTAATTTCTTAGTGTGGGAATAGAATTGGAGATGATAAAAAGATCGCAGTTCTAATGTAAGATTTTATAAAAGTTAGATGGACCAATGACTTTTAGGTTGTATATACATGCTAGGATCAATTCCTAAGTGTTTAAAGTATATTAGATGTGATTTAGAGTTATAAAGGATCTTTTACATCAAGTCAAGTCCAAAGAATTTCTATCGACTAAGTTTTCGTATGAGTTGATAGAAGGGTCAACTTTAAATGACCATATCTCCTAAAGTATAATGCGTTAGGTGACCCATAATATATCAAATTAAAGATCTTTGAATTAGTTTTCCAATGCATCTTATTTCGTCTTAATCAGAGTTCGGAGTAGAAAGTTATGCCATTTTACTGAAGACCTGCAGAGCTGTCTGAAGATCCGCGACAGCTCCGAGTCGTGGACCTATCACAAACCCTTTCTGGATAAGCTAAATGATGTCCTTTTTTTTTTAGGATACTTTTATCTGAAATCTTTGGGGGTCTATTTAAGGTCCCAAAATGCATAAAATGTTAGTTTTAATAATTAAAACCCTCTCCTTCACTCCTAAACATAAACACTCAAGAATCATCAAGAAAGTCATCAAGTTAGGATTAACTTTCAAGATTCATCATCAAGGTGAGTTATTCTTCATAAATTTTAAGCTACCTAACCTAAATTTCTTTATTTATTCATGAATCCCTAATAGAATCTTAAATCATAACTTAGGGTTTTAAGAAAATGAATTCAAGAATCCTGAGAAAGGATTTCTTGATTCTTCTTTTCATGAATTAGGGTTCTTCATCAAGAACTCTAAAGATTCTAAACCAAGAATTCAAGAATCAAAGAGAAGCCCTTCAAACAATGTCTTTCCAAGTTCTTCCACTCTAAAAGAACTATCGAGATCGATGATTTTCTCCAAGAAAATGAGTATTCATCAAATTCCAATTGCAATATTAACTTTCCAGGTATGTAAGGCTAACCTAAAGCATGAGATTGTTCTTCCATGTGCCCCCTTTGAGTAAATTGAGTCTATGATTGAAGATGATGAGTTATATGTGAAAATCCTTGAGTATTCTATTGAGATTGTTCTTAATTCATGTATTTTTCTTAAATTGATGATCATCATAAACTTGATTTACTGCATTAGTTGTTTTCATGAATAATTTTTACAAAATTCTATGTCTATTTTACTCAAGAATAAAAGAATGAACTTAGAGGATGAGTCTAGAGCCTTGACGATGATGATATTTGTGATGTTGTGATTGTGGTCCAAATTGTTGAGAGGCTTGATGATGATGTTGGTGAGAGTGATGCTCATGATTCTCAAAATTTGAAACTTAATTCTAAAAGAATGTTTTGAGTTCATGATGTTGATGAGATGAGTTGATGTTGATGTACTATGTCCCCATGGGACTGATGATGATGATGTTTCATGAGCATGTCCAGTTTTTGGAGGAGTATAGAGCACTGAAATGAGTGAGAGTGAGTCCTACTTGAACTCATTAACTACGTGGCCCGCGCAGGAGAGGATCGAACCGTAATACAGATGTTTCATTTGTCCCAAAAGAGGAATGATGTTATTACTGATGGTGATGTCCTTTACCCCGGGCAGAGTACTGAATGGATGTGGCAACAACATCGCTTTGTTGTATCATCATCGGCTCATAGGTGATGGTTGTTGGTTAGAAAAACTCCCAGTTAGGTTCCACACTAATAGACCTCTGATGTTGATGTGATGGTATGAGTCTTGATGGATGTTGATGATTTATTGTCTACTCTTTATCCTTGTCCTGGACGGGCATTGATTCTTCGAGTTGAGTTGAGTCGAGTCGAGTTTCCTTGAGGTGAGTCTGATGTATTGATGATGTTGATGAGTCATTTATCTACTCTTTATTCTTGCTTTAGATAGACATTTGACATTCTGATAGAGTATGATGTTGAGTTGATGTTATTCCTATATTATTCTATCTGTTTCCATTTCATTCAACTATTTTACATACCAGTACATTCCACGTACTGATGTCCCTTTCTGGGACTGCTTCGTTTTATGATGCAGAGGCAAGTATTAGAGACCATCGATAGGCGCTTTGTTGAGGACCTATTCGCATTCAGTTGATCGGTGAGACCTCCTTGTTTTCGGAGGATTTCCATATTATTATCATCTAGCTTGAGTTAGTACTTAATTTTCCTCGAGTTGGGTAACCATGGCCTGTCGTGGTACCATCTAGATGTTAGAGGTAGAGACTTCATAGACATTGAATAGAGGATGTTATGTATTGTTTTTTTTCCAACTCTTCTTTATTGGAAATTAACTTTTATATAAAGACTTGATTACTTTTATTACATTTCAGTCTTTTCCTTGAGAATGTTCCCTCCGCTGTTGAGTATGAGGTGACGATGAGGCCAAGTGGTTCGCTCGGGGACTAGCAATAGTCTCTGAGTGCCGGTCACGCCAAGGTTACCCTCCCGGGGCGTAACACTATGATATGTTTATAATCATTCTTGTTGAGAGTATTACCTAACACCAAGTTGGACTAGTGACAATTACTAAAATCCTAAAACTACGTGCCCTATAGGACTTGATCTTAATTGACTCTAGCTAGTGGATCCACATATAACTTATGTTTATGGTCCTTAACTGGCAAGTAGGACAATCTCTTTTCGGTTTGGTGAAGACACTGGACTACATGTTATAACTCAGATGATTTATGTCTGTTAATGGTATCTCTCACTATGTTATGTTTTGATTATGCCTTTCTTACAAGTTGTGCATTGACTACGTCTTATGTTTCTCATGACATTTTAAAGAATTATGTCATATTTTAGCTTGATCATTGCATTATCACGTTTATGTCATGCGTTGCTTTTTCTTCATATTCGATTCATCCTATAGTACCAACCGTATATTTCTTTTTCTTATATTGTTTCGTAGTATAGGTGACAACGCTCATATTCACGCCTATGGTTAGTACTTGGGTTTGAATTGGCATAACATTACTTGGGTGAGTCCACATGTTCAAGGGCACAATCATGTTATGAGTTCTTATTATTTTCCTTTTCATACATATTTCAGATTTATGTTGATGAGCTAGGAATTGTCCTATGCCTTGTGCGCAATCATGTTAGTTCTTATTATTTTTCTTTTCATACATATTTTAGATTTATGTTGATGAGATAGGGATTGTCCTATGCCTTTTCTATGTAGTAGAGACCATGTCAGCCTTAACATATGTTTCGTTTTATATGTGTTATTCTCTAACTTTTCTTTGATTGAGTTGTTATGGTAAGATTATTTTAAGACTTATGTTCCCCATTTCATTTTTATGTATGCTTTTCACGCTATCTTAGGTATGCTTATGCTAAGCGGCTTATTTAGGGTCTTTTAGGATCATAATTGTCGTGTCATGTCTTGGGTCTAGCTTGGATCGTGACATTAGCGATTGTGATGGTAGTGGTTGGGTTGAGGATGGCAAGTGATGCCAATTAACAACGGTGGTAATTGTGACTAAAATGGCGGTTATGGATAGTGGGTGAAAGTAGATGGAGTAGCGATGAACTATCATTTTTATAAAAATTCTTAAATAAACTTCTTAACGATATTAAGACTTTATTGTAAATCTTAATCATTCTAACCTATTTAGGCCTATGAAGTGGTAAGAAAAACACACATAATAATTGAGATATGAATGATTAATATTCAGATCTTGAAAATAAATAGACTTGGGCTGTCACGATCCGATCACGGTCATTATGACGCCTGCTAGATCCCACCTACTAACAAACCAATTATCCAACCCCCAGGATACTTGTCCTAACTTTTTAGTCCAAATCATAACCAATACTGTCATACACATAATCAAAATCTACCCAGAACTTAGAAGTCAATTGCACAGAGCTACAATAGACACAAGGACGTATCATATACATATACCAATAACCATAATAATATACAAACTAGTAGGGTTCCTACCAAAACAAATCATAACTTCAGGGTACAGGCCAATATTCGAAAACAATAGACGACCATCAAATAAAAAGGGTCTGCGAAGTGTCTAAAGCTGTCGGTGCTCACTAGTAGTCTCCTAAGCGCTCTTGAATCCCCAACTCAGCTATCACGTCCCATACCTGGACCTGCATATGGGAAGATGCAGAAAGTAAGGGGTGAGTACTAGAAAAGGCATCCAGTAGACATCATTGACCGACCGTGTGAAATAGTGAGCATAAATAAAGCCCAAATATATGGAGAACTGCAGCAATGTAGCAAAACTAACTCAGACCAAGGCATACGCATATCTGGAAATTCTCAAATCACAACTGAACCAACTGAAGTGAAGGATAATGATAAGTTGAACCAACCCAAGAGATGAACATCTATATCGACTGACGAAGACTGTGCAAGTTCATACCACAACTGCCCCCACTGAGGCCTAGTGTTGTACAAGGGTGCAAGGCCCTAATATTTATGCTTGTATGCCAACTGGGCCCCCATAAGCCCAGAAGGATAATGCTGAGAGATCCTGACATAATCCTATAGAACCATCATAGAGCCCAGCTCTCCACATCATCAGAACAAGGATCAGTTGTACGTGGGCGTAAGGCCCTAGTATCTAAGCGTGAGCGCCCCCATAATCCCAGAGGGTACACATACGCACAATCAGAGTGTGAATAGGTGAGTGGATCCACGGGTAATTAATCATGGCCTTGCCCCAAAAATCACATATCAATCGGGTCCTCGACTCTGTGTCAGTACGTGGCACCCGATTCAAGATATACATGCGGAACAGTGGGATGTATCCTCCGTGGGAGAAAGAATCCCCCTTGCATAACAATGTGTCTTATTTCAGAATATCAATCACGAGGCCTCGCCCCCAAATGTAATCAACATGGCCCACGACCTATAATCATCCGAGTCTCATACTCGAGACAATTGGTGTGTCATACCTCTCTCTGAACAAATAAAAGTGTCTCAAACTCAAAATGTAACAGATGGGGGCCCCTATATCTAACCACTATCTGGCGCTCAATGCTTAGAATCTGCATATGCCACCAGGCGTCGCAGTTGTGGCCACCGAGTCATAGGGTCTACGAGGAGTGTCACCTAAGACCAGACACTACAAACATGGACACCGGCCGCTCAAACGATGACGGGGAGCTTCATCTGGGACGAGATGTCAGACAATCACTCACTTAACCAGTATATCTGGATCCGGAACTCCAAGTCATATTGTGCCCAGAGTGAACGTAGGCGACAATGTTCACAACCTAGGTATCCCACAATCTCAATCCATCCCTCACAACCGTAACTACAACCTCTCTCAGGTACAACAAATACCCCGACATCAGATGGAGAGAATCAATGCACAACAACTATCAATAATACATCGGGGTGTATATATATACATATCACAATTCACTGTAGAATAATTCCCAACAAAGTCCAAGTATACCATAACCTCACCAATCCCCAGTGCCTAAATAAAACATGGACAATTACGGTACATTATAAGTATCCAGGACGACCAAACCCTGTAGAGTCATATCTATACTAGAATCAGGCCACAATATGGCATATAAACAATACAGTCTCTTGGTCAGCATCTCTATAGCAACAAGTTATACACACTCATACAGGTACAAGTCGAGTCAGCATGCATGGCTGTCTTAGACACTAGCTCATATTCAGCCCTTACCAGGCCCTTTTTCTACGTAAAGCAACTCATAGGGCAGCATCGGTGTAACCAAAGCTAAAGCCTAAGAGGCTAGATAGCTAGAAGGATGTCACCTACTCAAAATCATATCGCAACCCAGCTGCTATCAAGGATTTCACCCAAGGTAACCATTTGCTGTCCCACAAAAAATGTGCCCCTCTTAAACAGGATGCCAGTCCCCAAGACTAACCCACGTAACTAATGTCTTGTCGCAGATAGCCCAGAAAGCCTGTAGGATATAACCTACACCTCGCTAACAGGGTCACACTCCCGACTCTAATCCGCCAGTGGCTCAATGTCATCGTATCTCGTATTACATATCACAAGGCTTCTTTAGGGGTACATCTATGACCGTCCCCAGAACATGGTGTATATCTCCGGTCACTAACCAGTGGCACAAGTACATAACATATAACAACATTATACAGGATCATATAAACCACAGGGCAACACATAATCATGTTTAATCAGGAAATTCTACCACAAGTACTCAGAAAAAGATATAGATAACCACAACTCCATCATGCATATACATACCATCCAGATGTAGATACTAGATTCAACGCACAGGGTAGCACGTAATCACATGTCAACCTCAGTAGCTAGTATATTTCGGTAGCTTCAGACCTCACTCACATACAAGCAAGAATCAAGCTCAATGTACATACCTTGTCATATGTTCTCAGCCAATCAACCCCTTCGTGCCCTCTCGTAGCCAAACAATATAAGAATTCAACTAGTATAACATCTACAACTAACACAACCCTCAATACAACAACCTTAGTCCCATATCACCATATATAACACATGCAGATTCACAACCAGCTATATACAACATAAATCCCACATCTCAACCCATTCACAATACTTTTCTACATATTCCAACTCAAATATACAACATTTCAGCTCAGTCTAAGATTAGAGAAAACTTAGTCTATCTGACATCTGATGTCTCTTGCTCTGAGTCAATCTAGCCAAGCTTTTCCCCTTTTAATCGCTTCCTAATGATGTTCAGCTGTTGGAATAAAATCTACAAGGTCAATATGGTCAAATTGGTTGTAAAAACTTGAAGAATGGGAAAATATAAGTCAATCGGGCCTAAAACAGGGAAAATAGGACCACATCTAAAATTTAAAAATAATTCCCGAAAAACGGTCCTTAGGTCAGCCTGAGTCTACAATAAAAAATTCGGCACGAAACGGACCCCAGGAGACCTAGAAAAAGCCCAAAAATGAAGTTACAAACTTTATCGGGAAAACATTCTTTTCAAAACATCCTCGGTCAAAATTCTCAAAAATTGGACAAAATCAGCGAACACTCAGCATACCACAATGTTCCTATAGGAACGTAGAACAATTTAAAGACAAATTTTACTTAATTCTGTTGAGAAATGATTGAGATATCGCAATGTAAAATTTTAACTCATTTTCAATTTACATCTAATGAAGAACAAAGCTTTTACATCAAAATACATGCCAAACTTGAATTCTGACACCATCACGACGTTTCTCGCAAAAATTTGAGTCATGTATCCTTTTGAATCACTCAAATCTGATGAAAAAATGAGCTCAGAATCATGGTGCGAAGTTGAGACGAAATATGTATATAATTTCTTTGAACTCCCACATATATATACACATGCATGCCTGACACCTGCCACATGTCTCCCTCTCTTTCCATAAATCCTTCAATCTTTTTTCGTTGTTTCGAGCTCGTCTAAATTTCGCTTTTCGCAAACAAACTATGTAACCTTATGGATTTCGACGTTTCGAATCCAATAGTGTGGTCGAAATTTCCAATGTAGCTTCCTACGATAAAGTGAGGATGCCACATCTTTATACGCAACTTTTAATGAAAAGCATCGGGGGGTCAAATCACATCCAGACATACTTGGTATCAAATGAAGGGTAGTCCTAGACCAAAATTGACATTTTGGAGCTAATCATGTTATAGCCCCGCGGGCCCTTCTCTGATAAGGAAGGAAACGAAATAATCTGAATTTTACGACAAATTCGGTCCGATGGCTGTTCTCCACTAACCATAGAATCGTAACCATAGAATACGACCCTAATCGAAATGCATACATTTGTCTCATACACTATGGGGATGGTGAGAAGAGATATATTTTACATCCCAGAGAGGCTATAATTGGAGATACCATTGTTTTTGGTACAGAAGTTCCTATAAAAATGGGAAATACCCTACCTTTGAGTGCAGTTTGAACTATTGATTTATGTAATTGGAAATAACCAATTAGGTAGATTAGTTGGATCAAGCGTCCACCTTGGGCAAACGAGTTGATGAGGAGGCTTTTCTAAGAAAAAAGGCATGGTTCTTTCAATTTCGCATCCAGGGAAAGCAGCTTTCGCTAAAACCATATCTGCTGCTCTGATATTAGCTATTCGAGTCAAATCATAGGATTGAAAGCCGATTGCTACTTTCTTGCCTTGGGGCATCGCATTCTGGATAACGTAATAAAAAGTCTTTCTCTACTGTCTTCAGTCTGGTTTGCTTTAGAAGTAAGCAAGCAAAGACAAGTGGCGGAGAAGGCCTCCTTCCGGGGGGCCTGAGCCATCAGTGAGATACCACTCTGGAAAGACTAGAATTCTAACCTTGTGTCAGGACCTACGGGCCAAGGGACAATCTCAGGTAGACAGTTTCTATGGGGTGTAGGCCTCCCAAAAGGTAACGGAGGCGTGCAAAGGTTTCCTCGGGCCGGACGGAGATTGGCCATCGGATACAAGCGGACGCATATGAATCTACTGAATCTACGGAATCTACATTTGAATATCAATCTCCAGTCGAATCCGCTTCATAAAATGGGATACCCTTCTCCTATAGTTTTGGAAACAAATGAACGAGGACCCTCCCGCCGACACGAACTCTGAAGCAAAAGCATAGGCTTCAGACGTTTCTAGGGCTTGAGTAAAATGCAAGGGGCGTGTACTTTCTACTTATTAGTCTCGTTATAACCGTCTGGGTCTAGAACCTTTGGACTATTGGTTGAGCCTCTTACTTATAACTTCTTGGGTTGTAATTGCTATCTTATTAGGTTCAGCCACTATAGCTGTTCGGAACCCACAAACCATTCCGAACGGGGGTCAGAATTTCTTCGAATATGTTCTTGAATTCATTCGAGATATGAGTGAAACTCAAATTGGAGAATATGGGCCCTGGGTTCAAGATCGACTCCGGCTATGGTGCGATTCCTGGCATATGTACACCACAGTAGCTAAGGCAACCCCGTTCCAGCTCGCATTGTATTTTCCCGAAATTCTCATCCGCGGCACGATTCCTATCACGACACGGACGTAGGTCTTAGGAGTGACATGAAGAATGGGAACCCTAGGGTCCCCAGACAAGCCTTAAAGTATCAATACTCACATCATCGATTCAGAAGTGTAAATGAATAGTAAACACATAGATTCAAGGGACGGGAAAGTAGGACTCATGCTATGGGGATGTCACAGGAAAAGGGAATAACATGGATCCACATAACACGTAACACATAAACACCAAGGGGCGGGTTAGTATGACTCACTATATAGGAGCAATTTGGGACTTAGGATCTTTCACACCATAGCATAGCAACATATGGTAAAGCTCATAACCAATCCACATAATGATAACCAATAGGTAGACAAATCCATAGACATAATCTTCAAATACAACACTTATCATATAAATGTAAAGGAGTTTACAAGATGTCCAACAATGCCTCTAGTCATAAGATAGGACGGGGGACAAGACGTACCCCGGGCTCACGGGCTCACCCTCAAAGTGAATAACATAAATAAAACACCATAGGTAGAGGAATGATGGTTTGTCCTTGGAAGATAGGACTCACCACAACAAGAAAATTTCAGGATCCAAGCTAGACGCTGATACGCCCAAATTACACTCCAAATAGAAAAGTAAAGCGGTCGTTGGTCAAATATAGAACCCAACCAGAGTTGAGGTCGATCCCACAGGGAACACGTAAGAATTACTCTATTAGTACCAGCTTTCAGTCGTAAATGCTATTCCCAAGATAAACGTACATAAAATAAATAGGGGTTGCATTATTTAGTTTAACTAATTTCGTAAAGTAATTAATAAAGACGTTCCGATTCTTAGACAGATAGAGAGAGGCTAGGGTTGTGTTCCTCATGACATACAATTACGACAACTAAACTGGATCTGTGAATTCGCTCCTAATGATGCATGCAAAATCTACAACTTAATTAATACCTAGGTCACCTTTCGGTCCCTTTTCTAGGTATATCTCACTCCTCTCCTCTCGGTCTCCGAGTGTATGCAATGCTAACCGTTGTTTCTGATCTCAGAATACCTTCACCTTTCGGTCTCAGGCACTTAGACTAGGTTCATGACCCTGAATCTCTGTTGTTAGACTCTTTTCCCAATCACTACATCCCTTTCGGGCATGTAACGAATACAGGCTTACCCTAATGCGTCGACTCATTAAGGAGAAGTTAAAACGAAGAATTTAACAATACATGCACTGTTTATGTGAACGAATTACCCCCAGTTTGCGTTATCTTAATTGGGTCGTCATGGTTCCCACAACCCTAGTTGTGGGTTTAGCCTAACATCCTCTTGATAATTTGCCCACAATGAGTAGAAGAAAACATAAAGATGGACTTACGATTTAAAAACAAGAATCCGTGTTACAAGCTTTGAACAATAATCACAAACGTGATTCTCACGAATTACAAAAGCCAACCTAATGTTTTTCTCCTTGTTCTCTCTAGTTACTGTCGTCAAAAACGAAGGTCTCTAATAAAATAAAATAACATCCTATTTATACAAAGTAAAACTAAGTCGATATAATTTAGGAAAATAATTTCGACATAGGGCACGGTCCGTTACACGGACCGTCTGAGGTGAGATGGTCCGTGTGAACGGACCGTCTGGCGGTTGACTGTGCCCACACGGTCTGTGACACGGCCCGTGTGGCGTGAGACGGGCCGTGTGGCTCTTCCGTGTCGATCCACTTGCACGAATTCTGATATTTTTGACGAAGGCCCTTCGAGCTACGTCAGTTACACGGCCCGTTACACGATCCGTGTGGAGTAAGACGGGCCGTGTGGTTCCTCCGTGTGAATCTCCTTGCACGATTTCTTTAATTTTCGACGGGTTGTCTTCCGAGCTACGTCAAGTACACGGTCCGTCACACGGTCCGTCTGGCGTCAGACGGGCCCTGTGGCCTGACCGTGTGACTCGTGTCGTGCCACTGTCGGTCACACGGACCGTCTGGCGTGAGACGGCCCGTGTGGGCCTTCCGTGGTCCGACACTTGGCTTTCTTTTTCACCCGTTCCTTGTACTTTCCGCCATTTCCCATGCCTTAGTCATTTTCCTGCACAATATCAAAACGCACCTATTAAACCAATAACACCGCTCGAGAACACCCATTAGTTCTATGTTTTAAGCGTCGTAAAAGTCGTATTTTCATGACTCATCAACACCCTCAACTTAGAACCATTGCTTGTCCTCAAGCGATGACCAGAAACACCTTACGACACACAAAAGGCGAGTAATTAAAAAGAAATAAATAGCAACCCCTTTGTTCATTAAACTCATGCTCAACACGTATACTTGTAATGCGTGCGTATTCCAACAGACTCTGATTAGATCGACCTAAACACGATACTATATCTCGTTGGCTCCTATTAAGCTCTCGAATAAAGATAAGCCAGTTATGTATAGCACCCAAATAGTGCGGTGATAGTGCCCCTTACTACAAAGAAGTCTCACACCATGAAATAATGTAGCACCCAGAGACTGGAATGTAAACACTCACGCTCAGAAAGAATTTTCAACCGACACACGAGTATAGACCATATGCTTGCCTTTATTTTCACCACCTTAACTCTTGAATGACCTTTTCAGGATCACTTTAGGACTTTCTAAGGCTTGTAACGTAGGCTCGGGCTTGGGTGAGATATATTTAGGATCAAAGTGACTAGCGTTTTGGTCCAAGACCCTGCTTTGACTCAGCCACTACTTTAGGCTTCCCAAAATCTTTGTTTTCCCTATTTTTCCACTTTGCTCTACAGAGGGGCGTGTACTTTTTTTTTTTAATAATTTTATTCACGCCCCCAAAAATTCTTTCTTTTGTTTTTTTCAACTTTTCTTCTCACCACTTGGATCTTTTCCATCCCTATTCTTCTGCTTCTCTTACAATAGCCACCCTCAACTTAAGATTTTAGCCCAAGTTGAGGTGCACAATGTCTTTTCAAGGACCAGGGCCAATATAAGCCACCCTCAACTTAGGCCTTTGGCCTAGATTGAGGTTCACAATGTCCTTAAAGCGACCAGGGCCTGAGTATGGTCTACAGATAGATTGGAAACATGGATTGGGTAATAAGAAAGAAAAGGTCTATTAAGGCTCAATTATTTGGTTCAAAGGGATAAACTTCATTTGGTTAATTCATTTTAGGCTTAGTGACTTCTTAACAACAATGGCCTAAGATCCTTTCCTAATCCACTCATTCAATCGTTTTAGGGGGACCAACCAGGCAAGTTCTAGTTTACAAGTGTGTCAGTTAAATTCAAGCAAATACACTCCCACACACATGGCACATATCCCCCACTATTCAGCACTACACAACACAGTCAGACTTCAATTGTTAATATGCCAACTAAACAATGTACATTGTGTTTTTAGAGGATCACAGAATCAGTCCATATGGGATACACACCTACAAGTTCCGTGGATTTTCATTTTTTTTTTCAAATTGGTGAGGTTACTATAAACTCTTATAACCACCTGTCTTTACCACACAAAACAAACATAATAAACCTAAACATGCCAGTTCTACTAGATAATCCACCTTCAGAGAAAAGAAACATGGCAAGAAAAACTCTTCAGGGTAAAGATAAGATGCCCCACCCCCAACAAAAAGCAGTGCAATGTCCTCATAGCACCAGAATAACCAACAAAGCAAAAATGGGAGCACGACATACCTGGGACGCCTTAGGCGTCAGGAGGGTCATCATGGCCCGAACCAACTGGCCGGTCTGGGCAGGCAACATCATCAGCTGGCGCCCTAGTACTTCCGGATGCTCCTGTCCGGGCAGCCTCGTATGCGAGGCGCGCCTGCTCTTCCCGTGCAGCAGCCTCACGCCTCTGAGCCCTCAAGGCTTTTCGCAGCCTCCGTGCCTCCTCACGCTATGGGTCCTCAGGTGGGCTAGTGCGCTGACTGCGGCGCTTACCTTTGTCCGTATGTCCCGACGCCGCAGGAGGGGGTGCCTGGGCAGCAGGAGGTATGATCGGTATCCCCCAGCCTTCAGTCAGGCTCGGCTCCACCGGGGCACTAAACAATGATGCAAACGAATCGGGTGGTGGAGCCGGAGCGGGCCCGGTGCTGTTGTACCGTGCATACAAATCGTCAATTTTGTCCTTCATGACCTGCATCTCCTGCATCATCTGAGTCACTTCATCACCGGTCATGCTGCCAAACATGCGGCGAAGGTAGGCCTCCCACTGGTTAAACTGCTCCTGTAAACTCTGGATCTGGCCAAGTAGTTCAGCGCGAAGCCGATCCTCAGCCAACTGTGCGTGAGTCTGCACCACCTGAGGCACCCGGACCACCATCTGGTCAACAATCGCCCGCGTCTGCCTCTGCTCTGTAACCATGCGGGCGAGGAGGTCGTAGGGGGCATAAGTGTAGCCCGGATGCGTCTGAGGTGCCGCGCCACTGCCCCCGGGCTGCTCAGTATCTGTACCCGTCTGGGGGGCTGTGGGGGGCTCCTCAAAAGCCAAAGGCTGCTGTGGGGGAGCCCGGGGGAGCTGTGTCGGAATCCCATGCCGCCGGGATCGACTGTGGTACAATGGGTTGTCGATATCCTTAATCATAGCAATGTTGACGACACCCTTCGGAGCTATCTTCCGGTCCAAGAAGTGCGTGGTGGGAACACGGGCCTGCCTGCAAAGTGCCCGAATCAGGCATGGAAATGACATACCTGCGCGTTCGGAAAGGGCACGATCCTTTATTTCCATAGCAATTACGCGACCCACGTTAATACCAAGGCGGGCCACCAAACTCGCGACCAACACAGCATGGGAGAGTTGGAGCGTGTTGTCGTTTACTGTGGGTCGAAGTCGGGCATGCACCACCGACCACCAAAACTTGGCGACAAATGTGAGGGAGGCTTTTGTAATAGGAATCTTGGGGTTAGTCACCCAAGGTGCCTCCACTCCCTGAAGTGCAATATGCTCCGCCATCCACTGTAACTCCCTAGTCCGGGTAGACGGGTCCGAGATCCTAACCTCATCAGTGACAGACACATAGTGAGACAAGAAGATCCCATCCGGTGGGGCACGGTAGTCTGGACCAAATAAAAAGCGGTTGATCGTCTCTGCCGAGATGTCAACCTGTGCCCCCCGGATGGTGACATAATCCCGATGAGATAATTTGGCAGCAAGCCGCTTCTTCGCACGTCTGGGCAGGTTGCCTTCTATGGATGCAAGCAGGCTGGCGGCATAGCTGGAGTAAAATTCTGCGATCATATCTGGGCCATAGTATCCAGGAGGGCTGGCCATCCATCCAAACTGATATGCTTCAAATGTATTTCGTATTTCCGGAATGGAGTCCAACTTGTCCACTAGGACCCGCATTTCCGGGATAATTGGCCTCCCCTGATAGCCGCCAGTACCTTTGGTGATGCCATTGACGTATACCTCCTTAGCCCCGGGGACTGACCATCTCCTCCGTAAAAAGATCAGGAGCCACTTGGCGGTTTCCGGGTCAGAAGTCCGGGCAACCGCCTGCTGGGTGGCCTCATCATCACTGTCGCGGAGGAGCAAAATATCCTCCTCTCCCCCAACATCGTGCTCGGCAGTGACTGGAGTGCTAGCCTCATCCTCCTGCTCTGGGACCGCAGCTTCCCCTGCCACCCCCGCTTCGGGAGCTTCCTCCTCAGAATCTGAAGCGATGTAGCGCCTCACTGGACGGGAACGGGCAGTGCGAGGGGGTGGGGAAGGCACAGCTGACCCGCCTACGGAGTCATTGCCGGAGTCACTCCCCGGAGTGTGACTAGAGGATTCGGTGATCGAATCCCGGAGACGTGACTCCTGCTCGTCTTGTCGTGGGCGAGGTCGTAGACGTGGGGCCATAATAGTCCTGCAAACAACACAAAGAATAAAGAGAATATTAGTAATGCCAGGGTGTTTGGGACGACACACTACCGGGTACTCAGACTTCCCCTGTGGAAGTGAAGTGACAAAAACCCTTAAGAGTGGCGTCACCCGGTCTATCATAGGGAATTTCGCACTAAAGAGGCCGATGAGACTTGAGGGAAGTAAATACAATAACGTCTAAAAAAAATAAGGGGGCGTAGGACGGGGGCCCTGCACGGGCCGTGTAAAGGGGCACGGGCCGTGTAGAGGCCCGTGTGAAGGCCTAAAGGGGCGCAGGTGTCTAAGGGACACGGGACGGGCCGCCACACGGACCGTGAAAGGTCAGACGGTCCGTGTAACGGACCGTGTGGCGTGCCTTGGCATACAACGGGATTTGTGACACGGACGGTCCGTGATACGGCCCGTGTGATGTCACACGGTCCGTGTAACGGACCGTGACACGGTCATCGTTCCCAGTCAGCCCCAAAACGGATTTTGAAGTTCACACACGCCATAAGTCATAAAAAAAACGCCGGATCGGGTACTCAAACTAAGCAAGACTACGTTCTACAACACAAACCCAATTTTTAACCACCCAAGAATCACAAATACCCTATGTTTCAAGAGTTCAAGAAAGCAACAATGGTGGCTACGACTACCCATTAACAAAACTTCAAGGAATCATGCCCCTAGAGAGTTATAGACGTCATAATCACAAGGTATATGCAAAAACTCACTCACAAGAACAAAACTAAAAACAAAATGTCAAGAAACAAACTAAAGAACAACCAATCTAGGCTTAAAAGCAAACTACATCAAAAAAACTTACTTGAATGAGGAAAGTAGACTTGAGACTTGCAAAATTTGCCTAAGGATGGTGTGACGGATCGTGAGTAGAGTGCACAATCCGTGTGAGAAGAGTGAGGCGTGTGGGGTGTTTGTTTAGAGAGAAAGTGATTGTGAGGTGAAGGCAAACTATGAAAAGAGGGTATAAATACCCAAATTTTCGTGCCCCAAGACGGGTGGGAAAACGGGTCGTGCCACGTGGCACGATCCGTATGGCGTTCCGTGGGTGGCGGACGCATGGTCCCGAGGTGCACGCCCAAACGGTCCGTTAGACGGACCGTTTCAAGTGGGACGGCCCGTGTTGTGGGCCGTGTGGTGACACGCGTGGCGGCTGACGCCGCATGCTTCCACACGGTCCGTGTGACGGACCGTGTAAGCTCACACGGACCGTGTGATTTGGCCGTGTGAGTTACCTTGGGGAATTTCACTTACCTGGAGGGGGACGCCCCAATGGGCCGTTACACAGTCCGTCTGGGGTCAGACGATCCGTGTAAACGGGCCGTGCGACACCCCTTTGGGGAATTTTTGTCCTTCCTTTGCCCGTACGCCTAATTGACTTTCCCTGTCACCATGTGCATCCTTCCCTGAGACAAAATATAGGCCAAGAAAAGCAGAAGTCAGTGTACTTTACGTTACTTCGTTTTTTTTTTTGATTGATTGATGGGTTGCCTCCCATTTAGCGCTTGGTTTAACGTCACGGCTCGATGTGAAGCTCTTGACTACTCAGACTTCGTCGAGATGGAGAACCTCTATCACCGAGGATTCCTCTACAGCGCCCAAGTACTTTTTCACGCGCTGCCCATTAACCTTGAAGCGGTACCCCTCATCCGTCTCTAACTCAACTGCTCCATTAGTCAGCACTAGTGTGATCTTGTACGGGCCAGACCATCTTGATTTTAGCTTCCCTGGAAATAGCCTCAATCTGGAGTTGTAGAGTAGCACTCTATCACCAACATCAAAGCTTCGTGGGGCAATGAGCTTATCATGGTAAGCCTTCATCTTATTCTTGTACAGAGCAGCACTCTCGTAAGCCTGTAGACGAAACTCATCCTGCTCATTCATCTGGTCCAACCTCATGTTGGCTGCCTCCTTCCAATTCATGTTCAGGGCCTTGAGGGCCCACAGTGCCTTGTGCTCCAACTCAATTGGTAGATGACAGGCTTTACCGAACACTAGCTGATATGGAGACATACCAATGGGCGTCTTATAAGCTGTCCTATAGGCCCACAATGCATCATCTAACTTCCTAGCCCAGTCCGTTCTTGTGGCGTTGACAGACTTGGTCAGGATCTCCTTAATTTCCCTGTTGGATACTTCGACCTGTCCACTTGTCTGCGGATGATAGGGCGTGGCCACCTTGTGTTGGCGTACCCCATATTTCGCCAGTACAGCCCGAAAGGACGTGTTGCAGAAGTGGGAGCCCCCATCACTAATGATAGTTCGGGGTGTCCCAAATCTAGCAAAGATGTTCCGCCTCAGGAACTGTACCACACTCTTACTTTCGTTGTTAGGCAGCGCTATTGCCTCCACCCATTTGGAGACGTAGTCCACAGCCACCAAGATATACTTCATCCCATACGAGCTCACGAACGGGCCCATGAAGTCGATGCCCCACACATCAAACAGTTCCACCTCCAAAATGGGGGTCATGGGCAACTCTTGACGCCTTGAAATGTTCCCTTGGCGCTGACACTGGTCGCACCCCTGCACCAAGTCATGGGCATCTTTATAGATGGTGGGCCAGTAGTACCCACACTGCAGGATCTTCTTGGCAGTTCTGGCACCACCATGATGCCCCCCCACTGGAGAGGAGTGGCAGGCTTCCAGGATGCTCAACATTTCTGCCTCAGGGACACATCGTCGGATGACCCCATCTGCGCATGTTCGGAATAGATATGGATCATCCCAAAAGTACCTGCGCACATCATGAAAAAACTTTTTTCTCTGGTGAGGGTTAAGGCCTTCCGGCATAATATCGCTCACCAGGAAGTTAGCAAAATCAGCACACCAAGGGACTAGGTCCGCAGAAGCGGCTAATACCTGCTCATCGGGAAACGAGTCATCGATGTCCACCCACTCATTGGCCCGGGCTGCGTCCTCTAACCTGGAGAGATGGTCCGCCACTTGATTCTCCGTGCCTTTACGATCCTGGACTTCGAAGTCGAACTCCTGTAGCAAGAGCACCCATCTGATTAAGCGAGGCTTAGCGTCCTTCTTGGCCATGAGATACCAGAGTGCGGCATGGTCGGTGTGGACGATCACCCTCGTGCCCAGTAAATATGCTCGAAACTTGTCAAAGGCATACACCACGGCTAGCAACTCCTGCTCTGTGACAGTGTAATTCCTTTGAGCCTCATTCAGCGTCTTACTGGCGTAGTAGATAGGATGGAAAATTTTGTTCCGCTTCTGCCCCAGCACAACACCCACAGCAACTCCGCTCGCGTCACACATAACCTCAAACGGAGCGTCCCAGTCAGGAGCAACCACGACAGGCGCTGAAATGAGCTTCAGTTTTAAGGTCTCAAACGCTTGTCGACACGCATCGTCAAAGTGGAACTTGACATCCTTCTCCAACAGTTTGCACAATGGATGTGCAATCTTAGAGAGGTCTTTAATAAACCGGCGATAGAATCCAGCATGCCCAAGGAAACTCCGGACCCCTTTGACCGAGATAGGAGGCGGCAATTTCTCAATGACCTCAATCTTTGCCTTGTCCACCTCTATCCCCTTTTCTGACACCTTATGACCAAGGACTATGCCCTCCTTGACCATGAAATGACACTTTTCCCAATTCAGAACCAACTGGGCCGCTTCACAGCGCTGCAGTCCCTTGCTTAGGTTCTGCAAACAATCATCAAAAGAATCACCCACTACTGAAAAATCGTCCATAAATACCTCAAGGGTGTCTTCGACCATGTCTGAAAAGATGGACATCATGCAGCGCTGAAAAGTGGCTGGGGCATTGCAGAGCCCAAACGGCATCCTCCTGAAAGCAAACGTCCCATACGGACACGTGAAGGTGGTCTTCTCCTGATCTTCTGGGGCTATTGAGATCTGGTTGTACCCCGAGTATCCGTCGAGGAAGCAATACCATCCTCGCCCTGCTAGCCTGTCTAGCATCTGATCCATGAACGACATGGGGAAGTGGTCCTTTAGAGTCCATTTGTTCAACTTCCTGTAGTCCATGCACACTCGCCATCCGGTGACAGGTCTCAGTGGGACGAGCTCGTTCTTGTCATTAACGACCACCGTCATGCCCCCCTTTTTGGGGACGCACTGTACTGGGCTCACCCACTTGCTGTCCGAGATTGGATACACCACCCCAGTATCCAGCCACTTAATGATCTCCTTCTTCACCACCTCCTGCATGGGTGGGTTAAGCCTTCGCTGATGCTCAATGCTAGGCACACAGTCATCCTCGAGCTTGATTTTATGAGTGCAGATGCCTGGAGGGATGCCAATTATGTCAGCAATGGTCCATCCAATGGCGCGCTTGAACTTCTGTAGGACCCCCAACAATGCCTCCACCCGATGTTCCTGAAGATCTGCAGCCACAATCACAGGAAGAGTGTTGTTAGTACCTAAAAATGCATACCTGAGGTGTTGCGGCAACTCCTTGAGCTCCAGAACGGGCGGTTCCTCGATAGAGGGTTTTGCCGGAGGTGTTGGTCTATTTTGCAAATCCAAGTCCAACTTTCTTGGCACGAACGGTCTGGTCCCCATGCCCTGCAAGGCATAGATGGTGTCGTTGTACCCCTCAACAGCATCTTTTGGGAAGTTCATCAGCACTGCTGCCAATGTGTCAACAGTCATCTTTTCCTCCAACGAGGCTTCAGAAACATTTTCGTCATCAATATCCAGGATGGACATCACAGCTAACTCCGTAGGCCTTTTCATGGCAGCACACACACTGAATTTCGCCTCTTCGGTGTTTAACCGGAATGTGAGTTCACCTCGCTCGACGTCCATCAGTGCCCTGCCAGTTGCCAAAAATGGCCTTCCAAGGATGATTGGTACCTCAAAGTCCACTTTACAGTCAAGGATGACAAAGTCAGCAGGGAAGATGAACCTTCCCACTCGAACAAGGACATCATACAGGATTCCCACGGGCCTCTTTACTGATCTATCTGCCATCAACAGCCGCATGGTCGTGGGTGTGGGGGCTCCCAAGCCCAACTGCTGGTAAACTGCCAACGGCATCAAATTAATGCTGGCACCAAGGTCACAAAGAGCCCGTGCGAAGTCATAAGCACCAATGGTGCATGGGATGGTGAACGCCCCCGGATCTCCCTTCTTTTCTACCAAAGATCTCGTAGCGATGGCGCTACAGTGGTGTAAATTATCGACTGGCTCGATCGTGGCTGTCCTCTTCTTAGTGATTAAGTCCTTCATGAACTTAGCATAGCCAGGCATTTGTTCAAGTGCTTCCACCAGAGGTATGTTCACAGACAGCTCCTTCAACATGGATAGGAACTTCTGGAATTTGCCATCCTCTGCCTTCTTTTGTAGCCTTTGGGGAAATGGCGGCCTTGGTTTTGGGATGGCTGGCAGACTTGGGCCACTGGGGGAGTCTGTCACTACTGCCTTCTTGGTCACCTCGGGCTCTGCCACCACCGCCTCAGGTTCATTACTCTCAATGTCAACCTGACCCTCCATAGGGCCAGGCATGTTGTCATCGACTTTCACCTGACCTGCATTAGGAACAGCAACTGGGTTAGCAAGTACCTGACCACTTCTCGTGGTGATCGCCATACAGTGGCCATCGTTCTTCGGGTTTTGCACTGTGTCACTCGGGAGTGACCCAACTTTCCTCTGATTAAACGCCGCCGAAAGCTGCCCCATCTGCTGCTCTAACTGCTTGATTGAGGTGGAGTGCGAATCTACCAGCTGCCTGACATTGGAAATTTCGCTCTTGACATCTCGCACCCCTGCCTCAGTGGCCTCCACTTTGCTTAGGACTTTTGTCATCATATCCTCTAGCTTGGAGTTGCTGCCACCCTCGTTCTGGCGATCACGGGTTCTGTAGCCATCCCTGTTCTGCCAGTTCCCTTGGTAATTCTCCCGATTGAGGTTCCGACCTTGGTTACCGGAGTTAAAACCTCGGTAACCCCCCTGACTACCAAGAAACTGTGCTTCCTCATCATATTCGCTGCCTTGATCGTCATACCTGGGTAGTGCTTCCATTGCTTTGACTTTCTCAGTGCCCCCACCAAGGAACTTCTTCGACAGCAAATCAATTTGTGTTCGCATATGGGCCATGTCCTGGTCCCGTTCTTCCTCCTTCTTGCGCTGCGCCTCACTCATCTCAAATACCATCCCTGAGCAGTCTGCCTCTCTAGTATACCATGCCCTGTTGTTCTTTGCCACTTGGTCTAAGATGACCACTATGTCCGGGAAAGTCCTGGACATATATGACCCTCCACAAGCTGCATCAATGATAGGCTTGGTAACGAAGTTGCAGGACCTGTAGAAGACTGCCTTCAAGTGTTCATCAGTGAGATGGTGATTTGGGCACTGTTTGAGCTTTTGCCTAAATCTCTCCCAAGACTGATACAGCGCTTCATTCGGCATTTGTTTA
Source organism: Solanum rostratum (assembly GCA_029948455.1). Taxonomy (NCBI): domain Eukaryota; kingdom Viridiplantae; phylum Streptophyta; class Magnoliopsida; order Solanales; family Solanaceae; genus Solanum; species Solanum rostratum. Next base: position 26,087,929 of record CM057049.1, read on the forward strand.
TGGGATCCGATCTCATCTTTGAGTTTCAGTTGCCGTGAAGCAGGGAAGAATCGTTCCAGAAAGGCCTCCTTTAGTTCCCCCCATGTGCGGATGGAATCGTGGGGGAGCTCGTTTAGCCACCTTATTGCCTCACCAGACAGAGACAATGGAAATAACCTCAGCCTCAACGCTTGCTGGCTAACTCCTGGGATTTCGGAGGACTGACAGGTAGCTAAGAAGTTAATCAAGTGTTGATTTGCATCCTCTGTGGCCGCTCCAGTAAACATCCCCTTCAACTGCAACATCTGCAGCATAGTGCTGGTGATCGTGAATTTGATCCCAGCAGGCAGTGGTGGGAGCACTATCGCCCCAGTTGACCCGGCATCATCATCATCATCTTGCACAGCTGGCGGGTACTGAGGGCCTTGAGGTCTCATCGGGGGTTGGTGTTGCTGAGGTGGTACAAGTGGTACCTGGCGAAGTGGCGCTGCTGGTGGTACCACATTACCAGCAAGATCATCCATACCCAACCCATCCTGACCTCCAGCTGCAGGATTCACTGCCAACTCCCTCTGCCTTGCTGCTTCACGATCTTGGGCGTTCATTCTGCGAATTGACTTGGTAAGCTCTGGATCGTAGGGAATAAGTGTTGCACCCTTGCTTCGGGTACTTGGCATACAATGCTGAACCCCTACGAGGACAAAAACAAGAAACAAAGTAAAATCAGGGACTAGACTTACAAGCTGAAAGTAGCAACTAATAGACTAGTTCCTTGCCGCGTTCCCCGGCAACGGCGCCAAAATTTGATACGCCCAAATTACACTCCAAATAGAAAAGTAAAGCGGTCGGTGGTCAAATATAGAACCCAACCAGAGTTGAGGTCGATCCCACAGGGAACACGTAAGAATTACTCTATTAGTACCAGCTTTCAGTCGTAAATGCTATTCCCAAGATAAACGTACATAAAATAAATGGGGGTTGCGTTATTTAGTTTAACTAATTTCGTAAAGTAATTAATAAAGACGTTCCGATTCTTAGACAGATAGAGAGAGGCTAGGGTTGTGTTCCTCATGACATACAATTACGACAACTAAACTGGATCTGTGAATTCGCTCCTAGTGATGCATGCAAAATCTACAACTTAATTAATACCTAGGTCACCTTTCGGTCCCTTTTCTAGGTATATCTCACTCCTCTCCTCTCGGTCTCCGAGTGTATGCAATGCTAACCGTTGTTTCTGATCTCAGAATACCTTCACCTTTCGGTCTCAGGCACTTAGACTAGGTTCATGACCCTGAATCTCTGTTGTTAGACTCTTTTCCCAATCACTACATCCCTTTCGGGCATGTAACGAATACAGGCTTACCCTAATGCGTCGACTCATTAAGGAGAAGTTAAAACGAAGAATTTAACAATACATGCACTGTTTATGTGAACGAATTACCCCCAGTTTGCGTTATCTTAATTGGGTCGTCATGGTTCCCACAACCCTAGTTGTGGGTTTAGCCTAGCATCCTATTGATAATTTGCCCACAATGAGTAGAAGAAAACATAAAGATGGACTTACGATTTAAGAACAAGAATCCGTGTTACAAGCTTTGAACAATAATCACAAACGTGATTCTCACGAATTACAAAAGCCAACCTAATGTTTTTCTCCTTGTTCTCTCTAGTTTCTGTCGTCAAAAACGAAGGTCTCTAATAAAATAAAATAACATCCACTTGCACGAATTCTGATATTTTCGACGAAGGCCCTTCGAGCTACGTCAGTTACACGGCCCGTTACACGATCCGTGTGGAGTAAGACGGGCCGTGTGGTTCCTCCGTGTGAATCTCCTTGCACGATTTCTTTAATTTTCGACGGGTTATCTTCCGAGCTACGTCAAGTACACGGTCCGTCACACGGTCCGTCTGGCGTCAGACGGGCCCTGTGGCCTGACCGTGTGACTCGTGTCGTGCCACTGTCGGTCACACGGACCGTCTGGCGTGAGACGGCCCGTGTGGGCCTTCCGTGGTCCGACACTTGGCTTTGTTTTTCACCCGTTCCTTGTACTTTCTGCCATTTCCCATGCCTTAGTCATTTTCCTGCACAATATCAAAACGCACCTATTAAACCAATAACACCGCTCGAGAACACCCATTAGTTCTATGTTTTAAGCGTCGTAAAAGTCGTATTTTCATGACTCATCAGACGCCGTACGATAGATGAATGTAGTCCTTGGTCCCTACATGGTTAGATCATGTAGGCAAAAGTATGCATTAGTACATTTGAATGTACTACGTATGCGGGCATGCAATGCATATTACTTACCAAACTTGTATTCAATGTTAGATGAAAAGGGCACATAATATAGAAGGAGATATATAGCAAGAGATATAGTATAAGATATGCCATGAAATGCACAAATGCTCATATATAGTAGAGATGTACTATAACCAACAAAATCAAACTCATGCGAGCTATTACATAAATTAGTCCGATGTGGACCTCCCATCGGTAGAAAAAGATTACTTGCCAAGGGTAAACTACATCACACCTTACGATCTCATCTTTTCGGTGTGATGGACACCTTCCTTACGACCTTGCTTTTCAGAAGAATTTTCATATCAAAATATATCATATCATATCGAAATGTGTAACTATTATTTATGGCCCAGTCTTTTCGGTAATGGCTATCATATACCTATGCTGGCACATAGTCAAGGAAAGGGAGAGGACCCTTGGGGATAGCCCTTACGCCTCCAATCCATCGATGCTAAGTCAAAACATCCCATATGAATACTTATACATATACATGCTTTTAAAAGAGACAATAGCCCTTTCAAATCATTTCAATGCACATTTTGGCTCAAAAGCCAAATCATATTTCATAATCATGATTCTCATGCATATATACGGAATGGTGCAAGTACCCAAAATGCTCAAAGAGCCATAACAATAAACATTTATGTTATCACATTCTTGTCATAACCAATATCGTATCAAAATCATATACATGAACATAATTGGGCATAACCCACTTCATAATTTTCATAAAACTCAATGCTTATGAATGCATATGCTATGAATGAGAGGAGAATAACATGAGTAATTGAGACTCTAACTTAAATCAACACTACATTGTGAAATTCAAGTAAAGACATAAGTAAAATTCTCATTTAAATCATAATTTAGATTATCCATGCACAAATCAAGCTTTAAAGAGGACATGCACATTCATAATTTCATTATTTCAATGCAATTCTTCATATTAGGGTTTAAATCAATTTAAAATCAACAATAAAACATAGCCCATACTTCAATTTAATTTAATAAGCAATAATATTGAAAACCCAAATATTTAAAGTAGCTAAAATTCCATGAAATTGAGTGTAAAAGAGTTTGGGTCTTCTTGGATGAAAGGGACCAAGACAATCCCACATACCTTAGCTAATGAAGAAGTTTCAAGAGAAATTTGAAGAAGAATGAGCCTTCCCTTGATTCCCAAGGTTAAATTCACAAGAGTCCTTTGAGAGAGTGTTCTTAAGAGGGTTCAATATAATTCTAAGTGTGAAGAATGAATTCGAATGAAGGAATAAAGTATAGGTCATTTGAAAGTCCTTAGGTAGCATAAAAGGTCACAAAAGACCCTTAAGATAGACCATAATTATGAAAACACCATTAATAAAATGAGTTGAATATTTTCGTCTTAGGGAGGACCATACGGTTTTTGACAATCCATACGGATCATATACATGTTCGTGATCCAACACTTGGAAAAATTTCATTTGACAAAGGTCCGAAAGGGTAATCCCATACTTGGAATTTTTTTGACGTAGTCATCGATACGGAGGGGCTACATAGGCCGTACAAGGCCACACGGTCTGTGTGCTTGCCCATACCACTACACTTAGAAAATTTCTCTTCGATGAAGTTTCGAGACGATGATTCAATACCTAGAAATATTTCACTCCAGAAGCCATATGGGGAGGTATACGGGACGTACCACTCCATACGGATCGTATACTTGGCCGTCCCACTATACTTGGTCTCAAAACTGTGGAACTTCAAGAATAAGGCTACCACAGGGCCTTCCACACGGTCTGTTAAGCCTTACACGGCCCGCGTAGAGTCCATGTGTGGCATGACTTAGTCCAAAACTCCATAATGAAGCTCCAACGTCCCACACAAGGCCAAGGGTCACTCCAAGGAGGTCTCACATAGTCCGTATAACCTTACAAGGACCATGAGGGATCCCATGGAGCATCACCTTGGACCAAAACTTTTTGAAATTGAAATTTCCAACTCCAATGATGTCGTACCACGTCTGAAATCCTTACAGTTCCCCAGAACGTTGACTAGGTCAACTATTAACCAGTTTTGGCATATAATTTCACGGACATGTTCCTAGCCTAATTCGACCGTTCTAAAGCTAATGGAATCGTCAGAATTCCATTCCGAGTCCATTAAGACTTTACCTGAAAACTCATTTTACGGTTATAACTTTCTAGTGAACTCAAAAATTCACCTAACTCCCAAATAACCCAACCAATAGTCAATCCTACAGTCCCAACAAATCACCAACGGTCCGAGGTCACTATGCACATGCTCAATCAACAAAAAATTTGTAAAACCATAGAAATGACCAGGAGAGTTATTACATAGGTCTCGTTTGTTTTCATTGAGATTAACACATTTGAATTTGAATGCACATCTAAATATTACGATGTGCATTAAGATTTATATGTCTAAATATGAAAACACATTTTAACATTAAGATGTTGTATTAAGATCCAAATACTGCATAGTTAAGGCTGCTTGTTTTCTCAATATCTAAATGTATAAGATTTGTCTTTGTTAATAATAATAAAAAATAAATTATAAATAAAATATTAAATTATTCTAATATTATATTAATAAAATATTTTAAAATTTTTATTCGATAATTGATGGTGATGACTAACAGTGATGATTATGTGCGTTGATTTTAGATGATGTTGATTGATAATATTGATTGTGAATAGTATCTTATAGTATGATGATTGACAAAACTGTTTAACCATGGTTATTGTTGGTGGCGGCTAATAATTTATCGAATAATATTGATAATTAATATTGGTGGCAGACAATGATGGCGATTAGCAATATATGCTATTGATTAATAGTGAAAATTATTAGTAGTGATTAGTGGATATAATATTGGTTGGTGGTGATGGTTCCAAATAATGGCTAATAGTGATGACAATTGATTTTGGTAATTGACAATAGTGATGGTTGTGCTAAGTTGAGGATGGTAAGTAGTGATGATTGACGATGCTGGTAGTTGTGAGGAAAATGGTGGTTGTGGATGGTGAGTGAAGTTGTGACTATCATTTTGTAGAAATTCTTAAATAAACATCTTGACAATATTAAAACTTTGTTATAGATATTATGTAACCGTCCCCGGCCAAATATTTCCTAACTCAAACAGTCCCGAAAGTCCAAGAGTTGGATCTAGTTCTGCACCGAATGGGCATCTACGAATTGCATCTACTGTCTATAGATGATTTAACGAGTCGTAGATGGGGTCTTGTAGGTCCTTCCTACACTTTGTGTAATTAGTGTTTCTAAAGGCCCTTGTACAAAACCTTGTACGGCCTGTAAATGAATTGACGACCCATACAAAGGTCCATGGTTCCCAAGACACTAAATATTATTCCTAAGTGTTGGACTATCCTATGAAAGGGGTCTACTATCTTTCTTTCCCTCGACGACTCATAATTTGTGGTCAAAGTTCGAAAGTCAAGAAAAATTTAAGTTTTTGAATCTCGAACCATGAACCTACAAGATGAGCCCATAGATGGGTGTATGACCCATAGAAGGTGATCATAGACCTAAGATTTGAAACTCAGAAATTGAACCGCAATATAAGAAGGGACTTCTACGGCTCGTAAATTGACCCACGGCCTGTAAATTAGGTTTCACGGATTGATTCGATAGTTTTAATGAAGAGTATTTTTATTTTTTCACCTTTGCTTAAGCTAAACCCTGACATTTTGGGATTAATTAAGGTCTCTTATTAGTACTTAACGGCTATTTTTCTCTCACTAGCACTTAAACTTTTTAGAGCTATGATTAGAGAGGAGAAAGCTAGGGTTCCAAGCATTTGACAGGGATCTTACGAGTTTCAATTGTTTTTTGATTTTCAAGTATGTAAGGCCATTACAATGTTGGATTGAGTCTGTCCATGCACCCTACATCTTTATTGGTTGAATTGAGCGTAGACTTTGAGTTTAAAGTTTCCATGTCTTATAATTTTCTTGAATTGTCTATAATCCTATAGAGAATTGAGCGTAATGTCTTACAATTTTCTTGAATTGTCTATATTCCTATAGAGTTTGTACATGTTAATTTCGTATTGATGATATCTGTAGTGATTGACTACATTGGAGTACTTGTTCCTATCGTCATCCCTAAGCACCCTAACTGAGTTTTTGCATGTAATATTTTATGCATTGATTTACTCAAGGGTAAGATTTTTGAATGTCTAAATTAAGTTGAATCAAGCATAATATTAGTATAAGAAGTTTTTGATGGTTTCAATATTTTGGGCATGATTGATTTGAGTCTAAATGAATAATCTAAGTAGAGTTTTGAAGAGACCAATGAATTTGAAAGCGCGTCTAAATGAAAGTAAAGATGGTTGATTTGATTGTTGAATAGGCAAGAGTTCAATGAGACTAAAAGAATGATTTGATTGAATCGATTGATACGAGCATGTTGAGTCTTGGGAATAGTTTTGAGCATTGATTTGGGTGAGATTAAATGATAATTTGAACCCATAAACTACAAAGCTAATGTAAGATAGAGACTGAGTCGCTCCTGTCCCAAAAGAGGACTTGTTTGATTGTGGATCCAAGATTGGTCGATCGTCCCTTATTGTGGTAAAGTATTGAACGATTGTGACAATGGTGGTGCAAAACATTGTATCATCACTAGCTTGTAAGTGATGGTTGTCGTAGATGATGATTTTCGATTAGAGAAACTCCCAGATGATGCATAACATGAGTTGATTGAGTTGCAAATGATAGTCTCTTCTAGAAATAATATTTCGTTATTGAATTGACATTCTTTACTGAATTGATTTGTGATTTGTCTTGAATCTCTTAGGTTGATTTTCATTGAGGTTTCTTTCCTTATCGACTATTTTACATACTCATACATTTCACGTATTGACATCATTCAACCTGCATTTTTCTATGATGCAAATACAGGTGTTAGAGATCCTCAACATGCACATTGTTAAATATCAGTCCTCTAGCATCTTAGTGAGCCTCGTTGCATTTCGAAGAACTCTTCTTTTTCACTATTTCGTAGTATGAATAGTTTTCGTTTAAGAAGCTATGAACCTGTCATTGGCACCTCCTATTAGTGATAGAGGCTTCATAGATAGATGATGGCAGAATCGAGTTGATGGTTTTGATTTCATACTTGTTTCTTTGAAAATTATTGCTTTGATATGGAGATTTGGTTTAATTATTGCTGAATTGATATTGATTGATTGAATATTCTTTTAAGTGCTCTTTCTTGATTTGCTGAGTCTTTCGCTAAGAAGGCGATTGCTGATGATTCCAAATGGTTCGCTGCGGACTAACAATGATTTTCGAGTGCCTGTCACGCCTAAGATACTCTCTCGAGGCGTGATATCTTTATCGTTCAAACCTATTAAGGCCCACTAAGTGGGTATAAAATAAGAATAATAAATGCACTTGATGATTAAAACTAAGACCTTCATTAAGTACAAATAAATGAGGTCTTAGTAGATTAAATAGATATATTAGTTGAAACTGTATACGGCCTTCTCAATTTCATATTTTCATTAAACGTGGTTCCCTCGCCTTCTTTTTCTAATAACTTACCACAAAAAGTTCTAACAAATTTACCACCAAAATCCCTTCTAATTTCTAATAACTTACCACCAAAATTGAGTTTCTAGTGTTGGATTATGCAAGGGTCAACTTTAAATGATCATAACTCTTATCATACAAAGAATTAGATGTCCCATGACCTACCAAATGAAAGCTCTTTGAATTAGCTTTCCAACGAAGCTGGTTTCATCTCATTTGGAGTTCGGAGTCAAAAGTTATGACCGTTTTACTGAAAACTACCAGAGTAGAGTGGTATTACGAAATTTATTTATAGGTCGTAAATTAAAGTATGGTCCGTTTGCTAATTCGTGGAAAAAGTCCTGAAAATCTACATTTTTGGTTCCAAACTTTACGGACCCATCTACAGGTCTTGGAGCCTTCTATGGGTCGTAGATTGGGCTCGTGAAAGCAAACTAGAGACCCTAAAATTTGGCCAAAACTTTAAGAAGGGTCCTACGGGCCGTGGAACGTTCTACGGGCCGTAGATGACTTTTGACAACTTTTTAAGAAAGGTTATTTTGGTCCTTTCCCACTCTTTGAAAGCCTAAAATTGACGTTTTTACACCTAGATAAAGCCCTAAACATGTCAGTTTAACACTTTTATGCTAAATCACTCTCTCAAACCTAGAAGCAAGGTTTCAAGAGAGAAAAAAGGCTAGGGTTTGAAGTAAAACTTGAGAATTCTTCCAAGCTACCTCAAGGTTCAAAACTTCCAGGTATGTAGGGCTAACCAAAACATGGATTCTGTTCTTCCATGTGCCCCTTAACCCAGGTTGATGGCGTTGTGAGTAAATTGAGTCTCCCATGAATGTTACTTGAAGGTTTTCTTAAAATCTAATGTATTGGTACATAATCTTGCATGAATTACTATTTTTATGATTTAATTACTTGATTTAGATGATTTTACCTTACTACATGAGCCCTAGCATGATATTCTTATTATTTTCACATGTTTTACTTACATGAGCACGCATGAGCATAATTTGAGCGTAAAGAGTCTATGAACTCCCTAAATGCTTTAATTCTACATTTGTTCTTCTAAATGCTATGAGTCAGAATGATGTATGATTAATTCTTTATGAGTCAAGAACTAAATCTAAAAATGATGTAACCAAAAAGGGCTGATAGTTGATGTGATGAGTGGAGTTGATATATGTCCAATGAGACTAGATGAATGAATTAACCATAGGATTGATGTCTTATGAGCATATTGAGTCTTGGGAGGAGTGAGCACCGAATTGAGTAAGAATAAGTCCAACTCAAATTCAATAACTATGTAGTTGGCGTAGGAGAGGATTGAATCATAAAACCAAATGTTTCCTATTGTCCCAAAATGAGACGATGTTATTGATTTTGGATCCATTGATGGGATGTCCTATACTCCCCGCAAGGTATTGGATGGATATGGCAACAACATCTCTTCGTTGTATCATCACCGGCTCATAAGTGATGGTTGTCGGTTAGAGAAACTCCCAAATAGGCCTTGATAGTACTCTGAGTAGATGAGACGTAGATGATAGATGAGTAGTCATAGTCTAAATTACATTCTTACTTCAGTCTCTTTACATGATGATTGAGTTTTCTATTTCTTGAGTTAATCTATTTGAGTTGATGTTATTCTTCCTTTACATGTTTCTTTCTGCTATTTACATACTCGTACATTTCACATACTGACATCCATTTGGGCCTGCATCTTTTCATGATGCAGAGACATGTATTAGCAGTCATCAAGAGACGCCCCATTGAGGACCTACTAGCATTCAACTGATTGGTGAGTCCTCCCCTGCCTTCGGAGGATATCATGTCTAGCTTGAGTTTTAGCCTTTTATTTTATTTTGAGGTAGCCATGGGTCTTTCATTGGCACCACTTAGTTAGATGTGTTAGAGGCTTCATAGACTAGATTGTTGATGTGATGGGATGTTATCTTTGACTAGTCTCTTTTACACTAGTCTTATTCAGTAGACGAATAGCTTGTTTGGCCTTTGGACCTTTTATTATCGATTTTCATTGCTTTTCATTGAGTATTGTTATTCATGGATGTCTTTCGCTGCTAGAATGTGATTGAACGAATGTGATGAGGCCGAGTGGTTCGCTTGAGGACTGACAATAGTCTTTGAGTGTCGACCACACCAAGGGTACCCTCTCGGGGCGTGTCAAGTTTCAAGTTAGAGTTTAGGAACAATATTGCCTTCACTAGGAGTGTTTTACCTCCAAAGTGGGTCATTGATACGTGTCACACCTCATTTTTCGCAAAACAGGCCTACAACGTCGGGATAACTCTTTTTCAGGATTGAAAGTTGAAGAGTCGCCACCTAACAAATTAAGGTGTGTTAGGGCACCATTCTAGCCTAAAAAAAATTAAAAAGGTCTAAAACTACCAGAGATTGGGTAAGGGTTCAAGTTACCTTGAAAGGGAGGTGTTAAACACCTTTCGAGGTCCACAATTATGAATCCCGACCGTATCTCGCATTTTATCTGGGATAAAAAATATTGCAAATAAGATCTCTAATTTAGACAATTGTTCTATTAGACTTAAGTGATCAAAATAGAATAAAATAGAATTAAAACAGATCGATATGAAAATAAATTAAAGAAGTAAATAACTAAACTACCCCAAATAGTTAAAAATAAATAAATAAAAAAAATAAAAACTAGATGAATTTATTTCCACTCGGAATAGTGCTCAACTTTATTGTTCGAATGACAAAATCGGAGTTTTGTCATTTATTGCTCGTTCAGCTTATTGGCTATAAGACAAAAATCAACATTTTGTCATTTATAGCTCGAGTCATTCCATCATCTCCGAGGGTCCTATCTACCCTTACCCCTCCTAGGTTGATTTATTATTAGCCTAAAAACGATCTAAAAAAAATGTAAAAGACTAACGTCCTAAAAGGTGCCTATAATCCTAACCTAATATCAAGAGGCATTTAACTTCTAATTTGTGTAGGTTCTAGACTAAAGAAAATCAAGGATACCTAGTAGACTCATCGTCAAACAAAATAAGTAAGATAAGAAGTTAGCACACAAAGTCTCATATATGTCTCTGGATTAATTAGCTTAACATGCTTGAAAACACACATAAGATGTGAAAAGTCATGACATGCTAAGTGTGTACCAATGCACAAAAATAATTCTACAAAAATATTCTTTCAAGTGTGAAAATATTTATCAAGGTTTAATGAGATAACTAAAATAACGTTTTAAAAATGTTAAGTCCTATAAGCATAACTTCTAATTGATAATAATATATTTGAAAATATTTATTTTTCTATAGGCATGATAAGTATTATAACATGCTAAAAATTATTTGAGAAAGAAAAATCCTCTAAATCATATGACATGCTGAAAATTATTTAAACTTATGGACATAGTTTTTAAGTCGTGAGATAACCTAAAATATTTTATCTAAAACTTGTTGGCATATTTTCAAATGTGGTAACATATTAAAAACTTGATTAAAATTTTATAAGCATGAGTCTTGTATTAATATGCATGAAATGTTTTAGGCATGATTTTTATATGATACGAAAAATAATAAAGAAACATATAATATATATTAAAAATACTTGTCAAGTCTAAACACAAAATCTACACATTAAGAATTATTAAATAAGATCTAAAAAGTTAGCTTGACAAAAACATATAATAGTAAATTCTAATCAAAAGATTTTATTTATTTTTAGAAATAATTTACACATGAGATCCAAATACGCGATAATTAATGACCCTCTAAGTCATTTTGCCCTTATCGTGTTATTTTCTACCATTAGAGCGTTCCTACACCGTGTTATTGGGCGTGGTAGCTAGTTACTTGTTTTAGGTGTTGGGATTCATGTTACAGGACTAGTCGATGTAGTCGGGTTGGCGAAAATATGTAATATATTCTGTTAAACTTTTTCATGGATTCGTAATACTATTCCTTGTAGATTCTAGATTATGATAACAAGGATGAGTAGACTAATTATGGGTTTTAGTATTTGAAGCATGTTTTAGGTCCTTTCAGGTACCTGGAGTAATTGTGTGCATATTTTATTACTGTTGATTTCATATTATTAGTATGGTGAAGCATGATGACCTTGGTATAGCATATCAAAACTTGCTTTAGATTCCTCGACCTCATTCGGCAGGCCTAGATCCCTGTAGCACGACATAGCATACTACTATCTGGTAGGTGAACGTTAGCTAGGAAGCAACTTTCTCAAGTATCACTCTGCCGTTCATTTTCCCCCTCCCCCATCCCACATATGGTGGCTTGGGTATGTTTGTAGTGTTAGGTCCTGTATTATGTCGTTTCTGGCTTTCGGTTGATAATTGGGTGGTCACACCGATTTCTGATCATTGTGAAAAGGGATCTTTGGTAACTTTTAGCGTACAAATGGAAGAGAAATTAGGCATCTCAAGTTAAGTTTGGAGAGCATCCGGGTAATAAAAGTCCCAGCCTCGACCCCTTACATTTATTAGGCGAGCATTCAGATAGTAGAAGTACCTGTCTCAACCCTCTTTATACATTAGGCGAGCATCCACGTAGTAATAGTAGTTTCGGCCTCCCATTTGAATCAGACAAGCATCCGGATAGTAGTAGTCCCAACCTCGGCTTCCCTCATTTATCGAGTGAACATCCGGGTAGTAGTACTCCCATCCTTAAGACCTAGTTTCTATAAATCTGCTGCCCTCATATAATCATGGTTAGGGATGGTTTTGTTTCGTGGAGTTCATTACAACCATTTTGTTCTTTCTTGGATCCTCATATTCTAGTTCTCCTTGTCCGGCTCGAGTTTATGCAAGCCTGGTTGGTGTTGTTAGCATAGTTAGTCATTTAGCCTTCTACTGATTATATGATAGATAGTTCCTTTATTTTTGTCAGCTTATTTTGACTCTATTTTAGGTGGATTCCTCTTTTTCATATTGCTTTTGCCTTTCCTGATCAGTCAACCTCTGATGCCTATTGAGAACCTGTTGTCCTAGTACTTACACTATGCTCAGGATCTACTTTTGTGATGCAGGTCCGAGCACAATTCATCAACGCTGATTTCTCGAGCTAGTAACAGCCCTCATCAGAGAGTAGGGTGAGCATTGGTGTTTCTGGACCATTCGATCTCTTTCAGCTTAGTGGCCCGTCTTTAGTGTATATTTTCAGACTAGCCATATCTTTTATATGTTTTGGTCCACTTTTAGGACTTGTACCCTTACTTTTGTGTATAGGATCTCTGTACTAGTGACTTCCACGTTCTAGGAGGGTTATTTGTATGTTGATATTTTTAGTTAGTTTCTGTCTCTCTCCTTCTATATTATAGATTTATGATTAAACTCTATTAGTTTCCCCTTAATACGCGTTACTTATAGTTTCAAGTTACAAAGTGACTTGCTGTGGTATGGTTGGCGCAATTGATAACCTTCAAACCATACCTCAAAATCAATAAGAAGTATGAAAATCATCATCATCGTTATAATCCAACTAAGAGTCAGGGTCGAATCTACAGGGAACAGTTTGATTCATAGTTTGAAGTATAAAATTATCCTAAAGGTTTGTAAGATTAATAAAAATGATTAAAACTAACATGTACCTAACAAATGATTGCGTGACTTGATTTTAACACAAATATATAGAAGGTATGTCAGGGGTGTGATCACTTGGGTTAAGAAATTAACATTTGGGTCTTAAAAATTAAATGAATGCATTAATTAAACATGAGTAGGCTAGATTGCCAGTAACTACGATCTCCTATCAGACGAAAGCAATGTTCAATATGAAATCGATGAGTCTCACATGCCAAATCACACTAGGACTTGCTAGGACCTATGCAATTGATAAGAAAACCTTCTAAAACCTTTGCCGATTGAATCCTTATTAGGCATTCAATCAAAACCCCCAACAATCATGGCTATCATATTTAAAACCCACTTCAATCATTCAAGGATACTTGCAATAGTTAAAGATCTAAGTATAAACCCTGAATTTGCAACCTCAAAGCTTCAAGTAAACATGGCAGTGAATATGAACTCACTTCAATTAACATCAAAACATTCAAAATAAATAAGACCCAATTATGAATTCTAATACCCAAATTAATTACACACCCCTAACATAAGGGGTTTTAGCCTTTCATAACTAAAAAACAAATTGTATTACCAAAACCATTCTCCATTGCTATGGGTGTAGAATTTTATAAGAAAATATAAAGGAATTTTCATTCTCTTGCTCCAATCTTTCTCCCAAAGCTAGGTTCAAACCCTCTTCTACAAGTAAAAACTCTCCAATGTACTTCTCTCTCTCTAGAAGAATATGTTCAGTGCACACTCTGAATATCCTTTGTTCAATTGTGTACCACAAATCCTTTCCAATTTTTATTTATACTTCAGACAAAATTACCCCTAAAAAGTGCACGAGTCAACATTCAGTAGTCAAGTTCGGTTGTCATCGAGCACATCAGCGATCCACTGGATGTGTACTTGATCGTCTTCTTGGACATCTGTTAAAGGCCTCAATCTCTACAACATTAGGTGATGCACAATTGTGACACCGAACCTGTTTGACGATCCACTAATATTGCATCATCGTCGCCTTTCTTCGCAGAACATCTGGAGTTGGAAATTGCAACATTAGGTGGTACTATCACCATTCGGTGATCTGGCGAATCAAACGGCGATGAATGTCTTCTATTGCCGTTTTAGCCATTTTGTTCCTTTTGTCCTGTATTGCTAAATTTTATCCTTCTATGTATTTCTTTCCTCATTTCTAGCATCAAACACACAAGTTGATTTGTATAAAAGGCAAAAGAATACATTGAGGACAACATTTTTATGCAATTTAAGCTCTATATGAGTCCTATATGTGGACTCATCAACACCCCCAACTTGAACTTTTGCTTGCCCTCAAGAAAATCAAATATCAATCAATCCAAAGCACAATGCTTGCAAATAGGGCCATAAAGGGCAGCATATACAATCCTACCTTTGTTGCCAAACCTCAAAGCTTCTACAAACTATTTTCGTGATTTTGAAGCCTCATGAGACAACTAAGGAGTTCTCAAAACGATGCTATGCTCACAATTACTAATGCGGTTGCTAATCAATGCCCAAAACATCACCGCTTGACCTCACATTAAAGAAGATCCTTATGCATACAAAATCACGACATTAGCTTCAAGGATGTAGCAACATTCACACTCCCAAGTGAGAAATGAAATGCACGTTCTTACCCATGGGTTTTCCATTATTCTTAATCAGTGTTCACTCGTTTTCATCTGGACTAGAATCCTAAAGGGTTTCGCTAAGGTGTAATGTAGGCTAAAGGACAGGTAGGATGGCATTTAGGCACAAGTGACTAATCCCTTCCTAAACTTTACACACAACTCCCATGACGTTTTTAATCCCCATTCACTTTCTTTCCCAAATTACATCATTTTGCATTGAATTTCAATCTTAGGTGTCCCCAATGTAACTGTTTTTCAAAAATTTCGGAGGGTCCTAATTCCAAACAAATTCTTTTCTTTTTTCTAGTTCAAGGATTTTTCTTCTTTTTTCTTTTTCATCATGCATGGACTCAACAATTTCTTTCTTGCTTCTTTCTTCAACTTTCGAATGGGAGACACCCCTCTTATCAACACCCCTAACTTTGGCCTTTGGCCACACTTTCACTCATTCAAGCTCAAGGAGGGAATGTTATTTAACAAAAAAGGAATATCTTTTCAATCAAAGGTCAAGGGTAGCAAGGTTGCCAAACAAAAAGCTTAAGGCTCAACCGGGTTCACTAAGGATACAATCAATGTCAATAGAGGCTATTTGGTCGAAGTGGACTCAAGAGAAACCAAAGAAGGCCAAAGGTCATCTTCCTAATCTGGATTCTACCAAGATAACACTTCAAGACAAACCGGGCAAGTTCTAGCTATTAACAAACATGTCTTTTAACAATTATCTCACTTCTCATGAAAAATTGGCTTTCGAATTTAAACAATGTCTAGACAAGATACACCTACAATTTATCGATCATTGCATATCCAAGCTCAACACTCAATTAGTAACTCAAGATGCTTCCAATCCATGCATTGATGATTTTCACATGAGATAAACTAATTAGTGAGTCAATGCATGCTACTTATCCATGGCACTGTCCGAATCAAAGATATTGACGATCAAATTGCTAAGGATTTTGAGACATGCAAAAATGCTTTTGAAACGGCTTTTTCATATATGCACGAGTATTTTGCCAAAATTTCAAGACATATTTGGCACAAATCATCCAAAAGACATCCATAACAATAAAATAAAAAAGAAGCTACTAACTATTACAACCAAAAATAATATTTACAAAACAAAGTTCCACCTCGAAGGCAAACTAGATCGTCTTCTCCAGAATACATATTAGAAGGGCAGCTCCACCTCGAGGGCAGACTAGATTTGCTTCTCCAGAGCCTACTTATGAGGTGATGAGGTCTGCAGATCCTGTTCCACCACCCTCAGCCCTAGAGACTACACCCTTGATTCTGGAGTTTCTCTTGAGGGTATTGGCTAGATTGGATGGAGCACCTCCTGCCCCAGCTACTATTGATATATCAATTTCCACAGCACTAGATAGTCCTTCTATAGCCCCATCTGAGCTAGCTATGATTCATATTTATCTTTCTACAGTCTCAGTAAATTCTCTTATGAATGCAATGGTTCTGCCTCAAACATTTAGGATGCGTTTAGGTTCTCAGTTTCAGAGTTTTGTTGTTGCTCTAGCTATTGCACCTCCCTCATTATGGTGCCACAATCTTTTGCCATCCCAACCATGTCTACAATAGAGTAGAAAAGCTTTGAGAGATTTTGCGGTTGGCTCCCCCGGGATCGATGGCACCCCTGGCGATAGAGGCTATGATTTTCTATTGGAGTGGCAGGACCGGTTGTGTAACCTGGCTATTCATGAGTCACATGGGGATGCCTAAACTTCATACCAGTTCTCCGTCTTTTCCAAGGAGTAGGGGAGGTCAGTTGTAGCTCGTAGACCTGTTGGATCTCTAGTTGACCTGGGGATAGTTCACTGAGATATTTTTGGAGAGGTTCATTCCATACATCCTTCAAGACAGCCATCGAGATGCCTTTGATAGGCTACAACAGGGTTCTATGTTTGTTTCTAACTTGAGGCTAGGTTTCATACATTGTCCAGATATGCCTATCTATGTCTATTTTTGACTCGAGGCTAGGTTTCATACATTGTCCAGATATGCCTCATCCAGTATTTCTACTGAGTTCGAGAGGATTTGACGGTTTGCTAAGGGCTTGGCAGGGTATCGTTAGGAGGCTACAACTTCTTTAGTGTTGGCTGGAGGAACTTTTCAGAGTGTTATGGATCATGCTCGTATGATAGAGTGCATTAGGCAAGATAGACAGGGTGCGGGAAGTAGTTCCATCGTCATGGACAATTTAGTAGGCACTAACTATGTTATTGGGAGTTTCAGAGGTAGGGTCATCAGGGCCAGGCAGTTCAGGCAACTTTTCCAACATCAGATAGGTCTAGGCCTACTCAGACAAGGCGTGATAGTTCTCATGGTTCAGTCAAGCATAGTGGTTCTTTCGCTCAGTCATCTTAGGGGCCCGAGACCAGATCCTGCTATCACTATGATGAAATTAGGCATTTGGCCAGATGTTGTCCTCTTCGTGCACTTCCCACCCAAGCTTCAAGATCTCAGCCAGCTTGTACACCTACAGCTAGGGACACCCCTTAGGCTATGGGAGGAGGCACTAAATGAGGTTGTGGCAGGTGGAGCTCGTAAAGGCCCACAGGCCAGTGGTAGGCATAATGTTTGCTATACTGTTCCAGATAGAGCTGAGGTAGAGGCCTTTGATGCAGTTCTTATAGGTATGGTCATAGTATGCCATCATTCAGCTTCAGTTTTATTTGATCCATGATTTACTTACTCATATGTGTCGGCCTATTTTGCTTCTAATATTGATATTATGTGTGAGCTGCTTATCGAGCTTATTTGTGTTTCCACCCGATAGGTGAATCTTTAGTGGTGAATCAGGTATATCGGGGTTGTATTATGACTTTTATGGGGAGAGATACCATTGCTGATTTGATATTGTTGGATATGGTTGATTTTGATGTGATATTGAGCACGGTTTGGTTTTTGCCTTATCATGCTATTCTTGACTTTCATGCGAAGACCGTGACCCTATCTTGACCCAACTTGCCTCAGTTGGTATGGACTGGAGAACCTAACTCCTATCCTAAGGGAATTATTTCTTATATGTATGCTTGTCGGCTGATGGAGAAGGGATGCTTATCTTATTTGGCTCATATTTGGGCTGTGTCGCAGAAGCCTCCATCATTGGAGACTACCAGGGTTGCTAGAGAGTTTGTGGATGTATTTTCGGCTGATTTACCGAGTGTTCCTCTGGATCATGATATTGACTTTACTGTCACTGTGGAGTCGGGCACTAAGCCCATATCTAATGCTCCTTATTGGATGGATCTGGCTAAACTAAAGGAGTTGAAGGAACAATTGGAAGATTTGTTAAAGAAATAATTTATTCATCTGGTGTTCCTTCCTGGGGTGATCCTTTATTATTTGTGAAGAATAGGATGACACTATGCGTATGTATATTGACTACCGCTAGCTTAACAAAGTGACTATCAAGAACAAATATTTTGACTAGTTGCAAGATACATCGGTATTCTCCAAGATTTACTTGAGGTCCGATTATCATCAGTTGAGAGTTCGGGAGTCTGATATCATGAAGCCAACTTTCAGGACCCATTATGGGTATTATGAGTTCATGGTTATGCCATTCAGGTTGACTAATGCCTCGACTACCTTCATGGAGTTGATGAACTAAGTATTCAAACCCTATTTAGACATCTTTGTGATTGTGGTCATAAATAACATCTTGGTTTATTCCAAGAGTGAGGAAGATAATGTTCAGCACTTGAGGACTGTACTCCATAGATTCAGGGAAGATAAGTTCTCTGCCACGTTCTCAAAGTGTGAGTTTTGACTTGAGTCTGTTGCATTTCTTGGGTATGTTATATCGAAAGAGGGTATTATGGTCGATCCAACCAAGGTACCAACTGTTCATGAGTGGGCTAGGCTTGCTTCCGTACTGAGATTCAGAGTTTCCTTATTTTACGGGGTATTATTGACATTTTGTTCACGGTTTCTCATCTATAGCAGCCCGTTGACAAGATTGACTCAGAAGGCTATGTTATTTCAGTGGTTGGATGATTGTGAGTTGAGCTTCCAAACGCTTAAGGATTTGTTGGCTTCAACACCCAAGCCTGACCTGAGGAGGGAGTTCCATTTGTTGTATAATGTGATGCTTTCGCTGTAGGTTTGAGTGGTGTATTGATGCAAAAGGGGATGGTGATAGACTATGCTTCTAGACAGCTGAAGGTGCATGAGAGGAACTACCCTACCCATGACTTGGAGTTGGCTGCGGTTGTGTTGAAGTTGTGGCAACATTATCTTTATGGATTCCTCATGAGATCTTTACTGATCACTTGAGTCTCAAATACATCTTTTCTCAGCTTAATCTAAATATGAGACAACGTAGGTGGTTGGTGTTGCTTAAGGACTATGATATCTCTATTCTATATAACCTCGGGAAAGCCAATGTGGTGGCAGATGCTTTGAGCCGAAAGGCTACTAGTATGGGGAGTTTGGTATTCTTGAGGGTTGAGTAGAGGCCCTTAGCCTTAGAGGTTCAGTTACTTGCAAGACAGATGGTTCGTTTGGATATTTCTCCTCCTCAGAGTATTTTAACCTTTGTTGAGGCTAGATCTTCCTTGTTTGATCAGATATGTGCTCATCAGTTTGAGGATCCTAGATTATGCTTGATTCGGGACAAGGTGTTGAGAGGTGAATCTAAGGTGGCTATATTTATTCTGATAGTGTTTTGAGGGTTAATGGTAGATTTTGTGTACTAGAGGTGGGAGATTGGGTGAGATTGATACTAGAGGAGGCCTATTGTGCTATATATTCTGTCCATCCGGGTGTGGCTAAGATGTATCATGATCTTAAACAACATTATTGGTGGTTTGGCATGGGGAGAGACATAGCTGAGTTTGTGAACAAGTGTTTGAATTGCCAACAATGAAGTATGAGCATCAAAAGCCCGATGGATCAATGCAAAGGATGCCTATTCCCAAGTGGAAGTGGGAGAGAGTCACTATGGATTTTGTTACAAGTTTTCCCATGGTCTTGGGCAAGTTTGATTTAGTTTGGGTGGTTGTTGATCGATTGACCAAGTCAGCACACTTCTTACCGGTGAAGACTTGCTATAGTGCAGAGCAGTTGGCTAGGTTATATATCCGGAACATTGTCAAGTTGCATGGTGTGCTAGTGTCTATAGTATCAGATAGAGGGTCTGTGTTTACTCCTCTCTTTTGGCGAGATCTACAACGTGCTTTGGGTACTAGGGTGGATTTGAGTTGAGGTTTTCACCCTCAGACTGATGTCAGCCAGAGCGCACCATTCAGGTGTTAGGGGGCATGCTTAGGACCTGTGTTATTGATTTTTGGGCCCGATGGGACCAACACTTACCTTTGGTAGAGTTTGCATATAACACAGTTACCGTTGCAGCATCCAGATGACACTTTTTGAGTCCTTGTAAGGTTGTAGATGTAGATCACCGATCGGATGGTTTGATTTAGGTTCAACTGAGGTGTTGGGTGTAGATTCGCTTCAGGATTCCATGGATCGGGTTTGACTGATTCAGAGTAGACTTGTGATATCTCCAAAGTTGCCAAAAGAGTTATGTTGATAAGAGGGTTAGGCCTCTTGAGTTCTCTATTGGTGATAATGTTTGGCTAAAAGTGTCACCCATTAAGGGTGTGATGAGATTCGAAATGAGGGGCACGCTCAGTTTTAGGTTCATTGGCCCATTTGAGATTCTGAGGAGAGTTGGTGGTGTAGCCTATGAGTTATCATCAGTGCATCCTCTTTTGCATGTTTCTATGCTCCACCGGTATACTCCAGGTGAGTCCCATGTGATTTCTTATGACTCTATTGAGTTGGGTCCAGATTTTCCTTTTAAGAGGAACCTATAACTACATTGGATAAGTAGGTCTGTTGATTGAGATCCAAAGATATACCTTCTCTGAGGGTTAGTGGCGGCACCGTCCTGTTGATGAGGCTACTTGGGAGTTGGAGTCTGATATGCGAGCCAGATATCCTAGCCTTTTTGAGGCTTTAGGTACTCCTCTTTTCTTTATGTTCGCAGATGAACAATATTTTTTAGTGGTGAATGATGTAATGACCTGATCAGATATTTTTGGCCTTATCTATAAAAATTACTATTTTACCCTATTGTAAGTTGCTTTGAGCCTATTTTGAACTATTTGAATGGTTGGAAATGAAATCCTGAGTTTTAAAAGTTGAAAATATGAGTTTTGACCTTTTTAGAAACTTAAGTTATTGAAAAAGTGAGTTTTGTACCATTCTGAGTTTGAGTGTTGGATCGGAGATCCTTCGATTCCATTAGCTTCGAAACATCGAAACTTAACTACAAGAAGTTGCAGAACTGAATTCAAAGTTAAAATATGAGGTTTTTAGGCCTAAAGTTGTGATTTTAGTCGTGTTTGGAACTAATGTCTGACTTTGGTCAACATTTAGAGTTCGAAAGCTCAAATGAAAATTCCTATAGTCCCAGGAGTTATGGATGGTGAAACTAACGCTAGAAATGATCACGAAATATTTTTCGGTGTTGCCGAGGGTAGTTTTGGTATATTAAAACTAGTTTATTTGACTTGCATTGGTAAATATGTCATGGAGATCTCAAATCGAATACTAATTATTCTGTTGAGTTTGGATCGTCATTTTCTATGTGGATACATGTTTAGTTTTTGAAATTCGGGTTCCGAATGGACCTAGGGAGTCCATTTTGAGATTTTGCAATTACTGGTGTGATTTGGTGCAACCCTATTTTCTTCTCCGTGTTCACAAACAATCTTTTGTGTTTTTGAAGATATAATTCTCTTTCTTCTCCGTGTTCGTGGAGATGCTTCCGCTTTCGCAAAGGATACATCCTTTCTTCTCCGCATTCGTGGAGTACATTTTCGTTTGAGTCAGTTTTAAAGATGTAAAATCACCATTTTTACTCCATTTTCAATATTTCAAGTTTTGAGAGGCGATTTTTGAAGACATCTGTTGGGTAAGTATTTTTAACATCATTTTGATTAATTTTATGACTTTTATCTTGATTTTTCCTTGAATTTCATGATTTTGATGTCCAAAATTGAGAATTTTTGGTCTATGATTTTGAAAACTTTAAATGACAATTCCTTATTCGATTTGAACTTGATTTTAGTGGGATTTTCACCCACAGACTTCATTTTTCATGTAGAACTTGATTTTAAAGTCAATTTCCTATTTCAGAATTTTAAATTTTAGCCCTAAATTTGACCCTTTTTCCCTTGAGCCTAATTCGGTCCAATATGGGTATCGAAACGCTGCTCTTCACACGTAGTATTTGATTCTGATAGTTATTGAGTTATCCGAGAGTCATTTAGAGGCTTGAGTTGATTGAAAGCTTGTCCGAGTGTAGTTTCGTCATCAAAGTAGACACAACTAACCTTTTTGGGACTGGATTCGAGTTATTAATCATGTTTAGGTTGTTATTGTGAGATCTAAAATGAATCATGCATAAATGGATATGATGTTGAGTTATTGATGTAAACGTGTTGCTGGTTAGACCGAATTTGAGTAAATTGTGATCTTATTGATTTAATTGAGATGAGATTTTGTGAATTGAGATAATTGGAGAGGTTAAAATGTGATAATACGAGGCTTGTGATATTAATTGGATAATTGCACTTTGGTATTGTTGATACTCTGATATAATTATGATTACCTTAGACATGTTGATAAACTGGCACTAGTTGTGACACTTAGTATTATTCTAGATGATTATTTAAGACGTATTTGTCAGTGCCAGAGACCGCCGAGGCATATTACTATAGATATTCATTTGATGTTGTGATTTGACATGCATTGCATCTATATTGCATTGACCTTGAGACAGTCATATTACCTATTACCTCCCTCCCTACGCTAGAGTCTTCCGTAGTATTATCGACGCTAGGGTCCATCGTTATACGGGACTGCTTCTATCAACACTAGAGTCCCCCAAGGTATTGTAGATGCCAGAGATCGCCGCGACACTTGAAAGATTTGTATATGGTCTGACGAGACCCCATAGGTTCTACCTAGTAGCTTTAGCTCGGTAGATGTATACGCCTACACCAGAGTCTGTCCTGATCCCACTCATGCGTCTTATTCACCCACTTCATGGGTATTACATCACTTATTGCCATTTTTACTCTATTCTATCATTATATACGTTTATATTGTGCACTAACTCTTTCCTTATAGATGGCAGTAGTCTTTGTTATCGCTTACTTGTTCGATTTCTATTACCTTTTCGGTTGAACCTACTGGCACATTTCGGTGTACTCACCCTTACTTTGTTTCCTCCCTGCATATCAAGCACAGGGACCCACACAAGTCAGTTGATTCATTCTAGCTGGGATATTCTCCATCTACCTAGATCTTAGGGGCGAGGCTCAGACTTCGAGTCGCCGTGGATCTTTGAGAGTTTTCTACTTATTGCTTTTATTCAGACTTTGTATCAGATACTTTGAGACAACTTTGTATCTTATTTTGAGACAATTGTATTTACTCTTCCACACTGTTTAAATGCTCTTGTACTCATGACTATAGGTTTTGGGATTATTATGTTATATTAAGTTGATTTCCACTTTATTTGCTCTTTTTATAGTTGGGATCCGTTATGGGTTGTGATATAACCACCATTCTGTAGAAGTTACCTTTAAGTTTAGGTAGTATCTTCTTATCACACAATACTCCAAAGACAAGCCTCCACTTCATCCATGCTGCCACAATGTGATACGTGACATCATCATTGACGTCTTCACTACCCTAGATGATGGACCTAAGATTATAATAAGAGTAAGTGCGATGTGTGATATCATCATCGACGTCTCCACTTCCCTGGATGATGGACCTAAGATTATAACAAGATTAAATAATAATAATGGTAATAATAATAATATAACAACACATTTTTAAAAATTAAGATGGTTAAAAATACACAATTATTTGGATAAAATTAAATATAAGCTCATTTATTCGAAAACTTTTGAAAAGACCCATTTAATCAAATGACAATTCGAAAGAGATATAGGTCAGTCAAAATTGGGTATCAACAACAAACCCTTTTTTGCTGGGGAATGAGGTATGAATTGTCGCGCTAAGAAAGTTGACGAAGTAGCCGATTTTGTCCGACCGATGAGATGTTAATGGAGGAACCAAACGAAACGAAATAGGTTTGTAAAAATATTATGGCCAAAACTTCAGTTTCAAATCACCTATGTATATTCGGTTATACGAGAATCAGGCCATTTGTAGTTTTATTTTCAGGAACGAATAAAATTCCTAAAGATGAAATTAATGGTAGGACTTGAATAGGAGCAATAGTAGCTTGAATCGGAAGGATTGGGGTGATAAGGTAACATGAATAATATGAAAATATAGGAAATAAATCAGGTAGTGATAGAAAAAGGAGGACTGGGGATAGTATAGACAATGTGAAAAAAAAGAAAATGGTTCATTGTAATTGGTAACAAAATAAAAGGCATATCTTGAAAGTGTAAGGCAGTATGACGAGAGTCCACGAATTTTGCAATCTAAACTTCAATGCAACTAAATAAGATGGTTATACCACATATATTAAATGGTGAGATAATTTGTAAACATGATGCAAAATTCTCATTTAGACCATGAAATTTCCATAAGATGATAAAAATAACGTTTTAAGGCTATGATGTCTTGGGCTATGCTAATTATAAATTACATCCTAAGGCCATGAAAATATGTCCGTAGGACATGAAACATGATGCATTTAGACGATGAAACCTTCAAAACATGATAAGCATGAATTAATGTCACGCCCTGGGAGGGTACCCTTGGGGTGGCCGACACCTAGAGACTCTTGCTAGTCCCTAAGCGAACCACTTAGCCTCATCACATTCATTCAATCAAATAACTCTACTGAACAGTGAAAATAGAAATAAGTAAATGGGCACATCTCATCTAATGTCTATAACAAAGGATAGTAGAAAGAACTAACTCAGAATCTCAACATCAACGTTCAACCATCGTCTATGAAGCCTCTATCACTAATCATGTGGTGCCAATGACAGACTCATGGCAACCCAAATCAAAATAAAAGAGATAGTCTAATCTAACTCTAAAGAAAGATGAATTAAAGTAGTGGATCTTCCAGAATAGGGGTGGCTCACTAATTAGTTGCGAATCTCGGATCTTCAACGGAGCGCCTGTTGACGATCTCTAGTACCTGCCTTTGTACCATAAAATGATGCAGTCGAAAAGGGACATCAACACTTTGAATGTACTGGTATGTAAAATAACTAAGTGAAACAGAAACAGGTAGAATAATATGGAAACAACACCAACTCAAAATACTCATCAAATAACATCAAATCGTCAAATGTCTATCTATGAAAGAATAAAGAGTAGACAAGTGACCCGTCAACAACTCAAACTTATCAATCATCTCAGACTCATCTCAAAGGAGCTCACCTCCTCTCAGGGACTTTTAATCAAGAGGGAACCACAATAGATGTGATGGTTCTAAGCCTCATCTACGTTTGGCGAAGCAGTTTGATGAGTTCAAGTCAGACTAACTCTCACTCTTTGGTGCTCGATACTCCTCCCATGACTTAGTGCTCATAAAACCATCAATCCAATCAACTCATAGGGACTTTGGCCTTATCATCAATCAATCTCATAGGGGGTTTACTCTCTCATCAATCAACATCTCATAGGAACTTTAACCCTCTCATCAAACAATCTCATCAATGACTCAGGATTTAGAAAAATCATTAGGAAACAATCGAATAGACACATTGGTGGAGTTCCTTTGTAAAGACTCATAAGACAATCAATTTCTATCAACTCATTATCATCCTCTCATCACAATGAACAATCTCAATTCAAGTCTCTAGACTCAATTCTCAAGTTCATTATGCATGCTTTTCAAATTAGAGATGTAGGGTTATGCAAATTCTAATGAAAATGTTCAATTCAAGAAAACAAATAGTATGGTGATCCTCAACATAAGAAAACATGTGAATTTAAATCAATTTTCAAGAAAAACCATCACGGATCATGTATGTAGACTCTTGGAACCATCACCTCATCTATGACCATTTATGGGGAACATGAGAGAGCAATCTCATGCTTTTAGTTTAGCCTTACATATCTGGGATGAAGCCATCAACCAGTCACGTCAAGGATTTCTTCTCCAATCTCTTAAACTCAAGTTCTTCTCCTCTTTCCTCAAGCCCTAACTTGTTAGATTATGGAATAGTACTTCGAATGGGGGTTTTATATCCTTTTTACGTTAAAAAGGCCTTATCAGATCATGTATAGAGTTTAGGAGGGGTTGGGAATAGATCAGAGTGGCCCTCGTAAAATTTATAAAGTTTTAGCTTAAAAAAGGCCCAGTCCACGACACAGATTGATCGCGCACTGTGTATTTTTTGAAAAAGTTTCTGAACGAGTTTTCTCAATCCCGTTAAAAATTTTCAAAAAAATATAAGTGCTGGTCCGCGATGGAGGCGCGATGTGCTCCTGTCGCGCACCAACACTGTTTTGCGCTTCGGATAAAAAAATTCTCGTTTGATCAGGTCGCTCTAAAAATCATCCAAGACCATTTTTCCACTCAATTTTTTGTGCTGATCACAAATCTGGCCTTGAAATTTCCGTACAAGCACTGGAAGTTGCCTTATGCGCATACCCTCATTCTAGGGGTATTTTGGTTATTTCACTGAGTGTTACATCATCTCCCCCTTGGGATCATTCATCCTCGAATGATGAGTATAGGTGGATGGCAAGGCACGAATAAACTCAAAACTCATCTCAATACTCAGCTCAATTAATCAAACTCTCGACTCTTCTTCGACCTCAATAAATAATTCTCAAACTTAAGAATAGAAAGTCACACCATGAATAGATAAATCAATTCAGTGAAGGGTAAGAAATGTACCTTCAACAATCTTATCATTTGGCACGAATAGGTGCGGATATTTGACCTTCATATTTTCCTCAACTTCCCATGTGGCTTCCTCAATGAATTGATTCCTCCACATGACTTTGACTAAGGCTATCTCTTTGTTACTTAACTTACGAATTTGATGATCAAGGATTTGAACCAGAACCTCTTCATAAGACAAGGTATCTTTCACTCCAATGCTATTAACAGGGATCACCAAGGCAGGATCTCCTAAGCATTTCTTCAACATCGACACATGGAATACAGGATGGACTCCATCTAACTCAAAAGTAAACTCTAACTCATGAGCAACCTTCCCAATCGTCTTCACAATCTGACATGGTCCAATATAACATGGACTCAACTTTCCCTTCTTCCGAAATCTTAGGACACCCTTCATAGGCGACGCTTTCAAATACACCTAATGATCTACCTCGAACTCTAAGTCTTTCCTTCTCATGTTGGTATAAGATTTCTGGTGACTCTGGGCAGTCTTCAATCTCTCTCTGATGACCTTGACCTTCTCCATGGATTGGTGGACAAGATCAGGCCCAATCAACTCTGCTTCTCCTACCTTAAACCACCCAATTGGTGATCTACATCTCCTCCATATAAGGCTTCGTAGGGAGCCATTTGAATGCTTGCATGATAACTATTGTTATATGCATATTCAATCAATGGTAGGGGATCATCCCAATTCCCCTTGAAATCCAGAACACAGGCTCTCAACATATCCTCTAATGTTTGGATCGTGCGCTCTGCCTGACCTTCTGTCTGTGGATGAAAGGTTGTGCTCAGGTTCACCTTAGTAGCCAATCATTTTTGG
Organism: Solanum rostratum; assembly: GCA_029948455.1. Classification (NCBI taxonomy): domain Eukaryota; kingdom Viridiplantae; phylum Streptophyta; class Magnoliopsida; order Solanales; family Solanaceae; genus Solanum; species Solanum rostratum. Next base: position 26,115,699 of record CM057049.1, read on the forward strand.
AATGATCTCCAAAATTGGGAGGTAAATTGAGCTCTTCTATCTGAGATAATAGACAAGGAAACTCCATGCAGCCTCACAATCTCCTGGATGTACAACTTAGCACAGTCTTACGCAGTGTTAGTCGTCTTAACTGCCAAAAAGTGAATTGATTTAGTCATCCTATCTATAATCACCCATATCAAATCATGTTGCTTCCGAGACCTCGGTAGACCAGTAATGAAGTCCATATTGATCATCTCCCACTTCCATTTTAGAATTTCAAAGATCTGAGCCAATCCACATGACTTTTGTTTCTCAACTTTCACATGCTGGAAATTCGGGCACTTCGAAACAAACTTAGCAAGATCCCTCTTTGTTACACTCCACCAATAGACTTCTCGCAAGTCGTGCTACATCTTGGTAGAGCCAGGATGAATGGGATATCTAGTGTTATGGGCTTCTCCCATGATTCTATCTCGAATACCATCAACATCTGGGACACACAATCTATTCTGGTATCTCAACACTCCATCTCCCTCTTTAGAGAAGACCATCACTTTTTGTTTGTGGACAACCTCCTTCAATTGGAGTATGATAGGATCTTGGTCTTGCTTTTCCTTTACCTCTGCCACCAAGGATGAAGCAGACCCATTCTGAACATTAACTCCTTCTTCATTATTCTCCTCAATTTGAACTCCCAATCGATCCAATCGATGCACTTCTTTGGCCAACTCCTTCTTTCCCTCCTCAACATGGGCTGTGCTACCCATTGACAACCTGCTAAGAGTGTCAACAACAACATTAGCTTTACGTGGGTGGTAGTGAATGCTCATGTCATAATCCTTGAGCAACTCCAACCATCTACTCTGTCCCAGGTTGAGCTCTTTCTGACTGAAGACATATTGCAAGCTCTTGTGGTCAGTGAACATATCCACATGCACTCCATAAAAGTAGTGACACTAGATTTTAAGTGCAAACACCACTGCTACTAACTCAAGATCATGGGTTGGATAGTTTCTCTCATGAACCTTGAGTTGTCTAGAAGCATAAGCTATTATCTTCCCCTTCTACATTAGTACACATCCCAATCCAACCCTCGAAGCATCATAGTAATTACAAAGTCCTCCGTCCCATTGGGTAAGGTTAGAACTGGTGCAGTAGTCAACCTTGTCTTCAACTCGTGGAAACTCTTCTTATATTCCTCGGACTACTAAAACTTGACCTTTTTTTGAGTCAATTTAGTCAATGGTGAGGATAAAGAAGAAAATCCATCAACAAATCTGCGGTAGTGGCCTGCCAACCCCAAGAAACTTCTTATGTCAGTTATAGAGGTCGGTTTGGGCCAGTTCTTAACCGCTTCAATCTTTTGGGCATCTACTTGAATACCATCACCAGAAACCACCTGGCTTAGAAAAGCCACTCATAAGCTATAATTCACACTTCGAGAATTTCACATACAACTCATGGTCCTTAAGAGTTTGGAGGACAACTCTGAGATAATTAGCATGCTCCTCCTCACTTCTCGAATATACCAAAATGTCATCGATAAACACAATCACAAACATATCAAGATATTGTCTGAATACTCTATTCATCAAGCCCATACAGCGTTAGGTGCATTTATCAACTCAAAGGACATGACTAAGAACTCAAAATGGCCATATCTAGTCCAAAAGGATGTATTGGGAATGTTACATTCCCTTACTTTCAACTGATGGTAGCCAAATCTAAGGTCTATCTTTGAGAAATAACAGGCGCCCTGAAGTTGTTCAAACAAATTATCTATCCTTGGGAGAGGATATTTATTCTTTATTGTGACCTTGTTCAGTTTCCTATAGTCAATACATATTCTGAGGGACCCATCTTTATTTCACACGAATAAGACAGGAGCACCCCAAGGAGAGACACTTGGCCTAATGAAGCTCTTCTCTAGCAAATCTTTCAATTGCTCTTTCAACTCAGTGGGGGCCATCCAATAAGGCGGAATCAAAATAGGCTGGGTATGGGGAAGAACATCAATCCCAAAGTCAATCTCCCTATCAGGAGGGACTCCAGGAATATCATCAGGAAATACTTCCGGAAACTCATTAACAATCGAGACTGACTCAAGAGTTGGGGACTCAACATCATCAGATTTCACTCGCACGAGGTGATAGATACAACCTCCGAAAATTAACTTGCTGCGTCTAGGATATGAGATAAACTTTTCTCTAGGTGCAACAGAATCACACTTCCACTCTAGAACTGGTTCATTCGGATATTGGAACTTAACGGTTCGAGATCTACAATCTACAGAGGCATAACAGGAGTGAAGCCAATCCATGCCAAGAATCAAATCAATATCAACCATCTCCAACTCAACCAAATCAACAAGAGTATCCCTATGATGGATGGACACTACATAAGCCCTATAGATTCTCTCAGCTCGAATAGACTCACCCACTAGAGTAGAAACATATAAGGGTTCAAGAAGACTCTCAGGGGTTTTATCGAATGTACTGGCCACATAAGGAAATACATACGATAATGTGGCACCCAGATCCATCAAAACATAATAATCAAAAGTAAAGATTCGAATCATACCCGTCACAACATCTGGGGAGTTTTCCTGATCTTGGCGACCACCCATGCCATACAAGCAGTTTTTTGCCCCACCTGTGCCTGATGTAGTGGCCCTCTGGTTTCCTCTAACTGGCGGGGCTGGTTTAGAAGATTGAGACCGGTCACCCTACTTTGGATAATTTTTTTGGTAGTGACCTTCTTGGACACATTTTTAGCACACATCATTCTCATCATGACATCTCCCCAAGTGCATTTTGCCACACTTATCACACGGTGGCTTACCTTGCGAACCTTGAGCCACACTAGCTTGCGACTGAGGTCTATGATTTCTCACATTCTGAGATCTCTGATCATACCTGCCTTTAGGCACATGTGCACTAGCAGCTGATGGTGCTGGAAATCGATTGCCATTGCCTTTCCTTCCAACCTCATGGCTGGATGTCTTAGTTTTCTTTCGCTTGAAATCTTTCTTGTTATGCTGTCTCTCCTCATCCGCTTGTTGTACGAATGTCATTAATCTCCCGATGTCCATATCACTCACAAGCATTTCTCCCTTACTATCCCTCTTAGGTCCTCTATTCAACTCATCCACATACATCCCCATCCTTCTCCTCATGTCAGCAACCACGTCTGGAGCATAGCGAGATAGTTGCGTGAACTTCAACCCATACTCTTGCACAGTCATAGAGCACTATTTCAAATTCAGGAAGTCTCTCACCTTATCTTGCCTTCTCTCCCTTGGGCAAAAGCATCCCAAGAAGGCTTCCTCGAACACTACCCAAGTCAAATATGGAGCATCAGCCCCTCTTCCTTTCTTCTATTGGTCAAACCACATCCATGCCACATCCTTGAGTTGGTAAGCAGCCAGTTCAACCCTATCAGCATCAACCACATGCATCACTTGGAACACCTTCTCAAGTTCCTCTACATAATTCTCAAGATCTTCAGTTGGTGCAGACCCCGTGAACTCAAGCGGATTCATCCAAAAAAATTCCTGGACTCTGGAGGTGTCACGAGCATCTTGTCTACCCGCTCCTTGTCTGACGGCAGATGCTGCGACAGCTTGGGCTAAAGCTTGAATAGCCCGGCGTAGCTCAGCATTGGAGACCTCATCTTGAGGGGGTTGCTCAACAGGGACAACTTGGTCTGCAGGCTTCTCGTGTACTTGAGGCTCAGGTGGATTAACAACTTGCTTAACATGACGTCCCCTTACTCTGACGGCTCTTCTTGGGGGCATGTTATCAGTTCTGCCGCATAGAGGACGAATTAGAAGAGAGCTTTCATAGAGTTTAACTCCATCGTACGAATTGGAATGAGAATAAAAGTATGACAATTGCTAATGTCCTATATCCTCCTGCTTATGAAATGTGGTCGACAACACACCCATAAACAAGACTCTACTAGACATGGCTTTATAGGCTCCATAAGACACTTGAACTCTGTGCTCTGATTCCAAGTTTGTTACGCCCCGGGAGGGTACCCTTGGCGTGGCCGACACCTACAGACTATTGCAAGTCCCCAAGCAAAGCACTTAGTCTTGTCACATTTATTCAATCAAATAATTCTACTGAGCAGCGGAAATAGAAATAAGTAAATGGGCGTATCTCATCTAACGTCTCAAAATGATATAGATAATAACAAAGGCTAGTAGAAAGAACTAGCTCACAATCTCAACATCAACGTTCAACTATCGTCTATGAAGCCTCTATCACTAATCATGTGGTACCAATGACAGACTCATGGCTACCCAAATCAAAATAAAAGAAATAGTCCAATCTAACTCTAAAGCAAGATGAAATAAAAGTAGTGGATCCTCCAGAATAGAGGAGACTCACCAATTAGCTGTGAATCTCAGATTTTCAACGGAGCGCCTGTTGACGATCTCTAGTACCTTCCTCTATATCATGAAATGACGCAGTCCAAAAGGGACATCAATACTTGGAATGTAGTGGTATGTAAAATAACTTAGTGAAACAGAAACAAGTAGAATAATATGGAAACAGCATCAACTCAAAATACTTATCAAATAACATCAAATCATCAAATGTCTATTTATGCAAGAATAAAGAGTAGACAAGTGACCCGTCAACAACTCAAACTCATCAATCATCTCGGACTCATCTCAAAGGAGCTCACCTCCGCTCATCTCATCTCATCTCAGAGGAGCTCACCTCTTCTCATCTCATCTCATTCCAAAGGATCTCAGTTCCTTGCATCTCATCTCTTCTTAACTCAGAGTACTCAAGGTAGGAATTTTATGGGAGTTTTTCTTATCCGATAACAATCACTTATGAGCCAGTGAATGTACAACAATCACACTGATGTTGCCACAGCCGTTTTAAACTTGCCAGGTAGGGAATAAATCAAAACCATATCAGCTCACCCAATATGGAGTTAGTCATCAATACGTCCGCTATTGCTTTCAGGAAATTCTAATCAAGAGGGAACCACAATATATGTGATGATTCTAAGCCTCACCTACATTTGGCGAAGTAGTTTGATGAGTTCAAGTCGGACTAACTCTCACTCGTTTGGTGCTCGATACTCCTCCCATGACTCAGTTCTCATAAAACCATCAATCTAATCAACTCATATGGACTTTGGCGCTATCATCAATCAGTCTTATAGTGGTTTTACCCTCTCATCAATCAATATCTCATAGGGACTTTAGCCCTGTCATCAATCAATCTCATCAATGACTCAAGATTTAGAACACCCATTAGGAAATAATCGAATAGACACATCGATGGAGTTCATATGTAGAGACTCATAAAACAATCAATTTCTATCAACTCATCTTCATCTTCTCATCACAATCAACAATCTCAATTCAAGTCTCTAGACTCAATTCTCAAGTTCATTATGCGTGCTTTTCAAATTAGTCATGTTAGGTTATGCAAATTCTCATGAAAATGTTCTATTCAAGAAAACAAATAGTATGATGATCCTCAACATAAGAAAACATGTGAATTTAAATCGATTTTCAAGAAAAACCATCAAGGATCATGTATGTAGACTCTTGGAACCATCAACTCGTCTATGACCATCTATGGGGCACATGAGAGAACAATCCTGTGCTTTTAGTTTAGCCTTACATACCTGGGATGAAGCTGTCAACCAGTCAAATTAAGGATTTCTTCTCCAATCTCTCAAACTCAAGCTCTTCTCCTTTTTCCTCAAGCCCTAGCTTGTTAGATTATGGAATAGGACTTAGAATGAGGGTTTTAGACCTTTTTTACGTCATAACGACCTTATAGATCATGTGTAGAGTTTAGGAGGGGTTGGGAATAGACTGGAATTCCCCTTGTAAAATTTAGAAACTTTTAGCTCGGCAAAGGCCAGTCCGTGACGCGACTGGTGGCGCGCATTGTATTTTCAGAAAATGTTTCAGAACGAGTTTTCTCAATCCCGTCAAAAATTTTCAAGAAAAATATAAGTGCTTGTCCGTGATGGAGGCGCGACGCTTTCCTGTCGCGCACCAATATTGTTTTACGCTTCGGATCGAAAAATTATCTTTTGATCAAGTCGCTCTAAAAATTGACTGTGACCATTTTTGCACTCAATATTTTGTTCTGATCATAAATCCAGCCTCGGATTTACCATACGAGTATTGGAAGATACGTTACGCACATACCCTCACTCTAGGGGCATTTTGGTAATTTCATCGGGTGTTACAATTAAATCCTTGAACCATGAAATGATGTTCGTAGGCTATGAAAAATGATGCCTTTGCACTATGAATGCCTCAGGAGAATGGTAAGTGGAAATGAAATTCCTAATCCATGAAATGATGTCCATAGTCCATGAAAAATAATATATTTGGACTATGACATTCGGAGTATAATATGCAATTTCTCAAGCCAATGCAATTCATGAGAACAATGCGATATCTGTAGGCCAAATGAGAAAAAGACAATTCTTATAGACCACATCATTTTCAATACAATTTCAGTAGGCCAAATGCAAAATGCCAATCAAAAATGCAATTTTAGGAGGTAATGCAATTTTTCATGCAATTTTGGTAGGCCAAATGTGAATATGACAAGCAAAAATGTAACTTCAATAGGCCATGTAATTTTCCATGCAATTTTAGTGGGCCAAGTGCAAATTCAATTTCACAAAAATTTCATCCAATTTTAGTAGGCCAAGTGCAAATTCAATTTCACAAAAATTTCATCCAATTTTAGTAGGCCAATGCAAAAATGCAATTTTAGTAAGCTAATGCAAAAATGCAATGTCATGCAATTTCAGTAGGCCAAATACAAAATTTCATCCAATTTTAGTCGGCCAATACAAAAATGCAATTTCATGCAAATTTTATCCAATTTTAGTAGTCCAAACACAAATTCAATTTCATGCAAATTTTCATACGATTTTAGTAGGCCGAATGCAAATTCAGTAAGCAATGAAAAGTAAGCTGAGATCAAAGAAAATAAGTTAGCTTAACCTTCATCCATTGTAAAGAAAGTGCCGATTGTTTACATAACTTGAAGAGGTTACTCCTAGCATGCATACATGTCTTTGATACGTCCAAAGAAAAATCCTTAGTTTGTAAAAGGGAATATTAATCTTTAGCTCTGCTTCGACCTGCACTTTTTCTAGCTGGTGGTCAATTCCCTATTCTGAATGTAACGTTATCAAAATTTTTTAGGACCACTCAAAAAATTCCGCCACAGTGTAGAAATTCTCATTGTCTGATGCTTCTCATCAAATGAGAACTACTTCTCATGAAAGTTTTAGTCCTCCTAAAAGAATTTTGCCCCAGTTTTCATGGTTCAATAAGGAATACACTCTTTTAGAAGAATTTTTGAGTTCCTCTAAAAAACTGCCCCAGTCTATGGTCAAGTGGACAAAAATAAAGATCAATTATGATAAGATCGAACTCTATAGAAACGACTATGTATCCCTCTTAAATAGGACTTAGATCTGATGTAGGTCCAACCTAAAGTCAAAGAGCATAACCAAGACATGAAATTGATGATCCTTAACAACACTTGAAATGATGAACTCAGACCAGATTTCTTTGCCCATGATCAAAATTTACTTTATTAATATCCAATGGTAATTTGGAGATGGATTGATGGGCACACTTGGTGCAGGATCTTTCAAGTGTATGACTTTGATATCAATCAGGTCTTGAACCTTATCCTTAAAATCGTGACATACTTCAATGATGTGTCATTCTAATCCTGAGTGGTATGCACAAATCTTATATGGATCATACCATTTGGATTGAGAATCTAAATTTAAAGGAAGAATAGATATGATATAGCCAGCTTCCTTTAATCTTTCGTAGAGTTGGAGAGATAGGTTCAACCAGAGGGGTATAACTTTTGATAGGTTCTCTTTTAAAGTTGGGACAATTTCTATAATTCGCGTCTTGAAAGGGTAGAGGTAGAGATGTTTGAAAGTATACTGGTTGGGTGTTATAGACAACATAAGTGGGCTGTTGATATTGGAAGAGAGGAGTTTGATAGGGAGTAAATGGTGGATAAAAAGGAGGTGCGTGGTATGGTGATGTAGGATAGTGAGGGAGTGGCAGAGTTAATATTTGGTCTCTTATAGGAGCTTTATGTTCCATCATCACCGAATCCACTTCTTTCTTCTTTCAATTTTCAGGCATACCTTTAGACTGCAAGGCTTTGTTACTAGCTTGTAAGGCTTCTAGATTTATAATGGTGCAATTTTTTAATACGTTTTTAAATTCTTTCACCCAACTTGATAATGTCGATGGAGCTCTTTTATACCACATGCATCATTCTATCATAATAATGAATCTCTTGGGCGCAAATAAAATAATTCTTCATTTGAGATTACTCTATGAGAGATTTAGCTCTAGCCGCGTTGAACCTCTCTCTTATAGCATTGTCTCAAAAGACTCACTCGACTTCTTCTTTAGGTTTTATATATAGAACTAGTCCGGCACATTCTCAATGTTTAATCATAACCTATCCACAAAATCAAAAGCTAAATCTACCCATTTCGACTACTTTCATGAATCTTGCTCGATATGCCATGTTAGAGCTTTCCCTGTAAGACTTCTTATGAACAACTTCATCCTAATCTTCCCATTCCTCCCAACTCATACCAATTTATCATAATACATGCGCAGATGAGCCTGGGAAATACCACTGTACATTTTGAATTTTGGAGGTTTGTACCCCTTAGATAAGTCAACATCTGGGTGCATACATAGATTTTCATAGCTCAAGCTAGTTACTCCTCTACTTTCTTCTACATGTTTCCACTGATTGGTTAGTTCATACAATATCTTCGCAGTGGATTTAATCAACATATCCTTTTGAGAGGATTCCAACTCATGATAGTTATGGGTAAATGGAGTAGTCTCGACATATATAGGATTATGGGTATGAGTTCTAGAGGCATGGGCATATAAGATATTGACCACGGACTTAGGAGACATATCATTAGTATGGGCGAGATTATGTAGGTGTAGTATAGGCTCAGAAGCACTTGATTTGAATGGAATTTGATAGTTGCAGTTTAGGAATTAGATGCTTGAGGGTGACATATAAGTGGGGTTCGATTGGATTTAAGAGGTTGGGTGAAATAGTGTAGGATGATTCGAGAGGGTAGTTTGAGATGTAGAATTGGGTCATCCATATTTTCTCCAAAAGGGGTGACAAGAGAAATTGATAGTCCGACCAAGTTGCACATTTTGGCCATTTCCTCTTCAAACTTTCCTTTCTAACCTAAAGTTAGATAATTAGACTGAAATCCTTTTCCAGTAATCTCAATTATTTTGATAGATTTGTTGTCAGCCATTTTCCCTTTCCTTTATGATTCAAACTTGGAGAAGTAGGAGAAGGTCCTTTAAATCATGTATGGTAGGCCAGAGTGCGCAAATAGATCAACCTCTGGGAAGGAAAGTCACAAAGAAAAAAGTAAAGTAAAACAAGAAAGTCAAGTTAGTAATATCACAAGAAAAAACATAACAATTTGTGAAAATAATCATCCTAAATGCAAAGGAGCATCATTGAGCCAAAGGTAGGCCTATGTAAGGACTGGATATTGTACGACCTCATTGGGGCTTGGAAATTTGGTTCCAGAAGGTTTTGGACCAAGATAGCACTCCATGGAAGCCCTCACGGTCTGTGTGAGGCTATATGGACCATGTGGAGCCCTCTTGAAGTGTCTTTTGGCCTTATGTAGGGTGTGAGGGCCTTGGTATGGAGTTTAAGACCAAGGCATACCACACTTGGACCCTACACAGGTCGTGTGAGACCATATAGACCATGTGGTGGACCGTATAGAAGCCTTGGGCTTGAGACTCCACATCTTTGAGCCTAAGTAAAGTGGTATGGCCAAGTATACGGTCCGTACAAGGTGATACAGTCCGTATGGAATCCCGTATGGGTTCTGAATTGAAATTCTTTTTCTAAGTAGTAGATCACCGTCTCGGAACTTCGCCGTGGAAATTTTTTTCCAAGTGATGTAGGATGGAGGAGGCTCACGAACGGTATGGCTTGGTATGGTTCATACCACCCTCCACATGGATGCTCTCATTGAAGAAAAATTCTAAGTATGTGATTACCGTTTCGGACCTTCATCAAATGAAAATTTTCTAAGTGTCAGATTACAGACATGTATAAGGTTTATATGACCTATCACGGACCATATGGTCCTCTATGAGACAAATGTTCCAGTTTTTCTACTCATTTCATTTATGGTGGTTTCGTAATTATGGTTTATCCTAAGGGTCTTTTGTGACCTTCTATACTACCTAAGGACTTTCAGATGACCTATACTTTATTCTTTCATTCAAATTCATTCCTCACACTTAGAATTCTCTCAAGTCACTCTTAAAAACACTCTTTCAGAGGACTCTTGTGAATCTAAGCTTGGAAATTAATTCATCAAATTTCTTCTTGAAACTTCTTCGTTAACTAAGGTATGTGGGATTTATTCTTGGTCCCTTTCAACCAAGAAGACCCAAACTCTTTTTACTTGCATTTCATGAAATTTTGCTTACTTTGAGTATGGTTTTGAATATTATTGATTATTAAATTCGATTGAAGTATGGTCTATACTATATTGTTGATTTTAAGTTGATTCAAGCCCTAATATGTTGAAATACATGATTATTATGAAGATTTGATTATGAGTTGTTCCTTTAAAATTTGATCTAAGCATGGGTGATCTATATTATGATTTAAATGTGGATTTAATTATGGATTCACTTTAATTTCATATTGTATTATTGATTTTAGATATAATCTTTATTACCCATGCTAACCTCACATCATTCATAACATATGCGTTCATGTACATTGGATTTTAAGCAAATTATGAAGCGAGTTAAGACTAATTATGCTTATGAATATGATTTTGATAAGATTATGGTTATGACAAGTATGTGATGTCATAAATGTCTATGATATGGCTCTTTGAGCATTTTGGGTGTTTACACCATTTTGATATATGTGAATGAGCTATTCCTATGCATGAAAAGTTTGATATGGATTATGATTTGGCATTTGACCCAAGTACGAATTATTATGAATGATGTTTGGCTTTTAAGCCCAAGTATGCATTGAAATGATTTGAAATGACTTGCATCTCTTTTTTAAAAGCATGTATACAAATATGTATTCTTATGGGATGATGAATTAGTACCGATATATTGGGGGTGTCAGGGCTATCCTCAAGGGTCCTCTCCCTTTCCTAGAACTGTATGCCCAGATAGGTGTATGTATATGGTAGCCCTCACAGAAATGGAAGGCCCATAAGGTGCAGTTTACAACTTTGATATGATGTGATAAAATTGTGAAAATTCTATCCGAAATGGGAGGCCCGTAATGAAGGTCACTTCTCTGAAATAGGAGGCTCGTAAAGAGAAGTGTGGTTTACCTTTGGCAAGTAGACCACCTCTTTTTCAGTGTGGGGATAACATCGGGATTCTAAGTAATAGCTCACTTGGTCTTATATGTCGGTTGAGGTCTTATCCCTTCTTATATAAGCATTTGTGCATTTTATGCATCATGGATTTCATGGAATATTTTTATAATACCCTTCTTTGGATATATATCTCTTTCTATATTATGTGCCCTTGCCATCTAATATCTAATGCAGGTTTGGAAAGTCATATGTGTTGCATGCCCGCATACTTAGTACATTCAAACGTACTAACACATACTTTTGCCTACATGATCTATCCATGTAGGGACTGAGGACTACTTTCATCCACCATACGATGGTTAGCTTGGATCTTGAGATTTTCTTGTTGTGGTGAGTCCCATCTTCCAAGGACAAACCACCATCCATCTACCTTTGGAGCTTTTGTTTATGTTATGTACATTTGAGGGTGAGCCCGGGGTATGTCTTGGCCCCCATCCTATCTAATGACTCGAGACATTGTTGGACATCTTGTAAACTCCTTTACGTTTATATGCGATGTTTTGAATTTAGAGATTATGCTTATGGATTTGGCTACCTATTGGTGATTGTGATGAGGATTGGAAATGAGTATTATGATATGTTTATATGTGATGTATGTGAAAGATCCTAAGTCTCAAATTTCCCTCATAGAGTGAGTCATACTTACCCGCCCTTTGTATTTATGTGCTATGTGTTATGTTGATCCATGTTACTCCCTTTCCCTGTGACATCCCCATAGCGTGAGTCTTACCCACCCGTCCTTTAGATCTATGTGTTTACTATTCAAATACGCTTCTAAATTGATGATGTTAATATGGATACTTTGAGGTTTATTTGGGGACTCTCGAATTTCCATTAACCATGTCACTCCTAGACCCTAGGTTCAGCTCGTGACAAGCTTGGTATTAGAGTATTAGGTTTGTAAATGATCCTCAAAGTCCAACATGCCGCGTCGAATAGAGTCCTATTCATGGGTATGAAGTGCACCATGCCTATGAGTGGGAGCATATGATAGCATTTTAGGAATTTTCTCACTTTTTCATGTCTTATGTCGTGTTTAGGAACATATGTTATAGTTTCCTTATCCTGATGATGTCCTTGTTGCATTACAGAAGATGCCTCCATGAAGAGCTCCCCTACCAAGATCAGCCCTAGCTAGTGAAGACCAAGTTCCCCTAGGGCCTATGGAAGAACCTATCTCTAATGGTGAATTCCATATGGCCTTTGCTATGCTTACCCAAGTGGTGACTACTCAGACTAGGCAGGCTAGTCTTCCTCGAGATCTCACTCCGGCCTTTAGGGTGAGAGATTTCACCTGGATGAGTCCTCTGGAGTTTTATGGGTTTAAGGCTAACGAGGATGCTCAAGAGTTCATTGATGATCTCACTAAGGAGTTGACTATTATGGGAGTCACTTCTGAAGAGAGGGTTGAGTTAGATGCCTATCAGTTGAAAGATGTGGCTCAAGTATGGTAGACTCAATGGTTGATGGAGAGAGTTTGTGGTGATGCTGTTAATTAGGAAGAGTTCAAGTTTGCATTTCTGGATCGTTTCTTCCCTCTTGAACTTAGGGAGGCCAAGCTGACTGAGTTTATTAACCTTAAACAGGGTGGTATGAGTGTGAGGGACTATTCCCTCAAGTTTACCAAGCTCTCCAAGTAAGCTCCTATGCTTGTGGCCAACCCCCGTGCAAGAATGCACAAGTACATTTATGGGATTTTTGACTTGGTTGGGAAGGAATGTCGTATGGCTATACTTATTTGGGACATGGACATCTCCAGACTCATGGCATATACTGAACGAATAGAGGGAGAGAAGCTCAAAGAGAAGAGAGTGCATGATTCTAAGAGGCCCTATTATGATGGTGGGTTCTCTAACTCCAAGGGTAGTGGTTAAGGTCGCTTTCAACATGGGCAAAGTTCTAATGCTCACATTTCTAATGCTAGGGTGCCTTCTCCTAGGGCACAAGTTGGATGTAAGCCAATGCCTCTCCCGTGTACAGTTTGTGGGAAGAATCATTCAGGTACTTGTTGGAGGAATTTAGGTGCATGCTATGGGTGTGGTGATAAGAACCACAAAATTTCTAAATGTCCTACGGTTGCTCAGAAGGGTCAACGTTAAGTGGCTCAAGGTGCTCAAGTCCAACCAAGAGCTCCTCAAGGTGATGCCCCAAGGAGCAACATGTTCTATGCTCTTTGTGCTCATCAAGAAGTTGAGGTCACTTCTAATGTTATTACTGGTATGTCAAAAGTCTTTGATTTTGTTGGTTATGCTTTGCTTGGTCCGGGTGCAAATTTGTATTTTATGACTCCTCTGTTGGCTGTTATGTTTGGTTTCAGTCTCAAAATTTTGAGGGAACCCCTTTCAGTTTATACTCCCGTGGGTGAATCTGTTGTTGCTCATAGAGTTTATAGGGTTGTCCTATTTCTGTGTTACATAAAGTCTTCCTGTGTGATCTTACGGAATTTGAGATGTTTGATTTTGATGTGATTCCGGGATATATTTGTTGTATGCATCTATAGATTGTTGAACCCGGAAAGTCAAGTTCCAATTTCTGGATGAGCCTATTCTTGAATGGAAGGGTAGTGACTCTACTATTGAAAGATGGTTTATTTCCTATCATAAGGCCCGAAAGATGATCTCGAAGGGGTGCATCTATCATATTGTGAGGGTTAAGGATATGGAATCTGAGTCACCTACGTTTGAATCGATTTCAGTGGTGAATGAGTTTCTGGATGTGTTCCCCGAAGACTTGCCTAGTATTCCTCCCGAAAGGGAAGCAGACTTTGGCATAGATCTTCTCCTGGATACTCAACCTATCTCTATTCCTCCTCATCGTGTGGAGCCGATTGAGGTGAAGGAGTTGAAAGATCAGTTGAAGGATTTGTTGGAGAAGGGCTTCATTAGCCAAAGTATATCTCCATGCGGTGCTCCGGTGTTATTTATAAGAAAGAATGATGGATCTCTTCGGATGTGCATTGATTATAGGCAGTGGAATAAGGTAATAATCAAGAATAAGTATCCGTTGCCAAGAATCGATGACTTGTTTGATCAACTTCAAGGGGCTATCCATTTCTCAAAGATTGACCTCCATTCGGGGTATCATAAGTTGAAGGTTAGGGAGTGTGACATTCCCAAGATGACGTTTCAAATTAGGTATGGGCATTTCGAATTTCTAGTGATGTTGTTTAGGTTGGCCAATGCTCTGGTCGTATTTATGGATGTTATGAATCCGGTGTTCAAGCCATTCCATGATAGTTTTGTGGTTTTCTTCATTGATGATATACTTATTTATTCCAGAAGTGAGCAGGAACATATGGATCATTTGAGGTTGGTTCTTCAGACTTTGAGGGAGAAGAAGTAGTATGCTAAGTTTAGCATATGTGAGTTTTGGTTGGGTGAGGTAGATTTTCTTGGTCATATGGTGTCCGGTGATGGTATTAATATTGACCCGAAGAAGACCGAGGTCGTGAAGAATTAGCCTAGACCATTGACTCCATTGGATATTCATAGTTTTCTTGGCTTGACAGGTTATGATAGAAGGTTTGTTGAAGGTTTCCCATCTATTGCATCTCTTTTGACCAAAACTCAAAAGAAGGCTATTTTTTTATGGTCAGATAAATCTGAGAAGAGTTTTCAAACCTTAAAAGATCAGCTTACTTCGGTTCCTATTTTGACTTTACAAGATGGCTTGGATGGGTTCGTGGTGCATTGTGATGTTTCTCGGATTGGGTTGGGTTGTGTACTCATGCAACATGGTAAGGTGATAGCTTATGCATCAAGACAATTGAAGGTGCATGAGCGTAAATACCTGACTCATGATCTTGAGTTAGCGACGGTGGTTTTTGCTTTGAAGATTTAGAGACTATTTGTATAGGGAGCATGTTGACGTTTTCACCGATCATAAGAGTTCGCAATATGTGTTCACTCAAAAGGGATCTTAACTTGAGACAAAGGAGGTGGTTGAAACTCATTAAGGACTATGACATAAGTGTACAATATCACCCCGAAAAAGTAAATGTTGTAGCCGATGCACTTAGTAGGCTATCTATGGAAAGTGTGGCTCATATTGATGAGGGGAAGACGGAGTTGGCAACAGATGTTCACCGTTTGACTAGGTTGGGTGTTAGGTTGGCCGACTCTAATGATGGTGGTATTCATGTTCAGAATGGGGCCAAATCTTCTATAGTTGTTGATGTTATGTGTTGCTCCCCAGCACATGCAAGTTTACATGGTCTTTACAAGTAATATAGTGGCCCTGATTAGGGGTCGAGATATTGAACCCAAAGGATTTAAAACAAAATCACTTAATGATCCAAGTCATTGTGCTTAGTGTGTCTTTATCAAAATGATGAGAGGATTTAGTGGAAAATGTGAACAACTAATTAAAACTACTAAAGTTGTCTGGTTTTTCGTAAATTATCAGATTATATATGATTTCGGGATTGTAACCTTGTTAACGCAATTCTAGTCTCAAAGCCTGAACTCCTGTCTGGTTTCCTGACTACTGATTCACAGGGTTAAAATTACCTGAACAGGGTTGCATGCATCTGCTGGGCTACCTTTATTGATTGCCTAACTACATTGAGTGGGGATAGAGACATTAAGAAAAGTACTTTAACATTATCTTTATGTATTTTGAACCAAGCTAGGTGTAAGGGTAGTTGTCACAGGTCTCCCTTACACAAGTCAATCTAATTTCATAGTTGAACAAGTTCCTTATATTACTATGTTCTATTCATTCCAACATCTCTCGAATCCAGAATGAACAACTAATTTACCCCCTAGTTGGCCAGACTCTGAAGTATAGATAAGAGTAATATAAGAGTAATCTAGTGGAAATTTATTCATATATTGCAAGAATCAAGAAATAAAACATTGTCTATGGCTACAATCCTAGAATATGGGAAGATTAGCCACACACCATTGCTTCATACATCAAAAATAGGCTAATAAACATTCACAATCAAGAGCCAAAGGTAAAAACTAACCAAAGTATCCTAGAATGGAGTTTTTAGTCCTCTCTTCTCCGTTTCGTACAAAACCAGCATGAAACCCAAGGTTAAAAAAAATAGACCTTAAAATTCCCGTATGTTGTTTTTGCCCTCGCATCTTCAAGGTCCGTGATGCAGACAGGGTGGTTTTGAGTTGATTTCGCTTTGAATGCTGACTGGGCCAAATTCTCCTTTCCTTGTGCAAGTCTGTGATGCAGACTATCTGCATTTTTCTGCTTCGCGCCTTTTTTCTCTAAGTTTTTAGCTAGCACAACTTTTCCCCAGGTCTGCGACATGCACTTGAGCATTTTTGCTAAGTTGTGTTATTTTTTCCTTCAGTTCTACAGTCGTTTTCTTCCTTATGAACCAAATATGAATCCAACTAGCATATTCTGATAAAAAACCCGAAAAAACACAACCAACAAGCACACTTGACCCTAGATTAGCAAAATAAGCGAAATCACACTAAAAACACCTAGACTCTATAGATTTTCCCTCTAACTAGGCTCTATGTATGTTTTGGCTAGTTTGGTGTATAAATATGCATAAGATCACCAACCCACACTTAGAGCTTTGTCCATCTTCAGACAAATCAAGACACATGCATGAGACCCCCTAGGCAGAATATACAAGGAACACCTTATGATTGAATCCTTGAACCATGTCAAACACTTCTCAAGACCCCTAGCAGTATCAACTCTCACCATGCACCCATGTATCAATGCGGACTCATGTAGAATTTCAAAGCGCTCATAGCTCACACTACTCTTCTCTCCTTTGTCTACCTTTATTCCTCCTTAACTTTACACTCTTTATTGTATATACAGGAAGGAGAACTTCTAAACACTTCTTAGTACACACACACACACATACACACATATATATATTTTCAAAAATAGTGGGCCTCCACGATGGGTCGGCGATGCATGGTAGTCGCGGACCAACACTATTTTAAGCCCAAAATTTTCTACTTTTTATTTTCTCTCTTATACTACCACTTATCCCTTGGGTGTTTCATTCAAGCTTCCTTCCCTTTGTCTTACTCTGCTATAGCGCTTAGGAGTTAGGATCAAACACGGCTTAAGATCAAAGAAAAGGGTTTGGCTTAGAATGTGGCTACCAAAGAAAGAGGCTAAGGCTCTACAGGGCTAACTAGGGATGCATAGTTTAGGTGGGTTAAAAGATTAAAAAAGAACAGGGCTACCAAAGAAATTCCTAGATTCTTTCCTCTAAGTTCAACTCCTACCTAGCTTCGTCCACATAGCGGGCAAGTTCTAGCAACTATTGCAGAATTAGACCAAAAAGTTTGCTCACTCAATCATGGAACATTTGCATCACAAGGCTAACACTAGAATCACCATCACATCATTCACATGAATTCATAATTAAGCATATACATCCATGAAGTCCAAGATTAAAGCATTAGCTACTCAGAGTTCAATTGATTTAGTCATCCTTGATTCATGTACTCTACGCAAAATACCCTTTTATACTACTACCGACACTTTATATGAGACTCACGTTGACGAATATTCTTAGGACGATCATCATCCATCCATCATAGGGCCCCGTCACTCAACTGTGACAACTAACTAAACATTCACACACCAAACTATTCAGAGAACAAAATTAACACAACTAGGACAATGCACTTTCACAATACTACTAATATTCAAGCATACTAGAAGCATCCATACTTAGTTATAGACCAAAGCAAAAATAAAAATGAAGTCCAGAATATATCAAGAGATAGAAAATAAAGTAGTATTAATACATAGCCGAATTAAGCAAAAGAAAGCATAAACATCAAGATACTTCCACCACTCATTTAAAATTAGCACTGCCCTCAGCGCTAAGCATATGAAACCTATAGGATGGAAGCGTGATGCTCACTCCTCGTCCACCAGGCCTGGAAAACTGAGCTCACCTCCAACACTGACTGGCTCTTCCTCCCCAATCTCATCCTCATCCAGATCAGAGGACTCTCGTGCATCCTCGAGGTGAGTGGGTATATCATCCTCTACGGGCTCCATGAACTAAGGACCGATACCCAATACTTGTTTGGCATGGGCATTCAGAGGGTAGCAGGCCTCCACCTCATCAATGTCCCACTGTGGGGAAAGTAGTCAATCTGCTCCTGCGGAACACCTGCACTTCTGCATAACTCAGTAATTAAGACCCCAAAAGCATATCTACGCGCGCGGTGAACTCGAGACGTCTTCATGGATGATTTGAAGATGGCCCTAAAGTTAAGCTTCACCCTAGTTATCAATGCATAGACCCTGTCCCTCGTGGCAGCATGAAGTGTTGCTCTTGGAAGAAGGAATGTTTGACTATCTTGACCCAAACTCGGGCCTCCCTGTTCATATGAGCAAACTGGGAAGGATTGATGGTACTCTTTGTAGACTTGGAAAATCCACTTGGCTATGGAGTGCACCCCCACTAGAGTGTGATGAATGGCTCGGTAGGGTGGATGAATCTGAATCTTAGTGAAAAAGGCTATGGAGACATCCAATGTGCCCAAGATCCCATTTATAGCAACCAAGTGATATTCACCTCAACCCCCCATACAGTGACTACCTGAGAGCATGACTCAGTCTTCATGTTAGCATAGAACTCTTAAACTAGACTTAGGTTACATGGCAGGGCCTCTTCAAAGACAAAGGTCCGATGGTAGTCCATATAGCGCTGGTAAACCTGAGGATAGTCCCGTGCTAAGGTGTCCGCATCAATGGGCACATGTGGGAAGTACTTCGTCTCATTGTGTGCCTGGTACCAGTGTTGAACTTCCCTATAAATCGCCTTGACCCCAAAGCGGGGTCTTTGGCCCCTAGGATACTCCAAGGCTTTGGGCACCCCCGGGATATCCCATTCCCGTCTCCTACAACTTGAGGATCCTTCCCTACTAGCTTGTCCAGTTTGGCGAGTACGAGGGGCCATGATATCCTATAAACATAGATAAACATCCTTGCTACACAAACATAAGGCACACCCGACCCCACATTTAAATTCAAGCCCCAAGATTAGAATGTACTCAGACGTCCCAACTCACTCCGGGAAACCACCATGAAATTCGCCAGCATTACCCTACAATTTTGTTCAACAATGCATACCCCATGCTTCATTTCAAACACCATCATCACCCCAAACATTAACAACCTTGTAAAAGGCATTGATCACAAGCATTCAACCCAAACAAGTGAATTATAGCAACAATCAAACCATAGGGGCAAAAATCATGGCATCATTCTTCAACAAACTACCCCACTCTTAAAGTTTTGCAAAACCCCCATAAATTTCCATCAATATATGAACAATTTGAGCCCAACAACACAAAATCCCCAATTTTCCCCAGATTTACCCCCAATTTTTGGCCTAGTGCTTTTCACCTACAAACATCATGCACAAAAGTAATTGTATTCAAGAAATTAAGCCTAAACTCTCAACACCTAACAACAAACAAGTAACAATATTCACCAAGAACAAGTTAACCCACTTGATTTCACCCAAAGTGCCCAAAAATAGTCATATTCAAGAAATAACCAAGAGACAGTTTGTGAAGAGAACATACCTAGGTTGAAGATTGCAAGAGAAACAAAGAAAACCCTTAAGGGACTCAAGGTGTGATGCGGATTTGTTTGAATTTTGGGTGTGTGGGAGAGAAAGTTTTGAGATAAAAATGAAAAAGAGGGGTTTGGGCGTTGAGTTTGAGTGAAAGATGGAGGAAAAGGCGTGGAGAGGGAGGTTTTAAATAGTGGGGATTAGGGCAGGTGACGCAGAAAAAATTACACGTGTCCATGCCAAATCCGCGATGCAGACTGGACGTGGACACACCCTTGTTATTTTTGTTCATTTTTTGCATTGTAATTCACTCTTTCCCTGTGAAGTGTGTTGGGTTACATAGTTTACTATTCCTTAAGTTTAATGGTGTCAGGATTGAATGATAGACTAGGGTCATGTCATCGGTTGGGGGTGGGGTCGAGGGTAAGGGACAAGGGTATGGAGAGGGTCACGGGATTTTGTAAGTTAAGGATAGTGTCGTGGAATATAGGTTGATTAATAGGAAAATCCATAGAGCTAGTAAAATGTATTAAGAGGAGGCATATTAATATAACGTGTGTTCAAGAGACCAGGTGGGTAGGTACCAAAGCTTGGGAGGTGGATGGGTTTAAGTTGTGGTACTCGGGTGGTTCTAGGGATAGAAATGGTGCAAGTATCCTAGTAGCCGAGGACCTTAGGGATTATGTGGTTGAGGTTAGGAGAGTTAATAATAGGATGATGCTTATAAAACTCGTGGTTGGTAGGCACGTAGTGAATGTTTTTAGTGCTTATGCGCCCTAAGTAGGCCTAGATGAGGAAGTCAAAAGGCTCTTTTGGGAAGATCTGGATGAGGTTGTGCGAGGCATACCAGAGACTTAGAGGCATGGGGGGCAACTTCAATGGGCATATTGGGGCAACTAGTAGCGGGTTTGAGGATGTTCATGGAGGCTTTGGTTTTTGGGAAAGGAATGGAGGGGGACATCTCTCTTGGATATTTCCAAAGCCTTTGAGTTAGTTATTTCTAACTCATGTTTCCCGAAGAGGGAAAACCACTTGATTACATTCTATTATACGATAGCTAAGACTCAGATAGATTACTTGCTTCTACGGAAGGGCGATAGAAGTCTATGTAAGAATTGCAAGGTTATTCCGAGTGAAAATATATCCACTCAACATAGACTTCTAGTGATGGATATAAAGATCAAGAGAGAAAAGAAGTAGAAGGTTATTTATGCCCAACCGAGGATTAGATAGGGATACTTACTCCTGCCCCTTCTCGAGAGATGGAAGATAAGTTGAGAGACTTAGAGGCATGGAGTAGTGGCGGAAATGTGAACAATATGTGGGACACTATTGCTGGTTGCATTAGAAAAGTAGCTGTCGAGGTACTAGGGGTTTCGAGAGGGACCTTTTGTGGATGTCAGGGCGACTGGTGGTGGAATGAGGAAGTTCAGGCCAAAGTGAAAAATAAGAAGGTTGCTTACACGAAGTGGCTAGAGTGTAGGGATGAAGATGAAAAGTGAATTGTTAAGGAGAAATAAAAGATGGCTAAGTTAGAAGCAAAGATAGCAGTGACGAGTGCTAAGACAACAACTTTTGGGTGGCGACAAGAGATTGTATAGGCTTGCTAAAGAGAGAGAAAAGAGCGCTCGCGACCTAGACCAAGTGAAGTGCATTAAGGATGAGGAGGGTGTGGTGTTGGTGGATGACACTTCCATTAAAATAAGGTGGCAAACTTACTTTCATAAACTCTTAAATGAAAAAGGCAATAGAATCATTGAGCTGGGTGAGTTGACACACTCTGAAAGTCATTGTGATTTCGGTTATTGTAGGCGGTTTAGAGTTGAGGAGGTTAGAAGGGCTATCTGTAGGATGAAGAGAGGGAGGGCAGTCGGATCCGATGAGATTCCGGTAGATTTTTGGAAGAGCATGGTCAAGGATGGCATAGAGTGGTTGACTAGACTGTTCAATGCTATTATGAAGACTGTCAAGATGCTTGATGAATGGAGGAGGAGTACAATGGTTCCATTGTACAAGAACAAAAGGGATATTCAAAACTGTAACAATTACAGGGGTGTCAAGTTATTAAGTCATACTATGAAGGTTTGGGAGAGAGTGGTGGAGATGAGAGTGAGAAAGGTAGTGTCTATTTCAGAGAATCAGTTTTGTTTCATGCTGGGGCGGTCAACTACTAATGCAATTCACCTTGTTCGGAGATTAGTGGAGAAATATAGGGAAAGAAAGAATGACTTTCATATGGTGTTCATTGATCTCAAAAAGGCCTATGACAAAGTGCCATGGGATGTCCTATGGAGGCGCCTAGAGGTGAAAGGTGTCCTAATGGCATATATCAGGGCGACTAAGGACATGTATGACAGAGCCAAAAATGGGGCAAGAACAGTTGGAGAAGGCTCAAAATATTTTCCTGTTGAGATGGGACTCCATAAAGGATCTGTGTTGAGCCCTTTCTTGTTTGCCCTAGTGATGGATAAGCTGACACGATCTATCCAGGAGGAGGTTCCATGGTGTATGCTATTTGTAGATGACATAGTATTGATTGATGAGACTCGAACTATGTTAATGATAGGTTGGAGGCATAAAGGCACGCCCTGGAGTCCAAAGGATTTAAATTGAACAGGACCAAAACAGAGTACTTGGAGTGCAAATTCGGTGTTGCGAGGGATGAAGCAGACATTGATGTGAAGCTAGCAACTCAACCTATCCCTAAGAGGGAAAACTTTAAGTATCATGGGTCCATCATCCAAAGTAGTGGCAATATCAATGATGATGTCACACATCGTATTGGGGTAGCATGGTCTAAATGGAGGCTTGCCTTTGGAGTATTGTGTGACAAGAAGATACCACCTAAACTCAAAGGTAAGTTTTACAGAATGGTGGTTAGACCATCTTTGCTGTATGGGGTGGAGTGTTGGCCAATAAAAAATGCACATGTTCAGAAGATGCATGTCGTAGAGATTAGGATGCTGAGATGGATGTGTGGGCACACAAGGAGGGATAAGATTAGGAATGAGACCATTCGGGAGAAGTGGCCCTAGTGGCTGACAAGATGGGGGAAGTGAGTCTGCTCTGGTTTGGACATGTGCAGAGAAGAGGTACCAATGTTCCTGTAAGAAGGTGCGAGAGGTTGGATTTAGGAGTCACTAGGAGAAGTTGAGGTAGACCGAAGAAGTATTAGGGTGAGGTGATTCGACAGGATATTGCAAGACTTGATCTCACCGAGGACATGACCTTAGATAGGAAGGAGTGGAGGTCGCGAATTAGAATAGAAGGTTAATAGGTTAGCAGGGTTAGGTTGATGTCTAGCCATGGGGTATTGTAGGGCAGTAGGTTTTGTCAAGTCCGTATATCATGTGTTGTCTTTACCTGTATTATATGTGTTAAATTTATCATATTTACATAATATCATGTGCTTTTCATTAGTAGTCACTCTTCCTGTTCCTTTCTTTTCCTTTGCTTTTCATCATATCTAGTTTATTCTACTTATGGATTGTTGAGATGAGGGTTCCCAGGAAACAACCTCTCTACTTCTATGAGGTAGTGGTAAGGTCTGCATACATTCTACCCTGCCCAGACCCCACGCGTGGGATTTCACTAGGCATGTTGTTGTTGTTGCATTAAAATTCACTCACCTAGATGGAAATATTATAACTTCTCCGCGACAGATGCACGTCGCATGACTGTCGCGGACCATCACTATTTCAGGGTCTCATAAAAATTACTTTTTAAGTATTGGACCCTGTAAAAATCACCAATCACTTGAATATGCTACAAAACAGTGAACCAAGTTAATCTTGTCAAAAAATTCAAAAAATACCTAATGAATTGATGGGAACTGAAGATGCAAAAATTTTACACTAAAGTGGCTAGGGTCCACGATGGACACTGGTCAAAGACCAACACCTGGTGCAAAATTTAAATTTTCTACGAGTTTAGTTTTGGAAAAATAAAAGTAAAATAGAAAGTACAATAATTACCATTACCTCACCACAGGTTGTCTCCCGTGCAGCGCTTGATTTACCATTGCGATACGACTTAGCATCAATTTACTCATCATTTGCTAAGTTCGTGGCCTCTTCCTCACGACTCATGTCTTCACCATAGTAGTGTTTGACACGCTTCCCATCAACCAAAAGAGTTTGGTTTGTGGCTTTCTCTCTTTGCTCAACAGCTTCGTGTGGCATCACATTCACCACAATATATGGCCCACTCTATTTCAACCTCAGCTTTCGTGGAAATAGTTTAAGATGAGAGTTGAAGAGAAGTACCTATTGTCCTCGCTCAAAAGTACACTTGACAATGTGCCTATCAGGCCACTTCTAGATCTTTTCTTTGTAGAGCTTGACATTCTGATACGCTTGGAGATGGAATTCATCCAACTCTCTAACTGTTCCATTCTCTTTCTCCCTGCAAGCTTTGGATCAAGATTGAGCCTTTTTATGGCCCAATATGCTTGGTGTTCAAGCTAAAAAGGGAGGTAGACGTGCCAATCGGTGTCTTGTAAGCCGTCTGGTATGCCCACAAGGCCTCGTCAAGCTTGATGGATTAATCTTTCCTTGTGGCATAGACAGTCTTTTGCAGGACCTGTTTCACCTCTCGGTTCAACATCTCTACCTGACTACTCGTTTGAGGATGATATGTTGTAGCCACCTTATGCCTCACTCCATACTTAACTAGCAAATTTTTCACTGTTTGGTTGATGAAGTGTGCACGTCCTTTACTAATGATGGCCCTTGGAGTCCTAGACCTTGTGAAGATCTGCTTCTTCAGGAACTTCCTCACTACCTTGGAATCATTGGTGGCAACGCTATTGCTTTGACCCATTTGAGACATAATCAACCATAACCAAGATGCAGTGGTTACCAAAAGAGGGTGGGAATGGAACCATGAAGTCCATCCTTCATACATCAAAGATCTCTACTTCCAAAATGTTTTTCAGAGGCATCTCATGCCTCTTGAAGATGGTGTCGGTCTTTTTGCATGCATCACAAGATCTCAAAAACTATATAGTGTCTTTGAAGAGAGTTGGCCAAAAGAAACCTGTTTGTAACACTTTGTGGGCTATTCGCTCTCCTCCATAATGGCGCCCATAGGGTGTGGCGTGGCATCTGTCAAGTATCTTGCGCATTTCTAACTCAGGAGCACATCTGTTGACCATTCTGTGAGCACCTTATTTGAAGAGATATGACTCATCCCAGGTGCATTGCATCATGAGCCAGTCGCTTCCTTTGCTGATAGTTAGTATCTGGGGGAAAGACCCCACTTACCATGTAGTTGACGATATCAACATACCATGGTAGCTCATCCAATTCTAAAGCCAGTAGCTGCTTATCTAGGAATTCTTCCTTGATTTATTGTTGCTCACTTATATGAGCATCATTCTCCAAGCGAGACAAATGATCAGAAATTTGGTTCTCACACCCCTTTCGATCCTTGATCTTAGTGCTGAAGTCTTGAAAAAACAAGATCCATCTGATTAATCGGGGTTTAGCATCCTTCTTGTTGAACAAGTGCTTGACTGTACCATGGTATGTGAATACTATGACTTTGGTGCACTCCAAATAGGATCTGAACTAGTCAAAAGCATATACAAGTGCAAGCATCTCCTTTTCAGTGATCGTGTAGTTAGGTAGTGCTGCATCCAAAGTCTTACTGGTATTGTATATAGAGTGGAACACCTTTTCCAATACTGCTCCAATAACAATATCGCTAGCATCACATATGAGAACGAATGGGAGCTTCCAATCAAGCGCAGTCGGTATGGGGGCCTTGATTAGCCGCTTCTTCCACATCTTAAATTCCTACAAATATGAGGCATCAAAGTTAAAAGGTACATCTTTCTCTAGGAGAGCACACAGTGGTTTTGCAATGTTTGAGAAGTCCTTGATGAATCTGCGGTAGAACCCCGCGTGCCCAAGAAAACTGCGGACTCCCTTGACTGATACTGATGGAGGCAGATTTTCTATTAGCTCTATGCACCTCCAAGCCACGTTTTGGCACCTGGTTCCCCAACACTATCCCCTCCATAACTAGGAAGTGACACTTTTCCCTGTTCAAGACGAGGTTAGTTTCTTCACATCTCGCCATCACCCTATCTAGATTGTATAAACATTCCTCATGACTCCTCAAAGGTTGAGAAATCATCCATGAATACCTCTACAAACTTCTCCACCATGTCGTGGAATATGGAATCATGCACCTTTTGAAGGTGGCTGGTACATTGCATAGACCGAAGGGTATGCGTTTGAACGCATATATCCCATACCAACATGTGAAAGTGGTCTTCTCTTGGTCCTCACGTGCAATTGTGATCTAATTATACCCTAAGGACCTGTCCAAGAAGCAGTAGTACTCTTGCTCAGCCAAATTGTTTAACATCTGATCAATAAAGGGAACCAAGTAATGATCTTTCTTGGTGGCATCATTCAGTTTCGTGTAGTCCATACATATACACCACCCAGTCACTGTTCTAGTTGGAATGAGCTCATTCTTATCATTGGTGATGACCGTCATCCCCCCTTTCTTGGGGACACACTGCACTGGGTTCACCACTTGCTGTCTGGGATGGGAAAGATGATACCCGCATCCATCCACTTTATTACTTCTTTCTTGACCACCTCCTTCATGATAGGATTTAGTCTTATCTGTGGCTTGGCCACTAGTTTGTGGTCTTCCTCCATAAAGATCCTATGCATGCACAGGGCTGGGCTAATGCCATAGATGTCTTATATTTGCCAGCCTATTGCTCTCTTTCTCCATTTCAGCACACCTATAATAGCTTCCACATGGGTTGTACTGAAGCAGAGAAGATTACAGGTAAAGTGTTATTTTCACCAAGAGAAACGTACCTAAGATGTGACAGCAATGACTTCAGCTCTAGTTGAGGAGCTTGTTCGACTGAGGGTTTGGGTGGAGGTCTCAATACCATGTTTAAGGGCTCATCTGCTTTCTTTAGCATGCTAACATTGTGATTATTCAACATATTTTCAATTTCTTTAGCTTCTACATCATCCACTAGCCCTTGATTCAGTAACACTCTGTCTAGCAGATCTCTAATCTCCACTTGGTTTACTGCAGCTGCTGTATCCAATATCGTGATGCCTGCAAGTCCTCATATGCAGCGGGCAACTTTAGAGCCTTGTATACATCAAACACTTCTACCTTATCATGGGCTTGCATAGAGAGCCTTCCTACTACAACATCAATCAGTGCCCCTCTTGTTGCTAGGAAGGGGCGTCCAAGAATAAATGGAACCTCTGGGTCAGGTTCAAAGTCCAAGATGACAAAGTCCATGGGGAATATGAGAGATCCCACTTTGACTAAGACATCTTCTATAACACCATCTGGTCTTGCCACAGAACAATCAACCAATTGTAGCAAGATGGTAGTGGGCTGAGGATCTCCAAGCCCCAGCTTTAAGAAAATAGAACTGGGCATGAGATTGATACTTGCACACAAATCACACAAGCCTCTGGCATTAAAATAATTCCTAATCGCCACTTGCATCGTGAAGCTCCTAGGATCCTTCAACTTTGTTGGAAGCTTAGCTTTATTCAGAATCCTAGGCCTGCACTCTTCCGTGGGTGCGACAATCTCGAACTCAGACAA
Source organism: Solanum rostratum (assembly GCA_029948455.1). Taxonomy (NCBI): domain Eukaryota; kingdom Viridiplantae; phylum Streptophyta; class Magnoliopsida; order Solanales; family Solanaceae; genus Solanum; species Solanum rostratum. The sequence goes on from CM057049.1 coordinate 26,143,297, forward strand.
CTTGTTCTTGTTAGCCACAATATCTTTCACATACTTGGCATACTTTGGGATCCCCTGCAAAATATCAACAAAAGGTAAGATAATTTGTACTTGTTTCAGGAGCCCAATGAAATTCCGGAAGCACTCATCCTCCTTCTTTTTCAGCTTTTGAGGAAAGGGAGAAGGAGGCTTGGACATTGGAATTGCTTCATCATTAGTTGAGCTGGGATTGCCAGCCTCATCACTCTTTGCAATGCTTGTTTAAGTCCCATCTCTCTTCTTTTGGACTAACTCAGCCAACGATTTACCACTTCTAGTGCTGAATGCATTTACTTGCTTGGGATTGGGTCAGTGTTACCTGGCAAGCCTCCTTGAGGTATGGAATTTATAATGCTTGCCAATGGCCCCACTGCTTCTCTATGTTCTTGAGACCCTGCTTGTTCTGACGGATGTTATCTTATTGCCTTTGCTAATTAACCAAAATTTGTCTCAGCACCTCACTATCAGTCATGTTATTTAGGTTGGCCTGCTTTGCAGGCTGCTATATCTGTAGATTATAGTACGCATTCTCACCTGTGGTCTATGTTGACGTGGTCCCTGATTTTGCTAATTTCCACCCCAAGAGAAGTTTTGGTGGTTTCTCCAATTTGGGGTTATAAGTTTTCCCAAAACCTTGATACCCACCTCTATTGGCATTGCCCAAAAGATTTAGCGCTTCAGGATTATCCCCACAAAACTCTGCAGTGTGGTCTCCTCTTTCACACACATCATACCATCCATTCTACTGCTGTTGTACCTTATTCACCGTAGCTGGCTATTGAACCATACTCACCGACGCTAATTGTTTGCCAAAAGACAAGTTGTTGAAGTGAGTGGTCATTATATTCTGCATTGCTAATACTTGGGCTTACAATGCAGTTAGTGCATCCATCTCCAACATGCCGGCTTGCTTCTAAACTACCGATCTGCTAAATCCTCCATTCCACTTAGGATTGCCTTATGCAATACAATTGAGAAGAGAACATAACTTGTCGTATACCTTCTCCAGTGTATGTCCACCTGCAGCAGAATCAAGAAGATTCTCGGTGTTGGGTTCAAAACCTTCAATAAAAGTATGGACCAACACCTCATTAGCCCAACAATGATGGGGAAAATTAATAAGAAGAGTTTTAAACCTATCCCAAGCTTGATATAAATTTTCTCCAGGTCTTTGCCTGAAGCTCAGAAACTCACTCCTTAGTTTGGCTGTCTTGCTAGATAAGAAGAATTGGGTCAGGAACTTTCTGGCTAGCTCATCCCAAGAACTGATGGATTTGGGTGGGTCAATCTGTATCCACCTTCGTGCTTTCCCCAGTAGTGAAAAAGGAAACAAGGTTATCATCACATAGTTTTTGTTCACCCCCGTGGGGATGGAAGTGCAGCAATCTATAAGAAGTTCTAAAGATGGACCTGTGGGTCTTCATATGGCAACCAAGTAAACTGCTTAGTAGAGTGTAGCAATTGGACCATATTATGTTTGAGTTCCCAATGACCACAACGCTATGGGTTTTGAAAGCAGCTAGTGACATTAGTGGTGCATAGGATTGCCACATCCTGGATTAGCCTAGGCATTGCTGCTCTTGTGGGTGGATTTTGATCCACCATTTCCTCTCTGACAGGTTCAACTTCTCGTTTATTATCCTCTTGATCTTTCTGCTCAATGAGTTGAATCACCGAAAGTGGGTAAAAGACACCTGCCCTATTCTTAGATTGGTAGAAGCAAGAATCTTGTTCCTCCAGTGTAGCAACTGAATACCTGCAAAAATAGCACGACTAAGATCAAGCGCAGTGAACACAACCAAATAAAACAACTCAGAAAATTAACCAACTTATAACTTTAAATCCTCGGCAACGATGCTAAAAACTTGTTTCTCCCCAGCGCACGTAAGTGTATGTGATCTTAAGAAGCAATATAGTGACCCTAATTAGGGGCCGGGATATCGAACCCAAAGGATTCAAAACAAAATTAGTTAACGATCCAAGTCATTGTGCTTAGTGCGTCTTTGTTAAAATGATGAAAGGATTTAGTGGAAAATGTACAACAACTAATTAAAACTACTAAAGTTGACTGGTTTTTTTGTGAATTATCAAATTACGTATGATTCCGGGATCAGAACCTTGTTGACGGAATTCTAGTCTCAAAGTTTGCACTCATGTTTGGGTTTCCTAACTACTGATTCACGGGGTTAAAATTACCTGAACAAGGTTGCACGCCTCTGCCGGCCTACCTTTATTGACTGCCGAAATACATCGTTGAGCGAGGATAGACACACGAATAAAAGTTCTTTAACATTATCTTCCTGTATTTTGAACCAAGCTAGGTATAAGCGTAGTTGTCATGGGTCTCCCTTACATGAATCAATCCAACTTTCTAGTTGAACAAGCTCCCCATATTATTGTGTTCTATTTATTCCAACATCTCTTGAATTCAGAATGAACAACTAATTTACCCTTTAGTTGGCCGGACTTTGAAGTATAGATAAAAGTAATATACAAGTAATCTAGTGGAGATCCATTCACATATTGGAAGATTCAAGAACTAGAATATTGTCTATGGCTACAACCTAGAATATGGGAAGATTAGTCATGCATCATTGCTTCATACATCAAAATAGGCTAATAAACATTCACAATTAAGAATCAAAGGTAAAAACTAACCAAAGTAACCATAGAATGGAGTTTTTACTTATCTTTCCTCTGTTTCGTACAAAACCAGTATGAAACCTAAAGTTAAAAATAGATTAAAACTTAAAATTCTCGTATGTCATTTTTGCCCTCGCATCTTCATGGTCTCGACGCGGACAGGGTGGTTTTAAGTTGATTTTTGCTTTAAATGCTGTTTGGACCAAATTCTCCTTTCCTTGTGCAAGTCCGCAATGGTGACTATTTGTATTTTCTTGCTCGGCACTTTTTTTCTCTAAGTTTTCAGCTAGCGCAATTTTTCCCTAGATTTGCGATGTGCACTTGATCAGTTTTGTTGAGCTGGCTGATTTTTCCCTTCAGTTCTCCAGTTGTGTTCTTCCTCATGGTCAGGATATGAATCCGGATGGGCATATTGTGACTACAAACCTGCAAAAACACAACAAATAGACACACTTGACCCTGGATTAGCAAAATACGCGAAATCATACTAAAATCACCTAGACTCTATGGATTTTCCCTCTCACTAGGCTCTATTTAATGGTAGTTTTGGCTAGTTTAGTGTATAAATACGCCTAAGATCATTAAGGCTAAGCAAGATCTAGATCCGTCATTGGTTGAGCTGAAGAAGTTGGTTACCAAAAAGAAGATAGAGGTTTTCTCCCAAGGGGGAGATGGTGTGCTTCGGTATCAAGATCGGTTATGTGTCCCGGATGTGGATGATCTTAGGAGAGTGATCATGAGTGAAGCCCATAAATATCATTATTCTATTCACCCGAGATCTACCAAGATGTATCGAGATTTGAGGGAAGTGTATTGGTGGCCTGGTATGAAGAAGGATATAGACAAGTTTGTGTCTGAATGTCCTAATTGTCAACAAGTAAAGGTAAAGCACCATAGGCCTAGAGGGTTGACTCAAGATATTGAAATTCCTACTTAGAAGTGGGAAGATGTGAACATAGATTTTGTGGTTGGTTTACCTCAGACTTGAAGGCAATGTGACTCAATTTGGGTTATTGTTAACTGGATGACTAAGTCAGCTATTTCCTATCGGTCAAGACTACCTTTGATACCGAAGACTATGCAAGGTTGTATATCCAAGAGTTGGAACAGTTTCATGGTGTGCCTAAGTCTATCATATCGGGTCGTGGTACCCAATTTACTTCTCACTTTTGGAGGTCATTTAAAAGATGGCTTGGTACTAAGGTGAAGGCGAGTACCGCCTTTCATCCTCAAACTGATGGTCAAGCTGAGAGGACGATTCAAACTTTGGAGGATATGTTGAGGGCTTGTGTATTGGAATTCAAGGTAATTGGAATGACTATGCTTATAATAATAGCTTTCATGCTAGCATTGGTATGGCATCATTTGAGGATTTGTATGGTAGAAGATGTAGATCTCCAGTAGAGTGGTTTGAGTTGGGAGAGATAGCATTGATTGGACTGTATTTGGTGTTGGAGGCTATAGAGAAGGTGAGGTTGATTAGGGGAAGGTTGAAGACAACCCAAAGTCACAAAAAATCCTATTTAGATGTTAGGAAGAGGGATCCTTAGTTTCATATTGGTGATTGGGTATATGTAAGGTCTCACCTATGAAGGGTTAATGCGCTTCGGGAAGAAGGGAAAGCTAAGTCCCCGGAATGTAGGCTCTTATGAAATTGTTGAGAGGATTGGAAATGTGGCTTATAGGTTGGATTTGACTCCGGATTTGAGTTCTATTCACTCGGTTTTCCATGTGTTTATGTTGAGGAAGTTGGTTGGTGATCCTAGTACTTTGTCCCTTTGGAAGGTGTTGAGGTCGAAGAGAACTTGTCTGATGAGGAAGTTCCGACTGAGATTTTGGATAGGCAAGTGAAGTGGCTTCGTAGCAAGGATGTGGCTTCAGTTAAGGTACTTTGGAGAAATCAACATGTGGAGAGTGCTACATGGGAGGCAGAGTTGGACATGATGAAGCGATACCCCCATCTTTACCAAGCTACTCAAGCCTAAGATATTAGGTTCTTCCATTTCCAAGTGGTCCTAATTCTTTCACTCTTGAGTTTCATGATATGCCATGCATACATGTGCACCAAAATGATTTTTATGATGTTTCAAATGATTTGAATATGTTTTGACATGCGTTTTAATGACTTTATGATTTTCAAGTGGTGAAATATATGTTGTATCTTGTGTTTCAATGTTTCATGTTCTAATTCAAGCCTTTCAGGCCTTGTTCTAACACATTCGAGGATGAATGTTCCTAAGGGGGAGATGATGTAAGGACCTGGACGTTGTACGACCTCATCAGAGCTTGGAAATTTGGTTCCGGTTAGACCAAGATGGCGCTCTATGGAAGCCCTCACAGTCCCGTGAGAGGCTATAGAGACTGTGTGGAGCCTCCTTGAAGTGTCCCTTGGGCTTATGTGGGGTGCGAGGGCATTGGTGTGGAGTTTAAGACCAAGGCATGCCACACTAGAATCGATCAACATAGGCCGATCAAATGCGCGAATGAACTACAACCCCTCAAAACTTGCCGGTGAGGCTGAGCGATCCCTTCATGATCATCGCTAATGTAGAAATCTAGTCAGGGTCCTTGCCTTGATCTACAATTTGGTCAAAGATCCATCTCATAAGTGCGGCCTTTTGGGCCACATCTCTTGTCAAAGCCCGATCCCTGGTCTACCTAGTCGGTAATCATACTCAACTGTAGTCATGGGGGCTTAATACTCTGGACCAAATAAAAAGTGATAGATGGTGGTCTTGGATATGTCGACTGAAACTTCTCTCACCATCGTCTGTGTAATACGGGGCAGAGAAAGGTATCTCTTCCCCTTTGGGGTCGACTCCATAATGGTGGCAGTGTATGACACATAAAACTCACGAACGATCACCAGGGAATACTTCCCCAACGACGCGGCTAACAACTCCAATTTGTAGCGGGCCAATGTATCACGGAGTCCAGGGATATGTCAAGCCCAGATGCGATGATCTGGGGTTCCTCAAATATGGTGCGAGCCAGTTGGCCTCGCTCGTTGTGCCTGAGGTCATCTTTGTATATGTGTTGCATACGCGACCTGCACACACCATCTACTCATCAAGGCATTAGGAGGTGAAGGTAGTGTTCAGGTAGACTCGGACCTGGAATCTTCTCCTGATACAGAGCCCTTTCCGTCACCTAAACTTGCTCGATACCCCCCTTCATAGTCTATCATCTATACGGAGTTTCTCTGCATGACATCTCCCTCATCAGACTAGAAAGACTGGACCACTATAGCCCGAGTTTGGGGCAGCACTGTCTGTCTAGCTGTCGCCCATGTATACCTCTGCTTGACGCCCGAATTTGGCTGGATGCCATGCTCCATAGGTGATCCACTGGCCTTAGGAGCGATTGGAGTATCTGAAGGCTCATTTTTCAATTGAGTCTGCATGGTTCAAATATCACTCTTTCTAGATTTCGGAGCCATCGTACCTAAAATCTACACAATTAACACATACATAAATCCCAATAGTACAAGAAAGAAAATAAAAAAGTGACTGAAAGACCTACGAAGGCTCGCCTACGAGCTGTAGGGAAAACTATGGGCCGTAGAAGGCCTTCGTAGGCGGCAGGGTGTAATATTTCAAGTTACTGGAAATGCACCTAGAAGACTAGGCACGACTCATAAAATTAACTATGGGCCATAGACTGAGTCGTAGGTACAAGTCTAGAATCAATATTCACAAGGAACTTAAAAAACTAGGTTGCGAGCCGTAGTCTAAACTACAATTTGTAAGCTATTTCGTCTGATGACACCTCAGAAAATCCCAAGTTTCTGAACTCAACTTACGAGGGGAAACTATGATTCATGGATTAATCCACAAGCTATAGAAGACCCTCGTACGGTAGAAAGAACAAAAACATGGGTTTTCTAAGGTCACCATAAGGGGTTCCCTTAATTCACATCAAAGACAAGATTGCACCCAACAACAAGGTATACCAATTTAAATAATATCGAAGCAACTTCATGAACTCAATTCATTCCACAACATATGTTCACCGAGTTACCAACACCCCACATGTATGAATCATTAATCTACCCTATCAACTATCAATTTAACATGTACACATCACTTCGACCACCATTGAACAAATAATGTAACATGTTATCATTCAACACACGCAATCACATGTCTATTACAATCGAATAGTTCAATATAATTCCAGTGACAAGTGACTTCATGATTTCAAATAACAACTTACTAAAACATAGTAATCAATTAATTTCATTGTTCCGATATGTGATTCATGCACTACTTTATTCAAACTCAACCGACTAGGTAGTTTATGAATTCACCAATAATTTGGATAAGTATATTCATGGATCAAAGTTATCATGATCAATCAAATAATTCCAACCATATAACATACTTTATTCACAATTTATAGCAATTTCTAGGGCACAATTCTCAAGGAATCTTTTCTCGACAATGTCTCAAACCATTTTTTTGGAAAAGATATACAAGTTCAATAGGGACACATACCAAAATATTGAAAAAAAGAATCCAAGAAATGCCAAGAAAAACCCAAGAGAAGAAGTCCCTAGGTGAGCCGGTTGTGTTACTATGTAGCTGGAATTTGGCCGAAAGTTTGGTCAGAAAAAAATGGCGGTGGCCGGACTTTTTGGGAAAGAAGAAATGTTCAAGGTATTTTGGTATTTGGGAACAAAATAAGGGGAAAATGTTTTTGCCCCTTTTTGTTTTAACTGGCTGAGTCACGTTTATGTGGGGTTCAGGTCCACGAAAGCCCGACTATAGGCCATAAGATAATCTATGGCCCGTAGGTTGTGGTCTCGTGGTTGCCTGAACCCTAATTTAGGGATATTGGCACTATGGATCTATCTACAAGGCATAAATAGACATACAACCCTTATGTTGGATCGTAGATGCCCCTAACACTTAGCAAGTTTTAGAAATCTAACCTGCGGTGCACGAGCCTCATTCACGACCTGTAGTTTTAACTAGAGGCCATAAAGTTGGCTCTTAGATTGGAGTGCACAAAATTTTTCTTATTAGAAGTGATTCTACGAGTTAGAGTACGGGTCGTGGTATGAACCACGACCCATAGAGCTGGTCGTAGAATCAACTTCTCTCACTTTTCATCACTGGTTTGTTGACTAAACCATGTTCCTGCATGTCCTTCATAGAACAAACTTTTACCCTATAAGCTATCAGTCCTTGAGTCCAAAATTACAATAGAAAACAGGAAAATTAAACTACATGCAAGTCCAAAAAGCTAAAATCCAACATAAACATAAATTTTACATCAGATATCTTAGGTTGGCCCCAAGTAGCGCCTGATTTATTGTCGCGACATGACTTGAACAAGTTGGCTATTCGGACATCACTAAGTGCCCAAACATCTATCTTCAGATCATCAAGCCTCTTCATAGACTGATATATATTGAAAATGACTTCTTCATCATTCAATCAAAACTTGAGTTGGCCTGATTCCATATCCACTAGTGTGCGCCCAGTGGATAGAAAAGGCCTTTCGAAGATGATTGGGACTTCGAAGTCAACTTTGTAATCAAGAATCATGAAGTCTACAGGGAATATGAATTTTTTTAATTAAACAAGAATGTCATATAATATCCCAATAGGATTTTTCACTGTCATGTCAACCATCAGCAACCGCATGCTTGTTGGAGTAGGGGCTCCCAATCCAAGCTTTTTGAATATTGCAAGAGGCATTAGATTGATGCTGGTGCCTAAGTCACACAATGCCTTTGAAAATTCCATATCTTTAATGGTGTAGGGTATGGTGAATGCTTCAGAATTTTTTTTTCTGCACCAAGGATCTTGTTGCAATCGCGCTATAATGCTGAAGCTCTTGAGAGAGCTCTTGGTCATAGTCTTCGTCTTCGTCACCAAGTCCTTCATAAATTTTACATACTCGAGCATCTTCTCCAATGCCTCAATGAGAGCGATGTTAATCAAAAGCTGCTTCAACATGGAAATGAAGTGCTGAAACTTACCTTCCTCCTCTTTCTTTTTGAGTCTTTGAGAGAAAAGAGGGAGAGGTCTAGGTATGGGATTCAACTTTTGTGGCATCACTACCTCATCTCTCAACCCACCCTTGGTGTTAGCATCTCCAGTATCTGAATCTTTGCTATCTACCATCTCCTTACGAACCTCATCATCATCAACTGGCATTGGTGGGCCAATAGTCTAATAGTCTATTTGCCATCATGTGTCGTCACTACCATACACTTCTGGTCATTCTTTGGATTCTATAATATGTTGCTTGGAAATGTACTTTTCTGGCACTGGTTTTACTGAGTTGACATTTGACAAAACTGCAACAGCTGCTTGATAGAAACATAATAAGACTCGATCCTCTGATTGATATTGGAAATGTCAGATTTTATCCCCTTCAAGGTGTCATCCTGAGCGTTAGCCTTCTTCAACAATCTATCGAACATCTTCTCAATCCTCGAACTACTAGCCTTATAGTCATGATAATATGGTGGCATATATGGACCATTCTTGTAACTATCTTTGCGACCCCAATCAGTATCTGTATCCTGGCCCCTGTTTTTGTCATAGTAACTACCTCAGTTGTTATCTCTGAAAGCACTGTCTCTATTGAAGTTCTGACCTTGATTCATTTGACCTTGGCACCAATATTCCTGATTGGATTCTTCGGCGTTGGTCCGGAAATCTCCCCATCTGATTAGTGAGAAAGAAAGTGTCCTCCTCATGGTAGGGTTCCTCATACATGGGTGCTCGTCGAGGTTGATGATTGACTGCATTCACGCGCTCCTAACTATGCTATATCAACAAGACCACATTAGTACTGATCTGAGCAAGCTCCTATATCATCTCCTCATTTATCTTAGCATGCTTTGAATTAGTGCTCATTGAGAAAGACCTTTTGGTCGTTGATTTATCTCTCGAGCCCTATGCATAATTCTTCTTTGCAATCTTTTCTAGTCATTTAGCAACAACCGAAAATGGACAATCTAAGAATTAGCGGCTAGTGGTTGTTTCAGCTAGTGCTTTACAATTATCATCAAATGCCCGATAGTAGATATCCACAAAGGAATCATCAACAATCTTGTGGTCGAAACACTTCTCAAGCAGTTTGTAAACCTTTCCCACATAGTATTGATCAAATCACCAAGCAACTACTCGAAGTTGGTGATCTGATCCTTTAACTTTAGCTTCTTTGACCTAGGAAAGAACCTCTCTAAAAAAGCTTTTTGCATTTCAACCAAAGTGGTGATTGAACTCTGTGGGAGCTCGAATAACCATAGTGCTGCTTTACCCGTTAGAGACAATGGGAAGACAGAGAGCCCAACGACATCCATGGAAAAAGTTTGGTTCCTTATCATACTCTTGTAGAGAAAGAGGACGTCATGTAAATGGTTATGCAGATTTTTCTAATTGTAAGCTTGCGAACAACCCTCTATTCTGCATTATTTAATGTAACCCACTCAAAATGACAATTTTTGTGTCATCCGGTAAAGGAGGTAACACAATAGCTCCGATGACATCCATTCCCATAGGGTCAAGCCTATATTGATTGCATGTGTTAGCAACAACTTGAAGACCCGGTGGTGGTGGATTTGCATCTTCAAGTGGTGGTCGTGGGTTATCACTATTTGGGTTCATTGCTTCATTTATGACATCATTTGCAACATTGTTCACATTATTTTAGGCCATTCTTCTCAGTATTATCTGGATCTTTAGGTCAAACAACGTTAAGGGATCACCTTAACTACGAGTGTTGTGCATACAATACATTTGTATGCTGTAACAAAACAAAAACATAAAACAAGAAAAATAAGGATTTATTCACAATTAACTAAATTAAATAAGTCTAAAAGCCGTATTTCGCGGAAACATTACAAAAATTTTGATGTCGCCTATACTACACCTCCCTTCGAAGGTATAAGTGGTCATTGTCTAAATATATAACCTAACCAAGGTTAGGGTCAAAACCACAGGTAATATGGTCTAGACCTGGAGTAATTACGAGCAATTCGGATGAATTAACCTACTTATCTCCCGAAAGGGGGTTTTGTAATTATAGTAAGTAAACCTAAACTAGAAGTAAGTATTGTGAAATCAGTGAGAGAAGTAACTAGGGTATGGTGTTCCCCATGAATTCCTAACTTTGTATAGCCAGATAATTATAACCTTTTCTAGTGTGTAGCATGCACAACTGGTAAGTTAAGTTTATCAAACCCTTTGATCTATGCGAGAGGTAAATTTTCACTACGTGATTTGATCCATCCTATAGTGTGACATTACTTACCCTTACCTTTTGTTCCAGTACAACCACCCCTTGATCTAGTTAGGTTGATTAGACGATAGGGATCATATCGAATCCTGTTAATTATTCCCTTATCACATTACCACCTTGATCCAACAAGTAAGAATTTAATAAGTTCTAACGTTGGCCACCATTAGAAGTCATTATAAACGAAGGGATTAATTAATACACGCATGCACACTTTCCAAGAATTATGAAGTATCCCGTTTTACCTTGTTAGTTCTTCATGGTTCTCAAAACTCTAGTTGTGGATTTAGCTATGCATGATCATCGTAGATGAGAAAATCATATTATGAAATAGCATAATTAAACACTTACAGTGATGGATTTAAGAACAAGAAATTCAAAGTTTTCCACAAGAAATCACGATATCATAATTTCAATATAAAAATAACAAAGTATGAGTTCTCAAAGTGTTTCTGTCCTATCTCATGTATCTCTCCTCAAGAAAAACCAAAAAAACCTATTTATAATAAGTAAAATACAAATCTAAAACAAAATAGGAAAACTAGATTGGACAGCTTCTACGAACAAGGTTACGAACCGTATATGAAACCACGGCCTGCATCAGGGCTTCATGCTATGCACTTTCTAAAATCAGGCTTTACTTTCACGAGACCTTCTTACGGACCGTCTTCTGACTTACAACCCATATAGGGTTTTGTCTGCTAACTTCTCTAAAATTCTTCAAAACTTGATCCTCCAAGCACAATCTTATCCACGACATGTCTTCAGAATTATGACTCGTAAGTGGCTTCGTTCTGACAATACTTCAGCATTCACCATGTTCTTTGATATTCATCCTACAAAATCACCTATGGCCCGTGACAAAATCCACGACTCGTCTAACATTACATGAATGTATCATCATAAACATGGCTCTTTACTAGATCTAACTAATGAAACTAACTTACGGCTCATGGATTAAACCACGGCATGTTGAGTTCTCCGTAAATCACCACAAACTTCAATACTGCAGGACTTTATCCAAAATCATATCGACTCCTGTAATCCTATAAAACCAACATAAAAACACATCAAACCCACTAACATTGCTTTGAGAATACACAAAATTCCTAGTTTCAAGGATAAAAAATGCTGGATTTTGGCACCACATCAAGTGGCAAATCAAAATCTATCAAACTCATTAGCTTTGGAATGTCGAATCCAGTCTAGAAGAAGTTACAAAATTGATGTTGGAGTTAAAATAAAGATTGGACCCAAAGTTGCATTTTTAGTTGCTTCTAGAGCCAAAGTTTTACTTTGGTCAACATTCAGAGTTCGAAAGCTTGGATTAAAATTTTGACAATTCTAGTTTCAAATAGTGCAACTAATGCTAGAAATGGTCTTGTCATAATTTTTTGAGTTGTTGAGGGCAGTTATGGTATATTGAGCGTTAATCTAGTTTATTGAAATTGCATTGGTAACTATGTTAAGGAGATCTCAAAATTGAATTCTGATTATTTTGTTGAGTTCGGATCACCATTTTCTGTATGGGTACAGAATTATTTTGTGAAATTTGGACTCCGAGTGGACCTCAGGAGTTCGTTCCAAGTTGAGAGTTTGGCTGGTTTTAGCTGATGCAATTGGAATTTGGTGCAGCTAATTTTCTTCTATGCGTATGCGCCATATTCTTCACGTTTGCAGAGGTATTACCTCTCCCTTCCCCGTGTTCGTGAATTGGGTCTCCGTTTCGCGGAGTATGACTTCCTTAGGCTCTGCATTAACTGGCCCCAACCTTGCATTCTAGGATGTTATTTTTATTTGATGCTCAGTGTTCACAGATCTCCTTCTGTGTTCACAGAGTACATTTTTTAATTTCGTAAACAACCATTTTTACTCCATCTTCAAATATTTCAAGCTTTTGAGGCACTTTTTGACGAAGCGTATTGTGGGAATCTTTTGGGTAAGGGTTTCTACAATCATCTTAATTAATTTTCATGACTCTTATCTTGATTTTGTCTTGAATTTCATGATTTTAAATGTTGAAAATTAGATATTTTATGTCTTTGAATTGGAAACTTTAATTGATGATTTCTCCTTCAATTTGAGCTCAATTTTAGTGAAATTTTTATCCACGAACTCCTCCTCTTGTATAGAATCATAATTTCCAGTAAATTTTCAGATTCAAGAACTTCGAATTTTAGTCATAATTTTGATTATTTTGCCCTAAGCTTAAGTCGTGCCAATCTAGGTGTCAAAATTTATCTCTTGATGCGTAGCATCTCTTTTTGATGGCAATTGGTTGATTTGGAGATCGTTTAGAGGCTTGGATTAATCTAAAGCTTTGTTCAGGTGCGATTTTAGCATTGAGGTAGGTTTGGCTAACCTTTTTTGGACTGGATTTAAGTTATTGGACATGTTTATGTGGTAACTATAAGACTTTTATTGTTGTGATTAATAAGATCGATATGATAGAATTTTGATAAAGATGTGGTAATGATTATGTTGAATTGAAGTAAATCATAACTTTATTGGTAAAATGGTTTGTATTCTTGAAATTTGAGATAGTTTGGGTATTATTGTGAAAGCAAGAGACTTGTGGCATCATTTGGAAAGTTTTATGGTAATTTTATGATACTTGGGATATTTTCGGGAATCATTGTGTATTTTGGGTCGTGTGAGGTCCAATATCTTAGGTACACTTGACTTTTGGTGGAAATAAGATGATCTGAGACATGATGATAGTTTGTGGTACCAGTTGTGGAACTTGTTATAATGCTCCATGATCATATGATGGTTATCTATCGGTATTCTTATCATGATGCTATTATTTATCTTGATTTGTTTTATTGACATGCATTCATTCCATATTGCATTTGTATCACCCTTGACCACAGACAGGTAGCAAGGATTGAGATATTGTACCACCTTATTATAAAACCTCATGACAAAGGATAGGTGGCAAGGGCGAAATGTACTAGTTTTGAGATATTGTACCACCTTTTATAAAATCCTTTGACTACAGGCATGTGGCAAGGCAGAGATTGTACCGCTTTTTTAACTCCTTGACCATGGGCAGGTGGGCAAGGTTGAGATATTTAGACACTTAAGATATTTTGGTATATGGTCTAATGAGACCCCCATGGGTTCTACCTTACAGCCCCAACTCGGTAGATCTATATACTGAACCTGCGACGGTCGTGATTCCACCCTATGCATTACATTTCATACATCACATTTGCATTGGATCATTGATTATTATTCTATCGGTATTTGCTCTTATATATATATGTATATTGTGTAATAATTCCTTTGTTGTAGGTGATACATTTCTTTATTATTACATACGTTCAGTTTCTCTTACCTAGTCGATTGAATCTACTAGGTACATTTCGGTGTACTCACCCCTACTTTGTTTTCTCCATATAGATCGACACAAGGACCTGTACAGGGTAGTCAATCTTATTCTACCAGAGTCTTTTTTTATCTATCCCAGATTTTAGCGGTGAGGCTCAGACTTCGAATCACTGTGGATCTATTGAGACTTCTTTTATTGATTTCTATTCTAGACTTCGTATTTGATAAACGCCCAAACTACACCTCCAAATAAAGGTGTAAACGGTTGTTGTCAAAATATAGAACCTAACAGTGGTTAGGGTCGATCCCACAAGGAATAAGGTCTAGACATGGAATAATTATAAGTAAGTAGAGTGAATTAATTGACTAATATCCCGAAAGGGTTTTCCTTTTTTGTAAAATGCAATAAATAAACCGAAATTAGAATCAAACCATCGAGTGAAAGTGTTATGAAACTAGAGAGAGAAGTAATTAGGGTATTTTGTTCCCCATGAATTCCAAAATCAGTATGGCTAGATAATTGTAACCTTTTCTAGTATGTAGCATGATGAACCGGTAAGTTATGTTTATCTAACCCTTTGATCTAGGTGCTAGGCAAATTTCACCACGTGGTTTGATCCATCCCTGAGGTGTTTGATGTCGCCTAAGCTACACCTCCTTTTTTTAGGCTAAAACGATCGTTGTCTAGATATAGAACTAACCAAGGTTAGGGTTGAATACAAGGGAATATGGTTGATATAGAAGAATTCAATTTAGCAATTTGGGTTTATTAACCAACTTATCTCTCTGGGGAGGGGGATTTATAACAACTAATGAAAAGTAATCCTATGTAAGACAAGTGTTTAACCAACATTAAGAGAATCTAGGGTATTATGTTCCCCACGATTCCCTAATTCAGTATTACTAGATAACCAAATTCTTTTCTAGTGTGTAGCATGTAGAAATAGTAACTTAAGGTGACCAAACCATTGGCCCAGGCGAGAGGCAAATTTCATTATCTGATTTGGTATATTCCCATAGTGTGACATTACTAACCCTTACCTATTGTCCCAGTACAACCTCCCCTTGGCCCAGTTCGGTTGATTGGATGAGAAACATCAATCGAATTCTATTAATTAATCTCTTTTCCTATTCATTACTACCTTGTTCCAATCAGTAACAGTAGGCGGGTTCTAATGTTGGCCACCATTAAAAAAACATTCAAAACAAAGAGAATTAATTAATACATGCATGCACACTTTTCAAGATTATGAATTATCCAGTATTATCTTGTTAGTTCTTCATGCTTCCCACAACCCTAGTTATGGATTAACTACTCATGATCAATGTAAATGCAACACTTATGAATTTGAATAACATAATTGAGCACTTACACAATTAAATTAAGTACAAGAAAATCAACTCTTCAATGAGAGTCACAAGATTGTAATTAGAAGACGAAATTAAAGTTTACAAGTGTTTCTCTTTGTTCTTTACTATCTCATTGGTCTTTCCTTCGTACTCCTAGAAAAATAATATAAAAACCTATTTATAACGTTTAAAATACAAATCCAAAATAAAATAGGACAACTGGGTCAGCAGGCTCCATGAGGTGCTCTATGGGCCGTATAGTGAATTATGGCTCATTGTCAAGATTTCATAAACTGTTGCTTCAATTGTAGACTCGGCTTCTATAACACCTCCCTATGGCCCATAAAAGATTCTACGGCCCGTAGGGGATTTCATCTGATGGAATTCCATAAAGTCCTCAATCTCTGGTCCTCAGGGAATGAGACTAGGTCAACGGCTTGTAAAATATTCTACGTCTCATCTGCATATTCGTAGACCCAACTTCAGAAATACACCCTTCATTGAAAATTCACATAAAACCACCTTTACGGCTCGTAGAATGCTCTACGGCCCGTAAAGGGTCTCGTGGATCTTTAAATTCAGCAACTTTTGCATATCTTGCCCAATCATTGTGCCAACCTTGAAATCCTGCAAAACAAACACAAAAACACATCAAACCTACTAACATCGCGTTGAGAAGATACAAAATTCCATGTTTTAAATGTCAAAAGTGTTGTATTTTGACAGCATATCAACATACCCAATTTAAAATTATTACTTGTCCTCAAGCGACGGACTAGATCTATATAAGCAGCATAATTACACACAAACCTCAACCTAATGGCATAAATCTCATCAAACTTAAGCACAGATACCCTCACTACTTTTCAAAACACAATCAGATAGCTATCCAGCAAACCAATATAGACAACTGCATGCGACAATGCAACATGACAAGCGAGTACTATAAACAAGCCACAATCATTGAATAAGTCTAATGTTAACAATGAAATGCAAGTGCCTTCACAGAAAGAAATCCCATATCTCACTTTCAATTATGTTTTCATGTATAATCCTGGGATTGTGGAAAATCACTCACTCTCACAAAAAACATTCATGTATCATGCCCAATACCATATGCTTGCCCCTATACTCATGACTAAGACCTTTGGCTACTTGGACTGGGATCACTTTAGGATTTTACAGGCTTGTTACGTAGGCTCAGGGGGCTTTGGTATGATATTTTTGGAATATAGTGACTAAAGGTCCTCCTTGACAGTGCGTTTTTCTATCCTTTTGCCCTACCAACATTATTACTTTCATTCCATTCTTCCTTTCTCCTATTTAAAGCTTTTCTAGGTGTTTTTTTCCTCATTTTCAGCGTTTTGCCTTGTATTTACACTTCATTTTTCTTTTTAGATCATAGTTAAGGCATCACTCATCTTTCTTGCACCCAGTACATATTTTCACTCCTTTTCCTTGTATTACTAAGTTTTCCCCTCATTTTATGTTTTACCCTTACACCAGCCACCCTCAACTTAGGCTTTTAGTCTGAGTTCAGGTGCACATTATCCAACCTCGGAACTAGGGCCACTTTTGGTAGCCTTCCTTAACTTAGGAGTTTTTGCTTAGTCAAGGTGCACAATGTTCAGGAAGGACCAAGGTCAATTTCAAGATTTTACAACTAATAAGTCTAGGTCAATTAGGTTTTTACAAAGAGGAGGTACATGTCAGGCTCAAACTTTAGGGTCAAGGGATATTCTGCACATTTGGTTAGTTATTTAGGCTAAGTGGACTGTTATGAACAATGGCCTAAGATCCTTTCCTAACCAACTAATCTAAAGTCCACATCAGAGTAACAAGGCAAGTTCTGAATTGAAACGCAAAACGTGAATTTAGAAAATTAAGCTCACACTCACATGTCACTGATAAAATTATCAACACAGACTCACAAATCATGTTTTTAATTTCAATTCTATCCTCAATTATCAAAACAAGTACTTTCAACACTCTTAAAAATGCATGATTTTTATCAAAACTAAGTAAATGAAAAGTTTGGTCTGGGTATCATTTGTCACAAAAAAGAACAAAATACATATATGCCACAGCTATCAGTACTATATGCTACCAGTACTACCTAAACATCCTAAACATGCCGGTTCAACAAAAAATAAATATCTATGGGGAAAAAGAACACAAGCAAGAAAACCCCTAGGATTCAAAAATTGGGGTAATTATAGGCCAAGGCTACTTAGACTTCACTGAGACTCATAACTACTAACATCCTATCGAAAAAGAGGTGCATTATTCTCAATGCACATGATCAAAACAAAATAAAGTACTAGAGTCAAAAAACATACCTGGGTGCCAAAGCGCCTCTGTGTACTGATACGCCCAAATTTAAATTCCGAATAGAAGAGTAAAGCGGTGGTTGGTCAAATATAGAACTCAACCAGAGTTCAGCTCGATCCCACAGGGAACACGTAAGAATGGATCTATTAGCACTGGCTTTCAGATGTAAATGCTATTCCCAAGATAAAAATGCATAAAGTAAATGGGGGGTTGCGTTGTTTAATTTAAATCCCTATGTAATGTAACTAATAAAGAAATTGATATGGTTTTCAAACAGATAGAGAGAAGCTAGGGTTGTTTTCCCCATGACATCTAATATGATAACTAAACTGGCTTAGTAAACTCGTTCTTAATGGTGCATGCAAGATCCAACAAATTAGCTAATCCCTAGTTCACCTTTTGGTCCTTCCTAGTTATATTTCACTCATCTCCTTTCGGTCTCAGAGTGTATGCAATTCCAAACTTTGTTTTTGATCTCAGAATACCCTCACCTTTCGGTCTCATGCACTTAGACTAGGTTGATAACCCCGGATTTCTGTTGTTAAACTCTTTTCCCAATCACTACTTCCCTCTCAGGCATGTAGCGAATACAGGCTTACCCTAATGCGTCGACTCATTAAGGAGAAGTTAGAACGAAGAATTTGACTTTACATGCAACAATCACTCCCATGAATTTACCCCAGTTTGCATTATCTTATTTAATTGCCATGGTTCCCACAACCCTAGTTGTGGGTTTAGCCTAGCATATTCAACATACTTATCCCACAACAATGTAATGAAGACATGATAATTGACTTACAATTGAAAGAACAATGAATCCATGTTACAATCTTCAAACGACGATCACAATCAACGAATCAAACGTAAGACAAAGTCAAAATGTTATTTTCGCTCTTGTTCTCTAGTTTCTGCCGTCAACAACCCTCCTAACGAAATAAAATAACATACTATATATACCAGGTAAAACTAATCCGATACAAATTAGGAAAAATAACTTTCGGCATGGACACGGTTCGTTACACGGACCGTTTGAGACCAGACGACCCATCAAACGACCCGTCTGCCTCTGCCTGTTGTTTTCTCACGCGTCGTGACATGGCCCGTGCTGTGTCTAACGGGTTGTTTGTCCATCCGTGTAACTTCACTTGCACAATTTCTCTTATTTTTGACGAGGCCCCTTCGCTTTCACGTCGCTTTCATGGTGCATGACACGGTCCATGGCCTCCTAGACGGTCCATTTACCAATCCGTGCGCTTTGCGTTTTTTATTCCAGTTTCACAAGTGTGGTGCTACGGTCGGTCACATGGACCCTGTACTGCGACACGGCCCGTGAAGACCTTCCGTGGTCCTTCACTTGGCCTTATTTTCCACTCCTTGCACGCTGGGCCTCTCACGTGCCATCACACGGTCCGTGTGATGCTACACGGCCCGTGAGATGGTCCGTGTACTGTCACTTCACCGCGATTTGGACGTTTTTCTCATGCAATTCCTTCATCAGTCCATGCCTTCGTTTATTTTCCTGCACAGTATCAAAACACACCTATTAAACTAACAAAAGCGCTTAAGAACTCACAATAATTCTATGTATTAAGCGTCGAAAAGTCGTATTTTCATGACTCATCATGTACCTTAGGTTGCCTCCCACGCAGCGCCTGATTTGTTGTCGCGACATGACATAGACAACTTGGGTACTCAGACTTCACCAAGTGTATATGCTTTCAGTTTTTCTTCCACCTTGAACTTATGAATTGTTCCCCTAAGTACTTTTCTAATTTTCAATTATGCTTACAGGGTGGTGGCATAAAAATAAGAAAAACACATAATAGAGATCGCATGTTGTACTTTTTATCGTTAAATGAGGAATGCAATTTTTTCTTTTGAGCCCAACAAATTCAAGAATATAAATATATTTTTCCTTCTCCTTACATTCTTCCATATGATCAGATGATTCAATTAATATCTCATCATCTAAACATAATATCAATAATTGGAATGAGGTCCACTGCATCTTAATTCATGAATTATATTATTATTTACATCCTCATCTTCACACACACTAGAGTTTTTAAAGATAATATTATCTACTTCTTCATATAATTTTCGTGTATTTTTCTCAACAGTGACAACATCAATAATAGTCTGGTCAATTAGTTGACCCTCAAATTTTAGCTCTTCAAGTTGGCCTATAAGTATTTTTCCTTCTTCTCACAATTGATAACTAGCTTGTCGACCGTCAAATATATTAACCGTTACACTTAACTCAACATTAAATTTTGGAAATCCAAGCCAAATTGATGAACATCTGACAAAAGAATTTCAAGAAGTATACATTGCAATTCAAAAATTTATCTACAACCACTCTCATCTCAATACTCCAATGCTTCAATATTTATTCAACATAGGGTGTCATATATAAAAGAGAAAAAGAAAAAAAGAAAAAATATGATGAAATAAGGGTCAATTCCCAAATTACTTGAATTAGACATGTCTAGCTATATTCCTCGGTAACGGTGCCAAATCTTGATGTCGCCCAAGTTATACTCCTTTTTTAGGCTGAAGCAGTAATTGTCAAGATATAGAACCTAACCAAGGTTAGGGTCGAACCAAAGGAAATATAGTAGACTGAGAAGAATTTAATTTTGCAATTTGGGTTTATTAACCAACCTATCTCCCCAAAGGTGGGGATTTATAAAAACTAATGAAAAGTAATCCTAAACTAAGACAAATGTTTAACCAATATGAAAAGAAACTAGGGTATTGTGTTCCCCATGATTCCCTAACTCAGTATTACCAGATAATCAGATTCTTTTCTAGTGTGTAGCATGCAGAACGGTAAGTCAACTCACCAAACCCTTTGGCCTAGACAAGAGGAGAATTTCACTATGTGATTTGGTCCATCCCCACTGTTTGACATTACTAACCCTTACCTATTGTCCCAGTACAACCTCCCCTTGACCCACAACTAATTAGACGAGAAACATCAATCAAATCCCGTTAATTAATCTCTTTTCCTATTCATTGCTACCTTGGTCCAATCAGTAACAATAGGTGGGTTCTAATGTTGGCCACCATGAAAAGGAGCTCAAAACGAAGAAAATTAATTAATACATGCATGCACACTTTTTAAGAATTATGAAATACCCAGTATTACCTTGTTAGCTCTTCACGGTTTCCACAACCTTAGTTGTGGATTTAGCTACTCATGATCAATATAAATGCAAGACTTATTAATTTGAATAACCTAATTGAGCATTTACACAATTGAATTAAGCACAAGAAAATCTACCTCTTTAACGAGAGTCACAAGATTGTAATTAGAAGAT
This sequence comes from Solanum rostratum, assembly GCA_029948455.1. Classification (NCBI taxonomy): domain Eukaryota; kingdom Viridiplantae; phylum Streptophyta; class Magnoliopsida; order Solanales; family Solanaceae; genus Solanum; species Solanum rostratum. Next base: position 26,164,554 of record CM057049.1, read on the forward strand.
GAAATTAAAGTTTACAAGTGTTTCTCTTTATTCTATACTACCTCGCTGATCTTTCATTCGTACTCCTAAAAAATTATCATAAAAACATATTTATAATGTTTAAAATACAATCCAAAACAAAATAGCACAATTGGGTAGGCAGGCTCCACGAGGTGCTTTATGGGTCGTATAGTGATTTACATTTTATAGTCACGATTTCATAAACTTTTGCTTCAATTCTAGACTTGGCTTCTACGAGACCCCTCTACGTTTCGTAAAAGGATCCATGGCCTGTAGGGGGTTTCATCTAATGGAATTTTAGAAAGTTCTCAATCTCTAATCCTCAAGGTACGAAACTCATCAGTGTACATGCAAGACATTTATCAAACAAAGTCATGCGGATCGATACACAATAGTGAAACTATGAAAAGCAAGGGAACATAGATAAGCAATAATCACCGCAATAACCTAAAGTCAATAATGTAATTCAAGTGCCCTCACAAAAAGAAGTCCTATATTTTACTAAGAATGCCATGTTCAAATTCAACGCTTGGGATTGTCAAAAACACTCACGCTCTCAATAAATATTCAAACACTGTGTACAATTCCATAGGATCTCCCCTATACTCATGACCATAACATTCGACTAGTTGACTTAGGATCACTATAAAAGTTTCTTAGCTTGTAACGTAGGCTTGGAGGTGCTTCGGTATAATATGTTGGGAACAACTTGACTATTTTCCCTCCTTGACTCTGCGCGCTATTTTGCACTTTTACCCTTCCAACATTGACATTTTTCAACTCATAGAATTCCTTTTTCTATTTCAAACCTTTATGGGTTCCTTATTCAAATTTTTCAGCTCATTACCTTTTATCTTTCTCAATTCTTTTACTTTTTAGCTCATAATTTAGGTAACTATTTGTTTTTCTCGCACCCACCTTAGATTTTCCCATTTTTATTGCATCACTATGCTTCCTTCCGCGTTTGTTGTGATTTCCCTGCAGCAACCATCCTCAACTAAGGCTTTTGTCCTGAGCTGAGGTGCACAATATCCCACCTATGAATCACGACCACTTTTAGTAGCCATCCTCAACTTAGGCTTTTGGCTTGAGTCGAGGTGCACAATATTCACGGATAGGCCAGGGCCAATTTCAGGATTACACAAACAAAATGAATTGGTTACTCAGGTGTTTACAAAGAAAAAGGGTACATGTAAGGCTCAAATATTAGGATTAAGGGATATATACAACATTTTGGTTGGTTATTTTTAGGATAAGTGGACTAATATAAACAACATCCTATGATCCTTTCCATACCACCTAACATACAGTCTTAGTCAGAGTAACAACCCAAGTTCTAAATTGAAATACAATACCAGAATCATGCAAGAAAACTCACATGCACTTGGCACTGAATACACTATCAACTTAGACTCTCAGATCATGCTTTTTATCATAATTAAGTCCTAACTTGTCAGAACAAACACTGCGAATCACTAATTTCACATGGTTATTATCAGAACTACCTAACAACACAGTATTAATCACAAAGTAGGTGGTATCATTTATCAACAAAAACTACCATATTCCACAAATTTAGGTAAAATATGCTACTACTACTACTTACACATCTTAAACATGCCGATAATAGAAAATAAATGTCCTTAGGGAAAGAACACAGGCAAGAAAACCCCGCAGACTCAAAAATTAGGATACATATAGGCCTTGGTTACTCAGACTTCATTGAGGCCTAAAACTATCCACACCCCATCAAAAAACATTTGCATTATCCTTAATGCAACAAAATAAACCAAAGTATCATATAGGGGTTAAAAAGGGACATACCCGGGTGCATAAGCTCCCGTCTATATCTGTGTGTCACCACCCGTAGCCTGTTGGGTGGTCTCCTCAGTTGTGGCGGCATGTCTAGAGGGTCTATCACCCCTCATCTACAATTTAGACTTATATAGTGACTTCTACATGCAACATCTCCAACCTCTCTACCTCTCATCTTGCAATATCAGAATCATCAAAATCAAGATGAGGCCTCTTCCCAGAGGTGCAAAATGGAGGCTAATCAGCAAATAAATCAACCACTGCCACAATAGTAGTATCAAGCATGGGAATCAAAAGGTATTCTGACGATGCTGCTCTTATCTCAGTACAGGGTTGTTGGATCTTTGTCTGGATAGTTGCCATATCGAGAGTCCAAGTTGATTTGAGGCTTTACTCCACTTGCCTCTCGAATGCATCTACACGACTATGAAAAGCTACAAATCTCTCCTTAATAACTACCATTAAATGCGGCTGAATGTGCTCCTTAGACTATAAAATGGCCTTGCAAACCCAAGGTCGTATCTGCTGCAACATCTAAGTCAACTGGGACTCATGAAAGCTGTCACTGTACTAGAGCCTGAATCGTCTCCACAAACACGTATACCATGCCTATGAAGGGGGGACATGTAGGCACGACCTCTGGTATAATAGGATAAGTAATAACGAGCCACGGCTCCCTCTCAGTAATTGTGTATGGGGGCTCCTCAGTCTCTGGAGTAGCAACTGTGGTGGTAGTAGGCTCAGGCTGTGGTGCCTTGGCGAACTTCATTGGTAGTCGAACAAGTGGATGCGGTGCTCGCTGAATGGCCATAGGATTCTCATCTACCTTGATCATGGTGACATCCTGGATCCTTTGAACCTCAATCATCGTGTCTATATTATGCAAGATTTCAACCTCCACTGCTATACATAAACAGTAAATCAAATGCAAGAATGGGATCGTGGTGGACATCCTCAAGGCCCACTCATGTATCTCCTCTACTATCAAATGAGCCCAATTTATATCATAGCTAGCAATAATGTTGGCAACCAAAACCATGCAGTTCGACATCAAAGTATTATCCACGTGGGTAGGCTAGATTCACGCATGTACAACAGTCCACCAAAGCTTGCTGGTAAAGTTGAGTGAAGGTTTCACAATCTTCGCAGAACTAGATACCCAGTCAGGGTCCTGGCCCAGCTCAGCTATGTTCTTGGAAATCCATCTCATCAAGGTGGAATTTTAGGCTGCATCTCTCATCAACCCTCGGTCTTTGGTGTGCCCCAACTTGTAATCATACTCTGTTGTGGTCATACGGGCCTGGTACTCGAGACCATATAGGAATAGCCGAATCGTGGTCTGAAATATGACGACGGGGACTCCACGTACCATCATCTATGTCAACTGGGATTGTGAAAGGAAATTTACCTTTTTTGAGGTCATCTTAATGATGGTCTTAGCATATGATACATAGAACTCACGAACAAGGGTTGGGGAGTACTTCCTCGATAGAACCTCAAATATAACGATACATGGAACATCAAATATGGTCTTTGCCTGTCGACCGTGCTCGTCCTACTAGTGGTCTTCTCGGTATATATTCTACATGCGCTAGACACACTATCATCTCATCAATCCAGCCAGAGGAGCTGCTGGTGCTGGGGTAGACTCTACAGACTCAGACCCTAACTCTTCACTTGAACTAGAGTCATTTCCATCTTTTGACCCAGATCCAGACCCCTCGCCGAAGTTTGTCATCTAAATAGAGCTGCTTTGCTTGGCACTTTCCTCCTCAGGCTTGGGAGGCCGAGCAATTATGGCTGTGGCTGGCCAGTACTATTAGCCTAGATGCCGCCCTAGTGTGTCGTCACTCAACGCCCTTTTCTAGCTTGATGTTGAGCTCCTCTACTGATCTTCTAACTTGAGGACTGCCCTCAGTATCTATTGTCTCATCATATAGTCAAGTCTATAAGATTGGTATATCATCTTTCTTAGATCTAGGTGTTATAGTACCTTAAAAACAAAGTTCAAGTATACATGAGTCCGTTGAATACAGAAAAGAAAAAAAAAGTTCATAGAAATGTACATAGAAGGACCTACGAAGGCTCACCTACAAGCCATAGGGTAGACTCTCGGTTGTAGATGGCCTTTGTAAGAGACAGGGTGTAGTAAATTTAGTAACTATAAGTGTACTTACGATCCCAGTCATGACTCGTAGAATAGAGTACAAGCCGTAGACTGGGTTGTAGGTATAATGTTGGGTTCTATTCATGCAGGTAAGGAATCTACAAATCCTATGTATGGACTATACTCTGAACTACAACCGTAGCTAGGTTTGTTTGGTAGCATCCCAGAAAAACCAAATTATTGATCTCAACATACAAGGGACAAGGGGAAACTACGGTCCATGGACTAATCCACAGGCTATAGAAAACCCTCGTACTATTGAAAAACAACAAGCTATGTTTTTCTCAATTCACCATTCAATTTCATTATATCAATATGCAACCAAAATTATAGCCAAGTCCCAGTCAAAGTAAAATTGAATCAATTTCTCAAGCACAATCACTAGGTACAGTAACAGAGTACACAAAAATAAACAACATTGAAGAAAAGACTCTAAAAGCAAGTTAAATTCATTCAACAAGCATGCGACAAGTTCAAACTTAGCCATAACACGTGCATAGTGTATTATCACCAATTAATCTGATCCAAAACTGAAACATGTGTGAATTATTATTCTACCCTTCAACCATCAATTCACTTAAATATTATCAAACATAACGACAACTATCACTTGACCAAATATTCTGCATGCCATTATTCAATTCACGCAATCACTTGATCGATTCTCCCAAGATAATTTAGTATAACTCAAATGACAAGTGATTGCACAATTTTAGACAATGATACTCATACCAACATCTTAGTTTCATGGCCAATTTAATCAATTTGATTATCCCATTATTCAACTCATGCACTAATTTATCAATTTTAACAAGATAAATAATATTAACTCATACGACAAGGATAGACACAACTTCAGACAATGATATTCAGATTAGCCTACTGGTTACATGTCCAGTAAAGGAATTCCATAGTGAGGGGTACATGATACAACTAACCTTTTAGCAAAATTAACTATTAGGGCAAGAAAATCATAACTTTTGACCATATTAGTTCCTTAACTTAATGACACAAATTTTTTGGCAAAAATAAAATTTCAATAATAGCCCATACCAAAATATTGATCGAAAAGCCGAGAAAACTAACAAAAAGAACCAAAAATCTTGGAACCCTAACTTGCCAGAATAGTGTGTTGGTGGCCGAAATCTTAATCAAAAAGTATGGTGGTGGAAGTCGATGGTGATTGGACTTGGGGAAGAAGGCTTGTAGGGTATTGTGGAAATAATTGGGAAAGTGAGGGGTAATGAAAATTACCCCTCTTTTATTTCACTAACCAGGTTGGGTATTTTTAGGGTTTTGATCCCATAGAACTCTGATTATGGGCCGTAAGGCTTTCTATGGTCGTAAGACCTTGTCTTGTGGTTTCAGAATCCCATTTTTAGAGATTTGGCTTTACAAATCCTCTTATGGGTAGTATATGGACATACGACTCATAAGTTGGTTCGTAAGTGCCCCCAACACTTAGAAAAATTTTAGAATCTTACCTCTAGTCCACAAACCCCATTCATGCTGTAGTTTTATCTATAGGCCATAAAGTTGTCTCCTTGATTGGAGCACACAAATTTCTGCTCACTAGAAAGGTTCTACGAGTCAGTATATGCGTCATAGTGTAAACCATGGCTCATGGAACCATTCGTAGAGTCAACTTTCTTCTCTCTTTGTATTGGTTTATTGCCTTAACCCTGTTCCCGCACACCCCCAACAAAACAAACTGTTACCCTATAATTCTCTAGTCTGTGAGTCCTAAATTACACAAAACAAAAACATTTAGCTTCCTATGTATCCAAAAAGCAAAACTAAAATAAATACATAGGAGCTACAAAAAACATCTTGGGTTGCCTTCTAAGTAGAGCCTGGTTTAGTGTTGCGGTATGACTTAGACAACTTTGTCACTCAAAATTCACCAAGTGCTCATACCTCCATCTTCAGATCACCAGGTCTCTTCATGGACTAACAGACATTGAAGAAAACTTCCTCGTCATTCAATCTAAACTTGAGTTGGCCCAACTCGATGTCCACTAGTGTTCGTCCAGTAGCTAGGAAAGGCCTTCCCAAGATTATTGGAACTTCGAAGTCGACCTCACAATCTAGAGTCATGAAGTCTACGGGGAATATGAACTTTTCCAGTTTGACTAGAACGTCATATAGTATCCCCATAGGCTTTTTCACTATCATTTTAGCCATCAATAACCACATACTTGTTGGTGTAAGGGCTCCCAAGCCCAATTTTGGAACACTGCAAGAGGCATTAAGTTGATGCTGGCCCCAAAATTGAATAATGCCTTTGCAAAGTTGACATCTCTAATGGTGCAAGGTATGGTGAATGCTCCAGGGTCTTCTTTCTTCTACACTAATGACCTTCTTGCAATAGAACCGCAATGCTGAAGCTCTTGAGAGAACTCTTGGCTTACCATCCTCTTCTTCATCACTAGGTCCTTCATGAATTTGGCATACCCTGGAAATCACTCTAATGCCTTAATGAGGGGAATGTTGATAGATAGCTGCTTTAACATGGAGATGAATTTCTGAAACTTTCCCTTCTCTTTATTCTTCTTGCATTTTTGACGGAAAGGAGGTGGAGGCTTAGGTATGGGTTTTAATTTCCTTGGTGTCATAACTTTGTTGCTCATCCCATCCTTGGCGTTTTCATCTCTAGTCTCTACATTCTTGCTTTCTACAATCTTTTCATGAACCTCATCAACATCTACCGACATTGGTCGGTTGATCGTCTGCTTACCAACTCATGTTGTCATTACCATGCATTGCCTATCATTCTTCAGATTATGCACTGCATTTCTTCGCAATATGTGAGACCCTGTGTTTCTTGTCTTCCATTATTTAAATAGTGTGGCATTATATAAGGCACATGTGATTTTTGCTAGAACCTAGGGATAATAAGCTTACAATAAGAGGTAATATCAAGGACTTAATGTTTCAAGTCAAAGGAATCCCCTAAATACACATTCGGGGTTAAAAAAATGGCCCGAGTGGCACCTCACCCTTTTTGAATGGTTTAAATTAGGTTTCACTTTTCGAATAGGACTAAAAGTTTATAATTTGCTAATAATGGATTTTTAATAGTTATTTTAATAGAACTAAGGTCATACATTATGTCTTGGAATCAAGAAAGTGGCAAGATAAAAGTTGGCCAAGGTCACTGTAAGTTTCTTTAAGAAATCATTCTTAAATGTGGGTCAAATGTAACAGGCAATGTCTCCCAAAGTATAAGAATTTAGAAGGTCCATGACTATAAAATTGAAGATCTATGAGTCTACTTTGTAACTCACCAAACCGCGCATCAAACAGACCTCAGAATAAAAGGTTATGATAGTTTTAGTGGAATTGCTCGAGCAGGAAACTGGGTCATGGGACGGGTCGGGTCAAGCCCAACTTTAACTCGGCTATTTTGACATTTTAAAGATAAACAATGAACCATTTTCGTCGCAAAGAAGTACAAAACTGAGGAGAAAGCTACCAAAAGTTCAATAAGTGATTTAGGTAAGTGTTTTCACATTTTTGCCGTTAAAATTCGTCCCCGTGCCTAGAAAGGCATCCTTATGCTTTGCAATTGTTTCCGCCTCTTACTAGCTGCGTTTGGGGTTGTTTTTGGAGTGTAAAAAATGGTGTTCTTGCTGGTTATTGTTAATTTTCAGCTGGTGTTTTTACGTAATAATTTTGGGGTTCCTTTACGGTCATTCTTACGAAGTTTAATGAACCTTTCCTTGCGTAAATGCTCCTTGTCGAATCTGGTCATTAATGATAAATTTTTTACTTTTATAGGAAGCTGCGTATATATCGTCGTTGTGATGCTTAGGATGTAAGAAACAACTTTTGTGAAGAAACTTTTGGCAATTGGATGTTCGTTTGAGAGCTATGTTAAGGCTAAACTCCGTCCCTCCTTTAGGGACGAAATCTGGGAAGTTTCCCAAAATGTTAAATGTGATATCTTACTATTCTGTTGCTAGAAAGACCTTCTGTGAAAGGCATTCAGATTGCAGCTGAGTTATTTTCATGATGGTATTAATTTGAAATTCCATTCATTCGCTTAAACTAGACGTTCAATATTGATATATCATTTTGTCAGTTTTCCCGGCTACCGATTCATAAGTTCAGGGTGTTTCTCTTCTTGGTGTAGTGCCATTAAAATAAATGTAGAATGCAAAGGGAATGTAGTATTCATAATCAGTCTTTCTACCATACAAAAATATACTTGAAGCATTTAACAAGTAACAGGTTGATTTCCAATAATCTCTAGCGTAATGCTCCTATTTGAACTACTAAGGGACTTAATTCTGTTTAAATACATTCCTTTACTAATTGACATGGGACCAAGTATAAGCATTATGTAAAACACCTTTATGAACATTTTCAAAGTTAAGGGTTCACTCTAAAATTTTAGTTAAGTTCTCAAACTTGTTAAAAAGACATATAAGATCCCATGATTCAAGTGTATATGATATGACAACGATTATGATGTTATGAGAATAAGTGTACCAATGAGCCAAGATTGGCTAAATGACAATGATTATGATGCTATGAGAATAAGTGTACCAATGAGCCAAGATTGGCTAAGTTCTTGCTATGGCCCACTATGTGCATTCAACATTCATATCATACATTGCACGTTATGCAGGGACTCCGAGATATAATTGGAGGTATGGGGCTTATTTTTCCAAGTGATTATACATATATGTATATGGTATAGATGGCCACAGGTTGGCAGATCTGATGCCGGTTAGCTATCTGAAAGGGCCACCATTGCTAGCATTTGGTTGGGCATGTCATGCATTTGCATCTATATATATGTATTCATGACATGCAATACTCGAGCATACGATGCATATTTGATCACTAGGAGGTTACTTATTGGCCATTAAGGCTACTTGAGATTTGGTTATAGGTGGCATTTCTATTAACCTTTTTACTACGATTATCTAGGATTTTACTTCCTGCCTTACATATGAGTACATGTTTATTCGTACTGACGTCCCTTTGCCTTGGGACGCTGCATTTTATTTCTTGCGTGCAGGTTCAGGTAGGGGTTCTGATTTACCCCTCCACTAAGAGCCCCGTTCAGCTGTAAGTTTATAAGCTCCACCTCTTCCTGGAGCTTTCACCGGATGCTTACTTCTTGTTGAACAGTTGGGTATAGTAAGGGCCCTGTCCCAGCAGCGTTAGTAATTCTCCTTAAGAGGCTATTGTGGACATGTTATTGTGGGTTGGTTCTTTTATGCCTTTCAATCTCTAGTCATCAGGTTGGCATGCATATATATTGTGTGCATGTACCTCTATTGTTGCAGCCTTGTCGGCTAACTAATACTCTATCATTTTGGTTTATCTATCTTGATGTACATGATTTACTGTTGACCTGGTCATGACCTTAATGGTCCAGTCTTAGTCTTTCAAACGTTATGCTGCCCGATTTTCTTCTGGTCCCTCATTTGGTTAACTAGGATGTTTAGCGGCTTACCCGACCAATAACGGTATCGGGTGCCAATCACGTCTCCCCTCTCTTTGGGGTGTGACAAACATGGTATCAGAGCAGGTCATGTCCCAGGGAGTCCACAGTGCTGTGTCTTGTAGAGTGTTGCTTATGGGTGTATTGTGCACCATACTTATAATCAGGAGGCTACGAGGCATTTAGGGATGGTTACATTTCTTTCACTTAGTAGATCGTGCTATAGAGCAAAGCTATAGGAACATATGAAATCTATATCGTGTTATATTTTTCTTATTTAATGGGCTACCTACGCTCCTGAGATGGCACACCATGAGATAATTATGGATTCAAGAGAAGGTACTAGTCGTGGCTTGCCTGGTGAGGCAGATATATTCCCCATTGAGGCACATAGGGAGTCTCCAATGCCCACAGTACCAGATTCACCAGCTCCTGTTGAGGCCCAAAGAAATTTAGTACCCCAAGCCACATTAGAGACTGGGGATCAAGGGATGAAGGAGGCTATTTAGCTACTCACTAGGATGCTTTCTATTCATGGGAGAGAACTAAAGGCGATAGAAGACACTAGAAGGGATCAATCAGAAAGCTCAAAGGTACGAGAGTTTCTTCACTTGGCCCCTCTAGTATTTGCAGGGTCCAATCCCACTGAGGACCCACAGGACTTTATAGACTATATGTATAGAGTATTGAGGGTGATGCATGCCTCTATCACCGAGGCAGTAGAGTTGGCTTCTGTTTAACTACGTGATGCCGCCATCTTGTGGTATGAGGCCTGAGAGAGATCCAGAGGGCCTGATGCTCTGCCAGCAGAGTGGGAGGACTTCTTTGAGGCAATTTTAGTCCATTACTTACCACAGGAGGTGCGGGAGGCCCGTCTTGACTAGTTTATCAGTTTGAGGGAAGGGGATATGAGTGTAATAGAGTATATCCTTAGGTTTAATTCTTTGGCTAGGTATCCCAATATTGCGCGTGCCATGAGTACTAGAGTTCATTGTTATGTTGATGGTTTGGGGGATTATTTGATCGAAGACTGCAGGATAGCCTATTTACAAGATGGTGTAGATATTTCTCATATTTAGGCTTTTGTTCAGACTATAGTGGACCTTTCTCGTCGAACTCGGGATACCCATAGAGATAGGGATAAGAATAAGAGGGCTCGTACTATGAGGTCTTATAGGGAGCCACAGGGCGATTTTAGGCCCCCATTTCACTGATATCCACCTTCGTCAGTAGGTAGTTTCCCACCATAGATGCAGGGCCTACGATTTGATCGTTATATTTAGACAGGGGCGGGGTAGAGTTTAGGCCAGCTTGATAGCCATCGACAGAAGCGTTCTGCACAAATTGACAACCTACTCCCCCATGTACACCATGCAGTAAGCCTCATTCTAGGCAGTGTAGAAATGGTTCAAGTGCATGTTACCATCACAAGAAGACATATATTGTATTAGCAACTGGCCCTTTAGTCAGTCCCTACTGTAAAATGAATTCCTGATACTATTCCCCGATAAGCTTCCAAGGATCCCGCGAAAGGGATCTCAATTTTGTTATAGATGTTCTTCGTGTTTTGCAGTCTATATCCATTCCTCCCTAAGGAATGACCCCTGTAAGGCTAAGAGACTTGAAGGAACAACTGAAGGGCTTGCTTGATAAAGACCTTATTAGGCCAAGCACATCTTCATGGGGTGCTCCAGTGCTCTTTGCTTGAAAAAAAGATGGCTCCTTACGAATGTGTATTGGTGACAGATAGCTAAATAAATTCACTATCAAGAATAAGTATCCTTTTATGTGGATTGATGGTTTTTCAAAGATTGACTTGTGACCCAGGTACTACCAGCTACGAGTTAGGGATGTTAATATTCCAAAGGCAATATTTAGGATGAGTCAGAAGCTGAGCATGCAGACCCCTTGCGAGTCATATTACAGACTCTCCAGAACAACAAGTTATATGTTGAATTCTCCAAATGTGAATTTTGATTAACTTCTATAGCTTTTCGTGGCCATGTTATTACTAGCGATGGTATAAAGGTCGATGGCAAGAAAATTAAAGTAGTTATGGCCCAATCGAGACCATTGAATCTGACTGAGGTCCGTAGCTTTTTAGGCTTGGCAGGATATTATAGGAGATTTGTTGAAGGATTCTGCTCTATCTCTGCACCACTAACGAGATTGACACATAAATCAGGTAAGTTTCAATGGACTGAAGCATATGAGCAGTGTTTTCAAGAAGTTAAAGAAAAGGCTTACCACTGCACCTAGTCTGGCTCTTCTGGATGGAACCAAAGGCTAAAGTGTATATTGTGATGCCTTAATGATTGGCCTAGGTTGTGTTCCTATGCAACATGGTAGGGTTATTGCATATGCTTCCAGAAAGTTACAAAAACATGAATAGAATTATCCTACCCTTGATCTTGAGCTCGTTGCGGTTATATTTGCCCTAAAGATTTGGCGACATTATCTATACGAAGTTCATATTGATGTTTTTACTGACTACCAGAGCCTCCAATATTTATTCAAGAAGAAGGAGTTGAACTTATGATTTTGACATTTTGTACCATCCTGATGACGCTAATGTTGTTGCTGATGCACTTAGCCGAAAGTCCACGAGAAGTCTAAGTCATGTTGAAGTTGATAAGATTGAAATAACAAAATATTTAAATCAGCTAACTAGTTTGCAGGTGCGATTAGCAGATGCGAAAGGTGGCGGTGTGATTGTTCAAAATACAGCAGAATCTTTCATTGTTACTGAAGTAAAAGAGCAACAACGTGAGGATCCAAAGCTTATGATATCGAGGAAAAGTGTTCCACAACAGCAACATCCTCTAATTGAGCTAACTTGCGATGGAGTCCTTTAGTACCGGGGCCTCTTATGTGTGCCAAACATTGGAGGCTCCGTGCCAAGATTCACTTTGAGGCTCATTATCCTAGATATTCGGCTCAAGCTGGGGCAAAAAAAAAAGGAGGGCAGGGAGACCTATGACAAATCTATTGATGAATGGCGTGAAAAGATATTGCAAAGATGGTGGCAAATGCCCCAACCACTAGAATGTTAAAACAAAACATCAGAGGCCTAGCTAAGTATACAGATTTTTCATTCTGGAAATGGGACATGATAAATATGGGCTTCATCACCAGGTTGCCTCATACTCTATGCAAGTATGACTCTATTTGGGTAATCATTGATAGGTTGATAATATCTGCTCATTTTTTGCCAGTACGAACGACATATTACACAGAGGATTATGCTAAGCTTTACATTCAAGAGATTGTTTGCCTTCATGGAGTTCCATTATCTATTATCTCTGATCGAGGGGCTCAATTTATCGTACACACTCAGGTAAATCTTAGCACCGCCTTTTAATGGGCAAGCAGAGCGTACCATCCAGACCATTAAGGATATGTTACGTTCCTATATGTTGGACTTTAATGGAAGTTGCGATGATCATCTACCTCTTATTGAGTTTGCTTATAATAATAACTTCCATGCCAGTATTCAAATTGATCCTTAGGGAGCACTATACAGGCGAAGATGTAGGTCACCGATTGATTAGTTTGTAGTTCGGGTGGTAAAGTTTCTAGACCCTAATCTAGTTCAACAAGCAATAGAAAAAAAAAGCTTATTAGAGACTTACCGCAAACGACCCAGAATCAGCAGAAGTCTCATGCAGATGTTCGGCGACGAGACTTAGAGTTTGATGTAGAAGATTGGGTCTTCTTAAAGGTATCACCTATGATAGAAAACATGCGGTTTGGAAAGATAGGAAAGCTCAATCCTAGATATGTTGGACCGTATAAAATTATTAGAGAAATTAGCAAGGTAACATACGAGCTTAATTTTCCTTTAGAATTGAGAGCAGTCCATCTATGTTGTGGAAGTACATTAGAGATACTTCGTGTATTACTCGCATTAAGGATACCCCCATTGCTGAAGACTTAACTTATGATGAGGTACCGGTGGATGTTTTAGATTGACAAATAAGAAAGCTTCGAAATGAAAACTGGCCTTCGTGAAAGTGTAGTGGCAGAACAAAAATATTGAGGAAATAACTTGGGAAGCCAAAGAAGAAATGACGAAGAATCACCCCAGCTATTTATAACTTAAGGTGGGTCGTGTTCCAAAACTAACAGTTATTTTTTTTCTTTAGTAACTTAAGTTTTAAAGGATTTGGAGGTGTAACTTGTATGCTTTATCGCAAGATAGCTATACAAAGCTTAGTATTTGGAGAAGTTATGCTTTATCGCAAGATAGCTATACAAAGCTTAGTAATTGGAGTTTTTGGAAGTTGATCTATGATTTGCAAGGTTCATAGATGTATCCATAAAAATAACATTCTAGTAGATGGTAATGCAATCAAGGGGCTGTCTTGACACATTCGTGGACGAATCTTCTTAGGGGGGGGGGGGAGACTGTGAGACCCCGTGTTTCTCGTCTTCCATTATTTAAATAGTATGGCGTAATATAAAGCCCATGTGATTTTTGCTAGAACCTAGGGATAATAAGGCTGATAATAAGAGGTAATATCAAGAAATTAATGTTTCAAGTCAAAGGAGTCCCCTAAATACACATTCGAGGTTAAACAAATGGCTCGTGTGGCACCTCGCCCTTATTGGAAGATTTAAATTACGTTTCACTTTTTGGATAGGACTAAAAGTTTATAATTTGCTAATAATAGATTTTTAAAAGTTATTTAATATCACTAAGGTCATACATTATGTCTTGGAACCAAGAAAGTGGCAAGATGAAGGTTGGCCAAGGTCACCGTAAGTTTCTTTAAGAAATCCTTCTTAAATGTGGGTAAAATGTAACAGGCCATATCTCCCAAAGTATAAGGATTTAGAAGGTCCACGACCTATCAAATTGAATATCTATGACTGTAGTTTTCAATGCACTAAGCCGCACATCAAACCGACCTCAGAATAAAAAGTTATGACAGTTTTAGTGGGACTGCCCAAGTAGGAAACCGGGTCATGGGCCGGGTCGGGTGAAGCCCAACTTTAAATCGGCTATTTTGACATTTTAAAGCTAAAGAATAAACCATTTTGCTCCAAAAGCAATAAGAAACTGAAGAGAAAGCTACCAAAAGTTTTCTAAGTGATTTAGGTAAGTTTTTTTGCATTTTTACCGTTAAAATTCGTCCCCGCGCCTAGAAAGGCGTGCCTTATGCTTTGCAATTGTTTTCCCCTCTTATTAGCTACATTTGGGGCTGTTTTTGGAGTGTAAAAAAATGGTCTTCTTGCTGGTTATTGTTATTTTGCAGGTGGTGTGTTTAGGTAATATTTTTGGGGCTCTTTTACGGTCATTCTTACGAAGTTTTACGAGCATTTTCTCGCGTAAATGCTCTGTGCCAAATTTGGTCATTAATGTTAAATTTTTTACTGTTTATAGGTGTCTTTAAGCTACGTATATATAGTCTTTGGGAAGCTTAGGATGTAAGGAACAACTTTCGTGAAGAAACCTTTGGTAATTGGATGTTCGTTGGAGAGGTATGTTAAGGCTAAGCTCCGTCCCTTCTTTTAGCACGAAATCCGGGAAGTTTCCCAAAACGTCAAATGTGATATCTTACTATATTGTTGCTAGAAAGACCTGTTGTGCAAGGCATTGGGATTGCAGCTGAGTTATTTTCATAATGGTATTAAGTTGAAATTCCATTCGATGGCTTAAACTGGAGTTTCAATATTTGTATATCATTTTGTCAATTTTCCCGGCTACCGATTCATATGTTCAGGGTGTTTCTCTTCTTGGTGTAGTGTTATTAAAATAAATGTAGAATGCAAAGGGAATATAGTATTCATAATCAATCCTTCTTCCATACAAAAGTATAAATGAAGCATTTAACAAGTAATACATTGATTTCCAATAATATCTAGCATAATGCTCCTATTTAAACTGCTAAGGCACTTAATTCTGTTTAAATACTTTCATTTACTAATTGACACGGGACTAAGTATAAGCATTATGTAAAGCACCTTTATAAACATTTTCTAAGTTAAGGTTTCACTCTAAATATTTAGTTAAGTTCCCAAACTTGTTAAAAAGACATATAAGATCCCACGAGTCATGTGTATATGCTATGACAACGATGATGATGTTATGAGAATAAGTGTACCAATGAGCCAAGATTGGATAAATGACAATGATTATGATGCTATGAGAATAAGTGTACCAATGAGCCAAGATTGGCTAAGTTCTTGCTATGGCCTACTATGTTCATTCAACCTTCATATCATACATTGCACGTTATGTATGGACTCCGAGCTATAATCGGAGGTATGGGGCCTATTTTCCCAAATGATTATATATATGTATAAGGTACAGATGGCCACAGGTTGGAAGATATGATGACGGTTAGCTACCGAAAAGGACCACCATCGCTTAGCATTTGTTTGGGTATGTCATGCATTTGCATCTATATATATGTATTCACGACATGCGGTACTCGAGCATACCATGCATATTTGATCACTAGGAGGTTGCTTATTGGGCATTAAAGCTACTTGAGATTTTGTTACAGGTGGCATTTCTATTAACCTTTTTACTACTACTTCCTGCCTTACATACTAGTACATGTTTATTCGTACTGATGTCCTTTTGCTTGGGGACGTTGCATTTTATTTCGTGCATGCAGGTTCAGGTAGGGGTTTTGATTTACCTCTCCACTAGGAGCCCCGTTTAGCTATGATTTGGTAAGCTCCACCTCTTCCTGGAGCTTTCACAGGATTCTTACTTTTTATTGTACAGTTGGGTATACCGGGGCCCTGTCCCGACAGTGTTAGTGATTCTCTTAGAGGCTATTGTAGACATGTTATTGTGGGTTGGTTCTTTTGTGCCTTTCAGTCTCCAGTCATCAGGTTGGCATGTATATATAGTGTGTGCCTATACCTCTATTGTTGCAGCCTTGTCGACTAACTAGTACTCTATCATTTTGGTTTATCTATATTGATGTACATGATTTTTTGTTGACCAAGTCATGACCTAAATGGTCCATACTTAGTGTTTCAGAGGTTATGCTGCCCGATTTTCTTCTGGTCCCTAGTTTAGTTAATTAGCATGTTTAGTGGCTTACCTGGCCAATAACGGTATCGGGTGCCAATTATGCCTCCTCTCTCTTTGGGTTGTGACACAATGTACCCTTCT
The DNA here is from genome assembly GCA_029948455.1 of Solanum rostratum. Classification (NCBI taxonomy): domain Eukaryota; kingdom Viridiplantae; phylum Streptophyta; class Magnoliopsida; order Solanales; family Solanaceae; genus Solanum; species Solanum rostratum. The sequence continues at coordinate 26,181,129 of CM057049.1, forward strand.
GACGCTGGTTCAACTATGTAGACATCTAACCAAATTGTTGCTCCAATTGCTTAATAGCCATAGAATGAGACTCAATCTTTTGATTAATGCCCGAAATCTTATATTTCATTCCCTTCAAAGTCTTATCTTGTGCGTCCGCCTTCCTTAGTAACTTATCAAACATCTTCTAACTCCTCAAACTACCAACTATAGAATCATAATTTTACGGTGGCACATACAGACCATTTTGGTACCCATCTCTGCGACCCCAACCACCATCTCTATTTTGTCCGTTGTTTCAATCAGTATCCACCTCAGTTGTTGTCCCTATTATAGTTCTGACCTTGCCTCCCTTGACCTTGGGTTCAATAGTTCTACTTAGACCCTTCGGGTTGGTCCAAAAATCCCCCATCTGATCAGTCACAAAGCATGTGTCCTCCGCATAATATGGCCCCTCATACATGGGTGCTCATGAAGGCTGATGACTGATTGTATTTACTCGTTCCTGACTCTATTTCATCAGTAACCCCACATTAGTACTAATGCTCGATAGCTCTTACATCATATCTTCATCAATCTTAGGTTGCTCTGAATTTGTACTAACTAAAAAGGAACTCTTCATCGTAGAGTTGTCCCTTGTGCACCATGCATTGTTTGTCTTTGCTACCTTCTCCAGTTGTTCAACTATAATAGGAAATAGGAAAACTAAGAATAAGCCTCTAGTTATGGTGTCAGCCACAACTTTTCAATTATCATCTAAGGCCTGATAGAAGATCTCCACCAAGGAATCATCAACAATCTTCTGGTCTAGAACACTTCTCAAGAACTTTGTGAGTTGCTCCCATGTAGTACTTATAGAATCGCCAGGCAATTGCTCGAAATTATTGATATGAACTTTCATCTGCAGTTTCTTTGACCTTGGAAAATACCTCCCTACAAAGGCTTTCTACGTTTCAGCCTAGGTGGTGATAGAACTCTATAGAAGATCTCTAAGCATAATTTCGCTTTGCCTGTTAGAGATAACGAGAAGACACGGAGCCCTATGGCACCCATGGATAGATTTTGATTTCCCATCATGCTTTCGTAGATGAAAACAACATTGTGTAGATGGTTATGAAGATCCTTTGATGGTAAGCCCATGAACAAACCTCTATTGTGCAACATCTATAATAACGCCCTCGATATGACAAGCTTAGTATACTCTGGTAAAGGAGGTAACACAATAGCTCTGATGACATCCACTGCACAAGGTAAGTATGTATGGATTTTATGCATTAGCAGCTACTTGTTGACCCTATCGTGGTGGATTCATATCTTCAGGTGGTGGTGGGTCATCGTTCTTAAGATTTCGTGCAAGGTTTGTAGGATTATTAGCTTTGTCCTAGCCATTCTTCGTAACATTTTCTGCATTGCTTGATCAAATAGAGTCAAAAGGATGTCTCGACTATGAGTACTTGGCATACACTACATGTGTATGCTGAAACAAAACAAAAACATAAAATAAGAAATATAAGTATTAACTCACAAATTACTCTAATTACACCAATCTAGAAGCAATATTCCCCAGCAATGATGCCAAAATTTTTATCAAGCCCAAAATACACCCCCAAATCAAGATATAAGAAGTTGTTATTAAAATATAGAACCTAATAATGGTTAGGGTCGATCCCAGAAGGAATAAGGCCTAAACATGGAATAATTATAAGCAATTAGAATGAATTAATCAACTTGTTTTTCAAAGGGGGGGGGGGGGTTGTAAAATGCAATAAATAAACCTAAAAAAGAATGAAACTGTCGAGTCAAAGTATTGTGAAATCAGTGAGAGAAGTAACTAGCATATTGTATTTCCCATGAATTTCTAATTCAATATGGCCAGATAATCGTAACCTTTTCTAGTGTGTAGCATGCAGAACTGGTAAGTTATGTTCACCTAACCCTTTGATCTAGGCGCTAGGCAAATTTTACCGCATGATTTGATCCATCCCTGAGGCGTTACATTACTAACCCTTACCCTGTCCTAGTACAACCATCCTTTGATCCATTCAGGTTGATTAGATGAGAGTAATCACATCGAATCCTATTTACTATCCTTTATTCCATTCATTACACCTTGATCCAGTAAGTAGAATTAGACGACTTCTAACATTGACAACCATTGAAAAGCATTCATATCGAAGAGATAATTGATAAACACATGCACACTTTCCAAGGATTATCAATTATCCAATTTTTACTTTGTTAGTTCTTTACGGTTCCCATAAACCTAGTTGTGGATTTAGCTACTCATGTTCATTGGAGATGGAGAAACCATGTTATGGAATATTATAATTAAACACTTACACTGATAAATTGAAGAACACAAAATCTGAAATCTTCATAAGAAATCACGATGTTATAGCTCGAATGTAAAGTCAAAAATAATCTCCAAGAACAAAGTAATAATTACAAGTAATGAGTTCTGGATGTTTTAACAACTCTCTTCCTCTAAAAAACCCGAAAACCTATTTATAATAAGTGGAAACCAAATCCTACACAAAATAGGAAAACCAGAATTGAGAAATCAGAGGCCTCTTTGCAGATTGCTATGCATAAAATCTGTCTTCCACATACAAACTCATCCTATTGACCATCTTTTGACTTACGGCCTGTAAGTGGTTTCATTTGTTAACTCTTTAGCAAATCTTAAAAACTCTAATCCTCAATGAACAAACAGATTTATGACCCATCACCTGACTTATGGCTATTAGGAGCCTTCGTCTGGTAACAGTTCAACACTTAAGCATATTTACTAATATTTAACATTCTAATAGGTCTATGGACCATCAAATGATTTATTGCTCGTCTGAGAACACGTATCTCCAACTTTTGAAAATTACCCTTTCACTGGATCAAACCCACGAAACCCATCCACGGCTCGTGGAATGAACTATGGCCCATAGAAAGCCTCGTACATCATAAAAAATCTACAATTTGCATAACTTGGCCTAAAATAATCCTGATTCCTAAAACATGAACACAAAAATACATGAAACCTACTAATATCACTTTGAGAATACACAAAATTCTAAGTTTAAAGTATCAAAAGTGTCGTACTTTGGTGGAACATCATTTGACATTATCAGGCAGCTTTGTATTTATATTTTTATATCACATTAGTTGTTCTTGTACTCATGACTCATGCCGCAACAATGAATCAGGCACTGCTTGGGAGGCACCCAAAGAACTCTGGCGCTTAGGCACCCAGGTATGTATATTTGACCCCTTATGTTCTAGTTTGTTTTAATTTTTGAATTGGGAACAATGCAAATCTTTTTCAATAGGGTGTGGGTCGTTATGGGCCTCAATGAAGTCTGAGTAGCTTATGGTCCATAGCTACCCCAATTTTTGATCTTGGGGTTTTCTTGCCTATGTAGTACTTCCCTCTGGATACTCAATTTCTATTGAACTGGCATGTTTAGGATGTTTAGACAATATGTGTAACATATAGTACCAATACTTGTGGCATATAGCATGTTTTTATGTTTTGTTTGAAAAAATGGTGCCCACGAAAAATTTTGATTAGTAGTAAGATAGTAACCATGCATGTTTAGGTGATTGACAATATCTGTTCTGATAAGTAAGGCTAAATTGAGATGAGAAGTGTGATCTGAGATTCTTTTCTTGATAATTTAAGTGCCATGTGAGTGTGAGTTTTATTTGATAAATTCATGTGTTTTGTGCTAATTTAGAAATTGAATGGTTACTCTAAGTTATATTGTAGATTAGCTGGATTAGAAAGTGCTAATTTAGAAATTGAATGGTTACTCTAAGTTATATTGTAGATTAGTTGGATTAGGAAGGGATCTTAGGCCATTGTTCTTAAATAGTCCACTTTATCCTAAAAATAACCAACCAAATCGATGATATATCCTTTATTCCTAATGTTTGAGCCTAACATGTATCTATTCTTTTAAAACACCTGATTAACCCAACCTTATCTAGTGGAAAATCCTAACTTTGGCACTGGTCCTTCCTTGAACATTGTGTACCTTGACTGAGGGAAAAATCCTAAGATGAGGGTGACTACATAAAGTGGCCCTGGTTTTGAGTATGATAGTATGTACCTCAACATAGGCTGAAAGCCTAAGTTGAGGGTGGCTAGTGTAAGGGTAAAACACAAAAATAAGGGAGGTAAGTAAGGAATACAACGGAAAAGGAGAAAGAACGCGTACTGCATGCATGAAATCGAAAGACACCTTAATTGAGATCTATAAAGGTAGAATGAAGTGTAAAAACAAGGCAAAAAGCTAAAAAAAATTAAAAGGAAGCATCCAAAAAATCTTGAACGACGAAAAAGGTATAAATAAAAGGGTTGGTAGGGCGAAAGTGTAGAAAAAAATGAAGTTTCAAGGAGGGCCTTTAGTCACTATTTTTCCAAAATATCATACCAAAACCCCCTAAACCTACATTACTAACCTAGAAAGTCCTAGAGTGATCCTAGTCCAATTAGTTGAAGGTCTGAGTCATGAGTATAAGGGAACGTTTCTGTTATTAGTCATTATGAATTAATATCTGTTGTGAGTGTGAGTGAGTTTGCACAGTCCCAATACTAAAACATGGAAATATGATTGAGTGTCAAATATGAGACTTCGTTTTGTGAGGGCACTTGCATTACATTATTCGCATTAGACTTGTTCAGTAATTATGGATTGTTGATAATACCTTGCATGTCATTGTTGTATTGTCGCATGCACTAGTTTGCATTAGTTTGCTAAATATCTATCTAATCCTTTTTTGAAGAGTTGGTATGGGTAGCTGAGTCTGTGATGTATGTCATTGAGTTGAGGTCTATGTGTGAGTGTATTGTCTATATAGATTAAGTCCGTCGCATGAGGACGAGCAACAATTTTAAGTTGAGGGTGTTGATGTGCTGCCAAAATACAACACTTTTGATACTTAAAACATAGGATTTTGTGTGTTCTCAATGCGATTTTAGTTGTTTTTATGTGCTTTTATGTTTATGTTTGCAGGATTACAGGTTGGCCAATGATTTTGGGAAAAGTTACAGAGTTGCTGCTATACGAGACACCTTACAAGCCGTATACCATTCTATGAGCCGTAAGGTTATTTCGTGAGGAATTCAAGTGAGGGGTCAAGTTTCTGAAGTTACTTTGACGAACATGCAGACGTGCTGTAAATTAACGTATGAATCGTAGAAGAGGTTTCGTGCCCTGAGGATCATTCAATGAAGACTTTCTGAAGTTCATCAGATGAAACTCTCTTTAGGGGTTGTAAACTATTCTACGAGTAGTAAATGGATGTCATAAAGGAGAAGTCCAATTTTTCAGCGACAATGTACGGGACTCCGATTATGGGTCGTGAACTTCATTATGGGCCGTAAAGTGCTTTCTTTGAGTTTCCAACCAGTTTTCCTAATTTGTTTAGAACTTGTTTTTAATTATTATGAATAGGTATTTTAGGTTACTTTTTAGGAGACAACTAGTTTATGACAGATTCACTTAGTTTTAGGTTAGTGCTTAAAGAATTCAATAGTCTTGGAGAGAAAATTGCGAGAGAGTCTTTGAAAACACTTGTGGTTTAGTTCAATCTTCAAGCTTGTGATTTTCATTGACAGGATTTGCTTGTTCTTAATTCAGTTTTGTAAGTGTTTAATTATGTCTTATTAATTCATAATCTTTTCATCTACACAAAGTATGAGTAGCTAAATCCATAACTATGGTTGTGCGAACCATAAAGAATGAACAAAGTAATACCGGATAATTCATGATTCTTGGAAGGTGTATATGCATGTATTAATTAACTCTCTTCATTTTGCATGTTTTCTGACGGTGGCCAACATTAGAACCCGCCTGGTGTAACTGACTGGACCAAGGTAGTAATGAATAGGAAAGAGATTAATTAACATGATTTGATTGATGTGTTCTCGTCTATTCAACCAAATTGGGCCAAGGGGAGGTTGTATTGAGACTTATAAGTAATGGTTAGTAATGCACATTATGGAGATGGGCCAAGTCGCATAGTGTAATGTGCCTCTCACCTTTGACCAAAAGGCTTGGTGAACTTAAATTACCGTTCTTCTTTCTATACACTAGAAAAGAATTAGGTTATCCAGTGATACTGAGTTGGGGAATCATGGGGAGCACAATACCCTAGTTGCTCTCCTTTATTGATATTTCTCTTGTGTTTGTTAGTTAGCTTATTTTTCTCATTGATTTTTGCAACCCCCCCCCCCTCTTTTTGGGAATTGAGTTGATTAACTACTTGGATTGCTTGTTGGTGAATTTTCCCTGAGTCTACGTATTCCCTAGGGTTTGACCCTAACGTTGGTTTGGTTTTATTTTTTGATAGCGACCATTTTATCCTCTAAAAAGGAGGTGTAACTTTGGCGACATCAACGAGAAGAGAGTTTCAAAGACAAGGTCATCAGGGTCGGGCAATTCATGCAACAATCCTTGCATCAGACAACATTAATAGGTTTAGGCCTACTCAAACAGGCCGTGATAGCTCTTCTAGTGCAGCCAGGTGCGGTGGCTTTTCAGAGTAAAAATCTCAAGGGTGAGATACTTGAGCTTTCTATGTTTGTGATGAAGTTGGGCACTTAGCCAATTGTTGTCCATATCGTGCACCTTCTACCCAGGCGTCAGGGTCTCAGCCAGCCCATCTAGCCTCAACACCATCCCCTAAGGTCAACTTTGAGGGCATGAGGGGTAGTACTAGAGGGGTTTATGGCCTAATGAGAGGTGGAGCTCGTGGAGTCCCACAGGCTAGTAGTGGGCATAGAGTATGTTATGCTATTCCAGATAGAGCCAAGACAGAGGCCTCAAATGTGGTTATCACAGGTATAATTCTAGTATGCCACTGTTTTGCTTCAATTTTATTTGATCCAGGCTATACTTATTCATATGTATGAGCCTATTTTTCCATGAATCTTGATATTATGTCTGGGCCTCTTACCATGCCTATTGTGTTTCTACCTCGGTAGGTGAATCTTTGGTGGTAAATCAGGTGTATTGGGGTTGCATTGTGACTTTTATAAGGAGAGATCCTATCGCTGACTTGATATTTCTTTGAAGTGATATTGGGTATGGATTAATTGTCACCTCATCATGCTATTCTTAATTGTCATGCGAAGACAATAACTTTATCATGTATGGATTTTCCTCAGTTAATGTGGACTAGCATAACTAGTTCCTACACCAAAGGGGTGATTTCTTATATGCATGACTGTAGATTGATGGATAAGGGATGCTAATCATATTTGGCTCATGTTTGGGCCTGTTGTTAGGAGTCACCATCATTGAAGGCCACCTGAGTTGTGAGGGAGTTTATGGATGTATTTTTGACTAATTTGTTAGGTATCCCTCCAGACCGTGATATTGATTTTGCTATTGACTTAGAGAAGCGCACTAAGGCCATTTCTTTTTCACCCTATCAAATGGCTCCAGCTGAGTTGAAGGAATAATTAGAGGATTTGTTGAAGAAAGGTGTCACGACCCGAGGTCGGGGCCTAGATGTGACACCGTGAAGGGGGACCGGAGAGTCCCCAAACAAGCATCAAAATTTGATCATCTACGAAGCTTAATTCAAGAGCTTTCAAAGACAAGTAATTTAACTAACGAAAATTCAAATCCCCAAAAGAGAATTTCTTATAAGTTAAGCAAAATAACAAGGTTTTTACAAAACACCCAACATATGCCTCTAGTTAAGGAACGGGGGCCAGGACAAGTTCCGGGCTCACCCTCAACAAAATATATACATAAGGAATACAAGAACAAAAGCTCGCCCTCGAAAGATGGGACTCATGGCAAAAATATCTTGTAAGGAGGACTATTCATCCGGTGACTGGTACTCAAACTGCTCGGTCCCTACATGGTAAAATCTTGTAGGCATAGAGTATGCGTTAGTACGTTTGAATGTACTAAGTATGTGGGCATGCAATGCATATGACTTACCGAACCTGCATATCAATGGTAGATGACAAGGGCACATAATATACAAGGATCATATAAGCAAAGGAATTTAGAATACAAGATGCCATTGAAGGCGAAATGCCTGCAATGCGATAATGCTCCTATATATATAATGGGGATGGACTATAACCAACAAACCAAATCCATGCCAGCTATTACACGAATTGGACCGATTGGGACCTCCCACCGGTAGGGAGAAAATTACTTGCCAAGGGTAATCTACATCACACCTTACGGAACACACCATTTCGAGAATGGTCACCTTCCTTACGGGACCCCCATTTCGGAAGGATTTACAGAATCATATCAAGACATGTCATATCAAAAACAGAATAGATGAATATCATCCGTCCCTATGTTAGCACATAGTTTAAGGAAAGGGAGAGGGACCTTGGGGATATCCCTAACTCCCCTAATCCATCGGTGCTAAGTCTTACACATCCCACAAGAATACTTATATATATATGTATACATATGCTTTCAAGAGAGTCAAATATCCATTTCCAGACGTTAAATGCACATGTAGGCTCAAATGCCAAATCACAAGATCAAGATCACATGGTTCATGCAAGGAATAACTCATCTACCTATACAAGATGGTGCAAGCACCCAAGATGCTCCAAGAGCCAAGTACAAGATGATGTAAACACCTAAGACGCTCCAAGAGCCATAAATCGTAGACATACCAGTGATCACCTTCTTGTCAAATCCCATGTCTTACCAAAAATCATCTCATAATTCCCTTTTAGGACAAAATTGGGCTTAATCCCACATTTCCAAAATTTCCATGTACCAATGTCATGAGTATGATGCAATGCACAATGTAGGGATGGCATGGGTAATGCAGAGTATATATAAAATTAGCAATATAATGTAAAGGCTAGGAAATCCATAATAAAATCAGTAGAAAATGGTAGTAAATATCACCCATGCATAATAACATCTTTAAAGGGACATACATGTTCATAGTTTCATAATTCAAGTAGTTCATTATAATAAAACTTAACATAACTCAAAATTCGAAATATTGTGCAACACATGCATTGTTCAAAGGTACCAAGACAAAGTAATAAAATTCACATTTTAAGTAGATAGTTTCATAAATTAGTTTGAAAGGAACTTTGGGTCTTCTTGGTTGTAAGAGATCAAGAATAAAAACCCACATACCTGATTTGAAGACAACACTTGAGAAGAAATGGACTTCAAATTGTGAGTCTTGCCTTGACAAATCCTAGTGAGAGGTTGGAGAGCTTGAATAAGTGATTTCTTAGATAGAGGGGTGAAATGGCTGAAATTTGGTGAAGTTCAGCTCATATAGAGAGTTTAGGAGGGGTGGGAAATGACAAAAGTTTTGTTTGGGACACCCAATATTTCAAAAATGCCATTAATGAAACGGACCTGAGGCAAGATTTTGTAGCACCTCACGGACCGGTACACGGACCGTTTATAGTCACACGGTTCGTGACCATTTCCGTGTACAGGTAACCCTCCACACTGCACATTTAAACGGAAGCCCACACGGACCGTCCAAGGTCATACGGGTCGTGACTTGGTCCGTTTACCCTCCACTTTCCTAGGTGTCACTCTACAGGAGGCCACACGGTCCGTGTGACTTTACACGGGCCGTGACTTGGTCCGTTTACCCTCCACTTTCCTAGGTGTCACTCCGCGGCAAGCCACACGGTCCGTGTGACTTCACACGGGCCGTGTAGGCCCTTTCGTGAGGTGATGCCTTGCAGAATTTCTGTGCAAGTTTTGTGGACCTCAAAGTGACGTCAATGATCCGGGGCCTTTCATCATCTCCCCCTTGGGAACATTTGTCCCCGAATGTGCAAGAACAAGGCTTGAAAAGTTAGAGTTAAGTCCAGATACATCCGACACAGAGCACAACGCACAACTCAACTTAAAATAAAAGGTTTGTACCAAAAGCTTTTTATGCCACAAATCAAATTATAGTTCAAGACCAAAGCTCATGTCAAGAGTGCATCCAACTCATTTTTAAAGAAAGGAAAGTCCTTTACTGTACACATATGCATGTCATGTCATGAGACTCAAGAAGAGAAGAAATGACACGAATAGATAAGGAAGATTCCTAGTACCTTAGGCTTGAGTAGATTGGAAAAGATGGGGGTATCGCTTCATCATGCCCAACTCCACCTCCCAAGTAGCGCTCTCCACTAGTTGATTTCTCCAAAGTACCTTTACTGAAGCCACATCCTTGTTTCGAAGCCGTTTTACTTGCCTATCCAAGATTGCCACCGGCACCTCCTCATAAGTCAAGTTTTCCTCGACCTCAATTCCTTCCAAAGGCACAATGGTGCTAGGATTACCAATTAATTTTCTCAACATAGATACATGGAAGACCGGATGAATGCAACCCAAATCCGGAGTTAACTCCAACTTATAAGCCACACCTCCAATCCGCTCAACAATTTCGTAAGGACCAACATACCGGGGGCTTAGCTTGCCCTTTTTGCCGAAATGCATTACGCCCTTCATAGGAGAGACTTTCACATAAACCCAATCCCGACATGAAATTCGAGGTCCCTTGTCCTACTGTCCGAATAGGACTTTTGACGACTTTAGGCTATTTTGAATCTCTCCCTAATCACTTTTACCTTCTCTATAGCATCCAACACCAAATCCAGGCCAACTAAAGCCATCTCACCCATTTCACACCATCCCACCAGGGACCTACACCTCCTCCCATACAAGGCTTTAAATGGCGCCATACCAATGCTAGCATGGAAGCTATTATTATAAGCAAACTTGATGAGTGGAAGATGGTCATCCCAATTCCCCTTAAACTCCAACACACATGCCCTCAACATATCCTCCAAGGTTTGAATAGTCCTCTCCGCTTGGCCATCAGTTTGAGGATGAAAAGTGGAACTCAACTTAATTTTGGTCCCAAGGCCCTTCATAAAAGATTCCAAAAAGTTGGAAGTGAATTGAGCACCACGATCCGATATGATGGATCTAGGTACACCATGCAACCCCACCAACTCCTGAATATACAACCTTGCGTAGTCCTCGGCACTGTAGGTAGTCTTGACTGGTAGAGAGTCCGAATTCGTCATCCGATCCACAACAACCTAAATGGAGTCGAATTGCCTTCAGGTCCGAGGCAATCCAACCACAAAGTCCATATTCACATCCTCCCATTTCCATGTGGGAATTTCAATGTCTTGGGCCAAACCACCAGGCCTTTGGTGTTCTACCATCACCTGCTGACAACTCGGGCATTCAGATACGAACTTAGCAATATCCCTCTTCATACCATGCCACCAGTACACCTCTATCAAATCCCGGTACATCTTGGTAAACCCCGGGTGAATAGAGTAACGAGAGTTATAAGCCTCACTCATAATTACCTTCTTAAGGTCATCCATGTTGGGAACACATAGTCGGTTATGATATCGGAGTACACCATCTCCTCCTTGGGAGAATGCCTCGATCTCCTTTGCAAAAACCAACTTCTTCAACTCACATAACGACGGATCTAGATCTTGCTTAGCTTTCACCTCATTCACCACAGAAGATTCTGCCCCATTCTGAACCCAAATACCACCCTTGCTAGTATCAGTCAACCTAACACCCAACCTAGCCAGCCGGTAACATCCCTTGCCAACTCCTTTTTTGCATTTTCAACATGCGCCACACTCCCCATAGACAACCTGCTGAGAGCGTCGGCTACAATATGGGTCTTGCCCCGATGATACAGCACACTCATGTCGTAATCTTTCAGAAAATCCAACCACCTCCTTTGCCTGAGGTTAAGATCCCTTTGGTTGAAAACATACTGCAAACTCTTGTGATCGGTAAATACATCAACATGGACCCTGTAAAAATAATGCCTCAAAATTTTCAAAGCAAATACCACCGCTGCTAATTCAAGGTCATATGTGGGATAGTTTCGTTCATGTACCTTCAACTGTCTTGATGCATACGCTATCACCTTACCATTCTGCATAAGCGCACAACCCAATCCAATCTGCGAGGCATCGCAATACACTACAAACCCTTCTGAGCCATTTGGCAAGGTCAAAACGGGAGCCGACGTAAGCTAGTCTTTCAAGGTTTGGAAACTTCTCTCGTATCCATCCGACCATATAAACTTAGCCTGCTTCTGGGTCAACTTGGTCAATGGAGATGCAATGGATGTGAAACCTTCCACGAACCTTCTGTAGTACCCGGCCAACCCGAGAAAACTGCAGATATCTGAAGGAGTCAACAGTCTAGGCCAATTTTTCACAGCCTCCGTTTTCCTAGGATCCACCTTTATACCATCCCCGGACACTACATGCCCAAGGAAGGACACTTCGCCCAACCAGAATTTACACTTGCTAAACTTAGCATACAACTTCGTTTCCCTTAGAGTTCGGAGGGCCATCCTCAAATGATTCCCGTGCTCCTGTTCACTTTGGGAGTAAATGAGAATATCGTCAATAAAGACTACTACGAAGCTTTCCAGGAATGGTTTAAACACTCTATTAATCAAGTCCATAAATACAGCCGGAGCATTAGTCAAGCCGAACGACATCACCACAAATTCAAAATGCCCATACCTCGTTCGAAAAGCTATTTTTGGGATGTCACGTTCCCATACCTTCAACTGATGATACCCGGAACGGAAATCAATTTTTGAGAAGTGAGTGGCACCTTGAAGCTGGTCAAATAAATCATCGATCCTTGGCAACGGGTACTTGTTCTTAATAGTCACCTTATTCAGTTGCCTGTAATCAATACACATATGGAGAGACCCATCCTTCTTCCTGACAAAAAACACAGGAGCACCCCATGGTGATGTACTAGGCCGGATAAAACCCTTCTCTAATAAGTCCTTTAATTGCTCCTTTAACTCTTTCAATTCTACAGGGGCCATCCGATACGGAGAGCTAGAAATAGGCTGAGTATCTGGAAGAAGATCTATGCCAAAGTCTATCTCTCTATCCGAAGGAATGCCCGGTAAGTCTTTGGGAAATACATCCGAAAATTCATTCACCACAGGAACCGACTCGAGGGTAGGCACCTCAAAATTTGTATCCCTGCCCTCACCATATGGTAAAAGCACCCCTTAGAAATCATTCTTCACGCCTTGAGGTAGGAAATAAACATACCTTTAATAGAGGAATCACCACCCTTCCATTCAAGGGCTGGCTCACCGGGAGGTTGGAACTGGACCTTCCGGGTTCTACAATCTATGGAAGCATAAGATGCATGCAGCCAATCCATCCCAAGAATCATATCAAAATCAAACATCTCAAGTTCCACAAGATCACATGGAAATATTTTATGCAACACAACAATAGGGCACCTGTGATAGACTCTATGAGCAACAATAGATTCACCCACGGGGGTGTAGATCGAGAAAGGCTCCCTTAGAATCTGGGGTTTCAAATCGAACTTAACAGCCAACAGTGGAGTCACAAATGACAAGTTTGCACCTGGGTCAAGCAAAACATAAGCATCAAAATCAAAGACTTTTAACATACCAGTCACGACATCTGGAGCTTCCTCGACATCCTAGCGAGCATGGAGTGCATAGAACCTGTTGTTTCTCGAGGCAACACCTTGGGGACCTCTCTGCTGACCCTGCCCGCCTTGGGCTACCTGACCTCAGCCTCCGCGTGCACTTCTACGGCAATAAGCAACCTTATGGTCCTTACTTACACATCCGAAGCAAAGTCCCAAATCCCTTCGGCAAGCACCTGTGTAGGGCTTCCCACACCTGTCACACGAGATATATCCTAGTCCGCCACCTGTCGGTACCCCAGGAGGGGGTGCCCAAGCATTGGCCACCCGAGCTCCCGAACCTTGGCCCTGCTTGAAGCAACCAAAACTAACATTCTTAGCATCGGAGAACCTACCATCAAAGCGGGCTCTCTTGGGATCGTGTGCTCTTTTCTCTTTGAGTTTCTCCCCTTCAATTTGCTCATCATACACCATGAATCTGGCAATATCCATGTCCGTAATTAGCATAGCAGTTCGACATTCTTTCGCCAATGAGTCAGAAATACCCAAAACAAATTTGTGCATCTGTGCACGGGGATCGGCCACTAGGGACGGAGCATATTTGGAAACCTTGGTAAACTTGAGGCCATAGTCCATCACACTCTTGCTCCCCTACTTAAGGTTAATAAACTCGGTCATTTTGGCCTCCCTCACCTCAAGTGGAAAGAAGCGATCGAGGAAGGCAAATTTGAACTCTTCCTATTTGATATTACCATCGCAAACCCTCTCCATAGCCCACTGTGCATACCATACCTGAGCTACATCCTTCAGCTGGTAAGCAGCCAATCCAGCTTTTTCCTCGGAAGAAACACCCATAATGTGCAGTATTTTTGAGATTTCATCAATGAACTCTTGAGCATCCTCATCAACGCTTGACCCGTAGAACTCCGGAGGATTCATCCGGGTGAAGTCCCTCACAATAGAAGCGGGTGTAGGGTCCCGTGGCAAATTGGCTTGCCTTGCCTGAGCAGTCACCACCTGTGCAAGCATGGCAAAAGCAGTACAGAATTCACCATTAGAGATAAGCTCCTTCATAGGCTCGTGAGGGGCCTGATCTTCAACTGCTAGAGCCGGCCTAGGTAGTGGAGGTCTTCCTCGAGGTATTTACTGAAAGGGATTAGCGACACTAGTAAGTAAGGAAATTCATAAACCAGTCACAACACAATACACGACATGAAGAAGGAAGGAATTTCTAACGTCTTCGTAGCCTCCCACTCACAGGTATGGTGCACTTCACACCCATGAATAGGACTCTACTCAACGCGGCATGTCGAGCTCCGAGAACCCTTATAAGCCTAGGGCTCTGATACCACCTTTTGTCACGACCCGGGGTCAGGGCCTAGATGTGACATGGCGAATGGGGACCTGAGAGTCCCCAAAAAAGCCTCAAAATTTGATCATCTATGAAGCTTAATTTTACGAGCTTTTAAAGAAAAGTAATTTAACTAACAGAAATTCAAGTCCCAAAAAGAGCATTTCTTATAAGTTAAGCAAAATAACAAGGGTTTTACAAAAGAAATTTTTACACAAATAACAACTTTCACCCCCAAAATTACACTTTAAAATTTATTTATCAAAATACCAAAAAAAACACACTCTTTTTCATTTTCCAACACTATTATATCATACCACACACCACAATAATCACACTCAAAACACTCTCTCTCCTAAATTTGTAAATAAAGTTGGTATTTTATATGGTATTTTTCAATGATTCGGTAGGGGCATGTAATTTTTATCCAAAAACTTGGTATTTTTGAAAACTCCCCTTTACAAAACACCCAACATATGCCTCTAGTTAAGGAACGGGGGCTAGGACATGTTCCGGGCTCACCCTCAACAAAATATATACATAAGGAACACAAGAAAAAAAGCTCTCCCTCAGAAGATAGGGCTCACCGCAAAAATATCTTGTAAGGAGAACTATTTGTCCGACAACTGGTACTGAAACTGCTCGGTCCCTACATGGTAAAATCATATAGGCATAGAGTATGTGTTACTACGTTTGAATGTACTATGTATGCGGGCATAAAATGCATATGACTTACCGAACCTGCATATCAATGGTAGATGACAAGGACACATAATATACAAGGAACATATAAGCAAAGGAATTTAGTATATAAGATGCCCTAGAATGCATGATTCCTGCTATACGATAATGCTCCTACATATATAACGGGGATGGACTATAACAGACAAACCAAATTCATGCGAGCTATTATACGAATTGGATCGATTGGGACCTCCCATCGGTAGGGAGAAGATTACTTGCCAAGGGTAATCTACATCACACCTTACGGAACACACCATTTCGGGGAGGGTCACCTTCCTTACGGGACCCCCATGTCGGAAGGATTTACAGAATCATATCAAGACATGTCATATTGATAAACAAAATCGATGACTATCATTCGTCCCTATGTTGGCACATAGTTCAAGGAAAGGGAGAGGGACCTTGGGGATATCCCTAACGCGCCTAATCCATCGGTGCTAAGTCTTACACATCCCACAAGAATACTTATATATATATATATATAGATAGATAGATAGATAGATAGATAGATAGATAGATAGATAGATAGATACACATATGCTTTCAAGAGAGTCAAATATCCATTTCCAAACGTTAAATGCACATGTAGGCTCAAATGTCAAATCACAAGATCAAGATCACATGGTTCATGCAAGGAATAGCTCATCTACATATACAAGATGGTGCAAGCACCCAAGATGCTCCAAGAGCCAAATACAAGATGGTGTAAACACCCTAGATGCTCCAAGAGCCATAAATCATAGACATACCAGTGATCACCTTCTTGTCCAATCCCATGTCTTACCAAAAATCATCTCATAATTTCCTTTTAGGGCAAAATTGGGCTTAATCCCATATTTCCAAAATTTCCATGTACCAATGTCATGAATATGATGCAATGCACAATGTAGGGATGGCATGGGTAATGTAGAGTATATCTAAAATTAGCAATATAATGTAAAGACTAGGAAATCCATAATAAAATCACTAGAAAATGGTAGTAAATATCACCCATGCATAATAACATCTTTAAAGGGACATGCATGTTCATAGTTTCATAATCCAAGTAGTTAATCATAATAAAACTTAACATAACTCAAAATTCAAAATATTGTACAACACATGCATTGTTCAAAGGTACCAAGATCAAGTGGTAAAATTCACATTTTAAGTAGACAATTTCATAAATTAGTTTGAAAGGAACTTTGGGTCTTCTTGGTTGAAAGAGACCAAGAATCAAAACCCACACACCTGATTTGAAGACAACACTTGAGGAGAAATGGACTTCAAAAATTGTGAGTCTTGCCTTAACAAATCCTAGTGAGAGATTAGAGAGCTTGAAGGAGTGATTTCTTAGAGAGAGGGGTGAAATGAAAGAAATGGCTGAAATTCGGTGAAGTTTAGCTTATATAGGGAGTTTAGGATAGGTGGGAAATGACAAAATATTCGTTTGGGACACCTAATATTTCAAAAATGCCATTAATGAAACGGACCTGAAATTGGTCCGTCAGGAGCACACGGTCGGGTAGACGGTCCGTGTAGTGTCACACAGACCGTTTAATGTGCCGTGGCCCTGGACTTAAAACTTTCAGAGGCAAGATTTTTTAGCATCTCACGGACCAGTACACGGACTGTTTATTATCACACGGTCCGTGACCCTGTCCGTGTACAGGTAACTCTCCGCACTGCACATTTAAATGGAAGGCCACACGGACCTTCCAAGGTCACACGAGTCGTGACTTGATCCATTTACCCTCCATTTTCCCAGGTGTGACTCCACGGGAGGCCACACGGTCCGTGTGACTTCACACGAGCCGTGACATGGTCCGTTTACCCTCTAATTTTCCACGGTCACTCCACGGGAGGCCACACGGTCTGTGTGACTTCACACAGGCCGTGTAGGCCCTTCCGTGAGGTGATGCTTGGCAGAAGTTCTAGGCAAGCTTTGTGGACCTCAAAGTGACGTCAATGATCTAGGGCCTTTCAAAAAGATTTATCTGTCTGAGTGTATCTCCTTGGGTTGTCCTTTTTTTGTTACAGAAGAAGGATAGCACTACGTGTATGCTTATTGATTTTCGTCAGCTGAACAAAGTGACCATTTAGAAAAAATTATTCTTTGCCTCACATTAATGATCTATTTGACCAGTTGCAGGAGGCATTGATGTTTTCCAAGATTGATTTGAGGGCAAACTACCACCAATTTAGGGTTCAGGAGTCTAACATCCCGAAGATAGCCTTCTGGACCCGTTATAGTTATTATGAGGTCATGTTTATGTCCTCTGGGTTGACCAATTCCCTAGCCATTTTTATGGGGTTGATGAACCGGGTGTTTAAGCCATATTTGAATATTTTTATGATAGTGTTTATTGATAACATCTTGGTTTACTCCAAGAGCGAGTCCAACCATGTTCAACACTTGAGGATTGTACTTTAGAGATTAAGGGAGGAAAGTTATATGCCAAGTTCTCAAAATATGAGTTTTGTCTTGAGTCTGTGGCTTTCCTTGTGCATGTGGTGATAAAGGATTGTATTGTTGTGGATCTGACAAGGTATCGGTAGATCATGAGTGGGCTAGGCCCATATATATTAGTGAGATATAGAGTTTTATTTGTTTGGTGGGGGTATTATTAGCGTTTCGTGCAAGGATTCTCTTCTATAGTAACCCCATTGACTAGATTTATTCAAAAATATGTGTATTTCAGTGGTTGGAAGAGTGTGAGGTGTGGTTTTAAAAGCTCAATGATTTATTGACTTCAACACCTATTCTTGTTTTGCCATAGGAGAGAGTGTTATTATGGTGCATTGTGATGCTTTTGGAGTGGGTTTGGGTGGTGTATTGATGCAAAGGTGGAAGGTGATAGCATATGCCTCTAGACAGTTGAAGGTACATGGGAGGAATTACCCTACCCTTGATTTAGAGTTGGCTGCAATAGTATTTGTATTGAAGTTATGGCGGCATTATTGTTATGGGGTGTATTGTGAGATATTTACCGATCACCAGAGTCTCAAATACATCTTTTCTCAACCTAATTTGAACTTGAGACAATGTAGGTGGTTGGAGTTGCTAAAAGACTATGATACCTCCATCTTATATCAACTAGGGAAAGAAAATATAATGGCAGCTGCTTTAAGCTGGAAGGTCTCTAGTATGGGGAGTTTGGCATTCTTTAGGGCTGAGGAGATTCTCATAGCTTTGGAGGTTCAGTCACTTGCTAACCAGCTGGTTCGGTTGGATATTTCCCCTCACTAGAGTATTCTAGCCTTTATGGAAGCTAGATTTTCATTACTTGATTTTGTATGTGCTACCGGTTTGATGATCCTAGATTATGCTTGATTTGTGATAAGGTATTAAAGGTTGAAGCGAAATCCGCTACTATTGCTTCTGGGGGTATATTGAGGATTAATGGTCGACTTTGTATGCTTATGGTAGGAGATTGGGTGAGACTGATATTAGAGGAAGCTCCTTAGATATTCGATCCATCCGGGTGTGGCAATGATGTATCATGATCAAAAACAACATTATTGGTGGTTTAGGATGAGGAGAGACATAGCTGAGTTTGTGGCAAAGTGCTTGAACTATCAACAAGTCAAGTATGAATACCAAAGGCTAGGGGGTTCGATGCAAAGATTTCCTATCCTCGAGTGGAAATGAGAGAGTATCACGATGGATTTTGTGACTGGTACCTATGGTTTGGGTAAGTTTGATTCAGCTTGGGTGATAGTGGATCGATTGACCAAGTCTGCTAACTTCTTACCGGTGAAGACTAGTTATTGTGTGAAGCAGTTGGCCAAGTTATACACCTGGGATATTGTAAGATTGCATTGGGTGACAATGTCTTTATTGTCGGACAGAGGATATTTGTACACTTCCCATTTTTGGAATGCTTTACACCGTGGTTTGGGTCCTCGGTTGGATTTGAATTTAACCTTCCACCCTCAAACTGATGGACAATCCGAGCGCACCATTCAGTTGTTGGAGGACATGTTTTGGCCTATTTTATAGATTTTAGGTCCTCATAGTATCAACATCTACCATTGGGGAAGTTCGTATATAACAACAATTATCGCTCCTGCATTCAAATGGCTTCATTTGAGTCTTTGTATAGCCAAAGGTATAGATCGCCAATCAAATGGTTTGATTCAATATCAGCTGAGGTGTTGAGTGTTGATTCTTTTAGAGATGACAAGGACTAGGACGGGCTAATTCAGGATAGATTATTGAAAGCCCAGAGCCACCAGAAGTGTTATGCTCACAAGAGGATGAGGGCTTTTGAATTTATGGTTGGTGATAGGGTGTGGCTAAGGGTATCATCCCTGAAGGGTGTGATAAGATTTGGGAAGAAGGGTAAGCTCAGTCCTAGATTTATCGACCCGTTTATGATTTTGAGGAGAGTAGGTTATGTGCTGTCAAAATACAACACTTTTAATTCTTAAAACTTGAAACTTTGTGTGTTTTGGGTGTGATAAGATTTGGAAAGAAGGGTAAGCTCAGTCCTAGATTTATCGACCCGTTTAAGATTTTGAGGAGAGTAGGTTATGTGTTGTCAAAATACAACACTTTTTAATTCTTAAAACTTGAAACTTTGTGTGTTTTCATAGTGATATTAGTAGATTTGATGCGTTTTTATGTTTGTTTTGCAGGATTACAGGGTTGGCATGATTTTTGGGCTAAGTGTGCAGAAATTGCAGAAGTTGAGGTTTTTCGATACCCTTCATGGGCCGTAGAAGTTTCCACGGGCCGTAAAGTTTGTTTCGTACCAAAATCAAGTGAAGGATGATTTTCTGAAGTTGAGTTCACAACCGTATAGATGAGCCATAAAAGTGTCTACGAGTCGTAGACTTGGTGTCATACCCTGAGGATCAGAAAGCGGGGAGTTGTTAAACAATCATCAAACAAAACCCTCCACAGGGCGTAAAACTTTATATGACCCGTAGATGGGTCTGGTAGAAATCATCCCCAGAATTGCTAAAGTAATCCACAAATCCCCAACTACGGGGCATAAAACATTATACGGCCCGTAGAAGTGTCCGTAGAGCCTACTGACCAAGTTTTCCTATTTTGTTTTGCTTTTGTATTTTAAATACTATAAATAGATTTTTAGGTTTTGTTCGTAAGAAACAGGAGAGAGCAATACAAAACTTTAGAGAAAGTTTATGAGACACTTGTGAAACATTATTTTGTGTGCTTTAATTCAATCTTGTGATTCTTGGAGAAGAGCTTTGATTTATTTTTCTTAATTCTATTGTGTAAGTGCTTAATTATGTTATTCAATACCATGATTCTTGCATCTACAATTATAATGAGTAGCTAAATCCACAATTAGGATTGTGGGAACCATGAAGAACTAACAAGGTAAAACCAGATAACTGTAATTCTAGAAAAGTGTGCATGCATGTATTAATTAATCCTCTTTGGTTTGAATGTTTTTTAACGGTGGCTGACGTTATAACTCACCTAGTGTTACTAAATGCAACATAGTAGTAATGAATAGGAAAAGAGATTAATTAACAGGATTCGATTGATGTTTCTCGTCTAATCAACCAAACTGGATCAAGGGGAGGTTGTACTGGAACAAAAGAAAAGGGTAAGTAATGTCACACTACGAGGATGGATCAAATCACGTAGTGAAATTTACCTCTTGGATGGATCAAAGGGTTTGGTAAACTTAACTTACCATTTTGTATGCTACACATTAGAAAAGAATTTTATTATTTGGTAATACCAAGTTAGGTAATCATGGGGAACACAATACCCTAGTTACTCTTCATATTGATTTCACACTTGTTTTCGAACCCACAATACGTAGATTTAGGAGAATTTAATTATGCAATTTGAGTGATTAACCTACTTATCTCCCAAAGGGGGGGTTTTCAATAACAAGTAGAAAAGTAAACCTAACACATACAAGAGTTTAACCAAGATGGAGAGAAATTAGGGTATTGTGTTCCCTATGATTCCCTAACTTAGTATCACTGGATAACCTAATTCTTTTCTAGTGTTTAGCATGTAGGACAGTAAGTTAAGTTCATCAAATCCTTTGATCCAGGCGAGAGGTGAATTTCACTACGTGACTTGGCTCATCTCAACAGTGTGCATTACTAACCCTTTCCTATTAGTCCCAATACAGCCTCCCCTTGGCCAATTCGGTTGATTAGACGAGAACACATCAATTGAATCCTATTAATTAATCTTTTTTCCTATTCATTACTATCTTGGTCCACTCATTAACACTAGGTTTGTTCTAATCTTGTCCACCATCAGAAAACATGCAAAACGAAGAGAGTTAATTAATACATGCATGAACACTTTCAAAGAATTATATATTATCCAGTTTTACCTTGTTAGTTCTTCATGGTTCCCACAACCCTAGTTGTAGATTTACCTACTCATCTTTTGCACAGATGCAAGACTTATGAATTGGAATAACATAATAGAGCACTTATACAATTGAATTAAGCATAAGTAATTGCAAGATTCAATGAGAATCACATAATGCCCTTCGAACTCCACATCTCTAATAGTGTAGGACATGGTAAAAGCCTCGGAATCTTCTCGTGTTTGGACCAAGGAGCTCGTTATAATTGCACTGCAAAGTTAAAACTCTTGGGAGAGCTCCTAACTCATAGTGTGCTTCTTTGTGACCAGGTCCTTTATGTACTTTGCATACCCTGGCATCTTCTCCAATACCTTGATTAGAGGGATGTTGATACAGAGTTGTTTTAACATTGAAAAAAGTGGTTGAACTTTCCTTTCTCCTCCCTCTTTTTAATTATTTGAGGGAAGGAAGGAGGAAGAGGCCTACGAATGGTTCAACTTCTGTGGCGCATTCGTACCTTCACTCACCCCATCCTTGCCATGATCATCTCTTGTATCCATATCCTTGACCATAAATGTCTCCTCTCGAACATCATCCTCGTCAATTAGCATAGGAGGATTAATGCTGCTCTTGCAAAAATGAGTAGTAACCTCCATGCACCGCCCTTCATTCTTGGAATTCACAACGATGTTGCTAGGCAGTATACCCCTTTGACGCTGATTAAGTTAAGTCGACACTTCACTGAACTGTTGCTCAAGCTATTTGATGGCAACTAAATGAGACTCAATTTTCTGATTAATACTAGAGATTTCAGATTTCATCTCCCAGAGTCTCATCTGGTGTCTGATGAACCACTGTTAACTCGCTCCAGATTTTACTTTATCATCACCTTCATGCATGTACAAATTCGGGAAAGCTCTTTCATAAACTCTTCATTTATCTTAGCTTGCTCCGGGCCGATCCTGACAGCCCACAAACTTAGGGTGGATGCTCTGTCTCTTTGCCCCCATGCATGAATGGTTTTGACCACTCTCTCCATCCTTTCGGCGATCCTTGAGAATGGTTGATCTAAAAACATGCCCCCCATAATGGTATCAGCAGAAGCCTGACTAATTTCATTGAGGGCACGATAAAAGATATCCACCAAGGCATCATCAACCATCTTGTGGTATGGGGTACTTCTCGAGCACTTAGTAAACTACTCCCACGTAGTACTGATCGAGTCACCAAGAAGTTGCTCAAAGTTGTTTATTTGATCTTTCAACTTGAGATTTTTCGACCTCGGGAAGTACCTCTCCAAAAAGACTCTCTGTAATTCAGCCCAATAGGTGATCAAACTCTAAGGGAGCTCAGATAGCCATAGTGTTGCATTACCTATAAGAGACAGTGGGAAGACACAAAGTCCCACAACATCCATAGATAGATTATGTATTCCCATCACAATCTTATAGACAAATGCAAGGTTGTGTAGATGTCTATAAAGATCCTCCAATGGTAAGCCCGTAAATAGCCCACGGTTCGGCAACATCTGAAGCAACCAATTCGAAACCACGCACTTTGTGTCAGTCGGTAGTGGTGGCAAAACAATAGCTTCAGTCACCTCTATAGCCATAGGATTCAGCCTGTATTGATTCCATTGATAAACATTAGCATTGAAATCTTGTGACTGTGGAGTAATATCCTCAAGAAGAAGTGGGTTCTCATAGTAAACGTTTTAATTCTCGTTCCTGTTCAGAGTTGCGTTAGCCGTGTTATTGGCGTTATATTGGGCCATTCTTCTTAACATTGTTTATATCTCTGGGTAAAACGCAGTCAAGGTTCTACCTCCACTTCGTGTGTTTGGCATACACTACACTTATACCCTAAAAAGAGAAAAAAACAACTAAAATGTAACATGTAGGAAATAAGGGTTAATACCCAAATTACTTTGAATTAACCAAGTCTAGCTGTATTCCCTGACAACAATGCCAAAATTTTGAGGTCTCCCAAGTTACACCTCCATTTTGACGATAAAACGGTCGTTGTCAAGAAATAGAACCTAACCAAGGTTAAGGTCGAACCCACAAGGTATACTTAGACTGAAGAGAATTCAGTTAATGCAATTTGAGTGATTAACCTACTTATCTCCTCAAAGGGGGGGGGGTTTGCAATAACATGTAGAAAAGTAAACCTAACACACACAAAATTTTAACCAATATGGAGAGAAACTAGGGTATTGTGTTCCCCATGATTCCCTAAATTAGTATCACTGGATAACCTATTTCCTTTCTAGTATGTAGCATGTCGGATGGTAAGTTAAGTTCACCAAACCATTTGGCCCAGGCGAGAGGTGAATTTCACTGCATGACTTGGCCCGTCTCAATAGTGTATAACTAAACCTTACCTATTACTCCCAATACTACCTCCCCTTGGCCCAATTTGGTTGATTAGATGAGAACACAACAATCAAATCTTGTTAATTAATCCTTTTTCCTATTTATTGCTACCACGGTCAGTCAGTACACTGAGCTAGTTCTAGTATTCATCACCATCAGAAAACATGCAAAACAAAGAGAGTTAATTAATACAAGCGTGCAGACTTTCCAAGAATTACGAATTATCTAGTTTTATCTTGTTAGTTCTCCATGATTCCCTCAACTCTAGTTGTAGATTTAGCTACTCATGATTTGTGCAGATGTAAGACTTATGAGTTGGAATGACATAATAGAGCACTTACACAATTTAATTAAGCACAAGTAAATCCAAGCTTCAAATAGAATCACAAAATTATAAGATCAAATCAAAGTACAAGTGGTTCTCAAAACTCTCAAATGTTTTCTCTACTCAATCTCCCTATTCTCAAACTATTCAACTCTCTAAAAAATTAATGAAGCATAACTTTAAAACATGTTTATAATATTTAAAATACAAGTCCTAACCAAAATAGGATAACTGAGCTGGCCCGCCTCACAAACTACTTTACAAGTAATATTGTGTTCCATGGCCCGTAGTCGGGCTCTCATTAATTGTTGCAGAAAAGCTGACATGTGATCCACGACACTCCACTACGGCCCGTAAAGTATTCTATGGCTCGTAGGTGGTCTCATCTGATGAATATTCAGAAAGTCCTTCTTCTTTGATCCTTATGGCACGAATCATGATCTACGACTCATAGTCCACTACCTATCTGCATGTTCATTGAACCAATTTTGGAAAATCAGCCCCTCACTAGAATTGTCCATGAGACCTCTTTCGTGGTGCATAAAATGGACGATGGCCCATCAAGGGTCTCGTATATCATAAAATACAATAACATCTACATTGTCTTCCCAAAATCAAGGCCAGCCCTAGAATCCTATGAATAAAACACAAAACCACATAAAACCCACTAACATTGCATTGAAACAGATAAAATTCAAAGTTTTAAGCAACAAAAGTGTTGCCTTTTGATAGATTATCACCCCCCATGGTGAGATAAGTGGGTTAATCCACCTAAACTACTTGAAATTTCTCTAAGGCTACTCTATTCCCTGTGGGATCGACCCTAACCTCGATTATATTATATGTCTTGACAATGACCACTTTAGCCTTCAAAAGGTGGTGTAGCTTGGGCGATATCAAGATTTTGGCACCATTGCTGGGGACTATGGCTAGACTTGTTTAATTTGAGCAGTTCAAGAATTAATCCTTATTTCCCTCATTTTAGATTTTTGTTATTTTTGTTTTTATTTTAACATACATGTGTAGTGTATGCACAACAAGCAGAGTCGAGGCATTCCTTTGATTCCGTTTGACCTAGAGATCTAGAGAACGTTGAGAAGAATAGCCCTAAATAATGCAAACAACATGATTAATGCAGCTCTAAACCATAACTATATCAAAATGAGTAAGATAATAATCCACCTCCTCTTGAGTACATTGATCCACAACCACAAGATCACAATGCCAAAGCTTATCAGTGGAACCAATGTCGATTAAATCCTATGGTTATGAATGTATGGGTGCCATTTTGTTACTACCACTATTGGATGACACAAAGTTTGTTGTTTCGAGTGGGTTGCCTCAGATGCTGCATAATTGTGGGTTGTTTGTTGGCCTACCATCAGAAAATCCACATAGCCATCAACACAACGTTGTGTTTGTTTGTAAGAGTGTAATGGGAAACTAGAATCTGTCTATAGATGTTGTTGGGCTTCGTGTATTTCCATTATCTCTAATAGGCAATGCAACGTTATTGCTATCTAAGATCCCACAAAGTTCGATCAGCAGCTGGGCTAAAGTTGCAGAAGGCCTTTTTGGAGAGGTCTTTCCAAAGATTGAAGAAGCGCAAGTAGAAAGACTAGATCAACAACTCTGATCAACTTCCTGGTGACTTGACTAGTATCATGTAGAAGATGTTTACAAAGTGTCTGGGAAGTGTACGTGACCACAGGATAGTTGATGATGCCTTGGTGGAGATCTTCTACTGCCCCCTGGATGATAATAGCCAAGCTTGTA
The DNA here is from genome assembly GCA_029948455.1 of Solanum rostratum. Lineage (NCBI taxonomy): Eukaryota > Viridiplantae > Streptophyta > Magnoliopsida > Solanales > Solanaceae > Solanum > Solanum rostratum. The sequence goes on from CM057049.1 coordinate 26,207,420, forward strand.
CTGATACCATCATGGGTGGCATGTTTTTAGACCAAATATTTTCAAGGGTTCCTGAGAAACTTGAAAGGATGGTCAAGATGAATTATGCATGGGAAATTGGTCCTCTACTAAAAGCTCATGTGCAGTTAGTACTAGTCCAGTGCAAGCGAAAATAAATGAGGAGATGATGCGAGAGCTTGCCCGGATTAGTACCAATGTGGAGTTGTTGATGAAGCAGATTCAGGAACGAGTTAATGTAATATCTCATCAGCCTTCACAAGCACCCATGCATGAGGAGCCTTACTATAAGGAGGACACCTGTTTCACTACTCATCAGCTGGGGGATTTCCAGACCAACACCCAATGATCCAATCAATACTATTGGCGCAAAGGTCAAGGAAACCAAGGTGGATACTATAACAGAGATGGCACTTTTACAGACAACAATTGTGGAGGCTACTATGATAGAAACGGAGGCGAAGATAGAGATGCTTATTGGGGTCACAAAGATGGTTAAAGGAATAATCCTTATGTGCCACCACATAATCATGATTGAGATGCTAGTAATTCTAGAGTTGAGGAGATCTTTGATCATTGGTTGAAGAAGGCTGACGCAAAGGTTGTGAATTTCAGGGGGATAAAGTCTGCCATCTCCAGCATTAATCAGAAGATCAAGTCTCATTTTGTTGCTATCAAACAGCTGGAGCAACAGTGTGGTCAGATATCAACTCAACTTAATCAACAATGAAAAAGGTACACTGCCAGCAACACAGTTCAAGATCCAAAGAATGAGGGGCAGTGTATGGTGGCGACTACTTATTATGGTAAGAAAACTATTGATCCTCATATGCCGATTGATGATGATGATGTTCCTATGGAGACAACTGAGGCCAAAGAAGCAGAAACCAAAAATGATCATACCGAAGATGGGGTGAGTGATGTTGCACAGGTTCCTCAGAAGGTGAAACCCATTCCTAGGCCTTCTCCTCCCTTTTCTCAAAGAATAAAAAAGAAGGAGGTGGAAGGTAAATTCAAGCACTTTCTCTCCATCAACATCCCACTGATTGAGGCATTGGAGAAGATGCCAGTGTATGCAAAGTTCATGAAGGACTTGGACACAAAGAAGTGAACTGTACACCAAGAGCTCTCCCAAGAGCTTTCACATTTCAATGCGATTGCTAAACAACCCATGGTGCAAAAGCGAGAAGATCTGAATGCATTTACCATACCCTGTACTATTGGAGATGTGGAGTTCACAAGGGCATTGTGTAATCGTGGTGCCAATATAAATCTAATGCCCTTTGCGGTCTTTCAGAAGCTAGGATTGGGAGCCCCTACTCCAACGAACATGCGATTGTTGATGGTTGATCGCACGGTGAAGAAGCCTGTAGGGATAATTTATGACATCCTTGTCAAAGTAGAGAAGTTCATATTCCCCGTAGACTTTGTGATCCTTGATTGCGAAGTCAACCTCAAAGTCCTAATCATCTTGGCAAGGCCCTTCCTTGCCACTGGTCGAGCACTAGTGGATATGGAGGCTGGCTAACTCAGTTTAGATTGAATAACAATGAAGTTATCTTCAATAGCTGTCAGTCGATGAAGAGGCCAGACGACTTGAAGATGGATGTTTGGGAACTTGGTGAAGTTTGAGTAACCAAGTTCTCCATGTCATGCCGTGACAATAAATCAGGCGCTACTTGGAAGGCTACCCAAGATATTTTATGTAATAGTGGTAGTTTAGTTTAGTTTTTAGCTTTTGCACTTGTAAGTAGTTTATTATTTTGGTATTTTGTTTGTAATTTATGGACATTGGACTGGTTCTACATAGGGTAACAATGTGTTCTGTGAAGAGTATACAAGTGCATGACCAAGTCAGGCACTTTTGGCTGAAGAGGCATCAAGAAGTGCTTCTACGACTAGTTGTATTGGTTGTATGTAAAACTATGACCCGTACAGTATCTCTTAGAACATTTCCAGTGAGAAAAACTTTATGCACTCCAGTCTACAAGCTAATTTTACGGGCCGTGAATGAGGCTCGTGGAACCTAGGTAAGTATTTCTACTTTTGACTAAGTGTTAGAGGTTTCAACGACCACCTCTATGAGTCGTATTTAATACGGCTCACAGACTGGTCCGTGAAACCCAGTCTCCAAAACTAGGTTTTAGGCAATCCACGAAATTGGGATCTACAGGTCGTGAATTCTTTTAAGGCCCGTACTAGGGAGTCTGTAGAAGCCTAGGCCCACTTATTTTGGCTGACCTGGTCAACCTATAAATAAGGGGGTCAAATAATTTTAACCCCCATTCTTTATTAAATTTTCTCAAAATACCTGGCAATCCATCCCTAGCTTTTTCGACCACCACTGTGCGACCACCACCCCATTTTTTGACGACTTTTCCAGCCACATCCAGCATCCCTAGAGTCCACCCTCCTCAGCTCCTCCTTAAAATGCTTTTAAATACCAAATTTATTGTGACTAGGTTGAAATTAATTAATGGGCATGGTAATCCGATAAGTATGGGTATAAATCGTAACTCCCCGGGTATAGAAGAGAGGTTGCTATTGTATGTGCTAAGAAGTTAATCATGAATAATATGTGTTGCCGATATTTGAATTATACTAAAAGTTAGAAAATTGTATGTGTGGCCATGTGTATATGTTTTGAATGATATTATATGAAAACCATGTGTTCACCTGCCGTTTGAATTGAATAGACTATATTGCTTGAAAATCAATATGTGATTTCATGCGTGGGGTTTGATGTTCATGCATTCAAACGGGGTCGGTTAGCTTGGGAAAACATCTAAAATTAGATTTGATGGGGTAATATGTGCACATTGCATATGGGGTGATGGGAATTTTTTGAAACCATGTGGGGATGTATTATGCCTTGCTTTGATGTTGATTTAATTGTTAAAAATGCCAGTTGGGATCCCTTTTTGATAAACTTAGAAATTCAAAGTTCTAGGTTTTCCACTATACGAGGGTCTTTTACGACCCATGGAACATTCCATGATCCATAGTTGCCCCTTGTATAATAATCCAGAAACTTGAAGTTTCTAAGACTTTATCATATAAGACCTTCTACGAGCTGTAGATTCTTCTACGACACATAGGTAGGTCTAGTCGATCCCTGCCTAAACAAATTTAACATTGGATTACATCAACGACTCATAGAATATTCTAGGGGTCGTACGTGGTCTCGTAGATGTAATTCCATAGCAAAAGTTTAAGCAATTTGTTTCTACGAGGGCCTTCTACGGCTCATAGTTTTAACTATGTCTCATCGAAGTACCTTCGTAGACCCATATGTAACCATATCTGAAATGTTTTTGCTTTTCATTCCTTGACTTGTAAGGCTAACCATGTTTGCTAAATGTGTCCATTTAAGGTACTATGGCCCCGAAAAGCAGGGAGAGATGAGATGAAGGCCTAGTAGCGGATACTATGGGATGAGCCCTCGGAGGATCAGATCACCTCCGAAGCTAGCGGATCACTTGAGGAGCTTAGCACTCAGCCTGACCCGAACACTTAGCGACCTCAGACATAGGCCACCATAAAATAGGAGAAGACTCAGGCTATCATTATCCGCTCTCCCCAATCTGAAGAATGAGGCGGCAAAGATAGCAATTCCATCTAGATGACTCATTCCTAAGATGAGTCCGAGTGAGAGTCTGGTGAGGTGTCGGAGACAGAGTTCTCTGCCGCATTTCAGGCATAACCATCACCTTCGAACGTTCTATCTAGCCGGTAGTGCATTGAGGAAAAATGGTCCATTTACACAGAGGACATACAGAAGAATGAGTGGGGCCGACCAGCTTGTTCTATTTTTTAGGAGCCCCTGATCATCAATTTGGGATTGGATAGTGTCCAATGCCTGCAGGATACTATGAGCAAATATGGGCTCCCGTGGCTAGCTAGATCTTTGGGGAAGTACTCCCCGACCATGGTTTAAGAGTTTTATGTGTCATATGCTGCCATAGTTCTTCGCTCTCTTCCAAGGGAGAAGAAGCCCGCTGCTTAGCCCATACTGACACATATTAGAGTGAGTGGTCGGTAGGTGGACATCTCTGAGACTACCATCTGTCCTATGTTATTTGGGCCTGAGTTCCAAACCCCTAGATCGACAGTGCAGTATGATAGGATTTTGGACCAGGGATAAGGCCTTGATTTTGGACCAGGGATAAGGCCTTGATGAGAGACCCGACCTACAAGGCCATTTTGATGAGATAGGTCGGTGATTAGATCACAGAAATGGGCCTAGACCTTGAGTGGATAGCTACATCGGTGGAGCCTATAGTTAAGTCTTCATTCAACTTCACCATCAAATTTTTATAGGTTGTGGTGTAGTCACGAGTTCAGCCTACACTTCTTAATAACGCATTGACATTAGGCTGTGCTATTTTGGTTGTCAGCATCTTGGCTGGCTACGAGATCGATCGGGCTAGCCTCATTGCGGAGTAGATAAATGAGGCGGCCATGAAGAGGTCTACCTCCATCCCCTTCCTGTGCTTGATCTACAGACCCTGTATAAAGTATGCGGTAGAGATTCCACATCATCTAAACTTACTAATAGAGGTCTAGAGGACTTTATATGCCAACCTTATTAGGACTGAGGATAATTCGGTAGTACTCCAGCGAACACGCTGTGCCCCATCTCAAATGCTAGAGATGTTTACTGTGGCGCCACCATCTAAGCCTCCATCCACCACCACTGTTACTGCTACTACTGCTGAGAGGCCCCTCACAAACTAAGGTTGATGTTGAGAGAGGGCCCACGACTACTACTCCTGCCCCAGAGGCTATTCCCACACTAACAATACCCGCTGGCATGGTCTATATGTCAACCATTCAAGCCATGGTACAGATGCTGGCCCATACTGTGTCATAGCTGACTTAGTTACTACAACAGATCAGGCCCTAGGCCTGCCAAGCCATTTCAAAGTCTGATGCTCGCATGCAGACATTCAGGGTAGCTACTATTCAAGACAAACTCTTACCTATGGATGCCCACATAGATGCGTTTAAGAGGTGAGTCTAGTAAAGCCTCAGCATAGGACGACCAGTTCAAATGACAGCCCTTTAGAAGGAGATCCAGTAGCTTCGGGTCGATATGACAACAGCTTTGGCAACACTAGTAGTATTCCCATCGACTGAGCCCTCAGTGTCGGTGGTTAATTTATTTGCTCCCGAGGATCCATCACAGACAACCCTCAGGAAGAGGCCCTGCGTTGATGATCTTAATGCAGTGAGACTATAGGTGGGGCTTAAAGAGAAGCAGGAGTTGGAGCTTGCCATGATGTGCTCGAGGCAGGATGAAGAGTTGAGGCAGGCTCGTGAGCTTGAGAGAGTGAGGGGTGTTGGACCTTCCGGACATGCTTCTACTACTGAGGAGGCCACTAGGTAGGTTAAGGGTAGCCAAACTCAGCCAGTACCAGCGTTTAGGCGCCAATGTATGTTTCTTTTTGACCCCTGTGCTTTATTAGCTTATCTTGTGCATTGAGGACAATGTGAGTACTTTTTGATGGTGTGTGGGTAGTTATAGGCCTTAGTGAAGTCTGAGTAACCTTTGTTGATAACTATCCCAAATTTTGAATCCTAAGAGTTTTCTTATTGCTTATGTATTTTTCCCCAAAGGTTATTTAATTTCTGTTGAACCAGCATGTTTAGGATATGTAGGTAGTATTAGTAGCATATAGTACTGATATCTATGGCATATTTTATTTTTGTGCTTTTGTGTGAAAAATGATACCCACAAAAATTTTGAGTTAGTAGTGATAGCAACCATGCATGTTTGATTGTATGGAAATGCTTGTTATAATAAGTGAGGACAAATTGTGATGAAAAACATGATCTGAGACTCTTTGTTAATAGTGTACTCAGTGCCAGTTTCAATTCAAAACTTGCCCTGTTACTCTGACTTAGACTGTAGGTTAGTTGGTTAGGAAAGGATCTTAGACCGTTGTTCATATTAGTCTACTCAACATATATAACCAACCAAGTGTGTAAAGTATCCCTTGATCCCAATGTTTGAGCCTTACATGTATCCATTTCTTTGCAAAAACCTAAGTTGCCTAGCCTCGTTAGATGTAAAATCCTGAAATTGGCCCTGGTCCTTCCTTGAACATTGTGCACCTTGATTAAGGCAAAAACTTAAGTTGAGGGTGGCTTCCAAAAGTTTCCCTGGTTCCTAGGTTGGATATTGTACACCTCGACTCGGGCCAAAAGCCTAAGTTGAAGGTGGTTGGTATAAGGCTAAACACAAAATGAGGTAGAAGCAAGTAACACATGGAAAAAGGGATAAACAAATGTGTTCTGGGTGCAAGAAAAATGCGTTGATTCCTAATCAATGAGCTAAAAAGAAAAAATGATGTGAAAACAAAAGGAAAAAAGCTGAAAACTGAGAGTAAGACACCCACAAGAGTTTAAAATAGGGGAAGGGGAGAATGAGGTGAAAAATGACAGTGTTGGTAGGGCAAAAGCGTAGAAAAACACAGTGTCAAGGAGGGCCTTTAGTCACTATATTCTCAAAACATCAGACGAAAGCCTCTTGATCCTATGTTACAAGCCAATAAAGTCCTAAAGTGATCCTATTTCAAGTAGCCAAAGGTCATAATCATGAGTATAGGGGAAAACATATGGTATTGAGCATGGTATTTGAATGTATTTTGTGAGAGTTAGTGATCTTATGTACTCCCAAGCATTGTATCTGAAAATATCATCATGAAAGGTACATAGAACTTCTTTCTATGAGGCCACTTGCATTATGTTGTTGATATTAGACTAACTCAGTGAATGTTGTTTGTTGATAATTTCCTTGCTTGTCATAGTTGCATTATAATATGTATTGATTTGTATTGATTTTCTTGATAGATACTGGATGTGCTTTTAAAAGTGGTGTGGGTATGTATGCTTGAGTTTGATATGATGTATGTCATTTGATTGAGGTATGTGTGCTACTGTACTGCTTATGTAGATTGAGTCTGTCGCTTGAGGACAAGCAACAATTTTAAGTTAAGGGTGTTGATGTGCTATAAAAATACAACATTCTTTTATGGTTAAAACTTGAAATTTTTATGTTCCTCATAGCGTTGTTAGTAAATTTAATGTGTTTCCATGCTTGTTTTGCAGGTTTACAGGGATGTCATGATTTTTGGGCTAAGTGTGCAAAAATTACAATTGTTGAGATTTTACATTACCCTTTGTAGGTCGTGGAAGTTTCCATAGGCCGTAAAGTTGGTTTCGTACCAAAATCTAGTGAAGGGTAATTTTTTTAAGTTGAGTCCACGAACATGCAGATGAGCCGTGGACTTGCTGTCATACCCTGAGTATCAGAAAGTGGTAAGATGCTGAAAGTCATTAGACGAAACCCTCCACTTGTTGTAAAACTTTATACAGCCCGTAGATGGGTCTCATAGAAATCATCCCAAGAATTGCTTAATGAATCTACGAAGCCCTCACTACGGGCCGTAAAACATTATACGACCCGTAGAATTGTCCGTGGAGCTTGCTGATCCAGTTTTTCTATTTTATTTTGGTTTTGTATTTAAAATACGATAAATAGATTTTTTAGGTTTTTTCGTATGAAATAGGAGAGAACAATACAAAACATCAGAGTAACATTGTGAGACACTTGTGAAACATTATTTTGTGTGCTTTAATTCAATCGTGTGATTCTTGGAGAAGAGCTTGGGTTTATTGTTCTTAATTTTATTATGTAAATGCTCAATTATGTTATTCAATATCATGATTCTTGCATCTACACTGATAATGAGTAGCTAAATGCACAACTAGGTTTGTGGGAACTATGAAGAACTAAAAAGGTAAAATCGAATACTCTGTAATTCTTGGAAAGTATGCACACATGTATTAATCAAGCCTCTTCAGTTTGAATGCTTTTTAAATGTGGCCAACATTAGAACTCGCTTGGTGTTACTAATTGGATTAAGGTATTAATGAATTAAAAATGAGATTAATTACCAGGATTCGATTGATGTTTCTCGGCTAATCAACCAAACTGGATCAAGGGGAGGTTGTACTAGAACAATAGGTAAGGGTCGCACTGCGAGGATGGATCAAATCACGTAGTGAAATTTACCTCTCGCCTGGATCAAAGGGTTTAGTAAACTTAACTTACCGTTCTGCATGCTGCACACTAGAAAAGAATGTGATTATCTGGTAATACCAAGTTAGGGAATCATGGGGAATACAATACCGTAGTTACTTTTCATACTAATTTCACATTTTTTTAGTCTAGGATTTCTTTTCATAGTTTTATGAAGCTCCCCCCCTCCCCCTTTGTGATGAGATAAGTAGGTTAATCCACCCAAACTGCTTGAAATTTCTTTAAGGCTGCCCTATTCTCTATAGGATTGAGATTATCAACAAGTCGTCCAATATTGCTTGTCTCTATGCTCCATCGTTATATTTTTGATTGGTCACATATGATTTTTTATGATTTCAGTTGAGTTTGGTTCAGACTTATCTTATGAGGAGGAGCTGGTAGCCATATGGATAGGCTAGTTCAGAGGTTGAGGTCCAAGGATATACCTTCAGTGAAGGTTCAGTGGCGACACCATCCTGTTAAGAGGCTACTTGGGAGTTGGAGTAAGACATGCGGGCCAGATGCCCCTTCCTTCTTGAGGCTTCAGGTACTTTTCTTTCATTTATGTTCGAGGACAAACATTTTTTTAGTGGTTAATGATGTAATGACCCAACAAGTATTTTGAGCTTATATATGGAAAATTACTATTTTTCCATTTCATAAGTTGCTTTGGATGTATATTGAACAATTCGTGTAGTTGGAAATGAAATCCTGAGTTTTAAAGATGGAAAATATGAGTTTTGGCATTTTTTTGGAAGCTTAAGTTGTTGAAAAAATGAATATTTATGCCATTATGTGTTTTGAGCGTTGAATTGAAAATTTGTCTATTCCATTAGCTCTAGAACATCGAATCTGGTCTACGAAATGTCACAGAACTGAATTTGGAGTTAAAACAGAGATTTTAGACCCAAAGTTGCATTTTTAGTTGTGTTGGGAGCAAAATTTGGACTTCAGTCAACATTCGTTGTTCGGAAGGTCGGTTCAAAATTCTAATAGTTCTAGTAGTTCCGCATGGTGAAACTAATGCTTGACATGGTCTCGTCATAATTTTTAGAGTTGCCGAAGATAGTTTTGGTATATTGTGTTTTAAACTATTTTATTGGAGTTGCATTGGTAACTGTGTCAGGAGACCTCAGAATCAAATTTCGATTATTCCGTTAAGTCTATATCGCCATCTTGGGTAAGGATACATATCTTGTTTGTGAAATTCAGATACCGAGTAGACCTTGGGGATCCGTTTCGAGTTGAGAGATTGGCTGCTTTTAGCTTATGCGATTGGAATCTGGTCTCCGCGTACACGCTATATTCTTTGCATTCACGGAGGTATTACCTCTCCCTTCTCCATGTTTATGGACTGAGTCTTTGCATTCATGGCCCCAACTTCGTGTTCGTGGAGGTTACTGTTGTTGGATGCTCCACGTTCGCGTATCTCCTTCCGTGATCACGGAGTACATTGTTGACTGAGTCAACTTTAATTCCGTAAACCATCATTTTTACTCCATTTTCTAATATTTTAAGCTTTTAAGGTGATTTTTGACGAAGCTTTTTGTGGAAATCTTTGGGTAAGTGTTTTTGCCATCATTTTAATTAATTTTCATAACTCTTATCTTGATTTTTTTTCTTGAATTTTATGATTTTGAATGTTGAAAATCGGGGATTTTATGTCTTTGAATTAGAAACTTTAATTGATGATTTCTCTTTCAATTTGAGCTCAATTTTAGTAGGAGTTTTACCCACGAACTCCTCTTCTCGCGTAGAATAAATTTTTGGTAAATTTCCAGATTTGAGAACTTCAAATTTTAGCCCTAAGTTTGACTATTTTGCCCCTACACCTAATTCATGCCAATATGGGTTTAAAATTTATCTCTTGACGTGTAGTATCTATTTTTAATAGAATTCGAACCTAACCTCCTTTATGTTCTATATTTGAATAATGAACACTTTATACTTCTTACGGAAGGTGTAATTTGGGAGTATCAAGAGTTGGTACCAGTAGTTAAGGAGTTTTTGAAGGTATTACCAACAGACATACCTAGTGATCCACATAATTGTTATATTGACTTGGAGGCAGTACTCAACAATTTTTATTCTACTATATAAGATGGAATGATAGAGTTGGGAAAGTGAAAGGATTAGTTACCAATTTATTGAGCATTATTAGACCAGTGTTCTACTTAAGATGCACAAATGCTATTTGTAATGAATAAGAATGAGTCTATGTGAATGTATATTGATTATAAAAAGCTGAACAAGGTGTCAATCAATAAATAAGCATCCTATTCTACACATGGATGATTTACTTGACAAGATTCAAGGTGCTTTAAGTTTTAAAAGTTTGAATAAAAATTATAATATCACTAGTTGAAGATTAGGATACCAAATATCCTTAAAATAGCCTTCTAGGTTCATTATGAGCATTATAAATTTCTTTCTATGTTCCTTGTGTTGACTAATTTTTTGGCAACATTTATAAAGTTGTACAATAGGGTACTTTGACTGCAGTTGAATACCTTTGTCGTTGTATTTACTAATCACATCCTAATGTACTCTCGTGGTGGGGAACCATGAGTAACATTTTAGGATAGTTCATTAGATATTGAATAATGAGCAATTGTATTTAATGTTCTTCAAGTATGAGTTTTGGATCAACTCTACGGGATTCTTAGGGAACATGGTGTATAAGGATAGTATTATGGCAGATCGATGAAGATTGAGATAGTTTGATCTTGGGCTAAGCCTGTTCTTCTACTAAGATCCATAGCTTTATCAGATCAGTTAGCTACAACAAATAGTTTGTGGAGTTGTTTTATTACGTTGTATCTCTTCTGAAAAGTTAACCCAAAAGAATATAGATTTTCAATGGTTCAATGAGTGTGAAATGAGCTTTTAAAACTCAATATTTTATTAACCTTGATACCTAACCAAGTTGAAGGCTTCACTATGTACCATGATGCTTCATAGATTGACCTTGAGTGTGTCTTAATGCAGAAGGGTAAGTGATTATGTATGCTTTGAGGAAATTAATGATTAATAAGAAGTATCCTGCTCATCACTTGGTGTTGGCGGTAATAGTATTTTCTTTGAAAATTTGAAAACATTATCTCCATGGAATGCATTATGATATTTTTATAGATCATCACAGCCTATGATACATATTCAACTAGAAGGATCTGAATTTGATACAACAATGGTGGTAAAGTTGCTTAAGAATTATGACATGACTATCTTTTATCATCAAGGCCAATGTATTCACAAATTCGTTGAGTAGAAAGATGATGAGTAGGGGAAGCCATGCATTATTTCTAAAAGAGGAGTGATTCTTTATTGTTGATACTTAAACTTTGACTAATAGATTTGCAGGACTCTATATTTTTTAGCTTGGTACAGTTCTTACTTATTTTGAGGCAGTATCACTTTTGTTGGAACATATTAAGGCCAAACTATTCGAAAATGTGATAGCATTTTATTAATTCATGACTAGCAAATTGTTGAAGGGAGAAGTTAGGGAAGAAATTTCATACCATAAAGAGTGCCTTTAAGAAATAAGGGTCAAATTTATATTTTGAGAGTTAATGATTTGACAAGGCAGATCATGGAAAAGACTCACAATTTTCTATACTTTATTCATTTAAAAGAAGATAAAATGTTCCATGACTTAAAGCAATACTATTGATGGTGTAGGATGACGAGGGACATTCTGGAGTTTACGTTAAGTGTTTGAATTATCAGTTGAAGTATGAACAATAAATATCAAATGGTATAACTCAAATGATGTTGATACCTTAGTAAAAGTGGAAGCACAGTTCTATGGCCTTCATTGTTTGAGTTGCCTCAAACCTTGATGAAGTTTGATACAATTTGAGTCATTATTGGTAACTTGACAAAATCTATTTAGTTCATGTGGATTCAAGCTACTAACGAACCAAAAAAATGGGTAAGGATTGTCTAAAAGATTGTTGGTTTGTATGCATTTCTATTTCTGTGATTTCATACTAAGGTAGTTAGCTTACATGACAATTCTTGAGATCTATACAATAAGATTGAAGTGCTCAGATAGAGATCAACACAACCTTTTATCCTCAAATAGATAATCAATCTAAGCAGACTATTCATGTGTTGTAGGAAATACTTCCAGCTTGTGTTATCGACTTTTGAGGTTATTTGGGCTAATTCTTATCCTTGTCAAAATTTATTAAAAACATAGATATCATTTCCACATTTTGATGGCTTTCTTCAAGGATTTTTATAATAGGAGGTTAGACCATGGGATTTTGACTTATTGAGGGGTTTCCTGGAAAAGGTGAAGGTAATTCAAGATACACTTCTTATAGGTCAGAGCAAGCTAAAATGTAATGTGGATCAATGAATTCATAATTAGAGCTAATGATTGCGGAGAAAGTCTTACTGAAGTTGTATTAAGATTTCAAAAGAATGGCAACCTTAGCCTAAGATTTAGTGATCTGTTTGAGGTAGTGCAATGCATTAGTGAGATGGTATAAGATTCAACATTCCTATAGGTATATCAATAGTTCATTTGATATTTCATGTTTCAATGCTGAAAAATATCTTTCTGATGGTTCTCATGTGATTCAATAGTACTTGCTATAATTAGATAAAAAGAAATTGATTTATAGAAGGAGCCTATATTTATTTTCGACAAACATATTCAAAAGTTGAGATTTGAAAAGATAATGTCATCTGATGAGTTAAGTCTCCCAATCTAGTGACCTTCCAGGTCATCTCTGTGTCTTTGCAATTTTTTCATCGATTAGAGGGTTCTTAAGCGATCCTAAGTCATTTATGACTTGTTGACACTGCTAGTTCGTTCGCCTGGTCGCCCATTTGAAAATGAGTTTAACAGTAAAGTCTGAGTAAATGGCCTTAGAATGAAATTCTGATTATATCATCAACTCCAAAATGGCCAAATTAAGCTACAAATATGATCGGGTAGGGTATCGAGGTTTTTGATGCCAGTTTCTACTGAATTTTGCATTTTAGCCTTCAAAATAGGCCAATAGTTGACTTTGATCAACATTCTTGAAAAACATGCCGGAATGAAAATTTTGATAGTGTGGTTAGCTCCGGAACATCGAGTTTGGTCTAGAATAGCCTTTAGTTCGGTTCTCGAGGCTTCCGAATACATTTTAGGCCCCTCGATGGAAATTGAGTTGTTATGGAATTAGAAAGTGGGATTCATATTTGAGCGTAACGACCTCGTATGGAAACTATAACTGTGTCATTAGGTCTGAAACGACGAATTTGGTATGGTTATATATTTGCTTTGCAAAAATCAGACTCTAAACGAGTCCCAGACACCCTTTCGAAGAAAATAAAGTTGGATAAAATATAGTGCAGAACCAACACTCCACATTCATGGAGGACCAACATTTGTGCTCCTCATTCATGGAACAAGGGCCAATGTTTATGAGGCTTTGTCACCTTGTGCTCCATGTTCGCGGATCTTTGTTAGAGGTGGTGTATATGTATATAATGTTTAGATTCGCGAAATAGAAAGGAGAAACTTCGATAAGAAATGTCTTCTTCGTCCAGAGGCCAATTTTAGTGATTCAAAAGGCTAATTTGTGTAATTGTCTTAGACAAACATTGTGGATGTATCAAAATTACATTGGACATGTCGTTCGAGGTAAAATTCACTATTTTGTTGTTATGTAACAATGTTGTTTGTCGAAAACTTTGGATGTGATTTCTTAGTCATTTCGTATCAAATCTTAGTAAAATGTGGATCTATTTCATGTGTTTTCTTGAGGCACACACCGTGACATTGTCAAAATGTAGTGATTGAGCTACTTTTGAGGTAAAAATGCTTAAGAACCTAATGCTAGATTCTTAAATTCCGTAAAGAAATTTCTTATATTTGTTGGACTATTTTACATTATTTTAAATAGTGCATTCAACCTTAATTGGGGGTATAGGCTCACAGAAGTATGAAGATTATTATAGAGGCTATGTTTCAAGATTCTGTGCGCAGACCTCATTTTCTCTCTTTTTGGTCTCAAAATGGGTTTATGCTCGTTCTTGTGATTTTTGTGTTCGAATGACCATTTTGACGTTGTGATCCCATTTTTGATGGCTTAGCAGCATTTTGAGATCATTTAGAAGGGTACAACACCTAAGGAGTAATTTGGAGCACACATGATCGGTATTCAAGTAAGCTATGATCCTTTTTCTTCTAGACTGAATTAGAATATATAAATCTTGTGTGAATATTATGAATATTGTATGGAGAACTTGTTGGACATGCCATGCGTATTAAAACTTCAGCTTAGCTAAATTTGAGTCTATTGTGTAATTAAATAGTGTTGTGCTATCTTCTCTGCTTGTTGTATGTCACCTGGGATGAAATCATTGAGGATTTTGGCTGAGAGTGTGATATAGGTATATGTATATGTATCGAAGTATGTTGAACCTTCTTGTGATTGGTTGTCTGTTATACTATTGATTATCTAGGCTAACAAAGTATTTGTTAACATGCTGAGCCTACTGATGGTTGTTATACCAGTTATCTACTATACTGTGGTGGTACTTTGATGGTTTACTATACTCATGATGATCTGATTTTGTTGGGACTTACTCTAGGCTTAGGCTAGTTCTTCCTAAGAACCTACAGTTCGAGGTTCGAGCTCTGTATCCCTTGCTCTATTCTTCTCCTACATCTGCGATTCTAGATCTAATGTAACACCCCAACTTTTTTTAAAAAAGATTGAGCCATCCTTCATATGACATACGATTTTAATGGATAATCTTAATTGAACATAGATGTTAAAGTCGATTTCTTAGAGTGGGAATAAAATTGGAGTTGATAAATGATCTTTTACATCAAGTCGAGTTCAAAGAATTTCTATCGATTAAATTTTAATATGAGTTGATGGAAGGGTCAACTTCAAATGACCATATCTCCTAAAGTATAATGCGATAGGTGACCCATAATATATTAAATTAAAGATCTTTGAATTATCTTTCCAACGCATCTTATTTCGCCCTAATCATAGTTCGGAGTAGAGAGTTATGACCATTTTACTGAAGACCTGCAGAGCTGTCTAAAGATCCGCGACGGCTCCGCGTCGCGGACATATCACGGACCCTCTCTGGATAAGCTAACCGACATTCCTTTATTTTATTTTCAAGGTACTTTTATCCTAAACCCTTTGGGAGTCTATTTAAGGACCCAAAATGCATAAAACGTCAGTTTTCATGATTAAAAACCCTCTCCTTCACTCCTAAACAAAATTGCTCAAGAATCATCAAGAAAATCATCAAGTTAAGGATAGCTTCCAAGATTCATCATCAAGGTAATCTATTCTTCATGAATTTTAATCTACCTAACCGAAATTTCTTCATCTATTCATGAATCCCTAATAGAATCTTATATCATAACCTAGGGTTTCAAGAAAACGAATTATGGTTCTTAATCAAGAACTCTGAAGATTCTAAGTCCAGAATCCAAGAATCAAAGATGAGCCCTTCAAGCAATGTCTTTCCAAGTTCTTATACTCTAAAAGAACTACCGAGATTGAGGATTTTCTCCATGAAAGCTAGTAGTCGTCAAATTTTGATTGTAATATCAAATTTCTAGGTATGTAAGGCTAAACTAAAACATGTGATTGTCCTCTCATGTGCCCCATAGAGGTCATAGATGAGTTGATGATTGAAGAGTCTACATGCATGAGTTCTTTGATGGCTTTTCTTGAAAATTATATTTGAATTTACATATTTTCTATGTTGATGATCATCATACAAATTGTCTTCTTAAATTGAATATTTTCCATGAGAATTTGCATAACCCTACATGACTATTTTGAAAAGCATGCATAATGAACTTGAGAATTGAGTCTAGAGCCTTGGATTGTGATTGTGATTGTGATGAGAGAATGATGAGTCTAGAACCTTGAGTTAAGATTGTAATTGTTGAATTGTGATTGTGATTGTGATAAGAGAATGATGAGTCTAGAGCCTTGAGTTAAGATTGTGATTATTGAATTGTGATTGTGATTGTGATGAGAAAATGATGCTGAGTTGATAGAGTTTGATTGCCTTACGAGTCTCTATAAATGAACTCTACCGAAGTATCTATTCACTTGATTCCTGATGATTGTTCTAAATCTTGAGTCATTGATGAGATTGATTGATGAGAGGGTTAAAGTCCCTATGAGCTTGATTGATGATAGGGTTAAAGTCCCTATGAGATACCGATCGTTGACGGGGTTGAAGTCCCTACGAGATTAGTTTGATTGGATTGATAATTTTATGAGCATTGAGTCGGGAGGAGTATCGAGCACCGAAATAGGTAAGAGTGAGTCCCACTCGAACTCATTAAACTATGTCGCCAAGCATAGAAGAGGTTTTCCTCTTGAGTTGATGTCCCTGAAATCAATAGCGGACTTTGTTGATTGTTCTGTCTCCATCTTGGATTTATCCATTATGGTTTCGATTTGTCTCTACCTGGCAAGTATGGGACGGCCGTGGCAACACCGGCGGGATTGTTGTACAATCACTGGCTTATAAGTGATTGTTGTCGGTTAAGAGAAACTCCCATAAACTTCTTACCCTATTCTGAGTCTGAAAGAGATGAGAGGAGGTGAGATCCTCTGAGATGAGACGAGATGAAATTAAATGTGATGAGATAAGAGGAGGTGAACTCCTTTGAGATGAGTCTGAGATGATTGATGAAGTTTGAGTTGTTGATAGGTCACTTGTCTACTCTTTATTCTTGCATAGACATACATTTGACTAATGATGTGATTTGATATGTATTTTGAGTTGTTATGGTTTCCATATTATTCTACCGGATTCTGTTTCATTCAGCTATTTTACATACCAGTACATTCCAAGTACTGACGTCCACTCTGGACTGCATCATTTTATGATCTAGAGGCAGGTACTAGAGATCATCGACAGGCGCTCCGGTGAAGATCTGAGATTCGAAGCTGATTTGGTGAGCCTCCCCTACTCCGGAGGATCCACTACTTTTATTTCATCATGCTTTAGAGTTAGATTGGACTATTTCTTTTATTTTGATTTGGGTAGCCATGGATTTGTCATTGGCACCACATGATTTGTGATATAGGCTTCATAGACGATGGTCCAGTATTGATGTTGAGATTGTAAGCTAGTTCTTTCTACTAGCCTTCATTATTTTATATATTCTTTGAGACTTTAGATGATATGTGTCCATTACATACTTATATTTTTCGCTGTTCAATAGAGTTTATTTGATTGGATGATGTGATGAGGCTAAGTGGTTCGCTTGGGGACCAGTAATAGTCTCTGAGTGCCGGCCACGCCACGGGTACCCTCGCGGGGCGTGACAAACTTGGTATCAGAGCACAGAGTTCAAGTGTCATAGGGAGTTTATGAAGCCGTGTCTAGTAGAGTCCTTGTTATTGGTGTGAAGAGCTCCACATCCATAACTTGGAGGCTATAGGACATTAAGGAAAAGTTTCCCTTCTTTCATACTCTGAATCGTGCGATAGAGCTATCTCCTAAGAAATCTGCGATGATTCGTGCGTTGCCTAGAACCTTTCGGCTATGGCTTATCTACGAGGCAACCAGACGGTAATGTTCAAACTCATACAAAACGAGATCCTCTGCGATAAAGTAATCATAATGGTAGAGAGACTGCACCAGGCTTGAGAGAAGCCGACTAGTGTGCGAAGATTGATTGAAAGAGAAAGAGTGCACAATTACCTATATGAATCGTGCATTTAAGTTAGCTCTGGATGTACCTAGATCTTTTTTTTTTTCAAAACTTGCTTCCGACGTGACCCGTGAGAGAGTAAACTTGTATCTTTACAGAGTTAGTTGTTACCACCTAAGAGTGAGATTGGAGGTCTTTTAAACCCTGAGTAGAATTGAATCATCCCAAAGTTAGAAGGATGATGATGGAAAGAAAGGGGTGAGATATCAAGAGTGATGGCTAATTGAGGCTCATAATTAGAGTTACGTACCTATTAAGTAAGTAATGAAGTGATAAGTCGATTGGCATAAGTTTGATGAAAGAGTCGTGAGTACCCTATTGAGGGTAAAGTGTAGATGTTGAATAAGGGAAAAGAGTGCTTTCATTGTGGTAGATCTAAATTAGGCCTATGATTTTTAATTAAGAGTTAATGAGACTTATCGAGTTATGAGCTTAGTCAGTAAGAAGATATGATTGAATAGGTGAATGGTATCGAGTTGTGAGGAAGGGATGTGTGATTGAATACTCGCTATGAGATCTTAGTGGGCTTATGCTCCCTAAATTTTTACCTAGTAGTTGTAAGTTGGTATTAGGGAAGGAAGGGATGTGTGATTGAATACTCGCTATGAGATCTTAGTGGGCTTATGCTCCCTAAATTTTTACCTAGTAGTTGTAAGTTGGTATTAGGGAGGTGTGTGATAGATTCACATATTAGTAGTAGACCCTAAGCTTGAATTTTGAGGAGTAGTATTTAAGAGGAGACACCATCGTGAGACTGATAGTCTTGGTTAGAGATTTTCTCTAAGAGGCTTTCCATAGTGTATGTTTGAAGATGAAGACATTGATTTGTGAGGAAGTGATGCTATGGGCAGGGTACAATTGTCCTTTAGGTAAGATGAGTGAGACGAGGATAGCTCAATAGATAAGTAGAGGCTTGAGATATGTATCCATGATTGTGTAAAGATGTGTGAAGCTCTAAGTTATAACTCATATAAGAATCTAGATAGTACATTTGAGTTGTCGATGTGGAGTAGGTTGATGTAAGCATTCTTTATCATCTCTAGTAATTAAGTTGATCGAGGCTTATGGATAGATGATGATGAGTTTTCCATGATAGAATAATCCTTATGCAATTAAATTTATGGGAGCACTTGCAGCAGGCAAAAGAAGAGGTTAGATTGTAAGAATTGTGGGAAGTAGTTATGTACGCTATAAGAATAGAAAATATAGAGAGATTTCCATAGAGACTGGAAGGAGGTAAGAGTGGCAGCGTTGAAAAGAGTTTGAGTGGCTAGTTATATGTATGTGACTATAGCATAACAGAAGAGTTTAAGATATCCTTGTGGATAGGGATTTCTTGACCGTGTGGAGGTATATGCTTATAGCCTAGTAGAGGAAATTGATTTACAAATTTAGAGAGAGGACCTTGAGAGCTAAGGGGGAGATGATGTAACGCTTGATGAAATTACCAACATACCCCTAGAGGGAGGATATACACGTAACGCGTCTTCCAATGCTCGTATGGAAAATCCGAGGCCGGATTTGTGATCAGCACAGAAAATTGAGTGGAAAAAATGGTCTCGGTCAATTTTTAGAGCGACCGGATCAAAAGATAATTTTTCAATCCGAACACCAAACAGTGGTAGTGCGCGACAGAGGCGCGTCGCGCACCTATCGCGGCGAGACACTTGTGTTTTTTTTAAATTTTTCGACGGGATTGAGAAAACTTGTTTAGAATTTTTTTTTCTGAAAATGTAATGATTGCGACCAGTCTGCGTCGCGGACCGAGCCACTTCAAGACTGGAAATTTCTAAAATCATTGAGGATCATTTCGATCAATTCCCAACTCCTCCTAAACTTTATATATGATCTAATTTGGCCGTTCTGACGTTAAGAGGGTCTAAATCCCCATCCTAAGTCCTTTTCTAACAATCGAACAAGACTAGGACTTGAGAAAAGAGGAGAAGAGTTGAGGTGGAAGAATTCAAGAGAGAATGAGAGTTCTTGATTCTGATGATGATGAGAATGTTGGAGGTAACTTCCTTACTCTTGATTTAAATTGAGTTGTCTATTTCTGAGTTGATATAGCTATTATTGAGTCTGAATAGAGACTATTGAGATTGAATAAAAGCTACGAGCTTGCATTGATGGAATAGAGTGCCATAAAAAGGAGCACAATTGAGGTGGAGACTTGAGCATGAGAGTGTCCTCTGAGTCTTGTTTATACGATAGTCCTATTCTCTATTAGAGTTGATGACTTCCTTCCTGAGTTCGAAAGACTAATTGTCGAGATGTTCAAATAATTGAAATTGACTGAGTTCCAACGTTCCATTCGTGCTTGATGGTGAGAATGTCTAAGATGATATCTTTACTCTTGATGTGAACCGATTTGTCTATTAGAGTTGATGTGTCAATTCTTGAGTCTAAATAGAGATGGTTAAAGATTGATGAGAAGTCGAGAGTTTGATTGATTCAGTGAGTTTTGAGAAGAGTTCTGATTCTATTCGTGCCTTGATATCTACCTTTGCTCATCATTCGAGGACGAATGATCCCAAGGGGGAGATAATGTAACACCCCAACTATTTTTGAAAAGATTGAGCCATCCTTCATATGACATACGATTTTAATGGATAATCTTAATTGAACATAGTTGTTAAAGTCGATTTCTTAGAGTAGGAATAAAATTGGAGTTGATAAATGATCTTTTACATCAAGTCGAG
The DNA here is from genome assembly GCA_029948455.1 of Solanum rostratum. NCBI lineage: Eukaryota > Viridiplantae > Streptophyta > Magnoliopsida > Solanales > Solanaceae > Solanum > Solanum rostratum. The sequence continues at coordinate 26,227,917 of CM057049.1, forward strand.
TTCAAAAAATTTCTATCGATTAAGTTTTCATATGAGTTGATGGAAGGGTCAACTTCAAATGACCATATCTCCTAAATTATAATGAGATAGGTGACCCATAATATATCAAATTAAAGATCTTTGAATTATATATTCAACGCATCTTATTTCGCCTTAATCAGAGTTCGGAGTAGAGTTATGACCATTTTACTGAAGACCTGCAGAGCTGTCGTCCGCGTCGCGGACATATCGCGGACCCTCTCTGGATAAGCTAACCGACATTCCTTTATTTTATTTTGAGGGTACTTTTATCCTAAACCCTTTGGGGATCTATTTAAGGACCCAAAACGCATAAAACGTCAGTTTTCATGACTAAAAACCCTTTCCTTCACTCCTAAATAAAATTGCTCAAGAATCATCAAGAAAATCATCAATTTAAGGATAGCTTCCAAGATTCATCATCAAGGTAATCTATTCTTCATGAATTTTAATCTACCTAACCGAAATTTCTTCACCTATTCATGAATCCCTAATAGAATCTTAAATCATAACCTAGGGTTTCAAGAAAACGAATTCAAGAATTCTAAGAGAGAATTCCTTGATTCTTCTTTTTCAAGAATTATGGTTCTTAATCAAGAACTCTGAAGATTCTAAGTCCAGAATCCAAGAATCAAAGATGAGCCCTTCAAGCAATATCTTTCCAAGTTCATCTACTCTAAAAAAACTACCGAGATTGAGGATTTTCTCCAAGAAAGCTAGTATTCGTCAAATTTTGATTGTAACATCAAATTTCCAGGTATGTAAGGCTAAACTAAAACATGGAATTGTCCTCTCATGTGCCCCATAGAGGTTATAGATGAGTTGATGATTGAAGAGTCTACATGCATGAGTTCTTTGATAGCTTTTCTTGAAAATTATATTTGAAATTACATGTTTTTATGTTGATGGTCATCATACAACTTGTCTTCTTAAATTGAATATTTTCCATGAGAATTTGCATAACCCTACATGACTATTTTGAAAAGCATGCATAATGAACTTGAGGATTGAGTCTAGAGCCTTGGATTGTGATTGTGATTGTGATGAGAGAATGATGAGTCTAGAACCTTGAGTTAAGATTGTAATTGTTGAATTGTGATTGTGATTGTGATGAGAGAATGATGAGTCTAGAGCCTTGAGTTAAGATTGTGATTGTTGAATTGTGATTGTGATTGTGATGAGAAAATGATGCTGAGTTGATAGAGTTTGAATGTCTTACGAGTCTCTATAAATGAACTCTACCGAAGTGTCTATTCACTTGATTCCTGATGATTGTTCTAAATCTTGAGTCATTGATGAGATTGATTGATGAGAGGGTTAAAGTCCCTATGAACTTGATTGATGATAGGGTTAAATTCCCTATGAGATACCGATCGTTGACGGGGTCGAAGTCCCTACGAGATTGGTTTGATTGGATTGATGATTTTATGAGCATTGAGTCGGGAGAAGTATCGAGCACCGAAATGGGTAAGAGTGAGTCCCACTTGAACTCATCAAACTATGTCGCCAAGCATAGAAGAGGTTTTCCTCTTGAGTTGATGTCCCTGAAATCAATAGCGGACTTTGTTGATTGTTCTGTCTCCATCTTGGATTTATCCATTATGGTTTCGATTCGTGTCTACCTGGCAAGTACGGGATGGCCGTGGTAACACCGGCGGGATTGTTGTACAATCACTGGCTCATAAGTGATTGTTGTCGGTTAAGAGAAACTCCCATAAACTTCTTTCCCTATTCTGAGTCTGAAAGAAATGAGAAGAGGTGAACTCCTCTGAGATGAAACGAGATGAAATGAAATGTGATGAGATAAGAGGAGGTGAGCTCCTTTGAGATGAGTCTGAGATGATTGATGAAGTTTGAGTTGTTGATAGGTCACTTGTCTACTCTTTATTCTTGCATAGACAGACATTTGACTAATGATGTGATTTGATATGTATTTTGAGTTATTATTATTTCCATATTATTCTACCGGATTCTGTTTCATTCAGCTATTTTACATACCAGTACATTCCAAGTACTGACGTCCACTCTGGACTGCATCACTTTATGATGTAGAGGCAGGTACTAGAGATCATCAACAGGCGCTCCGGTGAAGATTTGAGATTCGAAGCTGATTTGGTGAGCCTCCCCTACTCCGGAGGATCCACTACTTTTATTTCATCATGCTTTAGAGTTAGATTGGACTATTTCTTTTATTTTGATTTGGGTAGCCATGGATTTGTCATTGGCACCACATGATTTGTGATAGAGGCTTCATAGACGATGGTCGAGTATTGATGTTGAGATTGTAAGCTAGTTCTTTCTACTAGCCTTCATTATTTTATATATTCTTTGAGACTTTAGATGATATGTGTCCATTACATACTTATATTTTTCGCTGTTCAATAGAGTTTATTTGATTGAATGTTGTGATGAGGCTAAGTGGTTCGCTTGGGGACCAGTAATAGTCTCTGAGTGCCGGCCACGCCAAGGGTACCCTCCCGGGGCGTGACATCTAAGTTGTGTAAGTCTTGCTATCAGCAGTGTATATGATAGGGCTACATCCATGGTTCATGGTATGAGCTCTGGGCTCTCTTCTTGTGTGACATTCAGCATGATCGACATAGTACTTTATGGGGTTAAATCTGTTGTTCAAGGTCCGAGCTCTGCGACATGTACTTCATGGGGTCACACCGCGGTTCGAGGTTTGGGCTCTGTGTTCCCCTCTTGCCTTCAAATTTTGGCTTACAAGTTTAGACGCAGTTGGTTATTCAAGATCGATTGATATATACTTTGATACTTGGTGTCGGTGTACCCGGTGGGCTTATAGGGGCCAACAGACGTATAAGGTTAGTTAGATAGTATTTTACACCCACAAACCTGCCTGTCCTACATTATTATGTTCGAGACTGCTCGGTTCTTCTCTGTATCTCTGTTGTGGCATTTCAGTTAGATGGTTCTATCAGAGTTGTAATTTCATGCACATTATTGGGATGCGAGCTTAGATCAAAGTTGAAACCCTAAACCTCATACCTACTCACCTTGTTATATGTGTGAGTGTACCTTCTGAGCTTATAGAGGCCCGATAGGAATACAATCATAAACTATAGGGCCTTACACCTACGTACATCATTACACCCATACCTAGCTCGGGTTACTGCAATAGTTGTAATCATACTTACTTCGTTCTAGTGATTTGACATTGTGGAGTTATATTTTATCTTATCCCAGCTTTATTTATTGTTCTTACTCAGTCAAATGCCTATTAAGAACTATATTTAGGTACTCACCCCTACTTTTTGCATCAATTTCATGATGCAGGTCCCATCACAAGTTGACAACGTTGATTCCAGCTAATGGTAGCATATTTCAGAGACGGGTAAGCCTATAACGCTCCTGGACCATTTTAGTCTCCTTCAGCACTTTCGGCTCGTCTTTTTCTTTTGAGACTAGCCATGTTTGTATATGTATATAACTTTGATCACGCCTAAATTACAGCTCCCAATCAAGGTATAAGTGGTCGTTGTTCAAATATAGAACCTAAAAATGGTTAGGGTTGATCCCACGATATATATGGTCTAGATTGGAGTAATTAAAGTAATTTGGATGAATTAATCGACGTACGTCTAGAAAAGGAGTTTTGATGTAAAAAATAATTATTCAAACCTAAAAAAAGAACAATAGTTGATTGCATGTATTATAGTTCGGTGAGAGAAGTGACTAGGGTATTGTATTCAACATATTTCCAATGCAGTATAACCTAATAATTGCAATATTTTCTAGTATGTAGCATGCAGAACTGGTAAGGTATGTTCACCTAATTCCTTGGGCTGGAAACTAGGCAAATTTCACCATGCAACTTGGGCCGTCTACAGGTATCACATTACTAATCCTTACCTTTGTCCTAATACAACCATCCCTTAGGCCAATCAGGTTGATTAGATGAGTGTGCTCACGTTGAATCCTATAATTTATCATTTTTCCCATTCATTACCCCCTTTTGCCGACGCGTAAAAATAAGGTGAGTTCTAATGCTGGCCATCGTTAAAAACATTCAAAATGGAGAAATAAAAAATATATTCATGTACGCTTTTAAAATATTACAAATTATTTAGGTTTTACTTTGTTAGTTCTTCATGGTTCCCACAACCCTAGTTATGGATTCTATCTACTCATGTTTGTTGTAGATGAAGAAATCATGTTATGATTTTGCATAATTAAACACTTACAACGAAGAATTGAAGAACAAGAAATCCAAAAATCTCCACATAAATAGCGAAATTAAGATCCAAAGATGAATACAACAGTTATATCCTAAAAATCTCTAAGAACAAGCTAAAATAAAGTGACAATATGAGTATTTAGTTCTGTATGTCTAAAGATAAATAAAACTCTATTTAAAATAAAAGAAAACCAAATCCTAAATTGATTAGGAAAACTAGATTCGGGGCCTTCCAAGAGCTAGTTTATGGGTCGTGACTCTGTTTATGGCTCATAGAAGGGCTTCGTAGACTGGCTTGTTCGTAATCTGCCATTCATGTATTAACTACTTCTCACCAGACCATAGATTGGCTTATGGACCATACGTTCCTTCGCCTGTTAAATTTTAGCAACTATGCGAATCTCTGGGACTTCCTTTCACGAACTAATCTACAGCTCATGAAATAAATAACGACCCATCCTGTTAACTATAAATCCAACTTCAGAAAAACTGGCCCTCTCTGGTTTAGGACTATGAACCCCTACGGCTCGTAGATCAAACCACGGACCGTAAATGGTTTTGTGCATCACCAAAAAGTTGCAGCTTGTGCAAATCTCCAAAAAAAACTCCCCTAATACTGTAATCCTGAAAAATCAACACAAAAGCACATTAAATATACTAACATCACTTGAAGAACAAACAAAATTCTTAGTTTAAAGACTTAAAAGTGTCATACTTTGGTAGCACGTCAATACCTTCAACTTAAAATTGTTGCTTGTCCTCAAGCAATAGACTCAATCTTACATAAGCAGTACAATAGACACATCGGCCTCAATCTCATGGCATACATCAAATCTCAGTAAATCACAAATACCTATTCAAACTATCGGTGCATATATAAGACAGCTATCAAATAGACTTATGTGAATCAATATATAGAAGAGTAACTTTGATAGTCAAGGCAATGCACATAAGCAACAATCACTAAGATAATCCACATATATCAATGTAATTCAAGTGCCTTCACAAAAAAAAGTCGCACATGTCACTCCACTAATGTATTTCGATTCAATGCTTGGACAAGTATGGTCACACTCACAATAGATGTTCAGACATTTTGTATAATACCATTGGCTTTCCCCTATAATCGTGGCCAGGACATTCGACTAGTTGAAAGAGGATCACTATAGGACTTTCTTAGCTTTTAACATAGGCTCGGGGAGTTTTGTATGATATTTTCGGAACATAGTGACTAATTTCCCTCTTTGACACTGCGTTATTTTACACTTTGCCTTAAAACACTAACATTTTGAATCATTCTTTCATTTTTCCTGTTCAAACACTTTCAGGTGGACTTATTCTACTTTTCATTTCATTGCCTTTTAATTTTCTTAATCTTTTTCCTTTTAGCTCACATTTTTTCCGCATTTATTTATTTTTCTACACCCGTTTCATATTTTTCCTTTTTCATTGTACTCCTATGTTTACCTTCCCGTCTTCCTGTGATTTGTTTTTAGTAGCCATCTTTAACTTTGATTTTTGGCTTGAGTTGAGGTGCACAATATTCGACCTATGAACTAGGGTCACTTTTGGTAGCCACCCTCAACTAAGGTTTTTAGCCTGAGTCAAGGTGAACAATATTCAAGGAGGGACCAGGGACATATTCAAGATTTACACAACCAAAAAGGTATGGTGACTTAGGTAAATATTTATAAAGAAAAGGTACATGCATGGCTCAAAAATTAAGATCAAGGGACACACACTATATTTGGTTGGTTATTTTAGGCTAAGTGAATTATTATGAACAACGGCCTATGATTCTTTCCTAACCAACTAACCAACAATCTTAGTCAGAGTAATAGGACAAATTCTGGATTGAAATCTAGTATAATAATTACACAATCAAGATCACACACTTGGGGTGAATACACTGTCAATGTAAATTCTCAGATCATGCTTTTTATCGTAATTTAGCCTTATCTTATCAGAACAAACACTGTCAACTACCGATCCAACATAGTTGTTGTCAAATCTACCTTTTCAGCTTATCATTCAACTTCAAAAATTGAGGGGTATCATTTATCAGTTTAACTAATATATGCCACATATATCAATACAACATGCTACCACTACTACCTATACATCCTAAATGTGTTAGTTCAATAGAAAGTAAATGTCCTTAGGGAAAGAACACAAGCAAGAAAGCCCCGCGGACTCAAAAATTGGAGTGGATATGTACCTTGGTTACTCAGACTTCACCGACACCCATAACTACCCACACCCTATCTAAAAAGCTTTGCATTGTCTTCAATGCTACAAAACAATATTAAGAACTGAAGTAGGGGTCAAAAAGAACATACTTGGGTGCCTAAGCACCGGTGTTAGTCGGTGATCCACCACCTTCAACTTTCTGGGTGGTCTCCTCTGCCACAACGACTTATCCTGATGGTGCAGCACCTAATACAATCTCTTGCTCTCATGCACGTCGCATCAGCTCATCTACTATAGAGGCCTCTCTAGCAGCTTCCAGTTGCTTTCTCCAGAGCCTGTCAGCATATCGTTGGCAGCCTCAAGATCATCATCTCATACGTCGCCTATTCCTAGACACGTGAGTTGTAGGCTTATCCACAAACAAGTCCAGCATCAGTGTAGTAATAGCTGGCATGGGAACCATCAGTGGTGCTGGAGCTACTACCCTCATCTTCTCTACAAAGCTATTAGATCTCCGTCCAGATGGTAGTCATATCTGGAGTCAGAGTTGAACTAAAGCGATCCTCCATGCGTCTCTCAAATGCATATGTATGACTATATAGAAGGGACAATCATTGCTCAAGTGTGGCCGTAAAGCGCTCCTGCATGCGCTCCTCAAACTCAGAAATGGGCTTCCGAACCCAAGACCTGATCTGTTATAATAACTGAGTCAACTGGGACTCAGTGTGAGCCTAGCATTGTACTAAGGCCTGAATGGACTCTATGAAAATATAAACCATACTCGCGGGCTGAGAATTTTCAGGCACGACCTTTAGTACAATGGAGAGAGTAGAAGTGGGCCATATCTCCATCTAAACATCAGTCTGTGGGGGCCTCTCAGAATCATCATCATCAACAATGGTGGAAGTCTCAGGATGTGGAGGCTCGGCAAAAATCTCAAGTAATCGAGTTGTGGAGTGTTGTGCTTGCCTTGGTACAATTGGATTCTTATCAACCATTATCAGGTCGGCATCTTGGGTTTCTAAACATCTATCATAGCATCAATGTTGGGGATGATCTTCGCCCTCGCCTCTATACATAACATGTGTACCAAACACAAGAACTGGATAGATGTCGACCTCTGCAAAGCTCGCTTGTGTATCTCCTCTATGATTCAATGAGCAAAGTCAATATCATAGCTAATGATATTGGAAAAAAGTACTACACGGTCTGGTGTAATGTATTATCTTTGTGTATGGGTCAGCTCTGTCTATAAACCGCTACATACCAAAATTTTCTAGCAAAGTTGAGTGGGTCCTTAACATTAGGCGTAGGGACAGATACCAAGTCGACGTTCATGCCTCCCTCAGCTATGCCACTGGCAACCCATCTCAATAAGGTAGCCTTGCAGACCGCATCTCTTGTAAGAACACAATCCTATGTCTGCCCTAATCTGTAGTTAAACTCTGCAGTAGCCAAGGGGGCTTGGTAATCAAGATCGAGTAAGAATTTATGGATGATGGTCTCTGATAAATCAATAGGAAGACCTTGTACCAGTGTACAGGCTAGTCTGGGCTAGGAAATAAGCTTTTCCTTCTTCGTTGTAGCCTTAATAACTGTAGCAGTGTATGATGCATGAAACTCACAAACTAATGCCAAGGAATAATTTCCAAATAATATTTCTAGCCAGTCAAGCCTGTATTAGGTTATAGTGTCACGAAGGATCGGCACACAATCGATGTTGGATGTCAGTATCTAGGGCTCCTCAAATAGGGTTCGAGTGTACTGGCCTCTATCATCCTATTCAATGTCCTCTCTTTAGATAGCCAGAATGTCCATGATACATCAGTGTCTAGGCTATCTGAATGCATGACTGGTACTAAAATGAACTTGCCTAAATCCTCACACTCCGAACCGGACTCATCATTTGAATCAGAGCTCTCTTTATCAAGGATCCTGACCAAGACTCCTCCCCGGAGTCCATCATCTGTATATAACTACTCCTATCTGAACCTTCCTCCTTAGACTAGGGAGGCTTTGCTGGAATTGCTGGTGTCTAGGCTAATACTAATTGTCTAGATACCACTTGAGAGTTTCGTGGCTCGATTCCCTTATCTGGACGGACATCGAGCTCCTATATTGAGCCAATGGCCTCTAGCTCTGTCGACTCGTCACAGAGTCTATCACAAAGGGTTTGAATATCCTCTCATTGTGGTCAGGGACCTATGATATCTACAAACACCACAATACAAGCACACATGAGTCCAAGAAGTTGCAAAAAGAAAACAAAACCTAACCAAAGGTATACATAAAGGAAATTAAGAAGGCTCACCTACGAGTCATAGAGTGAACTATAGGCTGTAGAAGGCCTTCATAGAAATAGGGTAACAGTAATTTCGTCTATCGAAGATACAACTACAAACTCAACCATGACTCGTGGTTCGAACCATGAGTCGTAGACTGGGTCGTGGTACTAGAGGAAGACAAATAATATGTAGGTATTGAAAATTATGAACACCGTTTACGAGCTATGAATGGAACTACGACTTGTAAACAAGTGCATACTGTTGACTTTGAGATTTCCAAGTTGTTGAACCCTTACTGCGACGGGTGATTACGATCCATTATTGAAACCATGGGTCGTAAAAGACCCTCGTATGCTTGAGTCTATAACATAAGAAAATCCTAAGTCCAAACATATGTGCAACACGTGAATTACAAGACGAAAAATTTAGTTAATGGCCTAGTTAACGAATAATAAAAATAACCATCAAGTATATGGACTATCCACATTAACAGGGAATGCAAAATCAATCCCAATTAAAGTCCAGTCACAGGAAAACCACAGTCCAAAATTATCACATAACCTAAAAATTCTTTTCAGTCTAATTCATAATAACATAGCCTCCAATGACCAATCAAATCAAAACACATGGACAACACAGTGCACATAACATATATAATGTCCAGTAGTTCATTTTCCACCACCTCAACATAGTATCCTTGCCCATTCAAATTACACAAAATTCATCATTACAGTAACAAGGTCTTCCAACATGACTATGTAGTACACAATGTTATGCATATGTTTTCTTATCGAATCAGTATAGGTACACATGCACCATAATTTCAAGGCCAATATTTCCAATGAAAAAATACAATCAATTCAATCCACTTTCAAGTTTCATCAATCCTACGGTAAGAGAATCGTGAAATTCATCTTCACTAGATTCCCAAGCGAATAAGCCGAATCCCAAAAAGTAGGAAGGTTTTAAGAAAGATACATATCGGAATATCAAATGTATAGCCGAGAAAGTGATAAAAAACCAAAAATGAAGGATTCCCTAAAGTTGTCAGAATAGTGGTTAGGGATGGTCGGAAAAAATGGAAAAGTGGTCAAGGGTTGTTCGAAGGGAGGAAGAAAGGGTAGGGTTGTGGGATTATTTAGTTTTCTGAGAAAATGAGGGGTAAATTTAATTTACCCCTCTTGTAAACCTTTTAACTGAGTCAGGTAAAGTGGAATTGTGATTCCACAAAACCTCAGTATGGGCCATAGAAGGTTCTATAGCCCGTCATTCGTGGTTTCGAGGTTGCAAAGGGCACTTTTGAGAGCCTAGTTTTTACAAATACAACCATGAGTCATGGAATATTCTAAGGATCATAGGTTATGTTCGTTGATGCCCTTAGCACTTAGCAAAATTTCTTGAAAACTTACCTAGAATCCACAAATTCCATTTGTAGCCCGATCTTTTCTACGGACCATAAAGTTGGCTCATGAACTTGAAGTACACGATTTCCTGCTCTCTGGAATCAGTCCTAAGGTTAGTTCCACGGGCTGTGGTTTTAACAACGGTCTGTGTACTGACGCATAGAACCCGATTTCCTTACTTTTTGTGCTGGTTTGCTGCCTTTACCCAATTCCTACATATTCTTAGCAAAATAAATGGTAACCTTACAAATTCATCTGTGAATCCAATAATACAACCAAAACATAGACCACCTATTAGTCCAAAGAATAAATTTAACATAAATACATGAAAACAACAACTAATATGTTGGGTTGCCTCTTAAATAGAGCCTGATTTATTATCACGGCGCGACTTAGCCCACATGGTTACTCAGACTTCTCCAAGCATCCACACTTTCACTGTCCTAACTTTATCAGCATTACCAAAGTGTGGTTTTATTCTTTGTCCATTGACTTTGAACCTCGTGCCATCTTTGTATTCTGACTCAACAACCCTTGGTTGAAAACATGTGTGACCTTGTAAGGACCCAACCATTTGGACATGAGATTTACAGGAAACAACCTCAGCCTTGAATTGAATAGTAAACCCAAGTCTCCTAGTGCGCACTGATGATGTTTAATTTGTCAGTGATAATGTAGCCTCATCCTTTGCTTATATAATTCTGAGCTCTCATATACCCTCAACTGAAACTCATCAAGTTCATTGAGTTGGCTCAACCTTGAGTTAGCCACATCATTCTAGTCCAGGCTTAGCTTCTTGAGTGCCCACATCGCCTTGTGCTTAAGCTCTACAGGTATGTGACAAGCTTTATCAAAAATAGATCGATAAGGATACATATTTATAGGAGTCTTGAATGTAGTTTGGTATGCCCATAATGCATCATCTAGCCTTCGCAACCAATCTGCTAGATTTGAATTCACTATCTTGGATAGAATTTGTTTAATCTCCCTGCTAAATATCTCAGCCTACCCACTTTCCTCTAGATGGTAAGGAGTTGCCACTCTATGATTCACCCCATGTCTAGAAGTGCCTTGAATAACCTTTTCTAAAATGGGAACCTCCATTGTTGATCATTGCCCGATGAGTGCCAAAACATGAGAAGATATTTCTTTTGAGGATTATCATGACACTTTTACCTTCATTGTTAGGAAGTGCTACCACTTTCATCCACTTTGAGACATAGTCCACAGCAACCCAAATGTACTTTTTCCCATACGAATTGACGAGCGATCCCATAAAGTCAATATCCTAAATACTAAACAACTTAATAACCACGGTGGGGTTAAGTGGGAGTCATGCTTTTGAAAAGTCCACCTTTTCTCTGGCACTTATCAAAGGCTTTGACATAATCATGAGCATCTTGGTGGATGGTTGGCCACTGACAGCCACATTGCAAGATCTTATGTGCTATGAAAATTCCACTATGATGCCCTCCGGTAAATATTGAATGACAAGCCTCATAAATGCTCATCATCTCCGTCTTAGGAACACAGCAACAAATAATCTCATCTACACATACACAAGACAGATATGGTTCATCTTAGAAAATCTTCTTCACGTTAGACATAAACTTATGGCGCTAGTGAGAAGTCAAGTCTGGTGGCACAATATCAATGAATAGGTTGTTTGCATAGTCTGCGAACCATGTTATCAAATTATGTGATGCTGCCAATACTTCTTCATCAAGGAACTAGTCATCAATCTCCACCCCCATCATCAAACTTTGTCATAGCCTCGTCCTCGAGTCTGATAGGTGGACATAAACCTGATTCTCTGTCCCCTTCCTATTACTTACCTCAAAATCAAACTCTTGGAGAAGAAGTACCCATCGAATCAACCTTGATTTAACATTCTTCTTCGCCATCAAATACCGTAAAGCTGAATTGTCAGTATTCACAATGACTTTGGTTCCCAAAAGATAAAATCTAAACTTCTCAAATGCAAAGACCACTGCCAGTAACCCCTGCTCAGTGACAATGTAATACATTTGTGGTACATTGAGGGCTTTGTTAGCATAGTGAATGGGATGAAGTGTCTTCTCTCTGCGTTATCCCAACACCATACCATGTGTAACCCTGCTTGCATCACACATAATCTTAAAGGGATGAGTCTAATTTGGAGCGACTATGATAGGTATCGATATTAACCTCTACTTCAAACCCTCGAATACCTTTAGACACACATAATAAAACACAAACTTAGCATACTTCTCAAGTAGCTTGCACAAGGGATGTGCAATCTTTGAGAAGTCTTTTATGAACCGTCTGTAGAATTTTACATGTCACAAGAAACTCCTTACACCATTTATATTGATAGGTGGAGGGAGCTTCTCAATGATTTCAACCTTAGCTCTATCAACCTATGTACCTTTGATGGAGATACCATGCCGCAACACTATATCTTCCTTTACCTTGAGTGACACTTTTTCCAGTTCAGCACAAGGTGACACTCTTCACATCTCTTCAGCAGGTCATGTAAGTGTCTCAAGCAATCCTCGAAAGAATCTCCAATCACACTAAAGTCATCCATAAACACCTTAATCGTATCCTCTACCGTATATGAAAAGATAGACATCATGCATCTCTAGAATATAGCCCGTGCATTACACAATCCGAATGACATCCTTTTAAATGCGAAGGTGCCATAAGGACATGTAAAAGTTGTTTTCTCTTTGTCGTATGGAGCAATGAAAATTTGATTGTAGCCTGAATAACTATCAAGGAAATAATACCAGCCTTGACCTACTAAGTGATCAAGCATCTGGTCCATGAACGACATAGGGAAATGATCCTTCTCTATCAACGTATGAGTTTGCGATAGTCCATGTAAAGCCTCTAACTTATGACTGGTCTCATGGAAATCAACACATTGCTAGCATTAGAAACCATAGTGATACCTCTCTTCTTTAGAACACACACTAGACCGAACTTACCCATTCACTGTCAGCAATCAGATATATCACACCTGCATCGAACCACTTAATTATCTTTTTGGGTACAACTTCCTGCATTGGTGAGTTGAGACGTCTTCGGTGCTCTATGCTCTGTTTATAGTATTTGACAAGCTGAATCTTGTGATTATGGATGCCAGGTAGAGTGCCAATGATGTCTGCAATTGTCATCTAGTAGCCCTTTTGAAACTTTTGAAGACCTATAACAATGCTTCAACCTGTTCATCATTAAGATGTGCAACAACAATAACATGGAAATTATTGTTAGTTCCCAAAATTACATACCTCAAATGGGTTGGAAGAGCCCTCAACTCCAACATCGATAGTTCTACAATGGATAGTCTGATAGGTGGTGACTCGTAACTTTTCAAGTACAACTCAAGCTTGAGTTTGTGTCTATTAAAGCCATGTGCTCCAAGTGCCTTAACTGTCTCATTATATTATGGGATGCCATGACTCTCAAAATTCATCAATATAACATTAAGAGTTTTGACACCAAGCCTTTCCTCTATTGGTACCTCTGACTGCACTTTATCAACACTCTCGATAACAGCGACAACTTTCAAATCATTAGGTCTCTTCATGGATTAGCAAACATTGAAGATGACCTTTTCGTCATCCAATCTAATCTTGAGTTGGCCCAACTCCATGTCCACTAGTGCTCATCCAATGGCTAGGAAAGAACTTCCCCAAATGATTGGGATGCCAAAGTCAACTTCACAATCAAGTATCATGATATCTACGGGGAATATGAAGTTTTCAACTTAGAGTAGAACGTCATAAGTATCTCCAGAGGCTTTTTCACAGTCAAGTCTACTATTAACAACCGCATTGTAGTTGACTTGGGGGCTCGCAAGCCAAACTGATTAAACACTACAAGAGGCATTAAGTTGATGTTGGCTCCCAAATCACATAACGCCTTCACAAAGTTGAAGAGTTCGATGGTGCTAGCTCTGGAGAATGATCCAGGGTCCTCCTTCCTCTACACTAAGGACCTTGTTGCAATAGCTATTGTAAAGAGCATGAGCAATCTCTTAGCTTACTATCCGCTCCTTAGTCACTAGATCCTTCATGAACTTAGCATGCCATGGCATTTGCTCTATCGCATCGATGAGAGAGAGAGATTAATAGACAACTGCTTCAATATGGAGATGAAATTTTGAAACTTCCCCTTCACATTCTTCTTTTTGAACCTCTGAAGGAAAGATGGTAGAGGCCTTGGTATGGTCTTCAACTACTTTGGTGTCACCACATCGTCACCCACAATATCCTTGGCCTTGTCATCCCTGGTCTTTATATCCTTGCTCTCTCCTCAAGAACCACATCAAAACCAGCATTGGTGAGTCAATCATCTTTTTCCCACCTCATGTAGTCACTACCATAAATTGTCCATCATTCTTCAGATTTTGCACTGTGTTGCCTAACAATGTACCCTTTTGGCTCTGACTCAATAGTGTTAACATCTGACCAATTTGTTGCTCCGATTATTTAATAGCCATATAATAAGACTCGATCTTCCGATTAATCCCTAATATGTCAGCTTTCCTTCCTTTCAAGGTCTCATCTTGTGCATTTGCCCTCTTCAACAACTTGTCAAACATCTTCTCGGTTCGCAAACTACCAGCCCCACAATCATGATTTTACGGTGGTATGTATGGCCTATTTCTATACCCATCACTGTGAACCAAATCACCATCCTTAATCGTGTCCCTTATTCATGTCATATTATCTGCCTCGATTATTGTCCTTGTATACATTGTCCTGTTAAAGTTCAAACCTTGGTTTCCTGGACCTTGACACCAATAGTCCCGATTGGACCCTTGAGCATTGGTTCGAAAACCCCCCAACTGATCAGTAGTAAAGCAAGTGTCCTCCTCATAACACAACTCATAATAAACGAGGGCCCTTAGTGGTTGTTGATTGATTGAATTACCTATTCTTGTTGTTGCTTCATCAATAACCCAACATTAGTACGAATTTGGACTAACTCGTGCAAGACATCCTAATTTATTTTAGCATGATAGGAATTAGTACTAACTAAAAAGGAACTCTTTGTTGTTCTAAGTCCCTTGTGCCCCACACACAATTTGTCTTTGCAACTCTCTCTAGTCGTTGGGCTATCTCTGCAACCATGCAGTCCAAGAATGATCCTTCAGTTATAGTGTCAGCAACTGCTTTGGTATTGTCATCCAATGCTTGGTAGAATATTTCCACTAATGAATCATCAATTATCTTGTGGTCTAGAAAACTCCACAAGTACATAACAAGCCGCTGCCAACCAACACTAATGGACCCCCAAGTATCTATGAGAAGTTGCTAATTTGGTCCTTGATTTTCAACTTCTTTGACTAGAGAAAGTATCTCTCTAGGAATGCGTTTTGCATTGTTGCCTATGTAGTGATAGAGTTAAAGAGAAGCTTGAATATCCATATGTTTCTTCACCAGTGAGGGATAATAGGAATACTTAGATCCCAATGAAATTCATGGATAGATTTTTATTTCCCATCATACTCTGACAGACAAATATAACGTTGCGTAGATAGTTATGTAGATCCTCTTATGGTAATCCCGAGAATAACCCTCTATGTTGCAACATTTGTAGTAACCCACTTGATATGACAAACTTAGTATCCAACGGTAGAAGAGGTAACACGATTGCTCATGTGATATCAACCGTCGTTTGATCAACTCTATAAAGATTCCACTCATCTACTACTTCTTGTTGACCATGTGGTGGTTGATTTACCACAACTCATGGTGGTTGTGGGTTTTAACTATACATGTTTAGTACCTCATTTACAACATTGTTGATGTTATCTTAGGCTATTCTTTTCAGCGTCCTTTGAATCTCTTGATCAAATGGAGTCAAGGGAATATCTTAACTTCGATTATTGGGATTACACTACACCTATATGCTGAAAAGAAACAAAAATAGCAAAAACACGTAAAATACAAAAATAAGGACTAACCCTCTAATCATCTTAATTAAACTAATCTAAAAGTCGTACTCCTTGACAACGGCACAAAAAATTGATTAGGCCCAAATTATACCTCCTGATCAAGGTATAAGCGGTCGTTGTTCGAATATTGAACCTAAAAATGATTGGGGCGGATCCCACGAGGAATATGGTCTAAACTTGGGGTAACTAAAACAATTTGGATGAATTAATTGACTTGATTGAAGAAAGAAGGCTTTGATGGTAAAAACAATTATCCACACCTAAACTAAGAACAATATTCGAGCACAACTATTACTAATTTGGTGAGAGAAGTGACTAGGGTATTATGTTCCCTATGAATTTCTAATGCAATTTAACCTAATAATTGTAGCTTTTTCTAGTGTGTTGCATGCAAAACTGGTAAGTTATATTTACCTAATTCCTTGGGCCAGAAACTAGGAAAATTTCACCACAAAACTTAGGCCATCTATGGGTGTCACATTACTAAACCTTACCTTTGTCCTAGTGCAGCCATCCCCTGAACCATTCAGGTTGATTAGACGAGTGTGCTTACGTCGAGTCCAGTTATTTATCCTTTTTCCCAGTCATTAACCCCTTGGCCGACAAGTAAGAATAAGGTGAGTACTAACATTGACCAATGTTAAAAAAGCATTCAAAATGAAGAAATAAATAATATATGTATGCACACTTTCCGAGGAATACAAATTATTTGGGTTTTACTTTGTTAGTTCTTCATGGTTCCCACAACCCTAGTTGTGGATCCTAGCTACTCATGGTTGTTGTAGATTAAGAAATCATGTTATGAGTTTCATAATTGAACACTTACAATAGAAAATTAAAGAACGAGAAATAATAAAATCTCAAAATAAATAGAAAAATTAAGATCCAAAGATGAATACAAAAGTTATGTCCTCAAATCTCTAAGAACAAGCTAAATTAAAGTGACAATGTGAGTTCTCTAGTTCTGTGCATCTTGATATATTTAAAAATTCTATTCATAATAAAAGAAAATCAAATCTTAAACTGATTAAGAAAACTGGATTAGGGGCCTTCCACGAGCTGATTTACAGGTCGTGACTCTGTTTATGGCCTATGGAAGGGCTTCATAAACTGCCTCGCTGAAAATCCACCATCTATGTATGAACTGCTTTTCACGGACCATAGATTGACTTACAGACCTAGGTCCCTTCGTCCTATTATCTTTCAACAACTTTACACATCTCGAGGTCTTCCTTTCACGAACTGACCGATATGTCGTGAAATAAAGCATAACCAATCCGATAAACTGTAAATCCAACTTTAGCGAAATTGGCTCTCTCTAGTTTAGGACTACGAACCCCACCTACGTCTCATGGATCAAACGACAGACCATAGATGGTCTCGTACATCACCAAAAAGTTGTAACTTGTGCAAATCTCCACAAAAACTCCCTAAATCATGTAATCTTGCAAAATCAACATAAAAACACAGCAAATCTACTAACATCGCTTAGAGAACGCACAAAATTCTAGGCTTAAAGCATTAAAAATTTCATATTTAGGATATACATCAAGCTTATGACTTATCTGGATTGTATCATGTATAATAGCTCTGTACAAGTGATTTCCAGGTCCAAGGAGGGTTGGCCTAGTGTTATTGTATGTGTGTGTGTATATATATATATATATATGAATATATATATATACACACACAGTATCAGTTTAATTTCTCATGCTAGTTATTTTTGTTGAACTATTTTCTACTAACACCCATTACTAAAAGTTCTTGTTTTGGGTATGCTTGCAAATTGATGGGTTAAGGTAGGTTCCATTATGACCAATAAGGCCGGATCATGAAAAGTTGGTATGAAGGACTCATATTTTTTTGTTCACCTATACAGAGCTACTATCTAGTACAGTCCTGTTGATGGATGCAGAGACATCTATGACTTATCTTCAAGAGTCTACAAGATGTTATTTGGAATCTCCTATGTAATTATCTCAGTTCGTGTAGTTGTGTCATCGGTTTCGTGGGATCTCACTTGTCTCATTCTTTCATAGATATTCCTCATAAAGATTGACCATGGGATAAAGTCAGGGTGTAGTACCAGCTTCAGATAGGGACATAGCTCTAGATCTAGTATAGGAACACATGGATGCTCCTATTCCCCCGCAACCGGTGGGATTCAGATTAGCACAACTCCTAGCCACACTTTTTATGACTCCAACACTCAAGGTGGCTATCGGACAATTACTTGCAACTCTTGGGGGTGTGCAGAAGGCACCGGTCATAGCTCCGATGCCATCGGTATAGCCAATGTAGCCTCCAACTCTTGCTTAAGCAGTGCATACAACCCTTATGGTTCAAGCAGAAGTGGTTGAGGGCGTGAGTAATGAGGATCAGCGGGTGCTTGGTTACTTTCTCATATTGGGGCCCTGTGGTTTCCAGGAGTGACTAGAGAGGATGCCTATGAGTTCTTGATGACCATTTCTAAGACGTTACGGAGTTGAGGCTGTTAGAGTTCACAGGCACAAATTTCACTGCATATCAGCTTCATGGGCCAGCCAGATAGAGCTGGCATGCTTAAATGGGACCAGGTCAGGTAGGTCACCACCGATGTCATGGATAGAGTTCTCAAAGCCATTTCTAGCCAGGTTTATCCCCAAGATTCTTAGGGACAGCCTCCAAGATCAGTTCTCTGGATTAGATAAGGGGCCTATGACAGTCCCAAAATATGAGAATAGATTTCAAGTGCTCTCCAAACATGCCATGATGATATAACCTACTGAGGAGGAGAGAATCAGGTGTTATGTTAGAGGACAGAGGACACAGTTAAGGATTGAGACTCGATCTCTAGTTAAAGCGGGTTGTTCTTTTATAGAAATTTTTATCGCGCTCATACTATTAAGTAGCTCCATTGTGTGGCCCATAGGGATAGCAACAAACGCGCTCAACATGAGAACAACTATAGTGAACCCAAGAGTGTTGTGATAGGTCACATCAGGGTTTCCAATTGGGTCGGCCTAATCACCCTATTCAGCCTTCATTTCAAACATTAGAGGATGACCGGCAGTACCAGGGTACCTCTAGCCAAAGTGGTCCTCCTTATATCATTGGACATAAGGCGAAAGATGTGACCGCATTGACCTTGGGGTAGGCCCAGTCGTCTTATTCATCTGGTTAGAGATCCAAGGCCTCGAGACACAGATATTTTAGGTCACAATGATTGTCACCTCTATGGTCGATCATCCCACAGATGTGATCATGCTCAAATTACACCTCATATTCAAGGTATAAGCAGTAGTTGTAAAAATATGGAACCTAACAATGGGTAGGGTCGATCCCACAGGGTATAAGTCTAGACTTGGTAAAACCATAAGAAATTTGAATGAATTAATCTACTTATTTACAAAAAGGGATTTTTTGTAAAATGCAAGAATTAAACCTAAACTAGAATCAAATCATCAAGCGCAAGTGTTGTGAAATCAGTGAGAGAAGTAACTAGAGTATTCTGTTCTCTATGATTTCCTAACTAGGTATAGCCAAATAATTATAGCCTTTTCTAGTGTGTAGCATGTAGAACTGGTAAGTTATATTTACCTAACCTTTTGATCCAAGCGTTGAGAAAATTTTAGCACGTCATTTGATCCATCCCCGCGGTGTTGCATTACTAACCATTGCCTTTGTCCTAGTATAAGCATCCCTTGATCCATTCAGGTTGATTAGACGAGAGTAATCATATCAAATCTTGTTAATTATCCCTTTTCCACTCAATAGACCCATCATCAAGTAAGTAAGAATTAGGAAAGTTCTAACGTTGGCCACAGTTAAAAAGAATTCAAATCGAAGAGATAATTAATACATACATGCACACTTTTCAAGGATTCCAAATTATGTAGTTTTTTCTTTGTTAGTTCTTCATGGTTTCCGCAACCCTAATTGTAGATTAAGTTACTCATGATCATTGTAGATGAAGAAATCATGTTATGGAATAGCATAATTAAACACTTACAACGATAAATTGAAGAACTAAAAATCCAAAATCATCAGAATTCACGATGTTATAACTCCAATGTAAAATCAAAACTAATCTCCAAGAATAAAATAATAATCATAAGTAATAAAGTCTCAACATCCTGACTGCTCTCCCTTTAAAAAAACCTAATTATAATAAGTGGAAACCAAATCTTGAAAGAAATAGGAAAATTGGAATCGATAAAATGGACAATCAAGGTTACGAGCAGTAGATGAAATTAGGGCCCATAACTGGCCTTTGTAGACTACACTACACTAAAACTATCCTCCAAATATGAACTTCTCTAATGGCCATCTTTTGAATTATAGCTCATAAGGGGTCTCATCTGATAACTCTTCAGAAAACCTTTAAAACTTTGATCCTCCAAGCACAAAAAAGCTTATGACTCGTAAATCAACATTTGAAAATCAACATTTCAGTGGATACGACCCACGAAACCAACTATGGCCTGTGGAAAAACGCACGGCCCATAGAAAGACTCAT
Source organism: Solanum rostratum (assembly GCA_029948455.1). Classification (NCBI taxonomy): domain Eukaryota; kingdom Viridiplantae; phylum Streptophyta; class Magnoliopsida; order Solanales; family Solanaceae; genus Solanum; species Solanum rostratum. The sequence continues at coordinate 26,248,459 of CM057049.1, forward strand.
GATTTATCAAAAAGCTGCAATCTATGCAGCTTGGCCCAGAATCATCCTAATTCCTTAAATCTTGAAAAATAAACACAAAAACATATCAAACCTACTAAATATCGCATTGAGAACACATAAATTTTTAAATTTTAAGCAACAAAAGTGTTGTATTGTGGAAGCACATTAGGATGTTATGACTGTGGGGAGCTTGATCATTTCTCTAGAGATTTCATCTGGTGGAGCACTATGTATAGTTCTTCACAGGCATCCCGCTCTATGCTAGCACTAGCCCTTTAACAAGAGACATGGATCAGGGTCATAAGGGTGGTCAATCGAACAACGGGAGTGATTAGTATGGGTCTAGAGATGATCAGTGTGGCTCTGAAGATGACAAATCTGATAGCCAAGGCTATACTAGAGAAAGAGGTCATCAAGGTTATTTTTAAGTAGCTCAAGCATGGTTATAGGCCAAAACATTTGACGATGCCCTTAAAAGTATGATAATTTTATGTCAGTAGCTAGAATTGGCTTGTTTAATCTTGAGTCTATATGTTGTATGTATCTATTTATCTTGATCCTAATTTAGGGGTGAGAGTTGAGCCTTTAATAGCCCCATTATGTGTTTCAGCACTGTGAGAGACTTTTCTTTTGTAGTAGTGGATCATAGTGATATAGAATTACATAGCTTATTGGTATGCTTAAGTCACTTGCCCTAGTTAACTTTCCACTTGGCCTTCCTATTATGCTCAATGTAGGTATTTATCCCTTGTCACTGTTAGGGTTAGTTAAACTTAGGTTGCTTCCAAGAGTAGTGGTGATGATAGGAGGTGTTCCATGTATGCAGAGTTAATGTGTTAGGTATCCATATTAAGGGTGTTTAGGCAAAAATGGTGCTCCAGCTCAAGTTTGTGATTTTGGGAACTTGTGGATGGATGTTGTCCTTGCTCTAAGCAGGGTTTTTAATCCGACCATTATTATGCTCTGATTTATAAATGGTACAGAAGGTTCTTTTGAGCTCATGTGGTGAATAGTAGATATAAGTGCCGACAGGGGACTCATAATGGATGAGAATATTGGATTTTATATTTATGGTAGGTATTTCAGAGATTGAGGTGTCTTGGTTTCTTCAGTGCCTTATTTTAATTGTCCTGGTGGTCTCAATATGAATTTGGGTTCTCGCGGTTGATCATTTCGGTTGTCTTTGACTTTTGTGCATGAAGGATTTTGTAGTAGTGGATGTTGTAATGACTTACCAGGACATTTATGTGTTTTTGAAATTCTTGCATTAATTAGAATAGCGACCCTAAGTCATTTGTGATATGCTAACATTTATAGTTTGGTCGCCCATTTAAAAGTAGTGCAGTTTTCCATGTTGGGAATAGTCAAATTATGATGGACGCATGATTGGTGAGAGTACCAATGTTTTCTATGTCAGTTTATATTGAATTTTTCCTATTAGCCTTCAGAAAAAGGCAATAGTTGACTTTGGTTAACATTTTTTAAAAACGTGCCCTAATTAAAATTTTGACAGCATAGTTGGCGTCAGAATGTCGAGTGTGGTCTAAAATAGCCTTTGGTATGGTTCTTGAGGCTAGGTACATTTTAGGCACCTCGGTGGAAATCGATTAATTATGAAGTTAGGAAGTGGGACCAACATTTAATCATAATGATGTTTGGGAAATCTTACTATGCCATTGGATTTGGAATGCCAAATTTGGTATGGTTACATAGTTTGTTTGCAAAATTAGGCTTTCAACGAGCCTCGAACACTCTGTCGAATAAAATTGAGTTGGTTGATATCTAGTTAAGACCCAACACTCCGCGTTTGCAAAGGTGCGCCTTATTCACGAAGGGCTAGCCAATTGTGCTCTGCATTCATATGGCTTTGGCACCTTGTGCTCCATATTAATGGAGCTCTTTTGCATTCGCGGAGCTTTGTGAGAGGTGGTGCATATGTATACAATTTCCAGATTCGCAAAATAGAAAGAAGTAACTTTGATCAACGATATCTTTTTCATCTATATGATGATTTTAGTAATTCAAAAGGTTAACTTGTGTAGTTTTCGAGAAGAGTATCATCAAATGTCAAAAATTTCATTTGGCACGATGTTTAAGGTAAAACTCACTATTTTGCTTTTGTGTATTAGTGTTGTTTGTTAGAAACTTCGAATGTGACTTCCTAGTCATTTCATATTGGATCTCAATGAAATTTGGGTCTATTTCATGTGTTTTTTCACAACCCAAATCGGATCGTAACTAATGAAAATAATGTAAACCAGAAATAGCCACAACATTTAATCTAAATCCCCAAAACCTGGAGTCATGAGTACAAGAGCATCTAAAGTAGTACGAAAGAGTAAATACAACTGTCTTAAATGAAATTGCAACGATGTCTAATAAAGTCTAATACAAAGTTCAAAATGGAAGCAACAATTAAGGAAATCTCAAAGATCCATGGTGACTCAAATTCTGAGCCTTACCACTAATTTCTGAAATGATGGAGAAAAGCTCTAGTAGAATGAATCAACTACCCTATACGGGTCCTTGTACTCGATCTGCAGAGAGGTAAACAAAATAGGGTTGAGTATACCGAAATGTACCCAATTGGTTCAACCAACTAGAAAAGCGAAATCGAATAAGTATGTGATAACGAAGAATACTATCATCTGCAAGGAAAGGCTTAGTGCACAACATAAATATATATAATAATAGAATAGGATAACAATGACAATCAATGATGCAATGCACATGTAGTGTATAAATGTGATGCATGAGGTGAATTCATGGCAAACTCTGGTGCCAATGTATAGATCTACTTAGTTGAAGCTACTAAGTAGAACCCATAGGGGTCTCGTTAGACCATATACAATTCTCTCAAGTGTCATGATGATTGTTGGCGTCGATGACACCTCGGGGAATTCCGGCACCGATAGAAGAGGTCTCCAGTACCATAGTGGACTCTGAGGCCAATGATATACCTCAGCGAACTCTAGCTCTAGGAGGGAGATATTAGGTAACGCATCTGTCTCACGGTCAATGCAATATATATCTAGTGCATTCCAAGTGAAAATATCAAGAAGTATATCAATAATAACATGCCTCGGCAGACTCTGGCATGGGCAAATAAATCTCAAGCAATGACTATCTCAAATATCTCATGTCTCAGTGGTACAGTTGCATTATAAGATGTATACATGCTAATGCCACAATACGAGTAAATATATGCAATATGACATGATAATGATATGCAAAATATCCATAACATCACAAGGCTATGTCCAATGCATCAACTAGTACGACAAGGCCATCTATAAGTCTCATCATCACTCTCTCGTCAATAAATAGATTATCAATGAAACCGGACTCTTCAACTCTCACAATATGCTCATATGTCTCAACAGTAATAGTATCACAAGTTTCATATTTATCACATTAATATCCAACATATCTCATTTCTCAAGATTTCATCTCAATTTATCAATAGAATCACAAATTACTTAAAATTCAAAATAACCAGTATCACATTTCCATCACAATTCTATCATATCAAATTGAATTCTCAAGAATCAATATACATCTTATAATAATCACATGGACACATCCAATAACTCGAATCCAGTCCCAAAAAAGTTTGTCGAACCTATCTCGATGTCAAAACCACACACGAATAAGCTTTCAATCAACTCAAACCACCATACGATCTCCGGATCAATCAATCGCTATCAAAAAATAGATAATGCATGTCAAGAGGTGAATTTTGATATCAATATTGACACGAATTAGGCTTAGGAGAAAATGGTAAAAATTAGGCCTATAATTTGAAGTTCTTGAATCTAGAAATTGACTTTACAATTAGGTTTTATACGAAAAATGGAGTCAGTGGATGAAAATCTCACTAAAATCAAGTTCAAATCAGATTAGAAATCACATTTTAAAGTTTCAAAATCATACACTAAAAATCCCCAATTTTGGACATTCAAAACTATGAAATTCAAGACAAAATCAAGAAAAAGTCATGAAAGTTAATCAAAATGAAGTTAAAACCACTTACCCAAATGAAATATCTTACAAAAACTTGTCCAAAATCATCCCCAAAAGCTTGAAATTCAAAGAAATGAGTAAAAATGGCGTTTTCTCAACTTTTAAAACTAATCAAGTAAAAGTGTACTCCACGAATGTGGAGCACTGGGGCCAAGACTAGCATGAACACACAACAGAGGTTTGTGAACTTGGGGCATAAGGGAATGGAACTCTACAAATGTGGAGCTTAGCAGCTCAGGACCTCCACGAATGAGAAACTTCAGGTGCAGGCCTTGCACAAGCAATACTCAACCAATATCAAAACTCAATACGGACCTTCGGAATTCATTCAAACTCAGAGTTTCACAAACCAAACATCTATCCATATCAAAAATGGCTATGAAAACTCAACAGAACAATCAAAATTTAATTCTGAGATCTCCACGACACATTTACCAATGCAAGTCAAATAAACTAGTTTAAAACTCAAAATACCAAAACTTCCCTTGACAACTCCAAATGTTATGATGAGACCATTTCTAGCGTTAATTTTACCATCCATAACTAGTGAAACTGTCAAAATTTTGATACGAACTTCCGAACTTTGAATGTTGACTAAAGTCAAACTTTGGCTCCAAAAATGACTAAAAATGCAAATTTAGGCCTAAAAACTCATTTTCACTCAGAATTTAGTTCTGTAACTTCTCCAAGACATGGTTCGACATTTTGGAGATGATGCAATCGATGGATTTCCAATCTGACTCCCAAAATCTAAAATGATATAAAACCTCACTTTTCCAACAACTTAAGCTTCCAAATATGCCAAAACCCATATTTTCAACTTTTAAAACTCAGGATTTCAGTTCCAACAATGCAGATAATTCAAGATCCAAAGAAACTTATGAAAGGACAAAATAGTAATTTTCACAGATAAACACAAAAATGATCAACCAGGTCATTACACCATTCACCACTGAAATAATGTTTGTCCTCAAACATAAACGAACGAAAGTACTTAGAGCCTAAAAAGGCGAGGATATCTGGCCAGCATATCTGACTCTAACTCCCATGCATCCTTCATGACAGGATGAAGTCGCCACTGAACCTTCACTAAAGGTATATTCTTGGATCTAAGCCTCTGAACCTGTCTATCAAAGATAGCTATCAATTCCTCCTAAAATGACAAATCTAGACCCAACTCAACATAATCATAAGAGATTACATGGGACTCATCTGTAATATACCGATGGAGCATGGAAACATGAAAAACATGATGAACCGCTGATAATATCGGTGGTAAGGCCAACTTATAGGCCATCTCACTCACTCTCCTCAAAATATCCAATGGGCCAATGAATCTAAGCTTGAGCTAGCCCCTCTTCCCGAATCGCATCACACCCTTCATGGGTGAAACTTTCAACCAAATACTATGAACTACAGAGAACTCAAAAGGCCTAACTCTTCAGTCGGCATAGCTTTTTTAGCGGCTCTGAGCGGTCAACAACCTACATTGAGTCCAGCGAACTCGATCCATGGTATCTTTGAGTAGATCCACACCCAACACATCTTTCAAACTTAAGTCAAACTATCCAATAGGAGATCTACACCTCCGTCCATACAAAGCCTCAAATGGTGCCATTTGGATGCTAGAATGGTAACTTTTGTTACAGACAAACTCCAACAATGGCAAATGTTGATCCCAACGAGCTCTTAAATCAATCACAAAAGCCTAAAGGATACCCTCTAATACCTGAATAGTGTAGTAGGTCCATCCATCAGGCTAGAGGTGACAAGCTGAACTCAAATCCAAGCGAGTACCCAAACTATGTTGTAAAGCCCCCAAAAGTAGGAAGTGAACACAAATCCTCTGTCTAATACTATAGACACAGGCACTCTATGCAATTTGACAATGTCCCAGATATATAACCAAGCCAACTGCTTCATACAGTAGCTAGTTTTCATCGCTAGAAAGTCAGCTAACTTGGTCGAACAATCAACCACCACCCAAACTGAATCGAACTTTCCCAAGGCCATGGTAAATCCTGTAACAAAATCCATAGTCATCTGCTACTATTTTCACTCGAGAATAGGCATCCTCTGGGTCAATTCACCAGGCTTCTAGTGCTCATACTTGACCTGTTAGCAATTCATACACTTTTCCATGAACATTGTGATGTCACCCAAGTTACACCTCTTTTTTAAAGATAAAGCAGTCGTTGTCAAGAAATAGAATCTAACCAAGGTTAGGGTCAAACCCAAGGGAATACATAGACTTCAGAGAATTCAATTAAGGCAATTTGAGTAGTTAACCAGCTTACATCCCCAGATGGGGGGGGCTGCAATAATCAGTAGAAAAATAAACCTAACTAATACAGGAGTTATATTAAAATGTAGAGAAACTAGGGTATTGTGTTCCCCATGATTCCCTAACATAGTATCACCGGATAACCTAATACTTTTCTAGTGTGTAGCATGCAGGACGGTAAGTTAAGTTCACCAAACCCTTTGGTCTAGGAGAGAGGCAATTTCATGACATGACTTGGTCTATCTCCATATTGTGCGTTACTAGCCCTTATCAATTAGTCCCAGTACAACCAACCTTTGGCCCAGTTCGATTGATTAGACGAGAACACATCAACCGAATCATGTTGATTAATCTCTTTTCTTATTCATTACTACCTTGGACCAATCAATAACACTAGTTGGGTTCTAATGTTGGTCACCATCAGAAAGCATGCAAAATGAAGAGAATTTATTAATACATACATGCACACTTTCCAAGAATTATGAATTATCCAATTTTACTTTGTTAGTTCTTCATAGTTCCGACAACCCTAGTTGTGGATTTAGCTACCTATGATTTGTGTAGGTGCAAGACTTATGAATTGGAATAACATAATAGAGCACTGACACAATTGAATTAAGGGACAAGCAAATCCAACTTTAAGGAGAATCACGAGATTAAAGATCAAATCAAAGTACAAGTGTTCTCAAAACTCTCCAATGCTATCTCACTATTTTTCCTCTCTAATGATCAAGTTCTCTGTGTACTATTCGTCTTTCTGGAAAAAACTCAATGAAAAATAACCTGAAAACCTATTTATAATATTTCAAATACAAGTCCTAAACAAAATAAGATAGCTGGGTCAGCATGCCTCACAAACAAGTTTACGGGCCGTATTACATTCTATGGCCCGTAACCGGGGTTTCGTACAGTACTGCTGGATAACTGGACTTCAAGTCTATGATACCCCTCTATGACCTATAATGTGGTTTACAACCCGTAGGGGGTTTCATCTGATGAATCTTTAGAAAGACTCTCATCTCTGATCCTCAGGACACGAACCATGTTCTACGACTCATAAATCATTCCATGACCCATCTGCATGATCATAGAATCAACTTTAGAAAGTTAGCCCCTCACTAGAATTGTCCACAAAACCCACTTCACAACTTGTAGAGTGAACTACGGCCCTAAAGGGTCTTGTACTGCATCAAAATTAGCAACCTCTATACTTTCTTCCCAAAATCAAGGCCAACCCTAAACTCCATCAAATATAACACAAAAACACATAAAACCAACTAACATCGCATTGAGAACACATAAAATTCCAAGTTTTAAGCATCAAAAGTGATGTATTTTGACAGCACATCAACACCCTCAACTTAAAATTGTTGCTTGTCCTCAAGCGACGGACTCAATCTATATAAGTAATACAGCAACACATAAACCTCAACCCAATGGAATACATCACATAAATCTTAAACTCAGATACCTATACCACTTTTTCAAAACAGAATTAGATAGCAATCTATCAAAACAATACAGACTAGTGCATGTGACGACCTAACTATGACAAGTGAGGTACTATCAACAATCCAAGATCACTAAATAAGTCTAATGCTAACAATGAAATGCAAGTACCCTCACGTAAAGAAGTCTCATATCTAAATCTCAATGATGTTATTATGTATAACCTTGGTACTATGCAAAATCACTGACTCTCACCAAAGATATTCATGGCCCATGCCTCATGCCCAATACCATAGGCTTTTCATTCTTCATCTTTTTGCCTTGCTTTTACACTTCATTTTTCCTGTTTAACTCACAACTAAGGCATCACTTATTTTTCTTTCATCCAGTACATGATTTTCTCCTTTTTCTCTGTATCACTAACTTTTTCCCTCATTCTTGTGCTTCGCCCTTACACCAGCCACCCTCAACTTTACTTTTGGCTTGAGCTGAGGTGCATATTATCCGTTCTCAAAACCAGGGCCACTTTTTGTAGCCACTCTCAACTTAGGATTTTTTCCTCAATCAACGTGCACAATGTTAAAGGAAGGACCAGGGCTAATTTAAGGATTTTTCAACTAACAAGGCTAGGTTACTTAGGTGTTTACAAATGCATATCAGGCTCAAACATTAGGATCAAGGGATACTCTATAAATTTGGTTGGTTATTTTGACTAAGTGGTCTTTTAAGAACAATGGCCTAAGATCTTTTTCTAATCCAATTATTTTACAGTCTTACGTAGAGTAACATGGCAAGTTCTTAATTAGCACACAACATATGAATTTAGCAATTTTGGCTCACACACACATCACACTACTTACATCATCAACAAAAGATTCTCAGATCATGTTTTTTTCTCTCAATTTATCCTCACTTATTAGAACAAACATTGTCAACACGCCTAAACATGCATGGTTGCTATCTAAACTAACGAATCAAAATTTTGGTGGGTTTCATTTTTCAGACAAAACATAAAACATGTTATATGCCACAGGTATTAGTGCTATGTACTACAAATACCATCTAAACATCCTAAATATGTCGGTTCAACAGAAATTAAATATCCATGGGGAAAAGAACATAGGCAAGAAAACCCCAGGATCAAAAATTGGGGTAGTTATAGACCCAAGCTACTTAGACTTCACTAAAGCCTATAACTACCCACACCCCATCGTAAAAGAGGTGCATTGTCTCCAATGCTCACAATCAAAACAAAAGAAAGTATAAGGCGTCAAAAATCATACTTGGGCACCTAAGCAATGGTGTATGGTTTAGTGTGACCATCTTCACCCTACGTGGTGGCCTGCTCAATAGTAGCACCCCTCAAGCTCTCAAGCTTGTCGTCTCTCCTCCTCTTGTCTTGACTCTCTCAAAATAAGCTCAAGCTCCTCCTCCACAGTCAGCCTCGCACGTGAGTGCATGACATCCTCATCATCTTCTATGCAAGGTCTCTTCCCATGGAAAGGTTGGACATGTTCATCAAGAGCAAAAGGATCTACCGTCGGCACTGGGAGTGTGGTCTCTGGTAGTGTCACCGGTGCTACCAGTGTTGCTGCCATCTCGGCCTAGGGCTGCTAGATCTCCATCGAGATGGCCGTCAAATCTGCTGGTTGGGCCATGCTCAGGCTCTATTGTACCCTCACCTCAGACTTCAATTCGAGAAATCACGACGAAAAGACTATCCTGAATAGTAGCAACTGTGTATGCGTGTATATGACCCTCCGAGTATGAAATTGCCTGGAGGATCTATGGACTAATTTGATGAACTAGTTGAGCGAACTACAACTCAACATGTGATAACCTCTGCGCCATGGCCTGTATAGATATGGCGAACACGTAAACCATGGCCACGGGTGCAGCTTGTGATGAAGTGGTTTGTGTTGCAGGAACAGAAGTAGTGGGCCCTCTCTCCTCAAGCTGTGGGGGCCTATCCTTGGTAGTAACAGCAGTGATGGTGGTGGTGTGTGGAACCTCAGGCGGTGGCATTGGGGCAAATATCTCTATTGTAGGAGTGGGCTAGTGTTGTGCTCGTCGGAGCGCCACCAGGTTCTCCTCAGCCTTGATCACGCTAGCATCCAAAGTGCGCTAGGCCTCGATCAGAAAGTCTAGCTGGTGCAAGCGCTCCACCCAAGGCTCTAGACAAAGCCTATATATCAAGCAAGGAAAAGGGATAGAGGTGGACCTCTTTAGGAGGCCCTGTGAATCTGCTCGAAAATGGGGCGAGCCTAATCAATCTCATAACTAGCCAAGATGCTAGCAACTGCATGCTTTGGCGTCAAGGTATTATATGCAAGCGTTAGCCGGATGTGTTCTCTGACAATCGCCCACCAAAATTTGGCGGGAAAACTAAGTGAAGCCTTAACGATAGGCTCCGAGTGTGTGGCGCCCATCCAGGTTCTGGACCCTACTCAGCAATATAACCAGCCACTCATCTCATCAAGTTAGTTTTTCACTTTGTATCTCTCATCACCAGCATGTCCCTCGTTTTCCCCACTCTGTAGTCGAACATAGTTGTTAATCTGGGGATAGGGAACTCTAGTCCAAATAGCATGCGACGGATGGTGGTCTCTAAAATATCAACCGGCAGCCCCCTACTCTAGTCTCGATCAGTCTGGGTTGAGAAAGGGTCTTTTTTCCTTGGGAAGAATACTGTGAATGGTGGCTGCGTATGATTCATAGAACTCCGTTACTATGGTTGGGGAGTATCGCCCGAGTGATTGGGTCAATCACTAGATCCCGTACCTGATCATTATGTCCTGGAGACCGTAGACACTGTCGAGTCTATCTAGGATGACTTGGGGATCCTCATAGATGGAGCGGGTTGGCTTGCCCCACTCTATCTTTTGCAAGTCCTCCATATAAATATCTCACATGCCCTCGAAGCACCATCAGCTAGTAAGAGTATCTACTAGAGATGGTGATGACCGGGGCACTGCGAAGGACTCCGTCTCTTAACCGTCGCTAGTGCCTGACTCAGAGTTGGACTCCTCTCTCGATAGATTCATCTGAGTAAAGTTGCTCCTCTTGTCGTCTCCCTCGTTAGACTGGGGAGTATGAATGACAAGAGCCTGAGTCTGCCCAGCTTTGGCAACAGCTCTAATCTGGGGTCTAGCAACCTCCAGGTCTAGATGGACGCCAAGGTCCTCTACTTACGCATTTGGGGTCGGATTCTGCTCATCCTCTAAGGGCTCGTCTCTGAGCCTCCTCTATAGGGCCTTGATCTCATTATGTTTTTCTTTTGAGGGCATAGTACTTGAAACATGGACATTTACACACCATGGTCAGCCCCACAGATCAAAAAGTGAAATAAAAAAATAATTTATACTGAGTTGCAGAAGAGTCTACGAAAGAACCTCTATGGGTCGTAGTGGACACTACAAGCCATAGAGGACTCTCGTAAAATAGAGGTCACAGAATTTTTGCTCACTGGAAAAGTCTTCGAGACCAGGTACAACTCATAAAATATTCTACAAGTCACAGACTAAGTCATAGAATTTTCTAGTGTTTGAAATTTTTTAAGGCAAGGATCCACGAGACCTTTCTACGAGCCGTAAAGGGTTTTACGACTCATAGGTTTTATCTTATGGGTACTCAGAAAATTCAAGTTTCTGGAATCTTGTACGAGGGGCGATTATGACTCATGAAATGCTCGATGGGTCGTGAAAGCCACTTGTAGACCAGAAAACTTAGTAATGGACCCCATATGACTTTCCAATCTTATTATAACAGCATCAACGCAACATGCACACACCCACAAGATGTTTATCACACCAACCAACACCTCAACATGATAATTGGCACATATACCCCCATCGAAAATAATTGAGCATGTTCGCCTAACTCTTCCAACCACATATAAACAATTTCACAGCAAAACTATGCACCTATGTCATCACCCACCAAATTACCCACACAATCAATTCAACACAAATGGTGTGTGATTCAATGGGCGCCAAAACATATTCTTCGAATAAGACAAACAAGGCAACCACACACAATTTTGGACTTTCATGCATATTTCAAGAACGGGCAACCATAATTTACTTATCGACATATCAAATGCACATATGGGTTTGTGTCTAATACTACCATTCCCAAAATAATTTCCAATTTAATCATACACAAAAAGGTAACTTAATGGCATTGGGTTAACCAAAAAGTTACCAATTTTTATAACTATATTGTAGAAGATGAAGGTGGTAAAAGTCACTAAAACCCTAGGTCGCCAGAAAACTTTGCTGGAGAATGGTGGTGGTGATAGTTGTCGGTGATCGGAAAGTTTGGAGGTGCGATTGGTCGGGTGTTTTTGTATTTTAGGGCTGAAATGGGGTCAAATAATTTGACTCTATTATTTATATTTTGGCCGAGTCAATTGAAATCTGATGGGCCTGGACTCTACGAAACCCCAACTACAGGTCATAGAGTGTTTTACGGCTCGTGAACTATGGTTTCATAGAACATCCAAAACTTAGTTTTCCTGGACTTGGTTTCACATCCAGTCTACGAGTCGTAAAAGTGAAGTACGAATCATAGAGTTCTTCATAGAGACCTCGACACTTAGAAAAATTTCAGAACACTTACTTAGGGTCCACGAGCCCCATTCACGACCCGTAGTTTTATCTACGGATCGTAAAGTTAGCTTATGGATTGGAGTGCATGATGTTTTGCTTACTGGAAATTTCTATGATATGGTGTACAGGTCATAAAAAAGTGTATGGCCCATTGAACTAGTCATAGAGGAACTTCCTGATGCCCTTCTCAACCAAAAGTGGCTGATTAGCCATGTAGTTGCATATTCTTCATACAACACATTGTTACCCTATATGCAAACAGCCCAATGTCCAAGATTACAATCACAATACAAGAAAATAACTACCTGTAAGCCCTAAAACTAGAAATAAAGCTACACCACAACTATTACATCAAAAATCTTGGGTTGCTTCCCAAGTAGTGCCTGATTTCATGTCGCGGCACGACTCGGACAAAGTGGTTAGTCAGACTTCACCGATTTCCCAAACCTCATTCTTCAAATCATCTAGCCTCTTCATAGACTGAAAAATAATAAAGACAACCTCTTCGTCATTCCATCTGAATCTGAGTTGACTAGCTTTCATATCCACTAGTGCTCGTCCAGTGTCCGGTATCGGTCCTCCCAAGATGATTGGGATGTCGAAGTCGACTTCACAATCTAGGATTACAAAGTCTGTGGGGAATATGAACTTCTCAACTTTGACTAGCACATCATATAGTATCCCCATAGGCTTTTTCACCATGCGATCAGCCATCAATAATCGCATGCTTGACGGAGTAGGGGTTATGAATCCTAGCTTGTTGAAGACTGCAAGGGGCATCAGATTAATGTTGGCATCTAGATCACATAGTACCCTTGTGAACTCCACATCCACAATGGTACAGGGTATGGGGAAAGCACTGAGATCTTCTCGCTTTTGGACCAAGGACCTCATAGTAATCTCACTACAATGCTAAAGCTCTTTGGAAAGCTCCTGACTGACAGTGCACCTTTTTGTAACTATGTCCTTTACGTACTTTGCATACCCTGGCATCTTCTCCAAAGCCTCAATGTGAGGGATGTTGATGGAGAGTTGTTTTAGTATGGAGAGAAAGTGCTTGAACTTTCCTTCCTCTTCCCTCTTTTTTATTCTTTGAGAAAGGAAGGAGGAGGCCTAGGAATGGGCTTCAACTTCTGTAGTGCATCAGCAGCTTCACTCACCCCATCCTTGCCACAATCATAACCTATATTTTCATCCTTGGCTGCAATTGTCTCCTCTCGAACATCATCCTCATCAACTGGCATGGGAGGATCAAGGGTGATATTGCAACCATAAGTAGTAACTACCATGCAATGCCCTTTATTCTTAGGGTTCTAAACTGTGTTGCTAGGCAATGTACACCTCAGACACTGATTGAGTTGAGTTGACACTTCACCAAACTATTGCTCAAGTTGTTTGATAGCAACATAATAAGACTCAATTTTTTATTGATACTGGAGATCTCGGATTTCATCCCCATCAGAGTCTCCTCCAGTGTCTCAGCTTTCTTCAATAGGTGATTAAACAACTCCTCAATTGATGAACTACTTGCACTTGCGTCGTGGTTATATGGTGGCACATAGGAACCATTTGTAACCATCTCTGTGACCCCAATCTGCATCTCTCTCTGGGCCCCGGTTCCAGTCATAGTATCCTACATGGTTGTCCCTAAAAGCTCTATCTCTATTGAAGTTCCGACCTTGGTTTCCTTGACCTTGGCGCCAATAGTCCTGGTTGGTCCCTTGGGCGTTGGTCCGTGGAGGCTGATGAACCACTGCATTGACTCACTCCTGGTTCTGTTTCATCATCACCTCTATGCTTGTGCGGATTTGGGCAAGCTCTTGCATAATTTCATCATTGACCTTAGCATTTTTCGAACTGATACTGATAGTGCATGAACTTTTGGGAGGTGCTTTATCTCTCTGCCCCCATGCACGATTAGTCTTGACCACTCGCTCCATCCTTTCTGTAATCCTTGAAAATGGATGATCTAAGAACATGCCCCCCATAATAGTGTCAACTAAGCCTGACTGTTCTCATCGGGGGCACGGTAGAAGATCTCCACCAAGGCATCATCAACAATCTTATGGTCCAGGACACTCCTCAAGCACTTAGTAAACCACTCCTATGTAGTACTGATCGAGTCACCAGGAAGTTGCTCAAAGTTGTTGATCTGGTCTTTCAACTTGAGCTTCTTCGACCTCAGGAAATGTCTCTCCAAAAAGCCCTCTGCAATTGATCCCAACTAGTGATCGAACTTTGTATGAGCTCAGATAGCCATAGTGTTGCATTGCCTATAAGAGACAATGGGAACACACAAAGTCTTACAGCATCCATAGACAGATTCTGTGTTCCCATCACACTCTTGCAAACAAATGCAACGTTCTGTAGATGGCTTTGAGGATCCTCTGATGGTAAGCCTGCAAAGAGCCCACGGTTCGGCAGCATCTGAAGCAACCCACTCGAGACTACAAACTTTATGTCAGCCGATAGTGGTGGCAACACAATAGCTCCAATCACCTCCATAGCAATAGGATTCTGCCTTTATTGATTCCACTTATAAGCATTGGCATTAAATCATGTGGTTGTGGAGCAATGTCCTCAAGAAGAGATTGGTTCTCATAATCAGCATGTTCGTTCTAGTTCTCTTTCCTGTTCAGAGCTGCATTAGCCGTATTTTTGGTTTTATCTTCTCAACGTTCTTGTTTCATATGCATTACTACCTTGTTCCAGTCAGTAACACTAGACTTCAAGTAACACTTGGCCGTACAGCGCTGCTGGAAGACTGGACTTCAAGACTACGATACCCCTCTACCACCTGTAAAGTTGTTTGCGGCCTGTAGGGGGATTTCGTCTGATGAATCTTCAAAAAGTCTCTCATCTTTGATCCTCAGGGGACGAACCATGTTCTACAACTCACAAATCATGCCACAACCCATCTGAATATTTGTAGAATCAACTTAGAAAGTCATCCCCTCACTGGAATTGTCCATGAAACCCACTTCACGACCCGTAGAGTGAACTACGGCCCGGAAAAGGTCTCGTACTGCATCAAAATCAGCAACTTCTATACTTTCTTCCCAAAGTCAAGGACAACGCATAAATCCTACAAATATAACACAAAAACACATAAAACTAACTAACATCGCATTGAGAACACACAAAGTTCCAAGTTTTAAGCATCAAAAGTGTTGTATTTTGACTGCATATCACTCTGCTATATCTCTCCTCATACTGAACCACCAATAATGTTGTTTTAGATCATGATACATCTTACTACACCCGGATGGTTAGAATATCTAGCACAATTGGCCTCCTCTAATATCAATCTCACTCAATCTTTCACCTTGGTCAGACAAACTCTGCCATTTATCCTTAATATGCCCTTAGAAGCAATAGTAGCCGCTTTGGCTTCATTGCTCAACATTTTATCATGAATCATGCATAACCTAGCATCCTCAAACTGATGAGCACAAATTTGAAAAAGCAATAGAGATCTTGCCTCAACAAAGGGAAAACTACTCTAAGAAGGAGAAATATCTAACCGAACCAACTTTCTAGCAAGTGACTGAACCTCCAAGGCTAAGGGTTTCTCCTTAGCTCTTAAGAATGCTAAACTCCCCATACTAGTAACCTTCCAGCTCAAAGCACCTGCCACCAAATTCGCTTTCTCGGGATGATATAAACTAGAGATATCATGGTCCTTAAGCAACTCAAATCATGCACACTATCTTATGTTCAGATTAAGCTGAGAAAGGATGTATTTAAGACTTTGGTGATTGCTAAAGATCTCACAATGCACCCCATAAACATAATGTCACAACTCAATACAAACACAACTGAAACCAACTCCAAATCATAGGTAAGGTAGTTGCTCTCATGCACCTTCAACTGTCTAGAGGCATAAGGTATCACCTTCCCCTTTGCATCAATACACCACCCAAACCCACTCCAGAAGCATTACAATACACTACAAACAGAAATCCCTCCTCGGGTAAGGCAAGAATATGTGATAAAGTCAGTAAATCCTTAAGCTTTTGAAAGCTTGCCTCACACTCCTCAGATCACCGATATACTACATCCTTTTGAGTCAGTCTAGTTAATAGGGATGATATGGATGAAAACCCCTAAAATACATCAATAATACCCCGCCAAACCAAGGAAACTCTAAATCTTAGTCACAAAAGTAGACCTAGCCCACTCATGAATAGCTACTACCTTGGCCGGATCTACCATAATACCTTCTTTTGTCACCACATGCCCAAGGAAAGCTACAAACTTGATCTAAAACTCAAACTTTGAGAACTTTGCATACAACTTCTCTTCCTTCAATCTCTGAAGTACAATCCTCATATGCTGAACGTATCTACCTCACTCTTGGAATAAACCAAGATATCATCGATAAACACAATCATAAGTATGTCCAAGTAGGGTATGAACACTCAGCTCATCACTTCTATAAAAGCATTCAGGGCATTAGTGAACCCAAACGACATAACCATGAACTCATAGTGCTCATAACGAGTCCTGAAAGTTGTCTTTGGGATATTAGTTTCCCGAACTCTTAACTGGTGATAGGTTGACCTCAAATCAATCTTACCAAATATCGAGGCATCCTAAAACTGCTCAAAAAGAAAATCGAGTTGAAGAAAAGGATATCTATTCTTGATGGTCACTTTGTTCAGCTATCGATAGTCAATACACATACACATAGTGTCATCCTTCTTCTTCACTGATAAGACAAGAGCAGTCGAGGGAGATACACTTGGACGAATAAATCCATTTTGCAATAATTCTTCCAATTGCTCTTTTAACTCCTTGAGTTTAACTGGAACCATCTTGTAAGGAGTAATAGATATGGGTTTAGTGCCCACCTCCACATCGATAGCAAAGTCAATATGATGATCTTGTGGAACACCAGGTAAGTCAGTTTGGGACATATCCATAAGCTCTCTAGCAACCCTGGTGGTCTCCAATGATGGTGGCTCCTGACACAGGCACGAACATGAGCCAAATATGCCAAGCATCCCTTCTCCATCAATCGACAAGCATGCATATAAGAAATAACATCCTTAGGATAGGAGCTAGGTGCTCCAATCTACACCAACTAAGGTATGTCGGGCAAGATAAGGTTACGGTCTTTGCATGGCAGTCAAGAAATTCATGATAAGATGACAACCAATCTATGCCCAATATCACATTGAAGACAACCATATCCAATAATATAAAGTCAGACATAGTATTTCTCCCTATAAAATTTACAATACAACCTCGATATACCTGATTCACCACTAATGATTCACCTACCAGGTGAAAACACAAATAGGCTCCGCAAGCAGCTCACGCATAATATCAATATTAGAAGTAAAATAGGCCAACACATAGGAATAAGTAGAACCTGAATCAAATAAAACTAAAGCTGAGCGATGGCACACTAGAACTGTATCTGTGATAACCGCATCAGAGACCTCTGCCTCAATTCTATTTGGGACAGCATAGCAGACTTTACAGCCACCACTAGCTTGTAGGCCTCTACTGGCTCTATCTCTCACTATACCCCGACCACTCTAGCACCATCTCTCATAACTTAGGTGTGTCTCTGGATGCTGGAGTTGGAGCTGCAGAAGCTAGCTAAGATCCTGAAGCCTGAGTGAAAGATGCACGATACGGGCAATATAAGGCCAAATGCCCAACCTCATCATAACTATAGCAAGCCCTGGCCTCTCGCCCCTAAGATAACTAACCTAAAAAGCCACCACGTCTCGCCGCACTAGATGAACCATCTCAACTTGTCAAAGTAAGCCTGGATTTAACTACATTATCAACTATGGGGATGGCTGCATGGACTGCCCAGCCCTGCCTTTGGAACTCTCGATCATGTGGCGGCGTCCACTAAACTGACAGTCCTGACGGAACCTCTTCTCGTTGCCCTGTCTATCATGCCTGATACGCTCTATCATACGAGTGTGATCCACTACACTCTGAAATGTGCCTCCAGCCAGAACCAAGAAAGTTGTAACCTCCTAAAGATACCCTGCCAACCCCTTGGAAAATCGTCAAATCATCTCAAAGTCAATAGGGATACTGGACAAGGACTATCTAAACAATGTATGAAATTTGTTCTCATAGTCCAAAACTGACATAGAATCCTACTGAGGTCTATCAAACACATCTCGACGACTGTCCCAAAAGCTATATGGCAAGAAACTCTCCAAAAGTACCTCTGCAAACTGTTCATATGTCATAGCGGGAGATCCAACAGGTCCACAAGCCAAAATCGATCTCCACTACTCCTTAGCTACGCTAATAAATAGGTAAGAAGTATAAGGCACTCCATGTGACTCAAGGATGGAAACATTACACAGTCGGTCCTGACATTATGATAAAAATCATAAGCTTTATCACCAGGGGTATAATCAAATCTTGGGGGAGCAAACTGCACAAACCGCTCAAAACTGTTCCGCTCAACTGTGGACATAGAAGGACTAACAGAAGATGGGAGCACCAAAAGTAAGGACGGTGCAATAGATGGAGCAATAGTCAAACTCTGAAATTGTGCACCTGAACTCGGCCTAGTTGTTTGAGGCAGAATCATAGCAGTCATAGGAGGATCCATAGGGGTTGAACAAAGACCCACATAAATCATAGATGGCTCAGCTAGAGCTATAGAAGGGCCAATTGCACTGTAGAAGCTGGTGCATGAATAACGATTGGTTTTGGAGGGGCTCCCTCTAATATATCCAATACCCTCAAAATTAACTCCTGAACCAAGGTGTAGATGGGCTGAAGATGGTAGAATGGGGTCTGTTGGCCCCTCTGGCTCATAACTAGGCTCTGGAGAAGTAGATCTAGTTTGTCCTCTAGACAAAGCTACCCATCTAGCAAGTCCTTAGCCCCGGGCTTTATCACGAGCTCTGCCTCGACCTTAAGTGGAAGTCACATCCGATGACTCGGGCTCTCCAATCGATCGTTGGGATCAAGTATTCGACATCTGTACAGAAGGACTAGAATAGATAATTTCAAAACATGTGATATGAAGAAACACATGAATGGAAGCAAGATATGAAAGTCTTTCCTAACAAGTGCCCCATACCCTCCCAAAGATGGGTATAAACGTCTACATGTCATCCATGAGACTCTGCTAGACACTGTGCTCTTGACTAATGATCCTAATGAACCTAGAGCTCGAATATCAAACTTTTCACGGCCCAAACTAAGATCTCAACTAAAGAGAAAAAACTAAAATGGAAACAGCCACAACATTTAATCCAAATCCCCAAAACCTAGAGTCATGAAAACAACAAAATCTAAAGTAGTACGAAAGAGTAAATCCAACTGTCTAAAATGAAAATGCAACGATCTGATAAAGTCTAATACAAAGTTTAAATTAAAGTAACAATAAAGGAAATCTCAAAGAGCCATGGCGACTCGGAGTCTGAGCCTCACCACTAAGATCAGAAATGATGGAGAAAAGCTCTACTAGAGTGAATCAACGACCTTGTCTGGGTCCCTGTGATCGATCTGCAGAGAGAGAACAAAGTAGAGGTGAGTGCACCGAGATGTACCCAGCAGGTTCAACCAACTAGGTTAGCAGAATTGAATACGTATACGATAGCGAAGAATACTACCACCTACAAGGAAAGAGTTAGTGCACAACATAATCATATATGATAATAAAACAGGATAATAATGACAATCAATGATGCAATGCACATGTAGCATATGGATGTAATGCATGAGGTGAAATCACAGCAGACCCTAGTGTCGATGTATATATCTACCGACTGAAACTAGGTAGAACCCATGGGGGTCTCACCAAACTATATATAAATCTCTCAAGTGTCACGACAGTCACTGGCGCCGATGACACCTTGGCAGACTCTGGCGCCACTAAGAAAGGTCTCCAATATCATGATGAACTCTGGCACTAAAGATACCTCGAGGGTATCTGGCGTCGAAGATACCTCGAGGGGCTCTGGCACTGAGAGGGAGATATCAAGTAATACATCTGTCTCACGGCCAATACAATATCGATACAGTGCATGCCAAGTCACAATATCAAGATGTATATCAATAATAGCATGCCACTGAACTTTAGCGCCGGCAAATAGATCTCAAGCAATATGACTATCTCAAATATATCATGTCTCAGTGGTACATATGCATTATGAGATGTATACATGCCAATGACACACTACGAGTAAATATATACAATATAACATGATAATGACAGGCAAAATAGTCATAACAATACTAGTCTATGTCTAGTGCATAAACTAGTACGACAAGGCCATCCACAAGTCTCATATCATCACCCTCTTGTCAATAAAAAGATTATCAATGAAACCAAACTCTTTAAGCCCCACAATATGCTAATATGTCTCAATGGTATCATAAATACCTTACATTTATCACATAACTCTCCCAAATTATATCACAAGTCTAATATTATTACATTAATATCCAAATATCTCAATTCTCAAGATATTATCTAAATTTAGCAATAGAATCAGAAATTGGTTGAATTTCGATATAAACGGTATCACATTTCCATCATAATTCTATCATATCAATTCGAATTCTCATGAATCAATCTACAGCTTACAATTATCACATGGACACATCCAATAACTCAAATTCAGTCCCGAAAAGGTTAGTCGAACCTACCTCGATGCCAAAACTGCATCCGAACAAGCTTTCAATAAACTCAAGCCTCCAAATGATCCCTGAATCGATCAATCACTATTAATAAATATATACTACATGACTAGAAGTGAATTTTGACACCCGTATTGGCACGTATTAGGCATAGGGGAGAAATGGTCAAAATTAGGGCTAAAATTTTGAGTTCCCAAATCTAGAAATTGACTTTAGAATTGGGTTCTACATGAAAAATGGAATCCGTGGGTAAATATTCACCTAAATCAAGTCTAGATCGGATGAGAAATCCCCTTTTAAGTTGTCAAATCACACACCATAAATCCCCTATTTTGGACATTCAAATTCATGAAATTGAAGACAAAATCAAGATAAAAGTCATGAAAATCAATCAAAATAAAGTTAAAAACACTTACCAAAACGAAATCTCCAAAAAGTATTGTCCAAAATTGCTCCCAAAAGCTTGAAATTCAAAAAAATGAATAAAATTGGTGTTTTTTAAATTTTAAAATTGAGCTGCTAAAAGTGTACTCCGTGAACATGGATCCGCGAACATGGAGCATTAGGGCCAAGTCAGCCTCGAACACAGGATAGAGGTCAACGAATGCAGGGTATAAGGGATCAAAACTCTGCGAATGCAAGACTGTGTCCGGGAACGCAGAGCATAGCAGCTCAACACCTCTACGAACGTGGGGGCTTCTCCACGAACACGCATAAGGGAGGTAGCTACACCAAATACTCCTTGCACCAGTAATACTACCCCCAACATCAAAACTCGATACAGCCCTTTGGAATTCATCTGAACTCGGAATTTCACAAACCAAATATATATCTATTTCAGAAACAGCCATTCGAATTCAATGAAATAATCAGAATTCAATTTTGAGGTCTCCACAACACATTTACAAATTCAAGTCAAATAAACTAGTTTAAAACTCAAAATATCAAAACTGCCCTCGGCAACTCAAAAAATTATGATGAGACTATTTCTAGTATTTGTTTCACCATCCAAAACTACTAGAACTATTAGAATTTTGATCCGAGCTTCCGAACTTCAAGTGTTGATAAAGTCAAACTTTGGCTTCGAAAATAACTATAACTGCAACATTGGGCCTAAAAACCTCATTTTAACTCCAAATTCAGTTCTGTAACTCTCATAGACCACATTGGACATTCCAGAGCTGATGGAATCAACAGATTTCTGATCCAACAATCGTACCTCAAAATGGTACAAAAATTCACTTTTTCAATAACTTAAGTTTTCAAAAATGTCATAACTCATATTTTCAACTTTTAAAATTTGGGATCTTAGTTCTAACGATACAAATAGTTCAAAATAGGTCCAAACCAACTTACAAAAGGATAAAATAGTAATTATCATAGATAAATTCAAAAATGACCAACCAAGTCATCATAATTTCCTCGAGGAGCATATTATGACATTGTCGGTATATACTGATTGAGTTGTTTTTAAGGTAAAAATGTGTGAGAAGTTGTTGCCTATATTGTTAAATTTTGTAAGGAAATGTCTTATATTTGTCAAGTTGTTTTACATTATTTTAAGTATTGTATTGATCCCGAATTTGAGATACAGGCTCGAGAAAGAATAAAGATTAGTATATAGCCTTTGATTCAGGATTCTGAGCACAATTTCCATTTTCCTACTTATTAGCCTCAAATTGGTTTACGCCTGTTTCTTGTTATTTTAGTGTTAGAATGACCATATTGAAATTGTGATCCCATTTTTGACAGCTTAGCAGTGTTCTGAGATCGTTCGGAAGCATAAAGCACCTTTGGAGTAATTTGGAGCGCAAGTGATCAACATTCAGGTAGGCTAAGGTCACCCTTCTTCTAAATAGAGTTAGAATATGTAAATTTAGTGCGAATAACATAAATATTGTATGGGAAACTCGTCAGACATGCCATGTGTAGTGTAACTTTTTCTTAGCTAAATTTGAGTCCACCAAGTAATTGAATTGTGTTATACTATCTTTTTTGTTTGTTGTATCTTACATGGGACTACGAAATATACTTCACAGGGTCACATCCATAATTCGAGGTTCGGGCTCAATGATATGTACTTCACGAAGTCACATCCGCAATTTGAGGTTCCAACTTTGTGTTCCCTTCTCGCCTTTAAAGTATGGGTTACTGATTTAGATAAAGTTGGTTATTTGGGATCAATTGATATATATAAATAGCTACTCGGTGTGTAAGTGTAGCAATGGGGCTTATGGGGGCCTAAAAGGCATATAGAGATAGGTTAGATAGTATCTTACACCTGCATACTTGATTGTCCTACATTGTTCTATTCGACACTATTCGATTCTGTTTTGTATCATTGTTGTATTATCTTAGTTGGACGATACTACAAAAGTTATGATTGCACACAAATGATTGGGCTATGAGCTCAGTTAAGATTTGATACCCCTAACCTCACACCTTTTCACCGTGTTATTGTGCATGGGTGTACCTTCTAGCTATATAAGGACCCGGTTGGCATACATACATAGACAGTAGAGCCTTACACCAACTTACAACACTATACCCTTGTCTAGCTCGTGTTAATATAGTAGTCGTTGGCATACTTAACTCGTTCTAGTGATCTGACGTCGTGGATTATATTCTATCTTATCCCCACTTTTTTTACTATTCTTACTCAGTCGGTCTATAATGCCTGCTAACTACCATATTCAGGTACTCACCCCTACTTTCTACATCTATTGCATGTTACAAGTACCAATATGAGTTGTCGATAATTATTGCCAGTGGCAACATATTCTGGAGACTTGGGTGAGCGAGCATGTGACTCTTATATATATATACACTTCAGCATTTGCAACCCATATTTTGCTTTTGAGACTAGCCATGTTTATAATATATATATATATATATATATATATATATATATATATATATATATATATATATGTGTGTGTGTGAAAACCTATGACTCAGTTGTGTTGTAACGTGTCCATAATAGCTCTATACTGGCGACTTATATGTCTTTTGAGGATTGTCCTAGTGTTGTTGTACATGTATGTATGTATTCATGTATGTATATGTATGTATATAATATCAATTAGATTCCTCATGCTAGTTATTTTTATTGAACTATTTCTTATCACACCCGTAACTGGCAATAGGTGGTTTCGGTTAGGCTTACCTATCGGAGGTTTAAGGTAGGCGCCATCATAACCTGTAAGATCAAATTGTGACAAGTTGATATCAGAGCTTCAAGTTCATTGCTCAAACCTGTACAAAGTTACCATGTAGTAGAGTCTTGCGGATGGGTGCGGAGATATTTGTAATTAATGTTCATGAGGCTATAGGATGTTATTAAAAATCTCCTTTGTGATTGTAATAGTTCATGCAGTTTTGCTAATGATTTCGTAGGATCTCACTTGTCTCATTCTTTCAAAGATTAGCACAGCCCCTAGCCACAAATTTTATGACTCTAGCACTTAAGGTGGCTATTGCACAGTTACTTGCAGTGCTTGGGAGTGTGCAACTGACACCTGCTCTAGCTCCAGTGCAACAACTACAGCTAGTGCAGCCTCTAGCTCCCGCTTTAGAAGAGCATATAACCCCTATAGTTTAACTAGTGGTTGCTGAAGGTGTGAGGCCTTATGAGGATTAGCAAGTGCTTGGTAACTTTCTTAGATTGGGCCCTCCGAGGTTTTTAAGACCGATTGGAGAGAATGCCCATGGGTTCTTAATGGCCTATCAC
Source organism: Solanum rostratum (assembly GCA_029948455.1). NCBI lineage: Eukaryota > Viridiplantae > Streptophyta > Magnoliopsida > Solanales > Solanaceae > Solanum > Solanum rostratum. The sequence continues at coordinate 26,273,192 of CM057049.1, forward strand.
GGAAGGTTATAGACTTTGAGGCTATTTGAGCTCAGAGCCGCAGATTTCACAGCTTATCTGTTTGATGGGCCAGTCAGACGGTGGTAGCATACTTACATGGGCACCAGGCCAGTTGGGTCACCACCGTTATCATGGATAGGGTTCTCGGAGGCATTTCTAGCCATATTTGTCCCCAAGAGTCTTAGGGACAACCTCCGAGATTATATCTTTAGATTAGAGCAAGGGCCCATGACCGTGTCTAAATATGAGGCAAGATTTCATGAGTTCTCCAGACATGCCACGATGATATTGCCTACTGAAGAGGGCAGGATCAGGTGTTTTGTCAAGGGACTGAGGACATAGTTGAGGATTGAGACCCAGTCTCTAATTACAACGGGTTGTTCTCTTCTAAATATTGTTGATCACACTTTTACCATTGAGAAGTGATATTTTGAGGCATATCATAATAGCAACAAGAGGGCTCAACATGAGGACAACTATAGTGAGACCCGATATAGGTCTGGGGAGCATTATGACAGGTCACAATAGGAGTTTCGATCGAGTCAGTCTAGTCACCCTATTTAGGCTTTATTTTAGACTTCAAAGGATGACAGACGGCACCAAGGTACCTCCATCTAGAGTACTCCTCCATATATCATTAGACAATGGGCGAGAGATACGATTGTAGTAACTTTGAGGCAAGTCTAGTCATTTTATTCATCTAACCAGAGCTCTAAGGCCTCAAAGATAGATATTTCAGGTTGTTGTAATCATTACCTTGGTGGCCCATCATCCTATGGATGCTAAGATTGTAGGGAGCTCAATCATTGGTCTAGAGATTGCCTTTTGCAAAGTATAGTGTACAATACTTCACAAGCAGCCCACTTTGTGCTAGCACCAACCCCAGCCTGAGATTAGGATCAAGGTCATAGGGGTAGCTAATCAAACTGTGAGAGTGATCATTATAGGTCTAAAGATGATTTGTGTAGCTCTGGAGACATCAGATCTGGTAATAGAGGCTATACCAGACGAGTAGGATGTCATGGTCATTTGTATGCAGCCCTAATATGGTTAGAGGTTGAGGTGTCAGACGATGCACTTAACGGTATGATTACTTTATGTCAACAACTAGTATTGGCTTGTTTGATCCTTGGTCGGTATGTTGTATATATCTATTTATTTGTCTTCCATTTAAGGGTAAGCCCTAAGCCTTTAGCAGTCTTATTATGTGTTTCAGCCCTGTGGGAGAATTTTCCTTTGTAGTAGTGGATCATTGTGATATTGGAGTTATATTTACTGTTGTGATAGGATATTATTAGTAGTTGTTCTTAAATCACTTGCCCTGTTGACTTTTCACTTGGCCTTCTTGTTGTGCTTAGTGGAGTTATTTATTCCTTGTCACTATTGGGGTTAGTTTAAGTGAGGTCGTTGCTAATAATAGGGGTGATGATAGAGTGGTTCCATGTGTGCTAGTTTAATGTTGTGGGTTTCCATATTAATTGTGGTTAGGCAGAAGGTTTGTTCCAACTTAAGTTTGTGATTTTAGGAAACTGAGGATAGATATTGTCCTTACTCTAAGCAGGGTTTTTATTCCGGCTATTTTTGTTTCGTGATGTAGCTCACAGCATGAATCGATGACACTAATTCTAGCCCGTGGTAGCATATTCTGGAGACTTGGGTGAGCATGTGATGCTTTTGGATCATTTCAATCTCCTTCCGCACTTGCAGTCTATCTTGTGCTTTTGAGATTACCCATGTTTGCATATGTATATAGCTTAGGATTCAGTTGTATTGTTACATGTCTATAGTAGTTTTGTATAAGTGACTTCTAGGTCCTGGAGGGTTGGGCTAGTGTTATTGGTGTGTGTGTGTGTTTAGTTTCTCATGCTAGTTGTTTTTGTTGAACTAGTTCTTTCTCTCACCCATTACTAGAAGTTTTGGGTCTTGGTTATACTTGCCTATCAAGGGGTTCACGTAGGCACCATCATGACCTGTAAGGTTAAGTCGTGACACCCAAAACATTGAGCTAGATAAACAAAGAAGATTCTAACAAACTATCCATGTCATTATGAATATGACAATGGGGAAGGGAATTGCGTTAGAAAACTCTCTAGTAGTAATCCAAAAATTTTAGCCTAGGTTAGGCTTGGAAAAAACTGTCATCTGAGACCTTGGGAAATCTTGAAGTGATTGGAAGGTGATTTATAATTTTGATCTTTCAGTTGATATCTAAGACAATAAGGAGCATATAAGACTTTACCGAATTAAATTTGGGCGAGTAGAACTCCCGAATTGATCTTGGTGTATAGGGTATATTATTGAGCATCATAACTTGAAGGTGTGTTTTGAAAAAGAATGTTAATGCGAGTTACGATGCTTCTATCTCTTACAACTCTCCACGGTGGGATGGATCTTGTTATGACTTGCTGCCATGGTGAGATACGTGGCCCCCATGGTGGAATAGTCATGGGATTGAGTCCAAAAAGGTCCCAAATTTGTTCTTATTTTCTCAGTCTTGGAACTAAGTCAGAAAAGTCCCAAATTTATTCTTATTTTCTCCGACTTCATCCTTGAGAGATCATAAGTGACCTAGGGCTTATTTTCATCAGTTTTCTACCTATTTCATTGAAAATTCTAAGTTAATCATTCCTTTAACTCATAAATTGATTCCTAGACCTGAGAATCTAGGGGAATTGTTATATGAAAGATTAAGATCTACAGTTAATGGTAGGAAAAAGCCATGATTGAGGGGGATTATCATAAAAGTGGACAAGGGTTAGGATTTTGATATAATCAACATAATTTAGGCCATTTTTTATTGATTATTGTATTTGTTTATTGTTTATAGACCGCGAATGAGCCAAGACTTTAGAAAATGGGAAAGCTCCTGTTACTTGAAGTTTTCAAGGCTTGTTTCAAGGTAGGTGATAGTTTGATATTATCATTTGTGTGATATATGTTTGTTAACAATTTTATTAGTACTGTCACACATATGTAAATAGGGAATAAGGATATGAACCTAATAAATGAACTCTTGTAATCAAATTACATGTAATGAACCTATCATCGTATTTATGCAAGTTGTAAATTATTCATTGTGTGTGTAATTATGGTTGTGGTTGTGATAGTGATTATAATTATTGGATCAAGTGTCACACCATGATACATTTTATTGTATAAGGTGTCATGTTTCAACACATATTTGAATCAGGTGTCATGTTCTGACACATATTTGGATCGGATGTCATATTCCAACACATTATTGGATTAGGTTTCACGTTCGTACACAACTTGTTTGGGTGTGAGTCCCATGAGAGGCCATTGTAGAAATTATCATTAGAAAGATAATAATAAAGCTACATGTAAGCATGAACTGTGATTTCTATTGTGATGCTTTAGTATGTTCAAGTTGCTTGTCTATATTTGCTTCATAAAATAGGTGTGATCCTACTGTACTATTACTTGATCTATTTTGCTGAGCATAGGTCATCTTTAGGCAGTTGTTCCTAGACCTTAGGTGATTGTTGGTTACGAAAATTCATGGGTGAGCTGGCTCTTTCAAGCTACCATGGATTCTTCCACTATCCTTAGCCCATTTGCTTTCAAACTCAAACGTTTAGTTATATATTTATTTTATGATTTCTAGGGTTGCATCACCTTATGTTAGACATTTAGAATTTTTTGGTGCAATGATTTTAAGATCTTAAGGAGTTATTTCTATGTTATAAGATTTTTTATTAATTTTATGGAAACTCAACTTGGTTTTATTATTTAAACTGCTTCAATAACTTTAAAATGCTTAATTCATGCTAGTTTTATTTAGTTGGGTTTTGTATTTATTTTCCCATAGGAGGGGTATAGTGGGTGTCTATAACAACTAGATTGGGTCGTGAAAAATTTGATATCAGAGCTTGGGTTCATTGATTTCCTCATACTAAAACCAGTCTAGTAAAGTCTTGCAGAATAGTACAGAGACGTCTATAATTTTCTTCAAGAGGATTTAAGAATTTCGCTTTATATTTTCTTTCCCTCCTCTTTTTACTATAACTTGATTTTGTGATCCAAATTAGTATCTAGTGATACAGATTGGTACCTAACCTTTTTCACCTTTTTGTTTGTAAATAGTTAACATGCGTTACAAGAGTGTTAGACCAGTAGCTCCCCAATAATGAGCCTGCAAAGGAGCCAGCAACAAGAGGTAGGGGCTAAGGCAAAGGCAAAGAAAAGAGAAAAGGTCATGTTTCGAAAAGGGAATCGTCCCTTAGGGTGAGGCCCAATCTAAGAATATGCTCATAGGAAAGGTTCCTCCTGCACAACAATTTGAAGAAGAGGAAAATGTGAAAGTTGAGGTGGAAGAAGACATATAGGTAGAAACTGCAGGACTTCTCCCTTTGTAACTGGCAATTGCAAATCAGGTAATGAATTTTTTGAGTGGGTTGGTTAGTTGAATAACCATTCCTATGGTGCCCATCACTCAAACTCCAATCACCTACCCCATCACATCTATAGCCAAATGTTGGGAGGACTTCAGATAACATTACTTTCTTTGGTTCCCTTTTGGGCTCATTGATGAATGGTACTGAGCATGAGCTGTTGACCAAGTTTTTGAAGCTGAATAATTAGTCTTCCAAGTTTAAGAAAGTGAGGATGTGTATGAGTTCATTTTAGATTTCTATGAGTTCCTTCATAAGTTGGGTATTATCACTTGCATGGGATTGAGTGTTTGACTTTTTATCTTTAAGATAAGCTAAGAGTGGTGGAGAGCCTTTATGGAGTGTTGACCACCAATTTTGCCACCACTTACCTAGGCTCTATTTCATGCTTTATTTTTGGAAAAGTATGCATCCCAAACTTTAAGGGGTCATAAGAAGAATGAGTTTACGGCACTTGGGCAAGGTAACATGACACTGGCCGCTTCTAAGGCGAAGTTCCATGCCTTGTCCAGATATGCTACTCAGTTAGTGATAAAGAGGAGAAGAGTATTTGGTTTTTTTTTCAAAGGTTTGAATTTTAAGTTACAGGTTTGATCTATTCATATGACTGCTTTAGGTAAGAATTTCACCGAGTTAACATATTTTGTAAAGACGGTAGAGAGAATTAGAAAGTCAAGATAGGCCAAGGCTTTGGCTAAGAATCCCAAGAGAGTAGGTAATTTTCCAAGGTTCTTACTCTAGCGGGCCAGGTAACCAGCCATTGTAGTTCAGCTAGTTCAATCAACCATGCCCGCTTTTACAAGAGATTACTCGGACGTCACATTAGGCTATTGCTCAGGATGGCCGGGGATTTTCTTCAACACTAGGTACTCGACCTTCTCTTGATCAAAATTGTTATAAATGTGGAGACCCAAGATATGTGAGTAGGGAGTGTTCCCACCCCACATGATGAATCCTGCACAGTATCAAACTAGAGTTGTAATGCCAGAAGTTGGAGATAACAATGGCGAAGGATGTCCACAAGGTGGGCAAGTATGAAATCAAAGAGGTCCTGTTAGTCAAGGTGATGGTAATGCAAGTAGACGAGCAGTAAAAAAATAGGCAAAAGGGTTGTTGTTAGGATGATATGGTCCAGTTTTAAGCTTTTTTAGGGGGGACAGAGGCTTAGTGACTTGATGCAACGATGACAAGTATTATTCTTATCTACGACCAAGTAACTATTGTTTTGTTTGACTTAGGCTCTATTTATTCATATATTTCGATAAATTTTGTCTTAGGTTTTAATGTGATTTTTGATATGTGTGATGCCCCCATTCATGTTTCCACCCTAGTTGAAGAGTATGTTGTAGTCATCCATGCCTATCATGCTTGTTTTATTTTGATTATATGATTTTAGACTTGGGCTGACTTGGTGATTTTGGACATGTCTAATTTAGACGTGATCTTAGGTATGACTTAGTTTTCCTTTTATCTTTCAATTCTTAATTGTAATGCTAAAACTATAACTCTAGAGATCCCGAGCAGGGAAAGGTAAAGTGTGAAGGGGTTTACAAGCCTAAGCAAGCTAAAAATCACATCATATATTTGAGCTAGGAAAATGGTAGGGAAAGGTTGTCGAGTATACCTGGCTCATGCTCGAAATGTTAATGCAGAGCCCCCTTCTATTGATTCCATTTTTGTAATATCTGAGTTTAAGAAAGTCTTCTCTACAAACTTGCTTGGTATGCCTCCTGATAGAAATATAGAGTTCTGGATTGATTTAGAGCTCGTCACTCGTCTAATATCTATCACATCTTATTGTATGGCTCTAACAGACATAAGAGAACTTAAGGTTCATATCCAAGAAATCTTTGATAAGGATTTCATCCATTCTAGTGCTTCACCATGGGGTGCTCTAATCTTGTTTGTTAAGAAAAAGGATGGTAGTATAAGAATATGCATAGACTATCTGTAGTTGAATAAGGTCACTATTCAAAATAAGTACTTGTTGTCTCGTATTGATGATCTCTTTGACTAGTTGGAAGGAACGTCGGCATTCTAAAAAATTTATCTCAGGTCTGGTTATCATCAGCTGAAAATTAGGCCTGAGAATATGCCTAAGACTACTTTTAGAACTCGACATGGGCAATATGAATCCTTAATCATGTCATTTACGTTGACTAATGCTCACATAACCTTTATCAATTTGATGAATGGGGTGTTTAAGCTATGTTTGGCCTCATTTTTATTGTGTTTGTTGATGACATTCTAGTTTATTCAAAGAGTAAGGAATGGCATGCCGACCATATTTGTATTTTTCTAGGTGTCACATGGAAACAAAAATTATATGGAATATTTTCTAAATCTGAATTTTTGTTGTGTTTTGTACCTTCTAGGGGCATGTTATTTCAAATGAAGGGGTGATGGTGGATTACTAAAGCAATATGAATTAGGTTCGGCCTAGCCCAATCACTAAGGTGAGAAGTTTTGTGGGGCTTCCCAACTATTATCGTTCATTTGTGAAATAAATTACTTCTATTGCCATGCACTTGACGAGGTTGCCCTAAAAAGATATGCCATTTGAGTGGAATGACAAGTGTGAGGAGAGCTTCCAAAAGCTCAAGTATCTTTTGAATATATTCCTAATTTATGTGTTGTCGGTGGAAGGTAATTGTTTTACTATTTATTGGGATGCCTCATGTATGGGTTTGGGTGTTGTGCTGATGCAGAATAAGAATGTCATAGCTTATGCTTCATAGCAATTAAAGGTTCATGAGAGGAACTACCTATCACATGACTTGGAGTTCAAAACAGTGGTGTTTGCTCAAAAAATCTAGCGACATTATCTCTATGGGGGTAAGTATGAAGTGTTTGCTGACCATCGCAGTCTGCAACAAGTGTTCACTCAGAAAGACTAGAATCTGAGATAGTGAATATGGATGGAATTTTATAAGGATTATGATGTCACCATCCAATATCACCTAGATAAGGCTAATGTGGTTGCATATGCAACTTGAAGTCAATAAATATGGGTAGCCTAGCCTGGCTGAGTATAACTAGGTAACCATTGGCTAAAGAGATGTATGCATAGAAAATCAAATTTCATGAAGCTAGGCATTGATATCGCCTGAGCTACACCTTCTTTTTGAGGCTAAAGCGGTCGTTGTCAAGATATAGAACCTAACCAAGGTTAGGATCGAACCCAAGGGAATATGGTAGACATAGAAGACTTCAATGGTACAATTTGGATTTATTAACCAACTTCTATCCCCCAAAGGAGGGGTTTTAAAAATAACTAGTAAAAGGAAATCCTAACTAACACAAGTGTTTAACCAATATGGAGAGGAACTAGGGTATTGTGTTCCCCATGATTCCCTAATTTAGTATCACCAGATAACCAAATTTTTTTCTAGTGTGTAGCATATATAATGGTAAGTTAAGTTCACCAAACCCTTTGGCCCAGGCAACATGAATTTCACTACATGATTTGATCCATCCCCACAGTGTGACATTACTAATCCTTACCCATTGTCCTAGTACAACCTCCCCTTGGCCCAGTTCAGTTGATTAGATGAGAAACATTGATCGAATCGTGTTAATTGATCTATTTTCCTATTCATTACTACCTTGGTCTAGTCAGTAACACTGGGTGGGTTCTAATGATGTCCACCATTAGAAAACATTCAAAATGAAGAGAATTAATTATTACATGCATGCACACTTTTCAAGAATTGCGAATTATTTAGTTTTACCTTGTTAGTTTTCCATGGTTCCCACAATCCTAGCTATGGATTTAGCTACTAATGATTTGTGTAGATGGAAGACTCATGAATTTCAATAACATGATAGAGCACTTACACAATCGAACTAAGCACAAGAAAATCCCAAGATCGTAATTAGAAGATGAAATTAAAGTTTACAGGTGTTTCTCAAACTCTCTCGAATAATTTTATGTTGTTCTCCCATCTCTTTTTTAGAAAATAACCTAAAAACCTATTTATAGTGTTTAAAATACAAATCCAAAACAAAATAGGATAACTAGGCTGTTAGGCTCCACAGGTGCTCTACTGGCCATATAGTGATTTACAATCCGTAATCGGCTTACGCACTTTGTTGCTTCAATTCTAGACTTGGATTCTACGATACCCCTCTATGGCTCGTAAAATGTTATACAACCCGTAGGGGGTTTTTGATCTTCAAGGTACGAGACTAGGTCTACGACACATGAAGTGTTCCACTACTCACCTGCATGTCTATAGACCAAACTTCATAATCCACCATTCACTGGAATTGCATATGAAACCTCCTTCATGGCCCGTTGACTACTCTACGACCCGTAAAGGATTCTCGTGAATCCTACAAATTAGCAACTTCTGCATATTTTGCCCAAAAAAAACACAAAAACACACAAAACCTACTAACATCGCATTGAGAATACATAAAATTTCAAGTTTTAAGCACCAAAAGTGTTGTATTTTGACAGCACATCAACACCCTCAACTTAAAATTATTGTCTGTCCTCGACCGACGGACTTAATCTATATAAGTAGGACGGTAACACACAGACATCAACCTAATGGCATACATCATATCAAACTTAAGCATAGACACCCACAACACTTTTCAAAACACAACCATATAGCTATCCAGCAAACGAATACGGACTAATGCATGTGACAATGCAACTATGACAAGCGAGGTGATCATCAACAAGACACAATCACTGAATAAGTCTAATGTTAACAATGCAATGCAAGTGTGATCATAGAAAGAAGTCCCACATCTCACTTCTCAAAGATGTATTCATGTATAATCCTGGAATTGTGCAAAATCATTCACTCTCAAAAAAGACATTCATGCATCATGCCCAATACCATATGCTTGCCCCTATACTCATGACTAAGATCTTTGACTACTTGGACTAGGATCACTTTAGGACTTTACAAGCTTTGTAACATAGGCTCAGGGGACTTTGGTTTTATATTGTGGGAACATAGTAACTAAAGGCCCTCCTTGACATTGTGTTTTTCTATACGTTTTCCCTACCAACACTGTCACTTTCATTCCATTCTTCTTTTCTCCTATTTAGAGCATTCTGGGTGTTTTCTTTTTATTTTTCAGCCTTTTACCTTGTATTTACACTTGATTTTTCTTTTTAGCTCATAACTAAGGCATCACTTATTTTTCTTGCACCTAATACACATTTTTACTCCTTTTCCATGTATCACTAACTTTTCCCCTCATGTTGTGTTTTACCCTTACACCAGCCACCCTCAACTTAGGCTTTTGGTCTGAGTTGAGGTGCATATTATCCAATCTCGAAACTAGGGTACTTTTGGTAGCCACCCTCAACTTAGGCTTTTTGCCTCAATCAAGGTGCATAATATTCAAGGAAGGACTGAGGCTACTTTTAGGATTTTACAATTAATAAGGCTAGGTCACTTTGGTTTTTACAAAGAAACAGTACATGCCCGGCTCAGACATTAGGATCAAGGGATATTCTGCACATTTGGTCGATCATTTAGGCTAAGTGATCATTATGAACAATGGCCTAAGATCCTTTCCTAACCAACTAACCTACAAACTAATTCAGAGTAATAGGGCAATTTTTGAATTGAAACACAATACATGAACTAAGTAAATTAAGCTCACACCCATATGTCACTGATTACATTACAAACATAGACTCATAGATCATGCTTTTTATCTCAACTATATCCTCATTTATCAGAACAAGCGTTGTCAACACACTTAAACACGCATGGTTGCTATCTAGACTAACTAAATCAAAAATTTGGTGGGTGTCATTTTTCACAAAAAAGCACAAAAAATACATATATGCCAAAGATATCAGTACTATATGCTACTAATACTACCTAAACTTCCTAAGCATGTCAGTTCAATAGAAAATAAATATTCATGGGGAAAAAGAACACAGGCAAGAAAACCCCTAGTATTTAAAAATTAGGGTAGTTATAGGCCAAGGCTACTCAGACTTCACTGAGGCCCATAACTACCCACACCCCATCGAAAAAGAGGTGCATTGTAATCAATACACACAATCAAAACAAAATAAAGTACCGAGGTCAAAAAATATATCTGAGCGCCTAAGCGCCAGTCTCTACCTTGGGTTGCCTCCCAAGCAGCACCTGATTTATTATTGCAGTACGACTTGGACAACTTGGTTACTCAAACATCACCAAGTGTCTATGATTCCACTTTTTCTTCCACCTTGAACTTATAATTGTACCCCTAATTTTCTTTCTCATTTTCTATTATGCTCACAGGGTGATGGTATAAAAGTAAGAAGAACAAACAACAGAGATCGAATGTTGTATTTTTTGGTCATTAAATGAGGAATGTATTTTTTTTCTTTTGAGCCCAACAAATTCAAGAATATAAACATATTTTTCCTTACACTCTTCCATATGATCAGAAAATTCGATTAATATCTCATCATCTAAACATAATATAGAAAATTGATTGGAATGAGGTCCAATACGTCCTAATTTATGAATTATATTATTTTTTACATCCTCATCTATACACACTAGAGATTTTAAAGATAATATTATCTACCTCTTCACATAACTCTCGTGTATTTTTCTCAATAGTGACAACATTAATAATAGTATGATCAAGTAGTTAACCCTCCAATTTTAGCTCTTCAAGTTTTCCTATAAGCATTTTACTTCCTCATAGAATTCATAACTAGCTTGTTGAGCGTCAAACATATCAACCTTTACACTCAACTCAATAATTAAATTGTGGACATCTAAGTCAAACTGATGAACATTTGACAAAAGCACATAGTTGTCTAAATCGAGATTTTCTAATATTTTCAAGAAGTTCACATTGCGATTCAAAAACTTATCTATAACCACTCTCATCCCAATACTCCAATCATTTAATATTTCTTTAACAGAGGGTGTCATATATAAAAGAGAAAAAGAAAAAAGCAAAAAATATGAGGGAAATAAGGACTAATTTCCAAATTAATTGAATAAGACAAGTCTAGTTGTATTCCCTGGAAATGGTGCCAAAATCTTGATGTCGCCCAAGTTTCACCTTCTTCATAAGCTAAAGCGGTCTTTGTCAAGATATAGAACCTAACGAAGGTTAGGGTCGAACCCAAGGAAATATGGTAGACTTAGAAGAATTAAATGGTGCAATTTGGGTTTATTAACCAACTTAATCTCCCCAAAGGGATGGAGTTTTAAAAATAACTAGTAAAACGAAATCGTAATTAATACAAGTGTTTAACCAATATGGAGAGAAACCAGGGTATTGTGTTCCCCATGATTCCCTAACTTAGTATCACCTGATAATGGAATTCTTTTCTTGTGTATAACATGCAGAACGCTAAGTTAAGTTCATCAAACACTTTGGCCTAGGCAAGAGGCAAATTTCACAACGTGATTTAGTCCATCCCCTCAGTGTGACATTACTAACCCTTACCTATTGTCCCAGTACAACCTACCCTTGGCCCAGTTCGGTTGATTAGACAAGAAATATCAACGAATCATATTAATTAATCTCTTTTCCTATTCATTACTACCTTGGTCCAGTCAGTAACACTAGGCAGGTTCTAACATTGTCCTCCATTAGAAATACAAAATGAAGAGAATTAATTAATACATGCATGCACACTTTTAACGCATTATGAATTATTTGGCTTTACCATGTTAGTTCTTCATGGTTCTCTGAACCCTAGAAATGGATTTAGCTACTCATAACTTTTGTAGATGCAAAACTCATGAATTTTAATAACATGATAGAGCACTTACACAATTGAAGTAAGTACAAGAAAATCTAAAGCTTTAGTAAGAATCATAAGATTGTAATTAGAATATGAAATTAAAGTTTACAGTGTTTGTCAAACTCTCTCTACTAATTTTCTATTGTTCCCCCCCTCTCTCCTTTAGAAATATAATCTAAAAACCTATTTATAGTGTTTAAAATACAAATAAAATAGGATAACTGGGTCGGCAGGCTCCACGAGGTGTTTAACGGGCCATATAGTGACTTACGACCCGTAGTCGGACTTTCGTACCTTATTGCTTCAATCCTTACTTGGATTCTACAACACCCCTCTACGGCCCGTAAAAGATTCTATGGCTTGTAGGGGCTTTTGTCTGATGAAATTTCTGCAAGTCTTCACTTTATGATCCTCAGAGTACGAGACCAGGTCTACGACTCGTAAAGTGTTCCATGACTCATCTGCATGTTCGTAAATCAAACTTCAGAAATCCACCCTTCATTGAAATTGCTCATGCAACCTCTTTCATGGCTCATAGACTACTCTACGACGCGTAAAGGTTCTCGTGAATCCTCAAAATCATTGACTTATGCATATTTTGCCTAAAATCAATGCCAACCCTGAAATCCTGCAAAACAAACACAAAAACACATAAAACCTACTAACATTGCATTGAGAACAAATAAAATTCTAAGTTTTAAGCATCAAAAGTATTGTATTTTGAGAGCACATCAGGCATCACAGAGAAAGCTAGGGTATTAGCCAATATTGAGTTAATACTCATTTTTAATGAGGAGATTAAGGCTAAGAAGTTTGAAGATGAGACTTGAATAAGATGAGAAGGAAAATAGTTTCTGGTAAGGCACAAGATGCAGCTCTAGATGCAAGTAGAGTACTCAATTTTAAGGGAAAAAATTGTGTTCCTCAAGTAGATGTCGTAACTAAGAGAACATTATTAGAGGCTAATCATTCACACTATTCTTTTTATCCAGGTGTGAACAAGATGTATCAATATTTGAGATGACTTTATAAGTGTCATGGTATGAAGAAAAACATGAATTTGTAGCCAAGTGTCAAATTTGTCGGCACAAAATATGAGCACCAACGATCAGCAGGCTTACTTTAAAGAATATCCATTCTACAAAAATGGAGAGGGTAGTCGTAGATTATGGGTATCACCAAGACCTTAGAGAGGTTTGATTCTATTTAGATTGTAGTTGCCAGGCTAGCAAAGTCAACTAATTTTATTCCAATCAATGTGGATTATAGTGCTTAGTAGTTGGCAAAGCTTTACATTAAAAGAGATAGTGAGATTGCATGGGTTGCCCCTCTCCATCATCTCAAACCATGGTACTTAGTTTACATCCAAGTTTTTGGGGAAATTACATAAGGAGTTGGGCACCTAACTTACTTTCAATATTGTTTTTCATTCAAAGACTGATGGATAGTCAGAAAGAACTACTCAAGTATTGGAAGATATGTTGAGGGCATGTGTGATTGACTTTGGTGGTCGTTGAACAGGTTCCTACCATTATGTGAGTTCTCTCATAATAATAGCTACCATTCTAGCATTGATATGGCTCTTTTTGAAGCCTTTTATGGGAGAGGATGTAGATCACTTATAGAATAGTTTGAGGTTGGAGACATGAAGCCCTTGAGGGTTGATTTAGTAAATAAAGATAAGGATAAAGTAAAAAGTATCCAAGCTAAGATCCTAGCAAGAAAAACTCAACAAAAAGTCAATATGAATCTCAAGTTTAGATGCATGACATTCCAAATGAGCAAGCAAGTTCTTAAGGCATTACGAGATTTGGTAAGAAGGGCAATCTTAGTCCCTACTATATCGGTCCATTTAAGGTGTTTGATGGTGTAGGTCCAATGGATTATAAATTAGCCTTTCTACCTAGCTTGTTTGGGATTTGTCTAATGTTCCCTGTATCTATATGAAAGTAGTATCATGATAATGGGATCTATACCATTAAATGGGACTTAGTTTTATTAGACAAGAATCTCGAATATGAGGAAAAGAAATTGCAAATATTGATCTAGATGTTAGAAAATTGAGGACCAAGGAGATTAAGTCAGTGAAGGTCTAATAGAAACATTACCTAATTGATGAAGTAATTTGGGAAATTGAGAAGAATATGCAAGACAAGTACCCTCAGTTGTTTGTTGATTCAGTTACAACTCTATTCTTATTATAGCCCAGTTTTTCCTTTTTAATCACTCAAGGACGAGTGATGGATAAATTAATATATACTGCAATGACTTATCCATGTAATTATGAATAGGCCAATAGGAAAGATAATTAGGCCAAAAACCTCTCGAGCAATAATTCAAAAATTTTGAGTCTAGGCCAAACTTTGACAAAATTTGAGTCATATGACCTATTTAGAAGTTTGTTAATGAATTATGTTTGATCTTTTAGTTGATAGCCAAGACAATACGAAACCTATATAGCTTTATGGTGTTGAATTTGGACGAGTAGAACTCTTAAAAAAATTATCTTGACGTAACAGGTATACTTTTGAACCTCATGATTTGAGGATGAGTTGTTATAAAAGAGATTAGGATGTGAATTAAGAACTTTGTATCTTTGCGCAACCTATCACGGTGGGATGAATCCCTCTATGGCACTGCCACCATGGAGAGATAAGTGGTTGGGATGGCGGGACAGTTGCTGGTTTAAGTCAAAAAAAGACCTAAATTCATTCTTATTTTCTTCCACTTCATCCTTGAGAGATTAGAAGCGACTGAGCTCTTATTTACTTCAATTTTTCACCTATTTCACTGACAAAGGTATTATAATCGTTCTTTTAACTCATAAATTGATTTCTAAATCTTAGAAACTAAGAGAAATATTGTAGGAGAAGATTCTGACCTGTAATTAATGGTGGGAAAAATCCCTAGTTGGCGGAGATATTGATAAAAGTGGCCAAAGATTAAAATTTTGATATAGTTAATTTGAGTGGTCTAGGCCATTGTTTGTTTATTATTGTATTTCTTGATTGTTTATAGACTAAGTATGAGCTAAGACTTTGGAAAAGGAAAAAGCTCTAGCTACTTAGAGTTCTTAAGGCTTATTTTGGGTAGGTGATGGTTTGATAAACTTGTTTGTGTGATAAATACTTGTTAGTTACTTCATTAGTGTTTCGCATATATGTGAATGGGGAATAAGGACATGAATCTAATAAATGAACTTTTGTAATCAAATTGCATGCAATGAACTTATCAATAAATTTTTACAAGTTGCGGATTATTGATTATGTGTATAATTATGATTGTGGTTGTGATTGTGATTATAATTATTAGATCAGAATGTCACATTCTGACATGTATTTGGATAGAGTATCGTATTGCAATATATATTTGGATCGGGTGTCATGTTCTGACATATTATTGGATCAAGTGTCATATTTTGACATAATTTATTTGCGCGTATATCCCATCAGAGGGCCATTGTTACAACTTTTGTGATGAGAAAGATAATCATGATAGTGATATGTAAATGTTCTATGTGATGGTTTACTATTTTTAGCTTTTTGTGTATATTTCACTTATTGGAATAGCCGAGAGATCCTATCAAAAACTCTATTATGTGTACTACTACTAAATATAATGACTGCGACGGCCATTTTTTATATTTTTTTTATAAAATTACAATTTTATCCCTCTTATTAGCGGCCTTGAGTCGTGATTGATTGATTTCAAAAGTTAGTTTTCGAGAATTTTCGTAAAAGGTGAGATTTTTGCCAAAAAGTAGATTTTTGAGGTTTGAATGCCAAATTTTGAAATTTCAAGTCATTTGAAGATTTAAGTATCCGAACAAACTTCTATAGAGTCCATCAATTTTGGAATATGGAAAATGGCCTAGGAGAGTTGTCGAAATCAGATTCGGAGTTCTTATATGGATTTTAGGTCCGAAGTTGAAAATTGAGTTTAAGTTTGAATTTGGATGGACTTTTTCAATGTTTTAAGTTGTGGTGCTCGGGTTGAATTTCTTATCATTCCAAAAATCTCGAGAGCATATTTCAGTGCTAAGAATTGCTTTTCATAATTTTGTAAGGCCCCGATATCATTTTGAGGTCTCAAGTGGCCTAAGTTAGAATTAAGGCTCTTTATCGGGTTCCGGATCAAGGAGGCCTCGAATTTGATTTTCAATGATTCCATCAAGTTTGGAACATAGAATATAGTGGGGTTGCATGCATGGTTTGTGTATATGGGGTTCCAAATGAATTTTGAAGATTGATTTTGAGTCTTTAAATTATTTGAAAAAGATTTGTTGTGATCTGGTGCAAGCCTCGCTATAGCAACACTTTTGTCGCTATAGTAATATGCACGGATGTCACTATAGCAACACTTTTGTCACCATAGCGATATGTGTCTTATGTGCAGATGTCGCTATAGAGACACTATTGAAGCACTCTGGTATGAGACTGGATTGTTTATATTATTTATATTGTGCCGCTGGCCCTTCTAGCGTGCAGGTTTTGTAGTCTTGAAGTATGGACTGCAATGGAAGGAGAGCTTAATTCTTTATTCTCTACCTATGATTAGGTATACTTGTTGGGTACCTCGGTACTCATCCTTGTTTTTATACACATGTGTGTAGCTTGTGAACTTGGATCCATCTAACATTCTTCATCTCCTTTTTGGACCGAGTTATTGACAGCTGAGAGGTAGTTTCTTGTTATTCCAGCATACTCTCAAGACATTTGGATATTCTACTAGGTTTATTCTATTTGAGAGACAGAAACTTTTGAGACTTGTATCACTTCTTCTTATTTTAATGTAGTATAGGCTTGTACCTTGTGACAACTAGATCTGGCATGGCTTAGTTAGATTTATATCTTATAGCCTTGTTATTATTATATTATGTTGTTTTAGCTTTCGCATTGTCTTATTTGATGTTATCGTGGCCTGTTCAGGCTTACTTGTCTCTGTGGGTGAAAAACAAGTTCCATCACCCCCAAAATTGGTTCATGAATATTTGGTATCAAAGCTCCAGGTTCATAGGTCTCACATTTGTACAACCCAGTCTAATAGAGTTCCGAGGATCAATGTGGAGACGTCCGTTGCTTATCTTTGAGAGGCTATGGAGACTGTTGGAAAGAAAAATCATCACTTCTTAACTCCCAATTGTGCATTCTTGGTCTGATCTGATTCTTCATCTTTTCACTCTATTCTATCACCTACAAAGAGGGTTTGTACTTGGTATCTCGTGCGTGTATTAGAGATGTCCCGCATTGTTTGGAGTTAAATTTGATTTTGAGAAAGAGGTTATTAACTTAAAAGAAGGATGTGTGGCTAGTGTTGGATTGTTCTTTAGATAAAAAAGCTTGGGGCAGGTTGTGATTCAGTGATGTATCTAGGAGATACAACATCAAAAAATAGAACCAAGTTGAAAGACTTCATGAACGTCTTACCCTTTTCATCTAGCCATTCAATGATGAGGGTGGTACTTGAATGACTTATTAGATATCCAAAGTGATAAATTTTACATTGTGTGGTTAAGGAAACGACTACATTATAAGTGTGCTGATTATGATATTTCAATTGTAGGGTTCATCATAAAAAGAACGAGCTACTTATTATGGGTTGAGGACGATGTTGTGCTAATTGATATCAAGACTACTATTAAGGCTTCATAGAGTGGATTATAGCAAAAAGTATTAGAATAAGACTACTATGATGATATATGTGTTCACTTGGCTAGGGTTGGGGGTTGTGTTGCTTCTGCTATCAACCTGGTCTGTGAAGGAGTACATATTGCCTTATTCGAGTTACAACTAAGTTGATAATGTCTAGCTACTTTCAATAAGAAGAAAAGTGTGGACTATTTGAGTATAAGCATCTCAGTGGGTATGATGTGTTTTAGTGGTAGATGGAAAGGGAGTTGTAATGTGGTAATATATAAGAGAAAAGGCATTGATTGTCAAGTATGGATACTAGCTTCTAAGGAATCATCAATTGTTTAACCTACTCAAGTAATGGGGTCTGATGCTGCAGACACATGTGGATAACCAACTGGGTGTTAATACAGATGCTTGAGTTTTGGATTGATCAAAAGGAAATTCATAGTGGTGGATCTTAGTATGGGTATTATTGTATTTAAGTGTGAATTGTATTTCAAAAATCTATCTGGGACTAGTGTATTTATTGTAAGCCAAGGAGAGTATATGGCAGTTGAGATAATGGTCTTGTGGAAGTAAGGGCATTTTAATTAGTTTGGTGACTCAAAAGCAGTTGAGAATGTTATCAAGTGAGTATATATGGAAAAGTTGGATGGCTACTCAATTTTGGCTGATATATATCAAGTTTGAAGTGTTATATCAATCATAAGATCAACTTTGTAAGAGAGAGTGGCTTGTTCTTCATATGTAGGTTTTGGTAATACAATTACATGTGCATTAGATAGACTAAACTATTGGGCAAAAATCTTGTAAAGAAGCCTACAAATGTTCAATTCAGGTATGGGGATATGTTCTTTTGTGGTTTTAAATTCGGTCACTAGTACGACTTGGATTTCTAATAAAAGGCGTGGTGGGATTAATGAAAAAGTAATAAGATGATTGATTATGTCGGTTATTGAGCATTTAGAAGGGCAGGTGTATGACTTTGGTTGTAAATTCTATCACTTATAATCGTGGAGGAGGTTAATAAAGTTCTCATCTGAGTAGTTGGTGTAAAGTAAGACACAGTCCGTGGTGGAGTTTGGCTACGGAGTATAAATTATAAGGGGCTAGAAAGAGTACAAGGTCCTTGGGCATCAAAGAGTTGAGCATTTAGGATTGGGTCATGAGTATGTGTTAAGCATTCAAACATCTTAGCAGCATTGTATGTGGGCACAAGCTGAGACATGTGATAAAGATGAGATAGCACTTATGGGACCTTGATTTAGAGTTGAGAATGGTTATGAAGTTCTGATGATTTAACAAACCATGGGAATAGATGCGGGACCTGATCCTATAAGTACCTTAAACCTGAAAGCGACACCTGACAAATAGTACACCGTACACTAATAGTTTGTTATTTGTTGGTGTGCATCTGGCTGCTCTACAGAAATTGTCTAGCCAATGAAAATGCTCCAAGTATTGTTGATGTTGGGTATACATATCCAACCTTCCTTGAGAAGAAAGCTTGAGGGTTTCTACATACATTGAGTGAATTTTCTTGATGAGGCTCTCGAGTAGTTCACTGGAAAGATCAGAGTTGTTCTTAATGTTTATGTACTTCATTGTGCTTAATGGGTGCTTGCATCTTGTAAATTAATTCCTATTCTATAAAGGAATGCAATATTAAGCAAGTTTTTACTCTTCATTGTTGAGTTCATAGCCATTGTTATCTATGGCGAGTTATGAAGTCTAAATTGGCTAGAGTTACTCGATTTAGTGGGTAGTAAAGTAGCTATTTAGTTTGCTCGAGCCTGTGGTAGAGTCATCACAGTGAGGAGGAAGGGATTTAGAGTTAAATTCCTTGATTGCAAAAGCTTGTAATTGAAAACTTTGTTCCTTTAAGATTAATGGAGTTGGGTTGAAATCTTATGAGTATAGGTCGTGGTTTTCTCCTCCCTTGGTCAAGGAGGTTTCCACGTAAAGCTGTGTTATTTTACTTTGCTACTTTACTATTTTAGCTATTTTATTGATAGGTGTTCTGATGAGGGACATAGTCCCTACACACTCAGTGGATGCATACGTTCCATGAATTGGTATCAGCGCAAGGTCTCTCTATTAGGTTAACACCTAGAGGGGATCCTGAAAAAGAAATGGCAGCTCTACTGAATCTAGAAGAGGGTCAGTTATCCACAAGACCTATTCATTTTAATGGACAGTTTCACAGTTGGTTAAAAACTCATGCACATGATTTTCTCATGGATAAAGGCAATGCGATATAGGATATTGTGCTTGATGGTCCTCATGTACCCACTTTGGTGGTGACAGATGGAGAAATCACTCGAATAGTCCCTAAGACTAGGCAACAATACACTGATATGGATATGAAAATGATTGAAAATAACTACAAGGCAAAGAAGTTGTTAGTCTGTGATTTGGGGTTGAAGAATATAATCAGTTCTCTACTTCTGAGTGAGAAAAGGAGATCTTGGATTTCTTCCATAAAGCTCATGAAGGTACTGAGTAAGTGAAGGATTAAGATCGATATGCTCACTACTCAATATGAAAATTTCACCATGAAAGAATGAAAATCCATTTATGATATGTATGCCATGTTCTCATCCATTATCAATGAACTTAGATGCTTGAGTAACCTATTCATCCTAGCAAGCAAGTAAGAAAATCCTTAGAATTCTTCCTAAGTCTTGGGCCAACAAAGTTGATACAATTACTAAGACCAAGGATTGAAGGTGTTGACCATGGATGCCTTGATTGTTAATCTCCAAACTCATGTGTTGAATAGAGTAAATGATGTTTCTACGAAGGACAAATAATTAGTTCTGAAGGTGACACGAGGTGAAGAATCTGAAGATGATGAATATCAGATGGCATACCTCACTAGAAGGTTTCCAAAAATTATGCGCCCAAATGGAGCTTTCAAGAAGAAGAGAAACTCTAGCAGAGCTGCTACCTCTAATGATCTGTGTCACAAATGTGGAAAACCAGGATATTTCATCAAAGATTGTCTAATGCACAAGATAGAGTACAAAGATCATGCCAAGGCTAAAGGCTAAAAAGATAAGTCAAGAGACTTGGTCCCTGACAAGAAAAGTAGAAAGGTTGTAGCAGACTATGTTGTGAAGAAGGCTCTTGATGTTTGGAGTAATTTCTCTAGTGAGTTAGAAGAGTCTGAGCACTCAGAGGATGCTTCCTTCATAGATGTGAAGGAAGATGATAAGAACTTTAATCAAATGTTTGCATTCATAGCAAAGTCTGAAGATGATGATGAACCTGAAGAAGAGGTAACCCTATCTGCTTTTAAGCAAAATCTGTACATCTTTTCTATTAAGAAGTTAAGGAAGTTAGCCACTATTCTTATTGATTATATTACTGAGTGAACTACTAAGAAAGATGTGTTGAATAATCAGTTAGATCTTGTTCAAGATGGAAAAAAATTGTATTAGTTTCTCATTTATCTAAAGTAGAAAAACGTGTTATAGATCTGGAATTAGAAAACGTACTTCTTTGTGAAACAATTATGGAAAAACAAAGGGTTATAAAAGGGAAAAGAAAAAGCTAGTAACCTACATCCTGAGATTGAAGTTATACTAAATGATGCTAAAACAAAATTGGCTATGTCTCTAGAGAGGAATATTAAGTTTGAGAGGGACCTGATTCGAGTCAAAGAAGAGTTATCCAAATCACTCAAATGGACTATTTCTTCTAAAATGCTAGATACTCTGACTCATCAGGGTGACAATAATAAGAAAGGTCTGAGGTTTGTGAAGAAAGATGTCTCATACCACTCACAACGAAAAAGTCAATGGGTCGAATTTGTTGTTGTGTACTCACTGTGGAAAGGATAATTATCTGAAGACTAATTGTCTTGCTTTGACAAATTATGATGAAATATTGGCAGGATGCTTTGAACAAAAGAAAAGAATAATGGGACCTGGTCCTAGGGTAAGTTCTCAGAATATTTCTAAGCTGCAGAAAGTGGTGTTACTCCTTTGGATAAGAAAAATGTTAGTTACTTCCTTATGGGAACTCAGATTGAAATGGGTTCCTAAGACTAACAAGTGATCCCTCGTCAGTAACTAAAGGAAGCAGAAGCCAATGCTGGTACATGAATAGTGGCGGATAAAAGCATATGACTGGAAATGTTGAAATCTTCCTTTCATTAAAGCACTTCAAGGTGGAGGTGCTTCTTTTGGAAATGGAAAAAACGGTTACATTCTTGGCATGGGTAGAATTGGAAAGTCACTGGAATACTCAATAGAAAATGTCTATTTTGTGAACTGACTGAATTTCAATCTGTTGAGTGTATCTATAATCTGCGGCAAGGGCAATAAAGTGAAATTTCGCTTAGAAAATTATATTGTCACCAATATGATTTCACAAGAAGTGATTCTTGTGGAAAAAAGAATGAAGAACATATATGTATTTGATTTGGTCTAAACAAAGAAATGACCTTACATGTCTTAGTGCAGAAAGTGAGAATGCAGAACTTTGGCACAAAATACTTAATCATGTTAATTCTTCATTGCTCAACAAACTTGCTTCAAGGGACTTGGTCTGTGAACTACCAAAAGTGAAGTTTGCAGAAGATAAAGTTTGGAAAGCTTGTGTTAAAAGAAAATAGACAAGATCCTCATTCAAGCAGAAGAAGTAGATCAGTACTACCGAATTGCTGGAGCTAATTCATATGAATCTGCGTGGGCCAGTAAAGATTCAAAGTAGAGGAGGAAAGAAGTACATTTTGGTGGTCGTGGATGATTATTCAAGGTTTACCTGGACCATGTTCTTGAGGTCTAACGATGAAACTTATGATGTATTTGTGATCTTTGCTAAGATGACACAGACTAAGTTGAACTATAAGATAGCAGATCAGGTTCGACCATGAAACTAAGTTTGAAAATCCAAAGATAGACACATTTTGTTTAGAAAATGAAATCCATCATAATTTCTCAACTCCCAGAACTCCTCGAAAAAATGGTGTAGTAGAAAGGAAGAATAGAATCTTGGTATATATTGCTAGAACAATGTTGATAGATTATGGACTTCCTAAGAACTTTTGGGCTGAAGCTGTAAATACTGCATATTACATGATAATAGATACTTGGTCATATCTATTCTCAACAAAACACCTTATGAGTTTCTCAACAACAGGAAGCCTAAAGTGCGTTACTCCAAAAGCTTTTGATTGCAAATGCTTTATTCTCAACAATGGCATGAAAGACTTGGGCAAGTTTGATGCAAGAAGTGATGAAGGTGTATTTGTTGGCTACTCAAGTTCCAGCAAGGCTTATAGAAATTTCAAGAAAAGGATATAGTGCACTGAAAAAAGTGTCCATATGATCTTTGATGAGTTTGGTAAACTTGAAAAATTAAAAGATCAAGATAAGGCTAAATCTGAAAAACTTTGCAATTTCACAGGGATGGTATCCATGCGGATCAAAATGGTGAAGGCAACTTGGAGCGAACTAATATTGATTTTGATGTTTTAGGTGATATAGGTGTTCTGAGAGAGGACCTAGTCCTGAACTAGTTGCTGATGAATAACAAGGCATTTATTATGATGAGACATTTTCTTCTGTTGCAAGAATGGAAACCATATGAATCTTATAGCCTTTGCAGCATTCATGGGTTTCAAGCCTTATCAAATGGATGTGAAGAGTGCTTTCTCGAATGGTTACCTGAAAGAGGAAGTATTTGTCAAACAACCTCCTGAATTTGAAGATGTTGATCATCCCAATTGTCTTCAAATTAGATAAGGCATTGTATGGCTTAAAACAGGCACGTAGAGCATGGTATGAGAGGTTGTCTAAATTTCTTCTAGAAAATGGTTTCAAAAGAGGCAAAATAGACAACATTTTTCATTTTAGATCTCGAAATTGGTCCATCTCTGAAAATTATGAAAGTAGTGTCAAATGATCATAACGATATTGTGATTCTATTTTTAATAGCATGGCATAGCTCGGAGGTTGTGAGAAAAAGAAAAGCTCTGACCGAATGACTTGGAGAGCACGTGTTTAACTTTCAGGTAGGCTATGATTTTCCATTATTTAGATTGAGCTAGGATGTGTAAATTCATGTTGAATTGGTTGGAATAATGGGCTTGGGTAGAATATTTCATATACTTAGGCTAGAATCTATATTTAGATCCTATTTTCGATTTTCAGGTAGTTGAAAGCATGATGTTTGGTTGTGCCTCGTTCGTTCTACTATTCAACTTTAGTTTCTTACTATCGGTACTATAAATGATATTAGCCTTAGTTTAGGAGGATAGCCTACTTTAGAATGCCCCAGTGTCTCTTGAGAGGACCTAGATCTTTGTAGCATGGCATAGCAGACTAGAGTCTGTTTGTTGGGCCTTCCTTATGGGACACACCATTTCAGAAGGATTTACAAGAAGGTCATATCAAGACAAAATCATAATAGACGAATAACCATTCCTTACGACATGGTCATTTCGGTAATGGCAAACCTTCCTATGTTAGCACAGAGTTCAAGAAAAGGGAGAGGGACCTTGGGGATATCCCTAACACCCCTAATCCATCGGTGCTAAGTCTTACACATCCCACAAGAATACTTACATATATATACACATATGCTTTCAAGAGAGTCAAATGTCCATTTCAAAACGTTAAATGTACAAGTAGGCTCAAATGCTAAATCACAAGGTCAAGATCACATGATTCATGCAAGGAATAGCTTATCTGTAAGTACAAGGTGGTGCAAGCACCCAAGATGCTCAAAGAGCCAAGATACAAGGTGGTGTAAACACCCAAGATGCTCCAAGAGCTATAATCATAGACATACCGGTGATCACCTTCTTGTCATATCCCATGTCTTACCAAAATCACATCATAATTCCTTTTAGGAAAAAGGGCTTAACCCTACATTTCCAAAATTTCCATGTACCAACGTCATGAATGTGATGTAGTGCATAATATAGGGATGGCACGGGTAATGTAGAGTATACCCAAAACATAGCAATATAATATAAAACTAGGAAATCCATAATAAAATTAGTAGAAAATGGTAGTAGATATCACCCATGCAAAATAACATCTTTAAAGGGACATGCATGCTCATAGTTTCATAGCCCAAGTAGTTCAACATGATAAAACTTAACATAACTCAAAATTCGGGATATTATATAGCACATGCATTGTTCAAAGTAACCAAGATCAAGTAGTCAAAATTTCCATCTTAAGTAAACAATTTCATAAAATAGCTTGGAAAGGACTTTGGGTCCTCTTGGTTGAAAGAAACCAAGAATCAAACCCACATACCTGACTCGGAGACAAACTTGAGGAGAAATGGACTCAAATGTAAAGGTCTTAGCTTGAATGATCCTAGAGAGATGTTGGAAAGTCTAGAAGGAGTGGATTTTAGAGAGAGGAGTAACATAAGAGAAATGGGTGAAATTTGGTGAAGTTCAGCTTATATAGGGAGTTTAGGAGGGGTGGGAAATGACAAAATTTTCGTTTTAAACACCCAATTTTTCAAAAATGACATTAATGAAACGAAGCTGAAATTGGTCCGTCTGGGGCATACGGTATGATACATGGTCTATGTAGTGTCACACGGACCGTTTACTGTGGCGTGGCCCTGGACTTAAAACTTTCAAAGGCAAGATTTTCCCGGACTGAATAGCACCTCACGGACCGGTACATGGACCGTCTATGGTCACACGATCCATGACCCTGTCCATGTACAGGTAACCCTCCATACTACACATTTAAACGGAAGGCCACACAGACCATCCAAGGTTACACAGGCCGTGACTTGGTCCGTTTACCCTCCACTCCCCCAGGTGTCAGTCTACGGGAGGCCACACGGTCCGTGTAACTTCACACGGGTCGTGTAGGCCCTTCCAAGAGGCGATGCCTGATAGAATTTCTAGGCAAGTTTTGGTGGACCTAAAAGTGACGTCAATGATCCGGGGACTTTCATATTCCTCCGACCACAAAAACTTAGCCTTCTTTTGTGTCAATTTAGTTTACGGAGATGTAATAGATGAGAACCCTTCAACGAACTTTCTATAATATCAGCCAACCATAGAAAACTTTGAATATCCGACGGAGTTAATGGTCTAGGCCAATTCTTTACAGCCTTGGTTTTCTTCGGATCAACCTTAATACCCTCACCGGACACCATATGACCAAGAAAGGCCACTTCACCTAACCAAAACTCACATTTGCTAAACTTGGCATGCAACTTCTTCTCCCTCAGGGTTTGTAACACCAACCTCAAACTATTCATATGTTCCTGCTCACTACGAGAATAAATGAGAATATCATCAACGAAGACTACCACAAACCTGTCGAAGAATGAACACCCGATTCATAAGGTCCATGAACATGGCTGGAGCATTAGTTAAGCCAAACAACATGACCACGAACTCAAAGTGCCCATACCTTGTCCGAAAAGCTGTCTTGGGGATATCATATTCTCTAACCTTCAACTGATGGTACCCAGAACGGAGATCAATCTTAGAGAAGTGAGTAGCACCTTGAAGTTGGTCGAACAAGTGATCAATTCTAGGCAATGGGTACTTGTTTTTTATGGTCACCTTATTCAGATGCCTATAATCGATACACATCCAAAGAGATCTATCTTTCTTCCTCGCAAATAGTACGGGAGCAACCCACGGCGATATACTTGGTCTAATGAAACCTTTCTCTAACAAGTCTTTCAATTGATCCTTCAACCCTTTCAACTCAGTCGGTGCCATACGATAAGGAGGAATAGAGATAGGTTGAGTATCTGAGAGAAGATCAATGCCAAAATCCACTTCGTATCGAGAGGAATGTTGGGCAAGTCTTCGGGAAACACATTCGAAAACTCATTCACCACCGGAACCAACTCAAGAGTAGGTGACTCAGATTTGGTATCCTTGACCCTCACAATATGATAAATACACCCCTTAGAGATTATCTTCCGGGCCTTGAGATAGGAAATAAATCGACCTTTAATAGCGGAGTCACTACCCTTCCATTTAAGATGGGTTCACCGGGAGGTTGGAACTTGATCTTCCAGGTTCTACAATCAATAGTGGCATAATATGCATACAACCAATCCATCCCAAGAATCACGTCAAAGTCAAACATCTCAAGTTCCACAAGATCACATGGGGAGACTTTATGCAACACCGTAATAGGACAGCCACAATAGACCCTATGTGCAACAACAGATTCACCCGCGGGAGTATAACTAAGAAAGGGTCCTTCAAAATCTTGGGACTCAAACCAAACTTAACAGTCAATAGAGGAGTCACAAAAGATAAATTTGCACCCAGGTTAAGCAAAACATAAGCATTAAAATCAAAGACTTTTAACATACCGTTCACAACATCTGGAGCCTCCTCAACCTCCTGACGGACATGAAGAGCATAGAACCTATTATTCCTCGGGGCAACACCTTGGGGAGCTCTTTGCTGGCCCTGACCACCCTGAGCCACCTCACCTTGACCTCTTTGAGCACTCTTAGGACAGTTGGCAATCTTGTAGTTCTTATCACCGCACCTAAAGCAGGCGCCCGGATTCCTCCAGCAAGCACTCGTGTGGTGTTTCCCGAACTTTTCACACAGTGGATACGATGGTCCACTACTACCCGGTACCCTGGGAGGAGGCACTCTGGCATTAGCAACCCGAGCACCAAAAGCTTGGCCCTATTGAAGGTGACCAAAACTGCCCCCGAGAATCGGAGAACCCACTATCGAAATGGTCCCTCTTAGGATCATGCATTTTTCTCTCCTTGAGTTTCTCCCCTTCGATCTGCTCAGCATATACCATGAGTCTGGAAATATCCATATCCCATAAGAGCATGGCTATACAGCATTCTTTCACAAGCATATCAAAGATACCAGAAACGAACTTGTGCATCCTTGCACAAGGGTCAGCCACAAGTTACGGGCCATACTTGGAGAGTTTTGTGAATTTGAGGTCATAGTCCCTCACACTCATACCCCCTTGCTTGAGGTTGATGAATTCAGTCATCTTGGCTTCCCTAAGCTCAAGTGAGAAGAAACAATCCAGGAAGGCAAACTTGAACTCCTCCCAATTAACAGCATCACCACAAGCCCTCTCCATAGACCACTGGGTGTACCACACCTAAGCCACATCCTTTAGTTGATAGGCAGCTTATTCAGCTTTCTCTTCAGAATTGACCCCCATAACAGTCAATACCTTGTTGAGCTCATCAATGAACTCCTGAGCATCCTCATTAGCTTTCGACCCATAAAACTTAAGAGGATGCATTCAAGTGAAATCCCTCAACCTAGACACCAGAGTGGGGTCCCGTGGAAGGTTGGTTTGCCTAGCCTGAGATGTCACCACTTGAGCCAGCATAGCAAAGGTTGCACAGAATTCACCATTGGAGATTGGTTCATCCATAGGCCCTTAAGGTGCTTGGTCCTCGTTAGTCAGAGCTGGCCTTGGTAGATTGGGCCTTCCTCGAGACATATTCTGAAAGGAGCAATGACACCACCACGATAAGGGAAATCCAATTATACAGCTATAGCACGACATATGACATCAAGAAGTGAGATAGTTCCTAGAACGTCTTCGTAGCCTCTCGCTCATAGGTATGGTGCACTTCACACCCATGAATAGGACTTTACTTGACGCGGCTTGTTGGACTTCGAGGATCATTTACAAACCTAGGGCTCTGATACCATCTTTGTCATGACCCGGACCTAGGGCCTAAAGGTGACACGGTGAATGGGAACCCAAGAGTCACCCAAACAAGCCTCAAAGTATCCAAATCCACATCATCGGTTTGGAAGCTCATTCAAATAGTAATCACATAGATCTAAGGGACAGGAAAGTAGGACTCACACTATGGGGATATCATAGGGAAAGGAATTAATATGGAAAAACATAGCACGTAGCACATAAGGACTAAGGGCGGGTAAGTAGGACTCACTCTATGGGGGCAATACGGGGCTTAGGACCTTCCACACTCTCATTCTAACAATCATATCAGTCGACGATTCCATAACATATACATGATAACCAATAAGAATAGGTAACCTTAGCAAAGCTTCATATACCACACCTAACGTAAAGAGTTGGCAATAGAATACGGGGTTTCCAACAATGTCTCTAGTTAAGATAGGATGGGAGTCAAGACATGTCCCAAGCGCACCCTCAATTAAGAAAGTAAACGTAAAACGATATAGGTAGAAGGAAGGTGGTTTGTCCTTGGAAGATAGGACTCGCCACTAATATCAAATCTCCAAAATCGAGCTAACCGACAAACGAAAGATGCTCGTAGCCCTCAGTTCCTACATGGTGAAATCATGTAGGCAAAAAGCATGAGTTAGTACGTTTGAATGTACTAAGTATGCAGGCATGCAATGCATCTAACTTATTAAACTTGCATTTGAGTGTTAGATGATAAGGGCACATAATATAGAAAAAATCATATATCCAAAGAAGAATAGTATATAATATGCCATGAAGTCCATGGTGCATTAAATTCTATAATGCTCATATATAGTGGGGATGTGACCTCAACCGACAAGAGTAAGACAAAGCGAGCTATAACTTAAAATCCCGATAAAATCCCCTCACTGGGCTGCCCCATTTTGGATAGGATTTTCACATATGACATATCATAGCATATCATACTTCACCTTACGGGCTACCCCATTTCGTATGAAGCAACCTTCTTTATAGGCTACCCCATTTCGGATAGGATTTTAGCATAACCTACGCTAGGCACATAGTTCAGGAGAGAAAGTGAACCCTTAATCCGTCGGTGCTAAGTCGGCATCCCACGATAATACGTATACGTATATGCACATGTTTTCAAGAGACAATGGTCATTTCCAATACTTCCAATGCACATTTAGGCTCAAAAGCCAAACATCATTCATAATAAATCGTAATTAGGTTCAAATGCCAAATCATAGGTCTTAGCCAAAATACTTATGCATAAGAATAGCTCATCTACATATAAGAAATAGTGCAAGCACTCAAAATGCTCAAAGAGCCATAATCTTTGACATATATGTGATCATATTCTTGTCATAACCAATATCTTATCAAATCATATCATAGAACATAATTGGGATTAACCCACTTTATAATTTCCATAAAATCCAATGTCCTTAGATGCATATGCCATGAATGATGTGGGAACAACATGGGTAATTGAGATTCAATCAAAAATCAATAATATAATACGAAATTGAAGTAAATCCATAATTAAATCCAAATTTAAATCATAATATAAATCACTCATGCATAAATCAAGTTTTAAAGAGGACATGCATATTCATAAATTCATAACTTCATGGTAATCATCATAATAGGGCTTAAAGTAATTTAAAATCATAAATAAATTATAGCCCATACATCAATTAAATTTAATAAATCATCTAATGAAAAACCCACATTTAAAGAAAGCATAATTTCATGAAAATCAATTGAAAAGAGTTTGGGTCTTCTTGGTTGAAAGGGACAAAGAATCAATCCCACATACCTTGCTTAGGTAGAGGAATTGGAGAAGAATTGAGCTTAAAGTTGAACTCCAATTGAATCTTAGCTTGAGTCTTGAAAGAAAGACTTGGAGAGAATTTTGAGAGAGTTAAGGTCTGAGGGGTGAATTTAGAGTATTATGAATAGGGTTTAGAGCATTAAGGAGTATGTAGATAGTCTACGAAGTATTAAAAGACCATTAGGGTAAATAGATTTACAAAAACGCCATTAATGAAACGGATAGAAAAATGGCCCGTCGTCACTTCACTAGAGGTCACACGGCCCGTGAAGCCTTCACTGGCCGTGAACAGTGCCTGTGAACCAACACTTAGCCAAATTTTGCCTGACAGAGGTCCGGAATCAAAATTCAACACTTAAAATATTTTGACGCGAGGGTTGTCACACGGATGGCCACACGGCCCGTGAGCCTTCACACGGACCGTGAAGGTGGATGTGTGACCACACATAGCCTTGATTCTTGGTTTTCCAGGCTCAAGGCCATCACATGCACCACCATTTGGTCCGTAAAGTGTCACACGATCCGTGCGAGTCCCGGTGTGACGTGTCTTAGCTCGAAAAGCCCCGTCAAATCCCCGCACTCAAAAATATGGCCAAGTATCCCCTCACTGGAGGCCACACGGACTTTGTGGGCCTCCCTTAAGGTGACACTTGGTCAAATTTTCTCACGGGGCTACATCACAAGGTCTGACAAAGACGCTCAAAAATTCAGGTCCTTACATTCTTTCTTAGTCAACTTATTATACCTACTGAGTACCTGTTGTCTTAATATTCATACTACACTCTGCATCTACTTTCGTGATGCAGGTCCGAGCACTAGTTACCAACATTGATTGATCGAGCTCGTAGCAGCCTATATTAGAGACCAGGGTGAGCATTCGGTATGTTTGGATCTTTCTTTCTCATTCAGCTTAGTGGTTCATCTTTTTGTATATTTCGAGAGTAGCCAGATCTTGTAGATTTTTTTTTGTCTACTTTTGGGACGTGTACTCTTTATTTTATTGTAGTAGCTCTATCCTTGTGACTTCTAGGTTCTGGGAGGGATCTTTGTCTATATATTTAGTCAGTCCCTACTTTTGTTTATTTGTATCGTCTCTTGTATGTTGATTAGGTTAGTTTTCCCCTTATACCCATTACTTACAATTTTGGATTACGAGTTGGCTTAACTATTGGTGGGTTATGGTAGGTGTTATCGTTACCTAAGAAATCAGGTCGTGACAAGTCGAGAGTCCTTCAAGCTGAGAGTCCTTAAAAAAATCTACCTCCGTGAGATAGAAATAAGATATATAACACTACCTTTCCCGGACCTCATTTATGTAATTTATGTTGTGCTTATATATTTATTGCTACTTGTTGAATTGTGATTTTTAATTGTAATTAGTCAACTAGAAATAGAAAAGGATTAGAATTTTTCCTTATTAATTTGTTAAAAAATTATACCATTTTTTAGTATTTGAAAATAATTTACTTTTAAACTTTTTATTTTACTTTATTTTTAACAACATGCTTTTATCTAGGGATGAAAAAAATCAAATCAAATCACAACTCGAGTAAGCCCGAGGAAAAAAAGACTCAACTAGTGAACTGATATTGGGAAAAAACTCGACTATACATATGTGTATATATATATACTAGATAATTTAAGGCCCGTAAACGGGCCCAATATGTCTTATTATTTTCTTATTTAAAATAATCATTCGTAAAAAATATTATTACAGCACTTTGACCTACATTTTGTTGGCATTAATTATTTAAACATTCACTTTTATGTTGTGAAACTTTTGTAATCTAACATTTAATTCATTTTTTACTACTCTGTAATGATATAAATTTATCAGGCATCGAAGCTAATCTATTTAGTAGATTATTGAATTATATAATAATCATAAGTCATTGTACAATACTATCTCAAAGATCAATATTTTAAAATTTTATTGCTCAAGTAGATTTTAGAACCAAAATACACGAACATGAAATTCGGCATATAATATATCTTAATTGATAATAGAAAATTATTTGTAATATAGATGTATTATACTATGTATAAAAATGAATTTACATGTAATAGATGTATTGTAAGTGTCTTAAAATGTATTAGACTTATTTCGATGAAAAAAATCTAAATTATATATTTAAAGTGAATTATACATGTATTAAGATTAATTTATATAACTATAAATGGTAAATAATTTTTAAATGGAAATAACCCCTCACATACGAAATTATAGAAGATCCATTTTAAGATGGTATATTTAGGTAAGTTTTCCATATTAATAACTCTAAAGCTCAAACTAAAAATCAATCAATACTAATATTAGCAAAAAATATTAATTCAACACTAAGAATGACAATAATAATGAATATTCGTTCTTTAGTTTTACATTCGTTTAGCAATTAAAATACATTTTGTTTTTTTAATGTTTACTTGTGTAATTAATATGCACTTACTATACTTATTTAGCATGATTTAGTACCTTAAAGTTATGATATTTTTCATTATAACTTATTTTAGCATGATTTAGTACTTTAAAATTATGATCATTTTCATTATGACTTATTTATTTGCAATATTTATTTATGCAATTTCATTATTATGTTTTGTTGATTTTTGTATCTTTACTAATATCATATTTTGTGTTTTTCTTAAAAAACTTACTTGTATTTTGATAGGACTAAAGAAATAGTTGAAGCATAAGTTAATTATATGTTTTTATGAATACTTTATCAAAAATTCTGAAAACAGGTGAATTTCGAAAAAAAATATGAAAAATTCAAAATAAATCCAAAAAACTGAGAAACCCGGAAAAAATCGAATTTGAAAAATTCGACACAAATAATTTAATTTAATATTTAAAAAATTCGAATCAACTGATACATGTACCAACCCTACTTTTATCATACCAAGAATCTCATTACCTATTTAAAAATTATAAATTTTGGAAGTCTTTGTTCATTTTCTAAATTTTATACCCAAGCAAACTGCAATAAATGAAAATGGATAAAGTAGCAAATCTTTGTTGTTAATGGTTGTTTTTGCGACATATTTTGCCAAATTATAGAAGTTGATAAGTTCCCAAAAATAGTAAAAGTTGTGTTGATGAGATGCATGTGGGGTTGAATCTAGAAATTATTTTATTGGTAAAATGGAAAAAGAATCTATACTGGATGGAGTAGGACATGAAAATAAAGTTGGTCTTTTTATATATTGTTTATAGGATCATGCATGGAAGTTTATTCCTTAAGAGTAAGCCACCATCCATTACCCTAGCATGTGCTTGCATGCATGAAAATAATAAAAACCCCACATATACCCCTCTTTTTTTCTAGATATAGCACATCTCCACTTTTCTAGTCCAATAGATAAACACATCTATTTTAATGAAAATATCTTTTCATACGTTTTTCTGATCTCTACTATTCGCTTCAATAAATAACACCGGTTCAATATATATTAACTAAAAAAAGATAATTTGATTATATTATGCTTCATTACTTTTTAATCTCAATTAATACTTTGTTCGATCCACAATAAGTAAATTTTTAAGGTGTGACACACTTGGAAAGTTAATCCCAAACTTAATCAATTACATTAATTATAGGGTCATTCGATAATCTTATCGTCTTACTTTTTTTCAAATTTTTCTTAGAAGTGGAAGGGTAACTTTAAAAAAAATTACCTCTTTGGATTTGGGGAAAAATTATATCTTTTTAATGAAAGAACACGACTATAAATTCATTTATTTTAGATGGGGGATGGGTTTGGGGGGTTGGGGGGGGGGGGGGGGGGGGGGGGAGAATAATTCTTAAAATTACACTTATTTTGAATCAGTTAATTTTAGTAAGCAAGATAATTATAAAAGAGCTAGTTTTAAATATATATGATAAACTATTTATTTTACGACAAATATAGTATTGTTTAATTTATATAAAAAAATAACTAAATTTAAAAAAACAAAAAAAAAAGACAATCATTATACAATGTAACTTATCAAAAGTATAGAAAGTATATATTAACTATATAATGTTGATTACTTATATATGTATCCTAAATATACTTTATTATACACTCAAATATTGAATATAAATTGACTATACAACGAATGACCATCTCAAAAATTGAATATAATATGACTATACATAAATATATATTAATTATATATCACCATATAATAAATGACCATTATTATGATAATTATTTTGACCAAATAATCATCTACTATAATTATCCCAAAATAAAATGATGAGCGAAAGTATTTTAATGAACACATCTTTCATATAGAGCCTTCTCCATTTTTCTACTATTTGGAAAGGGAAAAATAAAAGTGCAAAAGGCAAAAATGTAATTTTCTCTTTTGAAGAACTAATAAAGTACGGTTGTCTTTTACCAAAATAATAACAATAATAATAATAATAGTTAAAAGTCTTCTTAAATTTGGCACACTTTATTAAATACACGTCTTTTTTTCGGAGGTCTACAGTCATTATGTGGCATCGGAGTTACATCTCGTACGAAAGTGAATAGTATATCACTTCGACGAATAGCTCGTAATGCTGCATCTCTTCCGAGACCGGGACCTTTTATCATGACTTCTGCTCATTATGTGGCATCGGAGTTACATCTCGTACGAAAGTGAATAGTATACCACTTCGACGAATAGCTCGTAATGCTGCATCTCTTCCGAGACTAGGACCTTTTATCATGACTTCTGCTCGTTGTATACCTTGATCCACTATTGTATGGATAGCGTTTGCTGCTATGACCCTGATGGTCATATTTGGAATATTCAACTAAACTACCCTTTTTGCCTTCCTAGATATTACTTTAAGTTATTTTTTAGTTGAGTTTAAAAGTTAGATTTCAAAAATCTCGTGAAAAGTTCGAATTTTGCTAAAGAAAGAGTTTTTAAAGGCTTAAGTTTGAAAATTTTGAGTTTTGAAGTCATCTTGAGTTTCAAGTGTCCGAATATAATTTTGTTGATTTCATCAGCTCCGAAATGCAGAATCTAGTCTAGGAGAACTACAAAATTGAATTTGGAGTTAACGAAGATTTTGAGACAAAGTTATGATTTTAGTTGAATTCGAATCCTAGTTTGACTTTGATCAATATTCGGATTTCAAAAATGATTCTAGATGGTGAAACTAATGCTAGAAACGATCTCGTTGAAATTTTTGGTTCTGAGGTTATTTCGGGTAATAGAGTTTTTAACTAGTTTTCATGAACTTTCTCGGGTTTCGGGTTTCAAGTCGAGGAGACCTCGGAATCAAATTCTGACAATTCCATTGAGTCTGAAACGTCACTTCTGGTAGAGTTACATGTTTGGTTTGTGTGTATCGGGTTTTGAACGAACCCCGAGGGTCCGTTTCGAGTTTTGAAATGTCTAGTTTTTGCTGAATCAGGTGCAACCTAAATTTGTACTCCACATTCGAGGGATTGGGGCCCGGGTTCACGGAGATCTAGCCCTTGTGACCTCCATATTCGCAGAGCCACCATCCACAGTTGCAGAGCATGTGGAACTAGGCCTTCGCGTTCGTGGAGCTTGAGGAAAGCGAGACCCCTGTTCGCATTCCCAGAGTGGTAAAATTCCTAAACTAGTTTTAAGTTTTAAAGGGACAGGTTACACCATTTTCATTACTTCAAGCTAAGTTTGAGAGGATTTCTTCCAAGTCTTTCAAGGCAAGATCATTAGGTAACGTATTTTCAATCCATTTCTTCATTTTCCGTCAATTAATTTGTGATTTTAACTTGAAATTGGAGACTTTTTTGGGATATTTTGGATATCGAAATTTGATTGAAAAATTGGGATTATGGGTTCATATTAACTCTATTTTTGAAATAATTTTCACCGTTGAACTCCTTATCTCATGGGGAACGTCTTTATGTATTAATTTTTAGATTCTAAGAACTTTTTCTGGGATGGAATTCTTGATCATTTTACCCTTTTGCCCAAATTGCTTGATTTTAGTGTTGTTGGCTTCATATTGAGATTGTGAATGTGTATTTGATAAGATTATGACGTGTCTGCTGCTAATTCGAGGAAAAAGGCTCTGGTTGTTACTTGATTTGGCTTTTAATTAAGGCAAGTGGACTTCTAAACCTTCTACATCTTACTTGAACATTATATTTTCTTTATCTGTGACTTGAAAATATTAGATAATTGTTGTTGGACTTGGTGAATTATTAAAATTAGATGTAATTGTGAATTTCCCTTATGATGAGAAAGTGAATGTTACAGATTGATATGTATTGAATTGTGATTTTGATATTGAGAATCCCTTGTGAATATGAATATGAATTGTGGATCATATTGTGCTTATTTGTGGAAAATTTCGGAGGCGATGTGTTGAGTTTTACTTGTGGGTTAGAGAATGGATATAGGTTGGAACGGATCATTATGACATGTATATTATGATAGTTGACGTGAATTGATGTATATATTGTAATATGGACTCTTGTATGCACCTATCATCATTGTGTCATATGTATATGTTCTTGATGTGCATTTATGACTTAGTACCATTAATGGAACACTGATGAGAATAGGGATTGGGCCACACATATGTGGCAGGAAACATTGAAAAGAAATAGGGAATGGGCCACACGTCCGTGATGAGAAACATTGAAAAAAAAATAGGGAATGGGCCACACGTTTGTGGTGGGAAACACTGATATGCAATATTAAAACACCAAAAATGGGCCTTACGATTCGAGATAATTACATGGACAGATATGTCTCCCATGGGTTCCGAACTAATAACTTCAATAGATGTGTATCGTAGGACAGACATACATCACGATTATTTGGTATTGCATTGATTCATTTCACTTCATATCATTCCATATCATCATACTTGAGCTAGTGACTTGATTCTATTATTGAGATTGGATTATCATATGATTATGCCTGGACTGTATCTATTGAATATCTGAAACTGTTGAGGAATATCTCTTGTATAACCGAGTTGTTTATTAAGGCATTATTGTGTATCTAAGTTATACTATGTGACAGATGTTGTTTATATATACATACATGTATGTATATATATATATATATATATATATATATATATATAGATAGATAGATAGATAGATAGATAGATATTTGTTGTTATTGTGTAGGGATTTTTCTGAGTGCAGGTGTGTAATTCGGCGGTACATGGTCGGTGTGAAAGGAGTATTTTGTTTTGTATTATTTACTTGTGCTTAGATCCCCTTGCTGAGTGCCTGTTGTTTTGGTACTAACCCTTACTTCTACATATGTGTGTAGGCTTTGAGCCCGGTTTCACCTAAATCAGCTTTCTACTATACAGATCGAGATTTTGGATATCTAAGAGATAGGATTTTGTCTATTTTGGTAGACTTTCGGAGTCATTTCAGTATATCTTATGATCTATTTGAGAACTTAGACTCAGACTTGTATTTTCTTTTCTATTGTATTCTATATTAGAGGCTTGCACATGTGACACCAGGATGGTTTATAGACTTGATATTCTAGTGCTTGTCCTATCTTTAGACTTTATTTCTTCTGCTTTTAGTTTATGCATTTAATTGAGCAGGCTTAGGCTTACTCGTCACAATGGGTTAGGTAAGTGCCATCATACCCACATTTGGGTCTTGATAATTTGATATCAGTACCCTAGGTTTATACATCTCACATGTGTACAAGCCTAGTCGAGAGCGTCTTAAGGAACAGCGTGGAGACGTTTGTTACTTATCTTTGAGAGGCTACGAAGACTATAAGGTAATTTCCTTTTGTTCTTTCAATTCTTGTTGTGCGTGTTATTGCGGGATTGCTGAGTTTCGTGTATTCTTTTGGCAGATGGCCAGGACCGGATCTTTATCTACGGGCAGAGTTAAGGAGCTAGCTCGTGAGGCTATTGTTGAGGCCTCTGCTCGGGGATGAAGTAGGGGCCAAGGACGTGCTTGTGGTGCAGCTCCTCCGACAGATTATGACAGAGGTATTTCACGTGAGCGTCCAATCAAGCGTAGGTAGCACCAAGCTCCTCCAGTGGCTGAGGATCCCATTGCTCTTCAGGGCACACTTCAAATGATGATGGGCATGCTAGAAACTATTGCCCAAGGTGTACCACAGGTACTGGCTAGGGGTGAGATTCCCCCTCCTCATGTGTCGGAGCATCCCAAGGATTTTGATGAGTATGTAGCAAATCATTCAGCTTCGGTGGACCAGCCACATTATGTGCCTTAGCATGTGTTAGTTGATATGCCAACTCAGATGGTTTCTCCCGCTCAAGTTGTTCATAAGCCAGCGCTGGCAGCAAATGATCTATAGAGATATGAGCAGTTTCAGAAGATGAAAGCACCCCAGTTCTAGGGTGGTAAGGGAAAGGACACTTATGAGTTCCTAACCTTAAGTTGTGAGATGTTGGAGGCCATGGTCCTAGTTGTTGCTTTACATTTGATAGGATCAGCTCGGGAGTGGTGGCAGTCTTATATGCGCTCCAAGCTAACAGCATCCCCACCAGTCGAGTGGAAGGTGTTTTCAGAGACTTTTCAGGAGAGATTCATTCCTTAGAGCTTTAAAGAGAAAAGCAGGTCTAGATTTGAGACTTTGACCCATAGTGGCATGACTTTTGCCGAGTATGAGGCTAGATTTTACCAGATATCCTGACATGTTATGTTATTAATACCTACTAAGGTAGAGAGAGTTTGCAAATTCCTGAAAGAATTTGCATTCTCCATTCTCTCTTATGTGTTTAGGTCCTCATGGAGAGTGCTTCATTCCAGACTATAGTGGGTACCTCCAAGGAAGCAAAGTTACGTTGAGAGAGAAGTTTGGGGACCACAAAAGGGTCCCATCTACCAGTCACATCACAGGCACCTCATTCGGAGGTAGAGGTTTTCATAGGGAAAGTGGTAGTCCCCTGCATAGAGGTCTAGTCCATGCATCATTGTCGGCTTCAAAGGGTCGCTAAGGCCTTTATGGTTCTGATAGTCAACGACAGGGATCATCCATCTTCCATCCGAGGCCTATGGGTTGAAGTGGTTACAGTATTCTTTCTCCATCTTCTCAACACTCTTCTTACATGAGGTCATGTTATGGGTGCAGCTTTCCAAACCATATGCTTAGAGATTGCCCTCACCAGACTCATATGGGGCCACACCGCTCTTATTTGGTGGTATCAGTCAGAGATCAGGCTCCTCTAGCCAAAGATACAACCCCTCATAGTAGGGGTCAGCCTGACAGAGGTACACATACTCCAGGTAAAGGTACAGGTGATGTAGTGGGACAGTAGGGTGATAGAGTCTCTACTCAGCCAGCTGGGGTAGAGGCAGACATTTCTCTGTTTTTCCTGGGAGGCTTGAGGCTGAGGCGTCAGATGTTGTTATTACAAGTGTTCTATCGATCTTTCACAGGCCTGCATCAGTATTGTTTGATCTTAGATCCATATATTCTCATGTATCTGCATATTTCTCTGCTGAGTTTGATATATTATGTGAGCGTATACATGTGCTCGTGCATGTGTCTACCCCAGTAGGTGATCTTTTAGTGGTAGATCGAGTGTATTGATCTTGTCTTATCTCTTTAGATGGTTATGATACTTAGATTTACATGATTATTCATGATATGATTGATTTTGATGTTATATTAGGAATAGATTGGCTTTTTCCTCATTGGGCTATTTTTTATTGTTATGCTAAGACTGTGACATTAGCTATTTTAAGTAGATCGAATATGGTATGGAGGGGTTCAAGTGGTTCTTATCCTAACAAAGTTATTTCATATATTCGAGCACGGAAACTAGTGGATCGGGTTGTCTTACTTATTTGTCTTTTATTCATGATACGGTGTTGAGCCACCACCGATGGACTCTATTCCTATTGTGTGGGAGTTTATTGATGTGTTCTCTAAAGACCTTCCTAGAGTTCGTCCTAATAGGGATATTAACTTTACCATTGATCTTGAGCTAGGTACTAACTCCATTTCTATTCCTCCCTACCATATGGCTTCATAAGTTGAATGAGCAGCTCCAAGATCTATTTTGTAAGGGATTTATTCTCCCTAGTGTTTCACCGTGGGGTGCTCTTGTCTTGTTTGTAAAGAAGAAGGACGTTTCTATAAGGATGTGTACTGATTATAGACAACTGAACAAAGTGACGGTCAATAATAAGTATCTTCTACCCAGGATCGATGATCTATTTGACCAGATTTAGGGTGCAGCTGTGTTCTCTAAGATTGATTTAAGATCTGGATATCATCTACAGAGGATCAAGACTTCTAACATTCCTAAAACATCTTTCTGGATGAGGTATGGGCACTATGAGTTTCTTGTGATGTCATTTGGGTTAACTAATGCCTCAGCAATATTTATGGAGTTGATGAATGGTGTATTCCGACCATATGTGGATTCCATTGTTATTGTCTTCATTGATGATATATTGGTCTACTCTAAGACCAAGGTGGATCATGAGCAACCCTTAAGGATTGTGCTTCAGCATCTTAGAGAGGAGAAGTTGTATGCTAGATTCTCCAAGTGTGAGTGTTGGTTGAGTTCGGTGGCATTCCTAAGTCATATTGTATCTAGAGAGAGTATTTTGGTTAATCTAGTGAAGATTGAGGCAGTTTAGGGTTGGACTAGACCTATTTGGGCTATCGAGATTCATAGTTTTATGGGCCTAGTGAGTTATTATAGGCCATTCGTTTAAGATTTTTCTTCTATAGCAGCTCTATTAACCAGGCTCACTTAGAAGAATGTTCCATTCTATTGGTCGAATGAGTGCAAGGAGAGATTCCAAAATTTCAAGTTACTATTGACTATAGCTCCTATTCCGACCTTACTGGAGGAGGGTGTTAGTTTTATGGTATATCAGTGATGTATCCAGAGTTGGTTTGGGTGGATGCTTGATGCATAAAAGGAAGAGAATTGCTTATGCTTCTAAACAGTTGAAGACTCATAAGAAGAACTACCCTACCCATGACTAGGAGTTGGAGGTTGTTATCTTTGTGTTGAAGCTGCATAGGCATTATCTCTACGATGTTCATAGTGATATCTTTATCGACCATCACAACTTACACTACATTTTCAATGAAAAGACCTAAATTTGATACAGAGATGGTGGATTGAGCTTCTGAAGGATTATGATCTGACCATCTTGTATCACCCGGGTAAAGCCAATTTGGTGGTTAATGCTTTGAATAGAAAGGCTTCTAGTATGAGGAGTCTTGCGGCTATTCGAGTTGAGGAGCAACCCTTGGCTAAGGATGTTCAAATGTTAGCTAATAGATAGGTGAGATTGCAGATCTCTGAGGATAGTGGGGTACTTGCTTGTGCGGAGGCTCATTCCTCTTTAATGGACCAGATTAGGAGTCTTCAATTTAAGGATGAGAAGCTATGTCAGATTTGTGATAAGGTGATTAGAGGGGAGGCTAAGGAAGCCAAACTTGATTCGAAGGGTGTATTGAGGATTGGGTGTAGGATTTGTGTGCGTAAGGTAGGTGATTTGATCAGGTTGATCCTAGAGAAGGCCTATTATGCTAGTTATTCCATCCATCCAAGGACAACAAAGATGTATCATGATTTGAGCCAGCATTACTGGTGGTACGGCATGAAGAAGGATATATCAGAGTTTGCAGCTAGGTATTTGACATGTCAGCAGGTCAAGTGTGAGCATTTGAGGCCAGGTGGAGAGTTGTAGAGAATGCCCATTCACGAGTGGAAGTGGGAACTTATTACCATGAATTATGTGGTTGGTTTACCTCCTACAACTTGTGGCTATGATTCTATATGGGTGGTGGTGGACCGATTGACTTAGTTTGCCCACTTCATCCCGATCAAGGGAAAGTTCACAGTCGAGAAGTTAGCTCAGCTCTATATCAGTCAGATTGTGAGGCTTCATAGGGTTCAGGTTTCCAATGTGTCATACTGTGGCTCATTGAGTACATCCCATATTTGGAAGGCCATGCAGCATGGCTTGGGTACCAGACTAGACTTGAGTACAACCTTCCACCCTCATACAGATGATCAATCTGAGAGGACTATTCAGGTGCTTGAGGATATGCTTAGAGCTTGTGTTGTTGATTTTGGTGCCAGGTGGGATCAGCATTTGCCTTTTGGCGGAGTTTGCTTACAACAATAGTTATCATTGCAGCATTCAAATAGCCCATTTTAAAGCATTATATGGGCGGAGATGTAGATCACCTATAGGTTGGTTTGATTCTGTTGCAGTTGATATCCTTGACATTGATTTTGTGCATCTGATTCAGAGTAGATTATTGACAGCCCAGAGTTTCTAGAAGATTTATGCTGATAGGCGAGTTTGACCATTGGACAAAGTAGTTTATTGACAGCCTAGAGTTTCTGGAAGAGTTATACTGATAGGCGAGTTCAACCATTGGAGTTTACGGAGGATGACCAGGTTTGGTTGAGGATTTCACCCATGAAGGGTATTATGTAATTTGGGAAGAAGGGCAAGCTCGACTTGAGGTATATTGGCCCTTTTGAGATCATTGAGTGAGTGGGAAAGATGGCCTATAGCCTTGCCTTGCCACCTAATTTGTCCTCAATTCATCCTGTGTT
Organism: Solanum rostratum; assembly: GCA_029948455.1. Lineage (NCBI taxonomy): Eukaryota > Viridiplantae > Streptophyta > Magnoliopsida > Solanales > Solanaceae > Solanum > Solanum rostratum. The sequence goes on from CM057049.1 coordinate 26,316,000, forward strand.
TCATGTATCTATGTTGCGACATTACGGTCCTGATGATTCGCATGTGCTATCCCATGACTCGATGGAGTTGAGCCTGGATTTGACCTATGAGGAGGAGCTCGTGAATGAGGCTACTTGGGAACAAAGGAGATATCTTCAGTGAAGGTTCCGTGGCACAACAGCCCGTGAATGAGGCTACTTAGGAGACAAAGTTTGATATGTGAGCTCGGTATCCTTACCTTTTTGAAGTTTCAGATATGTTTCCCTTAACATATGTTCGAGGATGAACATTGTTTTTAGTGGTGGATGATGTAATGACTACGATGGTCATTTTTGGAATTTTCAGCTAAACTACTGTTTTGCCCTTCCTAGAAGTTGCTTAAGTTATTTTTTGGCTGAGTTGAAAAGTTGGATTTCAGAAATCTCATGAAAAGTTGGAAGTTTGCTAAAAAAGTGTTTTTAAAGGCTTAAGTTTAAAAATTTTGAGTTTTGAATTCATCTTGAGTTTCGCGTGTTGGAATGCAATTTTGTCGATTTCACCGGCTCCGGAATGCAGGCTCTGGTCTAAGAGAACTTACGGAACTAAATTTGGAGTTAAAGCAAATATTTTGGACCCAAAGTTGTGATTTTCAATTGAATTCAGATCCTAGTTTGACTTTGGTTAACATTCGAAGTTCGGAAGCTCTAATCGAAATTTCGGCAGTTCCAATGGTTCAGGCTAGTGAAAGTAATACTAGAAATGATCTCATTGTAATTTTTAGAGTTTCCGAGGTTATTTTGGGTATTTGAGTTTTTAACTAGTTTTCATGAGCTTTTTTGGGTTTCGGAGCGAGGAGACCTCGGAACTAAATTATGACAGTTCCATTGACTCCACAACGTCATTTCTGATAAAGTTACATATTTGGTTTTTGTGTATCGGGTTCCAATGAACACCGAGGGTCCGTTTTGAGTTTTGAAATAGCTAGTTTGATGAATCTAGTGCAACCTAAATTTGTTCTCCGCATTTGCGAGATTAAGGCCTGCATTTGTGGAGATCTATCCCTTCCGACCTCTGCATTCGCGGAACCACCATGCGCGTTCACGGAGCATGCGGAACCAGGCCTCTGTGTTCGCGGAGCTTGAGGAAAGCCAGACCTCCGCATTCGCGAACCACTATCCACATTCGCGGAGTGTTAAAATCCCTTAATTAGTTTTAAGTTTTAAAGTGATGGGTTAAACCATTTTTATTACTCCAAGCTCGATTTTTCAGGATTTCTTCCAAGTTTTTCAAAGTAAGATCATTGGGTAATATATTTCTACTCCATTTCTTCATTTTTCATCAATTAATTTGTGATTTTAACTTGAAATTGGAGACTTTTAATAGGAGAAATTAAGTTATTTTTGGATACTGAAATTTAATTGAAAAATTGGGATTATGGGTTCATTCTAACTCCATTTTCAAAATGATTTTCACTGTTGAACTCCTTCATGTATATGTTCTTGATGTTCATTTGTGACTTAGTACCACTGATGAGAAATAGGGATCAGACCACACGTCCGTGGCGAGAAATATTGAAAAGAAATAAACGGGGCACACATTGGTGGCGAGAAACATTGAAAAGAAATAGGAAATAGGTCACACGTCTTTGGTGGTAAACACTGATATGAGATATTGAAACACCAGGAACAGACCTCACAATCTGGAGCAGGTACATGGACAGATATGTCTCCCTTGGGTTCTAGACCGATGATTTCAGCAGATGTGTATCATAAGATAAATATGCATCACGATTATTTGACATTGCATTGATTTATTTCACTTGATATCATCCCACATCATTCCATATCTTCATAATTGAGCTTGTAACTTGATTCGGTTATTGAGATTGGATTATGAAATGATTATGCCTAGACTGTATCTGTTGAAAACTTGAAATTATTGAGAGATACTTTTTGTATAACTGAGTTGTTTATTGAGGCATTATTGTGTATCTAAGCTATACTATATGACATTGTGTTGTTTGTGTGTGTGTATATATATGTGTGTGTGTGTCTGTGTGTGATGTTGTTATTGTACTAAAACTTTTTTGAGTGCAGGTGTGTGGTTCGGGGATTTGTGGGTAGTGTGGGAGGAGCATTTTGTTCTTTATTTTTTTAGTTGTGTTTAGATCCCCTTGCCGAGTGTATGTTGTTTTGGTACTTATCCCTTACTTCTACACATGTGTGTAGGTTTTGAGCCCGGTTTCACCTGAGTTAACCTTCTACTAGACGGATCGAGCTTCTGGATATCCGAGAGGTAGTAGCTTGTCTATTTTGGTAGACTCTTGAAGTCTTTTCAGTTATATCTTATGTTCTATTTTAGAACTGAAACTTGGACTTGTATTTTCTTTTCTATTGTATTCTATATTAGAGGCTTGTACATGTGACACAGGTGTTAGGATAGTTTATAGACTTGATATTCTAGTGTTTGTCCTATCTTTAGACTTTATTTCCTCCGCTTTTAGTTTATGCATTGAATTGAGCAGGTTTAGGCTTACTTGTCTTGGTGGGTTAGACGAGTGTCATTATAGCCACTTTTGGGTTGTGGCATAATTACCATCTCAAACATGAATATTTAGACTTACTTACCCTCTAAACTATGATGAGAAGTCTTAATTACCCCTCGACATGTGATTTATAGCCACACATATATCTATAATTTATTTTAGATCACATATTTCTTAAATTTTGTGTCTAATCAAACACTATAAATATACATAGTACAGAGGAACATAATTTGTACTCCCTTTGGTCCTTTTTATATGCTACTTTTTGTGGTTGCCGGGACATTAAAAAAGTGATTGTACTATTTTGCCCATATTTAATGTATATTAATTATTATTTTAGTTCTTCTGGTTGGCCAAATATATCTTTTCAAAGCTCATTAACTATCCAGGGTAAAATAGGAGAGATTAGTTTCATTTATGTATTGATTTTGTGAAATGACATATATTAAGGATCATCTATTCGTAGTAAGGACGACATATAAAAGGGACCAGAGGGAGTATCATTTTACTCCCTCCGTCTATCTTTACTTGTCAACTAATACTAAAATAAATGTCCATCAATACTCGTCCATTTGATGAAATCAAGAAATAAGTTTACACTTAGTTCCTATTTACCCTTATCATTAATTATAGTGGTTTTCCTATTATATTTTTCAAGACATTGTATTTACTATATTCAAATAGTGATTTGGTAAAATTATTCATATTATTTACTGTTTCTTATTCCCTATGCCAAGTCAATAGTGGACAACTATTGTTGGACGAAAGGAATACTTTATTAGGTGTCCATGTGAAATAACCATATATCATAGGTGAAGACAAATAATACAACAAAATGATAATCTAGCAGATAATTTATTTGAGGACATGACCTTAGACAGGAAGGAATGGAGGTCGAGAATTAGAGTAGTAGGCTAATAGGGAGGATAGGAAGGAGTGGTAATTGTCTGTCTTTTATATGTTATTTATCTGCCTTTATATGTTTACTATCCTGTATCTATGTATTATCATGTGTTCTTTTCTTTCTTGCATGTTTAACATATCTAGCTTATTCTGCTGATGGGTTTTTGTGACGAGGATTTCCAGGAAACAGCCTCTCTACCTATGTGGTAGTGGTAAGGTCTGCGTACATCTTACCCTCCCCAGACCCCACTTGTGGGATTTCACTGGGTATGTTGTTGTTGTTGTTGTTGTTGAGATTAAGACTTCTCATAGTCCAGGAGGTACATAGTTTCAACATATTTGAGGAGATAATTTATTAAGACTTCTCATAATTAAGATGTGTATTTAATAATATATATCAAATTTAAGACTGCTTTTAGCTATTAATTAAAAAGAAAAGTACTGTTGTAAATAAAAAAATTCTAGCAGTGAGTATCACGTGAAACGACAATTAACATTATTAGTAAATTATTAGTTACTCTTCCAAATCTTGACCAATGAACAAATTACTTTTAGATCAAATAAATAAATTATATGCTGAGAGCCCCGAGAAATTCTAGAAACAACAGAAACAACGATATATCCAGTGAAATCTCACAAGTGAAGTCTGGGGAGGATAGAATGTACGCAGATCTTACCACTACCTCATAGCGGTAGAGAGGCTGTTTCCTTGAAACCCTCGTCACAAAAACTGCCCCGAGAAATTCTGTTAAGCCAAAAATAAAATAAAATTGGAATTTTGTGACAAGCAACAAAATAACGAGTTACTTAAAAGATAATTCAAGTCATAAAATAATGGAATAAATTATTTTTCATATTTCTATAAATTATTGATATTCTATTTGTTGTATATTTCGAAAAGCAACTCTAGCTGGAAACATATTTTTCTGTCGCCGCAAAAATGATGTAAATTTTTCTTCATTTCTTACAACTTCGTAACAGATCAATAATATTTACTCGATAAATGTTTCGTCTTTTCCAGGTAAAATATTCTTTGGTTTACCTAATAAAGCAAACTTAATAATATTTACTCGACATTTTTTTAAAACCAAATAAAAGATGCACTAATTATTTGAGGAACAAATGTGTGAAATAAGATTGTTCTAAATAAAAGAAAATTTATAATCCACAAATAATACATTTATCACCAATCAATTTACATGTATATATATTTCTATTATATAGAAGAGTCATGAGGATGACGATCAATGACATTTTAGTAATTTTAACTTTATTTAAGGGCAAAAATAATAATAGTATAATTAATGGTCAAAATAAAAATCTAGAAGAACTCATACATATCTTTACTTTTGTTATGGACCCTATTTTCGTAGTTGTGTTAAAATAAAGAGTTTCTATTAGTTAAAATAAAGTGTTTCTATTAGTTAACTTATGGCAAACAATAATAAATGGTAAGCTTGTTTGGACATGTTTTAGAAAGAAAATTTCGAACTAATTTAAAATAAAATATGTTCGAATTGTTGATTTTTTGCTCCTAAAAATGATTTTAAGGATCATGGTATAAACATATTTTTTGTATTAAGTTACATAATATGACCATTGCTAAAGTTCGTAACTTGATTATTAAAATAGTCTTAAAAATGATGTATCAATAATCTTTATTTAATTAAAAAAAATCAAACTTAGTGACTAAAAGAGAGAACAATGTTTGACTATCAAGAAATTAATAATTTGATAATGTATTCACCGAAATATTAAAATTTATTAGTTTTTTTATTTTTATTTTTATGTAGGATATTTTCTTAATATCAAATATGATAAACTATTTAACAAAGAAAATTTAAAGAAAAAATGAATATTCAAATTTGAGGAATATTAAACTATAAAATAAAGAAAAATGAGGAGTTAAAAAATAAAGAAGAATAACAAAAGAAAATATCAATTGAAAAGGACTATGTGGAGAAATATTAAAAAAAACTAAAAATAAATAAAGGGAAAAACAACCACAAAAAAAAAACAAATATATGAGTTATATGCAGCAGGCTCGAATACCCCTGGTTCTGGGAGGTACATGAGTCCGAACGCGGGGGTAAGATTGTAAGTTTTCTTTTATGGCATGATATTTAGAGTTTAATATCAATTTTTAGTAATTTAATTTATAATTTAACGTTAAGGTAATTGTTAGTATTATATATAAAATAAAGTTGAATCTAGTATATATGAAGTTGGATGATAAAAGTCTACGTACACCTCTCTTTGGCCAGGATTGTTAGATTATAATAGTTTTGATGATTGACAAATTTTAAGATGGGACCTGATCCCATCCCAGAGATGATCGTGATATGCAAATCTCTTTGACAGTGACATATTCTGTAAATAATTAATTCTAGATATGCTCTAGTGCTGGTAGAGTGACAGGCTCAGTGGCTACTAATATTGGGCCAGATGGTGAATTTTTGGTAGTGGTCCCCAACAGGTTGTTACTTGTCTTTTGAAGGGTTTGATATATATTGAGAATGAACAAGTGAAAGAATTATCCACTCCAATATATTCACAACCTAAAAGTTCATCCCATTCATCTGAAAATACTTTGAAGAAAACATCAATTGCGTCTGTTCTTGAAGCATTATTTTATTGTTTTCTTTAGATGTTATTTCCCTGAACTTAATGTGAATCAGGTCCTATTCTATAAAGGACTATGGTATTGTTTGCTTTTAAGGTCTGTTTTGGTGAGGTTCTGCTCGTGTTCTTGGTTTTTGGGTAGGAAGGGCTTGGTGGATTTCACTTACTTGTAAAGGGAAAAAAGACTTATGGATCAGTCCTCACGATTGTAAGGGGTTACAATCATTTTTCTCTTTCAAGATTGGTGAAATTTTGAGTTGAAATCCTGCGGATAAGGTTGTGATTTTACCTCCCTTGAGCAAGAAGGGTTTCCATTATAAGTTGTTGTGTTTTTTGTTTTCTGTCTTTCTTCTATTACTTGAGTTAAGGGACCTGGTCCCTCATTAGAGTAAAAGCGCACATAGTTCATCAAGTGGTATCAGAGCAGGTTTTCTCTAAAAGGTTAATACCTAGAGAAGATCTTGCAAAAATGGTTGCTCCTATTGTGAATTTGGAAGAAGGACGATCAACTACAAGACCTCCTCGTTTCAATGGTCAATTCTATGGCTGGTGGAAGACTAGAATGCATGATTTCATTATGGCTGAATATAGTGAACTTTGGGATATAGTTCTTGATGGCCCTCATGTCCCAGTGAATGAAGCAAAGGAGGTGATATCATAAGGCTTATTCCCAAAACAAGAAGGGAGTATAATGAAGCTGATCAAAAGAAAATTAAGAAGAACTATCGAGCCAAGAAAATACTTATCTGTGGAATAGGAGCTGATGAGTACAATTGGACTTCAGCTTGTGAGGCTGCTAAAGAGATATGGGGTTGTCTAAAAATTGCTCATGAAGGCACTGCTCAAGTGAAGGAATCAAAGCTCTATATGTTAACAAGTCAGTATGAGAACTTCACAATGAAGGAAGGTGGGTCTATTCAGAAAATGCATATCAGGTTCACCTTAATAACTAATGAGCTCAAGTACTTGGGAGAACCCATCAGCACAAGCAAATAGGTCCGCAAAGTTCTTAGGGTACTTCCTAAGTCTTGGGAAAGCAAAGTTGATGATATTGTTGAAGCGAGAGACCTGAAAATTCTCACTATGGATGAACTCATTGGAAACTTACGGACTTATGAACTAATAAGCAACAGGATGTTCTTAAGAAGGAGCTAAAGAAGGATAAAACTTTGTGGCTCTGAAAGTGAAAGTTGGTGAAGAGAATGATGCAGATGTTGATATGGCCTACTTGACTAGAAGATTCAAAAGATTTGTGAGGAAGAATAGATTTCAAAATGGAGGGTCAAGCAAGCTTGCTAACTTCTCTTATTTGTGTCATAAGTGTGGTAAGCCTGGAGATTATATGAGAGATTTTCCAATGCTAAAACAGGAAAATAAATATCATAGGAATTCTAGCGGAGATAAGAAGAGGGACTCGGTCCGTTATAAGACCAAAAGAAGAAATGCTGCTGATGAAATTCTGAAGCTTGCTCTTGGTGCATGGGGAAACTGCTCCAGTGACTCTTTGAATATGCTGGTATTGCTTCAATAATGGCTATACACAATGAGGATAATGTGTACAATTAAATGTTTGCTTTTATGGAAAAATCTGATGAAGGTACAATTAAATGTTTGCTTTTATGGAAAAATCTGATGAAGAGGATGATGATGATAAGGTAACTCTTGATGATCTTAAGAAAACCCTTGATACTTGTTCATTTAAGAAATTGAGGAGAATAACTGATGTACTAATTGACTCCTTGTGTGAGCTAACTGCGGAAAAGGATTTTTTAAATGAATCCTTGGAAACATTTCAAGAAGAAAAAGTTCATTTAGTGACTCAATTATCTAATTTGGAAGATAAGTTGAATATTCTTGGGTCTGAGAATATCATGTTAAAGGATAAGCTCATGAATTGTCCCACAACTCAGTTGAAAGGAAAGGAAGAAATTAGTATTCTACAACTAGATTTGGAGGAGAAATTAAGGGATGCTGAGATGAAACTAAATTTAGTCTTAAAAAGGAACTCCACTCTAGAAAGGGACCTGATAAGGACTAAAGAAGAAATGAGTAAATCTCTCAAATGGACCACTTCTTCAAAAATATTGGGTATCTTACTAATCAGAGTGTCAATGGTGTAAAGGGTCTGTGGTATATAAAGAACGATCATCAGTGCAACTCACACAGTAGGTATGCAACTACAGAAGGTGATCTTCGTTGTATTCTTTGTGGCAGAAATGGATATCTTAAGAGGGATTCTCCTGCATTGAAAAAGGTTGAACAAAATCAGAATGATTATATCAGTTCAAAAAATTTCAAAGCCAAACTAGGTCCTACACTAAAATCAAGGACTGGTTCTAATGAAATGAAAATTTCTCTACCCTTTTGGACAAGAAAATTTCTTATTGCACCTTCGTTCGATTATTGGGGACTCAGATTGAAATGGGTTCCCCAATCTAATTAGTAATGATAGTGCAAGTGAGTTGAGAAAGCAACAGTTAGTGAATGTCATTGAGAATGAAAGTTTTAAAGATTCATGACTGAAAATGTTGAAGGCTTTCTCATTGTAAAAGACACTCTAAAATGGAGGTGTCTCTGCTGGCAAAAGTTAGAGGGGTAGAAGGAACTGGTCAAGTTGCTGATCAAGCCTATTATAAGAGGATTGATGATGTTGTTACTAGAAAAGGCCTTATTGAACGAGAATCCCGACCATCACACAATTTTCAAAATCTCTCTCTTGGCTATGGATTGGTGAACAAGTATCCTATATGTTTGATATGTTTGTTATTCTAAGTTCAATACTATGCCTATTGTAGGTATACTTGCACAAGTTCCAGCATAAAAAGAAAATGGACATGATAAATAAAACTTTTACTTTCTTTCTGCAAAATGGGACCTAGTCCCTACTTAAGGTTGGCATTTTTATGACAGTTTTTAAAATAAGCACAGAGTTTTTAAAATTGCCACGTGTCAGGCCAATTTTTTCTTAATGTTGTCAAATTGCTTCGTTTTGATTGGACACGTCTTTAGAGGGACATGATACGCCTCTTCGTATGTACTTTACTTCTTTTTTCACTTCATTTCCAATTTCAGAGTCCGATTCTCTTTTGCAAAAATTACCTTTTTCTCTTCTTCTTCTTTCCCTATAAAATTCTTCCTTTTCTTCTCAAATGACAAATTTCCAAACTTTCATTCCAAAAGACTCTGGAGACCATCTTGACTTGTATACCTCCATGGAAACTCCTCCTGCTGGAGTGATTTCACCACCTTATGATTCTTAACAAACAACTTCCCCCACTGATGCGCCCACCATTGTTGATTCCCTTTCCTCCTCCTCCTCCTCCTCTTAAAATTCTTTGTTAGAATATTCAAATGAGCCTGATGAAAGCCTGCTCTTATTAGAATTAAACTCTCCCCTATTTTCTACTCCATCACCACGCAACAAGTCTGAAAATGTTGTCCCTCAAGAGAACATACCTGGTCATTCTTTGTACGGCCTTTTGGAATTCCTTTTTGAAGGAGACCTTCCCTTGGACAAGGGTTCTAAATCGAACATCTTGGCAGCTAGTGAGGACATTGTTATCCAAATCTTGACATCCTTGAGGGATGCACCAATAGATTTCTTTGTGCTGGAAAAAGGTTGATGTAAGTGGTAGAGGTGATAAGGTTGTTCATGAAAAGATTGTGGAAGCGTCACTGGATATTGGTGGTGATGAGAATGGTGCAAAAATAAGGAAAGTGTTGAGGAAGTTGAGGCAGTAGATATATCGAATGAAAAGGAGTCCTCACCAATCGTGTTCTCTCATTTGGGTAAAGGAGAAGAAGATGTTGGTGATAAAGATGATGATGTGCCTCTGGCACTTTTAAGAAAGAATTCTGAAAAAGGAAAAGAAAAGGTGACTGGAGAAGATGTGCAAGTTGACGTGGGTTCCAGAAGAACAAAGAGATCTGAACAAATGTTACTTAGTGCAGCAATAGAGGCCAACAGGTCTTTAACTCAAAGAAATAGAAAGGAAAAGAAAGAGTGGAGTGGGAAAACCATATGTTTCACCATGTGATGTGGTGGACATTACTCTAGATGAGGAAGGAAGTGATGCTAAGAAAGAAAGGAGGGAAAGAAGAAATGAGGCAATGATTCAAAAAGAAGAAAGGGCAAGGTAACCGCAAAAAGACTTCTAGAGTCAAGCTCTGAGTTTGATACTGCAGATGTCCAAGATGAGGGACCTGATCCCAAGGAAGAAAAGATGTTAACAAAAGAAGGAAGAATTGAGATATTAAAGACTCAAAAAGTCTTGAGTGGCAGAGTATTTGATCCTAAGTACGTTCACAGACAAGGATTAAGAGAGTTAGTTGATGATGTCAAAATCCAAGGCTGGGGACATCTCTTTTCGGTATGGCCAGTTCCTACTCTTTATGAGAAAGAAGTAAGGGACTTCTACTATAATATGGAGATTGTTGAGGACGGAAGCATCAATACAATGGTAAATGAATTTTTATTTAATCTAAGTGAAGAAAGGTTGGTTGAACTCTTGAGAGTACCAAAAGATGGGATCAGGTTTGTAGCTGGAATGAAGGCAACTCAGGGTTTTATTAAGGAAATAGGAAAAGTTCCAAAGCTAAAAGTTTCTGGTGTTCCTAAAATTAATTTCTCAAAGGGGTATATCAGGTTTACTTTGAGTTCATAATTAAGAACTTGTTGCCCAGGTCTGAGAAGAAAACTATGGCTACAAGTTCTGATTTATACTTAATGGAGTGTCTATCCAAGACGGATGATATTAATCTCCCAGCCATTATGATAGAGCATATGATCAAGATTCACAAAGTAAAAGATGGAAAGCATGGGATAGCTTATGGGTATTTGCTTGTTGAAATTTTCAAGAAAGTGGAGATCAGACTTGGGAGAGGTATTAAAAGAACAGTGAAGCAAGCCATGTCTCTTCACACTTTGATGGAGTGTGAGTGTGTTGAAGGAAGGAGTGGAAGGAAAGAAAAATCTCAGCTTTCTTAGTTGTTAGAAAGTCAGGAGCAATTAAGGCATGAGATTGAAGAGTTGACACTGTTGATTACAAAGAAAGATGTTGAAATTGCACAGTTAAAGACGTAGATTGTGAAGTCTTCTAAGGAGGGACCTAGTTTAGAAGAGGTTGAAAAGTTAAAGGTGCAAAATGTTGAACTTACTGCCAAGGTGGAGGATTTGAAAGATAGACTTCTAAAAAGCCATGAAGAAGCTGATAATAGGCTATCCTTAGTTCTCCAAAGTCTTCAATCTAGATCCCCTCCTTCTCATTAAATCTTGTCTTTATTTTCAGTTTTTGTGGCTATAATACTACTCTAGTACTTCTTTTAGTTTCTGTTGTAAGAATGGTGATCTTTATGCTGAATGAAAGTCTCTTTTATTATTTGTTCCTCTTTCCTTCTTTCTTGTTGATTCTTTTGTGTTTGGCATGGATTTGTCACTAATTACATATTGCTCATATCTGGTTTACTGTGCACCTCTTTGATGTTGTCAAAAAGGGAAATATTATATTGGTGGTATGGTACATGTTGATAAAATTGGCATGGTGATAGGGGGAAGATAGGGCAGGCAATGTTGAAAGGGGGGAGGCAATGTCGAAAGAGGGAAGAATTATGTTATTTGTTGCTTATAAATGGCCTAGTTGAACCCAAGTGTTTATCGTCATCAAAAAGAGGGAAATGTGTTACATTGTAATAGTTTTGATGATTGACAAACTCTAAGATAGGACTTGATCCCATCCCAGAGATGATCGTGATATGCAAGTCTCTTTGATAGTGACATTATTTTGCAAATAACTAATTCTAAAGTGTGCTTGAGAGCTGGTAGAGTGATAGGCTCAGTGACCAATAATATTGGGCCAAATGGTGAATTTTTTATAGTGGTCTAGTGGTCCCCAACAGGTTATTACTTGTCTTTTGAAGGGTTTGATATATATTGAGAATGACCAAGTGAAAGAATTATCCACTCCAATATATTCAGAACCTAAAAGTTCATCCCTTTCATCTGGAAATACTTTGAAGAAAACATCAATTGCATCTGTTCTTGAAGCATTATTTTATTGTTTTCTTTAGATGTTATTTCTCTGCTCTTAATGTGAACCAGATCCTATTCTATAAAGGACTATGGTATTGTTTGCTTTCAAGGTCTGTATTGGTGAGGTTGTGCTCGTGTTCTTGGTTTTGGGGTAGGTAGGACTTGGTGGATTTCACTTACTTGTAAAGGGAAAAAAAACTTGTGGATCAGTCTTCAAGATTGTAAGGGGTTACAATCATTTAGTGAAGTTTTGAGTTGAAATCATGTGGATCAGGTAGTGAGTTTACCTCCCTTGAACAAGGACGGTTTCCACTATAAGTTGTTGTGTTTTTTATTTTGTCTTGGTTTTGTTGCTTGCGCTAAGGGACCTGGTCCCTCGTTAGAGTAGAAGTACGCACAGTTCATCAAAGATTACCATTTAGAGTATCTTTTTTGTCATTTTTTAAAATTTTTTAAATTTATTTCTGTCTATAAATTTCTAATAATAATAGAGAAAACTATTAAAAACACTCCAAACTTGATGGAAATTATTAATTTCATCCCGAACTATTAACAGTCTTAAAAAACCCAATTGCTTGACTAACTTAACTAAAATACATCCCAAACTATCACAAATGTTAAAAACACCCTTTAACTTGGCACGAATATAGGGGTGTATTTCACTCTTTGGTCAAGTAAAGAGGTGTTTTAATATTGTTGATAGTTCGGGGAAGAAACTAAGAATTCGTGTCAAGTTATGAAGCGTTTTTAATACTTTTTTCATAAAAATAATAATCCCTCTGTCCCATTTTATGTGACACTCTTTCCTTTTTGGTTCGTCCCAAAAAGAATGTCACCTTAATCTAATTGGGAAAAAAATCTTACTACAATTCTCTTTTTCTCTTAAACACCGTGTCAAGTCAAAGAGTGCCACATAAAATGGAACGGAGGGTATAACAATCAAAATATCTTATTTATCTCTCCTCATCATGGGGAAATGGGGAGGGGAATACAATGTGGGGAATTGAACTCTCACCAACAAGATGGGAGTTCAATTACCCAACCAACTGAGCTACTAAGATTCCCCTATAATTTATTCCATTTCATCTCTCTTCACAATTAATATAATTTGTTACTTTTCCTTAAATTCCTTTTTTTATCTTTTATTTCTATAATTTTCTTAAAAAAATCTTACTACAATTTTCTAAAAATAAAAAAATCTTATCTATCTCTTACTTATCACCATAAACGGGTTTCTTATTTTTATTTTGTGTTTATCTCTAAAATCTCTTAGAAATAATAATAATGATAATTAAAATATTGGCTTAACTCATAAACAGACATCTAAACTTGTCCTCATTTTTCACTTAGACACCTAAACTAAAACAAGTTCCTAATAAACACGTCAACTGCTAAGATTTGATCTCATTAAACACTTTTATCCTATTTGGCACTCTCCATAGTCCTTTTTCATGTTAATTGTATTGTTTTTTTTTTAATTTTTCACCAAAAATAAATAGTTGTGGTCAAAAAAAAAATTTCCTTTTCATAAAAGTAGGTTCTCAAAATTCTCGATTAACCATGTACAAAAATTTTTTATTTGAAATTGTAATAAATTTTTTTCGCACATGGTTAACGGAGAATTTTGAGAACCTACTTTTATGAAGAAAAAAAATTTGGTTAACTGAGAATTTTGAGAACCTACTTTTATGGAAAAAAATAAAATTTTAGACCGCAACTATTTATTTTTGGCTGAAAAATAAAAAACCAGTATAATTAACATGAAATGAAAATATCTTACTACAATTTACTCCATTTCATCTCTCTTCACCAGTTTATTACTTTTCCTTAAATTTCTCTTTTTGTCTTTGATTTTTATAATTTTCTAAAAAAATATCTTACTACAATTTTTCTAAAATGAAAATATCTCATCTATCTCTCTTGCATATTACCATGCATAAACGTGTGCTCATTTTTCATTAAATTTTGTCTCAACCAATTTTATTTAGTTATCATAAATATTTATAGAAAATTAAATATATATATCTCTTTTTCGTCACTAAGAGGATGTTTGGATGGGTTCAAATTTGCTTTTAAGCTCTTTTTTACTTTTGGAAGTGTTTGACAAATTCTAAAATAGCTTAAAATAATTTTAAAATAGCTTAAAATAAGTCGAAAGTTAAAAGTTGATCCCCTTATATTTTTTAGCTAAAAAGTCATTTATGTTTGACCAACAAATTTTACCTTTTTATCCTTAATGTTTGCTCACAATTTTATATTATTTTACTCCTACTTTTTTTCTATTTTTTTCTTTTGATTTTTTTAAATTTTGCTTTTTCTTTTTTTTCTTGTTCTTTCTTCCTTCCATTTATTTTCCTTCTTCCTGATTTTTCTTTTCTACCGTTTTTTTTTCTCTTTCTTGCTCTTTCTTTCTCTTTCTTTCTTTCTTTCTTTCTTTCTTTCTTTTTTCTTCTAAATTATTTTCTCCTTATTTTATTCTTTTTATAAATTATTTAGATAAAAAAAATATAGTCATTTCTTATTACAAATATAATTTTAAAAAAGTACTCAAATATTTTATGTATTTTATTGAAATTATATTTTTAAAAATTAAAAATAACTTGGACATATAAATTAACTTATATAATCAATTTATACTGAAAATGAATTAAAATAGATTAATCTAATTTAGAAACAAAAATTTAGAGTAATAATTAGCATTTTATAATGTGTAACAGTATAAGGGTATTTCAGATATTTTGATAAAAAAAGTGTTTAATGGCACTTTGATACCAAACGCATAAACAACTTTTTTTCAACTTAAATACTTTTATCCAAACATGTAATTGCTTATTTTTAAAATAAATTTCAACACTTTAAAAAGTTCTTTTGAAAAACTTTTTAAAAGCCAATTTTTCAGCTAATCCAAACGAGCTCTAATACCACTATTAAATAATTTTCCTATGTCCCTTCCTTCTCTTTCTCTCATATTTCTTTGATTTAATTAAAAATAAAACCTTCTTATATAATAAACTTCAATTATATTTATTCCCTATTAATTGAGGATTATAATTTCAAATCGGTAACAAACTTTTTTATCTTTCCTTTTTTTTTCCATATATTTTGCCATTAATTTTTTTTTTAATCTTACACTTTATTTCTTTTGAGTTGCAGGAGCTTGTATATTTTTGTGACAAGAATGAATAAAAATGTTGTGCTAAATTTTTATAGGAAGTCAAGACTGAAGGTGTATTTGAAAGATTAAAGAAAATGTCGCGGGGGGAGGGGGGGATGAAAAGTCATTTTTCCCTCACCGGTAAAATAGAGAAAAAATTTTTGCCCTTATATTAAGAAACATTTCCTCTAACTCTTAAAGAGAAGGGACCCCCTTGGCGTCGTCGCTCGGCTCCGACTTCAGCAAATGAACCAATCTCAAAACTTTTCTTTTCTGATATTTTATTTTGTGAATTATTAATTAACTATTTAATTCGTAAATTATTTATTAATTCAATTAATTTATGAATTATTTATTAATTAAATTAATACGTGAACTTAGTTTAACTAATTTTAAAAACTCGCGTGTAACTGTTCTTTCAAAATAGACATATTTGTTTCCAAAAAACGTCATACCTGTTCTGAACAAATGAGACTATTCTGAACAAGTAAATTCGCACCAACACTACCTATAAATAGAGGTCATTTCTGTATTTTTCAAATATTGAATTTTTTCTTGTTCTGCATACATTTTCTTACGAAATAGAATTCGAATATGTGTAAGTCCATTGTTAGTTCTTTAAGTTCGCTGAAAATTACAAGAGTTTATGATACCGCTACTTTTGTAAATGTTAATCTCTTTTATCCTAGGAAGAAATAATCCACAAACCTCGGGTACAGTGAGGAGATTAAATTCCTTAAGAACGCACAGGGAATTCTGTGGACTCAGATTGTTGAATATATTTTAGTTTTAGATTTTGTTTTTTGTATTGCTATTAAACTATAGGACTAACAAGCTTAAGAAATTTAATAAACAATTTATTTTTTCTCTGTATTCTTACTTTCTGAATTTTCTGTATCTTCTGAGATTTGTGTTTTCTGTATATTTGTGACAGAGATAAGTAGCATATCGATTCAGTCTTATTGATTAATAATCTACATACAAAATTGTATGTCTACTTATGACAGAAACAATGTCTAATATGGGTGAAGTCAATAATGAAACGATGAATTTTGCAAAAACATCTTCTGCAAATTGTCCAAATATTGCACCTTCTATTACACCGGCTAAAAACCTGCAAAATTATCGGTGTCGATTTTAAAAGGTGGCAGCAGAAGATGTTCTTCTACTTGACTACCTTAAGTTTGTAGAGGTTCATTAGTGAAATTGTTTCTGTTCTGTCTGAAGGAACTCCGGATGATGAACGACTCTTAGCAACTAACACTTGGAAGCACTCGGATTTTCTATGTAAAAAACCACATTCTGAATGGCTTGCAAGATGATTTGTACAATGTGTAGAGTAACATGAAGACTTCAAAAGAATTCTAGGATGCTTTGAAAAAGAAGTACAAAATTGAAGATGTTGAAATGAAAAACTTTATTGTGGCAAAGTTCTTGGACTACAAGATGGTAGACAGTAAAACTGTTGTTACCCAAGTTCAGGAGTTGTAGGTTAAAATTCATGATCTCCTTGCAGAAGGTATAATTTTATACAATATCTGATTTGAACATATTAAATTTGTTCTTAATACTTACACAATCTTTAATGTAGGAGTGGTTGTGAATGATGCTTTTCAAGTGGCAGCCATCATTGAGAAGTTACCCCCACTTTGGAAGGGCTTCAAGAACTACTTAAAGTATAAAACCAAGGAGATGATTGTTGAAGATCTCATCGTACGCTTGAGAATTGAGGAAGACAACAAAGCGGCAAAAAAGAGGTCATAAATAAGTTCAACAATATCAGGGACAAATATTGTTGAAGAAGGACTAAATGTCAAAAAGAGAAAGATGTCATTTGGTCCAAAAGACAATCCACCTATAAAGAGGTTCAAAGGTAATTGTCATAACTGTGGGAAGATTGGACATAAACCTGTTGATTGTCGCTCTTCAAAGAAGCAAAAGAAAAAGACTCAAGAAAATATGATTGAAAAGAATGAAGAAGTGGAGAACCTATTTGTCATGTTGACTCAATGCAACTTAGTAGGAAAGCTCAAGGAAATCTCATGATGACATGTGAAGTATGCTCTCCCCAACTTTGTTGATTCCTTGGATAGAAGTGTCAAAATGGAATATGAAAATTAGAGTTGAAGGGTTAAAATGGAACAAGGTTGAGTTGGAATACCAAAATTAAATTTAGAATCAAATTTACGGGGCTATATATGTGTTTGGTCTTATTAAATTTTTGTTTCCCAGAATAATTAATGATGTATATTTCTTTGTTCCCAGGCATTCATCTACTTTTTATCATTACTAAGTAAAAATTCAATATATAAATACCAAACATTAACAAACAAATACACCAATCATCAAACTATGAAATCAACATTTCACCAAACAACCATTAACTATTTTTTTTTTATTTTTACAAGTACCAAATACAATCAACAAAATTTCCATTTTTTTTAACAATTATGAATAATATTAACATTTTAAAAAACTAAATTTCTTCTTATGTATACGAAGCAAGACCAAATTAACATTGATTAATACCCAAATAACACCAACTATCTAAATCTCATCATATACCAAAAAAATTACCAATCAATACAATCAACAACGTTGCCATTTTTTTTTTAACAATTATGAATAATATTAACATTAAAAAAACTAAATTTCTTCTTATAAATACGAAGCAAGACCAAATTAACATTAATTAATACCCAAATAACACCAATTATCTAAATCTCATCATAAAATACCAAAAAATTACCAATCAAATTCCAAAAAAAAAAATACCAGACATATTTTTGCACCAAAGTAATACCATATTCAAATCGTCCACTTTTTTTCCAGCATATAATATCTTTGTCTTTGGGGCTTTTCCCATATATAAGAGAGACAATGAGCATTAATTAAGACCACTTTTTCGTTCTTCTCATTTTTGGGGGGGTTTTCCCATGTATGAGAGAGATAAAGTGCATTAATTAAGACTTTTTTTTCTTTGTTCTAATTTTCTCTTTCTTTTTTTTTCTCTGTCTTTCTCTATGTAGGTATATTTTTGTTAAAAAAATATTGACATTTCGTTGACAATAAAATTTGTTGATACATTTATGTAATTTAGGGTCTTAAATTGCATAGAGATGTTTTTTCCCCTAAAATTTTTGACACTATTTTATGCCATTATCTCAAATTATATCTTACTCTTTGATCTTATTTAAGAATATTAGTTAAATTTATTCTAAATATGTAAATAATGATTATGTTGTAGCAAATATTGACAACATAAAGATAGCATGTCACTAAATATGCAAGTATTTTTTAACTATTTTAAAGAAATTTATAATATACTTTTTGATTTCCCATATAAGAACACCAACTTTACTGGCTAAAATATGTGAACGATGGTTAATCACGACTCCAAAAAGACTATGTTCTTTAATTTAAAAAAAATGCTTATAAATTACTATTAACAGCATATTGCTTATGAAGGTACCTCCGGTGAATCATAAGTAAAATAAATGAATAGAAAAGTATGAAGGTTAGAAAGATTTTGAGTCTTTTCCTTTATTGTTTGTTTGTTTTTACTTCTCTTATATTTTTTTACAAGGATAAAATTATCAAAGTACTCAAATTCTACATTAACAAAGAAAAAATATATTAAAATATGATATACACATAATATTTATACGCTATAATAGATAGAAATCAATTCTTCTTGAATTTCATTGTTTCTTCCTTTTTTGGAATTTCCCCCCATTTTTTTCTCATTCATGTGTTATTATATATTTTTTTTAAAAAGTCACTTCTTTTACTCTATTAATTATGTTAAATATGCAATATAAAGAAACTAAAAAGTCACTTCTTTAGTGTAAATCTTAATGGTCTTTATTTTCATCACTCTAAAATATTTTTATTAGTATAACCTCTAAAATAATTAATAGTCATATTATATTAGTTTATATGTCATGTTGTAGTCCTTTAAATAAAGACATGGTAAGACTATTGTATAAATGATCATATTGGTCTTTTAAATTGGTGTATTTTTAGTATTTATTATATTTATATTTTAGTTTGAGTTGAAAAATAAGAGAAGGCTATTAAATTGTGATTGACTTATGAAAATATGTATTTTCTTCTACTATTTTTAACAATTAAGATCATAATAATGATATTGAAAAATATATTTTTCATGTACATAATATTTGATAAAATTATTAATATCTTATTATTTTTTATAATCGTGCAAAGCTTAAACTAAGTCACTAGTATATATATATATATATATAAGGGAGGAACACAAAGAAGGTGATGTTATGGCCTCCATTCATATTTTTCTTTTTCCTCCTTTTTTGACTAGTTTTTCCTTCACTTAATTATTTATTTTATTTGTAATATCTCAAAAAATCTTTACATTCAATTATTCACTTTTCATCTCTCACTATAATATATAATCTTTATTAGGTTAAATTCTTGAATTTTTTTTTTGATTTTCTTCTCTCCTATGATTATTGTCAATTTATTGGCACTGCACTTAACATTATTCCTATGCACGTTCATCCTCGACTTTCTTCTTCTCAATTTTATTTTTATTTTTCTTTATAAATTTACTTTTTTTTAATTTCTATTTTTTGAAAACTTGTTAAAATATTTGTGTTCATTATTTACATAAAATTTTATCCTACAAAAATTTTATTTTGCATAAGTTTTTTTTTACTTTACAAAAATTTTGTACAACAAAATTTTTTACTTTAAATATTTTAGTAACATAGGTTAAATAATAACACCGAGTTGCCTTATTAAAACAATTGGGAATACTTTGAAACAGTAAACCTAGCCGAGGGGTTGTCCTACCCTTTTCTTTTCCCTGCACATCATTAGGTGGGCTAGTTTTTAAGTTAAATTAATCACTATCTTATCTATCGATGTTTGAATCTTTTTAGATTTAATTATTTTTTTTATTAATTAAAACATGAATATAACTTAATTTTTCAGCATATAACATATATATTTTGGCCTGTAAAGGAGGAAATTTAATTAATTATATATTTCAAAACTGTGGAAGAATCATTAAATCATATTGACGAGCCATTTTTTCCGCCTTCCTAGCACAAATATTATGATTATTTTGAATCTAAAATCATGATTTATAATTAACTCCCCCTTGAATCTGTGTCATGGGAGACCAATTCCTGACCCAAGACTCTTGTCCAAATTTCTGTTTTAAAACAAAACAGACACGACCAATTAAAAAGCTTATACCATAAAGTTGTCTTAGCGTTACGCAGATCAGAATCATACTGACAATCACACCATTGTTTTCTCCTTCAGAACATGTCTTTTTTAACAAAGCTAATTACTTTTATTCATTTGTAATCAGTTTTTCAAATATGAGATCTAAAAATAAAATATATAAACTCAAAATTGGAGAGTGGGGCACGTGCCGATCTGCGACAGTGAATAAAGCGAAAAAAAGTGGAATCTCGATCCCACGACCAAACCTTGCCCGTCAAAACCGGGAACTTCTCCAAGAAATAACTCAATCGGACGGCTAAAATTACTCTTTCAGATCCAACCGTTGAATATATAAATGAACGGTCCACGTTAAATCTAAGTGCCTCCACAATCTCAAATAAAACACGGTCCTCTCTCACTTCTTTCCTATTCATCTCTCTCAAAATACACACTTTTCCCAAGAAAAGAACCTGCTGTAACCTGCGTACTTACTCTCTACTTGTCCTGCGCCCCCGCCGGCCTCCTGAGAAATGAAGCCAGCGTTGGAGATGAAAATATCAAGATACCGAAAGGGCGAGTGAAGTTGGGGAGAATTAAATTTAAAGATTCAACGGCTGAGAATTGAGATTTCAGGTTCTTGAATATGGACGGTCAGAAAAGCCAGGCGAAGCTAACGAGGACGCAGTCTTCGCTCCTGCGGTCTTCTCCAACTATCCGGTCGTCAATTCACAGCTTTTCCTCCATTAGTGAATTCGGTGTTGACCAAGAACCGGACATTGAAGAGCAGAAGCCACATAAACCCGGTTCGACCCCAATTCGTCGGGGTTCGTTTTACTCGCCGTTCCTATCGGCTCCGGCGAGGATGGCTCCGGTTCTGGTAGTTTCGGTAGTTTCTATGTACACCCTTTTCGTTTTCTTTAGCAGGGATAACATACCCACGTCAGAGAGTCTCCTGTTAGCACTGATTTTCTTAGCGGTTTTACTGTTCTTCGCTGGGAAGAAGAGGGAGTCAATTCACCAAAGGTACAATGTGTTGAGGAATTTGTTTGATGAGTATGGGAAACGGCTTGGGTTTCAGGGAAACCACTCGAAACCGGTCCAGTGGTTCATTGGGGAAACAAAATTGGGGCATAAAGAAGGGAAACCTGAGAAAGAGAACCGGGTCGTTAGAGAAGGAGTAGAGGTTTACAGCAATGGGGATATCTATGAAGGTGAGTATCACAAAGGGAGATGCAATGGTAGTGGAGTTTACCACTATTTTGTGAATGGAAGATATGAAGGTGATTGGGTTGATGGGAAGTATGATGGATATGGGATAGAGAGTTGGGCTAGAGGTAGCAAATATAGAGGGCAATATAGGCAAGGATTGAGGCATGGCTATGGTGTTTACAAGTTCTATACTGGAGATACCTATGCTGGTCAATGGTGTAATGGTCAAAGCCATGGTGTTGGCTCTCAATCTTGCTCTGATGGTAGCTGTTACATTGGTGAATTTAAATGCGCAGTCAAACATGGCCTCGGCTGTTACCATTTCAGGTAAAAATAACAACTTTCTTGTTGTCCCATGGATGGAATCTTGATTTTTGGGCATATGGCTGGTGCTAGCTGTAATTCTTGGATGTTTTTTCTTTTTGGTACGGGGGATTGTTGTTTGTTTGTGATGGATCAGGAGCACAGTTTTGTTCCTGCTGCACCCACTGTATGTTATTGTATTTTGTCCTTAATTGTTTTACTACTATCAGCTATGTTGTTTGGGCAACCCAATTCCTAAAATGAAATATCTTGTTTGGTGATTTTTTTCTACTATTTTGTTGTTTGAATTGGATGGATCCTCAAAGGTATGTTTTTCAGGAACGGGGATCGTTATGCAGGGGAATATTTTGGAGACAAGATTCATGGTTTTGGTGTGTATCATTTCGGCAACGGGCATTGCTACGAAGGGTCATGGCATGAAGGTCGCAAGCAAGGTTACGGAATGTATACATTTAGAAATGGTGATACAAGATGTGGGGAATGGGACTCCGGAAGTTTGAAAATTCCATCGCCCCCACTAACTGATGCTGTCCTCCGAGCTGTTGAGGTAAAAAATAGTTTTCCTGGCATTTATTTCTGTTGATTGTACTGCTCACTCAATGTTTGAATTGTCAACGTTTGATGTCTGCAGGCTGCTCGGAAGGCAGCAGAGAATGCAGTTAAACTAAGGAGGGTAGATGAACAAGTAAAAAAAGCAGTCACAGCTGCAAATAGAGCTGCCACTGCTGCTAGAGTTGCTGCTATCAAAGCAGTACAAAACCAGATGGATGGAAGTTTTTGTGACACTAGCTAACAAGTCTCATCTTTTTTGTAACAAGTAAAGAGTTGTTGGGTAAATGTAAATTTACTACGCCAAGGCCTCGGCCACCCCGGCAAGCAAATGCAGCCGGTGGTTGGACAAGTTTTTACTTGACCACAATGGTAACTTGTATATAATCATGTCCTTCACCATATATGTATATTGTTAATTAAATTAATATCACATACGCGCCTTTCTCAAACAACATAACAATGGGATCCCACAAGTGGGGTTTGAGAGCCTTTCTCCAACTCTAAATTTTACGAGAAGAAAATAATCTTTATACGAAAAATAAAATAAAAGTTTTTATAAAAAAAGACTACTAAAAAATTTGACCATGTTTTCTTTTTGCGTTTATGAGAATATCAAATGTTTAAGAAAATACAAATTCCTTGAATTCATTCTTATTATTAATTTTCACTTTAAATCCGTAAGAAAACATATTGTAGAAATAAGTATTGCTTAGTCAAATACTTGTTAACATTTTTTACGAAAAGTATGGAATATCACTATGTTTAAAATATGAAAATATCTAAGCTTCATTATTATTTATTAATAATAAAATAGGGAGGCTGGTGTTGAGGCATTATAGGTGTTCTTTAGTAGGTGAAAGTAAAGCATTATTGTGCTTGGACTGAAGTTTTAGTCTTGCTTCTTACGACATCATCATTCATATATATTCACTCACAAGTTAAATAGTGGGTCAACCTAAACCTAATTTAATAAATGAGGTTTAGGAAACTAGTTTACCCTTCTAACATCAATGTTTTGATCTTAAGATAAAAATTCTAGTATAAAAGAGAGAAAATATATGCAAGTCCTATTTTTAGCCCCTTTTCTTAATCTAAAGTGAGAAATTTAATTTATTCAGTAACTTGTTTGACAACTATGACTTAGATTCAGATCTGATTATTGCTCATGCGAAAGCTGCTAAAAGATGGAATAACCTTTTGACACACACATTAATATTATCTCTATAGAAACATAGATTTTTCTATCACAAATCAATATGAAAAATTTATGCTATATAACTTCCTAGAGTGCTACTTAATGATAGAGACCTGAAGTAAAAATAGTCCCTTTCGCGAGGAAACGCCAACAATCTTCCCACTTATTTTTCAATGAATCAATTTATTGAAAAAATATATGATGAAAAATAGATTTTTAATGAAATAGCGAAAAACTGTTTAACTTCTAGTATAAGATCGTTTTTGTTTTTCCTGGCCAATTTAATTAAAATATATGTCAAAATAGCAATAGAATATTTTCACTAAGATAGTGACTTTTAGTAGTGCATTCACTAATTAGTTTGATATATAAATGCATTGTGTCAATTTACTTGGCGTTTTTGCTGGAAAACTGAAAATGTAAGTGAATATTTCATGAGGACCACAGTATCCTTTTGCTAGAAGTAGACATCATTTTGTTGGTCTTAACTATTAACCATTCAGCTGGCAGGTAACGTGTTCAATTTAAATTTTGTAACCACATATTTAATTGTACGTACTTCAAAGCTGCAATGACTTTTAAGTATTTTTTAAAGAAAAAATATTTTTAATTATTTATTTTTAAATTAAAATAATAAAAAGAAGTTAAAAGCAGTATCTAGTGAGAATGTGTTTGGATGAAATGAG
Source organism: Solanum rostratum (assembly GCA_029948455.1). Taxonomy (NCBI): domain Eukaryota; kingdom Viridiplantae; phylum Streptophyta; class Magnoliopsida; order Solanales; family Solanaceae; genus Solanum; species Solanum rostratum. The sequence goes on from CM057049.1 coordinate 26,340,388, forward strand.
AATATTTTCCACCAAAAAACTTATCTGGAAAGTGAGTTTTTATTTTTCAAAAATTTTTTTGGTACTCAGCAAATAATAAAAATAGAGATAATATATAAATTAGCCCTTTAAGTTGACTTTAAGCACAAACAAGCACTTTAAGTATTCAATTCTTAAACAAATAAATAGGTGAACTTAGCAGCCTAATTGCGTGAAATACAATCGCGCTGACGTGTAATTTTATGGCCAATCAGTCGCTGTCACGTTATTAAAATTATTTCACCTATTTATAATTATAAAAAGTACAAGAAACAAAAGTTTATTTTTATAAAAATTCAAATTTTGAAAATTTTAGTTTTCTTACTCCACCTCAGGCCGCCCTCCCCTCCTCCCCCCCCCCCCCCAAGCCTTATACCAAAAAACATTAAAAATTTATTTTTACGAAAAATTCAAATTTTGAAAATTTTAATTTTTTACTCCACCTCGGGCCACCATCCCCTACCCGTCCCTCCGCCTCCCATATGAAAACAACAACATCAACATACCCAGTAAAATGCCACAAGTGGGGTCTGGGGAGGGTAAGATGTACGCAGACCTTACCACTACCACATAGGTAGAGAGACTGTTTCCTGGAAACCCTCGTCACAAAAACCCATCAGCAGAATAAGCTAGATATGTTAAACAGGCAAGAAAGAGAAGAACACATGATAATACGTAGATACAGGATAGTAAACATATAAAGGCAGATAAATAACATATAAAAGGCAGACAATTACCACTCCTTCCTATCCACCCTATTAGCCTGCTACTCTAATTCTCGACCTCCACTCCTTCCTGTCTAAGGTCATGTCCTTGGTGAGATCAAGTTTCACCATATCATATCTAATCACCTCCCCCAATACTTCTTTGGTCTACCTCTACCCCTCCGTATATCTCCCAAATCTAGCCTCTCACACCTTCTAATAGGGGCATTGGTACTCCTTCTCTGTACATGTCCAAACCATCGCGTGTCTCGCTTCCCTCATCTTATCAGCTATAGGGGCCACCTCTAGCTTCTCCCGAATGACCTCGTTCCTAATCTTATCATTCCTGGTGTGACCACACATCCATCTTAACATCCTCATTTCTGCGACCTGCATCTTCTGAACATGTACATTTTTTATTGGCCAACACTCTACCCCATACAACAAAGAAGGTCTAATCACCATTCTGTATAACTTACCTTTGAGTTTATGTGGTATCTTCTTATCACACAATACTCCAGAGGCCAACCTCCATTTTGTCCAAGCTGCCCCAATACGATGTGTGACGTCATCGTCGATATCTCCACTACTCTGGATGATAGACCCCAGATACTTAAAGCTTTCCTTCTTGAGGATAAGGTGAGCTGCAAGTCTCACATCAATGTCTGCTTCATCCCTTGCAATACTGAATTTGCACTCCAAGTATTCTGTCTTGGTCCTGCTCAGTTTGAATCCCTTGGTCTCCAAAGCATGTCTCGAAACCTCCAACCTATCATTAACTTTGGTCCGGGTCTCATCAATCAGTACTATGTCATCTGCAAACAATATACACCATGGGACTTCCTCTTGGATAGATCGCGTCAGCTCATCCAACACCAAGGCAAATAAAAAAAGGCTCAGCACAGATCCTTGGTGCAGTCCCATCTGAACAGGAAAATATTCAGAGTCTCCTCCCACCGTTCTTACCCGAGTTATGGCCCCGTCGTACATGTCCTTTATCACTCTAATATATGCCATAGGGACGCCTTTCATCTCCTAACACCTCCATAGGACATCCCTCGGGACTTTGTCATAGGCCTTCTCAAGATCAATGAACACCATATGGAGGTCCTTCTTACTTTCCCTGTATTTCTCCACTAATCTTCGAACAAGGTGGATCGCTTCAGTAGTCGACCGTCCTGGCATGAATCCAAACTGGTTTTCTGAGATAGAAACTACTTTTCTCACCCTCATCTCCACCACTCTCTCCCATGCCTTCATAGTATGACTCAACAACTTGATACCCCTGTAATTATTACAGCTTTGAATATCACCTTTGTTCTTATACAGTGGGACCATTGTACTCCTCCTCCATTCCTCCGGCATCTTGGCCGTCTTCATGATAGTATTGAACAGTCTAGTCAGCCAGTCTATGCCATCCTTGACCATACTCTTCCAAAAATCTATCGGAATCTCATCCGGTCCGAGCCCCCTCCCTCTCTTCATCCTACTAATAGCCCTTCTAACCTCCTCAACTCTGAACCGCCTGCAATAACCAAAATCTCGATGACTCTCGGAATGTGCCAACTCGCCCAGCTTAATATCATGTTCTCTTTTTTCATTTAAAAGTTCATGAAAGTAAGCTTGCCACATCAAAAAAATATTTTTACAAAAAAAACAATTTTTTAAAACTTTATGTTTTTTACTCCATCCTACCCCTACCCCTACCAACTCCCCCCCTCTAAAAAAAAATTTAAATATTCATTTTTAAAAAATATTTCAAATTATGAAATATTTTCATATAAATTACTAAAAAAAATTCTTGAAAATTAGTAATAGAATAAAGAAGAAAAATGGTATTTTTAATTGAAATATAAGTGTGTGTGTGTATATATATATATATATATATATATTAAAGGGTATTTATTAAGGGTAAAGTAGTCATTTCAGCACTTTTTACCATTGTGGGCCTCGGAAAAAATGACTGACGCGCTTAAATTTCATCCCATTCACGCGTTATGCCAGCTAGGACTCGCGTGTTTAAATCATATAAGTGAATTTTTTTAGACTTTTTTAATTGATCAAAATTATTGAATTATTTAAAGATCAAGATAGATGTTTGAAATTGTTTCCATATTTGTCCTTTTATTTATTGAAATTTTATATTTTCTAAGAAATAAATTATACTACTTATAAAGTTATATTTATACTACTTACAAAGTTATATTTGTGACTTCACAAAAAGCAACAGTTCAAATTATGTACTTGAATATTTTTCTCAATATGTATGCATTATCTCATAAATTTAATTAATATAAAATAAAAAAATACTGAAGATTTAAAAATATTCCACCCCCACCCATAACCAAGAGACCCCAAGAATATAAACAATGGGACGTAGTAGAGGGAAAATTGCTGTCCCAAAGCTCCACATTATGCTGATGTGTGAAGTACATGTAGTCGATATCTATCTTTTATAGTTAATTATACATGAAGACACCTTCAATATAAGAGTAAGATAATATTTTCAATAGTATTTTTGTATAAATTAGTTGTCTGCTCTGACCGTTAGTAGATCAAGTGATCGAATCCCCATGACCATGTCACACATATGTTGGACATGACAACGTGAGAAGACATCAAGTATCTTCTCACCATAAAATTTTGCTTCTTTCTTTACAGAACATCCCACATTTTATTTCTAAAAACAAGATTCCAATCTGTATCATCTTCTCTGTGTATTAAAATCAACTTATAATTTGAGTATCTTTCCCAATAAGATGAAGGGGCATGATGTTTGTTTTTCCAAAGATATTATGACACATATTTGTTAAGACAAAAATACTTTTTTCTTATAACCTTGTTTAGCCAAAATTTCGCTTATTAGGTCAATCAATTATATATTTTTTTAATTATGTCAGAAGTGGCGTATATAATTCAAATTGTGTTAAATCTTTAATAATGAGAATTATAAGATGAAAGTAAAATATTATGTATCGCAATACAAGCAATTACAAGTAAATAGTTGACAAAATGTAAGAGGGAGGGATTCTAATTAATTCTGCTGGCTCATATGACTAAAATTATTGACAAGCGTTGATGAACAGTTGTGTTTGCAGAGGGCTGTTGGAAAATATCACGCAAGGAAAGTATTCTCCAGACCATACGGTTTATATGACTTATAGACAATAACCATAAATGCATATCACACACAAAAGTATGTTGAAAATTAATTTATAAAATACCCTCTTGAAGCGTGCACATATATCTTGAAGCAAATCAGACTCCAGTTTTACGATCTTTTACAATGATCCAAAATTAACAGTCGAGCACTCTCAATACTTGGATGGACAAATATTGTTTAGAATACTAAATTCTTATTTTCTATATCAGGAGAATCCCTACTTATAGAGGACCTTTCTCATTCCGAAAAGAAGAAGAAAACCCATTTTTCTTGAAAAACATGAAACTCACGTGACTTTTTCTTTTTCCTTAGAAATAATATTTAGAATTATAGTTAAATATGAATACGGTAGGGACCACATAATTAATTATTGAGATTTCTTATTATGGAAATAATTCCAATTAATTTGAATTATTCTTATCATAATATATTATAAATTATTCCACTAAAAATTCGTAATTGCACTCCTCTATTTATATTCTAAATTTTTTTATTAAACACTTATGTAATTCCTCATGTTAAGATTACAGATACTAATCAATAAATTAAATTATTGAAAAATTTAATTTAATGATTAATTTCCTTTAGAGCAATACCTATCTTATTTCATGCACTAGATTCATAAATCTACCGGCCGAGTTTGCACCATGAAACTTATAAGCTTCTCATAAAAGGGTGTATCATCAATCTCTATATTGAGACATGGATTCAAACAACTAACTAATTATTTCACTAATATATATTATTATCATCCAATTTGTCAAGCATATTGATCCATCTCAGAATCTCACTTTTTAATAAATCAAAATGACAATTAAATATACAACTTATAATCGTTATATAAAAATTAACAATATAAGTACATTTAATAGTTTAAAGAACATGTTTTTATCAGTCAGTTCAAAATGTCTGTCTCTACTTGCTCCTGTTCAATACATACAAAAATAACACGAAAAGTTAGAACCATACCATTCTCATTGTAACAACCTATCTTGAAATGAGATGTCCCACATTGGCAAAACACAGGAGAGATGTTGGGTAAATAAGTAAAGGACTGGTCTATATACTGTGAGGCGCCTTTTGGGGTGAGCCCAAAGGGACAAATCTGTGATGGGCTAGGCCCAAGAGCGGACAATACTTCACAGTGTTAGGCTAGGTCGTTACAGATGGTATCTATGTCAACCTTGTCGATGTGGGACTAGAGTTCAACTGAGTTTAGGCGAATTCCGGTTAGTCGGGGCAAACCTCAATACTGAGTCTAGGCGAATCCCATGCGGTGGGGCCAACCTCCGCGAGAATGTTGAGTCCATAGAGGGGTGTATGTAACAAACCATCTTGAGATGAGATGTCCCACATCAGCAAAACACAGTAGAGATGCTGGGTATATAAGTAAAGGATTGGTCTATATACTGTGAGGTGTCTTTTGGGGTGAGCCCAAAGGGACAAATCCGTGATGGGATAGGACCAAGAGCGAACAATACTTCACAGTGTTGGGCCAGGTTGTTACATTCATAATCAAGATAAATTACCTATGTCACGACCCGAACCTAGGGTCTAGTCATGACACGACGAATGTGACGCCCGAACGCGCTCCATCCAAGCCTTTTGTTCATATTATAAGCAAGCATACATAAGGTAAAGTAGGAAATTCATAAAAGAGTAAGCAAACAGAACATATAAGTATCAAAGTCATAGTTTCCCTTAGGGAAATTACAACACCATAATTCAAAACATGTCTCTACATCATAGATTTTGATGGGGTCTAGAACATGTTACTAGCTCACCCTCTAGATAAAATAACAAGTAATCATAAAGTCTCTACATGAAAGTGTAAAATAACAAGGTTTGAACCCGAAGTATGGAAACTCACCAAAGATCTTCAAAGCACAATCGAATTGTAGCCACGAAATGGAAGAATAGTCTCGTCATTGCCTCTCCTACATTGTGAGATCATGTAGGCAAAGAAGCATGCATTAGTATGTGAAATATACTAAGTATGTAGGTATGCCATGCATCAAGAAAACATCATAATATAGTAGCAATATGCATAATCATAATCAATAGAGTAAGGATAAGATATGAATGATCAATGCATGTTTAAAACCATGAATGGAGGCATCATAAAACCTTTTTGTACCATAGCATACATATGTGGGAATAAGACCATAACTGACAATAAGATCATGTGGACTTATTACATGAAATCTCAATGTTCCCTCTACATTGGAGAAAAAGGAGTTGATACGCCCAAATTACACTCCAAATAGAAGAGTAAAGCGGTCGTTGGTCAAATATAGAACTCAACCAGAGTTGAGGTCGATCCCACAGGGAACACGTAAGAATTATTCTATTAGTACCGGCTTTCAGTTGTAAAGGCTATTCCCAAAATAAACGAACATAAAGTAAATGGGGGGTTGCGTTATTTAATTTAACTAATTGCGTAAAGTAATTAATAAAGATGCTCCGATTCTTAGACAGATAGAGAGAGGCTAGGGTTGTGTTCCCCATGACATACAATTACGACAACTAAACTGGATCTGTGAATTCGCTCCTAATGATGCATGCAAAATCTACAACTTAATTAATACCTAGGTCACCTTTCGGTCCTCTCTAGGTACATCTCACTCCTCTCCTCTCGGTCTCCGAGTGTCTGCAATACTAACCGTTGTTTCTGATCTCAGAATACCCTCACCTTTCGGTCTCAGGCACTTAGACTAGGTTCATGACCTTGAATCTCTGTTGTTAGACTCTTTTCTCAATCACTTCATCCCTTTCGGGCATGTAACGAATACAGGCTTACCCTAATGCGTCGACTCATTAAGGAGAAGTTAAAACGAAGAATTTAACAATACATGCGATGTTTATTTGAACGAATCACCCCCAGTTTGCGTTATCTTAATTGGGTCGTCATGGTTCCCACAACCCTAGTTGTGGGTTTAGCCTAGCATACTATTAATAATTTGCCCACAACGAGTAGAAGAAAACATAAATATAGACTTACGATTGAAGAACAAGAATCCGTGTTACAAGCTTTGAACAATAATCACAAACGTGATTCTCTCGAATTACAAAAGCCAAACTAATATTTTTCTCCTTGTTCTCTCCAGTTTCTCTCGTCAAAACCAAGTTTTTTTAATAAAATAAAATAACATCCTATTTATACAAAGCAAAAACTAAGTTGACATAATTTAGGAAAATAATTTCGGCACGGGGCACGGTCCGTTACACGGACCGTCTGAGGTGAGATGGTCCGTGTAAACGGACCGTCTGGTGGTTGGCTGTGCCCACACGGTCCGTGACACGGCCCTTGTGGCGTGAGACGGGCCGTGTGGTTCTTCCGTGTCAATCCACTTGCACGAATTCTGATATTTTCGACGAAGGCCCTTCGAACTACGTCACTTACACGTTCCTTGACACGGTCCGTGTGAAGTGAGACGGGCCGTGTGGATCCTCCGTGTGAATCTCCTTGCACGCTTTCTTTAATTTTCGACGGGTTTGTCTTCCGAGCTACGTCAAGTACACGGTCCATCACACGGTCCGTCTGGTGTCAGACGGGCCGTGTGGACTGACCGTGTGACTCGTGTCGTGCCACGGTCGGTCACACGGACCGTCTGGCGTGAGACGGCCCGTGTGGGCCTTCCGTGGTCCGACACTTGGCTTCGTTTTTCACCCGTTCCTTGTGCTTTCCGCCATTTCCCATGCCTTAGTCATTTTCCTGCATAACATCAAAACATACCTATTAAACCAATAACACCGCTCGAGAACACCCAATAATTCTATGTTTTAAGCGTCGTAAAAGTCGTATTTTCATGACTCATCAACACCCTCAACTTAGAACCATTGCTTGTCCTCAAGCGATGACCAAAAACACATTACGACACACAAAAGACAAGTAATTAAAAAGAAATAAATAGCAACCCCTTTGTTCATTAGACTCATGCTCCTCATGTATACTTGTAATGTGTGCGTATTCCAACAGACTCGGATTAGATCGACCTAAACACGATACCATATCTCGTTGGCTCCTATTAAGACCTTGACTAAAGATAAGCCAGTTATGTATAGCACCCAAATAGTGCGGTGATAGTGCCCTTACTACAAAGAAGTCTCTCACACCATGAAATAATGTAGCACACAGAGACTGGAATGTAAGCACTCACGCTCAGAAAGAATTTTCAACCGACACACGAGTATAGACCATATGCTTGCCTTTATTTTCACCACCTTAACTCTTGAATGACCTTTTCAGGATCACTTTAGGACTTCTAAGGCTTGTAACGTAGGCTCGGGCTTGGGTGAGATATATTTAAGATCAAAGTGACTAGCGTTTTGTTCCAAGACCCTGCTTTGACTCAGCCACCACTTTCGGCTTCCCAAAATCTTTGTTTTTCCCCTTTTTTTTTTTTTTTATATATATATATATAATTTTATTCACGTCCCCAAAAATTCTTTCTTTTGTTTTTCAACTTTTCTTCTCACCACTTGGATCTTTTCCACCCCTATTCTTCTGCTTTTCTTACAATAGCCACCCTCAACTTAGGATTTTAGCCCAAGTTGAGGTGCACAATGTCTTTTCAAGGACCAGGGCCAATATAAGCCACCCTCAACTTAGGCCTTTGGCCTAGGTTGAGGTTCACAATGTCCTTAAAGCGACCAGGGCCTGAGTATGGTCTACAGATAGATTGGAAACATGGATTGGGTAGTAAGAAAGAAAAGGTCTATTAAGGCTCAATTATTTGGTTCAAAGGGATAAACTTCATTTGGTTAATTCATTTCTTTAGGCTTAGTGACTTCTTAACAACAATGGCCTAAGATCCTTTCCTAATCCACTCATTCAATCGTTTTAGGGGGACCAACCAGGCAAGTTCTAGCTCACAAGTGTGTCAGTTAAATTCAAGCAAAAACACTCCCACACACATGGCACATATCCCCCACTATTCAGCACTACACAACACAGTCAGACTTCAATCGTTAATATGCCAACTAAACCATGTACATTGTGTTTTCAGAGGATCACAGAATCAGTCCGTATGGGATACACACCTACAAGTTCCGTGGATTTTCATTTTTCAAATGGATGAGGTTACTATAAACTCTTATAACCACTTGTCTTTACCACACAAAACAAACATAATAAACCTAAACATGCCAGTTCTACTAGATAATACACCTTCAGAGAAAAGAAACATGGCAAGAAAAACTCTTCAGGGTAAAGATAAGATGCCCCACCCCCAATCAAAAAGCAGTGCAATGTCCTCATAGCACCAGAATAACCAATCAAAGCAACAAAATGGGAGCGGGACATACCTGGGACGCCTTAGGCGTCAGGGGGGTCATCATGGCCCGATCCAACTGGTGGGTCCTGGCAGGCAACATCATCAGCGGGCTCCCTAGTACTCCCGGAGGCTCCTGTCCGGGCAGCCTCATATGCGAGGCGCGCCTGCTCCTCCCGTGCAGCAGCCTCACGCCTCTGGGTCCTCAAAGCTTTTCGCAGCTGCCGTGCCTCCTCACGCTGTGGGTCCTCAGGTGGGCTCGTGCGCTGACTGCGGCGCTTCCCTTTGTCCCTATGACCCGACGCCGCTGGAACGGGTACCTGGGCAGCAGGAGGTATGATCGGTATCCCCCAGCCCTCAGTCAAGCTCGGCTCCATCGGGGCACTAAACAATGATGCAAACGAGTCAGGTGGTGGAGCCGGAGCGGCCGCTGTGCTGTCGTACCGTGCGTACAGCTCGTCAATTCTGTCCTTCATGACCTGCATCCCCTGCAATATCTGAGTTACCTCATCACCGGTCATGCTGCCAAACATGCGGCTGAGGTAGGTCTCCCACTGGTTAAACTGCTCCTGCAAACTCTGGATCTGGCCATGTAGTTCAGCACGAAGCTCATCCTTCGCCAACTGCACGTGAGTCTGCACTACCTGTGGCACCCGGACCACCATCTGGTCAACAATCGCCCGTGTCTGCCTCTGCTCTGTAACCATGCGGGCGAGGAGGTCGTAGGGGACATAAGTGTAGCCCGGATGCGTCGGAGGTGTGGCGCCACTGCCCCCGGGCTGCTCAGTAGCTGTATCCGTCTGGGGGGCTGAGGGAGGCTCCTCAAAAGGCAAAGGCTGCTGTGGGGGAGCCCGGGGGAGCTGTGCTGGAACCCCAAATCGCCGGGATCGACTGTGATACAATGGGTTGGCGATGTCCTTAATCATGGCAATGTTCACAACACCCTTTGGAGCGATCTTTTTGTCCAAGAAGTGCGTGGTGGGAACACGAGCCTGCTTGCAAAGTGCCCGAATCAGGCAAGGAAAGGACATACCTGCGCGTTCGGAGAGGGCACGATCCTTTATTTCCATCGCAATCACGCGACCCACGTTAATACCAAGGCGGGCCACCAAACTCGCGACCAACGCAGCATGGGAAAGTTGGAGCGTGTTGTCGTTGACTGTGGGTCTAAGTCGGGCCCGCACCACCGACCACCAAAACTTGGCGACAAAGGTAAGGGAGGCCTTTGTAATAGGGATCTTAGGGTTATTTACCCAAGGAGCCTCCACCCCCTGAAGTGCAATATGCTCCGCCATCCACGGTAATTCCCTGGACCGGGTAGACGGATCGGCGATACGAACCTCATCAGAGACATTGATATAGTGTGTCATGAAAATCCCATCCGGAGGGGCACGGTAATCAGGGCCAAACAAAAATCTGTTTATCGTCTCCGCCGAGATGTCCACTTGCGTCCCTCGGATGGTGACATAGTCCCGATGAGATAATCTGGAAGCAAACCGCTTCTTTGCACGTCTGGGCAAGTTGCCTTCTATGGAGGCAAGAAGGCTGGCTGCATAGCTGGAGTAGAATTCAGCGATCATATCTGGGCCATAGTAACCAGGAGGGTCGGCCATCCATCCAAACTGATAAGTAGCAAAGGCATTGCGAAGTTCCGGAATGGAGTCCAGCTTATCCACTAGGACCCGCATCTCCGGGATAATTGGCCTCCCCTGATAGCCGCCCGTACCTTTGGTGATGCCATTTACGTAGATCTCCTTAACCCCGGGGACTGACCATCTCCGCCGTAAAAAGATCAGGAGCCACTTGGCGGTTTCCGGGTCAGAAGTCCGGGCAACCGCCTGCTGGGTGGCCTCATCATCACTGTCGCGGAGGAGCAAGATATCTTCCTCACCTCCAACATCGTGCTCGGCAGTGACTGGAGTGCCAGCCTCATCCTCCTGCTCCGGGACTGCAGCTTCCTCTGCCACCCCTGCTGTAGGAGCTTCCTCCTCAGAATCTGAAGCGATGTAGCGTCGCACTGGACGGGAACGGGCAGTGCGAGGGGGTGGTGACGGCACAGCTGACCCGCCGTCAGAGCCATTGCCTGAGTCACTCCCCGGGTTGTGACTGGAAGATTCAGTGATTGAATCCCGGAGACGTGACTCCTGCTCGGTGCGGCGTAGGCGAGGGCGTAGACGTGGGGCCATGTTAATCCTGCAACCAACACAAAGGATAAAGAACATATTAGTTACGCCAGGAAGCTTGGGACGACACACTAACGGGTACTCAGACTTCCCCTGTGGAAATAAAGTGACCAAAAACCCTTAAGAGTGGCGTCACCCGGTCTATCATAGGGAATTTCGCACTACAAAGCCAAGGAGGCGCGAGGAAAGTAACTATAATGACGAAAATAACAAAAATAAGGGGGCATGGGACGGGGCCCTGCACGGGCCGTGTGAAGGGGCACGGGCCGTGTAGAGGCTCGTGTGACGGCTGTAAAGGGTCGAGGCGTTAAAGGGACGCGGGACGGGCCGCCATACGGACCGTGTAGGGTCAGACGGTCCGTGCGAACGGACCGTGTGGCGTGCCTTAGCATGCAGCGGGTTGTGACACGGACGGGCCGTGAAACGGACCGTGTGATGTCACACGGTCCGTGTAACGGACCGTGTCACGGTCGTCGTCCCCAGTCAGCCCCATGACGGATTTTTGGAGTTCCAACGCACAATGGGGCATAAAAAAAAAAAAACGCCGGATCGGGTACTCAAACTAAGCAAAACAACGTTTTACAACACAAACCCAATTTTTAACCAACCAAAAATCACAAATACCCTATGTTTCAAGAGTTCAAGAAAGCAACAATGGTGGTTAAGACTACCCATTAACAAAGATTCAACAAATCATGCCCCTAGGGAGTTATAGACGTCACAAACAAGAAGTATAGGCATAAACTTACTCACAAGAGCAAAACAAAAAAACCAACTTTCAAGAACAAACCAAAGAGCAACTAATCTAAACTCAAAAGCAAACTAAATCATAGAAACTTACTTGAATGAGGAAAAGAGACTTGAGACTTGAAAAATTTGCCTAAGTACGGTGTGACGGATCGTGAATAGAGTGCACAAACCGTGTGAGAAGAGATGGAGATTGTGGTGTTGTGAGGAAGAGAGTGAGGCGTGTGGGGGTTTGAGAGAGAAAAATTTGAGTGTGAGGGAAAGACAAAATATGAAAAGAGGGTATAAATACCCAAATTTTCGGCACCCAAGACGTGTGGGAGAACGGGCCGTGCCACGTGGCACGCGCCGTGTCGCGGGCATGGGCGGCGGTGCTTGGTCCCGAGACGCACGCCAAACGGTCCGTCAGACGGACCGTGTAACGTTAGACGGCCCGTGTTGTGGGCCGTTTGGTGACACGAATCGCGGCTCTCACACGGTTCGACGCACGGTCCGTTTATCATCACACGGACCGTGTGAGCGTGCCGTGTGCGGTGCCTTGGGGTGATTTCACTCACCTGAAGGGGACGCCTCAACGGGCCGTTACACGGTCCGTCTGGTGTCAGACGGTCCGTGTAAACGGGCCGTGCGGTTCCCCTTGGGGAATTTTGACCTTCCTTTTTGCCCGTACGCCTAATTGGTCTTCCTTGCCACCATGTGCATCCTTCCCTGAGACAACATATAAGCCAAGAAAAATCATAAGTCAGTGTACTTTTCTCTCGCAAAAATAAATAAATCTTTTTTTTTTTTTTTTGTTTTTTGTTTTTGATTGATGGGTTGCCTCCCATTCAGCGCTTGGTTTAACATCACGGCTCGACGTGAAGGTCTTGACTACTCAGACTTCGTCAAGATGGAGAACCTCTATCACCGAGGATTCCTCTGCAGCGCCCAAGTACTTTTTCACGCGCTGCCCATTAACAAAGAAGCGGTGCCCGTCAGCCGTCTCTAACTCAACTGCTCCATTAGTCAGCACTAGTGCGATCTTGTACGGGCCAGACCACCTTGATTTCAATTTCCCTGGAAATAGCCTCAATCTGGAGTTGTAGAGTAGCACTCTATCACCAACATCAAAGCTTCGTGGGGCAATGAGCTTATCGTGGTAAGCCTTCATCTTATTGTTGTACAGAGCAGCACTCTCGTAAGCTTGTAGACGAAACTCATCCAGCTCATTCATCTGGTCCAACCTCATGTTGGCTGCCTCCTTCCAATTCATATTCAGGGCCTTGAGGGCCCACAGTGCCTTGTGCTCCAACTCAATTGGTAGATGACAGGCTTTACCGAACACCAGCTGATATGGAGACATACCAATGGGTGTCTTATAAGCTGTCCTATAGGCCCACAATGCGTCATCTAATTTCCTAGCCCAGTCCGTTCTTGTGGCGTTCACAGACTTGGTCAGGATCTCCTTAATTTCCCGGTTGGATACTTCGACCTGTCCACTTGTCTGCGGATGATAGGGTGTGGCCACCTTGTGTTGGCGTACCCCATATTTTGCCAGTACAGCCCGAAAGGACGAGTTGCAGAAGTGGGAGCCCCCATCACTAATGATAGTTCGGGGAGTCCCAAATCTAGCAAAGATGTTTCGCCTCAGGAACTGTACCACACTCTTACTTTCGTTGTTAGGCAGCGCTATTGCCTCCACCCATTTGGAGACGTAGTCCACAGCCACCAAGATATACTTCATCCCATAAGAGCTCACGAACGGGCCCATGAAGTCTATGCCCCACACATCAAACAGCTCCACCTCCAAAATGGGGGTCATAGGCAACTCTTGACGCCTTGAGATGTTCCCTTGGCGCTGACACTAGTCGCACCCCTGCACCAAGTCATGGGCATCTTTATAGATGGTGGGCCAGTAGTACCCACACTGCAGGATCTTCTTGGCAGTTCTGGCACCACCATGATGCCCCCCCACTGGAGAGGAGTGGCAGGCTTCCAAGACGCTCAACATTTCTGCCTCAGGGACACATCGTCGGATGACCCCATCTGCGCATGTTCTGAATAGATACGGATCATCCCAAAAGTACCTGCGCACATCATGAAAAAACTTTTTTCTCTGGTGAGGGTTAAGGCCTTCCGGCATAATATCGCTCACCAGGAAGTTAGCAAAATCAGCATACCAAGGGACTAGGTCCGCAGAAGCGGCTAATACCTGTTCATCGGGAAACGAGTCATCGATGTCCAACCAGTCATTGGCTCGGGCGGCGTCCTCTAACCTGGAGAGATGGTCGGCCACCTGATTCTCCGTGCCTTTACGATCCTGGACCTCGAAGTCAAACTCCTGTAGCAAGAGCACCCATCTGATTAAGCGAGGCTTAGCGTCCTTCTTGGCCATGAGGTACCGAAGTGCGGCATGGTCAGTGTGGACGATCACCCTCGTGCCCAGTAAATATGCTCGAAACTTGTCAAAGGCATACACCACAGCGAGCAACTCCTGCTCTGTGACAGTGTAATTCCTTTGAGCCTCATTCAGCGTCTTACTGGCGTAGTAGATAGGATGGAAAATTTTGTTCCGCTTCTGCCCCAGCACAACACCCACAGCAACTCCGCTTGCGTCGCACATAACCTCAAACGGAGCGTCCCAATCAGGAGCAACCACGACAGGCGCTGAGATCAGCTTCAGTTTTAAGGTCTCAAACGCTTGTCGACACGCATCGTCAAAGTGGAACTTGACATCCTTCTCCAACAGTTTGCACAATGGATGTGCAATCTTAGAGAAGTCTTTAATAAACCGGCGATAGAATCCAGCATGCCCAAGGAAACTCCGGACCCCTTTGACCGAGATAGGAGGCGGCAATTTCTCAATGACCTCAATCTTTGCCTTGTCCACCTCTATCCCTTTTTCTGACACCTTATGACCAAGGACGATGCCCTCCTTGACCATGAAATGACACTTCTCCCAATTTAGAACCAACTGGGCCGCTTCACAGCGCTGCAGTGCCTTGCTTAGGTTCTGCAAACAATCATCAAAAGAATCACCCACTACTGAAAAATCGTCCATAAATACCTCAAGGGTGTCTTCGACCATGTCTGAAAAGATGGACATCATGCAGCGCTGAAAAGTAGCTGGGGCATTGCAGAGCCCAAACGACATCCTCCTGAAAGCAAACGTCCCATACGGACACGTGAAGGTGGTCTTCTCCTGATCTTCTGGGGCTATTGAAATCTGGTTGTACCCCGAGTATCCGTCGAGGAAGCAATACCATCCTCGCCCTGCTAGCCTGTCTAGCATCTGATCCATGAACGGCATGGGGAAGTGGTCCTTTAGAGTCCATTTGTTCAACTTCCTGTAGTCCATGCACACTCGCCATCCGGTGACAGGTCTCAGTGGGACGAGCTCGTTCTTATCATTGACGACCACCGTCATGCCCCCCTTTTTGGGGACACACTGCACTGGGCTCACCCACTTACTGTCCGAGATTGGGTACACCACCCCAGCATCCAGCCACTTAATGATCTCCTTCTTCACCACCTCCTGCATGGGTGGGTTGAGCCTTCGCTGATGCTCGATGCTAGGCATACAGTTATCCTCAAGCGTGATTTTATGAGTGCAGATGCCTGGAGGGATGCCAATTATGTCAGCAATGGTCCATCCAATGGCGCGCTTGAATTTCTGTAGGACCCCCAACAATGTCTCCACCTGATGTTCCTGAAGATCTGCAGCCACAATCACAGGAAGAGTGTTGTTAGTACCTAAAAATGCATACCTGAGGTGTTGCGGCAACTCCTTGAGCTCCAGAACGGGCGGTTCCCTCAATAGTGGGTTTCGCCGGAGGTGTTGGCCTATTTTGCAGATCCAAGTCCAACTTTCTTGGCACGAACGGTCTGGTCCCCATGCCCTGCAAGGCATAGATGGTGTCGTTGTACCCCTCAACACCATCTTTTGAGAAGTTCATCAGCACTGCTGCCAGTGTGTCCATAGTCATCTTTTCCTCCAACGAGGCTTCAGAAACATCTTCGTCATCAATGTCCAGAATGGACATCACAGCTAACTCGTTAGGCCTTTTCATGGCAGCACACACACTGAATTTCGCCTCTTCGGTGTTTAACCGGAATGTGAGTTCACCTCGCTCAACGTCCACCAGTGCCCTGCCAGTTGCCAAAAATGGCCTTCCAAGTATGATTGGTACCTCAAAGTCCACTTTACAGTCAAGGATGACAAAGTCGGCCGGGAAGATGAACCTTCCCACCCGAACAAGGACATCATACAGGATTCCCACGGGCCGTTTTACTGATCTATCTGCCATCAATAGCCGCATGGTCGTGGGTGTGGGGGCTCCCAAGCCCAACTGCTGGTAAACTGCCAACGGCATCAAATTAATGCTGGCACCTAGGTCACAAAGCGCCCGTGCAAAGTCATAAGCACCAATGGTGCATGGGATGGTGAACACCCCCGGATCTCCCTTCTTTTCTACCAAAGATCTTGTAGCGATGGCGCTACAGTGGTGTAAATTATCGACTGGCTCGATTGTGGCTGTCCTCTTCTTAGTGATTAAGTCCTTCATGAACTTAGCATAGCCAGGCATTTGTTCAAGCGCTTCCACCAGAGGTATGTTCACAGACAGCTCCTTTAACATGGATAGGAACTTCTGGAATTTGCCGTCCTCCGCCTTCTTTTGCAGCCTTTGGGGAAATGGCGGCCTTGGCTTTGGGATGGCTGGCAGACTTAGGCCACTGGGGGAGTCTGTCACTACTGCCTTCTTGGTCACCTCGGGCTCTGCCACCACCGTCTCAGGCTCATTACTCTCAATGTCAACCTGACCCTCCATAGGACCAGGCATGTTGTCATCGACTTTCACCTGACCTGCATTAGGAACAACAACTGGGTTAGCAAGTACCTGACCACTTCTCGTGGTGATCGCCATACAGTGGCCATCGTTCTTCGGGTTTTGCACTGTGTCACTCGGGAGTGACCCAGCTTTTCTCTGATTAAACGCCGCCGAAAGCTGCCCCATCTGCTGCTCTAACTGCTTGATTGAGGTGGAGTGCGAATCTACCAGCTGTCTGACATTGGAAATTTCGCTCTTGACATCTCGCACCCCTGCCTCAGTGGCCTCCACTTTGCTTAGGACTTTTGTCATCATATCCTCTAGCTTGGAGTTGCTGCCACCCTCGTTCTGGCGATCACGGGTTCTGTAGCCATCCCTGTTCTGCCAGTTCCCTTGGTAATTCTCCCGATTGAAGTTCCGACCTTGGTTACCGGAGTTGAAACCTCGGTAACCCCCCTGACTACCAAGAAACTGTGCTTCCTCAACATATTCGCTGCCTTGATCGTCATACCTGGGTAGTGCTTCCATTGCTTTGACTTTCTCAGTGCCTCCACCAAGGAACTTCTTCGACAGCAAATCAATTTGTGTCCGCATATGGGCCATGTCCTGGTCCCGTTCTTCCTCCTTCTTGCGCTGCGCCTCGCTCATTTCAAATACCATCCCTGAGCAGTCTGCCTCTCTAGTATACCATGCCCTGTTGTTCTTTGCCACTTGGTCTAAGATGACCACTATGTCCGGGAAAGTCCTGGACATATATGACCCTCCACAAGCTGCATCAATGATAGGCTTGGTAACGAAGTTGCAGGACCTGTAGAAGACTGCCTTCAAGTGTTCATCAGTGAGATGGTGATTTGGGCACTGTTTGAGCTTTTGCCTGAACCTCTCCCAAGACTGATACAGCGCTTCATTCGGCATTTGTTTATGGGATCCAATCTCATCTTTGAGTTTCAGTTGCCGTGAAGCAGGGAAGAATCGCTCCAGGAATGCCTCCTTTAGTTCCCCCCATGTGCGGATGGAATCGTGAGGGAGCTCGTTTAGCCACCGTATTGCCTCCCCAGACAGAGACAATGGAAATAACCTCAGCCTCAACGCTTGCTGGCTAACTCCTGGAATTTCGGAGGACTGACAGGTAGCTAAGAAATTAATCAGGTGCTGATTTGCATCCTCGGTGGCCGCTCCAGTAAACATCCCCTTCAACTGTAACATCTGCAGCATGGTGCTGGTGATCGTGAATTTGATCCCAGCAGGCAGTGGTGGGAGTACTATTGCCCCAGTAGACCCGGCATCATCATCATCATCTAGCACAGCTGGCGGGTACTGAGGGCCTTGAGGTCTCACCGGGGGTTGGTGTTGCTGAGGTGGTACAAGTGGTACCTGGCGAAGTGGTGCTGCTGGTGGTACCACGTTACCAGTAAGATCATCCACACCCAACCCATCCTGACCTCCAGCTGCAGGATTCACTGCCAACTCCCTCTGCCTTGCTGCTTCACGATCTTGGGCGTTCATTCTGCGAACGGACTTGGTAAGCTCCGGATCGTAGGGAATAAGTGTTGCACCCTTGCTGCGGGTACTTGGCATGCAAAGCTGAGCCCCTACAAAGACAAAAACAAGAAACAAAGTAAAATCAGGGACTAGACTTACAAGCTGAAAGTAGCAACTAATAGACTAGTTCCTTGCCGCGTTCCCCGGCAATGGCGCCAAAATTTGATACGCCCAAATTACACTCCAAATAGAAGAGTAAAGCGGTCGTTGGTCAAATATAGAACTCAACCAGAGTTGAGGTCGATCCCACAGGGAACACGTAAGAATTATTCTATTAGTACCGGCTTTCAGTTGTAAAGGCTATTCCCAAAATAAACGAACATAAAGTAAATGGGGGGTTGCGTTATTTAATTTAACTAATTGCGTAAAGTAATTAATAAAGATGCTCCGATTCTTAGACAGATAGAGAGAGGCTAGGGTTGTGTTCCCCATGACATACAATTACGACAACTAAACTGGATCTGTGAATTCGCTCCTAATGATGCATGCAAAATCTACAACTTAATTAATACCTAGGTCACCTTTCGGTCCTCTCTAGGTACATCTCACTCCTCTCCTCTCGGTCTCCGAGTGTCTGCAATACTAACCGTTGTTTCTGATCTCAGAATACCCTCACCTTTCGGTCTCAGGCACTTAGACTAGGTTCATGACCTTGAATCTCTGTTGTTAGACTCTTTTCCCAATCACTTCATCCCTTTCGGGCATGTAACGAATACAGGCTTACCCTAATGCGTCGACTCATTAAGGAGAAGTTAAAACGAAGAATTTAACAATACATGCGATGTTTATTTGAACGAATCACCCCCAGTTTGCGTTATCTTAATTGGGTCGTCATGGTTCCCACAACCCTAGTTGTGGGTTTAGCCTAGCATACTGTTAATAATTTGCCCACAACGAGTAGAAGAAAACATAAATATAGACTTACGATTGAAGAACAAGAATCCGTGTTACAAGCTTTGAACAATAATCACAAACGTGATTCTCTCGAATTACAAAAGCCAAACTAATGTTTTTCTCCTTGTTCTCTCCAGTTTCTCTCGTCAAAACCAAGTTTTTTTAATAAAATAAAATAACATCCTATTTATACAAAGCAAAAACTAAGTTGACATAATTTAGGAAAATAATTTCGGCACGGGGCACGGTCCGTTACACGGACCGTCTGTGGTGAGATGGTCCGTGTAAACGAACCGTCTGGTGGTTGGCTGTGCCCACACGGTCCGTGACACGGCCCTTGTGGCGTGAGACGGGCCGTGTGGTTCTTCCGTGTCAATCCACTTGCACGAATTCTGATATTTTCGACGAAGGCCCTTCGAACTACGTCACTTACACGTTCCTTGACACGGTCCGTGTGAAGTGAGACGGGCCGTGTGGATCCTCCGTGTGAATCTCCTTGCACGCTTTCTTTAATTTTCGACGGGTTTGTCTTCCGAGCTACGTCAAGTACACGGTCCATCACACGGTCCGTCTGGTGTCAGACGGGCCGTGTGGACTGACCGTGTGACTCGTGTCGTGCCACGGTCGGTCACACGGACCGTCTGGCGTGAGACGGCCCGTGTGGGCCTTCCGTGGTCCGACACTTGGCTTCGTTTTTCACCCGTTCCTTGTGCTTTCCGCCATTTCCCATGCCTTAGTCATTTTCCTGCATAACATCAAAACATACCTATTAAACCAATAACACCGCTCGAGAACACCCAATAATTCTATGTTTTAAGCGTCGTAAAAGTCGTATTTTCATGACTCATCAGGAGTCTACTTTGTCATGGTAGACCCAAACCCTTCACCCTATAGGATGTAACGACCCGACCTAGAGGCGTAGTCTTTACATGGCGAACAAGGTATCTCCCAAAAGCACCTTACCCAAGCCATCTTAAGCATATTAAGCATTCATAGGCATTTAATAGAAATAATTTGCGAAAAGTAAGGGAAAAGGGACTATGGGCCATTTAAGCAATGAAGCAACATTAAAAAGCGGTGAAAATATCTAACATTCATTTTTCCATAAGCATACCAACTACTACATCGATGGATGGGACCGGTAACGACCGATCTTCATCAAATAGAAAAGAATCTATAATTGTGCATCATGAAACGTAAACTTCTCAAAAAAGATACAAATACATTGTCTCAAAATAACACTAAGATACATGATAGAATGAAAAATGGTAGAGTCCCGAGCTAAGAGCTCACCACAAATAACAAAACTAGTGTTGAATGCTGAATACTAGCCATGAGCCAATAGAGGAGTGTTTGTCCCTTATAGTTAAATCATGCAGGCAAAATATGTGTTAGTATGCGGGAATGTACTAAGTGTGTGAGATGCAATGCATGTATGAAATTGTAACACCATCATTCATAAATATAACATACAAATGTATATAAGGTGAAAGATACTTAAAGTGAGCTTAAGCATGCATAAGGAATATGGTTCAATATGAATAAGAGTCAATGCATGAGAAATAACATGTAATGGAAACATATCATAAACTTATGGGAAAAGACCTTAACTGACATTTAAGACCATGTGAGCTACTCATGGAATTAACATAACCCCCTACGTTGGCACGAGGAGACCATTTGTCGAGTGGAACTCTGTTAACTTTACATGCATCATAATAACATAAATGGTCTGCGTGGATCCACTAGCCTAGCCTACAAGGGTTCCCATGGTGGCACATAGTTAGGGACATTGAGTTTTAACTTTAATGGGTCATGCATCAATTAACGGGATGAAACCCAATCTCAAGTCAACTCGATGCTAAGTTATCCCATGAAATCTTTAAAATAGAACTTAGAATCATAAGTAGCAATTATAGGAGTAGCTCGAACATTAGGAACCACCAAGTGAGAATTGTCCTTTCATCTTGAGGACCTTTCTAAAACATCTTTTAGGGCAATTGTCAACAACTTATATCTTTGACAAATCATTACTTAAAACATAACTTTAAGGCCTTAATCATCATCATATATCAGAAAGTTTTACTTAAAAACTAGGTGGACTAGGCTTTTTAAATGGAACAATCATAAATCGCATAAGACACAAGGAAATTTCTCTTTTTAAGGACCATAGAAAACACCCATCCTTTATCAACATCGAAACCCATCATGGGGTTATTATCAATGGTTCAAGCATGCATATGTACTTAGTAAAATAGTTGTAGGATATCATAAGCAGCATTTAATTACATAAATATCACGAAATCATCATAAGCATGCATATTAACTTAAGAAACTTAAAGAAAAGGTAAAACACTTGAAAGGGAACTTTATGGGTGAAGGAATACCTATATATCAACTCACATATCTTAGGGAAAACGCTGGAGAATTAGATTCGAAGCTTGAAGGGGAAATCTTGGAACCCTAACCCTTGTCCTAGCTTGTTTTTGAGAGCCTTTGCCTTGGAGAATTTTAGAGTGGAATAATAAGGGATTGAATGAGGAATTTAGGGATTTAAGCCTGATAGAGGGTCCCTTTTCCATTCCCAAAATGGCATAGTTTAGGAATAAAAAGGACAGAATTGACAAAACTACCCCTCATTAAAACTGCCGGTTTTAACTTGTGAAACCCCGCTTATGAGTCGTAAGTTAATCCACGAGCCGTAGGTCCCTTCCATCTAGTTTTACACTTGAAATTCCTAAAACCTGACTTTGCTAGACCTAAACCATGAAGCCTTGTTACGGGCCATGTAACCACCTACAGGTTGTGGTTGGACTCGTGGAGTCCTTCCATACTTATCCTTTTTTTTATTTTTGGGTCTCATTCCATGAACCACCCTACGGGTCGTATCCTGTTTTATAGGCTGTCTGGTAACTTGTAAGTCACCTTCCAGCGAACTCCAAATTTCCTTTATGTCTGATAATCTTACTCACAGCACTTCCTATAGATCGTAATGCATCTTATAGGCCGTCACTTGATCCGTGGGTTATCCCACACTTAGAAACTTTTTCCTTTCCTGAAGTCTTATGTTTAAGGACAAATCCTACGGGCCATAATTTGGCCTCGTGAACCAGACTTCAGGTCATTTTTAAGACAACGTTTCTTCACTCTAGGCTCCCAAACTAGAGGTCGTTATAATATCTCCCTCTTGGGATTCTTCATCCCCAAGTGTACTTAAAGGCAGGCTCTAAGGAGTAAACCAGCAACTAAGAACCTAGTATGCATATGAAAATACAAGTTAAACATCATTTCTTAAAATTTTCAGATTTCACACTTAAAACATATCTCAAAACAGTCCATAAACATCAAAATAAATGCATATATCATGAAAAACTAAAATGCATGGAATTTAAGGTTTTTGGAAGAGTTTCTTAATATCTTAGGCTTGAGTAGAGTGGAATAGATGTGGATAATGCTTCATCATGTCTGCTTCCGCTTCTCATGTAGCACCTCAACTTGTTAATTTCTCCAAAGCACTTTAATAGATGCCACTTCCTAGTTCCTTAGCTTTTTCACTTGCTGGTCTAGGATTTCAACCGATACCTCCTTATAACTCAAATCCTCTTCAATGTTCAAATCATGCAAAGGAACTATGGAACTTGGACCACCTATGAATTTCCTCAACATCGACACACAGAAAATCGAATGAATCAAATGCAACTCATTGGGTAGATCCAACTCATACGCCACTTTCCCCACTCCCCTCACCACCTTGTAGGGCCCTGATGTGCTATCAAAATACAACACTTTTGATACTTAAAACTTAAAATTTTTTGATACTTAAAACTTGAAATTTTGTGTGTTCTCAAAGTGATGTTAGTGAGTTTGATATGTTTTTATTTTTATTTTGCATGATTATAGGATTTGGCATGATATTGGGCAAATGTCTGCAAAAACTAAGTTTTGGAGGACTTACAAGGCACTCTACAGGCCGTGGATATTTCCACGAGCTATAGGAGATTTTATGGGTGATATCCAGTGAATGGCCTAGTTTCAAAAGTTGTATTCATGAATTGTCAGACAAGCCGTAGAAGTTTGTATGAGTCATGGACTGGTTTCGTGCCTTAAGGATCAGAGTTTGAAGAGTTTATGAAGAGTTGTCAGAACAAACCCTATACGGGCCATAAGTCTGAATACGACTCATAGATGTAAAGTTATTTTTTGAAGAATGCAGAGTACGAAGCCCAAGTATAGGCCGTGGATCTTTGTACGACTCGTAACCTAATCTATAGAAGCTGCCGAATGCAAATTTTCTATTTCGTTTTGGATTTATATTTTAATTATTATAAATAAATTTTTAGGTCTTTTAGATAGGGGATGCACGAGAGAACTGAGAAATACCTTTGTGACTTCATATTTTGTGATTTTTACATTGGAAAACATTACTTTGTTATTGTGGAGAATTTTGAAATTTCTTGTTCTTAATTTCATCATTGTAAGTGTTCAATCATATCATTCTATAACATGATTCTTTCATCTACAATGATATGCATAGCTAAATCCATAACTAGGATTGTGGGAACCATGAAGAACCAACAAGGTAAGACCAGATGATTCATAATTTTTGGAAGTATGCATGCATGTATTAATTAATTCTCTTTGTTTTGGTTGTTTTTTAATGGTGGCCAATGTTAGAACTCGCCTAATTCTTACTGATTAGATCAAGGTAGTAATGAATAGGAAAAGAGATCAATTAACAAGAATCAATGTGATCCCTCTCATCTAATTAACCAAACTGGATCAAGGGGAGGTTGTACTAAAACAAAAGGTAAGGTTTAGTAATGTCATACTGCAGGGATGGATCAAATCATGTAATGAAATTTACCTCTCGCCTAGATCTAAGGGTTTGGTAAACTAAACTTACTGTTCTACATGCTACACACTAGAAAAGGTTACGATTATCTGGCGATACTAAGTTAGGAATTCATGGGAAACATAATACCCTAGTTACTTCTCTCACTGGTTTCACAACACTTGCTTCTAGTTTAGGTTTATTTTCTTGCAATTACAAAATCCCCCCTTTTGGGAGATAAGTAGGTTAATCATTCGACTTGCTTGGAATTACTCCAGGTCTAGACCATATTCCTTATGGAATTCGACCCCAACCTTGGTTAGGTTATATATCTTGACAATGACCGCTTAAACCTTCAAAAAAGAGGTGTAGCTTGGGCGACATCAAAATTTTGGCGCCATTATGGGTTTAGACTGGTTTAATTTGAGTAATTCGGGAATTACTCTTTATTTTTCTTAGTTTACGTTTCTTATTATTTTTGTTTTGTCTCAATGTGCAGGTGTAGTGTATGCACAACACTCGCAGTCGAGCCAAACCCTTGACTCTACTTGACCCTGAGATCTAGAAAACACTGAGAAGAATAGCCCAGAACAATGCGAATGATGTTGCAAATGATGCCGTGAATGCAACATTAAATAATAATAATAATAATCTACCTCCATTTAAGGATGCTAATCCACCACGACAGGATCTTCAAGTCGCGGCTAACACAGGAACATGGGCTAGGAGAGAGATGCCAATTACGAATGCAGAAATGATTACAAAAATGATCCGTATGTGCCACCATATAATCGAGACTCTAGTGTTGGTAGGTCTCAAATTGAGGAGATGTTCGACCGACTATTGAAGAAGGCTAACACTCAGGAAGAGACCTTGAAGGGGATAAAACCTATCATTTCCAGCATTAATCAGAAAATCGAGTCTCATTCTGTTTCTATCAAGCAATTAGAGCAACAGTTTGGTCAGATGCCGACTCAATTGAACCAGTGTCACAAAGGTACATTTCCCATCCATATAGTTCAAAATCCCAAGAATGAGGGGCAGTGTATGGAAGTGTGACATGTGGCGGCAAGCAGACCATTGACCCTTCGATGCTAGTTGATAATGATGATGTTCATGAGGAGATGGTTAAGAGCAAGGATGCAGAGACTAGATATGCTCATGCCAAGGATGGGGTGAGTAATGTAGTAGTGACTCCACAGAAGTTGAAACTTATTCCTAGAGCTGCCCCTCCTTTCCCTTAGAGACTCAAAAGAAGGAGTAGGAAAGTAAATTCCAGCATTTTATCTCCATGCTGAAGCAACTCTATATTAACATCCCTCTCATTGAGGCATTGGAGAAGGTGCTCGAGTATGCAAAGTGCATGAAAGACTTAGTCACAAAAAAGTGGGTTGTGCGCCAATAGCTCTCCCAAGAGCTTCAACATTGCAGTGAAATTACAACAAGGTCCTTATTGTAGAAAAGAGAAGATTCTAGAGCATTCACCATACCCTAAACCATGGAGATGTTAAATTTGCAAAGGCATTATGTGATCTAGGCGCCAACTTAAATCTAATGCCTCTTGCAGTATTCAAGAAGCTAGGCTTGGGAGCCCCCACTCCAACGAATATGCGGTTGTTGATGACTGACAGGACGATGAAGAAACCTGTGGGGATATTATATGATGTCCTTATCAATGTGGAAAAATTCATATTCCCCGCAAACCGTATGATCCTTGATTGTCTGGTCGACTTCAAAGTCCCAATCATCTTGGGAAGGCCCTTCCTAGCTACTAGGCAAGCACTGGTGGATATGGGATCAAGCCAACTCAAATTTTGATTGAATGATGAAGAAGTCATCTTCAACATCTGTCAGTCTATGAAGAGGCCCGATGATTTGAAGATAAAAGTTTTGGGCACTTGGTGAAGTCTGAGTAAACGAGTAATCCAAGTCGCGGCGTGACAATAAATCAGGCACTACTCTGGAGGCAACCCACGATATCTGATGTAATAGTACTATTT
This sequence comes from Solanum rostratum, assembly GCA_029948455.1. NCBI lineage: Eukaryota > Viridiplantae > Streptophyta > Magnoliopsida > Solanales > Solanaceae > Solanum > Solanum rostratum. The sequence continues at coordinate 26,366,551 of CM057049.1, forward strand.
TTGTTTTGTTTTTAGCTTTTTGTACTTGTAGGTAGCTTAACTTTAGTGTTTTGGTTGTACTTTTTGGACTTTAGAGTAGTGGCATATAGGGTAACAGTGTGTTCTATGAAGGATATGCAGGAAATAAGGCTAAGTCAGCTAACTAGGGCTGAAAATATACATAAGGTGGTTCTACAACCAGTTTTACCACACCACGACTCATACACTGATTCGTAGAACACTTCTAGTGGGCAAAGTTTTATGCACTCCAATCCACGAGCCAACTTTATGGTCCATAGATAAAACTACGGGCCGTGAATGGGGCTCGTGGACCCCATGTAAGGTTTCTAAAACTGTCCAAGTGTTGGGGGCTTTTACAACCCAATCTACAATTTGTTTATCCATATACAGCCCGTCAAATGGGTCCATGAAGCCAATCTCCCAGATTAGGATTTTGGTGCACTATGAAGCCATGTTCATAGGGCTTGAGCCTAATTTTATCCCGACCCGATCAACGATATAAAAGAGGGGTGAATTAACTTACTCCTCATTCTTGTGTAATTTCCCAAAAATTCCCTAAGCCCTTCTTCTCCCCCGCATCTCCGACCATCATCGGGCCAATTCCTATATTTTTCGGCAACTTTTCGATGAACTTCGACCACCTAGGGTTCCACTCCTTTCGGGTCACTGCTTCAAATTTCTCGACTATTCTGATTCAAATTCGGTATGTTCTTGACTCTAATATTCATATTTCACTAGAACTTTTATCATTAGGTTGGATTGTTGTTGGGAATGGTACTCTGAAGTTTGAATCCTAGTAATTTGTGTGGCCCATGAATGAGAAATAATATTTGGTTGAAATCGATTTAATAGTCACCTGTGAATTGAACCATGTAATACCGGAAATTGTGTTTAATGAAATTGGCCATGACGTATTTGTGTGCCTTGTTTGAAATCACAGTCACATGTCATTGGAATTGAATTGAATTACTTGTTTGAAAAATGACATGTGATTACGTGTTTATAAATGCAAGCATGAACCTAAATTGTCCAATGGTGGTCGGAATGTGTTTTGAATGTGCAAATTGATGTTTGACGGGGTAGTTCATAATTGACGTACTTGAGGTGTAGGGTAACTTGAGAAATTGTTTGAGTGCATAAAATTGTTGCTTCAGTGCTGAATGTAATTGTTTTGCTCTGTTGATGATCTCATTTTGGGACCCATTTGATGGACTTAAAAAACCCAGGCTGAGGTGTTTTTCACACCACAAAGGTCTTCTACGACCCATGGAATAATCCATGAGCCGTAGTTGCCCCATGTGAGTAAAACCAATGGCTTGGGGATTTTTGAAATTCCATTAGACGAGACCTTTTACTGGCCGTGGTTTATTCTATGGCTCGTAAACAGGTCTATAAGGTTATGCCTGCAAATGATAATTTAGGAATTACACCTACGACTCATTCTACTACCCGTAGTTTGTTCTATGAGCCGTACCTAGTCTCTTAGGTGCAATTCTAGTAACTTGTTTTACTGTACCCTACCACCTACGAAGGCCTTCTACGGCCTATAGTTTTTCCTACGGCTCATAGATGAGCCTTTGTAGGTTCATCTGTCACCTTTTTTGGTAATTTGTTTTTGCTTTTCATTCGTATACTTCTAGGGCTACTTGATGTGTTAAATGTGTGTATTTCAGGTACCATGGCCCTAAACCCCAAGAAGAATGAGATTCGTGCAGTGCAACAGAGATTGAGAGATAAGTCCTCAGATGCCTCAGTTTCTCCAGAGGCAAGTAGGTCCCTCGAAGACCTCGGTGTCCATCCAGATATGGACACCGAGCAACCATAGACATGTGCGACTGCTAGATAGACAGGGAAACTTTAGACTTAGGCCTTAGTAGTCCTCCCTCCCTAGTTTGACGAGAGAGGTAGTAGGGATAGTAGCTCCATTGACTTCCTCTTGAGAGGGATTCGAGTTTGGATCTGGAGAGGAGTCAGAGTGTGAGTATTCTTTAGCACCCCGAGCACCACCCTTACCTCCGAATGCATTATCTAATTGATGATGCATGCGGAGTATGCAACAGATATACCAGGACGACCCACAGTAGGACAAGTAGGGCCAACAGGCCCATACTGTATTTGAAGATCCCTAGATTATCACTTCAGGGCTGGCTAGTGTCCCAAACTCCAAGATACCATAGGCCGATACAACTTACAGTGGTTGGCAATGCCATTGGGGAAGTACTCCCCGCTGATGATCAGAGAGTTTTATGCATCATATGTTGTTACCATCCTAAATTTGATCCCTAAAGAGAAGAGACCCTTACTTAGGCTCGGTTGACACACACAACGGTGAGGGAAGTTTAGGTCGATACATTAAAGGCCTCCATCCACTGTGTTCTTTCTGGTCTTGAGTATCAAGCCCCCAGGATGGCAGCTGAGTACAACCACATGCTGGGCCAGATGAGAGACTAGGTACTAATGAGAGATCCAGCGTGCAAGGCTGCATTGATGAGATGGGTCACCAACCACATTGGTGAGCAGGGCCAAGACCCTGAGTGGGTATCTACATCATGTCCATAGTGAAGGCATCCCTCAGCTTCATGGGCAAATTTTGGTGGGCTGTGGTTAGATCATGGATTCAGCCAACACATGCTAATAATACTCTGAAATCGGATCGCATTGTTTCGGTTGCCAGTATCTTAGCTAGCTATGACATTGATTGGGCTTACCTGATAGTAGAGGAGATTCATGATGTCACCTTGAAGAGGTCCACCTCCATTCCCTTCCCATGCCTGATATATCGATTATGTATAGCGGCGGGGGTGAAGATTCTTCACCACTTGGACATACTGATAAAGGTTTAGAGGACGCTAGACGCCATCCTAATAAAGGATGATGAGAATCTGGTGGCCCTCCAAAGCACCGCAGCCTCCAGTTCATATGTCAAAGATGTTAGCGGCAACACCACCATCTGAGCCTCTATCTTCTTCCACTATTGCTACTCCTAGTGTTGAGGAGCCCCCATAGATCGAGGCTGATAGAGGGGGGGCCCACTACTATTACTACTACTACACTAGAGGCCACAACCACTCAGTCTTCACTCGTTGGCATGGTATACGTGTCAACAATATCTATTCAGGCCCTGGCGCAGAGGCAGGCACACACTGAGTCCTAGTTAACTCAATTGCTACAGAAGATTTGGCCTTGGGTTCGCCAGGCTATTTCAGAGGCTGAGGCACGTATGCAGACGCACTGTGTGGCTACAATTTTGGAGAGCTCACACCAGTATATAACTGCATTGCTGCATTTGAGAGGCGAGTGAAATAGAGCCTCATTCAGCCCAGCCTGCTAACATAACATCTATTTGGGTAGAGATCTAGCAGATTCAATTCGAGATGAGGGAAACAACATCAGCACTGCTTGTGCTTCCTCCATCTGATCCCAGTGAGGCATTTATTGAGCTATTTGGCCCTGAGGATACACCATTCCCCTCCCTCGAGAAGAGACCTCGCCTAAAGACTGATGATCTAGATGTTGTGAGGCGAGAGGTAGGGATGACAAAGGAGGAGAAGCTCGAGATTATGAGACTTCACTCCATGCAGGATGAGGAGGCGCGACAGACACATGAGCTAGAGAGGATAAGGGGTGTTGGACCCTCCGAACATATTGCTGCTACGGAGGATACCACTAGAAAGGTTGAGAGAGGTTAGTTACAACCAGAGACCAGCACTTAAGTGCCCAGGTATGTTCCTTTTGACCTTTATGCTTTAATATTGCTATATGTTATGCATTGAGGATAATGAGAACTTTTTAAATAGGGTGTGGGTAGTTTTAGGGTTAGGTGAAGTCTGAGTAACTATGGCTTATAACTATTCCAAATTTTGGGTCCGAGAGGTTTTCTTGACAGTGTTCTTTCCCTAAGGATGTTTATTTTCTAATAAACCGACATGTTTAGAATGTGTAAGTAGTATTAGTAGCATGTAGTACTAAAGTCTATGGCATATGTTAGTTTTTTGTGAAAAATGATACCCATCAAGTTTTTTGTTTGGTAGTCTTGATAATAACCATGTGATATCGATGATTGACAGTGCTTGTTCGGATAAGTGAGGTTTAAATTTGATGAATAATATGATTTGAGAGTCTATATAGATAGTGTAATCAGTGCCATCTGTGTGTGAGCTTTCTTTGCTTAATTCTTGTACTGTGTTTCAATTCAAAATTTGCCCTATTGGTTAGGAAAGGATCTTAGGTTATTGTTCATATTATTCCACTTAGCCTAAATGACCAACAAATGCTTTATGTATACCTTGATCCCAATGTTTTAGCTTAGCACACACTCTTTTCTTTGTAAACACCTAAGTAACCGAGTCTTGTTAAATGTGAAATCCTGAATCTGGCCTTGGTCCTTCCTTGAATATTGTGTACCTTGACTGAGGCAAGAAACTTAAGTTGAGAGTGGCTATCAAAATTGGCCCTGGTTTTGAGGATGGATAGTGTGCACCTTAACACAGGCCAAAAGCCTAAGTTGAGGGTGGTTAGTGTAAGGGTAAAGCACAAAAATAAGGGAGGTGAAATAGGATTACAAAGAAAAAGGAGAAAAATCACGTACTGGGTGCAAGAAAAATGAAAGATGCCTTAATTAAGATCTAAAAAGCAAAATGAAGTGTAAAAACAAGGCAAAAAGGTGAAAAATGGAAAAAAATCACCCAGAAAAACTTAAAAGAGGAAAAGGGGAGAATAACATGAAAATAACAGAGTTGGTAGGGCAAAAGTGTAGAAAAATAAAGTTTCAAGGAGGGCTTTTAGTAATTATTTTTCAAAAATATCATACCAAAGCCCCCTGAGCCTACGTTACAAGCCTAGAAAGTCCCAGAGTGATCCTAATCTAATTAGTTGAAGGTTTGAGTCATGAGTATAGGGCAAAACCTATGGTATTAGTCATTATGCATGAATATCTATTGTGAGAGTAAGTAAGTTTGCACAGTTCAAATGCTAAAACATGGAAATATCGTTGAGTGTCGGGTATGTGACTTCTTTATGTGAGGGCACTTCCATTGCATTATTAGCATTAGACTTGTTCAGTGATTGTGGATTATTCATAATACCTTGCGTGTCATGGTTGTGTTGTCACATGCACCAATTTGCATTGGTTTGCTAAATATTTATCTAATCCCATTTTGAAGAGTTGGTATGGGTATTTGAGTTAGAGATGTATGTGATGTATGCCATTGAGTTGACGTCTGTGTGTGACTGTATTGTTGATATAGATTGAGTCCGTCGCTTGAGGACAAGCAACAATTTTAAGTTGAGGGTGTTGATGTGCTGCAAAAATACAACACTTTTGATGCTTAAAACTTAGGATTTTGTTTGTTCTCAATGCCACTTTAGTTGTTTTTATGTGTTTTTATGTCTATGTTTGTAGGATTATAGGTTGGTTAATGATTTTGGGGAAAGTTACAAAGTTGCTGCAGATTTATTGTTATACGAGAGCCAAGTTTCTGAAGTTACTTTTATGAACATGCAGACGGACTATAAATTGATGTACGAGTCGTAAAAGAGGTTTTGTGCCCTGAGGGTCAGAGAATGAAGACTTTTTGAAGTTCATTAGACGAAACACCCTTTATGGGTCGTAAACTATTTTACGAGTCGTAAAGAGGTGTCGTAAAGGAGAAGTCCAGTTTTCTAACAACAATGTACGAGACCCTGATTACGGGCCATGAACTTTAATACGTGCCATAAAGTGATGTCGTAGAGTTGCCGACCAGTTCTCCTAAGTTGTTTAGGATTTGAATTTTTACTATTTTAAATAGGTCTTTTAGGTTATTTTTCAGAAGTTCTCACCAGTTCACGTAAATTTAGCTTAGTATTAGGTTAGTGCTCAAAGAACTCAATATTCTTAGAGAGAAACTTGTGAGAAAGTCTTTGAAAATACTTGTGGTTTAATTCGATCTTCAAGCTTGTGATTTTTATTAACATTGGATTGGCTTGTTCTTAATTCAGTTGTGTAAGTGTTTAATTATGTCTTCTAAATTCGTAATATCTTCATCTAAACAAAACATGAGTAGTTAAATCCACAACTAGGGTTGTGGAAACCATGAAGAACTAACATAGTAAAACCGGATAATTCACGATTCTTGGAAGGTGTATATGTATGTATTAATTAACTCTCATTTTTCATGTTTTCTGATGGTAGCCAATATTAGAACCCGCCTAGTGTTACTAACTGGACCAAGAGATTAATTAATAGGATTCGATTGATGTGTTCTCGTCTAATCAACCAAACTAGGCCAAAGGGAGGTTGTACTGGGACTTCTAGGTAATGGTTAGTAATGTACACTATGGAGATGGGTCAAGTCGCATAGTGAAATTTGCCTCTCACCTTTGACTAAAGGGCTTGGTGAACTTAAATTATCGTCTTGCATGCTATACACTAGACAAGAATTAGGTTATCCGGTGATACTGAGTTGGGGAATCATGGGGACACAATACCCTAGTTGCTCTTTTTTATTGATCTTTCTCTCGTGATAGTTAGTTTATTTTTCTCATTGATTTTTGCAAAACCTCCCCCGTGGGAAATTGAGCTGATTAACTACTCGGATTGCATGTTGGTGAATTTGTCTTGAGTCTATGTATTCCCTATGGGTTCGACCCTTATCTTGGTTAAATTCTATTTCTTGACAGCGGTCACTTTATCCTCTAAAAAGGAGGTGTAACTTGGGTGACATCACAAAACACATCAATAATTGATAGCGGAAGAATACTTTTAGAAGTAATGAAATAAGTAAACAATCTGAGTTTTTATTATCAGTCTTAATTTCCAAAAAAAAAATAAGCTTGGAAACAATAATTCATCCATCAACTATTGCGAGTATGAAAGGTGTCAAGACAAGTCATGAGCTACCTTAAAATAAAAGTACTCAGCAAGATGAAACAAATAAATAAGCTCATCCAAGAGCAGAGAGGGCTCACTAGAGTCTACGAGTAAGAAATAGGTCTTCAACGGTATGCTTGCTGAAGGCCTTTATCACCTGTCTCTCCATCATGAAATGATGTAGGCCCTAATAGACGTCTGTATATAGAATATTCTGGTATGTAAAATAGCTACAAAAAAAAAAATAAGTTCAACGAAACCAAACTCATCTTGTGCAATCCAATCACAATTAATTCTGTCAACATGCAATTATAGTCGTGAAAATAGTGTTCCTAAAAGAGACTGTACCATGTAACTCTATCAAATCATTAATGCACAATTAGGGAGTTTCTCTAACCGACAACCATCACATATGAGCTCTGATGATACGACACTTACACTTTCATTGCCCTAGTTGTCCAATACTTGAAAAGATAAGGGACAATCAAACTAATCTTGGATCCACAATCAATCAATGTCCAATTATTGGGACATGAGAAGTATAACCTCTATCCTACACTAGCTACGTTGTTTATGAGTTAGAGCTATTATCTCTTCATGCCTATATCGATGCTCAATACTCCTCCCAAGACTCAATATGCTCATATCAATCGATTCAATCAACTTTTTATATTAGTTTCATTCGAACTCCATTCAAATTAACCAATCAATCATGTATATCCCAATCAATAATCATCCATTCATCAAGATCAATCAGACATGCTTTCAAGACTCATTAGACTCTACATTAACGATCATTTAGACTCCAACCAAATCAGTTTCACAAATGGTAATACATATAAGGACTTCTCACGTTCACCTCATGCTCACTTTCTCATCATATACCATTCGAAATTCTACTTGCAATTAGGTCAACACATAGTTAATATATACATTATATCGACTAAGGTTCATGCCATAAAGTTAAAAGAAAGTAATCAAATATACCCGATCATCGTGGATAATATCAATATACAGATAAACATATAGGAGAAACTAGATAGCAATACAGACAATTCAAGAATTTAGATTACGAGGCTCCGACTCAACTCCTAAACTTCAATTTTGACTCAGGGATGAAGAAGGACACATGGATGGACTTAATCCAACGCTTTAGGTAGCATTACATACCTAAAATTTGAATAATGGTCAAAGCTCAAATAATCCGCAGTCACATTCTTAGAACCCTAACTTTTTCTCCCTTCCTTTATGCTCTCAAATTTTCTAAATGTACAATGGGGAACAATACATTTTAGGTTCTATTTAACCCTCAAAACGTCGTGATTTAAATTAATAAGGGGTGAAAAAAGATGAAAGCATTCCTCCTCAAAACTATTAAGTGAATCACGAAACCCCATTTACGGATCGTGATTCACTTTAAGGGCCATAAATGACCTATCATAGATGGAAGGTGTCCGAAAATTGGATTACTTAAAATCAAGGTTGGAGAGTACAAACATGAGTTTACGGGTTGTGAATTGTATTAAACATGAGTATACCAAATCTTTATTTTTTGTGATTTATAATGGCAATAGCTAAATCATTATATTAAACTATGCCAAAACTTGAATTGTATTCTTTTTTTTCAATATTATGTTTCAAATGAATATATTGTGCTTTAAAGAATATTATCATCGTCGATAAGAAAAAAAAATTATCATCATAAAACAATCAAACTAATAAAATTTGGATTTTTCTACTTCAAATTTTTTTGGATTTCTTGAATTTTTTAGTTTTTCTGATAAAGTATTCATGCAAATATATAATTAACTTATGCTTCAAATATTTGTTTAGTCTTACCGGAATGCAACTTTCTAAGATGTTTCTTATAAAAAAATATGATACGAGTGATGACATTAAAATATTCAACAAAAAAATAATAATAAAATTGCTTAAAACAAATAAAATAAATAAGTCAAATCTTAAAGTACTAAATCATGCTAATATAAGTCTAATAAGTAATAAGTACATGACTAAATATTAAAAAAAAAACAGATTATGTATTTTAATAATCTTATCCACCATAAAATTAAAGAACAAATATTCAACATTATTATCATTCTTAGTGTGAATAGATTTTTTATGTTAGCATTAGTATTGATTTGAGTTTTATTAGAGTTACTAATATTTATAACTACAACATTCTAAGTCAGTCTTGAAATAATATTTTAAAAATTAAAAACTACTATGAAAAAGTATAAGAAATATTTATAAATTTATATTAAAGTAATTACTTTTATGTATAAAATAAATATTAAAATTATATATAATGTAGGGTTGATTTGGCCTCCGATTAATCTTTTTAAGTTAAAATCAATCCAAGTTCCAACCCAAGTATATCGAAGTTATTGTTTTCAATATTAAATCAAGTCAAATTAAATCATTAATTAATTTTTCCTTGATTTGGAATTTTGTATTCGATTTTGTTCACACCTAATAAAAACCACATGCTAAAATTATAAAATGCAGAGATAAGCCCAAAAAAATTATAAAAAATGAGTTTTAGTTATGTTCACACCTAATACAAAACACATTCATAATTTTTTTTTAGAAAAATTATGCTTATCCACGAGAATTTTATAAGATCATTTTATTCAATTTAAATTATAAAAAGTTGTGTTCATCTTCTTTTTTTTTAAGGAAAATTAATGTGCACTTGGACAACCGGTGAACATATGCGTCTATTATTTTAAGATCTCTTTATACACACTAAATATTATTTCACTTGGCTCATGTGACCTAACACACTCCTTGAACTTTATAAATTAAAGATGTATGTTATTAAACTAAAGCTTATTAATAACTTTTTAAAATTTAAATTTGATTATTATTTATTTTATATAATCATTTAATATTAATAATAATATGGGAATAAAAATAATTAAAACTCTTTTGATTTGCTAAAATGAACGAGTAAATTAAAATATCTATTTTTGATATAGAGGTCAGGTAAAATAAGATAGAGAAAATAAATACCACCCCAACCATTGTTTCATTTATTTATTTGATTTTAATTTGACACGAAATTTAAAAAATAAAGTAAACTTTTAAATTTGCAGTCTTAAACTAGAGAAATTAGATTGGATCAAAATAAATTTTGATCTTGTGATCGTAATTATGTAACATAAAAAGTTAGATTAAAGAGTCATCAAAAAAAGAAAGAAACTTTTTTTTCAAGCGAACTAAAAAGAAGTTAGAAGAACAAATTGAAATAGATGGATTATATATATAATCCTTTTAAAAGAGGGATACTTTCTGGGGACCAGTAATATTAATTTTTGAGAGATTTCATTAGTAGCATTATTTGGGCTCGGATACATGAAAAATCGGTAAATTTTGCTAATTACAAGACGTGATGTTATTTTTTATCTTCTAATATATATTAGGGAGTCCTCAGGATGATGAAACTAATCATATATTGTCGCGTGCTCAAATTATATCAAACTTAGTTGCTTGGCCTAGCAGTTGGAGCATGGCACTATATGCTAGACAGTACAGATTAGAATCTTCATAGCAACATTTTCATTTTCCTCCATTTTCACATACCAATAACGGTGGGGCTCACTTACAACAATTAATTATTAATCAAAAATTCAATTAATTTCAAAATTTTATATGCGAAACATAAGTTAAAGCAAAATAAATAACACTGTTACTTAAGATTAATATAAAACATACAATAAGTTGCAATAATTTGTAACTTAATTTTTTTTAAGATATAATGTAAAAAATCTATCAGTATCACATAAATCAAGCAAAGAAAATAACAAGGGATAGCAGTTGGAGCGTGACACTGTATGCTGGACGTCGCAGACTCGAACCTCAGCAGCAACATTTTCATTTTCCTTCATTTTTACATACAACAATAGTGAGGCCCACTTAGAACAATTAATTATTTAACCAAAAATTCAACTGATCTCAAAGTTTTATATGCAAAACATAAATTAGAATAAAATAAATAACATATATTACTTAAGATTAACATAAAAATATACTATAAGTCGCAATAATTTGTAACTTAGGTTAAAAAAACATAAACATTTTCCTCCATTTTTACATACCAACAACAGTGGGACCCACTTACAACAATTAATTATTTAACTAAAAATTTGATTGATCTCAAAATTTTATATGCGAAACATAAGTTAGAACAAAATAAATAACATATATTACTTAAGATTAACCTATAACATACTATAAGCCGCAACAATTTGTAACTTAATCTTTTTTAAAAACATATATAAAAAATCTATTAGTGTCCCATAAATCAAGACAAAAAAATAATGAGAGATGGCAATTGGAGCGTGACACTGCATGTTGGACATCACAGGCTTGAATCTCAGTAGCAACATTTTTATTTTCCTTCATTTTTACATTCCAACAATAGAGGGCCCACTTACAACAATTAATTATTTAACCAAAAATTCAATTGATCTCAAAATTTTATATGCGAAATATAAATAAAATAATAACATATATTACTTAAGATTAACATAAAATATACTATAAGTCGCAATAATTTGTAACTTAAATTAAAAAAGAAAAACATAAAAAATCTATCAGTGCCGCATAAATCAAGCCTATTAGTGTCGTATATATAAACCAAGATAAAAAAATTAAAATATATGGGCCCATACTTGATTAACTTTTTAACCATACTAAATATTATCTCCATTTTAATTAATTGTTCCTATTTAATTTGACAAAAATTTTTAGAAATTATGTAATCTTAAATTAAATATATGTCAAATTATTTGACTCAAATGTAGAAAAATATTTTTTGATCTTGTGGTAACATGTCATGTCCAGCTTCCATACACTAGAAGAACATTTGCAGATGCAACACAAGGGAAGAAAGGCATACTTGTGCCGTTTTGCAGGAATACGGATGCTGGCAAACCAAAAACCTTGAATTTCCAGACTGGTGAAAATTAGATATCACAACAACCATGGATGAACAACAGCTGGAAAGACAAAAAGTAGACGCGCGGGTTGCTTCACGTGAAGTGGAACCATGCGGGCAACAGAGAAGGAAGACAGCGGCCCCAATTTGAAGAAGGCAACAGACACAGACGAAATTACCCTTCGCTGAGCTTTAATGGGAACGCCACAAGCCAAACACAAAATCAAAATTTGCATCCTCACGAAAAACATGATTTAGCGACAATTAGCGGAACCGTCGATTTTCCCTCTAATTTCTAGCAGTTGCAGATCTAAAAGAAGGGAAAGGAAGCACACCTTTGTTGACCCCACGAACAACGACAACCTGTAGCACGAGACCGTTGGTCCCTCTGATTCAGCGAGAGCTAGACGATGCTTACTTTTGGATGTAGAAGCAGATGAAAGTAGTAAGCTACAAGGTAGAGACAAAAACGCATGGAGCGATTCACGTGATGAAGGAAAGGACAAACAAATTAAAACAAATGAAATATTATATTCTAAATTTAAATTTAGTCATACGAATAAGAATGTAAAAACAATTAAATATATTTATTGGGTCCGAACAACGCCTGCGATGCATGTACTATATATATATATACACGTGCATATTAGTAGTGAAATTTACTATATATGTGCACATTTCAATAGTGAAAATATATTGTGTCCACATGCTTAATAAATATATTCACACAATGTGAATCTGCTATAAAACCTCAAATTTACTACACTAGTTGCGAAAGTTTGTGCTAGCATGCGTTCAATATAAATTAATTTTTGTCTCGATTTATGTGATATTAATAGATTTTTTATATTTTAAATAATTTTAAGTAGTTAATTACTGACACCTATAGAACATTTTATTTTACTCCTCTTGTCCCAATTTATATGGCACTACTAAAATTTTAAAAGTCAGAATTTTTTAAACTTTTTATGTTTTTTAAATATTTGAAGTTAATTCCTATGATTTATAACTTTTTTTTATTTATTTTTAAAACATTTTGAGTTCTTAATCATCACAATTTATGATATTCTTTATGCTCTTACGTAACACATTCTTTAAAATTATTTTAAATTACTAATTATAAATATACATAATTCACTAATATTAAGACAATAAATTAAAATGGAGTAACCAACGAGAAATTATAGATATACCCTCAAGTTGCTCAAGCAGACACGTCAAGCAATCAGCTGAAGCAGCTCAACTGCTACAAAAAATTACAAATATACCCTCAAGCTATCCAAGCAGCCAGCATCAAGCAGACAGTTGAAATAGCTCAATTGTCGCTTCTTATATAAGAAAATTTTTGTAATTTTTAAAACTGTCACTTTGAAATAATTAATGTAGTTAATTTTTTGGTGTAAACCAAAGGGTCTTGGCAACGTCTCTAGCTCCTACTGACTCCCTCTCCAAGCCATATCAATTGTTTGACTCCATAATTTCCAACTTCATTTATTGCATAAGTTTGATTGTTCAATGGCTTTTGCATCACCACATACGACACAAATCAAAACCACTCAATTTAATGATGTTGTACATTTTACATAAGCCTATTTGACCTTTGCTTTATTTGATTATCACACTAGTCCAAATGGCCAAAACAGATGCTACAATTTGACCACAATCTCTACAAATTCAAACAAGCATCCCTATGTCCTCATTTCTCTTCCTAGGCCATCTACAAGTATATCTACTTTTTCCCCCCTTTTGATTCTTTGCACCCTAATATTATTAATATAAAATAGTTTTTATATTATCACTTCTCCTCAAATATAATTATATTATTATTAGTTGTATGAAATACACGGCAGATAACCTATTGCGTCATGCTATTGCATTCATATAAAACATAATGTTTTTATGCTATCAATCCATACAAGTTCAACATTGTCTTCTCAGTATAAGTTCTAATTTTTTTCTTGGCATTTGGAGAATTTTGCATTGGATAGATGTGAATTTACTAGTGCAAGTATGAATCCTTTTAGGTTGCTAGAGGTTGGATAAATACATATTTCAGCTGGGTAGGCGTTCGGTTCTTTGATTCGATGTTGTTAAAGTTCGATTCGATTTTTCAGTGTTCGATTTTCTAAAAATGAGCACCATACTTCGCACCAAACTAAATTGGTTTGATTTGGTTTTTTCAATTTAGGTTTGGTTTATTTTGGTATTTTTAAAATGATTTTTCGATGCTAATTAAAAATAAAATAAAAACGATTTCAGTTTGCACTTTCCAATTTGTATTTGCACTTTCCAGTTTGCAGTGCAAACTTTGCACTTCGGCTGTTTTCGCCAATCTTTCAGCAGCAGCTCGCCATTTTCACTGCAGATTCAACTGCAGCAGCTCGCCATTTGCACACAAAATTGTCATTGTGAGGTCATTATTCTAAAGATTAGAGAAACATTCTTAGCTATCATGCGTTTATTGCATGAGAAGTCTAGGAAAACATCTCAAGTTTTTCGTCAACATTTATGGATTTCCCTAAGTTAATTAAGAGAATTGTTAGTTCGTTAAATGGGTTGACTACTTTTATCTGGTTGGAGACTTGTCAACTCCAGTTTGACAAGTTATCATATATCCATACAAAGTCTCCAGCCGCCAAACTCCAAAGTCGATCGAGAGAGAAGAAACTACAGACTAGGAACTAAGGAAAGTGAAAAAAAGTGCTTTAGGGCTTGGGCCTTTGGTTAAGAATATTTGGGTAATTGGTTTGGACTTGGGTTAAAATTTAAAAATAAAAATTTAGAAGTATATAACTATATATTAATATAATAAAACTTTGGTTTTTTGGTGACCGCGATTTTAAAACCCTTATACTAAGAACTGAACCGAAAAACTAAAGTTTCCAAAGAAAAGAATCGAAAAATAAAAAAACTGACACTGAAAAATTGAATTAGTTCGATTCGGTTCGATTTTCCAATTTTTCGAGTTTTTTGCCCGCCCCTATATTTCAGAAAATCTTAATAGCTCAGTTAGTTGGTTACAGATATCTCAATTTTCATCTTATTAGTGAGAGTTCGATTCCTAATGTTACAATCTCCTCCCCATATTTCTTTTCGTTATCCTCAATTTTTATTTTTAAAAAATGTATGCATATATATTTCATCAAATGTGTATCGATGTAAAGGACTAGTAATTTTTTCCATAAATACTTTCTTGCACTTGATATTTACGCCAAAACAAGCTAAATAATCTTACGATTACAATTTAAATGAAAATACATATGATAAAGTGATAAATATATGTCAAAAGAAACTTATGATGCATTTATTTATTTGATGACGTAAATAAGTTTTTACCTATTTTTCTCTCTCCTCCTTTTATGTTTTAACTTGAGAATTTTACCCCAGTGATTGTTTAACCCAAAATCTGTCTATTGGGTCAACCAATTTAATTTATGGAATTAAGTACACAAGCAAGTTGATTGATACTTTAATAATGTGATTATAATGAAAGCAACGTAATGACCATAGTAAAATAAATAATTTGAAAGAAACAATAGGGAGAAGTGAGCAGATCCATAATAGTCAGCAACAATAACTCTATGCTACAATATTTGTATTTCTATAAAACGTGTATATACATGATTTACAAATGGTAGGAAGATTAGGAGGATATTTACAGGATAATATAATTCTAATTAATTTTGTGCATCCCTTCTCAGCACATTTTATGGACAATATCATAGTAGTTCATCATATGAAAATTTTTCCAAAGTTTATTTGTATTTTTCTTTTGAGAAAGAAAAACTCTATCTTTATCGTGCTTCACCTCAAGCCCCAAAAAGTATTTAAATAACTCCAAGTCAGACATCTCAAAGTTTCTCAACATACTAGACTTGAAATCATCAACTAAAGACTTTGAGGAGCCAATATAAATCATTTCATTAATGTAAAACCAGACCACCAAAAATCCACCAGTACCTTCTTTCTTCAACTATAAAGTAGGCTCATTGTCACAACTTGTGAATCTGCTACCTTGAAAGAATGAGTCAATTTTGCTATACCTTGCACATGGAGCTTGCTTTAGCCCGTAAAGAGCTTTTCTTCACTTGTAGACTTTGTTCTCGTTGCCATTAATTATAAAGCCTTGAGGTTGTGGAACATAAACCTCCTCTTCAAGATCACCATTTAGGAAAGTAGACTTTACGTCAAATTGATACACGAGCAAGTGCAATTGCGCAGCCAAAGCCAAAACAACTCTCACTATGTTTTAAATCGAGCAACAAGAGAAAAAGTTTCGACAAAATCTATACCTTGCTGTTGTGAATATCCTTCTTCTACAAGTCGAGCTTTGTCCTTTTGAATGCTTCCATCAGCACTGTACTTTGTTTGAAACACCCATTTGCGTCCTATTACGTTCTTTCCTTCATGTGTATCAATTAACTCGCATGTAGAATTTCTTTCAATTGCTTGAATCTCTTGAATACCATTTAGCTTGTTCTACTGCTTCTTCATAACAGAGAGGATCCGAAGCAAGCAAAGCAAATTGACAAGAAGTATTTACAATGTTAGAGTATTTGGGATTCGATTTCCTTTCCTTTGTTGATCTTGTTTTTCATTTCCTAGTCGCACCTCACTTTTTTGGGACTCATCGAGATCTCTAAATAGAGACTTCAAACTCATCCGCTATCAATGAACCATTCAACATTCATATTTTTGGCTACTAGGGAATGAGCCATTAACAACTTACTTTCTTGTTTCACTTTTTCTGTGGAATTTGCCTCATTCTGCTCATCCTTTTGCTTCGTCCCCACTCAGCTTCTTTGTGGGCATATTTCTTACAGTATAGGCATTGAATATTGTTCTTATACTAATGGAATTCACCAACTTGGTTTCTTCCTATACAACCTTCACCACAGTCTCGACTATGCAAAATTGCCTCTGCCATGTCCCCATTATGCTGAGTTTTTTTGCTTTTCCCTTTTAGGAAGACTCCCTCTTAACCTCAAATGCCTTCTATAGAACTTTCTTAGGACATGAGCTTGTCATGATCCAAAATCATATCGCAACTAAAGAAAGATAAAATAAAGCAGAAACCATCTCAACATAACATAACAATCCCAAAACCTAGAGTCATGAGTCCAAGAGCATCTAAATAGTACGGAACGGAAAATACAACAGTCTCAAAATAAGATACAAAACTATCTCATAACATCTTATACAAAGTCTGAAAGGAAACAATAAAGAGAATCCACGACTACTCGAAGTCTAAGCCTCACCAGTAAGATCTGGATGGAAGCAGAATAACTCAACTAGAGTGATCAACTACTCTGTACAGGCCCTTGTGCTCAATCTGCAGGGAGGAACAAAGTAGGAGTAAATCAAAGCAAGTATGTCATAATGAATAATCCTATCACCTGCATCAAAAGGGTTAGTACACAATACAATATGATCATGAATAATAATAAGAATAGATGGTGAACCAATTCAATAATGCAATGCATAAATGCAATGGCATCGCATGCCATGTATGAGGTGAAATCACGACAGTCGTAGGACCGATGTACACATCTATCGGGCTGAAGCTACATAGATACCGGGAACGTCGCAGACCATATACTCAAATATCTCAAAGTGTTGTAGGCCATAATCAAAAGTATCTTAAGGCGTCGCGGGCCTTATAATGAAGTGTCTTAAGGAGTCGTAGGCCATAACCAACTGTCTCAATATATATCATAATATCTCAAATGGTGTAAATATAATGAGATGCGTGCATAACAATGCAACCAGTCATATATAAGATGACACATACCAATGGAAACAATCATGTATAAAACATGTGCATATCAATGCAATCCAACCAGGAATAAGATCTGTGCATACCAATGCACCCAATGTAGTATAGGATTTGTGCATACTAATGCAACTGCTTAGGTAAGAAATATGTGCATACCAATGCATTTAGTCAATATGAGATATATATGTGCATATCAATGCAACTGATCAGGTAAGAGATATGTGCATATCAATGCATCTAGTCAAGATAGAATATGTACAATAGCCGTCACATCAAATGGGCTATACCATGTATATCTACTATTGCCACAAGGCCATCATTATCCCATATCATCCTAGCTTACTAATAACCAAGATGTCAATAAAACAAGCTCCACAAGAATCTAAATAGGCTCATAACTCTCAAATCTATTGCACTCATCATCACTTAGTCACAACATTATTCAAAAACTAATTCTTAAGTCTTATATTATCATAACGATATCCAAATTATCTCAAACCACATTATTTTATCTCAATTAATCAATAGGATTGCGATTTACTCAATATTAGACATAACCGAATCATATCCTCATAAAATTCAATCGTATCCTGTCATAGGCTCATAGTTCAATCTACATCTCACAGTTATCAAATAACATAATCAATAGCTCAAATCTAGTTTCAAAAATGTTAGCCAAACCAACCTCGATTCTAAAATCGCACTCGGACAAGCTTTTTAATCAACTCAAGCCTCCAAATGATCCTCGGATCGATCAATCACTATAACAAATAAGTGCTACGCGTCAAGAGGTGCATTTTGATACTCATAATGACATGAATTAGGCTTAGGGGCAAAATGGTCAAAATTATGGCTAAAATTCAAAGTTCTTGAATTTGAAAATCGACTCTAAAATCATGTCCTATACGAAAATGGAGTCCATGGGTGAAAATCCCATAAAGATTGAGTTCAAATTGCAGGAGAAATCACACTTTAAAGTTTGGAAAAGTCATGGTCTAAAATCCCCAATTTGTACATTCAAAATCATGAATTTTAAGTCAAAACCAAGATAAAACTCATGGAAATTGATTAATATTATGTTAGAAACACTTACCCAATGAAAATCTTAAAAAGTAATCTTTCAAATCGCCCCAAAAGCTTGACAAGTTCAAAAATGGAGTAAAAATAGTGATTCTCGGGTTATAAAATTGTTCAGGTAAAATGTACTCTGTGAACATGGTTGGGGTCCCGCGAATGTGGAAAGTAAGGGCCCAATAATGCTCTGCGAACGCAAAGCCCTTGTCCGCGAACACGAATAAGGAACAGGTGCTCCTCTGCGAAAGTGGAGCCTAGGGCACGAATGCGGAGTGTTAAATATGGGCTGCACTAGAAAGTCTACAGGTCTAACCAAAACTCGGAATAGGCACTCAAAACTCATCCGAAGTCAGAATTACATAAATTTTATATATATCCATACTAGAAACAGCGATCCGGACTCAATGAAATAATCAAAATTTGAATCCGAGGTCTCCACGATATATTTATCAATACAAGTCAAATAAACTAATTTCAAACTCAAAATACATAAACTGCCCTCGACAACTTCTAAAATTATGACATAACCATTTCTAGCGTTAGTTTCACCATTCGAAACTACTAGGCTTTTCAGAAATTCAATCTGAGCTTTCAAATGACGAATGTTGACCAAAGTCAAACTTTTATTTTGAAAACAACTAAAAATGCAACTTTGGGCCTAAAAAACCTCATTTTAACTTTGAATTCACTTTCGTAATTTCTCATAGACCAGTTTCGATGTCCCGGGACTAATGGAATCGACAGATCTTGATCTGACACTCAAAACTCAAAATGGTACAAAAACTCACTTTTTCAACAACTTAGGTTTCCAAAAATGTCAAAACTCATATTTTCAACTTTTAAAACTCAGGATTTCAGTTTCAATAATACAGATAGTTCAAAATATGCCCATTTATGAAAGGGTAAAATCATAATTTTCACACTTAAGGCAAAAAATAACCAATCAGGTCATCACATCATTCACCATTAAAAATATTGTTCATCCTTGAACATAAAGGAAAGGAAAGTACCTAAAGCCTAAAGACTGTTGGGATATCTGGCCCATATGTCAGACTCCGACTCCCAAGTAGCCTCATCTACAGAACGATGCTGCCATTGAACCTTCACAAAAGGTGTATCTTTGGATCTCAACCTGCGAACCTGCCTATCCAATATGGCTATAGACTCCTCCACATAAGACAAGTTTGAACCCAACTCAACTGAATCATAAGAGATCACATGGGACTCATCGAGAATGTACCGGCAAAGCATGGAAATATGAAAAACAGGATGAACAACTGATAATCTAGGTGGTAAGGCCAACTTATAGGCCACCTCACCAACTCTCCCCAAAATCTCAAATAGGCCAATGAATCTAGGACTGAGCTTGCCCTCCTTCCCAATCTCATCATACCCTTCATGGGTGAAACTTTCAATCATACACTGTCACCAACAGAGAACTCAAGAGGTCTAACCCTCCTATCAGCATAACTCTTTTGGAAACTCTGAGTTGTAAAAGGTCTACTCTGAATCAGTCGGACTCAGTCCATGGCATCCTGAAGAAAATCAACACCCAACACCCCAGCTGAATTAGAATAAAACTATCCGATCAGAGATCTACACCTACGGCCATACAAAGCCTCAAATGGCGCTATCTGGATGCTGGAATGGTAACTGTTGTTAAATGCAAACTCTGTCAATGGTAAGTGTTGGTCCCACTGTGCCCCAAAATCAATCACCCAGGCCCTAAGCATGTCCTCCGGCACCTGAATGGTGCGCTCAGACTAAACACTGAGGGTGAAAAGCTGAACTCAAATCCACTCTAGTACCCAAACCACGTTGTAGAGTCTGCCAAAAGTGAGAACTGAACACTAATCCTCTATCTGATTCTATAGACATTGACACCCCATGCAATCTAACAATGTCCCGGATATATAATCTAGCCAACTACTCCGCAATGTAGATAGTCTTTACCCATATAAAGTGTGCTGACTTGGTCAAATGATCAACGACCACCAAAACTGAATCAAACTTTCCCAAGGCTATGGGCAAACCCGTAACAAAGTTCATAGTCACTCTCTCCCACTTTTACTCAGGAATGGGCATCCTTTGCATCGATCCACTGGGCTTTTGGTGCTCATAATTGACCTGTTGACAATTCAAACACTTTGCCACGAATTTGGCTATGTCTTTCCTCATGCCAAACCACCAATAATATTGTTTTAGATCATGATACATCTTAGCCACACCCAGATGGATAGAATATCTAGCACAATGGGCGTCTTCCAATATAAATCTCACCCAATCCCCATCCTTAGGCACACAAACTCTACCATTTATCCTCAACATGCCATCAGAATCGATAAATCAGATCAAGCAAGGAAGACCTAGCCTCACCAAAGGCTAATATACTCTGAGGAGGAGAAATATCTAACTAAACCATATTTTTGGCGAGCGACTGAACCTCCAAAGCTTAGGGCCTCCCTCAGCCCATAAGAATGCCAAACTCCCAATACTAGTAGCTTTTCGGCTCAAAGCATCTGCCACCACATTGACCTTCTCGAGGTGATATAGAATAGAGATATCATAATGCTTAAGCAACTCCAACCACCTACACTGTCTCATGTTCAAATTAGGCTGAGAGAAGATGTATTTGAGACCCCGGTGATTGGTAAAGATCTCACAATGCACCCCATAAAGATAATGTCGCCACAACTTCAACACAAACACAACTGTTGCCAACTCCAAGTCATGGGCAGGGTCGTTTCACTTATGCACCTTCAACTATCTAGAAGCATAGCCTATCACCTTCCGCATTTGCATCAATACACCACCCAAACCCTGGTAAGAAGCATCACAATACAGTACAAATGACACTCCCTCCTTGGGCAGGGTAAGAATGGACGGTGAAGTTAATAAATCCTTGAGCTTTTGAAAGCCCGCCTCACAATCATCTGACCACCAAAATGCCATAACCTTCTGAGTCAATCTAGTCAACCGGGCGGCTATAGAGGAAAATCCCTAAACAAAACATGGATAATACCCTGCCAAACCAAGGAAGCTCCGAATCTCAGCCATAGAAATGGGCCTACCCACTCACAACCACTGCTATCTTAGCCAGATCAACCATAATACCCTCTTTTGACATGACATGGCCAATAAATGCAATAGACTCAAGCCAAAACTCACATTTTGAGAACTTTGCGTACAATTTTTCTTCCCTCAATCTCTGAAGTACGGTTCTTAAGTGTTGAACATGCTTGGCCTCACTCTTGGAATAAACCAAGATATCATTTATGAACCCAACCACAGAGATGTCTAGATAGGGCTTCAACACTCTGTTAATCAACTCCATAGATGCAGATGGGGCATTAGTCAACCTGAAGGACATAACCACGAACTCATAATGCCCATAATGGGTCCTAAATGCTATCTTCGGGATATCAAGACTCTCAATGCCATGACTAAAAAATAGACGTGATGGCACTCATCTTATCCCACCAAGACAAGTTAGCAAAAAATCCAATTGTAACAATAGAAATGCGGAAGGATAGTAAAAACAAAGTTTAACTATGGGTGTAAGTCAGCTTAATTAAAAATTCCCCCAAAATTTGGTTGTCACGTATACAAGCCTCTAATGTGTTGCAATAGATTTGAAAGAAAATACAAGTCTCAAAATGATATTATCTCTAAAATAGAACAAAATGTGAATAGGAGTGAGAAGTCTGCTGGGATGGCAAACAACTACCTCATACAATCTCCACAAGAAGCCTCGAGCAAGGAAGAATAGAGGGTATCTCGAAGATCTAGGCTCGTGACCTATAAAAATATAGTAACAAGGGGTAAGTACTAAACCCACGACACCCAGCAAGTGAACTACTAAACACAAAATCAAGTAATATAGAATACGAGAATTCCTAACACTCCAATCGAACCTCCACAACTACAACCTGCATAAAAACTAGCCCTGCCTAATAGTCCATAATTTACATATCGCATAGCTTAATAATATCACACTAATGATTATAGATCAACAACACAAGAGATCAAATACATCCATCATAAGTTTCACAAAGCGACACTCATAAGTTAATAAATGATAAAGATGTGTGGTGCAATGCAATCCAATAATGTCTAGTATAATAATGCATAGTGATACACACCCGCTGTCTCTCAGTCTGGGACCCATGGGAGGCATTTAGTCCATGCATCCATCGCGGTGTGTGATACAACCCTCGAATCATAGTATCTACCACCGTGTGCGACATGACCCTCGAATTATAGTCTCTATCACGGTGTGCAACACATCCCTCGAATTATTGTATTTGTCGAGGTGTGCAACACGTCCCTCGAGATGGACCATCTTTATTAATTATTATTCTTTCTCAGTTCACGTAATACTTGTCACAAAATCAATGCAATAGATATGTTTACACAATAATGGGGAGATGATCAAATTTTAATAAAATGAAAATTCACAACAACATAGTCTTAAAATAACATCAACATTAACTCAATAACCCTTCAAAATCACTCTGAACACATCATATAAGGAAGCACGAGATTCTATATATTTAATAAAAGTTAAGAAATTCACTTGCCTTAGCCAAAGTGACGATCAGTCAAGTACTTGAGCCTTGTCCTTTCGAATAGAATCTGTAGCACCACGATCTAATCAAATAATTATCATCATAAGGTTTTGAAATTGACAACATCTAAACTACTATATGTCTAGGTTAGATCCAAAACTCATCTAAATCTATAATTAAATACCAAAATTTCAAGTCTAGGGTTAAGTCTTAATTCCTTCGAATAATATAAATCTAATAGTGTACCTATAATACAAACCTTCAATATCCACGAAGGAAAACAAACCATAGCAAATATATATGTATGTTCACTAGTTACCTGGTATACTTAATCAACATGAGCAAGTATATTTCAATACTAATTAAATCTAATACTTGTTTTTTACTACACCTTTTGCCCAGAAAATCCATAGTGAAGTTGAGGTACTGCCACACGTGTAGCAATACCACTCAACGAGCTAATCCTTCTTCCCTTACCATAGCATAATACTTTCTTTATTTTATCATAAGAACAATGAAAAATTTACATATACGCAACAATCTATTTTATTCCAGTGATTAAATTAAAATTACCCGTAATTGCTACCGCCACCCACAACAAAACTACAAGAATATACACCCAACCTTTACAAGTTTCGAGTTAAAGAGACCCATTTATACAATTATTGTTGGAAAAGAGAATTGTTATCACGTCATATAACCAATTCCACTTCTACTTTGTCCCCTTTCTAAATCCATTATACACTTGCAATAACTAACACTTTAGGATCATGCAATATTTAATGATATATATAAGTTTTCATACCTTTCCATATCATTGGAGAGAATGAGAACCTCACCCGAATGTAGTGGCAGCGTCCCTCGACGTTACTTAGGTACGTTTCTCCTCTTCTCTTTTTCTTTGTTTTCTAATTCAACCAATTTATAAAAATTATATCTTACACTATTTTATTCTAAAATATGTGCACCAATTGGTATAGGATATTAACTAATTTAACATTTAGCCCACTAATTAAATCAATTATCTAGATTTATCCATAACTTTAAAAATCATAGTTATTGAATAGTTCAAAATATCCATTTAAAATTTATGAGAAGGATATTTTAGGAAAACAAGAGAACTAATTCTCAAAATGGCCTAACGGGTCATTACACCCAAACTCTCAACTAAGATAGCCGGACCTCAAATCAATCTTAGAGAATACCGAGGCACCCTGCAACTGATCAAAAAGATCATCAATGCGAGGCAAGGGATATTTGTTCTTGATGGTCACTTTGTTAAGCTGACGATAGTCAACACACATACGCATAGTGACATCCTTCTTCTTTACAAATAATACAGGAGCACCCTAGGGGAGATACACTAGGACGAATAAATCCCTTCTTCAACAAATCTTCCAATTGTTCCTTCAACTTCTTCAATTAAGTCAGGGTCATCCGATAAGGAGCAATAGATATATCAATAGCAAAGTCATTATCATAGTCTGGAGGAATACCTAGTAAATCAGTCGGTAATACATCCATAAACTCTCTAGCAACCTTGGTAGTCTCCCATGATGGGATCTCCTGAGAACAGGCCCGAACATGAGCCAAATAAGCTAAGCATCCCTTCTCTATAAATCGACAAACATACATATATGAAATAACACCCTTAGGATAGGAGCTAGGTGCTCCAGTCCATACCAACTAAGGCAAGTCGGGGCAAGATAAGGTCACAATCTTCACATGATAGTCAAGAATTGCATGATAAGGTGACAACAAATCCATGCCTAATATCACATCGAAGTCAACCATATCCAACCAGATCAAGTCAGCAACAATATCTCTCCCCATAAAAGTCACAACACAATCCCAATACACCTGATTTACCACTAATGATTCACCTATGGGGGTGGAAACACAAATAGGCTCGGCAAGCATCTCACATAAAAAATATCGATATTAGAAATGAAATAGGTTGACACATATGAATAAGTAGAGCCTGGATCAAATAAAACTGAAGTTGAACGGTTGCATACTATGAACATACCTGTGATAACTGCATTAGAGGCCTCTACTTTAGCTCTATCTGGAACAACATAATAAAATCTACGACCACCACTAGTTTGTGGTCGACCATGAGTACCACCTCTAAGTATACCATGGCTCTCTCTAGTACCACCACACATAGCCTAAGGTGTGTCCCTAGGTGCCGGTGCTGGAGCTAGACGAGCTGGCTGTGAACCGGAGGTCTGACTAGGAGGTACCCGATGAGGACAATGATGAGCCAAGTGCCCAATCACATCACAATGATAACAAGTTCTGGTCTCTTGTCTCTGAGATGGCTTCCCGAAAAAGCCACCAAGCTTGGGTGCACTACCCACCTGAGTAGATCAGGATCTATCAACATTATGAGATGTCAGGAGAGCTACTTGAACTGCCCGACCTTGATGGCCCTGCCTTTGAAACTCTCGATCCTGTGGCTGGTACCCACTAAACTATCTACGTCGATAGAACCTTTTCCCTCCACCCTATTGGTCCTACCTGATGCGCTCTATCAAGCGAGCATGATCCACCACACTCCAAAATGATCCTCCAGCTAGAACCATGGAAGTATTGGCCTCCTGAAGATACTTTGACAATCCCTTGGCAAATAGCTGAATCCTCTCGAACTCAGTAAGAATGCTGGACAATGCATATTTGAATAATACATGAAATCTAGCCTCATAGTCAAAGATGGACATAGAACCCTGTTGAAGCCTATCAAACTCATCTTATCAGCTATCTCGGAGGCTATATGGCATGAACCTCTCCAAATATATCTGAGTGAACTACTCCCAAGTCATAACTGGAGATCCTACCGGTCTACGAGCCATAACTGACCTCCACCACTCCTTAGGTAGGCCGATAAACTAGTAAGAGGTATAAGCAACTCCATGCAACTCTAGAATAGCCAGGTTACATAATTAGTCCCGGCACTCTGATAAGAGGTCGTAGGCTCTATCATCAGGGGAGCCATTGAATTGCGAAGGAGCCAACCGTACAAATCTCTCAAGTTTTTCTGCTCAGTTGAGGACATAGATAGGCAGGCAGAAGATGGTAACACTATAAATAAGGGTGGTGCAATAGATGGAGTGATAGCCAAACTCTAAAACTGGGAACAAGAACTCGGTCGAGATGTTTAAGGCAAAATCATAGTAGTCATAGTGGGATTCGCTGGGGCTGAAAAAGGATCCACATGAATCATAGCTGGCTCAGACGGAGCTATAGAAGGACCAACTGGTGCTGCAGAAACCGATGTACCAATAATAGCTAGGGCCGGAGGTGCTCCCTCCAATCTATCCAATACGCTCAAGAGTAACTCCTGAACAGAGGGTGCAACATCTGGAGCTGAGGATGGTGGAATAGGGTTTGTAGGCCCCTCTAACTCATAAGCAGGCTCTAGAGAAGCCGATCTAGTCTTCCTTTGGGGTGGAGCTTCCCCTCTAACATATCCTCGGCCCCTAGCCCTGTCTTGACTCTACCTCGAACTCGAGTAAGGGCCACATCAGCAACCTCAGACAATATTACTGATGGACGAGACCTAGTAATCGACATCTGTGCAAAAGGAGTAGATTAGACACTTTCAATATGGGTAATACAAAGAAATATATGAATAGTAGCAATATGTGAAAGTCTTTCCTATCAAGTGCCTCGTAGCCTCCCGAAGATGGGTGTGGACGTCTACACACCAATCCATGAGACTCTACTAGACACCCTACTCTTGACTCATGAGCACAACGAACCTATAGCTTTGATACCAAACTTGTCATGATCCAAAATCGGATTGCAACTAAAGAAAGATAACATAAAGCGAAAACTATCTCAATATAACATAATAATTCCAAAACCTGGAGTCATGAGTTCAAGAGCATCTAAATAGTACAAAAGGGTAAATATAGTAGTCTCAAAATACAAAACCGTCTCATAACTTTTGATACAAAGTCTGCAAGGAAGCAATAAAGGGAATCCCAAGGATCCACAGTGACTCGAAGATTGAGCCTCGCCGATAAAATCTAGATAGAAGTAGAATAGCTCAACTAGAGTGATCAACTACTCTATATAGGCCCTTATGCTCGATCTGCAGGGAGGAACAAAGTAGAGTAAGTACACTGAAATATACCCAGTAGGTTCAACCAACTGGGTAAGAGAAATCGAAGCAAGTATGTAATAACGAAGAATCCTATCACCTGCATCAAAAGGGTTAGTACATAATACAATATGATCAGGAATAATAATAAGTACAGATGGTGAACCAATTCAATAATACAATGCAAAACTATGCATAAATGTGATGGCGTCTAAGGCTATGTATGAGGTCAAATCATGATCGTCGTGGGACTGATGTACACATCTCTCGAGCCAAAGCTACAATATAGAACCCAAGGGCATCGCAGGCCATGTACTCAAATATCTCAAGACATTTTAATCCATAATCAAGAGTATCTTGAGGCATCGTAAGCCTCATAATGAAGTGTCTCAAGGCATCGAAGGCCATAACCAACTACTCAATATATATCATAATATGTCAAATTGACGAGATGTGTGCATAACGATGAAATCAGTCATGTATAAGATGTGTGCATACCAATGCAAACAATCATGTATAAAATGTGTGCATATCAATCCAACCCAACTAGGATTAAGATCTATGCATACCAATGCACCCACTAAAGTATAGGATTCGTACATACCAATGCAACTACTCAAGTAAGAAATATGTGCATACCAATGCATTTAGTCAATATAACATATGTGCATACCAATACAACTGGTCAGGTATGAGATATAACATATGTGCATACCAATACAACTGGTCAGGTATGAGATATGTGCATATCAATGCATCTAGTCAAGATAGAATATGTACGATAGCTATCACATCAAACGGGCTATACCGTGCATATCTACTATTACCATAAAGCCATCATTATCCCATATCATCACTAGCTTACTAATAACCAAGATGTCAATAAAATAAGCTCCACAAGAATCCTAAATGGGCTCATAACTCTCAAATCTATTACACTCTTCATCAATTAGTCACAATATTATCCAAAAACTATCTCAAGTCTCATATTATCATAATGATATTCAAATTATGTCAAATCAGATTATTTCATTTCAATTAATCAATAGGATCTTCATTTACTCAATATTTGAACATAACCAAAATCATATTCTCCTCAAATTCAATCATATCCTATCGTAGGCTCATATTTCAATCTATATCTCACAATCATCACATAGCATACTTAATATCTCAAATCAAGTCCTAAAAAGGTTAGGCGAACCTACCTCGATGCTGAAATAACACTCGGACAAGCTTTCAATCATCTCAAGCCTCTAAATGATTCTTGGATTGATCAATCACTATCAAAAATAGGTACTACGCGTCAAAAAGTGCATTTTGATACCTATATTTGCATGAACTAGGATTAGGGATAAATTTTTCAAAAGTAGGGCTAATATTCAAAGTTCTTAAATCTAAAAATTGACTGTAAAATCATGCCCTACACAAAAAATGGAGTCCATTGGTGAAAATTCCATAAAGATCGAGTTCAAATTGAAGGAGGAATCATACTTCAAAGTTTGGTCATACTTCAAAGTTTGGAAAAGTCATGATCTAAAATCCCCAATTTGTACATTCAAAATCATGAAATTTAAGTCAAACCAAAGATAAAACTCATGAAAAATTGATTAATATTATGTTAGAAACACTTACCCAATGAAAACCTTCGAAAATCTTCTTTCAAAATCGCCCCAAAAGCTTGACAAGTTCAAAAATGGAGTAAAAATGGTGATTCTCAAGTTTTAAAACTGTTTAGGTAAAATGTACTCCACGAACGCGGGTGGGGTCCAACAATGTCTCGCGAATGCGGAGGGTAAGGTCCAACAATGCTCCGCGAACGCGGATAAGAAACATGTGCTTCTCCACAAATGCAGAGTGTTAATATGGGTTGCATTGGAAAATCTGTACCAGCTAAACACAGGTCTAACCAAAACTTGGAATAGGCACTTGGAACTTATTCGAAATCAGAATTACATAAACTTTATATGTACCCATACTAGAAACAACGATCCGAATTCAAAAATAATTAGAATTTAATTCTAAGGTCTACACGACACATTTTACCAATGCAAGTCAAATAAACTAGTTTTAAAACTCAAAATACCTAAACTGCCCTCGGCAACTCCAAACATTATGACGAAACCATTTCTAGCGTTAGTTTCACCACATGAAACTATTGGAACTGTCAGAATTTTGATCCTAACTTCCTAACTCCGAATGTTGACCAGAGTCAAACCTTGGTTCCAAAACTTTGGGCCTAAAAAACTCATTTTAACTCCAAATTCAGTTCTATAACTTCTCATAGACCATTTTGACATTCTGAAACTAATGGGAATCAATGCCTCTCACATTCGACACCAAAAATAGAATGATACAAAAACTCACTTTTTCAACAACTAAGGCTTCCAAAAATGCCAAAACTCATTTTTCAACTTTTAAAACTCGGGATTATAGTTCCAATAATACAAATAGTTTAAAATTGGCCCAAAGTAACTTAAGAAAGAGTACAACTATAACTTTCATAGATAAGGCCAAAAATGACCAACCAGGTCATTATAGAGCTAACAAGGAACTCATTAATTCATCAAAAGAATAGGTAGATAGGTCCTTAGATTCCTCAATTATAGTAACAACATGCTCAAATTTGGTGGTTTAACTTCTCAAAACTTTAGATACAACAATCTAATTATCAATCTTTTACCATAAGACCTCATCCTATTAATAATAGCATATGTTCTAGACAAGTATCCTTGCACAAATTCACTTTCATTCATGAATAATGTTTCAAAATCACATTAGTGGGTTTGTAATTTGATAGTAATTACCTTATCATCACCAAGGTTCTCTTGTTTTAATATCTCCCATGCTTGTTCGGAAGTCTCAGTTGTTGAGATACGAGGAAAACTTTCATCATCAAGAGCTTGGTGTATCATGAACAAAGCTTTTAAATCTCTCTTCTGATGTTCTCTCAGGTGGTTTGCGTTACCTTCTAGAATTCCAGTATTAATTATATCTCATAGTTCTAGAGACTTGAAAGAAGTCTTCTTTTTAAGACTCCAAAATTGATAATTTTCCCTACTAAAATTGGAATTGGGGGATGCGACGAAGCTGCTGTCCCATTTCCTACCATGGAAATTTTCCGATTTCTCTCTAAAACAAATCTCACACTATTTCATTATTTTTTCTCTCTTACTTTGCCAATCCTTGCTTGAGGAAGGATGGATCTCGAACTTGGAGTTATGCTCTGATACCAAGAATATTAGGAAAGAAGAGAAGCAACTACTCATATCAGATTTTTAAGAAATAGAGAGAAACTTTTTCTTTTTTATTGCTTTCAGAAAACAATGATACAAGACTTTAAATAGTACTTGAAAAGCAAAAAATCTAGAGAAAAATAGGGTATTAGTTTAATACTAACCCATGTCCAGCTAACTGACTAATATAAACTAACTAGGACTCCTAAAGCTGCTAAACTAGAAACGTAAAAGACTCCTAAACTAATGACACTAACTGTTGAATCATTCAACTAACATAACACCCCTCATATTTTTAGGCCTAGAAAACTGAAGCACAAAACATTTACCGATGGTCAAAACTTACGAGCCAGTCTACAGCCCGTAAAAGGGTCCACAGGTCATAGGTGGTATCGTGGAAAGTGTCCAGCAAAAATAGAAAATTGAAGGATTTCAGAAGTTAACTTACAAATTAGCAGATGAGCCTGTATGTTTGCCCACGGCCCATCAGTAAGTCTCGTAGGTAAAGGCCCTGAGGAACCAAAATTTGTCCAAGCCTAGGGCCCTCCTACAAAGTGTTCCACGGCTCATATGTTTCTCTACAAGCCGTACTGCATGTTCGTGGATTAGAAGCCACAGTTCCAATAGCTCCACTTTTGTGACACCCTAATCTATGAGTCTAGCTACGAGCCAAAAGTCTATCCACGACCCGTAAGTGGGGTTTCATGGATGACTCTGGTAGTTTTTAATGAAGAATGATTTTGACTTTTCCGATCCACCTAAGTCCTAAACTGCGTCATCTTGACTACCCTAACTATCCTAACCGACCTAGCTCCTATCAATTCCTATTCCTAACTCATTTAATGCTTTTCAATTCCCAAAATTCTCTCAAGGGTTTTCAGTGATTCTCTCTCTAAGTCAAGGGTTCCATTGAAGCTAAAGCTTGAAGGTTGGACTAAGGATTTCTAGATTTTCTTCTCCGATCCTAAGGATTCTACTTGAGATATGTAGGGCTTCATTCATTGATTAATTTTATCCATGAAGTCCAATCCAAAACCCTAATTTTTTTTATCAAAATTCATGATGATTTCTTATGGACTTTTTCACCATGACTCCTAATGTATGGATTGTAATTCCTATATGATGATTATGATTAATTAAGCATGAATTATGATGAATTTCATGATGTCTATGACTTTCAAGCTAAAGTATGTGATTTCAAAGTATAAATGATTAGGGTTTAATGGTTTGATGTGGGTTCCTTGTTAATGATTTAATTTGATTTTAATTATATATTTTCTCTATGAATCCTACTCAATTTACATGATTTTGATTCAAATATCCATAGACCCACACTTATCCCTAGTATCTTATGATAAAGTTATGGATTTCTATGTCTATGATCTTAAGTATGAAAAACATATTTTAAATGATGATGATGATGACGACGTTATGAAAGCTATGATGATGCTACGATAAAAAGGATGATGGATGCCCTAATGTTATGATGATAATAAGGTGAGAACATCTACCCACATTATGATGAAAGCGAAGTAAATGGGTTATTCCTATGACACAATGTTTCATAAAAGACTACGATGAAAGCTATAAAAGTATTATCGAGTGGACTTGTGTGAGGGGGACTATCCACATTATAATGAAAGTGAAGTAGATGCATGATTTATGTATTCGGTGAGATATGACTTAGCACCGAGTGGACTTTGTGAGGGGGTCTATCTCCAAGGGTCCTTGTGTAAACCTTAAGTCCCATAACTATGTGTCACTATTAATATGATGTTCATATTTTATGCTTTAAAATTGTGCTATTGGATCCAATTAGCTTATACGATGGACAATCACCATGTTAGGATAGAGCCTAAAAGGATGTGTTCGAATATTGGGTTCTCACCATACTATGATAGAGCCTATAGGGTGAGGACCGATTTTACCTTGGCAAAGTGAACTCCTTTTAGCTCGATGTAGAGTGAATATCAAGATTTCGTGTAATAGTCCATATGGTCTTATGAATGTCGGTTATGGTCTTATTCCCATATATGTATATTAAGGTTATAAATGAAATTATGATGCTTCTTCTCATGATTTTTAAAGGGCATGCTCATGCATATCATGTCCTTATCCTTTGTTTATAATTATGCATATTGATATTATTGTGATGTCCTTTGATTCATGGCATACCTATACACTTAGTATATTTCATGTGCTAATGCATACTTTTTTGCTTACATGATCTAACCATGTAAGGGCGGAAGACGAGGAGATTATTCTATATTGACGCTAGTACTCAGATTTCTAAGCTTGAAGACCTGTTGGTGAGTTCCCATGCTTCGAGAACAAGCCCTATGTTGTTTATTTTATGTTGAGATTTATCACCTATTTTTGATGTATATCTTAAGGGTGAGCAAGTGAACTTTTGTGCTAGACCCCGCCAAGATATATGATGTAGAGGGATGAATTGGACAAATGAATATGATGTATTTTTGTACTCAAGCTTATATACCTTTCCGCTTGCTTAATTTATTGTATATGCTTATTTTACCCTATGAATGCTTACGATATGAACACGAGGCTTGGGATAGATGTCTTTGGGTGTCACATTCGTTATTTCACGACTAGGCCCTAGATTTGGGTCGTGGCAAAAGTGGTATTAGAGCACAAGGTTTGAAAGCATCCCAGGGAGTCCAACATGCCGCATCAAACAGAGCCTTATTCATTAGTGTGAAGCACACCATATCCATGAATAGGAGGCTACGAGATGTCTTAGGAAAATTTTGCTTCTTTTAAAGTCTCTGTCATGCCTTTGAAGCTTCTGTATCCTAACGTTTGTCCCTTGGTGTGTTCAGAAATGGCCCCAAGATGTGCTCCATTGCCAAGGGGAAATGATGCTATCATGGACCAAGCTCCTCAATCTCCCCAAGTCCCTCAAACAAACCAAGTGTCTAATGATGAGTTCAGAGCCGCGATCACTATGTTAGCACAAGCTATTGCCTCCCTAAAGACCCATACTCCCGCCTCAAGGATAAGAGATTTTGCTAGGATGAATCCCCCAGAGTTTCATGATTCAAAGGTGGATGAGGACCTTCAAGAGTTCATTGATGAGATGTATAAAGTGGTGGAAATTATGGAAGTGTCTTCTGAAAAGAAGGCTGAAGTAGTGGCTTATCAACCTAAAGGGGTGGCTCAAGCTTGGTTCACTCAATGGAAGTCCAAGAGAGTTGAAGAAGGTGTCATTGATTGGGAGATGTTTAAGGCCACTTTTCTTGATTGTTTCTTCCCTCTTGAGCTAAGGGATGCTAAGGTGATGCAGTTCATAAACCTAAAGCAAGGGGGAATGAGTGTGAGAGAGTATGCCCTCAAGTTCACTAAGTTGTCCAAATTTGCTCTGTCTTTGGTGGCTGGCTCTAGGGCCCGTATGAATAAGTTCATTTTGGGTGTGTCCGAACTTGGTAAATATGGAATGCAAAGCCATCATGATCATTAAGGAAATAGATGTCTCTAGATGCATGACATATGTCGAACAAGTGGAGAGTGAGAAGTTGCAAGATATGAGATCAAGGGAGTCCAAGAGGACTCCATAGAATGGTGGGTTCTCCCAGGAAAAGTCTGGTGGTTGCCAATTCCAACAAGGCCTAGGGTTTTCAAAAGGTTCTCCTTAATGGTTTAACAAAGGGAAGGGGGCCAATCTTAAAGCTCAAGGTGATGTTGCGAAAGGTGGTGTTGTTTCTCCTAGGTGTCCCAAGTGTGAGAGGAACCATGTTGGAGAATGTTTGAGAGGCTTTGGTGCATGCCTTAGTTATGGAAAGATGGGACACAAGATTTCCAAGTGTCCTTATATGGCTAATAAGAGTAAGGAAGGGCATCTCCAAGGTCAAATGGCTCAAAAAGGGCAGTGCAACAAGGTGCCCAAGCTCAAGGTGGTGGTCCACGTGGTAATTGATACTATGTTTTTCATGCTAGACAAGAAGTTGATGAGGCTCCCGATATGGTTACCGGTATGTTAAAAGTCTTTAATCATGATGTATATACTTTGCTTGACCCCAGTGCCAATATGTCTTTTGTTACTT
The DNA here is from genome assembly GCA_029948455.1 of Solanum rostratum. Classification (NCBI taxonomy): domain Eukaryota; kingdom Viridiplantae; phylum Streptophyta; class Magnoliopsida; order Solanales; family Solanaceae; genus Solanum; species Solanum rostratum. The sequence goes on from CM057049.1 coordinate 26,401,166, forward strand.
CTTATGTTTCCATAAAGTTTGATATGTCTTTGAAAGTTTTGCTAGAACCTTATACAGTCTATACTCCTATTAGTAAGTCAATCCTAGCCAAGAAGTCTATAAAAGCTTCCCCATGTGATCTAGTTGAGCTTGATATGACCAATTCCGATGTTATCCTTGGTATGGATTAGTTACATGAATCCTATGCTTCTATTGATTGTAGAACTTGTAAGGTCATATTCCAAGTTCCGAAGGGAACCAATTCGGTGTTTAAAGGAAAATTTGTCTCTTACATGAAAGCTATGAAAATGATCTCCAAAGGTTGTCTACATCATTTTGTCTGAATCATGGATATTGAATCTCATATTCCTTCTCTTGATTCAGCCCCTATCGTAAATTAGTTCCACGATATCTTTCCTGATGATCTGCCTGGTATTCCTCTTGTAAGGAAAATTGATTTTGGTATTGATCTTTTTCCCAACACTCAACCTATTTCTATCCCTCCATAGCGAATGGCCCCCGGCGAAATTGAAAGAACTAAAGGAATAATTAAAGGATTTTCTTGATAACGGATTCATAAGGCCTAGTGTGTCACCATGGGGTGCTCTTGTATTGTTTTTAAGGAAGAAGGATGGTACACTTTGGATGTGTGTGGATTATCGACAATTAAATAAAGTAACCATAAAAAACAAGTACCCACTTCCAAGGATTGATGACCTCTTTGATCAACTACAAGGTGAAAGCTAATTTTCTAAGATTGATCTCTGGACTGAGTATCACAAACTGAGGGTGAAGAAAGATGACATTCCAAAGACGGTATTTAGAACTCGGTATGGTCATTTTAAATTCTTGATTATGTCATTTGGACTAACAAATGCCCCTGCTGCTTTTATGTATTTGATGAACATGATCTTCAAACTGTATTTGGATATGTTCGTGGTAATGTTCATAGATGATATATTGGTGTATTCTTGGGATGTGAAAGAGCATGAAGATCATTTGAGGATTGTGTTGCAAATATTAAGAGGAAGACAACTCTTCGCCAAGTTTAGCAAGTGTGAATTTTAGCTAGGAGAGGTGGCCTTCCTTGGTCTCATTATTTCGGGTGATGGTATTAGAGTTGATCCAAAGAGGACATAAGATATGAAGAATTGACCTAGACCATTATCCCCATTTGATATTAGAAGTATTTTGGGTTTGTCGAAGGATTGTCCTCCATTTTTCTCCTTTGACAAAGTTAAACCCAAAAGAAGGCAACATTCTAATGGTCCAATGAATGTGAAAAGAGCTTCCAAATTTTGAAGGATCGTCTTACTTCAACTCCTGTTTTGACATTTCCCCGAAGGTTCGGATGGTTTTGTTGTATATTGTGATGCCTCACATATAGGCTTGGGTTGTGTGTTGATGCAACATGGAAAGGTCATTGCCTATGCTTCAAGGCATTGAAGGTGCATGAAAAGAACTATTTGGCACATGATTTTGAGTTGTTGGCTGTTGTATTTGTGTTAAAGATTTAGCGACATTATCTTTATGGAGTACATGTTGATATATTCATCGACCACGAGTTTGCAACATGTGTCTAGCCAAAGGAATTTCAACCTAAGACAAAGAAGATGGTTAGAACTTTTGAAAGATTATGACATGAGCGTGATGTCTTACCCTGGTAAGGCTAATATTGTGGACAATGCATTGAATAGAGTGTCTATGGGTAGCATGATACATGTTGATTGTGGAAATAAAGAATTGGTCAAGGAATTGCACCATTTGGCCTATTTAGGTATAAGGTTGAATAGTCTTAGTGATGGTGGTGTATTAGTACCTAATGGGGTAGAATCATCTCTGATGGAAGAAATTAAGGCAAAGCAATATATGGATCCTACTTTAGTATAATCAAAAAAGTTAGTGGTTGATAAAAAGGTAGAAGTCTTCTAAAAAGGGGGGATGGAGTATTGCGACATCAAGGGCGATTGTGTGTCCCCGACGTAAATGGACTAAGGAGAAGATACTTGATGAAGCCCATAACGCCAAGCATTCTATTCATCTGGGATCCACAAAAATGTATAGAGATTTGAGAGAAGTATATTGGTGGAATCACATGAAGAGACACATTGCAAGGTATGCGATGATATGTGCAAATTGTCAACAACTAAAGGTGAAACATCAAAGACCGGGTGGTTTGACTCAAGATTGGGAAATAGTGAATATGGATTTCATTACGGGGTTGCCAAGGACTAGAAAGCAATTTGACTCAATATGAGTATTTGTGGATAGAATGATGAAAATAACCCACTTTTTGCAGGTAAAGACTTCTTATGATACCGAGGATTATGCTAAGGTTTGTATCCAAGAGTTGGTAAAGTTACATGGGGTACCGTTGTCCATTATATTAGATAGAGGTGCTTAATTTACTTCCCATTTTCAGAAGTCATTCCAAAAAGGCCTTGGTATGAAGGTGAAGCTAAGTACCATGTTTCACCTCAAACGGATGGACAAGCCAAATGGATAATACAAGCCCTGGAGGATATGTTGAGGGCTTGTGCGCTTGATTTCAAATGAAGTTGGGATGATCACTTACCTCTTATTGAATTTGCATATAAAAATAGTTTTCATTCGAGTATCAGCATGGCTCCATTTGAAGTATTGTATGGTAGGTAGTGTAAATCACTGATAGGATGGTTTGATATTGGAGAAATGTCCTCAATTAGACCAGATTTGGTGCTTGATACTATGGAGAAGGTGAAAGACATAAAGAAAGGTTGAAGGCTATCCAAAGTCTCCAAAAGTCATATGCCAATGTGAGAAGGAGAAAACTAACATTTAACAAGGGTGATTGGGTGTATTTAAAAGTCTTTCAAATGAAAGGAGTAATGCATTTTGGTTAAAGGCAAACTGAGTCCTAAATATGTGGGACTTTATGAGATAGTGAAGAAAGTTGGGAAGGTGGCTTATGAATTGAATTTTCCTAGGGAATCAGCTAAGATTCATCCAGTGTTTCATGTTTCGATGCTATGGAAATGCTTGAGTGATCCTAATTCTGTTGTTCTATTAAAGGATGTGTCTATTGAGGAAGATTTGACTTGTGAAGAAGTACCGGTTGAGATTTTGGACCGGCAAGTAAAGAAATTGAGAAATAAAGAGGTTGCATCTGTCAAAGTATTATGAAAAATTTCACAAGGTGAAAGTGGTACTTGGGAGGCTGAAGAGGATATGATGAAATGATACCCTTATCTTTTTCCTTCTACTCAAGCCTAAGGAATTTAATACAATCCATTCCTTCAAAATTCTCATAAATACGAATCTCTTGCTAAGTTGCATCCTTGCATGATCCTGAAACTATTTTTGAATGATGTTTGATGCATAAGTTTGATGATTCTATCAAAATGATGATTAAGTTCCATTTTTGCATTTATGTTGTGATGATAATTATGTTTCTACTCTATTCAAGCATAATTCTATCTCATTCGAGGAAAAATGATCCTAAGGGGGAGATAATGTAACATCACTCATGTTTTTAGGCTTGGAAAATTGAAGCACAGAAAATTTATTGATGGTCAGAACTTTTGAGCCAGTCTATGGCGGTCCACAGGTCGTAGGTGGTACCGTGGAAAGTGCCAAGTGAAAATGAAAAATTAAAGGATTTTTGGAAGTTAACTTACAAATTAGAAGACGAGCCTGTATGTTTGCCCATGGCCCATAAGTAGGTCTCGTAGGTGGAGGCCCTGAGGAAACAATATTTGTCCAAGTTTGGGGCCCTCCTACAAAGGGTTCCACGACCCGGATGTTTTTCTACGAACCGTACTAATGTTCGTGGATTAGAAGCCATAGTTTCAGTAGCTCAACATTTGTGACACTCTGATTTACGAGTTAAGTAACGAGCCATAAGCCTATCCACAACCCCTAAGTGGGGTTTCGTGATGGCTCCAACAGTTTTTCATGAAAGGTGTTTTTGACCTTTTCAATCCACCTAAGTCCTAAAGTACATCGTTTTGACTACTCTAACTACCCTAACTGACTAACTCCTACAAATTCCTATTCCTAACTCATTTAAGGCTTTTCAATTCCCAAAATTCTCTCAAGGATTTTCAATAATTCTCTCTCTAAGTCAAAGGTTCCATTGAAGCTAAAGCTTGAAGGTTGGACTAAGGATTTCCAGATTTTCTTCCCCAATTCTAAGGATTCTACTTGAGGTATGTAGAGATTCATTCATAGATTAGTTTCATCCATGAAGCCCAATCCGAAACCCTCTTTTTTATTAAAATTCATGGTGATTTCTTATGGGCTTTTAAGCCATGACTCTTAATGCTTGGACTATGATTCTTATGAAAATTATGATTAATTAAGCATGAATTATGATGAATTTCATGATGTATATGATTTTTAAGCTAAAGTATGTAATTCAGAGTATACATGATTAGGGCTTAATATTCAATTTGATATTAATTGCATGTTTTCTCTATGAATCCTATTCAATTACATGATTTTGAGTCAAATGTCTATAGACCCACACTTAGCCCTAGTCTCTTATGATAAAGCTATGAATTTCTATGTCTATGATCTTAAGTATGAAAAACATGTTTTAAATGATGATGGTAATGATGTTATGAAAGCTATGATGATGCTATGATAAAGAGGGTGATAGATACCCTAATGTTATGATGATGATAAGGTAGGAATATCTACCCACATTATGATGAAAGCGAAGTAGATGGACCATGTCTATGACACGATGTTTATTGAAAGACTATGATGATTAGTTTGAAAGCTATGGAAGTAGGATTTTAATGAAGAATGATCTATGTTGAAAACTATCTATATACATGATTTATGTATTCCATGGACATGACTTAGCACTGAGTGGACTTGTGTGAGGAGGACTATTTCTATGGGTCCTTACATAATTCCTCGAGTCATATAACTATGTGCCACCATAGGAATAATGTTCATGTTTTATGCCTTAAAGGTGTGCTATTGGATCCAATTAGCTTTTAGGATGGAACTCACCTACTAGGATAGAACTTAAAGGGTGGGGTCGAATGTTGGGTCCTCACTGTGATAGGATAGAGCCTATAGGGTGAGGATCGAGTTTACCTCGGCAAAGTAAACTCTTCTTAGCTTGATGTAGAGTGAACATCGGGATTCCATGTAATAGTCCGCATGGTCTTATGAATATCGGTTATGGTTTTATTCCAACGTATGTATATTAAGGTTATGAATGGAGTTATGATGTTTCTTCTAATGATTTTTAAATGGCATGCTCATGCATATCATATCCTTATCCTTTGTTTATAATTATGCATCTTGATATTATTGTGATGTCCTTCAATTCATGGCATAGCTACATACTTAGTACATTTTATGTGCTAAAGCATATTTCTTTACCTACATGATCTGACCATGTAGGGGCGGACAACGAGGAGATTATTCCATATTGAGGCTAGCACTCAGATTCAAAGGTTGAAAACGTGTTGGTGAGTTCCCATGGTTCGGGAACAAGCCCTATGTTGTTTCTTTCATGTTGAGACTTTATCACCTACTTTTGATGTATATCTTGAGGGTGAGCTATGTGTTAGATCCCACCAAGATCTATGATGTAGAGGCATGAATAGGTCAAATGGATATGATGTATTACTCATGCTTATATACATTTTTGCTTGCTTAATCTCTTGTGTATGTTTATTTTACCTTATGAATGCTTACTATATGAACACAAGGCTTGGATAGGATGCCTTCACATTGGTCGTGTCACGACTGGACCCTGGGTCCGAATCGTGACAATGCACATTGTGACGTGCCGCTCAAATTCCGCTCAAAAATCTGCCCAAGAGAGAGTTTGGAATTGTCCAGGGAAGTCCACAGTCATCCGGAAGGCTCCAGAATTCTCCAGAAATGTGTGGAGCTTGGAAGAGCAACCTGGAAGATTCTAGGACCTTATAGATAAGTCTTGCCTTGTAAATATCTTAGATATTTTGATAGAATATTCTTGCCACTCATTTGTAGCCATTGGATCAAATAGATCCTAGCCGTCCATTGAGGAGGTGGAGTAGTATAAATACCCCTCCCATCCTCTCATTTGACATCAAGCAAGAGAATAAGCAATCAAGCATTGTAAAGCCTTTGTGAGCAATACAAAATTCTTTCTTTGTTCCTCAAAAGTCTCAAGTTCCTTCTTAAAGTCCTTTCGCTTATAATTTCTATCTTCAACTAAGCATTAGGAGCAAGGCTGGTGAGCAACTTAGAATAAGAAGTTTTCTAGGCCGCACGATTCATTGGAGTTGCAACCAAGTCCATGACAGTTGGTATCAGAGCACAAGGTTGAAGACCGTCGGAACTTCCAGGGGAAATGGAAGGTGGAAGCGAGATTACCCAAGTCAGAAAGGAAGCTGACAAGAAGTCCAAGGGCCACAGATCTCAACCAAAGGAACTCATGGGTGACTTCAAGGCACGGCTAGCTCGGGTGGAGCTTGCGGTGACCGACGAACAGGAGAAGTTCGAGGAGGTTGAACAGAGCATAAAGGAGTTACGGGAGGAGATGCAGTCCCCATGAACCAGAACCTGGCCCAATGTCTCGACAGTATGAAGGCCATGGATGAGTCCCACAAGGCAGAGATTTTGTCGGTCCGAGAAGAGCTAGGGATGCTCTTTCACAAACTGGAGAGCACTGAGGAAGAACTCAGCTTATGCAAGAGGGCTCTTGCACAGGGTACTCCATCTACGTTCGAGTTAAGGACTGCCCCCACTAGAATGGACGTTCCATGTCCCAAGACCTTCAAAGGGTCTAGGAATGCGAAGGAACTAGAAACTTCACATGGAGTAAGGAACAATACTTTCGGGCACTAGCCATCACTGACGAAGCGTCGAAGGTGGATATGGCTTGCCTCTACCTCTAGGACACTGCAATGTTATGGTGGAGGAGGAGATAGGGGGACATTGAAAGAGGCACCTGCTCGATAGGCACTTGGGCGGAGTCCAAGAGTGAACTCAAAAAGCAGTTCTATCCAAGTGATGTTAAAGAGGAGGCTCGGGGCAAACTAAGGCATCTTCAACACAAGGGAAGTATACGAGAGTATGTAAAGGAATTCACAGAGGCACTTCTCGAAATCCCTGATTACCCTGATAAGGAAGCTTTCTTTGCCTTCATGGATGGGCTACAGTAGTGGGCTAGACTCGAGATCCAAAGACGGGGAGCCTAAAATGTTACCACCACTATTTCTATTGCCGAGTCCCTTATCGAGTTCAAGAAACTAGAGAAGCTTAAATCATCCAAGGATAAGGGTGGCAAGGGAAGAGTGGGGGAGAACAACATCGAGGCAATGAGACAACCGATAAGGCAAAGGGACCCAAGGTACCCAAGGCTGGGGAGAGACCCCTGCTTAAATGCTTCTTTTGTGAGGGACCACATAGAGCAAGCGAATTCCCTAAGAGGGCCAAACTTTTAGCATTGATCGAGGAACGAGAACGGGAAGAGGAGAAAGTAGGAGCCCTACAACTCCTTAACGCAATCATGGAAAAAGTGGAGGTGCCCAAGACCGAGAAGAAAAGGAGGTTGTGCATGGAAGCCAAGGTCAGAGAACACACTGTAAAGGCACTTGTTGACACGGGGCTGACCACAACTACCTCCGAGTTGAAGAATCTAAAAAATTAGGCATCCGGTATGAGAAAGGATGTGATTGGCTCAGAGGGGTCAATGCTAAACCCACGACCACCTTTGGAGTTGCCCGAGATGTAAGGGTTTGCTTAGGTGACTGGAACGGCCTCATTGATTTCTCTATTGTCACCATGGACGACTATCCAATCATTTTGGGTATTGAGTTTATGGACAAAGTCAAGGCCGTCCCCGTCCCTTTGCAAATGCCATGTAGACCTTGGAGGAAGGCAATACTCATCTAGTGCCGCTAGAACGAGAAGCCCGACTCTGAGGGAAGCAAATTTCAGCACTGCAACTTTCCAAAGGCGTCAAGAAGAGGGAACCAACCTACCTGGTTGCCTTGAAGGAGGAAGCACCAATTTCTCCCACTGAAGACCTTCCCAGAGGAACTGTTCCTGTCTTGGAGGAATTCAAGGACGTGATGCCGCCCGAACTGCCGAAGAAGTTACCACCAAAGAGGGAGGTGGATCACAAAATTGAGCTTGTACCTGGTGCCACCTCGCCATCGGCTATGCCATACCGCATGGCGCCTCCTGAGCTTGAAGAATTAAGGAGGCAACTGAAGGAGTTGATGGACATGAGGTACATTCGTCCATCAAAAGCACCTTATGGCGCCCTAGTCTTGTTTCAAAAGAAGCATGACGGATCACTTCGGTTGTGCATCGATTACCGGGCGCTCAACAAGATCACGGTCAAGAACAAGTACCCAATTTTGCTAATTGCTGATCTCTTCGATCAACTTGGCTAAGCCCGGTGGTTTACCAAGTTGGATTCACGGTCCAGATACTATCAAGTTAGAATCGTCGAGGGAGACGAACCAAAGACCATCTGTGTCATAAGGTATGGTTCGTACGCATTTCTGGTGATGCCCTTTGGACTCACAAATGCACCTGCGACATTTTGCACCCTTATGAATAGAGTCCTACAATCATTCTTGGACAAATTTGTGGTGGTGTACTTGGATGACATTGTCATATATAGCAACACCTTGGAGAATCATATCAATCATTTGAGACAAGTCTTTCAAGTACTTCAGGAGAACAAGTTGTATGTTAAAAAGGAGAAATGTGCCTTTGCTCAGCAGGAAGTCACTTTCTTGGGGCACATGGTCGGAGGGGGAAAGCTACTAATGGACGAGTCCAAGGTCTGGGTTATACAAGAATGGGAGCTGCCAAAGAAGGTGCCAGGTTCCTTCCTTGGATTGACCAACTACTATTGAAAATTCATCAAGGGCTATTCAACAATAGTCGCTCCCCTCACCGACCTTCTGAAGAAGAACTGTACGTGGAATTGGGACGAGACATGCCAGGCAGCTTTTGAGAAGCTCCAGGAAGCCGTGATCAAGGAGTCGGTGTTGGCCTTACCTGACCACACCAAACCATATGAGGTGCAGACTGATGCCTCAGACTTCACCTTAGGAGGAGTCTTGATGCAAGAGGGTCACCAGTGGCTTACGAGAGTCGTAAGCTCAATGATGCTGAGAAATGATACACGGTCTAAGAAAAGGAGATGATGGTCGTGGTACACTGTCTGAGAACATGGAGAAATTATCTATTGGGCACAAAGTTCGTGGTGAAAACCGATAATGTTGCCACCAGTTACTTCCTTAAGCAAAAGAAGCTGACACCTAAGAGGTAAGGGAGCAGGCTTTCTTGGCAGAATTCGACTTTGTGATGGAGTACAAGCCAGGCAAGGGTAATGTTGTGGCTGACGCTTTGAGCAGAAAGGCCAAACTTTCCTGTATCACCAGTCCAAGTTTCCCTTTGGTGGATCGTATCAAGAAGGGACTAGAGCAAGACCCGTAAGCCAAGAGTTTGATGAATTTGGCAAGTCAAGGGAAGACGCGCCGATTTTATCTGGAGGATGGGGTGCTCGTAACCAAGGGAAATCGAGTATACATGCCGAGATGGTAGGGCTTAAGGAAGGAGATCATCAAAGAGTGCCATGATTCAAGGTGGGCAGGTCACCCCGGAGTCCGACGAACGATGGCACTCATCAAGCGAGCTTGCTATTAGCCCCAAATGAGAGACAATGTGGAGCTCTATGTGAAGACTTGTCTTGTGTGCCAGCAAGACAAGATATATCAGCGTCCTACTCCTGGTCTGTTGGAGCCATTGCCGATTCCGGAGAGACCTTGGGAAAACATCTCCATGGATTTTATCACATGCCTGCCAAAGTCCGAGGGATGCAGCAACATTATGATCATGGTGGAAAGATTCAGAAAATATAGAGTTTTCATACCAATCTTGACCAAGTTCAATGCCGAGGATGCTGCAAAACTGTTCTTCAAACATATGGTGAAATACTGGGGCATACCAAAGATTATAGTCAGCAACCGGGACACTCGCTTCATAGAAAGGTAAGGTTTGAGCTCTTTAAAATCATGGGGTCCGAGCTTAACTTTTCAAAAGCTTTCACCCACAAACTGATGGCCAAACCAAACGGGTGAATGCTTTGCTCGAGTTATACTTGAGTTACTATGTCGGTGCCAACTAGAAGGATTTGGCCAAGCTTCTTGATATCCCCCAGTTTTTGTACAACCTGCAGAAGAGTGAATCAACTGGGGCGAGTCCATTCGAGTTAGCAACAGGGAAACAACTAATGACACCACAAACTATGGCCATTGGTTACAAAGGGCCAAATCCTGCAGCATATAAGTTTGCCAAGGGATGGCATGAGAAGTGCGACTTGGCAAAGGCATACTTAGCAAAGGCCACAAAGAAGATGAAAAAGTGGGCCAATGTTAAGCGGAGGCATCTGGAATTTGAGGAAGAAGACTTAATCATGGTGGAACTCCTTCCTCATCAAAGCTGGAGGTTTGCTAAGGTGCACAAAGAGCTAGTACGACACTATGAAGGCACGTTTCCCATCGAGAAACGCATTGGTAAGTTGCCCATCGCTTGACTTTATCCTTTCACTTGGAGATGCATCCTGTTTTTCATGTGAGCCTGCTAAAGCCGTATCATCAAGATGAGGATGATCCAAGCTGAGGAGAGTCAAAAAGAGCACCTACTGCCATCACTACGGTGCTAGAATGGTAAGTTAAAGAAATTCTTACGCACCGAGTCATTCCGAGACGAGGGACTCATCCAAGCTATACCGAGTACTTTGTCCGATGGAAAGGGTCTCCCCATAGTGAGGCAAGTTGGGAACATGAACTTGCTTTGTGGAACCACAAGGCTTTGATCGAGGCATACAAGAGGGATGCGCCGAGGATGTTGCCACATTGAGTGGGAGGGATTGTGATGCGCTGCTCAAATTCCGCCCAAAAATCTACCCAAGAGACAGCCTGGTGTCAAGGGAAGTCCACAGTCATCCGAAAGGCTCCGGAATTCTCTAAAAATGTGTGGAGCTTGGAAGAAAAACCTGAAAGATTCTGGAACCTTATAGATAAGTCTTGGATAAGTCTTGCCTTGTAAATATCTTAGGTATTTTGGTAGAAGATTCTAGGCACTCATTTGTAGCCATTGGATCAAATAGATCCTAGCCATCCATTGAGGAGGTAGAGTAGTATAAATACCCCTCCCATCCTCTCATTTGGCATCAAGCAAAAAAATAAGCAATCAAGCATTGTAAAGTCTTTGTGAGCAATACAAAGTTCTTTCTTTGTTCCTCAAAAGTCTCAATTTCCTTCTAAAGTCCTTTCGCTTATAATTTCTATCTTCTACTAAGCATTAGGAGCAAGGCTGACTAGAAACTTAGAGTAAGAAGATTACTAGGCCGCACGGTTCATTGGAGTTGCAACCAAGTCCGTGACAACATGTACTTGATCAACAAGTCTACAATAATAATATATTTAATATAATTTACTAGTTGAATTGAAGAGAATAGAGTGTACATGAATCTAATTAGACCTTAAAAGATAGAAAATTTATTTTCATAGACCTTTGAATCAAGAAAAAATATTAAAGCTGATTGGGGGTTTGGGGGGTGGAGGGTGAAAGTGAAGAAATCTTGAAGAGGACTATACAAGTCATGATAAAAATGAATTACTAATTATATATTGTATAAATATTTTCACATTATAACCTAATATAAAACATTTATAAAAAAATAGGGGTCTTAACAATATAATAATAATTATTATGATATTTAGGATCCTATTTTAATCATATTTGTAACGTTCTCTGCCACGATGATGGACATGATTCATATGAATAGAGTAAGAGTAAAGTAAATAATTTGATTTTGGTTTTATGAGAACACTTCAACTGACTCATTTTATTTTATCTTTTTATTTTGTAACTTTTATCTCTTCTTTAAAAAAAATTAATTTACTGATTGTTTATACAAATAAAATTTTTCATCAAGAATCTAAGTTGACAACTTTTTTGGATTTGACTAAATGTTGAATAACGAATCATAATTAATTGGATAGAATCATCGACGGATATGTTTTATGGTCTCCTTTTGTGCGTGTCCCTACCATTCTTTTGAATTTTCAAAAATATTGAAATGCCATTTTCAAAAGATTTCTTCAACTTATAAAATAAAAAATAATAACAACTTATCGTTAATGAATAATAAGAATTGTTCTCCATTCTTTCTTAAGCGAATTGTCAGCATTCTTGAATTTTTAATTTTTCACGCCAGAAATGCTAGAGACTAAAGATATGTTTTTATTTCTTTATGTAAGGAATAAGGAGTGTTACAAATTAATAAGATCTGTCTTTTTTTTTTGTGCGGGAGGGGGGGGGGGGGAATGATTAGACAAATATACTCCAATCTAAAAGCTGATTAATTCTTTTAATACATACAATATTCTTTAAAAAAAAGTGATTGTGATTAACTGTTATATAATTAGGGATGACAATATCAGCTCATAAAATCATGATTCGATCACTTCATTTAAGTTTGTACAAATTAGTAACTCGCTTATTAAATTAAATGTATAAATTTAACAAATCCCATACTATATATGGTTAATTTCTTTTTATACAAACTATTTCTTAAATTACTAAAAATTCCATATTTATTAGGCGTTTTGATACCTCAAAACTCGTTTGATGCATGTCGAAAAAAAGGAAATAAGTCAATCAGTTACGCTAAAAAAGGGGGGGCTAAACTGACAAATTAAATTCAATCACCCATTAATTAGGGTATAAAGTAATTTCAGTTGCTATGTATGAGCAATAAAAATAATTTCAAAAATTCAAAAACCTCTGGTAAATCCTTGCAAGAAAACGCAAAACTGCATAGATACTTTTGATTCTTGGCGTTGCAGATGGCTATGTTTCTGTTCGTCTTTGGAGGATAATCTTTTGTGGTGATCACAAGGGATATGTTGGAGTCGCTTTGAAGGCTGCTTGTTTCTTCCCTGGGATTGCTTTCATTATCCTCACTATATTGAATTTCTTGTTATGGGGTAGTCACAGCACAGGTATCATTCCCTTTTCTTGTTTGTCGTTCTCGTTTTACTTTTGGTTCTGTATCTCCGTCCCCCTAACCTTGATTGGTGGCTACCTTGGGGCAAAGGCACCTCACACCAAATATCTAGTTCGAATTAACCAGATCCCATGCGATACTTAAGATTTCATTTTCTTGATACTTAAAATTAAGTGCATAATCTAACTAGTTGATACTTGATTAAGGATTTTTCATGTTTTTTAGAATGATATTCTGTAACACCCCAACTTTTTTTTACTAAGATTGAGCCATCCTTCATATGATAGGATCAATTTATAAGTATTTAAAGTATATTAGATGTGATTTAGAGTTATAAAGGATCTTTTACATCAAGTAAAGTCCAAAGAATTTCTAGCGACTAAGTTTTCATATGAGTTGATAGAAGGGTCAACTTCAAATGATCATATCTCTTAAATTATAATGACTTAGGTGACCCATAATATATCAAATTAAATATTTTTTAATTAGCTTTCCAACGCATCTTATTTCGCGTTAAATAGAGTTCGGAGTAGAAAGTTATGACCATTTTACTGGATACCTACAGAGCTATCTGAAGGTCCGCGACGGCTCCGCGACGCGGACCTATCGCGAACCTTTTCTGGATAAGCTAAGCGACGTTATTTATTTTGAGGGTACTTTTATCCTAAAGCCTTTGGGGGTCTATTTAAGGTCCCAAAACGCATAAAACGTCAGTTTCATGAGTCAAAGCCCTCTCCTTCACTCCTAAACATAAAACACTCAAGAATCATCAAGAAATTCATCAAGTTAGGATTAACTTTCAAGATTCTTCATCTAGGTGAGTTATTCTTCATAAGCTTTAAGATAATTTCTCTATCTATTCATGAATCCCTAATAGAATCTTAAATTATAACCTAGGGTTTCAAGAAAGCGAAATTCAAGAATCCCAAGAAAGGATTCCTTGATTCTTCTTTCCATGAATTAGGGTTCTTCATCAAGAACTCTAAAGATTCTAAGTCAAGAATTCAAGAATAAAAAAAAAGTTCTTCAAACAATGTCTTTCCAAGTTCTTCCACTATAAAAGAACTACCGAGATCGAGGATTTTCTCCAAGGAACGAGTATTCATCAAATTTTGATTGTAATATCAAATTTCCAGGTATGTAAGGCTAAACTAAAAGCATGAGATTGTTCTCTCATGTGCCCCATAGAGGTCAAAGATGAGTTGATGGTTGAAGAGTATATGTGCATGAATACTTGAGAGTTTTTCATTGAAAAATTGATTTGAAATTACATGTTTTCTATGTTGATGATCATCATACTATTTGTTTTCTTGAAGTTAACATTTTTCATGAGATTTTTGCATAACCTTACATGGTTATTTGAAAAGCATGCATAATGAACATAGGGGATGAGTCTAGAGCCTTGACAATGATGATGTTGTGATGTTGTGATTGTGTTTCACATTTGATGAGAGTCTTGATGATGATGTTGATGAGAATGATGTTTTATGATGTCTTAAAATTGGAAGTTTAATTTCTAAAAGAGTATCTTGAGTCCATGATGTTGATGTTGATGTTGTTAAGGTGAGGTGATGTTGATGTTGAGGTACTATGTTCCTACGGGACTGATGTTGATATTGAGGTATTATGTTATGTCACTATGGGACTAATGATGAGGTATTATGTCCCTATGGGACTGATGAGGTTGAGGTTTTATGAGCATGTCGAGTTCTGGGAGGAGTATTGAGCATCGAAATGGGTAAGAGTGAGTCCCACTTGAACCCATTAACTACGTGGCCTGCGTAGGAAGAGAGGATTGAACCGCAATGCGGATGGCTCCTTTCTTGTCCCAAATGAGGACTGAGGTTTTTCTTGTGGATCTACTGAGGTTGATGTCCTTTACCCCAGACAGGGTATTGGATGGATGTGGCAACGGCATTGCTTTGTTGTATCATCACTGGCTCATAGGTGATGGTTTTCGGTTAGAAAAACTCCCAGTTAGGTTCCATTTTGATAGAACTCTGATGTTGATGTTGATGTGATGTTTTGAGTCGAGTTCCCTGAGTTGAGTTGATGTCGATGTTCCCTGAGCTGAGTTGATGTTGATGTTCCTTGAGTTGAGTTGATGTCGATGTCGATGTTCCTGAGTTGAGTTGATGTTGATGTTCCTTGAGTTGAGTTGAGTTGAGTCGAGTTGAGTTGAGTTGAGTTGAGTTGAGTTGAGTTGAGTCGAGTTTCCTTGAGTTGAGTCGAGTTGAGTTGAGCTGAGTTGAGTTGAGTTGAGTCGAGTTGAGTTGAGTTGAGTTTCCTTGGAGTGAGTATGATGTACTGATGATGCATTGATGAGATATTGATGGGTCATTTGTCTACTCTTTATTCTTTCTTTAGATAGACATTTGACATTCTGATGGAGTATGATGTTGAGTTGATGTTAGTCCTATATTATTCTACTTGTTTCTGTTTCACTCAGCTATTTTACATACCAGTACATTCCAAGTACTGATGTCCCCTTCTGGGACTGCATCGTTTTATGATGCAGAGGCAGGTATTAAAGATCATCGACAACCGCTTCGTTGATGATCTATTCACATTCAGCTGATCGGTGAGACCTCCTTATTTTCGGAGGATTTCCATATTATTATCCTCTAGCTTGAGTAGTACTTTATTTTCATTGAGTTGTGTAACCATGGCCTGTCATGGTACCATCTAGATGTTTGAGTTAGAGGCTTCATAGACGCTGAGTAGAGGATGTGATGTATTGTTTTTTCAACTATTCTTTGTTGGAAATTAACATTTTATATAAAGACTCGATTACTTTAATTATACTAAAGTCTTTTCCTTGAAGGATGTTTCTTCCGATGTTGAGTATGAGGTGATGATGAGGCCAAGTGGTTCGCTTGGGGACTAGCAATAGCCTCTGAGTGCCGGCCACGCCAAGGGTACCCTCCCGGGGAGTGACATATTCATCGTTGGAATAGGAGCTTTAGGCACTTGATACTTTACGAAGGAGCGTTTGTGCTTATCAAACTGCTGATAATTGATACCTGATAAATAATCTGGGTAGTTGATACTTGATTAAGGATTTCCCTGTTTTTTAGAATGATACTCATCGTTGAAATCGGAATGGAGATTGCTATAAAAAAGCAGATGAAAAATGGAAGACAATAGGTTTTGGCGGAGGAATGGGAGACTTTTCAATTTCTTCCCTTTTGTTTAGTTTGAAAATAATAATAAAAAATTTGAAAATTGAAATTAATCATGAAAACATTGATTACACAACTAAAAAATAGGATGATTATATAGATATTGATTAGAATACTTAAAATTAGGGGATAATTTAGGATAAATTAAGAATGAGAGAGAAATAATAGTCTAGCTATCTACAAGTTGAAGAGATAATCATGAAAAGATTTTTTCCCTTTTCAATTTCTTCCCTTTTGTTTAGTTTAAAAATAATGATAAAAAATTTGAAATTTGAAATTAATCATAAAAAGATTGATTACACAACTAAAAAAAATAGGAAGATGGAGATAATTTAGGATAAATTAAAATGGAAAGAGAAATAATAGTCTAGAGAGAGAGAGTGGAAATACGAAATTTTTGTAATATTTTAGAATGGTAGGAATTATTAGAAAATATGATAAAATATGTTGTGTAGTTATGTAATTCCCAAATTAAATTTGAACAAATTAATGACCCAATCTATTCAGTTCATTTTAAAATGGGCATATACAATCCAGATTGATCCATGAAAGCTATATTTAAATATTTTTTAAAAGATATTTTTTTTTAATTTGATATATTATGTATAATCATCATATAAGAAAAAGTTATTAGATACTTGAACAAATTATAAGAAAAACAACAAAGAATTTTAGAACTTGTTTGGTATTGAGGAAAACATTTTTCGAAAAATGTTTTCCAATTTTCTCATATTTGGTCGGTTTAATTGTTTTGGGAAATGTTTTTCAAACCAACTCATTTTCTTCAAATTTAAGGTCGATGACTTCCTATAAAAAAGAAAAAATATTTTCCAAAACTCTTATCCAGTTTCAAATTAATTTTTTTTATCCCACCCCTACCATGATCCCCTTTCAAAAAAAAATTATTATTATTTTTAAGTAAAACAAAATTAAAATTTTATTTTTGAAAAAAATTTCACATTTTAAAATTTTTATTTTTTTCCCCATTCCTATGTTTACCCACCCAATCCCCCCCAACCCCCTCTCCTCCCCATCCCCCCCCCCCCCCCGCGCTCCCCGCCCCCAACCCTCATACAAAAAAATTCAAAATTTATTTTTACAAAAAATTCAAATTTTGAAAATTTTAATTTTTTACTCCACCTCGCGCCCCCAGCCCCTACCCCGCAAACCCCTACCCTCCAGCCCATACACAAAAAATTAAAAATTTATTTTTACAAAAATTTTAATTTTTTACTCCACCTCGCACCCCCCCTCTCCCCACGCGTCCATTTTACTCCCCACCCCCACCCCACAGTGGCACCCCGCAGCCCCCCATACAAAAAAATAAAATTTTATTTTTTTAAGAAATTCATATTTTGAAAATTTCAATTTTCTTTTTACTCCACTCCACCCTCACCCCCCAAAAATGAATTTAAATATTTATTTTTAAAAAATATTTTCATGCCAAAAATTATTTTACTAAAAATATTTTACTCTCTAGCTAAACATAAAAGTTTTTATCTAAAAAATATTTTCATTTACTAATCAAACAATAGAAAATATTTTTCACTCGCCAACCAAACATGAGAAATGAGTTAGAAATCAACTCATTTTCCAAGCCGTACCAAACACATTCTTACTATAAAAATTGAGAGAGTTAAGTTATACTCAATTTTAGCCCACTTTAGTGGATTCATCCCAATTTGTTATAACTCAAATAATCTCTAACCCATTCTATTTTGACATACCTAAACTTTGTTCAACCCTCCATTTAAAAGGGTCGAAAATTTGAAATGGATTAATTTTACTATTGATTCTTTTAAAAAAGAATTGGGGGATTTGGGGGGGGGGGAGGTTGAACGTGAGAATAATATGATAAGATATACATAGTATTCAAATTTTCAAAAGTGACAAATGGCATATAGTTTCTTTTTCCCCCTTTCTGGTTGCGTGCACATTAAGTATACAGGAGTTATTATTTCAGTTTTGGCCATCATCACATTTCAAATAGTTTACGAAAAAGTTGGCCCATTTTTTTATTTTAAATGCATACAATATTCTAAACATACAAAAATATGTTTAATCCAAAAACATAATGGATGATAAACTTAACATATCTTAAATAATTTAAGGTATTTTTACCCATTTTCCTACTCATAATAATACACATATTTGTATAACATGATTGGACTTAATAAAGATAGTTCTTTCGTGCATAAAATAATAGTATAGTATGAATAGTATTAAATTTAAAATTGATCAAATCGTGTATGGGGTCAAGTTAGGAAAAAATTCGACTAGTGATTTGATTTGATTTAGATTGACATTAAAATTAAAATATAATTATACTTGAATTAATTTAATTTTAATTAAAAAACGTTAACCTGATACTAATGAATTCTTCAATCTTTAGTTGAAATAGCATCAGCTAACTCAGGGTCGGGGTTGACCATGAGTTCCTTCTGTGCTTGCCACATATTTGATGAGGACGACATTTATAGGATAATCTAATCCTCACTAACTTTGTGCACCCTTTCTCCGCACATTTTGAGGACAAGATCATAGTTGTTAGATATGATAAGATGAGATCCTGAATATCTCAAAGTTTAGATGACTTTAAAAAGATGATTGTCTAGACATACAAAAATATGTTTAACCCAAAAACATAATGGATGATAAACTTAACCTATTTTAAATAATTTAAGGTATTTTGGCCCATTTTCCTACACATAATACACATTTGTATAACATGGTTGGACTTGATAAAGATAGTTCTTTCATGCATAAATAATTAATAGTATAGGGGTGAACAATATTAAATTTAAAATTGAACAAATCATATATATTGGTCAACTAGTAATTTGATTTGACTTAATTTAGATTGATATTGAAATTAAAGTATAATTATACTCGGTTTGATTTAATTTTAATTAAAAGAAGTTAATTCAAGACTAAACCAATCCGATATTATATATTTAATTTTTAAAATTTATTTTATACGCAAAAGTATTTGGTTTGATATAATTTATAAATATTTCTTATGTTTTTTTTCATAATTTTTATCTTTTAACATGTTATTTCAAGTTTGAGACTTAGAATTTTGAATGGTCAAAATAAAGGTTATAGTTCATGGACATTAGTAACTCTAATAAAACTCAAATCAAAATCAAATTAATATTAATGCTTAAAAAAATTAATTCAACACTAAGAATGACAACAATGTTGGATATTTGCTCTTAATTAGTTTTGCATTAATTTAGACAATCAAAATACGTAATTTAAATTTTAATTTTTTTTAATGTTTAGTATGTAATAATATTTATTAAACTTATTTCAACATGATTTAGTATTGTTAAATGTGATCATTTTCTGTATGACTTATTAATTTCCTATATTTGTTTTATGCGATATATTATTAATTTTTGTTGAATGTTTTAGTGTCATATTTCGTGTTGTTTTCTTAAGAAATACCTTAGATAGTTGTATTTTGGTAAGATGAAAGAAATATTTGAAACACAAGTTAATTATATGTATGAATAATTTATCAAAAAAACTAAAAAAAAAAAAAAATTGAAAATTCAAGGAATCCAAAAAATTTCAAAAAAGCTCGAGGTTGAAAACTTCGAGTTTTATTAGTTTGGTTTGATTTATAGATTTAAAAATCCAACACAAATGATTTGATTTGGTATTTGAAAAAAATGAATCAACCCGATCCATGTTCATCCCTATATAATATTATTTCATCTATTTTAATTTGTTAGTTACGTTTTGATTTGATAAAAAATCTAAGAAAGTAAAAAAAAAAATAATTGAATCTTATGATCATACGTAAATTAAAAATATGCAGAATATATAAAAATGTCTTCTAATCTAATGGTCTTAAATATGTCATATAAAAAATTAAAAATTAAAAACTTGCTAATAAATTCGTTTTTAAATAAAGTAAAAAAGAAAAAAAAAAACAAATTGAATGTTATATAGTTTGTAAACTGGATGCTACCTGCCTTTACCGGCCTGTTGACTTAATTGAAAAGATGAATATTGGAGTAGTCCTTTTCATAAGTAACTTTAAAATGATAAGTATCTTCAGCGGCTAAATATTTTTATATTATCTTCTCTGTTTTCTTAAAAAGGAAAAGGTACTGCATGATTACCCAGAGGCGATTTGAATGGACTTATGATTTTTGAATTTTAATTTATAAGTTAAGACTTTTAATTTATGAATTTTGAATTATTTTTTATTGTTAGAGTACTATACATTTACCTTAATTTCTTTTAAAACTTTAACCTTTATTAAGGGTGGCAAACAAAATGTCTTCCCCATTTTGAATGGAAACGATATTTTCTTTATGCAGTATTTTTTCTGTGAGGTCTTTTTTTTTCTTTATAGATCTAAAATACCTAAATAAATCTTATATATTAATATAATATATTCCTTTGTATCCAAAGAAATATAAGACCATTAGATATAATTTTACCAAGATTTCAATATAATAAACATTAAATCTTTATCTAAATAAAAATCTAAAAGATATATATAAGGCTAACCTTTTTTTATCAATAAAAGCATTGATGAACAAAATTACCTAATATCTATGTTGGCTTAAAATAACCAATACAAAATAAAATTAATTAAGATGAACGAAAACTAATTTGAACATTATTATTATAAAAATATAAAAGGAGAGATAAAAAGTTAAAGATGAAGACTACAAGTAAGATTTATATGAAGAAAAGAGGTTATAAAAGTGAGATGGAAAAATGCACCTAAAAAGTTTCAATGTATTTAAAGTTGAAATTTCAAAGCCTAAGAGCGGACATCAATTTCAATTTATTTATCTGATTTAAATAAAAAATACACATCCTTGTTGAATTGAAAGTTGTTGGAAAATTTTGAATATTTGATAGCGTATGTATTGCGACATAGCAGTAAACCAACTCTTTTAATTGACCTTAATTGGCTTTGATAAATGATTGTCAAAAATGAGAGACAACCTTGTACCTACTTCACCATAATTAAATCAAAAGTCGCTGCTTACTCTAAAATGATTAAGACAAGCATCTATGTGTCTGTTTCTTCAATTAATTTGCTGCTCCAGGAGTCTGTTTGATGGGGAAAATATTTTTGATTTTTCAATGTTGACCTTGCAGTTAGATGTTTTTTTTTTTGGTTAAAATTATGGTAATATGTTTGTTTTTTACTAAACATTCTAATTGGGGATATTTTGACGTTGTTGGTAAATAGGTTTGTTTGTAATTTGTGGTATTTTTGGTTTAATATGTGCAATGGAATTTTTGACTTTTTTTGGTTTTATTTTGGATTAAACTATGTTAATAAGTTTGGTAGTAGTTGATCCATATTGTTGGTTAAATATGCACAATTAACTTTTTGATTTTTGTTGATTTTATTTACTTATAAAACTATGTTAAAATGTTTGTTTATAATTGGTGATATTTTTAGTGACATATGTACAGTAAAGTTTATAATTTTTGGGTTGGTTATATTTTGGTATAATTTATGTTAATAAGTGTGCTTGAGTACACATTGTAAATGGTGATTTTATCATGAAAATGCATGGTTAACGTTCTCTGAGATATGTTTGTTTTATTTTGGTTTAAACTATGTTAACATGTTTGTTTGTAATATGTGATTTTTTAGTGAAATATGCACAACAAAATTTTAGACTTGTAGTTGATTTTATTTTGGTTTGAGTACAAGTTTTCAAAGTCCTTAGAAAATAAAATTCACGTAAATCATTGTCTTATTTTAAAGCTCAGTAATATAACCAAAAATACATCCAAAATTAAACCAAAGGTCTGGACAAAACATAGATGCTGACAGAAAAAAGCAAAGAATAAGTTAAATAGATAAATGTGTCAACAATAAGTAACTACACATCCAACAGAACTAAAAACACAATCTGTCTTAACAAAAAACATAAAATCATTGTTTACATAAATGTCTAAAATTAGAATATGATAACATAATGTCTAATTCTTTCTTCGGGGTATCAACTTTGACCGAACCACATTGTCACTGACTGAAATGTATTCCCTTACAACTTTTGAAGCCCCAAATCGGCTAACAAACTTCCCGTGACTTTGCTTTCACTGACTACTTCATCCTTTATCTTTCTTGTTCAATATTCCCAAAGCAATGCACCATACCTATTACAAACAAACTTAATTATATAATGTTTTTTAGAAACACAAGTGCTTTTTTGTTTTTTAGAAAAGAAGAAGAAAAAACTAAAAAGATAATATGACATGAATATAAAAAAAAATTTGAAAGTGTAAATATTTTTGAGTGTTGACAAACTGTATAGTCTTACAATTTTTACCTTATTTTATCATGATAAAAAAATATTTTCCTTGGTACAAACACACCCCACGGCCCAAGGTGTGAATAGAGTATATGCGCTTTGAGGTTTTCGTGACCGCAATTTGTAACTTTGTATACATCGATGACATTGAGAGCATTCTTTTGTCACCTTATTGGTTTTGTTTTATATTCAACTCTTCTTGTTCTCTCCACAATGATGGCTATGTATGAAAAAAACAATTCATTAAATTCTGCTTAATCCTCTAAATTAACCATTTGATTTTGAACATTATTAATTACATCCCCTTCATCTTTGAAATGTGGAACAAAATTCATATGCAGGGTTTCAAATGGAAAATAATCAAATGAAGGGTAAATATATAAACCCCTATAATTATTTCAAACCGTAAATAATTCACTTATTTCAAACTAAAAAAAATAATAAAATCTAATATTATAGACCAGAGAGAGCGAGTAACACTTATCTTTAATTCTATGTTGATTTCAAAGCCTCATTTGTCAGTGTAGAATATATTCCTTAAAAGCTTCAAACTATTAATCATACTTTTATCCTTATTTCTATGTATAAGGTATATAATTGTATTTATAAAAGTTTTACTTTAGTCAGTAAAAGATTTTTTTTCAATGGAAAATTTTCAAAAATACACCATCTAAACACAACACATGCATTCTAATTTTTAAACAACTCATGAAATCTATTTATGAGTTTTCAAGCTTTTAGAAACTTTAGCAATGAAGTTTTCAGTTTTTACGTTAATTCATTCAATAATGTTTAAATTTGTGGCGATAAATATGAATATCACTTTCAATTTAATTTTTTAAGCTTAAAAATGTCATTATCAAAAATTAAAAAACAATTGTCTTTTCCCTAAGTATTTTAAATTATATACAAAATGGAGTAAATACGACAAGATATGAAAATGTGGGCTCATAATTTTGGATACAAGCTTGGACCAAATGATGCAAAAGGTAAACTTTTAGTATAAATTTGATAAATACCAAACTGATTGAAGGAAATATCCAAAAATACCGACTTTTATAAAAATTACTAATAATACCAACTTTTCTGTGAATTTTGATACACACGCAGTGAACACCGATACCTAAAAAAATTCGGGTGATACCTAAAAATAATTGTCAAATATGGAAACAATTATGTTAATTAAGGAATTGTGACAGATCCTGCGATCTCATTCCTTAATTGACGCCGATTGCACTTTTGAATAATAAGCAATCCCAAAAAATTCTCAAACAAAAACACTGAACCAGATTCCTTATTTTTTTTAAAAAAAAATCGAACACAAAAAAAAATGCATTTCTGCCATTGTTGAGAAGCTTTTCAACCGAAATGAATATTTCGATTTTGATTCATCATTTGGGAAGATGAGAATTTGATGTGATATACATTGGATACAAAAGTGATTGCGTCATAGTTGGCGATAAAATTTCTTATAGTAACCTGCGTTCGGCCATTGTTGCGGAGTTGGATATTGATGAGCAGAGGAAGGAAATTGTGATTCAATACGTTATTGATGGTAATTCATCACCAATAACGATTCGCAATGATATGGGTGTGAAGCTTTATGCCGAAATCAAGTATCAATATTATGTTTCCAGTGTGATATTTCCTGCACTTTGTGATACCTACAAGTTTTCTCTATCATACCGTGTTTAATTGATACCTGCAGGTTGGTATCAGTCCATGTCTCACACACACACATGTTCCACTCACACCATGTATCACACTCATTGGTATCAGACAATGTCACACATTAATTGTAGCGATACCTGCATTTTTTATGGCACTTTAATACTTGCAAAGGTATGTTAAGTATCACTATTATGTTTCCAATCTAATGATTCCTGCACTTTGTGATACCTGCAAGTTTTCTCTATCATACCATGTTTAATTGATACCTGCAGGTTGGTATCAGTCCATGTCTCACACACACACATGTCTCACTCACACCATGTCTCACACTCATTGGTATCAGACAATGTAACACATTAGTTGTAGTGATACCTGCATTTTATCTGGCACTTTAATACTTGCAAAGATATGTTAAGTATCACTATTATGTTTCCAATCTAATGATTCCTGCACTTTGTGATACCTGCAAGTTTTCTCTATCATACCATGTTTAATTGATACCTGCAGGTTGGTACAGTCCATGTCACACACACACACATGTCCCACTCACACCATGTCTCATACTCATTGGTATCAGACAATGTAAAAATGGCGGAAAAATGGAGAATGGAGAAGGTGCAACTGACGAAAATAGAGAAGAGACAGTGAAAGAGGCGGAAAAATCGAAGACGAGTGAAAAAGTGACATAAAAAGGGGAAATACAGTTTTGGCTTCCCAATGCAAGTTCAAAATGATAATTGACTTGCAAATAAACCGCGAAAGGGAAATAATTAATTAAGTGATTGACTTTGATTGGGTTACCAAAAAAAATGCATAAAAAAAGGAAGTGAAATTCTTATTTGATTGACTTTGATTGGGTTACCAAAAAAAATGCATAAAAAAAGAAAGTGAAATTCTTATTTGTTTAGGTATCAAAAAAAAAAAAACCTAGAAAAAAAGGATTTTTGTAATTAAATTAAATGGTAGAGAATATTGAAAATTTTGATAAAATAAGTCGTGTATTTGTGTAAATTACCCAAACTTCTATGAGGATTTTTCAAAAAGAGCAAATTTACATAATAAGGTAAAAAATAGCTAAAATAGCTATAGTTTGTTAAAATTTTGATTTATAGCTACATATTATAAGAGAGAACGAGCAAGATCGAGAGAGGGAGGAGAGAGGCGAGCGAGATCGAGAGTGAGTTGAGAGAGGCGAATTGTATACGTATATTTGTCAAATTGCATGTGTATATCTGTCAAACAATTGTATACGTGTAAGTGATATACATATATATATATATATATATATATTTATATATCTGGAAAGCGATACTGGAGAGAGATGGGAGAGGTGAGCGAGATTGAGAGAGGGGCAAGTGAGAGAGGATAGATAGGCGAACTGTATATGTATATCTGTAGAATTGAATATGTATAACTGTCAGATAATTGTATATATACAATTGGTATACATATGTACTTGTATATCTGGCAAGAGACTGGAGAGAGAGAGAGAGAGGAGAGACGAGAGAGATGAAGAGAGGAGAGAGAAAATAACAATAAAATCCTAACTATACCTATAACTTGTAATTTTTTCAAACTATAATGGTATAATATAAATACATATCATATGTTTATCTAGTTACATAATTTACCCAACTTTTATTCATTGTCATCTCAATCTAATGTGATTTTTATATAACAATTATTTGATTCATAATTATTACTTTTTTTTTGTCTAAAATTTATGTGAAGGTATTTGATTCATTATAAAAAAGAAATTAAAAGAAAGACTTTTAAAATTTGTGATGTAAAACAAATCATAAATTTTTTTATGACCATAATTTATTTTATCAAGAATAACATGAAAAATTTAAAGTTAATTTATTGTTATAAAATATGCAAAAAGATATTATTCTTTTTCAAATTCATTAAGAAAAATGGAATGTCACATGAATTGAGACGGTGGACGTATTTATGAAACAAATGAAAATAGCAATATGGAATGATCGAAAATTCACTTTTACTCCACACTCGCTGGACATCTAACAAATATAACCACCAACATTCCCCTTGCATAATGCATGCAAATTGCAATACAAAATTGGGCAAGTACATGTGGATATAAGAAGAAAACTTTTAGTTCATGCGCAGATACAATATATTAAATTATAAGAAGACTTATCATGCACGCTCCACACCCTGTATTTCACTATTACTATATGGACATATATAATATATTCTGCTATGTTTTGAAATCAAAATGCTACTACATCTGGTAATCAAGCAAAATCTCACTATTTTTTAAGACTTTTGTAAATTTGAGAACTAATAACATTACTTGAGAAATTTTCTCTACAATACAAACCAAACGGCTAATGGGTTACCTTTACCTTGGGCTCCTTTGCAGCCGACCTCCAACCCATTTTCCGGGTTTATAACATTAGGCCCACTTGAAAAAAGAACCTTATTCCTCAAGGTACTGTGCTGCTGGATCATGACACTATAACATACAAAATTAAGCTCATATTTATGAAATGTAAATAATAGAACATTTCCAATTATAAAAAAAAAATAAAAATAACATTTTAAAAATGATAGTATAAAAAGATTAATTGACTCTCCAATTTTTATTTATGTTGCAGATAGAGCAACATATATTATCTGAAAATGATATAAGAAGTACCACTACTAAAAGACTGTCAAAATCAACGCAAAAAAGCGAAGAACTGTGTCACTTTTTTGGTTAAAATTGATGAAAAAACGACGCAGTCTGTTTCGTCGCTTTTTTGCTCGACACTTCTTCAAAAGCGAGGATTGCGTCACCTCATAATAGACTTTAAAAAATTGTTATTTCTAGAAAATTGATAGATTGCATCTCTTTTTTTAATTGATTATTAAAGAGCAAAAGACTGCGTAATTTATTTTCAGAGAAGCAATAAACTTTGGGTCCCTGTCCATCGCTTTTGTTCTTCGTGTTTTTGATATTTTCTGAAAAAGCGACGGATCAAGGGTCACTGTCCATCCCTTTTCTGGATTTTACTTTTAACAAATTGCAGAAAAACGATGAACTAAAGGACCCCGTCTGTCATTTTTTTTGCAATATTTTTGACAGTAGAAATTGGTAGTTTCTGCTACCTACCTGCAAACAAATTTAAATTCAATTCAATTTAATTTAGCCCAATCTAATACAACAAATAACTAACAAAACACATAGACTATACAGGAAAAATTACACAAATACACAACTTATCTTATCATAATCTCCAAAATTCTCTATCATTTAAAAAATTTACAGAATTCCCATTTTTTTTTACATTCACTCTCCTTCCATATGATACTTAGCATTAATTTTCCCACTCATTTTTTTACTCGCCTATATTAGTAGTTATTTTAAGTTTCAGAGTCCAATTAATTGTCAATCACTATGCATTAGTCAAGTATCCATAATTAATTTTAAACTAAAGTTAACCCATAATTAATTTTCACACAATTATTTCTTTTCTTTTCAAAATTTTCTCTCCTTTTTTGAACTTTAAGATCACTAAGCAAATTGTCATTCTCATCTTCCTTTTTTTGTGAGAAGTACTAAAAAACCTCAAACTTGGCAAAAATTATTAGTTTCATCCCTAAACTATTGATAGGCTTAAAAACACTCCTCAACTTGGCGAACTAAGCTTAAATACACCCTCGAACTTGGCACAAATTATTAGTTTCGTCCCTAAATTATTGATAGACTTAAAAACACTCCTCAACTTGGCAAACTAAGCTTAAATATATCCTCGAACTTGACACAAATTATTAGTTTCGTCCCTAAACTATTAATGGCTTAAAAACACCTCTCAGCTTCATGTTTCTGTAACTTATTAAAATTTTTATTTAAAATTTTGTAGAGTTTTATTTGCTGCCATATTTTTACTATCCCAAAATCTTCTTACGAGATTGTCATTCAACCATAAATTTTTTAACGTTGTCGGAAGTCCACATTGACAAAAAATAATCATAAACAAAATAGAAAAAAAGAGAATCATGCAATTACAAATGAGAATGAAAAAAAAAGATCTTGCTTTGAGGTTACCATTAATGGAGGAAAGGTTAAATGAGAAGAAGAAGGGTATTCTAGTAGTTGGTAATTACAAATTGAAGGGAAATTTTCTTTTTTTTTTTTCAAAAAAAGAGGGGAATTAAGGCTGATGTGGTCTTTTTTTTAACCTTTCACGCGCTTTAAATAAATTGTACTCACTTGTTATGCCATATGATATGGGAGAGGATTAACTAAGCTTACTTTGCCAAGTTGAGGGATGTTTTTAAGCCTATCAGTAGTTTAGGGACGAAACTAATAATTCGTGCCAAATTCGAGGGTGTATTTAAACTTAGTTCACCAAGTTGAGGGGTATTTTTAAGCCTATCAATAGTTTAGGGACGAAACTAATAATTCGTGCCAAGTTCAAGGACTTTTTAGTACTTTTCTCTGTTTTTTTAAATTTTTTTTGTCCTTCTTGAATTTATTCTTCTTCATTGTTTAATTTTTATGTTTGTATGGATTTTAATCCTTCTTTTTGTATAGGTCTCACATAATTAGAGATCCTCTCCAGTTCGATAATGTTGTTCAAACACAGGTATTTTCTCAAATCGAAGAATCTCCACAAGTTGTCGAAGTTACTCAAGTTCTGACTGATATAGAGATGAATGTTCAAACGAAAGTAGTGTTACAAATCGAAGAAATTTCTCTTATTCTTAATCTAAGGCTCGATTTTGACTATGAAAAGGAAGATTTTCGTGCTTCATTACTCTTAGAATTTTATTATATCAAGTATAATTAAAAAAACTTCTTATATCAAGTTGGATGTTATGAAAATTGAAAAGGTTATTTCGTTGTATCAAGTTCAACAACATAGTTTCAACTTGGTTGTATCAAGTTTTATTGTTGTATTTATGCCTTGTATCAAATAAATATTTATCTTTTTATTCATCTTATACTTTCATTTTCTTCAAATTCCTGTTTATCAATTTCCGTTGTATCAAGTATCGTCATAAATTGTTATTGTATAAAGATTTTTAGCATCAAATTAACTGGGTATCAACAATTTAATTGTTTCAAATTATCTTATATGTAAATTTTCACTTATCAAGTTACTATAGATACATGTTAATTGAAGCAGTCGATATATGTTATATGTAAATTTTCACACATCAAGTTATTGATATGTGAAAAATTTCATGTTGAGCGTATGAAATTGAATTCAAAATTTGAATTTATTTTTATGAAGGGATCCAATGAGTTTTTTTTATGGGAAATAGGTTTATTGGCATTAACTAGCTCAATTTATGGCTCAAAATTTATCTTTTCTTTTTTCTAAAGGAATATGTTTTTTTATGAAAAATAGATTGATTGCATTACATAGATTAATTTATGGAAGAGAGAGTAACTATAGTTAATATTATCAACACCTGATTGCAACGTATCTCGAAGTGAATTTTTTAAGGAATTTTTAGTAAATTTGAAAAGAATAGGGACAAATTAAAATTTGCTCCTTACACAATGGGATTTGTGTAAGTTATACAAATGTATAATAACAAATATAATTAAACACTCAAAAATAATAAAATCATAATTTACAATCTTATAAAGTGTTTCAAAGTTAACACAAAAAATCTTAAATGTTCTTAAACTAATAAAGTGACCCTACTATGTGGCTTCTATGTACTCATCATTATAGTCGGAGTCATCAATAGTGAACCCTCTTGAAAAGGTGGAGGCTGACGGTTGAGGTTGACCACTTGTTCTTTGATTTGCTCAACTTGTTTATTCATACTCTTTTGCTTAACAATCCATTTTGCTTCAGACTTTGCCAATGTGCATGTAAGTTCTGCGATTTGCTGAAAGATGACAGTCTTTTGCTCAACAATCCATTTTGCTTCAGACTTTGCCAATGTGCGTGTAAGTTCTGCGATTTGCTGAAAGATGACAGTTATCTGAACCCCATTAATGGCCTCAATTTGATGTGATGATCCAATACCTTCTAATCCTGATCGAAAATGTTGCTCATTTTGAAAGCCCATTCCATATGTTTAGCTATTATGGGTCCCTTCTACCACTTTTTCTCTCAAAATTGAGTGGACTGTTCATGCATTTGCTGGACTGAATCTCTCATCTTAAGTACGTGTAGCTCATACTTTTGCTGCATATAAAAAATAACAGTTAAAATCTCTCTCTCTCTCTCTCTCTCTCTCTCTCTCTCTCTCTCTCTCTCCCTCTCTCTCTATATATATAACTTACATAGGCTCGTTCGCTCCTTTCCTCCACTTACTCATCTGAATTTGACACATTAGTCTTTTTCTTCACATAAGTCATTTTAAAAACTTCATGCCAAAAGAGAGTCCGCTACAATTCCTTTTTCTATAAATAAAAATACAATTAATAAAATCATATTTGTCATATTAAATAATTTATTTAAGAGTATAAATCTAAACTATAAATTTAGAAACATTACCATCCCTTGCGTAATCGTACAAATGCTCATTGCACCTCTGGTGTGCAATGAGCCACCCTTTTAGCCTGCCTCTAGCTTTTTCCACTTGATCGAACAAAGCTTTGAATTCTTCGATATCCTAATACCAACATAATTCTTCAAATACATGAGGCAACATCCAACTCATAGGTATACGACCATCATTGGCTTTCCATAGCCAGCTAGACAGTCTGAGGCTTGCTTTTCTTTCAAAAGTGATTGCAGTGATCATATTGTACCTTGATTTCCACATACATAAAGTTTGAAAAAGTGAATAGTGTTAGTTAAGTAATGTATACTAAAAATATTAACCTTAACTAAAAAACATATATATGTAAAATATATATACCTTGAATTCATTAAACATATCTTCATGGATTTTATTTGGAATCTTCCGCCAAGAGTGATAGGCCTCAGTATATAGCCTCCTAGCACTCTCCTGTAGAGCCCTAGCAACCTTCTTCCAAAGAATGCCACCTACAAGACACATAATAAAACTATTACTTTATGAATAATTTATTAATATCATAAAAATAAATAAATTTACGACGATCCATCTAGCTCAACCATCACTCTCTCAAGTCTGCCCCTCTGCCCAGGAGCTAACTCAAGCACACCTGTGCTGCCTGGAGTCTAGCAGTAGAAGAATGCGAAGCTGATGCTGATGCTGAAGGATATACATAATGCTAAGTCAAGGGAGGAGTGTCGGTCTCGACACTAGAATCTTTAAGCCACAGGGTAGATAGACGAGGAGAATGAGATGTAGGAGAAGGAACTGTTGGAGATGGACTAGAATATGATAGTCTCTAGGATCGCGAATAAATCACTATAGGTAGCTAGTAGATCTGGTCATATGAAGAAAATATGATCTGTGGAGAAAAGAAATATTACCTGGTTGGCGGAACTGACTATGAAAAACTAAATGATCCATAGTCCCAAAAGGCACGCATGAATATGTGTCGAACTAGCTGGCCGATTCTTATTTGGCATTACAGAAATATATTTCAGGATATCCTTAGGATCAACAGATCTCATAGACTTCTTCATTTTATTCTCACTAGAATGCTAACCCCAATATAATCTCGAGATCTATCACCATCACCCGTTGATATCTGTATGTAAAGTAATAATTATATTATAAAAAAAATATAAATTAAATAAATTTAGTGTTAGTAAAATAAGTTAACTTACATACTAGTTATAATCCACCACTCTTCCTCCTTACTTATTTTATTTATCATCCTCCTATTCCTCCTCCTTAATTGTTTCATTGTCCTCTTGTTCCTTCTTCTCTAATGATTCATATTCGTCATTTATTTCTTCCTCAACATTTGGCATTATAGCTCATCGTGAGAAACCTATTCTAGTATGTTTTGAGGATGTTCTAGTGTCATTTCCAACTCAACATCAACTTATTATTGAACAAGTGCAATATTATTTTGATATGCCACATCTAATATATTTCCAATTTCAATTTTTTCACAAGCTTTGTTATAATAATAATTCAATAATTAGTCTTATCTCTATGCAATAGTTATGGAGCATAATAGACTTGCTTAGTATTTTGTGCGATGATAAAGAGAACATGACTTTCGTATTGTCTAATATGCCTAACTTCAATTATATTATGTTGCTAGTCCACCCTCAAGCCCTTACGTAATGAGTCAAACCATTTACACCAAAATAGTAGTATCATTTTTTAGGCCAACCTAAATATCTCACTTCAATAATCTCTTGACTATTCAATAATTTGGTCATTATTGTTATCTTTAACGCACACACCACTATTATTAATTTTTATGTACATAGATTTTTTTTTAGTTTGAAACTTAAAATCATTCACACAATATTTATGAATTGTATGAATTTTAGATTCGGATTCGAGTGCGATCTCTCTCACAAATGGCAAATATTCGACATTTGAGTACTCATCATAAACCTACAAATTGTATTCAAATAATTTAATTTAATATAAAATGAGTACATTTTACTTATGGATTCAATATAAATTTCACACTTACATAATCCTTTAACTATTTGAAAAACCTCATATATATGGCTTCATTCTCCCATGTGTTTATGAAAGCTGATATTGATATTTACAATAGTAAACACTTATTACTATAGAATTTGATAATATAATTTAAAATTTACTCAAGATATGGCTGAATTTTTAGACAATTAAGCAGATATGGGTCATAATTGATTGTCCTTTCATAGTAGTGAAACCTCGTCTTTCATGCTTTTTAGATCCTCGACCCATTTGAGTATAAATTAAAATCGATGAAAATATCTGATCACTGTCACCTTCATCATTGCGATTAGACCTATTGATCCCACATGACACTTCATCCCCAAATAATAAGAATAAAAATTGTCAATTTCTATCGCGATATGAGCTTAAACAATTGATCTTTTGATCTTTTCCCTTTGCTTAATTGTTTGTTTGCAGCTTTCAATTTTTCTATATGTATATATCAATAAATGTTTACTACTAATTACAGTATATATAAGAAAAATATTAACTCTCAAATGGATACATCCACTTGTTTGAACTAGACCTTCAAGGCAGGCTTCTTGTAGAAGATGAATCAGAGGATGCTCCATCAAATAAAAAAAACCATATGGGAAGATCTTCTCCAGCTTTGTAATAATAACAAGAATATTTTCCTCCATCCTGTCTATACTACTTTCCATTGACTTTCCAGAATATAATCTCTAAAGAAAAGACTTACCTCTACGATTGGCTTCCATATCCTGTAAGGTAGATGGCTAAAAGCGATACGGATCAAAGTTTTCATGAATAGTGACAATCATCAGTTTTCATACCTATCAACTTTCCTTCATTCAGATCTGCCCACTATCCAAATTTGAAGTATATCCTCAGGCATCCTCAAATTTTTAAGTCGCTCATATATTTCACATTTTTTTTACGAAATGTGAATAAAAAACTGGCTTTAGGTTTGACAATTTTCCCATTTTGTAATTCGTGCAGGAACAATTCTTTTCTCCTAAAATATTCCTTTAAGTCCATTCTAGCTCTTCGGCTGTCTCTTGCCTTTCCCTTAACATTCATCACTGTAATTCTCAAAATATTTTTTCTCAATATGCATCACATCTATATTATGTTATAGGAGATTATCCTTCCAATACGAGAACTCCCAAGATATGATCTATTTGATCCAATTATGTTCAACACCATATCCACAAAGTTTACCAGGTGGAGCTTTTGTAACTTTAGGCAATTGAGAAATTCTCTCCCAAATTTGATGCCCCGTCAGTGATGGAGGTGGAGGATCATTTTCAACCATGTTTTTTTTTCTAAATGTATGTTTCACCTTTCTAAATTCGTGGTCCATTGGCAAGAACTAACAATGACAATTATGAATTACTTCTGCCATACTTTTGTCATGGTCCAAAATCGAATATGATGGTACACGTCTTTAATCCATCGAGGCAAGTCAACCTAAATAGGATATAACAAAATAAAGTAGAACATAAAGCAAAAATGCAGTCTAGTATGAAAGGATAAGCAATAAAAGAAGAATATCCACAACCTAAAAATCAATTCAAAAGACTTGTATTACATCTACAAGCTTGTAGTACAATAGAATTCAAAGAAATTTATACAAGTCTCTAATGTATTTGATCCTCAAATAGAATAAAAACAGTAAATAGAATAAAAACAGTAAGTAACTAGAATCCGAAGAGTCTGTTGAAAAAGACTAGCTGCTATCTCTTAGATTGTCTTAGACCTCAGTCCAAAATAGAAAATAAAGAGATCAGAAGGTACCAGACTCAACATCTATATAAGTGTAGAAGCAAGGGATGAGTACCCAATAATATGGCACCCAACAAATGAATTTCAAGCCCTAAGTAAAGTAATAAAGAATATAGGTACTTATGTCATCCCAAACACATACCTCCATAACTATAACCCTGCATGTAGAAAAAGCCAACATACACAATATACATCTCCACAATACAAGTATATAGTAAAAAAAAATAATCTTCAAATATTTATAAGCATATAATCAACCAATATATACATATCACACTTTATACATATATTCACATACAATGAGTGAAATGAGATGGAATATAATGAAGTGCAATTAACACAATGCAACACCAAGTAATTGTGATGGATGTCTATCCTATAATACACATCCACTGATCACCTCAGACCAGAACCCATGGGGGCCTCACATGGACCATGTATCTACCGGAACCATTTTTCTTCGCTATTTATCTTTCATCTCTAGCTGAAATCATTTCTTTTCTGCTTTTTATGACACTTTGTCGGAATCATTTTCTTTTGATATTTTTATTATTTCTAGCCGGAACCATTTTTCTTTGACTTTTTATCAATAGTGGTACACATCAATGTTTCAATGCAGCACATAATCATATTTCAAATGATGACAAGAGAATGCAAAGAGTCCAACAATTCATTCATTAAATAATCATGTCAAATTAATTTTATCTATTATTCCAAATATAGAATCATCACCAATTGAATTATTCACAAATACTATCACATTATTTCTCAAGATTTCAATAGTGCAATTATCTTTATCATTTAAGCCTACTAGTCAAAAGTCACTATCCCCACAAGTGTTCCTCAAATAATTTCTACCACAATATCAAGCTCATACAACATTCTTTTCAACATAATACTAATAATGCCACAATAATTTTCAACAATAACACAATTCATTAATAAACACTTGAATCGATTGAGGGGATATACAACTCTCAATCACAAAAACCACAAAATCAACCAGCTATCTCAATTACAAGAGCCAACATCGTCAACTATCAATATTCACATACTCAAGCAACACCAATAATACATCAAATCACAAATCAAGTTTTCACACATTATGATATAAATATTTTCTTACCCCATCACCTTTATTAAGTCAATTAATGATTAATTTGCTCAGTATCAAATTTTGATTACTCCCTAACATTCAACCAGAAAATACAAAGTTTAACACACTTAGCTAGGGGTAGAAATTCACTTGCCTTTGTAAAAAAATGTGATCACTCAATTGCTGGAGCTTTTTGATGTACTACCAAAATATGACACTTTTAATGATTTTAATTTTGAATTTTGTGTGTTCTTTGGCGCTGTTAGTAGATTTGATGTGTGTTTTGTGTTATTTTTATAGGATTACAAGATTTAGGAGGTTTTGTAAAGATTGCCAAGTTTAGTAGCTTTTTGGTGAAATACAAGACCACCGACGGGCCGTAGTTTAATCCACAAGCCGTAGGTGGAGGTTCGTGGAAGGATTCAGAGTTGGATGAATTTCTGGAACTTCATTGACGATTAATAGGCCAGGCCGTGGTTCATTCCACCACCCGTATATTTGTTTGTACAAAAAGGTTCAGAGTTTCAGGAAAGTTTGCAAGATGGAAAGATTCACGACCCGTAGTTCAAACTATGAGTCATTGATATAGTCTCATACACAGAAATTAGTTTTCAAGAAAGGCAATCTATGA
Source organism: Solanum rostratum (assembly GCA_029948455.1). Taxonomy (NCBI): domain Eukaryota; kingdom Viridiplantae; phylum Streptophyta; class Magnoliopsida; order Solanales; family Solanaceae; genus Solanum; species Solanum rostratum. Next base: position 26,437,326 of record CM057049.1, read on the forward strand.
TCCCCATCCACGAGCGTAGATTGATTCACGGGTTGTACATTGGCTCGTGGATGGGCCCAAATCCAGTTTTCCTTATCAGTTTAGCATTTGGTTTTCTATGTCTATACATAGGATTTTTAATCATTTTTTGAGGAGTAGACTATTAAGAACACATATTACTTTTCTTTTGAGTTTTTCTTAGAGTTTTTGAGTTGATACAACTTGTGCTTAAATTTGGATCTTGAGATTGCTATTTACGTGGAGATTTTGGATTCTATATTCTTCAATTATTCATTGTAAGTGTTTAATTATGCAAATATAAAATATGATTTCTTCATGTACAATGAACATGCATAGCTAAATCCACAACTAGGGTTAAGAGAACTATGAAGAACTAACAAAGTAAAAAACCAAATATTTCATAATTCTTGGAAAGTGTGCATGTATGTATTATTTATCTTTTTGTTTTGAAAGTTTTTTAATGGTGGACAACATTAGAATTGACATTACTCTTACTTACCGGCCCAAGGGGGTAATGAATGGCATAAGGGATAAATAACAGGATTCGATGTGAGTACTCTCGTCTAATCAACCTAAACGGCCCAAGGGATGGTTATACTTAGATCAAGGTAAGGGTTAGTAATGCGACACCCGTAACAGCTCAAGTTGCACGGTTAAATTTGCCTAGTTGCCGGCTGAAGGAATTAGGTGAATATAACTTAAAAATTCTACATGCTACTTATTAGAAAAGATTACAATTATGATGTTATACTGCGTTAGGAATTCATGGGAAACACAATACCCTTGTTATTTCTCACACTAAATTTTTAATACTTGCATCCTAATAATTTGTAGTAAAGGTTTTAATTATTGCTTTTATAAAAGAAATCCTCCCCTTTGGAAACAAGCCGGTTAATTCTTTGAAATTTCTTTGATTTTTTCAAGTCTAGACTGTAAGGACCCGAAATTTTGTACGACCTCAATGAAGCATGAAAATTTGATTTTGGAAAAGTTTTGGACCAAGGTGACACTTCATGGGAGCCATTACGGTCCGTGTGAGGTCACACGACCTATGTGGAGCCTCTACGGAGTGGCGGCCCATAAACGTGGTATTTTAAACTAAGGCACACCATACTTGGACCCCTCACGGTCCTTGTGACACTTTACAGACCATGTAGTTGGCCGTGTGGTGGCCTTGGCTTGAAATCCCACAGTTTTGGGACCAAGTATGGTTACACGGCCAAGCTCATGGCCTGTGTGGGGTGTCATGACCCGTGAAGCCATCCGTAAAGCTTTCGGAGTGAAATTTTTTCTAAGTATGTAATCCCCGTCTTGTAACGTGATCATGAAATTTTTCTAAGGAGAGGGATACGGGCAGTGTCACGGCCCGTGTGACACTACATGGCCCGTGTAACCTCCCGTGAAGGTGATTTCGTGAAAAAATTCTAAGTATGGGATCTTCAAGCTCAAGCTAAGTTCACTTTCAAGCCTTCAATTCAAGCTTAATTATGTTGTTTAAGGCCATCATGGGTCTCCTACATCAAGTCAAGTTCAAAGGAATTCCATTAGCTAATTTTTTAACAAGTACCAATGGAAGAGTCAACTTTAGATGGGCATATCTCTTATCACAAAAAGAACTGGGTGGCACACTACCTATTAAATTGAAGCTCTTTGAATTATCTGTCCAACCACATCTGGTCTCACCTCATTCTAAGCTTGGAGCAAGAAGTTATGCCCATTTTCATAGAATCTGTCTAGGCTAGACGAGAGGCCTTCACGGACCATGAAGCCAATTGTGTCAAGTTCAGTTAAAAATTTAGAGGGGTGTTTTATTGATGTATTTTTGATATTTTGATTCCTAAGGCTTTTAAGACCTTAACCCCCCCCTTTATATACCTAAACTTCTCCTACATTAATTCTATACCTTCATTCAAGACAAACACTTAGTTTCTAGAATTAGACTCTCAAAATTCTCCCCATGTAGGATTCAATTGGGGTTTCAAATTCAAGCTAAATTCTTCTCAAATTCATCTTCCTAATCAAGGTATGTGGGATTGATTCTTGGTCCCTTTCAACCAAGAAGACCAAAAAACCCTTTCAATTGTTTTCATCAATTTTAGTTTACTTAAAATGTGGGTTTTCATTATTTGATTTTATTAAATCCAATCGATGTACGGGCTGTATTCTACCTATGATTTTAATTCACTTTGATCACTAATACGATGATTTACATTGAGTTATGAAGTTATGAACATACATGTGTCACGACCCAGGGTCGGGGCCTAGATGTGACACGGCGAATGGGGACCCGAAAGCCCCCAAACAAGCCTCAAAATCTTAGAGTTTACGCGATTTAAATCAAGGGCTGTTAAAACGAATAAATAAACAATGGAGATTCAAGTCCAAGAAAAGAACATTTCTTTAATTTAACAAAATAACAAGGTTTTTACAAAAACGCCCAACGTATGCCTCTAAGTAAGGGACGGAGGCCGGGACAAGTTCCCGGCTCACCCTCAGCAAGACAAATGTACAGAAGGAACACTAGAAATAAAGTTCGCCCTCGGAAGATGGGGCTCCCCACAACAAAAGCTGCATAAGAGGGACTATTCGTCTTGCGGATAATGCTCAAACTGCTCGGTCCCTGCATGGTAAAATTATGCAGGCATAGAGTATGCGTTAGTACTTTTGAATGTACTAAGTATTCGGGTATGCAATGCACTTGACTTACCGGACCTGCATAATCCTATTAAATGGCAAGGGCACATAATATACAAGAATCATATAATCAAAGGAATTTAATATACAAGATGCCATGGAATGCGTGATGCGTGCAATGCGATAATGCTCCTAAATAACGGGGAGGGACTATAACCGACAAACCGAATCCATGCAAGCTATTACATGAATTGGACCGATTGGGACCTCCCATCGGTAGGGAGAGATTACTTGCCAAAGGTAATCTACATCACACCTTACGGGCCGCCCATTTCGATGGATGGCCACCTTCCTTACATGCCGCCCATTTCGGAAGGATTTACATAATAACGAATAGCCATTCCTTACAACTCGGTTATTTCGGTAATGGCTCCTATGTTGGCACATAGTTCAAGGAAAGGGAGAGGGACCTTGGGTATATCCCTGACGCCCTTAATCCATCGGTGCTAAGTCTTACACATCCCACAAGAATACTTATATATATACATATGCTTTCCAAGAGAGGGTCAAATATCTATTTCAAAACGTTAGGTGCACATGTAGGCTCAAATGCCAAATCACAAGATCAAAATCACATGGTTCATGCAAGGAATAGCTCATCTATATGTACAAGATGGTGCAAGCACCCAAGATGCTCCTAGAGCCATAATCATAGACATACCGGTGATCACCTTCTTGTCATATCCCATGTCTTACCAAAAATCATATCATAATGCCCTTTTAGGACAAAATTGGGCTTAATCCCACCTTTCCAAAATTTTTTCTCATGTATCAATGTCATGAATGTATGATGCTATGCACAATGTAGGAATGGCATGGGCAATGTGGATTTTATCTAAAACATGGGATAAATAAAATCTAGGAAATTCAATAAAATTAGTAGAAATGGTAGTAAATATCACCTATGCATAATAACACATTTAAGGGGACACGCATGTTTCTAATTTCATAATCCAAATAGTTTATTGCAACAAAACTAGGATAACCCAAAATTTAGAGTCTTAAACAACACATGCATGGCTCAAGCTACCAAGAACAAGTAGTAACATTCACATGTTTAAAGTAGACAAAGTTCATAAACTATTTTAAAAGGGATTTTGGGTCTCCTTGGTTGAAAGGAACCAAGAATCAAAACCCACATACCTGGTAGAAGGCAAACTTGAAGAGGAAATGGACTCAAATTGAAGGCCTTAGCTTGAGGAATCCTTGTGAGAAGGTTGGAGAGCTTGAGAGAACACTTTCTTAGATAGAAGTGTGAAAATGAGAGGAAATGGCTGAAAATGGTGAAGTATGGCTTATATAGGGGGCTTACGAGGGGTGGGAAAAGAGCAAATTTTCGTTAGAACTAACCAATATTTCAAAACTGCCATTAATGAAATGGAGTAGAAATTGGTCCGTCAGAGGCATACAGACCGGTAGATAGTCCGTCTAGGGCCACATGGACCGTTACCGTGCCATGGCCCTAGACTTAAATTTTTCTCCCGAAAAATTTTCCGGATCAAGTATCACAACACGGTCCGGTAAACGGACCGTCTGGGGTAACACGGACCGTGACCCCACCCATTTACCTGCCACACGGACCGTGTGGCTTCACATGGATTGTGTGGTGGCCCGTTTGCCCCTACACCTCCCAAGTGTCACCCCACGGGAGGCCACACGGGCCGTGTGGCTTCACACGGACCGTGTAGGTCCTTCCGTGGGATGGTACCTGGCAGATTTTCGGGCAAACCTGTGGGCCTCAAAGCGACGTCATGATCCGGGGCCTTTCATTATCTCCCCCTTGGGAACATTCGTCCTTGAATATTCAAGAACAAGGCTGGAAAGGTTAAAGTCAAGACAAGATACATTCGACACAAGACACAATGCACAACTTAACTCAATTTGCAAGGTTTGTACATAAAAGCTTTTTGTCACAAATCAAATAATAGTTCAAAACCAACTCATGTCAAAATTGTACTCAACTCATTTGCCAAGAGAGGAAAATCCTTTAGTATACACATGCATGTCATGCCATGAGACTCAAGAGGCAAGAAAACGACACAATCGACAAGGAGGATTCCTAGTACCTTAGGCTTGAGTAGATTGAAAGAGGTGGGGGTATTGTTTCATCATGTCCAGCTCCACCTCCCAAGTAGCACTCTCCACTAGTTGATTTCTCCAAAGTACCTTTACTGAAGCCACATCCTTGTTGAGAAGCCGTTTTACTTACCTATCAAAAATTGCCACCAGCACCTCCTCATAAGTCAAATTTTCCTCAACCTCAATCCCCTCCAAAGGCACAATGGAGCTAGGATCGCCAACAAACTTTCTCAACATAGATACATGAAAGACCGGATGGATGGAACCCAAACCCAGAGGTAACTCCAACTTATAAGCCACATCTCCAATCCGTTCAACAATTTCATTAGGACCAACACACCGAGGGCTTAACTTGCCCTTTTTGCCGAAACACATTATGCCCTTCATAGGAGAGACTTTCACATAAACCCAATTTTTGACATGAAATTTGAGGTCCCTCCTCCTACTATCTGCATAGGACGTTTTGCGACTTTGGGTCACTTTCAACCTCTCCCTAATCACCTTTACCTTCTCCATAGCATCCATCACCAAATTCGGGCCAACCAAGGCCATTTCCCCTACTTCAAACCATCCCACCGGGGATCTACATCTTCTCCCATACAAGGCTTCAAACGGCGCCATGCCAATACTAGCATGAAAGCTATTATTATAAGCAAACTCGATGAGTGGAAGATAATCATCCCAATTCCCCTTAAACTCCAACACACATGCTCTCAACATGTCCTCCAAAGTTTGAATAGTCCGCTCCGCTTGGCCATTGGTTTGAGGATGGAAAGCGGAGCTCAACTTAATTTTAGTCCCAAGGCCCTTCATAAAAGGTTTCCAAAAGTGGGAAGTGAATTGAGTACCACGATCCGATATGATAGATCTAGGTACGCCATGAAACCTTACCAACTCTTGAATATACAACCTTGCATAATCCTTGGCACTGTAGGTAGTCTTGATCGGTAGAAAGTGAGCCGACTTCGTCATCCGATCCACAACAACCCAGATGGAGTCGAATTGCCTTCGGGTCCAAGGCAATCCAACCACAAAGTCCATATTCATATCCTCCCACTTCCATGTGGGAATTTCAATGTCTTGGGCCAAACCACTGGGCGTTTGATGTTCTACCTTCACCTGCTGACAACTCGAGCATTCCGACACGACCTTGGCAATATCCCTCTTCATACCATGCCACCAATAAACCTCTCTCAGATCTCGGTACATCTTGGTAGACCCCGGGTGAATAGAGTAGTGAGAATTGTGAGCCTCACTCATGATCACCTTCCTAAGGTCATCCACATTAGGGACACAAAGCCAGTTTTGGTACCGAAGCACACCATCTCCCCTTGGGAGAAAGCCTTGATCTTTTTTGCAGCAACCAACTTCTTTAACTCACACAACGACGGATCTATATCTTGTTTGGCTTTCACCTCGTTCACCACTGAAGATTCTGACCCGTTCTGAACCCGTATACCACCCATGCTAGAATCAGTCAACCTGACACCCAACCTAGCCAACCGGTGAACATCCCTTGCTAGCTCCTTCTTCTTATTTTCAACATGCGCCACACTCCCCATAAACAACCTGCTAAGAGCGTCGGCAACGACATTGGCCTTGCCCGGATGATACGACACGCTCATGTCGTAATCCTTTAAAAACTCCAACCACCTCCTTTGCTTGAGATTAAGATCCCTCTAGGTGAAAACATATTGTAAACTTTTGTGATTGGTGAATACATCGACATGGACCCCGTACAAATAATGCCTCCAAATTTTCAGGGCAAACACCACCGCTGCCAATTCAAGGTCGTGAGTGGGATAGTTTCGTTCATGCACCTTCAACTGTCTTGATGCGTACGCTATCACCTTACCATTCTGCATAAGCACACAACCCAATCCGACCCTTGAGGCATCACAATACACCACGAACCTTTCTGAACCACTTGGCAAGGTCAACACGGGAGCTGATGTAAGCCGATCCTTCAAAGTTTGGAAACTCCTCACATTCATCCGACCATATAAACTTAGCCTGCTTCTGGGTCAACTTGGTCAACGGAGATGCAATAGAGGAGAAACCTTCTACAAACCATCTGTAATACTCGGCCAACCCAAGAAAACTGTGGATATCCGAAGGAGTCAACGACCTAGGCCAATTTTTCACAGCCTCGGTCTTCCTCGGATCTACCTTGATACCATCTCCGGACACCACATGCCCGAGGAAAGCCACTTCGCCCAGCCAGAACTCACACTTGCTGAACTTGGCATACAACTTCTTTTCCCTCAGAGTTTGGAGAGCCATTCTCAAATGATTTTCGTGCTTTTGTTCACTTCGGGAGTAAATGAGGATGTCGTCAATAAATACCACCACAAAGCTGTCCAAGAAAGGCTTAAACACTCTATTCATCAAATCCATAAATGCGGCCGGAGCATTAGTTAGACCAAACGACATCACCACAAATTCAAAATGACCGTACCTTGTCCAAAAAGCTGTTTTTGGAGCATCACACTCTCTAACCTTCAACTGATGGTATCCGGAATGGAGATCAATTTTTGAGAAGTGATTGGCACCTTGTAACTGGTCAAACAAATCATCAATCCTCGGCAACGGGTACTTGTTCTTAACTGTCACTTTATTCAGCTGCCTGTAGTCAATACACATACGGAGAGACCCATCTTTCTTTCTTATAAATAACACAGGAGCACTCCATGGTGATGTACTAGGCCGAATAAAGCCCTTTTCTAACAGGTCCTTTAACTGCTCCTTCAACTCCTTCAATTCTCCGGGGCCATCCGATACGGATGGATAGAAATAGGCTGAGTATCTGGAAGAGGATCTATGCCGAAGTCTATCTCTCTATCCGGAGGAATGCCCGGTAAGTCCTCGGGGAACACATTCGAAAATTCATTTACCAAAGGGAGTGACTCAAGAGTAGGCACCTCAGAATCTTCATCCCATACCCTCACCATATAGTAGATGCACCCCTTAGAAATTATTTTCTGCGCCTTGAGGTAGGAAATAAACCTACCCTTAACAGAGGAATCACTACCCTTCCATTCAAAAATTGGCTCACCGAGAGGTTGGAACCGGACCTTCCGGGTTCTACAATCTATGGAGGCAAAAGAGCCATGTAACCAGTCCATTCCAAGAATCACATCAAAATCAAACATTTCAAGTTCCAGAAGATCACATGGAAAGATTTTATGCAACACAGCAACAGGGCACCCATAATAGACTCTTTGAGCAACAATAGATTCACCCACAAAAGTGTAGACCGAGAAAGGCTCTCTTAAAATCTGGGGTTCAACTCGAACTTGACAGCCAACAGTGGAGTCATAAAACACAAGTTTTCACCTGGGTCAAGTAAAACATAAGCATCAAAATCAAAGACTTTTAACATACCAGTCACGACATCCGGGGCTTCCTCGACATCCTGGTGAGCATGGAGTGCATAGAATCTGTTGTTCCTTGGGGCAGTACCTTGGGGGCCCCTTTGTTGACCCTGTCCGCCTCTGGCCACCTGACCTTGGCCTCCGCACACATTCCTTGGGCAATCAGCAATTTTATGATCCTTACTCCCGCACCCGTAGCAAAGCCCCAACTCCCTTCGGTAGGCACCTGTGTGGGATTTCCCACACCTGTTCACACGAGACATATCCTGGTCCGCCACCCATCGATACCCCTGGTGGGGGCGCCTGAGCATTAGCCACCCGAGTTCCTGAGCCTTGGCCCTATTAGGAGCGACCAAAACCAACACTCCTAGTACCGGAGAACCTGCCATCAAAGCGGGCTCTCTTGGGATCGTAAGCCCTTTTCTCTTTGAGTTTCTCCCCCTCAATCTGCTCAGCATACACCATAAGTCTGGCAATATCCATGTCCCCAATTAACATACCATTCTGGCATTCTTTCACCAGCAAGTCGAAAATACCCGAAACAAATTTGTGCATCCTTGCACAGGGATCGGCCACCTGGGACGGAGCATATTTGGATAGCTTAGTGAACTTGAGGGCATAATCTCTCACACTCATACTCCCCTGCTTGAGATTAATCAATTCGGTCATTTTGGCCTCCCTCAGCTTAAGTGGGAAGAAGCGGTCAAGGAAGGCAAATTTGAATTCTCCCCAGTTCACATCACCATCACAAACCCTCTCCATAGCCCACTGAGTATACCATACCTGGGCTACATCCTTCAACTGGTAGGAGGCCAATCCAGCTTTCTCCTCGGAAGAGACACCCATAATGTTCAAAATTTTTGAGAGTTCATCAATGAACTCCTGAGCATCTTCATCAACCCTTGACCCGTAGAACTCCGGAGGATTCATCCGGGTGAAGTCCCTCACAATAGAAGCGGGTGTAGTGTCCCGTGGCAAATTGCCCTGCCTTGCCTGAATGGTCACCACCTGTGCAAGCATGGCGAAGGCGGTACGAAATTCACCATTGGAGATAGGCTCCTCCATAGGCTCGGGAGGGGCCTGATCCTCAGCAGCCGGAGCCGTCCTAGGTAGTGGAGGTCTTCCTCGAGGCATTTACTGTAATAGATTAATGACATTAGTAAGTAAGAGAATTCATGACTAGACACAACACGATATTATACACAATGAAGGGAGGAATTTCCTAAGACGTCTTCATAGCCTCCCACTCATAGGTATGGTGCACTTCACACCCATGAATATGACTCTACTCAATGCGGCACGTTGTGCTCCGAGGACCATTGAAAATCCAAGGCTCTGATACCACCTTTGTCACGATCCGGGATTGGGGCCTAGATGTGACACGGCGAATGGGGACCCGAAAGCCCCCAAACAAGCCTCAAAATCTCAAAGTTTACGCGGTTTAAATCAAGGGCTGTTAAAACGAATAAATAAACAACGAAGATTCAAGTCCAAGAAAAGAAAATTCTTTAATTTAACAAAATAACAAGGTTTTTACAAAAACGCCCAACGTATGCCTCTAAGTAAGGGACGGGGGCCAGGAAAAATTTCGGGCTCGCCCTCAGCAAGACAAATGTACATAAGGAAAACCAGAAATAAAGTTCGCCCTCGGAAGATGGGGCTCACCACAACAAAAGCTGCACAAGAGGGACAATTCGCCTTGAGGATAATGCTCAAACTGCTCGGTCCCTGCATAAAATCATGCAGGCATAGAGTATGCGTTAGTACTTTTGAATGTACTAAGTATGCGGGTATGCAATGCACTTGACTTACTGGACCTACATAATCCTATTAGATGGCAAGGGCACATAATATACAAGAATCATATAATCAAAGGAATTTAATATACAAGATGCCATGGAATGCGTGATGCGTGCAATGTGATAATACTCCTAAATAACAGGGAGGGACTACAACCGACAAACCGAATCCATGCGAGCTATTACATGAATTGGACCAATTGGGACCTCCCATCGGTAGGGAGAGATTATTTGCCAAAGGTAATCTACATCACACCTTACGGGCCGCCTATTTCGGTGGATGGCCACCTTCCTTACATGCCGCCCATTTCGGAAGGATTTACATAATAACGAATAGCCATTCCTTACGACCGAGTCATTTCGGTAATGGCTCCTATGTTGGCACATAGTTCAAGGAAAGAGAGAGGGACCTTGGGTATATCCCTGACGCCCCCAATCCATCGGTGCTAAGTCTTACACATCCCACAAGAATACTTATATATATACATATGCTTTCCAAGAGAGGGTCAAATATCTATTTCAAAATGTTAGGTGCACAAGTAGGCTCAAATGCCAAATCACAAGATCAAAATCACATGGTTCATGCAAGGAATAACTCATCTATATGTACAAGATGGTGCAAGCACCCAAGATGCTCCGAGAGCCATAATCATAGACATACCAATGATCACCTTCTTGTCATATCCCAGGTCTTACCAAAAATCATAATCATAATGCCCTTTTAGGACAAAATTGGGCTTAATCCCACATTTCCAAAATTTTTTCTCATGTATCAATGTCATGAATGTATGATGCTATGCACAATGTAGGAATGGCATGGGCAATGTGGATTATATCTAAAACATGGTATAAATAAAAACTAGGAAATCCAATAAAATTAGTAGAAATGGTAGTAAATATCACCCATGCATAATAACACATTTAAGGGGACACACATGTTTATAATTTCATAATCCAAATAGTTTATTACAACAAAACTAGCATAACCCAAAATTTAGAGTCTTAAACAACACATGCATGGCTCAAGCTACCAAGAACAAGTAGTAACATTCACATGTTTAAAGTAGACAAAGTTCATAAACTATTTTAAAAGGGATTTTGGGTCTCCTTGGTTGAAAGGAACCAAGAATCAAAACCTACATACCTGGTAGAAGGCAAACTTGAAGAGGAAATGGACTCAAATTGAAGGCCTTAGCTTGAGGAATCCTTGTGAGAAGTATGGAGAGCTTGAGAGAACAGTTTCTTAGAGAGAAGTGTGAAAATGAGAGGAAATGGCTGAAAATGGTGAAGTATGGCTTATATAGGGGGCTTAGGAGGGGTGGGAAAAGACCAAATTTTCGTTGGAATTAACCAATATTTCAAAAATGCCATTAATGTAACAATGCAGAAATTGGTTCGTTTGAGGCATACGGACCGGTAGACGGTACGTCTAGGGCCACATGGACCGTTTATCGTGCCGTGGCCCTAGACTTAAATTTTTCTCCCAAAAAGTTTTCGGACAAAGTATCACAACACGGTCCAGTAAATGGACCGTCTGGGGTCATACGGACCGTGACCCCGCCCGTTTACTTGCCACACAGACCGTGTGGCTTCACACGGACCGTGTGGTGGCCCGTTTGCCCCTACACCTCCCAAATGTCACCCCACGGGAGGCCACACGTGTCGTGTGGCTTCATACGGACCATGTAGGTCCTTTCGTGTGATGGTACCTGGCAGATTTCCGGGCAAACCTGTGGGCCTCAAAGGGACGTCATGATCCGGGGCCTTTCAACATGTCCCCTTTAAAGTTTATTTATGCATGGGTGATCTATATTATGATTTATATGTGGATTTAATTATGGATTTCCTCAATTTCATTTTTATGGCTGATTTTAACTTGAATCTATGTTACCTATGCGAATCGCACATCATGCATTGCATTTGCATTCATGAGCATTGGTATATGAAAATTATGAAGTAGGTTAAACCCAATTATGTTTTATGAAACGATTATGATATGATTTTTGTAAGACATTGGTTATGACAAGAATGTGATCATATACATGTCATATGATTATGGATCTTCGAGCATCTCGGGTGCTTGCACCATCTCGTATATATGAATGAGCTACTCCTTGCATGAGTATCATGTTTATGACTTATGATTTGACATTTGAGCCTAAATATGCATTGGACAGTTTTAAAATGAATATTGTACCTTTTGGAAGCGCGTATATGTATAAGTATTCATGTGGGATATTTTTACTTAGCACCGATGGATTGGGGGCGTTAGGATTATCCCCAAGGGCCCTCTCTCTTTCCTTGAACTATATGCCAACATAGGAACGTTATCCATTACCAAAACGACCTGTTCATAAGGAATGGTTATTCATTTATTTTGTTTATGATATGATTATGGAAAATGCTTCTAAAAAGCGTGGTCGTAAGAAAGGTGACCATCCCCTGAAAAGCGTGATCATAAGGTGCGATGTAGATTACCTTTGGCAAGTAATTTTCTCCTACCGATGGGAGGTATCTATTAGACTAATTCATGTAATAGCTCACATAAGTTTGATTTGTCGGTTATAGTTCATACCCGATATATATGAGCATTATTGCATTTCATGCATCATGAATAATTCATGGCATATTGTATACTACTCTTCCTTGGATATATGATTCTATTTATATTATGTGCCATTGTCATCTAACATTGAAATGGATATTGATAAGTCATATGCATTGCATGCCCGCATATTTATTACATTCAAACGTACTAACGCATACTTTATGCCTACATGATTTTACCATGTAGAGAACATGTGTTACAACCATCCACCATTTGACGGGTAGCTCAAATTTAGAGTTGATATTGTGGTGAGTCCTATCTTCCAAGGACAAGCCACCTTTCTTCTACCTATGTTGTTTTCTATTTATCTTCTTAATTGAGGGTGAGCTCGGGACATGTCTTGGCCCTCATCCCATCTTATGACTCTTGGCCCTCGTCCCATCTTATGACTAGAGGCATTGTTGGACATCTTGTAGACTCTCGTAGATTCTATGTGTTACGTGTTGTATTTAAAGCTTGTGATTTAGTTATCTATTGGATATGGCTATCATAGATTGATTACGGGAATTATGATATGTATGTATGTTTGATGTGAAAATGTGGAAGATCCTAAGCCCCGTATTGCTCCCATAGAGTGAGTCATACTGACCTGCCCCCTAGTTCTTATGTGCTATGTGAATCCATGTAAATCCCTTTCCCTTCTATATCCTCATAGCGTGAGTCCTATTTTTCTTATCCCTCAGGACTGGGTGTTTACTATTTGAATGCGCTTCTGAACTGATGATGTGGATTTGGATACTTTGAGGCTTGTTTGGGGACTCTCGGGTTCCCATTCGCCATTTCACTTCTAGGCCCTGGATCCGGGTCGTGACAAAAGATGGTATCAGAGCACTAGGTTTATAAATGGTCTTCGGAGTCCAACATTCTGCGTCAAGTAGAGTCTTATTCATGGGTGTGAAGCGCGCCACATCTATGGGTAGGAGGCTACAGGGTGTTTTAAGAAATGTTTCACTTTTCATGATTCTAATCGTGCCATGGTGCATATCTTAAGATTTCTTATCTCCATCCCTCCCTATCGAATAAGGAGAGTTACCTTGAGCTCGTAATGCAATCCAGGGGAGGAAGATGTTGTAGCAATCTTATAGATGAGGTCAAAACGAGAGTTGGTGAATGATGTGTCTTGTTTGACGTGCTTGCTTCCTTGGGTATTCGAAGTTTTCTTGGATTGGCTGGTTATGATGGAAAGTTTGTTGAAGGCTTCTTATCTATTTCATCTCCGTTGATCAAGTTGACTAGAAAGAAGTCCAAGTTGTATAATCGGATGAGTGTAAGGTGAGTTCTTAGACCTTGAAAGGTCGGCTTACATCGGCTTCAATTTCAGCATTACCGGATGGCTTAGATGGGTTTGTGGGGGTATTGTGATGCTTCCCGGTTTGGGTTGGGGTTGTGTATTTATGAAACATATTAGGGTGATAGCTTATACATCAAGGCAATTGGAGGTGTATGAGTGTAACTACTCGACTCATAATCTTGAGTTAGTGGCGGTAGTGTTTGCCTTGAAGATTGGGAGATACTATTTGTATGGGGTGTATGTCGATGTCTTCACCGACCACAAGAGTTTTCAATATGTGTTCACTCAAAGGGGATCTTAAACTGGGATTAAGAAGAGGGTTAGAACTCCTTATGGGCTATGACATGAGTGTACAATATAATTTCGGCAAGGCAAATGTTATAGTTGATGCTTTGAGTAGGCTATCTATGGGAAGTATGGCTCCTGTTGATGAAGGGGAGAAAGAGTCGATAAAAGATGTTCACCATTTTGCTAGATTGGTTGTTAGGTCGACTGACTCTAATAATGTTGGTGTTTATGTTCAGAATGGGGCCGAATATTTTGTGGTTGTTGATGTTAATGATAAGCAAGATCTAGATCTGTCATTGATTGGATTGAAGAGGTTGGTTGCCAAAATAATGAGATAGAGGCTTCCTCCCAAGGGGCAGATGGTGCGTTTTGGTATCAAAGTCAGTTATGTGTTCTGGATGTGGGTAGTCTTAGGGAAAATGATCATGAGTGGAGCCCATAACTCTCATTATTTGATTCACCCGGAATCTACTAAGATGTGTTGGGATTTGAAGGAGGTGTATTGGTGGCATGGTATGAAGAAGGACATAGCCGAGTTTGTGCCCAAGTGCTCGAGTTGTCAACAAGTGAAGATAGAGCACCAAAGGCCCGGTGGTGTGGCTCAAGACATTGATCTCTACTTGGAAGTGGTTTGAGTTAAGATGAAATGACTTCTATAGGCGTGGATTTAGTGTTGAAGGCAACAAAAGAGTGAAATTGATTAAGGAAAGGTTGAAGAAGGTTCAAAGCCATCAAAAGTCTTATTTGGATATTGGAAAGAGGGATCTTGGGCTTTTTATTGGTAATTGGGTGTATGTGAAGGTCTCACTTATGAAGGGTGTGGTGCATTTCGGGAAGAAGTGAAAGCTAAATCCCCGGTAGGTAGGTCCTTGTGAGATTGTTGATGCAGATTGGGAATGTAGCTTATAGGTTGGATTTGCCTCCAAAATTGAGCTCTAGTCACTCGGTTTTGCATATATCTATGTTGAGGAAGTTGTTGGTAATACTAGTGTTATTTTGCCTTTGGAAGGTGTTGAGGTTTAGGAGAACTTGTCTTATAGGGGAAGCTTCGGTTGAGATTTTTGATAAGACAAGTGAAGAAACCTCGTAACAAGGAAGTGTCTTCGGTTAACGTAGTTCGGAGAAATCAACATATGGAAAGTGCTACGTGGGGAGTGGAACCAAGTATGATGCGACAATACCTTTATCTTTTCTAATCTACTCAAGCCTATGATATTAGGTTCTTCCTATTCTCAGTGGTCCTTATTTTTTCACTCTTGAGTTTCATGACATGACATGCATACATGTGCACGAAAATGATTTATGATGTTTTGAATGATTTGAATACATTTTAATAATTGGTTTTAAAGGCTTTATGATTTTCAAAAGATGAGCTAAGCATTATACCTTGTGTTCGGATGTTTCATGTTCTAGGACAAGCCTTTCAAGCCTCATTCCACGACATTCAAGGACAAATGTTCCCAAGGGGGAGATGATGTAAGGACCCAGAATTTTGTACAACCTCAATGAAGCATGAAAATTTGGTTTCGGAAAAGTTTTGGACCAAGGTGACACTTTATGGGAGCCATCACGGTCCGTGTGAGGTCACAAGTCCCGTGTGGAACCTCCACAGAGTGGCCCTTGTCCCATGGAGGATGTTTGGCCCTTAAATGTGGTGTTTTAAATTAAGGCACACCACACTTGGACCCCTCACGGTCTGTGTCTTTACGGACCATGTGGTGGCCTTGGCTTGAAATCCCATAGTTTTGGGACCAAGTATGGTTACACGGCCAAGTTCACGACCCGTGTGGGGTGTCACAGCCCATGAGGCCATACGTAAAGCTTCCAGAGTGAAAATTTTCTAAGTATGGAATCACCATCTCGTAACATGATCGTGGAATTTTTCTAAGGAGAGGGGTATGGGCAGTGTTACAGCCCATGTGACACTACACGACCCCTATAACCTCCCGTGAAGGTGACTTTGTGAAAAGATTCTAAGTATGAGATCTTCAAGCTCAAGCTAAGTTCACTTTCAAGCCTTCAATTCAAGCTTAATTATGTTTTTTAAGGCCATCATGGGTCTCCTACATCAAGTCAATTTTAAAGAAATTCCATTGGCTAAGTTTCTCACAAGTACCGATGGAAGGGCCAACTTTAAATGGGCATATCTCTTAGCACAAAAAGAACTGAGTGTCTCACAACCTATCAAATTGAAGTTCTTTAAATTATATTTCCAAAGCATCTGGTCTCACCTCATTCCGAGTTTGGAGCAAGAAGTTATGCCCTTTTTCGTAGAATCTGTCTAGGCTAGACAGAGGCCTTCACGGATCGGGAAGCCAATCGTGTCAAGTTCAGTTAAAAATTTAGAGGGGCGTTTTATTGAGGTATTTTTGATATTTTAACCCATCCCCAAGGCTTTTAAGACCTTTTAACCCCCTTTATATTCCTAAGCTTCTCCAACACTAACTCTATACCATTCAAGACAAACACTTAGTTTCTAGAATTAGACTCTCAAAATTCTCTCCAAGTCTCATCTTCAAGATTCAAGCTAGGATTCAATTGGGGTTTCAAATTCAAGCTGAACTCTTCTCAAATTCATCTTCCTAATCAAGGTATGTGGGATTGATTCTTGGTCCCTTTCAACCAAGAAGACCCAAAAACCCTTTCAATTGTTTAGTTTACTTAAACTGTGGGTTTTTATTATTTGATTTTATTAAATCCAATTGATGTATGGACTGTATTCTACCTATGATTTTATTCACTTTGATCACTATTATAATAATTTACATTGAGTTATGGAGTTATGAACATGCATATCCCCTTTAATGTTGATTTATGCATGTGTGATCTATATTACGATTTACATGTGGTTTTGATTATGGATTTCCTCGATTTCATTTTTATGGATGATTTTAACTTGAATCTATGTTACTCATGATAATCTCACATTATGCATTGCATTTGCATTCACAAGCATTTGTATATGGAAATTATGAAGTGGGTTAAGCCCAATTATGTTTTATGAAATGATTATAATATGATTTTTGTAAGGCATTGGTTATGACAAGATTGTGATCACATACATGTCTTATGATTATGGCTCTTTAAGCATCTCGGGTGCTTGCACCATCTTGTATATGTGAATGAACTATTCCTTGCATAGGTATCACGATTATGACTTATGATTTGGCTTTTGAGCCTAAATGTGCATTGGGCGGGTTTGAAATGAATATTGTACATTTTGGAAGCATCTATATGTATAAGTATTCATGTGGGATGATTTGACTTAGCACCGATGGATTGGGGGCGTTAGGGCTATCCCCAAGGGCCCTCTCCCTTTCATTGAACTATGTGCCAACATAGGAATGTTTGCCATTACCGAATAAGGAATGGTTATTCATTTATTTTGTTTATGATATGATATGATATGATTATGAAAAGTCCTTCTGAAAAGCATGGTCATAAGGAAGGTGACCATCCACTGAAAAGCGTGGTCGTAAGGAAGGTGACTATCCACTGAAAAGCGTGGTCGTAAGGTGCGATGTAGATTACCTTTGGCAAGTAATCTTCTCCTACCGATGGGAGGTCTCTATCAGACTAATTCATGTAATAGCTCACATGAGTTTGATTTGTCGGTTATAGTCCATCCCCGATATATATGAGCATTATTGCATTTCATGCATCATGAATTTCATGGCATATTGTATACTACTCTTCCTTGGATATATGATTCTTTCTATATTATGTGCCCTTGTCATCTAACATTGAAATGCAGGTTGATAAGTCATATGCATTGCATGCCCGCATACCTAGTACATTCAAACGTACTAACAGATACTCTATGCCTACATGATTTTACCATGTAAGGAATGTGTGTTACAACCATCCACCGCTTGACAGGTAGCTCAAATTCGCAGAGTTGATATTGTGTTGAGTCCTATCTTCCAAGGACAAGCCACCTTCCTTCTACCTATGTTGTTTTCTGTTTATCTTCCTAATTAAGGGTGAGCCTGGGACATGTCTTGGCCCCTTTCCCATCTTATGACTAGAGTCATTGTTGGACATCTTGTAGACTCTCGTAGATTCTATGTGTTACGTATTGTATTTGAAGCTTATGATTTAGTTATTTATTGGATATGGCTATCATGGATTGATTATGGGAATTATGATATGTATGTATGTTTGATGTGGAAATGTGGAGGATCCTGAGCCCCGTATTGCCCCCATAGAGTGTGTCATACTTACCCGCCCCTTAGTTCTTATGTGCTATGTGAATCTACGTAAATCCCTTTCCCTTTGAGGTCCTCATAATGTGAGTCCTATTTTCCCATCCCTATGTGTTTACTATTTGAATGCGCTTCTGAACCGATGATGTGGATTTGGATACTTTGAGGCTTGTTTAGGGACTCTCGGGTCCCATTTGCCGTGTCACTTCTAGGCCCTGGATCCGGGTCGTGACATAGACCATATTCCTCATGGGATCGACCCTAATCATTGTTAGGTTTTATATTTGAAACAACGACTTCTTATACCTTAATTGGGAGGTGTAATTTAGCCGTGATCAAATTTTGGCGTCATTGCTGGGGAATAAGGTTTTTAGATTGGTTTAACTAGAGTAATTAGGTCGTTAATACTTATTTCTTTATTTTACGTATTTTTTTTGCTTTTGTTTCTTTTTTCGCATACAGGTGTAGTGTATGCCCAATACACGCAGTTGAGGAAATATCTTGACTCCATTTTATCCAGAAATACAAAGAATATTGAGGAGAATAGCCCAAGACAATACCAACAACATTGTGAAGTGAGGCGCTTAACTTGAATAACCGAAATCCACCACTACCGCCAAGAGCAACGGTTGAGTAACAAAATCCAACACTACCACAAAGAGCGGCAATTAATCAACCACCACCAGTTTAGCATGTAAGAGTAGATGGGTGGAATCAGTACAGACTTGACCCAACAATGGTGGATGTCACATGAGCAATCATGTTACCTCCATTGACACAGGATACTAAGTTTGTTATATCGAGTGGGTTACTACAAATGTTGAAACATAGCGGGTCATTCTCGGGCCTACCATAAGAGGATCCACATAACCATTTACACAATCTCGTCTTCATTTGTAAGAGCATGATGGGACATCAAAACTTGTCCATGGATGACGTTGAGCTCTGTGTTTTCCCATTATCTCTTACCGATGAAGCAACAATATGGTTCTCTAAGCTTCTCTTTAGCTCTATAACTACATCGGCAGAGATGTAGAGAGGCTTTTTGGAGAGATACTTTTCCAAGTCAAAGAAGTTGAAGTTTAAGGACCGAATCAGAAACTTTTCACAGACGCTTCGGGAGTCTATCAGCGCCACTTGGGAGCGGTTTGTCAAGCACTTGCGAAGTGTTCCAGACCACAAGATCACTGATGATTCTTAAGTGGAGATCTTCTATCGAGCACTAGATGATAATAGCAAAGTGGTTGCCGACACTATAACAGGAGGATCATTCTTGGACTACACATTTGTTGAGATAGCCCAACGACTAGAGAGAGTGGCGAAGACTAATTGTGCATGGGGCATAAGGGACTCAGAGACGATAAAGAGTTCCTTCTCAGTTAGTACTAATCCAGATCAAGCTAAAATCAATCAAGAATTACAAGAGCTCGCCTGGATCAACACAAATGTTAGACTATTGATGAAGCAAAATTAAGAGCGGGTAAATGCAATCAGTCAACAACCACCAAAAGCACCCATTTATGATGACTCAAGTTATGAGGAGGTCACTTTCTTTGTAACTGATCAAATAGGGGTTTTTCGGACTAACGCCCAAGGATCCAAACAGGATTATTGGCACCAAGGTAAAGGGAATCAAGGTTGGAACTACAACAGGGACAACAATTGACGAAGTTATTATGATAGAAATAGGGGCCAAGACCGATATGGTAATTAGGCATACAAATATGGGTATCAAATTGGACCGTATGTACTACCATAAAATCATGTTTCAGGCGCTGGTAATTCAAGGATTGAGGATATGTTTGACAAGTTGCTTAAGAAAGCTGACGCACATGATGAGACATTGAAAGGAATGAAAGCTGACATATTAAGGATTAATCAAAAGATTGAGTTTCACTCGGTGGCTTTTAAGCATTTAGAACAACAATTTGGTTAGATGTTAACACAACTAAACCAACGTCAGAAGGGTGTACTGCCAAGTAACATTTTACAGAATTTGAAGAATGATGGTCATTGTATGAAAGTTACTACATGCGGTGGTAAGTAGATGGTTGACCCACCAATGCCAATAGTTGATGATATAGATAGAGTGGAGAAGAAAGCTGAGAGCAAAGAGGCGGAGACTAGAGATGAGTTGGCCAAGGATATTATGGGTGAAGAAGTGGTGACACCAAAAAAGTTGAAACCCATACCTAGGCCTCCACCATCTTTCCTCAGAGGCTGAAGAAGTAAAATAAGGATGGGAAGTTTCAAAATTTCATCTTGATGTTGAACTAGTGGTCCATCAATCTTCCTCTCATTGATGCATTGGACCAAATGCTCAGATATGTGAAATATATGAAGGGCCTAGTTACTAAGAAGAGAAGGGTGAGCCATGAGCTTGCTCAAGATCTTCGTCATTGTGCAGCCATTACAACAAGGTCCTTGGTGCAAAAGAAAAAGGACCCTGGAGCGTTCACCATATGCTGCACTATTGGAGTTTTTAATTTCGCAAAAGCATTTTACGACTTGGGAGCTAGCATCAATCATATGCCTCTTGTGTTCAAGAAATTGGGCTTGGGAGCCCCTACTTCGACTACAATGCGGTTGTTGATAGCAGACAGAACTGTGAAGAAGCCGGTGGGGATACTATACGATGTTCTTGTTCGAGGGGAAAATCTCATATTACCTGCAGACTTCATGATACTAGAATGTGAAGTATACTTTGACGTCCCAATCATCTTTGGAAGGACTTTCCTAGCCACTAGGCGAGCACTAGTGTATGTGGAGTTAGGCCAACTCAAGTTTAGGTTGAATGAAGAAGAAGTTGTCTTCAACGTCTATCAGTCCATGAAAAGATCAGATGATTTAAAAGTCGTCTCTATAATTAAAAGCATTGATGAGATGGAACCAAAGGTACCAATAGAGGAGAGGCTATTTGTCGAAATTCTTGAGGCTATATTGATGAATTTTGAGAGTGACGAGATACCACACTATGTTTAGACAAAGAAAGCACTTAGATTAAAAGAATACCCTAGACACCAACTCAAGGTTGAGTTGGACTCAAAGAATCGTGATGCCACCTACTAGACCATCCATTGAAGAGCCACCGGTGTTGGAATCGAAGGCTCTTCCATCCCACTTGTGGATGTGTTTTTGGGACCTAACAATACTTTACCTATGATTATTGCTGCAAACCTTGATAACGAATAGGTGGAAGCATTGGTTTGGTCCTCAAATGATTCAAACGGGCCATTGGATGGACAACTGTAGACATCATTGGCGTCCCATCTAGCATCTCAAATCTTCAGGATTATAAGCCAAACATTGAGCACCAAAGACATCTCAACCCACCAATGCAACACGTTGTGCACAAGAAGATCATTAAGTGGTTAGATGTAGGTTTGATATATCTGATCATTAACAGTGAATGGGTGAGTCAGTTCTAATACATTCCAAAGAAAGGAGGTATATCCGTGGTTCCTAATGCTAGCAATGAGTTGATTCCTATGAGACAATTAACATATTGAAAGGTTTGTGTGGACTATCGCAAACTCAATGCTTCGATCCAAAATTATCACTTCCCTATGCCGTTTATCGACTAGATGCTAGATCGCATGGTGGGCAAAGGCTGGTACTATTTTCTTGATGGTTATTTAGGCTACAACTAGATTTCTATCACTTTAGAAGACCACTTTTACATATCCTTATTGGCACCTTTGCATTCAAGAGGATGCCATTCAGATTATGTAATGCACTAGCCACATTCCAGAGGTGCATGTGTCGATCTTCTAAGACATGGTGAAGGATACTATTGAGGTGTTCATGTACGACTTCAGCATTGTTGGAGATTTTTTTGAAGATTGTCTGAAACATCTACATAACGTGCGGAAGTGATATGAAGAGTGTCACCCGGTGTTGAATTAAGAAAAATATCACTATATGGTGAAGGAAGGAATCATTTTATGACACAAGATATCTATTAAAGGTATAGAGGTTGATAGAGCTAACATTGAGATTATTAAAAAGCTCCCTCCACCTATCTCTGTAAAAGGTGTGAGGAGTTTTTTAGGACATGAAGGATTCTACAGATATTTCATAAAATACTTCTCAAAGATTGCTAATCCCTTAGGCAAGCTACTTGAGAAGGATGATAAGTTTATGTTTGACGAGGCATGTTTTAAAGCATTCAAGGGGTAGAAGTAGAGGTTGATTTCAGCACCTATTATAGTTGCACTAGACCAGACTCAACCCTTCGAGATCATGTATAATAGAAGCGGGGTAGCACTTAGTGCGGTGTTGGGACAACACAAAGAGAAGATATTACATCCCATCTACTATTCTAGTAAAACCCTCAATGCAACACAAAATAAATATACTATTACCAAGAAAGAGTTACTCACAGTGGTCTTTGCACTCGAGAAGTTCAGGTCATATCTGTTGGGAACCAAGTTATTGTGCATACTGATCATTTGGTTGTGGTACTTGATGGTGAAAAAGGATGCTAAGACAAAGTTGATTCGATCGGTACTTCTTCTTTAAGAGTTTGACTTTGAGGGGATTGACAGAAAAGGGAGTAGAGAATCAAATCGCTCACCACCTATCCAGACTCATACTTAGGCTAAGCCTAAGTTTGAGGATGGGTTGGAAATGAATAATGCATTCCCTGATGAGAAAGTATTGACTGTATCACATGATTTGATACCATGGTTTGTGAATATGAAATTTACTTAGCCGATGATGTTGTGCTGCCAGATTTGACTTTCCACCAGCGCCGTAATTTCATGTATGATATGAAGAAGTTTTTCTAGGATGAAATCTATTTGTTTCATGTCTGTGCATATGGTATTATTCAATGCTGTGTTGCTGAAGTTGAGATGATGAGCATCCTTGAAGCTTGTCATTCATCATTAGTTGGTGGGCATCATAGTAGTATTCAGACAACACATAAGATCTTCCAGTGTGGCTACTATTGCCCAAGCATCCACTAAGATGCCCATGACTATGCCAAAACTTGTGATAAGTGCTAGAGAGAAGGTTGAGTTTCCCGAAAGCATGAGCTCTCACTTAACCCCATAATGGTTATTGAGTTGTTTGATGTATGGGGTATAGAATTCATGGGATCATTCATCAGTTCATATGAGAATTAATATATCCTAGTTGCTGTGGAATACATTTCAAAGTGGGTGGAAGCAGTTGCGCTTCCTAACAATAAAGATAAGAGTGTCACAACATTCCTCAAAAGGAACATCTTCTCATGGTTTAGCACTCATCGGGCAATCATAAGCGATGGAGGTTCCCACTTTTGCAAGCGGTTGTGCAAATCTCT
Source organism: Solanum rostratum (assembly GCA_029948455.1). Classification (NCBI taxonomy): domain Eukaryota; kingdom Viridiplantae; phylum Streptophyta; class Magnoliopsida; order Solanales; family Solanaceae; genus Solanum; species Solanum rostratum. The sequence continues at coordinate 26,460,972 of CM057049.1, forward strand.
ATTGGAGAAATATGGAGTTAGACATAGTGTGGCAACACCTTACCATCCACAGACGAGTGGGAAAATTGAGGTATCTAATAGGGAGATTAAGCATATTCTATCTAAGATAGTACATGCAAACTAGATAGATTGGTCGCGAAGGCTAGATGATGCGTTATGGGCATACCAGAGTGCATGCAAGACACCCATAGTTATGTCTCCTTACCAACTTATTTTTGGTAGAGCTTGTCACTTACCTGTAGATCTTGAGCACAAGGCAATGTGGGTGCTCAAGAAGCTAAACTTTGATTGGAATGATGCTACTACTTCAAAGCTGAGCCAACTCAACAAACTCGATGAGTTTTGATTGTGGGCATATGAGAGTTCAGCACTGTACAAGCAAAGGATGAAGTTGTATCATGATCATCACATTGAGCACCATCAGTGCACATAATGAGACATGGTTCTATTATTGAACTCAAGGCTAAGGTTGTTTCATGGTAAACTCAAGTCCAAGTGGTTGGGTCCCTACAAGGTTGCACATGTCTTCAACCACAGGCTTTCGAGTTAGAATTAGTGATGGCATGTGAGTCAAAGTAAATAAACAAAGAATCAAGCCATACTTTGACGATGTGGATGAAATCAAGACAGTGGAAGTATGAAAGCTTGGTGAAGTCTGGGTAACCAAGTATTCTAAGTCGTGCCGCGATAATATATCATACGCTACTTGGGAGGTAAGGCAAGATATTAGTTGTAGTTTCCATGTATTTTTGTTAGATTTTGGACTTATAGGTAGGTTAAATTAAAGTTTAAATTTCTTTTGTATTTTTTAGACCCATAGGCAGGAAAGTTATAGGGTAACGAGTTATTTTTACAAATGTATGTAGGAACAGGATGAGGGCATAAAACAAGTCTTAAAACTGAGAAAAGAAGGATTTATAAATCAGAGTATGGGTCGTGGTTCAATGCACAACTCGTATCTTTGTATGTAGATCCAATTCTAGTAAGCATGAAAGTCTAACTTCAAATTCCACAAACTAACTTTATGGTCTGTAGAATGATCAATGGGCCGTAAATGGGGTTCGTGGATCCCAGGTAAGTTTCTGGAAACTTACTAAGTGTTGGAGGTATCTAAGAACACCACCTATGGACCATAGACCATTGTATAGCCCATGGTAGCATTTGTAGATTCCAGGTCTTAAAAGGTGTCCATTTGAAACCATGAAACCAAGATCATGTGAATCAACAAAGGCCTATAAGAGGGGTTTCATAGAATCAAACTGCCTGATTTAACTTGACCCAGTAAAAGGAATAAATGAGGGGGAATTAATTTTACCCCTTTATTTCTTACAAAAAAGGAAAACATTTATCAAATCCTACCCTTTCTTCCTTACCTCCATTCCCTTCTGATAAACACCTTCACTTTTCTGACAAATTTCTTGCAAAAGTTCACTATTTCGACATTAATTTCCGGCCAACCTTGGGGTCCCTCACACTTGATTTTAATGGTTTTCGCACTCCCAACACTCCACTTGGATTTTTTGGTATGTACTCTTAACCACATATTTGAAATCTTGAATGGGCATCGATATAGGGGTTTGTTTGAAGTTTGAGAATCATGATTTGTATGCCCTACCTTGTTGAGTGTCTAAAAATTGATGAGTTGATTGCCCTTTACTGTACAATTAAATGTTTGGCACTACAATTTTGTATTGGAATGTTTGTCCCATGTCCATATGATTGAAAGCATAAAGATACTCCCTAAGAAATTTGAAAATCTCTATTGAATATTCATGTTTATATGATGTGAATTGGTGCAAAATTGTGTGGATAATGGAGCTATGTACTGAGATGGAAAATGTTGAATTGGGACTCATATATATCATGGACTATACTGGAAATTTGTCTTGTATTGATTAGTTAGTGTGGAAATTTTCAAATATTTGGACTGGATTGACATATATTGGATTTGGTCATGGTTTAATTTTGGTTATGGGCTGAAAATGGGTGTTGTGTACATGTTGATAAATTGGGCTATGTTTCACATTCCATTGGGATTTAATTGGGTTAAATTTTGTTTAACCCTACTTTTATTTGGATTGAATTTTATTCATTGTTGACTGGGTAATTATTTGGAAATTAGATTCAAAATATTCATGTTTTGACATTGAGGCTTGGACCGGATGTTTTCAAACATTGCATACCCAAAACTTACGAGGGTCTTTTACAGCCCGTGGTTCAAACTACATACCATAATTGCCCCTCATAGAAGGGTCCTAGTAACTTGATAATTTAAGTTCAATAGGACAAGACTGTTTATCTGATCATAGTTTAGATAACGGGCCGTAAACAGTGCTCATAGTCTTAACTCGTACAAAATTTTGCTTTCAGTTTTGCAACCACGATCCAATCCCCAACTCGTGGTTCAATCGTAAAGCACGGTTTTGGTGTGGGCCGCGAGAGCGGTACCAAATCGAGTCATAACTGAGTTTGTAGTTGCATTTCCAATATGCTAAATTACTATTGCCCTATTTCTATGACTGCCTTCTACGACCCGTAGTTCACCCTACGACCCGTAGATAGGCTTTGGTAATTCTATCTGTGATAAATTTTTACAAGTTTTGCACTTTCTTGGACTCATGTATCCTTATATGTTCTTGTGTTCAAGTACTATGGGTCCCAAATTTGATGCTGCTAGATGTGCTGAGATACAGGCTATGAGAGAGACTACGAGAGAAGACGATGGAGTCAGAGACTAGTGGCTCTTTGGAGGAGATCAACGTCCATTCTAATGAGGGCACCGAGCCACAATGGACTCGAGCTGTGTCCAAACATATAATACCTACCCAGACCCCTATTTCTACAACACAGCCTCCCCAGTCTAAGAAGGGAGGCCAGACACAGAGCAATACCATTTAGTTCTCTAGCTCTAGAAAAGGGTTCCTGTCTGGATCCCCTGATCGTGATGGTTCAGGCTCAGAGGAGGATTCTGGATCAGAGTCTGACGATTTAGAAAAGTCTATTACTGTCCTTGTTCATGTATCCAACCAACCTAGATGATGGTGCATCAAGGACATGGCCACCATTTATCTTAAGGACTTTTGCCAGGATGATAGAGGCTGGCATACACGGACTATATTTGAGGAGCTTAGGATACTAACAATCGGATTTGATGTTGTGCCAATGATTTATGATACATTTACCTGATACAGGCTAGAGTGGTAAATAACACCATTGAGGAAGTATTCCTAGGTGCTGGTCCAAGAGTTTTACGCATCTTACACTGCTACCGTTATTGAGGCCACTTCGAAGAAGGCTAAGCCTATAGCTCAACCTCATCTTACATGTACACTGGTTTGTGATGGCTCAGTTGATCTTTCAGAGACCATTATCTAGTGGTTCTTATTTGTTCCCTACTACCACACCCTATTTCCACAGTTGAGTTTAATTATAGATTGGGGCAGGTACGAGACCGTGCTATGACTAGAGACCCAACCCAAAAGGCCACCTTACTGAGATGAGTTGTCAGCTACATTGCTTAGTGAGGCATGAATGCTTATTGGGTGTCAGCTCCACGCTTATTATAAAGGCCTCGCTAAACTTTCCTGGCAAATTCTGGTGGGGCGTAGTCTGTACACGCATCTGGCCAACTCAGGTGAATAATACACTCACTCAAGATCGCGCCGTGCTTGTAGCCAGCATCATAGCTAGTTACAATATTAAATTCTCTCACCGTATAGTAGAGGAGATTGTCATCTATTCCTTTTTCGTGCTTGGTACATAGACTATGTATAGATGCGGGGATAGAGATTATTCCCAATGTCAGCCTCACGATAGATATGTAGGGGACCCAGGATGATAGCCTGATAAAGGCCAATAAGAACCCGTTTGCACCTCGATGAGCACTTCATTCCACTATTAGGCTTCTAGAGATGTTCGCTGAGCCTCCATATCCTGAGGTTGCTACTGGTATTGCTGCTGAGTCTAAGAGAGCCCCATCGACAGGTGATGAGACACAAGTGGGGCGCATTTCCACATCCTTCACTATACCAGATGCCGTGCTGACACGTCCTCAGCCTGCAGGTTTGGTCTAAATATCTGTGGAGTCTATTTAGGTCTTGCTACAGTGCTAGGATCAGACTGAGTCCTAGTTGACTTAGTTATTATAGCATATCTGTCCTTGGGTTCGCAAGGCTATCACTGAGTCAGAGGAGCATATGACTGACCACTACATGACCACACTTGACCAGAGGATGAATGTTCTACACAACCGTGTTCATGCATTTGAGAGGCGTATAGGGGATCACCTCACTTTGACTTAGGTACCAGATTTGTTCACCATCCGGATGGAGATCCAACAACTCTATGAGGATATAAGAGCGGCAACACCAACACTATTAATGATTCCTATGCTTACTATCATTACATGGTGCTGGATCTATTTATTGAGGAGCCCACTACTCCTGCCTCTAGGAAGAGGCGACGTCCTAGAGATGATGATCTAGGGGATATAGAGCAACATGCGCCACAAGATAGAGGCCGCCATATGGGCTTCTATTTTAGATAAGGAGATGCAGCTAGCACGAGAGTGTGATACGGCATTGGGTGCTGGACCCTCATCATAGGCCACTATGGTAGAGGAGACCACTCAGGAGGTTCACAATGGTAAGTCTCAGGCTAACACCAGAGCTTAGGCACCCAGGTATATTCTTTTTGATCCCTATGTGGGTTTTTGGTATTATTTTTATGCATTAAGGACAATGCAAATCTTTTTTGATGGGGTGTGGGTAGTTATAGGCCTCGGTGAAGTCTGAGTAACCAAGGCCCGTATCTACTCATATTTCTGTGTTCGTAGGGTTTTCTTGCATGTGTTATTTCCTAAGGACATTTATTTTCTATTGAATAGACACATTTAGGATCTGTAGGTAGCATTGATAGCATATTGTACTGATATCTATGGCATGTGCTGATTTACTTTGAAAAATGATATCCCTTTGTTTTTGAAATTGCTTTTGGAATATTGTGCTTGTAGATAGTTTTGAGAGTGACCATGTTGGATCTATATATGACATTGTATGTTCTGATAAGATTGGGCTAATTTGTGATAATAATCATGATCTGAATGTCTACATTGGCCATGTTATTTAATGCCAAGTGTGTGTGAGCTTCATTGCATAATTTTGATACTATGTTTCAATCTAAAACTTGCCCTGTTAGTCGGACTAAAACTATTGGTTAGTTGGTTAGGAAAGGATCATAGGCCGTTGTTCATAGTATGTCCACTTAGCCTAAATTACCAACCAAATGCAGTGTGTATCCCTTGATCCAAATGTTTGAGCCATACATGTACCCTTTTCTTTGAAAATACCTAACTAGCCAACCCTTTGTTTGCGTAAATCTTGAATTTGGCCCTGGTCCCTCCTTGACTATTGTGCACCTCGACTCAAGATGAAAGCCTGAGTTGAGGGTGGCTACCAAAGGTGGCCCTGGTTCAGAGGATGGATATTGTGCACCTCAACTTAGGCCAAATTCCTAAGTTGAGGGTGGCTATTAAAAGAAATCACAACTCAAGAAAAGAATAAGGGTAGTACAATGAAAAAGGGAAACACATGAGATGGGTGTGAGAAAAAAAAATAATAGCCTAAAAAGAGCAAAAAAGAAAATGAATTGAGAAAAATAAAAGGCAAAGAGCATGAGAAATAAATAAATACACGAAAAAATGTTCAAAATATGCGAAAGGGAACAATGAGTTGTGAGTATCAGTGTTAGTAGGGACAAGTGTGAATTATCACAGTATCAAGGAGGGAAAATAGTCACTATCTTCCTAATATACCATACCAATGCCCCCAAGCCTACATTACAAGCCAAGAAAGACTTATAGCGATCCTAGTCTAACTAGTCTAGTGTCATGATCGAGAATATAAGGGCAAGCCTATGGTATTGTACGTGATATTTGAGTATCAATTGTCAGTATGAGCGTATTCATTTAGTCCCTGGTAGTGAACAAAAATCATCAATTGTGTGAGAAAAGGGACTTCTTTTGTTTTGGAGAGTACTTGAATTGCCTTGTTAATTGTTAGACTATTTTGATGATTGTTGCTTATGTACATTGCCTTGTCTGTGAAAGTTACTCTATCATGTATTGATTCACATGATTTTTCTTGATAAATGTCTTGTATATGAACTGAGGCTATGTGAGGGTATCAATGACTGACTGAGATGTGATATATGCCATATGATTGATGTTTGTATATCTGCGGTGCTGCTTATATTAGGTTGAGTCTGTCGCTAGAGGACAAGCAAAAAACTTTAAATTGAGGATCTTGATATGCAAATATGTCACTTTTAATTCTTTAAACTTAGAATTTTATGTGTAATCTGGCGATGGTAGTAGATTTTATGTGTGTATTGTGTTGTTTTATAAGATTATAGGATTTAAGAGGTTTTTGTGAAGATTGCTAAGTTTAGTAGCTTTTTGGTGAAGTATGAGACCACCTACGGGTCGTGATTTAATCCATGAGCCGTAGGTGGAGGTTCGTGGAAGGATTTAAAGTTGGATGAATTTTTGGAACTTTATTGACAATTAATAAGACGGACCATGGTTCATTCCACCACCATACATTTGTTTGTTGAAAAAGTGTTAGAGGTTCAGGAAATTTATCAGGATGGAAAGGTTCCCGACCTGTAGTTAAAACTATAAGTCATCGATTCATACATAGAAATAAATTTCCAAGAGAAGCAGTCTATGATCCCCATCGACGAGCTGTAGATTGATTCACATGCTGTATATTGGCTCGTGGATGGGTTCAACCAGTTTTTCTTATTAATTTAGGATTTGGTTTTTTTATGTCTATAAATAGGATTTTTAATTATTTCTGGACGAGTAGACTATCAAGAACACATAATTACTTTTCTTTTGTCTTTTCTTAGAGTTTTTGAGTTGATACAATTTATGCTTATATTCGGATCTTGAAATTGCTATTACATGGAGATTTTGGATTTGATATTCTTCAACTCTTCGTTGTAAGTGTTTAACTATGTAAATATCAAACATGATTTATTCATCTACAATAAACATGCGTAGCTAAATTTACAACTTGGGTTAAGAGAACTATGAAGAACTAACAAAGTAAAAACCAAATATTTTGTAATTCTTGAAAAGTGTGTATGCATGCATTATTTATCTCTTCATTTTGAATGCTTTTTAGCGGTGGTCAAAGTTAGAACTCACCTTATTCTTACTTGCCAGCCCAAGAACGTAATGAATTGAATAAGGGATAAATAACAAGATTCTATGTGAGTACTCTCGTCTAATCAACCTGAACGACCCAAGAGATGGTTGTACTGGGACCAAGGTAAGAGTTAGTTAGTAATGCGACACTTGTAGATGGCCCAAGTTTCATGGTGAAATTTGCCTAGTTGCTGGCCCAAGGAATTAGGTGAACATAACTTAATAGTTTTGGATGCTACACACTAGGAAAGATTGCAATTATGAGGTTATACTACCTTAGTTATTCAAGGGGAACACAATACCCTAGTTACTTCTCACACGGAATTAGTAATACTTGCATCCTGATTAACCGTAGTATAGGTTTTAATTATTGCTTTTACAATATAAATTCCCCCACTTTGTAAGTCGGTTAATTCTTTAAATTTTCTTTGATTTTTCCAAATGTAAAACATATTACTCGTGAGATTGACCCTAGCCATTGTTAGGTTCTATATTTGAATTTGCGACCGCTTATACCTTAATTGGGAGGTGTAATTTAGGCGTGATCACATTCTCCTCATGAATATACTCTAAAGCAACACAATCTAGTCAAATAATGAATTACAATCACATTTTGAGGCCGAACACATCAAAATCATGAACTATGGGGAAACAAATAAAATGGTCCTAAAATTTGATACCAAAAAATGAGGTTTAAAATCAATTTTTTTTGCATAAACATATTTCTCAAAGCTTTAGCAAACTAATGGCAAAAATCATTTAAAAAATGGAGTTAAAGTGAGCCCACAATCACCATTTTCTTTTTAAAAATTCGAGTTCATTATAAAAACTCCATTTTCCCAATTAGAAAATACTAAATTTGATGATAAAATCATGAATTAATTAGTGGAAAGTGAAGAAATAAGTTGAAAATAACTTACCAAATAAATTTCTCTTTAAAAAATAAGTGAAAATCATCTAAACTGAGCTTGAAAATGTTAAAAATGGTGGAAAAGGGTTATTTCTTGATTTTTTAGGAAAAACTCTATTTCAGACGCTTTTAATATCATGATCGCAACTACTATTCATTGCGATCGTGAAGGACCACGTGGCAGCACATCGCGATCTCGATAGGTACCTCATGATCGTGAAGACCAATTTCTCAGTCTTTCATGATCGTGATGAATAGTATCACGATTGCAATGAAGGCCCATAAGGCATCAAATATCAATAGTTCTACAAAACATAAAATTCACAAAATTGACCCTCAAAATTCATTTAGAACTCCATACATATAAGTCATATATGCTACCCTACTAAATTCGATATTCCAGACTCAATGGAATAATAAAAAAATGAATATGATATCTCCTTAATCTGGAACCCGATAAATTGCAACTAGACTAACTTAAGGTACTAGAAATACCAATATAGGCTATCTCTCCCACATGACTTAGGATCTTAAATGGACCATTATACCTAGGGTTGAGCAAACAACGAGCCTCAATAAAAAATAATAGAATATAGTACCCCATGAAGTCTAATAATTTGACTGATTTAGAGAAGAGCTAACTTCTTTATCATGTACTTAACCTTGATCGAAATGAAATAAGCAGACTTGGTCAGTCGATCAATAATAACCCAAATGGTGTCATAACCACCCACGATAGTAGGTAGACCCACAACAAAGTCCATAGTACTCTGCTCACTTCCAAGTGGGAATGGGTATTAACTGAAACTCTCCACTAGGTCTATAGTGCTCACATTTCACATGTTGGAAATTTAAATATCTAGACACAAACTTTGAAATGTCCTTCTTCATGCCGTACTGATGTTTCCTAAATTACACCTTCCTTTGAAGTTATAAGCAGTCATTGTCAAAATATATGACTTAACCAATGTTAGGGTCGAACCCAAAGGAAATATGGTATAGATCTAGAGTAATTACGAGTAATTCGGATGAATTAACCTACTTATCTTTCGAAAAGGGGGTTTTGCTATTGCAGTTAGTAAACCTAAACTAGAAGCAAGTGTTGTGAATTTAGTGAGAGAAGTAACTAGGGTATTGTGTTCCTCATGAATTCCTAACTTAGTATATCTAGATAATTCTAATCTTTTCTAGTGTGTAGAATGTAGAACTGGTAAGTGAAGTTTACTGAACCCTTTGATCCATGTGAAAAGTAAATTTCACTACCTGATTTGATCTATCCCCGCAGTGTGACATTATTAACTCTTACCTTTTGTTCCAGTACAACCATCCCTCGATCCGGTTAGGTTGATTAGACCAGAGAAAGCACATCGAGTTCTATTATTTATTCCCTTATTCCGTTCACCATCACCTTGATCCAACAAGTAAGAATTAGGCGAGTTCTAATATTGGCTACCAATGAAAAACATTCTAAACAAAGGGATTAATTAATACATGCATGCCCACTTTCCAAGAATTACGGATTATCCAATTTTACTTTATTAGTTCTTCATAGTTTCCACAACCCTAGTTATGCTATGCATGATCATTATAGATGAGAAAATCATGTTAGGGAATACCATAATTAAATACTTATAATGATGAATTTAAGAACAAGAAATCCAAAATTCTCCACAAGAAATCACGATGTAATAATCTCAATATAAAAATCAGTATAACTTCTCAAAGTGTTTCTGTCCTCTCTCATGCATCTACTTTTCATGAAAAACCTAAATAAACCTATTTATAATAAGTGAAATACAAATCCAAAATGAAATAAGAAGACTGGATTCGGTAGCTAATATAGACAAGGTTACTGACCATATGTGAAATCATGAACCATACCTAGGCTTCATACTCTGCACTTTCCAAAATTAGACTTCAACGTACGAGACCTTCTTATGGGCCATCTTCTAACTTATGATCTGTAGAGCATTTTGTCTGCTTACTTCTCTGAAACTCTTCAAAACTTTGATCCTCCAAGCACGACCCGTCTTCAGATTTACCACTCGTAAGTGGCTTTATCTGACAATACTTCAACATTCAACATGTTTTCGGATCTTCAACCTAAGAAATTATCTATGGGCCGTGAAGAAATCAACGACTTGTCTGACAGTTCATGGATGTAACTTCTGAAACTTGTCTGGATTTGACCCACGAAAAACCAACTTACGGCTTCTGAAGTGAACCACGACGCATAAAGTTGTCCATAAATCGCCAAAACTTAAATTTTGTAAACTTTTCCCAGAAATCAACATAGAAACACAACCCACTAACATCGATTTGAGACACATAAAATTCCAAGTTTTAAGCATGAAAAGTGTTGTATTTAGTAGCACATCAATACCCTCAACTTAAAATTGTTGGTTGTCCTTATGCGATAGATTCAATCTATAAAAACAGTATAGCAGTATGTAGACCTCAATATAATCGCATACGTCATCTCTAAATCAATCATAGATAAGCAAATTAACACATCAATGCATATCAAATAGTCATTGTAAGGATGTGGACTTCGTGAGACCTTTTGATTCATACAATTCGAGTTTCCTCAGGTGTGTGAGCTATATGGAATGCTTGTGTCTTACTTTGGGTGGCTTAAGGAAGGATTTGAGGCTTGGTGGACCTCCAGGGAACCTCTCACGAGGAGTGGTCCTCACCACTGGCAGTGGAAGTTCCTTGGAAAATGCACCAGCTGTCCAGCCAAGAATTTGGCAAAAGCAAGCTACAAAAAGACCCTGCACGGGTCGTGTGGCACTCCACGAGCCATATGCGGTCTCACGTGACCTTCCACGAGCCTTGGAGAGGTTCCTCATGGAAGATCTTATCCTAAAATAATTTTCTAAGTATAGAATCACCGTCTTGAAATTTGCATCATTTGCACGGATGATCAAACGACCCCTGTGCCTTTGCACGAGCTGTGTGCACTTTGTTGGAGTTGAACTTGTCTGGAAATTGGCCAAGGTCAGCTCCGCGGACCACTGCACGGTCTATGGACCTTCACACAAGCCGTGAGCCTCCTTGACGGGACCCTAGGCACTTTTTGAAGCTCCTTTCATTAACGGTTTTCTTGTAATTTTGGTTATTCCTAGGGGATGTTCATGACTTTCTAACCTATCCTAAACCACTGAAAAAACCTATACTCATCTATTCTTATTCAAATTTATTTTATACACTTAGAATATTCAAATTCTCTCATCTAAAGAGCTCCTCTCAAGTGAGCCATTGGAGATTTAGCGTGGAGCTCAAGAAGGGTCTTCTTCTTTGATCAATTTCTTCTTGATTCTTCTTAATTATCTAAGGTATGTGGGATTGATTCATGGTATTTTGCAACCAGGAAGACCCCAAACACTTTTACCCTTTGATTTATGAAAGTTTACTTTGAATATGGGTCTTTTGAATTATTATTTATTTGATTCAATTGAGATATGTACTAGCTCAATTGATGTTTTTAAAGTGATTTAAGCCCTATTGTCTTGGGTTGCATTGATATTATGAAGGTTTTAATATGCATCCCTTTTAAGTGTTGATTTAAGCATGGGTAAACTCAAGTATGATTTAAGTGTAAAGTTCTTCATGAATTTACTTGGATTTCATATTATATTGTTGATTTAATTATGAATATCTATTTTCCATGCTACACTCTCATCATTCATGGCATATGCATACATGAGCATTTTTTTTACATGAGGATTATGAAGTGAGTTAAGACCCAATTATATTGATGAATAAGATTTTGATGAATACGATTTTGAATTCATGGTGATGTCATTTGGTTTGACTACTGCTCCAGCTGTATTCATGGATCTTATGAATTGGATGTTCAAGCCATTTCTTGATAGTTTTGTGGTTGTCTTCATTGATGATATTCTGATTTATTCTCGAAGTAAGCGGGAACATATAGATCATTCGAGGTTGGTTTTCCAGACTTTGAAAGAGAAACTGTTGTATGCTAAGTTCAGTAAATATGAGTTTTGGTTGGGTGAAGTAGCTTTTCTTGGTCATGTGGTATCCGGTGATGGCATTAAGGTTGACCTGAAGAAGATCGAGGCTGTGAAAAATTGACCTAGACCACTGAGTCCTTCTGTATTAAAAGATTTCTTTGGTTGGCTAGTTATTATAGGAGGTTTGTTGAAGGTTTCTCATCCATTTCATCTCCATTGGCTACGTTGACTCCAAAAAAGGCCAAGCTTGTATGGACGAATGAGTGTGAGAAGAGTTTTCAGACTTTGAAAGATCTACTTACATCGACTCCTATTTTGACTCTACTAAGTGTCTTAGATGGGTTTTTGGTGTATTGTGATACTTCTCAAATTGGGTTGGGTTGGGTTGTGTGCTTATGAAACATGGTAAGGTGATATCTTATACGTTGAGGCAATTGAAGGTACATGAGCATAATTTCCGAACTCATGATCTTGAGTTAGCAATTGTGGTGTTTGATTTTAAAATTTGGAGATACTATTTTTATGGGGTTCATGTTGATGTGTTCACCGATCATAAGAGCTAGCAATATGTGTTCACCCAAAAGGATCTTAGATTGAGGCAAAGAAGGTGGTGGGAACTTCTTAAGAACTACAACATGAGTGTTCAATATCATAACATCAAGGAAAATGTTGTAGCTGATGCTCTTAGTAGGTTGTCTATAGGGAGTGTGTCTCATGTTGATGAAGGGAAGAAGGAATTTGTAAAAGATGTTCACCATTTGGCCAAGTTGGGTGTTAGATTGGCTGACTCTAATGATGGTGGTATTCATGTTCAAAATGGAGTTGAGTCTTCTGTGGTTGTTGATGTCATGGCTAAACATAATTTAGGCCCGTACTTGGTTGAGTTAAAGATGTTGGTTGCGGAAAAGAAGGTAGAGGTTTTCTCCCAAGGGGGAGATCGTGTACTTCAGTATCAAAATCCGTTGTGTGTTTCGAATGTTGATGGCCTTAGGGAGGTGATCATGAGTGAAGCCCATAACTCTCATTATTCTATACATCCGAGATCTACCAAGATGTACCAAGATTTAAGGGAGGTGCATTGGTGGCACGGTATGAAGAAAGACATAGCCAAGTTTGTATCCGAATGTCCTAATTGTCAAAAAGTTAAGGTAGAACATCAAAGGGCTTGTGGTTTTGCTCAAGATGTTGAGATTCCCACTTGAAAGTGGGAAGATGTGAACATGGATTTTGTGGTTGGTTTGCTCTATACTCAAAAGCAATTTGACTCGATTTGGGTTATCGTTAATAGGATGACTAAATTAGCTCATTTCCTACCGGTTAAGACTACCTTCATGCCAAATATTATGTAGAGTTATACATCTGAGAGTTGGTAAGGTTTCATGGTGTGCCTATGTCTATCATATCGAATTATGGAACCCAATTTACTTCTCATTTTTAGAAATCATTTCAAAGAGGGATTGGTACTAAGGTAAAGTTAAGTACCACTTTCCCTCCTCAAACCGATGGACAAGCCAAGATGACAATTCAAACTTTCACGAACATGTTGAGGGCTTATGTATTGGAATTTAAGGGTAATTTTGATGATCATCTACCACTTATTGAGTTTTCCTATAACAATAGTTTCCATGCTAGCATTGGTATGTCACCATTTGATGCTCTATATGAGAGAAGGTGTAGATCTCCGATGGGGTGGTTTGAGTTGGGAGAAATGGATTTGACTGGCCCGAATTTGGTGTTGGAAGCCATGGAAAAGGTGAAATTGATTAGGGAGAGGTTGAAGATGTCTTAAAGTCACCAAAAGTCTTATTCAGATGTTAGAAAGAGGAACCTTGAGTTTCCTTTTGGTGATTAGGTATATGTGAAGGTTTTATCCATAAAAGGTGTAATGTGTTTCGGTAAAAAGGGAAAATTAAGTCCCAATATGTAGGTTCTTATGAGATTGTGGAGCGAATTGGGAATGTAGCTTATAGGTTGGATTTGCCTCTGGAATTTAGTCCTATTCACCCAGTTTTCCTTTTGTCTATGTTGAGGAAATTTATTGTTGATCCTAGTTTAATTGTGCCTTTGGAGGGTGTTGACGTTGGAGAGAACTTGTCTTATGAGGAAGTTTCTATCGAGATTTTGGATAGACAAGTGAGGCGGCTTTGCAATAAGGATGTAGCTTTGGCTAAAGTGCTTTGGAGGAATCAACAAGTGTAGAGTGCTACTTGGGAAGCGGAGGCGGACATGATGAGACAATACCCTTATCTTTTCCAATCTACTCAAGCCTAAGGTATTAGGTTCTTTCTATTCTCAATGGTCCTAATTCTTTCACTCTTGTGTTTCATGGCATGACATGCATACATGTGCACAAAAATAATTTAAAGGATGTTTTGACATGAGTTTTAATGACTTTATGATTCACAAGTAATAAGTTATGCATTGTGTCTTCCATTTGAATGTTGTCAAGCTTTTCAAGCCATGTTCTAGCACATTCGAGGATGAATGTTCCCAAGGGTAAATGATGTAAGGACCAAGACTTCGTGAGACCTTTCGATGCATATAATTCAAGTTTTTGGAGGTGTGTGAGCTTTGACGAATGCTTGTGTATGACTTTGGGTGGCTTAAGGAAGGATTTGAGGCTTGGTGGCCCTTTAGGAACCTGCCACAAATCGTGGTCCTCACCACTGCCGTGGAAGGAGCCTTGGAAAATGCATCGGCTGTCCGACCAAGAATTTGGCTAAGGCAAGACACAAGAAGACCCTGCACGGGCTTGTGCCACTACACGGGCCGTATGGGTCTCGTGTGACCTTCCACGAGCCGTGGAGAGGTACCCGTGGAATATCTTATCCTAAAATAATTTTCTAAGAATAGAATCACCATCTTGGAACTTGCATCACTTGCACGGATGACTAAACGGCCCATGTGCCTTTATACGAGTCGTATGCCCTTCCTTGGAGATGAACTTTGTGGAAATCCAAGGTCAGCTCCATGGACCACTGCACGGTCCGTGGACCTTCACACGAGCTGTGAGGATCTTTGGCGGGACCCAAGGCACTTTTTGAAGCTTGCTTCATTAATGGCTTTCTTGTAATTTGGGTTATTCCTAAGGGGTGTTTTTGACTTTCTAACCTATCATAAGTAGCAGTAAAGACCTATACTCCTCTATTCTTATTCAAATTCATTCCATACACTTAGAATAGTCAAATTCACTCATCTAAAAAACTTCTCTCAAGTGAGCCATTGGAGGTTTAGCGTTGAGCTCAAGAAGAGTCTTCTTTTTCAATCAATTTCTTCTTGATTCTTCTTAATTATCTAAGGTACGTGGGATTGATTCATGGTCCCTTTCAACCATGAAGACCCCAAACACTTTTACCCTTTGATTTATGAAATTTAAGCCTACTTTGAATAGGAGTCTTTTGAATTATTGTTTATTTGATTCAATTGAGTAGCATGCTAATAGGTTAGATAGGTAGGAGTTATCCGGCATCGTCTTTATCTCTCTTATATATGTAATTGTCTCGTATCTACTTGCTATCATGTGCTTTTCGTTATTAATCGCTCTTTCTATTCACTTTCTCTTTCTCTTCCTCTCCTGTTTTCCATATCTAGCTTATTCTGCTAATGGGTTTTTGTGACGAGGGTTCCCAAGAAACAATCTCTCTACCTCTATGAGGTAGTGGTAAGGTCTGCGTACATTCTACCTTCCCTAGACCTCACTTGTGGGATTTTACTGGGTATGTTGTTGTTGTTGATTCCATTGAGATATGAGCTATGTTTAAGTGATGTTTTTAAAGTGATTTAAGGCCTAATATGTTGAATTGCATTGATATTATGAATGTTTAAATATGCATGTCTTTATTAAATGTTTATTTAAGCATGGGTAATCTCAAGTATGATTTAAAGGTGAATTTCTTTATGGATTTACTTGGATTTCATATTATATTGTTGATTTAAGTATGAATCTCTGTTGCCCATGCTACACTCTCATTATTTGTGGCATATGCATATATGAGCATTGGTTTTTTTTCATGAAGATTATGAAGTGGGTTAAGACCCAATTATGTTGGTGAATGTGATTTTTAATGAAAATATGGTTATGATATGCACGTGATCACATAATTTCTATGATATGGCTTTTTGAGAAACATTTGGTGTTCACACCAATATGATATATGTGAATGAGCTATTCCTATACATGAAAGTAAGAATTGAAGTATGATTTGTCTCTTTAGCCCAAGTGTCCATGATTATGAAGAATGTTGGCTTTTAAGCTTAAGTATGCACTAAAATGATTGAAATGAGTTATGCCTCTTTTGAAAGCATGTATATGTATATGTATTCTCATGGGATGATGACTTAGCACCGAATGGACTTTTAGGGCGGGGGCTATCTCCAAGGGTCAAGTACCCAAGTCCCATAACTATGTGCCAGCATAGGTATATGTTTATGCCCCTTTAAGGGGTGTATATTACCTTCGACAAGTAGTTTACTCTCACCCAATAGGAGGCTTTCATTGGGAAAAGTCCTGTAATAGCTAGCATGGGCTTGAGATATCGTTTATGATCACATCCCTGCTATATTGAAGTATAACAGTGCTACATGAATCATGGATTTCATGGCATATTGATATAGTATTCTT
Organism: Solanum rostratum; assembly: GCA_029948455.1. Classification (NCBI taxonomy): domain Eukaryota; kingdom Viridiplantae; phylum Streptophyta; class Magnoliopsida; order Solanales; family Solanaceae; genus Solanum; species Solanum rostratum. Next base: position 26,477,693 of record CM057049.1, read on the forward strand.
CCTTATGTTTATACTCCTTTTTATATATGTTCCCTTGTCAGCTAACATTGAATGCAAATTTAATGAATTCATATGCATTGCATGCCCGCATACTTAGTATATTTAAACGTACTAATACATACTCTTTGCCTACATGATCTAATCATGTAGGGACCGGAGACTATCTTAATTCACCTCTTGATGGTTAGCATGGATTGTGAAAGTTATTGTGGTGAGTCACATCATCCAAGGACAAGCCACCATCTATCTACCCATTATACTGCTTCTGCTTATGTTTTATTTACTTTGAGGATGAGCCCGGGACATGTCTTGGCCCCCATCCTATTCTATGACTTAAAGGAATTGTTGGACAACATGTAGACTCTCATAGGGATTTGTGCGATATCTTGTTATGTGCTTATGGAGATTATGATTATGGTTATCTATTGAATGAAGATGATATGATGATATGTTTATGATTAAATGTGGAATTGTGGAAAGTCCTAAGTCTCATTCTATCCCATAGCGTGAGTGATACTTATCCGCCCATTAGTTCCTATGTGCTATGTACTACATGGATCATGAAAATCCCTATCACTGTGAAATCCCCATTGCGTGAGACATACTTTTCCGTCCCTTAGAGCTATGTGTTTATTTCTTTATTAAGTGCTTCCGAATTGATGATGTGTCTTATGATGCTATGAGGCTCGTTTGGAGACTCTTGGGTTCTCGTTTGCCATGTTTCTCCTATTCCCTAGGCTCGGATCATGACAGTCATCAAACTAACCCATGCAAATGAATATATATGGAAGTGCAACTATGACAAGCAAGGTAACCACAGATAAGCCACAATCACTAAAATAGCCTAGAATCAACAGTGTACTCAAGTGCCCTCACAAAAAGAAGTCCTATATCTCACTCATGATAGTATTTTCAAATTTGATGCTTAGGACTAAAAAATCACTCACACTCATAACAGATATTCAAACACTGTGCTTAATACCATATGCTTGCCCCTGTACTCTTGACCATGACCTTCGATTACTTAGTCTAGATACACTATAGGACTTTTTTGGTTTGTAACGAAGGCTTAGGGAGTTTTGGTATGATGTTTTAGGAACTTAGTAACCAATGGCCATCCTTGATACTGCGTTATTCTACACTTTTTCCCTACCAACACTAATTATTTTTTAATCATTTTTTCCTTCTCCTATTTCAAACCTCTCTAGGTTCCCTATTCAGATTTTAAGCTCATTGCTTTTTAATTTTCATATTCTTTTTCTTTTTAGCTCATCATTTAGGCATCTATGCACTTTTTTGCGCCCTTGGCATATTTTTCCCCTTTTTCATGTCTCACTAGCTGCCATCCCCATTTAGTGTGATTTTCCTTATACAAGCCACCCTCAACATAGGCTTTTGGCCTGAGTTAAGGTGCACAGTATCCAACCTATAAACTAGAGCCACTTTTGGTAGCCACCCTCAACTTACGCTTTTTGCTTGAGTCGACGTACACAATATTCAAGGAAGGACCACGACCAAATTCAAGATTTCACATTCTAAGAGGCTTTGTTACTTAGGTGTTTACAAAGAAAAGATTACATGTAAAGCTCAAATATTAGGACCAAGGCATACATCAAGCATTTGATTGGTTATTTAGGCTAAGTAGAATAATATGAACAATAGCCTAAGATCCTTTTCTAACCAACTAAACTACAGTCTTGGCCAGAGTAACAGGGCAAATTCTGAATTAAAACACAATATAAGAATTTTGTAAAGAAGCTCACACACACTTGGCGCTGATTACACTATCAACACAGACTCTTAGATCATGCTTTTCATGACAATTAAACCTTAACTTATCAGAAGAAGCACTATCAATTACCGAATTCACGTGGTTGTTATCAAAACTACCTAACACAAAAATTTGATGGGTATCATTTTTCAACAAAAACTAACATCTGCCACAAACTTTAGTACAATTATGCTACCAATACTACTTACACATCCTAAAAGTTCCGGTTCAACAGAAAATAAATGTCCTTAGGGAAAAAACACAGGCAAGAGAACCCCTCATATTTAAAATTGGGATAGTTATAGGCTATTGTTACTCAGACATCACCGAGGGCTATAACTACCCACACCCCATTAAAAATATTTTGCATTATCCACAATGTAGAAAAATATATCTAAAGCAAAGCATAGGGGTAAAAAAGAACATACCTGGGTACCTAAGCGTCAGTCTCCATCTTGGGTTGTCTCTCAAGCAGCGCCTGATTCAATGTCATGGCCCGACTTAGAAAACTTGGTTACTCAGACTTCACCAAGTGTCCATGCTTTTATATTCAGATCATCAGGACTCTTCATAGACTGACATATATTGAAGACGATTTCTTCATCATTCAATCAAAACTTGAGTTGGCCTGATTCCATGTCCACTAGTGCTCGTCCAATGGCTAAGAAGGCCCTTTCGAAGATGATTGGCACTTCAAAGTCAACTTCACAATCAAGAATCATGAAGTCTAATATGAGTTTCTCTACTTTGATGAGAATTTCATACAATAACCTCACAGGTTTGTTTATTGTCCTGCTAGCCATCAACAATCGCATGTGTTTTGGAGTAGGGTCTCCCAAGACTAACCTCTTGAATATTGCAAAAGGTATTAGATTGATGTTGGCGCCTAATTTACACAATGCCTTTGCAAATTCTCCGATAGTGCAGGGTATGGTGAATGCTCTGGGAACTTCTTTCTTTTGCACCAAGGACCTTGTTGCAATCGTATTGCAATGCTAAAGCTTTTGAGAGAGTTCTTGGCTCACAGTCCTCTTCTTCATCATTCTTCCTGAATTTTTCATACATGGGCATCTTCTCCAATGCCTCAATGTGAAGGTGTTGATCACAAGCTTCTTCAACATGGACATGAAGTGCTGAAACTTACCTTTCTCCTCTAGGTATGGGTTTTGACTTCTTCAGCGTCACTACCTCATCGCTCATTCCATCCTTGGCGCTAGCATCCCCGGTCTTTGCATCCTTGCTATCTACCATGTCCTTACAAACCGTATCATCATCAAATGGCATCTGTGGGTCAATAGTCTGCTTGCCACCATATGTCGTCACTACCATACACTGCCCCTCATTCTTTGAATTCTACACTGTGTTGCTTGGCAGTATACCTTTTTGGCGCTGATTCAACTGAGTTAACATTTGACCAAACTGTTGTTCTAGTTGCTTCATAGCAACCAAATGAGACTCGATCTTCTGATTAATGCTAGAGTTATAAGATTTCATCCCCTTCAAGGTCTCATCCTGAGCCTCAGCCTTCTTCAACAATCTGTCGAACATCTCCTCAATCCTTGAACTACCTGCCCCAGAGTCACGATTGTGTGCAGGTACATATAGACCATTTATATAACCATATCTGTGTCTCCAATCAGCATCTATGTCCTGGATCCTGTTCATGTCATAGTAGCCACCATGGTTGTTATCTCTGAAGGCACCATCTCTATTGAAGTTTCGACCTTGATTCCCTTGACCTTGGCGCCAATAGTACCGATTGGACCCTTAAGCATTGGTCTGGAAACCCCAATCTGATCAATGACAAAGTAAGTGTCCTCATAGAAGGGCTGCTCAAACATGGGTGCTCGTAGAGGCTGATGATTGACTGCATTCATGCGCTACTGGGTTTGCTTCATCAACAACCCCACATTAGTACTGATCTGAGCCAGCTCTTGCATTGTCTTCTCGTTTATCTTTGCCTACTCAGAATTAGTGCTAATTGAGAAAGAGATTTTAGTCGTTGACTTATTTCTCGAGCCCCATGCACGGTTGGTCTTTGCAACTTTATCTAGTCATTTAGCTAAAATAAAAAATGGACAACCTAAGAATGTTGCCATTGATTGTGTCGGCCACCACTTTACAATTATCATCAAGTGCCCGATAGAAGATTTCCACTAAGGAATCATCGATAATCTTGTGGTCTGGAACACTCCTCAAACACTTGGTAAATCTCTCCCACGTGGTGCTGATCGAATCACCAGGTAATTTCTCAAAGTTATTGATCTGGTCCTTCAACTTTAGCTCCTTCGACCTAGGAAAGAACCTCTCCAAAAAAGCACTTCTACATTTCAGCCCCAGTGATGATTAAACTCTGTGGGAGCTCAGATAACCATAGTGTCACTTCGCCTGTTAGAGACAATGGGAAGAGATGGAGCCCAACGACATCCATGGATAGATTCTGATTCCAGATCATATTTTTGCAGATAAAGATGGTATTGTGTAGATGGTTATACAGATCCTCTGATGGTAAGCCCTTGAACAACACTCTCTTCTTCAACATTTGAACTAACTAACTCGAAACAATAAATTTTGTGTCATCCAGTAAAGGAGGTAACGCAATAGCTCCAATGACATCCACCGCCATATGTCAAGCCTGTATTGATTCCATATATTAGTTGTGGCTTGGAGATCCTATCATGGTGAATTCACATCCCTATGTGGTGGTGGTGGGTTATCATTGTTTGGATTCAGTGCTGCATTTATGACATCATTTGCAGCGTTGTTTACATTGTTTTGGGCCATTCTTCTTAGTGTTTTCTGGATCTCAGGGTCAAAGGGAGTCAAGGGATTGCCTCGACTACAAATGTGGTGCATAAACTACACCTGTATGCTTTAATAAAAAAACAAGAAACATAAAACAAGGAAAATAAGAACTAATTCACAAATTACCTAAATTAAACCGGTCTAAAAGCCGTATTCCTGGGCAACAATGCCAAAATTTTGATGTCACCCAAGCTACACCTCCCTTTGAAGGTATACACAGTCGTTGTCAAAATGTATAATCTAACCAATGTTAGGGTTGAACCCATAGGGAATATGGTCTAGACCTGGAGTAACTACAAGCAATTCGGATGAATTAACCTACTTGTCTCCCAAAAGGGGTGTTTTGCAATTGAAGTAAGCAAACCTAAACTAGAAGCAAGTGTTGTGAATTCAGTGAGGGAATTAACTAGGGTATTGTGTTCCCCATGAATTCCTAACTTAGTATAGCTAGATAATCGTAATCTTTTATAGTGTGTAGCATGCAGAACTGGTAAGTTAAGTTTACCAAATCATTTGATCCAGGCGAGAGGTAAATTTTACTACGTGATTTGATCCATCCCCATAGTATGACATTAATAACCCTTACCTTTTGTTCCAGTACAACCATCCCTTGATCTAGTTAGGTTGATTGGACAAGAGGGAACACATCGAATCTTGTTAATTATTCCCTAATCCCATTCATCACCACCTTGATCAAGAAAGTAAGAATTAGGTGAGTTCTAACGTTGGCCACTGTTAAAAAGCATTCTAAATGAAAGGATTAATTAATAAATGCATGCACACTTTCCAAGAATTACAGATTATCCGATTTGACCTTGTTAGTTCTTTATGGTTCCCACAACTCTAGTTGTGGATTTATCTATGCATGATCATTGTAGATGAGATAATTATGTTATGGAATAGAATAATTAAACAGTTACAATGATGAATTTAAGAATAAGAAATCCAAAATTATCCACAAGAAATTACAATGTAATAATCTCAATGTAAAAATCACAAAGTATGAGTTCTCAAAGGGTTTCTGTCCTCTCTAGTGCGTCTCTTTTTCAATAAAAATCTTAAAATCTATTTATAATAAGTGAAATACAAATCCAAAAATGAAATAGGAATACTTGATTCAGAAGCTTCTACGGATGAGGTTATGGGCCGTATGTGAAATCACGACCCGTACCTGGGCTTCATATTCTACACTTTATAAAATTAGGCTTCAACTTACGAGAACTTCTTACGAGCCATCTTTTGACTTATGACCCATAGAGGGTTTTGTCTGCTAACTTCTCTGAAACTTTTCAAAACTTTGATCCTGCAGGCCCGACCTTATCCACGACACATCTTCAAATCGACGACTCGTAAGGCTTCATCTGATAATATTTCAACAGTCAACATGTTTTTCTAATCTTCAACCTACGGAAGCACCTGCGAGCCATGAATAAATCCATGACTCATCTGACAGTTAATGGATGTAATATCTGAAACTTGGACCTTCACTGGATCGACTCATGAAACTAACTTACGGCCCGTGGAGTGAACCATGACCCATAAAGTTGTCCGTAAATCACAAAAACTTCAATTCTACAAAATTTTGCCCAAAATCATACCGAATCGTGTAATCCTACAAAATCAACATAAAAACACATCAAATCCACTAGCATCACTTTGAGAACACACAAAATTCCAAGTTTTAAGCATCAAAAGTGCCGTATTTTAGCAGCACATCACATACCACCAATAATGCTAACTCAGGTTGTGGTACATCTTCGCTGCCCCCAAATAGATGGAGTAACGAGTACAATGAGCTTTTTTATGTATCAATCTGATCAAGTCACCAACCTTGGGCACACAAATCCATCCCCGATCTTCAAAACACCATCGAATCAAGCATGACCTTCTTAGCCTCACCCCTCGACACCTTGTCTTGGATGAGACACAACTTCTCATCTTTAAACTTCTTCTCACAAATCTGATCCATCAAAGAAGAATAGGCCTCCGTGAAAGCAAGCACCCTGCTCTCATCAGAAAGTTGTAGTCTCGCTAACCCATTGGCCAATCTATGAACATCCCTAAACAAGGGTCACTCCTTAACTCAAATAGCTGCAAGACTCCCCATGCTAGAAGCCTTTCGACTTAATGTATCGGCCACTACATTGGCCGTTTTTTGGATGGTAAGCTTGATCCACTTCCTTTATCTCAAATTCAAGTCTCTCTGGCTAAAAATATACTGCAAACTCCTATGATTAGTGAAAATCTCAAATTAACCCCATAAAGATAATGTCTCTATAACTTCAACACAAACACCACTGCTGCCAACTCTAAGTCGTGGGTGGGGTAATTCTTCTCATGTGTTTTCAGCTACCTAGATGCATAGACAATTACCTTCACTTTATGCATCAAGACACCTCCTAACATGACACCTGATGCATCACAATTTATGGTGAAGTCAACACCCTCCTTAGACAAGGTCAAAATAAGTGTAGTAATCAACAATACCTTGAGCTATTGGAAACTCTCCTCATAATCATCTAACCAATGAAATGGTATATTCTTCTAGGTGAATTTGGTTAATGGGGTAACTACGGTGGAGAAACCTTGAACAAAATGCTCGATAGTATCCTGCCAAACCCACAAAGCTGTGGATCTCTGTAACTAAGGTCAGTATAGTCCACCCTCGAACAACCTCAATCTTGATTGGATCAACTTTGATGCCGTCTTTGGACATCACATAACCTAAAAATACTATTGATCTGAGCAAAAATTCATACTTAGAGGATTTAGCATATAATCGCTTTTCCTTGAACTCGAAGCACAATGAACCGAAGCACACTCCTCAAATGCTTAAGCTGATTGGCCTAACTCTTGGAGTAAACTAAGAAGTCATCAATAAAATCAATCACGGATGAATCCAAGTAAGGCCAAGAAACTCCATTCATTAAATTCATAAATGCCGCAGGGGCGTTGGTTAACCCAAATGACATCACCAGGAACTCATAGTGGCCATATCTAGTTCGAAAAGTTGTCTTATGATCTTCAACTGATGTCACCCAGACCTCAAATCAATCTTAGAGTACACTACCGCTTCTTGAGGTTGGTCAAACAAATCATCAATTTTTGGAAGAGGGTATTTGTTTTTGACAATCACCTTGTTCAACTGTCTATAGTTGATGCTTATCCTCATAGACTCATCCTTCTTCTTCACAAATTGAACTGGGGAACCTTAAAGGGATGCACTAGGCTGAATAAACCCTTTACTTAATAAACTCTGAAGCTAATCCTTTAGCTCCTTCAACTCTATTGGAGCCATACTATAAAAAACAACAGAAATGGGCTTAGTGCCCAACTCAACATCAATAGCAAAGTCAATATCTCATCTGAGAGGAACTCCTAGAATATCAGTAGCAAATACATCATGAATCCTCAAACTACAAAAGTAGACTCTGTTGGTAGCGAATTAATACTATATGTCAAATAAAAGATAAATAAGATAATCAACCTCTATTAGTTGATTTCTGATCCCTCCATACCTAAAATGACATCAACGCTTACCACATCAAGAATAATCATGTCCACCTAAGTATCATACCCCACCAAATATAAAATATAGGATTGGTACACCCAATCCACCACTAAAGGATCTCCTACTAGGTAGAAAAGTCCACAAGCACAGACATATGATCACACATCTTAGAAAATCTAGAGGTGAAGTAGGAAAACATATGTGAATAGGTAGAACCAGGATCAAACAACACAATTGTAAGCCGGTGACAAACTAGTACAATGCCTATGATATCTACATTAACAAGCTCAACCTCAAGACTCACTGAGAATGAATAATAATAGGAAGCTCGACCTCCTACTGTCTGAACTGTGCCTCTACCACTATACAAGACTAATGCATCACTAGTACCTCTACTAGGAGCACTACCAACTCTACCTGGATGAGCCTACCATACCCTCATGCCTGTAAGGTTAAACCTCTAGTTGTGGGTGTTGAATATCTAACTAAGGTTTTTGAATAGTTACGGTGCGAGCTAGAATGATAGTCTGCAGAAGACACTATCTAATCATATGGATAGGGTCTCCACATCTATAACATGATCTTGGAGTGGACTATTACTGTGGAAAACCAGATATAATACTATAACCACCTCAACCCACAAGACTCTAAACTCTGGATGAATCATTACCACCCTCTAAAACTAATAAGGATGCATGAACTCCTTGATGCTAAAATGAACCAAACCCACAAAGAGAACCTTGACCTCTAAATAAGGCACTAGTGAACTAACCTAATGAATAGGCCCTCTTAGGGTCCCCAAACTCCCCCCTCTCTATCAACTTCTCCTCTTTAGCGGCAGTGACCATGGAATTAAATGAAGCTCCCTCTCTAGATACCCAAAATACTCCTTGCCAGATGAATAAGTCAGTCCTCACATGAACCTGCGAACCTGTAAGGCCCAGTAAGTTAGAAAGTATAAAAGTGTAGAAAATGCTGAAATTGGAAAATTAAAAGTGAAGTATGAGCCTCATTTATGGCTCGTGGTTCAAACCACTAGTCGCAAATAAGGCTCATGGATTGGGACAGTCGAGATGAAAATTTGGATAGTGTTGGGGCAACCTATGGGGGTGTTTATGGTTCTAAAATGAACTACAAACCATTAAAGGGTTCGTAGAATAGCGTATAGGTTGGTCAAATTTTGTAATTTTTGGATATCATGTTTACAACCCATATAAAAGTCTCATTGTTTGGGTCCTGATTTGAAAAAAATTTCTAATTATGGATGGGGTTTACAAATTGGTCCACGGCCTACAAAACTATTTACGAGTTGTACAGTATGTTCATAGTTTGAGGATTAGAGACCATTTCTAGGTTTAAAAATGTAACTAAGATGGACCCCCTATTTACGACCTGTGATTCAATCTACGCCCGTAGATAGTAGTCATAGTTTGGGTCTGACCGACTTTAATAAAGGGTACTTTTGAAATTTCCCATATCCTAAGCCTAATACTACATCATTTTGAGCCTAATAATACTACATCATTTTAAGCCTAATTCTACCCATATCAATCCCCAACCCTATCAAACACTCTCACTTACTCCTCACTCCAAATCTCTCAAATTTTCTAAGGCAAAGAATACTCTCCAAGGTAAGAAGAAATCTAGGGTTTCGAAGATTTCGCTTCCCCAAACTTGAAGCTTCTTTTAGGCCTTCTAAATAGGTATGTGGTTTTGATTTGTGGATCCGTTTCGTCCACAAAGTCCAAAAACGTTTCTATTTTACCATATCTTCAAGTTATATAGTTTTATGGATATCATGTGTTTTCATTAAATAATGAGATTGTGATGTATTTTCAATTATATGAGGTATATTGATACAATGATATGACATGCTATGATTTATGATAGTTTTCAAGATGAATTTCACCATGACTCTATCTAGGGTTTTGAATGTTTAAAGAGGGATATTGCGAATGGTTTTGAATGAATGAATTTCATCATGTTATTGCGTAATACTCCTGAATCACATGTTTTTAAGTTTACTTGAATAAGCTCACTAAGTTTTAAACTAAGTTCCTATATGAAGTATATTATGAATGATAAGGTCCCCTAAGTATGTTATGAAAGCTTAATGGAAGTTTTAAAAGTATTTTATGATGCCTTTTATGATGTTTTACGATGGTGAAAGGACAATTCTCACCGAAGATGGATCCTCTTATGATAAAGACAATTCTCTCTTGATGGACCATAAGGTTTAATGAGCTACTCCTATGATGTTAAAGTTATGTATCTAAGTTTATTAATGTCTATGTATATGATTATATGATAAGTATTCTGTGGGACTTGACTTAGCACCGAATGGGGCATTAAGGTTGGATTAGATAAGGGAACCTTAGAAGTAGCCTCTTATATCATTAACTATGTGCCACCATAAGAGAACTTATAGGCTAAACCTAGTGGATCCACAATACCAAAGCTAAAGTTAATATGTGCATGCATAAGTTGATGGAATTCCACCTGGCAAGTTGTCTCACCATGCCAACATAAGGGATTATGTTGGATTCCATGTAGTAGCTCGCATGATTTTAAATGTCAGTTACGGTCTCCTTCCATATACTTAAGTATATGGCGATGTATGTTACTTTAAAATATGTCTCGCATGATGCATCAATCGTTCATTTCATATTGAGCTTTACACTTTAATTATAACGATGCATATTACCTATGATGATATTGCAATTTAATGTATGATGACATTATAATTTCATGTGTTATATTTGCATCCTACATACCTAGTACATTTAAACTACTAATGCATAGTTTGCCTACATGAGATTACCATGTAGGGGCCAACATTCCTCCTCCCTCAACTCATGGCTAGATCTTCGGACATTTGAAGACTAGTAGTTTGGTGAGTCCTACACTTCAGGGACATCACACATTTTCTTTCAAGGTTGTAATGTTGAGACTTTTACTCTATGTTGTATTCTCTTTGTTACATTCCACTTGAGGGTGAGCTTGAACATGTCTTAGCCCCCATCAAGTCTTTATCTAGATGGTATGTTTAAAAAAATGTGTAGAGTTTACATTGGATTCCTTTTATGGATTTTATGACAAATTTTCCTTAGTCCCATTTCCCATTTTTGTTCCACTTTATTATATTCAAATACCTATTAATGCCAAGAGGCTTGGGTGAGGTGCCCTCGAGCCTTTCATTCACCATGTTATGACTAGGCCCTAGGCTTGGGTCTCGACATACTTGTTATTAGGGCATAAGGTTTTGAAATGTTCTTTGGATGTATAATACACCACATGAAATAGAGCCTTGTTCATGGATGTGAAACACACCACAATCATGAATGAGAGGCTATAAGTGTGTAGGAAACTTTCACTTCTTTCATGATTCATGTTGTGCCTTAGAAGTTGCCTTAAGGTTTTCCCTATCTAACAATGTTCTCTTTGCGCTTTTCTAGATCATGCTATCAAGAAAAGTGCCTCCATCTAGGGATGTGAATGAGGATCAAGTTCCTACAAACCCTCAAGAAGAAAGGGTGTCACATGCAGAGTTTCGAGCCGCCCTCACCATGTTGGCCCAAGTCATGTCCAACCAAGTCAACCACAAAGTTGTCCTTCCTCTCTAAGCACCTACCTTGGAGACTAGGATTTTAGACTTTATGAGGATGAGTCCGCTCGAGTCCCGTGGCTATAAGGTGGATGAGGATCCGGTGGAGTTCAATGATGAGACTTGTCAGATTATGATTGTAATGGGGGTACCACTAAAACGAAAGGTCGAGCTTGTGTCCTACCAACTCAAGGGCATGCCCAAGGTATTGTATGATCAATGAGTTGAGAAAATAGGTGATGAAGTGGTACTAATCAATTGGGAAGAATTCAAAGGTGCCTTCTTAGACCGGTTCTTTCTATTGGAACTAAGGGAGACCAAATTTCAAATGTTCATAAACTTAAGGCGACACAACATGAGTGTGAGGGAATACTCCCTCAAGTTCACTAAGCTATCCAAATATGCACCATTCATGGTTGGTGACCCAAGGGATAGGATACGATAGTTCATTTTTGGAGTATCTGAGTTGGTGTTCAAGGAATGCAAATCTACCATGCTAGAAAAAGGAGATGGATATCTCCTACCTCATGACCTATGCAGAGTAAATATAGTAGGAAGAATGAAGGGAGTGTGCTAGGGATTCCAAGAGGGCTCAGGTTGAAGGTGGTGTATTCTCCCATGAAAGAGTTGGTGGACATGAAAAATTTCTCAGCGGCCAAAATCAAGTGGGCTAGGGTTCAACCAATGCTCCTCCTCCAAGGTTCAATAAAGACAAGGGGTTCAACCTCAAGCCACAAAGAGGTATGAGAGCTCAAGCGCCTTTAAATTGTGCTAAGTGTGGAAGGGCCACACAAAGTGGAGTACCTAGATGACTCTAATGCATTCTTCAAGTGCAGCAAACCAGGTCATCATGATAGGGAATGTAGAAATGATGGTGCAAGGTCTCAAGGCCAAGGTGTTCAAGCTCAAGGGGGTTCTCCAAAAGCCAATTGATTTAACGCCTTGCATGCTTGACAAGAAATGGAAGAGACTTCGAATGTTGTTATCAATATGTTGAAAGTTTATAATTTGATGTGTGTGCATTATTAGATTGGAAGCCAATTTGTCTTTTGTGGCTCATTTCCTTGCAAATAGATTCAATGTATGTTCCAAAGTCTTACTTGAGCTATTTGAAGTTTTCACTCTCGTAGTTGAGTTAGTTGTTACTAAAAGAGTCTACAGAAATTGTCCCATGTCTATCTTGCATAAAGTCGTCCCTTGTGATCTAATAGAACCCTCTATGGTGTATTTTGATGTCATTATTAGGATGGATTGGTTTTATGACTCCTATTCTTCTATAGATTATCTAAATCGTAGAGTCAAATTCCAATTTCCAAATGAGCCCACTCTTAAGTTGAAGGGTGGTAGTTTGGTCTATAAGGGTTGATTTATTTCCTATCTTAAAAATCATAATATGATTTCCAAAGGGTATGACTATCACCTAATGAGGTTTAGAGATGTCACTATTGAGGTTCCATCTCTTGAGTCGATTCTCATTATCAATGAGTTCCCCGATGTCTTTCTCAAAGAATTACTTGGTGCTCCTCCTGAAAGAGAAATAGATTTCCGCATAGATCTTCTTCTTAATACCCAACTATGTCCATTCATTCTTACCAAATAGCCCAGTGAAGTTAAAAGATTTGAAGGAACAATCAAAAGATTTATTAGAGAAGGATTTTATTAGACCAAGTAGGTCTCTATGGGTACTCTAGTATAGTTTGTGACGAAGAAAGATGGATCACCAGAATATACATAGACTATTTACAATTTAACAAGGTGACCATAAAAAATAAGTATCCACTTCCAAGAATAGATGACTTGTTTGACTAATTGCAAGGGGCTAAAGACTTCTCCAAGATTGATCTTTGATTCGGCTATCACCAACTAAGGGTAAGGGAAATGACATTACCAAAATGGCTTTTTGGACAAGGTATGTCTATTTTAAATTTATGGTGATGTCATTTTGATTAACTAATGTATCGATGATATTTATAGACTTAATGAATAGGGTGTTCAATCACTACCTTGATGCATTTATGGTTGTATTTATAGATGACATTTTGGTGTAATTTCATAGTAGGGAAGAGAATATGAACCATTTGAGAATTGGACTTCAAACCTTGAGGGAGAGACAATTGTTTACTAAGTTTAGCAAGTGTGAGTGTTTATTGGAAGAAGTGATGTTTCTTGGGTATGTAGTGTCCAGTAAGGAATTAAAGTTGATCCTAAGAAGATAGAGGCGGTGAAAAGTTGGATTAGGCAATTAACTCCTTCAAACATTAAGAGATTTTTGGGTCTAGCCAATTATTATAGGAGGTTTATTGAAGGGTTATCTTCCATTTCATCACCATTGAAAAAATTAACTTGAAAGAAAAAGAAGTTTGTGTGGACGGATGAATGTGAGAAGAACTTTCAAACCTTGAAAGATCTGTTAACTTTGTCCTTAGTCTTGACCTTGTGGGATGGTACCAAAGGGTTTGTAGTGTATTACGATGTCTCTCGTGTTGGTTTGAGATGTGTGTTGATGCAACATGGAAAGGTGATTGCCTATGCTTCTAGGAAATTGAAGGTGCATGAAAAGAACTACCCAATTCATGATCTTTAATTAGCATCCGTGGTATTTGCATTGAAGATTTAATGCCATTACTTGTATAGGGTCCATGTAGATGTCTTCACCGATCACAAAAGCCTCCAATATATGTTCACTCAAAGAGACCTCAACCTAAGACAAAAGAAGTGGTTAGAGCTTCTCAAATACTATGACATGAGAGTGATGTATCACCTGAGTAAGGCTAATGTGGTATCCAATTCACTTAGTATTGTGTATGGGTAGTGTGTCTCATATTGATGATAAGAAAAAGGAGTTAGTAAGGGAAGTTCATAGGTTGGCTCGACTGGAGGTTAGATTGAGTGATGCCAAAAATAGTGGTCTGGTGGTGCTAAAAGGTTTCAAGTCTTCATTGATTGTAGATGTCAAATCCAAGTAAGATCTTGATCCCAATTTGGTTGAATTGAAAACATTATTAGAAGAAGGAAAGGTAGAGGTTTTCTTCTAAGGGGGAAATGGTGTGCTTAGATATCAAGGTAAATTGTGTGGGCAAGATATTGATGGGTTAAGGAGTTTGATCTTGAAAGAGGCTCATAATTCATCTTATTTTATTCATCCCGATTCCACTCGAATGTACATAGATCTAAAGAAAGTGTATTGGTAGAATGGAATGAAGAAGGACCATTAGCAAGGTTCGTGGTCAAATATCCTAATAGTTAACAAGTCAAAGTTTAACATCAAACGCTGGGTGGCATAGTCCAAGACAATGACATCCCCAATTGGAAGTGGGAAGATGTTAACATGGACTTTGTAGTAGGGTTACCCCATACGAAGAAGCAACAAGATTCTATTTGGGTGATCGTTGGTAGAATGACAAAGTCAGCTTACTTCTTACTAGACAAGACTTCATATAGTACATAAGAGTACGCCAAGCTATATATTCAAGAGTTGGTGAGATTGCATGGAGTTCCATTTTGCATTATATCAGATCATGGTGCTCAATTCGCTTCTCACTTTAGGAGGTTATTTCAAAAGGATCTTGGTACTAAGGTAAAGTTAAATTTTCATCCTTAAATCGATGGGCAAGCCGAGTGGATGATTCAAACACTTGAAGAAATGTTGAGGGATTGTGTGTTGGAGTTCATGAAAAGTTGGGGTGATCATGTAACACTTATTGATTTCACCTATAATGCTAGTTACCATTCTAGCATAGAGATGCCACCATTTGAAGGCTTGTATGAGAGGTGATATAGATCTCTAGTGGGTTGGTTCGAAGTTGGTGAGATGGACATTATAGGACCTGACTTGATCATGGATGCTATGGAGAAAGTGAGACTTCTAAGGGAGAAGTTGAAGATGGCCTAAAATTTCCAAAAGTCATATTCCGATGTCAAAAGAAGGGACCTTGATTTTAATGTTGATGATTGGGTCTATTTGAAAGTTTCACCCATGAAGGGTGTAGTCTGATTTGTCAAGAATTGGATATTGAGTCCTAGGTATGTAGGGCCATATAAAATTGTTACGTTGGTTGGCAAGGTAGCTTATACATTGGAGTTGCCATTGAAGATGAGTATGGTTACCCTGGTATTTCATGTGTTGATGTTGAGGAAGTTTGTGGGAGATCTAAGTTTCATAGTGCCTTTGGAGAATATGAGTGTTGAAGAAACTTTAACCTACAAAGAGGTTTTAGTTGAGATTCTAGACTAATAAGTGAAGAGTTTAAGGAACAAAGAAGTTGCATCCATCAAGGTTCTTTGGATGAATCAACAAGTTGAGAGTGCAACTTGGGAAACGGAAGTGCATATGAACAAACAATACCCTTATCTCTTTCAGTCTACTCAATCCTAAGGTATTAAGTTTTTCTTGCCTAAAAATCTCAAATTCCTTGCGTTTCAGTTTTCATGACATTTACGCATGTTTACATGTTTATGAGATTGCATTTGAATGATATTTAAAACACGAATTTGAAAATTTTATGAAAGAGATGTTTAAGTTGCATTTGCATTCATGCAGGGTTGATAGTTGCTTTCTTATTTCCTTAGAGCTTATGTTTAGCACATTCAAGGATGAATATTTACAAGGGGGAGATATTGTAAGGCCTCATAAGTTAAAAAGTGTAGAAAATGATGAAATTAGAAAATTACAAGTCAAGTATGAGCATCATTTATCGAGGGGTGTTTATGTTTTGTAAACGAAAATACAAACCATGAAAAGGGGTTCGTAGGATGAGGTAAGGGTCGGTCAAATTTTAGAGTGTTTGGATCTTGAACTAAGAACAAACAGGATGAGTCGTAGTTGTGTTTGTGAGCCATAGTAAGATCTCGTAGTTTGGGGTCCTGAAATGAAAAAATCATTTTAAAATGGACGGGGTTTACGAATTGGTCTACGTCCTATAAAACTACTTATGAGTTGTAAAGTGCATTTGTAGTTTGAGGATCAGAGACTATTTCTAAGGTTCAAAAATATAACCAGGACGAAACCCCTTAATAAAAAACCATGATCCAATCTATGACCCGTAGATGGTGGTCGTAGTTTGGGTTTGACAAAGTTTAATAAAGAGTAGTTTTGATATTCCCCGTGTCCTAAGCCAATACTACATTATTTTGAGCCTAATTACCCATATTAGTCCCCAAACTTATCAAACACACTCATTCACTCCCCACTCAAAATCTCTCAAATTTTCTAAGGCAAAGAATATTCTCCAAGGCAAGAAGAAAGCTAGGATTTCCAAGGTCTTGCTTCCCCAATATCGAAGCTTCTTTTAAGCCTTCTAAAAAGGTACATGGATTTGATTTGTGGATCTCTTTCATCTATTAACTCCAAACAATTTTTCTATTTTACCTTATCTTCAAGTTATGGAGTTTTATGGATTTTATGAGTTTTCTTTAAATGGTGAAATTGTGATCTATTTTCAATTATATAAGGTATATTGATCAAATGATTTGACATGCTATGATTTATGATGGTTTTCAAGATGAATTTCACTATGACTCTATCTAGGGTTTTGAATGTATAAAGTGGGTTGTTGAGAGTGGTTTGAATGGATAAATTTCATCGTGTTATTGCATAATACTCTTGAATAGCATGTTTTTATGTTTACTTGCGTAAGCCCACTAAGTTTAAAGCTAAGTTTCTGTATGAAGTATACTATGAATGATAAGGGCCCTTTAGTATGTTATGAAAGTTTAATAGGTATTTTTCAATTATGTTATGTGGCCTTTTATGATGTTTTAAGATGGTGAAAAAGACAAGTCCCTCAAAAGATGGATTGTCATGTGACATATATAAGTGAGCTTAAGCATATATATATATATATATATTTTCATAGTATTTAGTATGTTCAAATATTTTACATAGTTTTTTTCGCATATATTTATGCATTTTTCTTTACGTAAAAAAAATACTATTTTTCAAAATATTGTATATTTTATAACCATTAATTAGATGACAATCGATTCAATTTTACCTCAATTTGTTCAAATTCATTTCAATTCTAGTCGATTTCCTCAAAATTTATTTTAATTCTCGCTAATTTCTTAGCATTTCTTTCATTTCTAGCCTAAATTGAGTCAATTTGAGGCTCAATTTTAAACTCCTACAATTTAGGTCAATTTTTAAATTCGAATTACCCGTTTTTAACTCGGATTTGACCCGAACCCATGAAGTTTTAATCTCAGTCGTCTATGGATCTCGATCCGACGACCATGATTCAATCCCCCTATATTTCATTTTTATTCAATAATACCCCCCCCCAAACCCTAATTTCACTTTCATTTCCCTCCTTCACACTCTCCTCCCCTTTCTCTCTCTCAGCCGCCCCCACCTTCTCTCCCATTTCTCCCCTCCTCACCCAACACCAAACTACCCCTTTTCTTCTCCATTTCTCCTCCCTCTCCTCCAACTCCTTCTCACTGCCCCCACCTTCTCTCCCAACACAAAAACAACACCTTTTCTTCTCCATTTCTCCTCTCTTTCCTCCACCTCCTCACTGTTGTCTCCACCTTGCGCTGCCGGCAGCCCTTCATCTCCTCCCTTCACCTGAGAAAACCAATCGGAAACCACCAAAATCCGACCATGACCTTTCCTCTCCCTTCTTCCCCAATCTTTTCCGGCGAAAACAACCCCTTTTCTGGCTCCCCATTGCCGTAATCACCACTACTCGCTGGCGACCCCTCTTCTTCTCCCTTTCCTCCTTCTTCCTGTTGCCCCCTCTCCTCTCCATCATTTTTTCTCACTCCCTCTTCTCCCCTCTGCCCAAATAACTTAATTTTCTCCCATGAACTATTTGGGTCAATGGCTTTCTCCTCATTTCTCTCTTTCCTGGTGAGATCCCATCGGGAACAACCATTAAACGACCTCATCAACCCATCTCAGACCTGCCGAAAAAAATCCCTGATCCACCACCCATCTCTCCTCTTCCAGTAGCTCCTTCACAGCCACCCAAATGACCCAACACCCCTCTTTTTCCTTTCCTCTCCACTCCTCTTTCTCACCACGAAATGACCCCATGCAACGGACTCCGACAAAGTAATTTTGGTCAAAAACCAACGGCTCTGGCCAAGACCCAATCAATTGAGGAATGTTATGAATCTCGAGAATGCCTAATTTTGGTTTGGTTTCATTTTTTTATATATTATTACTCATCATTTCTTACTACATGTGTTGATTATTGAAGATGTTTGGGATTGATGTTTTCTTTATTTGCTTTAAAATCATCGTCCTCCTTTTTTTTGAAATTTATTTTTTGTCTAATATGAAAGCTACTAGGTTTGCCTGTTGATATTTAATCCTTTCGGTAAGTCTTGATACAATTATGTGTTGTTCCTGTTATTGAAGTTGTGTGATTTTGGAAAAATTTACATAGATGACAATGTGAACGAAATTGTTTGAGATATCACTGATTTTGATAATTGCTATCATCACGCGTTGACAGCCATTTTCGGGCCTTATTTAATTTTTGAACAGATTTTTACTTCACCCATTCATGGTGAATTCCTTAAATAATTCTGTTATTTTCATTCTTAATAGCTTTGATTAAATCCCTTAGTTGATAAATTTATTTAATTATGGTAAAAATATAATTCGACTAGCTGAGTCATTATCTCTGTATTTGGGGAGATTTTTTTTTTTAGAAATAGGTAGATTGATTGATATAGTAGCTCTATATGTAATTATATCCTGAATTGATTCAATTATGCAATTTAAGGGGGTTTGATTTTATTTTCAGCAATTCATAAGGGAAGTTCTGAGTGTTGTGATTATTTCTTTCCTTAAACGTGGGTTGATTTGGTTATTTTTGCCTGATTGTATGATTTTCCTATTCATGGTAAAAATGGATTTTCTTTTCTTACCTTCTAAAGAATTCTCCTCTCCTATATAAACAATCCCTCACCCACTCCCCCATACATGAAAAAATGACATACTTTTCACCCTCTCAGAATATTTAATTTTGTTCAATACTCTCTAAAAAAAGGGGATATAGCAGTAAGAAGATTGCAGCAAGCCGTTTCAATTTTATTGCTTTTGGCTAATCTTAGTTCACTGTTTGCATTGATCTTGTTAACTGATTTGTTTCCTTTCTACGCATATGTTAAAATAATGTCCCTCACATACTTGTTTATTATGACTATTGTATTATGGGTACTGCTAGTGGTTTTTTTTAGTGCTACAGGTCCTTCTATTCTTTTTTAAAAATATAAACGGAAGTGTCGCCTTGTTAAGGGGACAAATCTGGAGCAGGAAGATGACTCTGAAGCTTTCGCTTCTTATATATATATATTATTAGTATTAGTATTAGTATGATTATTATTTTCTTTCTTTTACTTTTGCAACCTTGTAATAACAAACAATAGTAAAATTGAGGTTTAGTTGGGGGGGGGGGGGGGGAGGAATTATGTGCTACTTGTTTATTTATTTATTTTTATTTGTTGGACTGATCTATATGAGAAAGTTTCTTCACATAGGCAATATTAATCTAGGATAATGAATTAAAAAGGGGTCATGTATGAATAGTATGTTCAACGAACCTTACTTCTCGTTATTTAAAAATATTTTAGATATCATGCTTATTTTCCTTTACGTGTTAGAAATCATGTTTAGGATACTTTATATTTCATAATAATAATAATAATGCCTATAAATTTTAACTTATTTGTTTCATGTTTAAATAAGTTTTCACAACGTTGCAAATCATTTTTAGTATTATGTATTCACAAATCATTTTTAAGAAAATCATGCTTATAGAATTTTGTTTTAAAAAATGTTTAAATATGTTTTTTGCAATTGAAACCATGCTTATAGGACTTTGTTTAAAATAGGTTTAAACAATATTTTTGCAACAGAAACCATGCTTATAGGATTTCGTTTAAAACATGTATAAGTAATATTCTTGCAATAGAAATCCTGCTTATAGAATTTTACATTTTTCAAGGTATTTTCAAATAAGGTTTTTTAGAGATCATGCCTATAGAATCTTGTTTTGAAATATGTTTGAATATTATTTTTGAAATAGAAATCATGGATATAGGATTCAATTTAATTTTAACATATATAACATAACTGTCTTTAATAAACACTTTAAGGACCTTTAAAATTTTTGTTTAATCATATTAACTTGTTTTAAAATATCAATGTTTTCCAAAAGAATTAAAATCTTTACTTAATTAACTAATCTTTGAAATATTCCACCTAATGTTGATTTGTGACTTACGCCTAGCATGCCGTATATTTCGCCCTATTTACTTGTCTGTTTTAGAGGCTTACTTGAGATTTTCGTGCTAAATGATCGTCTTGTTTGTTTTGTTTGATGCGAGGTCCTATAGGAAGCCTATATTCCTTCTAAATCTGGAACCACCCTAAAATAGAAGTCCAATGCCTCTCGGACATAATGAGGGATGCTAGGTATTTTAAGAAACGCTAGATTTTTTTTCTTTTAGTGGGTCTTTAAGTTAAATAAATAAATCTACTTAGGAGGGGTAGGGGTAAATAGGACCCTCGGATATGATGACTCAAACTTGAGCTTTAATAGGACGGAACCTTAGTTTTCCTCCTTGGGCTTGATAAGCCTTGTGAAGCTAAATTGACAAAAATCTTATTTTTGTCTTCTGAAATAAGAAGTCGAGTAAACTGATCCGAGCAGAATAATAAATCACTTAGTCTTTAATATTTCTGTTAATATATTTCCCTAAATGCTTGGGGTAGATAGTTATTTAATTGCTTAACTTGTTCATTTAATTCCTGTTTTATTTGATCACTTTGAATTAATTAGAATAATATGAGACCCTATTTGTTAAACCTCCATATAAATGCGAGATACGATGGAGACCCGCATTTGCGGACCATGAAGGGTGCTTAACACCTTCCCTTCGAGGTAACTTGAACCCTCACACGTTCTCTGGTGATTCAGACCCTTAGATTTAGTATTAGAAATGGTGTCCTAATGCACCTTTACTCATTAGGTGGCGACTCTTCCTTCAATATTTTAAAATCCCAATAGAGTCGTTGCCACAACGTTTTCTAGGTTCCCGATTCTTTGCGAGAAAATATGGGGGGCGACAACAATGTTGCATTTGTATGCAAGAGTGGAATGGAAATACAGAATCTGTCTATGGATACCGTGGGACTTCGTGTTTTCCTATTATCTCTAACAGGAAATGCAATGTTATGGCTATTCGAGCTCCTGTACAACTCGATCACCAGTTGGACTGAGTTGCAGAAGGCCTTTTTGGAGAGGTACTTCCCGAGATCGAAGAGGCTCAAGTTGAAAGATCAAATCAAGAACTTTGAGCAACTTCATGGTGACTCAATCAGTACTACTTAGGAATGGTTCACGAAGTGCTCGAGGAGTGTCCGGACCACAAAATTATTGATGATGCCTTGGTGGAGATCTTCTACCATTCCCTGGATGAAAATAGTCAAGCCTCTGCTGACACCATCATGAGGGGAATGTTCTTAGATCAACCATCTGCAAGGATCGCAAAAAGGATGTAAAGGGTCCTCAAGACAAATCGTGCATGGGGGCAAAAAGACAGGTCATCTACTAAACATTTGTGTGCTATCAGTATTGGTTCAGAATAAACTAAGATAAATGAAGAGATTATGTAAGAGCTAACCTAAATCCGTACAAGTATGGAGTTGATGATGAAACATAATCAAGAACGAGTTAATGTCGTTATTCATCAGCCTCAGTGAGCACCCATGTATGATGATCCCTACTATGAGGATGACACTTGTTTCATTACTAATCAGATGGGTGGTTTTCAGACCAATGCCCAATGGTCTAATCAGGATTATTGGTACCGAGGTCAAGGAAACCAAGGTCGGAACTATAACCGAGATAGAATTTTCAGAGACAACCGCAGAGGTGACTATGACAAGAATCGGGTCCAAGATAGAGATGCACATTGGGGCCGCAGAGATGGCTGCAAAAATGGTCCTTATGTTCCACCACAAAACTGCGATAGCGGTGCTAGTAGTTCCAGAGTTGAGAAGATGTTTGACCGCCTATTAAAGAAAGTTGAGACATAGGATAAGACTATGAGGGGGATGAAATCTGACATCTGCAGCATAAATTAGAAAATTGAGTCTCATTCTGTTGCTATCAAACAACTTGAAAAACAGTTTGGTCAAGCGTTTACCCAGCTCAACCAGCGGTGGAGATACACTACTAGCAACACATTTCAGAACCCAAAGAATGAAGGGCAGTGCATGACGGCTACTAGTCATGGTGGCAAGAGTACCATTGATCCTTCCATGCCAGTAGATGAGGGTGATGTTCGAGAGGAGACAGTTGACGTCAAGGATACAGATACTGGAGTTGATCATGGCAAAGATGGGGTGAGTGATGTAGCGGAGGCCCCACTAAAGCTGATGCCTAGTCCTAGGCCTCCTCCTCCCCTCCCTAAGAGAATTAAAAAGAAGGAGGAGGAGGGAAAGTTCAAGCACTTTCTCTTCATGCTGAAATAACTCTCCATCAACATTCCTCTCAACATTGGAGAAGATGTCAGGGTATGCGAAGTTCATGAAGGACTTGGTTACGAAGAAGCGCAATATGGGTCAAGATCTCTCCCAAGAGCTTCAACATTCCAGTGCAATTGCTATGATCTCCTTGATGCAAAAAACGAGAAGATCCTTGCACTATTACCATACCCTGCACTATTGGAGATGCAGAGTTCGCAAGGGCATTGTGTGATCTCGGTGCCAGTATATATCTGATGCCCCTTGTGGTCTTCAAGAAGCTAGGACTGGGAGCTGCTACTTCGACAATCATGCGATTGTTGATGGCTGACCACACGGTGAAGAAGCTTGTGGGGATACTTTATGATGTGCTTGTTAAAGTTGATAAATTTATATTCCCCATAGATTTTGTGATCCTGGACTTTGAGATTGACATCGAAGTCCCTGTTATCTTGAGGAGTCCCTTCTTAGCCACCGGACGCACCTTGGTGGACATAGAGAGGAGCCAACTCAAGTTTAGGTTTGGAAAAAATGAGGTCGTGTTCAACATCTGCCAACATCCAAAGAAAGAGGATTATTTGAGGGTGGTCTCTATTATTGAGAATGTTGATAATGATGAGTCAGAAGTATCACTTGAGGTGAGACTGGGTTTCGATACTTTGGAAGTTATATTGATGAACTTTGATAGTGATGGCATCCTAGATTACGAGGAGACAGTGAATGCATTAGGGGTATCTTATGCCCCTACGTTCCAAACTAAGTTGGAGTTAGACTTACAAAATCAAGAGCCACCACCTACCAAGCCATCCATAGAGGAGCCACCGGTGCTAGAATTGAAGGCTCTTCCAGCTCATATGAGATTTGCATTTTTAAGCGCCAACAATACCTTGCCAATTGTAGCTGCTGCGGACCTGACGATGAATATGTGAATGCCCTTGTCATAGTACTGAAATAGTTCAAGAAGGCCATTGGGTGGACGATTGCAGATATATTGGTATCCCTCCCATGATATGTACACATAAAATGCATCTAGTCAAGGACTACAAGCTGAGTATTAAACACAAACAGTGTTTCAACCCCCTATGCAAAACGTAATGCACAAAGAAATCATCAAGTGGTTGGATGCAGAAGTGATCTATTTGATCATCGACAGTGGATAGGTGAGCCCTGTTCAGTGTGTTTTGAAGAAAGGGGATATCACTATGGTCCCAAACACTAATAACGAGTTGATTCCCATGCGGCCAGTCACTAGATGGACAGTGTGCATGGACTAAGAAAGCTCAATGCATCAACAGAAAAAGTCCACTTCCCTATGTCGTTCATGGATCAAATGCTAGATCAATTAGATGGAAAGAGCTGGTACTATTTTGTGGATGGATATTCAGGCTACAACCAGATCACTATTGCTCTGGAAGATCAGGATAAGACGACATTCACATATCCCTATGGCACCTTCACATTCAATAGGATGACATTCAGGTTGTGGAACGCTCCAACAACATTCCAAAGATGCATGATGTCCATCTTCTCAGAGATGGTGGAGTATACTATTGAAGTCTTCATGGATGACTTTAGTGTAGTTGGTGACTCATTTGAGGATTGCTTGAAATACTTACATGCTGTGGTGAAAAGGTGTGAGGAATGTCATCAGGTGCTAAATTGGGAAAAATGTCACTTTATGGTGAAGGGGCACATTGTGTTTGGGCATAAAATCTCCATCAAAGAAATTGAATTTTATAGAGCTAAAGTAGAGGTGATTGAGATGTTTCCCCCACCCATCTTTGTAAAGGGTGTGAGGAGTTTCCTAGGGCATGCAGGGTTCTACCGACGTCTCATAAAAGACTTCTCTAAAATTGCACATCCATTGTGAAAGATGCTTGAGAAGGATGATAAATTTGTGTTTGATGATACATGCCTAAAGTCCTTTGAAAGATTGAAGCAGAAACTGATTTCAGCCCCTATCATTGTAGCACCAGATTAGTCAAAGCCCTTTGAGATCATATGTGATACAAGTGGGGTTGTGCTAGGTGTGGTATTGGGACAATGCCAAGAGAAGATATTACATCCCTTATACTACTCTAGAAAATCCCTAAGTACATCTCAGAAGAACTATACTATCACTGAGTAGGAGCTACTTGCAGTGGTCTTTGAGTTCGAGAAATTCAGCTCAGATCTTTTGGGGACCAAAGTCATGGTGCACACAGACCACTCAGCATTGCAGTACTTGATAGCAAAGAAGAATGGAAAACTAAGGTTGATGAGATGGGTACTCCTTCTTCAAGAATTTGATTTCGATGTCGTCGACAGAAAAGGGACCGAAACCTAGGTCAGATCGCCTTTCTAGGTTAGAAGATGGAGTGCGGCAAAGTTTGGTGATGGATTGGAGATCAAAGACTCATTCCTAGATGAGAGAGTATTGGCGATATCCCACGATTTGATACCATGGTTTGCAGACTATGCAAACTATTTGGTTAGCGAATATTATGCCGCCTAGCCTGAATACCCACCAACGCCACAAGTTTATGTTTGATGTGAGAAATTCTTTTGGGATGACCAATAATTATTTTGTGTGTGAGCAAAGGAGATTATTCATCGTTGTGTTCCTGAGGTCGAAATGATGAGTATCCTCGAGGCATGTCACTCGTCGCTGGTTGGTGGGCATCATAGTGGAGTCTGGAGAACACAAAAAATTTTGCAGTTTCGCTACTATTGACCAACCATCCACTATGATGCTCATGATTTTTCCAAATCCTAGGATAGTTTCCAGAGAGAAGGTGGTGTTTCCTATAAGCACGAGCTCCCTCTAAACCCCATTATGGTGATTGAGTTGTTTGATGAGTGGGGAATAGACTTCATGGGCCGTTTTGTTAGCTCGCATGGAAATAAATACATTTTGGTCACTGTCAATTATGTATCAAAGTGGATGGAGGCCGTTGCCCTCCCCAACAATGAAGGCAAAAGTGTCACAATATTTTTGAAAAGGAACATCTTCTCAAGGTTTGGTACCCCTCTGGTGATCATTAGCAATGGAGGTTCCCACTTCTACAATAGTTTATTCAAGGCCCTACTTGAAAAATATGGGGTAAAGCATCAGGTGTCGATCCCTTACCATCCTCAGAGTAGCAGGCAAGCAGAGGTCTCTAATAGGGAAATTAAACAGATTCTATCAAAGATTGTGCATGCAAACAAGACAGATTGGCCACGGAAGCTTGATGACGCATTATGGGCATACCAGACATCATTCAAGACCCTTATAGGCAAGTCTCCCTACCAATGTTTCTTTGAGAAAGCTTATCATTTGCCGGTGGAGCTTTAGCATAAGGCGATGTGGTCACTGAAGAAGTTGAATCTAGATTGGAATAATGCGGCAAACTCTAGGTTGAGCCAACTCAACAAATTTGATGAATTTCGTTTGAGGCCATATGAGAGCTCAACCTTATACAAACAAATGATAAATCTGCAACATGACCAGCGCATAGAAAATTGCCAATTTACACCAGGGGACTTAGTGCTCCTATATAACTCCAGGCTAAACTTGTTCCCTCAAAAACTCAAAACCAGATGGTTGGGACCCTGTAGGGTAGCACGTGTCTTCGATCATGGGGCCACCGAGTTGGAGAAAAGAAATGGAGGGACATTCAAAGTAAATGGCCAAAGAGTCAAGCTGTAACTCGGAAATATGGAGTAAATAAAAACAGTGAAAGCATGGATACTTGGTGAAGTCTGAGTAACCAAGTTATCTATGTCGTGTTGCAACAATAAATCAGGCTGCTTGGGAGGCAACCCAAGGTAAACACCAGCGCTTAGGCGCCCAAGCATGTCTTTTTGATCCCGATAATTTATTTTGCATACTTGGTGTGCATTGAGGACAATACACCTTTTTTTTAATGGGGTATGGGTAGTTATAAGCCTCAGTGAAGTTTGAGTAGCCTTGGCCTATAACTATCCAAAATTTTGAATCCCAGGGGTTTTCTTTCCTGTGTTCTTTTTCCCCATGGATAATTAATTTCTGTTGAACCGCCATGTTTAGGATGTGTAAAGTATTAGTAGCATATAAATCTGAGATCTATGGAATATATGTGTTTTTGTGTTTCATGGTGTAAAATTATACCCACCAAATTTTTGATAAGTTAGTCTAGATAGCAACCATGCATGTTTAATTGTATTGGCAGTGCTTGTTCTGATAAGTGAGGAATAATTGAGATGAAAAACTGATCTGAGAGTCTGTGTTGATAGTGTAATCAGTGCCATCTGAGTGTGAGCTTAATTTGCTAAATTCATGTATTGTATTTCAACTGATTTAGACTTTAGACTAGTTGGTTAGGAAAGGATCTTAGGTTGTTGTTCATAATAGTCGACTTAGCCTAAACAACCAACCAAATATGTGAAATATCCCTTGATCCTAATGTTTGAGCCTGACATGTACCTTTTCTTTGTAAAAACTTAAGTGACCTAACCTTATTAGATGTAAAATCATGAAATTGGCCCTGGTCCTTCCTTGAACATTGTGCACCTTGACTTAGGAAAAAACCTAAGTTGAGAGTGCTGGTATAAGGGTAAAACGCAAAATGAAGAGGCGGGGGAGGGGGGGGGGGGGGAGTAGTTAGTGATATATGGAAAAGGAAATAAATGTGTACTGGGTGCAAAAAAATTGAGTGATGCCTTAGCTTCGAATTAAAAAGAAAAATAAAATGGAAATACAAGGCAAAAAGTTGAAAAATGATAATAAAGCACCTAGACAAGCTTGAAATGGGAGAAAGGGAGAATGAGATGAAATGTAACAGCTTTGGTAGGACAAAAGTGTAGAAAACGCAGTATCAAGGAGGGACTTTAGTCACTATATTCCCAAAATATCATACCAAAGCCCCCTGAGCCAATGTTACAAGCCAGTAAAGTCCTAAAGTAATCCTAGTCCAAGTAGCTAAAAGTCATAGTCATGAGTATAGGGGCAAGCATATGGTATTGAACATGATATTTGGATGTCTTTGTGAGAGTAAGTTATTTTTCATAGTCCCAAGGTTATACAAGAAAACATCATTGTGAGTGAGATATGAGACTTCTTTCTATGAGGGCACTTGCATTGCATTGTTAATATTAGACTGATTTAGTGATTGTCGCTTGTTGATAATTACCTCACTTGTCATAGTCGTATTTTCACATGCATTGATCTGTGTTGGTTTGTTGGATAGCTATCTAATTGTGTTTTGAAAGTGGTGTGGGTATCTGCGCTTAAGTTTGATATGATATATGCCATTAGATTGAGGTTTGTGTGTTTGTGCTACTTATGTAGATTGAGTCCATCGCTTGAGGACAAGCAACAATTTTAAGTTGAGAGTGTTGATGTGATGTCAAAATACAACACTTTTGACGCTTAAAATTTGGAATTTTGTGTGTAATCAATGCGATGTTAGTAGGTTTGATGTGTTTTTATGTTTGTTTTGCAGGATTTCAAGGTTGGCACTATCTTTTGGCAAAGTGTGCAGAAGTTGCTGAAAGGGATGATCCACGAGACCTTTTACAGTCCATAGATTATTCTATGAGCCGTAAAGGGGGTTTTGTGTGCAAATCCAATGAAGGGTGTATTCCTGAATTTGAGTCTTCGAACATGCAAATAAGCCGTAGAAGACTTTATGAGCCGTAGACTTGGTACTGTACCCTGAGGATCAAAAGGTGGGGACTTGCTGAAATTCCATCAGACAAAACCCCTTACGGACCGTAAAATGTTATACGGGCCGTAGATGGGTGTCGTAGAAGATAGTCCCAAAATTGAAGCCACAGTTCATGAAAGCCCAATCACGAGTCTTAAATTGTTTTACGGCCCGTAGGGTACCTCATAGAGCCTGCCGATCCAGTTGTCCTTATTCATTTTTATTTTATATTTTATACACTATAAATAGGTTTTTTATAAGAGATCGTAGAGGGACTAGTAGAGAAACAGTAAAGAGTTTGAGAAACACTTGTAAAATTTTGACTTCATCGTTTAATTTCAATCTTGTGATTCTCATTGAAGAGTTTAGATTTCTTGTTCTTAATTCTCTTGTTATTCAAATTCATAAGTCAATTTGCACTGATCATGAGTAGCTAAATCCACAACTAGGGTTGTGGGAACCATGAAGAACTACCAAGGTAAAATCGAATAATTCGTAATTTTTGAAAAGTGTCCATACATGTATTAATTAGTTTTCTTCGTATTGAATGATTTCTAACGGTGGCCAACATTAGAACCCCCTAGAGTTACTGACTGGACCAAGGTAGTAACTAATAGGAAATAAGATTAGTTTATAGGATTCAATTGATGTTTCTTGTGAAATCAACCGAATTGGGCCAAGGGGAGGTTGTACTGGAAGAATAGGTAAGGGTTAGTAATGTCATAGTGCGGGGATTGAGCAAATCACGTAGTGTAATTTTCTCGCCTGGGCCAAAGGGTTTGGTGAACTTAACTTACTATTCTGCATGCTACACACTGGAAAAAAATTCGGTTATCTGGTAATACCGAGTTAGGGAATCATGGGGAACACAATACCCTGGTTCCAATTCATACTGATTTAACACTTGTCGTAGCTTAATATTACTTTTAATAGTTATTATAACCCCCCCTTTTTAGGGAGATAAGTTGGCTAATCAATCCAAATTGCAATTGAATTCTTCTAAGTCTACCATATTCACTGTGGGATTCGACCTAACCTTGGTTAAGTTATATATCTTGACAACGTCTGCTTTAGCCTAAAAAAGAAGGTGTAGCTGACGACGAATGTGATACTCGAAGGCACCTCACCCTAGCCATCTTAAGCATTTTAAGCATTCATAGGCATTTGATAGAAATATTTGCGGAAAGATAAACTATGGGACATTTAAGCAATGAAACAACATTCAAAAGAAATAAAAATAACTAAAATTCTTTGTCCATAAGCATACCAATTACTATATTGATGGACGAAACTAGTAATGATCGATTTCCATCAAATAGAAAAGAATCCATTATTGTGCAACATAGAAAGTAAATGCCTTAAAAAGGGCTACAAATATATTGTCGCAAAAATTAAAAAAAAAGATAGAGTGGAATAATGATAAAGTCCCAAACTAAGGGCTCACCATAAATAATAATGCTAGTCTTGAACGATGAGTACTAGCCACGAGCAAGTGGAGGAGTGCCTATTCCTACATGGTTAAATCGTGCAGGCAAAATATGTATTAGTACGTTGGGATGTACTAAGTATGTAAGATGCAATGCATATATGAAATTGTAATGCCATCATTCATAAACATAACATATAAGTATGTAAAAGATAAACATATATATGTAAGCTTAAGCATGCACAAAGAATATGACTCAATATGAATAAGAGTCAATGCATGAGAAAGCACATGTAATGGGAACATATCATGGAATCATAAACCTATGGGAGTAGACCATAACTCACATATAAGACCATGTGAGCTACTACATGGAATCCAATGATTCGATTAGGAAAAGGTCAATGAACTCCTTTCATTAGGAAAAGGAGAATCTACTTGCCAAGGTAGATTTATAAAACTTACCTTGGAATTACATCTTTCATAACATATAGGCTTACGCGGATCCATTAGCCTAGCCTACAAGGGCTCCTATGATGGCACATAGTTAGGGACAATGAGATTTAGCTTTAAGGGGTCATGCCTCAACTAACAGAATAAGTCCCAATCTCAAGTCCACGTGGTGTTAAGTCATCCTACGAAATCTTTAAAACATAACATAAAATCATAAGTAGCAATTCATCAGAGTAGCTCAAACTTAAGAATCACCAAATAAGGATTGTCCTTTCATCTTGGGTACTTATCTTAACATCTTTAGGGCAATTGTTAACATGCTGATATGTTTAACAAATAATTACTTAAAATTTAATTTTAATGCCTTATTCATCATAAATCATACAACGCTTTACTTGGAAAAATAGGTGGACTACGCTTTTTAAATGGAACAATCATAAATTGCATAAAACATAAGAAAATTTCTCTTTTTAAGGAACATAAAAAGGCCACACATCATCATTATCAAAACCCATCATTGGGGTCATCATCAATAGCTCAAAAAACATGCATATATACTTTGTGAAAAATCATATGATATCATGATTAACATTTAATAACATAAATATCATGAAATCATCATAAGCATGCATAATTTCTTAAAGAAACTTAAAGAAAAAGTAAAATACTTAAAAGGGAACTTTATGGGTGGAAGGATATCCATAAATCAACTCACATACCTTGGAGAAACTTGGGAGAATTAAACTGTGAAGCCTTGGGAATATTCTTGGAACCCCTAATTCTTGCTTTTCCTTTTTCTTGAGAGCTTTTGCCTTAGGAAAATTGGAATTCGAAGAATGTACGAAACTCCCTAATCATTTTTCTTATTTTTTTCCTGGCCTCATTCCACGAAACTCCCTACAGGTCGTACCTTGTTTCACGGGCCGTCTGATAACACGTAAGCCTCCTTCTAGTAAACTCCAAATTTCCTTCATGTCTAATAGTCTCACTCACGACCCTTCCGACGAACCGTAATGTGTCCTATGGGCTATTACTTGGTCCGTGGATTACCCCACACTTGGAAACTTTTTTCCGTCCTAAAGTCTTATGTTTAAGGACCAATCATAGGGGCCGTAGGTACACCTACAGGTCATAAGTCACCCTCATGATCCTAACTTCAGGTCATTTTCAGGCCAACATTTCTGCATTCAAGGCTCCTAAACTGGGGTTATTACAATATCTCCCCTTTGGGAATATTCGGGAATGTACTTAAAGGCACGCTCTAAAGAGTAGACTAGCAGCTAACAAACCCGTATGCATTCGAAAATGCAAGTTAAACATATTTCTCTAAATACTCATATTCACTTTAAAGGCATATCTCAAAACAATCCATAAACATTAAAATAAATACATACATCATGAAAAACTACAATGCATGAAATTCAAGATTTTAGGAAGAATTTCTTAATACTTTAGACTCAAGTATACTGGAATTGATGAGGATAACACTTCATCATATCCGCTTCCGCTTCCCATATAGCATCACCAACTTGTTAGTTTCTCCAAAACACTTTGATCGATGCAACTTCCTTGTTCCTTAGCATTTTTACTTGCTGGTCTATAATTTCAACCGGTACTTCTTCATAACTCAAATCCTCTTTAATTTTCACATCATGCAAAGACACTACATAATTTGGATCACACCTTTCATCGGAGACACCTTCAAGTAGACCAAATCACCAACTTGGAGCTCAACTTCCCTTCTTCTCACGTCGGAGTAGGACTTTTGTCAGCTTTGGGCGATTTGCAATTTATTTCTTATGCTTTTAGTCCTATCCATAACATTCATCACCAAGTATGGTCCTATTAATGCCAACTCACTGACTTCAAACCATTCGATAGGCGATCTATACCGTCTACCATACAACGCCTCAAATGGCACCATCCCAATGCTTGCATGAAAAATATTGTTGCAGGCAAACTCGATAAGTGGAAAATTTTCATCCCAACTCCCAAAAAACTCTTACACACAAGCTCTAAAGAAATCTTCCAATGTTTGAGTAGTCTTTTCAGCTTGCCCGTCGGTTTGAGGATGAAAAATAGTACCCAACTTCCAAGACTGAGAAGTGAATTGAACCCATGATCATATATGATGGACGATGGAATCTGATGCAACTTGACCAACTCTCGGATATATAAGCGGGCATAGTCTTCAGCACTGAATGTAGTCTTGACAAGTAAGAAATGAGCCAACTTTTTATGCGGTCAACTATCACCTATATGGAGTCAAAATATTTTTTTGGTCCTTGGTGTAAGGATCTGGATTATTAGACCTCATAATGTCCTCCCGAAAGAAAATTTGAACAAGTGTCACTCAGACCCACACGACCAGTGTGAAGTCACATAGATCGTGTGGCCTCTAGTGGAGAGGTACTTGGCTATAATTTCGATTACGGGGATTCGATAGAGAGTTTCAGGCTAAGTGTGGGCACATGGCAACCCACACAGTCTGTGTGGTGTGTCACGGGCCGTGTGGCCAACCGTATGAGCTCTTAATGTGAAATTTTTCTAAGTACAAAATTGCCATCTCATAATTTTTTCATGCAAGAATTTTCTAAGTGTTGTCACATGGCTCTTGAAACGACCCGTGTAGTGTCACACGGTCGTGTAGCCATCCGTATGGCACCCTTTTGCTTCAGAAAATTCTGAGTGTGGAACATTGTGAAATTTTTTTAAGTGTCACCTCACGGGCACTGTTCACGGGCCATGAAGTGTTTCACAGAATGTGTAAGTACCAGTGAAGTCGTGTCGACCCATTTCCCATCCATTTCATTAATGGCTTTTACGTAAATATGACTTATTTTAATTGTGTTTTATGACCTTTTTTCCTACCCTAGACCCCTTAATTAGCTGATATCCTTCTATTTTAATTCATTCTCATTAGAAACACTCTCACCCTAAAATCATTCCTAAGGATCCTTCTTAAGCTCCCCTCACAAGACTCAAGCTAGGGTTCAATTGAGATTTGACTTCAGGCTTGGTTCTTCTCAATTTCAGCCTCTCAATCAAGGTATGCGAGATTGATTCTTGGTCCCTTTCAACCAAGAAGACCCAAACTCTTTTCAATTGATTTTCATGAAATTAAGCTTGCTTTAAATGTGGATTTTCATTATTTGATATTATTAAATTCAATTAATGTATGGGCTGTACCTTATTTATGATTTCAAGTTATTCTAAGCCCTATTATGATGATTTACATTGAGGTTATGAAGATATGAAGATGCATGTCCCCTTTAAAGCTTGAATTATGCATGGGTGGTTTATATTGTGATTTAAATGTGGATTTGATTATGGATTTACTTCAGTTTCATATTATAATGTTGATTTTAGCTTGAATCTATATTACCCATGCTATTCTTACATCATGCATTGCATTTGCATTCATAAACATTGGTCTTTACGAAAATTATGAAGTGGGTTAAGCCCAATTATATTTTATAAAATAATTTTGATAAGATTATGTTTATAACAAGAATGTGATCATATCTATGCCAATGATTATGGTTTTTCAATGAACATTATGGTGCTTGCACCATTCCGTTTTGTAATCGGTCTAGTCCTACGCATAAATATTATAACTACAAGCTATGATTTGGCATTTGAGCCTAAATGTGCATTGATTGGATTTGAAATGACCATTACCTTTTTGAAAGTATGTATATATATACTATATGTATTCTCATGGAATGTTAACTTAGCACCGATGGATTTGGGGTGTCAAGGCTATCCCCAAGGATCCTCTCCCTTTCCTCGAACTATGTGCCTAGCATATATTATGAGAGTCCTATCCGAAATGGGTGACGTTCCCATAGGGTGGAGTATTATGTTGTGATATGAAAATCCTTTCCGAATTGGGAGATGTTCCCGTAAAGGGCTTACTTCATACGAAATGGTGATGTTCACGTTAGGTGAAGTATGGTTTACCTTTGGCAAGTAGACCACCTATGTACCAGTGAGGGGTTTTCATCGGGTTTCCAAGTACTAGCTCACTTGGTCTTAGTCTTATCGGTTGAGGTCACATCCCCGCTATATATGAATATCATTTCATTCATGCATCACGAATTTCATGGCATATTGTATACTACTCTTCCTTGAATATATGATTTTTTCTATATTATGTGCCCAATCATCTAACATCGAAATGTAGGTTGATAAGTCATATGCATTGCATGCATGCATACTTAGTACATTTAAACGTACTAACGCATACTCTATGCCTACATGATTTTACCATGTAGGGGCCGAGCGCTACGACTATCCACTGCTTGATGAGTTGCTCAGTTCTGAAAGTTGAACTTCTGGTGAGTCCTATCCTCCAGGGACAAGCCATCTTCCTTCTATCAATGTTATCCTATGTCTACTTTCTTATTTGAGGATGAACCTAGGACATGTCTTAGCCCCCATTCCATCTTAAGATTAGAGGCATTGTGGGACACCTCGTAGACTCTCGTAGATTCTATATATGCTATGTGTCATATTCAGAGCTTATATTTTTGGTTATCTATTGGAAATGGCCATTATGGTTTGATTATGGAAATTATGATATGTATGCATGTTTGGTTTGGAAATGTGGAAGGTCCCAAGTCCCGTTTTCCCCCATAGAGTGAGTCCTACTTACCCGCCCCTTAGTTTTTGTATTCTGTGTGCTATGTGAATCCATGTAAATCCCTTTTACCTCGGTCTCCATAGCGTGAGTCCTTCTTTCCCATCCCTTAGTATTATGTGTTTATTACTTGAATGCACTTCCGAACCGATGATGTGGATTTGGATACTTCGAGGCTTGTCTTGGGACTCTCGGGTTCCTATTTGCCGTGTCACTTCTAGGTCGTAGTCTCGGGTCGTGACACTTGGCAACCCAACTCCAAAGTCCATGTTTATCTCTTCTCGCTTCCAGTTAGGATTGTCAATATCTTGTGCTAGGCCACCCGGCCTTTGGTGTTTAACTTTGACTCGTTGACAATTAGTACAATGAGACACAAATTGAGCATTATTCTTCTTCATTCCGCTCTACCAATAAATCCCCCTCAAGTCTCTATACATCTTTGTAGTGCCGAGATGAATGTAGTGTGAAGAGTTATGGGCTTCTTTCATGATCAACCTTTCCAACTCACCATCATCGGGCACACACAACCTCCCTTGATATCGAAGTACCCAATCTCCCCCTTATGAGAACTTATATTTTTCCATATTTCACCAAGGGTTTCAAATCAACCATGGCGGGATCAAGGTCTTGCTCAACCTTAACCTCGTCAACCAAAGAAGATATGGACCCATGAAGAACCATTACACCACCTTTTTCGGACTTACTCAATTTCACTCCAGTCTAGCCAACCTATGAATATCTTTGGCTAAATCCCTTTTCCCATCATCTTCAAGATTAGACACACTACCCATGGAAACTCTACTAAGGGAGTCAATCACCACATTCGCCTTTCCATGGTGATACTTTACACTCATATCAGGATCTTTGAGTAGCTCTAACTATCTCGGTTGCCTCAAATTGAGATCAAGGTGAACACATGTTGGAGGCTCTTGTGGTCGGAAGATGTCCACATGAACTCCATAAAAATAATCTCGTTAGATCTTCAAGGTAAAAACAACCACCACAAGATCAAGATCATGAGTAGGGAAATTCTTCTCATGCACTTTCAACTGCCTTGAAGCATATGCAATCACTTTACTATTTTACATTAACACACAACCTAACCCAATCCTTGATGCATCACAATAAATGACAAATCCATCATTCCTTTCTGGCAATGTCAATATTGGAGCTGAAGTCAATCGATCCTTTAAAGTTTGGAAAGTCCTCTCAAACTTATCCGTCCACACAAACTTAACTTTCTTTTGGGTTAACTTGGTGAGTGGGGATGAAATAACAGAGAAATCTTGTACAAATCATTTATAATGACCGGCTAGGCCCAGGAAACTCCTTATGTCGGTATGAGTCAATGGCCTTGACTAGTTTCTCACTGCTTTAGTCTTCTTAGGATCAACTTTGATGCCCTCACCAGATACCACATGCCCAAGAAAGGCAACCTCATCTAGAAAAAACTTGCATTTGTTAAACTTTGTAGAAAGCTTCCGCTCCCTCAGGGTTTGCAATACTATCCTCAAGTGTTCCAAATGCTCTTGCTCATCTCGAGAGCAGATAAGGATATCATCAATAAATACCACGACGAATATGTCAAGGTAGGGCTTGAACACCCTATTCATGAGGTCCATAAATGTCGTCAGTGCATTAGTGAGGCCAAACGACATCATCACAAACTCAAAGTGACCATACCTAGTCTATAATGTCGTCTTAGAGATGTCACTTTCTCTCACCCTCAGTTGGTGATAATCGGATCTCAAGTCAACTTTGGAGAAAAGAGGAGCCCTTTGCAATTGTTCAAACAAATCATCTGTTCTTAGAAGGGGATACTTATTCTTGGTGACCTTATTGGGTTGTCGGTAGTCAATGCACATACAAAGAGACCCCTCCTTCCTTGTAAATAAAATTGGCGCACCCCACAGAGACCAACTAGCTTTAGTAAAACCCTTCTCTAACAAACTCCTCAATTTCTCCTTTAATTCCTTCAACAATATGGGAGCCATTCTATATGGAGAGATTGAGATAGGTTGAATATCAGGTAAAAGGTCTCTACCGAAGTCTATTTCCCTTGAGAGAAACAGCTGATAACTCATCCAGAAAGACATCAGGAAACGCATTTACAACGTGGACCGACTTAAGAGAAGGAACTTTAGAAGTGACATCTTTGACTCTTTCTAAATGATAGATGCACCCCTTGGAAATCATTTTATGGGCCTTAGGAAGGAAATTAATCAACCCCTACAAGAAGAGTTACTTCCCTCCCATTCAAGAATTGGCTTCTTAGGGAATTGAAATTTGACCCTATGGGTTCTACAATCAATGGAAGCATAGGAAGAATGCAACCAATCCTTCCCAAGAACACATCAAAGTCTACCATGGAAAGCTCAACTAAGTCACATGAGACAACTTTATGCAAGATAGAAATGGGACAACTTCTATAGACTCTTCGGGCTATAATGGACTCTCCTACGGGGTTACTCACCTCGAGGGCTCATGGAGGACTTTGGGACATGCATGAAACTTATTAGCAAGGAATAGGGTTACAAAATATTAATTTTCTCCTAGATCTAATGGTGCATATCTATCATAATAAAAGAATCTTAACATTTCAGCGACCATGTCTGGAGCTTCTTCAACCTCTTGGCGACCATGAAGAGAATAGAAGCGGTTGGTACTTAGGGTGCCTTGGGCTTGACTTTTTCATCTTGGGGCCTTGTGCCACTGCTCATACAATCCTTAGCGTGGTGGCTGAGCTTCCCACAAGTAAATGAAGCATTGGACCTGGCTAGACATTCTTCTTTATGGGGCCTTCTATACTTATGGAAACATGGACTTTGGGGCTTAGGAACAACCCCCCTTATCCTTTGTAGTCCGGGGAGGTGGAGTGTTGGTGGATCCTTTCCCACTTTTCTTTTGGCCACCTTGAAAATTGTGACCACCACCCCTTTTGTGAGAGTAACTCGCACCATCAACTCTAGACCTCTTGGACACCCTTGTCCTTTCACGAAGCTTCTCATCTTCAATTTTCTTTGCATACATCATCAACAAGGAAGTATCCATCTCTTAGACCATCATGTCGTCTTGCTTTCCTTGGAGACTAACTTAGAGATACCAGAAATAAACTTACTCATTCAAGCCCTCAGATCCGTGACCATAAAAGGGGCATACTTTGATAGGTTGGTGAATTTGAGAGCATACTGCCTCACGCTCATGGTCCCTTGTTGAAGATTGATAAATTCTTTGACCTTCGCCTCTTTAAGCTCAATTGGAAAGAACCGGTCCAAGAAAGCACACTTGAATTCTTTCCAACTAATAGGACCCTCTTCTTAGCCCTTCTCGTCCACCCATTGTTCATACCAAATCTTGGCGACTCCTTCAAGTTAGTAGGCCACCAACTCGGCCTCTTCTGACGGAGTGTCCATTACTGTAACTACCTGGTAAGTCTCCTCAATAAAGTCAATAGGGTTATCCTCCATCTTAGCCCCATGAAATTCTGGTGGGTTCATCCGCATGAAGTCATGTACCCAAGCAGCCAGAGTAGGCACTTGGGGAGGTACATATACTTCTCGGTTAGCTTGATTGGCCAATGCTTAGGACAAAACTCCGCATGAGACACTCTATCATCTTGTTGGAGTAGAGGAACTTGTTGGTTGGGAGTGCCTCGTTGATGGGGAGCTCTTCATGGAGTCATGATCTAGAAATAAGCAAAATGCCATCGTTAATGAATGGAAAACCTTATTCGACACTAAGGCACGATATGAATAAAAAAGAAGGGAAGACATTCCTAAACCGTCTAACAGCCACTCACTCAAGATAGTGGCGTACTTCAAAACCTTGAATGAGACTTTATGCTATGGGGTATGCATGGACATCTAAGGAACATTTCGAAATCTC
Organism: Solanum rostratum; assembly: GCA_029948455.1. NCBI lineage: Eukaryota > Viridiplantae > Streptophyta > Magnoliopsida > Solanales > Solanaceae > Solanum > Solanum rostratum. The sequence continues at coordinate 26,516,920 of CM057049.1, forward strand.
TTACTCTTATACCAAGTTTGTAACAATTCAACCTAGGGACCTAGTCCTCACATGGAAAATTAGATACCAGAAGGTACCTTACCCAAGCCATTTCAACCATCTTAAGCATTCATAGGCATCTAATGGAAACATTTGTAGAAAAATAAGAGAAAAGGGACTATAGGACATTTAAGCAATGAAGCAACATTTAAAAGCAATAAAAATAACTAACGTTCATTGTCCATAAGCATACCAACTACTATATTGATGAACGAAACCGGTAACGATCGGTTTCCATCAAATAGAAAAGAATCCAATATTGTGCAACATGCAAAGTAAACGCCTCAAAAATGGCTATAAATACATTGTCTCAAAAATAAACACAAGATAGAGTGGAATAATGGTAAAGTCCCAAACTAAGGGCTCAACACAAATAACAATGCTAGTCTTGAACGATGAGTACTAGCCACTAGCCGGTTGAGGAGTGTCTGTCCCTACATGGTTAAATCATTCAGGAAAAATATGTGTTAGTATGTTCGAATGTACTAAGTATGTGATATGAAATGCATGTATGAAATTGTAATGCCATCGTTCATAAACATAATATATAAGTATGTATGAGATAAAGATATATAAGTGATCTTAGGCATGCACAAGGAATATGGCTCAATATGAATAATAGTCAATGCATGAGAAAACACATGTAATGGGTACATATCATGGAATCATAAACTTGTGGGAGTATACCATAACCGACATATAAGACCATGTGAGCTACTACATGGAATCCAATGAATTCCTTCCATTTGGAAAAGGCCAATGAACTCCTTCCATTGGGAGAAGCAGAATTCACTTGCCAAGGTAGATGTCCAAAATGTAGTTACATAATATATGGGCTTAAGTAGATCCAGTAGCCTAGCCTACAAGGACTCTTATGATGTTACGTAGTTAGGGACATTGAGATTTAAATTTAAGGGGTCATGCCTCAACTAATGGATTGAATCCCAATGTCAAGTCCACTCAATGCTAATTTCTTCCACAGAATCTTTAAAACATAAATTTGAATCATAAGTAGCAAACATAAGAGTAGCTTGAAATTAGGAACCACCAAGTGAGGATTGTCCTTTCAACTTGGGGACCTATCTTAACATCTTTAGCGCAATTGTCAACATGTTTATATCTTTGATAAATCATTACTTAAAACTTAACTTCAATACCCTACTCATCATAAATCATACAAGGCTATAATTGAAAACTAGGTAGGCTCGGACTTAAATGGAACAACCATAAATCGCATAAATGTAGGAAATTTCTCTTTTTAAGGACCATCGAAAATGCCCACACTTCATCATTATCAAAACTCATCATTGGGTTCATTATCAATAGCTCAAAACATGTGTATATAGTTAGTAAAATATCATAGGATCTCATGAATAACGTTTAATAACATAAATACCATGACTTCATCATAAACGTACATAATTTCTCAAAGAAACTTAAAGAAAAGGTACAATACTTAAAAAGGAACTTTATGGGTGGAAGAATACCCATAAATTAACTCACATACCTTGGCAAAACTTGGGAGAATCAGACTTTGAAACCTTGGAAAGATTCTTGGAATCCCTAGTTCTTGCCTTACCTTACTTTTGAGAGTTTTTTGGGTTAGCGAAATTTGAAATTGGAAGAATGAATAAATGAGTAGTGTGTTAGGGCTTTAAGGCTGATTTAGGATCCTTTTTCGATTCCAAAATGACATAGTTTAGGAATAGAATTGACAGAATTGACCAAACTGCCCCTCATGAAAACTGCCGAATTTAACCTATGAAACCCCATTTGTGGATTGTAGGTCAACCCACGGGCCGTAGGTCCTGTTCATCTAGTAACACATCTGAAATCCCTAAAACTAAATTTTGCTAGACCCTAAACTACGAAGCCTTGTTATGGGTTGTGTAACCACCTACCGGTCGTGGTTGGACTCGTAGAGTCATTCCTTACTTAGCCATTTTTCTTATTTTTTCTTGGCCGCATTCCACGAAACTCCATACGGGTCATACCTTGTTTCACGGGCCACCTGGTAACACGTGAGTCACCTTCCAAGAAATACCAAATTTCCTTCTTGTTTGATAGTCTCACTCACGACCCTTCCTACAGATCGTAATGTGTCCTATGGACCATAACTTGGTTCGCGGGTTACCCCATACTTGGAAAATTTTCCCCTTCCTGAAGTCTCATATCTAAGGACCAATCATATGGGTTGTAAGTATACCTATGGGTTGTAAGTCTCCCTCATAAACCTGACTTCGAGTCATTTTCAGGACAACTTTTCTGGACTCAAGGATCCTGAACTGGGGGTCATTACATTATACGGCACATCCTTGGTTATGAAAGCATAATTAAACAACAAACACATAATTCTAGGGGAAACAGGACTTTGTACGCAAGCTATGGGGATGTTATAGGAAAGAAGATTAGCATGAATACATAACAAATAATATCTGAGGGGCAGGTAAGTATTACTCATGCTATGGTGTTATTAGGGACTTAGGACTTTCATCTCACCAACAACATACAACAAGCATCAGAAAGGGGATAAGGTCTAAGGGAGTCTTCTATAATACATAAACATCACGAGGGTCAAGCTCATAGTATACATGTGTATATCCAACAACACCTCTAACATGAGTGGAACAGGGGCCAAGAAATCTCCCGAGCTCACCCTCAAAGATAAATTTCCATAAATATACAAGTCTTAGTAAAGCATGAAAGTAAATGGATAATGTCCCCGGAATGGAGGACTCACCACAAGCAATTTTCGACCGAATCGTCTAGCCACGTGAAGGAGGAGGATGAATAAGAGCTCTGGTCCCTACATAGTGAGATCATGTAGGCAAAAGAGTGTGCGTTAGTACTTGAAATGTACTAAGTATGCAACATACAAATGCAAGAAGGAACATAATCTATAATGAAACAATATGCATAATCATATACAACGGATACAAGCTCAATATGTCATGAATGATAGATGCTTAGTCAAAATGTACATGAGGAATCATCAAATCACAAGATGTATCATACATAGGTGAGAGAATACTATAATTGACATGTAAGACCAAGCGAGCTACTACTTGAAATTTTGGTGTTCACTCCACACCAGACAGGGAGTGGTCTAGTTTGCCAAGGTAAATCAAAAACTCACCTTACAGCATGGCCTTTTCGGAAAGTGTCTCCATATACCCCTTACCTTACGACATATCCATTTTGGTAGGTGTCATCAGTTATCTTTACCTTATGACGTTGTCTTTTCGGTTGGTACAAGCCCATATAGGGAATCAATAGCATGAACCTATGGTGGCACATAGTTTAGGGATAATGGGATACTATCACTGTTCTTTCGATTCTAGGTCACAATCCCACGATATACTTTAATCATAATCATAGTCATATTAATTATAGTCTCAAAACATCATAATTTCGTTCTTGGAGTAGCTCATTAAAACATAGCTTATACCATCAAAGATAGGGCTTTACATCATTCTTATCATTCATATCATGCTCATGAGCTCATAACATACTTGTTGGTCCTCTTATTAGTCTCAACATGTGTGATATACATATCTAAGCCATAAGGCATTCATTACATTAGAAACTTGGCATACATCTTTAATCAAACTATGGCTGGAACATGTACAAAATTTTAAAACCATGCAATTCAAGTGTAAATGACATGAGAGGAGTAAAATAGAATCACTTAGGCATTATTTAAAATAATCCCACGAAAGGCATAAGAAGACTTGGCTAGGGTATCCTCAAACCCTCATTTTAAATCATAGATTTCATATGGAATTTCATTGCATAATAGTATAAAAGGACAAAACATCATAAAATATTTCATAATATCATCATATAAAAGAGTTCATAAAATTTCATAAGTTTCCATGACTTGTAAATAGATGAAGAAAAGGAATTGTTGAGCTTTTTGGAGAAAAGGTCTCCAAAAATCAAAACTCACAAATTTGGAAGTGAGGAAACTGAAACCCTAGCTTGGAGTCTTCTCTCGGAAGCCTTGAGAAACTTGAGAGTTTTTGGGAGGAGTTTGGGTCTTAGGTTATTTGAGAATGAGTTAAAATGGAATGGTTTAGGGTTGTATAAGGTAGGAAAGGGCTCATTTAGGGGCTTAAATGATGTAACATAGGCTTAGGAAATTAGGAAATCACAAAACTGCCCCTTCTTAAAAATTGTCGGACAGGACCATGAGACCCAGATTACTAGTTGTGGTCCATTCCACAGGTCCTGAAAAAAGGTCTTGTTTGGTAACATTTAGGACCCTTAGAAACTTTCTCTGAATCTCAAACCACGACACAACTTACAACTTGTCAATTAATGTACGAGCTATACTGGTATCTCGTACTCCAAAATCTAGGAAACCATTGTTTCACCAAGTCTACCATTCATTACATGAGCACAAGCTACACCTCATGGAACAACATACGACCCATACACTCCTTCTGCTAACCACTAATACATAGAAAATTCCAGAATTCCTCTCTTAGGCACTTTTACACCTTCCAACATGTGGGACGTTACATTTATATTGGATTTCTCTTATGGATTTTATGATGAATATCCCTTAGTCCTATTCCCCATTTTTCCACTTTATTATGTTAAAATGCCTATGAATGTTTAATAAATTCTAAGAAACTTGGGTGAGGTGCCTTCATGTCACTCATTCGTCATGTAATCGTGTTACAACTAGGTCCTAGGATTGAGTCATGATAGAACCCTCTCTGTCTCATTTGGGATGTTAGTTGTAGCAAGTCAGGCTAGATGGAAAAAAATAAATGTCAAACTCAGTGACTGATATCCTGTACGGCCTCAAACTCTCAAATCTCATGCGACTCTCCTACCTCATACTTCAAGGGACAAACGATCATAGAAAGCACTAGAGAATGCCTCCCAAGTCATCAGAGGAGATGTAATTAGCAAGGATGTTGAATATGTTCCTCACCACTCCCTCGCCGGTCCAAGAAGATGAAGAATGACATAACGAACATCATGGGACTCGAATAAACTAATAGTCTCTAACTACTCTCTTCAAGAGGTTAGAATCTATGGTGGGTCCATTTTTTAAACTTCTCATAATGGCGCTACTCATCCTTAGTCAATATAATTACAGGTGCACCCCGACACTTAAGCGCTGGTGTTGGATCTTTCTAAACTATAGAAGCTACCAGTGGCTACCCAACTTGACCTTGCACATTGGGAGCCTGGATGCTAGTACGAAACCTAAACTTTCACTTTGTCTACAATCCACCGGGTGTTCCTAGTGCACTACCAATTTGTGTCATGTTCTCAAACACTCCTAAAACCCTCAATAGAGAATCTTGTAGTAATGGCGCAACTGCATACTTAGGAGGAATCAGATCTACTTTGACCTCAGGCTCAGGCTCAAGAAAGATACCCCTCTCATGATCCCTGGCTGGTGCCACTCCTTGGCCCTGGACCATACCTCATCCTCTAACTCTGCCCTTGCCTTTGACTTGGGTTGGGATCTTAGTAACAATCTCGGAGGTTGTCATTCCTCCTTCATCAGAAGCTGATACTCTAGTTGAGGCCATCTACCAAAAGAAAACACGATAACTCAACAGTCATATGAGATTCCATGCACGATAGAATTGGGAGAAGTAAAAAACACTTTTTCTAATAGTCTTCATAGCCTCTCGAGGATGACTAATGGACGCCTTTGCACTGATTATCAACACTGTACTAGAATGGGCTTGTACATATGCAAGACCTAAGAACCTAGGGCTCTAACACCAACTTATCACAACCTGAAATTGGGTGTAATGATACTCGCCTTTAACCTGATGAGATAAGTCAACCTAAACTACATATAATGAAATAAAGCAGAAAATAAAGCGAAAGTACAATCTAGTGTGGATGGATAAACATTCAAAGAAAGATATCCACATCCTAAAAACCAACCCAAGCTAGTATCATATATACAAGTCTATACTATAATATAACTCAAAGAAACTTTACAAGTATCAATGTCTTTGTTTATCAAATAGAACAATAAACAGTAAGTAACTAAAAGTTTGAAGAGTCTGCTGAAAAGGACAAGCTGATACCTCTTAGACTGTCTCAGAGTTCAGTCCAAAATAGAAAATAAAGAGATCAGGAGGTACTGGGATCAACATCTACAAAAGTGTAGAAGCAAGGGGTGAGTACTCAACAATATTAAATAATTAAAGAAAAGCGATAGATATGCGAGAAGAAAAAAATTACACAGATAAATATAAAAAATTGTTGATTAATTAATTAAACTACTCCAAATAATAATAAGTCAAATGCTTGAAAGAGTTGAAAGAACAACTAGTAGGTCTTCATTTTACTTGGATCAACACTTGACTTATTACTCGAATGTACAGATTTATTATTTTATGCTCGAGTCATCTTACATCATTTTCGAGGGTCCTATCTACCCCTACCCCTTCTAGGTTTATTTATTATTAGCCTAAAATCATTCTAGAACAAAAAATGAAAAACATCTAAATGTGCCTATCGTCCCACCTTAATATTCAAAAGGCATTAATTGGACTGCTAATTTGGGTAGATTCTAGACTAGAAGAAGATCTGAGACTCCTAATTAAACGCGTTGTCAAAGAAGAACAAGTAGGACGGGCAATTAGCACATAAAATCTCAAATGTGCCTCTAATCTAATTATCTAACATGCTTGAAAGCACAGATAAATTGTGAAATATCATCACGAAATGTGTATAACAACTTAACAATCTAAACTACACGGATGAAGGAAATGAATATTAAGCATATGCAAATAATTTAAAACACTTAATTAATTGAAAAAAATATTTTTAACTATTTTCAAAACATGCTAAAATATTTAAGTGCATAAGCATAATTTTCATGAAACATGTTGAAAGTCGTTGAAACTTTATAGGCAAAATTTCTAATACCACATGTTGTAAATTGTTAAAACTCGTGAACATAATTTTTAGGTAATATAACTTGGATGAGACTGTTTAGATATGACATGTTAAAAGTATTTATTAAGATCTTATAGGCATAATTTTTATTTGAAAACATAAAATCCTATATGCATGACTTCTATATAATATGCTAAAAGTATTAGTAATCCTATGAGCATGAATTTTGTATGAAATAAGATTTAAAAATATTTATCGAGTCAAAATTAAACTTATTGAAATCCTACAAGCATGATTTCTATACAATAAAATATGCTACAAATTATTTAGAATCTTTAGGCACACAACATGCTAGAAAATTGTTAGATCTTATAATTTTTACCCAAAATAATGTGATAAAAATATTCAAATTCTATGAGCATGGTCTCTGTAGGCATGGTCACACAACATGCTTAACAATTATTCAAAATTCTATAGGCATGATTTCTAGAACCAAGTATTAGACTTTAGGGTTTTACTATTGTGTATTAAATAGCATACACACTTAATGACTTAACAAACAATATTTATATACTCTACAATAATTCAAAAGTTTTAAAAATCCTAAAATTCAACTTAAAAATCCTAAAGTTCAACTTAAAAATCCTAAAATTCAAGTTCAAAGTTCACAACTTAAATTTCATATATCCTACAATAATTCAAGATTTCTAAAGTTTAAGATGTATTTTTTTAAGTTAAAGTACAAACTTTCAAATTTCAAGTATATTAAAGTTGAGAATTTATACAAACAAAAATAATTTCTAAGTACTTCAAAAATACTAAAATTCAAAGTAGATTTTTCTAAGTTAAAAATACAAACTTTCAAATTTTAAGTATATTAAAGTTCAAGTATCTAAAGTTGAAAATTTATTCAAACCAAACTAATTTCTAAGTACTTAAAAAATCCTAAAATTGAAGTTCTAAAATCTAAGTTCAAATTAAAAAAATCCTAAAGTTCAAGTTCTAAGTTCAAGTTCAAAGGTCACAACTTAAAATTTATATATCTTACAATAATTCAAGATTTCTAATGTTCAAGTTGGATTTTTCTATGTTAAAGTACAAACTTGCAAATTTCAAGTTCAAGTATCTATAATTGAGAACTTATACAAACAAAAATAATTTTTAGTACTTAAAAAATTCTAAAATTCAATTTCTAAAACCTAAGTTCAACTTAAAAAATCCTAAAGTTCAAGTTTAAAATTCAAGTTCAAAGTTTACAACTTAAAGTTCATATATCCTACAATAATTCAACATTTCTAATGTTTATGCTTAATTAGTTCTTAAAGACTACAATTCATGATACCTAAGTTAATTAATAAATTCATACAACAAAAACAACAACATACCTAGTGGAAAAGAATAAGTGGGGTCTGGGTAGGATAAAATATTTGTGGGCCTTACCACTACCTCATAGAGATAGAGAAGCTATTTCTAGAAGACCCTCGTCTCAAAAACATCAAGCCCCAAAAGCAAAAGATACTAGATATGAAAGCACGTGATAATATATAATACAGTAAAAGTAACAAACATACTACACACAATAACAACACAGGATATAAAGACACGACTAATCCTGTTAACTTATTATATCACAAGGTCAGACATCATCCTACCCCTACTAGCCTATTAACCTTCTACTCTAATATATGACCTCCACTCCTTTCTTTTAAAGTCATGTCCTCGGTGAGATGAAATTGCACCATATCCTATCTAAATATCACCCCTAATACTTTTTTGGTCTACCTCAATGTCACACCCAGTAAAAATTATCAAAATACCCCTAGATGAGTGAACATTCACATAACGGATCATTCTAGACCTTTTTGGGAAATTCGAGACTAGAATCACAATCAACATGAAATATTCTGCGGAAAAGTGGTCTTGGTTGAATTTTAGAGCAACTGAATAAAAAGATAATTTTTCGAAGCAAAAGTGTAATTTCAAGCAAGGTGCGAGACACCTCCGCGTCGTGCAACTGTTGTGCATTTTCACTTAATTGTGGTTCTATCATTTTTGACGGGATTAGAAATTCAATCAGAATATTTTCATATAAAATGAGTTGTGAGGGGACCAGGTCCACCTTGCGAACTGGGTCCATCATAGTACAAAATTTTCAGTTTTAGTGAGGGACATTCCGGACTTTTCCCCACCCCTCCTAACCACAACCAATATAGGTCATTTTCGACCCGAAAAGTGTTTCTAAACCCATTCTAAAGCCTTTTGCACATCCTAACTCAAGATTGTGAGCCAAGAAGAGGAGAAAGGGCTACGGTTCTTGGATTTCATGCCAGAATCTTGCCAGTTTGATTGTATATCTTCATCCTAGATATGTATGGCTAAACTAAAATATGATATTATATTTTCATGTGCCCTCATTGATGGTGATAGAAATATTGTGGAAGTATTGAGTCTCTATGCATGTTTCTTTGAAGGTTTTATTTGAAAGTAAATATATATTTTATGTATTTTTTTCACGCCCTGCGAGGGAACCCTAGGCGTGGCTGGCACCCAGAGACTATTGCTAGTCCTTAAGCGAACCACTCGATCTCAGGACAGTCATTCATCATCAAGCATAGCAGAAACAATAGAATAAGGCTGTGAGCGACATGAATCAGTCTACATCAAAATGGAAGGGCCAATGGCCAATAACTTAGTCTGAACATCTATGATAAGTGAATAAGAATTTCAAACTTGACTCAAAGGCAGAAAGATCCCAACATCAACTTCAACTCATGTCTATGAAGCCTCTAATTCAACTAGCCAGTCTAAGAGGGTACCATGACAGGCCATGGCTCTTGAACTCAATAAATAAAATAACTGAAAAAAGGGGGCTCCTCCAGATAGCAAAGAGGGCTCACCAATGACTAAATTAAGAATCTCTGAACCTCAATGATGCATCTGCTGAAGTCCTCTACCTCCTCTATCTGCATCATGAAACGATGCAGCGCTGAGTGGTATCAGTACGTGGAATATATGGTATGTAAGATGGTTGAATATAACAGTACAGATAGAACAGTATAGTGATAACATCAACTCAACATCATACTCTGTCAGAATGTCAAATGTCTATCTAAGGCAAGAATAAAGAGTAGACAAATGACCCATCAACGTCTCATCAATACATTATCAATACATCAGACTCATCTCAAAGAAACTCAACTCAACTCAAAGAGTAGAAAATTAAACATCAACATCCATCAAGACTCATACCATCACATCAACATCCGAGTTCTACTAATAGGGAGCCTAGCTGGGAGTTTCTCTAACCGACAACTGTCACTATGAGCCGGTGATGATACAACAAAGCGATGTCATTGCCATATCTATCCAGTACCCTACCTGAGGTAAAGGACATCACCATCAATGGATTTACAAGAAATAACATCATTCTTCTTTTGGGACAAAAGAAACATTCGTATTACGGTTTGATCCTCTCTCTTACGTGGGCCGTGTAGTTAATGAGTTCGAGGGGGACTCACTCTCACCCACTTCGATGCTCAATACTCCTCTCAGAACTCAATATGCTCATAAAACATCATCATCATCGATATTTCTCATCATCGATCCCATAGGCACATAGTATATCAACATCAACATCAACTTATCTTATTAACATCAACATCATCTCATCAACATAAACTTCATAGACTCAAAACATCCTTTTAGAATTTAGTTTCAAGTTTTAAGACTCATGAACATCACTCTCATCAACATCATCATCATTATCAAGACTCTCAACAATTTGGACCACAATCACAATATCACAAACATCATCATCGTCAAGGCTTTAGACTCATCCCCTAAGTTTATTCTTTTATTCTTGAGCAAAATAGACATAGAATTTTGTAAAATCATTCATGAAAACATATGTAGTAAATAAAGTTTATGATGATCATCAATTGAGGAACAATATATGAATTAAGAAGAATCTGAGCAAAATACTCAAGGATTTTCACATATAACTCATCATCTTCAATCATGGACTCTATTACTAAAAGAAGGCACATGGAAGAACAATCACATGCTTTAGGTTAGCCTTACACACCTGGGATGATTTCTATCAACACAATCCCTTAGAACTTCCTCTTGACTTCAATCTTAACTCTCCTCAAGCCTTAGCTTGTTAGCGTTGTTAGGAAAAGGATTTAGAATGGGTTTTAGACACTTTCTACAAGAAAATAATTTATATTGGTTGTGTATGTGTTTTATAAGATGTTAGGAATGGACTAGAATACTCCTTTGAATTTTTCGCTATTTTGCAGCCGCGAAATAACCCAGTCCACGACGCAGACTAGTTGCGTACAATCCATTTTTGGCAAACAATTTCTTGAACGAGTTTTCTTTATCCCATCAAATTTTTTTAAGAAAACATAGACGTCCTCCGCGATGAATCCGCAATGTGGCTCTGTCGTGAACCCTTAGTTTCTTACGTCTCAGAATGAAAAATTATCTTTTGAATCGATCGCTCTAAAACTCAACCGAGGTATGCGCGTAACACGTCTTCCCAAGATTAATAGTAAATTCGAGGCCAGATTTGCGATCAGCAAGAAAAATTGAGAGGCAAAATGGTCTCGATTGATTTCTAGAGCAACCAGATCAATAGATAATTTTTTGATCCAAAATGAAAAACAGTGTTGATGCGCGACAGAGGCACGTCGCACCTCTGTAGTTGACGTATACTTATTTTTTTCAATTTATTTTGACGGGATAGAAAACCTCATTTGGGAAATTTTTGAAGAAAATACACTTGTACACTACCACTCCACGTCGTGAACTGGGTTATTCCGAAGCAGAAAATTTCTAAATTTTGTGAGGGCATTCCGGACAATTTCCAACCGCTCCTAAACTTAATAAACAATCAAATTAGGTCGTTTGAACATAAAAAGGGTCTAAAACTCCATTCTAAGTTCTTTCTAAAGAATTGGACAAGACTAGGGCTTGAGAGAATAGGAGAAGAACTCAAGATTGAAGACTTCAAGGGGGAATTCTTGCAGGTGATTGTTGATAGCTTCATCCTAGGTATGTAAGACTAAACTAGAAGCATGAGTTTGTTCTCTCATGTTCCCCCTAGATGGTTATAGAAGAGCTGAAAGTCTAAAGAGTCTACATGCATAATTCTTGATTTGTTTTCTTGAAAATTGTATCACTTACATGTATTTTCTTACGTTGATAATCATCATAAACTTATTTTCTTGAATTGAGTATTTTCATGAGATATTGTCTAACCCTACATGAATATCTTCAAAAAGAATGCGTGAATGAACTTAGGAATTAAATCTAAAGCCTTGATTGGAGGATATAGATTGTGATTGTGATTGTGATGAGAGAACGATGATGAATTGATAGAACTGATAGTCCTGTAAGTCTCCATAAATGAACTCCACTGATTTGTCTATTCGATTGTTCCATAATGATTGTTCTAAGCCTTGAGCTATTGATTGAGATGTCGATTGATGAGAGGGTTAAAGTCCCTACGAGATTGATTGATGAGAGAATTAAAGTCCCTATGAGACAGGGGTAAAATCCCTATGAGATTGATCGATTGATGAGTTCCTCCATGAGGCTGATTTGAGATGAGTTGATTGAGATGATTTGACTGGATTGATTATCTTATAAGCATTGAGTCTTGGGAGGAGTATTGTGAACCGAAAGACTAAGAGTTAGTCCAACTTGAACTCGTCAAACTATGTGGTTAGACGTAGGTGAGGATTAGAACCATCACATTACATTTTGGTTCCCTCTTGAGAGAGTCCCTGAAACAATAGAGGACTTGTTGGTTGCAGTTTCCCTAGTGGATTCAATTCATTCTCTATCTGGAAAGTACGGAAAGGTTGTGGCAACAATGGCGTCTTGTTGTACAATCACTAGCTCATAAGTGATTATTGTCGGATAAGAGAAACTCCCGGAAAGTTCCTACATAGAGTACTCTGAGTCGAGATGAGATGAGATTAGTCTGACTTAATTGATGATGTTGATTGGTCGATGGATCACTTTTCTACTCTTTATTCTTGCTTCAGATAGATATTTGATGTTTTGATTTGATGATTGTTCTGAGTCGATGATTGTTCCGTATTTCTCTACATGTTTCTGTTTCATTCAGCTATTTTACATATCGTACATTCCACATAATGACGCTATTGGGCACAATGATGCAGATACAGGGATTAGAGATCATCAACAGGCGTATCATTGAGGATCTGAGACGTTCAGCTGATTGGTGAGCCTCCCCTACTTATTTCATTATCCTTATCCTTATTTCATCTTTCTTTAGAGTTAGGCTTGATTAGCTTTATTTTTTATTGAGGTAGCCATGGGTTTGTCATTGACACCACTTGATAGTGATATAGGCTTCATAGACTAGAGTTGGATGTTGATTGTTAAGATCGTGAGCTAGTTCTTTCTACTAGCCTTTTTATTATTATAATTATTTTAAGAACTAGATGAGATGTGCCCATTTCGTTTCTTTTGTCTTCCGCTGATTGTCTTGATTTGATTGATTGAATGTGATGAGGCGAAGTGGTTCACTTGGGGACTAGCAATAGTCTCTAGGTGTTGGCCATGTCTAGGGCACTCTCCCGGAGCATGACAAACTTGGTATCAGACACAGATTTCAAGAGTCCTAGGGAGTCTATGAAGTTGTGTCTAGTAGAGTCATATTATTGGCGTGGAGAGCTCCACATCCATAATTTTGAGGCTATAGGACATTTAGGAATTGTTTTGCTTCTTTCATGTTCTAAATCGTGCGATAGAGTTATGCTTTATGAGAGATTTTTTTCTAATTCGTGCTTCAGCGTTGCAGAGTTGTGATCATGCCTCCCAGAAGAGTCGTTAGAGGTAGAGCACATCCCCCCAGATAGAATCTTAACCTACCTGAGCCTCAGGGACATAAGGAGCCCGTGGAGCCAGCTGACCCTGTTGAGCGGCCCCTACAAAGTGAGGTCTCCAATGCTGAGCTATGCTAGGCTATTTAAACTCTAGCACAGGCTATCACAGCACCTGCTGCGAGACAAGGAGTGGCTCAATAGGGTGTACATAACACATCTAGGGTTGACTTCTGACTCCAAGCCTACCCTACCCGAAATTTTCAGCTATTGATGTAGCCTCTTGTCGATACTACTAGTCTTCTCGCTACCTACTAGAAAAATCCCATCAAGATAGATTGAATCGACGACCTATACTTCAACTAAAGGCACAAGGGCGTAGCGAGCACAGAACAGAGGAAATGCACATGGGTCTCCTTGAAGAACGGAGTCACAGCTCATAACAAAATGTTAGACCAAGGCTGACACAACCGAATTGGTTGAGGAAAAGGAACCCCCAGCGACCAAGCACTCCCAGGGGATGTTTTCTATTTACATTCCCGTCTCTTAGAAAGAGCGGCTAAACGATCGGACCAGACAGGCGCAGGTAGCAGGTCGAGCGGGTGGGCACGCAGCAGAGCGTGCCCTATCTTAGGGTGCTTCGTGCTGCCCGCTATTGGGTCTAAGTGGGTTCTCCCACTTTTTCGCCTTTCAGAAGGGTGGCCCACACACGGACAGGGGGAAAGGGCGGCTGTCCGTGCACTTTCCGGAAATGACGGAAATAAAGTCCAGTGCCGCGATATCACAACTATTCTACCTGGTGGGGGTGCCTATGTGACTCGTGATGGGCGTTTGATTATTCTAAGTCGAGATTGCATGGACAATGATAGGCAGACCAAAGATTTACGCAGTCCTTGCGTGCTTGCTTTGTCAAAATACATCGGCAGGGATATTTGAATTCCTTGTCCACTCTTTCCAGGAATTCTTGAGGATGAATCCGCCTAAGTTCACAGGGTCTGTATCCACTAAGGATCCTACGAACTATGTGGAGGACCTTCAAAAAGTGTTCCAAGTGATGCATGTGGTTGATGTGGAAAGAGTTGAATAGGTTGTCTACTAGTTCAAAGGTGTGGCCAGATTATGGTTTGATCAATGGAAGAAGAATAGAGGTGAGGATACCCCATTGCTGACTTAGGCAGTGTTAGGGGAAGCCTTCTTGACACGCATCTTCCCAAGAGAACAAAGAGAGGCCAAGGTAAGAGTGTTCTTAAATCTGAAACAGGGCTCTATGACTGTGCAAGAGTATGGGCTGAAGTTTACTCAATTGTCTCGATATGCTCTGGATATGGTTACTAATATGAGAAGGAGAATGGGAATGTATGTGGATAGGCTGAATAGAGGGCCAAAGAGAGATTGGAGGGGAGCAATGCTCGTGAGTGATATGGACATTAGGAGATTGATGATGTTTGTGCAACAGGCTGATGAGGAAAGGCAACATGATAGAGAAGAGCTTAGAAATAAGAAGGCTAAGATATCCAGCCATGAGGTCGGAAAGAAGGGGAATGGAAACAGATTTTAGACAGGGCCAGCACCATCATCTGCTAGTTTACCTGCACCTAGAATCAGGAATGATCAGAGGTCCCAGAATGTTGGAGCCCGTAGATCTCAGTCACAAGCTAGTGTGGCTCAAGGTTCACTGGGTAAACCACCATGTGGTAAGTGTGGTAAGTTTCACCTAGGTAAATATCGTGAGCGGAGTGATGTCTACTACAAGTGTGGCCAAGTGGGTCACTATCAAAGAGAGTGTCCAAAGTGGGGTGACTGTGCTCAATCTACTACACCAGCCCCACCAGCTAGAGGAACTGTTTATATGCCATGGGTAGTCGCTAAGATCAGGATTACTCCCCATATGTTGTGACGGGTATTATTCGAGTCTTCTCTCTTGATTGTTATGTTTTGATGGACCCCGGTACAACATTATCTTTTGTAACTCCTTATGTGGCCAGTAGATTTGATAGAACCCTTGAGAGTCTTTTTGAACCCTTTGATATTTCTACTCTAGTGCTTGAGTCTACTCAAGCTGAGAGAGTCTATAGAGCTTGTGTAGTGTGTATTCATCATAAGGATACTATTATTGATTTGTTTAGGGATGACTGAATTTGATATGATCCTTGGCATTGATTTTCTTCACGCCTATTAAGCCTCCATTTATTGTAGAGCTGGAACCGTTAAGTTCCAATTCCCGAGTGAACCGGTTCTTGAGTAGAAGGGTGATGTTGTTTCGCCTATGGGAAAGTTTATCTCATACCTTAGTGAAATAAAGATGATTTCCAAGGTTGTATTTTTCACCTCGTGCGAATTAAATCGGATGATATTGAGTCTCCTACTCTTGAGTCAGTCCCGATTGTGAATGAGTTTCCTGAAGTGTTTCCTGAGGATCTGCCCGAAGTCTCTCCTGACAGGGAAATTAACATTGGGATTGATGTTCTTCCCGATACCTAGCCTATCAGAATTACACCTTATAGGATGGCCCCCACTGAGTTGAAAGATATGAAATATTTGAAAGAACAATTGAAAAATCTATTAGAGAAGGGCTTTAGAAGACTCAGTGTTTCTCCTTGGAGCGCCCTTGTCCTATTCGTCCAAAAGAAAGATGGGTCCCTCAGAATGTGTATTGACTATAGGTAACTAAATAAGGTTACCATAAAGAATAAGTATCTTCTTGCAAGGATAGATGATCTGTTTGACTAACTTTAGGGTGCCTCTTGTTTCTCAAAGATCGACCTTAGATTTAGCTACAATCAGTTGAAAGTGAGGGCATGTTATATCCTAAATACAGTCTTTAGGACTAGATATGGCCATTTTGAGTTCTTGGTCATGTCCTTTGGGTTGAGGAATGCACCTGCAGCCTTCATGGACTTGATGAATAGAGTATTCAGACAATATCTTGATATGTTTGTGATTGTATTCATCGATGCCATTTTGGTGTATTCGAGAGATTAGGAGGAGCATGCTAATCACCTCAGAGTTATCCTCTAAACACTTAAGGACCATGAGTTGTACGCAAAATTCTCGAAATGTGAATTTTGGCTTAAGTCGGTGGCTTTTCTAGGCCACGTGGTTTTCGGTGGTGGTATTCGAGTAGATGCTCAAAAGATTGAAGCGGTTGAGAATCGGCCAAGACCGACCTCTTCGACTAACATTAGAAGTTTCTTGGGGTTGGCAGGCTACTACCACATATTTGTCGATGGATTTCCTTCCTTATTTGCACCATTGACTTAGAAAAAGGTCAAGTTTTAGTAGTCCGACGACTGGAGAAGAGTTTCCAAGAGTTGAAGATTAGACTGACTACTGCACCGATTCTAACCTTGCCCGATGGGATAGAGGACTTTCTAATATATTGTGATGCTTCGAGACTTGGATTGGGATGTGTGCTGATGCAAATAGGAAAGGTGATAGCCTATGCTTCCAGTCAACTTAAGGTTCATGAGAGGAACTATCCAACCCATGATCTTGAGTTAGCAGCGGTGGTGTTTTCACTTAAAATGTGATGCCACTACTTATATGGAGTGCACGTAAATGTGTTAACTGACCACAAGAACTTGCAGTATGTCTTTAGTCGGAAAGAGCTCAACCTTCGACAGAGGAGATGGTTGGAGTTGCTCAAGGATTATGACATGAGCATTCTCTACCATCCAGGAAAGCTAACATTGTTGCAGACGCTCTTAGCAAGTTGTCAATGGGTAGTACAACTCGTGTTGAGGAGGGAAAGAAGAAGCTAGCTAAAGAAGTGCATCGATTGGATCGATTGAGAGTTCAACTTGAGGAGAATAATGAGGGACGAGTTAATGTTCAAAATGGGTCTACTTTATCCTTAGTTTTTGAGATGAAGGAAAAGCAAGACCGAGATCTTATCATACTTCAATTGAAGAAGCTTGTCCACAAACAGAAAGTGATGGTCTTCCCCAAAGGGGGAGATAGAGTGTTGAGGTACTAGATTAGATTGCGCGTTCCAAATGTTGATGGTGTTTGAAAGAGGATTATGGCCGAAACCCATAGTTCTAGATATTCCATTCATCCTAGCTCTACCAAGATGTACCACGACTTGAGAAAAGTCTATTGGTGGAGCGGAATGAAGAGGGATATCGCTGAGTTCATTTCAAATGTCCGAATTGCCAACAAGTTAAGGTTGAGCACCAAAAACCATGTGGATTGGTCCAGAACGTTGAGATCCCTTAGTGGAAGTGTGAGATAATCAACATGGACTTCATTACCGGTCTATCGAGGTCTTGAAACCAATATGATTTGATATACGTAATTGTGGATAGGATGACCAAATCGGCTCACTACATAGCAGTTAAGACAACCAACACTACGGAAGAGTATGCTAAGCTATTCATCCAAGAGATTGTGAGGTTGCATGGAGTTCCCTTGTCCATCATCTCGAAAAGAGGAGCTCAATTTATCTCCCAATTTTGGAGATCTTTCCAGAAGGGATTGGGTACCAAGGTAAATTTGAGTACAAACTTTCATCCACAAATAGATGGCCGGGTAGAGCACACAATTCAGACATTAGAAGATATGTTGAGAGCCTGTGTCCTTGACTTCAAGGGAAATTGAGATGACCATCTATCATTGATTGAATTTGCATATAACAATAGTCATCATGCAAGCATTCAAATGGCCCCCTTTGAGACCTTGTATGGGAGGAGATTTAGATTACCAATTGGGTTGTTCGAGGTCGGAAAAGCTAAGTTTATTGGACCTGATCTTGTTCAACAATCAATGGAGAAGGTTAAGGTCATTAAAGAGAGGTTAAAAGTTGCACAAAGTCGCCAAACGTCTTATACTTATGTGCGGAGAAGAGACTTAGAGTTCAAGGTTAGTGATAGGGTGAACTTGAAGGTATCACCCATGAAGGGTGTCATGAGGTTCGGGAAGAAGGGGAAGTTGAGTCCTTTCTATGTTGGCCCTTATCAGATCGTGAAGAGGATTAGGAAAGTTGCTTATGAGTTAGAGTTGCCTGCTGAGTTAGACGCAATTCATCCGGTGTTCCACGTCTCGATGTTAAAGAAGTGCTTAGGAAATCCTACCTTGGTGATCTCCGTTGAGAGTATTGGAGTAAAGGATAGCTTTTCCTATGAGTAGATTCTAGTCCAAATCCTTGACTGTCAGGTTCGTAAGTTGAGAATCAAGGAGATCGCCTCACTCAAAGTCCTGTGGAGAAATCAATTTGTTAAGGAAGACACATGGGAAGCTGAGGAAGAGATGAAAGCCAAATATCCGCACCTATTCGTGCCCAATGATAAAAATGTCAAAGATAAATTCCTTACCTTTGACTAAATGTATTCGTCTAGTCTTGAGTTGATTGTCTATTCTTGAGTCCGAATAGAGTTGATTGGGATGGATGAGGATGTCGAGAGTTTGATTAGTTAAGGTGAATGTAGAGATGAGTCTTGAGTCTATTCGTGCCTTGATATCCACCTTTACTCATCATTCGAGGAGGAATGATTGCAAGGGGGAGATGATGTAATGCCTGGTAAAATTATCAAAATACCCCTAGAGGAGAGGTATGCGTATAATGCGTCTTCTCGTGCTCAGATGATAAATCTGAGGCCAGATTTGCGATCAACACGAAAGATTGAGTGGGTTAATGGTCTCGGTTAATTTTTAGAGCAACTCGATCAAAAGATAATTTTTCAGTTCGAAATGAAAAACAGTGTTGATGCGCGACAGAGGCGCGTCGTGCCTCTGTAGCAGACTTACACTTATTTTTTTCAAATTATTTCAACGGGATTGAAAAACTCATTCGGGAAATTTTTGTAGAAAAATACACTTGTACGCGAAGCGAAAAATTTCTAAATTTTTTGAGGGGCATTTCGGATAATTCCCAACCCCTCCTAAACTAAATAAATGATAAAATTTAGTCGTTTGAATGTAAAAATGGTCGAAACCCCATTCTAAGTTCTTTCTAGACAATTGGACAAGACTAGGGTTCGAGAGAATAGGAGAAGAACGCAAGATTGAAGAATTCAAGGGAGGATTCTTGAAGGTGATTGTTAGTACCTTCATCCTAGGTATGTAAGGCTAAACTAGAAGCATGAGATTGTTCTCTTATGTGTCCCTAGGTTGTCATAGAAGATTTGAAAGTCTAAAGAATCTACATGCATAATTCTTGATTTGTTTCTTGAAAATTGTATTACTTACATGTATTTTCTTACGTTTATAATCTACATAAATTTGTTTTCTTGAATTGAGTATTTTCATGAGATATTGTGTAACCCTACATAACTATCTTCGAAAAACATATATGAATGAACTTAGGAATTGAGTCTAAAGCCTTGATTGGAAGATGTCGACTGTGATTGTGATTGTGATTGTGATGAGAGAATGATGATGAATTGATAGAACTTGATAGTCCTGTGAGTCTCCACAAATGAACTCCACTGATTTGTCTATTCGATTGTTCCCCAATGATTTTTCTAAGCCTTGATCTATTCATTGAGATGTCAATTGATGAGAGAATTAAAGTCCCTATGAGATTGATTGATGCGAGGGTTAAAGTCCCTATGAGACATGGTTAAAGTCTCTATGGGATTGATCGATTGATAAGTGCCTCCATGAGGCTGGTCTGACATGAGTTGATTTGATTGGATTGATAATCTTATGAGCATTGAGTCTTGGGAGGAGTATTGAGCACCGAAAGAGTAAGATTTAGTCCAACTCGAACTCGTCAGACGGGGTGGCCAAACATAGGTGAGGATTAGAACCATCACATTACATTGTGGTTCCCTCTTGAGAGAGTCCCTAAAACAATAGAGCACTTGTTGATTGTAGGTTCCCTAGTGGATTCGATTCGTTCTCAACCTGGCAAGTACGGAATGGCTGTGACAACAACAACAGCTTGTTATAAAATCACTGGCTCATAAGTGATTGTTGTCGAATAAGAGAAACTCCCAAAATCTTCCTACTTTGAGTACACTGATCGAGATGAGATGAGATGTGATGAGATGAGTCCCTTAGAGATGAGTCTGACTTGATTGATGAGGTTGATTGGTTGATAGGTCACTTGTCTACTCTTTATTCTTTCTTCAGATTGTCATTTGATGTTTTGATTTGATGATTATTCTGAATCGATGATTGTTCCATATTACTCTACCTGTTTCTGTTTCATTAAGCTATTTTACAACCGTACAATCCATGTATTGACGCCATTCAGCTTTGTATCATTTTATGATGCAGATATAGGGATTAGAGATCATCAAAAGATGTATCATTGAGGATATGAGATGTTCAGTTGATTGATAAGGCTCTCATACTTTGGAGGATTCATTATCTTTATAAAATCTTGCTTTAGATTTAGGCTTGATTAGCTTTATTATTGATCGAGGTAGCCATGGGTTTATTATTGGCACCACTTGATAGTGATAGAGGCTTCGTAGACTAGAGTTGGATGTTGATTGTTAAGATCATGAGCTAGTTCTTTCTACTAGCCTTTTATTATTACAATTATTTTGAGAACTGGATTATATATGCCCATATCTTTTCCTTAGTCTTTTACTGATTTTCTTGAGTTATTTGATTGGATGAATGTGATGAGGCCAAGTGGTTCGCTTGGGTACTAGCAATAGTCTCTAGGTGCCAACTATGTCTAGGGTACTCTCCTGGGGCTTGACAGTATTATTTAGAGTTTTGACTGTTAGAAATTGAGAACGAATGAAATCAGATAGTTCTATTTCTCAATCTTTTTGACTTGCTCCTACGAAACCAAGGTCGAAAAGATTGCAAAAATCAGTCATTCAAAACCACTGATGAAGGATTCCTCGAAAAGTTAAGGATTAGTAATCCTTCTTAGAAATCGAATGGATTCGGTCTTATACATATGTGAGGAGGTGCCATTCCTCACATTTACTGTTGTCCCCAGACTTCATTCTTTCAACACTTGTATACTTTCTAAAGAGTCGGCATGCCCCTGTCCCTGTCTCCAAGTATATGATCCACCGATTCACTGAGTGGCTTTTTCTTACCGCTACGCTGGAGTCCCTATCTCTTAAAGGGTTGGTGTGGCAGACTTCCCCCTTGTTTGCCGATTGAAGAAAGCCTTAGCTTGGATTGGGAAAGCTCTGCTCAATAGCGCTTAGCCATGTGTAGACTGGAATGGTCTCGCAAAGCTAGTTCCCCGGAGCCTAAGAGTAAGTCAAAACTACGAGAAGGGAGAGGTTCTTTAGCTAAAGAGAGCAAAATACAAAGAATTCACATTCAATCACGTAAACCCGAGATTTTTTTACTAAGGACTTTTTTCCCGTCTCTTGTCATATGTTAAGATCCTTAGTTAGTTCCATATCCCTTGTTCCTGTAATCAAAGCTATTATGTCTAAGAATCTTCCATTATCGTATCTTTACGGGAAGCTGGGTACCGGGTGTATACTCGATGCACGACGCCTCTTACTTCAATCCGAACCGAATTAGCACTTCTCAGATCAGGCTAGGCCTCTCCAGATGAGCTAAGCGTTGGGGCCCTGGATGCGCTAACGATTGGCACATAGGGGAATGGTTGCCCGGGTTTCTCGGCCTAGTATCCTGCACCTCGCTTTCATGATATCTACATTCAACTGTGCCCCAGAGACACGGTCGAAGCACGTCCGTCCAGTGTGCTTCTTTCACGACATGTTATACCATCAATTCGGTCTAGGAGAGGTGACAGAACTGAATTTGGAGTTAAAATAGAGACTTTAGACCCAAAGTTGCATTTTTCGTTGATTTCGGAGCCTAGTTTAAGTTTGGTCAACATTCGGAGTTCGGAAGCTCTAGTCAAAATTCTAGCAGTTCCAGTGGTTTCTAATGGTAACTAACACTGGAAATGGTCTTGTTGTATTTTTTAAGGTTTCTGACGGTAGTTTGAGTATTTTGAGTTTTAACGATCTTTATCGGGAACCAGGTTAAGGAGACCTAGAAATAAAATTCTAATACTTCCGTTGAATCCAGACTACCATTTTCGATGGGGATACACGTCTGGTTTGTGCGTATTGGGTTCCAAATAGACCCTGGGGGTCCGTTCCGTGAATTTATAATAACTGGTGTGTGAAGAATCTGGTGCAGGGTAATTAACCCTCCGCGTGCGCAATATTGGGCCCTGCATCTGCGAAGGTCAATTTTGCCTCTTGTCCATATTTGCGGATAAGCCCTCCACGTTCATTGAGGTTTATTTGTAGGGCTATTCGCATTCATGGGCCCAGTTCCGCGTTCATGGAGCTTTGTTGCCTTTTATCTCCACGATCGCGGGTCCCACCCCATGTTTGCAGAGTAATAAATACCTGATCAGCTTTAAAACCGAGAAACTACCACTTTTGACATTTTCAATCTTTCTTGGGAGATTTTTGAAGAGGATTTTCATGGGAAACTTTTGGGTAAGTGTTTCTAGCCTCAAATTTAATAATATCCATTACTTCTCTCTTTATTTTGTCTTGAGTTTCATAATTTTGAATAATTAAAATTGGATTTTACATGTGTTCCTTTTGGAAACTTTAATTTTTGATTTCTCCTTAAATTTGAACTCAATTTCAGTGAAATTTTCACCCACAAACTCCCCTTCTCGTATAGATTCATAATTTCTAGTTTATTTCCAGATTTGTGAACCTAAAATTTTTGCCTTAATTTTTGCCATTTTTCCCTTAGATACAATTCGTGCCAATATGGGTATCCAAATTCATCTTTTGATGCGTATTAACTATTCTTGATAGTGGTTGGTTGATTCAAGCTTGTATTTTAAGCTTGGAGTTTCTTGAAGCTTGGTTCGAGTGTGATTTCGACATCGAGGTAGGTTTAATAAGCCATTTTGGGACTAGATTTGAGTTATTCGATATGCTTATGTGATATTTGTAAGATTTGGATTGTTTCATGAGTAATTAGATAAGTATGATGGTATTTTAGTAAAAAGGTGATATTGATTGTATTAGAATTGGGGTGAATTAGAAAATTGTTAGTAAATTGAGATGTGTCTTTGATTGTCGAGATATGTTTAGGTATTATTGTGACACTATGAGACTTTAATATTATTTGGAAAATGTTGTTATAATTTATCGTATTTGAGATACTTTCGGGGACTCATGTTCTTATCAAGGATTCGTGAAGTCAGGTGTTATTGGTATATTCAATTATTGGTGAAATGTGATGATTGAGACATGTTGATGGCTCGAGGTATCGATTGAGGCACTTGGCATTCCCGTTTTAATTCTATGATTATTATTTATTGATTATCATATTACATTATTCTCATATACATTGTTTTGTGGCATTGGCATACATTCATTCAATATTCCATTTATACCACTCGTTGACCACGGGCAAGTGGCAAGGTTGAGATATTGTAACACCTTTTTTAAAACCCCTTGACCACAGGTAGGTGGCAAGGTGGAGATTGTACCTCTTTTTGAAACCCCTTGACCACAGGCAGGTGGCAAGTTTAAGATATCATGACACCTCTTGACTACGAGCAGGTGGCAAGGTTGAGATATCGCGACACCCCTTGATTACGAACAGGTGGAAAGGTTGAGAGAATTCGGTATACGATCTAACAAGATCCCCATGGGTTATACGTGGTAGCCTTAGCTCAATAGATGTGTACACCGGCTGTGTGACAGACTGATTCCACCCCATGCATTGCATTTATTCATTTTATTTGCAATGCACCATGATTTTAGTTGATCTCTTAGTCTGTTCTTATGTATATATTGTGTACCAACATTTTATTGCATGTAAGAGAGGTTCTTAGTTATTACATGCTTATCTGATTTCTCCTACCCAATCAGTTGAACCTACTAGGTACATTTCGGTATACTCACCCCTACTATGTTTCCTTCCTACAAATGGGGCACAGGGACTCCTTTATGGTAGTTGATTCATTTGAGCAGAGTTTTCTTACCTTTTCCAGATCACAATAGTGAGGCTCAAACTACAAGTTGTCATTGTACTATTGAGATATTTCTTTTGTTGTTTCTTTCATATCAGACCTTGTATTTTCCTTATCAAATAGTTGTGTATTTACTCTTTTGCACTACTTAGAAGCTCTCGTACTCTTGACTCCGGATTTTGGGAAGTTTTTTATTTTAGTTTTTCCTCCTTTAGTCGTGGTCCAATTTTGGGTCCGAGAAGCTGACTTGATAAAGTTGGAGATAATTGTCTTTGATGTGATCCTTGGCATGGATTTGCTTCATGCCTGCTATGCCTCCATTGGTTGTAGTACCCGAACTGTTAAACTCCAATTTCTGAGCGATCGGTCCTACAGTGGAAGGGTAATTTGTTGTAGGTTTATTTCTTACCTTAAAGCCAAAAAGCTAATTTCTGAAGGATGTATCTATCCCCTCGTGTTGGTTAAGACTGATGATGTAGAGCCTCCACCTGTTAAGTCAATCTCGATTGTAAATGAGTTTTCTCTTAATAGGGAGATTGACTTTGAGATTGATATTATCCCCAATACTCAGCCTATCTCTATTCCACCTAATAGAATGGCCTCTTCTTTGTTGAAAGAATTAAAGGAGCAGCTACAAAATTTGCTAGATAAGGGCTTCATTAGGCCGAGCATTTCTCCTTAGGGTGCTCCTGTCCAATTCGTGCGAAAGAAAGATGGGTCTCTCAGTATATGTATCGATAATAGAAAATTCAATAAGGTCAAAATAAAGAATAAATATCCTCTTCCCAGGATAGATGATTTGTTTGACACACTTTAAGGCGCCTCTTGTTTCTCAAAGATATACCTCAGATCAGGTCACCATCAATTGAAGGTGAGGGAATGTGATATCCCAAAGACAGCCTTTAGGACCCGTTATGGCCATTTTGAGTTGTTGGTCATTTCCATTGGATTTACTAATGCAACTATAACTTTCATGGATTTGATGATGAATAGAGTAATTCAAGCCTTATCTTGATATGTTTGTGATTGCATTAATTAACGATATTCTAATCTACTCCAAGAATGAGGAGGAGCATGCTAAACATCTCATAATTGTCCTCAAAACTCTCAAGGATAGGATATTGTAAGCTAAGTTCTCCAAGTTTCAGTTCTAGATTGCATTAGTTTCTTTATTGGGTCATTTGATATCCAGAGATGGTATTCGGGTTGACACCCAGATGATTGAGGCAGTAAAGTACTGGCCCAATCCACCTTCCCAACTAATATAAGGAGATTCTTAGGTTTAGCTAGCTATTATTGCAGATTTGTTAAGGGATTCTCATCCATATCATCTCCATTAACTAAGCTGACCTGAAAGAAGGCTAAATTTCAATGGTCTAATGCTTGTGAAAGGAATTTCTAGAAACTAAAAAAGAAGTTGACTACTGCATCTGTTTTGACTTTGCTTGATGGAACAGAAGATTTTATAATATACTGTGATGCGTTTAGAGTTGGATTGGGCCATATGGTTATGTAGAGGGGAAAGATGATAGCTTATGCTTTTAGCCAATTTAAGGTTCATGAGACGAATTAACCAACCCATGATCTTGAGTTGACTACTGTAGTGTTTACTCTCAAGATATGGCTCCACTACCTGTAAGGAGTGCATGTGGATGCGTTCATAGAGCACAAGAGCCTGCAATATGTATTAACCTTGAAAGAGCTCAACCTAAGGCAGAGGAGAATGCTAGAGTTTCTCGAGGACTATGACATGAGTATTCTCTACCACCCAAGTAAAGCTAACGTTGTTGTTGATACTCTTAGCAGGTTATCTATGAGTAGCACTACCCATGTTGAGGAAGGAAAGAGAGAATTAGCTAAGGAAGTGCATAGATTGACTCGGTTAGGAGTGCAGCTCCAGCAGAATGATGAAGGCAAGATTAATGTTCAAAATGGTTCTTCATTGCTTTCCATAAACAAAAAGTGTTAGTTTTCTCCAAAGAAGTGGATGGGGTGTTAAGATATCAAGATGGATTGTGTGCTTCGAATGTTGGTGATATTCGAGATAGGATCATAGCCGAAGCTCATAGCTGCAGGTATTTTATACATCCTAGTGTGAAAATAATGTACCACGACTAGAAGAATTGGTGGAGTGGAATGAAGAGAAATATTGCCAACTATGTCTCCAAGTGTCCGAATTGTCAACAAGTGAAAATTGAGAACCAAAGCCCTTATGTGTTAGCTCAAAACTTTGAGATTCCTGAATGGAAGTGGGAGATGATCAACATGGACTTCATCACAAGTTTTTTGAGGTCCCAAAAATAGAATGATTCAATATGGGTGATGGTAGATAAAATGACCAATCATCCCACTTCTTAGCAGTTAAGACAACCGACAGTGCAGAAGAGTATGCCAGACTGTACTTGTACATTCGTGAGATTGTGAGGTTGTATGGAGTTCCTTTCTCTATCATCTCAAAGAGAGGAGCTGAATTCACATCTTAAATTTAAAGATCCTTTCAGATAGGACTGGGTTCAAAGGTGAATCTTAATACAGACTTTCATCCCTAGGCAGACAGGTAGAGCGCACCATTCAGACCTCGGAGGATATGTTGCGAGCCTGTGCTCTTGAATTCAAGGTAATTCGGACGATCATTTACCCTTGATTGAGTTTGCATATGATAATAGCTATCATGCAAGTATTTAGATTGCTCCCTGTGAAGCCTTATTTGGGAGGAGGTGTAGATCACCAATTGGATGGTTTGAGGTTAGAGAAGCAGAGTTGGTTGGCCCTGATTTTGTTCATGAGTCAATGGAGAAGGTGAAGCTGATCTGAGAGAGGTTAAAGACTACACAGAGTCGCTAGAAATCTTACATTAACGTGAGATTAAGAGACTTAGACTTTGATATGAATGATTAGGTGTTCTTGAAGGAGTCACCTATGAAGGGTGTCATGAGATTTGGGAAGAAGAGGAAGCTTACATCCCAATACATTAGCCATTATCAGATGTGAGTAGGACTGGAAGTGTTGCTTATGAATTGGAGTTTCCTTCAGAGTTAGCCATAATTCATTTAGCTTTTCGCGTCTCGATGTTGAAGAAATGCTTAGGAGATTGTCCATTGGTAGTTCCTATTGATAGCATGGAAGTAAAGATAGTTTACCCTATGAAGAGGTTCTAGTCTAGATTCTTAAACGTCAGGTTTGCAAGTTGAGACCCAAAGAGATAGCCTCAGTCAAAGTCTTGTGGAGAAATCAATTTATTGAGGAAGACACAAGGGAAGCTAAGAAAGATATGAAAGTTAAATACTCGTGTCTATTTGTACCTAATGAGTAAAATGTTGAAGGTAATATCCTACCCTTAACTTGAGTTGATTTGTCTATTCTTGAGTCTGAATAGTGATTGTCTAGATTGTTTATTCGTTGATAGTTTGATTGGAGATAGTCCTGATGGTTATTCGTGCTTTGAATTCACCCTTAGTTACTCATCATTCGAAGACGAATGATCCCAAGGGGGAGATATTGCCGCACTCACTTACAATTACCAAAATACCCCTATATGGGAGAACACTAAACATAACGCATTATCCCAAACCCTTTTGGGAAATTCAAGGCCAAAATTGCAATCAACACAAAAACTTTTGTGAAAAACTAGTCTTGGTTGAATTTTAGAGAAACCGGATCAAAACATATTTTTTCCTAGCAAAAGCAATGTGCGCGTCACCTCTGTGTCGTGGACCTATCACGCATTGTCACTTAATTATGGTTCTATTATTTTTGACGAGGTTAGAAATTTGATTGGGAATTTTTTGTAAAACATGGATCGTGAAGGACCAGGTCTGCGTCACGGATTGGGTCCGTCATAGTACAAATTTTTTTGTTTTAGTGAAGGGCATTCCAAAATTTTTCTCACCCCTCCTAAACTTAACCAACGACCAATATAGGCTATCTTCGACTGAAAAAGGGTTTCTAAACACATTCTAAAGTCTTTTGCACGTCCTAACTCAAGACCTTGAGCATAGAAGAGGAGGAAGGGCAAAGGTTCTAGGATTTCAAGTCAGAATCTTGTCAGTTTGATTGTCTATCTTTATCTTAAGTATGTAAAGCTAAACTAAAAATGAGATTGTTCTTCCAAGTGTCCCAATTGATGGTGATAGAAAGGTTATGGAAGTACTGAGTCTCTATACATGTTTCTTTGAAGGTTTTCTTTGAAAGTAACAATATATTCTATGTATTTTTATATGTTGATGATCATCATGAACTTGATTTACTGATAAAATATTTCTACGTAAGTTATTACATGAACCCTATACATTATTCAATACAAGATTGCATGAATGAACCTAGCATGATTGATATTGTGTAACTACCGGTAAAATTATCAAATATTCCTAGAGGGAGGGTATGTGCGTAATGCATCTTCGAATGCTCGTATGGCAAATCTGAGTCCGGATTTGTGATCAGCACAAAACATTAAGTGGGAAATGGTCTCGGTTGATTTTTAGAGCGACTCGATCAAAAGATAATTTTTTGATCTGAAGCACAAAACAGTGAAGGTGCGCGATAGAAGCGCGTCGCGCCGCTGTAGTGGAGTAACACTTATAATTTTTTGAAATTCTTTTACAAGATTGAGAAAACTCATCCAGAAACCTTTTCTAAAAATACACAGTGCACAACCAGTCCGTGTCGCGGACTGGGTTTTTTCGAGCTGAAAATTTCCTAATTTCTACGAGGGGCATTCTGGTCGATTCCCAACCCCTCCTAAACTCTATACATAATCAAATATGGTCGTTTTGACGTAAAAAAGGGTCTAAAACCCCCATTCTAGGTCCTAATCCATAATCTAACAAGGCTAGGGCTTGAGGAAAGAGGAAAAGAATTTGAGTTTGAGAGATTTGAGAAGAAATCTTTGACATGGCTGATTAATAGCTTCATCCTAGGTATGTAAGGCTAAACTAAAAGTATGGGACTGTTCTCTCATGTGCCCCATAGGAGGTCATAAATGATGTTCATTCAAGAGTCTACACACATGAACACTTGATGGTTTTTCTTAAGTTTTATTTGAAATTGCATATTTTTCTATGTTGATGATCATCATACTATTTGTTCCCTTGAATTGAACATTCATAAGAATTTGCATAACCCTACATGACTAATTTGAAAAACATGTATAATGAACTCGAGAACTAAGTCTAGAGCTTTGAATTGAGATTGTTGATTGGGATGAGAGGACAATGATGAGTTGATAGAAATTGATTGTCTTATGAGTCTCTATAAATGAACTCTACTGATGTGTCTATTCAATTGCATCCTAATGATTGTTCTAAATCATGAGTCATTGATGATATTGATTGATGAGAGCGCTAAAGTCCCCATGAGATGTTAATTGATAAGAGGGCTAAAGGCCCTATGAGATGTTGATTGATAAAAGGGTTAAAACCCCTATAAGATTGATTGATGATAGGGCTAAAGCCCCTATGAGTTGATTGGATTGATGGTTTTATGAGCATTGAGTCATGGGAGGAGTATCGTGCACCGAAAGAGTGAGAGTTAGTCCAACTTGAACTCGCCAAACTACATCGCCTAATGTAGGTGAGGCTTAGAACCATAACATATATTATGGTTCCCTCTTGATTAGAAGTCCCTGAAAGCAATAGCAGACTTATTGACGACTGACTCCATATTGGGTGAGCTGATATGGTTTTGATTTGTTCCTTACCTACCAAGTTTGGAACGGTTTTGGCAACATCAATGTGATTCTTGTACATTCACTGGCTCATAAGTGATTGTTTTCGAATAAGAGAAACTCCCATAAATTTCCTATCTTGAGTACTCTGAGTCGAGATGAGATGAGATGAGATGAGATGAGAGGAGGTGAGCTTCTTTGAGATGAGTCTGAGATGATTGATGAGGTTGAGTTGTTGATAGGTCAGTTGTTTACTCTTTATTCTTGCATAGATAGACGATGATTGATGAGGTTGAGTTGTTGATAGGTCAGTTGTTTACTCTTTATTCTTGCATAGATAGACATTTGATGGCTTGATGTGATTTAATGTTTATCTTGAGTTGATGTTGTTCCCATATTATTCTTCCTGTTTCTACTTCACTCAGCTATTTAAAATACCTGTACATTTCAAGTACTGATGTCCCTTTTGGACTGCATCATTTTATGATGTAGAGGTAGGTACTTGAGATCGTCAACAGGCGCTCCATTGAAGATCTGAGATTCGCAGCTGATTGGTGAGCCTCCTCTACTCCAGAGGATCCACTATGATTTTTTTCATATTTCTTTTGAGTTAGATTTGACTATTCTTATAGTTTGATTTGGGTAGTCATAGGTCTATCATTGGCACCACTAGTGATAGAGGCTTCATAGACGATGATTGAACGTTAATGTTAAGATTGTGAGCTAGTTTCTTTCTACTAACCTATATTATTATCTATACATTTTGATACTTTAGATGAGATGTTCCCATGTACTTATTTTCGATTTCGATGTTCAGTAGAGTTGTTTGATTGAATGAATGTGATGAGGCTAAGTGGTTTGCTTGGTGACTAGCAATAGTCTCCAGATGTCGGCAACGCCAAGGGTACCCTCCCGGGGCGTGACAAACTTAGTCAGAGCAAAAAGTTAAGTGTCTTAGGGAGTCTATGAAGTCGTGTCTAGTAGAGTCTTGTTTGTGGGTGTGTTGTTGACCACATTTCATAAGCAGGGGGCTATAGGACATTAGGAATTGTTACACTTTTCTTCTCATTCCAATTCGTGCGATGGAGTTAAGCTCTATGAAAGCTCTCTCCTAATTCGTGCTCTACGCGTGCAGAATTGATATCGTGTCTTCCAAAAGAGTTGTTAGAGGAAGGGGACGTCCTTCTAGGTAAGATACTAACCCACTCGAGCCTCAAGTACCTAAGGTGCATGTGGACCAAGTTATCCTAGTAGGCCCCTCAAGATGAGGTCTCCAATGCTGAGCTATGCTGGGCTATTCAAGCTTTAGCTAAGGTTGTCGCAGCACCTGTTCTGAGACAAAGAGTGTGCAGACAGGACACTCATGACACCTCTAGAGTCCGAGAATTTCTGAGGATGAATCCATGTAAGTTCACGGGGTCTGCATCCACTGAAGATCCTGAGAACTATATGGAGGAGCTCGAGAAGGTGTTCCAAGTGATGCACATGACAGATGCTGATAGGGTTGAACTGGCTGCTTACCAACTCAAGGGTGTGGCCAGACTGTGGTTCGACCAATGGAAGAAAAGTATAAGGGATGATGCTCCATGTTTGACTTGGGTAGTGTTCAAGGAAGACTTCTTGGGACGCTTCTCCCCAAGAGAGAAAAGAGAAGCTAAGGTGAGAGAGTTCTTAAATTTGAAACAAGGGGCTCTATGATTGTGCAAGAGTCCAGTTTGGAGTTCACGCAACTATCTCGCTATGCTCCGGACATGGTTGCTGACATGAGGAGAAGGATGGGAATGTATGTTAATGGGTTAAATAGAGGACCCAAGATAGACAGGAGAGGAGCTATGCTTGTGAGTTATATGGACATTAGGCGATTGATGACATTTGTGAAACAAGCTGACGAGGAGAGACAGCATGACAAGGAAGAGCTCAAGCGTAAGAAAGTTAAGACATCTAGCCATGTGCTTGTAAGGAAAGGTAATGGCAACCGATTTCCAACACCATCATCTGCTAGTGCTCCTGCGCCTAGAGGCTGGTATGATCAGAGATCACAGAATGTGGGAAATCACGGACCTCAGTCACAAGCTAGTGTGGCTCAAGGTTCGCAAGGTAAGCCACCGTGTGATAGGTGTCACAAAATGCACTTGGGGAGATATTGTGATAGAAATGATGTGTACTACAAATTTGGCCAAACAAGTCACTACAAGAGGGATTATCCAAACTAGGCTGACCGGGCTCAGACTTCTACACCAACCCCACTAGTTAGAGGAAACCAGAGGGCCACTACATCAGGTGCAGATGCAGGTGGAGCAACAAACCGCTTATAGGGCATGGGTAGTTGCCAAGATCAAGAGAACTCCCCAGATGTCGTGACGGGTATGATTCGAGCCTTTACTTTTGATTTTTATGTTTTCATGGATCCGAATGCCACATTTCTATTTGTATCTCCTTATGTGGCCAGTAGGTTTGATAAAACCCCAAAGAGTCTTCTTGAACCCTTTTGATGTTTCTACTCCAGTAGGTGAGTCTATTCGAGCTGAGAGAATCTATAGAGCTTGTGTAGTGGCCATCCATCATAGGGATAGTCTTGTTGATTTGGTTGAGTTGGAGATGGTTGATTTTGATATGATTCTTGGCATGGATTGTCTTCACGCCTGTTATGCCTTTGTTGATTATAGATCCCAAACAATTAAGTTCCAATTTCCTAACAAACCGGTTCTAGAGTGGAAGGGTGATTCAGTTGCACCTAAAGGAAATTTTATCTCATATCTTAGAGCCAGAAAGTTGATTTCCAAAAGTTGTATCTATCACCTCGTGCGAGTTAAATCCGATGTTGTTAAGTCCCCAGCTCTTGAGTCAGTCCCGATTATTAATTAGTTTCTGGAGGTATTTCCTGATTATTTGCCTGGAGTCCCTCCTGATACGGAGATTGACTTTGGGATTGATGTTCTTCCTAATACCCGGCCTATTTTGATTCCACCTCATAGGATGGTCCCCGCTGAGTTGAAAGAGTTGAAAGAGCAATTGAAAGATTTCCTAGAGAAAGGCTTCATTCGGCCAAGTGTTTCACCTTGGGTGCTCTTTTCCTATTCGTGCGAAAGAAAGACGGGTCCCTCCGAATATATATTGACTATAGGCAACGGAACAAGGTCACGATAAAGAATAAATATCCTCTCCCAAGGATAGATGATTTGTTTGCCAACTTCATGGCGCCTCTTGTTTATCCAAGATAGATCTTAGATCTGGCTACCACCAGTTGAAGGTGAGGGAATGTGATATTCCAAAGACAACCTTTAGGACTAGATATGGCCATTTTGAGTTCTTGGTCATGTCCTTTGGGTTGACTAATGGACCTGCAGCATTTATGGACTTGATGAATAGAGTATTCAGACAATATCTGGATATGTTTGTGATTGTGTTCATCGACGACATTTTGGTGTGCTCGATAAGTGAGGAGGAGCACGCTAATCACCTCAAAGTTGTACTCCAACCTCTTAAGGACCATGCGTTGTATGCAAAATTCTCAAAGTGTGAATTCTGGCTTGAGCCAGCAGCCTTCCTAGGACATGTTATTTCCGGTGATGGTATTCGAATGGATTCCCAAAAGATTGAAGCGATTAAGAACTGGCCCCGACCGACCACTCCGACTGACATTAGAAGTTTCTTAGGGTTGGCAAGCTACTACCACAGATTAGTTGAGGGATTTTCTTCCCTATCCGCACCATTGACTAAATTGACTCAGAAAAAGGTCAAGTTTCAGTGGTCCGAGGAATGTGAGAAGAATTTCCAAGAGTTGAAAACGAGGCTGACTACTGCACTAGTCCTAACCTTACCTGATAGGATGGAGGACTTTGTAATTTACTGTGATGCTTCGAGGGTTGGGTTGGGATGTATACTGATGCAGAGAGGGAAGGTCATAGCCTATGCTTCTAGGCAACACAAGGTTCATGGAGGGAACTATCGAACCCATGATCTCGAGTTGGCAGCAGTAGTGTTTGCAATTGAAATCTGGCGCCACTACTTGTATGGAGTGCATGTAAATGTGTTCACTGACCACAAGAGCTTGCAATATGTTTTCAGTCAGAAAGAGCTCAACCTGCGACAAAGGATATGGTTGGAGTTGCTCAAAGATTATGACATGAGCATTCACTACCACCCAGGTAAAGCTAACATTATTGCTAACGCTCTTAGCAGGTTGTCAATGGGTAGCACAGCCCATGTGGAGGAAGGAAAGAAGGAATTAGCCAAGGAAGTGCATCAATGGGCTCAATTGGGGGTTCAACTTTAGAGAATTATGAAAGAGGAGTCAACGTTCAGAATGGGTCTGCTTCATCCTTAGTGGCAGAGGTGAAAGAAAAGCAGGACCAAGATCCTGTCATACTCTAATTGAAGGAGGCTATCCACAAACAGGACGTGATAGTGTTGTGGTAGCAATGTAGATTGTGTGTCCCAAATGTTGATGGCATTCGAGACAAAATCATGGTGAAAGTCCATACCACTAGATATTTCATTCAGCCTGGCTCTAGCAAGATATACCATGACATGAGAGAATTTTATTGGTAGAGTGAAATGTAGAGAGAGATTACTGAGTTCATTTCACATTGCCCGAATTGCCAACAAGTGAAGGTTGAGAATCAAAGGCTATGTGTGTTGGCTCAGAACTTTGACATTTGGGAATGGAAATGGGAGATGATTAATATGGACTTTATTACTGGTTTGCCAAGGTCTTGAAAGCAACATGATTCGATATGGGTGATTGTGGATAGGATGACTAAATCGGCTCACTTCTTGGCAGTTAAGACAACTAACACCACGGAGGAGCAAGCCAAGTTGTACATTCAAGAAATTGTGAGGTTGCATGGGTTTCCCTTGTCCAACGTCTCGGACAGAGGAGCTCAATTTACCTCCCAATTTTGGAGATCGTTCCCGAAATGAGTGGGTATTAAGGAGAACCTAAGCACAACCTTTCATCCATAGACAAATGGTTAGGCAGAGCACACAATTCAAACATTAGAGGACATGCTGAGAGCTTGTGTTCTTGATTTCAAAGGAAATCGGGATAATCATCTGCCATTGATTGAATTTGCATATAACAATAGTTATCATGCAAGCATTCAAATGGCTCCCTACAAAGCCTTGTATGTGAGGAGATGTAGATCACTGATTGGTGGTTTGAGGTTGGAGGAGCAGAGTTGATCGGGCCTGATCTTGTCCACAATCGATGGAGAAGGTCAAAGTCATTAGAGAAAGGTTAAAGACTACCAAGAGTCGCCAAAAATCTCATATCAACGTTAGGAGATGAGATTTGGAGTTCGAGGTAGATGACTGGGTGTATTTGAAAGTGTCACCTATAAAGGGTGTCCTAAGATTTGGGAAGAAGGGATAGTTAAGTCCATGCTATGTTGGACCATATCAAATTGTAAAGAGGATTGGGAAGGTTGCTTATGTGTTAGATTTGCCTTCCGAGTTAGATGGAGTGCATTCGGTATTTCATGTGTCGATGTTGAAGAAATGCTTGGGGGATCCTACCGTGGTGATCCCTATTGATAGCATTAGAGTGAAAGATAGCCTATTTTATGAAGAGGTTCCGGTTCAAATCCTTAATCGTCAGATTCGTATGTTGAGGAACAAAGAGATATCCTCAGTCAAAGTCTTGTAGAGGAATCAATTCGTTAAGAAAGCCACATGGGAAGCTGAAGAAGAGATGACGACAAAATATCCGCACCTATTAGTACCAAATGATGAGAGTGTTGAAGGTGAACGTCTTACCCTTAACTAAATTGATTGATCTATTCTTGATGTGACTTTCTATTCTTAAGTCTGAATAGTATTGATTGAGGTCGAGGAAGAGTCAAGAGTTTGATTGATTGAATTGAGTGTTGAGATGAATCTTGAGCCTATTCGTGCCTTGATATCCACCTGTATCCATCATTCGAGGACGAATGATCCCAATGGGAGATGATGTAACGCCTGATAAAATTACCAAAATACTCCTAGAGTAAGGGTATACGCGTAAGGCATCTTCCAATGCTCGTATGGAAAATCCTAGGTCAGATTTGTGATGAGCACAAAATATTCAGTGGGAAAATGGTCTCAGTCGATTTTTAGAGCAACCCGATCAAAAGATAATTTTTTATCCGAAACGCAAAACAGTGTTAGTGCACCATGGAGGCGCGTGGCACCTATGTAGCAGACCTGTAGTTATATTTTTTTGAAAATTTTTGACAGGATTAAGAAAACTTGTTCAGAACCTTTTTTTGAAAATACACAGTGCGCGACCAGTCCTCGTCACGGACTGAATCTTTTCCGAGTTGAAAATTTCTAATTCTTATGAGGGCATTCCGGTCGATTCCCAACCCCTCCTAAATCCTATACACGATCACTAAGGTCGTTTGATGAAAAAGTGGTCTACAACCACCATTCTAAGTCCTATTCCATAATTTAACAAGGCTAGGGCTTGAGAAAAGAGGACAAGAGCTTGAGTTTGAGAGGTTCGAGAAGAAATCCTTAACGTGCTTGATTAATAGCTTCATCCTAGGTATGTAAGGCTAAACTAAAAGCATGGGATTGTTCTCTCATGTGCCCCCATAGATGGTCATAGATGAGTTGATGGTGCAAGAGTCTCCATTCATGAACCCTTGATAGTTTTTATAAAATTTTATTTGAAATTATATGTTTTTCTATGTTGATGATCATCATACTATTTGTTTTCTTGAATTGAATATTTTCATGAGAATTTGCATACCCCTATATGAATAATTTGAAAAGCATGCATAACGAACTTGAGAGTTGAGTCTAGAGCCTTGAGTTGAGATTGTTGATTGTGAGGAGAGAATGATGATGAGTTGATAGAATTTGGTTGTCTTATGAGTATCTATAAATGAACTCTGCCGATTTGTCTATTCGGTTGATTCCTAATAATTGTTCCAAATCTTGATTCACTGATATGATTGATTGATGAGAGGGTTAAAGTCCCTATGAGTTATATGATGATGGAGTTTGAGTCCCCATGAGATACCGATTGTTGACGGGGTTTGACACCCTATGAGATTGATTGAGATGGAGGTTTTTTGAGCATTAAGTTACGGGAGGAGTATCAAGCACCAAAATGGGCAAGAGTGAGTCCTACTCAAACTCATTAACTACGTCGCCAAACACATCACATATATTATGGTTCCCTCGAGAGAAACAGTCCCCAAAAGTAATAGAATACCTGTTGAGTATTGACTCCTTATTAGGTGAGCCGATATGGTTTTGGACCATTCCCTACTTGGAAAGTTTGGAACGGCTGTGGCAACATCAGTGAGATTGTTTTACATTCATTGGCTCATAAGTGATTGTTGTCATATAAGAGAAACTCCCATAAATTACCTATCTTGAGTACTCCGAGTCAAGATGAGATGCGATGAGAGGAGGTGAGCTCCTCTGAGATTAGATGAGATGAGATGAGATGAGAAGAGGTGAGTTCCTTTGAGATGAGTCTGAGATGATTGATGAGTTTGGGTTGTTGATGGGTCACTTGTCTACTCTTTATTCTTGCATAGATAGACATTTGACGACTTGTGTTATTTCATGATTACTTTGAGTTGATGTTGTTTCCATATTATTCTACTTGGTTCTGTCTCACTCAGCTATATTATACACCAGTAAATTCTAAGTACTAATGTCCCTTTTGGACTGAATCATTTTATGATGCAGAGGCAGGCACTAAAGATCGTCAATAGGTGCTCCGTTGAAGATCTGAGATTCGCAGCTGATTTGGTGAGCCCCCCTACTCCAGAGGACCACCATGATTATTTCATCATGCTTTAGAGTTAGATTGGACTATTTCTTTTATTTTTATTTGGGTAACCATGGGTTTGTCATTGGCACCACATGATTAAAGGCTTCATAGACGATGGTTGAGCATTGATATTCATATTATGAGCTAGTTTTTTCTACTAGCCTTTATTATTATCTATATTATTATGAGACTTTAGATGAGATGTGCCTATTTACTTACTTTTATTTCTGTTCTTCAGTAGAGTTTATGTGAATGAATGATGTGATGAGACTAAGTGGTTCATTTGGGGCTTAGCAATAGTCTCTAGGTGCCGGCCACGCCAAGGTTACCCTCCTAGGGCATGAAAATGGTCCATTATATCGGATAGAGGTGCTCAATTTACTTCTCATTTTTAGAAGTCATTCCAAAAGGGCCTTGGTACGAAGGTGAAGTTAAGTATCGCATTTCATCCTAAAATGGATGGACAAGCCGAATGGACGATACAAACGTTAGAGGATATGTTGAGGGTTCGTGTGCTCGATTTTAAAGAAAGTTGGGATGATCACTTACCTCTTATTGAATTCGCTTATAACAACAATTTTCATTCAAGTATTGGTATGGCCCTGTTTGAAGCACAGTATGATAGGTGGTGCAGATCACCAGTGGGATGGTTTGAAGTTGGAGAAATGTCCTTAAGTGGACCAGATTTGATGCTTGATGTTATAGAGAAGGTGAAAGTCATAAGGGAAAGGTTGAAGGTTGCCAAAAGTCATATCCCAAAGTTAGCAGAAGAGAACTAAAGTTTAATGAAGGTGATTGTGTATATTTAAAGGTTTCCCCAATGAAAGAGTGATGCATTTTGGTAAGAAATGCAAATTGAGTACTAGATACGTGGGATCTTAAGAGATAGTAAGGAGAATTAGGAAGGTAGCTTATGAATTGGATTTGCCTATGGAGATAGCCATAGTTCATTCGGTGTTTCATGTCTCCATGCTAAGGAAATGCTTGGGTGACCCTAACTACATTGTCCCATTGAAGATGTGTCTATTGAGAAAGATTTGACTTGTGAAGAAGTACTAGTTGAGATTTTGGACCGACAAGTAAAGAAGTTAAGGAATAAAGAGGTTGCATCTGTCAAGGTATTATGGAGAAATCAACAAGTTGAATGTGCTACTTGGAAGGCTGAGGCAGATATGATGAAACGATACCCTTACCTCTTTCCTTCTATTCAAGCCTAAGGTACATAATGTGATCTATTCCTTCAAAATTCCCATGAATGCGTATCTCTAGCTAAGTTTCATGCATGCATGATCACGAAACTTTTTTTGAATGATATTTGATGCACAAGTTTCATGATTCTATGAAAATGATGATTAAGTTGCAATTTTGCATTTACGCTATGATGATGACCATATTCCTACTCTATTCCAGTGTAATTCTATCTCATTTGAAGACGAATGATCCCAAGGGGGAGATATTGTAACACCCGTCAGTTTATAAGCTTCGAAAACTGGAAGTTGAGATTTTTGCTAATAGGTCGATTTACTAGCTACTCTACGGCTTGTAGATTCATTCACGAGCTATAGGTGCTCTCATGAAAAGTATCCAGTGTAATTGAAAAGTTGAAGAAACTCTAAAAATTGATTTACGTGTTAGCAAACGGATCGTACAAAGAGCCACGGCCTGTCAATAGGTTATGTAGGTGGAGGCCCTGAGGAACAAAAAGTTTGTCTAAGTCTAGAGTCTCGCTTCAAAGGGTTCTATGGCCCGTAACTTCATCCACGAGTCGTGCTGCATCTTCACGGGTAAGAAGCTACAATTTCAGTAGCTCAACTTTTGTGACACCCTGATCCATGAGGCAAGTATAACCCGTAAGCTGATCCATGGCCTGCAGATAATATTTCGTGGATGGTTCTATCGGTTTTTAATTGAGGGTGTTTATGACTTTTCCAATCTATCTAAGGCCTAAACTACATTGATTTTGCTATTCTAACTACCCTAACCGACTTAAACTCTATAAAAGTCTATTCCTGATTCATTCAAAGCTTTTAGTTTTCAAAATTTTCTCAAAGGTTCTGAATATTTCTCTCTCTAAGTCAAGGGTTCCATTGCAGCTAAAGTTTGAAGGTTTGATCAAATTTTCCAGATTCTCTCCCCAATTCTAAGGATTCAACTTGAGGTATGTAAGGCTTCATTCATGGATTAGTTTCATCCATGAAGCCCAATCTAAAATATTTTTTTATCAAAGTTTTATGATGATTTCTTATGGGCTTTTAAACTGTGATCCCTAATGCATGGATTATGATACCTATATGATGAATGTGACTAATTATGAATGAACTACGATGAATTTCATGATGTATATGATTTCCAAGCTAAAGTATATGATTTTAAAATATGCATGATTAGATCTTAATAATTTGATGTGGGTTCCCTTGATAATGATCTAATTTGATTTTAATCACATGTTTTCCCTAAGAATCCAACTCAATTGCATGGTTTTGACTCATATGTCCATGAGCCCACATGATGTGCTGTCAAAATACACTTTTGATGCCTAAAACTTAGAATTTTGTGTGTTCTCAACGCGATGTTAGCTTATTTTATGTGTTTTTGTGTTATATTTGCTAGATTCCAAGGTTGGCCTTGATTTTGGAAAGAAATGCAGAAGTTGCTGATTTTGTGTGCAGTATGAGACCTTTTATGGGTCGTTTAACACTCTATGGGTCATGAAGGGGGTTTCGTGGAAGATTCCAATGAGAGGTTGATTTTCTAAAGTTAGTCCTACAAAAATGCAGACAGGGCGCAGATTGATTTATGAGTCATAGACCTTGGTTCGGGCTAGGGGGATCAGAGATTGGGACATTCTGAAGATTCATCAGACGAAACACCCCTAAAAATTGTAAACCACTCTATGGTATAGGGGTGTCATAGACTTGAAGCCTAGTTTTGCAGCAATTCTGTACGAGACCCTAATTACGGGCCGTGGAATGGAATATGGCCCGTAAACCCTTTTGTGAGGCGTGCCGACCCAGTTATCCTAATGTGTTTAGGACTTGTCTTTTAAATATTATAAATAGGTTTTTATGTTATTTTTCAGAAGTTTTCGCATAGTACTTAGAAAACTTTGTAATTAGAGAGAGAAAAGTGTGAGATAATGTTGGAGAGTTTTTGAGAACCCTTGTACTTTGTCTTCATCTTTAATCTTGTGATTCTATTTGAAGTTGGATTTGCTTGTCCTTAATTAAATTGTGTAGGTGCTCTATTATGTTATTCCAATTCATATGTTTTGTATCTACATAATCATTAATTGCTAAATCCACAACTAGGGTTGTGAAAACCATGAAGAACTAACGAAGTAAAATCAAATAATTCAGAATTCTTGAAAAGTGTGCATGCATGTACTAATGAACTCTCTTCTCTTTGCGAGTTTTCTAGTGGTGGACAACATAAAAACCTGCCTAGTGTTACTAACTGGACCAAGGTAGTAATGAATAGGAAAAGAGATTAATTAATAGGATTCGATTGATGTGTTATCATCTAATCAACCAAACTGCGCCAAGAGGAGGTTGTACTAAGACTAATAGGTAAGGGTAAGTAATGCACACTATGGAGATGGGCCAAGTCGCATAGTAAAATTTGCCTCTCACCTTTGACCGAAGGGCTTGGTGAACTTAATTTATGGTCCTGAATGCTACAAACTAGAAGAGAATTAAGTTATTCGGTGATACTAAGTTAGGGAAACATGGGGAACAAAATACCCTAGTTTCTCTCCATATTGATTTCACTCTTGTGTAAGTTAGTTTTATTTCTCCATTGAATATTGCAACCCTCCCCCTTTTGGGAAGTATGTCAGTTAACTACTCGAATTGCAATCATTGAATTCTCTTGAGTCTCTATATTCCCTTGGGTTCGATCCTAACCTTGGTTAGATTTTATTTCTTGACAACAACCGCTTTATCCTCTAAAAGGAGGTGTAACTTGGGCGATATCAAGGTTTTGGCGTTGTTTCCGGGGAATATGGCTAGACTTGATTAATTCAAGTGATTTGGGTATTAATCCTTGTTCCCTCATAGTTTTTCTTTTTTATTTTCTCTTTTATATATGACACCCTCTATTGAAAAAATATTGACATATTGGGGTATTGAGATTAGACGGGTTGTAGATAAGTTTTTGAATCACAATTTGCACTTTTTGAAAATATTAGAAAATTTCGACTTAGACAACTATGCGCTTTTATGAGATGTTCATCAGTTTGACTTAGATGTCCATAATTTTAGTGTTGAGTTGAGTGTAAAGGCTGATACGTGTGACGCTTAACAAACTAGTTATGATTTGTGTGAAGAAGAAAAAATTTTATAGGCCAACTTAAAGAGCTAAAATTGGAGGGTCAACTGCTTGACCAGACGATTATTGATGTTGTCACTATTGAAAAAAGTACACGACAATTATGTAAAGAAGTGGATAATATTATCTTCAAAAACTCTAGGGTTTGTGAAGA
This sequence comes from Solanum rostratum, assembly GCA_029948455.1. NCBI lineage: Eukaryota > Viridiplantae > Streptophyta > Magnoliopsida > Solanales > Solanaceae > Solanum > Solanum rostratum. The sequence goes on from CM057049.1 coordinate 26,559,505, forward strand.
TGGGGATGTAAATAATAATATAATTCATGAATTAAGATGTATTGGACTTCATTCCAATCATTTTTCTACATTATGTTTAGATGATGAGATATTTATCGAATCATCTGATCACATGGAAGAATGTAAGGAGGAGGAAAAATATGTTTGTATTCTTGAATTGTTGGCTCAAAAGAAAAAATTACATTTTTCATTTAGCGGCCGAAAAGTACAACGTACGATCTCTATTGTTTGTTCTTCTTATTTGTATACCACCACCCTACGAGCATAATAGAAAATTAGAAAAGAAATTAGGGGTACAATTCATAAGTTCAAGGTGGAAGAAAAATTGTAAGCATGGACACTTGGTGAAGTCTGAGTAATCAAGTTGTCCAAGTCGTGCCGCGACAGTAAATCAAGCGCTGCTTGGGAGGCAACTCAAGGCGGAGACTGGCGCCCAGGTATGATTTTTGACCCCTTTTTGTTTTTCTTTGATTGCATGCATTGGGGACAATGCACATCGTTTTTGATGGGGTGTGGGTAGTTATGGGCCTCAATGAAGTCTAAGTAGCTTGGGTACATAGCTACCCCAATTTTTTATCCTGGGGTTTTCTTGCCTGTGCTTTTTTTCCCCATGGATCTTTACTTTATGTTGAACTGGCACGTTTAGGATGTTTAGGCAGTATTTGTAGCATATAGTACTAATACCTGTGGCATATAGCATATTTTTGTGTTTTGTTTTGAAAAATGATACCCAACAAAAATTTTCATTAGTTAGTGAGTAGCAACCATGCATGTTTAGGTGTGTCGACAATGTTGTTCTAATAAGTGAGGAGAAATTGAGATAAAAAGCATGATCTGAGATTCTTTTGTTGATAATATCATCAGTGCCATGTGAGTGTGAGCCTCAAATTGCTAAATTCATGTGTTATGTGCTAATTCAGAACTTGCCCTGTTACTCTAAGTTGGACTATAGATTAATTGGATTAGGAAAGGATCTTAGGCCGTTATTTTTAAAAACCTACTTAGCCTAAATGACCAACCATAATTGCAGTGTATGCCTTGTTCCTAATGCTTGACCTACCACTTACCTACTCTATGTCAAACCTCATCAACCTAGCCTTGTTAGTTGTAAAATCCTGTATTTGGCCCTGGTTACTCATTGAACATTGTGCATCTTAACTGACGCAAAAAGCCTAAGTTGAGTATGGCTACTAAAAGTGGCCCTGGTTCTTAGTATCGATATTGTGCACCTCAACTTATGCCAAAAACCTAAGTTAAGGGTGGCTAGTGTAAGGGTGAAACACAAAAATAAGGGGTAAGTTAGTGATGTAGAGAAAAAAGGGAAAATCATGTACTAGGTGTAAGAAAAATAAGTGATAGTTGTGTGCTAAAATGGAAAATGAACTGTAAAAGCAAGGGAAAAAGCTAAAAAATGAAAAGAAAGCACCTAGAAAAGCTTGAAATAGGATAAAGGGAGAATGAGATGAAAATAACAGAGTTGGTAGGGAAAGAGTGTAGGAAAACGCAGTGCCAAGGAGGGTTGTTAGTCACTATGTTCCCAAAATACCACACCAATGCCCCCTGAACCTAGGTTACGAGCCTAGAAAGTCCTAAAGTGATCCTAGTCCAAGTAGTTGAAAGTCTTAGTCATGAGTATAGGGGAAAGCCTATGGTATTAGGCAGGATGCTTGAATATCTTTTGCGAGAGTGAATGATCTTATGTAGTCCCAAGGTTATACATGAGAGCATCATTGAGTGTTAGATATGGGACTTCTTTTCTGTGAGGGAACTTGCAATGCATTGTTAGCATTAGACTTATTCAATGATTGTGGATTGTTGATAGTACCTCACTTGTAATAGTTGTGTTGTCACATGCACTACTCTGTATTGGTTTGTTAGAATGGCTATCTGATTCTATTTTGAAAAGGTGGTGTGGGTGTCTGAGTTTGAGATTGATGCGATGAATGCCATTGGGCTAAGGTTTGTGTGTTACTGTATCATCGATATAGATTGAGTCTGTTGCTTGAGGACAAGCAACAATTTTAAGTTGAGAGTGTTGATGTGCTATCAAAATATAACACTTTTGATGCTTAAAACTTTGAATTTTTTGTGTTCTCAATGTGATGTTAGTTGGTTTTATGTGTTTTTGTGTTATATTTGTAGGATTCCAGGGTTGGCCTAAATTTTGGGAAGGAATTAAGAAGTTGATGATTTTGTGTGTAGTACGAGACCGTTTACGGGCCGTAGAATATTCTACGGGTCGTGAAAAAGGTTTCGTGCAAGATTCCAGTCAGGGGCTAATTTTTTGAAGTTGGTTCTACGAACATGTTGATGGGGCATAGATTGATTTACGAGTCGTAGACCTTGGTTTGTACCCTGAGGATCAGAGATTAGGACATTCTGAAGATCCATAAGATGAAACCCCCTACGGATCGTAAACCACTCTACGGGTCGTAGACTTGAAGCCCAGTTTTGCAGTAGCTCTGTACGAGACCCCAGTTATGGATCGTGGAATGCAATATGGCATGTAAACCCTTTTATGAGGTGTCTTAACCTAGTTATCCTAATGTGTTTAGGACTTGTCTTTTAAATATTATAAATAGGTTTTTAGGTTATTTTTCAAAAGTTTTCGCATAGTACTCAGAAAATTCAGTAATTAGAGAGAGAAATGTGTGCGATAACATTGGAGAGTTTTTTAGAACCCTTGTACTTTGATTTCATCTTTAATCTTGTTATTCTCTTTGAAGTTAGATTTGCTTATTCTTAATTAAATTGTGTAAGTGCTCTATTATGTTATTCCAACTCATAAATTTTGCATCTACATAAATCATGAGTAGCTAAATCCATAATTAGGGTTGTGGAAACCATGAAGAACTAACAAATTAAAATCGGATAATTCATAATTCTTGAAAAGTGTACATGCATGTATTAATTAACTCTCTTTATTTTGCAGTTTTCTAGTGGTTGCCAACATTAAAACCCGCCTAGTGTTACTAATTGGGCCAAGGTAGTAATAAATAGGAAAAGAGATTAATTAGCAGGATTTGATTGATGTGCTCTCGACTAATCAACCGAAATAGGCCAAGGGGAGGTTGTACTAGGACTAATAGGTAAGGGTTAGTAATGCACACTATTGGAGATGGGCCAAATCGCATAGTGAAATTCGTCTCTCACCTTTGACCAAAGGCCTCGATGAACATAACTTACCATCCTACATGCTACACACTAGAAGAGAATTAGGTTATCCAGTGATAATAAGTTAGGGAATCATGGGGAACACAATACCCTAGTTTCTCTCCATATTTATTTCATTCTTGTGTTAGTTTTATTTCTCCATTGATTATTGCAAACCCTTCCCTTTTGGGGAAGTGAGTCGGCTAACTACTCAAATTACAGTCATTGAATTCTCTTGAGTCTATGTATTCCCTTAGGTTCGACTCTAACCTTGGTTAGGTTCTATTTCTCGACAACGACCACTTTATCCTCTAAAAGAAGGTATAACTTTGGCGATATCACCACACTTAGCCCTAGTCTTCTATGGAAAAGCTATGTATTTTTATGCCTATGATCTAAAGTAAGAAAAGCATGTTTTAAATGATGATGATGATGATATTCTGACAATGATGATGTATGAAAGTTGTGATGATGCTATGGTAAAGAGGGTGATGGAAATCCTAATTTTTATGATGATGTTAAGGTGGGAATGTCTGCCCACATTACGACAAAAGAAAAGTAGATGGACTATTCTTAAGACATGATATATAATTAAAGACCACGATGATTATTTTAAAAGCTATGAAAGTATGATTTTAAACAAAGTATGAACTATTTTGATAGCCATGTATATGCATGATTTATGTATTCTGTGGGATATGACTTAGCACTGAGTAGACTTATGTGAGGAGGACTATCTCCAAGGGTCCTTATATAAATCCTCAACTCCCATAACTATGTGCTACCATAATAATTCATGTTTTATGCCTTAAAGGTGTGATATTGGATCATATTAGCTTATAAAATGAACACTCACCGTGCTAGGATAGAGCCTAAAGGATGGGGTCAAAAGATGGTTCTCATCATGCTAGGATAGAGCCTATAGGGTGAGGATTGAATTTACCTTGGTAAAATAGACTCCTCTTGGCTTGATGTAGAGTGAACATATGGATTCCATGTAATGCTATACATGCTCTTATGAATGTCGGTTATGGTCTTATTCCCACATATGTATGATAAGGTTAAGAATGGATTTATGATGCTTCTTGTTATGATTTTTAAATTGCATGCTCATACATATTATGTCCTTATCATATTGATTATGATTATGCATATTGATATTATTGTGATGTGCTTTGATTCATGGTATACCTACATACGTAGTACATTCTATGTGCTAATGCATACTTTTTCCTACATGATCTAACCATGTAGGGATAGATGATGAGGAGATTGTTTCATTTCGTAGTTAGATTTGGATCCTGAGTTTGAAGAGTTATTTGGTGAGTTTTCATGCTTCAGGAATGAGCCCTATAATATTTTTCTTTTATGTTGAGACTTTATCACTTTTATTTATTTGATGTATATCTTGAGGGTGAGCTAGTGATATATGTGCTAGTCCCGCCAAGATCTACGATATAGAAGCATGATTTGGACCTTAACGGATTGAATTCTTACATTTTATATACCTCCGCTTGCTTATTCTCTTGTATGCTTATTTTACCTTATGAATGCTTATGATATGAACATGAGACTTGGATGGGATGCCTTCGGGTGTCATATTCACCGTGTCACGGCTAGGCCCTAGGTCTGAATCGTGACATAAATATACAAGCTAAGTATGCTAACATTCTAACTTCAAATACTTTAATTCCAACACAAAAATACCCAATTCACAATCTGATTCAAAAATCTCTAAATCAAAGTAAAGCCCTAAAATTGAAACTATAACATCATTCATTGATTCACAATCAAATACACAAGTTAACTGATTTAATAGCATAAATTAAACAAACTAAGTGAAATACACTAAAAAATCATAAAAATTCTCAAATTACACACATGGAAAAGAATCCTAAAATTAACCTTAACAATAAGGAGAGAGAGAGGGGCTGCGAGCTGAGGTCGTTATGGCACTAAAGCGGCGAGAGCGATGGCGAGCCCGATGAAGGTTGGGGTTGGGGTGGGGTCACGGGTAGAGAGTCAGGGACAAGAGAGATAAGGGAGAGAAAGGAAAACAAAAATGGAACAAAGTTTGCGACGGTATATATCCAATATTTACGATGGACAGCGACAGACAAAACTACACAGTCTATCACTATTTTAAAGAAATTATAAACTTATAAATTAATAAAACATTATAAATTAAAATTAAATAAAAAGTGATGGACTATGTCGCACTATATATATCTAAAATAACTATCAAGTAGATGTATTTTTGGCGCAAAAATTGTCAAGAAAAGAGGGACGTGGAGTCACTATCCATCGCCTTTTTAAATAAACAATTAAAATGATGGACTTTGTTGCCTTGTCCATCGCTTTTCCCTCCGTCATTTTTTCACAGTTTTTTTAGTTGTGTACTACATATCACAATAATTAATAACTTTAAATATTACAAAAAATTAATTGATCTTCAAAATTCCACAAAGGAAGTAACATAGATTAGGATGGTGCCATTATGGGGTCATATATAAATATATAACACACATATGTAAGCATGACATTTTGTTTTGACATACATTTCAGTATCACATGTTTTCTAAATGATTAATACATATTAAATTACTAACTTAATCAGTTCCTCATTAATAAACTGTTTGAAGATAAGGTTGAAGAAGCATAAGAGAGAGAAATACAGAGAAAAATAGAAAAGTGAAATGTATTCTCATATATTGTGTCAAAACTTCTAAGTTTGATGTATAGTTAGGTGTATATATATAACCTTCTACTAATCATAAGTTAGTTAGGATAGCAACTAACTTCTAACAAACTTAATTAGCTCAGTACCAACCTTCTTGTAGATGTAACCAGTTTTTATAGACAATCATTTTAGTCACATGACTTTTTTTCAACACTCTCCCTCAAGTTAGGTACTCTAAATATGTTGACAACACCTAACTTTGAACTGAGATATTACTGTTGTGTTTTGTTAAGCCCTTTTTTAAGTAGATATGCAGGTTGCTTCTTTGTAGGAATGTATTAAGCTTTGACCTTGTCTTGTTGAATTTTTTCCCTGATAAAATGATAACCGATTTCAATGTGTTTTATTCTCTCATGAAACACAGGATTTGCAGCACTTTGTAGGGCTGACTTGTTGTCACTAAATATATCTACTGATAATGTAATTTTAACTTCTAATTCTGTCAGTAATCCTAGTAGCCAAATAATTCAACCAATATACAAGCTAAACTTCTGTATTCTGCTTCAGCAAAACTTATAGAGATGGTTTTTTGCTTCTTAGATTTCTAGGATATTAAGGAATCTCCTAGTTTGATTAAGAAGCCTATAATTGACCTCCTGGTGTGAAGGCGTGCTGCCCAATCAACATTACAAAAGGCAATCATATTTGTAATAGGATTGCTTGACAACAGGACACCTTGGCCCAAGTTGTAACTTGATGTACTTGAAAATTCGCAATGCTGCTTCCATGTATGATTTATTTGGCTGTTGAAGATATTTTGTTGGAGTCTAAACGCTATAAGCAATGTCAGGTCTTGTCACTGTTGAGTATATCATATTTCCTATTAGTCTTTGATACGTGCCTATGTCAGATAATAATGGATCGTCTCCCTTGTTGTCCGTTATATATTCATCATATTCCCTGGTTGTCAAATTGATGTTTATGTCTATAGTGGCAAATGGTCTGGAACCTGTAAGTCCCAACTCAGCTATCAACTCTAGCGAGTATTTCCTCTGGTGCATCAATATCCTTTGGTTAAATCTTGCAAAGTTTATTCCAAGGAAGTATTTAAGGTATCTCAAGTCCTTCATTTTGAAAATTTGTTGTAATTTTTGTTTTATCTCTTCAATTCGATTCAAACCATCTCCTGTCACCAACATGTCATCCACATAGATCAATATTATTATACTTCCATGTTCAGACTTTTGCATGAAGAGTGATTGGTCATACTGGCTTTCTTTAAACTTGAGTTTTAGTAGTGCCTCATTTAACTACCATTATTGTGGAGCCTACTTCAATCCATACAAGGATTTAATGAGTCTGCATACTGGTTTATGCTTATGCTCCCCCTGACTCAGAATTCCTTGAGGAAGTTCCATGTATATCTCATCATAAAGGTCACCTTGTTAAAAAACATTATAGACATTCATTTGGTGAATGTGTCATTGCTTAGATGCTGCAAATGTTAGCACTGTCCTGACAATAACCATTTTTACTACAGGAGAGGTCTCTTGATAATCAATACCTTCTTTTTGACTATATCCTTTGGCAACTAAGCTGTCTTTGAACCTTTTTATCTTTCTAGTTGCTTTATACTCAATTCTGTACATCCACTTGTACCCTATTGGCTTTTTTCCTTTTGGTAAATTAACTATGTCCCATGCATGATTGCTTTGTAGGGCAGATATCTCTAACATCATTGCCTCCACCCACTGAGGATGTTTGATGGCTTTTGAATATGTTTTTAATTCTGTAATGATAGAGACAGTGGATAAATAAGCTTGATACTTGGGAGATAGTGTATCATATGATAAATAATTAGAAATAGAGTGAGGAGTGTCTTGTTGATGTTGTGTTAGAGATATGAAATCTTTTATCCATATGGATGGTTATTTGCTTCTTTTTGATATCCTAGGATGAATTGGAGCCTGATTTGTAACTCCTTGTGTAGACTGAGTCACTTGATTTTTCATATTTGGTACATAATCAGATACATAATGATCATCATGATACCCTGTGACTTTATCAATGTTAGTACTTGTAGAGCCATGTGTGTTAGCACTACTATAAAGAATATTATCAGGAGTATTAGTATGGCACAAACTTTGGCATACAGGATCTAATTGTTGAAACATAGGAGCATCAACTGTCCTAGACATGAAAGGAAATTCATCTTCTTTAAAGACTACATCCCTATTGACAAAAAGGACTTAGAATGTAAATCATATAAAATATACCCCTTCTGAACTTAAGAATAACCCTGGAATGCAGCAGTCCTAGTTCTAGATTCCATTTTGTCAGATTGTTAAACTATTTTAACAAAGTAAAGGCATCTTAGAACTCTCATGTTTGAGAGAGAAGGTTTTCTATTGTGAAGTTTCTCATAAGGAGATATTCCAATGACAGAAGAGGGAAGTCTGTTTATAAGATAAACAGTAGTAAGAATTGACAGTGACCCCAAAATTTTATTGGTATATGTTGAGGAATGACAAAAGTCCCACGTTGGTGGATAATGAGATGGGTGGACTCTTTATAAGGCTTGGGCAATCCTCCATCCTTTGAGCTAGCTTTTGGGGTGTGAGTTAAGCCCAAGACCTAATTTTACATGGTATCAGAGCAGGACCTATCTCACCCAATGTTGGGCCCCCGAATTGTCCACGCACTAGATGCTACTAGGCGTGAGGTGGGGTGTTGAGGAATGACAAAAGTCCCACATTGGTGGATAATGAGATGGGTGGACTCTTTATAAGGCTTGGGCAATCCTCCATCCTTTGAGCTAGCTTTTGGGGTGTGAGTTAGGCCGAAGACCTAATTTTACAGTATATTTGCCTAAACTCTAAGAGCTTTTATGACTTCAGAAATGTGCCTAAATTTTCTCCCAGCTACACCATTTTGTTGAGAGGAATATGCACAAGTTCCTTGATGAACAATGCCTAGACTTTTAAATAGATTAGTGCACACTTCATTTATGAATTCAGTACCATTGTCTATTCTACATACTTTAGCAGTTTTGTTGAATTGAGTTTTAACATAAGTAAGAAACTGTTGTATAGTTATACAAGCATCAAGCATCAATTTAAGTAGAAATACCCAAGACATTCTTGTGTAATCATCAACAATAGTCAAAAAATACTTGTTTCCATCAATTGTTGAGTCTTATCCATATGAACCATATCAAAATAGCTACTATTCTTTATAATACTTGTTGGAAAAAGAAACCTAATATGTTTTTCTCTAGAACCTACTAAGTATTTATTTAGAACTCTAGATATATTTCTATCTTGGTAGGTAAAATCTTATTGAGTACAGCAGATGATACATGTTTGTCTACTCCATTATAGGAAGACTAAATGTTATTAGCAGTTAACTCGGCTTCATGAGGAATTTGAGCAAAATTTTGATTGAGTAGATAAAGTCCATCCTCCAATCTACCAACCTCCTTCGCCGTCCCACTTGAGAGATCCTAAAAAATGTAAAAGTCGGGATAAAAGAAAACACCACAATGTAGTTATTTTGTAGCCCTAGAAATAGTCACCAGATTGTATATAAATTGTGGCAATAGAAAAACATCTTTAAGTGTGCTCATGTTTGAGGTAGAACTTAGGCCAGTGTGTGTCACAAGTGACACGTCTCCATTAGGAAGATGAACCTTCTTAGGTTTAGCATTAGCAGTAGCATACTCCTTATCTAGCATATGAATATTAGACACCATGTGATTTGTTGCTCCTGTCACGCCCCGTAAGGGTACCCTTGGCGTGGCCGGCACTCAAAGACTATAGCTAGTCCCCAAGCGAACCACTTAGCCTCATCACATCATTCAATCAAATAAACTCTACTGAACAACGGAAAATATAAGTAATAGACACATCTCATCTAAAATCTCAAAAGAATATATAAAATAATGAAGGCTAATAGAATGAACTAGCTCACAATCTCAACATCAACATTCAACCACCGTCTATGAAGCCTCTATTACTAATCATGTGGTGCCAATGACAGATTCATGGCTACCCATATCAAAATAAAAGAAATAGTCCAATCTAACTCTAAAGCATGATGAAACAAAAGTGGTGGATCCTCCGGAGTAGGGGAGGCTCACCAATTAGTTCCGAATCTCGGATCTTCAACGGAGCGCCTGTTCACGATCTCTAGTACCTGCCTCTACATCATAAAATGATGCAGTCCAAAATGGACATCAGTACTTGGAATGTACTGGTATGTAAAATAGCTGAGTGAAAAACAAACCGGTAGAATAATATGGAAACAATATCAACTCAAAATAAACATCAAATCGTCAAATGTCCATCAGTACTTGGAATGTACTGGTATGTAAAATAGCTGAGTGAAAAACAAACCGGTAGAATAATATGGAAACAATATCAACTCAAAATAAACATCAAATCGTCAAATGTCCATCTATGAAAGAATAAAGAGTAGACAAGTGACGCATCAACAACTCAAACTCATCAATCATCTCAGACTCATCTCAAAGGAGCTCACCTCCTCTCATCTCATCTCATCTCAGAGGAGCTCACCCCCTCTCACCTCATCTCATCTTATCTCGACTCAGAGTACTCAAGGTATGAATTTAATAGGAGTTTCTCTTATCTGACAACAATCACTTCTGAGCCAGTAAATATACAACAATCATGCTGATGTTGCCACAGCCGTTCCAAACATGCCAAGTAGAGAATTAATCGAAACCATATCAGCTCACCTAATATGGAGTAAGACGTTAATAAGTCCGCTATTGTTTCAAGGACTTCTAATCAAGAGGGAACCACAATATATGTGATGGTTCTAAGCCTCACCTATATTTAGCGACGTAGTTAATGAGTTCGAGTGGGACTCACTCTTACCCATTTCGGTGCTTGATACTCCTCTTGTAACTCAATGCTCATAAAACCATCAATCCAATCAAACCAATCAACTCATAGGGACATTGGCCCTATCATCAATCAATGTCTCATAAGGGTTTTACCCCTCTCATCAATCAACATCTCATAGGGACTTTAGCCCTCTCATCAATCAATCTCAATTGAAGACTCAAGATTTAGAACAATCATTAGGAAGCAATCGAATAGACACAACAGTGGAGTTCATTTGTAGAGACTCATAAGACAATCAAATTCTATCGACTCATTTTCATTCTCTCATCACAATCAACAATCTCAACTCAAGGCTCTAGACTCAATTCTGAACTTCATTATGCATGCTTTTGAAATTAATCATGTAGGGTTTATGCAAATTCTCATGAAAATATTCAATTTAAGAAAACAAATAGTATGATAATCAACATAGATAACATGTAATTTCAAATCAATTTTTCAAGATAAACCATCAAATATTCATGCATGTAGACTTTTCAACCATCAACTCATCTTTGACCATCTATGGGGCACATGAGAGAACAATCACATGCTTTTAGTTTAGCCTTACATACCTAGAAAGTTGATATTACAATCCAAATTTGATGAATTACTAGCCTTCTCGGAGAAAATCATCGATTTTGGTAGTTCTTTTAGAGTGGAAGAACATGGAAAGACGTTGCTTGAAGGGATTACATATGATTCTTGAATTCTTGACTTAGAATCTTTAGAGTTCTTGATGAAGAACTCTAATTCATGAAAAGAAGAATCAAGGAATCCTCTCTTAGAATTCTTGAATTCATTTTCTTGAAACCCTAGGTTATGATTTAGGCTCTATTAGAGATTCATAGATAGATGAAGAAATTTGGGTTGGGTAGATTGAAATTTATGAAGAATAGCTTACCTTGATGATGAATCTTAGAAGTTATCCCTAACTTGATGATTCTTGAGTGTTTATGTTTAGGAGTGAAGGAGAGGGTTTTAATTATGAAAACTCACCTTTTATGTGTTTTTAGACCTTAAATAGACCCCCAAAGGTTTTGGGATAAAAGTGCCCTCAAAATAAAATAAAAGGACGTTATTTAGCTTATCAAGAATGGGTTCGCGATAGGTCCGTGACGCGTAGCTATCACGGATCTTCAGAAACCTCTGTAGGTCCTTAGTAAAATGGTCATAACTTTCTACTATGATTAAGGCAAAATAAGATGCGTTGGAAAGCTAATTCAAAGATCTTTGATTTGATCTATTATGGGTCACCTAATGCATTATACTTTAGGAGATATGGTCATTTGAAGTTGACTCTTCTATCAACTCATATGAAAACTTAGTCGGTACAAATCTTTTGGACTTGACTTGATGTAAAAGATCCCTTATGACTATAAATCACATTTATTATACTTTAGATACTTAGTAATTGATCCTAGCATTTGTATACAACCTAAAAGTCATTGGTCCATATAACTTTTATAAAATCTTACATTAGAACTGTGACCTTTTATCATCTCCAATTCTATTCCACACTAAGAAATTGTATTATCATTTGTGCTTAATTAAGAATCATCAATTAAAATCCTATATCATATGATGGATGACCCGATCTTAGCTTAGAAAAAATTGGGGTGTTACACTATCTCCCCCTTGGGATCATTCGTCCTCGAATGATGGGTAAGGATGGACATGAAGGCATGAATAACAATCAAAGCTCCTCTCAGTACTCACTCAATCCATCAAACTGTCGACTCCTTATCAATCTCAATAATCTCTATTCAGACTCAAGAATAGCTATATCAACTCAAAAATACACAACTCAATTTAAATCAAGAGTAAGGAAATTACCTCCAATATTCTCATCATCATCAGAACCAAGAACTCTCATTCTCTCTTGAATTCTTAAATCTCAAGTTCTTCTCCTCTTCTCTCAAGCCCTAGTCATGTTCAATTGTTAGAAAAAGACTTAGGATGGGGATTTAGACCCTTTCAACATCAAAACGACCAAATTAGATCGTGTATAGAATCTCAGGAGGGGTTGGGGATTGATCGGAATGCCCCTCACAAAAATAGCCCAGTCCACGACACGAACTGGCCGCGCATTGTATTTTCAGAAAAAGTTTCTGAACGATGTTTCTCAATATCGTCAAAAATTTTCAAAAAAATATAAGTGCAGGTCTGCGACACATGTGCGACACGCCTCCATCACGCACCAACACTGTTTTGAGTTTTGGATCAAAATATTATCTTTTTATTGGGTCGCTCTAAAAATCGACGGAGACTATTTTCTCACTTAATTTTTCATGTTGATCACAAATCCAGCCTCAGATTTGCCATATGAGCATTGGAAGATGTGTTATACGCATACCCTCCCTCTAGGGTATTTTTTGTAATTTTACCAGACGTTACATCATCTCCCCCTTAGCTCTCGTCCTCTACCTAAATTTGTAAATCAATTTCCTTTACTAGGTTATAAGCATATACCTCCACACTGTCAAAGAATCACTATCCACAAGAATATCTTAAACTCTTCTATTATGCTATAGTCGCATACATATAACTAGCCACTCAGACTCTTTTCAACGCTATCACTCTTAGCTCTTTCCGATCTCTATAGAAATCTCTCTATATTTGCTATTCTTATAGCGTACATAACCACTTCTCATAACTGTTACAATCCAACCTCTTCTTTTGCCTGCTAGAAGTGCTCCCATAAATTTAATTGCATAAGGATCAGTCTACCATGGAAAACTTATCATCATCTATCCATAAGCCCCGATCAACTTAATTACTAGGGATGATAAAGAATGCTTACATCAGCCTACTCCACATCGACAACTCAAATATACTATCTAGATTCTTATAGCAGTCATAACTTAGAGATTCACACATCTTTACACAATCATGGATACATATCTCAAGCCTCTTGTTATCTATTAAGCTATCCTCGTCTCACTCGTCATACCTAAGGGGCAATTGTACCCTGCATCACTTCCTCACAAATCATTGTATTCATCTTCAAACATATACTATGGAAAGCCTCTTAGAGCAAATCTCTAACTAAGACTATCGCTTTCACGATGTTGTCTCCTCTTAGACACTACTTCTCAAAATTCAAGCTTAGGGTGTAGTACTAATATGTGAATCTATCACACACCTCTCTCATACCAACTTACAATTACTAGGTAAAAATTTAGGGAACATAAACCTGCTAAGATCTCATATCGAGTATTCAATCACACATCCCTTCCTCACAACTCAATACCATTCACCTATTCAATCATATCTTCTTATTTGACTAAGCTTATAACTCTATAAGTCTCATGAACTCTCAATTAAAAACATAAGCCTAATTTAGATCTATCACAATGAAAGCACTCTTTTCCCCTATTCAACATTTACACTTCGCCCTCCACAGTATGAATACTACAATACATCAACATAACTTCCTTCTAGTTTAAGCATGCTCTACCATATTCTAACAATAACTCTTCCTCTATACATCATCATGAAAATCATAAGGTACTTAAGACTCTTTCATCAAACTTATTGGAAATCGACTCATCACCTCACTACTTATCTAATAGGTACATAACTCTAACTACAAGCCTCAATCAGCCATCACTCTTGCTATCTCGCCCCTTTCTTTCCGTTATCATTCTTCTAACTTTAGGATGATTCAATTCTACTCAGGGTTTAAAAGACCTCACATCTCACTCTTTGGTGGTAACAACTAAATTTTTAGAGATATAAGTTTCCTCTCTCATGGGTCACGTCGAAAGCATGTTTTGAAAAACGATGGTCTGGGTACATCTAGAGCTAACTCAAATGCACGATTCATATAGGTAATAGTGCACTCTTTCTAGTCAATCAACATAGCACACTAGTCGACTGATCTTAAGCCTAGTGCAGTCTCTCTACTATTCTGATTACTTTATCGCAGAGGATCTCATCTGTAGGAGTTTGGACATTACTATCTCTATCACCTCGTAGATGATCCATAGTTGAAAGGTTTATAGCGACGCACGAATAATCATAGATTTCATAAGAAATAGCTCTATCGCACAATTCAAAATATGAAAGAAAGGAAACTTTTCCTAAATGTTGTATAGCCTCCAAGTTATGGACGTGGAGCTCTTCACACCAATAACAAGGACTCTACTAGACATGGCTTAATAGACTCCCTAAGACACTTGAACTCTGTGCTCTGATACCAAGTTTGTCACGCCCCGAGAGGGCACCCTTGGTGTGGCTAGCACTCAGAGATTATTTCTAGTCCCCAAGTGAACCACTTAGCCTCATCACATCATTCAATCAAATAAACTCTACTGAATAGCGGAAAAATATATGTGAGTAATGGACACATCTCATCTAAAGTCTTAAAAGAATATATAAAATAATGAAGGCTAGTAAAATGAACTATCTCACAATCTCAACATCAACATTCAACCATCGTCTATGAAGCCTCTATCACTAATCATGTGGTGTCAATGACAGATCCATGGCTACTCAAATCAAAATAAAATAAATAGTCCAATCTAACTCTAAAGCATGATGAAAATAAAAGTAATGGATCCTCCGGAGTAGGGGAGGCTAACAAATTAGTTGCGAATCTCGAATCTTCAACGGAGCGCCTGTTGATGATCTCTAGTACCTGCCTCTACAACATAAAATGATGCAGTCCAGAGTGGACATCAGTACTTGGAATGTACTGATATGTAAAATAGTTGAGTGAAACAAAAACCGGTAGAATAATATGGAAACAATATCAACTCAAAATAAACATCAAATCACATCAAATCGTCAAATGTCCATCTATGAAAGAATTAAGAGTAGACAAGTGACGCATCTAAAACTCAAACTCATCAAAGGAGTTCACCTCCTCTCATCTCATCTCATCTCAAAGGAGCTCACCTCCTCTCATCTCATCTCATCTCAAAAGAGCTCACCCTCTCTCACCTCATCTCATCTCATCTCATCTCGACTCAGAGTACTCAAGGTAGAAATTTTATGGGAGTTTCTCTTATCTGACAACAATCAGTTATGAGCCAGTGAATGTACAACAATCACGCTGATGTTGCCACAGCCGTTCCAAACTTTTCAGGTAGGGAACGAATCAAAACCATATCAACTCACCCAATATGGAGTCAATCGTCAATAAGTTCTCTATTGTTTCAGGAACTTCTAATCAAGAGGGAACCACGATATATGTGATGGTTCTAAGCCTCACCTATGTTTGGCGACGTAGTTAATGAGTTCGAGTGGGACTCACTCCTACCTATTTCGGTGCTTGATACTCGTCCCGTGACTCAATGCTCATAAAATCATCAATCCAATCAAACCAATCAACTCATAGGGAAATTGGCCCTATCATCAATCAATGTCTCATAGGGGTTTTACCCCTCTCATCAATCAACATCTCATAGGGACTTTGTCCCTCTCATTAATCAATCTCAATCGAAGACTCAAGATTTAGAATAATCATTAGGAAACAATCGAATAGACACATCGGTGGAGTTCATTTATAGAGACTCATAAGACAATCAAATTCTATCTACTCATCATCATTCTCTCATCACAATTAATAATCTCAACTCAAGGTCTAGACTAATTCTCAAGTTCATTATGCATGCTTTTCAAATTAATCATGTAGTATTATGCAAATTCTCATGAAAATGTTCAATTTAAGAAAACAAATAGTATGATGATCATCAACATAGAAAACATGTAATTTCAAATTGATTTTTCAAGATAAACCATCAAATATTCGTGCATGTAGACTCTTCAACCATCAAATTTTTCTATGATCATCTATAGGGCACATGAAAGAATAATCTCATGCTTTTAGTGTAGTCTTACATACCTGGAAAGTTGATATTACAATTGAAATTTGATGAATTACTAGAGTGGAAGAACTTGGAAAGACATTGCTTGAAGGGCTTATCTTTGATTCTTGAATTCTTGACTTAGAATTTTTAGAGTTCTAGATGAAGAACCCGAATTCTTGAAAAAGAAGAAGCAATGAATCCTCTTTTAGAATTCTTGAATTCGTTTTCTTGAAACCCTAGGTTATGATTTAAGACTTTATTAGAGATTCATAAATAGATGAAGAAATTTGGGTTTGGTAAATTAAAATTTATGAAGAATAGCTTAATTTGATGATGAATCTATGAAGCTATCCCTAACTTGATGATTTTCTTGATGATTCTTGAGTGTTTATGTTTAGGAGTGAAGGAGAGGGTTTTAATTATGAAAACTCACATTTTATGCGTTTTCGAACCTTAAATAGTCCCCCAAAGGTTTTGGGATAAAAGTACCCTCAAAATAAAATAAAAGGACGTTATTTAGCTTATCTAGAAAGGGTTCGCGATGGGTCCGCGACGCGCAGCTGTCGCGGATCTTTAGACAGCTCTGTAGGTCCTCAGTAAAATGGTCTTAACTTTCTACTCCGAACTCTGATTAAGGCAAAATAAGATGCGTTGGAAAGCTAATTCAAAGACCTTTAATTTAATATTTTATGGGTCACCTCAGGCATTATACGTTAGGAGATATGGTCATTTGAAGTTGACCATTCTGTCAACTCATACGAAAACTTAGTCGGCAAAAATTCTTTGGACTTAACTTGATGTAAAAGATCCCTGATGACTCTAAATCACATATAATATACTTTGGATACTTAGGAATTGATCCTAGCATGTATATACAGCCTAAAAGTCATTGGTCCATATAACGTTTATAAAGTCTTACATTAGAACCGCGACCTTTTATCATCTC
Source organism: Solanum rostratum (assembly GCA_029948455.1). Lineage (NCBI taxonomy): Eukaryota > Viridiplantae > Streptophyta > Magnoliopsida > Solanales > Solanaceae > Solanum > Solanum rostratum. The sequence goes on from CM057049.1 coordinate 26,577,007, forward strand.
CAATTCTATTCTACATTAAGAAATTGTCTTTAACATTTGTGCTCAATTAAGAATCATCAATTAAAATTCTATTTCATATTAAGGATGACTCGATCTTTGCTTAGAAACAAATTGGGGTGTTACAGCTCTAGTGTCTATAATCTAGTCCTTGTTATTACAAGCAATTAGACAAGCACTACTTTTACCTATTTCATTACTTTTACTTGCAGTATCTAGAGTAGTTTCTACGTTTTCACTTGCTAAAGATTAATTTCTTTTGTTAAATATTTGTATTATTTGATCATATTGTTCCCAAGAGAATACACATGCTAAAGGCTGCACTTGCACTCCTCCATTTATTTGACTTCTTGGATCATATTTTTGTCTCAGATAGAGTTCAGTGACATTAGCTACAACTTGATTATCTTATCCCTAATTGACTGCAATATCCTGTAAAGCTGACTTTTCAGTTTGAACACTGTAAGCTCTACTTTGACCATCACCAAAATTAAACCTTTTCTTCTTGTAGTTTGGTGGATAACCAACCAACTTGTAGCAATTGTCTTTTACATGACCTTTTAATTTACGAAAATCACATTGCAAGTTGTAGTCCTTTTTAAACTTTTGAGAATATATTCCTGCCTTTGATACAGTGTAGAAGCCTCACATTGTGGAGATAAAAATGGATAGTGAGATATAGGTATTGCACCTAGTAATCCAGTAGAAGTACTGGTAATTGCCTTCTGACTTTCATTATTCAAAATCATAGCATAAGCCTGAATTTCAAGAGGGAAGTGGTGTCAGTGGGAGTATCTGGCTTCTTTCTTGTTGATAGGTATCATTCAGCCCCGTAAGAATTGATAGAGTTCCTATCTTTGCAAGTAAGTCAAGAACTTGTAAGGACCCAGATTTTCGAATGACTTTATCGGACCTCTTATTGTTGTCCCGAGAGAACATTTGACCAAGTGTCGCTCCATGGGAGTCCCACATGGCCAGTGTGAAGCCACACAGACCGTGTGGCCTCCAATAGAGGGGTACTTGGCCATAGATTCGATTACGGGGATTCGACAGAGAATTTCTAGCTAAGTGAGGGCACACGACCACTCCACATGGTCCGTGTGGTGTATCATGAACCGTGTGGCCCACTGTATAGCTCGCACGTGAAATTTTTCTAAGTATAAAATTACTGTCTTGTAACTTTTTCCTGCAATATTTTTCTAAGTGTCGTCACACGGCTCTTGACATGACCCGTGTAGCGTCACATGGATCGTGTAGTCGTCCGTATGGGACATCTTTGCTTCGAAAAATTCTAAGTGTTGAGCATCACAAATATTTGTTTAAGTGTTATCTCATGGTCACTGTTCAATAGGCCGTGAAGTATTTCACGGACCGTGTAGGTGTCAGTGAAGCCATGACGGTCTGTTTTCCATCTGTGTCATTAATGGCTTTTATGTAATCATGACTTATTTTAATTGTGTTTTATGACCTTTTTGCCTAACCTAGACCCCTTAATCAATTGATACCCTTCTATTCTAATTCATTCTCATTGGAACACTCTCACTATAAAATCAATTCCTAAGATCCTCTCTAAGTTGTTCTCTCAAGACTCAAGATAGGGATTCAATTAGAGATTCAACTTCAAACTAGATTTTTCTCAAATTCATCTTCCTAATCAAGGTATATGGTATTGATTCTTGGTTCTTTCAACCAAGAAGACCCAAACTCTTTTCAATTGATTTTCATGAAATTAAGCTTACTTTAAATGTGGGTTTTCATTATCTGATTTTATTAAATTCAATTGATGTATGGGTTGTACTTTATTTATGATTTTAAGTTATTTTAAGCCTTATTATAATGATTTACATTGAAGTTATGGAGTTATGAACATGCATGTCCCCTTTAAAGCTTGATTTATGCATGGGTGATTTATATGATGGTTTGAATGTGGATTTAATTATAGGTTTACTTCAATTTCGTATTATATTTTTAATTTTAACTTGAATCTATATTACCCATTCTATTCTCACATCATGCATTGCATTTGCATTCATGAACATTAGTCTTTATAAATATTATGAAGTGGGTTAAGCCCAATTATGTTTTATGAAATGATTTTGATAAGATATTGGTTATGACAAGAATGTGATCACATATATATCAATGATTATGGATCTTTGAGCATTTTGGGTGCTTGCACTATTCCGTATTTGTAATCGAGCTAGTCCTGTGCATGGATATTATAACTACAAGGTATGATTTGGCATTTGAGCCTAAATGTGCATTGATCAGATTTGAAATGACTATTGCCTTTTTGAAAGTGTGTATATATATACTATATGTATTCTCGTAGGTTGTTGACCTAGCACCGATGGATTGGGGGCGACAGGGCTATTCCCAAGGGTCCTCTCCCTTTTCTTGAACTATGTGCCTATATGTTATGAGAATCTTATCCGAAATGGGAGATGTTCCGTAAGGAAGGTTGCTTCATACGAAATGGGAGTGGTTCCCATAAGATGAAGTATTATGCTATGTATGAAAATCCTTTCCAAAATGGGAGTGGTTCCCATAAGGGGGTTGCTTTATACCAAATGGGAGTGGTTCCAGTAAGGTGGAGTATGGTTTACCTTTGACAAGTAGACCACCTATGTACCGGTGAGGGGATTTCATCAGGATTCCATGTACTAGCTCATTTGGTCTCACTCATGTCGGTTGAGGTCACATTCCTGCTAAATATGGACATCAATGTATTTCATGCATCATGAATTTCATGGCATATTATATACTACTCTTCCTTGGATATATGATTCTTTCTATATTATGTGCCCTTGTCATCTGACCTTGAAGTGCAGGTTAATAAGTCATATGCATTGCATTCCCGCATACTTAGTACATTCAAATGTACTAACGCATACTCTATGCCTACATGATTTTACAATGTAGGGGACGAGCACTACAACTATCCACTGCTTGACGAGTAGCTCAATTCGGAAAGCTTAACTTGTGATGAGTCCCATCCTCCAAGGAAAAGCCACCTTCCTTTTACCCATGTTATCCCATGTCTACCTTCTTATTTGAGGGTGAGCCCAAGACATGTCTTGGCCCCCGTTCTATCTTATGACTAGAGGCATTGTTGGACATCTTGTAGACACTCATGGATTTTATATATGCTATGTGTGGTATTTGGAGCTTATGTTTTCGGTTATCTATTGGAATGGCAATTATGGATCGATTATGGAATTGTGATATGTATGCATGTTTGGTGTAGAAGCATGGAAGATCCTAAGACCCTGATTGCCCCATAGAGTGAGTCCTACTTACCCACCCCTTAGTTTTTATATGTTATGTGCTATGTGAATCCATGTAAATCCCTTTCCCCTCGATGTTTCCATAGCGTGAGTCCTACTTTCCCATCCCTTAGTATTATGTGTTTATTATTTGAATACGCTTTCATGTAGATTTGGATACTTCGAGGCTTATTTGGAAACTCTTGGGTTCCTATTCGCTGTGTCACTTCTAGGACCTAGTCTCGGATCGTGACAAAAGATGGTATCATAGTCCTAGGTTTATAAATGGTCCTTGGAGTCCAACATGCCATGTCAAGTAGAGTCCTGTTCATGGGTGTGAATTGCACCATGCCTATGAGTGGGAGGCTACGAAGGCGTTCTAGGAATTGCCTCACTTCTTCATGCCTTACATCGTGTTATGGATCATATATTTGGTTCCCTCATCCTGACGGTGTCGTTGCTCCATTTTGGAAGATGCCTCGAGGAAGACCCTATCCACCAAGGTCGGCTCCGATTGATAAGGATTAGGCACCTCAAGGGCCTATGGATGAACCCATCTCAAACAGTGAGTTCCGTATAGCCTTTTCCATGCTTGCCTAGGTGGTGACATCTCAGGCTAGGTAGGCTAATCTGCCACAAGATCCTACACCAGCTTCTAGGGTGAAGAATTTCACTCGGATGAATCCTCCGGTATTCCATGGGTCGAAGGCTAATGAGGATGCTCAAGAGTTCATTGATGAGCTCACCAAGATATTGAACATTATGGATGTCACTTCTGAGGAGAAGGCTAAATTGGCTGCTTATCAATTGAAAGATGTGGCTCAAGTGTGGTACATCCAATGGTTTATGGAGAAGGTTTGCGAAGGTGATGTCAATTAGGAAGAGTTCAAACTTGTGTTCCTGGATCGCTTCTTTCCACTTGAGCTTAGGGAGGCCAAGATGACTGAATTTATCAACCTCAAGCAAGGGGGTATGAGTGTGAGGGACTATGCCCTCAAATTCACAAAGATCACCAAGTATGCTCCATCACTTGTGGCTCACCCTCGTGCAAGGATGCACAAGTTTGTTTATGGTATCTCTGATTTGCTTGTAAAAGAATGTCGTACTGCCGTCCTCATACGGAATATGGATATTTCTAGACTCATGGTATATGTTGAATAGATCAAAGAGGAGAAACTCAAGGAGAGGAGGGCACACGATCATAAGAGGGCCTGTTTTGATGGCGGGTTTTCTGGTTTTCAAAGTGGTGGCGTTGGTCGCTTCCAGCAGGGGTAAGGTTCTAGTGCTTGTGTCGCTAATGAACGGGTACCTCCTCCTAGGACACCAGTTGGTGGTGGACAGGGGTATTCTCTGTGTGGCAAGTGTAGGAAGCCCCACATGGTTACTTGTTGGAGGGATTTGGGTGGTTGCTATGGGTGTGATGATAAAAACCACAAAGTTGCTGATTGTCCTAAGAATGCTCATAGAGGCCAAGGTCAGGCAGCTCAAGGCAGCCAAGGCCAACAAAGAGCTCCCCAAGGTGTTGCTCCAAGGAACAACCAGTTCTATGCACTACATGCCTATCAAGAGGTTGAGGAAGCTCTGGATGTCATGACTGGTATGTTAAAAGTCTTCGATTTTGATGCTTATGTTTTGCTTGACTCGGGTGCAAATTTGTCTTTTGTAACTCCTCTGTTGGCTGTTAAGTTTGGTTTGAGTCCCAAGATTTTAAAGGACCATTTTTCAATTTATACTCCCGTGGGTGAATCTGTTATTTCACATAGAGTCTATCATGGTTGTCCGGTTTCTGTGTTGCACAAAGTTTTCCCATGTGACCTTGTGGAACTTGAGATGTTCGATTTTGGCGTGATTCTTGGGATGGATTGGTTGCATGCATCATATGCCTCTATAGATTGTAGAACCCGGAAGGTCAAGTTCCAACCTCCTGGTGAGCTTGTTCTCGAATGGAAGGGTAGTGACTCCTCTATTAAAGGTCGATTTATTTCCTACCTCAAGGCCTGGAAATTGATTTCCAAGGGATGTATTTATTATATTGTGAGGTTCAAAGATATGGAGTTTAAAACACCTACCCTTGAGTCGGTTCCAGTGGTGAATGAGTTTTCGAATGTGTTTCCCAAAGATTTGCCCAGTATTCCTCCCGAAAGAGAAGTAGACTTTGTCATAGATCTTCACCTGGATACCCAACCTATCTCTTTTCCTCCTTATCGTGTGGCGCCGGCAGAGTTGAAAGAGTTAAAGGATCAATTAAAGGACTTGTTGGAGAAAGGTTTCATTAGGCCAAGTATATCATTGTGGGGTGCTCCAGAGTTATTTGTGAGAAAGAAGGATGGATCTCTTCGAATGTGTATTGATTATAGGCAACTAAATAAGGTGAGTGCTAACAATAAGTATTCATTGCCTAGGATTGATAACTTGTTCGACCATCTTCAAGGAGCTACTCATTTCTTAAATATTGATCTTTATTCCGGATATCATCAATTGAAGGTTAGGGAGTGTGACATTCCTAAGACGGCCTTTCAGACAAGGTATGGGCACTTTGAGTTTGTTGTGACTTCGTTCGACTTAACCAATGCTTCGGTCATGTTCATGGATCTGATGAATCGGGTGTTCCAGCCATTTCTTGATAGTTTTGTGGTGGTATTCATTGATGACATTCTCATTTACTCCCGAAGTGAGCAGGAGCACGGGGATCATTTGAGAATGGTTCTACAAACCTTGAGGGAGAAGAAGTTGTATGCCAAGTTTAGCAAATGTGAATTTTGGTTGGGTGAAGTGGCCTTCCTTAGTCATGTTGATGCTATCAAGGTGGATCTGAAGAAGACCAAGGCCATGACGAATTGGCCCAGACTGTTGACTCCTTCATATATTCGAAGCTTTCTGGGGTTGACTAGCTATTATAGAATGTTTGTTGAAGGGTTCTCATCTATTGCATCTCCATTGACTAAATTGACCCAAAAGAAGGTTAAGTTTGTGTGGTCAGATGAATGCGAACAGAGTTTCCAAACCTTGAAGGATCGGCTTATGTCGGCTCCCGTCTTGACTTTACCAAATGACTTGGAGGGATTTGTGGTGTATTGTGATGCCTCACGGATTGGGTTGGGTTGTGTACTTATGCATCATGGTAAGGTGATAGCGTATGCATCAAGGCAGTTGGGGGTGCATGAGTGTAATTACCCCACACATGATCTTGAGTTGGTGGCGATGGTCTTTTCCTTGAAGATCTGGAGGCACTATTTGTATGGGGTTTATGTTGACGTGTTCACCGATCACAAGAGATTGAAATATGTATTCGATCAAAGGGATCTCAACTTAAGGCAAAGGAGATAGTTGGAACTCCTAAAGGACTACGACATGAGTGTTCAATATCATCCCACTAAGGCTACTATTGTAGCCGATGCTCTCGGTAGGCTATCTATGGGTAGTGTGACGCATGTTGAAAGGGAAAGGAAAGAGTTAGAGACGGATGTTCACTGGCTGGCTAGTTTGGGTGTTAGGTTGACCGACTCGAATGATGGTGGTATCCATGTACAAAGCGAGGCAGAATCTTCCGTGGTGGTTGATGTAAAAGCTAAGCAAGATTCAGATCCATCGTTGCTTGAATTGAAGAAGTTGGTTGCCAGGAAGGAGATTGAGGTGTTCTCCCAAGAGGGAGATGGTGTGCTCCGGTAACAAGATCGGCTTTGTGTTCCGGATGTGGATGATCTTAGGAGGGTGATCATGAGTGATGCTCACAACTCTCATTATTCAATTCACCTGGGAGCTACTAAGATGTATCGAGATTTGAAAGAGGTGTATTGGTGGCATGGTATAAAGAAGGACATAGCTAAGTTCGTATCCAAATGTCCAAGTTGTCAACAAGTGAAGGTAGAGCACTAAAGGCCTAGTGGTTTGGCTCAAGATATTGAGATTCCCACATGGAAATGGGAAGTTGTGAACATGGACTTTGAGGTTGGCTTGCCTCAAACCCGAAGACAATTTGACTCTATCTGGGTCATTGTTGATCGGATGACTAAGTCGGCTCACTTCCTATCGATCAAGACTACCTATAGTACAGAGGATTACACAAGATTGTACATCCAAGAACTAGTGAGATTGCATGGTGTGTCTAGGTCCATCATATCGAATTGTGGCATCTAACTGACTTCCCACTTTTGGAGATCATTTCAGAAGGGACTTAGAACTAAGATTAAGTTGAGCACCGCAGTTCACCCTCAAACCGATGGGCAAGCTGAGAGGACTATTCAAACCTTGGAGGATATATTGAGAGTTTGTGTGTTGGAATTCAAGGGTAATTGGGATGATCACCTTCCACTCATTGAGTTTGCCTATAATAATAGCTTTCATGCTAGCATAGGTATGGCACCACTTGAGGCCTTGTATGGGAAAAGGTGTAGGTCACTGATGGTTTTCATGAGGTTGGTGTTATATGGGGTTCTTGATAGATTTCTTGTTTTTTGGTTATATATATTATTATGTTGCGTTTCTTGGGAGATTTTCTTGTTTTTTTGTTTATATATACTATTATATTTGTCTTAAACTATAGTGCTTTAGGGGGTGGTTTGAATTAGGAGAAACGGCATTGATTGGCCCAAATTTAGTGTTAGAGGTTATGGAAAAGGTGAAGTGATTAGAGAAAGGTTGAAGACAACACAAAGTCGCCTCGATTTCCCCATAGAGTGAGTCTCGACTTCCCTATAGAGTGAATCCTACTTATCCGCCCCTTAGTTCCTATATGTTATGCGCTATGTGAATCCGTGTAAATCCCTTTCCCCTCGATGTCCCCATAGCGTGAGTCCTACTTTCCCATCTCTTAGTATTATGTGTTTATTATTTGAATATGCTTCTGAACCGATGATGTGGATTTGGATACTTCAACGCTTGTTTGAAAACTCTCGGGTTTCCATTCGCCGTGTCACTTCTAAGCCCTAGTCTCGGATCTTGATAGAACTCTCTGGATTTTTCACAATCATACCAAGGAGGAGGAACAAGAGATTCAAGTTCATTCCCCAACCTTTTAAGCTTGGTAAAGTATACAAATGCAGAAGAGGTTCCCTGGTTCAATGTTGCAATTTCTTTGTGAAGATTGAAAATTCTTGCACCATTAACTTTGTCAAACCTTTTTTTCAACTCTCCCACCAAACAACCCCGGCATTAGATGCATAAACCACACCACTCAATAGATTGCTAGACACAAAATTCATTAGCCAAGATAACACAAAAGCATTAACCCTCTCTCATTGTGCCCAGAGTTCTTCCCTAAATTTCTCCTTCTCACATGTACCTTCCACAAAACCTAGCTTGTTTCTTCCTAACAAAGCTATTCGCATAGACCTAATCCACATAGAGTAATTCTTTGTTCCAATCAATTGAAGAGAAATTAGGTAAATACCACTTAAATCGGATGCACACAAATCGAGATGATGATTGATATCAACTACTTGTGTTGTCTGGGTTCCACTGCAAGGATTAGCTTGTGTTGTATGCATTCTATTATCAGAATTGTTTTGCCCACGGATTGACGCCATTGACAACTTCTTGAAGATTTGGAATTTGTGGAATCTTGACAAATCACGGAGAGATCCCAGGATTTAGATCTTTGATATAGTAATAAAATGATGGCTCTAATACCATGAACTTAATCAGTTCATCAAGAAGAAGAGAAAAAAATACAAAGAAAATTTTAAAAAAAGTAAAATGTATTCTCATATATTGTATCAAAGCATCTAAGTTTGATGTACAATTATATATATATATATATATATATATATATATATATATATATATATGACTTTCTACTAGTGTTAAGTTAGTTAGGATAATATCAACTTCTAACAAACTTAATTAGCTGATTAACAGCCTTCTTGCAGATTTAACCACTTTGCATAGATAATCATTTAGTCACATGACCTTTCTTAAACAATTACATCAAAAGCTGCTGATAGATATGAATACATATGTGAACGATGCAATTAAACCCAATAAAGTGGATGGTTGAACAAGATGTCAAGGTATAACGTAGATGAAAAAACAAATTGATTATATGGGGACCATATATTGACTCAAAAAGAATTTAAAAAAGAAAAGGTTTTAATACCATACTTCTAAATGTTCTTATAAGTCGATCAATTAAATTATTACTCTCTTCCGTTTAAAAAAAAAATCTACTTTCATTTTTAATACATTTGACATATTTTTAATTTAGAATCACAATATTAAAAAAGTTTCTTTGTTTTCTTAAACTCTGTGCCTAATCAAAATTAGGTCATTATTTTTTAAATAGAAGGTATTAAGGACAACTTTAAAACACTAAATTCAAGAAAAATATATATTCTCATTAGCTATATGTAAATCTAAGTTGGCGCTCATCATTCATCAATTTAAATTTGTATTTTTCTCCTTGAAATTTTGGTGTAGGTCATAGTATATATATTTGTGATGCTTCAAAAATTCTATACTGATCGACATGAAATACACATAAAACTAGACTTTAGACGAGATCTCAATTATTTTTTCTCCTTCCTATTAGGGATGGCTACGGGGCGGGACGGGGTGGGTTTAGAACTATACGGGACGAGGGGGGTTTAGAGCTATGTGGGTGCGGGGCGGGTTGAAGTAGCTATTTTTAAAACTAATGAGAGGCGGGGCGGGGCGGGTTGCGGGTTTAAAAAACTAAATAGGAATTCGAAGAAATAAAATTTTTGTAATTAGTAAAAATCAAAGATATAAACTTTTTATATTAAACATTGACTTTAATTTTATTTTATTTTTCTAAAATTTAAACTAGACATGTCTAGTAAATTGTTAGTTGTTAAAATGTTAATTAGAAACTTTTGATTAATGATTAAAATATAATTTGTTAAAATACCAACTAAAAATAGTTAATTAGTTGTTGAGACATTAATTAGCGAAAACAAACTTAATTCAATTAAAAAAATAAAAGAACTTTAAAATTTAAACGGGACAGGTTGAAAATTAAAAAAAAAACATCATGTGGAGTGGGGCAAGGCGGTTTAAAAAATTTACGGGTTGAGTTCAACCTGTTCCGCACCCGCCCGATTGCCATCCCTACTTCTTGCGGAAGTAAATGGAATTAGTTTAATAAAAATTAGCTGATGCTTTTCTTCCTAAAGAAGCAGCAAAACCTAACAAACAAATATGGAATTACTTTGTGTGCTCACATAAAGCCATCCTTTTTCCTCTAATCCCATTCTTGAATTTCTTTTCTTTTAATATCATCCTTACATATAAAACTAAGGCATGTTCCTGTTTCTGTTATTAACCAAGCTAAATTAGATTTTTAATCAACCAAACATGTCTTCAAGAGAAAACACTAATAATTTCCAGCGTTACTGGTGTTATCAATGTCATCTCATCGTCAGGGTGTCACCGGAAAATCCATCGGAGATCGTCTGTCCCCGTTGCTTCGGTCACTTCCTTTACGAAATCGATGAGGCAAACCCTAGACAAATGTTGGACTTCACTGCATTTGATCCTTCTCCAGAAGCTAGAATTCTTGAAGCTCTAACTCTCATGCTGGATCCCAATTTGTTCAGCGGCAATGTGGTCCCTATTTTCCGACGCTCGGATGGGACTGAAACGGTCGTGCCTTCTCTCCGGCCTACGCGTGGACATCAGAGGATACGAGACTCGTGGTTAAGGCCGAGAAGGAGATACTCATTCCTAAACAACGACGCGGATGATCAGTGGACACCGCAGAGCGGAATTCTAGCGCGTCCGCGTTCGTGGATTATCATCCGACCACCCGGAGGAGAAGAGTCGAACCGCGTACCTAGAGAAGATTATTACACAGGTCCAGGTCTTGAAAACCTAATAGAGGAGTTAACCCAAAATGATCGGCCGGGTCCAGAACCAGCCCCGGAGGCAGTCATTGATTCTATTCCAAGGGTGGTGATTGTGCCAGCACATTTAAGGGATGATTCAGAATGTCCGGTTTGTAAGGAAAAGTTTAAAGTAGGTGGAGAAGCAAGAGAGTTGCCATGTAAACATATATATCATTCTGATTGCATTGTACCTTGGCTGAGGCTTCATAATTCTTGCCCCGTTTGCCGGATGCCGTTGCCCGTTTCTTCAAATGAAGCTCAGATGGATAGTTCTGACGATTGTCTTGAAGAAGGAGGAAGGATGAATAGACGGCAACGATGCTTCAGACTTAGACAAATGGCAGCTTCTCTTTGGCCATTTCGATCGAGGTATCGTCCTATGCGTAACCACCATGGTGAGATCTAGCTCGTAATCCTAAAGAAAAGGTTGAGATAAATGAAAGCCAACATGATTCTCATAACAAAATTCTCATATTTGTACTACTATATGCATGGTATTCGAGGATTTCAAATCAAATTCAGACTACTAGTAGGACTCTAAAGAATGCAAAACAAAGAGGAAATGGAATACTTCCTCAATTTCAATAATTTAATTTTTTGATCTACTTATTTTCTGTTTTCTTTAATTAGTTGATTAGTATTTTGATAATTCAAAGAAAATATTATTGCGTGCGTACAGATGAACCATCCGTGCCCTCATGTAACATTCTTTAGCGGATAAAGCGTCGGGGAATTAAACAAATTACCTGAAGAAAAAGGGTATGTTACTGCAGCAGGCGAGGCGAAGGGAAGAACAAATTATAAGGAAAAACAAAGAAAAAGAGATCCAACAAGCTGAAACGGATCAATTATATCGCTCGTACAGCTTCTCTGTAATCTTGTAAATTATTAGGAATAAATCTCATTTTTATGAATCAAGCTTCAAATGACTCGCGTGAACAATTTATAATTAAGCAAGAGCGAGAATTTGTTCTATATACCCATAGTTATTTTGGTAAATTTTATCATTATTGAACTTCAATCTATCACATTATTTGTATGGCATAGTGTGATAGATCATATTCATTATTCACAAAAAAATATTCTTCCTATCATAATTTATATGGCATAATTTGAATATTGAGAGTCAAATTTCCTTATGTTGATAGTAAATTTCAACATATATACCTTCCTTAAATTATTTTGAAAAATATTTTATATATTTAAAAAAAACTATGTAAAAAAACCATAAGTTATAAGAATTAAACAATTACACAAAATATTTAGAGAGTATATATATAAATATGGTCAAAAAAAATTATTTAACTATCCAAATTTAAATTATATCATATAAATTGGGATGAAAAAAGAAGGCTTAACTCATAAACAGACACCTAAACTTGTCCTCACTTTTCACTTACACACCTAAACTAAGACAAGTTCCTAATAGGCACCTTAACTGCTAAGATTTGATCTCATTAAACACTTTTATCCTACTTGGCACTCTCCGCGGTCCTTTTTCATGTTAATTTTTTTTTTAATTTTTCAACCAAAAATAAATAGTTGCGCGGTCCAAAAAATATTTTTTACATAAAAGTGAGAACCTACTTTTATGGAAAAAAAATTTTTGGACCGCAACTATTTATTTTTGGCTGAAAAATTAAAAAAAAAAATACAATTAACATTAAAAAGGACCGCAGAGAGTGCCAACTAGGATAAAAGTGTTTAATTAGATCAAATCTTAGCAGTTGTGCCTATTAGGAACTTGTCTTAGTTTAGATGTCTAAGTGAAAAATAAGGACAAATTTAAATGTATGTTTAAGAGTTAAGCCAAAAAACAAGTATATAATTGTTACAAATGCCAAATGCAACCATTAAAATTAGAAGTAATTAAGGGGTCAAAGAGACGGTCAAAAAGACAATACTATATACCACCCGTTTGACTTACAGAAAACTCAAGTTCATCCCAACTCTACTGCAACCACAGGCAATTTCCAATTATTTGTTAAAATACCCCTTTGGGATTTAGTTGTCAAATTTTGATTGACATATTTATTAATAAAATAATTATTAGTATGATAAACTTATTATTTTATTTTTATTTATTGATAGGGTTTTAAACATATTTAATTATCATATTTTTAAAATATATTAATTCGATAATAATAAATTAAGAGTATAATAGAAAAAAATAGTTTTATTTTGATTTGTCAAAAATGTCAAATAAAAATAGAAATTAAATTAAATAGTTTTTGACAAATAAATTTGGACGAAAGAAATTTTATTTACCCTGAGGTTTATCCATATAAATTTTCCTACACACAACATACTTACATTATGTAACTTAATTTTAAAGTCCGACCTTCCGAAAATTATGTCCATAGGTAGACCAAATTATGATGTCTCCCTCAATTCTACAATATAATTCTGCATTACTATTAAACTTGGTATAGAAAATAAATCATAGCCTACCTTGTCAAATTGTTTCCCTAGCATCAATGCAACTCCACTTTCGCCTGCCGATGGAATTTCTAACGAAGAATTTGAGATAGGATTGGTTTCATGGGAAGTCTTCTTTCCCTCCCCTTTTGAGTTCTTCTCTCACTAATAAGACCTTTGGTTATATTTAGGAGATAGCACTCACCCAAGTCTAAAAAATAAGTAAAATTGGATTGAATGGCAGATCTCGTTGACTTCGAAATTTAGTGATGGTGGAAAGAAAAATGCATCAATAAAATTTATATTTTCTGGATTTCATAACAAAACTTTTAATAACCACGGAACAAATCATTACATGTTCATGAGAGCGAAAAATAGTATAAAATTTTTGGAAAGATGAGTACTTATAAAACCCCATCGGTTCACTTTGTGGGCAACAAAATGTGAGGTCTAATTTGTTACCTTCTAGTAATTAATTGATTATAACTCCTTGTAGAAAGGTCCAAATGACAAACAATTTGATGTTATCATGCGCTCAGCCTGTATCCTAAACTTGATCGACATTAAAATCATTGTTTGGTCCCAAGAGAATCTTTGGCCTGTCCAGTAGCTCCTTCAGCAAAAGAATCAACTCATTAAAAGATTATTGCAAGTGGCAACTCGACATCATCATCAATAAATGAATAATGATTTAAGGTACTCAAAGTAAAATATAACACAAACGATATAACTCAATAATGGAATCATAATTTTCAAACAAGCTCTGAAAGAAACGTAACTCCACTCTACTAAATCTGTAAAGCCTCTAATTGACTAATACTAAGATGTTATCGAGACAAGCTCATCGCTACCCAAAAAGAACTACTAATTAGAGAAAGAATGACTGAAATAAATAATTCCTCTAAATGCAAGTAGGTCTCTCCAAAGCTGGAAGCGAACTTATCTTCGATAAAAAAAATTTCCAGCATTCACAGCTTTTCTATAGCGATCCTAGTTCATTTTTAATATGCTAACACTGATAGCTCCATTGTCTAGTAGTTTATTTGGGTTTTATGCCAGTTATCATGTTTCAGAGCTCCTTGAGTTTGAACGATTGACTTTGGCCAAAACTCTAGGAAGGCGACCTCGAAATGTAATTCTGACGGTTCCATCAGCTTCAAAGTGAACAAATTAGGTTAGACGCATGGTTGACTTGAGTCCTGAGGTTTTCAATGCAAGTTTAAATCATTTTTAGCATTTTAGCCTTAAAAACTGGCTAGCAGTTGACTTTGATCAACTTTCTTGGAAATGTGCCCGAATGAAAATTCTAACAACGCGATTAGCTTCAAAATATCGAGTTTGGTCTAGAATGAACTTTTGTTCAAATCCTGAGGCTTTTGCACTCATTCTGAGCCCTTTGGTGGATTTAAGATTAAAATGATGCTTGGGCATGGGACTCACTTTTTGTCTAAACGACCTCCGATAGGAATTTTGACTACACCATTGAGTCTGAAATATCGTTTTCAACAGATTTCATATTTGGTTTATGTTCATAGGGTCCCGAATAAATCTCAAGCACCCATCTAAGACCTTAAAATGGGAATAATTTGTTGGTACATTGTATCTAGTGCACCCTCGCCCTATAAAACAACCAATCTCATGTTTTTCATATAATTTCAAAGTGGTATTTTCTTGAGCATTTAGAGCTCAAATTGAGTGATTCAAAAGAAAACTTTATGTATTTGAAACTTCATTGGAGGTAAGATTGATGTTTTAATAGCTGGCATGGCTTATTTTTGCACTCAAGTTTTGAAGGTTAATTTATTTAGCAATTTTAATCCAAATTTAAAGTCTAGTCTATGTGTTTTTTTCGAGAGAAGTGCATTGATAAACTCGAAAACTAATTTGGGACCTTCATTTGATGTGAAATTGCAATTTTATTGCTACCATATTCTATTTTCGGACTAGATTTTTTGGTGAACTTTGGAAGGTGATATCTTGAGCTATTTAGGTCCAATTTTAGTGATTCAAGAGTCCAAATTGCGGGGGTTTTTTGTGGGATCATTGTGGTGTGATTGTTTTTGTGTTGTTGAGGCCTCGTTTTGGTAATTTTTTGTTTTAAGCTGCTGACTTATGCCATTTTCAAATTAAATTTGTCGGTGAATTTTATGGGTTGATATCTTGAGCATTTTGGGTCCGTTTTCAGCGATTCTTGAGGCTAAAATTATGGAGTTTTCTATGAGAACGTCGGGGTGTGTTTGGTTTTGATTGTGGAGGCTTCATTTCATGTATTTTCTCGTAAATAGTTGTTTCCACAGTTAGTTTTTTTAGCTAAATTTGAATTTTTCATGTGTGTTGCTTTCGAGGTACTTTTGGGCCCCAAATTGTGTCCTATTTTGGGATATAAGCCCAGGGAGCCAATTGAGACCTATTGTAAGGGTCAATTCCTAAATTTCTAGTGCGGGTCTCACTCTTTACATTTTTTACTCTAAAATTTATCCGTCTCCATTTATTGTAACTTTAGTGCCAAAATGCTCATTTTGTCGTGATGATCGATAATTTGATAGCGTGGGAGAAAATGGAGGTGGTTCAAATGCGGATAGCTATCGTGGAGTAGATTTGGAGTGCACGTGGTTGGATTTCAGGTAGGCAGCGGTCTTTATTTTGACTAAGATCTTCTGGACGATGTTTAGTATACCTATTTTATGATAGTTGGGATTGAATTTACCTAGTATCCCTTTTCGTTCCATTCTTTCTTATTTTCTGTGATTGTCACTCGAGCTTTAGCGTAGGATAGACTTTTAAGGATCCTAGATTAAGCTTGTGGTTGAGTTATGCATTGATGTGGGGTGATTAGTTCTATTTATTGATCATTTGGGCGACCTTAGAAAAGGTTATGTCATGCTCCGGGAGGGTACCCTCGGCATGGCCGGCACCTAAAGACTATTGCTAGTCCCTAGGCGAACCACTTGTTCTCATGACAGCCACTCAACATCAACATAGCGAAAGTAAAGTAGTGAACTACCTCAATAAAATGCCAATGGCCAATATCAGTCTCAACATTATACTAAGTAAGTTAGAGTACTAGCCAGTTCATAAAGAAAACATCAACGTCAAACCTTGACTCATGTCTATGAAGCCTCTAACCTGACTCAACTGTCTAAGATAGTACCATGACAGGCCATGGTTACCTAGCTCAATAAATAAAGAAATCATCAAATAGAAGGGTCCTCCTGATAGCAAGGAGGCTCACCAATGTCGGAACTCGTAATCTCTGACCTTAATGGTGCATCTGTTGAAGTCCTCTAACTCCTGTATTTGCATCATGAAACGATGCAACGCCGAATGGCATCAGTACGTGGAATGTATTGGTATGTAAAATAGATAAATAACAATATAGGTACGACAACATAGGGAAAAATATCAACTCAACATCATACTCCATTAGAATGTCAAATGTCTATCTAAAGAAGGAGATAAGAGTAGACAAATGACCCATCAACATCTCATCAATGCCTCATCAATACATCAAACTCACCTCAAGGAACCTCAACTCAACTCAACTCAACTCAAGGAACATCAACATCAACTCAGCTCAGGGAAGATCGACGTCAACTCAACTCAAAGGACTCGACTCAAGACATCACATCAACATCAACATCGGAGTTCTATCAAAATGAAACCTAACTGGGAGTTTCTCTAACCGACAATCATCACTTATGAGCCAATGATGATACAACGAAGTGATGTCGTTGCCACATCCATCTAATACCCTGCCCGGGGTAAAGAACATCAACCTTAGTAGATCCACAAGAAAAACCTCAGTCCACATTTAGGACAAGAAAGGAGCCATCCGCATTGCGGTTCAATCCCCTCTTCCTACGCGGGCCACGTAGTTAATGGGTTCATGTGGGACTCACTCTTACCCATTTCGGTGTTCAAAAATCCTCCTAGAACTCGACATGCTCATAAAACATCAACCTCATCAGTCCCGTAGGGACATAATACCTCATCATTAGTCCCATGGGGACATAACATAATACCTCAACCTCAACACCAGTCCCGTAGGGACATAATATAATACCTCAACATCAGCATTACCTCACCTCATAAACATCAAGATCAACATCATGGACTCAAGACACTCTTTTAGAAATTTAACTTCTCATTTTAAGACCTCATGAAATATCATTCTCATCAATATCATCATCAAGACTCACATCAAATGTGAAACACAATCACAACATCATAACATCAAACTCATTACGGCTCTAGACTCATCTCTCAGTTTATTCTCATATCTTTCAATAAAATAATGATAGGGTTTTAAAAACACATTCATGAAAATGGATTATGACATATGATAAGTTTGTGATGATCATCAATTTATGTAAAAATATATGCATAAAGTAAAATTAAATAGACATACTCGAACTCTTCACATTAACCTCATTATATTTCAAGACACAATTCACTTTACTCAGAAGGGCACATGGGAGAACATTCCCATGATATAGGTTAGCCTTACATACTTGGAATGATTTGCTAACACAGTTCTTGCACAAATTTCTCTTGATCTCCTCAACCTCAACTCCCCTCAAGTCCTGACTTAGTGACTTCTAGGAAGAATGCTTTTGAATGGGGTTTTTGAAACCCTTTTCTTAGATTAGTCGTAGGGGAATGTTTAGGAATTATATGAATGGACTAGAATGCCCTCCATAATTTAAAAGGACTTTTCTCCGACCTGATATAACACAGTCCACGACGCGAACCTGTCGGGGATAGTGTATTTTCGAAAAACTCAACTTCCGTCGAAAAATCACATAAAAAAACATAAATGTGGCTCCGTGACGCGGTTCCATCGCGAAGTCACACTGTTTTTCGTTTTGGAACGAAAAATTATCTTTCGACTCGGTCACTCTAGAAATCAACCGAGACCCTTCTCTCACTCAATTTTTAGTGCTGATCACGAATAAACTCTCGGATTTTCAATCCGAGCATCGGAAGACGCATTTTACGCACACCTCTTTCCTAGGGGTATTTTGGTAATTTATCGGGCGTTACATTATCTCCCCCTTGGGATCATTCGTCCTCGAATGATGAGTAAAAATGGTACTTTAGCACGAATAGACTCAAGACTCACCTCGACACTCAGTAACTCACCTCCTCAACTCCTCATCGACCTCAATAACATCTACTCAGACATCACTAATTATACATATCAACTCATGGTAGGAACATCAATTTACATAAAAGTAAGAATTTTACTTCTAACACTTTCATTAACCTCGGTCACGAACAGGTGCGGGTATTTTGTTCTCATCTTTTCCTTGCTTCCCATGTGGCTTCCTCAACAAATTGGTTCCTCCACAAAATTTTATTTCTCAGTCTGCAAACCTGTCGATCCAGGATTTGGACTGGAATTTCCTCATAGGACAAACTGTCTCTGACTCCTGTGCTCTCCACAGGAATTACCAAGGCAGGATCCCCTAAACATTTCTTCAACATCGAAATATAGAACACCGAATGGATTCCATCTAACTCGAAAGGTAATTCTAGCTCATAAGCAACCTTTCCAATTCTTCGCAAAATATGATAAGGACCAATATAACAAGGACTTAATTTCCTTTTTTTTCCAAACCTCATGACACCCTTCATGGGTGATACCTTCAAGTAAACCCAATCACTCACCTAAAACTCTAGATCTCTTCTCCTTACACTTGTGTAAGATTTCTGATGGCTTTGGGCAATCTTCAATCTTTCTCGAATAATCTTCACCTTCTCCGTGGACTGGTGGACAAGGTCAGGCCCAATCAACTCAGCCTCTCCAACTTCAAACCACCCAATGGGTGATCTACATCTCCTCCCATACAAAGCCTCATAAGGGGCCATTTGAATGCTTGGAGTATAATAGGATCTCGATCCTGTTTCTCTTTTACCTCAGTTACTAGGGACGATGAAAGACCCACTCTGAACATTAAATCCTCCCTTACCATTCTCCTCAAGTTGGACTCCCAGTCGAGCTAACCTATGCACCTCCTTCACTAGCTCTTTCTTTTCTTCCTCAACATGAGTTGTGCTACCCATAGACAACCTGCTAAGAGCATCAGCAACAACATTAGCTTTACCTGGGTGGTACATGATGCTCATGTCATAAGCTTTGAGCGATTCCAGCCATCTCCTCTGTCGCAGGTTGAGCTCTTTCTGACTGAAGACATACTGCAAGCTCTTGTGATCCGTGAACACGTCCACATGCACTCCATACAAGTAGTGGCGCCAGATTTTAAGTGCGAACACGACTGTCGCCAACTCAAGATCATGGGTCGGATAGTTCCTCTCATGAACTTTAAGTTATCTGGAAACATAGGCTATCACCTTTCCTCTCTGCATTATCCCAACCCAACTCTTGATGCATCACAATATATTACAAAATCTTCCGTCCCGTTGGGCAAAGTCAAGACAGGTGCGGTGGTCAACCTAGTCTTTAACTCTTAGAAACTCTTCTCACATTCCTCAAACCACTGAAACTTGACCTTTTTCTAGGTCAGTTTGGTCAATGGCGTAGATAGGGAAGAAAATCCCTCCACAAATTTGCGGTAGTAGCCTGCCAACCCCAAGAAACTCCTTATGTTAGTTGGAGAGGTTGGTCTTGGCCAGCTTGCAACCGCCTCAATCTTCTGGCTATCTACTCGAATTCCATAACCCGAAACTACATGGCTTAGGAAAGCCACTGACTTAAGCCAAAACAACTTCGCATACAATTCATGGTCCTTGAGAGTTTGAAGGACAACTCTAAGATGTTTAGCATGCTCTTCCTCATTCCTCGAATATACCAAGACATCATTAATGAACACGATCACAAATATGTCAAGGTAGGGCCTGAGCACCCTATTCATCAAATCCATGAAAGCTGCCGGTGCGTTCGTCAACCTAAAGGGACATGACCAAGAACTCAAAGTGGCCATATCTTGTCTTGAAGGCTGTCTTTGGAACATCACATTCTCTCACCTTTAACTGGTGGTAACCCGATCTGAGTTTTATCTTTGAAAAGTATGAAACACCTGAAGTTGGTCAAACAAGTCATCAATCCTAGGAAGAGGATATTTATTCTTGACCGTGACCTTGTTCAGTTGCCTATAGTCTATGCACATTCTGAGAGACCTATCCTTCTTTCATATAAACAGAACGGGAGCACCCCAAGGAGAAACAGTGGGTCTAATAAAACCCTTCTCTAACAGATCCTTCAACTGTTCCTTCAACTCTTTCAACTCAGCGGGGGCCATCCTATATGGTGGAATCGAAATAGGCTGCGTGAGAGGAAGTACATCAATACCAAAGTCGATCTCCCTATCAGGAGGGACTCCATGTAAATCCTCAGGGAACACTTCAGGAAACACCTCAGGGAACTCATTTACAATCGGGACCGACTTAGGAGTAGGGGACTCAACATCATCAGATTTAACTCGTACAAGGTAATAAATACACCCCTCAGAGATTAACCTCCTCGCCCTCAGGTAGGAAATACATCTACCCTTGGGTGCGACGTAACCTCCCTTCCACTCTAGGATCGGCTCATGCGGAAATTGGAATTTAACAACTCGGGTCCTACAATCTATGGATGCATGACAAGCATAGAGCCAATCCATATCAAGAATCACATCAAAATCAACCATCTCCAACTCTACCAAATTGGCCAAAGTATCCCTATGATAGATGGACACTACACAGTCTCTATAGACCCTCTTAGCTAGGATAGACTCACCAGTAGGAGTCGAAACCGTATAAGGCTCAAGTAAACTCTCTGGAAGGACCTCAAACTGATTGGCCACATAGGGCGTCACAAAAGATAAAATGGCACCCCGGTCACGCAATGCATAACAATTATAAGAAAAGATTCGGAGCATACCCATAACAACATCTGGAGCAACCTCTTGATCCTGTCGATTACCCATCGTATACAGACGGTTCATCCCGCCTCCTGCATTTGCAGTAGTAGCTTCTAATGACTGCCCGCAAGGGGCACTGTAGAAGACTGAGCTCTATTCCTCTATCACTCCACCTCTTTGTAGGGCACTCGCCCTGGAAATGGCCAGGCTGTCCACATGAAAAGCAAGTATTGGTGCCCTCACGGTACACACCAAGATGCAGCCTGCCATATCTTTCACAAGGTGGCCTTCCTCTCGGACCTTGAGCAGCACTAGCTTGGGACTGAGGTCCCTGTGCTCTGAAAATCTGGTGACCATAGGATTTCTGATCATACCTGTTTTGCTGAATAGGTGTACTCGCCATCGGAGGTGCATGGCTAGAAGACTTCTTCTGAAAGGAAGTTCTATCACCCTTATTCTGCTTTTGTTGATTAGGCTCATGCCCTGCCAATTTGGCTTTCATACTCTGATGCTCTTCCCTATCCCTCTTTTTGTCCTCCTCAGTCTGCTGGGCATAGACCATAAGTCTAGAGATATCCATATCTAGAATCAACAATGCAGCCTTATACTCCCTCTTTACATGCCTGCCCAACCCAGACACAAACTTCCTCATCCTTGCCCTCATATCTAGGATCATCTCTGGAGCATATCTGAACAGCTGGATGAACTTCAGGCTGTACTCCTTGACAGTTAATCCCTCTTGTTTTAGATTCACGAACTCTTCGACCTTTGCCTCTCTCAACTCTTGGGGAAAGAAATGATCGAGAAAAGCACTCTCAAACTCTTCCCACTCAGTTGACTCAGCATTCTCACCTCTACCATCTTCCCACTGATTATACCAGACATTTGCAACATCCTTAAGCTGATACGAGACCAGCTCGACTCCCTTAACCTCACTCACGTGCATAGCCCTCAGGATCTTGCGCATCTCATCAATAAAGTTTTGCGGGTCCTCCTTAACCTTGGACCCCGTGTAGACTGGCGAGTTCATCCTCAGGAAATCTCTGAGCCTGGATGCAGCTGCAAGCTCTTGGGTGTTGGAGTTAGGGGCCTGGGGACCGCGACTGCTACTCTGAGAGGCCACCAACTAAGTGAGCATAGTAATAGCTCCCCTGAAGTTTGCTTCTGAAGTGGAGGCTAACTGAGCAGGAGGTGCCAGTGGAACCTCAGTAGCTCTGGCACGTCGACCCCGTCTCCTTGTCCCATGCTGGTTAGGAGCCTCTGGTAAGGGATTCTCAGTGTTAGGGACTGAGGCATCTCTTTGGGCAGCAGTGCGTTATGTCTGCAAAAGCGTAACACACGAATTAGAAAAAGGGGGTTTCATAGAGTCAAACTCTATCGCACGAACTCAGAACATCAAAGAAGTGTAATCATTTCTAATGTCTCATAGCTTCCTGTTTATGAAGTGTGGTGCACAACACACACATAAACAAGGCTCTACTAGACACGTCTTCATAGACTCCCTAGGACTCTTGACCTCTGTGCTCTGATACCAAGTTTGCCATGCCCCGGGAGGGTATCCTCAGCGTGGCCGGCACCCAGAGACTATTGCTAGTCCCTAAGCGAACCACTTGTTCTCAAGACAGCCACTCAACATCAACATAGCAGAAGTAAAATAGTGAACTACCTCAATAAAAGGCCAATGGCCAACATCAGTCTCAACATCATACTAAGTAAGTAAGAGTACTACTCAGTTCATAAAGAAAACATCAACGTCAAACCTTGACTCATGTCTATGAAGCCTCTAACCTGACTCAACTGTCTAAGATGGTACCATGACAGGTCATAGTTACCTAGCTTAATAAATAAAGAAAACATCAAATAGAAAGGTCTCCTTCGGATAGCAAGGAGGCTCACCAATATCGGAACTCGTAATCTCTGACCTCAACAGTGCATCTGCTGAAGTCCTCTAACTCATGTATTTGCATCATGAAACGATGCAGCGCCAAATGGCGTCAGTACGTGGAATGTACTGGTATGTAAAATAGCTGAATAACAATATAAGTATGACAACATAGGGAAAAACATCAACTCAACATCATATTCCATCAGAATGTCAAATATCTATCTAAAGAAGGAGATAAAAGTAGACAAATGACCCAAAAAGAAGGAGATAAAAGTAGACAAATGACCCATCAACATCCCATCAATACCTCATCAATACATCAGACTCACCTTAAGAAACCTCGACTCAACTCAACTCAACTCAGGGAACATCAACATCAACTCAGCTTAGGGAACATCGACATCAACTTAACTCAAAGGACTCAACTCAAGACATCACATCAACATCAACATCGGAGTTCTATCAAAATAAAACCTAACTGGGAGTTTCTCTAACCGACAACTATCACAAATAGCCAGTGATGATACAACAAAGTGATGTCATTGCCACATCCACCAACACCCTGCCCGGGGTAAAGGACATCAACCTCAGTGGATCCACAAGAAAAACCTCAGTCCTCATTTAGGATAAGAAAGGAGCCATCCGCATTGCGATTCAATCCCCTCTTCTGACGCGGGCCACATAGTTAATGGGTTCATGTGGAACTCACTCTTACCCATTTTAGTGCTCAATACTCCTCCCAGAACTCGACATGCTCATAAAACATCAACCTCATCAGTCCTGTAGGGACATAATACCTTATCATCAGTCCCATGGAGACATAACATAATATCTCAACCTCAACATCAGTCCTGTAGGGACTTAATATAATGCCTCAACAACAACATCATCCCGTAGGGACATAGTACCTCAACATCAGCATCACCTCACCTCATAAATATCAAGATCAACATCATGGACTCAAGACACTCTTTTAGAAATTTAACTTCTCATTTTAATAACTCATGAAACATCCTTCTCATCAACATCATTATCAAGACTCACATCAAATGTGAAACACAATCACAACATCATAACATCAAACTCATTACGGCTCTAGACTCATCTCTCAGTTTATTCTCATATCTTTTAATAAAATAATGATAGGGTTTCAAAAACACATTCATGAAAATGGATTATGGCATATGATAAGTTTGTGTAAAAATATATGCATAAAGTAAAATTAAATATACATACTCGAACTCTTTATATTAACCTCATTATATTTCAAGACACAATTCACTTTACTCAGAAGGGCACATAGGAGAACATTCCCATGCTTTAGGTTAGCCTTACATACCTGAAATGATTTGCTAACACAGTTCTTGCACAAACTTCTCTTGATACCTCAACTCCCCTCAAGCCTTGACTAGTGAGTTCTAGGAAGAATGCTTTTGAATGGATTTTTGAAACCTTTTTCTTAGAAACCGACCTTTATTAGTCGTAGGGGAATGTTTAGGAAATATATAAATGGACTAGAATGCCCTCCATAATTTAAAAGAACTTTTCCCCGACCTGAAATAACATAGTCAGCGACGCGGACCTGTCGCGGACAGTGTATTTTCGGAAAACTCAACTTCCATCGAAAAATCACATAAAAACATAAGTGTGGCTCCGCGACGCGGTTCCATCGCAAACTCACACTGTTTTTCATTTTGGAACAAAAATTATCTTTTGACTCGTTCGCTCTAAAAATCAATCGAGACCCTTCTCCCACTCAATTTTCAGTGCTGATCACGAATCTGCTCTCAGATTTTCAATTCGAGCATCGAAAGACGCATTTCACGCACACCTCTTCTCTAGGGGTATTTTGGTAATTTACCGGGCATTACAGGTTAAGCCTTAGTCGTTTGTTATAGAGCTCAAGTGCCCTTTTATATCTAGTTGTGGATTCTAACAAGCTTGATTGACAATAATGTTCCTTGGGTTGGTAGCCAAGACCTTAGAGGCCTGTCATGGCCTTAGATTTGACTTATTTACCCTCTATTTTGGATTCGAGACTTCGGTGTTGGGGTAAAGCTTATTGTTGAGTGTTTTACCTTGTGTTAGATTCTAAGATTCGAGAGGCTTGATGTGGCTATAGATTTGTTTGCCTGGCTCAATTTTGGACTTGGTACAAGCGATGATTATTAAGTCAGATTTCGCCTCTTTGCTTGTGTGGCTATATATATATATATATATTTACTTTATCATTTGTTTCAAATATTCATATATATAAACGCGTCATTTACAACCAAACTTGGAAAAGCTAAATTCCAAGAAATTCTATGCATAACGGAAATAGGGAAGTGTGTTAGATTATGAATTAGCACATTTCATATCCGAGGAATATATAAAATATTGATATATTTGAATTTTTTTTGGTCAATTATCGTATATTTTTGCAAGTGATATTTATTTTCCGCAGTTGTTATCTTCTATTTGTAATATTTTCACTAGAAGGTTTACATATGGTATTATATAGAAATCTTTGATCAACCCAATTATAATTTATTTGTGGTTAGCTTAGTCGATAAATTGTGGTTTATTTTATTATTGTCTCCCATAAGTAAAAATAATTCTATTTATTTTGATGTTAATATTTGAAAATATTTATTAAAAAGTTAATTTCTGATTCCAAAAAAAATAAATGAAAGCCATATTTATATATATAATAAAAAAAAAGAATCATGAAAGTCATATTTCTATATATATATATATATAATACTAACAATTACCTTAATGTTAAATTCTAAATTACACTAATAAAAAAAATTGATATTGAACTCTAAATATCATGCCGTAAATTGAACTCTTATTTTCCTTTTCAGGTTCTTTTTCCCTTTATTTTTTAGTTTTTTTTCTTTCTTTATATTTCTCATCATAGTCCATTTCTATTGACATTTTCTTTTGTTCTTCTTCTTTATTTTTAAACTCCTCATTTTTCTTTATTTTGTAATTTAATATTCTTCAAATTTGAATATTAAAATATTTCTTTTTAAATTTTATTTGGTTAAATAGTTTATCATATTTGATATTAAGAAAATATCCTATATAAAAATGAAAAACTAATAATTTTTAATATTTTGATGAATGCATTATCAAATTATTTCTTTCTTGATAGTCAAACATTGTTTTCTCTTTCAGTCACTAAGTTTGATACTTTCTTTAAATTAAATAAGAAAATATAGATACATCATTTTTAAGACTATTTTAATAATTAAGATACAAAATTTAGTAATGGTCATATATACGATGTAACTTAATACCAAAAGTATGTTTACGCAGTAATCCTTAAAGCATTTTTAGGAGCAAAAAATCAACTATTCAAATACATTTTATTTTAAATTAGTTCAAAATCTGTTAGTTGTGACATAAATCCCTCCCTACAATTTTCTTTGTAAAACATGTCCAGACTAGCTTATCATTTATTATTGTTTGCCAGAAGTTAACTATAGAAACTCATCATTTTAAGACAATTACAAAAATATCCTTATGGGTCCATAACAAAAGTAGTGATATGTATGGATTCTTCTAGATTTTTATTTTGACCATTAATTATACTACTATTAATTTTTTCCTTAAATAAAGTTAAAATTCATTTTAACACAATTACAAAAATATCATTATGGGCCCATGTTATTCCGAAAAAATGACTTGTATTTCAAAAATTCGATTTATCACTTAATTGATTTAAGTAAAGTAAATTTTCAAAATTTCAGGAGTCGCCACTTGATTTGTTTTAGGAAAAATCAAGAAAAAACCAAGTAAAATCATTTTAAAAGACTTAAACAGAAAAAAAAAAATTTAAAATCCAAAGATAAGGGTCAAAGTGCACATTTCCACTTCGAGAAGGTTTTACGCACTCAAAATAGCCGCTAACATACAGTTATCCGGCGATTAGGAAATTTTGACTAACTCTAAAAAAATTGAATTTTAAAGGTGACATTAAAAATCCTAAGTAAAATTATTCAAGGAAAAATCTAGGGTATTTAAAATCTAACCAGATACAATGAATTTAACAAAATAGCAAATAGGAGGGGCTTAAGTTACTACAATTTAAAACCTACTAAAGTGGCTAAGTTTTGAAGAGGAGAACATTCATAAATTATTTTAGGGGATTTTTCATAAATGGCAAACTTAAAAAACATAAAGTCCTAAAATAGCTAATGTTTATGTAATTACCTTTTCTAACTTTGGTCATAGCAAATCCAATGTATAAGACGGAATTTTCGGTAGTATATAAAATGAAAATGCCAAAAGTTTGTTCATTAAATAGGAGACTTTTCAGGTATTATATATGGAAAACGGTTCCATAAATAAAGGAAGTAAAATACCAAATATAATTCCTTTTCCTAATTGAACTTTTCTTCTAAAAATAAAAGATGGTATTTCCATTCTAAATAAAAAATAGATTTTCTTTTCTAGTGTGACTATTTTGTCCCCCCCCCCCCCCCCAAAAAAAAGATCCATCTAGTTTATTGCAGACAAATTTTCAAACGAAAAAAATTTCTTTTTTCTGTGTTTTAGGAAGAAAATTACTGGTGAGTTTTGTGTAGCATTGCATACGCCGCACAACTGTAGGAGTACCTTGAATCATAAAATCAACTTCCTATATGTAAAATACAAGCATGTAATTTGGGGCTTATAAATATGGGCACTGTGTATATAAATACAGAAAGTGTATAAATAAACACAAAACATACAGTTTTCTGTGACATATCATATGTATGAGTTCCAGCAAAGTATATACAATCTCTAAATTTGGCCAGTAATATATACAACAAGTTATGCATTTTGGCTTATGTATATGGGCTTAAATTAGATATGTACAAAAAGTGTATAATCATACATAATTTCTTATTTCTTGTAGTTAGGACATTGGCAAACAGTCCCTGTGTGTATACAGCTAGTGTCTATAAGATCTATTATATTTTATACAATTCTAGTAATTGTATAATTATAAAGAAATACACAAATCAATTTATACATGCATATCATTAAAGTGTATAAAATGTTCATGATCTTATACATGTGTGCGTACTTGTAAAAAGTTACATGGACCAGGTTTGTATAAGTTCTCCTTCATAATAATTTTGATAATATATAAAAGTGGGATAAATGATGCAAATCTGAAAAAAAAAATATACAATTGGAGGAAATATATATTATATTGAAATGATGGATTCCATAAATGTATATACATTACCCTTAGATTTTGAACTTGACCCTGCAATATTCTCAATTTCTTGAGTTAATCCGAGTGAAAAAGATGGCGATTCTTTCATTTTTTAACATGCCTAGTTCTTGAGTTAGATTTCAGTATGCAATGCCCGTCTATCTTTATATACAGACTGAAGAGCTCATCATACTAACTTAACTAATTAATCAACTGACTTAAACCTGAGAAGAAGTCTTTCAAAGATCTAACAGGCACATTTTAAGCAAGCTAGGAACTCCAACTCCATCCTTTAGTCTAAGCTAATACATAAACTTTTAAATTCTCCACCTCATATGATTGTCATCTTTCATGATGGTACAGTTGGGGCGCAACTGACTTTGGGAACCTTATCTTATCTTGGACCATTTGATACATACTAGATAAAAGTTCTGCTTATCACATAGACATCCACATTGAGAATTTTTCCACGTCTTATCGACGAGTCTATCATCAATTTACTCAGCAGCATTAAAATTGTTCAAATATCACTAATGAAAAAAAAAAGGAAATTTACCTTAGTTAACTTGATCTTAGATTGATTTGTTGAAATCATTGAGAGATTTCAGGGGTGATAATGGCGAAAATGGGGGAGCCGTTATGGTAAGGTGGAGGCAAATCGTGTGTACAATGGAGAGTTATTGAAGGAGGGAAAAATTTAGGTTTTATACAATGAGAGTTGTGGGGACCACAAGTTTTGTAGCAAAAAAAAATTACGAACATGCCATAAATGTAATAATATTAAAATGTAGTTAATATATGGTATTTATAGTTATATGCTTGCTTAAATATGTAATTTTTCTATTATTTTAAGGAAAATACTTCAACTATTTTAAAGAAAATTCATTAAGTCTAATTTCCTAAAAAGGGATTTTAACACTAAAATATTCAAAGATATTAAAATAAGTATTGACATAAATGGTTTCACCTTTGGAGAAATTAAATTAGATTAAAATTAAACTACAAACAAGGTTAGAGTTAGAACCAAACAATAACAAATACATACAATATACCAAATAAAAAGGGAAGAAATATAAATTGTTTGGGCTTGGCAGGCCCAAATACACCTGACCTAATACTGGAAATTACCTTGGGCCTGCCTGGCCCAAGTCTCTTGCTGCTGCTTCAGATTGGGCTTATGACCCTCTTTCTCTGTGGTATACATAAAGTGTATACTAGTGTATACAGGCATATACATCTCCTCTTTGGCCTTCGAAAACCTATAAAATTAGTTTCTTTAACTTTTATTTCAGCGTTCCAGACCTGCGAGGTATCATACTCCTCCAGAAATGACCCAAAATAATTTAAGAATGACGGGTTTGGGCCTTCATGGCCTTGCGAAATGCAAACGGGGGAGTAATGCCCCTTTTGGGGCTCCAAGAAAATTTCACATGTAACAAGAAAGTAAAACATATAATAACAACCCCAAACACAATAAGATTATGACGAAACCCACATATACACGACAAGGCAACTTAATGGGTTAAATAAAGCAAAGTACACATAGTCAACTCAAGGGCATACTTCCATTGATTCAACATGGGGGTAGGAGACAGAGAAGATAAGTCAAACACAATGCTAAATACAAGTGAGGATGGAATGTATATTGTAGCTCATCCAAGAGTGTTACTGGGAAGCAAAAATATGTTTGGAACTAGTAGCAGATTTAGGAAATACACGGCAACCTAGAACATATTTTGATCTAGTTAAATATGCAGTCAAGAGGAAACTTTAAACAAGGAAAATGCATTATGGGAACTGAAATGGAGTGAAAACAAGCCTAAAAAATTAAACAAACAAAAAGAGTTCATTACTGGATTAAGACAACCCACACACAGCCAACTATGCCCAAAGACAAAATGTTATAACAAAGGTGAATTTGGTTAAGTGAAAAGCACTAGCAGCAACAAGAAAAGAAGCTGAATTGAATAGAGATACTATGACATTTAAAGATCAAATAGTGGCTATATTTTGAAATCTGGCAGGGGTTTAACAGGAAAAACCAAGTTATAGGATAAAGATTTCATCTTGAATAAACAAAGGGACTTGGGAACACTGACATCGTATTAACAAAATAAACAGAATGAAATCAGATTTGGGAGACTCGACTGCACTGGAAACTTCCCTTTATAATTAAAGAGTCACAATGAGGATGAAAATAGGTGCAAATAAACATGGAAGATCCTGTTAATTCTGCGGCAAACTAATCGAACCCACTTCCATGCTTCAAAAGTTGTTACTTCTATTTCGAACATACACCATATATGAAGTTAAAGAAGCAACAAGAAAATTCAAGAATAGATGAAGGGCAGTAGGCATGCAACCATTTTTGAAACTGGAAACAGAAAGAGATCACGACAAGAAATCGAAAAGGTTTAAAAACGTGCAAACTCTCTGATGTAGATTCTAGAATAAGCAACTAACATACTGAATACAAATCCAAAACAAAATAGGACAACTAAGTTGGCAGGCTCCACGAGATATTGTACGGGCCGTATAGTGATTTATGACTTGTAGACGGGCATTCTTGCTTTGTTGCTCAAATTTTGTACTTTGCTTCTACGACACCCCACTATGGCCCGTGAAAGGTTCTACAGCTGGTAGGGGGTTTTGTCTGATGGAATATCTGAAAGTCTTCACTTTCTAATTCTCAGGGTATAAGACTAGGTCTACGGCTCGTAAAGTGTTCCACGACTCGTCTAAATGTTCTTAGACCAAACTTTAGAAATCCACCCTTCACTTGAATTATATACGAGATCTTTTTCACAAACCGTAGAATACTCTACGGCCCGTAAAGGGTCTCGTGGATCCTCAAAATCAACTTCTTCATATTTTGCCCAAACATTGTGCCAACCCTGAAATCTTGCAAAACAAAAACAAAAGCACATCAAACCTACTAACATCGCATTGAGAACATACAAAATTCTAAGTTTTAAGCATCAAACATGTTGTATTTTGATAGCAAATCAGTGTCCGCTACTACATTTGCCTTGCCCAGATGATAAATGATAGAAAAATCATAATCTGCTAGTAACTCAATCCATCGTCTCTACTTGGAATTTAAGTCCCTCTGACTCATGATGCACTATAAGCTACGATGATCTTTATATATATCACACTGAACACCATATAAGTAATGTCTCTAGATCTTGGGCACAAACGCTACCGCTGCCAACTCCAGATCATGAGTGGAATAGTTAAGCTTGTGAACTCTAAACTATCGGGATGCATAAGTAACAATTTGACCCCGCTGCATCAGAACACAATCTAAACCAACATGGGAAGCATCACAATATATTATAAATCCCTCACCCTCAATAGGAAGGGTCAAAATAGGAGTGGCGGTCAACAACTCCTTTAGTACACCTTGGTGAGTCAAACAAGACAATGGTATTACAACAACAAAACCCCCCTCAACAAACTGCCTGTAGTACCCAACTAAACTAACAAAACTCCTGACCTCGGTGATAGAAGTAGGCCTAGGCCAGCCATGAATAGCCTCGATCTTAGCTGGATCTACCATAATGCTATCTTTGGACACCACGTGCCCTAGAAATGTCATAGACTTAAGCTAGAACTCATATTTAGAAAATATAACCAGTGATATCCCGATGTTTCTATCACTATCTAGAGATGCTGAAACAAAGTAATAGTACCTATAATGGCCTCATCTGACGCCTCGACCTTTGACTGAGCTGAAGCTGCATAGAAATGGTCGTGTTGGCCTCCATCTCTAGAGTTTCCTATACCACCAGCTTTACTGCCTCTAACGGTACCTCTAAGACCCTGTTGGTCCTGCCAAGAACTCTGCTAATCATGTTTGTGCTTGTACTGGTTGCGTCTACGACCTTGATTGGCACGTTACCTCTAATAGTCAATGGGGGAGCTATCTGGTTCTCCATGAAGCTAAGTTTACTGCTCTGTGCAATCTCTGGACTAGTGACCTAATGCTCCATTGTTAAAAGAACCATGAGAGGCTCAATCTCCACTATCCCAACTATGTTAACCCAACTCAGATGCCCTAAACTCTGTTCGACAGAATAATATGACCCTACTTGTCCTGAAGCCATTGTATTGTTGTCCCTCTATCTGCTTCTAGGAGGATAAAAGAACCACCTTGGCTACAAGTGTCCGAGCCCGGATGGCTACTCTCAAAATCTTGTGAAGATGCTTATAAAAGACGACTAGACTGGCCCTACTAAAATCTTAATGGTGATCTATCAATCTATCCCCGGGAATCTAGATCCTGAGCCACTAAATTAACCTAGCCTCATAATGAGCATGCTTGTCACTGCCCTCTTAGGCCTCAAGAATAACTACTTAATAAAACGAACGTGATCCACAATGTCAAGATAATATTGACCCAAAGTCACAAGAGAGTGGGTCCCAATCCTCAGTTGAGGCCTCAATCCTCGTACAAAATAGCAAATCCGCTCCTCCTCGGTAGGTAGAATAGATGTGGCATACCTAGAGAGCTCTTGAAATCTTGCCTCATACTTGGACACTATGGTGGTGCCCTACTTTAGATGAGTGAATTGATCACGAAGCTTGTCTCTGAGGCTCCTAGGAACAAACCAGGTCATAAAATGCCTCTGAAAACTTATCCAAGTAACATATGATGCATTAGTTGGCCTACTATCTCTGTAAGTCTGCCACCACTGTTTGGCTAGCCTGTCTAACTAGTATGACATAAACTCTGCACTTCTAAGGTCTAAAAGCCTTAATATTTGTATCCTCTCCCGGAAGGCTGTCAGGAACTCATGTGCATCCTCTCGAATCTTCTTTTAAATCTCAATGGAGTCAGCCTAAGAAAATATTTGAGCACCTGCTAGTCCTAGAAAGGTATGGCTCTCTCTGGTCGTGCAACTGGAGCCTTTGGAGCTGCGTGCTCTACTAGGGCCTAAGCTATACTGAAGGAATCTAAACTGGTGTCGGGCCTTGATGAATACCCTCAAGTACTGCAAATAATTAACTAATAGTGGTTTGCACCTCAAGATTAATCACAAAAGCAGCTAAGGGCTATGAATGAGATGGTACCTCTAGCCGTGGGGGAGTTAGGATATCCTGTCGCTGCTTAACAGGGTCTAGGGGCTGCTCCCTATTAGGAACTGGCGGCACACCCCTAACTCTGCTTGGAGACCAACTTTTGCGTGACATATCTGTGAACAAGTGAAACAATCAAATTCCAGGAAACCAATAGACACGAATACACGAACAAAATTAACAATAAAAGAATATCTCGTAGCCTCCTGAAGATAAGTCACGGACGTTTGTGCACCCATCCACAGGACTCTATTAGATGGTAGCTCTGTACAAATAAGACCAATGCACCATGCCTTGATACCAACTTGTCACGACCCGACACTAAAAGTCATGATAACATCTATTATGTCTCGCCTATAGGCAAGCCACCCCTATAACCAAGGTACCTTGTCTAGAAAACTATGTATGCCTACCACTCCAATAACAAAGGTACCTTGTCTAGAAAATTATGTATGACTATAGCTAAACAACAAGACAAGTTAAAGATAAATTATATAGACCCTAAATAATACAAATACAAACACAAGAAAAAACTATATATATAGGCTAGTGTCTGGATACAAAGACAACCAACTAGACAGAAAGAGACTTCATAAGATCTCCAAAAGTCGCCTGATGCCCACCAAAAGTCTCCTAGAATGGCAATGATAGGTGGAAATCAGTGATGTTGGATCGTGCTCAGACCTACACCATGGACAGATGTAGAAAAGCATGAGGTGAGTACCAATATGAGGTACCCAGTAAGCATCTGTCATGCCCCAAAAGGGTACCCTAGGCGTAGCTGGCACCCAGAGGCTATTGCTAGTCCCCAAGCGAACCACTCAATCTCAGGACAATTATTCAACATCAGGCAAAGAAAAAATAATGGAATAAGGCAGTGAGCTACGTCATTCATTCTACATCAATAAAAAGGGCCAATGGCCAATAATTCAGTCTCAACATCAGGGACAAATAAAGATAAGTACTAACTTGACTCAAAGAGGGAAAAGACCTCAAAATCAAACCTCAACTCACATTTATGAAGTCTCTAACTCAACTCAACTAGACAGTCTAAGAAGGTACCATGACAGACCATGGCTACCCAACTCAATAAAATGAAATAACTGATAACGAAAAAGGCTCTTACGAAAAGCAAGGAGGGCTCACCAATAACTGAACTTAGAATCTCCGAACCTCAACGATATGTCTGCTAAAGTCCTCTACCTCCTGTATCCGCATCATAAAAAGATGTAGCGCTGAGTGGCGTCAGTACGTGGAATGTATAATATGTAAGATGGCTGAATATAACAATACAAATAGAATAGTATAGGGATAACATCAACTCAACATCGTACTCCGTCAAAATGTCAAATGTCTATCTAAAGCAAGAAAATGAGTAGACAAATGACCATCAACATCTCATCAATACATCAGACTTATCTCAAGGAAACTCAACTCAACTCGAAGGACTCGTGCCCGTTTAGGATAAGGATAAAGAGTATGTAATAAAACATCAACATCCATCAAGACTCATACCATCACATCAATATTGGAGTACTATAAATGTAGGACTTAATTGGGAGTTTCTCTATTCGACAACCATCACCTATGAGACGGTGATGATACAATGAATCCATGCCATTGCCACATCTATCCAGTACCCTGATCGGGGTAAAGGGCATCACCATCAACAGATCCACAAGAAATAACATCAACCCTTGGGGACAAGGACACATCCATATTGCGGTTTGATCCTCTCTTCTATGCGGGCCACGTAGTTAATGAGTTCGGGTAGGACTCACTTTCACCTATTTCGGTGCTCAATACTCTTCTCAGAACTCGACATGCTCATAAAACATCACCATCATCGGTCCCATAGGGACATAGTACATCAACATCAACATCATCATCAACATCAACTCATCTCATCAACATCAATATTAACATCATCTCATCAACATCAACGTTATGGACTCAAAACATTCTTTTAGAATTTAGTTTCAAGTTTTAAGAATCATGAACATCAGTCTCATCAACATCATCATCAAGACTCTAAAAAATTTGGACCACAATCACAACATCACAAATCATCATCGTCAAGACTCTAGAGTCATCTCCTAAGTTCATTCTTTTATTCTTGAGTAAAGTAAACATAAAATTTTGTAAAAATCATTCATGAAAACTACTTATGCAGTAAATCAAGTTTATGATGATCATCAATTTGAGAAAAACACATGATAAAGAAGAGTATCAATAGAATACTCAAGGATTTTCATATATAACTAATCATCTCTAATCATAGACTCAATTTACTAAAAGGGGGCACATGGAAGAGCAGTCCCATGCTTTAGGTAACCTTACATACCTGGGATGATTGCTAACAAAAATTTCCCGTAGAATCTCCTCTTGACTCTTCAACCTCAACTCTCCTCAAGCCCTAGCTCGGTGAATTTGCTAGGAAGAGGATTTTAGAATGGGTTTTGAACCCTTCCTTCAAAAATATGGCCTATATTAATCGTATATGGGTTTTAGAAGATGTTACAAATGGACTAGAATGCCCCTCGAAATCTTAAAAATTTTCCAGCTGTAAAATAACACAGTCTGCAACGCGGACTGTTCACAGCCAGTTTATCTTTGGCAAAAAGGTTTTGGAACAAGTTTTCTCAACCCCGTCGAAAAATTTAGAAAAACACAAGTACACCTGCGTTTATCCTAGTGATCCACAAACGACGAAAATCTCTCTTTTTCCTATCTCTATCCCGATAAGCTGAAACTAAAGCTCTTATTTTCTGTTGAGTAATAGTTCTAGTAAGCCTTGAATGAGCCCCTCGAAAGCTTGATGCAAATAAATAAATTTTTGTTCTACATCTCCGAGCTATATATCCCCATTTAATTCTTGGTCATTGAATAAATGAAACTTTGACGAATAACTAATTGATTGCCAGAGGCTTCATTTCAGTAATTTTTCTATCTTAAGCTACTATCCTATGCCACTTTTGGATTAGATATTTGGTGAATTTTGAGGGATGATACCTTGAGCATTTTGGATATATTTTCAAAGATTCTTGAGGCTAAATTATGGAGTTTTCTATGAGGAACATCGGGGTGCGCCTGGTTTTAGCTGTGGAGGATCCTATGAAGAGATTTTAAACTATTTATTTTGAAGCGTAAGGAATTGTAGGTTATCATGTTCTATCTAGAATTTCTGGTATTTTCTTGTAAATAGTTGTTGGCATAGTTTTTAAGCTAAATTTGAGTTTTTCATGTGTGTTTCTTTTGAAATACTTCTGGGCCTCGAATTGTATCCCATTTAGGAATATAAGCTCTGAGAGCTGACTACAACCTATTTTGGGGGTTAATTCTAGAATTTCTATCATAAGTCCTACTTTTCCCATTTTTTATCCCCAAAATTGGTTTGTCTCTATTTTTTTCTTTAAAAATTTAGTGTCAAACACTCATTTTATCATGTAGATCAATAATTTTATAGCGTGACAAAAATTGGAGGTATTTCGGACACAGATAGCTACCATGAAGTAAATTTGGAGTGCACGTAATCAACTTCCAAATAAGCAGCAACCTTCATTCTTCGACTAAGCTCTTCTTAATGATGTTTAGTATACATATATCATGATATCTGGATTGTATTTTCCTAGTATCCCTTTTCGTTCCATTCTTTCTTATTTCCTGTGATTATCGGCCGAGATTTAGCGCAGGATAGGCTTTTGGGGACCTTAGATTGAGCTTGTGGTTGAGTTATGCATCAATGTGGGGTGATTTATTTCTATTTAGGGATCATGTGGGTGACCTTAGAATAGGTTGAGGCTTAGTTGCTTATTATAAAGCCTAAGTGCCCTTTTATATCTAGTTGTGAATTTTAGTAGGCTTGATTGACGATGATGTGCCTTGAGTTTGTACCCTAGACCTTAAAGACCCGTCGCGGCCTTGGATTTGACTTTTTTACCCCGTATTTTGAATTGGAGACTTTGGACTTAGGGTAAAGTTAATTTTCAAGTGACTTACCTTGTGTTACATTCTGATATTCATGGGGCTTGATGTGGCTATAGATTTTTTTGGTTAGCTTAGTCTACAATTGGTACAGTGATGATCATTGAGACAAATTCCCCTCTTTGCTTGTGTTTAGCCGTATGGGACTCTTTAGTTGTAGCCTTAGTTGATGATTCATGATGTTTCCATAGGATCTCTATATATATATATATACATATATATATTGCTATCTATTATTGGTCCCAAGGCTTTGCTTTGGAATAGTTGGACCTCTAGGTTAGTATTCTCAACTTTCGCCCCTACATTGGTAGAGGTTTGCTTCATTAGTCTTTCTGTGACTTGTTCGAATACTGGAATGGCATACATTGTATTAGTTGTTCATTCACACTATTTTTGTTGTATCATCCTAGTCATGCATTGATTCATTATTATGCATGGAGAATGAGAATAGTGAAATGGCATTATGTACTACTAATATGGCCTTGATTTGGATTGGCTCTATGTGATAAAAATCTACTGGATTTTTAACTAGTTTTTATCAGAATTCGTACCACTTGGATCATGTATCTTTTTTATTTGATACTTTAAGGTGTTTAGGACATACTCCTTCTAACTTGAGACTATAGCAGGAATTTGGGATGGCCTTAAATGTTATGATTTGACTAGCCAGTGCGTAGACGTCCTCTTGCATTGTGGCTACAACTATTCTTCCAATATCACTAATAGAGATGATTATTATGATAAGACATGGTGTAGACATAGGCAGTTCATATGGGTGTCTCGATCCCTCATGGAGCTTCATGCCGATGAGATATTATATCGAGTGAAGGGAACTAGGGGATGTCGATTATAGTTCTTTTTGTTGTTTGTACAACTGGTGCTATGGGACATCGGTTGATTTTGTTTGTTTATACCTGTTCTGCCTGTGTGATTCTGTTGTAGTGATTTTATAGTCATTGTAGGCGTGACCTGTTCTTTTTGGGCTGAGCATATACCCTTTTAGGTTGGTTCAGACTAGTTCTTAGGTTGATGAATTTGCCTAGACTCTTTATGTTTCTTTCATTATTATTATCAATTCGACTTCGTAACCAATCTTTCATGCTAGCAGATAGTAGGCCTAATTCTCCCAGATACACTCCTCATCTTCTTCTTATCACTTGGTATACCTGATTTGGTGTTATTCTGGCCATATTTAATACTTATGCTATATACTTGCCTTATTTTCATAGTGTTTATATGTGTTTTATCTATGGAACTCAGTTATCTTATGTATGTTGAGTACCATTTATGTGGTACTCATATTACACTTCTATCCCCTGCAAATCATAGTATGAGTCCTCGTAGTTGATTTCCTTTCATGCAAAGCAAGTTGGGGATTTTAGAGATTCGAGTGAGCTCCTGATGTTTGGAGTTGTCGATTTCCATCTCACCGTATTTGGACTTATCCTTATTTTGTATTCAGAGATAGACTATACTATTATTTGTATTTAAAGTAGCCTTGTTCTCTCAATATGTATATTAGAAGCTCGAATACTGACTGATGTCAGGTCTTGAGGTTGGTTTCCCAGTATGTTATTTTTTTAAGTATTTTTATCTATCACTTTTATTGTGGTAGTTGTTACTTATTATGGTTGTCTCCCTCTAGCCCATTACATATGGTTCCGGGCTATGGGATAGACTTACCTACTGGCGGGTTGGGTAGGTGTCACCACGGCCTAAGGGATCAGGTCATGATAGATGCATCTCTTAAGGATTCCTAACACCTATATTTGCATCATGAAAAGGCTAAAAAGAAGCACACTAAAAAATACACCATGAAATAATCAATAAAATAAGTCGACTCAGAGTATGGCATTCAAGTGTGTATAATAAATCAATGTTTTACAAAATATGAATCAATAAGTGCAACTTAGTAAAATAATAATATTTACTCTTTGATGGGTTTCTCTAACTGACAACCATCACTTATGAGTAGTGATGATATAATGAACTTTTGTTGCCGTAACCATTTAATATCTTTTCAGAGTAAGCTATACAATGTCAACTCATGGATCCATGTAAAAAGTCCTATTTTGGGATGGTGAGGAATAGCCCGACTCAATGGAATGATCCTATCCTATGTTGGTAATGTAGCTTATAGGGTTTGAGTTATTTATTGTCTTACCTAAATGAATGCTCAATACTACTTCCAAAACTAATTCATTGTGTTTAATTCTTCAAGTGAGTAAATACTCAAAAATTATCTCGTCTAGGCTCATTGGACATTACTCAGAAAGGCTCAAATTCTTCTTAATTCTTCATGCTCTTTCATTTAATAAAAATGCCTTTAAGGCTACTTACATTTCATCAAAACTATTTTCTCAAAAACACCATTTATGCTCAATCATCATACTCATTGAAACTCGATAAAATATGCATAATATCAACATTATATATATATATATATATCACAATATCGCCGGCAAAGACCTCGGCATCACAACATCGTCGGCAAAGACCTCGGCATCACAGTATCGCCGGCAAAGACCTCGGCATCACAATATCGCCGGCAAAGACTTCGGCATCACAATATCTCGACCGGTAAAGACCTCGGTCCCAACATTTACCATCTCACTCATATCAATATCCAGAACCAATGCAATGTGCGTGACATAGAATGAATGCATATGAGATGAAATTTACAACAAATCCACTCATAATCACCAACCACAACCATATATTTCAACAATAAAATTTTTCATCACTTATCCACATGTTTAATTCATGTGTCACAATAACACACCAACTCACATTTATATTTAAGCACCTCATTAAAATATTTCACAAATCACATATAGGAGAAAGGATAGTTCGAGAATTCTACAAGAATTACAAAGTTTTAAAAATTCACTTGCCTTAATCAAATCTCGATCAATCAAACACTTGAGTCTTTCCCTTCCGAATAGAATCCGTAGCACCACGATCTAGTCAAATAAATTATCACAATAAGGTTTCAAAACTAACAAGACCCACATTACTATACATCTAACCTAGACAAAAAAAAAACTAGTTAATTTCATAGTTAACTCTCAAAATTTCAAACCTAGGATTAAAGTCTTATTTTCTCCAAATAACATAACTTTGACGATACTTATATTTTAAGAAGACAACACAATTTGATAATATGAAGATAAATTATTGATACGAGATCAACAACAACTATTGAGAAATTATTTTTTTATCACTAATAACTGTAAATACTAAATTATAGTATATGTAAATACAATGGACTAATTAACATGAAAAAAAAATGTTACGTGAATCTCATAGCTCCAGTAGGGGTGAGCCGCCCCCTTCTTTTTCATATTTGCCATCACTACAACTAATGTTTACTTTCATTAAATGTTGAGGACCTACATAATTGTTTATAACCAATAATTCCTTACACATTAATGTTCCAACATGTAAAAGTAATTTACTTTAATTGTTGTTGATCACCATCTGGAAGTAAATTAAACAATCACACTTCCTTGTTTCTGGAATCAACACGTTACAACCCCATCTATGCTTATCCCATTTTATAATTTCAATGCCAAAACGTGAAGTATAGGAATTGAAAAACATTTACATTAAATTCTCTGACACCTTACCACTCTGTACTCCCCATTCCAAAATACAATTAGAGACAATTAGTACTTAGAATTACCTGGACACGAGGTTCGCCTCTCTCGATGCCGCACCAATTTTTTTCTTTCTCGCTAACCCTTCTCTTTTCTTCTGTTCTTTATTTTACTTAATTTGATTTAGGTTTTAAAAGTGATAAATCTACTAATTTATTTTTAATATATAGGCTAAGTAGTACTTAAATAACTTAACTCTTTGGTCCATGAATTAATCTCATTGTCTAAATTTACCCATAAGTTAAGCATCCGTAGGGATCAAATAGTCAAAAAGACCCATTTAAAATTCACAAGAAGGATATTTCAAGGGAGCAAAAGGACTAATTTTTTTTAAATAATCTAACGGGTCATTACATCATCCACCACTAAAAATCATGTTCGTCCTCGAACATAAGATAAAAGAAAGTACCTGGAGCTTCGAAAAGATGAGGATATTTAGCACGCATGTCAGACTCTGTCTCCCAGGTCGCCTCTTTAACTGGGCGATTCTTCCATTGCACCTTCACGGAAGCAATTTCTTTGTTTCTAAGTTTTCGAACCTGTCTATCTAAAATAGCTATAGGCTCCTCCTAAAACGACAAGTCTGAACTCAATACCACCGAATCAAAGGAAAGTATATGAGACTCATCGGGCACATATTTTCGGAGCACGGAGACATGAAACACAGGATGCACGGATGACAAGCTAGGTGGCAAAGCTAGACTATACGCCACCTCTCCAACTCGCTCTAAAATCTCAAATGGACCAATAAATCGGGGGCTAAGCTTTCCCTTCTTACCGAACCGCATAACGCCCTTCATAGGTGACACTCTAAGCCAAACATGATCGCCCACCATAAACTCTAGGGCTCGAACCCTCCTATCTGCATAACTCTTCTGTCGACTCTGAGCGATCAACAACCTACCCTGAATCATACGGACCTGCTCCATAGCATCTCTAAGAAAGTCTGCATCTAATGAGTCCATCTCAGCAGAATCAAACCAACCAATCGGAGATCTACACCGTCTACCATACAAAGCCTCAAATGGAGCCATCTGAATACTGGAGTGGTAACTATTATTATAGGCAAACTCTGCTAAGGGAAAGTGTTGGTCCCAACGGGAACCAAAATCGGTCACACACGCTCGAAGCATGTCCTCCAACACCTGAATCGTCCGCTCAGACTGTCCATCTGTCTGAGGGTGAAAGGCTGAACTCATATCCAACTGAGTGCCTAGACCATGCTGCAAGACCCTCCAAAAATGTGAAGTGAAAAGTGAACCCTGATCCGAAATGATAGAAACAGGCACACTATGCAATCTAACTATCTGACTGATGTAAAGCTCAACCAACTTCTCTGCTGTATACTTAACCTTGACAGGAATGAAATGGGCAGACTTAGTCAATCGATCCACAACTACCCAGATAGAGTCATAACCACCCACAGTAGTGGGTAAACCCACCACAAAATCCGTGGTGATACGCTCCCACTTCCATGTATGAATGGGCATCCTCTGTAACTCACCTCCAGGCCTTTGGTGCTCATACTTAACCTGCTGACAAGTTAAACACCTGGACACAAAGTCTGTGATGTCCTTTTTCATGCCACACCACCAGTAATGCTGACTCAGGTCATGATACATCTTCGCTGCTCCTGGATGAATGGAATAACGAGCACAATGAGCCTCATCCATGATCACTCTAATCAAGTCACCCATCTTAGGCACACAAATTCGACCTCCAATCCTCAAGACACCATCAGGATCAAGTGTCGCTTCCTTAGCCTCTCCTTTAATCACCTTGTCTCTGATGAGACACAACTTTTCATCATCAAAGAACAACGAGCCTCAATGAAAGCAAGTACACCACCCTCATCAGAAAGTTGTAACCTGACTAGGCCATTAGCTATACGTTGAACATCCCTGGCCAAAGGTCGCTCCTCAACTCTAATGGCGGCTAGACTCCCCATGCTAGAAGTCTTTCTACTTAAGGCATCAACCACCACATTAGCTTTCCCCGGATGATATAAAATGGTCAAATCATAGTTTTTTAGCAACTCAATCCACCTACGCTGCCTCAAGTTCAGATCCTTTTGACTGAAAATATATTGAAGACTCCTATGATCAGTGAAGACCTCACAATGTACACTATATAAGTAATGACGCCACAACTTAAGCACAAAAACCACAGCCGCTAGCTCCAAGTCATGGGTAGGATAATTCTTCTCATGAACCTTCAACTGTCTAGAAGCATAGGCAATCACTTTCCCCTTTTGCATCAACACACCACCTAAACCAACTCCTGAAGCATCACAATACACCGTAAAGTCCACACC
This sequence comes from Solanum rostratum, assembly GCA_029948455.1. NCBI lineage: Eukaryota > Viridiplantae > Streptophyta > Magnoliopsida > Solanales > Solanaceae > Solanum > Solanum rostratum. The sequence goes on from CM057049.1 coordinate 26,620,515, forward strand.
TGTCTCTAGTAGTGTCAAAATGGGAGCTGAAGTCAACAAAGTCTTGAGCTTTTGGAAGCTCTCCTCACACTCATCGGACCAATGAAAGGCTACATTTTTCTGAGTTAATCTAGTTAATGGAGCTGCAATAGAAGAAAAGCCCTGAATAAATCGTCGATAATACCCAGCTAACCCCACAAACCTGCGAATCTCGGTAGCTGAAGTAGGCCGTGTCCAATCTCTAACTGCCTCAACCTTAGCCGGATCCACTCTAATCCCCTCTTTGGACACCACATGCTCTAAGAATACCACCGAATCAAGCCAGAACTCACACTTGGAGAATTTTGCAAATAACCTTTCCTCAATCAACCTCTGTAGCACTATTCTCAAGTGACGAACATGCTCAGCCTCAGTCTTGGAATATATCAAAATTTCATCAATGAATACTATCACAAAAGAATCTAAGTACGGACGAAACACCCTATTCATCAACTCCATGAATGCTACAGAGGCGTTAGTCAACCCGAAGGACATCACCAAAAATTCATAGTGGCCATAACGGGTTCGAAAAGCTGTCTTAGGAATATCTGATGCTCTAATCCTCAGCTGATAATAACCAGACCTCAAATCAATCTTAAAGAACAGAGCCGCTCCCTGAAGCTGATCAAACAAGTCATCAATACGGGGAAAAGGGTACTTGTTCTTGACAGTCACCTTGTTCAACTGTCTGTAATCAATACACATCCACATAGACCCATCCTTCTTTTTCACAAACAATATGGGGGCACCCCATGGTGACACACTAGGACGAATAAACCCTTTGCTTAGCAAATCTTGAAGTTTCTCCTTTAATTCTTTCAGTTCAGCTGGAGCCATTCTATATGGAGGGATGGATATGAGCTTAGTGCCTGGTTCTAGATCAATAGGGAAGTCAATATCCCTATCGGGAGGAACAACTGGAAGGTCAGTAGGAAACACATCGACAAACTCCTGAACCACAGGAATAGACTCCATAGAAGGTGGTTCAACACTGGTATCTCGAATGAAAGCTAGGTAAGACAGACACCCCCTATCAATCAATTTCTTGGCATGGATGTAGGAAATAACTTTGCTAGGATAAGAACCACTATCACCCTTCCACTCAATCTTTGGTACACCGGGCATGGCTAAGGTCACACTTTTTTCATAGCAATCAAGAATAGCATGATAAGGAGAAAGACAGTCCATCCCCAAGATAACATCAAAGTCCACCATCTCAAGAATAATCATATCTACCCAAGTATCATATCCAACCAGAGAAACAAGACAGGATCGATATACTCGATGCACCACTAAAGGCTCACCTACTGGTGTGGAAACATGCACGGGCACAGACATCCGATCACACAATAAATCAAACCCAGACAAAATGTACGTAGACACATAAGAGTAGGTAGATCCGGGATCAAATAACACAGATGTAGGCCGATGACAGACTGGAACAATACCTGTAATGACTGCGTCTGAAGCCTCAGCCTCGGGCCTCCCAGGGAAAGAATAACACTGAGCTCCTCTGCCACCCCCGGTCTGAGCAACACCTCGATCTCCACCACATGGAACCAAGGCACCACTATCTGAAGTCCTGCCACCTCTAGTAGTTTGACCCCTGCCTCGACCCCTGGTCGGTGGAGCTAAATCCCTAACTGGAGCTGCCGAATAAGTACGATGAGGTCCCGAATGAGTCTGAAAGGGACAGTATCGAATCAGGTGGCCTGGATCCCCAGAGCCAAAGCAAGACCTCGGTGTAGAAGACTTTTGCCCACCAAATGAACTGCTACGGCTACCGCGGGTGGAACTGTGGGACCCTCGAGACATCTGTCCACCCTCAGCTACTGGCATAGATGCATGCACAGGATCCTGACGCCTAAAAGATCCACCACCCCTATGCAAACCTCTACCTCCTGATGAAGTACCAGAAAACTGCCCTGTAGTACGAGCCCTCTTAGGGTCTCCAAACTCCTCCCGAACCAACAACTCTGCCTCCTTGGCGGTGCTCACAATAGACTGAAAGGAAGCCCCCTCATGAGCTGCCCTGAATACATAAGATCTAATGGAAAAATTCAAGCCCCTCACAAACCTGCGAACTCTCTCCACCTCATCTGGAATTATAGCTAAGGCATGTCGAGATAACTGACAGAAATGAGCCTCATACTCAGTAACAGTCATACCACCCTGCCTCAAATCCTCAAACCTCAATCGGCTCTCCTCTCGTGCACTCTAAGGAATGAAACGATCTTGAAAAGCACTGGAGAACACATTCCATTCCACGGGAGGGGATCCGACTGGTCTGGATCTCACATAAGTCCTCCACCACTCCCTGGTTGGCCCACGGAGCTGGAGTGCAACAAAACGGACACCACGCTGATCAACCAAACCCACTGCTTCTAGCATCTCATGGCACAAGGTCAGAAACTCATGGGCGTCCTTGCTCCTACCACCCTGAAATTGAGGTGGTTTCATCTTTTGAAATCTTTCGTAACTCAGCTGATCATCTACTGCCAAGACTGCCTCTGGAGTGATTTGTGGCCCGATAGCTGATACAGGAACCACTGGGGGCTGACCCACCCGATTATCATGAACTTGGTCGTGATGATGCCCTGAAGTCTGTTCTCCCACTCTCGTCTGAGAAACTCACTGCGTGCCTGTCGCACCACCCCCTGAGTGAAGTTCTCAAGCATGCCCAGCATCCTCAGTAGGGTGTCCTGAAGTAATGGTGCAGCTGTGGGTTCTGGAAGATCCTGATCCTCATCAACTTCTATCTGTGGCTCTGGAGAAGCCCCTCTATCCTGTCCTCTAACTGGTGCGGCCCCTCGAGTACGTCCTCTCACTGATGCCACTCCACGAGCACGGCCTCTAGCTCGGCCCCTTCCCCTACCTCTAATTGGGGTCTCAACCATGATCTCGGGAGCTGCCTCGCCTCTACCACCAGTAATCGTAGCTCTAGTCCTTGCCATCTGTCAAAAGAGCATGGGCACAACTCAATACTAACGAAGATAACCACGCACGATAAGAGAGAATAAATAAAAAAGAGATTCCTAACAGTCTCAATAGCCTCTTAAAGATAAGTACAGACGTCTCCGTACCGATCCTTGAGACTCTAATTAGACTTGGCTCGTACACACGTGAGACCTGTGAACCTAGGGCTCTGATACCAACTGTCACAACCCAAAAATGGACGTGATGGCACTTGCTCAAACCCACCAGAACAAGTCAGCCTAAACCCAACAAGAATATCGAAATGACGTGCGGAAGTATACAGTTTGGGCATGGATGTTCTTATTTGGACATCTTGTTTGGGCTACTGGATTTATGTTCTTAATTTCTTGGCGTGGATATTGGCAGGAATTGATTGAAACTTTAGCATGGGCTCACGAACGCACACCTTTGGCCAATTTGATTCGCTGGAGAGATAAACGAGTGTCCCTTTCTATTGTATATATATATATATATATATATATATATATATTTGGGACACTCGTGTTCCCTAAAAACTCATATTATACTCAAGCATGAAAATATTTTATCTTTAACTCAGAACAATACATAGTAAAAGCAAAGAACATCAATTCAAGTAGGGTTCATATGAATATAAACATGAACAATAAGTTCAACCACTCAAATACAAAAATAATTATAATCTCAATACATATAATTATAGAATTTAACAAAGAGAGAATTAACTCATGTGAGACTTAAAGAAACTAGGGCTAAACTTAACTTGAGCTATTTAAAGTTGAACTTTTAGATGTCGAACATGTGGATGAACTCAATCCAATGCTATGAACAACCTTACATATCTGAAAAGTAATTATCCAAGTACACTACAAACAAGATGCTTAATTGTAGTGGGTTTTTTTAAGTCATTTGTGATGGTTTCTGACCGCGACAAAAATTGTGGTGATTTCTAAATGTACCACAATTAGCGTTGCCATGAGCATAATTGTAGTGTTTTTAATAAAACCTCCACGAAGATCGCCACAAATTAAATTTTTTAAATTTTTAAGTGGATAGGTGGGGGGTTAAAGTTAATGAACAGCCGTTTAGAATATCTACAAAATGATATCAATATTTTTTTAAAAAAAAATTGGAATTTATGGATCTCCATAATATGATGTCGATGTTTCAAAAAAAGAAATATTATGGGATTTTATAAAGCCCCACTATATAGTTACAAAATAATATATTGTTGTAATCTATAATCTCCTCCCCTGCCCCCTCCATAAGACAAATATGTAAGGATTCACGATTGCTACAATATGGCATTAATGTTTTTTGAAAAAATAATAGTGGCAGTTTATTTCCGCCACAATATTGTATTGTTAAAAATTATTTTTTTTATTAATTTGATTATAGGATTAAATAAATTAAGAAAAAATTAGTGGCAGTTTATATCTGCCAATAATTATAATATTCTTACCGGTAAAAAATTCTTTCAATTTAATTATAGGATTAAATAGATGAAAGTATGTATCAAATTCATAAAAAATATTTATGGTCACAAACATTATGAATTACAATGAAGTGTTGCATCAGATCAGTAGGCTGACTGCATCACCAATAAAGGCAGAAGAGAAAGGATGAGAATCATAGTTTAGATATTCTTGAAACAAGATAGTCAAACTATCGAAGGAACTCCAGAGAGAAGGGGAGATGGAGATTTAAGCTTATATGCTAATCGACATTCCTTTCTTTTTTTTTTAATCCATTGAGTTTTGGTTCAAGATCAATCAAAATATATATTATAAGTTATGTTGATAATAAAGTAGTATGATAGACAAGTACACATCAATTGTAACAGTAGCCATACCTGTCAATTTATGTTATAAGTAAAGGTATTTGTGGAGATGCTTTAACAATCATTAGTTTTGTCACTGTCAAATCACTTTGCATCCTACTTGATTTACATTATGCCTTGATTAACACTTCATATGAACACACTAGTTAGGATAACCCAACAAAGCCGTCTAAACAAGTTTGGAGGCCTAAAGCCAAATTTCACAGAGAGGTTTTTCCATTCTTTTAGGTTGTCATTTATAAATTGAATTATTTACAAAATACTCAATGTAATTCTACAAGCGGAGCCTTGAGAAGACAGGATGCACACAAACTTTGTGAAGTAAGAGTACAAATAATGAAAATGTTTAATGAAAAAAATATAATATAAAGTTAAGATAATCAAACTTGACTGAGAACTTTAAAAAAATTATGTAATAATATTGAAATAGTTGTACAGAATTTGATAAATCGATATAATGATGTTAGAATAGTATTGATTTGTCCCAATGCTTGAAATTTAAAGAATCCTCCAAAAGATAAATCTGATCTTTTATAAACACACAATAATATCATTTGCATACTACAAAAGCTTTATCATTAAACTTTAGATGTGCAATAATGAGTAATTAAAAATAGAAAGAGGAACAGAAAAATAAATGCATGTAAGAGTAATAGCTTAGGTTCATAATAATCGTCATGATATAGATGAATCAACAAAATAAGTAGCCACGTACCAAGAGGCAAGAAAAGTTATGATTAAGTAAACATTATTTTATGTCTTAATTATTACAATGACTTCCATATTAAATAAAGTAAATAGTCATTATTATGTTTTCTATCCAAAAAAATCTTTTCAAATTTATCTATAAGTGATATATAAACCCCTTGTTGGAAGAGTACTTGAGGCATTTTGTGACTGCAAGTCAAAGGAATTGGGTGAGTTTACTAGATACAACACAATTTTGCTATAACTTGGACAAATCTTCAGCAACAGAGATGAGTCCATTCGAGATTGTCCTAGGCAGACAGCCTATGACTCCACTAGATGTTTCCAAAACCAAGAGTAAAGGGAAGTATCCAGTAGCTTACAGGGTTGCAAGGGATAGACTTGAAATGATTTCTGAGACACAAGACGATCTGCGCAAGGCTCTGCGGCTCATGAAGAAGTATTCTAACCAGAACAAGCGCCCATTGGAGTTCAATGTGGGTGACCAAGTATTGTTGAAACTCACTCCACAAATCTGGAAGCAGATTACGAGCAAGACATGGAATAGGGGACTGATCCCTAAGTATGATGGCCCGTTTGAAGTCATGCAGAATGTGGGGGGAAGTTGCTTACAAGTTTAAGCTACCAGAAAGGTTGAGAATTCACCCAACCTTCTATGTTAGCTTTTTAAAATATTATTTTGCAAATGAAGATCCGGAGAGGAACAGGAACAGAAACAGGAACAGGAACAAGAAATACTGAAATTGAAGAAATCCTGGATCACAAGGTTGTGGGAAAAGCAAAAAGAACACTAAAAAAGATTTTTTGGTGCATTGGAAGGGCAAGTCGGCTGCAATGCTGTTTGGGAGAAGGCAAAGGACCTGTTGCAGTTTGATGACCAAATCAATGACTATCTCAAAACAGTCTCGATGATGGAATCAAGTTCAGGAGGTGGGGGTGGTCTGTTAGACCACCAGTCTAACTAAGGGACATGGCACAGGCATGACAAGGAATTCTACATTGGCCTTGACATGTATGTGGGTAAGCAATGTAGTGTGGTTGTACGACTAAGTGTTAGTAGTGCGGAAAGGTGTTCAAGCCACTTGAGTGTTGGCAAGTAAGCTTGGATACAATGACCATGGATGCTAGAGTGATGGCTAAGTAGACTTGGACACAAGGCAGGCAAGACACAAAGGCAAGGCAATGGCATCGGTAAGGCAAGGCGGCGTGTTGCTTGATAAGACTAAGGTTCAGCAGTGTGTTGGCTTGACAAGGCCAGGTTGTGGGACTTGAGGATGACAAGGCAATGTTGATTATGAGTGGGCAAAGTGCTGGAAAAGAGTCAGAAATAAAACTAAGTGTTGGAAGACAACATAAAATATTTTAAGTGTTGGGAGAATGTAAATTCACTAAAGGCATGAAGGCATATGCGTGGAACATGTATGGCTTGGTTCAAATTTGAATTTAAACATGGTTGTTAGAATATAGTTGTTGTAAGCTTAGTGGAATTCTAATGTGGCATGCCATGTGCTAGGCACATGTGCAGATTGTAACTACCTTATCTTTTTATAACTACCCTATGCAGATTTATTTAAAGGGGGCTGAAAAACGTCTAAGGCATCAAGAGTGTGTTCAATGCCTTAGAAAATTTAGTGAGGCCTTTTCCTTGTTGTTGAGATATCAATAAAAAGGTTGGAAAGCATTCCTGTAAATTTAGCTAAGTGTTCATTATGTTTTGCTACCTAAAATATAAACCGTCTAAGTACTTAGATAGTGTAGTGTTGTGTGTTGTGGTTGAAGTTTGTAAGTATTGTAGACTGCCAACAAGAGGTGACGAGAAAAAATCACCCATGTATCAATTGGTATCAGAGCATGGTTGTACGAAAATGGTGACAAATGCATAACTACGTGAACATGTGAGAAGAGTTGTGGCATAACAGATGCGCGTTAGGATGACCCAAATCTGGTTGATGTGTTGACTTAGATTATAGGAATCAAGATCAAATTTGAGAAGTTTTAGTCTGAACTAGGCCTGTATCGTGCTGATATAGACGATCACATGGCCGAAATGGTGAATTTCTGTGAGGGCATGGTGCTGCAATTGGAGGGATTGACGAAGAAGAATGTAGAAATTCATTATGAAATTGCGATGTTACGCCTTATTGATGTTGCATCTGGGCCAAGTCATGGGGAACACTCTAAAGTTAAAATCACAGAACCGAAGCCTTTTGGTGGTGCTAGAAGTTCCAAGGAACTTGGAAATTTTCTTTGGGACATGGAGCAGTACTTTACTACTACAAGGGTGCATGAGAATGACAAGTTGAACATCACCACGATGTACTTGGCTGGTGATGCAAAATTGTGGTGGAGGATTCAGAATGTAGATGATGAAAGTGCTAATAGACTCAAAATTGATACTTGGGACAAGTCGAAGAAGGAAATGAGGGACCAGTTCCTTCCTAGCAATGCCTTATGGATTGCTAGGGATTGATTGAAAATTCTAAGGCAAAGTGGGACAATTTGTGAGTATATCAAGGAATTTTCTTCTTTGAAGTTGGACATCTAGAATATGTTAGATGAGGATTTGTTTGATAATTTTTTGGAGCCCCATATTAAGTATGAAGAAGGTATCAACAACAACTGGTTTTATTACGGGACAACTCATGATGTTCATATCGATCTCTTATAATTGGGTCCACAAATCTAAGAAATGGTGAGATTCAGGCATGCAAGGCTAGCCCAAAACGAATTGAGAAGGCAGTATGTTAAAGATCTACCCACTGCAATTGCTGGGGTAGATTCCTTAGTCGATTTCCGCTCACTACAACCTACTTTTGATGATCCTCTACTTCAAAGACTAAGAAAAAGTTTAAGAAGAAAAAGGAATGGAAAAAGGAAAACCGAAAGGAAACTGCTGACAAGGGCAAGGCGCCGATGAAGGATGGGAATAACAACAAGAACAAGAGCAAAGATAAGGGTTGTTGGACTTGTGGTGGTCTGCATTTGGCCAAGAATTGCCCAAATCATGAGAGGGTGAATGTTATGCTTGTTGGGAATGTGAATTCGGGTGATGGTGATGGAGAAGTGGTTTCTGCACTTGCAAATCCCTTAGGACTGTCGCTAAACCAGATTAATTTGATCAATGTGTTTGGGGAGACGTCCAAGGCTGGGAATCCTCATGCTACACGAATTCACATAGAAATGAAGGTCGATGGGAAGCGGATAGTGGTAATGGTTGACACCAGAGCCACTCACACATTTGTGGATGTCAAAGTTGCTGCAAGGATAGAACTGAAGTTGAAGAAAAGTCCATCCTACGTCTAGAGGGTTAGTTCTAAGTCGCAGGCTGTTGCAGGCATGACCTATGATGTAACTATGTTGACTGGTTGCTTGACAGGAGAACATAATCAGATGGTTATGTCCCTTGGAGACTCCTTATGGTGCTCCTGTTTTGTTCCAAAAGAAATAGGATGGATCGTTAAGGATGTGTATGTACTATAGGGCATTGAACAAGGTACTGTGAAGAACAAATATTCAGTTCCTTTGGTGCAAAAACTGATAGATAAGTTGAGCAAGGCATGCTGGTTCAAAAAGATGGACTTAAGGTCAGGTTATTGGCAGGTTAGGATAGCATAGAGTGATGAGCTTCAGACAACTTGTGTCACTAGATATGGCTCATATGAATTTCTTGTAATGCCATTCAGCTTAACATATGATCCGACTACTTTCTGAATTTAATGAATGACGTGTTGTTTGAATATCTTGATGACTTTGTGGTTGCTTACTTAGACGACATTGTTATTTATAGTCAGACATTAGATGAGCATGTACAACATCTAAGTATGGTTTTGACTAAGTTGAGAGAATTCACACTATATGTTAAAATGGAGAAGTGTGAGTTGGCTAAAAAATTAATAAAGTTTCTTGTGCATTTGGTTAGCAAAAAACAGGTTCAGATGGATCCTAAGATAGTGCAACCCATAGTTGAGTGGCAAGCACCTTCAAGTGTGAAGAATTTGAGGTCATTCCTTGGGCTGGCCAACCAATATCAGAAGTTTATTGCTGATTACTCTAAGAGGGCAGCGACATTGACAGAATTGTTAAAGAAAGATGTCAAGTGGGTATGGTCAGTTCATTTTAAAGAAGTTTTTCAAAACTTGAAGGAAGCTATTGCATCGGAATCGGTACTAAGGCTACCGGATTTTGAGTTGCCTTTTTGAGGTACATACTGATGTGTTGGATAAGGATATTAGGGCGTGTTAGTGCAGGAATGCCATCTTGTGGCCTTTGAAAGCAGGAAATTGAATGATGCTAAGCGGAGGTACTCCACTCATGAGAAAGAGATAGTTGTTGTGGTACATTGCTTGCAGACTTGGCGTGTATATTTGTTGGGAACTCGCTTTGTGGTGCGGACCGATAATGTGACTAACACATTAAAACTCAGAAAAAGTTAAGTCCAAAGCACGCTCGCCGGCAAGAATTTTTGGCAGAGTATGACTTCATGTGGGAGCACAAGCCAGGAAGACATAGTGAAGTTGCTGACGTACTAAGCAGAAAAGAGGTATTTGTTGCAGTGTATTCTATTTCCAAACTTTAGACTGACATTCTTAACAAGATCAGTTATGTGCATTGAATGATCTACTCTATGTTAAATGGATGGGTCAAGTTCAAGATGGAAAGCTGAGACGGTACTGGATCGAGGACCATCTGCTCCATTTTGGGGTTGGGGGGGGGGGGGGAGAATCCTGGTGCCAAATGGTGGTGGACTGCGTAAAGATTTGATGAAAGAGGCGCATGATACTACTTGGGCTGGTCATCCAGGCTATATATATATACACACACATAAAAGTAAAAAGTTTACCAAAAAAAATAGTGCATTCTTTTTTTATTAAATTTGATAAATACCAAACTGATTGAAGGAAATACCCAAAAATACCGACTTTTATCAAAATTACTAATAATACCAACTTTTCTGTGAACTTTGATACACACGCAGTGAACAACGATACCTAGAAAAATTCGGATGATACCTAAAAATAATTGTCAAATATGGAAACAGTTACGTTAATTAAGGAATTGTAACAGATCCTGTGATCTGATTCCTTAATTGACGCCGATTGCACTTTTGGATAATAAGCAATCCCAAAAAATTTTCAAACAAAAACACTGAACCAGATTCATTATTTTTTAAAAAAAAAAATTCGAACACAAAAAAAACGCATTTCTGCCATTGTTGAGAAACTTTTCAACCGAAATGAATATTTTGATTTTGATTCGTCATTTGGGAAGATGGGAATCTGATGTGATATACACTGGATACAAAAGTGATTGCGTCATAGTTGGCGATAAAATTTCTTATAGTAATCTGCGTTCGGCCATTGTTGCGGAGTTGGGTATTGATGAGCAGAGGAAGGAAATTGATTCAATACGTTGTTGATGGCAATTCATCACCAATAACGATTCGCAATGACATGGGTATGAAACTTTATGTCGAAATCAAGTATCGCTATTATGTTTCCAGTGAGATATTTCCTGCACTTTGTGATACCTGCAAGTTTTCTCTATCATACCATGTTTAATTGATACCTGCAGGTTGGTATCAGTCCATGTCTCATACATACACATGTCCCACTCACACCATGTATCACACTCATTGGTATCAGACAATGTCACACATTAGTTGTAGCGATACCTGCTTTTTTTATGGCACTTTAATACTTGCAAAGATATGTTAAGTATCACTATTATGTTTCCAGTCTAATAATTCCTGCACTTTGTGATACCTGCAAGTTTTCTCTATTACATCATGCTTAATTGATACTTGCAGGTTGGTATCAGTCCATATCACACACACACATGTCTCCCTCACACCATGTCTCACACTCATTGGTATCAGACAATGTAACACATTAGTTGTAGTGATACCTGCATTTTATCTGGCACTTTAATACTTGCAAAGATATGTTAAGTATCACTATTATGTTTCCAATCTAATGATTCCTGCACTTTGTGATACCTGCAAGTTTTCTCTATCATACCATGTTTAATTTATACCTGCAGGTTGGTACAGTCCATGTCACACGTGAAAATTGATGGAAGGGTGACAAATAAGTCTTCAAATTAATATTGGTGACAAGTTTGACCAAGACCGGTCAAACTTGTCATTATTTAAATTAATAATGTGATTAAGTTAATGATGGGTGTAAGTGTAAGGTTTTAAAACTTTTGGAACCCATATGTAAAAAAAAAAAATATTTATTTTTAAAAAAAAAATGAAAATTAAAAAAAAAATTTAAAATTTTTTTTAAAAAAAACGAAATTCCCAGCGGTGGTTTTCGCATGTTCCGCGACCAGTCCGCGTCGCGGACTGGTCGCGTAATAGCGTAGAAATGTGAAGCAGTTTTTATTTTGCTAAGTGTCGGTCCGCGATCGATCCGCGTCGCGGATCGATCGCGGAGTAGTGTATTTATTTCCTCGTTTTCCGCGTAACCCTAGGATTATATAAAGTCCTTTTGCCGTTTTTAGGGTTTTTTTCTTACCCATTTCAAGCCGTTTTCGCATTTTCTCTCTTCTCTCTCAATTTTTTTGCCCTATTGTTCAACTTTTCAACTTCCTACGCGACGCACACATCTAATCTTGAATTAAAGTAAGTATTTTTTCTTGTAAATGTCCAATTTTTGTTATTTTTTGTTGTTGGATTTGGTTATTGCATAATTTGAAGTATGGGTGTTGTTGTTTTTGTTATTAACATGGAGAAATATGTTAGATATGTTGTTTGAGTTATATTATTTAAAGAATTTGTGATGGTTTTCATATAAAAGATTTAGTTAGGGTTTTGTTTTTACTCTTTGGTTTTGTAGTGAAAATTGAGAGGAATGTGACCCAAAAAATTGTAAATTATGGTTATTGTGATATTTCAAGTATGGTTGTTGTTGTGATATTTCAAATTTGTGTTAGATTTGGTTATTGGATTTGATTATTGCATCATTTTGAAGTGTAGGTGTTGTTGTTTTTGTTAATAACTTGGAGAGATATGTTAGATTTGTTGTTTGGTTTATATTATTTCAAGAATTTGTGAAGGTCGACATAAAAAAGAATTTGTTAGGGCTTTGTTTTTACTCTTTGTGACATTTAATGCATGGTTGTTGTTGTTTTAGATATTAGATGTGTTGGTTGATGTAGTATATTTGAAGAAATTGTGTTGATGCTTTATGTTTTAAAGAATTTGTGATGCAATGAAGTAGATATTTAATGGCGTGACATTGTGTTGTTGCAGTTATCAATGGCTTCTAGGGCAAGACGTGGAGGACAACCGGGTCAAGTTGGTTCAGGTAGCCGCAGGCGCCGTAACAGGGAAGTCCCAGACGTCCCCCCAGCCCCGGCGCGCACTGCCCAACGCACTATATATGGGATCCGGGCAGTCCACCGAGAGGGACAGAGGTGGTACCGGTCTCATGATGAGACGAAGTACTTCCCCGATGTGCCTATTGATGCGGACTCCCTGGCACGCGAGTTCCCGGCCATCTATCAAAGGTGCATGGAGTATCAATTGTTTTTCTTCTTCAACAATCCCTTACCATGCAACCTCAGCATTGTTAGGGAGTTCTATGCCAACATGAAGACGGAACCTCGGTCACAGGTTATTATTGTGCGGGGAGTTGAAGTAAACATAGGCCCCGTTGCCATAAATGCCATTCTGGGCACTGCAAATTGTGATTCTGGGCCTTTCAATGATATCCTAGCGCAACCCCCGTACCGTCTCATCCGGCACACACTTGCGGGAGTTACCTCCTCGGCAAGATGGATAAGGCACGCTGTTGGAGGACACCACCTAAGCTTCCCCTTTGCCCACATGAATCGGGAAGCTCGGGTGTGGCTCAAAATTGTCATGCATTCCTTCTTTCCGGGGCAACACTTTACTGCGGTGACCCGAGACCGGACCTGCTTGGTGTATGCCCTCATGACGGGCTCGGAGCTTAACTTTGGGTCAATTCTCAAGTCCTCCATGCGGAAGGCTAGAGTCCATCGTGGTCGCAGGTATGCCTTTGGGGGCCTAATTACTGAATTGTGTAGGCGTGCAGGTGTCCCGGTCGATGTTGCGGACTATTGCCCCGTGATCGAGGCCCCAGCGTACAATGTGACCAACATTAAGGGGGCAGAGGAGTCTACTGGTCCAATCCTCACCACTGCTGAGCGGAACCATCGGGATGAGCTAATTATGGCTCGCATGTACGGGCTTGAGATGCTGAGGCATAGGACGGGCGGTCGCGCATCTACGGAGGAGGAGTTGACAGAAGTTGCGGCCCGCTACCCTCTCAACGACCTTGCAAATGCTGTGCTGGGCATCGGGCCTACCTTTGTGGAGCCCCTTGATGATGATATCCCCACGGACCCCGAGGCAGGACCAATGGGATCTGAAAGTGATGAGTTTGAAGTTGAGGATGAGCCGCCATTAGCCACAGTGTTGCCCGAAGATGATGATTAGTTCAGTAGTCACGTTGCTTTTGTTTATTTCAGACTTTGGTTGTGTACATTTAAGACAATGTTTATGTTTTTGTAAATCGTATTTTGTGTACATATATCCTTGTTTTTATTAATTTCATTGCCATCCATTAATTAATCTTGGATATCAATTTATTTTTAGACATATATCATTGGTACGTTGCAATAGTAGGCGTCGCGAACGATAGTATGCGTATTAGGATGTAATATAATTATTGAGAAATGTCTTGTAAATTTGAGCTTTTTTTTGCGAACAAGAACGTCTTTACATTTCGGATTGATCCGGGAGTTTTCTTGGGAGTTTTTTTGGGTGAACCAACAATTCTTAGTATATTGAAGGTTGTGTAGGTGTTGGTTCAATTTTTCGGGGCCCGTAACGAAAAATCCCAAATTTTTGGGTGCGCAAAACAGTGTGCATCCGCGACCTGTCCGCGTCGCGGATGCATCGCACACATGCATTTCCAGTGCTGAAAATGTTGCGTGGTTTTGCGATCGATTCGGGATTTTTTTTGGGAGTTTTTTTGGGTGAACCCACTTGTCTTAACATATTGAAGGTTGTGTAGGTGTTGGTTGAATTTTTCGGGGCCCGGAACGAAAAATCCCAAAATTTTCGAAAGCAAAAACAGTGTGCATCCGCGACCTGTCCGCGTCGCGGATGCATCGCACACATGCACATTTCCTGTGCTTAAAATGTTGCGTGGTTTTGCGATCGATTCGGGATTTTTTTTGGGAGTTTTTTTGGGTGAACCCACTTGTCTTAACATATTGAAGGTTGTGTAGGTGTTGGTTGAATTTTTCGGGGCCCGGAACGAAAAATCCCAAAATTTTCGAAAGCAAAAACAGTGTGCATCCGCGACATGTCCGCGTCGCGGACGCATCGCACACATGCATTTCCAGTGCTGAAAATGTTGTGTGGTTTTGCGATCGATTCGAGATTTTTTTGGGACTTTTTTTGGGTGAACCCACATGTCTTAACACATGTCTTAACACTTTTTTGTGGGAGTTATTTTAGGCATTTGTTTGGGAGTTTTAATTGCTGTGAATAAAACGAGATAATAATTAGAGATATTACGTGTACTAAAAGTATTCATCATCGACATTTCATAAATTCTGGAAATTAACATAATTCATACGTTAAACATCAAAACGAGTATATAATTACAAACATCCAAAAATATATGTTTTTAAAATCAACTACTGCTCCTCCGTAGACGTTGCTTGCTGCTCCTCCATCTCAGATGCTGCCGGCTGCTTGTCCTTCATCACGGCACTTTTGGCTTTTTTCCTTGCAGTCATGATGGCCTTTGAAAGTTGCTTTCGCCTCCTTTGATGTCGAATTGGAGTATAAGGTGACACCAACCTAGACGACGGGATGACACCTCTTTTGGATTGGATGGTGTTCAATGATTCCTTGAATGATAGCATCATTTCCATCATTTTATCTATCTTCTCATTATGTGACACTATCATTTCCATCATCCTGGTCATCCTCTCGTTGCAACTTTCGCAACCACAAGTTTGACAAGTTGCTGCCTTAGAAGTCCCGGCACCGAAATCGTGGGATCTACCAAGGGTGAATGGAGTTCCAAAACCACATTCACCACCAACAGGAGAGAATCCACCAATATGTTCATCCCCTACCCCTACCCCAGTAGCATCACCTACCCCTACCCTAGCAGCATCAACATCAGCACCAGCACCAGCACTAGCAACCCCAACCCCAACACCAACACCCACAAATCTTTTGATGGCCGTTACCCCGCGCAAATCTTCCACCATCCTCACAATCCTAGGATCCTCTTCTCTTTGCCTGAGTGGCATAAATCCCTTGCAGAAGTCCATATCCTTCTCACTTTCAGTCGGGATTAGCCACGGATAAACGACCTTAAAATTTAATAAAACTATATTAGCAACAAAATAGTAAAGTACGAGAATGAAAGCAGTTTTTAAGAAGTACAACAATAGTATGACTTACCTCGTCCTCCGGTGGATCAAAGAGTTCATGCGCCTCCACTCTAGCGTTATTTGGCGCTGCCAACCATCGAAGAAGTCTCGGATAAGACACTTCCTCGTCGAACTCTTTGAATGTTTTCCGAATATAAGGAATTGCCTCAAAAGCCCAAGCCTAAATAAGTCAATGTTATTAATTAACATAATAAATCAATATAATAATAACAACCAAAATACAACACAAACAACTTACCATAAAAGCCCATGGAAAACCATATAGATTGGACGACTGTTTCGTTGATGTCGCCGCCTTCTTCAAATATTGTACTGTAAGTTCATAGCTATCCCGACCCCAAGGATATGCACAGAATGCATCTCTGTCGGCCGATAGCTTGAACCAAGAATCCTTTGCATTAGTCCCTCCATCTCTACCCATAAGCACCACATGGACAAAGTAAACTAGACAGAGGGACTTCTTCACACTCCTCCTCACCTCACTTGACTGCAAAAGGTCAAGTATCTCCTTTGTTTTGCAATGCGTCTTTCCCATTGCTTCACAAATTCTTCTATAGGTCTTTTTTGTTTTTTTGGAGAAGAAGGGAGGAGGAGGTGGGACATGACAGTTCAAGCCAGTAACAATGCCAAACTCTCTCAGCCCAAAACAAACTGGCATACCGCAATAATTTACCCAGAAGTCATTCTGGCTACTAATCCACCGACGAATAAGCTGATACATCAGCTTCATTTGAAATCGGGGGATGTTTCCCTCACCTATGTCTAGGTATAATTTCCCAAATACCGTAGACCTAAAGTATCCATCTAAGTCTTGCTTCACTAGAATACTTTTAAAATCCGAAAATGGTTTCCCAAGTTCAGATTTAATCCCTATATCCCCCCCCTCATGACGATTGAGAAACCCTGGCATATCAAATCCATAATCGTCATACCTGAAAGTCACAACTGTGGCAGCTTCTGAAGCGGGTGATGGACTCCCCACAGCAGTTGAGGATGTCCAATCAGTAGGTGAGGAAGAACTGGCTGCAGCTGCTGGGCTCTGTGGAGCATTTGAGGCAGAGCATACAGCAGCTGCTGGGTTCTGTGGAGCATTTGAGGAAGAGCTTGCAGCAGCTGCTGGGCTCTGTGGATCATCTGCTTGGCTGGGACCAACACCAGCTTCAGCACACACTGCGTCGACGAGACGATCAAGTTGTTGTTGTTGTGTTTGATCATCGTCTTCTTCGTCTTCCAAAATAATCACTCTTCTACTATGTCTAGAGGGAGCATCAAGTGGCCCAACATTTTTTCGCTTTGGTCTTGCCATTTAGTATAGCCCTACCAAAAAATCAACCAACATTCAACAAGAGTGGGAAAAAGAAGCCATATTTTTTAATTAATTGTTGGAAATGTACCCCAAAAAACAATTAATCAAAAACAACAAGACCCAACAAAAATCAACAAACAAATCCAACATATTCGACAAAATTACTACAAAAACAATAATACCCATAAATCAAAGTGCAATAATAAGTACAAAACCAACCAACAAAGCACTCACACTAACCAAAAACCTAAGAAAAATTGATGGTGAGATGAGTCAATGATTGGAAATTTGAAGAGTAGAGGGAAAATACTTACTTGAGTTGATGGTGAAATGAGTGTGCGTCGCGTAGGTGTTTGAAATCTTGAAGAATGAGGGAAAAAAATTGACTTTGGAGGGGTTGAGGGCCGAAAATCGGGTGGGAAAAATGTTTAAAAAGCCCTAAAAAATCGATGGGGCCTTTATATAGTGGTCGGTCCACGCGAAAATCGAGGCCAGAAATACACTGAAGCGCGACGCGTCCGCGACGCGGACGTGTCGCGCACATACACTTGTGCAAAAAATTGAACGTCAAAATTTACAGTTCTCCGCGACACTTCCGCGACGCGCATGCGTCGCGGAGTTTTTTTCCATGTCCAATTTCTCAGCAGCTGCTGGGCATTTCCCAGCAGCTGCTGAACTACTTCATCGATTTTTCGTTAATGCGTATGGGAAGATGTCTATAAGGGGATGCTATCGTCCATGTGTAGTGATAACTTGAGTTTTGTTACTCATACTACAACTAAAATGATAAATTCACCAATGATCTTATACATTGCCTTCACTATCTCAGAAGTAATAAACAATCGACTGATCAATTGCACATGTAAGTGATGCTGACTAAGTAAATCACACTTATTTCGGATTTTGTTTCGATTAATTGGTCGACGTGGTCATCGTTATACATGAATATGAGGAATTTGGTCCAATTCAACACTAGAAATAACTCGATCGAAAATATTTTTTTACAAATTCCCAGCAGCTGCTGGGAATTTCCCAGCAGCTGCTGGGAATTTCCCAGCAGCTGCTGGGAATTTCCCAGCAGCTGCTGGACCCGACCTTCGTTTTTTCGTTAATGCGTATCGGAACATGGCTATAAGGGGATGCTATCATCCATGTGTAGTGGTAAGTTGAGTTTTGTTACTCCGACTACAACTAAAATGGTAGATTCACCAATGATCTTATACATTGCCTTCACTATCTCAGAAGTAATAAACAATCAATTGATCAATTGCACATTTAGGTGATGCTGACTAAGTAAATCACACTTATTTCGGTGGTTGTTTCGATTAATTGGTCGACGTGGTCATCGTTATACATGAATATGAGGAATTTGGTTCAATTCAACACTAGAAATAACTCGATCGAAAACATTTTTTTACAAATTCCCAGCAGCTGCTGGGAAATGTACAGCAGCTGCTGGGAAATGTACAGCAGCTGCTGGGGAAAACACAGCAGCTGCTGTACATGTCCCAGCAGCTGCTGGGAATTTCCCAGCAGCTGCTGGACCCAACCTTCGTTTTTTCGTTAAGGCGTATGGGAAGGTGCCACTAAGGGGATGCTATCATCCATGTGTAGTGGTAAGTTGAGTTTTGTTACTCCGACTACAACTGAAATGGTAAATTCATCACAATTGATCAATCGGTGGTTGTTTCGATTAATTGGTCGACGTGGATCACAATTGATCAATCGGTGGTTGTTTCGATTAATTGGTCGACGTGGTCATCGTTGTACATGAATATAAGGAATTTCGTCCAATTCAACACTAGAAATATCTCGATCGAAAACATTTTTTTACAAGTTGTTGTAGCAACTTGGCAACTTGCTGGATTATTCTCAGCAGCTGCTGGAAAATTCTCAGCAGTTGCTGGGAATTTAAGTGCATGTGTGCGACGCCTCTGCGACGCGGACAGGTCGCGGATGCACACTGTTTTTGCTTTGGAAAATTTTGGGATTTTTCGTTCCGGACCCCGAAAAATTCAACCAACACCTACACAACCTTCAATATGTTAAGACAAGTGGGTTCACCCAAAAAAACTACCAAAAAAACTCCCGAATCGATCGCAAAACCACGCAACATTTTAAGCACCATATAAGTGCATGTGTGCGATGCATCCGCGACGCGGACAAGTCGCGGATGCACACTGTTTTTGCTTTGGAAAATTTTGGGATTTTTCGTTCCGGGCCCCGAAAAATTCAACCAACACCTACACAACCTTCAATATGTTATGACAAGTGGGTTCACCCAAAAAAACTCCCAAAAAAACTCCCGACTCGATCGCAAAACCACGCAACATTTTAAGCACAGGAAATGTGCATGTGCGCGATGCATCCGCGACGCGGACAGGTCGCGGATGCACACTGTTTTTGCTTTCGAAAATTTTGAGATTTTTCGTTCCGGGCCCCGAAAAATTCAACCAACACCTACACAACCTTCAATATGTTATGACAAGTGGGTTCACCCAAAAAAACTCCCAAAAAAACTCCCGAATCGATCGCAAAACCACGCAACATTTTAAGCACCATATAAGTGCATGTGTGCGATGCATCCGCGACGCGGACAAGTCGCGGATGCACACTGTTTTGCTGACCCACATTTTTAGGATTTTTCGCTACCCAAGTGCACAAGTAATATAAAATGTATTGAGCAATAAATAAATTGAGTAAAAATGTATTGAACAATAATACAAGTAATATACAATGTACAATGTATTAAATAATAATAAATGTTAATTGTTTCATCTATACTTAACATGCATAATGAAAAGACGTTTACAAACACCAAATAAAATAGAGTGTCCTTATGAAACATTCCGCTCAGAGCAAGTCGTTCTCTTGTGCCCAACCCTTTTGCAGATGGAACATCTATTCTTCTTGCTTGGCAGTGATTGTCCGATACTTGGACGCCGCTTATTTGCCCTTCTTCCCACCTTTCCCGTCGCAACATGTGGAGGAAGTATTTCACTTTCTAAAATCTCCCTAGGAACCTCCCAAAATTCTTCGGACGGCACGGGATTGATTTCCTCCGCGTATGCAAGGATGTATGTCTCTACCTTATAGTATTCAGAAGAATACTCATAAATACACCTTCCATAATCTTCGCCATATTGACTCCTAAGCGCGGCCATCGCATGAGGACAAGGAATTTTATCCAGATCGAACACCCTACAACTGCAAGATTTGCAATGAAGATCAACAGTTGCCACTGCATCATGTCCGGAGACAGCATATCTATAGTTGGCAATTGGATGCACCAATAGCTTGTTCCCTATAATAGTATTTTTGGAGATGACCTCCTCTATCGAAGGGACCAAGAGGGTTGATGCATTGATGAACTCCATTCTTCTTTGGTGAAATTTTTCCCCGAACTTCCTGATTATCGCATCAAATAGAGCAGGAATTGGAAATTCTCTTTCAACAACAAAAAGAGAATTAACCGACTCAGCTATATTTGATGTCATAATACCGAACCTGTAAATGTTGCAACCGATATTATAGAATTTAATAACTACCATGATTAAGAATAGAGAATTCTAAAACAGTAATTACACATACCTATTTCCAGGGAAAAAAGCCCTGCTCCATCTATGAAATCCAATTTGTTCCAGATGTGCGGCAGCCTGTGGAACCATATCTCTTATTTGATTGAAGTGATCATGAAACTCACTTACATTGTATGCTTGCGCAGCCTGGTAAAAATGATATATGATTCTGCCATTATGAAATTGGGTTCGAATATTTTCACCAAGGTGCCACATGCAACAACCATAATGAGCTGAAGGGTAGACAATTGACACCATTTTTTTAATGCTGGGATGTCTATCCGAGATTACGCACAACTCCGGAGTATCGTCTAGAAAACTTCTCATTTGGTCAAAAAAATAACGATAAGCCGCATCACATTCAGAGTCAACAACACAGAATGCGACAGGAAAAATATGTTTCTCAGCATCCTGTGCAACAGCAGACAACAAGACGCCACCATACTTCCCTTTCAAAAATGTTCCATCTACGGCTATGACTTTTCTCATATGCCTAAAACCATGAATCCAGGCTCCTAAGGCCACAAAAAAGTATTTAAATTGACCATTTTCATCTACCTCCAACGCCGTTTTGGTGCCCGGATTCACAGTGCTAAGCATATGGCGATATGCGTCAAGCACCGCATATCCATGCTCGTGTGTTCCCCTTATCAAAGATTTTGCAATTTCACTGCCCTTCCAGAGTTTCCAGTAACTAACCTTGCATCCCAATTCAACCCGCAGTGAGGTTCGCATATCTCTGGTAGACGGCCCTTTACCCTCGGGGAACTTATCTTTGAAGTATGCGCCAATTACCTTGGCGGTAGCATGGGGATTGTGGCTAGTCAGATGCTGAGAACCACAAGTGTGAAACTTTTCATACTTTCTGATGTAAAACCTATCAGAACTTTCAAGCTTCACCGCTCTCAACCACCACTTGCACTCGGGATGCACACACTTCACGCAATACACATTTCGCGAGTTAATCACTTTTTTTATTCTAAAATCTTTCTTCAAACAGGCCATTTTCAATGAAATGTCTAAATCTTCCTTATTCTTAAAGGTCATACCATTGTGAAAACCTGTTTCATCATCTTGGAGGTGATTCGACTGTGTCGATTGTGTATTCGCTAGTGTGTTGCTCCCAACTTCTGGGGTCGGCGTCAACTCACCTATACTTGCTCCATCTGGAATGTCCATAGCCATCAAAGGAGGTTCATCATTCACAATTTCCAGATCTTGTTGACAATTTTGGTTCTCCAACGCCCTTTCAACCTTGTATACCCGTAGAACGGGTCTTCCTTCATCTTCCAGATAAATCCGTAAACTCACTTCATTTTTTATTCGAAAAGGAGCCACTCTCTGTTTTTCACCACAAGAATGCATGTATGTGATGACGATATCATCTGGCTCACAATTTAATTCACAACTGCAAATAATTTGATTTACAAAATCAGCGAACGAGATATCTCGATTCACAATCATCGCTATCGTCTCGGCCATTTCTTTCCCTTTCCAACGCCAAATAAATCGATTATTAGACTCAACCCATTCACCATGACAATCAACTCCTAATACTATTCTGTCTGCCATGGTTGATCTTCAAGGTACCTATATGAATAACAGTTAAAAGCGCAACATCAGAAAACATGTACAGAAATACAACAATTGCAGCTACTTCATCATATGAAACCAACTAATTCAGTCAAAAACTCCAGCAGCTGCTGAATTTAGTCCAGCAGCTGCTGAACTCAGTACAGCAGCTGCTGCACACAATCCAGCAGCTGCTGAACAGTCCAGCAGCTGCTGCACAGTCCAGCAGCTGCTGCGTCTTCTCCAAATCGCCCCCAATGTGCACAAATGGCAACAATGGCCAAATATTCAACAAAACCACAAAACACAAATAAATATCACCAAATACACTTTTATCAACCATAATGAGGATGGAAACATACCTTTCAAGTAATTTTTACGGCTATCCGAACAAATGCCCCAAATAAATTGATTTTTTTTCTACCTAATTTGTGCTTCAAATTAGGTTGTGGGGAAAAATACAAACAACAACAAGAATACCAAGAAGGAGAAGAAGAAGAAGAAGAAGAAGAACAACAACAACTACAACAACAACAAAAACAAATGAAAGATGCAAATGGGAGAAAAATGTGTCGCGGGGGAGGGGGTGTGCGTCGCGGGGGAGGGCTGGGGGTCGCGGGGATGGAGGTGAAGAGGAAGGGAGGGTTTGGGGGTATTTTGGGTATTTTGTATTGATGGGTTAAAGTGTAAGAAATTGAAGTTGAGGACCTTTTTGCAAAGTCAACTTAAACTATTAATCCTTAATTAATTTTTTGTCACCTACACCTAATTCTTAAGACTTGAGTCACTTTTTTTTAATTTCAAGACTTATTTGTTACCCTTAATTAAAAAGCCCATGTCACACACACACATGTCCCACTCACACCATGTCTCATACTCATTGTATCAGACAATGTAAAAATGACGGAAAAATGGAGAATGGAGAAGGTGCAACTGACGGAAATAGAGAAGAGACAGTGAAAGAGGCGGAAAAATCGAAGAAAAGTGAAAAAGTGACAAGAAAAGGGGAAATACAGTTTTGGCGTCCCGATGCAAGTTCAAAATGATAATTGACTTGCAAATAAACCGTGAAAGGAAAATAATTAATTAAGTGATTGACTTTGATTGGGTTTACCAAAAAAAATGCATAAAAAAAAGAAGTGGAATTCTTATTTGATTGACTTTGATTGGGTTACCAAAGAAAATGCATAAAAAAAAAGGAAGTGAAATTCTTATTTGTTTAGGTATCAAAAAAAAAATGAAAAAACTTAGAAAAAAAGGGATTTTCGTAATTAAATTTAATGGTAGGGAATATTGGAAATTTTGATAAAATAAGTCGTGTATTTGTGTAAATTACCCTTCTTTTTTTATTACAAAAAGTAGCCCATGAAGGTCATGGGCTCAACAAAACACAAATAAGCCCAAGGGCATTAGGTCTTTTTTGGCTCAAATCAGTCGGACCTATTTTTACCTTTTAAATTTTTTTTAGGAAAAAACTTATTTTATTTTATTTTTTTTGTAGATTTTTATATAAAAAAAATTATTTTTTTTCAAAAAAAAAGTTTCTTTATTTGGCAACATTATTTTTAATTAAAAAATTATTTTATTTTTTATTATTTGTGGCTTTTTATATATATAAAATCCTTTTCCATGTATCAATACTTTATAAATATGTATAAACGTATGTCAATATCGTATAGATAGTTATGTAATATATCGACATTGTATAAGTTATGTATAAACATGTATCAATATATATAAATAGTACGTAAACGTGTATCGATATTTTATAAATTTTATACAAATGTGTGTGTAATATATCAGCATTATATAAATGGTGCATAATTGTGTATCAATATTATATAGATAATTAGGTAATGTATCGATATCAATATTTATTTGACTATCATGCATTCCTACCTTAATAAAATTAAAAAAAATAAACAATAAATAATAAAATGAGAAAAAAAAATCACAAAAGAAGAAAAACAATTAAAAAAGAAAAAAAACTTTTTAAAAAGAGCAAATAATTTTTTTTAGAAAACATTGACAATTTTAAAAAATGATTTAACATAGCACAGCTAAAAAATTTTAAAAAATCAAAAAGAAAAAGGCTAAATAAATAGATACAAACTGTGAGTCGAAAAAAATAAAAAAAATAATTTTAAAAATATCAGAAAGAAAAAGGCCAAAGAATAAAAAATTAAAATAACTGAAGGCCAAATGGCCGATTTCAAAAAAAGAAAAAAAAAGAAAAACAAGAAGAAGAAGTTGAAGGCTAAATGGCCGAGTCAACATCTGGCTCCACCAAATATGGCAACTTGCCATTTTCAATTTAAGTTAAAGGAGCCGAGTGACTATATTTAGTTAACAACAAGGCCGACAAGCTATTTTTAGTAATAAAAAAATAAGCTATTTTTTATGTAAATAATTATTCTCAGTAGCTTGTGGGTATAATTATTCTTATAAATTGTTTTATAAAATTGGAGATCCTAAAAAATTTAAGGCTTAAGCAATTGCTTTATTGGCCTTATAGGCCCAAATGAACAAAGTTATATTGTAGATCCATAAAAGTTATACATGCCTTGTAGTAAAATAGATAAACTTGTTTTTCTTTTGATTTTTAAATTTCAGTTTCCAACAACGGATAAGTGAGATGGAAAATAGTGATTTGCCTAAGCTGTGGCTCAATTAATCTACACAAGGTAGAAAACAGAGATGTTAAAATTTTGTAATATGTATTTCAACAGTGAGTTGATAAAGTTTTGCATCCATCCAAAGCAAACCAAGAAAAAAGTGTTAAGAAATTTGTCACAAAAGTATAAATTTTCAAAATCGAAAGCAGAAAATTGATTACATTCCTTTGTTGCAACTTCTGTCAACGTTTTTTCATAGATTTTGAACAATTTACAGGTTTCGTATGTCCCTTTTGTCTTATCACGTGCATAAATATCAAAGTTTAAAATAACACATTTTAATACATTAAAAAAATAAACTTGTTCAACAAATTTAGCAATTAAATGAAAATAGATGGACTGCCAAATTGTTATCCCTTTTTCTTTTCCTTTAACCTTTTGTTTTACTTCTTCTACAGCAAGCTTCTCAGCAACAAGTTTTTTGTGTTGATAAAAGGTTCATTAACCATATCTTTGTCATCCTCCTAGCACTTTCTATCCACAGCTGAACTATATTTATTTTTTGACATAATGAGAACGTTAGCTAAATGAGAGCAAGGAAAATAAAGTCAATTGATAGCTATATAATAAACTCCCTCTAACACATTTTATTTGACACCCTTTTCTTTTTGGTCCGTCCCAAAAAGAATATCATCTTATTCTAATTGGAAATAATTTAATTTTAAAAATTTTCTTTTACCCTTAATGACATGATTCTCAACCACACAAATATTTAAGAATGATTTAAGACCATAAATTCTTCTTTCTTAAATATCGTGCTAAGTCAAAGAGTGACATAAAATGGGAGAGAGTGCCAATTAGTCTTTTCAGCAAGAGGTTATCTTCATCTCATTAAATTCAGGAAGGAAAATACGTTTAGATTAAATGCCTTTTTTTAATTGAACTGTTATTGGGAAGTAAAAGTTAAAGGACAAAAGAACAAAAATTGTGACATTCCAATGATCTACTGCAAGTGTCATATAATATATTTGTAAAACTAAATGTACCACCAACGCAGAAAACTACAACTGTACATTTAAATTTGAGCTGCCATTTTTGTATTATTATTTTCAAAGAAGGAGATGATGTTGACTAACCTATATGGAGGCAGTAGACTTATCTGTGATCCACACAAGAAGTCCAAAAATAAAATTCGAAAAATCAAGAATTGCAAATTAGGCAAAGTAAGTTTTCTGAGAAGTCATAGGGGGAATTAAAGAAATGGTAGTTGGGTTTTTTTGTCTAACAAAGGTACCTAAACTACACCATTTGTATAGTAGGAAGACACATATTGTTGAGGAGAGGTTATTAATCCAAGTTAGTTAAAGGATAATTAGTTAGTTAAGATGGTAGTTAGAAGTAGTTAAGTGAGTATTAGTAGTTAGTTACATTGACAGCTGTCAACGTAACCAAGTGTATATAAAGGCACATTTGTGCTCTCTGTAAATCAGATCAGAATATCCAATTGCTTCCTTTCCCTTTCTTCTCTCTGCCTTATCTCTATGTTACCTCCAGATTCATAATGCTTCTATGCTTGTTCACATGGTATCAGAACACTGGTTCTAGTGCGATTCGAAGGTCTACAAGTCTGGTGACTGGAGGAAAGGTATTTAGTAAATCTGGAAATTGAAGAAAATCAAGCTTTGAGAAGCTGGAAATTGAAGAAAATCAAGCTTTGAGAAGCTGAAAATTAAAGCTAAAGAGCTTTGAGAAGCTGAAATTCGAGAAGTAGAAAGCTGAATTTCAACTGCGTACAACTCTTAATCACAATCAAAACCAGAAGAGAATGTCGAATGCTGAGGAGGTACATGCAACCTCAATTCCGTCAACATCAAGGAGCTCAGGTCGGATTGAAATTGATCACAATCATCCTCTTTATCTCTACCCTACTGATACACCAGATAGTTCACTTATCTCAATTCAGTTAGCTGGATCTGAAAATTATGCACTCTGGAATCGATCTATGACCATAGGTCTTTTAGGCAAGAGCAAGTTAGGGTTTGTAGATGGTAGGCATACTAAAGATAAGTTTGATGTGTCTTTGCATGAGCAATGGGAAAAGGTGAATGCTGTGGTTTTATCTTGGATCATGAATTCTGTGGGAAAGGAGTTACTGAGTAGTATCATTTATGCTTCAAATGCTCACAAAGTATGGTTAGATCTAAAAGAAAGGTTTGATACTATTAACGGATCAAGGATTTTTTGTCTACATAGAGAAATTGCTACATTGACACAAGGTACTATGTCAGTAGCTGAGTACTTCTCCAAAATGAGAAATTTGTGGGATGAATTTGATGCATTAATGCCTTGTCCTGAATCTCAAAGTTATGTTGAACATCATGGATACCAAAGGTTGTTACAGTTTCTGATGGGTTTAAATGAAACATATGTTCAATGTCGAAGTCAGATCTTGATGATGACACCTACTCCTTCCTTGAACAAAGCATACTCAATGGTGATAGACCATGAAAGTCAAAGATCTATTGCTAATGTTGTGTCTGTGGTAAATGATTCTGTAGATAGTGTTGCTTTCTTCAGTAAAAAAGGAGGTTTTAGCTCAGGTTATAAAGGTAATGGGACTACTACTGGATCTCAAGGCAACAATTCTTTTGGAAATAGTTCAAACCTCCAGGGAAGCTACAACCAGAAAGCCACCAGCAACAACTACAAGTCTCAGAAGAAGATGCCTGTGGTGTGTGAACATTGTGGATACAATGGCCACACAAAGGATAGTTGCTATAAAATCATTGGCTATCCACAAGGCTGGCCTAAGAATAAGAAAAAAGGAGGAATTCAATATGCAAATCCAGCTGAGAACAGTACATAGGGGTCCAACACCTCAGCAAGGACAATTACCTCCTTACTTCACTCAAGAACAATATCAGCAAATTATTCACCTGCTGAACAAAGGGAATGAAGGTAGTAGTCACACTCCTACAACCAATGCAGGTACTATGACTTACCTAAATACTAATTCAAACCATCCTAAATGGATAGTAGATTCAGGAGCCACTAATCACATGGCATCTAAAGTTGAGCTGATACATGATTTTAAAAGGGTCCAGAAATTTGGAAACAATTATGTTCATTTGCCCACAGGTGATGAAGCACAAGTCACTCATACTGGCAAGTCCCATATATTAAAAGATCAACTAGTGTCTAATGTATTGTACCTTCCCGAGTTCAAGTGTAATCTACTGTCTGTATCTAAACTAACCAAGGAATTACAATGTTCAGTGAATTTTTTCCTTGACTTCTGTATATTCCAGGATCTTTGCACTGGCTTGGTGAAGGGGATTGGTAGGGAAGAACAGGGGTTGTACATTCTCAAAGGGAACACTTCTCCTTCTACTCATCCTTCCTGTTATACAATGAGCAAGGCTAATCATTCTAACTCAACTACTCTATGTCATAGGAGACTGGGACATGCCCCTCTAGATATTATTAGAAGACATGTTCCACTTCAACAACTTAATTCTGAAGACCATAAGTGTACTGTGTGTCCTCTTGCAAAGCATACCAAACTACCTTTCTATAGAAGTGTTTCTACTACTAAGTCTGTCTTTGATTTACTACATTGTGATATTTGGGGACCTTATAGGGTTCCTACTTACAACAATATGAGATTCTTTGTCACAATTGTAGATGACTATACTAGATTTACTTGGTTGTTTCTCATTACTTCTAAATCTGATGTACTGGAAGTTCTAAAGACCTTTCTTGCAAGAATACAAAACTTGTTCTCCACTACTATCGAAATTCTGAGAACAGATAATGGTAGTGAGTTTCTCAGCTCTAATTTTCAGTCTCTTATTTCTCTTCTTGGTATCACACATCAAAATTCTTGTGTTTACACACCCCAACAGAATGGGGTTGAAGAATGAAAACATAGAACTATCTTACAAGTGGCTAGAGCACTTAGATTTCAAGCTGGTGTTCCCTTGAAATTCTGGGGAGAGTGTGTCAATACTGCTGTATATCTCATCAACAGAACTCCTTCCAAAATCCTTAATTTTTTGTCTCCATATGAACTTTTGTTTCATCATCCACCCTCTCTTAATCATCTTAGAGTATTTGGGAGTCTAGCTTATGCTTCTAATACAAGAGCTTCAGATAAATTCTCTCCTAGAGCAGTTCCTAGTATTTTTATGGGTTACTCCTTATATAAAAAAGGCTATATACTTTATGAAATTCATTTAAAGTCCTTCTTTGTTAATAGACATGTTGTATTCATGGAATCTATATTCCCTTTTCTACATATCAAGTCTTCTGGAACTCCTGTCTTTCCAGTACTTGATCTTTCCGTATCAGAATCTCCTACTCTTTCATTTCCTACTCCATCTACTGCTCCTGGTTCATCTCCTACATCTATTATTCCTACTCCTAACCAGTCTCCCATCTTGACTACTTCACCATCTATTCCTAGTGTTCCTGCAGTCCCTAGAAGATCTTCTAGAATCAAACATCCTCCTATATGGATGCAAGATTTTATTACTCCTACCACTAACTCCTGTTCTTATCCTTTGTCTTCCTATATCACCTACTCCAATCTTAATCCTTCTTATCAGCATGCTCTAGTTGCTTACTCCTTCTTATCAGAACCATCCTCATTTCACTAAGCCTCTAAGGATCCTCTTTGGGTTCAAGCTATGCAGTCTGAGATCACTGCTCTAGAAGACAACAATACATGGTCATTAGTAGATCTTCCAGCTGGTAAATCACCAATTGGATGTAGGTGGGTGTACAAAATCAAGTATAAATCCACAGGGGAAGTTGAAAGGTACAAGGCCAGGTTAGTGGCAAAGGATTATAGCCAAAAGGCTGGGCTAGATTACTCCGAGACATTCTCTCCAGTGGCAAAAATGGTCACTGATCCTTAATAGCTATTGCTGCTTCTTGTCACTGGCTTATTTTTCAGATGGATGTGCACAATGCCTTTCTTAATGGTGACTTATTTGAATAAGTGTACATGACTATTCCAGAAGGGTTTGCTAGACAGGGAGAGAATAATAAGGTCTGCAAACTTAACAAGTCACTCTATGGTTTAAAACAGGCTCCCAGGCAGTGGAACAAGAAATTGACTGATGCTCTATTACAGATGGGCTTTATACAAAGCCACTATGATTATTCACTCTTCACAAAGTCAGTTGATCAAGAGATGGTGATTGTCCTAGTATATGTAGATGATCTACTGGTGACTGGCAGTAATCCAAAGCTTATAAATCAGACCAGAAAGGACCTGCAACAACAGTTTAAAATGAAAGATCTTGGAGAGCTGAAGTTCTTTTTGGGGATTGAAGTGTCTAGATCACAAACTGGAATCTTGATATGTCAAAGGAAATATGCCTTAGAGTTAATCTCTGAAGCTGGACTAAGTGGAGCAAAGCCTGCTACAACACCTATTGATGTAAGTCAGAAACTAACATCAACTGAATATGATGAACACTTTCCAAACAAAGATGGTACTATAGATGAAGTGATCAAAGATCCCTCCAGATATCAAAGATTAGTGGGAAGACTGTTGTACTTGACTATGACAAGACCAAACATATCCTTTGTGGTTCAAATGCTGAGTCAATATATGCACAAACCCAAGAAGTCTCACATGGATGCAGCATTAAGAGTTGTAAGGTACTTAAAGGGAACACCTGGACTAGGAATTTTCATGCCTGCTAACAGCAGTAATCAACTACAAGCCTATTGTGATTCTGACTGGGGAGCATGTTTGGAAACAAGAAGATCAGTAACTGGCTATATTGTGAAGCTTGGTGGGGCACTAGTGTCTTGGAAATCAAAAAAATAAGACACTATATCAAGGAGTTCAGTTGAAGCAGAGTTTAGGAGTATGGCAGCCTGTACTGCAGAAATTATTTGGCTCACAAGATTATTCAAGGAAATGGGAATGAAGATCCAGCAACCAGTTGAGTTAATGTGTGATAGCAAAGCTGCTATTCAAATTGCTGCAAGTCCCATCTTTCATGAAAGAACAAAACACATTGATATTGATTGTCACTTTGTGAGAGAAAAGATCAACCAAAAGCTTATCAAAACCAATCATGTACCAACTAAAGATCAATTGGCTGATATATTGACAAAGGGTCTGGGAAGAACAGCACATGAACATCTGCTCAGCAAACTTGGACTTAAGAACCTCTTCAAGCCATCAGCTTGAGGGGGAGTGTTGAGGAGAGGTTATTAATCCAAGTTAGTTAAAGGATAATTAGTTAGTTAAGATGGTAGTTAGAAGTAGTTAAGTGAGTATTAGTAGTTAGTTACATTGACAGCTGTCAATGTAACCAAGTGTATATAAAGGCACATTTGTGCTCTCTGTAAATCAGATCAGAATATCCAATTGCTTCTTTTCCCTTTCTTCTCTCTGCCTTATCTCTATGTTACCTCCAGATTCATAATGCTTCTATGCTTGTTCACACATATCAATATTCCTCCTAGCTGTTTACCAAAGTCCACAGGTTTCAAAACACTTATAGAATAGATCAACTTTGTATTAAAACATAATTGCTCTAACCACCAGACCGATAATATCAACAGCCGTAACAGATTCAACGCTTACCTGAGATGAAAAAGAAGCTCAATGAAGTGATGGAAGAAAGAGATGGTCACTATTAAGAAATTGCATAACCAAGTTGAAGCAGCGACTTCTTCATCTTAAAACTAGGCTAAAGACACATGCAATAACAGGTGTCATCTGTTTTATGTGAAATAACCAAAGTAGCCCTTGGGCGGCAAGTTGGTAGAACAACGGCCACCTGCTTAATTAATTCCCAAGCCATTTTTATATATTACTAACAATAATGTCAAAGACAGTGCTTCTCATCCCCAATTCTCTCTTAGTCTTCTCATCCTTTATCATATTGTTACTGTTCGTGTTCTTCATATTTTATCTGCTTCTTTACATATGAATCAAAGCTTATTAGTTTGTTCTGTCTGTTTGTTTAATTTATTATTGGGTTAAGAAAATCATAACACTCATTTTGTTGTTTGTTACATTAATGCTTTCATTTGTTCTTACTCCATGACTTTGTACTTTTCTACCATGATCCGTACCCAATTTTACTGTCTTCTTGGAACGGTGGTGACTCTACAAAAGCCACTCGCCATCCAAAAGTAGGTTTCGAGTTCTTGGCTCTAACGGGTTATACAGAGAACGTAGAGGAACTACTATTGCTGGGCTTTATGGGCAAGTTTCTTCTTAATTGTGTATTCTATAAGTAAAGTTTAGGATCATGGACAACCATGGTGTGTAAATTTCTACATTTCTGGTGATTTTTCTGTTGTTTATAACTGCATTGCGTTCAGATGTCTTTAATTGCATAACTATATGGCAGATTCTTCACAAAAGACAAGGTTGTTTTCATATACAACTTTGTCCGAAGGAAAGGAGTTGTAGAAAATTCTCCTTTAGTCTTTGAATTTTTCATCTATTCTTATCTTGGAGATGATAGTTTCATTCTTGATCTACAGCTGATTCTTGAAATATAAATGAACGGCTCCAAGGGATTTAACATAAGTACATGACTAGTTGTGGAGCTTGAAATTAAAGAATTGGCATTGAATCTACAATGTGACGGTAGTTTTAGCAATTTCAAGAACCCCAAGATTCTTGTTGACTACTTAAAATTAATTTGGTTGTTGATATTGAGAAGATTGAACTATCCAAAGGCTTCTTACTTCATGAATCTGCAAACACTACGTCATGCTCCTATTTCGAGAAGGTATTTCCTAAACATTGATCCTAACTATAAAGTTCTTTTCCTGTCTAGTTGGTAGCCTCATTTAGCATTTGTTGTCTACAAGCAACAACATTCTTACAAGCTCTTTATTTCAAGAGTGCAAAACGTCCATGTTAAAGCACATAGAGCTTAACTGTGCAACATCTATTGTACTTTCCTTGTGTTATGAGATAAAGAGTTTGTTACAACATAAGGAAATGGAGAATTTATGGATTCTAAAAATAGAATTCAATAACACATATGTGACCACCCAAAAGTGAGACATCATTTTGTTTACAACTTATTCAACAACTTATTCACTTAAAAAACGAAACAACATATGAGAAAGATAAACACTAGATAGAGGAATAACAAGAAAAAATTAACAAGCAAAGTAACTTGCCTCTTATCTATCAGGAGTAGCTGCATATACTATGTGGTGTCTTTGAAATGATCTCTTGAACGGCAAATTTTTCATTAACTGAATAGCTTGCAGGCATGGAAAGCAATCATGCTTATAAACTTGAAAGCAACATCCAAGAACCTGTCCAATTATATCCTTTATAATGACATTAAAAAAAAAAAAAGAATTTCAGTATGTTTTTGACAAGGAGTTTCACAGTTAACATTGTAAAAAAATTACGAACCTCATAGCTAGAACTACAAGACATCCATATCTAATCTATCAAATACATTTTCTCGAGGGAGTGGACATTTCCTTTCTCCCTGGTTGCTAATGGTTGCTTTGAGAAGATTGTTAAATACCACAATTAACTCGACTTGACTTAACTTGTGATTATTTGTATAAAGTCCTATGAATTCAAAGTCAAATCTCTAAAAGAAAATCTTTATCCCATCAAAGTTCAACTTTTTTATAATTAATCAAGCGTATTAATCGGATGATAGAAAATATATCAACATAGAAAAGTCCAATTAAAACATAAATTAACTAAAATCTCCATCTAAAAAAATAAAGATAATTCACTTCAACTATATTAGTCAAATCAAATCCTCATTGAATTCTTAATTTTAACAAAATTCACTCCAAACCAGATCAAAGAATCACATGTAAGCACAAAAAACATACTTGAAAAAGAATTGATAGTATTAATGTAAATCACGGAACTCAATCAAGACATTGCATCTGTTGCTAGGTTAGTTGCAAAATTTGCCTCTACTATATCATCAATTATATAATTTGTAGCTAATTGTACATAGTCATTACCAAAAACTATTCAAGTTCTTGCTCTTGCTATGGTTCATTCTCATATACGTTTTCTTCTATTTTCTCTCCCATATCGTACAGATCTCTTGACTTTAGATGCACAACATCACTCCAAGCTTTATAGATAATATCATCCACATAGTACAACTATTGTGCTTGAGATGCTTCGATGTAAGGCTCATATTCTTCATGTTCACCGGTGTGAATCCACTCATCAAAATTAACACAATTAAGATTCCAACGACCCTTTTTATACCCTCTGTATCGAGTAGTATCATCCCACTTACATTTGAAAAAAACAACCTTAAATAATCTATTATAATTTAATCTCAATGATATCTTCGAACTTCTCATAATATGATAACTTCGCTTTCCTTGAATTTCCATCAAAACTACTAGTAATACATGATGTCATAGAGGTTAAGAAAACTCCACTATTCTTTGTTTTCAAACCTTCTTTTCATGTCAAAGTTCCAAATTTGGACCTAATGATGTTATATGCGGCGAAGCTTTTTTCGTTTACAAATGAACCTCATGCTAAAAACTTTATATCAATAGACATTATATCTAACATGTCGGGATTCATAATCTAAATTAAAAAAAAAACAAAAGGCTTGATCAAATTTGCTCATCAAACCAAATATAAATAACAACAAATGATTGTTTACTCACCCATTTTTGGAATCAATCAATAATGTAATGACCTTATACGTCATTTTTGAGCTTATCTGTGAAAATTATTGTTTTACTCTTTCATAAGTTGCTTCGGACCTATTTTGAACTATCTATGTTGTTGAAACTAAAATTCCGAGTTCTAAAAGTGGAAAATATGAGTTTTGACATTTTTTGAAAGCTTAAGTTATTGAAAAGTGAGTTTTTGTACCATTCTGAGTTTTGGGAGTCAGATCGGAGATAATGTCAAAATTGGTCTAGGAAAAGTTACAGAACTGAATTTGTAGTTAGAATAAAGTTTTTAGACTCAAAGTTGCAGTTTTAGTTGTTTCTGAAACTAAAGTTTGACTTTGGTCAACATTTAGAGTTCGGAAGCTCGGAGTGAAAATAGTTTTGATTGGTGAAACTAACGCTAGAAATAGTCTCGTCATAATTTTTAGAGTTGCCAAGGGCCGTTTTCATATTTTGAGTTTTAAACTAGTTTATTTTGCATTGGTAAATGCGGCGAGGAGACCTCGAAATCAAATTCTGATAATTTTGTTGAGTTCGGATTGTTGTTTTAGGCATGGATACATGTTTGGTTAGTGGAATTCTGATTCCAGATGAATTTTGAGCAGCCATTTCGAGTTTTGGTTCTATTTGTGTTTTGCTGGTACATCCCCCATTTGTTCTCCATGGATATGCTTATGGATCCGTGTTCACGGAGGTGTACCTACTTTTGATTTGCGTTTGCGGCCAAGGCCTCTACATTCGTGGAGGTCAGCGATTGTAACCCTCCACATTTGCGGGCCTTGTTTCACGTCCGTGGAGCATTTTTATTCCCCAACCCTCCATATTCCTGGCCCCCACCTCGCGTTCCCAGAGTGTATTTTCGATCTAAACAGTGTTAAAATCGAGAAACACCATTTTTTTCTCTATTTTCAATCATTTCAAGCTTCTGGGATGATTTTTGGCGGAGGTTTTTGAAGAATTCTTTTGGGTAAGCGTCTAACATCTTTTAAATTAATTTCCATGATTCTTATCTTGATTTTATCTTGAATTTCATGATTTTAAATGTTTAAAATTGGGAATTTTTAGTCTATGATTTTGAAACTTTAAATGGTGATTTCTCCTTCAATTTAAACTCGATTTTAGTGGGATTTTTACCCATGAACTTCATTTTTCGCACAAAACCTTATTTTTAAGTCAATGTTCAGATTTGAGAACTTCAAAGTTTACCCTAATTTTGACCATTTTGCCCCTAAGCCTAATTCGTGCTTTTATGGGTATCAAAATGCACGGGTTGCCACGTATTTTAAATTTTTTATAGAGATTGACCTATTTGGGGATCATTTGAAGGTTTGAGTTGATTGAAATCTTGTGCGAGTACGGTTTCGGCATTTAGGTAGGTTCGACTAATCTGTATGGGACTAGCTATGAGTTATTAGACTTGTTCATGTGATAATTATGAGATCTAGATTGATTCATGAGTAGTTGGACTGATATGATAGAGTTTTGTTGGAAATGTGATTCCGGTTATGCAGAAAATTGAATAAATTGTGATCCGATTAATAAACTTGAGATGAAATCTTTAGATTTGACATGTTTTAGATAATGTTGCGATAACTTGAGACTTGTGATACTACTTGGGCATATATGTGATAATTTGATAGCTTTTGATATACTTTGGGGATCATGTGTATATTTTGGGATGAATGAAGTTTGGTATTGTTGGCACACTTGACTATTGATATATTATGTTGATCTAAGATATAATGATGGTTTAGTGGTACTAGTTGATGCTCTTGGCATAGCCTTGTTGGTGTTATAGCTATTATGCATACCATTATCATGTTAGATTGATTATATATACACACTTGAATTGTTGCATGGTACGCACACATCCTGTACTTGAATTATTGCATTAGTATGCACACATCTTATACTTAAATGATTGCATTGGTATGCACACATTTTATATTGAATCTGTACCACCTAAGATATTATGATACTTGAGACATTACAATATAAGGTCTTTGATGCCTTGAGATATGTTAGTATAAGGCCTGCGAGCCTCGAAATACTTTAGTTTCTAACCTACAACGCCTTGAGACATTTGAGTACATGGCCTGCAATGCCCTCAGGTTCTATCTGGTAACTTTGGTTCAATAGATATGTACATCGGCCTTGCGACGATCGTGATTCTACCTCATTCATGGCCTGTGATGCCATTGCATTCATATATCTCATATGCGTTGCATAATTGGCTGCATTCTCTATCTTTATTTGTTCTTATTTAATATATATTATGTACTAACCCTTTGGATGGAGGTGATAAGATTCTTCATTATTACATACTTGTTCGATTTCTTATATCCAATTGGTTGAACCTACTGGGTACATTTTTCTGCACTTACCCTTAGTTTATTTTCTTCCTGCAGACCGAGCACAGAAACCCCATCAGAGTAGTTGATTCATTCCACCAGAGCTTTTATCCCAGATCTTAGCCGTGAGGCTCAAACTTCGAGTCGCTGTGGATCTTTGATAATTTCCTTCTATTGCTTTCTATTTTAGACATTATACTAGACATTATCAGACAACAATGTATTTCAGTTGAGACAGTTGTATTTACTCTTTTGTACTACTTAGATGCTCTTGTACTCATGACTCTAAGTTTTGGGTTTCACATTAAATGTTGTGATTGTTTTCGCTTTACTTTATTCTCTTTAGTTGTGATCCAATTTTAGATCGTGACAAGTTTGATATTAGAGCTCTAGGTTCGTTGGGCTCGTGAGTCAAGAGCGGGGTGTGAAGTAGAGTCTTGTGGATCGGTATGCTGACGTCTATACCCATCTTCGGGACTCTATAGGGCACTTGATAGAAGAACTTCCATGTCTTACTTCTATTCGTGTGTATTTTCATATCACATGTTTTAAAAGTGCCTAATCTACTCCTTATGCGCAAATGTCTGTTACTAGATCCTGACGATTAGTGAGAGAGCCCAAGTCAGCTAATGTGGCTCCCACTCATGGCTGAGGTAGCGCTTGTGATAGGGCCAGGGGCCGAGAACATGTTAAAGGGGTAGCTCTGCTCAGAGGACCAGCTAGATCAGCTTCTCTAGAGCCGGGTTACGAGCCAAAGAGGCCTACAGACTATGTTTCACTATCTCTAGCCCTTGATGCTACGCCCTCAGTTCAAGAGTTACCTCTGCAAGTATTGCCTAGATTGGAGGGAGCTCCTTCGGCCTATCTATTGTTGATGTTCTAGCTTCTACCGCACCGGTTGGTCCTTCTATAGCTCCATCTGAGCTAGCCATGATCCATGTGGTCCTTTCTCAGTCCTAGTGGATCCTCATTTGACTGTTAGGATTTTGCCTTACACATCTCGATCGAGTTCAGGTTTACAGATTCAAAGTTTGGCTATTACTCCGTCTATTGCACCACTTTTATTTATGGTGCCACCATCTTCTGCCAGCCCAACCATGTCTACTGCTAAGCAGAAGAGTTTTGAGCAGTTTATACGATTGGCTTCCCCTAGATTTGACGGCCCCCTGGTGATAGAGCTTATGATCTCTAATTAGAGTGTTAGGACTGGCTATGTAATTTTGCCATTCTGGAGTCGCATGGAGTTGCTTATACCTCTTACCAGTTCACTAACCTAGCCAAGGAAAGGTGGAGGTCAGTTTTGGCTCGTTGACTTCTTTGATCTCTAGTTATAACATGGGAGAAGTTTACAAGGGTATTCATGGAGAGGTTCGTACCATATAGACTTTAGGATAGCCGTTGGGATAAGTTTGATA
Source organism: Solanum rostratum (assembly GCA_029948455.1). Classification (NCBI taxonomy): domain Eukaryota; kingdom Viridiplantae; phylum Streptophyta; class Magnoliopsida; order Solanales; family Solanaceae; genus Solanum; species Solanum rostratum. The sequence goes on from CM057049.1 coordinate 26,658,997, forward strand.
GACTTTAGTAGGGTTCTATGTCAATGTCGAACTATGAGGCCAAATTCCATACATTGTCCAGATATGACCTGTCCAACATCCTTATTGAGTTTGAAAAGATTCAGCGCTTTCGCCAAGGGGTTGGCAGGGTATCTTCAAGAGGCTACAACTTTTTTGGTTCTGGATGGAGGCCCATTTTAGAGTATGGTGGATCATGTTCGCAAGATAAAGAACATCAGACATGATAGATAGGGTGGCAGGAAGAGATTCCGTCAACATGGTAAGTTTAGTGGACCTCCGCCATGGGACAGAGAGTTTCAAAGGTTGGGCCATTAGGGTCGTGCAGTTCACACAGCTGTCCCAACATCTGGCTGTGTTGACAGGTCCATATTTACTCAGATGGGCCATGATAGCTCTTTTAGTCAACCTAGACATTGTGGCTTTTCAGGAAAGTAGTCTTAGAGGCAGAAGACCAGGCCTTGTTATCATTGTGATGAGATTGGGCACTTGGCCTATCATTTTCCTCACCATGCACCTCCCAACCAGTATCTAGGGACACCTCTGAGGGTATGAGGGGTGGTACCAGAGGAGGTCATGGCCCAGTAAGAGGTAGAGCTCGTGGAGGCCCACAGGCTAGTAGTGGGCATATAATTTGTTATGCTATCCCAAATAGAGCCGAGGCAGAGGCCTTTAATGCATTTATCACAGGTATGGTTCTAGTGAGCCACTGTTTTGCTTCAATTATTTTACTTATTCATATGTATCGGCTTATTTTACTTTGGATATTGATATTATGTGTGAAACACTTGTCAAGCCTATATGTGTTTCCACCCCCGTCGGAGAATCATTAGTGGTAAATCGGGTATTGGGGTTGTGTTGTGACTTTTATGGGGAGAAACACTGTTGCTGACTTAATATTGTTGGATTTGGTAGACTTTGATGTGATATTGGGTATGGACTGCTTATCTCCTCATCATGCTATTCTTGACTGCCACTCGAAGATCGTAACCTTATCTTAGCCTGATTTACCTCAGTTGGTGTGGACTGGAACACCTAGCTCCTATCCCAATGATGTTATTTCTTATATGCATGCTTGTCGGTTGATGGAGAAGGGATACTCATCATATTTAGTTCATGTTCGGGTTGTTTCTTAGGAGTCCCCATCATTGGAGACCACCAAGGTTGCTAGAGAGTTTATGGATGTATTCTTGACTAAGTTTCCTGGTCTTCCTCCGAATCGTGATACAGACTTTGCTATTGAGATGAAGCCGGGCACTAAGCCTATTTCTATTGCCTCATTCTGGATGGCCCCAACTGAGTTGAAAGAGTTGAAGGAGCAATTAGAGGATTTCTTGAAGAAAGAGTTCATTCATCCGAGTATATCTCCTTGGAGTGCTCCTGTCTTATTTGTGAAGAAGAAGGAGGATACTACATGTATGTGTATTGACAATCGTCAACTGAACAAAGTGACCATCAAGAACAAATATCCTTTGCCTCATATTGATGATCTGTTTGACCGATTCCAGGGTGCTTTGGTATTCTCCAAGATTGATTTGAGGTACGGCTATCATCAGTTGAGAGTTCAAAAGTATGATATCCCAAAGACAACTTTTAGGACCTGTTATGGGCATTATGAGTTTGTGCTTATATCATGGGGTTAATCAATGCCCTGACTGCTTTTATGGAGTTGATGCATCGAGATTCAAACCCTACTTAGACATCTTTTTGATCCTGTTTTATAGATGATATCTTCATTTATTCTAAGAGTGAGGATTGTAATTCAGAGATTGAGGGAAGAGAAGTTGTATGCAAAGTTCTCAAAGTACGAGTTTTGGCTTGAGTCTATTAAGTTTCTTAGCCATGTAGTGATAAAAGAGGATATTATGGTAGATCTGGTGAAGGTAGCAGCTGTTCGTGAGCGGGCTAGGCCTACTTCTGTAACTGGGATTCACAGTTTTATTGGTTCGGTGTGGTATTATTGGTATTTTGTTCATGGTTCTCTTCTATAGCAACCCCATTGGTCAGACTTACTTAGAAAAATATGGATTTCAGTAGTCTGAGGAATGTTAGGTGAGCTTTGAAAAGCTCAAGGATGTTTTGACTTCGACACCTATTCTTGCTTTGCTCGAGGAGGGAGTATGATTTGTGGTGTATTGTGATGCTTTTGGTATGGGTTTGGGTGGTATGTTGATGCAGAGGGGGACGTGACAACTTATGCTTCTAGGCAGATAAAGGTGCATAAGAGGAACTACCCTACCAATGATTTAGAGTTGGTTGCAATATTGTTTGTGTTAAAGTTGTGGCGACACTATCTTTATGGTGTGCATTGTGAAATCTTCACCAATCACTGGAGTCTCAAATATATATTTTCTCAGCCTAATTTGAACATAAGATAGCGTAAGTGGTTGGAGTTGCTAAAGGACTATGATATCTTTATTCTACACCACCCCAGGAAAGCAAATGTGGTGGCAGATGCTTTTACCCGAAAGGCTACTAGTATGGGGAGTTTGGCATTCTTGAGGGTTGAGTAGAGGGCCTTAGCTTTGGAGGTTCAATAGCCTGCTAGACAGATGGTTCGTTTGGATATTTTTCCTCCTCAGAGTATTTTGGCCTTTGTTGAGGTTAGATCTTCTTTGTTTGATCAGATATGTGCTTATAAGTTTAAGGATCTCAGGTTGTGCTTGATTTGTGAAAAAGTGTTGAGTTGTGAAGCCAAGGTAGCTATTATTGATTCCGCCGGTGTTTTGAGAATAAATGGTAGAGTTTGTGTGCCTAAGGTAGTGGATTGGGTGAGATTTATATTAGAGACCCATTGTGCTAGATATTTCATCCATCCTGGAGTAGCAAAGATGTATCATGATCTAAAACAACATTTGTCACGACCCTGACCTAGGGCCTAGCAACATGGCGAATGCGACACCCGAAAGCATCCCATCCAAGCCTCGTGTTCATATCATAAGCACTCACAAGGTAAAATAAGCATACGCAAGAGATTAAGCAAGTGAAAATGAATATAAGCAATAGTATGAAAATACTTCATATCCATTTGCCCAATTCATGCCTCTACATCATAGATCTTGGCGGGGTTCAACACATGGCTCACTAGCTCACCATTAAAATATACATCAAAAGAAAATGATAAAGTCTCAAGGAAAAAGGCCCGAAAAACATTATAAGGGGTTGTTCCCGGAGCATAGGAACTCACTGAAAGTCTTCGAGCATAGGAATCTGAATTCTAGCCTCAGTATGGAATAATATCCTCGTCGTCCGTACCTACATGGCTAGATCATGTAGGCAAATAAGATATGCGTTAGCACATAGTATGTACTAAGTATGTAGGTATGTCATCAATCAAAGGACATTATAACAATATCAATATGCATAGATCATAACCAATGGGAGAGAGACACAATATGTATGAGCATGCAATTTAAAAATTATGAGAAGAAGCATCATAAATCCATTTCTTAACCTTAGTATATATATATATGTGGGAATAAGACCATAACAGACATTCATAAGACCATGTGGGATATCACATGGAATCCTGATTTTCGATCTTCATCGAGCTAAGAGGAGTTTACTTTGACAAGGTAAACTCGATCCCTACCCTATAAGCACTATCATAGCACGGTGAGAACCCTCATTTGACCTCACCCTTTAGGCTCAATCCTAGCACGGTAAGTGTCCATCATTTAAGCTAATTGGATTCAATAGGACACCTTTGAGGTATAAAAGACGAACATTGTTCCTATGGTGACAAATAGTTATAGGACTTGAGGATTTATATAAGGACCCTTGGAGATAGTCCCCATCACATAAGTCCACTTGATGCTAAGTCATATCCCACGGAATACATAAATCACGCATATATATAGCTTTCAACATGTTCCATACTTCATTTAAAATCATACTTTCATAGTTTTTACATAATAATCATAGTCGTTCATGAAACATCACATCATAAGAATAGTCTATCTACTTTGCTTTCATCATAGTATGGGTTGACATTTCCACATTAACATCATCATAACGTTAGGGCTTTCATCACCACTCTTTATAATAGCATCATCATAGCTTTCATAAAATAATCATTGTCATAATATCTTCCTCATCATTAAAAACATGCTTTTTCATACTTAAGATCATAGGCATAGAAGTTCATAGCTTTATCATAAAAGGCTAGGGCTAAGTGTGGTTCCATGGATATTTGAGTCAAAATCATGCAATTGAGTGTGATTCATAGAGAAAACATGCAATTAAAATCATTAACAAAGGAACCCACATCAAATCATTAAGCCCTAATCATGCATACTTTGAAATCACATACTTTTGCTTAAAAATCTTATACAACATGAAGTTCATCATAATTCATGCATAATTAGTAATAATTTTCATATAGGAATCGTAGTCCATGCATTAGGAATCATAGCTTAAAATTCCATAAGAAATCATTATGAATTTTGAATAAAAGAAAGGTTTCGGATTGGGCTTTATTGATGAAACTAATCCATGAATGAAGCCCTGCATACCTCAAGTAGAATCCTTAGAATTGGATAAGAAAATCTGGATAAAATTTGGTCAATCTTCAAGCTTTAGCTTCAATAGAACCCTTGACTTAGAGAGAGAATTATGGAGAACCCCTGAGAGAAATTTGGGAATTAAAAGCTTTGAATGAGTTAAGAATAGGACTTTATAGAGTTTAGGTTGGTTAGGGTAGTTAGGGTAGCCAAATGGACTTAGTTTAGGACTTAGATGGATTGGAAAAGTCAAAAACACCCTTCATTAAAAACTGGTGGAGTAGTCCATGAAACCCCTTCTATGGGCCATGGAATGACTTACGGGTCATATCTTGCCTCGTAGGTCAGGATGTCACCAAATTTGAGCTAATGGAATTACTGCTTTTGATCCACGAACATGCAGTATAGCTCGTAGATAAACTTATGGGTCGTAGACCCCTTCATAGGAAGACTCCAGACTTAGATAAATTTTGATTCCTCAGGGCCTCCACTTACGAGACCTACTTACGGGTCAAGGGAGAACATACGACTCGTCTGATAATTTATAAATCATCTTCCAGAAATCCTTCAATTTTTCGTTTTTACTGGGCACTTTCCATGATACCACCTACGATCTATGGAATTCTTTACGGGCCGTAAATTAGCTCGTAAGTTCTGACCATTAGTATATTTTCTGTGCTTCAGTTTTTCCAAGCTTAAAAATATGAAGGGTGTTACATTATTTCCCCTTGGGATTCTTTGTCCTTGAATGAGATAGAATTACACTTGAACAAAGTAGAAACATAGTCATCAGCATAACATACGTGCAAAAATGCAACTTAATCATCATTTTCATAAAATTACAAAATTTATGCATCAAATATCATTCAAAAACAGTGTTATGATCATGTATGCAGGCAACTTAAATAGAAATACACATTTATGAGAATTTTGAAGGAGTGGATCGTGTTAGGTACCTTAGGCTTGAATATAAGGAAAGAGGTATGGGTATCGTTTCATCATATCCGCTTCAGCCTCCCAAGTGGCGCTTTCAACTTGTTGATTTCTCCGTAACACCTTGACAGACGCAACCTCTTTATTCCTCAATTTCTTTACTTGCCGGTCCAAGATCTCAACTGTTACTTCTTTATAAGTCAAATCCTCCTCAATGGTCATATCTTTCAATGGAATGATATAATTAGGATGATCGAAGCATTTTCTTAGCATCAAAACATGAAATAACGGATGAACCATAGCTAATTCTCTAGGCAAATAAAATTCATAGGCTACCTTTCCCACTTTCTTCACGATTCCATAAGGTCCCATATACCTAAAACTCAATTTGCCTTTCTTTCCAAAACGCATTACTCCTTTCATTGGGAAAACCTTCGAATACACCAAAACACCTTCAGTAAACTCTAATTCTCTTCTCCTAACATCGACATATGACGTTTGACGGCTTGGGAAACCTTCAACCTTTCCCTTATGACTTTCACCCTCTCCATAGCATCAAGCACCAAATCTGGTCCAATTAAGGACATTTCTCCAACTTCAAATCATCCCACAAGTCATCTACACCATCTACTATGCAATGCTTTGAACGGAGCCATACCAATACTTGAATGAAAATAGTTGTTATATACAAACTCAATAAAAGGTAAGTGATCATCTGAACTTCCTTTAAAATCAAGCACACAAGTCCTTAACATATCCTCTAAGGTTTGTATTGTCCTTTTGGTTTGTCCATCCGTTTGAGGATGAAATGCAATACTTAATTTCACCTTCGTACCAAGGCACTTTTAGAAAAACTTCCAAAAATGAGAAGTGAATTGAGCATCTCTATTTGATATAATGGACAACATTACCCCATGCAACTTCACCAATTCTTTGATATTAACCTTAGCATAATCCTCGGCACCATAAGAAGTCTTTACCGGCAAAAAGTGGGTTATTTTGTCATTCTGTCCATAACTACCCATATTAAACCAAATGCTTCATTATCTTTGGCAACCTTATAATGAAATCCATATTCACTATCTCCCATTTCCAAGTTAGTATCTGAATATCTTGAGTCAAACCATTGGCCCTTTGGTGTTCCACATTTACTTGTTGACAATTCGCACATTTTGTCACATACCTTGCGATGTCTTTCTTCATGGAATCCCACCAATACATTTCTCTCAAATCTCTATACATTTTGGTGGATCACAGATGAATAGAATACTTAGAACTGTAAGCTTCGTCAAGTATTTTCTCCCTTAAGTCATCTTCATTAGGCACACACAATTGCCCTTGATAACATAATACTCCATCTCCCCCTTGTGAGAAGACTTCCACCTTTCTATCAGCTACTAACTTCTTCAACTCCACTAAGGTAGGATCCATGTATTGCTTCGTCTTGACTTCCCCCATTAGATACTAACGCACTACTATTACTCAGGCTATTCAACCTTATCCCCAAATAGGCCAAATGGTGCAATTCTTTGATCAATTCTTTATTTCTACCTTCAACATGTGCCATACTGCCCATATACACTCTACTCAATGCATCGGCTACAACATTAGCTTTGTCGGGGTGATACATCACACTCATGTCATAATCTTTCAAAACTTCCAACCAGATTCGATGTCTTAAGTTCAAATCCCATTGCCTAAACACATATTGCAAACTCTTATGGTCGATGAATATATCAACATGTATCCCATAGAGATAGTGTCACCAAATCTTTAATGCAAACACGACAGCCAACAACTCAAGATCATGCGTCGGATAGTTCTTCTCGTGCACTTTCAATTGCCTTGAAGTATAGGCAATTGCCTTTCCATATTACATTAACACATAACTCAAGCCTATATGTGAGGCATCACGATACATAATAAAACCATCCGAACCTTCGGGCAATGTCAAAACAGGAGCCGAAGTAAGGGGATCTATCAATATTTAAAAGCTCTTTTCGCATTCATCGGACTATTGGAATTTTTTCTTCTTTTGGGTCAATTTTGTCAAAGGAGAAGCAATGGAGGAAAATCCCTCAACAAACCTTTTATGGTATCAAGCCAAGCCTAGAAAGCTTCTAATTTTGAATGGAGAAAATGGTCTAGGCCAATTCTTTACAACTTCTGTCTTCTTTGAATCTACCCTAGTACCATCATGTAAAATACTGTGACCAAGAAAATCCACCTCTCTTAACCAAAATTCACACTTGCTAAACTTGAAAAAGAATTATCTATTTCTCAAGGTTTGTAACATAATCCTCAAATGATATTCATGATCTTTCACAGCCCAAGAATCCACCAATATGCCATCTATGAACACCACTACAAACATATCCAAATACGATTTGAAAATCCTGTTCATCAAATCCACAAAAAGCGGAAGGGGCATTTGTTAGTCCAAATAACATAACCAAAAATTCAAAATGACCATCCTGAGTTCAAATGATGTCTTTGGGATGTCATCTTCCTTCACCTTCAATTAGTGATATCTGTACCAGAGATCAATCTTAGAAAATTAGCTTACATCATATAGTTGATCAAAGAGCTCATCGATCCTTGGAAGTGAATATTTGTTTTTTATGGTTACTTTATTCAATTACCGATAATCCACACACATCCAAAGTGAACCATCCTTCTTTCGCACAAATAATACAGGAGCACCCCAAGGTGACACACTAGGTCTTATGAATCCCTTATCGAGTAAATCCTTTAATTGTTCCTTCAATTCTATCGGGGCCATTTGATATGGAGGGATAGAAATAGCTTGGATGTGGGGAAAGATATCAATACCAAAATCTATTTCCCTTACAGGATGAATACCGGGTAGCATCAGGAAAGACATCAGGAAACTTGTTTAAAATAGGAACTGAATCAAAAATAGGTACATGAGACTCAACATCCATGACTCAGACAACATGATACAAACAACCTTTAGAGATCATTTTTGTAGCTTTCATATAGGAGACTAACCTTTCTTTGAACACTAAATTTGTTCCCTTCCACTCTAAGATAGGCTCATTAGGAACTTGGAATGTAACCCTACGGGTCCTACAATCGATAGAAGCATAGGATGCATGCAACCAATCCATACCAAAAATGACATCAAATTCAATAATATAACGATCAACAAGATCACATGGAAAGACTTTATGTAAGACCAATAGGGAACAACGTTTTTAGATTTTCTTGGCTAGGATTGACTTACCAATAGGAGTATAAACCAAATAGGGTTCTAAAAAGACTTTCGGAGACACATCAAACTTTATGGCAACATAGGGAGTAACAAAAGACATATTGGTTTGTCAAGCAAAGCATATACATCATGATCAAAGACTTTCAACATACTGGTAACCACATCGAGAGCCTCATCAACTTCTTGTCTAGCATGTAAAACATTGAATAGATTACCACGAGGACCACCACCTTGTGCTTGAACACCTTGTTGCACTTGACTCTTTTGAACCACTTGACCTTGAGAATGCCCTTCCTTACATTTTATTAGCAATATTGGGACTCGGCAATCTTGTGTCCCATCTTTTCACAACTAAATCATAAACTAGAACCTCTCAAACATTCACCAACATGGTTCCTCCTACACTTTGGACATCTGGGAGGAGTAGCACCACCTTTCACAACATCATCTTGAGCCTTAGGATTAGCCCCTTTCTCTTTGTCAAACTTTTGAGGAGCACTTTTTAAAGACCCTTGTTCTTGTTGGAATCGGACACCGCCAAACTTACCATAAGAGAACCCACCATCATAACAAACACTCTTGATTGCCTCGATCTCATATTTTGAAATTTTTCACCCTTTACTTGTTCGGCATATGTCATGAGTCTAGAGATATCCATTTCTTTGATGAGCATGGAAGCCTTACGTTCCATCTTCACCAAATCGGACACTGCCAAAGTGAACTTGTTCATACGAGCCCTGGAGTTGGCCACCAAAGAAGGAGCGAATTTGGATAACTTAGTAAATTTGAGGGCATACTCCCTCACACTCATTCCTCCCCACTTTAAGTTCATGAATTTTATTAACTTAGCCACCCTTAGCTTAAGAGGGAAGAAATGATCAAGAAAAGTGGCCATAAACATTTCCCATTCAATGGCACCTTCTTCAGCTCTTTCGTACTTCCATTGAGTGAACTAAACCTGAGCCACTCCCTTAAGTTGATAAGCAACTAGTTCGGCCTTCTCTCGGGAGGATACTCCTATAATCTCCTTCAACTTGTACACTTCATCAATAAACTCTTGGAGATCCTCGTCCACCTTTGAACCATGAAACTCCAAGGGATTCATCATAGTAAAATCCCTTATCCTTGAAGCCGGAGTAGGAGTCTTTGGGGAAGCAACAACTTAAGATAACATCGTGATCGCGAATCCGAATGTATCATTAGATACTTGGTCCACTTGAGGGACTTGGGGAGCTAGGTTTGCATTATTATCATTTCCCATTGGCAATGGAGTATGTCGTGGAGCCAATTTTGAAAACACCAAGGGACAAACATTAGGAATGAGTTCAAAAGAAATGAGGTTTTCCTAAGATGACTCATAGCCTCCTATTTATGGATGTGGCACTCTTCAGACCAATGAATAAGATTCTACTCAATGCGGCATATTGGACTCCCTTGTATACTTTCAAACCTTGTGGTCTAATACCACTTTTGTCACGATTTAAACCTAAGGCCTAGCCGCAACACGACAAATGCAGTATTCGAAGGCATTCCATCTAAGCCTCATGTTCATATCATAATCATTCATAAGGTAAAATAAGCATACACAAGAGATTAAGCAAGCGAAAATGCATATAAGAAAGAGTATGAAAATACTTCATATCCATTTGTCCAATTCATGCCTCTACATTATAGATCTTGGCGGAGTCTAGCACATAGCTAACTAGCTCACCCACAAGATATACATCAAAAGTAAATGATAAAGTCTCAACAAAAAAGAAATGAAAATCATCATAAGGGCTTGTTCCTGAAGCATGGGAACTCACCAAAAGTCTATAAGCGTAGGAATGTGAATGCTAGCCTTAATATGGAATAATCTCCTTGTCATACATCCCTACATGGTTATATCATGTAGGAAAAGAAGTATGCGTTAGCACATAGCATGTACTAAGTATGTAGGTATGGCATGTATCATAGGACATCACAACAATATCAATATGCATAAATCATAACCAATGGGAGAGGGACACAATATATATGAGCTTGCAATTTAAAAATCATGAGAAGAAGCATCATAAATCTATTTCTTAACCTTAGTATACATATGTAGGAAAAAGACCATATTTGACATCCATAAGATCATGCAGACTATTACATGCAATCCCGATGTTCACTCTACATCGAGCTAACATGAGTTTACTTTGTCAAGGTAAACTTGATCTTCACCCAGTAGGTTCTATCCTAGCACGGTGAGAACCATCATTCGACCCCACCCTTTAGGCTCAATCCTAACATGGTGAGTGTCTATAATTTAAGCTAATTGGATCCAATGGCAAGGTTGTAAGGCATAAAATATGAACATCATTTCTATGGTGGCACATAGTTATGAGACTTGAGGATTTATATAAGGACCCTTGGGGATAGTCCCATCATAGTCGCTCATGAAACATCATGTCATAAGAATAGTCCATCTAATTTGCTTTCATCATAGTGTGGGTAGACATTCCCACCTTAACATCATCATAACACTAGGGATTTCATCACTCTCTTTTGTCATAGCATCATCGTAGCTTTCACAACATAATAATTGTCATAATATCATCATCATCATCATCTAAAATATAGTTTTCCATACTAAAGATCATAGGCATAGAAGTTCATAGCTTTGTCATAAGAGAATAGGGATAAGTATGGGCCCATGGATATTTAAGTTAAAATCATGCAATTGAGTAGGAGTCACAGAGAAAACATGCAATTCAAATCAAATTAAATCATTAACAAAGGAACCCACATCAAATCATTAATCACTAATGATGCATACTTTGAAGTCTTATTTTGTTTTGCTTGAAAATCATATACATCATTAAATACATCATAATTAATGCATAATTAGTCATAATCTTCATATAGAAATCATAGTCCATGCATTAGGAATCATAGCTTAAAATCTCATAAGAAATCATCATGTATTTTGATAAAAAAGAATATTTTGGATTGGGCTTCATGCATGAAACTAATCCATGAATGAAGCTCTACATACCTCAAGTAGAATCCTTAGAATTATAGCAGAAAATCTAAAAGAACTTTGGTCAATCTTCAAGCTTTAGTTTCAATAGAACCCTTGACTTAGAGATCGATTTATTGACAACCATTGAGAAAAATTTAGGAATTAAAAACTTTGAATGAGTTAGGAATAGGACTTTATAGAGGTTAGGTCGGTTAGGGTAGCAAAAACGACGTTGTTTAGGAATTAAATGGATTGGAAAAGTCAAAAACTCCCTTCATTAAAAACTATCAGAGTCGTCCATGAAACTCTTTCTATGGGCTGTGAAATGACTTACTGGTCGTATAATGCCTCATAGGTCAGGGTGTCACAAAAGTTGAGCTACTAGAATTGTAGCTTTTGATCCACAAACATGTCGTACAGCTTGTAGATAAACTTACGGGCCATAGAACAATTCATAGAAATACTCCATATTTAGACAAATTTTGGTTCCTCAGGGTCTCCACTTACAAGACCTACTTGTGGGCCATAGGTGAACATACGGCTTGTCTGATAATTCATAAATCATCTTCTAAAAATTCTTCAATTTTTCATTTTCACTGGGAACTTTTCACGATACTACCTACGACCCATAAATTCTTTTACGGGGCCATAAACTAGCTCGTATGTTTTGACCATTAGTAAATTTTTAGTGCTTCAGTTTTTTCATGCCTAAAACACGAGGGGTGTTACAATATTATTGGTGGTTCAGGATGAGAAGGGACATAGCAAAGTTTGTGGCAAAGTCTTTGAATTGTCAATTGGTCAAGTACGAGCACCAGAGGCCTAGTGGATCGATGGAGAGGATGCCCATTCCCGAGTGGAAAAGGAAGCGAGTGACTATGGATTTTGTTACAGGATTACCCATGACCTTGGGCAAGTTCGATTCAGTTTGGATGATTGTTAATCATTTGACCAAGTCAGCTCACTTTTTACCGGTGAAGACTAGCTATGATATTGATTAGGCTCAATTGATAGCAGAGGAGATCCATGAGAGAGACCTGAAGAGGTCCACCTCCATTCCCTTCCTATGTTTGATTTAGGGTCTATGAATAGTGGTGAGGGTGGAGAATTTACACATTGTGGACACTATGACCGAGGTTCAGAGGACCATAGACGCCAGCTTAATAAAGGTTGATAAGAATCTGGTGGCCCTCCAGCGAGCATCGCATCTTCCTGTAAGACTACCCAAGATATTCGCTAAGGCACCATAGCCTAAGCCTTCTACATCATCTACTACTACTACTCCAGAGACTGAGGGGCCCCCATAAACAAATGCTAAGAGAGAGCATGGGACCCACAACCACTACTTCTACTCCGGTACCAGAGGTTGTGCCTATGCAACCTTCCTCAACTGGTATGGTATACACATCTATGGAGTCACTTCAAGTTCCGGTATAGAAACAGGTTCGCATTGAGTCCCAGTTGACTGAGTTACTATAGCAAATTAGGACTTGTGTTTGCAAGGCAATTTTAGAGGCTGGGGAGTGCATACGGACACACATCACAACTACTCTTGAGGAGAGACTTGCACCGTTACATGGCTATGTAGATGGTTTTGAGAGGCTAGTAGAGCAGAGCTTCAATTCACCCTAGCCTAGTAATGTTACAAATATCCAGGCAGAGATCTAGCAGCTTCATACTTACATGAGAGCAGCATCATCAACACCGGCTATGCTTCTTTTGCTCGATATTACTACTGAGGCAATTGTTGATTTTTTTTGCCACTCCTCATGCCTCTGGGAAGAGGCCTTGTCTTGAGGATGACAATCTAGATGCTTCTAGATGAGAGGCTGAAAGGGTTGGAGAGGAAGCATGTCGCGGCTACTACACGAGCCTCGATTGCAGATGAGATGGTGAGGCAAGTATGCGTACAAGAGATGGTGAGGGGTGCTAGACACTTCAGACATAGCACTAGTGAGGAGACCACCCAGCAGGCTATTGGTGGTGATACACAAACGAAGACTTGCACTTAGGTGCCTAGATATGTCCTTTTTTTTTACTCCAATAGTATATTTTGGTTTATTTTGTTGCATTGAGGACAATGAAAATATTTTTCGATGGGGTATGGGTAGTTATAGGCCTCGAAAAAGTCTGAGTAACCAAGGCCTGTATCTATCCCAATTTTTGAGTTTGTAGGGTTTTCTTGCCTGTGATCTTTCCCTAAGGACATTTATTTTCTGTTGAACTGGCATGTTTAGGATATGTAGGTAGTATTAGTAGCACATTGTACTAAAATTTGTGGCATATGTTAGTTTTGTTGAAAAATGATACCCACCCATTTTTATGATTAATGTGTTATTAGGTAGTTTTGATAACAACCATGTAAAATCAGTGATTGACAGTGTTTATTTTGATAAGATAAGGTTTAATTGTGATGAAAAACATGATCTGAGAGTCTATGTTGATAATGAGTGTCAAATGTGTGAGCTTTATTGAATGATTCTTATATTGTGTTTCAATTCAGAACATGCCCTGTTACTCTGACTAGGATTGTAGGTTAGCTTCTTAGGAAATGATCTTTAGTCATTCTTCATATTAGTCCACTTAGCCTAAAATAACCAACCAAATGCTTGATGTATCCCTTGATCCTAATGTTTGATCTTTACATGTATCCTTTTCTTTGTAGAAACCTAAGTAAGCAAGCTTTTTTGACCGTGTAATCCTGAAATTAGCCCTGATCCTTCCTTGAATATTAAGTGCCTCGACTTAGGCTAAAAGCCTAAGTTGAGGGTGACTACCAAAAGTGGCCCTGGTTTATAGGTGAGATATTGTGCACCTCAACTCAGGCCAAATGCTTAAGTTGAGGGTGACTGGGGTAAGGAAAATAACACCAAAGGGGGAAGGAAGTTAGTGATGCAAATAGAAAGGAAAAAATGTGAAGTGGGTCCAAAAAATACAAATAAATTCCTAAATTATGAACTAAAAAGAAAAAGAATGGAAAAAATAAAAGGCAATGAGCTGAAAAACTTGATTAAGGCACCAAAAAAGATTTGAAATAGGAGAAACGCAGAATAAGGCAAAAATATCAGTGTTGGTAGGGGAAAATGCAAAATAACGCAATGTCAAGGAGGGCCATTAGTCATATCTTTCAGAAACTTCATACTAAAGCCCCTTGAGCCTATGTCATATGCTTAGAAAGTCCTATAGTGATCCTAGTCCAAGTAGTCGAAAGTCACAGTGTAACAACCCAATTTCTCAACTGAAACACAAATTATATTGATAGTCACTAAATTCAAATTACAACTTAGAATTCGAACAACAAAGTGATAGAAACCACAACTAAGAAACAGAATAACAACATAACAAGGTGACTAGAAGGAGATGAGATACTAGAATAGAGAAGGGGATGGGAGATAACCATAGCCAAAGCTTCAAATAATTTGCATAACCGTTCTTCAAACTCCTCATCCTATTTAATGAATGGTAATTGGGCCTAGATACCAAATAAAGCTCTCTAATATTTTACTCAGCCCAATGGTTATAACTGAGTCAGTCTTATTCACCATTTTAGCCCATAGATCCTAACGGAGTCCGCTTGGTTCACAACAATACTTCTTCCCTCAAAATGAATCTTGTCCTCAAGGTTCCTGTTAGAAAACTTCATCCAGCAGCTTGGAGTATTACAAATTCCATGGCTGCTACTAGTGAAAACCACTAAGAACAATATCATGATCGAGTTGGCAGCTTTGCGGATTCCAGAAGTGACTCCATCATTCTTCCTTAGCTTCTGTACTTTGATCACGGCATCAGCATGAGGATCTCATCTTATATTTACTAGCAATAACTCGTGGATACAATTAAGATGATCTCTCCATTCTTTATTAGCACCAAATCCTTCTCTACGAAATGGCATACTCACACAATAGGCCAAAATACAGATCTTACTATCAAATGATGAACTGCCAAGAATATCATCAAAAGTACTACTAGGGTAAAAAGAAGTTCCAGAAGCACTTGGAATTTGATACAGGCAATACTTCTTAACATGATAAGATCTATCGAATCTAAGATATTCCATCTTGAAAGAAGTAATGAATAATTTTAGAAGCTCGCGCTCCACTATATCTCTCCATTGCCACTAAGACATGATGAAATCTATGGCGTGTAGCCAACTCTACCGTCTCAATCTGCCCATATAATGCTTGAACAATAGGGTGCACAACTTGAGATATCACCCTATATGCAGTTTTTAATTCTATTACTTTCCATTCCTCTAACATTGCAACAAGTGAAACTGTTGCATTTGTATTGTTATTGAAGTGTGCATTGAGTATATGAGCACTAGTATTGGAATCATCCCTATCAAGTATGACAAGCCCACATAAGTCGAGTTTCTTTGGTGATTCAACAGGTTGTGCAACTTAAGCTAGGAATTCCAACAGTAAGGCAAGGAAAGGTGGTTTTGGAGGTGGTTGTGGGTGCTGGGTTTGAACAGTTTGTACACAAAGAGAGATCAGGAAATGATTTAACATTCTAACAAAATAAAAGTCACCATAATGAAGAAACTGACCAGGATGAAGTGAATGTAGTGCAAAAAAAGTCCTTTATTTATGAATTAGACCAAACATAGCACATAAGAGTTTAACAACTCTATTGACCGGAATATTTGGTGACTGCTTGGAGTAGCTTTCAACAAATTCATGAAGCACTCTCTGATTTTTCTCCTCCATAACATTCTCTCTCGATTTAGACAACAAGAAACCATAAAAATTTCTTCCCTATCCAGTATCTACCCAGTTGCAAGAATGTCTCAAGGTTGATATAATGAACTTATCACAATCCAAGTCACTCGAGGCAACACGAAGACCCAATTGTATATAGTGAGTAAACTAGAGCCAAGATCAAATGGAAATTGATTCAAAATTAAGAGATTTCCATCATGGTCAATTCTATTAGTTATACCTCTAATTATAATCTTGGCATAACTGCAAGTTGAAGGAATTGAAGACATCTTCGTCCAGTATTGAGCGAGCCTGATTCTATGTAGAGGGTAAACTTTTTCGGAGTGTCCCGCAAAGAATTTATTCGAACGATCATTTAAGACTTTATGAATGTCAAAATTGACAAGGCAATAATAAATAGAAACTATAAAATTAATCCATAATGAAGAGTTAGATGCATTTGCAATAACAAATTCTATAGGTTCATCACTATTGGTAACAATTTCCTTTTCAACATTCTTGTTTTCACTTTTAGCATCAATATCACAACAGATAGAATATGCCAACTCATTAGGAAAATTTGCCTTAGTAGTATCTCCTATTTCCAACTGACACACCTTGTGTGGATCCTCAACTTCAAGTTGACTAAACTTGCAGGACATATCCATGGAATTTAAGGTTTTGGATCTTTCAGACAAGTCATCAAACAACTTGGGCACATTGGTTTTGTTATTGCCTTCAGATTGCTCGTCACAACTTTGTGGCAAAGGTGAGTTGGTTATATTTCTCCATTATTGATAAACATATGCAGTAGCCAATGCAAGATCAAAGTCCCCATATTCTGACGAGACATCCGCAAAACGACCTTGGTAGTCAATCACAGAGGTTACATGTTGACCATTGGGCAAGTGACATCTTTATGATTCAAGATGTTGTTTACGAAATTGAGTCATTACCTTCTCTGTAAAATGTTTCCAATCTTCCAATTGCTTGTTTCCCAAAAGCCATCGATACCATTCCAAAGCTTCCCCATCGAGATACAATGAGGCAAGAGATAACTTATTCTTTTCTACAATTTTATAGAATTCAAAGTAGTGTTCAGCCTGATAATCCATGCCTCTAGATTATCACCAAAGAATCGTCCAAATTGTATCGATGCATTCTTATGATGAAACATTGGCGGTGCCAGGAGATGGTTCTATGTTCTCCTTATCGGAACACTATTTTGGGGCCTAATAAATGCCACTTCTCCAACCAACTCCTCTAACAGTGATCGAATTTCATACAACTCCTTTGAACATAAATCCTTCATGTCCTTAATAGAATCATAAGGAGTTCACAATTTTTGGTCCTCCATTGAAGACCTCTGGATGAAAGCAAACCAATTTCTTAACACAAACACATATTATATTGATTGAGCTCAAATTATAACTTAGAATTCGAACAACAAAGTGATAGCAACCATAACTAAGAAAGAGAATAACTACATAACAAGGTGACTATAAGGAGATAAGATACTAGAATAGAGGGGATGAGAGATAACCATAGCCAAAGCTTCAAATAATTTGCATAACCCTTATTCAACCCCCTCATCCTATTTAATGAATGGTAATTGGGACTAGATCCCGAATAAAGCTCTCTCGTCCCAATAGTTATAACTGAGTCAGTCTTATTCACCATTTTTAGCCCATAGACCGTTACAGAGTCAGCTTGGTTCGCAACACACAGTCATGAGTATAGGGGAAAGCATATGGTATTGTATACACTGTTTGAATATTTGTTGTAAGTGTGAGTGTCTTTGTCAGTCCCAAGTATAGAATCTGAATACACTATCATGAGTGAGATATGTGACTTCTTTTTGTGAGGACACTTGAGTTATATTATTGATTCTAGGTTGTTGCAATGATTGTTGCTTATCTGTGATTGCCTTTCTTGTCATAGCTCCACTGTCGTGTATAGTTCTGCATGATATTATTTGATGACTGCTGATATGCATTGATGCATTCGATTGGGTATCTGTGATTGATTTAGAGATGATATATGTCATTAGATTAAAGTCTGTGTGCTGCTATATTGCTTATGTAGATTGAGTCCGTCGCTTGAGGACAAGCAATAATTTTAAGTTGAGCATGATGATATGCTGCTAAAATATAGAACTTTTGATATTTAAAGCATGGAATTTTATGTATTCTCAAAGCGATGTTAGTAGCTTTGATATGTTTGTCTTTGTTTATCAAGATTTCATGAATCAGGATGATTTTGCGCAAAGTTCTATGGATTTGAGGTTTTTGAGGATGTATAGAGTCTCCTACGAGCCGTGGTTCATTCCAAAAGTCGTAGGATAGTTTGTAGGTCAGATCCAGTGAAAGGGTGATTTTTAGATATTGAAGTTACGAGTTGTCAGACGAGCCGTAGAATCATTTACGTCCTATATGTGAGTTCCTATGCTGAAGATTAGAAAATATGCTAAGTGCTAAACTATTATCAGACGAGGGCTCCTACGAGTGGTAAGTCAGGTAATGAGTCGTGGATAAGATTGTGCCTGGAGGATCAGAGTTTTGAATATTTTCTGGAAAAAGTTAGCAGACGAAAACCCTTATGGGTTGTAAGTCAGAAGACGACCCATAGGAGGAGTTTGTACGTTGAAGAGCGATTTTGGCCAGTGCAGATTATAGAGCCTAGGTATGGGCCGTGATTCCATCTACGGCCCGTAACCTTGTCCATCTGAGTTACTGATTCCAGTTCTCCTATTTCATTTTTGAATTTAATTTTTACTTATTATAAATAGGTTTTTTAGGTTTGTTCAGAGGAGGACGAACCAGAGAGCAGTCAGAACATTGAGGCTTTGTTAGTTGTGATTATTTTTACATTATAATGGAGTTATTGCATTGTGATTTCTTCTAGAGATTTTAGATATAGTATTCTTCAATTCATCATTGTAAGTGTTTAATTATGCTATTCCATAACATGATTTTTTCATCTACAATGAACATGCGTAACTAAATCCACAACTAGGGTGTTGAGAACCATGAAGAACTAACAAAGTAGAAACCAAATAATTAGTAATCCTAGGAAAATGTGCATGTATATTAATTATTACTTAGCTTAGAATGCTTTTTAATGGTGGTCAATGTTAAAACTCGCCTAATTCTTACCTATTGATCAAGGGGGAAATGAATGGATAAGGGATAATTAACAGGATTTGATATGATCCCTCTCGTCTAATCAACCTAACTGAATCAAGGGATGGTTTTACTAGAACAAAAGGTAAGGGTTAGTAATGCAACAATGTAGGGATGATCAAATCACATAGTGAAATTTGCCTCTCACCTAGATCAAAGGGTTAGGTAAACATAATTTACTAGTTTTGCATGCTACATACTAGAAAAGGTTAAGATTATCTAGCTATACTGAGTTAGGAATTCATGGGGAACACAATACCTTAGTTACTTCTCTCATTGACTTCACAACACTTGCTCTTGACATCTTGATTCTAGTTTAGGACTATTTCTTGAATTTTACAACCCCCCGGGAGATAAGTAGATTAATTCAACATAATTGCTTATAATTACTCCAAGTCTAGAGCTTATTTCCTGTGACATTGACCCTAACCACTGTTTAGTTCTATATTTTGGCACCGACCATTTAAACCTTCATAGAGAGGTGTATTTTGGGCGACATCATCGCACACCTGGTCCTACATATCTACCGAGCTAAGGCTACCAAGAAGAACCTATGAGGGTCTCGTCAGACCGTATACAAAAACTCTCAACCTTGTCACCTGCCCATGATGAAGGGGTATTATAATATCTCAACCTTGCCCCTTGCCCATGGTCAAGGGGTGTCACAATATCTCAACCTTGCCACCTGCCTGTGGTGGAGAAGTTTTAAAAAGGGTGTCGTAATATTTCAACCTTGTCACTTGCTCATGGTCACGGAGTTTTAAAATGTGTCACAATTTTTTACCGAAAATCTAATATCCAGTGGTACCAATGCAACATAGAAATGAATTCATGCAAATGCCACAATTCAATATAAATGACAGCAATATAATAAAATAATTTATAATACATGTCATAGAATCAGATTGAAAGTCCAAGTGTCACAACTAGAACTACAAGTCATCAACATGTCTCACATTACCATATTCTCACCAATAATCATTTATACCAATAATGTTGGACTTCGCAAGTCCCAAGGTATGCACTAAGTCCCAGAAAGTACCTCGGGTTCCAACCATTACTATAATGTTTTCCAAATGATATCACAAGCCTTATATTATTACAATAACATCCAAAAGTATCTCGAATATCAAGGATTCATCTCAATTTTGCATATATTACATAGTTTAACCCCAGTTTCTAGTACAATCTATACCATATTCTTGCCAGAATACCATCTCACCAATCCAATTATTAATGAAACAATCCAATTCTTACAATTATCACATAAGCAAAACCAATAACTCAAATATAGTCCGAAAAAGGTTAGTCAAACCAACCTTGATGCCGAAACCACACTCGAACCAAGCTTTCAGACACTCCCAGCCTAAAAAACAAACTCGTATCAATCAACCACTATCACGAATGGATAATAAGCATCAAAAGATGAATTTTGATACCCATATTGGCATTAATTGGATTCAGGAGAAAAATGGTCAAACATTAGATTATTTTTTGAAAATTCCAAATCTAAATATTGAGCTCAAAATCAAGTTCTATATGAAAGATGGAGTTTGTGGGTAAAAATTCCATAAATTTGAGTAGAAATTAAGGGAGAAATCATTATTTAAAGTTTGAATCATATTCTTAAAAATCCATAAAAATTAGAGGGTTGAAACAAAGAATTTCAAGTCAAAATCATAGTTTAAATATTGAACATCAAAGATTTAGTGTTTAGGAAGCTTACCCAAATAAAAATCATCGAAAAAACCTTGCTCAAAATTGCTCATCCAAGCTTTTAGAACTCAAAAATGGAAGAAAATGATAGAGTAAACAAAGCGGGGAAGAAAGGGATATGTTTTAGCAATTAAAATAAAAGTAAAAGGGCTTTAACCCATGTTCACTATCACGACCCATAATTCGAGTTTGATGACACTCACCCAACCGACCAAGGGGAGTTAGACCAAAATTAAACAACCCAAAACCAATAATAAAGCGGAAGATAAATAGTCTTATAAGATAAATAATCATAGAGTAATCAAAACTACAACCATCTCAGATCGGTGTCACATGTACAAGCCTCTAATTATAAGAATACTCAAATGAAAAATGCAATTCGCAATGTTTAGTTCTCAAGTAAAACGGGACATAAACTAGAATCCTATAAGGCCTTTCGAAAAGACAAGAAGCTACCTCCTGAAAGATCCAAAAGCTCGATCTTGTAATGAAGAATGCCAAGCAGGAGGGAGCGGGCTCACAACCTACAAAAATATAGCAGGAGTTGAGCACCAAATGACAAGGTACTCAGGAAATGGAACTAACCTAAAGTAAAGCAATGAAGAACACAAGTACTCCTATCCACGCAACCACATACTGTCAAACTACACACCTGCACGTAGAAAAGTCTCACCAATACGTATACAACAACATATGATAGGACATAGCCACAAAACATACAACTGAATTCCATAAACAAGTGATACAATTATTTATCAAAGTCACAAGCCTTCACAATATTCACATAATCCAGTTTTCACACTATTTAAGGTTCAAGATTATCAACATATTTCATAGCCTTTCAATGATCCAATCTTATCTATATACAGGTTCCAAAGCATTGACATTCTCACACATTATACATATACCAATATCAAGAAGGAATGACATGAGATAAAGTAAATGAAATGAAATGCCAACTATGCGATGCAATGTCAAATAATAGTGATGCATGTTTGTCCTACAACACACATCCGCTGATAAACTCATATCGGAAACCATAGGGGCCTCACATAGACTATGTATCTGTTGAAACCAGTTTCCTTCGGCATTTACTTTCATATTTAGCCAAAACTGTTTCCCTTCTATTTTTCTTTCTTTAGTCGGAACCATTTCTCTTCATCTTATCATTATCAATGGAACATCAAGCGGGCATGTGATCATAGCACAAATAATTTTGTTCATAAGTAGGTGTATGCAAGATATCCACTTCGATCATATAATATAACATTCGATTTCAAATATTTCTCATGTCCTAAATTATTCACAATACAATCATATAATCATCACAACCTTATTGTCAACGTCAAATAATTCACAATTTTCATAGTTATAGTATAAGTATAAGTATTCACAATGTTTACGACAACCCAAACCAAATTTTCATGATGAAAGCCTATAATGATACAATTATATCCCAATTCATGCCCCCAAATCACCCAATTTCATATACATAGAAGCATACCAGGTTCAGTCATACTTAACAAAAGATTAGAAGTCCAGTTGCCTTAGAAAAAGTCTCAAATCAAGTTAAATCCAAATCTATCCCCTTTTTAACATACTCGGAATCACCACAATCTATTCAAATATGGCATCACAATCATATAACGAATCTAATGACTCTAAAATGAATCTATTTGAGCAATGAGGGTAAAATGATAAAAAATCTCATGCCAAAAAAATGCCTGGAAACTGAAAATTAATACATGAAAATGTCCCTCAAGTAATAAGGATCCCAACGGTGAAAATCATTTCAAAAATAGAGTTAAAATGAGGTAGAAATCATCAATTTAGTATTTGGAATCAAAACCTGAAAAATCCTCAGATTCTTCAATGAAAAACTCAAATTTCTAAGTTAAAAACACAATTTAATCGATGAAAATTAAAGAAATAGGTTAGAAAATAGTTACCTAATCGATTTGCCTTGAAAAACCTTAAGAATCTCTCAAAAATGAATCTTGGAAGTTTGAAAATAATGGAAAAGGTCAAAATCCGTCACTTAAAAGTGATACACTATTTAGGTAAAAATTGTACTCCGCAAACGCGGGAAAGGATCCCCAAATGCCAAGTACACAAGCAGCAAGCCTCCGCTAATATGGAGGACCAATCTACGAAAATGGAGTGTAAGAGGCAAGGCCTCCGGGAACGCGGACCCTCTTTCCGCAAATGGGAGGCCTAAATACTTTGACCTCCACAAACACAGAGATGGAGGCGTGTATACGGAGAACAAGCTAGCTACACCAAATATCAGCTAAACACAACATAGAAAAATATGAAAAAGATCCTCGGGATTCAGCTGGAACCTCATGAAGACAAATCAGACATGAAACCCTACCAAAAGTGACGTTCCGGACTTAATGAAATCGTCAAAAAATTCAAATTTGAGATCTCCTTGGCCAGAACCCAATAAAACTCAAAACAACTAGTTAAAGTTAACATACTCAAACTGTCCTCGGGAGCTCTAAGAATTACCAGGAGACCATTTCTAGCATTAGTTTCACTACCCGGAACCACTAACGATGTCAAAATTTCAATTTAAACTTCCGAATTCTGAATGTTGACCAAAGTCAAACTATAATCTAAAATCAACTAAAATACAATTTTAGATCCAAAATTTTTATTTCAACTCCAAATTTAGTTCCGCAAGTTCTCCTAGACTTGATTCTACATTCCAGGGCTGATGAAATTGACAGAATTGAATCTCGACACTTGAAACTCAAGATAACCACAAAACTCAAATTTCCAACTTTAAGCACTTAAAAACTCTTTCTTTAGCAAAAACTCCAACTTTTCACAAGGTTTTAAAAATTCAGCTTTTAGACTTACCCAAAAATGATGCAAGGCAACTTTCGAGATAGGCAAAATGATAATTTTGTTGAAAATGCTAAAAATGACCTTTAAGGTTTTTACATCATCCACTACAAAAAACAATGTTCATCCTCGAACATGAGATAAAGAACATACTTGAAGTCTCAAAAAGCTAAGAGGGGTATCAAGCATGCATATCTGTCTCTATCTCTCGAGTAGCATCACTCTCAGTCATGTGGCTCCACTGAAGCTATCTCTTTAGTTCTCAATTCCTCACCTGCCCATCAAAAATAGTCACTGATTGCTCCTCATAAGTCAAATCTAAGCTCAACTAACTGAATCCATGGAAATCACATGAGACTCATCCGGAATGTAACACCGCAACATGGAAACATGAAACATAAGATGTATAGAAAACAAGTTAAGTGGCAAAGCAAGTCTATAAGCCACTTCTCCCACTTTATCCAAAATCTCAAAAGGACCAATAAACCTCGAACTAACCTTGCATTCTTCCTGAATCTCATAACATCCTTTAAGGGTGAGACCTTTAACCATACTATATCACCAACAATGAACTCCAAAGGTCGAACCTACCTATCAGTATAGCTCTTTTGGTGACTCTGGGTTGTCAACAAACTACTCTGAATCAACTGCACCCACTCTAAATCATCCCTCAATATATCTATACCTATGCTCACTACCACTAGTGAGTCAAACCATCCGATAGGAGATATATATCTCCGTCTATACAAGGCCTCAAAGGGAGCCATTTGAATGTTGTATTGGTAAATTTTATTGTATGAAAACTCTGCCAAGGCCAAGTGTTGATCCCATCAGGCACCAAATTCAATGACACAAGTCTAAAGCATATCCTTCAACACTTGAATGGTCCTCTCGGACTGTCTATCGGTCTGGGGTGAAAATTTGTACTCATGTCCAAATAGGTACCCAAACTATACTGTAAAGCTCTCTAGAAGTGGGATGTAAATAATGAGCCACGATCTGATATAATAGAAACTAGAACTCTGTGAAGTCTGACAACCTAATTGATATAGAGTTGAGCTAACTTCTCGGCTATAAACTTCATCTTAATTGGAATGAAGTGGGCGGACTTAGTCACTCGGTCCACTACCACCCATATAGACTCAAACCCACCAACTGTAGGAGGTAAGCCAACTACAAGTCCATGGCAATGTGTTCCCACTTCTACTCAAGAATAGAGTCCTCTAAAGCTCTCCACCTGGTCTCAATTGCTCATATTTGACCTACTGACATGTTTAAGTATCAATCCACGAAGTCTGATATATCTATCTTCATGCCAAACAGATAGTAATGCTAAAACAAATCATGATACATCTTTGTTGTCCCTGGGGGAATGGAATATCTAGCACAATGAGCCTCCTCCAGGAAAACCTGATCAAATCACCTACCTTAGGCACATGAACCTGCCCCCGATCCTCAATACACCCTCAAAGTCAAGCTTGGCTTCCTTAGCATTCCTTTTAATCACCTTATCATGAATCTGACATTTCTCATCCTCAAACTGACGACTCCTAATCTGCTCTATCAAGGAGGACTGAGACTCTGAGCAAGTAAGGAAAACACCATCTTAGAAAGTTGCAATCTCACCAACTTAGCTAATCTCTGAACATCTCTAACCAAAGGTCGTTCCTCAACCCGAATATTTGCAAGGCTCCCCATACTAGAACCCTTTCTACTTAAAGCATCTACCACCACATTGGCTTTACCCAAGTGATATAAAATAGTCACATCATAATCCTTCAGAAGGTCAATCCACCTCTTTTGTCTCAATTCAGGTCCTTCTGGTTGAAGATGTACTGCAAGCTGTGATGATCACTGAAAATGTTTCAATGAACACCATAAAGAGAGTGCCTCCATAGCTTCAACAGAAACACAACAATTGCCAACTCTAGGTCATGGGTAGGGTACTTCTTCTCATGAGTTTTCAACTGTTTAGAGGCATAAGCTATCACCTTTCTATTCTACATCAAGACTCCGCCAAAGCCAAACCCGGACACATCATAATATACCATGAAATCAATACCCTCTTCTGGCAAGGTCAATATGAGAGTGGTAGTTCGCAATAACTTGAGCTTCTGGAAGATCTTCTCATACTCATCTAACCAAAGGAATGGAGCATTCTTCTGAGTGAGCCTAGTCAATGGAGTTGCTATAGAAGAAAAGCCCTGAACAAATCGCCTATATTAACCTGCTAGGCCCATAAAACTACGAGTCTCAGTTGGTGAAATAGGCGTAGTCCAACTCGGAACCGCCCTAATCTTCACTAGATCAACCTGAATATCTTCTCTAGACACAATATGACCTAGAAACGCTACCAAACTCAACCAGAACACATACTTGGAAAACTTGGCATACAACATCTCCTCTCTAAGCCATTAAAGTACAATCTTCAAGTGTTGCTCGTAATCTGCTTTGGTCTTAGAGTAGAACAATATATCATCAATGATGACAATAACAAAAGAATATAAATAAGGTCGAAAAACACCATTCATCAGCTCTATAAATTCGGCTGGGCCATTAATCAACCCAAATGACATAACAAGGAACTCATAGTGTCTATACCTCATCCGAAAAAGCTGTCTTAGGAATGTCAGAACCCCTACTCCTCAGCTGGTGATATCCAAATCTCAAATTAAGCTTGGAAAATACGGCTGCACCCTAAAGTTGGTCGAATAGATCATCAATTTTAGGGAGGGAATACTTGTTCTTGACTATCACTTTGTTCAACTGTCTATAGTCAGTACACATTCTCATAGACCCATCCTTCTTCTTCACTAACAAGATAGGAGCTCTCCAAGGAGATATACAATGTATGAACCCTTTTACTCAAGAGGTCTTGGATCTGCTTCTTTAGCTCTTCAACTCAATTGGAGTCATATAGTAGGGAGGAATAGAAATGAGCTTACTGCCCGACTCAAGATCAAAGGTGAAGTATATATCCTCATCAAGAGGGACTCTAGGAAGTTCTAAGAGGAAACCCATCAACAAACTCTCGAAAAATAGGAATAGACTCCATTGGTTGCTCAACACCGATATCACAGAGAAAAGCCAAATAAGCAAGACAACCTTGACACATTAGCTTTTGTGCTTGAATATATGATATAATGTTGGTGGGATAAGATCCACTCGGACCTCGCCATACAATACCCAATCTACTCGGATGGCCAGAGTCATAGTCTTAGCATAGCAATTAACCCGGTATGGAGAAAGCCAATCCATACCCAAGATAACATCAAAATTGATCATATCAAGAATAATCATGTCAACCCAAGTCTCATAGCTTGATAAGGTCACAAGACAGGATCAGTACACCTGATCCACTACTAAGGGCTCACCTACTGGGGTCGAAACATGAACAAACATAATATCGTATGGCAAGTCGAATCCCAAGGAGAAATATGTAGACACATAAGAGTAAGTGGAACCAGGACCACATAACATTGATGTAGACAATGGCAAACTAGAATAATACCTATGATCATAGCATCAGAGGCCTCAACCTTAGGTCTTCTTGGGAAAGCATAATAATGACCACCTCATCCTCCACTAGTAGAAGATGCCCCTCTACAACTATAATGTGTGGAAGAATCACATGCTCCTCTACCCCTAATGTGTCCGCCTCTGTCAAAATGACCTCTACCTCGGTCTCAAATCTGTGGAGTTATACTTCTAGTTGGCGATGCCAGATCTATGATCGATGCTACAGAATAAGAATAGTGGGGCTAGAATAAGATTGCATCAGGCATAGTTAAATCATGTGATCTGGAGATCTGCAGCCATAACATGATCTTAGTGTGGATGGTGGTTGTGAAGGGACAGGAGGGATACCATAACCGCCCTGGCCCATAGGCCTCTACTGCGAATTGGAAGAGCTATGCCTACACTATAAGAATCATGAGGGCCTCGCCCTCCCTCAGAAGACAACAAATTTGCATGAACCCCCACGGTGTTGAAATGAACCACCTCCTCTAGTCACACCTCTAACTCTAGATGGGGCTCCTGAGTATTGTCCAAACCCTTTTAAGGTCCCCAAACTCCTCTCTATACATGAGCTCCACCTCTTTGGCAGTACTAACAACTGATTGAAAAGATATTCTATCTCAAGACACCCAAAACATGGCCTATCTGATAGAATAGGCCAATCTCTCACGAAACGAAGAACTCTCTCTGCCTCGATAAGAAGAATAGTTGTAGCATGCCGAGCTATCTGGCAAAACTGAATCTTATACTCAGAAATTGTCATAGTCCCTTGTCTCAAGATCTCAAACCTCATATGGCTCTCCTCGAGGACACTCCAAGGAACAAATCTATCATAGAAAGCACCGGAAAATATCCCCAAGTCATCAGGGGATACCCAACTGGAAGAGATCTTGAATAAGTCCTCCACCACTCCCTGGTCAGTCCATGGAGCTGGAGAGGAACATATTGTACCCCACGAGTCTCTACCGATCCCACAACAATAAGTAACTCCCTACAAGTAGTCAAAAATGCATATGCATCCTCGGTCTTTGCACCCTGAAATTGAGGTGGGCCCATCTTCCTAAACCTCTCATATCTGTGATGCTCATCATCAGTAAGAGCAATTGCTGGAAGGATCTTAATTATAGGAGATGTTGGTGGCTGCTCCACCTGCATTTAGGCCGGGGGGCCTACTGTTGATCTTGAGGCTGAACTCTAACCCGTGTCTATGAAATACCATATGTATTCATCCGGCTACTTGCCTACCCTATGATCTCAAGTACACTCAAAACACTTAGAAGGGTATCATGTAGTAGTGGTGCTACAACATATTCAGGAAGAACCTGCCCTCTCTAGGCTCTATCACTGGCTCAAGGGAAATGCCACTCTTAAAATCTCTAGCCGGTGTTGCTCCTCTACCTCGACCTCTGGCTTGACCCCTACCCCTAGTTGGGGTCTCAATAACAATCTCGAGGGCTCCCTCCCCTTGTCTGGTAGATGATGTAGCTCTAGTCCTTGCCATCTTCTAAAAGGACATTTGACCACTCAGCACTTAAATAAAACCCACACATGAATAGATTAGAAGAAAGTAAAAGAGAATTTCCTAACATTTTTCATATCCTCTTAAGGATAAGTAATGGATGTCTCTACACCGATCCTCAAGACTCTACTAGACCGAACTTGTACACAAGTGAGACCTAGGAACCTGGGTCTCTGATACCAAATTGTCATGATCCAAAATCTGGGTGTGATGGCATTCACCAAACCCACCAAGGCGAGTCAACCCAAAACTAAATAAACCAAAAACAATAACAAAGTAGAAGATACATAGTCTAATAAGATAGACCATCCCAGAACTGGTGTCACATGTACAAGCCTCTAACCATAAGAATACTCAAACAAAAATACAAGTCTCAATTTTTTCAATTCTCAAGTAGAACGTGACATAAAATAGAGTCCTCGAAGGGCTACCGAAGAGACAAGTAACTACCTGTCGAAAGATCAAAAAACATGATCCTGTGATACAGAATGTCTAGCAGGAGGGACCAGGCTCACAACCTTCAAATATGTAGCAAGGATGAGCACCAAACAACAGGTACTCACCAAATGGAACTAACCTAAAGTAAAGGAATAAATAACACAAGTACTCCTATCCACCCAACCACATACTGTCGAACTGCACACCTGCACACAGAAACGTCCCAGCAGAACAACAATATACATACATCGACATATAATAGGACAGCCACAGAACATACTACTGAATTCCATAAAAAAGTGATACAATTACTTGTCAAAGTCATAAGCTTTCACAATGTCCACATAATCCAGTTTTCACACTATTTAAGGCTCAAAATTATCAACATATTTATAGTCTTTCAATGATATGATCTTATCTATATATATGTTCCAAAGCATTCATATTCTCATACATTATATATATACCAATATCAAGAAATAATGATATGAGATGAAGTGAAGTGAATGAACTAAAATGCTAACCATGCGATGCAATGTCGAAAAATTGTGATGCATGTATATCTTACGATATACATCTACTGATAAACTCAAATCGAAACCCATCGGGGCCTCACATGAACCATGTATCTGCTAAAACCATTTACCTTCATCATTTACTTTCATATTCAACCGAAACTGTTTCCCTTTGGCTTTTCTTTTCTTTTCTTTCTCTAACCAAAACTATTTTTCTTTGGCTTTTTTTCTTTTCTTTTTCTAGCCGGAACTATTTTCCTTCGACTTTTCATCATTAAGTGTGTATGCAAGATTTTCACTTAAATCATATTATATAACATTCAATTTCAAATATTTCTCATGTCCTCAATTATTCAAAACACAATCTCATAATCATCACAACCTTAATATCAACATCAAATAATTCACAATTTTCATAGTCATAACACAAGTATAAGGATTCACAACGTTTATGACTACTCAAACTGAATTTCCATGATCAAGCCCTACAATGATACAATTCTATCCCAATTCATGCCCCAAATCACCCAATTTCATATACAAGGTTCAATCATACATAACAACAAGTTAGAAGTCCACTTGCCTTAGAAGAAGTTTCAAATCAAGTCAAATCCAAAGCTTTTCCCTTTATACGATACTCCAATTTACTACAATCTATTCAAATATGGCGTCATAATAACATAACAAATCTAATGACACTAAAATTAATTAGTTTAAGTGAAAAGGGTAAAATGGAAAAAAATCTCATGCTAGAAAAAGTGCCCAGAAACTGAAAGATAATACATGAAAATGTTCCTCAAGTAATAAGGATTCCAACGATGAAAACCGTTTAAAAAAGGGAGTTAAAATTAGGTAGAAATCATGAATTTAGTATTAGGAATCAAAGCCCAAAAATCTCTGAATTCTTTAATTAAAAAACTCATAGAAAAAACACAATTTAATCGATGAAAATTAAAGAAATAGGTTAGAAAATAGCTACTCAATAGATTTATCTTTAAAAACCTTGAAGACTCTCTCATAAAACGAATCTTGAAATTTTGAAAATGGTGGAAAAGGTCAAAACCCATCACTTAAAAGTAACACATTTGTTTAGGCAAAAATTACACTCAGCGAACACGGAAAAAATTCGCAAACCCGGAACGTACATGCCAGCAAGGCTTTGCGAAGGTTGAGTGTAAGAGGCAAGGCCTCTGCGAACACAAACTCTCTTTCCACGAACACGGAGGTCTAAATAATTTGACCTCCGCGAACACAGAGAACAAGCTAGCTGCACCAGATATCAGCTAAACTCAACACAGGAAAAACACAAAAAAAGACCCTCAAGATTCTCCCAAAACCCCGTGAAAACAAACCAGACGTGAAACCATACCAGAAGTGATGTCCTGGACTCAATGGAACTAATTCGGATTTGAGACCTCCTTTGCTTGGAACTGAATAAAACTAAAAGAAACTAGTTAGAACTTGAAATATTCAAACTGCCCTCAGGAGCTCTAAAAATTACAATGAGACCATTTTTAGCGTTAGTTTCACTATGCCAAACTAGTGGAACTGCCAAGATTTTGATTTGAGCTTTCGAACTCCAAATATTGACCAAAGCCAAACTATGATCCAAAATCACATTCCCTTGTAGTAAGGAAAAGCTTCCAAAAATGCTAAAATTCACATTTTCTCTTTTTAAATACTAGTTCTCAGTTTCAACAACACAAAAGATTCAAAATAGATTCAAAGTAACTTACGAAAGGAAAAAATAATAATTTTCACATATAGACTCAAAAATGACCGACAAGGTCACTACAGGTGCACAAATGTTGCACTTGAATTAGAAGGAAAAATAGGAGCTTGTTTTTACTGCAAGAGAATTGGAGCTTATTCTTCTTGGGGGGCCATTGGAGTTTGTTCTTGTTGTAGGAGAATTGAAGCTTGTTCTTGTTGTAGGACTTCATGAGCTTGTAAAGGATTTGTTGAAGCATCTAAGAGGTCTTGAGTCACATTAGTAGTATATGATGAAGCATGTCCATTAGCAAACATCATAAGATTCTTGAAACGTTTTACCTTTGGCATGGCTGCATATTCATAAGAAAAAAGAGAGGTGAATCAAATATGAAGGAATACAAGATGACTATAATAACCAACTAATTGATAAAGAGGATCTATTTTATATCACTCAAATGTACAGAGAATAAAAAACTATACGATGTCAATATATGAAGAAAGCTTACCGTGAATAAAATAGAATAGACATCTACATCTAAAATATAAAGCACAAATGTATGTCAAACAATCATAACAACGAAAACAAAATATAAACTTAGAAGAATTTGAGTAAAAAAAGAAAAGAGAATCGACCTAACATTGAAAATCTTAATCCCAACTCTCCAAAAGAACTGTCAGAGAATTTATAGCTCTAAAAAGGAAAGTTTATCATCATGAAAAGGGGAGAAAAGGAAAAAAGTGGAATCATGGAGAGGGAAGGAGGGAAAATGGTGTTACTGAAGGTGGAAATATAGAAGGAATAAAGTACGACTATGTTAAAAAGGAGGGAAAGAAAAATAAAATAGAACTTTTCTTAATTTTTGCTATTATTATTTAAATAGAAAAATATTTAGATAATAAAAATAATTTGTTTGATAAGACAAACTTAAGCACAATTATTTATCTAGTAAAGAAGTAATAAAGAGAGTAAGTACAGAACAAATCTAAAATAATGGCCACTTAAAATATTAAAAAAAGTTATGAAATCATTCTAGATTCATCTAATATTCTAAAATTAGCTAATGGTACAAAATTTATGATTATCAATTTATATATTGGAACAAAGTGTTCTAAATATTTTTTTGATTTTCGATAGGAACATATCTATGGGCGGAACACAATCAAAATGTCCTAATCAGGCTCATGCACGGAGCTTAGTTTTGTGAGAAATGTCCTAAGCATTCGATTGTGCATCCACATAAGTACCAAATAGTGTATCCCTTAGTATTAGTTTATGCTCAAATGGAGATATAAATATAACATCTTATGATAGCAACAAGAAGTATTAAGTCTATAATATTTGTGTCAAGGGGCATCCGGTTGCACAACGAGTACTTGGCTAATTGAAAGCTTTTAACCTAAGAGTTTAAATTTATTATATTGTATGGTTTCATAGGCATGAACATAAGCTTTTGTCATCAAGCTTTGGCTATGAATACTTTAATTGAATAGGGATTCATGCACCTCTAGATTCATAAAATCAGGGAGAGATAACCAATTAATCTTATTGATTGGTGCAAATTTCTCTTCGATAATTTATCTCATTTTAATAGATCAATAGTACCAAGATGTTTTGGAACCACACTAACTAAACCTTGAAATCTCACTTTAACATCGTTTTTCTTCCTCGGACTCTCCATTTGTCCATACAAGATGGGGTAATGATGTCTTCCTCTAAAAATTTTGCAAGCTCATTTGTAAAGTTGGTGGCTGCAATATCAGCAACAATCTTAAAATCGGAGGCCAATTATTGTTATGACACTCTTTAGTAAATAATTTCATCACATGGCTAGACAATTTGGTGTGTGAATGACACTATTTTTACGAGAGGATTTATCGTACACTTATGGGAATTATCATATCCTAAAGTAGCGCTCAGTCAAACATTAAGCCAAGGTGGTCATTTTTGTATAGGTTCTCTATAGTGCTCTAGCACTCCCACTCCATGATGACAATACTAAATGGCAGATATGAGATTACAATAAAATACTAGCAAGCTTATATTGAAGGGACATAAGAAATATTGTGGAGGAGTTTATCACTTATTTCAAACTCTACAGGTCTAAGTGCAAATTTTATTTTTTATTATATATTTAAATTATTATGATGCTTTAAAAATCACAGCTCTCCCTCTTTTGTTGAAATGTTCAGCTAGAGAAAATTAAAGATAGTTCGATTAGCTCTACCTATAAATCTATAATTATTTTACGTTAAATTGATTTGCTCAATGTAATAAATCATCAATTATTTTATGACTTTTTGTCTTTAATTTAAGCTAAAATATAGTCATTTTTGTACTAAAATGAAGTATATGAATGTTATTTTTAATTGTGCTGAAATGAATAACACAATAAGCTAATACATGCCTTCATTTTGATATTATAAAATTGTTAATTGCTTAGGGTGAAACTACCAAAATTTTATTATATATAATTATAATAGAATATATAAAATTTGCATTTTATGATGGTTTGAAACCTTCGTAATATAAATGTGTAATTTATCAACTTGTACCATTTTATTGTGATTTTCTGAAATTGTTGTAATAGTATTAATAGTAGAAGAGATTATTGCAGAGTCAAAAACTGTCATTTTAAGTTCATTATGGTAATTATAAATAGTAGGATACCAAAAGAAAATTGTTGAGATCGTTCTGTTCTTTTATAGTACAAAACCCTTCACAAAAAATTACCACAATAAGAATGATTTTGGAGAGGTTGAGCCAAACACCACAAATTGAATGTATAGTGGAGGTCTTTTACAACCTTCACACTTAAACCATCACAAAAAGAATTATTTTGCTGGGTTGACACACATTCCACAAGTTGGATGTGGTGGAGGTTTCTTATGATTCCTATAAATCGCCACAATTAAGCAATTCTTTTATAGTGGTAAAACTCAAAGAACTTTGATTTGATGAGATTAAATCGTAGCCTTTCTCCTCTCCAATTATTGTTCTCAAATATTCTAAGAGTAAATAGGAGAAAAACCACGTAGGGTATTGATAAGAGACATAAATTACTATCAAAACGTCAAAGTTTTTATTTGGAGAAGGATGAAAAAAGTTGAAAGTACTTTTATTAACTGTCGAAATGGTCTATGAGGGGCACCTACAGTCTATAGGTGTTTTTACAGATTGTGAAGCTTATCATGAAAAGAACAATAGATTTTTGGGTCTCTAAACTCTAGGTATACGAATCCCTTTAAACATATTTGTGTATCATAGAAGTCCACTTGTAAGAACGAAGGCTTCAAAGGTCTTGGTCTATGGACAACCTCTTATGGTTCGTAGACCCTTCTATAAATCATCCTAACTATCTGTCTTGACTGTCCATAAAAAAGTACTGGGACATTGAGTTCTCAATACTTTGGCTCTATGAGAATTCCTATAGTTCATAAATCATTTTATTAGTTGTAGAGACTCATTCATAGAAATGAAACTGGATCAGGACTTCAACCTTCAAGAGGTCCATCTATGACCCATGAAAAGATCTACGGGCCATAGACTTGCTCGTAGAAATCAGACTCAGACTCGAAATTTCAAGAATTAGATCCTAGGAGTCCATCTACATTCTGTGGATACTTGTATGGACCATAGATGTCATCCATAGAAATCTAACTTCTGCATAACTGAATTTTTTTTCTGAACTTTTTGCCATTTTCTAAGTTACGCTATTTTGAGGTATTACAATATCTTTTCCTTAAGGTCAAATCTAGGAAGGGGATATGAATATTATTTTCTACACCATCACTAGGAGGAATTAATAGAAGGGTATATTTAGGTTTCATATCATTTTCAGCTTCCCAAGTATCTTCTTCAACAAGTTGATTTCTCCATAACACTTTGACTGATGCAATCTCTTTAGTTCTCAATTTGCGAATCTAACAATCAAGAAGCAGGAGTAGAATATCCTCGTAAGAAAGATATTTTTCACACTAATACTCTCAGTCAGAACAATGAGTGAAGGATCTTCCAAACATATTTTAAGCATAGAAATATACAACACTAGATGAACAATCGCTAACTCATAGGATACTTACCAACTCTTCGCATAATCTGATAGGGATAAATATAATGGGGACTAAGATTTATTTTATTTCCGAACCTCATAATGCCCTTCATGGATAAATCTTCAAATATACCAAACCATTGACCTCGAACTCCAAATCTATTTTTGCCTAACATCACTGTAGAACTCTTGACGATTTTGCCTAGTTTTCAACTTCTCTTGAATGATTTTGCCTTTTCCATAGCATGATGAACCAAGTCTTTCCTAATCAACTTAACTTCACTAACTTCAAACCAATCAATTGGAAATCTATTCCTCCTCAAATAAATAGCCTCATAAGGAGCCATCTGAATAATCTAATGAAAATTGTTGTCATAAACAAACTTAATAAGAGGTAAGTGATCATTCCAATTACCTTAGAAATCAATGACAAAGGATCTTAATATATCCTTTAAAGTATGAATCATATACTCTGCCTGACTATCAGTCTAAGTATGGAATGTAGTACTAAGATTCTCCTTTGAACCTAAACCTTTCTAGAAAGATTTTCAAAACTGCGCAGTGAATTGAGCTTCTGTATTTGAGATAATAGATAAGGGAACTCCATGAAGCTTGACTATCTTGCGAATGTACCATATGGCATAGTCTTTTGCTGAATCAGTGTTATGACCTGGTAAGAAGTGAGTTGATTTAGTCATCGTACCCACAATCACCAAATCAAATTATGTTGTCTACGCGATCGCGATAATTCTATAATGAAGTTCATGTTGATCACCGCCTGCTTTCATTCTAGTAGTTTTATATTCTAAGCTACACCACATGGCTTTTGGTTCTCAATCTTGACTTGCTGATAATTTGGGCATTTTGATAAAAGTATGCAATGTCTCTCTTTGTATCACTCCACTAATAGACTCTCTGAAGTCATGATACATTTTGGTAAAACTTGAATAAATGGATATATGGAGTTATGGGCTTCTACCATGATTCTGTCTATGAGTTTATCCAAATTAGGAATGCATAATCTACTTTAATATCATAACACACCATCTCCCTTTTATGGAAATCCAATACTTTTTGCTTGTGCTCATCTTCCTTTAATTGAAATGACATAAGGTCTTGGTCTTATTTTTCCTTCACATCCACTACAAGAGATGATTCGGCCAATTTTGAACAATGATACCACCCTCAATAAAGTTGACAAGTCGAACTCCCAAATATATAAGTCTATACACATATTTCACCAATACCTTCCTCTTCTCCTCAACATGCGCATTGCTTCTTATAGATATCTTACTAAGAGTATCAGCACAACATAAGCTTTACCTAAGTGGTAGAGAATACTCATATCATAACCCTTATGTAACTCAAGCTATCTATCTACCTCAAAATAAACTCTTTTGACCGAAGACATATTAAAGACTCTTGTGATCGATGAATACATTCACATTCATGCCATAGAGATAATAATGCAAAACATTAAGATTGAAAACCACAATTGTCAACTCGAGGTCATGAGTCAGGTAGTTTCTCTCGTGGATCTTAAGATGTATGAAAGCATATGCTATAACCTTACTTTTTTGCATTAACATAATCTAACTCTGGAAGCATCACAATAAATAATAAAATCATCTTTGACCTCAGCTAGATACAAAGAGCATTAGTCAATCTGGTTTTCAACTCTTCAAAATTTTCTCACATGTATCAAACTATTGGAACTTAACTTTCTTTTGAATCAACTTTGTCAATGGAGATGATATGAATGAGAATTCCTTTACAAATCTCCTATACTGACTAGCCAAACCTAAAGAACTTTTTATGTCAGTTAGAGATGTGGGTCTACTCCAGTTCTTTACTGCCTCTATCTTATGTGAATCAATTCGAATACCTTCAATAGATATAATGTGGCCTAGGAATGCCATAGGATGAATCCAAAATTCACTCTTAAGAACGTAGCATACAACTCATCCTTGAAAGTCTAGAGAATAATTGGAAGATGATTGACATATTCCTCTTTACTTTTGGAGTAGACCAATATATTTTCAATGAACATGATAATGAATATGTCTAGATACTACTTAAATACTCGATTCATGAGATTCAAAAATGCTTATAACATGGATTTTGAAGGTCATCTTTAGGATGTCACTTTGCCTCAACTGATGATAGCTTGATCTAAGGTTTATCTTCAAGAAATAAGTGGCATCCTAAGTTGGTCAAACCAGTCATCTATTCTAAAAAGAGGGTACTTGTTCGCTGTAGTAATCTTATTCAACTAATCATAGTCAATACACATCCTACATAACCCATCTTCCTTTTGCACGAATAATAGTTGAGACACCCTATCTAATGAATCAAATATCTAGGTGATCTTTCAACTAATTTTTCAACTCTTTCAACTCGTTAGAGCCCTTTTGTATGGTAGAATTGAAAGAGGCTATGTATTGAAAAAATCTCTATCCGGAAATCTATCCCTCTATCGGGAGGAACTCCAAGTAGATTATCAAAAAAGACTTATAGAAACTCATTAATGATAGAACCTGATAGAAAAGATAGTGTTTCCATCCTAGTATTCTAACTTGAGCTAGGTAGCAAACACACCCCTTGAAAACTAACTTTCAGGACTTAAGATAGGAAACGAGTCGATCCTTAGGCACTACTAAACTACTATCCCTCTCTATGATTGGCTCATTTGGAAGCTGAAATAGGATAACCCAGGTTCTATAATTGACTATGACAAAATAAGCATGAAGCTAGTTTGTGCCTAGAATAACATCGAAATCTACCATGTCTAACTCGGCTAAATTTGTTGAAGTATCCTTATGATAAATAAAAATAGTACAACCTCTATAATCCCTCTTAGTAAGAATGTGCTCACCAACAGGAGTATAAACATTAGATGTTTCTCAAAAACATTTAGGAAGGATCCCAAAATTAATAGCCATATATGGGGTCACAAAAGACAAAGTTGCACTCGAATCAAGTAAAGTATAAATGTTAAAGGGAATGAACTTTAAGCATACTAATGACAACATCTAGAGAGTTCTCTTGGTCTTAGAGACTAGCCATAACATATAAACGCTTTGAACCTTTGCCTATTTGTCACGCCCCGGGGGGTACCCGAGACATGGCTGGCACCCAGAGACTATTGCTAGCCTCCAAAAAAACCACTTAGCCTCATCACATCCATTCAATTAAACAACTCTACAAATCAGCGAAAGTAAAAACAAGTAAATGGGTTCATCTCATCTAATGTCTCAAATAATATATATATAAAATAATAGAAGGCTAGTAGAAAGATCTAGCTCACAATCTCAACATCAAACGTTCGACTATCATCTATGAAGCCTCTATCACTAATCAAGTGGTGTCAATAACATATTCATGGCTACCCAAATCAAAAATATAAGACTAGTCCAATATAAATCTAAAGCATGAAGAAATAAATGTAACAGAAACACAATCAACTAAGTCCTCTATTGCTTTCAAGGACTTCTAATCAAGAGGTAACCCCAATATAATGTGATAGTTTTATGCCTCACCTACGTTTGATGACGTATATTGATGAGTGCGAGTAGGACTAACTCTTACTCTTTTAGTGCTCGATACTCCTTCCATGACTCAATGCTCATAAGATAATCAATCCAATCAAATCATAGGGACCTTTTACCCTATCATCAATCAATCTCATAGGGATTTTAGCCCTTTCAATAATCAATATCATAGGGACTTTAGCCCTTTCATCAATCAATTTCATAAGGACTTCAACCCTCTCATCAAGGAACATCTCAATCAATGACTTAAGATTTAGGACAATCGAATAGACAAATCAGTAGAGTTCATTTATGGAGACTCACAAGACTATCAAGTTATATCAACTCATCATCATTCTCTCATCACAATCGACATCCTCCAATCAAGGCTCTAGACTCAATTCTTAAGTTCATCCATGTGTGCTTCCAAAATAGTCATGTACGGTTATGCAATTTCTCATGAAAATATTCAATTCAAGAAAACAAGTTTATGATGATCATCAACATAGGAAAATACATGTAAGTAATAAACGTTTCAAGAAAAATCATCAAGAATCATGCATGTAAACTCGTTAGACCTTCAACTCTTCTATGACCATCTATGGGGCACATGAGAGAACAATCTCATGTTTTTAATTTAGCCTTACTTAGTTGTGATGAAGCTATCAACAAATCACCTTCAAGAATTCCTCTTGAATTCCTCAATCTCAAGCTCTTCTCCTCTTTCCTTAAGCCCTAGTCTTGTTAGATTATTAGGATGGGACTCAGAATGGGGTTTTAGACCCTTTTTACATCAAAGTGACCTAATAAAATCGTGTATAGAGTTTAGAAGGGGTTGGGAATTGACAAAATACCCCTCACAAAATTTAGATAATTTTCAGCTTCGGGATGGCCCAGTCAACGACGCGGACTGGTCGCGTGCAGTGTATTTTCTCTGAAATGTTTCCGAATGAGTTTTCCCTATTCCATCAAAATTTTTTGAAAAACAATAAGTGTGACTCCGCTACAGAGGCGCGACCGTCACTGTTTTTCGTTTTTGGGTTAACAAATTATCTTTTGATCTGGTCGCTCGAAAAATCGATCAACATCATTTTTCCACCCAATGTTTTGTGTTGATCCCAATTCCAGCCTTGGATTTTCTATACGAGCATTAGAATATGTCTTACACGCATACCCTTCCTCTAGGGCTATTTTGGTAATTTTACCGGGCGTTACATCATCTTCCCCTTAGAATCGTTTGTCTGAGTATGATGAGTAAAGGTGGATATTAAGGCATGAATAGACTTAAGACCCGTCTCAACATTCAACTCAACCAATTAAACTCTCGACTTCTCATCAATCTCAATCAATTCTATTTGGACTCAAGAATAGACAGTCAACTCAAGAGTAGATCAATCAATTTAGTCAAGGGTAAAAAATGTACCTTCGACGTTCTTACCATTTGGCAAAAATAGGTGCGGATATTTGGCCTTCATCTCTTCCTTAGCTTCCCATGTGGCTTCCTCAATCGATTGATTTCTCCACAGGACTTTGACTGAGGCTATCTCTGTATTTCTCAACTTACGAATCTGACGATCAAGGTTTAGACTGGAACCTCTTTGTAAGACAAGCTATCCTTCACTCTAATGCTATCAATAGGGATCAACAAGGTGGGATCTCCCAAGCACTTCTTCAATATTGACACATGGAATATCGGATGAACTGCATCTAACTCGGAAGGCAACTCTAATTCATAAGCAACCTTCCCAATCCTCTTCACAATCTGGTAGGGTCCAACATAACATGGACTCAACTTTCCCTTCTTCCCAAATCTTATGACATCCTTCATAGGTGGCACTTTCAAGTACACCCATTCATTTACCTCGAATTCCAAGTTTCTTCTCCCCACACCGGTATAAGATTTCTAGTGGCTCTGGGCAGTCTTCAATCTCTCTCTAATGGCCTTAACCTTCTCCATCGATTGGTGGACAAGATTAGGCCTAATTAACTGCACTTCTCCAACCTCAAACCACCTAATTGATGATCTACATCTTCTCCCATATAAGGCTTTATAGGGAGTCATCTGAATGCTTGCATGATAACTAGTGTTATATGCAAATTCGATCAATGGTAGGTGATCATCCCAATTTCCCTTGAAATAAATAACACAAGCTCTCAATATATCCTCTAATGTCTAAATTGTGCCCTCTGCCTAACCATCTGTCTGTGGATGAAAGGCTATACTCAGGTTCATCTTAGCACCCAATCCCTTCTGGAACGATCTCTGAAATTGGGAGGTGAATTGAGCTCCTCTATCCGAGATGATGGACAAGGGAACCCCATGCAACCTCACAATCTTCTAGATGTACAACTTGATGTACTCCTTCGCAGTGTTAGTCGTCTTAACTGCTAAGAAGTGAGCTGATTTG
Organism: Solanum rostratum; assembly: GCA_029948455.1. Taxonomy (NCBI): domain Eukaryota; kingdom Viridiplantae; phylum Streptophyta; class Magnoliopsida; order Solanales; family Solanaceae; genus Solanum; species Solanum rostratum. Next base: position 26,700,789 of record CM057049.1, read on the forward strand.
GTCATCCTATCTACAATCACCCATAGCAAATCATGTTGCTTTTGAGACCTCAGTAGACCCGTAATGAAGTCCATATTGATCATTTCCCACTTCCATTAAGGAATCTCAAAGCTCTGAGCCAATCCATATAGATGTTGATGCCCAACTTTCACTTGCTGGCAATTCGAGCATTTTAAAATAAATTTAGCAATATCCCTCTTCATTATACTCCACCAATAGACTTCTCTCAAGTCATGGTATATCTTGGTAGAGTTAGGATGAATGAAATATCTAGTGTTGTGGGCTTCAGCCATGATTCTATCTCGAATACCATCAACACCTGAGACACACAATCTACTCTGGTATCTCAACACTCTATCTCCCGATTTGGAGAAAACCATTACTTTATGTGTGCTGACAGCCTCCTTTAATTATAGTATAACAGGATCCTGGTCTTGTTTTTCCTTCACCTCTGCAACTAAGGATGAAGCAGATCCATTCTGAATATTAACACCTCCCTCATTATTCTCTTCTAGTTGGACTCCTAGTCAGGCGAATCGATGCACTTCTTTAGCTAGCTCATTCTTTCCTTCCTCCACATGGGTTGTGCTACCCATTGACAATCTGCTAAGAGCGTAAGCAACAATGTTAGCTTTACCTGGATGGTAGAGAATGCTCATGTCATAATCCTTGAGTAACTCCAACCATCTCCTCCGTCGCAGGTTGAGCTCTTTCTGACTAAAGACATACTGCAAGCTCCCGTGGTCAATGAACACATCCACACGCACTCCATATAAGTGGTGGTGCCAGATTTTAAGTGTAAACACCACCGCTACCAACTAAAGATCATGGGTTGGATAGTTCCTCTCATAAACCTTAAATTGCCTGGAAGCATAGGCTATCACTTTCCCCCTCTTTATTAGCACACATCCCAATCCAACTCTCGAAGCATCATAATAGATTACAAAGTCTTTGTCCCATCGGGCAAGGTTAATACCAGTGCAGTAGTCAGTCTCATCTTCAACTCTTTGAAACTCTCCTCACATTCATCGGATCACTAAAACTTGACTTTTTTTGAGTCAATTTAGTCAATGGTGTGGATAAAGAAGAAAATCCATCAACAAATCTGGTGTTAATAGCCTGCTAACCCCAAGAAACTCCATATGTCAGTTGAAGAGGTCGGTCTATGCTAATTCTTAACCACTTCAATCTTTTAAGCATCTACTCTAATACCATCACCATAAACCACGTGGCCTAGAAAAGCCACTGACTTAAGCCAAAATTCACACTTCGAGAATTTTGTGTACAACTCATGGTCTTTAAGTGTTTGGAGGACAACTCTAAGGTGATTAGCATGCTCCTCCTCATCTCTCGAGTACAACAAAGTATCATCAAGGAATACAATCACAAACATATCAAGATATTGTCTGAACAATCTATTCATCAAGTCCATGAAGGCTGCAAGTGCATTTTTTCAACCTAAAGGACATGACCAAGAACTCAAAATGGTCATATCTAGTCCTAAAGTGGGATATCACATTCCCTCATTTTCAACTGATGGTAACCAGATCTGAGGTCTATCTTTGAGAAACAACAGACACCTTTAAGTTAGTCAAACAAATCATCTATCATTGGAAGAGGATACTTATTCTTTATGGTGACCTTATTCAGTTTCCTGTAGTCAATACACATCTTGAGGGACCCATCTTTTTTTCGCATGAATAGGATAGGGGCACCACAAGGAGAAACGTTTGGCCTTATGAAGCCCTTTTCTAACAGATCTTTCAATTGTTCTTTCAACTTAGCAGGGGCCATCCTATAAGGTGGAATTGAGATAGGCTGAGTATTAGAAAGAACATCAATCCCAAAGTCAATCTCCCTGTCAGGAGGGACTTTGGGTAGATCCTCAAAAAACACTTTTTGAAACTCATTTACAATCGGAACTAACTCAAGAGTAGGAGACTCAACATCATCAGATTTAACTCGCACAAGGTGATAGATACAACCTTTGGAAATCATCTCTCTAGCCCTAGAGTATGAGATAAACCTTCTCCAAGGTGCAACAGAATCACCCTTCCACTTAAGAATAAGTTCATTTGAGAATTGGAACTTAACAATTCGGGATCTACAATCAACAAAGGCATAATAGGCGTGAAGCCAATCAATGTCAAGGATCACATCAAAATCAATCATCTCCAACTCAACCAAATCAAAAAGAGTATCCCTATGATGGATGGAAACTACACAAGCTCTATAGATTCTCTTATCTCAAATAGACTTACCCACCGGAGTAGAAACATCAAAGGGTTCAAGAAGACTCGCAGGGGTTCTATCAAATCTACTGGCCATATAAAGATTTACAAATGACAATGTGGCACCCGGATCCATCAAAACATAACAATCAAAAATAAAGACTCGAATCAAACCCATCACATCATCTAGAGAGTTCTCTTGATCTTGGCGACTACCCATGGCATAGAAATGGTTCGTAGCTCCGCTTGTGCCTGGCGTAGTGGCTCTCTGGTTTCCTCTAGCTGGTGGGGCTGGTGTAGAAGATTGAGCCTGGTCAGCCCACTTTGGACAATAGTGACCTGCTTGGCCACATTTGTGGCATACATTATTCCCTTCACGACATCTCCCCAAGTGCATTTTGCCACACTTATCACATGGTGGCTTACCTTGTGAACCTTGAGCCACACTAGCTTGTGACTGAGATCCATGGGTTCCAACATTCTGAGACCTCTGATCATACCTGCCTCTAGGCACAGGTGCACTAGCAGATGATGGTGCTAGAAATCAGTTACCATTAATTTTTCTTCCCACCTCATGGCTGGATGTCTTAGCTCTCTTACGTCTGAACTCTTCCTTATCCTGTTGTCTTCCCTCATTGGCTTGTTGCAAGAATGTCATCAATCGCCCAATATCTATATCACTTACAAGCATTTATCCCCTCCTATCTCTCTTGGGTCCTCTATTCAACCCATCAACATACATCCCCATTCTTCCCCTCATGTTAGCAACCATGCTTAGAGCATAGCGAGATAGTTGCGTGAATCTCAACCCATACTCTTGCACAGTCATAGAGCCTTGTTTTAGATTTAGAACTCTCTTACCTTGGCCTCTTTTTGTTCCCTTAGAAAGAAACGTCCCAAGAAGGCTTCCTCGAACATTACCCAAGTAACAATGGGGCATCCTCTCTTCTACCCTTTTTCCATTGGTCGAACCATAGTCTGGCCACACCCTTGAGTTGGTGACCAACCAGTTCGACCATTTCAGCTTCAGCCACATGCATCACCTGGAATACTTTCTGAAACTCCTCCACATAGTTCTCAGGATCCTCAGTGCATGCAGACCCTGTGAACTTAGGCGGATTCATCCTCAAGAATTCTCGGACTCTAGAGGTGTCATGGGAATCCTGTCTACCCGCTCCTTATCTTGCAGCAGGTGCTGTTACAGCCTAGGCTAGATTTTGAATAGCCTGGCGTAGCTCAGCATTGGAGACCTTATCTTGCGGGGGCAACTTAATAGGGACAGTTGGCTCCACGGGGTCCTCATGTCCTTGAGGCTCGAGGGGGTTAACATTATGTCTGGCGAGACATCCCCTACCTCTGATAGATCTTCTGGGAGTCATGATCATAACTCTGCAACGCGTAAAGCATGAATTTAGAGAAGAACCTTTCATAGAGTATAACTCTATCGCACAATTTACAGCATGAAAGAAGTGAAACAATTCCTAAATGTCCTATAGCCTCCAAATTATGGATGTGGAGCTCTTCACACCAATAATAAGGACTCTCATAGATACGGCTTCATAGACTCCCTAAGACTCTTGAACTCTGTACTCTAATACCAAGTTTTTCACGCCCTGAGAGGGTACCCGAGACGTGGCCGGTACCCAGAGACTATTGTTAGTCTCCAAACGAACCACTTAGCCCTATCACGTCCATTCAATCAAACAACTCTACAGATCAACGGAAGTAAAAGTAACTAAATGGGCTCATCTCATCTAATGTCTCAAATAAAATATATAATAGTAAAAGGCTAGTAGAAAGAACTAGGTCACAATCTCAATATCAACGTTTGACTATCATCTATGAAGCCTCTATCACTAATTAAGTAGTGTCAATGATAGACCCATGGCTACACAAATCAAAATATAAGACTAGTCCAATATACTCTAAAGCATGATAAAATAAACATAATGGATCCTCCAGAATAGGGGAGGCTCACCAATTAGCTGAATATATCAAATCTTCAACGGAGCGCCTGTTGATGATCCCTCATCCCTGTATCTGCATCATAAAATGATGCAGCGCTGAGTGGCATTAGTACGTGAAATGTACAGTATATAAAATAGATGAATAACACAGAAACAAGTAGAATAATATGGAACAATCATCGACTCAGAACAATCATCAAATCAGATCAAAACGTCAAACGTCTATCTATGCAAGAATCAAGAGTAGACAAGTGACCCATCATCAATCGATCAACCTCATCAATCAAATCAGACTCCTCTTTGAGGAACTCATCTCATCACATCTAATCTCATCTTATCTCGACTCAGACTACTCAAGGTAGGAACTTTCTGGGAGTTTTTCTTATCCGACAACAATCAATTATAAGCCAGTGACTGTACAACAGTCAATCTGATATTGCCACAGCTGTTCCAAACTTGCCAGGTAGGGAACGAATTGAATTCTAGAGGAAAACACAATCAACTAAGTCCTCTATTGATTTCAGGGACCTCTAATCAAGAGGTAACCTCAATATAATGTGATGTTTTTATGCCTCACTTACGTTTGGCGACGTAGTTTGACAAGTGTGAGTCGGAGTAACTCTTACTCTTTCGATGCTCTATACTCCTCCCATCACTCAATGCTCATAATAAAATCAATCCAATCAAACCAATTAAATCATATGGACCTTTATCCCTATCATCAATCAATCTCATAGGGACTTTAGCCCTTTCAACAATTATTCTCATAGAGACTTTAGCCCTTATATCAATCAATCTCATAGGGACTTTAACCCTCTCATCAAAGAACATCTCACTCAATGACTTAACATTTAGAACAAAGATTAGGGGACAACTGAATAGACAAATCAGTGGATTTCATTTGTGGATAGTCACAAGACTATTAAGTTCTATAAACTCATCATCATTCTCTCATCACAATCACAATCGATATCCTCCAATCAAGGCTCTAGACTCAATTCTTATCTTCCTTCATGTATGCTTCCAAAATAGTCATGTAAGGTTATGCAATTTCTCATGAAAATATTCAATTCAAGAAAATAAGTTTATAATGATCATCAACGTAGGAAAATACATGTAAGTAATAAAATTTTCAAGAAAAACCATCAAGAATCATGCATGTAAACTCATAAGACCTTCAACTCTTCTATGACCATCTATGGGGTACATGAGAGAACGATCTCATGTTTTTAGTTTAGCCTTACATACCTGGGATAAAGCTATCAAAAAAGCACCTTCAAGAATTCCTCTTGCGTTCCTCAATCTCAAGCTTTTCTCCTATTTCCTCAAGCCCTAGTCTTGTTAGATTATTAGAATGGGACTTAGAATGGGTTATGGACCTTTTTACGTCGAAACAACTTAATCAAATCGTGTATATAGTTTAGAAGGGGTTGGGAATTGAGTGGAATACCCCTCACAAAATTTAGAAGATTTTCAGCTTTGGGAAAGCCCAATCTGACGCAGACTGGTCGCGCACAGTGTATTTTCTCCGAAAAGTTTTTGAATTAGTTTTTCCAATCCCGTTGAAAATTTTTGAAAACACATAAGTGCGACTCCACTACAGAGGCGCGTCACGCCTCCGTCTTGCACCATCATTATTTTTCGTTTTTGGGTCAAAAATTTATATTTTAATTAAGTCGCTCTAAAAATCAACCAAGACCATTTTTCCACTCAATATTTTGTGTTGATCAAAAATCCATCCTCAGATTTTCCAGATGAGCATTGGAAGATGTGTTACGCTCATACCCTTCCTTTAGAATTATTTTGATAATTTTACCGGATGTTACACTATTCCTAAAGTAGCACCTTTCTAAACAACTGAACCTAATAGGGTTGCAGAAGATGATTAGGCCTTATTATCCCTATCACACTGTCTTTCCGTCAAACATTCCCTCTAGAGGTGTCCCACTTGATCACACCTATGGCAATCATTTGGTGCCTTTATGAAACTCTCTAATTGAAGTCTACCACAATTACCATAAGGTGACTTTCGCATAGAACCCTAGGCCACATTCCCTTGTTGTTGAGAATCCTGAGCTCTAAAATTTTGGTGGCTTTGTGATCTTTGATCACTCCTGATATTGGGTGTAGGTGCACTTGCTAATGACTGTGTACATCCTTAAGTCCTTTCTAAGATAAAGATAAGTTACCATCTTCTCACTACCAATGAGTGGACTTATGTTCCGTTGGCTTAGCCTTCTTCCTCAAGTGCTCATCCTTCTTTTTTTCCTTCTATACCTCCTAAGTACAGACCATGAGGTCTAAAATATCCATGTCTGAAATAAATAAGGTAGACTTTCACTCCCTCTTGACATGTTTGCACAAGCCAAAAACGAACTTCCTCATCTTGGATCTCACATTTGGGACCATCTATGTAGCATATCTACACAGCTTGATTAACTTAAGGACATATCTTTCACAATCAACCCCTCTTTTTAGATTCATGAACTTCTCAACTTTTGTTTCCCGTAATTCTTGAGGAAGAAAATGGTCTAAATATGTACTCTCTAGCTCATCCCAAACAACAAGCTCAACATCCTCAATGACCTTTCTCTCACTCATTGTACCAAATAATAGCAACATTCCTAAGTTGATAAGAAACAAGCTCAATTCTCTAATCTCAGTAGCATACATATCCTTCAGGATCTTCCACATTTCACTAATGAAGTTTTGAGGATCCTCCTTAACCTTGTGCCCCGTGAAGATGGGTGAATTTATCTTTAGGAAGTCCCTAATCCTTGTGCATCAGATAGCTCTTGAGAACTAGGGCTAGGAACTAGAATGATTTAGCGATCAGATTGGCAGCCATCAATTGAGTGAGCATGGTGATAGATCCTCTCTATTCTAACTTAGAAGTGTTGTGTAACATCCGGTAAAATTACCAAAATACTCCTAGAGGAAGGGTATGCATTTAACGCATCTTCCAAGGCTCGTATGGCAAATTCGAGGACAGATTTGTGATCAGCACAAAAAATTGAGTGAGAAAATGGTCTCGGTCAATTATTAAAGCGACCCGATCAAAAGATAATTTTTTGATCCAAATCAAAAAGTAGTGTTGGTGCGCAACAGGAGCGCATCACTCCTCCATCGCAGACCAGCACTTATATTTTTCTGCAAATTTTTTATGGGATTGAGAAAACTCATTTAGAAACTTTTTCTAAAAATATACTCTATGCGACCAATTCGCGGCGCGAACTTGGTCTTTTCCAAGTTGAAAATTTCTAAATTATTACTGGAAGAATTTCGGTAGATTCCCAACCCCTCCTAAACTCAATACACGGTCTAATAAGGTCATTTTAACATAAAAAGGGTCTAAAACCCCCATTCTAAGTCCTATTCCAATATTCTAACAAGGCTAGGGCTTGAGGAAAGAGGAGAAGAGCTTGAGTTTGAGAGAATCGAGAAGAAATCCTTAACGTGACTGGTTGATAGCTTCATTCTAGGTATGTAAGGCAAAACTAAAAGCATGGGATTGTTCTCTCATGTGCCCTATAGATGGTCATAGATGAGTTGATGGTTCAAGAGTCTACATGCATGAAGTCTTGATGGTTTTTTATAAAATTTTATTTGAAATTACATGTTTTTCTATGTTGATGATCATCATACTAATTGTTTTATTGAATTGAATATTTTCATGAGAATTTACATAACCCTACTTGACTAATTTGAAAAATATGCATAATGAACTTAAGAATTGAGTCTAGATCCTTGAGTTGAGATTGTTGATTTTGATGAGAGAATGACGATGGAGTTGATAGAATTTGATTGTCTTATGAGTCTTTAAAAATGAACTCTACCAATGTGTCTATTTAATTGATCCCTAATGATTGTTCTAAATCTTAAGTCATTGATGAGATTGATTGATGAGAGGGTTAAAGTCCCTATGAGTTGAATGATGATACGGTTCGAGTCCTTATGAGATACCGATTGTTGACGGGGTTCGAGTCCCTATGAGATTTGTTGAGATGGAGGCTTTATGAACATTTAAAGCCACAAGAGGAGTATCGAACACCAAAATGGGTAAGAGTGAGTCCCACTTGAACTCATTAACTACGTCACCAAACGTAGATGAGGCATAGAACTATCACATATATTATGGTTCCCTTGAGAATAACAGTCCTTGAAAGCACTACCGGACCTGTTAAGTATTGACTCCATAATGGGTGAGCTGATTTGGTTTCAGAGCATTCCCTACCTGGCAAGTTTGGAATGGTTGTGGCATCATTGAGATTGTTATACATTCACTAGCTCATAAGTGATTGTTGTCAGATAAGAGAAACTCCAATAAATTTCCTTTCTTGAGTACTCCGAGTTGAGAAGAGAGATCAGATAAGAGGAGGTGAGCTCCTCTGAGATATGATGAGATAAGATGAGAGGAGGTGAGCTCCTCTGAGATATGATGAGATAAGATGAGAGGAGGTTTCTGAAATACCCTTTAACAGTCATCTTCTTCCCCAAATGCCCAAATATTATAAATCTCTATTTCTTCTTCTCAAAATTCTTCAATTTCTTCTTGTTTTTGTCTCTCCAAATTTCTTCCCTTGAAATTTCTTCATGTTGGCCATAATTTCTTCTTGGAATTTTTTTTCATATCTTTAAGATTGAACAGCATAATCAAAATTCGATTAAAGAGACTCCAATCGATTCTTCAAAAAATTCACTTCGAATTTCTCCAGCTCTCGGGATACTAAATTTGTTTGCAGAGTCTAAAGTCCAGCCTAGAAATCCATTAGTAATCATAAATGTAACTGGAGGAAGAGATTCCAAGGCCTTTTCGAAATGGGGTTTCATCAATTTAGTGGCCCTGGCAAAATTAGGAAAAACTGACATGGATGGAAGTTTATCAGTGCTTTCCACACCTGGGGGAACTCCTTGTAAGTTTTGAGAAAAAGGGATTTCAATGATATGGATGTTGGTGTCTGAAAGGGAATCAGAGAAGAATGGACGATTTGCAGGAGTGGTGATGATGGTGATGGAAATTTTGCGGCAGAAAAGAAAGCGAGCAAGGTCAAAGATAGGAATTGTATGGCCTTTGGACATGAAAGGATACAGAACAGCATGTGGAGAAGAAGCCATTTCTCTCTCTTTGAGAATGTTGGATCTTGTGACTTGTGTGCATAATTACATCCACCAATGTTGGAATAGGTTTTCACACGTCATTTCATACGTGGAAATTACGTGTCGCCGTTTGAAACTCACGCACCAGTCCCAGTCAGAAAAAAGGGTTTAAAATGTAGATTTTGGATAGGTGCAAGGGTTTAGTTGGCAAAGTTCTAAGTATAAGGTCCTAGGTGACAAACGGAACCAAGTATAGGGGCTTATTAGGTCATTCTGCCTTTTATATATTCTCTTGAGACTTGGGTTTTTATGACGAGGGTTTCCAAGAAATAGCCTTCTACTTGTGTGGTAGTGGTAAGGTCTGCGTACATCTTACCCTCCCCAGACCCCACTTGTGGGATTTCACTGAGTATGTTGTTGTATATTCTCTTGAGACTTTAGATGAGATGTGTCCACTACTTACTTACATTTTCTGCTATTTAGCAGAGTTTTATTAGATTGAATGATATGATGAGGCTAAGTGGTTCGCTTGGGGACTAGCAATAGTCTCTAGGTGCCGGCCACGCCAAGGGTACCCTCCTAGGGCATGACAAACTTGATATCAAAGCACAGAGTTCAAGTGTCTTAGGTAGTCTATGAAGCCGTATCTAGTAGATTCTTATTTTTGGGTGTGTTGTTGACCACATTTCATAAGCAGGAGGCTATAGGACATTATAAATTGTTACAATTTTCTTCTCATTCCAATTCGTGCGATAGAGTGAAGTTCTATGAAAACTCTCTTCTATTTTGATCTCTACGCGTGCAGAATTGATAATATTCCTCCCAAAAGAGCTGTCAGAGGATGGGGACATCCTGCCAGGCAGCTGTTAATCCACCTTAGCCTCAAGTACCCGAGGATCCTGTGGATCAAGCTGTCCCTGTTGAATAACCCCCTCAAGATGAGGTCTTCAATGCAAAGCTACGCTAGGCTATTCAAGCTCTAGCCCAGGCTGTCGTAGCACCTGCTTTGAGACAAAGAGCTGGTAGATCTGTTTCTCATGACACCTCTAGAGTCTGAGAATTTCTGAGGATGAATCCACCTGAGTTCATGGGGTCTACAACCACCGAAGATCCTAAGAACTATGTGAAGGAACTTGAGAAGGTGTTCCAAGTGATGCATGTGGCTGATGTTGACAGGGTTGAACTAGCTGCTTACCAACTTAAGGGTGTGGCTAGACTGTGGTTCGACTAGTGGAAGAAAGGTAGAAGGGATGATGCCCCATGTTTGACTTGGACAGTGTTCGGGGAAGCCTTCTTGGGGCACTTCTTCCCAAGAAAAAAAGAGAAGCTAAGGTGAGAGAGTTCCTGAATCTGAAACAGGGCTCTATGATCGTGCAAGAGTATGGTTTGAAGTTCACACAACTATCTTGCTATGCTCAGGACATAGTTACTAACATGAGGGGAAGGATCGGGATGTATGTTGATGGGTTGAATAGAGGACCTAAGAGAAACAGGAGAGGAGCCATGCTTGTGAGTGATATGGACATCAAGTGGCTAATGACATTTGTGCAACAAGCCAATGAGGAGAGAAAACGTGACAAGGAAGAGTTCAAGCGTCAGAAGGCTAAGACACCCAGCCATGAGGTTGGAAGGAAAAGCAATGACAACCAATTTCTAGTGCCATCATCTGCCAGTGCACCTATGCCTAGAGGTAGGTATGATCAAAGGTTTCAGAATGATGGAACCCATGGATCCCAATCACAAGCTAGTGTTGCTCAAGGTTTGCAGGGAAAGCCACCGTGTGATAAGTGTGGCAAACTGCACTTTGAGAGATGTTATGACGAGAATGATGTGTGCTATAGATGTGGCTAAACGGGTCACTGCAAAAGGGATTGTCCAAAGCAGGCTGACCAGGCTCAGTCTACCACACCAGCCCCACTAATTAGAGGAAACCAGAGGACAACTACATCAGGCGCAGACAGAGCAACAAACCGCTTGTATACCATTGGTAGTCGCCAAGATCAAGAGAACTCCCCAGATGTTGTATGGGTATGATTTGAATCTTTACTTTTGATTGTTATGTTTTGATGGATCCGGGTGCCATATTATCATTTGTAACTCCTTATGTGGCCAGTAGATTTGATAGAACCCCTAAGAGTCTTCTTGAACCCTTTGATTTTTCTACTCCAGTGAGTGAGTCTGTTAGAGCTAAGAGAATCTATAGAGCTTGTGTAGTGTCCATCCATCATAGGGATACTCTTGTTGATTTGGTTGAGTTGGAGATGGTTGATTTTGATGTGATTCTTGGCATGGATTTGCTTCATACCTGTTATGCCTCTGTTGATTGTAGATCCTGAACCATTAAGTTCCAATTTTTCAACGAACGAGTTCTGGAGTGGAAAGGTGATTCTGTTGCACCTAGAGGAAAGTTTATCTCATATCTTAGAGCTAGAAAGTTGATTTCCAAAGGTTGTATCTATCACCTTGTGCGAGTTAAATCTGATGATGTCGAGCCCCCAACTCTTGAGTCAGTCCCAATTGTTAATAAGTTTCTGGAAGTATTTCCTGATGATCTGCCTAGAGTCCCTCCTGATAGGGATATTGACTTTTAGATTGATGTTCTTCCCAATACCCAACCTATTTCGATTCTACCTTATAAGATAGCCCCTGTCAAGTTAAAAGAGCAATTAAAGGATTTGCTAGAGAAGGGCTTAATTAGCCTAAGTGTTTCACCTTGGGGTGCTCCTATCCTAGTCGTGCGAAAGAAAGATGGGTCCCTAAGAATGTGTATCGACTATAGGCAACTGAACAAGGTCACAAAAAAGAATAAATATCCTCTCCCAAGGATAGATGATTTGTTTGACCAACTTCAGGACGCCTCTTATTTCTCTAATATAGACCTTAGATCTGGCTACCACTAGTTGAAGGTGAGGGAATGTAATATTCCAAAGACAGCCTTCAGGACTAGATATGGCCATTTTGAGTTCTTAGCCATGTCCTTTGGGTTGACGAATGCACTGCATCATTAATGGACTTGATGAATAGAGTATTCAGACAATATCTTGATATGTTTGTTATTATTTTTATTGACGACATTTTGGTATATTCGAGAAGTGAGGAGGAGCATGCTAATCATCTCAGATTTGTCCTCCAAACTCTTAAGGACCATGAATTGTATGCAAAATTCTCAAAGTGTGCGTTCTGGCTTAAGTCAGCAGCTTTTTTAGGCTATGTTGTTTCCAATGATGGTATTTGAGTGAATGCCTAAAAGGTTGAAGTGGTAAAGAACTGACCCCGACCAGCCACTCCTATCGACATTAGAAGTTTCTTGGGGTTGGCAGGCTACTAAGATAGATTTATGGAGGGATTTTCTTCCCTATGTGCACCGTTGACTAAATTAACTCAAAAAAAGGTCAAGTTGTAGTGGTCCAAAGAATGTGAGAAGAATTTCCAATAGTTGAAAACGAAGTTGACTACTGCACCAGTCCTAACCTTACCCAATAGGATGGAGGACAATGTAATTTATTGTGATGCTTCGAAGGTTGGATTGGGATATGTACTGATGCAGAGAGGAAAGGTGATAGCCTATGGTTCCAGGCAACTCAAAGTTCATGAGAGGAACTATCCAAACTATGATCTCTAGTTGGCAGCAATGATATTTGCACTTAAAATTTGGCGCCAATACTTATATGGAGTGCATGTGGATATGTTCACTGACCACAAGAGCTTGCAATATGTCTTTAGTCAGAAAGCGTTCAACCTGCGACAGAGGAGGTGGTTGGAGTTGCTTAAGGATTATGACATGAGCATTCACTACCAACTTGGTAAAGCTAACATTGTTGCTGACACTCTTAGCAGGTTGTCAATGGATAGCACAGCCCATGTGGAGGAAGGAAAGAAGGAATTAGCCAAGGAAGTGCATCAATTGGATCGATTAGGAGTCCAACTTGAGTAGAATAATGAAGAAGGAGTTAATGTTCAGAATGGGTCTATTCATCCTTAGTGGAAGAGGTTAAAGAAAAGCAGGTGCAAGATCCTCTCATACTCCAATTGAAGGAGATTGTCCACAAACAAAGAGTGATGGTCTTCTCTAAAAGGGTAGATAGAGTGTTGAGATACCAAAGTAGGTTGTGTGTTCTAGATATTGATGGAATTTGACAAAGAATCATGGCGGAATCCCATAGCACTAGATATTTCATTCATCCTGGCTCTACAAAGATGTATCATGACTTGAGAGAAGTCTATTGGTGGATTGGAATGAGGAGGGATATTGTTGAGTTCGTTTCCAAATGCCCAAATTGCCAACAAGTGAAGGTTGAGCATCAAAGGCCATGTCTATTGGCTCAAAACATTGAGATTCCGAAATGAAAGTGGGAGATGATTAATATGGACTTTATTACTGGTTTGCCAAGTTCTCAAAAGAAACATGATTCGGTATCGGTGATTGTGGATATGATGGCTAAATCGGGCCACTTCTTGCAGTTAAGACAACAAACACTGTGGAGGAGTACACTAAGTTGTACATTCAGGAGATTGTGAGGTTACATGGGGTTCCCTTGTCCATCATCTTGGACAGAGGAACTCAATTCACCTCCCAATTTTGGAGATCGTTCCAAAAAGGATTAGGTACTAAGGTAAACCTGAGCACAGCTTTTCATCTACGGACAGATGGTTAGGTAGAGCATATAATTCAAACATTAGAGGATATATTAAGACCTTGTGTTCTTGATTTCAAGGGGAACTGGGATGATAACCTACCATTGATTGAATTCGCATATAACAATAATTATCATAAAAGCATTCAAATGGATCCCTACGAAGCATTGTATGGGAGGATATGTAGATTATCAATTGGGTGGTTTGAGGTTGGAGAAGCAGAGTTGATTGGGCGTGATCTTGTCCACCAATCGATGGAGAAGGTCAAGTTTATTAGAGAAAGGTTAAAGACTGCCTAGATTGGCCATAAATCGTAGACGAACGTAAGGAGAAGAGACTTGAAGTTTGAGTTAGATGATTGGGTGTATTTGAAAGTGTCACCCATGAAGGGTGTCTTAAGATTTGGGAAGGGAAGTTGAGTCCACACTATGTTGGACCGTATCAGATTTTAGAGAGGATTAGGAAGGTTGCTTATGAGTTAGAGTTGCCTTCCAAGTTAGATGGAGTCCACCCAGTATTTAGTGTATCGATATTGAAGAAATGCTTGGGAGACCCTGCCTTGGTGATACTTGTTGATAGCATTGGAGTGAATGATAGCCTATCTTATGAAGAGGTTCCGATTCAAATCCTTGATCGTCAGATTCGTAAGTTGAGGAATAAAGAGATAGCCTCAGTCAAAGTCCTGTGGAGAAATCAATTCATTGAGGAAGTCACATAGGAAGGTGGGGAAGAGATGTAAGCCCAATATTCTCACCTATTTGTGCCAAATTATGAGAGTGTTGAAGGTAAATTTCTTACCTTTCAGTGAATTGATGTATTTATTCTTAATGTGACTTTCTATTCTTAAGTCGAGAGTTTAATTGATTGAGTTGAGTGTTGAGATGAGTTTTTAGTCTATTTGTGCCTTGATATCCACCTATACTCATCATTCGAGAACGAATGATCCCAGAGGGAGATGATGTAACCCCCGATAAAATTATCAAAGTACCCCTAGAGGGAGGGTATGCATTTAACGCATCTTCCAAGGCTCGTATGGCACATTCGAGGATGGATTTGTGATTAGCACAAACAATTGAGTGAGAAAATGGTCTCGATCGATTATAAAAGCGACCCGATAAAAAGATAATTTTTTGATCCAAATCGCAAAATAGTGTTAGTGCGCGATAGGAGCGCGTCACAACTCCATCGTGGACCAGCACTTATATATTTCTAAAACATTTCGACGGGATTAAGAAAACTCGTTCAGAAACATTTTCTAAAAATACATTGTGCGCGACCAATTCGCGTCGCGCACTGGGTCTTTTATGAGTAGAAAATTTCTAAATTATTAAGAGAGGCATTCCGGTCAATTTCAAACCCCTCCTAAACTCTATACATGACCTAATAAGGTCGTTTGGACATAAAAAGGGTCTAACCCTCCCCCTCCCCATTCTAAGTCCTATTAAAATATTCTAACAAGGCTAGGGCTTGAGGAAAGAGGAGAAGAGCTTGAGTTTGAGAGAATCTACAAGAAATCCTTTACGTGACTGGCAATAGCTTCATCCCAGGTATGTAAGGCTAAACTAAAAGCATGGGATTGTTCTCTCATGTGCCCCATAGATGATCATAGATGAGTTGATGGTGCAAGCGTCTACATGCATGAACCCTTGATGGTTTTTCATAAAATTTTATTTAAAATTACATGTTTTTCTATGCTAATGATCATCATACTATTTTTTTTCTTGAATTGAATATTTTCATGAGAATTTGCATAACCCTACATGACTAATTTGAAAAGCATGCATAATGAACTTAAGAATTGAGTCTAGAGCCTTGAGTTGAGATTGTCGATTGTGATGAGAGAATGATGATAAGTTGATAGAATTTTGATTGTCTTATGAGTCTCTAAAAATGAACTCTACCAATGTATCTATTCAATTGATTCCTAATGATTATTCTAAATCTTGAGTCATTGATGAGATTTATTGATGAGAGGGTCAAAGTCCCTATGAGTTGAATGATGATGGGGTTCGAGTCCCTATGAGATACTGATCGTTGATGGGGTTTGAGTCCCTATGAGATTGGTTGAGATGGAGGTTTTATGAGCATTGAGTCACGAGAGGAGTATCAAGCACCAAAATTCATAAGAGTGAGTCTCACTCAAACTCATTAACTATATCACCAAACGTAGGTGAGGCATAGAACCATCACATATGTTATGGTTCCCTTGAGAGTAACAGTCCCTGAAAGCAATAGAAGACCTGTTGAGTATTGACTTCATATTGGGTGAGCTGATATGGTTTCGGATTGTTCCCTACCTGGAAAGTTTGGAACGGCTGTGGTAACATCATTGAGATTGTTATACATTCACTGGCTCATAAGTTATTGTTGTCAGATAAGAGAAACTTCCCCAAATTTCCTATCTTGAGTACTCCGAGTTGATATAAGATGAGAGGAGAGGAGGTGAGCTCCTCTGAGATGTGATGAGATGAGATGAGATGAGAGGAGGTAAGATCCTCTGAGATCAAATGAGAGGAGATGAGCTCCTTTGAAACGAGTCTGAGATGATTAATGAGTTTGAGTTGTTGATGGGTCACTTGTCTACTCTTTATTCTTGCATAGATAGACACTTGACAGTCAGATGTTATTTGATGATTACTTTAAGTTGATGTTGTTTCCACATTATTCTACATGTTTCTGTTTCACTCAGCTATTTTACATACCAGTACATTCCAAGTACTGATGTCCCTTTTGGACTGTATCATTTTATGATGCAGAGTCAGGTACCAAAGATCGTCAATAGGCGCTCCGTTGAAGATCTAAGATTCGCAACTGATTTGGTGAGTTCCCCTACTCCGAAGGACCCACCATGATTGTTTCATCTTGCTTTAGAGTTAGACTTTGGACTATTCTTTTATTTTGATTTGGATAGCCATGGGTCTGTCATTGGCACCACATGATTAATGATAGAGGCTTCATAGACGAGGGTTGAGCTTTGATGTTGAGATTGTGAGCTAGTTCTTTCTACTAGCATTTATTATTTTATATATTCTATTGACACTTTAGATGAGATGTGTCCACTACTTACTTATATTTTTCGCTATTCAGTAGAGTTTTATTGGATTGAATGATGTGATGAGGCTAAGTGGTACGCTTGGGGACTAGCAATAGTCTCTAGGTGTTGGCCACGCCAAGGGTACCCTCCCAGGCGTGACATGTCGGTTGGTTGGACAGTGGTATTTGTTGATACGCCCAAATTACACCTCTCTATAGAAGTATAATGTGATCGTTGTCAGATATAAAACCTAAACAAGGTTAGAGTCAAACCTATGAGGAATAGGATCCAGACTTAGCTTAATTTATGTGAATTCAAATTGTTAGTTGGCTTACTTCCAAAAAAGTGGGTTTTAATTAAATAAATAATTATAAATAACTACCAAAATCAAGATTGAGTTTATCGCAAGTGTTTGAAAATGAATACGAGAAGATACTAGGGTATTATGTTCCCATGAATTCATAACGTAGTATAACCTCATGATCGTAGCATTTTCTATTATGTAGCATGCAAAACTAGTAAGTTATATTCACCTAAGTCCTTGATCCAGAAAATAGATTATTATCACCATACAATTTGGTCCGTCTATGGGTATATGATTTACTAACCCTTACCCTGGTCCTATATTTAGCTATCTCTTGGTCTATTCAAGCTAAATAGATGAGTGTAAAAATTTCAAATCTCTGCTATTTTAACCCTTTTTTTCATTCATTACCTCCTTGGATGAAAAGTAACAATAATGCGAGTTCTAAAGGTCCTCGGTTATAAAATAGCCAAATTGAAGAGATAAACAAAACATGCATATATATTGTCCAAGTATAACTAGCTACTAGGTTTACTTCATTAGTTCTTCATGGCTCCCACAAATCTAATGTTGGATTTAGCTATTCATGTCTGTAAGATGATAATCAACAATTAATGAATTAAGCATAATCAGAAACTTATAATTGAATAAATAAAATTCGAAATCTTCAATTGATAGTCAAAATCCTAGTCATCAAGAATAACTGTATTCAATCACCAAAAACTAATTACAATCACCAAAAATAGTAAATACACGTATGACCTCTGTCTTCTTAACCAAAATGAAGAATAAAAATAAATAAATAAATAAATATGTAAAAGACCTATTTATAGAGATAAAAAATCCAACATTACACAAACTGCAAAAACAAGTTCGGCACCATCCAAGAGCCTATTTACGGACCTTCCATAATGCATGGTCTTAATTTGTAATCTCCAACTATGCGAGCTCAAGTCATTTTCCATTGACGAAGTCTACAGTCCATGGAACCTTTTACAGACCATATTATATTTTTGTAGAAATCAAGGTAAATTTCATAGTTGCAAAATCTTAATCATGAACCCATGATCCATGACTCATACAATCTTTTATGGCTCATGAAATTAGTCTTGTAGAAGTTAGACTAAAATTTATAGTTGCAAGATCTCATCCGCAACTGCACTTTTATAGCTCATACTTGGATTTACGACATTAGACTTTGTACTGGGTCTCTAAATCTCATCTACGAACTTGATCTATAGCACTTAGATCAAACCACAACTTATAGACGGGCTCGTAAAAACTAGAAATTTGTCATGTACTTTAGCAATTTTCACTATAAGTGCTCGAATCCTATTTTCCTAGAAAATACACAAAATAAACTTTAAATCCACTAAAATGTGCCATAGAATGTATAAAAATCCTAGGTTTAGCATCAAAAGTGTCGTATTTCTATGGCACATCATTTGCAGAACTTTTTGAGTTCTATCGTCATGCTTAAGCTCTGTTGCATGACCCTTCTTCCTCATCCATATTTCTAAAGTTGAAGGCATTGTGGTTGGTGGAACCTTAGTGTTGGTAGCATTCCTTTGATTGACTATGCATTTTTATGCATTATCTAAAAACATGTATGTGCATGACCAAAAATGAATTTTTTTTTAATAGAGTTTAACTCTATCGAATTTAGAGTATGAAAGAAGTGAGACAATTCCTAATGTCCTGTAGCCTTCCTACTATGAATGTGGCGCGTTTCACATAGATAAGAAGGACTCTACTAGACACAACTTTATAGACACCCAAGGACTCTTGAACTTTATGCTTGGATACCAAGTTTTATCATTCTCCAAACCTATATCCTAGACATGGTCGGCATTCGAAAACCATTGCTGGTCTCAAGGGCCCTTAACTTGGATCACTCCCTCAAAAATAGATGCAACTTACTAAAAATTATCTTAAGTGGCAACTCAACATGGTCATAAATAAATGAATAGTGAATTCAGGTACTCAAAATAAAATATAACGCAAACACCATAACTCAATAATAGAATCATAGGTTTTAAACAAAATTTAAAAGAAACATATTGACTCTCTATTATTCTATTATGAAGTCTCAAACTGACTGATAAAAAGGTGTTGTGGCAAGTCCAATGCTATCATTAAAAAAAATACTAAATAGAAAAAGAATGACTAAAATAAAGAATTCCTTTGAATGCAAGAAGGCCTCACCAAAGCTAGAAGGAAACTAATCTTCAATGGTTCACATATTGAGGATTCCTAATACTTGTATCTACATCATGAAAAGATAAAATGTCAAATGACGTCAGTATATGAATTGCATGTATGTGAAATAGCTAAAAAGAAGCATACTCAGAAATGTCCACAGAATGAACAATGAAATAACTTGACTCGGAGTAGGGAAATCAAGTGTGTATAATAAATCAATTCTTTATAGAATATGAATAAATCAGTGCAACTTAAATAACCAATCATCTACTAATGGGCAGCCCTTTTTAAGGAATCAAGCCTCTACTAATGAATGATTCTTCTTATCTCATCCTACGGTGGCATGTAGTTATGAAATAATGAGATATGCTACTAATGACTCATGTCTCAACTAGTGGATGATTATCCATTTTAAGGTCAACTCGGTGCTAAGTAAACTCTTAACGGCGTAGTCATGATTATAAACCATTTAGTTATGTCATATCATGGGAGGAGCAATATTTACTAACCCATCCATTGCATAGAAATCATAATCATTGAATAGCTCCTTAATCTTATATTATACAATGTAAATAAAGGTGTTTTATCATTACATTCATGCTTAGGTGAGAGAATTTACAATCATTCATACTTGACTTGAATTTTATCATAAAAGTTTATCTCATTCTTTTCGTGTAGCTTGCTTGAAAGACTTATCAATTTATGATCATATCATATTGTAATGACTCGTTAAGTCGTTTTGAGATATAGAGTTTCAAATGTTATAAAAGATTTATCCCATGAATTTTGAAGGAGATTTTTGGACTATTCAATAATTTTTATTATTTAGTTAAGGGATGGTTTTAGATAATTAATTTAGTTGGTGAATTAAAATAATAATTTAGTTAATATCCTATACTATATGTCCCATATTTATTAAAAATAGGTTAATAGAATTTATCACTTTTAGTTTAATAAATAAATAAATAAATAAATAAATAAGAAAAAAAAAAGAGGAGAAGGATGATTAGAAGTGGTTGTGTGCCCCCAATTAGAAAATAAGAGAGAAAGTGCCACATACATTGAAAAAAAAGGACGCAGACGAAGAACACTTTGTGGGATGAAGAAAGAAACGAAAAAAGCTAAAGAAAATTTTTAATTTTTATCCCAAAACATCAAGGTAATTATTTTCATCCTTTTTATTAGGATTTTGTGTGATTATTAACAAAAATATTTAGGGTAAAAACGTATATAACTTATGTTTAATTAAGAAAATATAGCCCTAGGATTCTTAGAATAAAATCTTGATTTGGGGGTCGAATAACAATTTGTTTTAGCTGAAATTTGACGTATAAGTTTAACTTATTATGGGTAAGTATAATCTGAAAGACATTTCAGATTTGAATTCGAGGGCTTGGGGTGACTTTTTGACCTAATTTTTTAGCCGAAAAAATATAGCAATATGAGTGCCATTGGATTCCTATTCTTATGGAGATTATATATTGATAGGTATGAAACAATCTAAGGTATTGAGAAAGAAAAAGCATTAGTAGATTAGCTCGCTAAGCATCGGTTCTTTGATTGAGGTAGGTTGTGGTTTATTCTATGTGTTAGAGAGACCCTTAATAGTAATTGATATTCATTGAGTGATGTTGTAAAATTATTCTATGCATTTAATTATTCTGATTTAGATGATTGATATGTTTTGTGATTGGTCTGCAATGTCAAGACCATGAAATTCATATTGTTGAATTTGCCTTATCAGAATCATGCCTTTGAATGAAGAAGGCTTGATGAAATATTGTTAATGAAGTGGGAAGTAATGATAAAGAATGATAAATTCAATATATATGGATTGGGTGTCATGTTCCGACGCGGTATATTTTGATGGAGTGTCACATTTTGACAAAATATATTTAGAAGGATGTTAGGTTTTGACACGGTATATTTGGATCGGGTGTCACGTTCCAATATGGTATATATTGGATCGGGTGACACATGTTGGCATGATAATGGTAAAGGAAACATACTAAAATAACTTAATATATCTAATCTCAAAGAACCTATCTCCCCAAAGAAGCGTGGTGTGGAGGCTTGAGTCCTCATGTGTGTTCTTGGTATTGTTGACACATTATGTACATGTTTTATTATATTGTCACTATACTAGTTGTTTGTTGCTTGCCACTGTTAAGTGCTATAGTTGATTTCTTGATATTACTTTATGTATATTGGTTTATATTTGGATTCAGGTGATAATACATACTCAATACATGTGGCTCGTATTGATTCATACTTTTTTTTTTTGCTTTTGTGGAGTGCAGCAAGTGTTCTATTGACTTCGACTCACCCTTAGCTCTAGCTAATCATCAGTATATCAAGTTTCAGGGTGAGCTAACCTTCTAGCTCGTGTTGAATTCTATCAGTTATTGCATGATGCCCTTAGTTTTCGAACATAAACTATTTTATTTATCTATTTTGGAGTTGCTACTCTTAGACTTAGTATTTGAGATTAGATGTCCTTGATGTGATGACTTTCCGATTTTGGGGAAACATTATGTAATAGACTTAGTGATTTTGTTATTTCCTACTTATGCTTCGTATTTTATAAGTTGAACAGCTATATAGGTTAGGGATTTGTATCGTTGGTTCGCCCACTTAGGAGGTTAGGTGTGGGTGCCACTCACACTCCATTTTGGGCTGTGACAAACTTGGTATCGGAGCTTTAGGTTCATTCATCGCATCGCACAAGGACAGGTCTAGTAGAGTCTTTCAGAACGATACGGGGACACCTTTACTTTTCTTCAAGGGGCTATAGGACCTTAGGAAAACTCCCTTCTTTATTTCTTTTCGTGACATTACTTGATGCTAATTATTATCTAATCTTCCTTACTCTCTTTCATAATAATCAAGATGAGAGCAACATGAAACTATTGTAGCTCCTCGTATGGGTACGTCCTAGGAGAAAGACATATTCTCTTGATTGAATATGGGCCTTTAATGACTAGAGACCAATATGAACTATTTGTTAAGTTCTTGAAGTTAGAACCATTGGTATGTAGAGTACTAAATCTGAGGATGCTTATGATTTCCTTGTTTATTATCATGAGCTACATCATAAGATGGATATAATAGAGAATTGTGTTGTTGAGTTCATGATATACCAATTTCACGGAGATGTCAAAATATGGTAGAGGTCTCATTTTGAGTACGGACCAGCGAATGCACCACTTATGACTTGTACGACATTTTCTAACATTTTCATGAAGAAATATATTCCCCGGTCTTTGAAGGTCGAAAAGGGAGATGAGTTTTTGAATGTTAACAGAAGATAACTATAGCATCCCATGAGGCTAAATCTTGTGCCCCATCTATATCTTCTACTCAACTTTTTTTCATTCCAAAAGAGAGAATTCACAACTTTATGAAAGGGAGTGTGATGATAGGCTAAACTTAGATATACTGTGAGATAAAGGTTGATTTCTTATCATGAGATTTAGGGATTTAACTTCTTAACTTTATCTAATAGTTTAGAGTTAGTATAGTATGTGACGAATATGGATGCACATGTTTAGCACTAGACTATAAGCTTGAACCTTAGATGAGCATTATGAAAAGGGGGATATCATAAGCGAGAAATAAGATGTTGACTTGAAAAAAGTGTGATTTTATGAGTATGGTCAATGTGACCCTTCGATGAAAATAGTGAATTGAGGCTAAGTCATTTAATAAGGAAAAGGTCTAAGATGTGTATCCAAGATAGTATATAATTGTGCAAGACTTTAAGTTTATGATTTATTATGGATATCTAGATAGTATGTGTGAGTTGTCAATGTAGAGTAGATTGTTGTAACCATTCATTATTACCTTTAGGAGTTGAGTCAAAAGGGGTTAGTTATAGATAATAAGGAGCCTCTCATTATAGTCCAACCAGGGTGATGAGCGAATTGGAACTGTTAGAGCATAGCTCGATAGGGGCAATAGCCAGATGGGTGATAGAGCCCATTGTTATGCTTTCCCTAGGAGACCATAGGCAGAGACATCTGATGCTATTATTATAGAAACTATTCTGGTCTAGGATCACACGGGCTATTTAGGTACTATCTTCTTAGTAAGTATGTAAACCCCCAGTTTAGGAGCCTGAAGGTTGGCCTAAAAAAACACTAAGAACTCATTTTATAGTTTACAAGGTCTCGTATAAAGAGGTCAGATACAAGGTGAGAATTTGGCTAAGTGTGGAAGGACTCTACGTGTCTAACCACGACCTGTAGAAAATAATATTGCCCATATTGTTTGTCGTAGTTTCCACTTTAGAAAAGAAAGGTTTTACGGCCCATAGACATAGACTAATCTACGGACCATAGTCGGGGTCTCATATATTGCTTCCAATAGTTTTAAATTAGGGGCAGTTTAGTCATTCCCATCAAATCTATTTCAAAACCATATCATTTTGGGGATGGAAAAGGGGCCTCTATTAGCCTAAAATCCCTAATTACTTTCATTCTACACTCTTAAATTTCTCTAAGGCAAAGGAGCTCTCAAGGATGAGCAAGAACAAGGTTAGAGTTTCCCAAGTTCCTTCCTCAAGACTTCAATTTTGATTCCGTCTAGTTTTCATGTATGCAAGTTGATTTATGGGTATCTTTTCACCCATAAAGTTTCCTATTATGCATTTTCCCTTTTCTTTAAGTTCCTAAGTTTTAATGCATGCTTATGATGATTTTATTGTTCCTATGCTACTATATGATGTTCCTAAAGTGCAATGACTATTTTGTTAGGTAAATGTATATATTTTTGAAGTGTGATGTTGATTCTAAGATGGGTTTTGATATGATTAAGGTTGGATGATTTTGATGTTCCTTTTAAAGAAATTTCTTAAGACTTATTTGATTTATGATTGTTCCATGCATCAAATAAGACCATCTTATTTTTCAATGAAAGCTCTTGTGAATTTATGACTATGAATAGGGCATTCATGAAGAGCTTCAAAGATAAGTTTTCCAAAGATATGTGTATAGTGATTATTTCCCTAAAAGATGTTTAAGAAAGACCCTTAAGTTCGAGATACTCCTATGACTTCTACTTATGATTCTAAGAGTATGTTTTTCAAAAGATTTTCATGGGATGACTTAGCAGCGAGAGGACTAGAGATTTAGGACTCATCCCGCTAGTTGAGGCATGATCCCTTAAAACCAAATCTCAATGTCCCTAACTTGTGCCACTATAAGAGCTTTGTAGGCTAGGCTAGTGGATCCACGTAGGCTCCAAAGTTATGAAATATGCAATTACAAAGTTACTAAGTTTTGAATATCTACCTTGGTAAGTAGATTCCCCCTTTTACCTAGTGAAAGGAATGTATTGGCCTTTTCCTAATGGAAGGAGTTATTAGATTCTATGTAATATCTCACATGGTCTTACTATCGGTTATGGTCTATTCCCATAAGTTTATATGATCCTATGATATGTCTTGAATTCGTTTGTTAAATGTGCATTATCTCATATTGATCTGACTTATATTCCTTGTGCATGTTTAAGCCTATTTCATGACTCACTATTCTCATGTATATCTACATGTTATGTTTAATTATGATGGCATTACAATTTAATCCTTGCATTGTATCTCACATACTTAGTAATTTTAAACATACTAATGCATATTTTCCCGCATGATTTAAACATGTAGGAATAAGTACCTTTCCACCAGCCCGTGGCTAGTATTTGGCGTCTAAGACTAGCTCTACTATTTGTGGTGAGCCCTAAGATCGGGACTCTTCCACGCCTTCCTTCTAGCTCATAATTAGTTTATTTTGAGACGATGCTTTGTAGCTCCTCTGAGGCATTTATTTCCCATATTTTGCTGTCTAGATTTCTTTCTATTGATGGAGACTGTCCATTCCCAGTCCTATCGACTTACGATGTAGTTGGTATGCATATGGACACAATAATGAATGTAGACATTTCCACTATGTTTAATGTTGCTTCATTGTTCAAAAGCCCATAGCCTATGAATACTTGAGGTGCTTACATTGCTTGGGTGAGGTGCCTCCGAGTAACTCATTCACCGTGGGATGACTAGGCCCCTAGGACAGGTCATTATAAACTTGATACCAGAACATGAGATTTTAAAATGTTCCTCAGATGTCCATGCATACCCCATAGTGTAGAGTCTCAATCAAGGTTATGAAGTGCTCTACTATCTTGCATGAGAGGCTACGAGATGGTTTAGGAAATTCTTCCCTTCTTTCTTATTAAGTGTCATGCCTTAGAGTTGAGTAAGGCTTTCTGCTAACTAACGATGGGCTTTTGTTTCTTTCTAGATTATGCCACCCAAAAGAGCTCCGCACCAACGAGGCACTCCGGAACAACAAGTCGCTCCACTCCAGCAGGACGAGGGAGTGTCTCATGTGGAGTTCAGAGTCGTTTTCACGATGTTGGCCCAAGCATTGGCTAACCAAGCCAACAGGGAGATAGTTGTGCCTTCCCAAGTTCTTACCCTAGCCGCCAAAGTCTATGACTTCATGCGACTGAACCCACTGGAATTCCATGGATCAAAGGTAGATGAGGACCCTATGGAGTTTATAGAATAAGCCTACCAGGTTGTGGTGGTGATGGGTATGCCATCAGAGGACACAGCCGAGTTGGTGGCTTACCAGCTTAAGGGAGTTACCAAGATTTGGTACGAGCAGTGGGCCGATGAGAGAGGTCAAGAAGTAGGTCCCATTAGTTGGGAGGAATTAAAATGTGACCTTTCTATACCGGTTCTCCCCCATTGAGCTTAGGGAGGTGAAGGTCCAAGAATTCATCAACTTGAAGAAGGGGAGTATGAGTGTGAGGGAGTATGCCCTCAAGTTCACCAAATTGTCCAAGTATGCTCCATTCATGGTCGCAGATCTGAGGGCTCGCATGAGTAAATTCATTTCGGGTGTCTCTGAGTTGGTTTCCAAAGAATGTAAGATGGCGATGTTGGTCAAGGAGATGGATATATCCCGCATAAATATGTACGTCGAACCAATTGAAGAGGAGAAGCTCCGAGAAATTTCAAGAGAGCCCAAGCGAGCTCGTGTGGATAGCGTGAACTATTCTTACCAAATGAGCGGTGGCTACAGCTCTCAAGGTGGCCCAAGGCAAGGATCCACCAACAATCCTCCTGCCAGGAAGGACAAATGGGTTTCCCTAAAGCCCCAAAGTCCAAATTTCCCCTTGTGTGAAAGACCCGATAAAGGGGAGTTCTTAGCAGGGTTCAATGCCTACTTCACTTGTAGAGAGTCCGGTCACCATGCCAAGGACTGCAAGAGTAGAGGCACAAGTCCCCAAGGCTAGAGGGGTCAAGCTCATGGTGCCCCAAGGGCCAATCAGTTCTATGCCCTTCATGGTCGTCAAGAGGTGGAAAAAGCCCCAGATATGGTCATTGGTACGTTACGAGTTTATGATTTCGATGCATATACATTTTTAGATCTAGGAGAAAACTTGTCTTTTGTAACCCCATTCTTTGTATATAAGTTTCATGCATGTCATGAAGTCTTCCATGAGCCTTATGAGGTGAGTAACCCCGTGGGTGAGTCTACTATTGCCCGGAGAGTTTTTAGGGGTTGTCCTATTTCTATTCTACATAAAGTAATCCCATGTGATTTAGTTAAGCTCTCCATCGTGGACTTCGATGTAATTTTGGGGATGGATTGGTTGCATGCTTCCTATGCATCCAATGATTGTAGAACTTGTAAGGTCAAATTTTAATTCCCTAATGAGCCAGTTTTTGAATGGGAGGGTAGAAACTCTTCGTGTAAGGGTCGATTCATTTCTTTTGTTAAGGCTCACAAGATGATTTCCAAGGGATGTATCTACCGTTTGGTGAGGGTCAAAGATGTCTCTTCCAAAGTTCCTCCTCTTGAGTCAGTTCCTATCGTTACTGAATTTCCTGATGTTTTCCCAGGTGAATTATCGGGTGTCCCTCCTAAAAGAGATATAGACTTTAGTATAGATCTTTTACCTAATACTTATCCCATGTCAATCCCTCCTTAAAGAATGGCTCCCGCAGAACTAAAGGAGTTAAAGAAACAACTGAGAGATTTGTTGGAGAAGGATTTCATCCAACCTAGTCGGTCTCCATGGGGATGCCCCGATGTTATTAATAAGAAAGAAAGATGGGTCGCTCTGCATAT
Source organism: Solanum rostratum (assembly GCA_029948455.1). Classification (NCBI taxonomy): domain Eukaryota; kingdom Viridiplantae; phylum Streptophyta; class Magnoliopsida; order Solanales; family Solanaceae; genus Solanum; species Solanum rostratum. The sequence continues at coordinate 26,728,394 of CM057049.1, forward strand.
GTATTGATTATCGATAGCTCAATAAGGTCACTATCAAGAATAAGTATCCTCTCCTTAGGATAGATGATTTGTTTGATCAACTACAAGGGGCCACTCATTTCTCCAAAATTGACTTGAGATCTGGTTATCACCAACTGAGGGTGAAAGAAAATGATATCCCTAAGACGGCTTTCCAAACTAGATATGGTCATTTCAAACTTGTGGTGATGTCATTTGGCCTCAGCAATGCACCGGCAATACTTTTATAAAGCTCATGAATAGGGTGTTACCTCAACATGTTCGTTGTAGTGTTTATTAATGACATTTTGATCTATTCACGAGGAGAGCAAGAGCATATGCAGCACTTGATGGTAGTATTGCAGTCCCTGAGGGAACAGAAGCTCTATGAAAAGTTTGACAAGTGGGAGTTTTGGCTAGATGAGGCTGCCTTCCTTGGGCATGTGGTGTCTAAAGAGGGCATCAAAGTCGTACCTAAGAAGACAGAAGTGGTAAAAAACTGGCCAAGGCCATTGACTCCTACTAACATAAGAAGTTTCTTAGGTCTAGCCAGATACTCTAGATGGTTTATGCAAGAGTTCTCCACAATTTCATCTCCACTCACCAAACTAACTCAAAAGAAGGCTAAATTCGTTTGGACGGGTGAACGCAAAAGGAGCTTCTAAATCTTGAAGGATCGGTTAACTTCACTTCCCATATTGACATTACCAGAGGGGAGTGATAGATTTGCCATGTATTATGATGGATTGGGTTGGGTTGTGTGCTAATGCAAAATGGTAAGGTGATTGCCTATCCTTCACGACAGTTGAAAGTGCGTGAGAAGAATTACTCGACTTATGACCTTGAACTCACGGCGATGGTGTTTGCCTTAAAGATCTAGCGACACTATTTGTATAGAGTCTATGTGGATATCTTCACCGGCCACAAGAGTCGCCAACATGTGTTCACCCAGAAGGATCTCAACTTAAGGCAACGAATATGGTTAGAGCTACTCAAGGATTATGATATGAGTGTGAAGTACCACCCCAAAAAGGCCAATGTGGCAGCCGACACCCTTAGTAAAATTTCTATGGATTGTGTGTCCCATATAGAAGATGGTGGGAAAAGGGAGTTGGCCAAAGATGTTCATAGGTTGGCAAGGCTGGGAGTGATATTGGATGAGTCCAGAAATGTAGTGCGATGGTTCTTCATATGTTAGCATCTTCCCTGATCGATGAGGTTAAGGCCAAGCAAGATCTTGATTCCACTCTGGTTGAGTTGAAAACTCTGGTGAAAGATGGAAAAGTAGAGATCTTTTTATAAGGGGGAGATCATGCACTCTGCTATCAAGGTAGGTTGTGTGTACCCAATGATAATGAGTTGAAGAGTTTGATCATACAAGAAGCCCATAACTCCTCCTATTCCATTCATCCCGGCACTACCAAAATGTATAGAGATTTGAGAGAAATTTATCGGTGAAATGGGATGAAAGAGGACATTGCTCGATTTGTGTCTGAATGTGCCAACTTCCAGCAGGTAAAAAATGAACACCAAAGGCCAGGTGGCTTAGCTCAAGACATTGATATTTCTACTTGGAAGTGGGAAGAGATCAATATAGACTTTGTAGTTGGGTTGCCAAGAACCAAACAACACTTTAACTCCATATGGGTGATGGTCGCATGACTAAGTCAGCTCATTTTTTGCTAGTCAAAACTACATTTACAGTTGAGGACTATGCCCACTTGTATATCCGAGAGTTGGTGGGGTTGTATGGGATTCCATTGTCCATCATATCGGATCATGGAGTTCAATTCACTTCTCACTTTTGGAGGTCCTTCCAAAGAGGACTTGGCACTAGAGTTAAGTTGGGCATATATTTTCATCCTCAAATTGACGAGCAACCCAAAATGACTATTCAAACCCTGGAGGATATGTTGAGATCTTGTGTGTTGGAATTCAAAGGAAGTTGGGATGAATATTATCCACTTATCAATTTTGCCTACAACAACTTCCATGCAAATACTGGGATAGAACCGTACAAAGCATTGTATGGTAGACGATGTAGATCACCTATTGGGTGGTTTGAAGTTGGTGAAGTGGCATTAATAGGACTGGACTTGGTGATAAATGCTATGGAGAAAATTAAAATCATAAAGGAGAAATTGCAAACAACATAAATCGACAAAAGTATTACTCGGATGTAAGGAGAAGGGAGCTTAATTCAAAGTTGGCGATTGGGTCTATTTGAAGGTATCTCCAATGAAAGGTGTTCTACAGTTCGATAAGAAAGGAAAATTAAGCCCTTTATATGTGGGACCTTACAAGGTGGTGAGGAGAGTAGGAAAAGTAGCGTACAAGTTGGACCTACCCAACGAATTGCATTTGACTCATCTGGTCTTTCATGTATTGATGTTGAGGAAATTCATGGGTGGGCCATATTCTATAGTTTCCTTATATGATGTGAACATTGAAGAAGATTTGAGTTATAAAGAGATACCAGTTAAAATCCTAGACGGACAAGCGAAGAATCTAAGAAACAAGAAAGTCACATCCATCAAGGTACTTCGGAGGAACCAACAAGTAAAGGGTGCTACATAGGAGGCAAAAGCGGATATGATGAAGCACTATCCATATCTATCCCACTACACTCAAGCCTAAGGTACTAAGAAATTCTTTTAAAATTCTTAAACTGCATACATCTTAGGTTCTCATGATGTATGCATTTATTTAGATGTTTATGAACTGTTTTGAAGCATGTTCTAAAGTGTAAATCTGAAATGTTGTAGAAATGATGTTTGAATTGCATTTATGCATGCATACTAGGTTATTATCTACTAGGTTGCTCTTTAGAGCCTGCCTTTAAGTATATTCAAGGATGAATGTTTCCAAGGGGGAGATATTATATTGACTCCAGTTTAGGAGCCTGAGTGCAGATAAGTTAGCCTAAAAAATAACTCAGAACCTAGTTCACGAGGTAGTCTATGGCCTGTAGAATGTTCTACAGCTCGTAGATAGGTTCATAAATGGGATTCCAAATATGAAAAAATTCGAAGTTTTCATAAAGGTAATCTACGACTTATCAGACGGTTCGTCGAATGTTATATGGCCAATATAAGGTCTCATATAAAGAGGTCAGATACAAGGTGGAAATTTGGCTAAGTGTTGGAGGACTTTACGAGTCCAACCACGGACCGTAGAAAATAGTATGTCCTGTTAGTTGAGGCATGATCCCTTGAAGCCAAATCTCAATGTCTCTAACTATGTGCCACCATAGGAGCCTTGTAGGCTAGGCTAGTGGATTCAAGTAGGCCCCAAAGTTATGAAAGATGTAATTGTAAAGTTACTAAGCTTCAGATATCTACCTTGCAAGTAGATTCCTTTTTGTCCAATGGAAGGAGCACATTGGCCTTTTCCCAATGGAAGGAGTTCGTTGGATTCTATGTAGTAGCTCGCATACTCTTATTGTCGGTTATGGTCTATTCCCACAAGTTTATATGATTCCATGATATGTCTTGAACTCTGTGTTAAATGTGCATTGTCTCATATTGGTCTAAGTTGTATTTCTTGTGCATGTTTAAGCCTATTTCATGTCTCACTAGTCTCATGTATAGCTATATGTTATGTTTAATTATGATGGCATTACAATTCATTTGTGCATTGCATCTCACATACTTAGTATATTCAAACGTACTAACACATATTTACTTGCATGATTTAACTATGTAGGGACAGGTACTCCTCCATCGACTCGTGGCAAATATTTGGCGTCCAAGATTAGCTCTAATATTTTTGGTGAGCCCTTAGATCGGGACTCTTCCACTCCTTTCTTCTAGCTTATATTTAGTTTATGTTGAGGCAATGTTTGTTAGCCCCTCTAAGGCATTTACTTTCCGTATTATACTGTCTAGATTTCTTTCTATTGATGGAGAATATCCGTTAGCGGTCCTATCGACTTACAATGTACTTTGTATGTTTATGGACACAGTAATAAATGTAGTCATTTCTACTATTTTTAATATTGCTTCATTGTTCAAAAGCCCATAGCCCCTTTCCCGTATGTTCTTTTTCCATATTATGTGTGTGTATATTACCTATGAATGCTTGAGGTGATTAGATGGCTTGGGTGAGGTGCCTCGAGGTAACTTATTCGTCGTGTGACGACTAGGCTCCTAGGTCATATCGTTACAAAGTATGATGCATTCTAGTAATGGATCAAATATTTTTTTCATGGTGTAGTACTAGTGGTATATGAAAATGAATACGCCATTTTCAAGTGCAAATATTAATTACTTAAAGAGTTATTAGTCGTATCATATACTTGTACAGTGAGATTTGATATGGTATCCACATTTGAGAAACCAACTAGTTTGTTACTATGAACACTTGGGATGAAGTTGGATGTTTATGCCCTGTGGGAGATTTTTTTTTTCAACTATGCAGCACTTGGAGAGGAAACATTTAATTCTGAAGATCAGGTCACTGGAAAGGCATTTTATTTACAAGAAGATAGTACGCTCAAATTATAAACTCAGTTAGTCGCTGCCCATAGGCTAATAGATGCTGGATATGAGGAAGATGTTTCTTCGTGTTGTTTCTATGATGGAAGAAACTACCAAGAAAGGAGACCAGGTTCTTCTAAGCTACGGAACCTACACAAATTTGGAGTTTCTTCAACACTACGGATTTCTTCTGACTGAGAACCCAAATGAGAAGGCCTTTATAACTTTAGAACCACATATGTATTCTCTCTGTTCATGAGAGAATGAGTTACTGTACATTCAGCCAGATGGGAAGCCATCATTTGCGCTACTATCAACATTGCGATTCTGGGCTATCCCTAAAACTAGTCGCGGGTCTATGGTACACCTTGTTTATTCAGGAAACAAACTTTTAACAGAAAATGAAGGTGTTGCAATGAGATGGCTAGCAAAGAAATGTTGAACAATACTAGATATTCTTCAAACAACTGCTGAAGAAGATAGTAATTTGCTCGCCGTCCTCAATGAATTTTAGGATATTCATAAACTTATGGAGATTAAAGAGGTGTCACCACCACTTGCTAGTGAGCTTTGCGCTTTTATTGAAAATAGGAATGTGGTCAGTGAAGGAATTTGTGCAATGTCAAGTGTAGTTAGAAGGTCTATAAAGACATGGAAATTGGCTATTTTGTGGCAGTATCTCTACAACAAAATACTATGCAATTGCATTATACATTGTACTGAGGTAATTGATCATATTGTATCTAAAAGAGATTCAATATAAGGAAATCGTTATTTAAAAAAAAATATGGTAATAAACTTTTTTTTATTTTGAGTATGGTAATTAGTACATTGAAAGTTTTATAAAAGGATATGATAAGGTCCAAAAAGAGGTGATCAATAATAAGTTAGGATACATGAATTCATAAAGATCTTCATGGTGTAAGTTAATGTTGACAGATAAGGAGAATTAGGTTATATGATTGGAGTTAGAATTCAAGTTCTTCATAGTGATTATATGTTTAAGGTAGTATATTTTCTAAAAGCATGAATTGGTGAAGTATGAAGTGATCGAATTGTATTGGATGTTGAACATTCGAAAGGACTTATGCATGATTTGGATTGTAAAGTTAGTTACCTTTAACTATTAAAGGACCTAAGGAAGGGTTTTACTTAAAGTTTTCATTAGAGTATGAAAAAAAAATTATCATGAGTTATACGTTAAAGGATATGATTGGTGGGAAAGTTAGTTAAAGGAACAAAAATCACATGTATTGAATAGTTTAAGGCATTGGAAATTGACGTTATGAAAGCAATTTGAGAAAAGTGAAGGAATACAATATCTGAAATAGATCTTTCATTCGAAGTTGAAGGTAATATGAATTTTCACCTTTGAGTTCAGACATTATCATATAATATGAATTGAGTTGGCACAAACTTATTAGGTGTTTATCCATAATTCTTATGAAAAATGAATTTAATTCAACTGCTGAATAGTAATGTGAGGTGGATATTGCATTTATTCAAATTTGAATTATGATAGATGACTTATGGGGAGACTACGTTATGGACCTAAAGTTCTACATGACTATTAAGGATTTAGGGGTAGTTGAAACTACTATTGGTGAGACTACACATACTATTGTAATTCTCTCTTGGTAAAGTAAGGTGCTTGTGGAGACTCAATCATTCTAGATATGATGGGATCGATGTTTCTTTAAAGCAATTAAAGTTTTTCAGCAATTTTACAAGTATAATCTTGATCATAAAAATTTATAGAAGAGCTAACATTAATACTTATAGTTGTTCGGCAGTCTTAAGATTAATTTCATTATTGAGATCATGTTTAGGCTATATATGATTGAATGTGGGGCTTATTGAGTCGAGCTCTATCTCTCTTAAGGGTTGTCTATAGTCACTGCTACTGATCTATTATTTTTTATACTGTTGTTAGAGGTTCTATATGTTCAATTTATTGCTTGTTAAGTGGTAACTTGACCATTTCCTTCGTTAAGTTAGAAAAAAAAATTCTACGATGAGTATCCAATGTCTAAAGATCACATTATATAACTTAAGCTCGTGAGAAAAGTTGATTGAATGAATGAAATCTTGACAAGATCTGTGATGGTTTTTTGCATAATGAGTGAAGGGTGGATGGTTTAGGTTCATTTCTGATTATAGCCGATATTATTGGCTCATAATTTTGTCATGAGTATGTGACAAAAGATTTGTCCAAATGGTTGTGTTATAATCGAGTGAGTTTTGGTTCCGATTGAAATCATGAGTTAGTGTGTGACTTGAAAGTTATTTCTGATCGTAAATCTGCAAAAATTTGATTCAAAAGTTCAAGTCTTAGTACTTGATCTTGATGGATGATTCTACAGAGGATCTTTAATGGAGAGATGAACACCGACTTTAGAAGATCATAACTCAGGCTTTTGGTAACATTGGTTATTCTTTCTTCTCCTTCTTTTGACTGTTCGAGGATGAACGATGGATAAATTGGTATCTGATGTAACGACCCATTAAGTCATTTCGAGATATAGAATTGTGTATGTTATAAAGGATTTATCCAGTGAATTTTAAAAGATATTTTTGGACTATTCAATATTTTTTATTATTTAGTTAAGGGATAGATTTTAACTAATTAATTTAGTTAGTGATTAATATAATAATTTAGTTAATATCCTATAAAAAATAGGTTAATAGGATTTATCACTTTTAGTATATAATAAATAAATAAATAAGAAAAAAAGGAGAAGGATGATTAGAAGGGGGTCGCACGCTCCCAATCAGAAAAGAAAATAGAAATTATCGTATACATTGAAAAAAAAAAAGATGCAAACGAAAAACACTTTGCAGGATGAAAAGAGAAATACAAAAAGATAGAGAAAAATTGTAATTTTCATCCCAAAACATCAAGGTAGTTATTCTCGTGATTTTATGTGATTATGAACAAATGTTTTTAGGGTTAAAATGAGTATAACTTATGTTTAATTAAGAAACTATAGCCCTAGGATCCTTAGAATAAAAACTTGTTTTGGGGGTCGAATAATGACCTGTTTTAGCTGAAATTTGACGTAAAAATTTATTTTATTATGAATAAACATAATTTAAAAGGAATTTTTAGATTCGAATTCGAGGTTTCGGGTTGACTTTTTGATCTCATTTTTTAGCCGAAAATAAATATAGCAATATGGGTGTCATTGGATTTGTATTCTTATGGAGATTATGTATTTGATAGATTTGAAACATTATAAGGTATTGGAGAAAGAAAAATCATTGGTGGATTAGCCAGCTTGGTATCAGTTCTTCGATTGAGGTAGGTTATGGTTTGTTCTATGTGTTAAAGAGATTCTTAATAGTAATTGATATTCATTAAGTAATGTTGTAAAATTATTCTATTTATTTAATTATTGTGATTTAGATGATTGATGTGTGTTGTGATTGGTCTGCAATCGCAAGACCATAAAATTCATACTCTTGAACTTGTCTTATACAAATTATCCTTTGAATAAAGAAGGCTTGATGAAATGTTGTTAATGAAGTGTGAAGTAATGATAAAGAATGATGAATTAAATATATTTTAATCTGGTGTCACGTTCCGACATGGTAAATTTGGATCGGGTGTCACGTTTCGACACCGTATATTTAGATCAATTGTCACGTTTCGACACGATATATATTGGATTGGGTGCCACGTTCTGACATGATAATAATAAAGGAAAACATATTAAAATGATTTAATATACTCAATCTCAAAGTTCCTATCTCCCCAAAGAAGTGTGGTGTGGAGGCTTGAGTCCTCATGTGTGTTCTTAGTATTGTTGTCAGATTATATACATGTTTCATTGTGTTGTCACTTATACTTGTCGTTTGTTGCTTGCCACTGTTAAGTGCTATAGTTGATTTCTTTATATTACTGTATGTATATTGATTTTTATTTGGAGTTGGTCGACGATACCTACTCAGTACATGTGGCTCATACTGTCTCCTACTTGTATTTTTCTTTGTTTTGTTTTTGTGGAGTGTAACGAGCGTTTCATCAACTTTGAATCGCCCTCAGCTCTAGTCGATCGTCGATATATAAAGTTTCAAGTGAGATAAACTTCTAGCTCGTGTTGGATTCTATCAATCATGGCATGATGCCCTTAGTTTTCGAAAATAAACTATTTTATTTATCTATTTTGGTGTTGCTACTCTTAGACTTAGTATTTGAGATTAGATGTCCTTGATGTGATGACTTTTAGATTTTAGGAAAACTATGTAATAGGCTTAGTGATTTATGCTTCATATTTTATAAGTTGAACAGCTATATAGGTTGGAAATTTGTATCGTCGGTTCACCCATTTAGGAGGTTAGGTGTGGGTGCCAGTTACGGCCCAATTTGGATCGTGGCAAAATATAGATTATCATTAAAAATCATATCTTGATGCATAAATCTATAGGGAACTATTTTAAAATCATGCAATTGGATTGAGACCATGCATGATCATGTAAGACAATGTCAGTTGAACCATGATTTAAAGGACTCGTTAAGAAATTTATGAATTCATACTTGAAATTAACATAATACAAGGGTCTAAGTGATACTTGACTGGAATCATGCAATTGAAACATGAACCATGCATAATATTGAAGGACAACATGAATTGAATCATAATTCATGTAACCCATCATCAATCTCATGAACCCTAGGCAACATGTAGGAAAATTTTAAAAAAATCCTAAAATCACGTAACTAATGAAAATTTATGCATAATTAGATTGATGATCATAAGATAAAACATAATCCATGCAATTGGAATGGAAATAATGAAACCCTTAAAATACATACTTGCAATTTGATGTAAAAGTGAGAAAATATTTGGTCTACGTGGGTGGAAGGGACCCATGCATAAATAGCCACATACATTGAAAGGATTCCTTGCTTGAAATTTGAAAATTAATGGACGAATTGGGAACCCAAGTAGATTCTTCAATGGAGTGTTAGAGAGGATGAACTTGGGTTTTTAGTTAAACGATTTAGAATAGGGTGGTTTTGGGTAGTGTAAGATGGTTATAGATTGAATATAAGACCAAAATGATGTACTTTAGGGGTTAGGAGGATAGAAAAAATCACAAATACCCTTAATTAGAAATTTTGAACAAGGTCTACGAGACCCATCTCAGGCCCGTAGAAAGTTCTACGAACCATAGAATGTTGTTCGTAGAAATTGTCCCATAGACATGCCTCTGAACCTCAAACCATGATCTTGACCTATAATATGTTCTATCTTCTGCATGTCGTAAATACCTTTCATAAAGGAAGTACTAGGATTGCTTAAAACTGGGCCAAACAGACGAATGTGAACCAGATTCATGGTTGGGTCTACGACCTATAAAGCCTCCTAGTATAACCACCCCTTACTCCTCAAAAATTTTAACTGTCAATGCCTTTCACGACTCTAATTATGATCCATCGTGTCAATTATGAGCCATAAAAAAATTTCTCATGTCAATTCAAATTTTACCACTGTCTGAATCTCCGTCTACGGGCTTGATGCATGAACTATATAAGAAGTTACGACCCATACATGACCACTTGTGGTATTAGGGTATAAAGTCTAGACTTATCCCCAGGTTTCACAACCACCCTTTACAACTCGTGGAAACACTATGGCTTATAAAAAGAGCTCATGGTGCCTGGCAGTGTCTTTTTTATGAACTTTCCTTTCGATTATGACTTTTTAATTTCTGGAGTATTATAATATCCTCTTTGGGAACATTTGTCATCGAATGTGAATCAAACTAGCATGAATAGAGTGGAAAGAGCACTTATCTAAGCCAACATCAATGCAATAGTGAAACTTTAAATACAAAAATCATGAGATTTTTAAAACTTGCCTATATCATAACTTAAATCAACTTTCATGGACATACATGATGTGCCGCCAAAATATATTACTTTTAATACTTTAAACTTAGAATTTTATGTGTTCTCAAAGCGTTGTTAGTAGGTTTGATGTGTTTTTGTGTTGATTTTGCAGGATTTCAGGAGTCAGGATATTTTTGGGATAAGTCGTGTAGATTGCAGGTGTTTGAAGTTTCATGAGGCCTTCTATGGTCTATGGTTCATTCCACGAGCCGTGGATAGGTTTTGTGGATCAGCTCCAGTGAAAGGAGGATTTTCAAAAATTGGAACCACGTGTTACCATACGGGTCATAGAATGTTTGACGGCCTGTATATCAGTTCGTGTCTTGAGGATCAGAGATTTTGAAGAATAGTTGAAGAGACACTAGACGAAACCTCTTATGGGTTGTACATCAAAAGATGGTCCATAGGAAGGGTGCGTATATTGAAGACAGATTTTGAAGAGTGCAGTCTACGAAGCCCATGTGCAATGATTTCATCTACGGCCCGTAACTATTTTCATCAAAGTTCCAGATTCCAAATTTCCTATTTTATTTAGAATTTGGTATTCTTTTTATTATAAATACGGTTTTAGGTTTTTCTAGACAGAGAAAGTTGTTAGAACATCTAGAACTTGAGACTTGAGAATAATATTTTATTCTTGGAGATTTCTTGTGAATTACTTTTGATATTATCTTTATATTATAATCTTGTAGTTTTCATGAAGAATTTGGATTTCTTGTTCATTAATTCATTGTTGTAAGTATTTAATAATGCAAATTCATAACATTATTCTTTCATCTACAACGCACATGAGTAGCTAAATCCACACTAGAGTTGTGGGAACCATGAAGAAACTAACAAAGTCAACACTGGATAATTCGTAATCCTTGGAATATGTGCATACATGCATTATTTATCTCTTCGTTATGAATGCTTTTAAATAGTTGAAAACATTAGAAATCATCTAATTCTTACTTACTAGATCAAGGGAGTAATGAAAGGAAAAAGAGATAAAATAATAGGATTCGATGTGATTACACTCGTCTGATCAACCTGAACGGATCAAGGAATGATTGTACTAGGACAAGATAAAGTTTAGTAATACAACACTCATAGGTGGATCAAGTCACGTGGTGAAATTTTCCTAGTTCCTGGATCAAAGGGCTAGGTGAACATAACTTACCAGTTTTGCATGCTACACACTAGAAAAGAATATGATTATTTGGTTACATTGAGTTACAAATTCATAGGGAACATAATACCCTAGTTATTTCTTTCACTGAATTTACAACACTTGCACTTGGCCATTTGATATTAGTTTAGGTTTAGTTATTACTTTTTATCAAATCCCCGCTCTTTGAGGAATAAGTCGATTAATTCATTCTAATGCTTTTAATTACCCCAAGTCTAGACCTTATCGCTTGTGGGATTGACCTTAACCTTTAGTTAGGTTCTATGTTTGAACAGCAACTGCTTACACCTCAATTGGGAGGTGTAGTTTGGGCATGATCAATACATGCATGTGAAATGGCATGGAAAAGCAAAAAGTAGGGATGTATGAGGATAGGTATGAGAAACTAATACTTCTGTTAATACAACAACACAAACACTTGGATTGAAATATCAATTATGGTACAAAGAATTCCATAATGATGAGACTAATCCATACCAATCATCAAACCAAAAGAAACTCATAACATACTGGATGAAGTAGTCCTAGCCATCTCACTCCATCTCCTAGTAGCTATCAGGCAATCTCTCATCTTGTGCCTAACCGAACCACCTTCATAGCAACCCTCCTAACCAGTCGTGCACTCCCCTTGATGTTTCTTACCATACCTTTGATGTCATGCCCTGGGAGGGTACCCTTGGCGTGACCTGCACTCAGAGACTATTGCTAGTCCCCAAGCGAACCACTTAGCCTCATCGCATCATTCAATCAATAAACTAAACTGAACAGCGGAAAGTATAAGTAAGTAAATGGGTACATCTTATCTAAAGTCTCAAATAAATATATAAAAATAAAGTCTAGTAGAAAGAACTAGCTCACAAGTCTCAGCATCAACACTCAACCATCGTCTATGAAGCCTCTATTACTACTCATGTGGTGCCAATGACAGACCCATGGCTACCCAAGTCAGAAGAAATGAAATAGTCCAATCTAACTCTAAAGCATGATGAAATAATAACAGTGGATCCTCCAGAGTAGGGGAGGCTCACCAAATCATCTGCAAATCTCAGATCTTCAACGGAGCGTCTGTTGACGATCTCTAGTTACTGCCTCTGCATCATAAAATGATGCAGTCCAAAGGGGATATCAGTACTTGGAATGTACTGGTATGTAAAATAGCTGAGTGAAAAAAAAAACAGTAAAATAATATGGAAATGACATCGACTCAAAATAAATATCAAATCACATCAAATAGTCAAATGTCTATCTATGCAATAATAAAGAGTAGACAAGTGACCCATCAATAACTCAAACTCATCAATCATCTCAGACTCATCTCAAAGGAGCTCACCTCCTCTCATCTCATCTCAGAGGAGCTCACCTCCTCTTATCTCATCTCATCTCATCTCAGAGGAGCTCACCTTCTCTCATCTCATCTCATCTCATCTCATCTCGACTCAGAGTACTCAAGATAGGAAATTTATGGGAGTTTCTCTTATCCAACAACAATCAGTTATGAGCCCGTGAATGTACAACAATCTCATTGATATTACCACAGCCGTTCCAAACTTTCCAGGTATGGAACGCTCCGAAACCATATCAGCTCACCCAATATGGAGTCAATACTCAACAGATCCGCTATTGCTTTCAAGAACTGTTACTCTCGAGGGAACCATAATATATGTGATAGTTTTATGCCTCACCTATGTTTGGCAACATAGTTAATGAGTTCGAGTGGGACTCACTCTTACCCATTTCGGTGCTCGATACTCCTCCCGTGACTTAATGCTCATAAAACCTCCATCTCAACCAATCTCATAGGGACTCTAACCCTGTCAACGATCGGTATCTCATAGGGACTCAAACCCCATCATATCATCATTCAACTCATAGGGACTTTAACCCTCTCATTAGTCAATCTCATCAATGACTCAAGATTTTAGAATGATCACTAGGAATCAACCGAATAGACACATCGGTAGAGTTCATTTATAGGGACTCATAAGATAATCAAATTCTGTCAACTCATCATCATTCTCTCATCACAATCAACAATCTCTACTCAAGGTTCTAGACTCAATTCTCAAGTTCATTATGCATGTTTTTCAAATTAGTCATGTCTTGTGCAAGTTCTCATGAAAAATGTTCAATTCAAGAAAAGAATTAGTATGATGATCATCAATATAGAAAACATGTAATTTCAAATTAATTTTGCAAGAAAAACCCTAAAGTATTCATGCATGTAGACTCTTTAACCTTCAACTCATCTATGACCATCTATAGGGCACATAAGAGAATAATCCCATGCTTTTAGTTTAGCCTTACATACCTGGTATGCATCTGTAACCAAGCACATCAAGGATCTCTTCTCGAATCTCTCGACTCACGCTCTTCTCCTCTCTCCTCAAGCCCTAGTCTTAGTAGAATGTTGGAATAGGACTTAGAATGGGGGTTTTAGACCCTTTTTACATAATACGACCTTATTAGATCGTCTATAGAGCTTAGAAGGGTGGCGAATTGACCGAAATGTCCCTCATAATAATTTAGAAATTTGAAACTCGAAAAAGACCCAGTCCGCGACGCGAATTGGTCGCGTACTGTGTATTTTCAGAAAAATATATTTGAACAGGTTTTCTCAATCCCGTCAAAAATTATAAAAAGGATACAAGTGTTGGTCTGCGATGGGTGCGCGATGCGCTCTTATCGCGTGCTAACACTATTTTGTGTTTCGGATTGAAAAATTATCTTTGGATCGGGGTGCTCAAAAAATCAACCGAGACCATTTTCCCACTCAATTTTTTGTGATGATCATAAATTCACCCTCAGATTATCCATACAAGCATCGAAAGATGTGTTACGCGCATACCCTCCCTCTAAGGGTATTTTAGTAATTTTACCGGGCATTACATTTGACAAGTAGGATATGGGCACTTTTCCTTGTCTTTCCTAGACACCATAGAATTGATAAAATAAGAATCGCCATTCCATCAAGCCCTCTTGGATTTCCTAACCCTCTTTTCCCTAATCTTTTCTTTATAAAAAAATTTGATATACGTTATAAGTCTAGAGATATCCATTTCTTCGGTTAGCATAGTGGTTTTGCAATTATTCACTACCAAGTCCAAGATCCCAGAAATAAACTTGCTCATATGGGCTCGTGGCTCGACTATCAATGTTGGGGCATACTTGGACAACTTGATGAACTTGAGGGCATACGCTTGCACACTCATATCCGTTTGCTTGAGCTTGATGAATTCCATCACCTTCACTTCTCTTAGTTCAAGTAGGAAGAAGTAGTCAAGAAATGTGACCTTAAAACTTTCCTAACCTATACGGCCCTCTCCAACTCTTTCCTCCTTTCATTTGTTGTACCACACTTGTGCAACTCCCTTAAGTTGATAGGCCGCCAACTCCGACTTCTCCTTTGACAACACACCCATGATACCTATGATTGTATACACCTCATTAATGAATTCTTATGGATCCTCATCCACCATCGAACCATGTAACTTAGGCGGATCTATTCTTATAAATTCCCAAACTCTACTTGTCGTCGTTCTCGTATTTTGATCTACCCTTCCTTGTTTAGCTTATGCCATCACATCTTGGGCTAACATTGAGATAGCAGTCCAAATTCACCATCTGTCACTTGTTTAGACAGGGGATCATTGGGGGCTTGAGGTTCTTCTCTTTAGGTTGGGGCTCTTTTTTGAGACATTTTCTGAAATCGCAAAGAAGAATCGTTAGGGAAAAAAAATCTTAGGGCACAACTCTGTTGCATGACATAGATCATGAAAGAAGTAAAACATTTCCTAAAAATACCTCATAGCTTGCTAATCATAGATGCAACATGTTTTACACTGTTGAATAAGACTCTATTTGACACAGCATGCTAGACTCTCTAGAATATTTGAACCTTGTGCTTTGATATCAAGTTTATCATGACCCAAACTAGGCTCTAGGTATGACACGACAATTAGAATTCTCAAAGATACCCCAACTAAGCTCTTATAAGTATACATAGGACAAGTAAAACAATAATACAAATCAAAATGATAGGTACGTCTCAATATAAAGTCTAAAGGTAAATGTGAAGCTTAGTCTGAATAAATGGACTTACGTAGTTTTCTTTGTCTAGAGATGCCTCTATTATACTAATATAGATGGGTGCATAGAAAACGCTATTAGCTCATCCAAACAAAAGAAGAAAGATGGTCTCGTATTAACCATATGGTCTAAAAAAAATCTAAACTCAATAAGTTGCCCTTGGATCATGAGGACTCACTAATCAAGCGTATCAGCACTGCTCCTAGATATGAGTGTATGATGTATAGAGAATGCCTACCCTTACATTATAAAACAATGTATGCAAGAGTATGTATTATTACTTTGAATGTATTAAGCATGTGGATATGCAATGCAACATGTGATGATACGATAAAATAATGCATTAGACTTAGCTAAAGCTATGCAATCATTTGAAATATCTTTTTAAGTTATGGAATATGACCAATACAAAGCTTGTGAGTAAGGAACATAAATATTTTGTGTTATAATAAAGTTGATAAATCATAATGAGAGAAATCATAATCCTTGTAAAAGATATTTGTAGTCATAGTAAGAGAATACCTTAGACATTATGAGAGAACCTTTTTACCTTGGAGAGGAGTATCATAGATCATAGTGAGACATCTTGGATATTGTGAGACTTACCCTTAACCGATATAAACCATATGAGCTATAACATGGAGTCCTTATGTTTCCCCTACACCAAAGAAAGGGGAGACTACTTATAAAGGTAGACTCTATCATGCCTAAGTTGATCCACTAAGTTATATAAATGACTAAGCCTCTACTAATAGGTGGGAGTTTTTAAGAAATAAAGTCTCTACTAATGGATGATCTTTCTCATCATATCCTACGGTGGCACGTAGTTATAGGATAATGAGATTTGCTACTAACAGGTCATGTATTAACTAGCGACTGAGTCTCAATTCCAAAGTCTACTTGATCCTAAGTAAACTCTCAATGGAATAGTCATAATCATAAACCATTTAGTCATGTCATAGCATAGGAGGGGAAATATCTACTAATCCGTCCATTGCATAGAAATCATAAATATGGAGTAGATCCTTAATTTTGTCTTACATAATACGAGTATAAGCCTTTTATCATTACATATTCATGCTCAGGTGAGAGAACTCACAATTATTCATACTAGACTTGAATTTTATTATAAAAGCTTATCTCATTCTTTTCTTATAGATTGCTTGAAAGACTTATTTATTCATGATCATATCATATAACTTATCATTGAAAATTATAGCTTAATGCATTAATCTATAGGGAAATTTCTTTAAAATTATGTAATTTGATTGAGACCATGCATGATTGTATAAGAAAATGTCAGTTGAACCATAATTGGAAGGACCCATTAAAAAATTCATGAATGCATACTTGAAATCAACATAACACATGGGTCTTAGTGATACTTCGTTGGAATCCTGCAATTGAAACATGAATTATGCATAATATTGGAGGATGAAATGAATTGAAACCATAATTAGTGTAACCCATTATCAATCTCATGAACACTAGGTAGCATGTAGGAAAATTCACATAAAAATTCTTGAACTTATGTAATTAATGAGGATTCATGCATAATTAGATTGATAATCATAAGGTAAAATATAACTCATGCAATTGAAATGGAAATCAAGAAACCCTTAAAGTACATACTTGTAATTTGATCAAAAAGTGAGGAAATCTTTAGGTTCAATGGGTGGAAGAGATCCATGGATGAATACCCACATACCTTGAGAAGATCCCTTGTTTGAAAATTGAAAATTGATGGAGGAATTGGGAACACTAGTTGATTCTTCAACAGGAGTCTTAGAGAGGAAGAACTTGAGACTTTAGGTGAATGATTTAGAATGGAGTTGTTTTGGTAGTATAAGACAGTTATAGATTGAATATAAGACCAAAACGACGTAGTTTAGGGATTAGGAGGGTAGAAAAATTCATAAATAACCCTAATTAAAATTCTGGACAAGGTCTATGAGACCCATCTATGGCCCCTACAAAGTTCAAGTTCTACGAACCATAGAATGTTGTCCATGATAACTGCCCCATAAACTGCCTATGAACCTTGAACCATGATCTTAACCTATGACTTGTCCTGTCTTCCACATGTCGTAAATACCTTTTGTAAATGAAGTATTGGGATTGCTTGAATCTAGGCCAAATTAATGAACATGAACCATGACTCGTGGTTGGGTCTATCACCATTAACTCCACTTCATAGAACCACCCCTTACTCCTTAAAAATTTCTAAGTGACAGTGCCTTCCACGACTTCAATTCATGATCTGTCACATCAACAATGAGCCATAAATGATTTTGTACTGTTAAGCCAAATTTTACCACTGTCCGAATCTCCATCTATAGGCTTGATGCATGAGTCGTATAAGAAGTTATGACCTATACATGACCCCTCATGGGTTTGGGGTCTAAAGTCCAAAATGATCCAGCTTCCATGACCACCCTTTATGACTCATGGAAACAACTATGACCCATAATAGGGGCTCGTGGTTCTTGGCAATGTCCTTTTTATAAAATTTTCTTTCGATTTTGACTTTCTAATTTTTGGTGTATTATAGTAAGATGCAACGATGAACTCAATCCAATGCTATGAATAGATTTACATACCTAGAAAGTCGCCATCCAAGTAAAACTCGAAGAATGTTAGTTGAAATGCTTGAACTTTAGTCTTTCGCTTCGAACAAATATATCTAAGCATAAATGGGAGAAAAGGCATGTAGGGTACTGATAAGGGATCTAAATTAGTCCTAAAATATTGGGGTTTTGATTTGGGAAAGGATGGGAAAATATGAAAAATACCCTTCATTAGAACTGTCGGAATGGTCTATGAGAGGCATCTATGGTTCGTATATACTATTTACGAACCATAGAAGCCTCTTGTGGAAAAAGGTGTTAGATTTTTGGTTCTCTGAACTCTGGGTCTATGGACCCCTTTTAATGGATCATAAACACATCCATGAGTTGTAAAAGGCTAGATGTAAGAATGAAGGCTTCAAAGATCTAGGTCTACGAACAATCTCTTATGGCTCATAGACTCTTCTGCAGATCGTCCTGTCTATTTGTGGAAAGAGTGCTGAGACTTTTGGGTCTTAGGACTTTGAGTCTACGAGTCCTTCTATAGTCCGTAAATCATTCTATAGCCATAGAACTCATTTGTGGAAATGAAACTGGGCTCAGGACTTCGACCTCCACGAGGATCACCTATGGTCCATGAAAATTTCTACAAGCACGAGACTTGCTCGTAGAAATCAGACCCAGATGGACTTTCAAGACTTGGATCCCATGGATCTATCTACGGTTCATAGATACCTTTACAGACCGTAGAAGTTGCTCGTAGAAATTCAACTTCTGCAAACTAGATTTCTTTTATGAACTTATTGGGTTTTGAAGTTAGGCTATTTAGGGGTGTTACAAATATTTTAGAAACTAGACTCCAATATCTCTAATTTGATAGGTAATGCACCATGTAACTCTTCATATCATAAGGAATATGCTTGTTTAAATTTGAAACTTGCATGATTTTAATTATACAAAAATTTAATCGGTGGAGAAGCTTCCAAACCAAATTTGTGTTAGAGTTCCCTTATGACGTTAGTTTACATCCAACATATTACCACCCTTATATCTTTACTTTTACACCTAGGTACAACTAAATTCATCAGGTTCAAATCTAATACAATATGTGAAATACTTTAAACTAAACGAAGTGTTACACAAATAATTTTCAATTTTACCTTAATAAATGAAAATCTAATTATAGTCTTTATAATTATATATTTAAAACTATTCATCTACTTAATAATATTAACTATTAAGTAAATTTGTTCATGTCTTTATTCGTCATTGACGATCAAAAATACTTTTTGAAAAGTGTGGCCAAACACACATTTCTACACAGAAGTCCTTTTCAAATTAAAATTGGCCAAATGCAAATAATTTTCACCAAAAATACTTTTATTGGAAAACACTTTTCAAATAAGCTAATTTTTAAAGTTTGGTCAAATAAGCGATAAATTTTATATACGAGATAATGCATACTATTACAAATACTTTTCACTTTATTTAAAAATTTTGATATTGAAGTTAAAGATGAAATTGCTTTTGGTTATAATTTTTGCAAATAATATTTGGTGTTTAATGTACTTTTTCTAAAATATGAAATATTATTGGAACATGAATTATAATTTAAAATGATGTTGTTTTTATAAAAACAAAAAATTTTAGGATGACTTTGAAAGAAAAGGAAATAGAAAAGTGAAAATAAGGCTTTGACTGGTTTTCAAATTCCAAATAAAACTTTAAATTATATTTAAAAAATGTTATGTCAAATAAAGTATTTTTTTTTAAAAAAGAAAGTTATTCTCTTGATCAAATAGGTTCTAAATTTATATAACAAAGAATGTTCTTTTTTTTAAGAATTTGATTTATTTTTAATATAATCATATAAGTATTTAAAAGTTCTATTTTAGGCATAACACATAAATAAAATTTTAACTTGTCTTTTAGATTATAACTTTGTCCTTTAACTTTGATAATGCACAATTAGGCACTTTAACTATCTAATGTTTTAAGAAAAAACTTTAATGTTCCAAGTAAAATGCGAGATACTTCGATGTGGATTAGTGAGCCTCTTAGCAGTTGAACTGATTAAAATAAATACACGTAGATTTTTAAAAGTAATAAAATAAATTATAAATTATAAATTATAATATTGAATATAATGAAAGTCAAAACAACTGGTCATGGAGCTCAGAGTTTATTGAGAATGAAAAAAATATATTTGG
The DNA here is from genome assembly GCA_029948455.1 of Solanum rostratum. Lineage (NCBI taxonomy): Eukaryota > Viridiplantae > Streptophyta > Magnoliopsida > Solanales > Solanaceae > Solanum > Solanum rostratum. The sequence continues at coordinate 26,748,799 of CM057049.1, forward strand.
AGCTATTGTGGTTTTGAGATCCAATGATGTTGGATCTCATTGGCTTTTGTTGTTGGAGTTTGGAGTGGCATGAAGTCTTACTAGTGAAAATTGAAGGGAAGGTGCCCCTTTAGTTTTAAAATTTAAAAAGGTGACAAGTTTGATCTTTGAAGGTCAAACTTGTCATTAATTAAAAATTAAGTGTGATTAACTTAATGAAGGGTTAAAGTGTATATTTTAAAAATTTTAGAAACCATTTTTTTAAAAAAAAATTATAAGTTAAAAAAAAATCATCCGCGATATTTCGGGCCCTCCGCGACTTGTTCGCGTCGCGGAGGCGTCGCGCAGAAACACTTGTTCGCCTGTTCTGGGTCAAAAAATGCATCATCGATTTATTTCCAAATCCGCGATTTGTTTTTATCATTTGTTTGGTTGAACTAACATATATTACTGTTTTGAAGCGTAGTGCATTGTTTGGGAAATTTTTCGGGGCTCGTAGCTCAAAATTTAAAAAAAATTCTCGAAACAGTGTCCGTCCGCGACAGCATCGCGTTGCGTACCAGCTACCTCGTAACAAAGTAGCTGGTACGCTACGCGTCCGCGACAGCACCGACAAAGTAGCTGGTACGCGATGCCTCCGCGACGCGGTAATATCACAGACGACACTGTTTCGGGCAAATTATTTTTTTTTAATTTTGAGCTACGGGCCCCGGAAAATTCCCCAAACAATGCACTACGCTTCAAAATGGTAATATATATTAGTTCAACCAAACAAATTACAAAAACAACTCACGAATTTGGAAAAAAATCGATGATGCATTTTTTACCTAGAACAGGCGAATAAGTGTGTGTTCGCGGCGCCTCCACGACGCGGACATGTCGCGGAAGGTCACTATTTTCGGGGCTAAATTCTTTTGGAATTTGAGCTATAGGCCCCGAAAAATTTACTGAATAATGCCAATAGCTGAAAAACATCAACACCACTTAGTCCCAACATAAAAATTTCAATATTGAACAACGGATTACCGGGAATCGTTGATGCACAGAAATTGTGCAGCAGCTACTGTAAAGTTGTAGCAGTTGCTGGAAATTGTGCAGCAATTGCTGTATTATTTCCAGCAATTGCTGGACCCTACTTTTGATTTTTGTTAGTAGCTATAGCAAGTTGACTATAAGTTGATGTTATTAGCATATGTAGTGATAAATTGAGTTTTGTTACTCCAATTTCAAATAAAACGCCAAATTCATGAGTGATCTTATACATTGACATGGCGATTGCACAAGTAATATACAATCTATTGAGCAATTGCATATGTAAGTGATGGTGACTAAGTAAATTGAGTATTAGTTGGTTGCGTAAATATGTTTTATAATATATTAGTAGTGATTTTATGCGTTGAGGTGGAATCAGTAGTGATCTTATACATTGAGATAGTACTTACACAAGTAATACGATGGCAGTTCTAAATCACACTTATTTCAGTGGCTTTTTCCATTAATTAATCCATTTGATCATAGTTATGGATGAATATAACGATTTTAGTCCAATTCAACACTAGAAATAACTTGATGGTAAACATTTTGTTTGAATTTGTTGAAGCAAGTTGGCAAGTTGCTGGATTATTCTCAGCAGTTGCTGGGAATTGTGCAGCAGTTGTTGTAAAGGTCGTAGCAGTTGTTGGAATTGTGCAGCAGTTGCTGTATTATTCTTAGCAATTGCTGGACCTTACTTTTGATTTTTCGTTAGTAGCTATAGCAAGTTGATTATAAGTTGATGGTATCAACCATATGTAGTGATAAATTGAGTTTTGTTACTCTAATTTCAAATAAAACGCTAAATTCATGAGTGATCTTATACATTGACGTGGTGATTGCGCAAGTAATATACAATCTATTGAGCAATTGCATATGTAAGTGATGGTGACTAAGTAAATTGAGTATTAGTTGGTTGCGTCAATTTGTTTTATAATATATTAGTAGTGATCTTATGCGTTGAGGTGGAACCAGTAGTGATCTTATACATTGAGATAGTACTTATAGAAGTAATACGATGGCAGTTCTAAATCACACTTATTTCAGTGGCTTTTTCCATTAATTAGTCCATTTAATCATAGTTATGGATGAATATAGCGATTTAAGTCCAATTCAACACTAGAAATAACTCGATGGTAAGCATTTTGTTTGAATTTGTTGAAGCAAGTTGGTAAGTTGCTGGATTATTCTCAGCAGTTGCTGGGAATTGTGCAGCAGCTGCTGTAAAGGTCGTAGTAGTTGCTGGGAATTATGCAGCAGTTGCTGTATTATTTTCAGCAATTGCTAGACCCTACTTTTGATTTTTTGTTAGTTGCTATAGCAAGTTGACTATAAATTGATGGTATCAGTCATATGTAGTGATAAATTGAGTTTTGTTACTCCAATTTCAAATAAAACGCTAAATTCAAGAGTGATCTTATACATTGACGTGGCGATTGCACAAGTAATATACAATATATTGAGCAATTGCATATGTAAGTGATGGTGACTAAATTAGTTGGTTGCGTCAATATATTTTATAATATACTAGTAGTGATCTTATACGTTGAGGTGGAATCAGTAGTGATCTTATACATTGAGATAGTACTTACAGAAGTAATACGATGGCAGTTCTAAATCACACTTATTTCAGTGGCTTTTTCTATTAATTAGTCCATTTGATCATGGTTATGGATGAATATAGCGATTTAAGTCCAATTCAACACTAGAAATAACTCGATGGTAAACATTTTGTTTGAATTTGTTGTAGCAAGTTGGCAGGTTGTTGGATTATTTTCAGCAGTTGCTTGGAATTGTTGTAGCAAGTTGGCAAGTTGTTGAATTTTCTCAGCAGTTGCTTGGAATTGCTGCACTCAGTCCAGCAGCTGCTGCGTCGTCCTTGAAAGAGCTCAGCAGTGAAGAAATGACAATAATGGCGGAAACATCAACAAAAACACAAAACCCAAATAAATAGCACCACATACACTTTTATCAGTCATAATAATGATTAAAACTTAGCTTTCAAGTAATTTCGAAGGCTACCCGAACAAATGCCCCAAAAAAATGATTTTTTTCTCCCAAATTTGAAGCTCAAATGTTGTATTGGGAAAATAGTGACAACAACAATAAGAAGAAGAAGAAGAAGAAGAACAACAACAACAACAAGAAGAAGAAGCAGCGATGAAAATGGGAGAAAAATAATTATAATTTTGTCACCTATACCCAATAATTAAAACTTGTATCAGTTTTTCTTAATTTTGAAACTTCTCTATCACCTATAATTAAAAGCCTGGTCTTACTAGAGTTCTCCGACGTCTTTACTTTGCAGGGGAAGACAAAGAAAATTAGTTTTTAAGATTGTTTCTGGTGCATTTCAGGTGTGATAGCTAGCTAATTGTTGTGCAATGGAGGAGAGGGATATGCTGGTAGCAACAGTGAGGGAGAGAGGAGTGGGGGAACAACTTTGTTGGCTTGTTGGAGCTCTGACAAAGGTGATGAGCAAATAATCGATGATAAGAATAATGAGTTTTACTTCTAACACGCGTAAATTGAGTGTATTTCACGTATTATATCACGTAGAATTTAAATTTCTATTCATCTATGTTTTTAATATTTAAAATATTTAGTTATACACAATCAAAGTTAAAAGATCAAAGTTATATTTAAATTCAAATTAAGGTTCTTATTTATGAGTTATGCTTGCTTGTCAATCCTCTATCTTGCAAGTACATTCTTTCATTTGGTCCAACTGTGAAACACTCACCCTCAGTCCCCCAGAAACTTGTCTCTCTCGGGTCTCTTCACCATGTTCGATCACCTCCAATGTCTCCCAGTCCTCTTGTTCTTCTTCTTCTTCCTCCTCTTCTCACTCTCTGCCTCCGAATCCCTCCGAGAAAACGAAGAATCAGACACACCCATTTCCCGTTTCCAACAATATCTCAGAATCAACACTGCCCATCCTAACCCAAACTATACTCCTGCCATTAACTACCTCACCAACTTCGCCAATTCCATCCCCAATCTCCACGCCAAAGTCGTTCACCTCACCCCCACTTCATCCCTCCTCCTATTAACATGGCCAGGTTCCAATCCTTCACTTCCTTCCATTCTTTTCAACTCCCATCTTGATTCTGTCCCTGCTGAGCCAGATAAATGGACCCACCCCCCGTTTTCCGCTCACAAGACCTCCGATGGAAGAATCTATGCACGCGGGGCCCAGGATGATAAGTGTATCGGTATGCAGTATTTGGAGGCAATAAAAGCGATTCAAAGTAGTGATCCAAATTTTGTGCCCCTGAGAAATGTTCATATTCTATATGTGCCTGAAGAGGAGGTTGGTGGGTTTGATGGGATGGAGAAGTTTGTCGAGTCTAAAGAATTTAAAGAGTTAAATGTTGGGTTTATGATGGATGAGGGACAGGCTTCCCCTAGTGATGAGTTTAGGGTGTTTTATGCTGATAGGACTCCTTGGCATATGGTGATTAAGGCTGTTGGAACCCCCGGACATGGCTCTAAATTGTATGATAATACTGCTATGGAGAATTTGATGAAGAGTATTGAGGTTATTACTAAGTTTAGGGAGTCTATGTTTGATATGGTCAAGGCTGGACTAGCTGCTAATTCTGAGGTCATCTCAGTGAACCCAGTGTTTCTCAAGGCTGGAACTCCTTCCCCAAATGTGAGTTCTTCGATTGAGCTCACTCTTTTAAGTTCTATTATATTCTTTTTTTCCAGCAGTTAGTTGTTCATATTGGAGTGGCGTTTACTGTCATTTGGGGAGTGATAATGTAGTAATTCGGATTTTTGAACTTAGTCATTCAGATTGCCATTGTTTCTCTTTCTTATTCAACTTGAGAAATATGTGATGGCAGTTATACTTTCTTAACTGATTAGTCTTTCAAATTTTCTTTAGCTTAAAAGTTTTTGTTCTTAAAATGTATTGAAGTATGACCATACTGTAAAGAAGAAGGAATTGGACTTGAAATGGAATTCTTCAATGATTCAACTGAATCTAATTAACAAAAAAATCACGCCATAACCATGAGCACCAAAGACCGGTAACTGTAGAATTAAGGTAAGAAGAAGAAGATAAGAAAGAAGAGAATGGACGAGGAAGAAGAAGAAGAGGTAGATTGAGAGGAATAAGAACTTACAATTGATTCTTCACTCCCTTCCTTCACATTTTCCCACTGTTTATATGGTTGAGAGTGATAAAATGTCACCTCTGCTCTTGTGACTTTCAGTCGACTCTTGTGTCTCTTAATAATTCAGATAATGATTGAAACCTACCAATTGGGAATAACTCTTAAGGTTTGGTAACGACAGGAGCCTGTTCCTGTTAATAACTTTCTCTGTATTAGGTAACATTGGCTTATGGTGTATTGAGTGTGTTTCCTTGTAGTCTATCGTTGTGCTCATCATTGTTTCCTTGCATAGGGATTTGTGATGAACATGCAACCCTCTGAAGCTGAGGCGGGATTTGATATTAGGATGCCCCCAACAGCTGACCCCAAACTTATGAGGAAGATAATTGAAGAGCAATGGGCACCAGCTTGGAGGAACATGACATCTGAGGTGAATAGTTGCTATTCGTTGTTAATTTGCAGACCTTAGCTTAACTTTTCACTATTGCTTTATGATTTTTCTGAAGGTTCATAGAGAAATCTCTTTCTAACCTATCTTGTAATGCATAGTTAGCATATCTGAGATTTGGAAGTTATATCAATTGTTTCCATCCATACATCAAATGATGGTGCACTTATTAGCTTTCCGGAACTTTTCAGAGAATTTCGAGTTATATCATCAGTATACTGAAATATTTGGATCAATGGTTAAAGTAAGTTGGTGATGTCAGCAAATAGGTTTCTCGTTTAGAATTCACTATTGTCTGACTGTTCGATTTTAAAAAAGAAGGTTGCTGATAAGCCAAAAATTACTTGTTGAAATCGTAAGCCTCCTAGGGCTTACCCATGTTGACTTACTTAGACTGAAGGTTATTGTGGCATTGAGTAATCATCTCTATATTAAAAACATGGTCGCTAGGAGCTGGCCATGCTTAATTAGTTAATTTGCCATCTAAGCCACAAGATTTGATGGAATCTGCTACTCTCCCGGGCGTTGAAGTGCTGTAAGGAGAACCCATTCTGAACTGCATCCTTGGACATGCTGGTAACTGAAGTTGACCAAAGAATATTTCTCTTGTTTTCTTGTCGCCTTGAGCTCCTACTTTCGAGCAAAGTGGACCTCACTTTGCACCATGGATTTCTAGATTAACAATATGTTGGGGAACTGGTGCATTATTTCATTAATGTCCATATCGACTTACCCCTGTATGAATGGCGTGGTTATTATTGTAGGAGGTGAAACCGAAAAGTCATTCATCAAGAAACCAAAATGTGTTGATTCAACTGAAGGAACTGACCAGTGTGGGGGCATCTCGCAGTTTTATCTGTCTGAGTTGGGAGAACCATAAGTTACAGTCTTCCCAGGTTCTTTCCCAGCTTCAAGTTCATAAACCAAGTGAAATTGGGTCCTAAACTTAAGCTTCAAGGACTATTGGACCCCACTGGGAGTACAACTCCATCTTTACCTGGGAGCGAGCTTGTGCTGTGAAATCATATAGTAGAGTAGACATGGGGTACTCACCCATCTTTTGTTGGTCCAAATCAACAATGCTTCCGACTACGCTAGCCCGGCAAGCGAATGCGTAACCAAGACCAATCCAACCTTTCGTGACCTGTCTGAAATCCTACATCTGAACAGACAAGCCATCAATTCCAGAATTCTACACCTTGAGTGAACTGACCGACATAATATGTTAGGACCCTTGTAGTCTACCAACAGTTTATGAATGGTGTTACAAAATGTATATAGACATCATTCTTAGCAATATACATAGTCATAATTAGCTAGCAGATCTTTAGGAATCCCTTGTAATTACTAGCAGATCTTTAGGAATCTCTCTTTATTTTCTTTCCTAAATTAGCACCTAATGTATTGTATTTATATCTTGCTTACCTATTGAAATAAAGCTTCAACTTCTATTCGATTACATGGTATTAGAGCCACTGCTGCCTTTTTGAGGTGAGTTATCTCCCTCGTAGCTTTAGGGTCAGTTTCTATCTAAGAGGTCAAGTTTTCTCTTTCTAGGTTGGCTGTTCACAGTATAATCTCCTTCCAGCCAGTTCCTTTTGGAAATTAATGGAGTTGCTGGACATTTCGGGCCTATCTCTACCAGTTTTTTAGTTTTTCCGATCACTGGAATTCGGATTCCACTGTGGTAGTTCGCTTTCCGACGACTTTCCCAAATTATTTTTTCGATCACTGAGCCTCTCCGATCTCTGTTGTTGGTGGTTTAAATCTCCTTTCCGAAGCTTAATTGGTTCTCTGTCCAGAACCTTTGGCTATTCATATTTTAGTTCCTTGTTACTCTGTAAACTGTTGGGTATTCCAGCCATTTGAACACTGTTTTTGGGATATTTGGTTTCCTCAGGTTTGCTCTATTTGGTGAGTCAAAGAATCTGACTTGTTGGAGTGGATGTTCTTGATTTTGAGCATCGACAACAATTATTTTGCTGGGTGAATTGGCTTATACTTTTTCTTGGAATCTAATATTATTGGGGACCTTTTGAAGCTTGGTTATTCTTAAGTTCTTCATTGAGAAGGAAGTATGACTACAAATCAGAAGGGTGAGAAAATTTTGGTTTCGGCGGATGAGTTCGCACAATTCTCTCAGTATCAGGAATCCGTTAAAGAGTTCACTTCAGTTACTACTCTTGTTGATTCAAGAAAAGCATGTTCGGTCTCCTCTCCGAACAACTGGGTGATTGATTCAGGTGCTACAGATCATATGACAGGTAATCCTAATATATTTTCTACCTTTCGATCACACAAAGCACCCTCTCCTGTCACAGTAGCCAATGGTTCAACATGTAACATTGTGGGATCTGGGATAGTCAAAGCAACCTCCTCTATTACCCTATCATCTGTATTAAATTTACCGAGTTGACCTTCAATTTGATTTCTGTGAGTAAACTTTCCAGAGATCTTAACTGTTATATTTCCTTCTTTCCTGATCATTGCTTGTTTCATGATCTTGCGACGCATAAGGTTATTGGTAAAGGACATGTAATTGATGATCTATATATCCTTGATGAATATGAGCCTCAATTTGTTGCCTGCTCAAGTGTCATCTCTCCATTTGAAGCACATTATCGATTGGGACATCCTTCTTTACCTTTGTTAAAGAAGCTTTGTCCCCAGTTTCAAAATGTTCCTTCTTTGGAGTGTGAATCATGCCGATTTGCAAAACATCACCGCATTACATTAGCTCCAAGGGTTAATAAGCGAGTTGGATCAACTTTTGAGTTAATTCATTCTGATGTTTGGGGACCATGTCCTGTTGTTTCTAAAATTGGACATAAGTATTTTGTCACTTTTGTAGATGATTTCTCTCGGATGACTTGGATTTATTTTATGAAAAGTCGCTCTGAAGTGTTTACTCACTTTTGTGCCTTTTGTGTTGAAGTCAAAACTCAATTCAATGCTTCAGTGCGTATTTTAAGGAGTGATAATGCAAAAGAATACATGTCAGAGTTGTTTCAATCCTACATGAGACAACATGGTATTCTCCATCAGTAATCATGTGTTGATACACCATCTCAAAATGGAGTTGCTGAGAGGAAGAATAGGCATCTACTTGAGACAGCCCGAGCACTTTTGTTCCAAATGAAAGTTCCTAAACAATTTTGGGCTGATGCAGTCTCTACCGCTTGTTTTCTGATTAATCGCATGCCATCGGCAATGCTTATTAGTAATACACCTTATAATGTTCTTTTTCCAAACAAGACATTATTCCCGATGGCACCAAAAGTATTCGGAAGCACTTGTTATGTTCGAGATGTACGACCATCTGTTACTAAGTTGGACCCTAAGGCATTGAAGTGTGTTTTCTTGGGTTATTCTCGTCTTCAAAAGGGGTATCGATGTTATTCTACTGAACTTGGCAAATATCTAGTGTCAAATGATGTGATATTTTCAGAGAGTACACCTTTCTTTTATAACCCTCCTAGTTCTACAAGTCATGGGGAGGAAGATGAGTGGTTAGTTTATCAGGTTACTCGTGTTGAGCAATCAAGTGAGGCTACTCTTCCATCTCCTAGTTACTCTATTGACCACCGCTCGACTACTGCGCCTTCGACACATGTTCAGCAAGACCGCCTATTGTTCAAGTTTATTCGAAGAGACAAGAGGCTAATGCTACATGTCCTGCACCAATTCCTCCTTTATCTGATCCTCCTCCATCAGACCCTCCAGAAAATCTTGACCTTCCTATTGCTCTCCGTAAAAGTACATGGACTTGCAAATCCACATATTCTATTGCTAACTTTGTTTCCTATGATTGCTTGTCTCCTATATCTAGATCCTTGATTGCTTCTTTAGACTCTATTTCTACGCCCAAAAGTGTGAAAGAGGCTTTGCATCATCCCGGATGGTCATGCGATGCTTGAGGAAATACATGCATTGGAGGAAAATCACACATGGGATTTGGTGGATTTACCAGACGGGAAGAAACCAGTAGGATGTAAATGGGTGTTCACAGTGAAAGTTAATCCAGATGGTTTCGTGGCAAGACTTAAGGCCAGGCTTGTGGCTAAAGGATATGCTCAGACTTATGGAGTGGACTATTCAGACACCTTTTCTCTGGTTGCCAAACTCACTTCTGTGCGCTTGTTCATTTCTTTAGCTTCTTCTGAGAATTGGCCTTTACATCAACTAGATATCAAGAATGCATTTCTTCATGGTGATCTTCAAGAGGAAGTATATATGGAGCAACCACCTGATTTTATTGCTCAGGGGGAGTATAGAAAAGTCTATCATTTGAAGAAATCCTTGTATGGATTGAAGCAGAGTCCACGGATTTGGTTTGGCAAGTTCAGTGAGGTAGTTCAGGAGTTTGGGCTAAAAATGAGCAAATGTGATCACTCGGTCTTCTACCGACTGTCTGCAGCTTGCAGTATCCTTCTTGTTGTATATGTTGATGACATTGTCATCACAGGAGGTGATTCTGAGGGGATATATTCCCTTAAGTCTTTCTTGCATACTAGGTTCCATACGAAGGACTTAGGCCAGTTGAAATACTTTTTGGGAGTAGAAGTAAATAGAAGCAAGAGGGGAATTCTTCTATCTCAAAGAAAGTATATTCTTGACCTACTTGCAAAAACTGGAAAATTGGCAGCCAAACCTTGTAGTACTCCAATGGTTCCCGGTGTACAACTTATGAAAGATGATAACAGGCCTTTTGATAACCCAGAGAGATATAGGAGGATAGTTAGGAAGTTAAACTACCTCACAGTGACTCGTCCAAATATTGCTTTTGCGGTAAGTGTCGTTAGTCAATTCATGTCTACACCTACAGTGAAGCATTGGGCAGCTTTGGAACAGATTCTATGTTACTTGAAAGGAGCTCCTGGACTTGGCATACTGTATAACAATCACAACCATACTCGTATTGAGTGTTTTGCAGATGCCGATTGGGCTAGTTCCAAAATTGACAGAAGATCTACTACAGGCTATTGTGTCTTTGTTGCAGGAAACTTAGTATCATGGAGGAGTAAGAAGCAAAGTGTTGTATCTCGATCTAGTGCAGAATCTGAGTATAGAGCTATGTCACAGTCTATGAGTGAAATCATGTGGATACATCATCTTTTAACTGAAATTGGGTTGAAGCATCATATGCCGGCAAAACTTTGGTGTGATAATCAAGCTGCTATTTATATTGCCTCAAATCTAGTGTATCATGAAAGAACTAAACATATTGAAGTTGACTGCCACTTTATTCGTGAGAAGATTCAAGAAAACTTGATTTCTACTAGTTATGTGAAGACAGGAGAGCAGGTAACTGATTTGCTTACAAAGGCAATGAATGGAACTCGGGTTGATTACCTTTGCAACAAGTTGGCATGATCAATATCTATGCTCCAACTTGAGGGGGAGTGTTACAAAATGTATATAGACATCATTCTTAGCAATATACATAGTCTTAATTAGCTAGCAGATCTTTAGGAATCCCTTGTAATTACTAGCAGATCTTTAGGAATCTCTTTTTATTTTCTTTTCTAAATTAGCACCTAATGTATTGTATTTATATCTTGCTTACCTATTGAAATAAAGCATCAACTTCTATTCGATTACAAATGGAAAATATAATCAGAAAGTAGATTACTTCAACATCTGTTAATTATGGTTTTGTGTTTTCTCTGTGGCAGTAATAAGCAGCTAGGACAACTTATCTATTAATTATGTTTTCCTATTTCTTCGTAGTAGTTATTAGCAATAAAGAGGTTATTCATCCACTTTCTCATTTCAGTAGTAGTAGGAAGTTATTTCCTTGGTATTAGGTGGATGGTTAATCCACCAATGTGGTATTTAAAGTCATTTGAATTCAATGGAAAGATAAGCAGGAGATTTTGTATGTTTTTGAGTACTTCAACTCAAGAGATTGCTGGTTCTCTCTTAACAAATCAGCACCATAGGTCATAGGAAGAAAAATCTGATTTCATATTGTAGCATCCCATCACTAGAACCATATCATGGGACCATAACAATTTTTATCAGTGCTGGGATTTATGGGAGATCTAATCCAACAACAATGGCATAATTTTTTACTTTGTTTCAAGAAGAATGCGCAACCAATTTAACCGCCATACATGCGTTCTTGGATGTAGTAACGAAGGATTTAGCAAATTCAAAGATGGATGTGAAGTAACTGAAAATGGCAGTCAAAATTGAGGTTGGAAAGGTAAAGCAGTGGCTGCAGGTTTAGGGTCAGAAACTAGTGGGAATTCCATGATTTCGAACTATACAAAGTTGAATTTTCCATGATTTGAACAAGTGTGAGCATTTCTTTCGAAACCAGCAAACACCAGAAGAAGAAAAAATTGGACTTGCTTCTTTTCATTTGGAAGGAATTGCACAACTCTGGATTCTTCAACTAGAGAAAAATATGCCTTGATGCACCTGGGATAAGTTCAAACATCAGTGTAACCTTCGTTCTGGACCACCAATTAGAAGTCAAAAGTTGGGGAATTGGCTAAGTTACCCAAATTGAATCTTGGGCAGATTACCAAGAAACGTTTGAGCCATTGCAGTGCAAAAAGTTGAACTTTACATTAGTGGTCTTGCTGATTATATTGCAATTGAGGTAGCATTGCATAATCCTCCATATTTGGCTACGATGATCATTTCTAACTTAATGAACTCATGGAACAACCTATTTGTTCGCAATTGTTAGATGCCTGTAGATTAATGACAACAGATTCCTCACCCCAACAACCCGCCAGATTTGTGAAGAAATTGACCAGATCTGAAATGGATGACAGACAACTTAAGGGACTTTGTTTCAATTGTGACGAACTATGCACTTGGGCCATCAGTGCAAGAAATTATTCTGGATTGATTTCATTGACGATGAAGAAGAATTTGCTGAAAAAGAGGATATACTAGTACTTTCAACACTTAGTTCTCGAGGACAAGCACGACTTGAAGGAGGGGAGTAATGTTAGCACCCTTTAGTCTACCAACAGTTTACACATGGAGAATTTAATCAAAACGTAGATTACTTCAGCAGCAATTATGTTTGCTTGTTTTTGCTCTAGCAATTATAAGTAGTAAGGAAAAATTATCTATTTATTATGTGTTCCTATTTCTTTGTTGCAGTTATTAGCAGTAAGGAGTTACTCCCCCACTTTCTCATTTCAATGTAGTAAGAACTTATTTCCTCGTTATTAGGTGGGTGGTTAATCCACCAATATTGTATTTAAAGTTATTTGAATTCAATGGAAAGATAAGCAGTAAATTATTTAAGTTTTTGATTATTTCAACTCAAGAGATTACATGTTATCTCTTAACGAACCAACACCATTGGTCGTAGGAAGTAAACATCTGATTTCATATTGTAGCATCCAACAACTTAATCCATATCAGTGTACCATAACATAATGAGGCAGTACTTCGGCATCAACTTGAAGCCAGTAAGCAGGTCTGTGCCTGTCCTGACTTGCCTCTTTCAATAGGTTTCTTTGTCATTTTTTTTGGAGGATGACTAATCTACCTAGAGCAATTAACACATTTACTATGGAACGTAGAAGGTCACACATAAAGAATGATATAAGCTTCAGATCTTTCCCTTGTTGCCTAAAAAGACTGCCTTTGCCTAAAACTTATCACTGTCTGTCAATTCTGTTCAAGACTCTGTTTATATGGAGTGATGTTCCATGATCGATTTTGTGGGCTACAACCAAAAGTTGCATATTGCTGGCCTTGTCAACTTGAAACAGCAGACTGATGAATCAGTTGCGTGAAGAGATTTTAGAAGATGCGAGCTAGATGGAATGTTCATTTGTTAGTATCTCTGTGGTCAACATGCATCCTAGGTTCAAAGAAATGCTCATAGCATAAGAGGAAAGGGTCCTCAAAATCTCATCTTGTGTTCATTGTTGATTACATGGACCAACTGAACAGTAGTAATCTGTGTAGGTTTATGCAATCAAAATCATCCGGGGAAAAAATGTATTCTTGTCTTTCTGTCAAGATGTCAGAAGCTAAGGAGTTGGTGAAGATTGGGGAGAAAAAGAGCTACCTCTTTGATATTTCTAATTCATATTTAACCAGTCCTTAGAGAAAAAACAGATCAAACTTCTGAAAACATACAAAACTTCCATCAACTAAAAAGTTGAATAACAAGCAGTATTGCAAATGACAGCTCTTATAATCGTGCTAACATCAACCGTGTCATCTTTGATGATGCTATCTACAAAGCAATCAACAATGACATGTTTGTACTATCTCACAGGAGTACTTTATCAAAGATATGGTGATTGATGCTGATTCTTTTTTGCCATAATCTGCCAATATAGTGGTAATTACTGATACTACTCCCAAATATGAGTATTTAAGTGTGTGACCATCTCATTGAAAAGTTTAAATTGCTAGGAGAACTCACTTTCATTTACTTAATTATGTTTTTGAGTCGCCCTCTCATGTGCAGACCTATTTCTTTTACATTGAGGCAAGCATGTGGAAATTCTTTTTGGTAATAGGTGGCAGTGAGATTTGATTTCATGACCTTTGCCTGCTCTGCTACCATGTTAAAGTGTGTGATCATCTCATCTAAAAGTTTAAATTTTTAAGAGAGGCAACACATTTATTTATCTAGTCAAATCTTCAGCATGTTCCCTCACGTACGGGCCTGAATCCTCTTCATAGAGCAAGCTCGTGGAACATTTTTCGATAATGGGTGGAAATGAGACTCGAACCTAATATCTCTGCTTTCTCTAATACCATGATAAAATGCATGACCATTTCATCTTAAAGTCTTAAGTTATTAGAGAGAACTCTTTTATTTACTTAGTTATATATTCAATAATCAACAAGACGGTGTCAGCTCGGAAAGGAGGGCAATGTCTCAGAAGGAGAGGAGAGTGAAGGCAAACACCACCCATAAGAATCACTGGACCTGGGTGGACAAGAACAAAACATGTCTCGCTAAGAAAATCTATCGCTAGAAAGAACATTACAACTGACAGGGACTGTGGTTCAAACAACAAAAGCAAAAAAGTTGACTCCTCCCATGTCTCATCAAGAAAGAGGCCACTTGTATAAAGGGGGTTCTATCTGCTGAAGTCTTCACATACCTGTGTCCTACCATCTCCTAAGTGTGGCTAGTTCTGCATAATTTTATGGAGCGATAAAAGGGAGATAAAAGAAAGATGCGATATGATACCTACATGTTAATCTGAATTGACATGAATCTGACGATTAACTAGATCTTGAAGGGAGTATTGGGGAAGGTTACCGTAAGAGAAGAAAGTCCTTTGCCTTGAATTTCATCAATTTGTTGGCATTGTCCTGCCACAGAGTCTGATTATGATCAATCTTGTCCTACTCCCTTCTATTATGATGTTTCTATTGAATTCTCAAGATTTTTTGTAGTTTGGGACGATGTAATATTCATTTAGTCGTTCCTGCTTGTTCCATTTCCTATGTAGATCTCCCTGGTTCTTTGGATGTCATCATCAATACTTTTGCAGATTCAGACCATGTGGATTGGCTCTCTCTATTTTCCAATGATTTCATATGATTTTTCCCAGCTAAGAGGAAGGCTTACTATTCCATGTAAAATGGATTTTACATTAGTTTTCCACTGATGAAACTCCAAAGTCTTAAGTGTTGTTATATGATTAGTTTGAAAATTGAGGTCCATCAATATGGACCTAAAGATGATAAGTAAAGTGTAGCTGCCGGGGGGAGACAAGTTAAGAAGAGAGTTTCGAGAAGACGAAGGATTGGAGAAGTTGAGAAGAAACGTTGGGTTGGAATTCACAAATTAGGATCAAATTGTCTGGAAATCTAGAAAGAAGTAACAGCTTAAGAGTACACATTTAGCTCCAATGGTCTTATTCTTGTATTTCTGAAGCTGTTCGATGACTGAAAATTCTCCTTAAAGTGGGTTCCATTATACCTTTTAGATCAATGATATAAAAAAGTTCCAGATAGTGTTATGAAAAACTTTTCTTTTTAGGGAGTTGTCATAATATTGGGACAACTCTGTTTATAGATCTATCAATCAATCAGCTATGTGTCAATATGAATCGTCTGGCATCATTGTACTTGTGAGAAATATTGGAGAAGAATATTATTGAATTGTTGTCTCTAAATTATTACATTGAGAACCGATTTATAGATACTATATTACATTCCTTTTCCAACTAGGATACTATAATACAATTCTTTTTCAAGTAGGATTCCATATACTATTATTATTCCTATTAGTATTCTAAGTAGGAATGTAGATATTATTCTTGTTCCTATTCCTATTCTAACACTCCACCTCAAGCTAGTGCATACAAATTATATGTACCTAGCATGTTACAAATGTAATTAATACGACGATCGATGAAGAGCTTGGTAAGATATCTGCAAGTTGATCACTCAACTTCACAAAATTGACAATCAATCTCTATGTGTTTAGTCTTCTCGTGAAATACTGAATTTGATGCATAATGTCGATAAAAAACAAAGTAATAAATTCCTGAATTGCAGTGTTGGACTTTCCAAACCAAGCTCAGAAGACTATTTCGTATCATAAAGTGAATTACACAATAGATATACAAGGCTACGAGACTTCCCCTGAGCAACAAAATCAGGTGGTTGCTCCATATAGATTTCGTTCTCAAGATCATCTCGAAGAAAATCATTCTTAATGTTCAAATGATTAAAAGGTCAATGGAGAATGACTATGGATCATCTCGAAATTGCTCCAAGAAAGTCACTTTAAAATTGGTTGGAACTCGCTCATGCACCGAATTATTAGATTTGATGGCTGAAAGTGGTCACAAATCGAGAAATAAAATTAGATTAGCAGGGTCGGAATGATGACATGACCCTACTAAGAAAGAAACTTATATGAGTACGGTCGAAATGATGGTACAACCCTACTGAAAAATAGAAATTATATTGGTAGGGTTGTACTGATGGCACAACCTTACAGAAAAAGAGGAATTGTATGGATAGGGTCAGAATGATGGCACGACCCAACACAAATAAGAAAGTAGTCACCAAAAAGATGGCACAATGTTATGCAAATTGTATACGAGAAAGTAGTGGCATGGTGCTACACAACACTAGCAGATATGGGGCTGACATAAAACAACCCCAGAAAGTCATTGAAAATTGATGCACGACGACTTGTTTGACTGAGTTTTCTTCCCCTGAACATTACCCCTACTTTTGTTAACATAACCAATGGCCAGACAGGCGACATATATGGATCATAGCCGCCCGCCGGCCCGGAAGCCTTGTTGATTTTCTACCTAGATCGTAGAAGCTCTTGTTGGGATTGAGAAGAATCAGGTGATAGAAGTTCACACAATATCGGGAGAAATAACCTCATCAATTCACTCAGAATACAAAGAGGTTCACTCACACCTTTGTCTCACAATTTCTGTCCCGTCACACAATTCTCAACCTTTATGACTATATCGTGAAGGCTTCCACCTTAGAAGAAATGAGCCTTTATTTATAGTCATAAACCTTTTTCTACTAGATAAAGGATTTGCCAAATATGGAGAAATTTTGTTTTCCTTTCCTAAAAGGAAACCCCCCCCCCCCCCCCCCCCCCCTCTTTCACACAATCTCCAATAGGTTGAATCTCTTCTGCAAAATCTCCCCTACAAATTCCATGTCTCACCACAGAGAATCTCTCTGAAAAAATTTCTCCAACAAAATCTTCAGTACTGTCAAATAGGTTGCGGTTAGAACTGAATCCGCCAAGATGAACACTGGTTCATAACCTCTCTTTAATTCCACTTGTTAGGGCCAACAAGTACCAACAACTAACTCAAGCTCTGATACCATGTGAGAAATATTGGAGAAGAATATTATTGAATTGTTGTCTCTATATTATTACATTGAGACTCTATTTATAGATACTATATTAGACTCCTTTTTCAACTAGGACACTATAATATAATTCTTTTTCAAGTAGTATTCTATATACTATTGTTATTCCTATTCCTATTCTAAGTAAGATTGTAGATATTATTCTTGTTCCTATTCCTATTCTAACTGTACTGAACAAATTTATTTATTCAAAACAAACTTTATTCGTTTGGGGGGAGGGGATAATACATAGAGCATATATAAGTTATTTTGGAGTAGAGATGTCAATTCGATGTAAGATGGCTGGCTCCCTTGTTAGGTAGATATTTTTCCCAATGCCCACTCTTATATTTAAAATCACGAGTTTTAAAGAAAGTTAACATTTGCATTCAATATGCTATTTGTTTTACTAAACACAAAAAAGTTACTGGGTGTAATTCTGGTTTTCTGATTCTCAGGATTTTCCTAATGTGGCAGATAACTGAGAAAGGATTCCTAAGGGACAACAGGGGACGTCCTCTGATGACACTTGCTTCCGATTCCAACCCTTGGTGGTCCCTGTTCAATCAAGCTGTTACTAGAGCTGGTGGCAAACTCTCCAAGCCTGAAATATTAGCTTCGACTACTGATGCTCGATTCATGAGACGACTGGGAATTCCTACCTTTGGTTTCTCCCCAATGAAGAATACCCCCATCTTACTTCATGACCACAATGAGGTTTGTCACTGCTTTTATCTATGACAAATCAGCAATCACTTGTTTCTCTGATGCCAATCATTTGTTCTCCTGCAGTTCCTCAAGGATACTGTTTATTTGGAGGGGATCAAGGTGTATGAATGCATTATTAAGTCATTAAGTTTCTTCGGGGGATCTTATGAACAGTGATGCAATGGGTTTTTCAACAATGAAGCATTTGAAAACTTGGTATGATATTCATCTCTTTTAGTGTTCCATAATTTCAATGTATGCGTGTTTTAAATCTTCACATGCTATAAACATTAGTCCAGGTCCTTTTAGACACAAATAAAAAAATTTTAACTTTTCATTTAATATCTTCTTAATTGTCTAAGTGGCATTTAATGCTTTTCTCTTTACGAAACTTGTGGCATCATGAAAAATGCACTGGAGGATTTCTCCTTCTATCAGCTGGCTGGTGTTCCCTTTCATGCTAACATTATTTGGGTGAACTTGCAGTTTCATGCATCGTTGGTTGATTGATTGTGTCTCATGACTAGAATATGAAGCTGCCCTGCCCAACACCAAAACAGAAACAAATTGTATATCAGATGACCTCGCTTCCCAATATCTAGTTGATTGAGTACCATAAAAATATTTAAATTAAGTTTAAATATCATGTAATGCAAATGGAAAATGTTACTAGTGGAGTGAGCTATATTCGTTTGCTTTGATTCATCTTAATAAGGTGATTCAAAATGCTTGTCTGCTTCAGTGTCTGGATGAGTTATCAATCAGTAGTTTCTTAGATGTTCTAGCATTTGCTAGTATATTTAGTCATCACATATAAATCTGCTCCATGAAAGTCAATTGAGTAACATGAGTGCAATCCCCGGAAAAAAAGAAGGAAGAAGTGCCTGACTGCTGAGAATTCAGATTCCAGATAAAAATTTACTGCAAAGCATAACTAGAGCGTAGCTGCAAAGGGGAGATTATCTCGTTTCTGTGCATAGGAAGTTTGGGAAGTTCAGGTTTCATAAAAAAAATTTTCTAGCATGGAACATTATCTGACAGCTTATAATGAAAAGAGTTTCTTTCCCGTTTCATAAAGATCCTTTCAGCATATGAATGTTAACTGTTTTACTGTTAAAATTTCACGATCTGAATGTGGAAGCAGAGAAGATTCCTCAAATAGCCCCTATAATATTTGTGATAATCTTTATCGAGAACGATTTCTTGCAAATGAATAATGCAAAACAGAAAGCGTGTCCTTATTTTTTCGCACATAATGTACCAAAGTTGACTTATAGATTTGATTGTCTTCAACTGCAACAGGTTATTGGTCTTAAGTTTTTGATGATAGCAAAGACCACGCAAGTGCCTATTTTTAAACCTGAGCTTTTCAGTAAGATAGCACACAGCAGAATTCCTCAAGGATTGTAGAAAGAATCTAATATGAGAAATTGGATTAGAATGTTAAATCTAAGATAAGTCTAGATTATTCTGTTCTCTTTTTGTGTTTTTAAAGAATCCTGAAAAAATATTATCTTTTCTAATCCTTGGTGCTGAGTTTGTTATCAATAATACCTTCACTTATTAAAAAAAAAAAAAATTCTTTTCTAAATGAAACAAAATGATATGCATTCTTCTTTTCTGGTAACCAATTTGTATGATGGTTTGTTGCTGCATCTGAGATGTCGAGCAGTAGGATTAACTTCTTTTTCTTCAGTGCATCTCCTGCCCCTTAGGTTATGAGAAATAAACTACACAAACATACCCTAATCCAAGGATCTTGCACAGATGATTCAACAACACCAACAACAACATACCCAGTGGAATCCCACAAGTGGGGTCTGGGGAGGGTAGAATGTACGCAGACCTTACCACTACCTCACAGAAGTAGAGGGGTTATTATTGGGAACCCTCGTCTCAACAACTCATAAGCAGAATAAACTAGATATGACAAAAAAGAAAGGAGTAAGAAGAGCGACTACTAATGAAAAGCACATGATATTATGTAAATGCGATAAATTTAACTCATATAATGCAGGTAAAGACAACACATAATATACGGACTCGACAAAACCTACTACCCTACAATACCACACGGCTAGACATCAACTTGACCCTGCTAGCCTATTAACCTTCTACTCTAATTTGCGACCTCCACTCCTTCCTATCTAAGGTCATGTCCTCAGTGAGATCAAGTTTCGCCGTATCATTTCTAATCACCTCTCCCCAATACTTCTTCGGTCTACCTCTACTTCTTCTAGTGACTCCTAAATCCAACCTCTCGCACCTTCGTACAGGAACATTAGTATCTCTTCTCTGCACATGTCCAAACCATCGCAGTCTCGCTTCCCTCATTTTATCAGCCACCGGGTCTGAACAGTCAGCAGCATGGCTTACTTGATCAATTTGGGATTTACCAAATGAACTTTGTGGATTTAAACAGTAATAAGATACTCTTCATGTCATTTTTGTTAAAAGAGATGTACAAATCCTTATTTCTTTTATATGCTATTAAGATACTGCAAATTCCACTGACATCTCTTAAATTAAATTGTCACTAATGCTTTCTGTTTTTGGAAGGGATTCCCATTATTTTCCATCTTTTGCTAACAAGTTACCAGTGAGTTGCCCGTTACTTTTTAGTTGCTCTGTAGATATGATCATGAAATATTGATTTCCATATCAGTAGAAGTGGCAGCTTGTTTTGTCTGAAGTTTTTACCCCCACCCCTTTTTTCCTGCGTAACATATTCTTCCGCTCTGCTTTGTCTTCTATATATGGCTATGTATATGCTGGAGTTTATGTCTGTTCAAACTGTGGACTTGAAGAACGTGTCAATTCCAGTTGTCTGATGTATGAACATCTCATAACTGCTAATTTGATAATTGATATTTATAGTCAAGTTTCCAAGAAACTCTAGGTGTTGACGGAGAATTAATTCAAGCTCTGAAATCATGTTTCATTTGTTTTGCAGGGGATCTCTCTTTTGGAAAAGATGATTTGTGCACACAATATGGTTTTATAACATCATTTACAAAAATAACAAGATCATCTGGAGGGGATAAAGTGTGTTACACTTGAGACTCCTGTAAATGTAAGTGTACCACTTGCAATAAATTATGTTGACAAAAACACGTAGAGTATGCTTCTTAGGAGCTTCTACCAATTATTATCTGATGTAAAAACCCATCTGGAGTTTAGTCAGTCAATGTTTCTACCTATGTGAAATAATTAAATAAAAATGGCAGCCTGGTGCACGAAACTCATGCTATGCACGAAATTCGAGGAAAAGTCAGACCACAAGGGTTTATTGTACACAAATCCTGCAGAAATACTTTTGCAATTCAATGGTTGTATCATGTTAATCTGGTTACCATCCCATGTATTTTTCCAGTCAAAGTGTGTAATTGTGTGAAAGCAGGCAGCTCATCATTTACCTGTGATCCTATTTTTCTTTGTTAGTCTATCTGTCTTGATGTATATGTTTGTATAATTTAGTGGATAATAAATGTGATGGTATTTCCAGGATGCTGCTACCTTGATGTTGTTGCCTCTTTTTCATACTACACACTTGGAAGATTATTTTTGCCCATCCCTCCCGACCTCATCTCCAAATCTCATCTAACCAAATATTTCAAAATTGACTTTAGTTGATTTGTCTAATCTTTATTAGCTGGCAAACCTACGTCTGCATCTATTGATTTAATATGTTGGCCACATTATTGCATTTTGTCCTTTTATGCCACTGGTACGGAACGTCCTTCACTACATATTTTTTCAAACTTCCCCCACATGCTCATTTCAAGAATTGGAAAGGAATTATCCCTGCTCATTAATATTAAGGCCGTCTCTGGTACCAAAGGAAATAAGTTGTTTTATATTTGGTTGGTGAGAATAATTTCTTAGTTAATGAAGATATTTTTTTTAAAAGTATCTTTTATTTTTGGTGGAGAATAAAAAAATATATTTTTTAAGAAAATAGTTTTTGACATGAAAATCAACCATAGTAATTGATACAAGACTTGATCCAAACACCTGATGCGGGATTTAACTCGATTTTTAAATTTAAACTCGACGTCAACTTTCAAAATGGAATTCGACAACCTCTCGCTCTAGACTTAACTTTTTGATTATTTTGAAAAATGATTTTAAAATTCTCTTGGGAGATGGTAGCGGGGTCAAGGGTAGGAGTGGGTAGAAAAATGAAATTTTTAAAATTTTAAATATTTTTCAAGAATAAGATTTTAATTTTTTTTTTGTGTGTAAACAATAATTTGCAAAATTTAAAATATTTTCAAAAATAATTTTTGCGTGTGGGGGAGGGGGTAGGGTGGAGGGTGTTGGTAGGGGGGTCGGGATGGGGATGCTAGTAGGGGAGTTGAGGCAGGGGCGGCTCAAAGGATTTCGTGGTCTAAGGCAAAATTATATTAAGAGGCCCTTAGATTTATTTTATAAAATTTGTATATTAACAAATAATAATATTATTTTCTAATAATAGATTAATCATTTAAGACAAAAAATAACGAATTCTTAATAAAAAAATAGGAAGAAGAGTACAAAGAATAAAGTAATGGATTAATCGTTGTTAAGGTCCAAAACTCAAATTAAAATTTTGATATGACTACCATCACAAATAAGATAGAAAAGAAAAAAATGCACGTAACTTAATATCTGAAATTTTAAGCATAAATAGTGTAATAAAATATATACATCTTCAAATCAAATTTTTAATCAATTTAATGATGATCATAATTAATTCTATTAAGTAGCACTCATTGTTTGATATCTAAAATTAATTATTAATGAATTATGATAATAATTGAATTAAAACGAAAAAGAAAACAGTGCATGAATGCTTTGGTGTTCATCCAGTTCCAAGGAAAATTGAAAAAAGAAATTCATTATGTTATCAATTTATATAACTTAGTTTCTACATAAAAAGCATAACAAATAATTTGAAGGATGAAACAAATATATCAATTAATGAGGGAAGAAAATTATCATAATATATGAACTTACTGCTATAAAATAAAATAATAAAAAATATTACAATAATTCTATTTATCTAAATATATAATAAAATTAATGATACTACTAATTTAAGTGATTTGAGGCCTCCGAATTTTTGGGGCCTAAGGCAATGACTTCATTTGCCAAGCCTTAGAGCCGTTCCTGGTAGAGGTGGGGTAAAAAAAAAAAAAAAAAATTCTCCAAAAAATTTGAAATATTTTTCAAAAATAATTTTAATTTTTTGTGGTGGGTTGGGGGGGGGGGGATAGAGGGTGGGGTTAAAAGAATGATAAAAGAATGAAACTTTTAAAATTTCAAATAGTTTTTAAAAATAATATTTTTTGGAGGGGGAGGGGGAGGTAAGAAAAGAAATTTTATATATTTTTTTAAAAAAATTAAAATATTTTTTTGAAAAATATAAAATTTTAAAATAATTAATATTTTTTTTTGGTTGGGGGGGGGGGGGGGGGAGGGGTCGTGATGGAGTGGAGTAATAAAAAAATATTGTAATTTGAGGTTGAATGAGAATTTTAATTTTTTTTTATTTTTTAAAAGAATTTTTTTTGGGGGTGGGGGGTGGAGGGGGGGATAGGAGTGGAGTAAGAAAAAAATATTGTAATTTGAGGTTGAAGGAGAATTTTGAAAAATATTCTTTTATTTTCTAAAAAGAAGTTATTTTCTTTTAAATTTGAAAAAAATAAATTGATTTAAAAAATATTTTTTAAAATATTTAAATCAACTAAACATGAAAAAATTCAAAAAAATATTTTCCTTCTGCCAAACACACCTTAATAGCTTATTTGGATGGTGATTTTTCATGGTATGGTATATGGTATGATAATTAAGATGACGATGTTTGTTTTGATTGTTTCATTAATTATATGATATAGTATGGTTTAGTTTCATGGTTATGTAACCATGAAAACCCTCATTTTTTGAAACCACCAGTTTGGTGGTATCCCATGGTTCTCTTATTTTTTTTTTCAATTATACCCTTATTTAAATTTAAATAATTCTAATTTATCCTTTATTTTTTATTAAACGTTACCCTAATACATATATTGTTTTATATTACTTATTTTCCTCTGCATCAACTTTTGAACCTTTTTTCCGCCTTTCATCTTTTCTTTCACGTTTTAGTCTATTTTTTTAGGTTCGTTTTTTTAAAAGTTCTTACTTTTTTATTTTCTTGTGTTGTTTGTATGGATTGGAGATATATCAACTTGTATTATTCCCTACTTGATTCTACGTACTTATATATTTTTTTAAAAAAATATTGATAAATGTAATATGTTTAAGTTAGTCCATATTTTTACTTTTTATTGACTCCTTTCAAAAAAGATTATAAAAATTAAGGACATTTTTGTAAATTTATAAGTTACGATACAGTACCATACAGTCAAATCAAACAACAAATTATCATTAAACAGTCACAATCCATACAGTCTATCTAAACGTTGTACGATACTGTACGATATCTTACCTTACCATACATTATGAAACCTTGGCAAATCACCGTCCAAACAAGCCGTAAAAGTCCTTTTGATTACTAAGAAGTGACTCAGACTCATGAAATGGTGTCCTTGATTTAATGACCAAGGATGCAGGGTCACAGAGATCCCTCCGACCTTAAACAAGTTCGATTCTTTAGAAACTAAGAACTTTTTGGAAGAACATTTTACTCCTTTAGTAGACGTAGCCTAGATCTAAATTAATTGAATAAAAATTTTTGAATATTAAATGATTAAATTAAAAAAATGTCCTTGATTTACGGAGGATGTAGTGAAATTATTTGAGATCAGTGTTTTCAAAAACTATTTCGAGACAAGTTCTAGAGCAAAGTATATCAAAAACATTTTGAGGTGTAAATTCATTGAGCATACATTTTATATTTTGGGCACAAAAGTGTATGTTCGTTGAATTAGATTTTTATGGTTTCAAAAGTACTTTTGCTATAAATTATGTTTTGTTTAATTAATTTAATGATATTTATACGCTATATTGTGATGTTCTCATATTGTCATATTTTTTTTTCTCTAAAATATGTAAAATAACTCTCATAGAAAATGATATTACGATAAATAATTTTTAGATAATCAAATTTGGAATTAATAGAATAGAAATTCCATAATACAATGTTCTTGAGACAACTTATTCATTTTTTGTCATTGCTCTTACACTTTTATCCTTCTCCTTTAAAATGTCTACAACAATAAATAATGCAAAATATTAGTTGAGGATGAAAGAAATAATAGATTTGGAGATTGATGATGATTTCCTTTTAAAGATTTTCTCAGTTACTATCACTTTTTATATTTTTACCTTTCTCAAATAATATATATAATATATTTTTTAATTTTATCAGTGATTTATTGAAAAATTTATTTTTACTTATTTTTTGAATAATAAAATGACGTACTAGAGATATACGCCTCATATATCTATGGAACTTATGCCTCTTGTTTTGAGGCTTGCGCTTTGCCCTGGCTTGAGCCATTTAAATGGTAAAACTTGTTAGTAGGAGCATTTTACTCTTAAATAGACGTAAATTTGAATTAAAGAAAATATCCTTTTGGGTTATGGATTGAACTACTTATTATGCCAAGCAAATATTAGTACACACGTCCCATCCTCCCATAAACAAATCCCATGGGACCAAGTCATGAAGATTACCTGTTATCAAGTATGTAACTTCTAGGAAATAGATAATAATATGTACATGGAAGCAGATACACCGTACAAGGAACAATATTCTTGCTTTGGTTGGTGTAACAATATCTTTAAATGCTGGACAAGCATCAAACATCAAAGTAATGATTCAATGTATGGCACCTCTAAATTATAATAACTCTCACCATCACCTCACCAATTAATAAAATAAAATGACCAAGCAGGAATTAATGTTACTATAACCTATGCAATGAGATGTTTATGTACTGATGAATCAAAACTTGAAAGGTTTGATAAATTTCATCATGCAAAATGTTGGTTAAGACCCTTGTAGTAGTACTAGTTTAGTACACCGAATTGTCTTTGCTTTGATGAATCGATCTATGAAGGTTCAGAGATCACTGAGTCTAAAGATATTCCCTTTAAGTTTTTGCAATATGATCAGGAGTTTACCCACCACTGGCTAAGGGATTAAATTAAGAATAAATTTTTAAAATGATAAATATTAGATATGTTATTACGGGTCTTAATATTAGATAATGAGTTTCAAGTTTTAGCAATATATTTGTTGCAACATGTAGCATTTTGATGAAAAAATAAAATAAAATATTCCAATTAAAAAAAGAGAGAAAATATATTAAAAAAAATATTTTTTAAAATTAATGACTGTATTTAGTTTTTCATTAAATTTGAATTGTGTAACTTACCATTTATTTGAATCTCGTAATTAATTATCCAATCAGTTAATTCATTGCATATAAGATCATTTAGTCCTTTTTCTACTCCTTATTTTTCTACCTGATCTTTCAAGTTTGTTATTTATATATATATTGAAAATAAATCAATTTTTTTCATTAATACGTTACTTCTCCTTTTACCTTTTTTTTTTTGTGCTAATTTATATCTTCCGAATGATAGCTCTTCATACTTATGATTTTAGTATTTGTCTATCTATATGCACTAAATTACTTTTTATATACATAATAAATAAGCACAGGCCCTAATTATATACTAAATAAACACATATCCTAATTATATACTAAATATATTTAGTTCATATGTAATTGGATACACCACAATTTCATACAATTACTATATGCATACCCAATATTATACCCTTCTATATCAATTTCATACAATATAAACAAGAACCACACACCATAATTATATACAAAAACACACCAAAATATATATTAATTGCATTCAATCTGGTTAGACTGCAATTATATGCACCACATATACTACAAGTCATTATAAACTTAATGACACACATATCCAATTATATACCACACACATACCCAAATATAGTCCAATTTTATATCATAATTAAACCTTGTGTTATGAGTTTGAGTTGTGACAAATGTAGTAAATGAATCTGTTATGAGGTTAAACCTTCAAACAATCTTAAAAATGCAAAAATAACATGAATATAACAATAGAATAATATTTTAGGATAATTTACTGATTTACAAAAGAGAAATTGCGATTGCAACTAAATCAAATTGAAAAATGAGATCTTTATTTTTAGCTCAAATGTGTAGACAGACAAAAAAAGAGATAGGAGAGAGAGAATAGAAGAGAGTGAACTGAGGAATAAGTTGGTTGCTTATAAAATTTTTGGATATCCTCTCTCTTCTGTCAATTCGTCATTTATAACCATTGCTTTTATTTCAGCCGTTCTGCTTTATTAATGAAGTATAGATTTTACCCTTCATTTTACTTATGTTATTACCATTTTATTACTATTACTTCTTATATTTACTCTTTCACCCAATATTTACAACAAACCCTAGGCCTTAAAATCATTCTTGTCCTTAAGGATTAAAAGTAGAAAATTTAGACTGGATGATATCATAATCTTCCTATGTTGCATCTCTTGGAGGAAGATCGGACCATTGAATAAGAACCTGGACGTCAACCAGGAGGAAGATCAGACCATTGAATAAGAACCTGGACGCCAACCACATTACCCTTTCTCATACATCTACCTTTGTACGAGGCCCACAAGCAACTAAAAATTAACTATCATCACTAGTAAGGGACAAGCAAGGCTAAACCATTACCCTAATGCCTATCTTCTTCTTTAACAATGACACATTAAAGACAAGGTATCTTAGTAGTAGGAGGCAATTCTAATTTGTAAGCAAGATGACCAGTTTTCTCTAAAATCTTCTGTGGTCCATAATACTTGGAGCTTAATTTTAGGTTTCTCCTCAAGCAATAGATGTTTACCTATAAGGTTGGCTTGAGTTATTCAAAATAAGCATCCCATCTTGAGTTTTGAGAAGATTTTCTTGAAACAATTGTTGCATTTGTTATTTCCTCATAATGACATCCTCAGCTCGAATTGATGTCTCAATGGTAGGCCTACGAATAAGTGTGGAGGGCTATACCAAAGAGATCCTCAAAAGGAGTGCACTTCAAGCCATTGTAGAACTGGTGTTGTACCACCACTTTTCTAGTGACAACCATTTCTTCCACTTTGGCTCAACAACGTTGATATCTAACAACTGTAGTTCATCGAGCTGGTAGAATTCTTGTGTTTCCTCCACCTTAATTGCCTTTACAAGGCATCAACCATTCTATTATTTCTTATTGTACTCGATAATCTAACTCAAATAGCTTGGTGCATCCCTTTTATTGTATGGTTGTGGTTATCTTCTACTTTAATAGAAACTTTGAACTGTGATGGTTAGTTCTAACAGTAAAGTGTTTAAACTAAAGGTAATGCCTCTATTTATATATAGCATTTAAAAAAGCCACATACTCCTTCTCATAGACAGGTCTTACCTTATGTATAGGAGTTAACACCTTACTAAAATAGGCAACATGTTTATCACCTTGCATCATGCTGCCTTAATTCCATATCGGTTGGAATCTTTCTCCATAATGAACTCCTAGATATAGTATGATAAGGCTAGTACATGAGTGTTTGCCATGGATATTTTCAAAACTTCAAAAGTCAGATCATCTTTCTCATTTCATTTAAATGATTCCTTCTAGAGTAATTCAGTAAGAGGCCTACACATACTCCCATAATTCAACACATACATTTTATAATATCTAGTCAATCCTAAAACACCCTCAAAACCTTAATTGAGGTTGGCTTAGACACTCCTTCATAGCCCGAATCTTACTAGGGCTCCACCTTTTCAACATAAATTACATGGCCTAGATGCTCAATCTTTGGTTGTCCAAAAGAGCTTTTGACTCTTAGCAAATGGAGAATGTACTCTTAGAATGTTAACTGCCATCTTGAAGTGTAATACACGTTCATCCCATGTCTTCCTAGATATTAATAGATGATAAAAAAGACTAGAACAAACCTTCTCAGCAAGGGTTGAAACACTTGATTCATCAATACTTGAAATACTAAAACATTGGTTAAGCAAAAGGACATAACCTTAAATTCATAATGGTCCATGTGAGTTCTAAATCAAGTTTTTTGATATCTTCTACGCTTCTACCCTCATTCTAATTTGATGATAATCAACCCTCAAATCCACCTTAAATAAGATTATTGGCCCTAACTAGTCATCCAAGAGATCATCTATGATATATATTAGGTATTTGTCCTTAATAGTTGTCTCATTAAGAACCTTGTAATCCACAAGAAACCTCCAGGTACCATTCTTTTCTTCACTAACAAAGTAAGGGTAGAAAAAGAGGACTGACTATGTTGTATAACCCAATTAGTTAGCATTTTTGTAACTATCTTCTCTAATTTTGCTTTTTTTGATAATAAGTGTTCCTATAAGCCTTGAGACTTACAAGAGAGGTCCTTGATTTGAGAGGAATCCTATGTTCCAAGTCTCTAAGAGGTGGTAAGGATTTAGGCTTCACAAACACATCATCATAACCAAATAGTAGAGATTTAAAGGAACTATCATTCGCTCTTGCTTTATTCTACCAAGAACAAGTGAATCATGATGGTTTGGACTTTCTTCTGCAACTTACCCATGATATTTTTACTAATTAGACTGAGTTGTCCATCTTAAAAAATAACTTGTAACACAACTTGGTTACTTTTGCTTTCAGTTATGACATACCTTTTTCATGATCAAACTCTATAGGATTGAGTCATATGATGATTGTATGAAGTATTTGTTGCTATAATTTTATCATTCTCAAGTTATAACGACAATGTTTAATGAGAAAAAACATGTTGAACAATGTCCAATTCATTCCTTATACTTATATTTTAAGAGATAAAAATCGGCCCATGCCCTATATGTAATGACCCGTTAGGTCATTTTAAAAATAAATCCTCTCTTTTATAAAAGATCATTCTTGTAAATTTTTGATGGGTAATTTGGAACTATTCGATAATTATGGTCATTTAGTTGACGGATAATTTTAGATAATTAATGTAGTTGGTAGATTAAAATAATATTTTAATTAATACCCTATACTATTTATCCCATATTTATCAAAAATAGGTTAATAGAATTTATTACTTTTTAGTATATTAAAATAAGTAAATAAGAAAAAAAAATAAAGAAAAAAAATAAATAATATATATAGATAAAATAGGGGACAAAGGGCTGAATGCCCAAAGTCCCCAAACAAAAGCAGAAAACAGCGCACAAGAAAAAGAAAAGAACGAAGAAACGTAGAAAAGAAAAAAAAAGTGCGGGAAGGAAAAGAAAGAAAAAGGAGAGAAGAAAAATTGTGATTTTCATCCCGAAATATCAAGGTGATTATTCTCATCCTTTCTATTAAGTTTTCATGAGATTATGAATAAATTTTTAGGGTAGATCGTGTATAATTAAGAAAATATAGCCCTAGGATTCTTAGAATAAAATTTTAATTTGGGGGTCGAATAACGATCCGTTTTAGCTTAAATTTGACGTATGCGTTTAGTTTATTACGGGTAAATATAATCTGAAAGAAATTTTCAGATTCGAATTTAAGGGCTCGGGGTGACTTTTTGACCCGATTTTTTAGCCAAAAATAAGTGTAGCAATATGGGTGTCATTGGATTCGTATTCTTATGTAGATTATGTATTTGAACAGATTTTGATCATCTGAAAGCGTTACGAAAGACTCAAAGTTTGGAGTGTCATTCTATTAACTAAGGCAAGTGGATTTCTAAACTTTTGTTAAATATGTTGAACCTCGTATGCTTCCTTATGTTATAATCTATGAGATGAGATTGTATCATGTGTTGGGTTGATAATTCTTATTATGATGCCAGTGTGAGGGCTTTAATTGTCTATGTGTTGCTTCGAGAGCATATGAATCCTAAATTGAGAATAGTGTGAATATGACGTGTTGAGAAAGGGAGATAATCGTGATATATACTGAGGATCATGGGTCGTTTGAGGAAATAAAGTTACTAAAATGGGGTGAAATATATGAAAGAGAATTGTACCCAAATATGTATAAAAGAAGGTGAATATTATAATTGCTAAACATTGAGAACTTTGATATTTATTGTACTTATTGAGAGGAATATTGCTTCTATAATTGTGTCTTGATTGCATGCATCCTCATATTCATGACATTTTGAGAAGTTGTTAATGGTGATTCGTATCATGAGTCCTTGACCACGAGCACTTGGGTGGCAAAGTAGTTGATACATTGAGGTTCGTATCATGAGTCCTTGACCACGAGCACTTGGGTGGCAAGGTAGTTGATACATTGAGATTCGTATCATGAGTCCTTGACCACGAGCACCTGGGTGGCAAGGTAGTTGATACATGGTGATTCTTATCATGAGTCCTTGACCACGAGCACTTGGGTAGCAAGGTAGTTGATATATTGTGATTGAGGTATATGGCCTGCGAGGTCCCCATGGGTCCCCTTAGTCTTGGAGCCTTAGCTCGACGGGGTATATACGACAGGCTGTGCGACGGTCTTGATACCACCTTGCATTGCATGACATTGCATCTCATCTTTGCATATCATTATGTGGCATGATGTTATTCATGTGATTGATTATGTTATCACTTGTGAGTTATGGCTTGTGATTTGATAATTGTGATATACTGAAAAACTATCCTTATAGTGTATTATGTGTTGCTGGGCTGGGACTTTTCTGAGTGCAGGTTTGTAGTTCGGCGGTATGTGGTTGGGTGTGAAGGAGTTACTTGGTTCTTCATTGTTTTACTCTAGGTTAGTTTCATTTGCTCAGTACCGCGTTGTTTTGGTACTCACCCCTTGCTACATTTTGTAGGTTGCGAGCCCGGTCCCTCTAGTTAGAATTTTCTCATTTGCAAGACCGAGCTTCCGGATTATCCTTAAGGTAGCTGCTTATGTCACCGGTGGACCTTCAAGGAATCCATTATTATGTTACGTTCTATTTGAGGACTAGACATTTGAGACATTTATTTTATTCGAATACTATGTATTTAGAGGCTTGTACACGTGACACCAGTTCTGGGATGGTTGTAGTTTCCTCTTCCTATGATTATTTGTCATATTAGACTATTTTCTCTTCCTCTATTATTGTTATGTTTGGATCAGTAGGTATTGGGCTGACTCGCCTTGGTGGGTTAGGTGAGTGCCATCATGCCCGAATTTTGGATCGTGACAGTTGGTATCAGAGCACTAGGTTCATAGGTCTCACGTGTGTACAAGCCGAGTCTAGTAGAGTCTCGAGGATCGGTATGGAGACGTCTATACTTATCTTCGAGAGGCTATGAAGACTGTTAGGAAACTTCCTTTTCTTTATTCTTTCTCTATCGTGCGTCCGTGGTTCAGTGTGATTCTTACCGCTTTATTCCATTCCCTCTCACTTATAGGGATGATTCATCCGTGATTCTTTATGTGAGTAGTTAATGGGTTGTATATAGACTTGAATGTTAGATCTAGTACTAAAGTGTAAGTGACATACTTGTAAAAAGGATCTGTGGTTATATTTAAAAGATT
This sequence comes from Solanum rostratum, assembly GCA_029948455.1. NCBI lineage: Eukaryota > Viridiplantae > Streptophyta > Magnoliopsida > Solanales > Solanaceae > Solanum > Solanum rostratum. The sequence goes on from CM057049.1 coordinate 26,781,469, forward strand.
CAATGATTAAAACAGGTTGAGTAAGGTGATGACTTGATGATACACTTTGAGGATGTTGGAGTGATAAGGTCAAACAGTGGATTGATGGATTTTATGAATGTGTTATCCTTTTTGGGGTTGGTTATCCAACAACACAAATATTATTAATGTGGTATATATATAATATCGGAAATGGTTTAACAATTTAAGGTGGAATGTTAAAAGAATAGGTAGAAGCATGCGGGCTAGTTTGGTGCTACCTTCTTGATAGGTATGATGTGTTCTAGTGGTGGATCTATGGACTTTTACGATATAGTACTAGTGACATGAAAATGGATATGTCAATTGTCAAGCGTGAATACAAATTATTTTAGAAATTTTTAGTATATCGTGGGCTCATTTAATAATGTTCAATGTTGTACTCATATTCGAAAAATCAACTAGTTTGCTACTCTAGATGCTTGGGTTGAGTATTATTTATAAGGAAAATTTTAGTGGTGAATCCTTGGTACAATTAATGTATTTAAGTTGTGAGGTGTATTCGGGGGATTCTAAATGAGGACTATTACTCCATAATAAGATCCAAGGGAGTTAGTTCTTTATATTTGACCGATAGAATTTTGGTGTCATATCAATGATGAGGGTAACCTTGAGATGATGACAATGGCTATAGAGCATAATGGTAATAAAAGTTTGTGATAGATTATGATCAAGATGCAACCAAATGATGAGAATTTTTGATTGGGTGAATTTAGTATGGTAAATACAATCTGTAGGTATCAAAAGTTACATTTGCTACTATTTGATGAGTAACGTAATCATAAGAAAGATGTAAATTGTGTTGAAACATTGCTTCGATAGAATTGAAATGAGCTAGAGTCATAAGTGAATAAATTAGTGAGATGTAGGGATATTCACTCTGATGGTATAGATCAAAGATATATCTTTAGAGAGAGTAGAGGATAGAATTTAAAACCACCTAGTTTTATTTATTTTGCTTTGGTTATGGTGATAGTATTAAGTATCATTGGTCTTGGCTAGAAAACTATTGGATAATATTTGAGGAAAAATAAATCTACAATGTTGGGCTTGAATATGGTGATAATCTCTCTTTGTGATTTTGAGTATGGTAATTAGTACATTAAAATTGTTATAAAGGATATTGTAGGGTCGATAAAGAGGGGATCAACCATAAGTTAAGATACATGAATTAATAAAGATCTCAAGCTATGAGCTAATACCGATAGATAAAGGAATTGGGGTACAAGTTAAAACAAAGATTCAAGTTTTTAATTGTTAGTTTACATTTTGACGGTATATTTTGTCAAGATATGAATTGGTAAACAAAGGAATAATTGACCGCATTGAGTATTGAGCATTTGAAAGGACTTGGGTATACTTGTGATCGTAGATTTAGTTATTTTGATTGTTGAAGAACGTAAAGAAGTGCTCCACTTAAAGTTTTAGCTTAGAACATGAGGTAAAATGTCATGTATTGTTGGTCAGAGAATAAAGTTGATAAGTGAGTTAGTGAAGGAATGGGAATCTAATATATTGAAGAGTTCAGGGTATCTGAAATTTGTGTCATAGGAAGAATTTAAGAAAGTGAAGGAATAAGACCTCTTGTATGGACCCTTGGTTCGGAATTAAAGGTTTTACTTATTTTGCCTTTGAGCTCAAACATGATAATGCAATGCGTACTTGATTAGCACAGATTTTCTAGGATGTACTCGTGACTTTTATGAAGACTGAGTTTTGATTCGAGTGACAAATAATGATGTTTGAAATATGCTACATTTTTATATTGGTCGAGGTTGCCAACTATGATAAATGACTTATGAGGGCGCTGCGATATAGACTTATAGCTCTACACACTTATTGAGGACATTGAGGGGGTTGAAATTACTTTATTAATGGGACTACATAGATTATTGTGATGCGTTACATAGACATTTGATGATGACTAGAGGTTGTGTGCTTATGGTGTGCAAAGTTATTAAGGTGACCAAGGATCTCTCTAAGTTTTGACATGAGGTATATTATGATTTGAATGGTAGTTGAAATTTGGTATGTGAAAGATTGAATGAAATCGACTTTAGGTATAATTAAATAACCTTACCTCGATGAGAAAAGTACTATAAAATTTAAAATCAATGCTATCAACTTTGGGTGTGACTCATATCTATAAGAAGTGCTTAAATAAAAAGGGAGAAAGCCATAATTTGAATTATTTGAAGGTGATAATGTCTTGCTAAGAAGACTTTGATACTAGTAATAATTTGAGAGAATGGTAAATGACTAGTATGATTATGATGTTATGTTAGTTTTAAGAGCATTGTCTTTGATGTAGTATTGTGAAGAGTATAAGAAGTTTGATAAATTAAGTATGTGTATGATTGTAATGGGGACCGGACATGTTGATTATGAGTAGCAAAAATGGGGTGAGATGAATGAAAACATTTGATAGAAGCACTATGAAAGAAGTATCTTGTATCATTCGACCTCAATTCTGTGCATTCTTATGTGACTACCTACCTCATTAAGAGCATGTTTTAGAGTATTACTCCTTGCCTATTCCCACTCGTGTCTTCACCTTGGTAGACGGATCCTTAGTGGTGGATTGGGTGAACCGATCCTACAACTTCCTCTTAGTAAGATAGGATGCTTATGCAGATTTGATTATTTCAATGTTGACATATTTAGTATTATTTGGGACAATTGAGGTATACAAGTGGTTACTTGATCCTTTCCTTCGTTGGGTCAGAAAAGAATTTGATTCTCTATGATGAGTGTTCAATGTCTAAAGATCGCATCTTATAACTTAAGATCATGGGAAGATTTGATTGTGAGAATGTAATTCTTAACAAAATCTATGAGGGTTTGTGCATTAGAAGATTTTGATGGAATGGTCTTAAAGGAGGAGCTTACTTGGATAGATGAAATACTGACTTTGGAAGATCATAACTTAGGATTTTAGTAATATCGATTATTCTTCCTTTTCCATCTTATGTTCGAGGACGAACATGATTTTTAGTGGTGGATAATGTAATGACCCGTTAGGCCATTTTAAAAATAAATTCTCTCTCTTTTATAAAAGATCATTCTTGTAAATTTTTGATGGGTAATTTGGAACTATTCGATAATTACGGTCATACGGATAATTTTAGATAATTAATGTAGTTGGTAGACTAAAATAATATTTTAATTAATACCCTATACTATTTATCCCATATTTATCAAAAATAGGTTAATAGAATTTATTACTTTTTAGTATATTAAAATAAGTAAATAAGAAAAAAAAATAAAGAAAAAAATAAATAATATATATAGATAAAATAGGGGACAAAGGGCTGAATGCCCAAAGTCCCCAAACAAAAGCAGAAAACAACGCACAAGAAAAAGAAAAGAACGAAGAAACGTAGAAAAGAAAAAAAAGTGTGGGAAGGAAAAGAAAGAAAAAGGAGAGAAGAAAAATTGTGATTTTCATCCCGAAACATCAATGTGATTATTCTCATCCTTTCTATTAAGTTTTCATGAGATTATGAATAAATTTTTAGGGTAGATCGTGTATAATTAAGAAAATATAGCCCTAGGATTCTTAGAATAAAATTTTGATTTGGGGGTCGAATAACGATCCGTTTTAGCTTAAATTTGACGTATGCGTTTAGTTTATTACGGGTAAATATAATCTGAAAGAAATTTCCAGATTCGAATTTAAGGGTTCGAAGTGACTTTTTGACCCGATTTTTGAGCCAAAAATAAATGTAGCAATATGGGTGTCATTGGATTCGCATTCTTATGTAGATTATGTATTTGAACAGATTTTGATCATCTGAAAGCGTTATGAAAGACTCAAAGTTTGGAGTGTCATTCTATTAATTAAGGCAAGTGGATTTCTAAACTTTTGTTAAATATGTTGAACCTCGTATGCTTCCTTATGTTGTAATCTATGAGATGAGATCCTATCATGTGTTGGGTTGATAATTCTTATTGTGATACCAGTGTGACGGCTTTAATTGTCTATGTGTTGCTTCGAGAGCATATGAATCCTAAATTGAGAATAGTGTGAATATGACGTGTTGAGAAAGGGAGATAATCATGATATATACTGAGGATCATGGGTTGTTTGAGGAAATAAAGTTACTAAAATGGGGTGAAATATATAAAAGAGAATTGTACCCAAATATGTATAAAAGAGGGTGAATATTATAATTGCTAAACATTGAGAACTTTGATATTTATTGTACTTATTGAGAGGAATATTGCTTCTATAATTGTGTCTTGATTGTATGCATCCTCATACTCATGACATTTTGAGAAGTTGTTAATGGTGATTCGTATCATGAGTCCTTGACCACGAGCACTTGGGTGGCAAAGTAGTTGATACATTGAGGTTCGTATCATGAGTCCTTGACCACGAGCACTTGGGTGGCAAGGTAGTTGATACATTGAGATTCGTATCATGAGTCCTTGACCACGAGCACCTGGGTGGCAAGGTAGTTGATACATGGTGATTCTTATCATGAGTCCTTGACCACGAGCACTTGGGTGGCAAGGTAGTTGATATATTGTGATTGAGGTATATGGCCTGCGAGGTCCCCATAGATCCCCTTAGTGTTGGAGCCTTAGCTCGACAGGGGTATATACGACAGGCTGTGCGACGGTCTTGATACCACCTTGCATTGCATGCCATTGCATCTCATCTTTGCATATCATTATGTGGCATGATGTTATTCATGTGATTGATTATGTTATCACTTGTGAGTTATGGCTTGTGATTTGATAATTGTGATATACTGAAAAACTATCTTTATAGTGTATTATGTGTTGCTGGGCTGGGACTTTTCTGAGTGCAGGTTTGTAGTTCGGCAGTATGTGGTTGGGTGTGAAGGAGTTACTTGGTTCTTCATTGTTTTACTCTAGATTAGTTTCATTTGCTGAGTACCGCGTTGTTTTGGTACTCACCCCTTGCTACATTCTGTAGGTTGCGAGCCCGGTCCCTCTAGTTAGAATTTTCTCATTTGCAAGACCGAGCTTCCGGATTATCCTTAAGGTAGCTGCTTATGTCACCGGTGGACCTTTAAGGAATCCTTTATTATGTTACGTTCTATTTGAGGACTAGACATTTGAGACATTTATTTTATTCGAATACTATGTATTTAGAGGCTTGTACACGTGACACCAGTTCTGGGATGGTTGTAGTTTCCTCTTCCTATGATTATTTGTCATATTAGACTATTTTCTCTTCCGCTATTATTGTTATGTTTGGATTAGTAGGTATTGGGCTGACTCGCCTTGGTGGGTTAGGTGAGTGCCATCACGCCTGAATTTCGGGTCGTGACACTATACTTCACTTGGTAGCATAACTATTTCAATTTTTTTTTATCTTCATGGGCACATTTATGATTAGTTACAATCATCATTATCCATAGTGGAGTTCGTGGACCTCACTTAGGAACTCTTCACATTGCTTCATAGGCACCATCACAGCTCGTGAAGGTCTCCACAACTCATTCATCTTATCATGGTGGTTGCCTTAGTAATATTTTCTCCAACCTTTTATCAATGTCAACTTCACGACATGGAACACAAATAGTGGTCCTCACCATGCCTCATATAGAGGCTCATGAACCCATACTTTAGTTATTTTCTTAGATTTTAGCTTTGTTCACACACTATCACTTGTTTTTTTGCACATGTACACAAAAACACATTAAATTCACAAAACATGCTTGATAATTTATAATTATGTCTCATTTTGAATGTTAATAATGTCGTATATTTGTGATAAGTTAGTAGTGATCATTTCTTGTTACCTTATTCAACTTGCGATAATCCATGCAAATACGCTATTCAATGATTGTTCTTTTTGAAATTAATTCATCCTTATCACTAGTCACAATAATCATTCCTTCCTTATTTGGTATGCATTGGAATGAACTCACCTACTTTCTTTCTGATACAGGATATACAATTCTATCATCCAATGACTTGATTACCTCTTTCTACCATATCCTTTATTACAAAATTTAATCGATGTCGGTGTTACACACTCGGCTTATGGTCATCCTTCATATAGATTTTATGCATACACAATGCTAGAATAAGACCATGTATTTCAAATTTTCCAACCAATAGCCTTCTTCTTATATAATCAAGTGTTGGGGACCCCACCCAAACTGTTTAGTCAAAGAAACTCCTCGATTGGAGTTGAGAGACCTTTCATCTCACCCAATAGCCTTCTTTCTATATATGTATATTTAATATATATATATATATATATATATATATATATATATATATATTTAACATATGTCCAACCAATAGCCTTCTTTTTTTTTTCAGCATGATCAAGGCCTCGTCAACTTGTACTTCAAATAATGTTGCAAAAAGTATTACCAACAAAGTTTCATTATCACCCAAAAATGCTTAGGTGAGATGAAAGGTCTCTCAACTCCAATCGAGGAGTTTCTTTGACTAAACAGTTTAGGTGGGGTCCCCAACACTTGATTCAATGATTCCACATGACTCATCTAAATGCTCTCATTGACTACATCTAAAATTTGCATAAACTCCTGTGCCTCTTCATCTCCAAAAGTATCATGACCTTTTTATACTTTCTTTAGAAGGACTTTTAATACAATGTATTAAGCTTCGACTACAAGGTCAATCACTGTAATAACTTATAGCTCCTCATAGATGGCTGGCAATTTTATTGTTCTATACATATCAAATACTTCCACCATATTATGGGCTATCACAGTCAATTGCGTAGTTGTGACATCTATCAATGCACCATCAATTTCCAAAAAAGGATTCTCCCAAAACAAATAGAAATATTTTGTCAGGCTTAAAGTTCAGAATAATAAAATCTACAAGAAATATGAGAGATCCCACTTGCACTAAACATCTTCAATGATAACATCAAGCCTAACCACTAATTGATTCATGAGTTCAATAACTGTGGTCGGCTTTGGAGTTCCCAAGTCTAACTTTCTAATAATAAGGTAGGCATCAAGTTTATACTAGCTTCTAAATCACATAGACCCCTTGTATTTATGTATTTACCTATTATGATCTAAACTGTGGAAATCCTAAGATATTTTAACTTGGAGGATAGTTTATTCTAAATTTGTGAATTATACTATTTAGTTAGTGCAACCATTTCGTATTCAGCCATCCTTCTCTTGTTAGTCACAAAATCCTTCAAGTACTTTGCATTTTTGGGTTTTTCCAGTAAGAAATCAATAAGGGGTAAGCTAATATATACCTTCTTGAGTATGTTAACAAACTTACCAAGGTATTCATCCTCCTTTTTCTTCTTAAACTTGTATAGGAATAGACAAGGTGGCTTCTCTTTTGTTTTCATACTCTCTTCGAGAGAATTTGACCTGGCTTTGCTATTTGATTTTTCCTTTCTCACCACCTCATAAGCTTTCCTTTTTAAAGATGACTCTTCTAATTTCAGTCCACTTCTAGTAGTCACAACATTTACTTATCTTAGATTTTGATTAGTGTTATCTGATAAGCCTTCTTGTGGGTCTGAGTTTTGTGCACTAGCAAATTGCCTAAATTGTTTCTGTAGAGTCTAAGTGACCAACTGATTTTTCCTTATGTCTCCCACCATATTTTTCATATCTTCCATCATTTTATCTATCCTATGCATTATCTTCTTGAATATTTTCTCATTGCTCATGTTCCATTGTGAGAAGTTTTGGCTATTACTTTGACTTTATTGTTAATACTGGTGCCCATTACTTTGAGGAAGATATTGATTTTCGTTCTGATTCAGATTACCTCCCTATAAGAAGGTTGGATGGTTCCTCAAACTTGGACGTTCTCATAGTTCTAGTTTTCTTCATCTCTTTGAGCATATCTCATAAAGTTCACAAAGTCCGAGTTTGTGCTGCAATATTTAGCCACATGCCCACCACTACCACACACTTCACACCACCCTTGGGGTTGTTGTACCATATTCACTTGAGTCTGTTGTTATCCTGATGCTATGTTGTTGACATGCTTATTCATCATATTATGCATAGAGGCAAGCTACGTAGATCAAGCAATTGTATAACTGACTTTTATCACTCCAGTAGTCTTTTGCACCACACTTCTAAAAACATCACCATTTCCTTCTGAAATTTTATTCAACTTTTCTAAGGCCTATTATCCTACTACAGAGTCGAAGAAGAACTTTTTAATTTGATTCGACACCTTCAGTGAAAGTGTGAACTAGCACCTTGTTGGCTTGATAATGATGGGGGCAACTAATATATATATATATATATATATATATATATATATATATATATATATATATATATATATATATATATTTTCCCTTGCCCTTTATTTGAAATTCAGGATTTTACGCCTTAATTTTGTTATTTTTTTTTTTGAAGGAAAGAATCTAATTAAGAATCTCTAACCAAGATCATCCTAGGTGGTGGTGGAATTTGCTAGTTCTAATGCCGAGCATCCCCTTGCTTCTCCTAATAATAAAAATAAAAACAGAGTCAATCTCATATAGTTAGAAGAAACCCCATGTAGAATGTAAATATTGCTAATTTCTTAGAAATCTTTTATATGCATTTAGAAATCATCACAAGGAAGGCCAATGAATTATCTCATAATGTGAATCGATTGCATCATATTATGTTTGAGCTCGAATCTACCTCAAGGTGGTGGTTTTCTAATCTTGAAAGTAACGTTGTTTTCGACTGGAACTATCATATTGCACACTGTCTGGCTGCCATCACTATAATCTATTTTGCCCTAGATCTTTTGGTTGAAAAGAAGCTACTGGTGCCTCTTACTTCAGTTCTATCAGCTATTGGTGCCTCTTGCTTCAATTCTATCTGTTTGATCAAATATTGTAGAGTCATTTGCCTTCTTCGGTAATGCAAGAATTGTTCAGGTTCAGCTAATGACTCTACAAGGTGCAAAGTTTAAAGATACCATTAAGTATACAACTAAATCAAGTTGCCAACACTTGAACAATCAAAAGAAATAATAAAAAGATAAATCTGTACTAATTCTAAAGTCTTTGACAACGACATGAAAAATTTGACGCTCTCAAATGCACACGCAAATGTAAGTTGTCGCACAAGTAATATAGTTGCTCTAAGAGAGTTTTATTATCTAACCCAAAGTACTTACGGTTAATATGTATTCAGTTTCACTAACCCATAAATTAATGCAAGTGTAATTCAAGAATTTGATTTTTGTATATAGTCTAAGAATGCAAACAATTTAAGAATTAAACTAATTCAAAGAGTTTGCTTGTGAATTGGTTGTTTCACAATAATTAGGATAATTCCAAGGTTGCAATATTACTAAGAATTTATATCTCACATCTCTTTTATGAATTTCAAATGGTTATTAAATTACTGATTTATAAAGCTGATATTATGGTCATGAGCTCCCAATCTCTAGCCAGCTAACCCATTTGACAATCTAACTAAATTATTAAGCAAGGTTAGATAAAATCAATTGTTTAGTATTAAATTTTCATTCTATTTGGTAACCAAGCACAGTTCTAGTTATACTGCTATCCTAGATATAAATAAATTCTAGTAGTATGCAAAAAACGATTATGCTCCTTATATTTCATGTTCTATCTCTTTACTCCCCTTTAAAGTTCAAGAGTAGACAATATATTTATTTCAATGGCGGTCAAGCATCAAAATAAAAATTCAAGAACATAAGAATAACTAATACAGTAACATAATTCATCCACAAAATCAATACTCAACAATCATAAATAGCTACATGCCCTAGAACAGGGGAGTTTAGCCATTCATACTGTCATGACTCGATCTAGGGCCTAGTCATAACATGGTGAGTGAGGGATCCGGGGCACCTCACTGGCCTCTTAGCATTCGTCAAGAAATCATAGACATTGCACATCAATAAGCAGATTTATTTTTTTTAAAAAAGGGAATGGGACAAAGGGAAATCCAATCATTTAAAATTCATAAAAAGTAACAACTTAAGCTTCAAACATGTCGTCTAAACGTACTATTTACGTAAAGATTTGGTGGGGGCTAAGATATGCTCAAAGCTTACCTTTAAGAATAAATGTCAAGAAAATACAACATAGAACGTAAAAGTCTCCAAAATACAACTCAAAGTAAGTGTCTAAAAAGTACAATAAGCAAGAAGAAAAGGTGTAGTCCCCGAACTAGAGGACTCACCAATCAACTAGTCTCTAATGTCTGAAGCTAGCCACATGCTGGTGGAAGAGGAGGAATGCTGGTCCTCACATGATGATATTATGTAGGAAAAATATGCATTAGTACATTGGAATGTAATAAGTACGTGAGGTGCAATCCACACATGAAATTATAATGTCATTATTCATGAAATTATAATGCCATCATGTATGAAATTGCACTGTCAGCATTCAAACATATATAGCCATTGCCAAGGAGTAAATTTCACTGCATCATGTAAATCATGCTTAGAGTAACATAATCATCATATACAATACTGTGTGGGAGGAGACCGTACCTAACATTCAAAACCATGCGAGCTACTACATGGAACCTAGCATAACCCCTTTATGTCGTCACAAGGAGACCACTTGCCGAGTGAAACTCCGTCAACTTATGTATGCATATCTTAATTTTAACTTTGCTATTGTGGATCCACTAGCCTTAACTTACAAGGGATCCTATGGTGGCACATAGTTAATAAAACAAGAGGTTGCTACTAAGATTCCCTTACTGAACCCCACCTTAATTTGCTAAGTCAAATTCTAGGAATACTCATAACATATACATAAAAATTTGTAAGCTTTGAAACACAAATTTGACATCAAAGAAGTAGCTCATTAACATGGGGTTCCAATCAAGCGAGAATTGTTCTTTCATATTGGGGGTCTATCTTAAAATTATTAAAGGGCTTCATAACCTACTCATAACTTTCATGACATTCATAACTTTCATAACATACTTTAAGGCCCTTATCATTAACATCATGTAGGAACTTATCTTAAAACTTAGTGGGCTCATGCAATAAACTTTAAAATATATGATTCAAGAGTATTACGCAATATCATTGTAGAATTTACCAATTTAAAACTATTCCTAAATAACCCACTTCATCATTCAAAATCCCAGATAAGGGAATCTTGAAGTTCAACTTGAAAACTATAGAAATTCGTTGCAAATTATTACATTACATCATTATAGTCAATATAACTGAAAATACATCATTACATCATCATTTGATACAACTCATAAAGTTTCAAAAACTTAAAGAAAAGGTAAAATACAAGGTTGTTAGACTTTGTGGATGAAAGGATCTGCAAACAAAATCACATAACTGAGTAAAAAGCCTAAGAAACTTGAAATTCTGGGGAGGACTTGATGAAACCCTAGCTCCCTTATTCTTTTTTGAAGAGAACTTTGCCTTAGAAAGTTTAGAGAATTTGGAGTAGGAGAGAATGGTAGTGTTTGAGTGGCTTGGGAGCTGATATGGGTAGTTTAGGTTCCAAATGACATAATTTTAGGCTTAGGGTACGAGAAAACATCAAAAATATCCTTCATTAAAAACTATTGAACCCAAACCATGACCACCTTTTACGGGTCATAATTTAGGGGTCTTGTCCTATTACATTTTGAACCTCTCAAATGTCTCTGAAGTTCAATCTATGAGCCTATTGTACGACTTGTAGATGGGTTTACAGATCGTAAAACCACCCAACACTTAAAAAATTTTCCACTCAGGACCCCTAATCCACGAGTCTATACGACTCATAAATAGGACTACTATTTATCCTATTTATTCATAGTTCAAGTTCAGAACTCATATTGTGATGAACTCAAACCTTTATACCTCAAACACCCATCCACGATCTGTAGATTCATTCACAAATCGTAAAATGCACCTCGTAGTTCATTCCCATACTTACTCAAGTTTTTACCCCGACTAATTCAATCCACAAGTCTTCTTTACGACTAATGGTTTGAACTATAAGCCATAAATAAGGCTCATAATTTGGGTTTGAAAATTTTTAGTTTCACTTCTTCTGCACTTTTTGAATTTCTAACTTACGGGCCTTACAATATCTCCTCCTTAGGAATATTCGTCCTCGAATGTACTAAACATAGGCTCTAAGAAGACAAGGAAACAGCTAACAACCCAACATGAATGCAAAAATGCAATTTAAATATCTTTTTCATAAAATTTTCAAACTCGTGTTTTAAACATCACTCAAAACAGTCTTATAAACATGTATAAACAACTTGAAATTTGAAATTCAAGGAATTTTGAGGTCTTTGGGCAAGAAGAACTTAATACCTTAGGCTTAAGTAAAGTGAAAGAGATAAGAGTATCACTTCATCATATCCACTTCCGCTTCCCACCTTGCACTTTCATCTTGTTGATTCCTCCAAAGAACCTTGACGGTTGCAACTTCTTTGTTCCTCAATCTCTTTATTTTCCAGTCTAGAATCTCAACCAATACTTCTTCATAAGTCACGTTCTCTTCAATATTTACATCCTCCAATGGAACAGTGGAGTTTGGATTGCCTATGAATATTTTCAACATTGACACATGAAACACCAGATGAATCATATTTATCTCTGACAGCAACCTCAACTCATAAGACAACTTGCAAACTCTCTTAGCAATTTTATAAGGCCCTACATTCCTAGGGATCAATTTTCCTTTCTTTCCAAACTAGACCATACCCTTCATGGGTGTCACCTTCAAATAGACCCAATCATTGACATTAAATTCAAAGTCCCTTCTCCTAATATCGGAATATGAATTTTGACAATTTTTACCATCTTCAACTTCTCCTTTACGAGTTTCACCTTATTTGTAGCATCTATTTCTAAATTGGGTCCTATCAAGGACATTTCACCAACTTCGAACCAGCCCACTAGATTTCTACGTCGTTACCCATCCAAGGCTTCAAATAGTGTCATCTTGATGCTAGAGTGATAGCTATTATTGTAGGCATATTCCATAAGAGGTAGATGGTCATTCCAATTTTTTTAAGCTCCAACACACAAACCCTTAACATATCTTTGAGAGTTTGAATTATCATCTCGGCTTGTCCATTGGTTTGAGAATGAAAATTGATATTCAACTTTACCTTAGTACCAAGACCTTTTTGAAATGACCTCCAAAAATGAGAGGTAAATTGAGCATCAAGATCTGATATAATAGACAATGGAATCCCATGTAACCTCACCAACTCACAAATATATAATTTAACATAATCTTCGGTACCATGGGTTATCTTGATTGGTCGGAAATAAGCCGACTTTGTCGTTTTATCAACTATCACCTTAATGGAGTCAAAGTGACTCTTAGTCTTAGGCAAACCAACTACAAAGTCTACGTTGAGCTCTTCCGACTTTCAAATGGGAATTTCAATGTCTTGGGCTAGGCCACCCAACCGTTGATGTTCAACCATAACTTGTTGACAATTGGGACACTCGACCACAAACTTTGCAATGTCTTTCTTCATAAAGCTCTACCAATACACCTCTATTAGGTCTGCATACATCTTAGTGGAACTGGGATGAATAGAGTAGGAAGAATTATGAGCTTTTTTCAAGTTCAAACTTCTCAACCCATCGACAACCAGTACACATAGTCTACCTTGATACCTAAGCACACCATCTCTCTCTTGAGAGAAAACCTCTACTTTACCTTCTTTCACCAATGTCTTTAATTCTACCAAAGTGGGATCTAAGTCTTGTTTGGCTTTGACATCACCACCAATGAAGATTTGGAACCATCCAAAACTGGTATACCACCTTCATTTGAACCACCTAACCTCACATCCAAGTGAGCCAAACGGTGTACTTTTTTGACTAACTCCTTCTTCCCATCTTCAATGTGAGCTACACCACCCATTTACATTCTACTAAGTGCTTCAGCTACCATATTAGCCTTACCTAGATGATACATGACACTCCTTTCATAGTCCTTGAGAAGCTCTAATCACTTTTTTTACCTTAGGTTTAGGTCTCTTTGAGTAAATACATGTTGGAGACTCTTATGATTGGTAAAGACATCAACATGAACTCCCTACAAATAATGATTCCATATCTTCAATGCAAATACCATGGCTACTAGCTTAAGATTAGGTGTTGGGTAGTGTTATCCATGCACCTTCAATTGCCTTGAGGCATAGACAATTGTCTTTCCATGTTGCATCAACACACAACTCAAACCAACCCGTGAGGCATCACAATATATAACAAACCCTTTGGTATCTCTGGCAAGGTCATGATTGGAGCCAAAGTTAACCAATCCTTCAAGGTTTGGAGGCTTTTTTCATGCTCATCTATCCATACAAACTTTACGTTCCTTTAATTCAACCTTTTCAATAGTGACAAAATGGAGGAGAACCCCTAAATAAACCTCCTATAATACCCGGCTAGACCCAATCTCCTAATGTCTGAATGAGTCAATAGTCTAGGATGATTCTTCACCGTCTCCACCTTCTTAGGGTCAACTTTAATCCCTTTGCCGGGCAACAAATGTCCAAGAGACACTACCTCTTTCAACCAAAATTCGCACTTGCTTAACTTGGTAAACAATTGTTTCTCCCTCAAAGTTTGTAGCACAACTCTCAAGTGACCCATGTGCTCTTCCCTACTTAAGAAATACACCAAGATGGAATCTATGAAGGCAATCACAAATGCATCAAGGTAGGGCTTGAACACCCTATTCATTAGGTCCATAAATATTTTCGGTGCGTTAGTCAAACCAAAGGACATCACCACAAATTTAAAATGGTCATACCTTGTCTGGAAAGCCGTCTAGGGAATGTCATACTCCTTTACCCTTAGTTGGTGATAATTGGACCAAATATCAATCTTAGAGAAGTGTCTTGCCCCTTGCAATTAGTCAAACAAATCATCTATTCTCAGAAGAGGATACCTGTTCTTTATGGTAACCTTGTTGAGTTTCCGGTAGCCTTTACACATTTGAAATGACCTATCCTTCTTCCTTAAAAACAATATCGGAGCACCCCATGGGGACCTGCTTGGTCTAAGAAACCCTTCTCCAACAAATTCCTCAATTTCTCCTTTAACTCTTTTAAGGCCATTCGAAAGGAAGAAATAGAAATACATTAGATATTGGTCAAGAGATCTACGCTGAAATCTAATTCTCTTTCGAGAGGCCGGGCAATTCTTTGGGAAAGATATCAGGGAACTCATTGACAACGAGGACTGACTTAAGAGATGAAATTTCAGAAGTGACATCTCTAACCCTCACTAGGTGATAGACACACTCGAAAATCATCTTATGGGCTTTAAGATAGGAAACAAATTGACCCATACATATAGAATTACTACCCTTCCATTCAAGAAATGGCTCATTTAGGAACTGGAATTTGACTCTTACGAGTTCGATAATCTATAGAAGCATAGGAAGCATGCACCTAATCCATCTTAAGTATGATATCAAAATCTTACATGGAGAGTTCTACAAGATTACAAGGGACAACTTTATGCAAGATAGACACAGGGTAACTTCTATAGGCTCTTTTTGCAACAATCGACTCTCCTATGGGAGTACAAATTTCAAAAGGCTTAATTAAGACTTCGAGGCATACATTAAAGCAATTTCAAGGAATGAATTTATAAAAGTAAATTGGCCCTCATATCTAACAATGCATGTACGTTAAAAGCATAAACTTTCAACATACCGGTAACAACATATGTGGTCTCTTCGACTTTTTGATTGGCATGTAAGGCATAGAATTGATTGGCCCTTAGAAAACCTCCTTGAGATTTACCACCTTGCTCACCTTGTCCTTGGGGCCTAGCACTACCACTTCTACACTCCGTAGCACGATGATCGGATTTGCCACACCTGAAGCATGCGTTGGAGCAGGCTAGGCATTCCCATTTGTGGGGTCTTCCACACTTGGTGAACTTGAGGGAGTATTCCCTCACACTCATGTGGCCTTGCTTCAAGTTTATAAACTCTTGCACCTTGTCATTCCTTAGCTCCAATAGAAAGAATCGATCTAAGAAAGCGCCCTTGAACTCTTACTAAGCAATTTCCCCCATTCCTTACCTCTTTCCTCAACCTATTGATCATACCAAACCTAAGTCACACCCTTGAGTTGATAGGCCATAAGCTCGGGCTTCTCTTGTGGTGGTACCCCCATGACAATCACAATCTTATAAGCTTCATCTATGAACTCCACTGGGTCCTCTTCAACCTTGGAACTATGATACTCAGGTGGGCTCATCATCATGAAATTTTGAATCCTAGTTGCTGGGGTAGGTGCTTGGGGAGGAAGAGCAATCTCTCAATTGGCTTAGTTAGAGAAGAATTGTGCCAACATTGTGAAGGTGGCATGAAACTTTGCATGAGAAACTCCTCCTCTGGTGGCATGGGAGGGGCTTGATCTTCATTTGCATCCCTTGGTTGAGGAGCTCTTCTTGGAGGCATGATTTGGAAAATGGCAAGGAGAACATCGTTAGACAGGGGAAAACCTTGGACAACTTTTAAAGACATGACATGAATCATGAAGAAGGAAATTAAATACCCCATAGCCTCTCATTCATGATTGTGGCGCGCTTCACAACCATGAACAAGACTCTATTCGATGCAATATATTAGACATCCAAGGACCATTTCAAAACCTAGCTCTGGTATCAAGTTTGTTATGACTTAGCCTAGGGACTAGTCTTAACACGACAAGTAAGAGACCCGGGGGCACCTCACCCAAGCCTCCTAGCATTTGTTGCATTCATAGGAATTGCACATCAATAAGTGAAATTTGTTTTACAAACACTTGGGGAATGGGAGTAAGGGAGCATCCAATTATTTAAAATCCATAGAATGTAACAACTTAAGCTTCAAACATGTCGTCCAAACATACCATATAGATAAAGACTTGGCAGGGGCTAAGATATGCTCAAAGTTCATCCTCAAGTATAAATGTCAAGAGAATATAACACAAAAAGTAAAAGTCTCCAAAATATAATTCAAAGCGTCTTAAAAGTACAATAAGCCAGAAAAGAAGGTGTAGTCGCCGAACTAGAGGGCTCACCAATCAACTAGTCTCTAACGTCCAAAGCTAGCCACATGCTAGTGGAGGAAGAGGAATGTCGATCCTACATAGTGATATCATATAAGCAAAATATGCATTAGTATATTGGTATATACTAAGTATGTGAGATGCAATGCGCATATAAACTTATAATGTCATTATTCATGAAATTGTAGTGACATCATGCTGAAATTGTAATGTTATTATTCAAAATATTTGTAATCATAGCCAAGGAGTAAAGCTCAATATGAAATAAAAGATCAATGCTTCATGTGAATCATTGATGTTGCCCAAGATACACCTCTTTTTTGAAGGTTAAAGAGGTTGTTATCAAGTTATATAACCTAATCAAGGTTAGGGTTGATCCCATAGGGAATATGACAGACTCAGAGTAATTTCAAGCAATTCTATTTAATTAACCTACATATCTCCCAAAAGGAGGTTTTATAAATTACAGAAAGTAATCCTAAACTAAAGCAAGTATGTGAAACTAATGGGGAAGAGTAACTAGGGTATTGTGTTCCCCATGATTGGTATTACCAGATAATCGCATTCTTTTCTGATGTGTTGCATGCAAAACAGTAAGTTAAGTTACCAAACCCTTTGATACAAGTGAGAGGTAAATTTTATTACGTGATTTGTTCCATCCCCACAGTGTGACATTACTAACCCTTACCTATTGTCCTAGTATAACCTCCCCTTGATCTTGTTTGGTTGATTAAATGAGAAGAAATCGATTGAATCCTATTAATTAATCTTTTTTCCCATTCATTATGACCTTGATCCAACTAGTAACAACCAGGCGAGTTCCAACGTTGGCCACCATTAAAATGTAATCAAAACAAAGAGAATTAATTAATACATTCATGCACACTTTTCAAGAATTACGAATTATTTGATTTTACCATGTTAGTTTTTCATGGTTCCCACAACCTTAGTTGTGGATTCAGCTATGCATTATCATTGTAGATGCAAGAGTCATGATGTAGAATAATATAACTGAGCACTTACAAGGGTGAATTTAAGAACAAGAAACCCAAGTTCTTCAACAGAAAATCACAAAATATGAATTAAAATCACAAAATAATGTTCCAAGTGTTTTCATCAATGTTTCTGGTCGTTCCTTTCTCCTCTTACAAGTTCTCTATTGAAAATAAGCAAAAAAACCTATTCATAGTATTTAAAATACAAATCCGAAACACAATAGGAAAACTGGATTTGGTAGGCAGTACGAGCAAGTCTATAGGTCGTACTAAGTTCTACGGCCCGTATTGGGGCTTCATGGACTTCATTTTTCAATTCTGAGCACAGCTTCTACGAGACCTTTCTACGGGTCATAATTCTAGAGTCATATTCAGAATTACGACCCATATAGGGTTTCATCTGATGACTTCTTAAAAAATCCAAACTTCTGATCCTCAAGGTCCAGAACCTCATCTATAACTCGTACATCATTTGTACCTATCGTCTAGCAGTTTGTAGATGAAACTTCAGAAAATCATCCCTTCACTGGATTTTATTATGAGCCACTCTACGGCTCATGGAACTTCCACGACCCATAAAGGGTGTCGTAGAACAGCAACAACTGCACACTTAGCCCAAAATCGTGCCGAATCCTGTAATCCTCAAACACAAACATAAAACACATCAAACTCACTAATATCGCTTTGAGAGGACAAAAATATCCAAGTTTTAAGCATCAAAAGTGTTGTATTTTGGCAGCACATCAACACCCTCAACTCAAAATTATTTTTGTTCCTCAAGCGACAGACTCAATCTACATAAGCGGTACACTAACACACAGACCTCAATCTAATGGCACACATCATTTCAAACTCAAGCACAAATACCCACACCACTCATAAATGAACATCAGATAAGTATCAGGCAAGCCAATGCAGATCAATACATGTGACAATGCAACTATGACAAGCAAGGTAACCATAGATAAGAAAGAATCACTTAATTAGTCGAGAATGAATAGCGCGATGCAAGTGCCCTTGCACAAAGAAGTCCCACATCCCACTCATGAGAATATTTTCAAATTCAATGCTTGGGACTTAACAAAATTACTCACTCTCACAATAGATATTCATATACCATGCACAACACCATATGCTTGCCCCAATACGCACGACTATGACCTCCGACTACTTGGACTAAGATCGCTATAGGACTTTCTTGGCTTATAACGTAGGCTCACAGTGCTTTGGTATGCTGTTTTGGGAATATAGTGACTAGAGGCTCTCCTTCGTTATTCTACATTTTTGCCCTACCAATATTGTCATTTTACAACTCATCCTCACTTTCTCCTATTTCAAGATTTTCTGGGTGCCTTACTCTCATTTTTAGCTCAGTGCCTTTTGTTTTCACATCATTTTTCTTTTTAACTCATTGATTAGACATCTATTCATTTTTCTTGCACCCATAGCACATTTTTATCCGCTTTTCTATGTATCACTAGCTTCCACCCTATTTTATGTGATTACCCTTACACCAGCCACCCTCAACTTAGGCTTTTGGCTTGAGCTGAGGTGCACAATATCCATTCCCATGAACCCGGGCCACTTTTGGTAGCCACCCTCAACTTAAGCTCTTTGCTTTAGTCAAGATGCGCAATATTTAAAGAAGGACCAGGGCCATTTTAAAGATTTTGCGCTCAATAAGGCTAGATAACTTAGGTTTCTACAAAGAAAAGGGTACATGCAAGGCTCAAACATTGGGATCAAGTGATGCATTACACATTTGGTTGGTTATTTAGGCTAAGTGGACTAATATGGATAATGGACTAAGATCCTTTCCTAACCAACTAACCTACAGTCTAAGCTAGAGTAGCAGGGCAAATTCTGAATTAGAACACAATATAAGAATTTAGCAAAGAAAGCTCACACACACATGGCACTAATTACACACATAGACTCTCAGATCATGCTTTTCATCACAATTCAGCCTCACTAATCAAAACAAAAACTGTCAAACAATCAAACATGCATGGTTGCTATCAAGACTAACTAAATCATTTTTCACACAAAACTAAGATATGCCATAGACTTCAGTACTACATACAACTAATACTACCTACACATCCTAAACATGTCGGTTCAACAGAAAGTAAATATCCTTGGGGAAAACACAGGCAAGAAAACCCCTCAGATTCAAAATTTGGAATAGTTATAGGCCAAAGATACTCAGACTTCACTGAGGCCTATAACTGCCCACACCCCATCGAAAAGACTTTGCATTGTCCTCAATGCATAAAATATCATACTAAAGCACGGAGGTGAAAAAAATTATATAATTGGGCGCCTACGCGCCATTCTCTACCTTGGGTTGCCTTCTAAGAAGCACCTGAGTAATTGTTGCAGCACGACTTAGACAACTTGGGTACTCAGACTTCACCAAGTATCTATGCTTCTATTGTCTTTACTTCTTCAATATTGCCAAGGTACAGTTTGACTTTTTGGCCATTTACTTTGAACTTTGCGTTATTTCTCTTTGGCAACTCAATAGCCCTATGGTCGAAAATAAGTGATACTCTGAAAGGTCCTAACCATATAGACTTGAGTTTCCTAGGGAACAACTTCAATCTGGAAATATGTAATAACACTAAGTCCCTTGGAGTGAATTGGCGATTCTCAATGTGACGATCATGTTGCAACTTCATCCTTTGTTTTTATAGGGCTGAGCTCTCATATGCCTTCAAGCGGAATTCATCAAACTCATTGAGTTGGCTTAGCCTTGAGTTCGCCGCATTTCTCCTGTCTAAATTAAACTTTTTGAGCACCTACATCGCCTTGTGCTCAAGCTCCACCGATAAGTGACAAGTATTACAAAAGACAAGTTGGTAACGAGACATGCTTATGGGGGTCTTGAATGCAGTCTAGTATGCCCATAATGCATCATCAAGCTTTCACGACCAATCAGTTTGATTTGTATTCATAGTCTTGCATAAAATTTGTTTGATCTCCCTATTGGACACCTCAATTTGCCCATTTGTCTGTGGGTGGTGGGGTGTTGCCACCCGATGCTTCACTCCATATTTCTCGAGTAAAGCCTTGAACAACCTATTGCAAAAAAGAGAACCTCCATCACTAATGATCGCTCGCGAGGTACCAAACCTTGAGAAGATGTTCCTTTTCAAGAATGCTGTAACATTTTTGCCTTTATTATTGGGAAGCACTACCACCTCCACCTATTTTGATACATAGTCCATAACCACTAAAATGTACTTTTTCCCATGCGAGCTGACAAATAGACCTATGAAAATCCCTCCACACATCGAATAATTCAATCACCATAATAGGGTTTAAAGGGAGCTCGTTCTTGTGGGAAACACCACCTTCTCTATGGAATCTATCACACACTTTGGCATACTCGTGGGCATCCTGGTGGATGGTTGGCTAATAGTAGCCACACTGATAGATCTTATGTGTAGTTCGAATTCCACTATGATGCCCATGCACTAGGGACAAGTGGCACACCTCTAGAATACTCATCATTTCAATCTCAGGAACACCACGACAAATAACCCCATCTGCACATACGCAAAACAAGTATGGATCATCCCAGGAAAAACTTCCTCACATCAGACATAAACTTATGGAGTTGGTGAGTACTCAAGTCCGGTGGCATAATATCACTACCAAATAGTTCTCATAATCTGCAAACCATGGTATCAAGTCGCGGGATACTACTAGCACTATCACTTCAGGGAATGAATTATCAATCTCCACCCCGTCATTGAACTTTGCCATGGCTTTATCTTCTAATATGGAGAGGTGGTATGCAACCTAATTTTCAGTCCCCTTTCTATCAGTAACATCAAAGTCAAATCATAAAGAAAAAGTACCCATCGAATTAGTCTGGGTTTTCATCCTTTTTCAACATCAAGTATCGCAATGTTGAATGGTCAGTATGCATAATGACTTTGGTTTCCAAAAGGTAAGACCTGAATTTTTCGAACGCAAAGACCACTGTAAGTAAGTCCCGTTATGTGGCAGTATAGTTCTTCTATGCTGTATTTAGGGCTTTGCTAGCATAATATATGGGATGTAGTATCTTCTTTCTGGGTTGTCCTAACATTACACCAAGTGCAACCTCACCTAGTGACTGGTCGCATGGGAATCAACTCATTGTTAGCATTTGAGACCACAGAGGTACCTCTCTTCTTTCGAACACACAGGATCGGACTCACCTATTTACTATCAGCGATTGGATATATCACCCCCTGTGTCCAACCACTTGATGATCTCTTTATGCACGACCTCTTGCATAGGTGAGTTGAGATGCCTTTGGTACTCAATACTCAGCTTGTAGTCCTTGACTAATTGGATTTTGTGAGTATATACCCCAGATGGGATACCAATGATATCTGTAATTGTCTACTCGATAGTCTTTTTGAGCTGTTTAGGCACCACGACCAATGCGTTCACCTGCTCATCATTAAGATCAGTAATAATGATGACCAACAAGGTGTTGTTGGCACCTAAAAATACATATATCAGATAGCATGGAAGAGCCTTTAATTCCAACACTGGTGGCTCCTCAATAGATGGTCTAGAAGGTGGTGATTCTCAAATTTTCAAGTCTAATTCCAGCTTAGCTTGGCGTCTAGGGGCATAAGATACTCCAGAGCCTTTACTGACACCTCATAGTCTGGGATGTTGTCACCCTCAAAATTCATTAACACTACTTCCAGAGTGTCGACACCTAACTTATCTTCAATTGGTACTCTGGTTCTGCCTCATCAACACTCTCGATGACAAAGACTACCTTTAGATCATCATCCCTCTTTGTATATTGGAAAACATTGAATACAACCTCATCCTTACCTAATTTAAACTTGAGTTGGCCCCTCTCCATGTCCACCAATGCTTGCCTAGTAGCTAAGAAGGCCTTCCCAAGATGATTGGTACTTCAAAGTCGACTTTGCAATCAAGGATCACAAAGTCTGCGAGGAATATGAATTCCTCTACTTTGACAAGGATATCATACAGTATCCCCATAGGCTTCTTCACCATTCGGTCAACCATCAACAATTGCATGTTCGTAGAAGTAGGGGCTCCCAGTCCTAGCCTTTTTAAGACCGCAAGGGGCATAAGATTTATACTGGCACCTAGATCATATAATGCCCTTGTGAACTCAACATCTCCGATGGTGCATGGTATGGTGAATGCTCCAGAATTTTCTCGATTCTGCACCAAGGATCTTGTAGCTATCACACTGTAATGTTTAAGCTCTTGGGAGGGCTCCTGGCTTACAGTTTGCTTCTTTATGAGCAAGTCTTTCATGAAATTTTCATACCCAGGCATCTTCTCCAATGTCTCAATGAAAGGGATGTGGATGTAGAGTTGTTTCAACATGGAGAGGAAGTGCTTGAGTTTACCTCCCTCCTCCTTCTTTTTGATTCTCTAAGGGAGAGGAGGAGGAGGTCTAGGAATGGGCTTCAACTTTTATGGCATCTTTGTAGCATCACTTACCCCATCCTTGGCATGAACACCGATCTTTGTATCTTTCCTCCCAACTATCTTCTCACGAACATCATCACCATCAACCGGCATTGGAGGTCAATGGTATGTTTACCACCACGAGTAGTCACCGTTATACACTGTGCCTCATTCTTTGGATTCTGAATTGTATTATTGGGCAATGTACCTTTCTGCCACCGGTTCAGTTGAGTTGACATTTGACCGGACTGTTGCTCCAGCTGCTTAATAGCAACATAATGAGACTTAATTTTCTGATTAATACTGGAGAGGTCAGACTTCATCCCCTTCAAGGTCTCATCCTAAGTGTTAACCTTCCTTAACAGATGATCAAACATCTCATCAACTCTAGAGCTACCAACACCCAAATCTCAATTATGTGGCGGCACATACGGACCATTCTTGTATCTATATCTGCATTCCCAATTAGCATCTCTATCCTAGCCCTAATTTCTGTTGTAGTAGCCTTCTTGATTGTTGTCTATGAAGGCGCCATCCCTGTTAGAGTTCTAACCTTGGTTTCCTTGACCTTGGCGCCAATAGTCCTGTTTAGACCCTTGGGTGTTGGCCTGGAAACCTGCCATCTGATCAGTGACGAAGCAAGTGTCCTCCTCATAGTAAGGTTCCTCGTACATGGGTTCTCGTGAAGGCTAATGAGCTACTGCATTCACACGTTCTTGGTTCTGCTTCATCAATAACTCCACATTGGTACTAATTCGAGCAAGCTCTTGCATCATATCCTCATTTATTTTTGCTTGCGCCAAATTAATACTGTGCAGACGAGCTCTTTGTTATCGACTTATCCCTCGTTGCATATGCACAATTTATCTTGACCACCTTTTCTAACCTCTTAGTAATATTAAAAAATGGACAATCTAGAAACGAGCCTCCTATGATGGTATCAACAATTTTGGATATTCTCTTCTAGGGCTCAATAAAAGATCTCCACTGACGCATCATCCATAATCTTATGGTCAGGGACATTCCTCAGACACTTTGTGAACCTCTCCCATGTGGTACTGATAGAATTACCAAGAAGTTGCTCAAAGTTGTTGATTTGGTCTTTCAACTCCAGCTTCCACGACCTCGGAAAGAACCTTTCCAAAAAGGCTTCTACAGTTCATCCAACTGGTGATCGAACTTTGTAGGAGCTCAGATAACCATAGCGTTGCATCACCTGTTAGAGACAATAGGAAGACACGAATCCCAATGACATCCATGGATAGATTCTGGCTTCCCATCATACTCTTACAAGCAAAGACAATGTTGTGTAGATAGTTATGCAGATCCTCTAATGGTAGTCCCATGAACAACCCGCGATTCTATAGTGTTTGAAGTAACCCATTTGAAACAACAAATTTTGTGTCATCTGGTAGTGGTGATAACACATAGCTCCAGTGACATCCATCGCCATAGGTTCAAGCCGATATTGATTCCATGT
The DNA here is from genome assembly GCA_029948455.1 of Solanum rostratum. Classification (NCBI taxonomy): domain Eukaryota; kingdom Viridiplantae; phylum Streptophyta; class Magnoliopsida; order Solanales; family Solanaceae; genus Solanum; species Solanum rostratum. The sequence goes on from CM057049.1 coordinate 26,806,416, forward strand.
ATGAGCCGCGGCATGGAGATCGTGTGGTGGTAGATCAACATCCTCAAGCGAAGGTGGGTTATTATTGTTCTAATTCTGGTTCTAGTTTAGCGTTGCATTCACTGCATTATTTATAGCATTATTTGCGTAGTCCTAGGGACATTCTTCTCAATGTCCATTGGATCTCATGGTCAAATGGAGTCAAAGGAATGCCTCAACTTCGAGTGTTGTGCATACACGACACCTGCACGCTAAATAAAACAAAAATGACCAAAATGTAAAATGAAGGAAATAAGGATCAATTCCCGAATCACTCAAATTAAACAAGTCTAGTCGTATTCTCTGGTAACGACGCCAAAATCTTGATGTCGCCCGAGCTACACCTTCTTTTTGAAGGATAAAGCGATAGTTGTCAAGTTATATAACCTAACCAAGGTTAGGGTCGATCCCACAGGGAATATGGTAGACTCAAAGTAATTTCAAGCAATTCAAGTTAACTAACCTACTTATCTCCCAAAAGAGGGGGATTTGTAAATTACAGAAAGTAATCCCGAACTAAAACAAGTGTATGAAACCAGTGAGAAGAGTAACTACGGTATTGTGTTCCCCATGATTCCCTAACTTGGTATTACCAGATAATCACATTCTTTTCTAGTGTGTTGCATGTGAAAACGGTAAGTTAAGTTTACCAAACCCTTTGATCCAGGTGAGAGGTAAACTTTACTACGTGATTTGATCAATCCCCGCAGTGTAACATTACTAATCCTTACCTATTTTCCCTGGATAACCTCCCCGTGATCCAGTTTGGTTGATTAGACGAGAAGAAATTGATCGCATCCTGTTAATTAATCTCTTTTCACATTCATTACTACTTTGATCTAGTTAGTAGCAACGAGGTGTGTTCTAACGTTGGCCAACGTTAAAAAGTAATAAAAAAAGAGAATTAATTAATACGTGCATGCACACTTTCTAAGAATTATGAATCATCCGATTTTACCTTGTTAGTTCTTAATTGTTCTCACAACCCTAATTGTTGATTTAGCTCTGCATTATCATTGTAGATGTAAGAATCATGATATAGAATAGCATAACTGAGCAATTACAAGGGTGGATTTAAGAACAAAAAATCAAAGCTCTTCAATGGAAAATCACAAAGTATGAATTAAAATCACAAAATAATGTTCCAATGTATTAAAATCACAAAATAATGTTCCAAGTGTTTTCCTCAATGTTTCCGGTTGTTCCTCTTTCCTCTTACACGTTCTCTACTAAAAATAACCAAAAAACCTATTTATAGTGTTTAAAATACAAATTCAAAGTAAAATAAGAGAACTAGATTCGGCAAGCAGTACAAGCAAGTCTACGGGTTGTACTAAGTTATACGGCCCATATCGGGGATTCATGGACTTCATTCTTCAATTTTGGGCACAGCTTCTACGAGACCTTTCTACGGGATGTGTTCAGACTTACGGTCTATATAGGGTTTCGTCTGATGACTTTTCATAAAATCCCAACTTCTGATCCTCAGAGTACGGAACCTTATCTAGGACTCGTACATAATTTTATGGCTCGTCTGACAGTTCGTAGATGCAACTTCAGAAAATCACTGCTTCATTGGATTTTACTACATACTCCACTTTACAACTCGTGGAAACTTTCACGGCCCGTGAAGGGTGTCATAGAATAGAAAAACTATAGCAACTGCACACTTAGCCCAAAATCGTGCCAAATCGTGCAATCCTAAAAAACAAACATAAAAACACATCAAATCCACTAACATCGCTTTGAGAACACACAAAATTCCTAATTTTAAGCATCAAAACTGCTGTATTTTGATAGCACATCAATCATTCTTAGAACATAATCATCACATACAATACTATGTGGGAGGAGACCATAACGATATTTAAGACCATGCAAGCTACTACATGAAATCCAATATAACCACCTAGATTGACACGGGGAGACCACTTGTCAAGTGAAACTCCATACTTATGCATACATATCTTAATTTTAACTTTGCTATTGTGGATCCAGTAGCCTTAGCTTACAAGGGCTCCTATAATGGCACATAGTTAATGAGACAAGAGGTTGCTACTAATGTTCCCTTACCAAATCACACCGCAATTCTCCATTTGGTGCTAAGTCAAGCCCCATGGAATACTTATAACATAGACATATACATAAACATTTATAAGCTTTAAAATAACTTTAACATCATAGGAGTAGCTTATTAACTTGGGGATCCACTCAAGTGGAAATTGGCATTTCGCATTGAGGGTCCATCTTAAACAATATTAAAGGGCTTCATAACATGCTCATAAGTTTTATGACATTCATAACTTTCATAGCATATGTTAAGGCCCTTATCATTAATATCATATAGGAACTTATCTTAAAACTTAGAGGGCTCATGCAATAAACTTTAAAAACACATGATTCAAGAGTTATGCAATAACATGATGGAATTCACTAATTTAAAACCATACCTAAATAGCCCACTTCATCATTCAAAACCCTAGACAAGGAAATCATGAAATTCAACTTGAAAACTATAGAAATTCATACAAAATTATTACATTGCATCACTATAGTCAATATAACTTAAAATATATTATTACATCATCATTCAATGCAACTCTTGAACTCATAAGTTTTTAAAAACTTTAAAAAAAAAGATTAAATGGAAGGTTGTTGGAATTTGTGGATGAAAGCATCCACAAATCAATTCACATACCTGAGTAAAAAGCCTAAGAAACCCTAGCTCCCTTCTTCTTCCTTGAGGGCACTTTGGTTTAAAGAGTTTAGAGAATTTGGAGTGGGAGAGAATGAGAGTGTTTGAGAGGGTTGGGAACTAATATGGGTAGATTTAGGTTCCAAAACAATGTAGTATTTAGACTTAGGGTATAGACAAAGGTTGAAAATATCTTTCATTAAAAACTGTCGGACCCAAACCACGACCACCTTTTACGGGTCGTAATTTGGGGATCTCGTCCTGTTACATTTTGAACCTCTGAAATATGTCTCTGAACCTCAATCTACAAGCTAATTCTATGACTCGTATTGGGTTTACGGTTCGTAAAGTCAAGTAGTAAAACCATCCAACACTTAGAAAGTTTTTCCAATCAGGCGCCCATTCCATGAGTCCATTTACAACTAGTAAACAGACTATGACTCGTCCTGTTCGTTCGTAGTTCTTGTTCAGAAACTTATATTGTGATCAACTCAAACCCCTATTCCACAAACATCCATCCACATTCCCCAGTTTCATTTACGGACCGTAAATGCCCCCGTTAATTCATTCCCACACTTAGGCGAATTTTAACCCCGACTTTCCTAATCCATGAACCTTTGTCTACGACCATGGTTTGAACCATGAGCCATAAATACAGCTCGTAATTTAGGTCTGCAAATTTTTATTTTCACTTATTCTACACTTTCTGACTTTTTTAACCGCGGGGCCTTACACATACTAATCAAAGAGACAAAGTAAATCATTTTCATATAATTCAATGTTGAGAAAAGGTAGAACAAATAAAACCTAGAGTAAATTTCAACGCTTTGCTCTTGCACTTTAAAAATAAGATGTAACCCTATAAAAGAGATCTAAGGTTATTTTTATAAAGTTTGGGAAGTTAAACCCTGTTCTATGTAGGATTCAGATTTTTTTAAAATCTAAAAATATCATCGGGGCTTCCTTGAGGCGGAGCGCCAGCATAGTGCTTCAGGAGTTCGGCCTTGGCACGCACTTGCAGTGCACCAGCACTAGTGCTTCAAGAATTTGGCCTTGGCATGATGCACCTGCAGTGCTCCTGATCATGCATGTCTAGAGGTTAGGGGATGAGGCGACGCGCCAGCAATGCACCCCAACCCAGGTTTCCTCTTGTGAACTCCTTTGTATGCTCTTTTTGAGTTGTGTCCAAGCTTCTCTCCTCTGGTCTCGCTCCCCAATGCTTGCTTCCTCTTCGAAGTTTCTATACTAACTAATCACATGTCCTCGTGAATAATCTTTGCCATATCAATCAAAACATAACACCAAGAGCAGAGAATACTCTTAAAACAATAGGTAAACATGAGCAAAATAGTAAATAAGCATATAAATACGCCTAAGATTAGGATTAATTATTTTAAATGCTAGCGAAATGACCCTTACTTATATTATATGATATTATTTGATTAGACACAAAATTTAAAAAAATTCATTTAATTTGTGTATCGAGTGATAGTAAAAAGTCAAGTTAAACTTAAATTTTGATGTCAATCAAAATTTTAACATTTTTGGAAGTTGCTTAGAAATGCTATAATGATGGAATATTGTCAAATATTTTGGTGTAGAATCACTGTTCCAAAAGGGCAATTTGCCAACTGTAAAAAACTGTGTTCAAATTTTTGATTAAGCTATTTTGTCGGTCATCTTTAAATTAAATTGTCGAACAGTGTTGTTAAACCAACCACTTCATAAAATGGTACCAAAACAAATTTTCAGAACATTATTTTTAAATAACGTAGCACTTAATTTCTCGAAAGATCCCTAAATAAAGGCGGTGTTAGTGTAAACTCTCATTTTTCCTCTTAAACATTTTTTCTTTGGTCGGTAAGGCACTGAAACATGCAAGTTGAATGTTAATTAACCAATTTTGTCCAGATTTCTTGCCAAATGACGTAGCTAGCTAGTTGATCCGACATGGGCATAGACTAATTAATTTAATTACCATTACAGCTATGAAGCTCAATTTGAGTTCATACTTTATAGTGGGCAACAAATTGACCTAACTATTTTATTTAGCTCAATTAGTTTTACAAAGAGTTCGACTCCAGTGGCTCAAAACTCCGTTCGTATTGATCAATTGGCTAATTCAAACACCAATCAAATGAACTTGTGTAGGCTCAGTTAACGAACGGGTCGTTTGGTTACTAACTAGAGATGTACATATTAATGAAGGAATAAGTTATGCAAAATTTCATAATTCATGTGTTACTTATATAATTTTCTTTATTTTGTATAAAATAGTACATAAACGGACTCATAATGTATATATATTTTGTTTATATCAAATTGTAACTGATAACCAAATATCGAACTTGATCATTCTCGACATAAGTTTTCAATAATTTTTTCTTAATCAATCAACTGATTGATAATATTATTTAACTTTTCATAAAGATATAGAGCATACACAAATTGAAACGATTAAGAGTCTAATATGGCTTGTTATCGTTTTTTATATAGGAGCCAATAAAACCAAATCGAAAACTGCACTAAATCGTAAATTCAGTCAATTCAAAAAAAAAAAATCTAACTAGTGATTTGGTTTGATTTGGCTCAGTATTAAAAAAAGTCTGACCATACTTGGATTGGTTTGGTTTTAATTTTAAAAAATCAACCCGAAATCAAACCAATAACATTATATATATATATATATATATATATATATATATTAATTTGAAGCTATGTTTGTATGAATACTTTATCAAAAATTTCAAAAAAAAAAAAAATCATTTTGAGATTTGAAAAATTCAAATTTTATTTGTTTGGTTTGCTTTATAGATTTAGAAATTCATCACAAATGATTTGATTTAGAATTTGAGAAACCCAAACAGACACTAACTTTGTTGGGTTTGCTAGACCTGTTACGATAAACGCTTTGATCAACCTTAACTTCTATTAGGACCCAACTTAATTTTTTCAACCTCGATTTAGCTCAGGCTTGCTCTGCTCACTAAGCTTGATACTCAAGTCTGTGCAACCAGAAAAAGCATACTTCCTCAATCTCAAAATATTTGTCACCGTTTGTTTTTTAATTAAATAATATGAAACACTTTGAGACATATACGGAGTATTTTTTTTTTTTTTATCATATTGTACAAAAAAAGTATAATTTATTATACTTTTCATAAAGCTTTTTTTATCATCTATGATTTTAAATTATCGTAATTTATTTTAATTTTGAAAATTAGTTAAATTAACTCTCTAAAAATGAAACATGACAACTATTTTAAAATGATTGAGAAACTTAGATTTTCATTAAACTTGTACAATAAGAAGAAAGAGAGAGAATGAACAAATAATTACGTGTGATGGTTTTTTTCTTAAACACATGTGGAGGTTGCTTTGTACCATAATCATTAAAGGAAATAATTACTTAATTAAAACACGAATGTTTATTCTGTTAGCATCCCGATATCACAACAAAGCACCGTGCTTGAAATTAATTATTTTTTTCTGAAGAAAATCTTTAAGGAAATGATTCCCTTTTGAAATAATTTTAATTTTTGTTTGTTCGGAAGGAGAAAGGATGGAGAGGAGGCTTTGTACGGATTTGACCCGACATTCTTCTTCCTAGACATGTTCATCACAAAATGGATTACATAATGAGGATCCCATAGGGTATACCAATTATGAATTTGGCCCAGTTCAGTAATTTTGGTCAAAATTTATATTTTTTATTGTAATAAATGTTACTTTAGGGATCAAAAAAAGATATATTTTTTTATTTCAAAATAAGTGTGGTTTTAGGAAAAGTATTTTATCTTATAATGAGTGTTCTCTTGAAAATTAATGACATAAAAAATAAATATTTTTTTTATTTTACCCTTATACTTCATCTTCTTAAAAATATTTAATTTTTATTTTTAGAGACAATTATTAAATATAGACAGCTTAGTAACTACATAATATATTTATTAACGAACATGATAATTTATTTTGGAAGAGAGATTTTGTTTTTGGGCATGGATTGTCTCTCATTGCATGTTAGATTGATGTGCAGCTGTCATGAATAAGGGGGCTCGAGCTCCCTCCTTGAAGGTTACCATAGCTAAGGAAGCTTAATTAGGAGAGTCTTGCAGCAGTTTAGGATGGTAAACAATCTACTCAATTGAAATATAATGCAACTCAAACCACTGAAATCATTACATTACTGCCTGCCAAGGAAGGAATTATATCGAAAATAAATTCGAACAACACCTCTGGACTTTAGATCTAAGATTTGGAAATGAATGAAGCTAAATGTAGTAGCAAGCCCTATTTACAAAATTGATGCTCAACAATCATAGGAGAAAATTGTTGAGCAGTCAAGATTCTTTGACAAATTGAAGTGGAGGAGATGATGGATGTACCAAAGAAGAGATTGATTTGGGATAAATTTGACATAGGCAAAGTGGTGAATGTTGAATTCAAACTAGAGTATGTAGCTCCTTCAACCCAAGGTAAATTTGTTTATGCAGAAACTGAATTACATGATATCACTTCTGAAATAATTATTGAAAAAATTCAGTAGTACGCTACATTTTAATTACGCATCCAGTTAAATAATTTTTACAAAGACTTTAGGCTAATAATAATGTAAAAATGATCAGTAATACGAAAGAATTGAAAATTGTACTGATCAAATTAGACACATCAGAAAGAAATATAATATTATTCAGATAGATTTATCACTTTAAATAATAAGCCATTCTTAGTAAAAGCTTAAAACCTTGATAAGGATTTTTGTTATGCATAATCCTTATTTAAGTTAAACTTTTAGGTTTGGACAACTTTGAATATTGGAGTCCTTAGGAATTAAGCAAGCTGGGTAGTCTGATTGAAAAACCTTTAATGAAGGACGAAAATATTGAAAAAAAGTTGGACTAAACTTTCTTAAATTTATGATGGAGATAAAATATGGATAATACACTTTCCAAAATAGGATTGAATAAAGACAATTGAAAACGTTGCGAATAAGCAGATAGTTCAACTACCAGCTGAGAAAAATATTTAAGTTGATGAGCAAAGAATAAAAGGACATATTCAAAAAATAGGCATGACACAAAATATAAAGAATAGAGATATGAAGCAAGTTGATAGTCCCACATTAGTGCAAATTCCACAATCAGGGAGAATTTTGAAAATGACTCTTCTCAAATAGTAGAGAAAATAGTTTGATGATGTTAGTAAAAAGGCGTTGCTAGTTGCTTACACGAAGAAATGTTTGGCAATAGTAGGAAAGTAACAAATGAGGAGAGTAACCTTTCAAATTCGAAATAGGGTGTAATGACACTTGCCTTTAACTCATCGAGGCAAGGCAAGTCAACCTAGATAAGAAATAACAAAATAATATGAAAGATAAAGCGAAAAGTACATTTTAAATATGAAAGGATTAGCATAAGGAACAAGAATCATAGTCTAAAACTATTTCAAGACTGGTATCACATGTACAAGCCACTACTTTAACTGAAATGAAGGCAAATCAGTTCAAGTCTAAATGTCAAAATCCTCAAATAGAACATAAGGTAAGGAGCCTCGAGATTCCATCGAAGTACAAGCATGCTATATATCAAGAATCTAGAAGCTAGATTCCAAAAGTGAGAGTAATAGATCAAAAGGTACCAAGCTTAACACCCACACAATTTTAGAGGAAAGGGTGAGTACCAACCTGCATGGTACCCAGTAAAAGAAATCTAAACATGGGTAGAGAATAAAGAATACAAGTACTCCTTTCATCCCCAACCACATACCTCTAAAACTATAACCCTGCACGCAGAAAAAACCAGCACACACAATATATATATATATATATATATATATATATATATATATATATATATAGAACCACAGTTTCAATACATAGCATCTCAACTAATATATCACAATAATTCACAAGGACAGAGGTAACCATCATACCACACTTGGAACAAATACTCACATTTAAAGCATAAATGAAATAAAATGGGATGTCATAAAATACAAGTAATACAATACCATGTCAAATAATCATGATGTATGTGTATCCTATGATACATATCCGCTGATTTAATCAGATCGAAACCCATTGGGGCCTTACACGGACTATATATCCACAAAAATTAGTTTTCTTCGGCATTTATCTTTTATCTTTAGCCGAAGCCATTTTTCTTCGACTTTTAGTTACTCTTTGCCGAAAATATTTTCATTCACCATTTTATCATTTTTAGCTGAAACCATTTTTCTTTGTCTTTTCATAAATAGCGAAACTAAATCAATATATCATCTCAACAGAATAATCACTTTCAAATAAGTATAAGAGTATGTAATGAGTCCAGACAATTCATGACTTTCAATAATCAAATAATCAATCACATTGTTCTTCCAATACCAGAATCATCATCGATTGTATACCAAAGTAGTTGCATCACATCGATTTTCAAGTTTTCAATAATCATTTTTCATTATAATTCAAAATTACTCATCAATTAACCCATATCTCACAAGCGTTCTTTCGAAATTTCAACATAATAAAAGATTATACAACACTTTTCCAACGTTCCATCCAAAATGCTTCAATAGTTGTTTCTACATTAACATGAAATAATACTCAACAATTGAGTCAATATAATCAATTCACAATTTTCAATAATGAAAATCACGAATTCAATCAATGTTCTTAATTCAAGGATCTATATCGTCAACATGTACATACTAATTTAAGAGTCAAGTTGCACACATTATCACCTAGCCATTCACATTACCCCGATATGTTTATTGGGTCATTTCATGATTAGTTCAACTACTTTTAGATTTTCAATTATTCCTCCAACACACACAAAGAAGGAAGATACAAGATTCAATTAAACTCAACAAGATTTAAGAAAATCCACTTACCTTGATAAAGTTAAGAAATCAATCCAACAAGAATATTTTTCCTTTCTGATTTGAACTCAAAACACCACAATCTAGCCAAAAATAGATTCATAATCACATATTAAAACTCATGATACAAAGATCAAATAATTTAGGGGAAAAGGGTAAAACAGTCCAAAAAATTAATACCAAAAATCAAGGCTAAAATCTAAAATTTTTAGATGAAAATATTTTTCACATAATTAGGAATCTATTGGTAAAAATCATTTAAAAAATAGAGCTTAAAAAAGCTCATAATCACCATTTTTGTGAAAGATTTGAGTTCGTGAAGAACCCCAATTGTTTTCAATTAAAAACACTAATTTTTTATGTTAAAATCAAGAAATAATCAATGGGTAGTGAAGAGGGGAATTGAAAATATCTTTTTCAAGGAATTTTTCTCAAAAAACCAAGTGAAATCGCCCCTTCTTAAGCTTTCCAAAATCCAAAAATGGAGAAAATGGCTATAACCCATCATTTTTAGGAAGTTACTGTTTCAGGCCTCATTTGTTCTCCACCATCGCCGAGCTTAGGCTGGCGAACGGGGAGTCAATGCCAAGACCATCCGCGAATGTAGCCAAGGCTCACGTGAACGCTAAGGTCAATTCGCTTGACTCTCCATGATTGTAGCCCTAAGCCCGTGAATACGGTGCACTAACCAATAGACCTTCGCGAATGTGGAAGGAAGTCCCGCGAATGAAAAGGAGACCTGCTGCATTAGATATCAGGAAACACTAAGTAGCACAAAATCACGAAATAGACCTCGGAGTTCATTTGGAATTCCATGCACACAAACCATATATGCAACCTTACTAAATTTGATATTTCGGACTCAATGGAATTGTCAAAAATTGAGTCTGAGGTCTCCTTACCCAGAATCCAATAAGTCCCAATCAAACTAACTTAGACATTAGAAATACTAACATGCTACCCAAATATCTAAAAATTATGACGAGACTTATTCTAACACTAAAATCACCTGTCGGAACTAGTGGAACCATTAGAAATCTAATCCGAGCACCGAACATAAAATATTGATCAAAGTCAAACTTTAATTTAATTTCCAACTTTGGACCAAAAATCCACATAATAACTCCAAATCTTATTTCGACAATTCTCCTAGATTAACTTTTACATTTCAGAATTGATGGAGTCAATAGAATTCTGTTCTGAAACTTGAATCTCTAGTTGACTCAAAAATTTAAAATTAGACAACTTAACCCGTCAAACTCAATTCTCTAGCAAAACCTCAACTTTTTACAAAAATTTACAAAAATTAGCTTTTGTAGAACCAATCAAATATGACTCGGGGCAGCTGTCGGGAGGAGTAAAATGGTAATTTTATAAAAGATGCCAAAACTGATCGTCAAGGTTATTACATTATCTACCACTAAAAACTATATTCATCCGCAAATATAAGCAAAGGACACACCTGAAGTCTCAAAAAGATGAGGATAACGACTCTGCATATCAAACTTGGTATGCTAAGTAGCCTCTCCTATAGGCCAATGCCACTATTGAGCCTTTACCGAAGTTATCTCTTTGGTTCTAAAGATCCTGACATGTCTGTCTAAAATGGCCATAGGCTCCTTCTCATTGTTTAAATCTGGGTCTAATCCACCAAATCGAGGAAAACCATATGAGACTCATCCCATATGAAATGTCATAGCATCGAGACATGAAACACTGAATGTACAGAAGATAGAATAGATAGTAAAACAAGTCTATAAGCCACCTCTCTCACTCTCTCTAAGATCTCAAAAGGGTCAATATACCTAGGGTCGAGCTTACATTTCTTCCCAAACCTTATGACAACCTTCAAGGGTGAGATCCTCAACCATACCCAGTCACCCTCCATGAACTTTAAGGGTTGAACCCACCTATCAGTATAACTCTTCTTATGACTCTATGTCGTCATCAACTGACTCAGAATCAACCAAACCTGCTCTATGACATCTCTAAGAAAATCGATTTTGAGGTCATCCACCGTAATAAAATCAAACCAACCTAGGGGTGATCTACATCTCCATCCATACAAGTTCTCAAAAGGAGCCATCTAAATGCTGAAATGATAATTGTTGTTATAAGAAAAAATCGGATAAAGGCAAATGGTGGTTTTACCTAGCACCAAAGTAAATAACACATGCCCGAAGCATATCCTCTAACTCCTGAATAGTCCTCTCAAATTGTCGGTTGTCCGAGGGTGAAATGCCTTACTCAAATTTAATCAAGTGCCTAGCCCATGTTGCAAGGACTTCTAAAAGTGAAAGGTGAACAAGGACTCCCAATCAGTCACATAGAGAAAGGTACCCCATGAATTCTAACAATTTGGCTGATATAAAGATTACCCAACTTCACTACCTTGTACTTAACCTTGACCAAAGTAAAATGAGCTAACTTAGTCAAATGATCCAAAATCATCCAAGTGGAGCCATAACCTCCCACGGTAGTGGGTAGTCCCACTATAAAGTCCATATTTATCCACTCCCACTTCCATGTAGGGATCAACCATCCTCTAAAACTCACTCTCGGGTCTTTGATGCTCACACTTAACTTGCTATCATATCAAACACTTGGACATAAGATCAAGGATGTCCTTCTTCATACCACACGATCAATGGTGATGACTCAACTCATGGTACATCTTTGTTATCCCTGGGTGGATGGAATATCTAGTATAATAGGTCACTTCAAGTATCAATCTAATCAAGTCACCCACTTTTTCCATACAAATCTAGCCCCCCAATCCTCAAAACACCAACGGTATTAAGTACAGATTCCTTGGACTCACTCCTAGTCACCTTGTCTAGAAAAAGACGTACTTTCTCATCTTCAAACCATCGCTCACAGATATGATCCATCAAAGAAGAGTAAGTGTAATGACTTTGCGAGCCATTTTTGAGTTTATTTATGAAAATTACAGTTTTTTCTTTTCGTAAGTTGCTTTGGACCTATTTTGAACTATCTGTATTTTTGGAACTGAGATCTTGTGTGTTAAAAGGGGAAAATATGAGTTTTAGCATTTTTAAAAGCTTAAGTTGTTGAAAAAGTGAGTTTTTATATTATTTTGAGTTTTGATTGTTAGATCAGAATCCATCAATTTCATTAGCTTCGAAATATCAAATTTGGTCTAGAAGAAGTTATAGACTGAATTTGGAGTTAAAACAAAAAATTTTGACCCAAAGTTGCATTTTCAGTTGTTTCTAAAACCAAAGTTTGACTTTACTCAACATTCAGAGTTTGAAAGCTCGGGTCGAAATTCTGATAGTTCCAGTAGTTTTTTATAGTGAAACTAACACTAGAAATAATCTTGTTGTAATTTTTGGAGTTTCCGAGGGCAATTTTGATATATTGAGTCCTAAACTAGTTTTATTGAGTTTTATCACTAACTGTGTCAAGGAGACCTCAGAATCAATATTTGAGAATTTTGTTGAGTCCAAATTGTCGTTTCTGGTATGAATGTATATTTAGTTTGTGTGATTAGGATTTCGAATGGACCCCGAGGATCTGTTTCGAGTAACTGCAATACCTGTGTTTCGCTGAATTTGGTGTAGGCAAATTAGCTCTCCGCATCCGTGGAGGTTTGTGCTTCCCTTTTCTCCATGTTCACGAATAGGCCCTCCATGCTCGTGATGGTCTAGTTAATGGACCCTTCATATTCGCAAAGTTCTATTGAGTTTTCCCTCTATATTCGTGGGTCTTTCCCCGCGTTCGTGGAGTATTGAAATGACTTATTAGTTTCAAAAACCCAAAAACACCATTTTCAACCATTTCCAATATTTTCAAGCTTTCTTGAGGCAATTTTGATGAGACTTTTTGTAGAAAATATTTTGATAAGTGTTTCTAACATTAAATTGGTTAATTTTCAGTACTTTCCTCTTTATTTCATCTTTGATTTCATGATTTTGGATGTTAAAACTGGGATTTTCATGTCATTGAATCGGAAACTTTAATTGATGATTTCTTTTTCAATCTAAGCTCAATATTAGTGGAATTTTCACCCAAAAACTCCTTTTCTCATGTAGAATCATAATTTATAGTCAATATTTAGATTTGAGAACTTTGGAATTTAGTTCTAATTTTGACCATTTCGCCCCTAAGTCTAATTTGTGCCATATGGGCATCAAAATTCTTCGCTTGATGTGTATAATCTATTATTTATAGTGATTGGTTGATTTGGAGCTAATTTTAATGTTGAGTTGTTTAGGATTTTGGGCTGACTCACCTTGGTAGGTTAGGTGAGTGTTGTCACACCCGGATTTTGAGTCATGACAACTTAGTATCAGAGCCCCATGTTCATTGGTCTCACATGTGTGAAAGCTCAATCTAGTAGAGTCTTGATGATTGGTGCGGAGACATCTATTACTTATCCTTGAGAGGCTATAAAGACATTAAAATATCCTCTTTTTACTTTATTCTAATCAATTCATGTGTGGTTTTATTTAAGTGTTGAGTGGTCGTGTGCCCTTTCGATAGATTGCGAGGACTAAATCTATTGTTGCTACAGGATGAGGGGAGGCAACCCCTGATGTTGCTATTGAGATCCCAGCTAGGGGTAAGGGTCGTGCCAGAGGACGAGCTAAAGGCCTGGGCTGAGGAGCCGCACCAACAAGAGACTATGCACAGGCTATCTCCCCTGAGCCAACCATGGACCCTAGGCATGAGCAGCTTCCTCATGAGTTTACTGCAGCACCGCTACTTCAGGATATGTTATTGAGAGTGCTGGTGTACTTAAGACTTTGGAACATGCAGGTATCCCAGCTGATACATCTAATACTTCAAAGAATTAAGTGAGAGTACAACCCTAGGACCAGCAGCAGACCCCTAAGGCACCGATTCAGGTGGAGCAACCTCTAACAACACCGATCATGAAGATTCCACCAGCAGCTGCCTTTACTGATGATGAGCAGTGTAGGTACGAGAGGTTTACCTCAATTTCAGGGTGGGAAGATCGAGAATGCCCATGAATTTTCGACCACTTGCAAAGAGTTACTTGATGTCATGGGGTCGGGTGAGACTCATGGCGTGCGGTATGTTACCCTCCATTTTCATGGGCCAGCCAGGGAGTGATGGAGGACTTCTTTAGGATCCCTCCCAGTTGGGTCTCCTCAGATGACTTGGGAGACATTTTCTAGTGCTTTTTATGATTGGTTTGTTCTTTGGAGTGTCGTGAGGAAAGCCTTCTGAGGTTTAAGAGTTTGAAGTAGGGTAGCATGACTATTACAGAGTATGAGGTTCACTTTTTTCAGTTGGACCGTTATGCTACAACCATTATTCCTACACAAGCGGAGAGAATTTGCTGGTTTGTGAGAAGGTTGAATTATTCTATCTGACAGTCAATATTTTGGGTATCTTAGGATAGAGCTTCATTTCAGTTAGTTGCTAGTGCCGCCAAGGAGGCGGAGTTGATGCAGAGAGAGGAGTTTGGGGACTCCAAAAGGGTTCGTATATCGGGACAATACTTAGGTGCCTCATCTGGAGACAGGGGCATGACCAGAGGAGGAGGTCCATTTCAGCATCGCGGGGTCCATGCAGCCTTGCCAGCTTTAAGGGAAGGATGAGGTCTTCGTGATTCTTATAGCTCAGGTCAGAGTTCTTCTAGTTCCCAGCAGAGTCCCATGGGTTGGGGTGGCTTTAGCATCCTTTCTACTCTATCACAGTAGCTAGCCACACCAAGATTATGTTATGGCTGCGGATCTTCTGATCATATAAGTGCCCTATGCATACTCATTTTCGGCCCCACCATTCTTATTACGCAACACCGGCCAGATATCTGGCACCATAACTAGAGGTTCAGCCCCGCAAACTAGGAGTCATGGTAGAGGTCAGACTGATAGAGGTGAACGTACTAGTGGTAAAGGAGAAAGTGATATTACCACGCATTCTAGTGGTCAAGGCGCAGCTTCTATGAGTATAGGTCAAGGTGGCCATTGTTATGCTTTTCCAGGTAGATCCGAGGCTGAGGCCTCTAATATTGTTATTACTGGTATTGTTCCAATTTGCCATCGCTTTACATTTGTGTTATTTGACCCTAGCTCCACTTACGTTTATATGTCTACATATTTCTCCATGGGTTTTGACTAGCTATGCAATACTATGCCTGTGCCTGTTTATGTTTTGACCCCAATAGATGAGCCCTTTGTAGTGGATTGGATGTAAGTATACTGTCTTGTGACCTTATCAGGCTACGAGACTTGGTTTGATTTGATTATTCTCGATATGAGTGATTTTGATGTTATTAGGGATGGATTGATTTTCTCCTCATCGGGCTATTCTTGATTGTTATGCCAAGACTGTGACTTTGGCTATTCTGGGTAGATCGGGTATTGTGTAGCAGGGTTTGAGGTGATCCTGTCCTAACAAAGTCATATCTTATATTCAGGCACGAAAGTTAGTGGAGCGGGATTGTCTTGCATATTTAGCTTTTATCCGTGATACTAGTATTGAGCCACCATCGATGAAGACCATTTCTATTATTTGGGAGTTTGTTGATGTGTTCCTTTCAGATCTTCCTGGAGTCCCTCCTGACAGGGACATTGACTTTGCTATTGATCTTAAGCTTGACATAAAGCCTATTTTTAATCCTCTTTATCGTATGGCTTCAACTGAGTTGAAGGAGCTAAAAGAGCAGCTCTAAGATCTCTTGAGTAAAGGGTTCATACGCCCTAGTGTGTCTCCATGGGGTACCCCTATTTTGTTTGTGAAGAAGATGAATGGCTCTATGAGGATGTGTATTGACTATAGACAGTTGAATAAAGTGACTATCAAGAACAAATATCCTCTCCCTAGGATTGATGATCTATTCGACTAGCTTCACGGTGCAGTTGTATTATCCAAGATTAATTTGAGATTCAAATATCATCATTGAGGATCAGGTCTTCTGACATTCCCAAGAGAGCTTTCTGGATGGGATATGGGGACTATAAGTTCTTGTGATGTCCTTTGTGTTGACCAATGCCCCAGCCGCATTTATGGAGTTGATGAATGGTGTATTTTGACCATATTTGGATTCCTTTATTATTACTTTCATCGATGATATATTGGTCTACTCTAAGACCAAAGGGGATCATGAGCAGTACTTGAGAATTGTACTTCAGGGACTTAGAGAGGAGAGGTTATATGCCACATTCTCTAAGTGTGAGTTTTGGCTGAGTTCAGTAGCATTCCTAGGCTATATTGTGTCTAGAGAGGGTATTCGGATTGATCCAACGAAAATTGAGGTGGTTCAGGGATGGACTAGACCTATTTCAGCCATTGAGATTCGTAGTTTTATGGGCCTAGCTGGTTATTACAGGTGATTTATTTAGGGCTTTTCTTCAATAGCATCCCTATTGACCAAGATCACTCAAAAGAGTGCTCCATTCTTATGTTCGAATGAGTGTGAGAAGAGCTTTCAAAAGCAAAAATATTTTTTGACTGCAACTCCTATTTTGACATTCCCAGAGGTCAGTGTTGATTTCACAGTCTATTATGATGCATCTAAAGTTGGTTTAGGTAGAGTATTGATGCAAAAGGAAGAGGTGATAGCTTATGCTTCTAGACAGTTGAAGGCTCATGAGAAGAACTACCCCACCTATGACTTCGAGTTGGAGTCAGTAGTGTTTGTATTGAAGTTGTGGAGACACTATCTTTATAGTGTTCCTTGTGACATCTTCACCGATCATCGTAGTCTACGTTACATATTCATCCAGAAGGACTTGAACTTGAGAAAGAGGAGGTGGATTAAGCTTTTAAATGATTACGTAGTGACTATTTTATATCACCCAGGTAAAGCCAATATGGTGGTTGATGCTTTGAGTAGAAAGGCTTCTAGTATGGGGAGTTCTGTGGCTATTTGAGTTGAGGAGAGACCCTTGGCTAGGGATGTTTAAAGGCTAACTAATGGATTGGTGAGATTACATATTTCAGATGAGGGTAGAGTGCTTGTTCTATTGAGGCTCGCAGATCTTTGGTGGATCAGATTTATATGAGGCGGTTTGAAGATGAGAAGCTATATCAGATTCGCCATAAGGTTATTATAGGGGAGGCTAAGAAAGCCAAGCTTGATATTGAGGGTATTTTGAGGATTACGAGTCATGTCTGTGAGCCCAAGGTGGGTGATTTGATCAGATTGATAATTGAAGAGGCTCACTGTACTAGATATTTTATCCATCTGGGGCAACAAATATGTATCATGATCTGAGTCAGTATTATTAGTGGTGAGACATGAAGAGAGACATATCAGAGTTTGTAGCCAAGTGCTTGACATGCCAGTAGGTCAAGGTAATCACTTGAGTCCAGGTGGAGAGCTTAAAAGGATGCCTATTTTGAGTGGAAGTGGGAGTGCATTGCTGTGGAATTCATTTTGACTTACCTCCTACATGTTGGGGGTTTTGACTCTATTTGGGTTGTGGTGGATCAGTTGACCAAGTCGTCCCAGTTGTTTCTAGTCAAAGTGAAGTATATAACTGAGAGATTAGCCTAGCTCTACATTAGTCAGGTTGTGAGGCTTCATAAAGTCCCGATTTCCATCATGTCATACCATAGTTCATTATTTACTTCACACTTTTGGAGGGACTACATCATGGGTTGGGTACCCATTTGGATTTGAATGCAACATATCACCCCCAGACTAATGGCCAGTTCTAGAGATCCATTCAGGTTCTAGAGGATATGCTTCGAGCCTCTGTTATTGATTTTGATGCTACGTGGGACTAGCACTTGGCCTTAGCAGAGTTTGCATATAATAATAGTTATCATTCCAGCATTCAGATGGCTTCTTTTGAGGCCTTATATGGCCGGAGATATAGATATCCCATCAGATGGTTTGACATGGTAGCGGTGGAGAGCATGGGTGTTGATATGTTGAGAGATGACCTAGAGTGAGTACAGTTGATTCAGAGTAGATTGGTGATCTCCCAGAGTCACCAAAAGAGCTATGCGGATAGGTGGACTCGACCGTCAATGTTCATGGTTAGTGACATACTTTGGTTGACGGTCTCACCCTTGAAGGGTGTCATGAGATTTGAGGAGAAGGGCAAGCTCAGTCCGAGGTTTATTGGTCCTTTTAAGATTATAGATAGAGTGGGAGAGGTGGCTTATAGACTTTCTTTTCCACCCAACCTATCTTCTACCCATCCTGTGTTTCATGTTTTAATTTTGCGGTGTTATATTCTGGACGAGTCTTATGTGATTTCCATGGATTCAATTGACTTGAGGCTAGACTTAACTTATAAGGACCAGCCGGTGGCTATTTTGAATAGGCAGGTGAGGAAGTTATAGACTAATGAGATCACATCAGTAAAGGTCCAGTGGAGCCACAAGCCCAAAAGTGAGGCTACATAGGATTTAGAGCCAAATTTGCATGCCCGATACTCTCAGTTATTTGAGCTATCAGGTATGTCCCTTATCTCATGTTTGAGGATAAACATTGTTTTTAGTATTAGATGATGTAATGACCTCAAAGGTCATCTTTTGCATGAACAAATTACCATTTCGTCCTTCTCAAAAGTTGCCTTTAGTCATTTTTGGTTGAGTCTAAAAGTCAGATTTTGAAAACATTGTAAAAAGTTGGAGTTTCACTAAAGAATGAGTTTTTAAAGACTTAAATTAGAAACTTCGAGTTTTGGGGTCATTTTGAGTTTTGAGTGTCGAAGATTGATTTTGTCACCTCCATCAGCTTCAGAATGCAGAATCTGGTCTAGGAGAACTTGCAAAACTGAATTAGGATTTAGAACGGAGATTTTAGGTCCAAAGTAGCATTTTTAGTTCATTTTGGATCATAAGTTTGACTTTCATCAACATTCGAAGCTCGGAGGCTCAGATCAAAATTTTGTTTAGTTCCAGTGGTTTTGGGTGGTGAAATTAATGCTATAAATGGATTTTTTAAAATTTTTAGAGCATCCGAGAATATTTTGAGTTTTCGAGTCCATAGCTAGTTTACGATCTTTCTCGCGTTCCGGGACAAGGAGGTTCTAAATTCAAATTCTGACAGTTCCATGGAGTCCGAAATGTTTTCTTCGATAGGACCCCATATTTGATTTATGTTCATAGGGTTCTGAATGAATCTTGAGGGTCCTGTTTTGAATTGCATAAGTCATGTTTGCTGGTTTTTAGCAGTTTCTGGTGCAGGAAAAGTTTACTGGAGGCGTTCGCTCCTCTAGCTCCACTTCACAGAGGCCAATTTATTTAGACCTCTACATTTGCGGGAGAGGGACCACGTTTGTGGAGTTGTGGGAGCTAAGCTCCATAAGCCTCCCTGCTCGCGGAGTGCTGCTTATTACAAGTCTCTATGTTTGCAGAGTGCAGTGGCTTGATTAGTCTCCGAATTTGTGGATACCTATCCACGTTCACAGGGTGTTACTTATCCCTGAACCAATTAATTCTTTAATGACAGATTTAAACCTTTTTTTCACCATTTTTAATATTCCAAGCTTCATTGTAGGGAGGAACTTCAAGGTTTTTCAAGACAAAGCGATTGGGTAACTATTTTCTAATCTATTTCATTTATTTCCATTAATTAATTTGTGTTTTTAACTTATAATTTAGGGATTTTAATGGTGAAATTTGAGAATTTTTTGGATATTGATCCCTAATGATAATTTGAAAATTTCTACCTCATTTTAACTCTGTTTTTAAAATGGTTTTCACCGTTGAACTCCTTATTACTTGGGAAAGATTTTCATGTATTAATTTTCAGATTCTGGCTACTTTTTCTGGCATGAGATTTTGAACATTTTATTCGTTTACTCTGAATTTATTGACTTATAGTGTCATTAGATTCGCTATGTGATTATGATGCTATATTTGAATAGATTTTGGTGATTCAGAGTATGTAGAAAGGGGAAAACTTTGAATTTGTCTTGATTCGAGACTTTACCTAAGGAAAGTGGAAGTCTAACCATTTGTCCATTATGATTGAACCTTGTATGCTTCTATATTTATGGAATTAAGTATTTTGTTGACACAAATTAGGGATAGATTTGTACCATTGTAGGCTTTGATTGTTGAGTTTCAGTTTGAGCATTTGTGGATGTAATGAATTCTTACACTTGTGCTTTTATTGTGAGAATTGTATACCAGTTTTTGTTGATCTTAAGATTTTGATGAGGTTGGTAGTATATTGTGAATACTTGTGCACTTGAGAATTGCTCAATTTCTATTGTTGAAATATATGATACATATAGACATCTTGCATATTATATTTCCATGAACATGACTATTGTGCCTTTATTACGTGTTTGCTTGATGATCAATTGATGATGAATAATTGAAGGAAAATGGTTCCGAGCAGAGAAAAAGAAAGAAATAAAGAAAAGAAATGAAAAGTCGAAGGAAAATGGTTCCAGCTAGATATGAATGTAAATGCCGAAGGAAAATCATTTTGGCGGATACATGGTCCATGTATGGCTCCCATGGGATCCGACCTGAGGTTATCAATGGATGTGTATTGTAGGATAGACATACATCATGATTATTTGATATTGCATCAATTGTTACATCCCATGACATTCACTCCATCTTATACCATTCTAGTTTTGATATCATCATATGTATGGCTTATGCGACTGGATGTCTATTGTACCTTATGACTTGTGTATCAGTTGGATATTCGAAGATATGATTTTATATGATGAGCCTATATTATATCCTCATGATTCGTTTGTACTATATATATATATATATATATTGTGCGTGGACTTTTCTAAGTGTAGGTTTGTAGTTCGGTGGTATGTGGTGGGAGTTAAGGAGTTATTTGCATTCTTCATTGCTTTACTCTAGGTTAGTTTCATTTGATGAGTACCCTGTTATTTGGTGCTCACCCCTTGCTACATTTTTGTAGGTTGTGAGCCCGGTCCTCTTTGCTAGATTTTTCGATATACAGGATCGAGCTTTGGATCTATCGAGAGGTAGTTGCTTGTCCTTCTAATAGCCTTTTGGAGATTTGTACCTTTATGTTTTATTCTATTCGAAGGTAGGATATTGAGACACGAATTTTATTTGAGTATTCAGTATTTAGAAGCTTGTACATGTAACACCAGTTTTGGGAAGGTTGTAGTTTAGACTTCCTATGCTTATCTATCCTTTTTAGACTGTTTATCTTCCGCTTTTATCATCATGTTGAGTTTTTAGGGTTTTGGGCTAACTCACCTTGGGGGGTTAGGTGAGTGTCATCATACCCAAATTTTGAATCATGACAATTATCAACCTCAAACAGGATGGAACGAGTGTGAGGGAGCTCACCATCAAATTTACTAAATTCTCTAAGTATGCTCCTACACTAGTGGCTAAGCCCCCTGCAAGAATGCACAAATTTATCTTGGGGATTTCTTATTTGGTTGTAAAAGAATGTTGCACGGCGATGCTTATTTGGGAAATGGACATTTCTAGGCTCATGACAATGTTGAACATATTGAAGGGGAGAAGCTCAAGGAGAGAAGAATAAGGGATTCCAAGAGAGCCTGATTTGATGGTGGATTCTCTAACTCTAGGAATGGTGGTGGTAATGGTCGCTTCCAACAGGGCCAAGGTTCAAATCCAATGGTCTCTAATGATAGAATTTCACAGCTCAAAGCACAAGGTGAAGGTATGCCTGTATCTGAGGTGTGGTAAGTGCGGGAGGAATCACCCGGTTTAATGCTTGAGGGAATCAAGTGATTGCTTTGGGTGTGGCAAGATGGGCCACAAGCTTGTTGATTGTCCTAATGCTCCACTCCGTTTTTGGCTATTAAGTTTGGTATGAATCTTAAAATCATAAGGGAGTGATTCTCAGTTTATACTCTTGTGGGTGAGTGTATTATAGCCCATATTGTCTATCGGGGTTATCCTGTTTTAATTTTGCATAAAGTCCTTCCTTGTGATCTTGTTGAACTTGAGATGTTTGATTTTGATGTTATTGGGATAAATTGGTTGCATGCTTCCTATGCCTCTATAGATTGTAGGACCCAAATGGTCAATTTTCAGTTTCTAAATTAGCTTATTCTTGAGTCGGTGGGTGGTGACTCTCCTTTTGAAGGTCAGTTTATATCATATCTCAAGCCTAAACAATGATTTCTAAGGGGTGTATCTATCATATAGTGAGGGTTAGAGATGTTAAGTCTGAGTCCCTTCTCCTGAGTCTGTTCCAGTGGTTAATGAGTTTTTGGATGTCTTTCCCAAAGACTTGCTCGGTATTCCTCCCCAAAGGGAAGTAGACTTTGGCATAGATCTTCTTCCTGATACTCAACATATTTCCATACCTCCTCATTTTATGGCACTGGCTTAATTGAAGGAGTTGAAAGATCAGTTAAAGGATTTGTTAGAGAAGGATTTTATTAGGCCAAGTATATCACCATAGGGTGCTCCTATCTTGTTTGTGAGAAAGAAGGATGGGTTACTTCAAATGTGTATTGATTATCGTCAATTTAACAAGGTGACAATGAAGAATAAATATCCATTGTGATGGATTGATGATTTGTTTGATCAGTTACAGGGTGTTATTTACTTTTCTAAGATTGAACTCCATTTCGGTTATCATTAGTTGAGGTAAAGGAATGTGATATTCCCAAAATATACTTCTGGACTTGATATGGGCACTTAGAGTTCGTGTCGATGTCCTTTGGGCTAACTAATTCTCCGGCAGTATTTGTGGATATCATGAATTGGGTGTTCAAGACATTCTTTGATACTTTTATGGTTGTCTTCATTGATGATATTCTGATCTATTCTCGGAGTGAACAAGAACATATGGATCATTTGAGGCTAGTTCTTCAAACTTTAAGGGACAAGCAGTTATTTTCCAAGTTTTGTAAATGTGAGCTTTAGATGGATGAGGTAGCCTTTCTTTTCCATGTGGCATCCGGTAATGGTATTAAGGTTGATCCAAAGAAGACCGAGGCGGTGGAAAATTGGCCTAGACTATTGACTCCTTTAGATATTTGGAGTTTTCTTGGGTTAGTTGGGTACTACTAGAGATTGTTTTAGGGTTTTTCATCTATTGGTTCACCATTGACCAAGTTTACTCAAAAAAGGCCAAGTTCATATGGATAGATGAGTGTGTGAAAAGCTTTCAGACTTTGAAGGATCGACTTACATCGGCCCCTATTTTGATACTATTTGATGACTTAGATGAGTTTGTGGTATATTGTGATGTTTCTTGAATAGGTTTGGGTTGTGTGCTTATGCAACATGGCAAGGTGATAGCTTATGCATCTAGACAGTTGAAGGTACATGAACAAAATTATCTGACTCATGATCTTGAATTAGCTCATGGTGTTTGCTTTAAAAATTTGGCGACATTATCTTTATGCGGTTCATATTGATGGATTCACCGATGATAAGAGTTTGCAATATGTGTTCACTCAAAGAGATCTTAACATGAGGCAAAGAAGATGGTTGGAACTTCTCAAGGACTATGACATAAGAGTGTAATATCATCTCGGTAGGACAATTATTGTAACTGATGCCCTTAGTAGGCTATCTATGGGAAGTCCGGTTCATGTTGATGAGACAAAGAAAAGTTGGTGAGGGATGTGCATCAGTTGGCTAGATTAGGTGTTAGATTGGATGATTCGGATGATGGTGGGATTCATGTTCAGAATGGGGTTGAATCTTCTATGGTTGTCCATTTCAAGGCAAAACAAGACTTGGATCCATCATTTGTTGAGTTGAAAAGGTTGGTTGTCAAAAATAATATAGAGGTTTTCTCCAAGTGGGAGATGGTGTACTTCGGCACCAAGATCGGTTGTATGTTCCTATTGTTGATGGCCTAAGGGAGGTGATCTTGAGAGTGGTCATAAGTCTCCCTATTTTATATATTCGAGATCCACCAAATATATCAAGATTTTAAAAAGGTGTATTGGTGGAATGACATGAAGAAGGATATGGCCCAGTTTGTGTCCGAATGTCCTAATTGCCAATAGGTGAAGGTAGAACACCAAAGGCCCGGTGGTTTATCCCAAGACATTGATATTCCTACTTGGAAGTGAAAAAATATTAACATGGATTTTGTGGCAGGTTTCCCCATACCCGGAAGCAATTTGATTATATTTGGGTTATAATAAATAAGATGACCAAATCGGCTCATTTCTTACCGGTGAAGACTACTTTCAATGCCAATGACTATGCCAAGTTATATGTTCGGGAGTTGGTTAGACTTCATGGTGTGCCTATTTCCATTATATCATATTGTGGTATCTAATTCATTTCTCACTTTTGGAGGTAATTTCAGAAAGAACTTGGTACAAGGGTAAAGTTGAGTACAACTTTCTATTCTCAAATGGCTGGACAAACCGAGAGAACAATTCAAACTTTGGAAGACATGTTGAGGGCTTTGTATTAGAGTTCAAGGGTAAGTGGGATGATCATTTACCAGTTATTGAGTTCACCTACAAAAACTTATCATGCTAGTATCGGGATGACACTATTTGAGGCTTTGTATGGGAGGAGATATAGATCCCCGATAGGATGGTTTGAAATAGGTGAGGTTGCTTTGATTGGTCCGTATTTGGTGATAAAGGATATGGAGAAGGTGAATTTGATTGGGGAAAGGTTGAAACGGGCTCAAAGCCGTCAAAAGTCTTATTTGAATATTAGAAAAAAGGATCTTGAGTTTTTTGTTAGCGATAAGATGTATGTGAAGGTTTCACCCATGAAGGGTGTGATACGTTTTGGTAAAAAAGGAAAGTTCAATCCCAAATATGTAGTCCCTTATGAGATTGCCGAACGAATTGGCAATGTAGCTTATAGATTAGATTTGCGTTCGTATATGAATTCTATTCACCCGGTCTTTCATGTGTATATGTTGAGGAAGTTGGTTGGTGATCCTAGTACGATTGTGCCCTTGGAAGGTGTTGATGTTAAGGAGCACTTAACCTATGAAGAGGTGTTTGAGATTTTGATAGGAAAGTGAAGAGTCTTCGTAACAAGGAACTTCCATCGGTTAAAGTCCTTTGGAGGAACCGACATGTTAAGAGTGCTACATGGGAAGTGAAATCAGACATGATGAGGCAATATCCTTATCTATTCCAATCTACTCAAGCATAAGGTACTAGGTTCTTCATAATCAAATGGTCCACATTCCTTCATTTCTCTATTTTCATGTCATGACATGCATGCATGAGAACTAAACTGATGTAAAAGATGTTTTTGGCATAGATTTGATGATTTCATGGTTTTAAATGGTAATTTCATGATGTACATTCATGTTGGGATGTTACGTATTTAATTCAATCTTTTTAAGCCATGCGCAAGCTCATTCAAGGACAAATGTTCTCAAGGGAGGAGATGATGTAAGGACCTAGGCTTTGGAAGGCCTTAAAAAGGCAAGAAAAATAGTTTCCAAGAGTTTTTGGACAAGGAACCCTTTCATGGAAGGTTTCACGGTCTGTGAAATTTTTCACTAGCCATGAAACCATCCGTGAAAGTGGCCTTAGATATCTTTTTGGTTTCCTAGAGATTGTGTTGCCCAAGTGTGCCACTATGAACACCACCACAATTCGTAAACCTCACCATGGACCGTGGTATGGTCCGTGAAGGGACTATAGGACTTGGAAAACCCTATTGCGTAACTTGGGTCAGTTTCAGGATAGTTTCACAACTGTGAAGAAACCTTCTCTGGAAGTGGAGTTAAATTTGTTTCAACCTCGTTTCATTCAAGGTCAACTTCAAATTATTATATCTCCTTGTACAAGGAAAAATAAGATGGCCCATGACCTACCAAATTAAAGCTCCTTGATTTAGCTTTCCAACACATCCAGTTTCACCCAACTCAAAGTTTGGGGCAAGAATTTATGCCCAGTTTTGTAAATCCTAGCAGCGCAGGGTGCCTTTCACAGACCGTGAAACGGTTCAAGGCCAGTGAAGCCATTCGTGGTACTTTGCAGTGCAACTTTTATGTCCCATTTCAATAAGGTCTTTTTGGTAATTTTTCTCACTCCCAAAACTTTTTAGGACCTTCATTTCCTCCTTTACACTCCTAAAGAACTCCTACACTAATTTTAATATCTCATTCAAGCTTTACACTTACTTTATTTCATCAACTTCTAAGAATTTCTCTCCAAGTTACTCCTTCAAGGAATTCAAGCCAGGCTTCTTGTGGGCTTCCAAGATCAAGCTTATTTCACCTCAAACTTCTTCATTTCATCAAGGTATGTGTGGTTTCATTTATGATTACATTCCAATCTTGAAGCCCCAAATTATATTTCTTCAATTTCATGATTTCTAAGTATGGTTTACAAGTGGGCATGTGATTTAGCTTCAATTTGATGAAATCATGGTATGGGTCGTTATCAATTATTGATTCTAACATAAATTAAGTCTTGTTATATTGATTTACGTGGATTTTATGAGATTTGAATTTGCATGTCTCTTTTAACTATGAATTTATGCATGGGTAATTTCAAATATGATTCAATTGTTTATTTCTTTATGGATTATGAATTTTTTCATCTCACTATCTTATTTTAAGTACGAATTTCAAGTACCCATGTTATTCTCTCATTCCTTATGAGATGAGCATGCACGACAAGACTTTTTATGAGATTTATAATGTGGGTAATTATCCAATTATGACTATGAATATGATTTCAAGACAAATATGATTATGACATGAATGTGATCATATAATATCTATGATATGGCTTTAAGCCATTATGAGTTTGTATACATCATCATGCACAGTATGATTGAGCTATTCCTATTTATGTAATTATGAATTGAAGCATGATTTGGCTTTCAAGCCCAAGTATGCATGGTTATGAAGTATGATTTGGCTTTTTAGCCCAAGTATTCTTTTCTATATAATCCCTTCTATACATATGTGCTCTTGTCATCTAACATTGAAATGTAGGTTTACCATCATCATATGCATTGCATGCCCTTATATTTAATACATTCAGACGAACTAATGCATACTTTTGCCTACATGATCTCACTATATAGGGACCAGAGTCTTACCTCATCCACCTCTTCATGGCTAAGTTTGTTGTAGAAGTTTGCTTGTGGTGAGTCCTTTATTACAAGGACAAGACCCACTTTCGATCTACTTATATTATGTTATGGTTATCTTATGTTATTTACTTTGAGAGTGAGCTCAGGGTATGTCTTAGCCCTCATCCTTCTATGGATTAGAGGCATTATTGGATTTCATGAAACCCTATGTTTCAGCCTTAATATGTTTGACGGTTATGAAGGCTATCCATATGTCCTATCTTATGTTGATGTTGTTGTAATGTGTTGATGAGATGGTGAAATTCCTAATCCCCACTCCCACAACTTGAGTCCTATGATCCCCCCTCCCCCTTTAGAATTGTTTGTTGTTGAATATGTGATGGCAAGTTCCATGTTCCCTATCCCCATAGCTTAAGTCTCGAGATCCCATCCTTTAGACGTACTTGTTGAAATTGTGTGACATTGAGTCTTGTGCCTCCTTATCCCATAGCGTGAGTCCTAAAACCTTATCCCCTAGTATCACCTTATAATGTTTAAATTGCGATTTCGAACCGATGATATATGTGTGGTACTATGAGGCTTTTTTGGGTTACCCTTGGATTCCTATTCCCTTGTCACTCCTAGGCCCAAGGTTTGGGTCGTGATAATCTTTTGTAGATAGATTATCGTTTGTGGATATATAACATGTATTATGAAAATAGTGGTGGGTTGAGACCAACATTTATTGACGATGTTGGAAGTTTCATTGATCATGCAGTGACACTTGATATTATTTTTAGACAAATGAATTGGTTAAGTGTCCATGCAATATGTGTAAGTTCCTGAAATTCTTTAGTCCAGATACAGTTATCGTGCATTTGTATCGTAATGGATTTAAGCCTAGATATTTTGGATGGGTAAATTATGGAGAAATAAATGGACTGAATGATGTATTTTATAATTCAATGCTCGTGGATGAATATAATATGCTTGTACCACATGGTAAAATTTGATTTGAACATGATAGGGATCAACATTGTCACGCCCTAAGCCCCATTAAGGCGGACTGGCACCCGCTGCCGACAAGGCTCAGGAGAACCAACATTTAACTATGCATCTGCTATGAACATTTAAGAGGTTTTCATACTCAATATGCTGTCAAAAGAAAGTAAACTTTACTAACAAACCAAAAGTAAATGCATAAGACTAGGCCGTTGGAGCCACGATGTCTATAATACACTATTTGACCATACTTTAATTTACATTGTCTACAAAGCCTCTAGGTAAGGAACAATATCCATATGGGTCGGGACAGGCCCCGCCTCATGACCAACTATACAATACAAAATACAAATTCTAAACACACAAGCCCCGAAGCAACCTGGAGCTTAGTAATAGCAGCTGAAAGTCCTGTACTCTTACTGGGGAGATCTAGTAACTCCTGTACCTACAGCATGAAATGCAGGTCCCCCGTAAGGAACGTTAGTACGAGATAATGTACTGAATATGTAAGGCAGGAAATACTGTATATGCAATATGAACTCAAATGAAATCACACACTGGTGTGTAAGGATGACAAGACAACCTTTAGTCATACTGTGGAATCATGTACTTTATGTCTTTTTATTACTGTATCTTTCTTTACTGTATAATCTGTGCACAATATATCATGTAAATGACCAGCTGATCAGTGGTAAATCTGTAATGGGATCGACCCTGACTAGGTGATTCCTTCACCCCTCGGGTTACCACCCGTAAATAAGATCGACCCTGGCTAGGTGATTCTTCCACCCCTCGGTTTACCACCCATTTGTAAGCAACTGTAAGTTATCTTTTATTTACTTTGAGATGGTTCTTTTGGTGGTCATAACCTTTAGAACTGTGGGAATATAGACATATGACATATGAACAACCATACAAGATAATACCACAATGAAAAGAGAGATACACAACTAATGAATCGTATCGGAGATTAGACAACTCATGGACTTTGTTTGGTAAAAAGGAATTCATGTATATTTGGTATCCAAGTACATATGCAGGTTTGACAATGGCTATGTACGGGAACATATGAATATGTAAAGAGTAGAGACACAATTATTAGTGATGTCGAAATTCGTATGTGCCTTTATGTGCTAAGGGAGAACTTAGATTTCATGCCAAGTAATAGGAAATCAAGTTGCCTTACATACCTCGCTGTACTATGCCATTATTACCTCGGAGTAGTATCCTTTTCCTCCAAACACCTATCTACAATATATTAGGTGATAAAACTAGTGTTAGAAGCTAGTAAGCACATCTTAGTAATCCAATTTCACCCAAAAATAATATCCGAGCAGCAAGCTCGGAATTAGCACCCAAAGAGTATTCTTTCAACATTTCCACTCCTAATCGTATTTTCTAATACACATTCCCATATACATGTCATATCCAGCTATTTTTAGTCCCATAACAGCATTACAACAACTCATACAGTACAACATACAACAATTCTATACAACACGCAAGTAGACAACGCAACATTGTGTCCTTCCGCTACATTTCAACGTCAACCATTCCAAATCCGTTTCAACCTCAACCAAACTGTCCTCAACATAATTACACACAATTACAGTCCTAAAACAGTTCAAAAACAGTCCCTAAGGAGATGGAAAACATGAGACAACAATTCCAAAAACAGTCCACGAATTCTTACTAATGAGCGGAATTAAGACATCATTTAAGAACTTATTTTTGCGGAAGATAAAAGTGGTCCAGCAGCCTTCTTGCATCATTACAGACCCAAGACTTGTTAAAAACATACATATTACTTCATAACTCAGAAAACCAACAAGATAAAAGCCTCTTATTTAACAAGAAAAGTGAACCACAATGTTTGGAACACATGTTGTCCCAAAATTCCTGCACAATACAACCAACATACTCTTCATGTTTTTCATGAAAAAATTACACCAAACAATAGGTATTTTTACTTACCTTAGCCCTCAAGGTTTAGGTTCTCTTCAAGAACCCTAGAGGTGTGTCTTGGCTGCTTTAGAAAATGAGGAGAGAGCAAGAAGAAACTTAGAGAGAAATCTGAAATTTTGGCTTGAGAAAATGACTAGAAGTTGCTGCTTGTTGCTCCCTTTTATAGGCCACTTTTGGACGACTTTCTTATGGGTTTTCAACCTTATTTTATTAAGGTTATGGGGCAGCAGCTTGGCCTTTTCATTTGGGCCTTATTGGGATTCAAATGGGATGGGCTTTGTTGCAAACATTTCTCCCTTAAGCCCACTTAGTTTGGGCCCTAGTTTTGAATTGGATTGTAATTGTAATTTGGCCCTTTTCTTATCCATCTTGGGCTACAAATGTTGTCCTTTTATGATGCTAAACCATGGGCCCAAATGACATCCTTAACTCGGGGTTTATTCTTTATCGGACTTGAACAAATTCGGTGTTGGGTCTTGTCTCCGTTTACCGAGCTTATTTAAGCTAAGCACGTAGGTGACTCACCTACTAGCTTCCTAAGTCCCACAAGCACCTCAATTAGTTTACTTCATTTAAGGTCACACTCTCCTTAACTTGACTTAAATATTATTTACACTCGGTCATCTTAAGCATTAGACGTACATATAGCCCTTTAATCTAATATTCACGCACTTTTAAAAATATGTGCGGATTTGACCTTGTCATATCATGTTTCATCTGCGTTGGGCTAGTACATGTAAGATGTGGGGT
Source organism: Solanum rostratum (assembly GCA_029948455.1). Lineage (NCBI taxonomy): Eukaryota > Viridiplantae > Streptophyta > Magnoliopsida > Solanales > Solanaceae > Solanum > Solanum rostratum. The sequence goes on from CM057049.1 coordinate 26,837,638, forward strand.
GTTACAAACATAATAGAGTTCATGAAATGATTAATGATTCTTTTGAAGTTCAAAGTGGGATGGGACCTGAACAATATTTTAATGGGTCTCCTAATGAAGAAGCAAGACGCTTCTATCAACAATAAGAAAAAGCTAGCCGCCTATTATGTGAAGGGAGTCCACATTCTGCTTTGTCAATTTTCATTAGATTAATGAATATCAAATCGGATTGAAATATTCCTCATGCGGCTACGGACTCAGTAGTTGATCTTTTGGGTGAATTGGTTAATCCTAAGTTTAACATACCCAAGAAATTCTATCAGGCAAAGAAATTGATTTCTAAATTAGGATTGTCATTGGATAGAATTCATTGTCGTCTAATTAGCTACATGTTATACTACAAGACTGATAGTGACTTGGAAAACTGTAAGTTTTGTGGTCGTGCTTGTTATAAGAGGTCTCCTGCTGGAAAGATGGTTCCAATTAAGGCAATGCATTATTTACCTCTTATTCTTAAACTGAAAAGGTTGTATGTATCGATGACGTCTGCCGCACATATCAGATGGCATCGTGAGTATAGAAGCTTGTCTGTTGTGTTGTCTCATCCATATAATGGAGAAGTCTGGAAGCATTTTTATAATGTATATTTCAACTTTGCTACAGGGCCAAGAAATGTCAGATTGTAGTTGTGTGTAGATGGTTTTACACCATTCTCTAATTTTACTAGCACCTTATTCTTGTTGGATGTACTTCTTACTCCATATAATCTTCCTCCTAAAATGTGCACGAAGGGTCCATTCATATTTTTAAGCTATGCTATTCCGAGTTCTCGTAATCCAAAAGTTTGATTGATATCTATCTACAACCATTGATAGATGAGCTTAAGCAATTCTGGTTTGAGGTGTAGTGACTTATGACACATCAACTAAGCAAAACGTTGTTATACGTTCTTGTTTAATGTGGACTATTAATAATATTTTTGCATATGGTATGTTGTTTGGTTGGATGATAACAAGAAACCTCGCTTGTCCTCATTGCATGGAACATAGTAAAGCTTTCACCCTAAAGCATGGCAGGAAAAATTCATGGTTTGATTATCATCATCAATTCTGGCCAATGGACCACAAGTTTAGAAAGATAAAACATGTGTTCAGAAAAAAGAGGCTGATGATGATCCCTCACTTCCATCATTGACATGGCATCAAATTAGGGAGAGAGTTTCTTAACTGCCTAAAGTTATAGCGACGCCATGTCTGTCATGTCTCAGAAAATCACAGAAATTAAAAGTGCATTGGTAGCGTTTGAGGCAAGGAGGGCTGAGAAGCAAAAGAAATATGAGTGAACAAGTTTAACAAATCAGAGAACAAGTGTTCAACCTCGTCCATTGGCCATCTCCAACCCATTATTCAAGACAATACACTACAGGTGACTCTGACGATTGTGAAGAATTTATTGATAATAGTGAATAGGTTCCCTTAGTTTGCACTTGAAATAGACGTCTGAGTTAAAAACATTTGAAACTACTTATTAGTTTTGAAAGAACTTTGAATTCGTATGTTAGTTTCCTATGTTAGAACTTTGTGTATTAATTAGTATTTCATATGTTTTGATGTGTAATTATGGTTTTTATTTTTTATTTGTGTACTTTGTTAGTTGTAAATTGTGTTGGGTTGGATTGTATTCATTTGAATTGAATGAAATGTTATTTGTAGGTGGACAACAGGAATTGCAAGTTTCTGCTGTAAAAAAAAGTTGCAAAAAAGCGACGAACAGTATCATTTAGTCTGTCACTTTTTTGCATTTTTTTGAAATTTCAGAAAAGTGATGGACAGGAACATCTAGTCCATCTTTTTTTTAAAGAAATTAAATTATATAAAATTATGATGCTGGCCATCGCAAATTTACTTAATTAATAAATAAAAATAAAAATAGCGACGCCATACGTTGCTTTTTTGGGATGTTTTGCATCAATTTTTAAAAGCATCGAGCAAAAGGCGACGAAATGGACTACGTCACTTTTTCGGCAAATTTACCCAAAAAGCGATGGAGTCTGTCACTTTTGGTCATCCTTTTTTAATAGTTTTTTAATAGTGCCTATGGTCACGAGACTTCAGTTGTCTCAACATGGGAGTTCACCATTTTTTGATCCATCATTGTATCGCAGCTTGATAGGAGCTCTTCAATATATAACCATCGCACATCCAGATGTGTCATATACTGGAAACAAATTATGCCAATTCATGCATAATCCTGTGAAGTCTCATTTCACTGGCATAAAACTCTTGTTGCTCTATTTAAAGGCTACCATAGACGTCGGCTTGTAGTTGTGTTCCGCTAGCTCCTTACACTTTCAAGCCTTCTCAGATGCGGACAGGGCTGGATGGTTGCCCAGAAGATCAGTGGTCTACCAATGGTTATTGTAAATTTTCTTGGTCCAACATAATGTCATAGAGCTCAAAGAAATAGCAAGTGGTTGCACAATCCAACACCGATGCTGAATATCGAGCCTTAGTTGTAGTTACTATTGAAGTTACGTGGTTGCAACATTATCTTAAAGAGTTTCATGTCTTTCTCAAGCTCCTACACTATGGTGTGATAATCTGTCTGTTGCATACCTCATTGCCAATCCTATTTTTCATTCGTGGACCAAACATATTGAATTGGTTTTTAATTTTGTTCATGAGAAAGTAGCATCTAAAGACTTGGAAATTTGTTACATCAATTCCTTGGATCAGTTAGCAAACATTTTCACCAGGAGCCTTCCTTCTCGTTAGTTTCATCTCCTGCTTTCCAAGTTTGTAGTTGTACAACCACAACTCCACTTGTCGGGACATGTTAGGACATTATAATAGAGTTGTAGTGGTTGTATTATATTAAAATTCATACTCATAGTTTATCTCCTAGAGAATTTTTATTCAACTACACTGTTGTGTAGTATCTATATACATATTGAAGAATAGCTCCTTCATAAAATACAATCGAGATTTTATCATATTCAAAAGATCTCTTCATGCCCAAGCTGTGCAAGTACCCACTGAGGAACGCTGCTAAAAAATAGGCGAAAAGCGACGGACTGTGTCACTTTTTTTATTAAAATCAATGGAAGAGCGATGCAGTCTATTCCGTTGGCTTTTTGCTTAACGCTTTTATGAAAGAGATTGACTGTATCTCTTTTAAAGTGATGCACATAGGGTCCCTTTCCATCGCTCTTTAAAAAACTATTAAAAATTTTAAGAAAAGCGACGGACATAGGGATTATGTCCGTCACTTTTCAGAAAATTTTATTTTAAAAAAATTCACAAAAGCGACGAACATAGGGTCCCTATCCGTCGCTTTTCTGGAAATTTTATTTTAAGAAAATTCAGAAAAGCAACAGACATAGGGCACTGTCCGTCGCTTTTCTGAAAATTACCTTTTTTTTAAATTGTAAAAAAACGCCGGACTTAAACAACAATTTCAACATACAAAATACCTAACACCAACAAAAATTAAACACTCAAAACTAATAAAATCCAAAAATTACAACATTTTAAACCAACGCAAAATTCATCAAAATAGTTTAAATTATCCAAAACATAACTAAAAGGTCCAAAATAGAACTAAAAGGAACGTAAGGACTATTCTCAACAAATTCATCACTCTCATTAGATTCATCGAGAGTAGAAGGACGTGGTGAAGGCCGATGGGCAAGGTTGAGGACTTGTTCTTTAATTTGTGTAATTTTCTTTTGTTGCTCAACCCTCCTTGCCTCATAAGCTGCGAATGCACTTTAACATTATTCTATTTTCTGAAAAATGGCAGCCAGATGAACCCAATCAAGGGCCTCGGCCTGACTCGATGATCCAATGCCTTCTAAACCTGATTGGAGTCATCGTATGTCATTCCTAGAGTTCAACCCATAGCTACGGCCTTTGTGCTTCCTCTAACTACCTTCTCAGTCCAATTTGATTGGATAGTTTAAGCGTAAGTTGGACATCATCTCCAAGCTCACGAACATATCGTTCGTAGTCTTGCTGCAAGTTATAAAAATAATTCAGAGTTAGAATAAATATGATATGTATATATATATATATATATATATATATATATATATATATATATATATATATATATAAATAAAGAGAGAGGGAGAGAGAGAAGTTTATGTTAAGAAGCTTACGTAGGCTTGTTCAGCCCTCTCTTTGACCTACAGGTCCGGCTTTGACTCATCATCCTTCTTGCTAACATGAGTCTTCTTAAAAACCTCATGCTGAAATGGAACACATCTCATTTATTGCTCCTATAAATAATTAATAATATAATCAATGAAATAATATTTAATCAAATAATGCATTTAAGATTATGAATTTAAACTCTAAATTTAAAAATCTTACCATCTCCCTCGAAATAGTCCCAACACTCTTTGCACCTCCGGTGTGTAACAAGCCATCCTTCACACTCCCTCTAGACTTTTTGGCTTGGTCATACAAAGCTTTGAATTCGTCGGTGTCCCAATACCGACGCAACTCTTCATATATGTGGTTGCAACCAACCCGAAGGTTTTTTTGCATCTTGCACCTTCTTGAGCCAGCTACATAGTCTGGAACTCGCTTTTCTCTCAAATGTGGCGCAATGACCAAATTGTACTTTTCTTCTCAAGTACACATAGTCTGGAAAAATAAGAAGAAAAGTGTTAGAGAATTAGTTAGATAAAGTATACTATAAATAATAAACTTAACTTAAAATAAATATGTAAACCTATATACCTTAAACTCATTAAACATCACCTAACAAATTATTTTTGGAATCTCTCCCTAAGAGTGATAGGGCTCACTAAATAGCCTCCTAACACTCTCCTGTAGGGCCTTGGCAGCATCCTTCAATGGATGCCACCTGCAAGACATATAATAAACATATTAGTTCATGAATATTTTATTAATGTAGCAAAAAATAAATAATATAGAAGAATAAACTTACGAAGCCCCATCAAGCACTATCAAAACTCTCCCAATCCTGTCTCGCTGGCCAGGAGAAAACTGAAAACATCTGGTGCAGCTTCAGGAGTAGCAGCAGAAGCAGCTGAAGCTGATGTCAAAGGATGCACATAATGTTGAATCAATGGAGGAGTGACAGCCTTAGCAATAGAATCTCTAAGTCTGAGAGATGATAGGTGAGGAGACTAAGATGAGGGAGACAACACTGGGAGATGGAATATCCAAAGATAATAATCTATGAGGTCGTGGAACAATCACTGTAGGTAGCTGGATGGTCTGGTCATATGAAGTATGATGTGCTATCAAAATACAACACTTTTGATACTTAAAACTTAGATTTTTTGTGTTCTCAATGTGAGGTTAGTTGGTTTAATGTGTTTTTGTGTTATATTTGCAAGATTCCAGGGTTGGCCTTGATTTTAGGAAGAAACACAGAAGTTGCCGATTTTTTATGCAGTACGAGACCCTTTATGGGCCGTAAAGTGGTTTTGTGGACAATGCTAATAAGGGGCTAATTTTCTGAAGTTGATTCTATGAACATGCAGACGAGTCGTGAAATGTTTTATGAGTCGTAGAACAAGGTTCATACCCTAAGGATCAGAGATTGGGACTTTCTGAAGATTCATCAAACAAAACCCCACCTACGCGTCATAAACCACTTTACAGGTCGTAGAGGGTATGTGATAGACTTGAAGTCCGGAATTCTAGCAGCTTTGTACAAGACCTCAATTATGGGTCGTAGAATACAATACTAGGTTTTTTCAGGAGCTTTTCAGAGAGCAGACAGTAAACTCAGTAATTAGAGAGAGATAATAGTGAGATTACATTAGAGAGTATTGAGAATACTTGTACTTTGATTTCATCTTTAATCTTGTGATTCTCTTCGAAGTTGGATTTGCTTGTTCTTAATTCAATTGTGTAAGTTCTCTATTTTGTTGTTCCAATTCATTAGTCTTGCATCTACACAAAGTATGAGTAGCTAAATCCACAACTAGGGTTGTGGGAACCATGAAGAACTAACAAGGTAGAACTGGATAATTCATAATTCTTGAAAGGTGTGCATGCATGTATTAATTAACTCTCTTCGTTTTGCATATTTTCCAGTGGTTGCCAACATTAGAATCCACCTAGTGTTACTGACTGGACCAAGGTAGTAATGAATAGGAAAATATATTAATTAACAAGATTTGATTGATGTGTTCTCGTCTAATCAACCGAACTGGACCAAGGGGAGGTTGTACTGGGACTATGAGGTAAAGGTTAGTAATACACACTATGGAAATGGGCTAAGTCACATAGTGAAACTCATCTCTCACCTTTGACCAAAGGGCTTGGTGAACTTAACTTACCATTCTTCATGCTACACACTAGAAGAGAATTAGGTTATCTAGTGATACTAAGTTAGGGAATTATAGACCCTAGTTTCTCTCCATATTGATTTCACTCTTGTGTTAGTTTTATTTCTCCATTGATAATTGCAACCCCCCTCCCCCATCTTTGGGGAAGTAAGTCGGTTAACTACTCAAATTGAAGTCATTGAATTCTCTTGAGTCTACGTATTCCCTTCGGTTAGACCCTAACCTTGGTTAGGTTCTATTTCTTGACAATGACTACTTTATCCTCAAAAAGGAGGTGTAACTTGTGCGACATCAATATTTTGGCGCCGTTGCCGGAGAATACGGCTAGACTTAGTTAATTCAAAGTGATTTGGGTGATAATCCTTATTCCCCACATTTTACATTTTTTGTTGTTTTTATTTCCTTTTGCAGGGTGTAAGTGTAGTGTACGCCCAATACATGAAGTCGAGGCAGACCCTTGACTCCGTTTGACCCAGAGATCCACAAAACATTGAGAAGAATGGCCCAAGATGACACTAATAATGCAGCCAATGCAGCTTTGAACAGGAATGAGAACGATAGTGTTGATCATGAGAACCCATTTCCTCTTGAGGACATTGCTCCATAGTACATTAATGCCAATGATTATCAGTGAAACCAATATAGGCTAAATCCTATGGCTAGGGAGGTAACTGGAGCTATTGTGTTGCCACCTCTACCAGCAGACACAAAGTTTGTAGTCTCGAGTGGATTGCTTTAGATGCTACAAAACTGTGGGGTATGGGAGGATCCTCATAGCCATCTACACAATGTTGTATTTGTCTACAAGAGTGTGATGGGAACATAGAATCTGTCTTTGGATATTGTGGGACTTCGTGTCTTCCTATTGTCTCTTACTAACAATGCAGCATTATGGCTATTTGAGCTCTTACAGAGTTCGATCACTTGTTGGGCAGACTTGGAGAAGGCCTTTTTGGAGAGGTACTTAGCTAGATCAAAGAAGCTCAAGTTGAAGGACCAGATCAATAACTTTGAGCAACTTCTTGGTGATTCGATCAACACTACATGGGAGCGGTTTACCAAATGCTCGAGGAGTGTCTCGGACTACAAGATAGTTGATGATGTCTTGGTAGAGATCTTCTATCGTGCCCTTGATGAGAACAGTCAGGCTTGTGCTGACACTATCATGGAGGACATGCTCTTAGATCAGCCATTCGCAAGGATAGCAGAACGGTTAGGGAGAGTGGTCAAGACTAATTGTGCATAGGGGCAGAGAGACAGAGCATCTACCAAAAGATTGTGCGTTGTCAGTGTTGGTCCGGAATAAGCAAAGTTCAACAAAGAATTATGAAAGAGCTTGCCCGAATCTGCACAGGTTTAGAGATGATGATGAAGCAGAACTAGGAGCGAGTCAATGCAGTGGTTCATCAACCTCCACGCGCACCCATGTATAATGAGCCTTATTATAAGGAGGACACATGTTTTATTGCTGATCAGACGAGGGATTTCCAGATGAATTCCCAAGGATCCAACCAAGACTATTGGAGCCAAGATCAAGGAAACCAAGGTCGGAACTTCAACAAAGATGGAGCTTTCAGGGACAACCGCAGAGGATACTATGATCGAAATAAGGTCTAGAGAGAGATGCAAATTAAGGTCGCAGAGATGGCTTCATAAATGGTCCCGTTGTGCCACCATATAACCGCGACATAGGTGCAAGTAGTTTGAGGAGGAGATGTTTGATCACCCTTTGAAGAAAGCTAAGAAACAGGATAAGACTCTCAAGAGTATGAAATATGAGATTTCAAGCATTAATCAAAACATTGAGTCTCATTCTGTGGCTATCAAACAGCTGGAACAATAATTTAGTCAAGTGTCAACTCAGTTAAATTAGCGTCAGAGTGGTACACTACCGAGCAGCACTATTCAGAAACCTGAGAATGAAGGGCAATATATGGCGGTTACTATTATGGTGGTAAGAGCACCATTGATCCTCCCACACCAGTTGATGAGGATGGTGTTCGTGAGGAGATAGAAAGCGAGAAGATCCTAGTTCTTTCACCATACCCTACACCACTGGAGATGTAGAGTTTACAAGGGCACTATGTTATCGAGGTGCCAGCATTAATCTGATGCCCCTTGCGCCTATAAAAAGATAGGATTGAGAGCCCCTACTCCGATGAGCATGTGGTTATTGATGGTTGATTGCACGGTGAAAACACCAGTGGGATATTATATGATGTGTTGGTCGAAGTTGAAAAGTTCATATTCCCCTGAGACTTTGTGATCCTAGATTGTAAAGTCGACTTCGACGTCCCAATCATCATAGGAAGACCGTTTCTAGCCACTGGGCGAACATTAGTGGATATAGAAGTCAGTCAACTTAGGTTTAGATTGAATAACGATGGAGTTGTCTTTAATATCTTCCATATCATGAAGCGACCAAATAATTTAAAGAATGAAGTCTGGGCAATTTGTGAAGTCTGAGTAATTGATTTGTCAAGTCACGTCGTGACAATAAATAAAGTGCTACTTGGGAGGACACCAAGGTCTTTGATATAATAGAGTAGTTGTAGCTTTATTTTTAGTTTTGGACTCATAGGTAGTTTATTTTCTTGTATTTTGTTGTAATTTCAAACACTGGGTTGGTTGCAAATAGGGTAACAGTGTGTTCTATGAAGAATATGCAGGTACATGGCTAAGTCAGCCATTACGACCCATACGCCATCTCGTAGAGATTTATAGTGAGCAAAAAGTTGTGCACTCCAGTCTACACGCAAGCTTTATGATAATAGATAGAAATACGGGTCGTGAATGGAGCTCGTGGAGCCTAGGTAAAGTGTTCTGAAAATTTTTCAAGTGTTGGGGTTTCTATGACCAACTTTACGAGTCATGCATCATTCTACGACTTATAGACTGGTCCCTGAAACCCAGTCCTAAAATCTAAGGTTTGGATGTTCTACGAGACCATAGTTTACGAGCCGTAAAATACTCTACGGCCCATAATCGAGGTTTCGTAGAGTCCAGGACAATTAAATTTCGATTGATTCGATCAAGGTATAAATAATGGGGTCAAATTACTTTGACCCTATTTCCAACCTAATTTAAAAATCTACCCGGCCAACCCCACCCCTAAGAAATTTGGACCACCGACGGTGACCGTACCCGTGTTATCCGGCAAGATTTTCTGGTGACCTAGGGTTTCAGTGCCTCTTCACCTCCTTCATTTTCTACAAGTTAGTCACAGAACTTGGTAAGTTTTAGGTTGGTTAAAAACCTTTAGTTTGCCTATGTTTGTATGATTGAATTGGAAATTATGTCGGGAATGGTAGTTTAGACACAAAACCTATGTGTGAAATTTGAATTATGGTTGCCCATATTTGAATAGTATTCTAAGTCCGAAATTAGGTATTATTGCCTTGATAGTATGATTTGAATAATATGTTTGGCACCTATTGAATCACCTGCCAGGTGGGATAAATTGATTTTTGTGTGCAATTTGGTGGATGATGACATAGGTGCATAATTGTTTTATGCAACTATTCATACGTGGTCGGAAGGGTTGTGGAAATATGCTTAATCATTTTCGAAGGGGTATACACGTTGAATAACATATTGGGGTCTTGGTTGTGGTCTAAAAATCATGTGGGTGTGGGTGTTTTTGCTTTGATGCTATTAGAATAAGTGGAAAAAGTCGTATAGGGTCTGTGATGATGAACTTGGAATCTCAGGTAACTGAGTTTCTTGTCTATGAGTGGCTTTCACGGCCCGTGGAACATTCCATGAGTCGTAATTGCCCCTCGTACAAGATTCCAGAAACTTAGAGTTTTTGAGTATCCATCAGACGGGACCTTCTATGAGTCGTAGAAAAGTTCACGGCTCGAAGACAAGTCTTGTAGATACCAACCTGGAATAATTCAGACACTGGAACTTTCTACGACTCAGTCTATGACTCGTAAACCATTTTACGAGTCGTACCTGGTTTCATAGACTTTTCCAGTGTCCAAAAATAGTTGTGACCACTGTTTCATGAGTCTCTCTATGGCTCGTAGTATCCATTACGGCTCACAAAGGCGCTTTCGTAGACCCTTCTACAACTTTCATTTTGTTTTTTGATTTATGAGGCTAACCAAGGTGAGTAAATGTTCATATTTCAGGTAATATGGCCCCGAAAGCTAGGCGTGATGAGATCAGGGCCCTAAAGAGGAGGCTCAGAGATAAGTCTTCGGGAGATGAGCAGACTCCAACCCTGAGTGGATCATTAAAGGAGTTGGGCGTCGACCTAGACTTAGAGGCTGCTAGACCTCAGACTAGAGCAGCCACCAAAGCTGGATAGACTCAGGATCCTGTCATCCTCACTCCCCAGTCTGATGAGGGAGGCAACGATAGGAGCAATTCTATCCAGATGACTCTATCCAGAGAGGAGTCCAGCCCTGAGTCAGGTTCTAGAGATGCATCAAAGACGGAGTCCTCCGCTTTGCCTCGTTCATCACCACTTGATGCTCTTACTAGTCGGTGGTGCATCAAGGGCATGCAGACTATTTATGCTGAGGATATATAGCAGACAAAGCGGGGTAAGCCAGCCCGCTCCATTTATGAGGAGCCCTAAGTCATTTCAGACAAACTCGACAGTATTCTCGGGCTCTAAGACACAATGATCACATATAGGCTCCAGTGGCTGACCAGGTCACTTGGATGATACTCCTCGACCATGGTGAGGGAGTTCTATGCTTCATATGCAGCCATATTTCACAGGATTCTTCCCAAGGGAAAGAAGCCCCTCGCTCAGCATAGACTGACTAAGACGAGAGTGAGGGGCCAGCAGGTGGATATATTAGAGACCACCATCCACTGGATGTTATTTGGGCCAGAGTTCCTTATCCCAGATCCATCATAAAGTTTGAATATAGGGTGGGGTAGACAAGGGACCAACTATTGATGAGGGATCTAGAGCGTAGAACCAGCGTGATGAGATGGGTGGTTGGTTATATTGTTGATCAGGGTTTGAAACCTGCATGGGTCACCACACACTGGGAGCCTATTATCAAGGCTTCATCAATTTCCCCGCCAAGTTTTGGTAGGTTGTTGCTAGATAACGCATCCAACCTACTTTTACTGATAACACTTTAACACCGGAGCATGCAGTATTGGTTGCCAGCATCTTGGTTGGTGATGAGATTGATTAGGCCTACCTCATCGCCGAGTAGATTCACGAGGCCACCTTGAAAAGGTCCACCTCTATCCCTTTCCCTTACTTGATATACAAGCTCTATCTAGAGTCGAGCATGGAGAGTTTGCACCAGCTGGACTCAGTGATCGAGGCCCAGCTTGGATCTCAGCCTGATCAAGGTTGAAGAGAACCCGGTGGCACTCCGGCAAGCACAACACCAGCCTGCTGCTATGCTTGAGATATTTTCCCCAGCGCCACTGCCTGAGGTTCCACAAACTACCACCGTCACTGTTGTTGCTACAAAAGATAGGCCCTCACAGCCCGAGGAAGATGAGGATAGGGGGCCCGCTACTTCTATCCTACACCACAGGCCTCGTCATCACAGGTTACTCCGCGGGCATAATTTACGTGTTTGCCATATTTATAAAATCCATGGCGTAGAGGTTATCTCATAAAGAGTCATAGCTAACTCAGCTTGTTCAGCAGATTAGGCCATAGGTCCACCAGGCAATTTCAGACTCGGAAGGTCGCATGCAGGCATTCGCGGTCGCTACTTTTCGGGACCGTCTATCCTCCATGGATGCCCGCATTGGCGCCTTTGAAGTGAGGGCACAAAAGAGCTTGAGCGCAGCCCGACTATCAGACTTGATGACCCATCAGAAAGAGATCCAGCAACTCCGAGACGAGATGACAGCAGCACTAACAGCACCAGTTACCTACCAGAGACTGCACCTTCAGTGTCGTTGGTAGATTCTTTCACTCTTGATGAGCCTATCCAGCCTTTCCACGGTAAGCTCGGATAATTATCCTGATGTCGTACGATTTCATGCAGGGCTAACTGAGCAAGAGGAGCTCGAGCTTGTCTTGAAGGAGTCGAGACAGAAGGAGGCGAGATGACAAGATCAAGAGCTTGATACTTTAAGTGGTGCTGGCCCCTTCGGACAGTGTACTACTGTTGAAAACACCACCACATAAATCGAGGGTGGTCAAAACCACCCACACACCGGTGCTTGGGCGCCCAGGTAAGATTTTTTACCCTTCTTTTGCATTGATAGCATGCATTGGGGACAATGCATGTATTGTTTGATAGAGTGTGGATAGTTAGGGGCCTCAGTGAAGTCTGAGTAGCTTGCGTCCATAATTATCCCAATTTTTATCCTTGCGTTTTCTTCCTTGTGTTCTTTTTCCTCGTGGATGTTTACTTTCTGTTGAACCGACACGTTTAGGATATTTATGTAATATTTATAGCATATAGTATTAATAACTTTGGCATATAGCATGTTTTTGTGTTTTGTTTTTAAAATGATACCTACCAAAATGTGTGATTAGTAGTTTAGCTAGTAACCATGCATGTTTAGGTGTGTTGGCAATATTTGTTCTGATAAGTGAGGAGAAATTCAGATAAAAAGCACGATTTGAGAGTCTTTGGTTAATAATGTAGTCAGTGTCATGTGAGCGTGAGCTTTAAATTGCTAAATTATGTGTTGTGTGCTGATTCAAAACTTGCCCTGTTACTCTAAGTTAGACTGTAGATTAATTGGATTAGGAAAGGATCTTAAGTCATTGTTCTTAAAAGCCCACTTAGCCTAAATGACCAACCAAAATTGCAATATATCCCTTATCCCTAATGTTTGAGCCTAACATGTACCTATTCTTTGCAAACACCTGATTAACCTAGCCTTGTTAGTTGTAAAATCCTGAAATTGGTCTTGGTCTTTTCTTGAACATTGTTCACCTTGACTGAGGCAAAAAGCCTAAGTTTAGGGTGGCTACCAAAAGTGGCCTTGGTTCGGAGGATGGATATTGTGCACCTCAACTCAGGCCAAAAGCCTAAGTTGAGGGTGGGTGGAGTAAGGATGAAACACAAAAATGAGAGGGAGAGTTAGTGATACAGAGAAAAAGGAAAAATCATGTACTGGGTGCAAGAAAAATAAGTGATGCCTTAGTTATGAGTGAAAAAGAAAAATGAATTGCAAAATCAAAGCAAAAAACTGAGAGAATGAAAAGAAAGCACCCAGAAAAGCTTGAAATAGGAGAAAAAAAAGGATGAGATGAAAATAACAGAGTTGGTAGGGAAAACGTTTAGGAAAACGCAGTATCAAGGAGGGTCGTTAGTCACTATGTTTCCAAAGTACCATACCAAAGCCTCCTGAGCCTACGTTACAAGCCTAGAAAGTCCGAAAGTGATCCTAGTCCGAGTAGTTAAAGGTCTTAGTCATGAGTATAGGGGAAAGCCTATGGTATTAGGCATGATTCATGAATATCTTTTGTGAGAGTGAGCGATTTTGCATAGTCCCAATGTTATATATGAAAACATCATTGAGTGACAAAAATGGGACTTTTTTTGTGAAGGCACTTGCATTGCATTGTTAGCATTAGATTTATTTAGTGACGGTAGATTGTTGATAGTACCTCACTTTCCATAGTTGTGTTATCACATGCACTAGGCTATACTGGTTTACTGAATGGCTATTTGATTCTATTTTGAAAAAGTGGCAGGGGTATCTAAGTTTGAGATTGATGTGATATATGACATTGGGTTGAGGTCTATGTGTTATTTTATTACTTATGTAGATTGAATCCGTCTCTTGAGGACAAGAAACAATTTGATGTTGGGGATGTTGATGTGCCGTCAAATACAACACTTTTGATGCTTAAAACTTGGAATTTATTTATTCTAAATGCGATATTAGTTGGTTTTATGTGTTTTTGTATTATATTTGCAGGATTCCAAGGTTGGCCTTGATTTTGGGAAGAAATACAGAAGTTGTTGATTTTGTATGCAGGACGAGACCCAGTGGTTTCGTTGACAATTCCAGTGAGGGGTTGATTTTCTGAAGTTGGTTCTATGAACATGCAGACGAGTCATGAAATATTTTACGAGTCATAAAACATGGTTCGTACCCTGAGGATCAGAGATTGGGACTTTCTAAAGATTTCATCACACGAAACCCCCCCTACGGATGTTAAACCATTTTATGGGTCATAGATGGTGTGTGGTAGACTTGAAGTCCAGAATTCCAGTAGCTTTGTACGAGACCTTGATTACGGGTTGCGAATACAATACGGCTCGTAAACCAGTTCGTTAGGTGTGCCGACCCAGCTATACTATTTTGTTTAGGACATCTATTTTAAATATTATAAATAGGATTTTTAGGGTTTTTTCAGGAGTTTTTCGAAGGGTACACTGAAAACTCAGTAATTAGAGAGAGATAATAATGAGATTACATTGGAGAGTATTGAGAACACTTGTACTTTGATTTCATCTTTAATCTTGTGATTCTCTTTGAAGTTGGATTTGCTTGTTCTTAATTCAATTGTGTAAGTGCTCTATTATGTTGTTCTAATTCATAAGTCTTGCATCTACACAAAGTATGAGTAGCTAAATCTACAACTAGAGTTGTGGGGACCATGAAGAACTAACAAGGTAGAACTGGATAATTCATAATTCTTGAAAGGTGTACATGCATGTATTAATTAACTCTCTTCGTGTTTTCTAGTGGTGGCCAACATTAGAACCCGCCTAGTATTACTGATTGGACCAAGGCAGTAATGAATAGGAAAAGAGATTAATTAACAAGATTCGATTGATGTGTTCTTGTCTAAACAACCAAACTGGGCCAAGGGGAGGTTGTACAAGGACTAATAGGTAAGGGTTAGTAATGCACACTGTGGAGATCGGCCAAGTCACATAGTGAAATTTGCCTCATCTTTGACCAAAGGGCTTGGTGAACTTAACTTACCGTCCTGCATGCTACACCTTAGAAGAGAATTAGGTTATCCGGTGATACTAAGTTAGGGAATCATAGGGAATACAATACCCTAATTTCTCTCAATATTTATTTCACTCTTGTATTAGTTAGTTTTATTTCGCCATTGATTATTGCAACCCCCTCCCCACGGGGAAGTAAGTCGGTTAACTACTCAAATTGCATTTATTGAATTCTCTTGAGTCTACGTATTCCATTGGGTTTGACCCTAAACTTGGTTAGGTTCCATTTCTTGACAACGGCCGCTTTATCCTCAAAAAGAAGGTGTAACATGGGTGATATCAAAGTGAACCTGCATTGTGACGAATAAGAAGTGCCGCATGATCTCCAAAATTGACTATGGTAAGTCATAGGATCCATAGTCCTAAATGGCACAACCTCAATGGTAAGAAAAGTAGTTACGCGGCTGTGGAGATCTGGGCAAAGGAAATATGTCATGGAATATCTGTAGGATCAATAAGTATCCTAGTCTTTTTCTTCCTGTTCCTACTAGAACTGTTTGTCCCAAGATGATCTTGAGGTCTATCACCATTATCACCAGATGACATCTGTATGTAAAGTAATAATACGATACATAAAAAACAATTAAAAAAATTTAGTGTTAGCACTAGTTATAATATATTGCTCTATCCTCCTCGATTCGTTCATTTTTATCATCCTCCAATTCTTCCTCCTCAGTTGTTTCATATTCATTGTCCTTCCATTCCTCCTCCTCAATTGATTCATATTCCTCGTTTATTTCTTCTGCAATGTTTGGCATTACAAAGTCATCATTAGAAACCTCTTCTAGTATGTGTTGAGGATGTTCTAGTGTGGTTTCCAACTCAACATCAACTTGTTGTTGAATAAGTGCAATATCATTTTGGTACACCACATCTAACACATTCTCAATTTCTATTCTTCCCACATGCTTTTGTCTTAAAACAACCCACCAATCAGCCTTATCTCTACGCAATGGATATGGAGTATAATAGACTTGCTTAGCATTTTGGGCAATGATAAAAGGGTCATAACTTGCGTATTTTCTGGTGTGTTTAACTTTAATAATGTTATGATGTTAGTCCACCCTTGTGCATCTTTGTGATGGATCAAACCACTTACACCAAAACAATATGATCTTTTTCTTAGGCCAGCATGAATATCTTAGTTCAACAATCTCTTGAATGACACCAAAATATTCAATAGTACGGCTATTATCGTCGACATCACTTTGAACATACACAACACTGTTATTGGTTTCTTGTACATAGAAACTTCCTTATTTTGAAACTTAAAACCATTCACACAGTACTTATGGAGTGTATGAATTTGAGAATCAGGCCCGAGCGCGATCTCTCTTACAAATGGTGAATGTTCGACGTTTGACTATTCATCATAAACCTATAGATTTTACTAAAGATAATACAATTAGGTATAATATGAATATGTTATACTTATCAATTCAATATATTTAAACTTCCACACTTACATAACTCTTTAACCATGTTGAAAATCTTATATATAGCTTTATTGCCCCATGTGTTTACAAACAAATTGTTATTGACAAATACATTTTTGTGAGTTAGTTCTCAATTTTAACTTTATAATGTGATAACATAATTTAACACTTACTCAATATATGGCTGAATTTCAGAATAATTAAGCAAAATATGGGTCATAGCAGATTGATATTCCATACTAGTGAGGCTTCGTCTTTCACGACTTTTAGATCCTCGTCCACCTTGATTAAAAATCGAAATAGGTGGAAACATAGGATCACTATCACCCTCATCATTGCGATTTGGCCTATTAATTCTATATAGGACTTCATCCCCAAAGTAAAACGTGTAAAAAAACACCAGTTTCTCTAGCAATATGAGCTTGCACAGACTCTTCAATCTGTCCCCTCTACTTAATTGATTGTTTGCAGCCTCCAATTTTTCTGTATGTATGTAAGCATGCAAATTTGTTAACGAACGATTAGATTATACAAAGATTTAATTACTTATATAAGAATAATCATTATCTTTCAAATGGATACATCCATCGTGTATGAATCGGACCACTAAGTCGGACTTCTTTTACAAGATGGATCAGAAGATGCTCCATTACATCGAAGAAGCCACATGGAAAGACATTCTCTAGCTTTGTAATACTAACAGGAATATTTTCCTCCATCCTGTCTAAACTACTTTCCAACAACTGACCAGAACATAAATCTTAAAAAAAAAGACTTATCTCTGTAATGGACTTCCATATCCTTTTAGGTAAATTGCTAAAAGAAATAGGAATCAAAGTTTCCATGAATACATGACAGTCATGACTTTTCATACCTATCAATTTCCCTTCATTCAGATCTGCCCGCTTGCCTAGATTTGAAGCATATACTTCTGGGATCCTCAAATTTTTTATCCACGCACATATTTCACGTTTCTCATCCATTGTGAATGAAAAACTAGCTTTGGGCTTTAAATTTTTCCATTTGGTAGTTCCTGTAATGTAAGGACCTGGATTCTCGAACGACTTTATCGGACTTTATAATGTCGCCTCGTGAGAAAAATTAACCAAGTGTCACTTCATGGGAGGCCTACATCGCTAGTGTTAGGTCACACGAACTGTGTGGCCTCCAGTGAAGGGTACTTGGCCATAATTTTGATTATGGGGACTTGACAGGGAGTTTTGGGCTAAGGAACGTCACACCGGAACCCACACGGACCATATGGTGCTTCATGGGCTGTGTGGTGAGCCATGTGATGGCCTTGCACCTGGAAAACTACGAAACAAGTCTAAGTGTGGTCACACAGCCTACCACACGGTCCGTGTGGTGTGCCACAGGCCGTGTGGCCCACCATATAGCTCACGACGCGAAATGTTTCTAAGTATGGAATCATCGTCTCATAACTTTGTGTGATAGAATTTTCTAAGTATCATTTCACAGTCCTTGACACGACCATGTAATGTCACACGGGCCGTGTGACTGTCTGTGTGAACTTCCTCCTCGTTGAAAATTCTAAGTGTCAAACTTTGCAAAATTTTGTCCAAGTGTCGTCTCACGGGCACTGCTCACGGCCCGTGAAGTGCCTCACGGACCGTGTCAGGCCCAATTTTCATCCATTTCATTAATGGCTTTTACATTAAAATGATTTATTTTAAATGTGTTTTATGACCTATTTACCGATCCTAGACCCCTAAATCAGCTGATAACTTTTCATTTTTATTCATTCTCATTGGAAACACTCTCTCTCTAAAAATCAATTCCTAAAAATCACCTCTAAGTTCTTCTCTCAAGACCCAAGCTAGGATCCAATTAGGGTTTCAATTTCAAGCTAAATCCTCCTCAAGTTCATCTTCCTAATCAAGGTATGTGGGATTGATTCTTGGTCCCATTCAACCAAGAAGACCCAAACTCTTTTCAATTGATTTTCATGAAATTAAGCTTACTTTAAATATGGATTTTCATTATTTGATTTTATTAAATTCAATTGATATATGGGTTGTACTTTATTTATGATTTTAAGTTATTTTAAGTCCTATTATGATGATTTTTATTAAGGTTATAAAGTTATGAAGATGCATGTTCCCTTAAAAGCTTGATTTATGCATGGGTGATTTATATTATGATTTAAATGTGGATTTAATTATGACTTTACTTCAATTTTATATTATAATGTTGATTTTAGCTTGAATCTATATTACCCATGCTATTATCACATCACTCATGGCATGTGCATTCATGGATATTGGTTGTTATGGAAATTATGAAGTAGTTTAAGCCAAATTATGTTTTATGAAATGATTATGATATGACTTTGATAAGGTATTGGTTATGGCAAGAATGTGATCACATATATGTCAATGATTTAGGCTCTTTGAGCATTTTGGGTGCTTGCACCATCTTGTATAGGTAGATGAGTTATTCCTTGTATGAGTATCATGATTTTGATTTATGGTTTGGCTTTTGAGCCTAAATGTGCATTGAGCGATTTTGAAATGAATATCGTATCTCTTGAAAGCACGTATACATATAAGTATTCTCGTGGGATGTTTGACTTAGCACCGATGGATTAGGGATCCTCTTCTTTTCCTCAAACTATGTGCCAACATAGGAATGGAAGCCATTACCAAAAAGACAGGGTCGTAAGGAATGGTTATTCATTTTCGGACATGATGTCATCTTGGAAATCCTTCCGAAAAGACCGGGTCGTAAGGAAGGTGATCATCCACCAAAAAGGGTCGTAAGGTGTGATGTAGATTACCTTTGGAAAGTAATCTTCTCCTACCGATGGGAGGCCTCTATCGGACTAACTCATGTAATAGCTCGCATGGGTTTGATTTGTCGGTTATAGTCCATCCCCACTATATATGAGAATTGTTGCATTTCATGCTTCATGAATTTCATGGCATATTGTATACTACTCTTCCTTGGATATATGATTCCTCTTATATTATGTGCCCTTGTCATCTAACATTAAAATGTAGGTTGTTAAGTCATATGCATTGCATGCCCGCATACTTAGTACATTCAAACATACTAATGCCTACTCTATGGCTACATGATTTTACCATGTAGAGATTGTGTGTTACGATCATCCACCGCTCAACGGGTAGCTCGAATTCGGAGATTTAATATTGTGGTGTGTCCTATTTTCCAGGGACAAACCACCATTCTTCTACCTGTGCTTTTTTCTGTTTATCTCCTTAATTGAGGGTGAGCCCCAGACATATCTTGGCTCCCATCCCATCATATGACTAGAGGCATTATTGGACATCTTGTAGACACTCATAGACTTTATATGTTATGTGTTGAAATTTAAGCTTATGACTTCGGTTACCTATTGGATTTGGCTATCATGGATCGATTATGGAAATTATGTTATGTATGTATGTTTGATGTGGAGATGTGGAAGATCCTGAACCCCATATTTCCTCCATAGAGTGAGTCATGCTTACCCACCCCTTAGTTTATATGTGCTATATGTTATGTGAATCCATGTCAATCCCTTTCCCTTCGATATCCCTATAGCGTGAGTCCTACTTTTCCATCCCTTATAACTATGTATTTACTGTTTGAATGCGCTTCCGGATCGATGATGTGGATTTGGATACTTTGAGGCTTGTTTTGGGACTCTCGGGTTCCCATTCGCCGTGTCACTTCTAGGCCCTAGGTCTGGGTCGTGACATGCAACCACAATTTCCTCCTCCTGTAATATTCCTTTAAGTCCATTCTAGCTCTTGGGTTGTCTTTTGTCTTCCCCTTGACATCCATCACTGTGTTGAATAAATTATCAAAATAATTTTTCTCAATATGCATCACATTAAAATTGTGTCGCAAAAGATTATCCTTCCAATACGGCGACTCCCAAAATATGCTTTGTTCAGTCCAGTTATGTTCAATGTCATATTCAAGAAGTCTAGAATGTGCGGGACACTCTATAACTTTAGGCAAATGAGAAATTCTCTCCCAAATTTGATGGCCTGTCAATAATGGAGGTGGGGGATCATTCTCAACCCTATTTTTTCTAAACGCCTGTTTCATATTTCTAAACTCATGATCCATTGGCAAGAATTGACGGTGACAATCAAACAATGAATTTTTCCTATCATGCTTTAGGGTAAAAGCCTTACTATGTTCCATGCAATGAGGACAAGCAATCTTTCCAGCAGTCATCCAACCAAAAAATATACCATATGCAGGAAAATCATTAATAGTCCACATTAAACAAGCACGCATAACAAAATTATGCTTAGTTGATATGTCATACGTAACTACACCTTCAAACCATAGTTGTTTAAGCTCATCTATCAATGGTTGTAGATAGATATCAATTAAACTTTTTGGATTGCGGAGATCCTGAATAACACAGCTTAAAAATATGAATGGACTTGTCATGCACATTTCAGGAGGAAGATTATATGGAGTAAGAAACACTGGCCAACAAGAATAAGGTGTGGCAAAATTAAAGAATGGTGTGAAACCATCTGCACACGGCCCTAATCTAACATTTCTAGTCTCTCTAGCAAAGTCAGAATACACATTATCAAAATGCTTCACCATCATATGGATTAGACAAGACACTCGGCGGCCTTCTATATTCACGATGTCATCTCATATGTGGGGCAGACCTCATTGATGCATACAACCTTGTCAGTCTAGGAATAAGAGAGAAATAATGCATCGCCTTAATTGGAACCATCTTTCCAGCCGAACTCCTCTTATAACGAGCATGACTGCAAAACTTACAATTTTCCAATTCACTATTATCATTGTAGTATAACATGCAGCCATTATCACAACAATGAATTCTATGATGTGACAATTCTAATTTGGAAACCAGTTTCTTTGCCTGATAGAAGTTCCTGGATATGTTAAACTCAGGATTAACCAACTCACCAAAGAGATCAACCATTGAGTTCATAGCCGCATTAGGAACATTCCAATCCGATTTAATATTCATTAATCTAACAGCTACAGACAAAGTAGAATGCGGACTCCCCTCACATAATGGACGACTAGCCTTTTTTAATTCTTCATAGAAGAGTCTAGCTTCTTCATTAGGAGCTACGTTAAAGAATTGGTCAAGTTCCATCCCCCCTTGAACTCTGAAAGCATCATTGATCATTTCATGAACTCTATCATGTTGAAATGTGTCATGTTGATTCCTATCATGTTCAAATCTAATTTGACCATATGGTACAAGCATATTATATTCATTCACTGGCATTGAATTATAAAATACACCATTTTGTCCATCTATTTCTCCATGATCTACCCATAAGAAATGTTTGGGCTTAAAAGCCTTATGATACAAATAATAACTTCATCTGGACTAAAGAATTTAGGCACCTACATGCACCACAAGGACACCTAATCAATTGATTTCTCTTAAAACTATCAAGTGCCATTGCATGATCAATGAAACTTCTAACACCGTCAATAAATATAGATTTCAACCCACCATCATTTTCATAATACATGTCATATCTCAACAAACGATTATCCATCTACAAAAAATATTCAAGTATAATTAAGGTTCAACAGTTTGATGTTGATAATTTCTAAGTATATAAAGTCCTAAACTTCAATTTAACAAATATATAAACTTTAAGTTCTAAATTATATTCAACTTAAAGTTCACAGTTACTTAAAATTTGATTTATATCCTAAAATATAATAATTCAAGTTTCAAAAGTGCATAAGTTGAACTTTTCTAAGTATATAAAGTCATAAACTTCAATTTAACAAGTATGTAAACTCCAACTTCTAAATTATATTCAACTTAAAGTTCACAACTACTTAAAATTTAATTAATATCCTAAAATATAATAATTCTTATTTCAAAAGTGCATAAGTTGATTTTTTTTCTAAGTATATAAAATCCTAAACTTCAATTTGACAAGTATATAAACTTCAAGTTCTAAATTATATTCAACTTAAAGTTCACAACTACTTAAAATTTAATTTATATCCTAAAATATGATAATTCAAGTTTCAAAAGTGCATAAGTTGAATTTTCCTAAGTATATAAAGTCCTAAACTTCAATTTAACAAGTATAAAAACTTCAAGTTCTAAATTATATTCAAATTAAAGTTCACAACTACTTAAAATTTAATTCATATCCTAAAATATAATAATTCAAGTTTCAAAAGTGCATAAGTTGAATTTTTCTAAGTATATAAAGTCCTAAACTTCAATTTAACAAATATATAAACTTCAAGTTCTAAATTATATTCAACTTAAAGTTCACAACTACTTAAAATTTAATTTATATCCTAAAGTATAATAATTCAAGTTTCTAAATTGTATAAGTTGAATTTTTCTAAGTATATAAAGTCCTAAACTTCAATTTAATAAGTATATAAACTTCAAGTTCTAAAGTATATTCAACTTAAAGTTCCCAACTACTTAAAGTTTACTTCAAATTTCAAATATAATTATAGATTGCTAAAAACTCAAAATGGGAACTCTAAGCAAGATGCAAGTATTTTACATTGAATAAATTTTAAAAAACTAATATTTACAACAATTAAACTTTTGAAAGAAAAAATACCTTCACATTTTCCAATTAGCTTGACGAATCGATGGGCTTAGCTTGACAGGCCGAATATATCCTACAATGATGCAAAAATTCTACAGTTCAAAATTTATACACGCAAGTTTGATTTTTCTTAGTTCAACAACAAACTTTTAAATTTAAAGTACAATTAATATACAAGCATCTAAAATAGAGAATTCAAACTTTCTAACTTAAAGTTCACTATTTAAAGTTCTATTTCATGATATTGATCAACCTACATTTTCCTAACTCAAAGTGCACAACTTAAAATATATTCAACCAAAATTTCTAAATTAAAGTTTAACTATTTAAATTTTCTATGTTAAAGTACAAACTTTATATATACACACCAAATGAAATTCTAAATTAAAGTCCAATACATCCAATTCATAACAAGAAATCCAAACTTAATTTGAATTACAATAGCTCTATATAAATTCTAATTATGTTAATATAACCTACCTTTTAACATTTCTTTACTTCTAAGTTCAAATACTTCTAACGTCAGCATTTCTAACTTCTACCTTCTTTACTTCCAAAACTAACTTTTAACTTCAATAACAAATCAATTAAAACTAACAAACACTCGAAATTATATTCTAATTCAAAAACCACAATTCATATTACAATCTAAAAATCCGCATTCAGAGATTCACATTTACATATTCAAACCAACAATGTCAATAACTTCAAATACACTTTAATTCCAACTAACAAAACCCAAATCACAAACTAATTCAAAACCCGTTTCAAACTAGAATCTAAAAATACTTATTCACAAATTCACACTTAAATATACTTTTCAACAATGTTAATCAATTCAAATACACATTAATTCAAACTAACAAAACTCCCAAATCACAAAGTAATTCAAAATACCAAATTTAAACTAAACTCCAAAATTAAAACATAGACTTTCTTCACTAATTCACAATCAGTAATACAATTTAACAATGTCAAAAACATATGATAACTAAACTAACTAACAATTCAAGACTTTATAATTTTTAAAACTAAAAAAATCCTAAATAATGACTAAGGAATTAAAAAAGAGAAAAAGAGAAGAGAGAGAGAGAGATGGGTGTACCTGCCAAGGTCCGCTGGCGTTGGTGGTGTGGGCGGCGGAGGCGATGCCGCGCAAGGACCAACGGCGGCGGTGGAGTGGCTAGAGGAGGAGCTAGGACGCAATGGATCAAGATGCATATGGTTTTTTTTTTGGGGGGGGGGGGGGGGGGGCGGGGGGGGGGGGGCAAATAAATTAAAAGTGTTGACTGAAAATGGGATGTTTGGGGGGTATATTAATTTAGGGGCGACGGACAGCGTCCCTGAGTCCGTCGCCCCTTTTAAATAATTTATTAATTATTTAATGTTAAAATCTAAATTAAAATTAAGTTTTTTAAAAATAAACGAAGGACATTGCCACTCTGTCCGTTGCAAAATTAAAAAAAAAAAAAACTTAATAATTAATCTAATTTTGGTGATTAAATTATTTAAATTTCTATTTTCTGTAAAACAAAAAATAAGCAACAGACATTGCCACGCTGTTCGTCGCAACATTAAAGAAAATATTAATATTCAATCTGATTTGATGATTAATTATTTAAATTTTTATTTTTTTTAAATAAGCGACTGACTTTGCCACACTGTCCGTCCCAATTTGTAAAATAATATAAAACTTAAAAAAATTAAGTTTGCCGAAAAATTTCGCGAAAAAATGCGACAGACATATAGTTGTTGTTCGTCGCTTTTTAGTAATTAAAAAATTAAAAAATATTATTTTATAAAGAAAGCGACGGACAGCGTCCCTTAGTTCGTCGCTTTTAAAAGCGACTGAGTCTGTCATTTTGTTTTCCGTTGTTTTTACCCCAGTTTTTAGTAATGGAAGTTCCACTTGTACCACAAGAGCAAGTTGAACAAAATATGGAGTTAGAGGTGGAGGAAAATGTTGAAATAGAAAAGAACGCCCATATCGAGGCTGCTGGACTCCCTCTTTTGGACCTCATCATTGGACAATAGGTATTGAAATTTCTTTTTGGGTTGGTCGATTCTCGAACCCTCCCCACTGTGCCCATCTCTCCAGCTCCCACCACTCGTCCGGTTATTGCTATGGATCCTGTTGTTGGGGGAGTTGTAAGGCCTGTAAATTAGGAAGTTAGAAAATATAAAAAATGATGAAATTAGAAAATTACATACCAAAGTACGAGTCTTATTTACGGATCGTGGTTTAAACCACAGGTTGTATACAAGGCTTGTATAAGGGGTTAATCAAGACGAAAAATTGGCGAAGTATAGGGGTCTCTACGAGGAGTGTTTATGGTCCATAAAAGGAATTACGGGCCATAAATAGGGGTTCGTGAAATGAGGTCAGAGTTGATCAAAGTTGATTTTTGAACCTTGGACTGCGGACAAACAAGATGAGTCATAGTCCTGATTATGAGTCGAAGAATGATCTCATAGATGGAGTCCTGAATTTGGAGAAAAAAAATCGAAAGGGTTTTCACAACTCGCAAATCATTTTACGAGTCGTAAAGGGCTAGTAGATTGAGTTTTAGAGGCAGTTTTAGAAGTTCAAAAATTTAACCAGGACAATTCCCCCCCACCCCTCGCCTCCCCCAAACATCTATGACTTGTGATCTAATCTACGATCGATAGATGGTGATCATGGTTTGGGTCCGAAAGTTTTTTACGAAGGGTATTTTTCACTGTTTCCTGTACACTAAACCTAATACTAAGCCATTTTGAGTTCTTTCTCTCTCATATCAACCTTATACATTCTCATTCTCTCCCACTCTAAATCCTCTCAAACTCCTTAGGCAAGAAAGTTCCTTCCAGGGAAGAAAACAGCTAGGGTTTTATCAACTCCTCTTCCAAACCTAGTTTCTTTATGCTTCTTAATCAGGTATGCAAGTTTGATTTGTGGATTCATTTTATCCACAAAGTCCAACAATGTTTCAATTTTTACTTTTCTATAAGTTATGAAATTTTGATTTTCTTTTAAATTATGCAATATGTGATGTATTTTTAAATATATGAAGTATGTCGATACAATGAGATTATATGTCATGACTTATGATGGTTTCAAGATGAATCTCATGGTGACCCAATCTAGGGTTTTGAATATATAAGTGGGTTGTTAAGAATGGTTTTAAAACAGATGAATTTTGTCATGATATTGCATATTACTCTTTAATTGCATGTTTTTAAGTCTATTTGTATAAGCCTACTAAGATTTAAGCTAAGTTCATATATGAAGCATGACGTTAATGATAAGGGCCTTCAAGTATGGTATGAAAGTTTATGAATGATATGAACGTTATAAGCATTATATGAAACCCTTTGATAATGATGTTTAAGATGATAAAAGGGTACTTCTCATCAAAGATGGACCCTCAATGTGAAAGGACAATTTCCACTTGAGTGAATCCCTAATACAATTGTATAAAGAATTTGAATGATTTTAATAGTTTTCACAACTTATGAGTTTTTATTTTTATTTTTATGAATGAAAAGTACAACTAAAAAGTTAAATTGCATGTCAAACAAAACTTCAATTTCATATTATTTGATTTCATATCATAATTTTATTTCACATGACCAAACAAACTCTTAAATCAAGATTTAAAATCTCATTCATCTTACTACACCATGAATGATAATTTAATTTTTGGTTATCTCTATCAAGTACCTAGCAGTGGTTTATATTTCCGTATCCGCAAATATATCCAAGAAGAAGGTCTGCTATTTTAGAGGTGTTTTTCTGGGTTTCCAGCCAAGTTAGCTAAGCAATATGAGGATTGGTACAAAACTTTGCGCGTCAATGTTATGATTAAGGTTGAGTTGGAAACTTATCCTTTCGAAATAAAAATGCATCCGAAACAAATTAAATAGAAGGATAGATGTCATGTGAAATGAAAAGGAAAAAAAGGAAAAAAGAGCACTTTATCAAAATGAGGAAAAATGAAAAAATTGAAAGGGGTATATACAAACTACGATAATAACTCATAAGAGAAGCAAAAGAAAAGATATTCTTCCGTCCCACATTATATGGATACTTTTTATTTTAAAATAATAATTAAAAAAATTATTAATAAGTTGATCAATTTTTTATTTTATTCTTTGCTCATATCAATGAGCCCCTTGCAAAACGAAAATTTGAATCTTCAAAATTTATTTAAACTTTCAAATGTCATATTAATTATGGAACTAAAATAAAAAAATTAATTAATTTTATTCTCATTTAATAAGTAATTAAGTACTTCCGTCTATCCCTTAGATATGTGATATTTTGTGATACACTTGCATTAAGGAAAAGAGTGATTTTATTAGTCCTTATTTAATGTACATTAATTTATTTTTTTAGTTCTTCTAATTAATCAAATATAGCTTTTCAAAAACTCATTAATTGTCAAGGGTAAAACAGGAAGAACAATGTTATTTATGTATTAATTTTATGAAATGACATATATTAAAGAATATTTATTTATAATAATAATAATGACATATAAAAGAAATCAAAGAAATAATATATAAAAAAATCTTAATAAAATGCTCATGTAATACGAGACAGAGTAAAAGTAATGTGAAATCCTAAATATGAAAGCGTGGCCCACATGGGAAAAGCTCCTGAAAATGGCAAATGTCAAAGCGAGTCATGTGCCGGCAGACTCCTTTTCCAAAGTAGAAAAAGGAAGGAACCTCATGGCGTTCTGCCGTACCAAACTCACATTTATTGATTCTCTCCAAAAAAATACAAACTACTTTGGAAATCTAACTGCCCGCCCTACACACTTTTCTAAAATACACCTACTCAAGTAAATATAGATCAAGTATACCAGTAATTCACCCCTCTCTTTCATGTTACTGATGGGTCATTTTAACAAGTTAAGACATTTTATTACTACTTTTTTTATACCATGTTTTCAAACGCATTTTTGAGCCGAGGTTTAGAGCGGTCTTGCAATGATGCGTGTCAAAAACGCTTTGCGGTAGAAATTAGAGAAAAGGTTGTACATTCATAAGGCTAAAGTTCTTCAATTAGTAGCGTAAGCCACAGAGTGAAAATGTAAGTTCAGAACTAAAACGAATGCTTCGGGTGTTAATTTTGATTTTTAGTATTTTACTTTAAATTATATTTTTTATTATTGGTGTAATGATATTTATATTTTATGTTATCATATTTTTATGATTGTAATGATTTTTTCTAAAATGTATAAATAAATAAAGCAACTCTTTTGGACAATGACATTATTTTAAATAATTTTTTAATCATATTTGAAATTGATAATATAGAGTTTTTATAGCACTATTTTTTCCGAGATAATTTTTTTATTTTATTTATTATTCTTATACTTTTTATTTTTTTCCTTCTTTAAAATATAAAAATATTAATCAATTCCAATGCAAATATTGCTGCTGATAGGAAGGACTAGTAGATACGAAGATGGATGATGATTCTATTTTAAAGATTATCTAGGGTATTATCACATTTTATGTTGTTAGTTATATTATTTGTTATTAATATCAAATTTATTTTTATTAAAAGTTTTGACACTTTTATTTATTTTCGTAATAATAAAATTATAAAATTTAATACATATGAGGTATATATGCTCCATAAATTAATGTGAGTTATGCTTTAAGACTTATGCCTATTCCTATACTGCATAAAATGTCTCTCACCTTTACTTTTTATAACACGGATATAATACCCTTCGTATCAAATAACTACATAAAGCAATAGCAATAAAATTTAAAGTTTTATCATATTTTTAATAAAGTAATTTATGTTGGGATGTGGAGCTTGATTAATATGTAGATGTACTGTTTATATATTAACGATCTCGCCGTTCAACCTCGGCGGTAAGGTTGCCGGGGGGTGTGGGGGGCGGGAGCCCCCCACCCGAAGGCGGGGTTCGGGGCGGAGCCCCGACCCGAATTTTAGGCTGTACTATTTTTATTATTCTCCGTGTATTTTGTAACAGTGTTATTCTATTAATATAAATACTGCATCACCGTGGAGGTTACCTTCACTGGTGTTACCACGAAATTATTTCTCTCTCTCTCTTAGGTTTACCAAAAAACTGTCTTGATTCTTGAATTATTCTTCGAAATTCCCAAGTGTTGTTGTAATCAATCCTAACAATTTAGTAAAATAAACTTGTAATGAAAAATTTATTAAGGGACACGCAATTCAAAATTAAATAAGTAAAATATAATCCATGTTGATTTTATTTTTTCCTATTTGGTTTTAAAATGCAATATTTCTATAAGGGTAAAAAAAGAACATGTCACATGGACAGTCAGAAAGTAAGAAATGACAAATAGCCAATAGGATAGACGGAATATAACAATTAACATAGCCAAAACGAAAATCGAACACCTTCATTGGAAGACTCAGAATCCAAATTGATATCATAGCAGTTGGCCTGCCTGGCTTCAAAAAGTATGAGATTGAACATGAAATTGTGATCTATCTAAATAAGATCGATCAACATCCAATCGTCCTCGCAAGATTTACGATCTTGGGCAACAAGAATAAATGTGACTTTATGAGATTGAGTAGGGGTTAGATTTGTCGATTATGCTTCCTAGGGTTAACTATAAGTAGTACATCATTTTCTTATTGTAAACAGTGAGAAACAATCTTATTCTAAAGTGTGTCAATTGACACTACTTCAATGAAAAGCTACATTGTTTAGCTTGGTCAAATTTTTGTTATATGTATAATTAAATATTATATATATGTTGACTGACTTCATTTTTAAGAGTCTACTTTTTGATATTTTGATAGTCATTGATAAAATTTCTTGCTTCACCTCCATATGCGTTGGATTCATTCAGTAGCGCTATCCTCAACCTCAAACGCTGTAATAAGTTTCATAGTTCTGAAATACAAGAATTTCAAACTTTTTCTGATGACACTGCCAGTCCGCCACATTGGAACAACTTAGACTCAATTCACTTACTTATTAATTGTTATACAATAATATTCTTTACTTGTTATATTTTTGAATTATTAACTATTCATCTTTAAAGCAACAATCTTCTTGATTTGATCTTTTTAATGTGCATATTTTTTTTAATCACATTCTATAAATTATACTACCCATTTAAGGGTAAACAATCCTTGTTTTGGTTGAAAGACATGAAAAGCTAGCAGTTCTAAGCTTTACAAGCCTGAGGGGTTATTGTTTGGATTATATAAAACTTTCCATAGTTAAACATCATTTGTTTTTTCAAATGAAAGTGAGTATCTTTACTACATAGTCTCGAGTGAATCTTTTAAAAAAGGAACATCTTTCGTACGTACTGAATTTCTTTCCATATATACTCCATCTCCAATCAAAAGAAAAAATTGCTGTTTGAGTTTATTACTTCTCATTCTCACAATAGATGTCAAAAATATTTAAATGGGAGAAAATAGGTGTCAAAATAGAGAGAATTGTTTTTTTAAAGACGTGGTTATATTTATTGATTTCATCATGTTGCATTCTTGTATGTCGTGGATAGAAAAAAATGATAAGTCAAATGATGCATGCGCGCTTACGAGCTAATAGGATTTTAACCCATGAAACCGTTGTAATATTTCTTTAAACTACTTCCTGCTCCCTTCCTCCGTTTATTATTAACATTAATATTAATAACGGCAGCTCGGTACCCTATAAAGCTTCCGTTATGTAGGGTACCGAAAAAGTTGACCAGGTAGAGCTAAATTTTCAATTTAGGGGTTTAGAATATGAAAAAGTAAGCACATGCACTAATTCAAGGGGATTCAACATCTAGTACATATAAATAAAAGAATAGTATAATTTTCCGTCGATTCAGATAAACACCTAGCCATAGAGTGACTCCATTATTGATCATAAAGGTCTATTATATGTAATCTTATCTTCTTTTACTATAAAAAGATATTTTTTTTCTTTTTGAGCTTATCATGACACCACGTATATGATTTCTCTTAATGTATTTTTTAGCATTAAATGCTCATTTTCGAATAATTTTCTAACGCTTATGACTAAATTGATCAATTTATGTGTTTAATAATAAAGAATTTATGTCGATCAGGGATGGAGCTAGTAAGAGCGTAGGGGTTATCCGAACTCTTTTTTGTCAGAAAATTATACTATTTATATATGATTAAAATTATTCTTTTTATGTATAGTACTCTCTCAGTTTTAAAAAAATGATTTGGTTTGACTTGACACGAAATTTAAGAAAATAAAAAAGAACTTTTCAATCTTATGAGTCTAAATTAAAGTTATGTCAAATACACTTAAATTTTTCTTAATTTTATAGTTTTGAATATGTCATGTGAAAAAATAGATTAGAAATTACCATAAAAGAAACTAGCTTATTTTTTTAAAACAAATTAAAAAAAAAAGTAAGTTATTCTTTTTGTGAGAGAAGAAAAAGGTATAATATTTAACTTTCTTCCACTTCTATATGAAAATTTTCCAAATAAAATTATGATTTCACTAATCATGTCAATCATTATTTTAGTGGTGAAGAAGTAAAAAGAGTATTTTATTGACTATTTACATGAGAGAAGTATATTATTCCCCTGTTATAAGGACTGATTTTGATAGATATAATAAATTAGCAAATAAAAACGCGTTTTAAGGAGGGCTCAGCAAGACAGAAGAGAAACAGCTGTTTTCCTACGTCTCACAAATAAACTTCTCATTATCCTAAATGCTACTGTTCTATTGCGCGTCTTTACAATTACCCTTCTTTCCTTTTTTCTATCAAAACATGACATAATTGCACCCCAAACTACCTTAATTTTCAGTAATTGTATGCACAGTTTATTCTTAATGAAATAGTTTATAGATATATAAATAAATAACTATGAATTATTTTAACTTAGATTATAAATTTAAAAATAATTTTTTTAATCAAATCAAATCACATCATATAAATTAAGATGAAAAAAATAATATATTTCACATTTTTTTAAGGCCTGCTAGATAATGAGAATTTTAATTTGCTATAAGTTGTTATACAAGCGGAACTGTCAAGGGTATAAAGTGAAAAAACTTGTATACTAATACTCATTGTGGTCCTTTATTCACTTGACACCGTAATTAAAAATAATAAATGATAAAAATAATTTTATTAAATTATCTTTCGGATATAATAAATATAATATCTTGAAAAATTATTATAATTAATAATAAATATAAATTAAAAGTTAAATATAAGATTACCTTTTAATTTTATAAATAATATTAAATATTTATTTTTAATATAGTTACACCAGAGTATTATATTCCTAAGCTCCCCTTGCTGGGTGCAGAATCCTGGAAGCTGCTAATGACAGAATCCTATGTTAATTTCTCTCTCTTTTGGCACTGAATTATTTAATGCATAGAATATTTAGATGCAAGATATGATGATGACGACATCTGTTTATTAAGACATGTCATTTTCCTAGTAATAATGTGCTCTTACTCAATTACGTTTTTGCCCATTTCCTAGTAAGTAATTTGTTGAATTAGCATGTCTTAAAAAATTGTTGAAGAAATAGACAAAAAGACTAAACACTGTGATAAGATAAAGGTAACAAAATCAGTTCCTTCTCAGCTTTAGAGTAATGCAACATTATCCTCATATTGTGATATCATTTTAACTAAATAACATGATAAGATCAATGTGACGAAAAAAAATTAAATACTCTCTCCATTTAAATGTGTTTGGCCAGCCTATTTTATTTTTACTCAAAATTTAAGAAAATAAATTTTTTTTGGTATAAAAGTATGATTTTAAATTAAAAATATGTCAAATATATTAAATAGAATATTTATTAATTTTATAGTTTTAAACATGTCATGTAGAAATTAAATAGATACTAAAAGGAAAAGAGTCCTTTTTTTAAGCAAACTAAAAAAGAAAATAGGTCAAACAAAATTGATACGGATGAAACACTATTAATTTCCTCATAAAAGTAGTGTGTTCATATCCTGCATATATCGGTCGGTTCGGTTCGATTTTAAAGTTTATTAGTTTGATTTATTTGTTATCCGTTTGTAGATATGCTAAATCGTTGTAAAATCATTAAGATATTGACTTATCGATTATTGATCGTTACCAATTTAACCGTTAAAATTTGACACAAAATTTTCTTTGTTGAAAATTTCTTAAAAATAAGGTGACAAACCAAATAAACTATACACATGAGTTGATAGATTGCATCTTACTCAAAAGCAAACACTGGTATATTGTTAAAAAAAATGAAAGTTTGAGATAACAAAAAATAAAAGTATGAACTGTGAAGGACTTTATATACCAAATGATATAAATATGATTATTTAATTTATGATTAAGGTTATCGGTTATCTTGTTAAGAGAAATCTGAAATCATGATGAACCAACAACCCAATAAAAAAATTTCAATTGCTACCACAATTGCTAAATCAATAATTCAATACCAATAAATCAATAATTTTTTTTTAATTATCAATTTCGATTCAATTTTGAATAACCCTAATTCATACAATAAAAAACAAATAACAAGACACCCAATGCATTTTTATAGATAAAGTTTAAAGAGGATAAATATATGTAAAACTTATTTTTACCTTTACAACATATAAAAATTACTTTCAATAAATCTCGACTAAGAGAAAAGGTACTTGACATAGGAATGTAAGAAAATAATTATATAACAATAACATATAAAACAAATGAAGCAATATACAGTACTATAAATTATAAGAAGCTAAATAATACTGCAAATAGTATGTTCATTATACTAGGTAGAGGTTGTTTGATATAAAGATGAATAAGGCAGAAATTAATAAGGTAGGAATTAGTTATGCACAAATTAGTAATGTTGAAATTATTTTTTATCAGGTGTTTGGTTTATTACTTCCCATATAATCTTATGATTGCTTTAGAACTCTACAAAATGTTACTTTCCAATTATATTCTTTGAATTATTATGGATTTTTTTATGCTCATATAATTAGGTTAAAGTAGATTATTTTGTTGTGGCTTCTAACTAGCTAGGAGGATAATAATTTTGTCGTCATGTTTATTATTTTCTCACTTGAATTATTTAAGGACAAATAATTGTGATCGTAATAGATTGATCACTTATAAAATGTCAATTTTTAATTTAATAAAAATAGATCATTTACTATTTTAAAATCGAAAAGATGGTAAATAATTGTCAAAATAAATAGACCATCTATACTTAGACATAAAAAAAAATTTGCAAGTTGTTGTTTTAAAATGGAGTTTATATATTAAAAAAGATCACTTAATTTTGAGAATTTATCTAACATAGTGATTGAACTTTATTTTGTATCAATAAAAGAATCACTCAATTGGACCTTTGTATCAATAAAATCCCTCTACCAAATTAATTATCAAAAAAAAAATTGATATGGCAAATTATTTTTTTATATGTTATGTAAATATGAATTCATAAATAAATAAAATTTTAAAATTTGAGATGTTTAATTTATTATTTTTTATATTATGCAAATATGAACCCGCAAATAAATAAAATTTGTAGCTAATTTGTTTAAATAAATTTACTAGTACAAAACTACAATTATAAAACATAAACTCAAGAAAATTTAAAAAAAGTATAAAAAATATTAAATCCCATGCATTACTAATACCACCGAATGAAAGATATTAATTTTTATCATGTAGGATGTATTGAATAATACATAAATTAATTATATATAAGCTCAAAATACTTATCAAATAATATCATACATAATTTATAAATTAATTATTTCTCTTAATACATTCTACCAAACAGCCCCTTAAAAGTACAGTGAAGAAAATAAGGGGGAAAGAAAATACTTTGAACAAACAAGAAATCACCTTATTGATGTCAATGGGGAAGATAACTTGCGGTTCAAGTCATGTACTGCAGAAAAGTTTTCAGCGTATGTATGTGCTTACTTTTGAGGATCCTTGCTGGTTTCCAGACTGCCGCATTTTGCCATTTACCTTTCTACTCCTTTCTCAAATATATATATATATATATCAGTATCATTGTTTTACGTGCTTTGCGCATATACCTCATCTGGTAATAAATATTATAAAAAAAATTTAATTTAATTATGAATTTATGAAAAAATAAATAATTCGCTGTGAAATTAATTTTAATAAATTATTTATTTATAAAGGTCCTATATATCATGGTAAATTAAAATTTCTTTTAGCTACGGTAGAGTATTTTCTTGATTCAAATAAGGATGAAGTAAAAGTCTATTAAATAAGAAAGATTTAAGAAACTTTCCAAAATTCTTATTTTATCATTGATTTTCATATATTTTAAAAGTCAATATTATAAAAATAATTAAATAAGAATTTAAAGAAAAATGGTGAAAAAACAATTCTGTCTAAAGAGGAGTTTTTTAACGAAGGACAAAAAATTCAAACAGCATTTCTAAGAATTTTCACGCTTTTAATATATTATAGATAATTAGATATTCAAAATTGAATTGGTAAACATATGCGTTTTACTACAATTCGTGTGAGACATAGTACACGTTTGCTTATTTAATTTTATATAAATTTAAATATTTATTTTATGTGCACATTCAATCAGGCAAATTAAAAGTTATGTTTATTTGTTTATGCCTGCTACAAAATTTTCAGCTTATCTCTCCCTAATTTAATTTGCAAGTATTCTACTAAAAATATTTTTCCAAGCTCTAAAGAGTCTTTTCAAACGGCATTTACGTGACAATAAAAATGATAAGGGTATATTTCACCATTTAAAGCATTAAATTAAATGTTCTCTAGAAAAAGGAAAAAGAAACACTCTCTCAGAGTATAAAACGAGACAGGAGCACATGATAGTTTGACATACTCCTTCATTCATATGTGAAAAAAATATTTTGAATATTCTGCCTCTGTTAAGTATAAGAAAAGTAATTACTGGCGTAAAATAAATAGGACAGAGGGAGCTAAGGTTAGAAAATAGAAGAACATATATAGATTTGGTTTTAAAAATGTGAAATAATAGTTGGATATAATTTAAACTAAGTATTTATTTATTAGGCCTATTATTTTAAATTTGAAATATGAGGCTTGAAGTTTGAAAAACAGATTTTTTTTTTTTTTTCAAATTTTCTCTCACAAATTTTATTTTCTTTCATGTCTAAACATAATTTTAATTTCCAAATACCTTATTTCATCCTAACTTTAAATACCATTTTTTTTAAAATAAAGAAAATCAATTTCAGTCATGTCCAAATGCCTCCAAGGCTGAGAAGCTTCAAAATTATATATGCAGAATCAATGCCTTACCCCCTTTGTCCTTCATGTGATATGTTTTTCTTTTTTAATTTGTTTAAAAACGAATAATAAATTTTATATTTAAAATAATATAACATTTAATTTTTTATTTTATTTTTAATGAGATATTTTGTAATCCATCAAATACCCCATTTCATGTTTTTATTTCCTTGTTAAATAACGTTATGTAATTTTTGTTAATGTAAGGAGAATATTGTAATTTAGGTGGATACATTTATCCAAGTTCTACCTTGGATTAAAGAAGTGGAAAATGTCTGTCTGTCCTCCACTCTGATGTTTCCATGTAGACATTACTCTCTTGACTAAAAGGATCTCCTCATCACTTCAAAGTTCCCCACCCAACCCCACCCCAAATCAAATTAGCACACACCATCTATAAATAATCATCCCTCTCCTCTAGCTTCAACATCACTTCATCAATATCCATCTCAAACACACACATAAAAAAGAAGAAGAAAAAACTACAATAGCACTCAAATCAATCTCAATTCATTATTCTTTCAATGGTGAAGACAGAGCAAAAGAGTTTATCAGAGGCAAACAAGACATTTATGTCATTGTCATCATCTTCTTCAGCATCAAGGATGAAGAAGAATAAGTACAAAGGGGTAAGAATGAGAAGCTGGGGATCCTGGGTATCAGAAATTAGAGCACCCAATCAGAAAACAAGAATCTGGTTAGGTTCCTATTCTACCCCTGAAGCTGCTGCTAGAGCTTATGATGCTGCACTTTTATGCCTTAAAGGCCCCTCTGCTGCTCCAAATCTCAACTTCCCTTTCGACTCAGCTTTCTACCACCACATTGATCATCACACTACACTATCTCCTAAAGCCATACAAAGAGTGGCCGCAGCAGCTGCTCAAGGCGGTGGAAATGATCAAAATATTGAGATGCTACTGTCAAATGACAGCACTAACCCTATTTTATCATCTCCATCTCCGCCACCTTCTGATTCTTCCTCATCATCGCCCTTGAGTCATACGGATCAGTTTGACGAATTACCAAATTACACTACCACTTTGGATCAAGAGATAACAGCTGTCTCAATGATTGAGCAATGGTACAACTTCGATTCACCAAAGTACAATGACATGCTACATGGCAACATTTTCTTTGATCCACCTTCATTAATGGAGGATGTTTATTATGAAGAATCAGCAGCAGATATTCCTTTATGGAGTTTTTGCTGATCATCAACAGAAAACAACATCTCACTTCAATTATTAACCATATATTTGTTAATTATTCTTTGAAAAAAAAAGAACATTTTTTTAAAGGTGATGTCAAGTTATTTTTTCTTGAACAACATCACTTACATAGACTAATTTTATTTACATTTATTATTATTAATTAGGTAAGAAGGTAAAAGAAAAAAATAGGGACAATACAGAAGAGGAATCATAATTTGTCGACTCTCCCATGTGAGTTCCTAGAAAATTCTTGTTATAGATATATTTATTCTTTTGTAGAAGTGTG
Organism: Solanum rostratum; assembly: GCA_029948455.1. Classification (NCBI taxonomy): domain Eukaryota; kingdom Viridiplantae; phylum Streptophyta; class Magnoliopsida; order Solanales; family Solanaceae; genus Solanum; species Solanum rostratum. Next base: position 26,875,661 of record CM057049.1, read on the forward strand.
TCATATGCTGTATCATTTATTGTGTACTCAAACTGCAATAAAAAAATGGTGGGAAAATTATTTATTTTAGTTATATATGGTTTGTTTTCATTAGACTTTGACTAGCAATGGCATGATTCAAATTGAATTGTTCTTCATGATGGAATGATTTGAGACAATGTGTTGATGTACTTAAGTAAGGTGCTTAGGTTAGTAATTAAAATACGCAATAGCTATTTTTATCAATATTTTGATTAAATCGATGAGAAAATAAAAAAAAATAGTTGTGTTTTCATATAAAAAATTTAAAAACTTTCTATTATTTCAATGATAATTTATGTACCATCACGTATTTCTTAATCAACTAATTCGATGTGAAATGAATGAAAAAAAAAATCTTATTTCATATAACATAATTTTTTAACAAATTCATAGGAGAAAAAATCTCTATTTTTTAGTGGACTAGTGTTTACTATCTATAGCATTACATATTGAGTCTTGATTAACATCATTAAATATTTTTTTGGGTTCTCTATTCATACCCCACTCTCATGTCTCACTAATTCGCATTGATCACCATCACATAACACCAATATACTCAAAAATTGGAAATTATATTTGGATCAAATATGCTCTTTTATCTCAAATTGATATTTGTTCACTTTTTGATCTTCTAATTAAATCAGTTAATCAAATACTCAAAACGTAATAATGTTTAGTAATAATTTTGTGATTTGAAGATTTAAAAATATGATTTGACACTTATTCGTGAATTTTTATTAAGAATTTTACAAATATTATATGTGAAGTAATCGAGTAAAATGTTTGATTGATTCTATATAGAAAGAATACCGTATCTCCACATCTGATTTGGCTAATTTTACTATGAGGAGGGCAGGTAATTTACATATCAACTTGAATCAATTTACTGTCTTGTGTTTGATAGATCTGGTAATAATATCTTTGAACTTTTATTTTGTCTGTCAATGACAAAACTGTCACAGACTTTTGTGCTTGTTTGTGAACGCGTTTTCACCTGTATTATATCTCTAAATCACATTTTCCTTCTTTCTCTTTTCCTAATTGAAATTTACCAATTTAACATTATCTTTTTTTTTTTTTTGATTTTATCTTGTCTGAAGAATTTTAGCAACTTAGTTAGGTGATCATCTATATTTTTATCTTGACAGTAAATATTTGATTTTTCATTTTATAATTTCCGCCTTTGTCAAAAAAACAAAGAAAGACAAAAAAATTATTCTATCATTTGTTCTTCTTTTAGAAGTTTTGTTTCAGAATTATACATCCTTAGAAGGCCTCCTCTTTTTCCTCTCTCTTTCTACCAACAATGTTTCTTACATAGTAGCCTGTCTTTTTCCCAATTACAGCTGTGATTTTTATGTTTAAATTTTGTCCTTCATCTCTCAACAAATACAATATCAGCGATTATAAACATTCTAAATAACTTTTGGAATACTTACGGGGGTGGGACGTTCCTAGAAGCAGCACTTAAATAAAAAATAAAAAATGAAATGATATGTGTATCTTATTTTTCTCGATATTAGTCTATTACTTTTAGTTTAATATGCAGATCAATTCAGAATCCAGAAAATAGGGAAGCTAAAAAACTTCTTCCTACTTATTTTACATTGATATTAGTCTCGTACTTATTTTACTATGCTACAATAATATAGTCTATTACTAATTTTACATTGATGCTACAATAATATATTTGGTGAAATATCATGAAGTAAGATCCTGGGAGGATAAAACGTATGCAAACATTATCGTTACCTCATGAAGATATAGAAATTGTTTCAGAAAAATCTTTGTGAAAAGACGTTAGTTAGTTACTCAAGGTGAACAAGAACCAGGCTCTTGTTTGACATCCTATAGAAAAATACTAAACATATTCGACACCAAGAGTTATAGTGGAAAAACTCCATTTTCAAGGGAGAAATAATCACTACCTACAATATGTAGGATTTCACCAACTTCATTAACTTCAGAGAGTAACGTCAAGATTACAACTCAGTAATCACTCATTCACTTCTCACTTCACAACTCTATCCAATCGCATCACGACTCTAACGATCTACTTCGATTGTGTCATGCCTCGGGAGAGTACCCTAAACATGGTCAGCACTCAGAGACTATATATTGCTAGTCAACAAGTGAACCACTTGGCCTCGTCACATTCATTCAATCATAGTTTAATGTATCAGTGGAAGACTTAAGAGAAATAACGATGAAGACAGTCTTATTTAAATATAGTCAAAACAAATCAACAAAACTAGTGTGAAAGAGACTAGTCAGACAATATGCAAATCATCAATCCTAAATCTAGTCTATGAAGTCCCTATCTAAACTATCTAGATAGTACCATGGCATGCCATGGGTATCTCAATTAAAGAAAATAATGTGCTAACTCAAACTAGATGAAAGTTTAAATGAGTATCCTCCAGAAGCAAGGGAGGGCTCACCAAATCAACTGACTGTAACAGATCCTCAACGGTGCGCCTGTTGATAATCTCTAATACTTGTATCTGCATCACTAACGATGTAGGACCAAATAGACGTCTGTACGTGAAATGTATGAATATGTAAAATGGCTGAATAAAACAAATATAGGTAGAAAAATAATCGACGCAGAATCCCTTAGTCAAATCTCAAATGTCTATCTAAAGCAAGAATAAAGAGTAGACGATGACCAATCAGTACAAATCCAATCTAGTCCGAATCCAATCCTATCAATTTAGAGTACTATCAATATAGAATCTATCTGGGAGTTTCTCTTGTCCAACAACAATCACTTATGAGCCAGTGATCGTACCACAATCCCGTTGATATTGCCACAATCGTTTAGTACTTGTCGGGATAAAGAATGAATCGACCCATAATGGATCCAATCAATGAAGTCCTCTAATCTTTCAAGGACCTATCAAGAGAAAATATTCAACTTAACGATTTCAATCCTCTTCTACGTTTGGCAACGTAGTTATTGAGTTTGAGTTAGACTTACTCTCACTTAATTTGGTGCTCGATACTCCTCGCAAGACTCAATGCTGATAAAACAATCCATTCCTTACCAATAAATCAATGAGTCTCTAATGGACTCTTTCAACTCATCAGTTCTATCAAATCTATCTTTCAACAATTTGATAGATCAATCCCATCAACCTTTCAAGAGTAATTGGACAATCACGCAGGAGGACTTTCAACTTAGACCAATCTTTAAATTTGAAATTTGATGACTCATAGGACCATCAAGTTCTATCGCCCTATCATCATACTCACATCACAATCACAATCAACATTTTCCAATCAAGGCTCTATACTCAATCCCTATGTTCATTCACTCAATCTTTTATGAAGTACTATGTAGGGTTTGTGGAATATCTCATGTAAAAGTATTTATTCAATGAATCAAGTTTATGATGATCATCAATATATGAAAATACAAAGAATGTATATAATTTACTAGAAATTAGTCAACAAAACATGCATGGAGACTTAATACTTTCACAATCATTATAGAACCATCAAATGGGGCACATGGAAGGACAATTTTATGCTTTAGTTTAGCCTTACATACCTGGGATGAAGTTTGACAATCAATTTGCAGAACTTTCGGCTCCAATCATTTGAGTTCCTAGCTTCTCTTCTCCTCTTCCTAGCCCTAGTGTTTTGTTAGAATGCTTAGAAGACTTAGGAATGGGTTTAAAAACCCCCTTATATATTTAACATGACTTATATCAGTCGTGGGTTAAGTTTAGGAGGAGTGAAAAAAAGTCTGGAATACCCCTCGAAAAAACTAAATTTTTTGTACTATGGTGAGACAGGTCCGCATCACAAACTTGGACACGCGTAGTACAATTTTCGTAAAAAAATTTCGATCAATTTTCTAATCCCATAGAAAATAATTGAATCACCATTAATTGCAAATCCGCGATAAGTCCACCACGCGAACCTGTCGCGCACTCTTCAGGAACTACATTTTTGCTTCAATTGATCCGGTTGCTCTAAAAATCAACCAAAACTATTTTCCCACACAATTTTTTGCTCATCATATTTTCGGCCCCAGATTTGCTGAAAAAAATTAGAAAGACGTGTTATGCAAGCGTTCTCTCATCAACGGGTATTTTGATAATTTCATGGGGTATAAGAGATTGCTTACTTTATTTTCCAAGAAGTCAAACCCACTTCTTGTCACAACTCTCTCAAAACACGTTTACATTTACAATAATTGTCCCTAAATAATAATTCTAAGTAGAATTCTTCAGCCTTTCATTCAGCCTCTCGCTCTACCGCTGAATTTGATTCACTTTGTCATTATCAAAACATCTAGCTTTTAGTATGGCAATAAGTTCTGAACCTGGTTCACTTTGTCATTATCAAAATACCTCATACTTTTCAGCAAGCTGATAAATTTTCCCCTTTTGATGATGACAAACCCATGCTACTCCATCAAACCTACATTCGTAAAGATAAACAACATATTTTCCCCCTTTTGACATCGTAAAAAAGAAGAAAAGAACCAAGTTAACAATAAGGCAAAAGCACATTCATAGCCTGAAAGGTTAGCACGCACATCACAAAGATAACCAAGACACAATCAATAAGAGAATATTAGCCATCCTAACCAAATAGACAATAGAGATCTAAAGCACAAATACCAAGTCATTCACATTCAAGTATGCACTGCAAAACCCCAAGGGTGGGTGGGGGAGCACCAATAAGTCAATACTATCAATAAAACTCCCAGAACAAAAAGCAATTATCTGTAAAAGCTATAAGAGAACATTATGGAGCACAAAAATAGGAGGAGAGTAGTAGGGAATGGTTAAAGAATCAAAGAATTGAAGAGGATGAGGCTATGAGGTTCAACAACTTATTCATATGGTTAACCATAGCTTGAGAGTCCATAAAATTCCCTTTCAACACATTCACTTTAGCCTATAGCTAAGCCTGCTGGTTTCTGGCAGCTTGAAGATCTACCATCAATTGAAAAACTTGTCCTATCACTCTACGAGCCATGTTGGCCTAACCTTTATGTGGCATTTGGTAAGCACTCATATTGAATGTAGTTTTATTGATCACGTCTTTCTTAGTTATTTGACATTCATTGTCCAGAGGAATAAGAAAGGCTCCAAAAATAATAGTGACTAGATTTTCATACATCAACTGGTGAGAGCCAGCTAGTGGCTTTGCTATCCATGCCATATTGTTGATTATTTGGAGATGTTTGTAATGGGGGTGCCTAGGGAGGACTTTGGCGAGGTAGTGAAGGAATTCATTTCCCCTGAGGGAAAAATCCTAGGTGGGAAGTAGGAGGCATTCCAGTTTCCTTTTTAGAAGATTCCTTAAGAGAATAGCGAATGGTATATATGGCAGGTGGGCAAATGGTGGAAATTAAAAAATGCTTCTTGCGTGAACTTGAGAGATTAAGGTGAAGGGTGCAGAAGGGGGAACTAGGTTCTTTTATAGTATTACCACAATATTATAAGACACTAGATGTAGTGCATAAAGAATGACCTAGAGACTGAGTACAAACCGGAAAAAAAAGAGCCTGGTCCTTGCATGTATCTAATTTTGCATTAGCTTATTTGTAGGACACTAAGGGTAATATCGTCAGACCTTATGTATGCAGACCTTTTTAGTGGGTTCGTATTGACCTGAAATAGTACAAAGATGAGTGAGTTTGAACCCAATTGCAACCATTGTTCAAGTCATACTTCCTAATCTATCTAGAAATTGAGAAACTAGTTTACTGTTGGTATATCGACCCAAGTGCAAGTTGATTTTCCTCAAATTATCCCCTTCTCAGTGTCTTGGTAAATATATCTTCCATCTGATCCTCCATTTTATAGAATGCCATGATGATGTGACCTTTGTCCACATTGTCTCTCTATACTAAAATCAAGAAGCTATTATTTGATCCACAAGAGTTGAGCACAACATGATGCAAAAGCCATATACTTTGCTTTTGTGATAGACATTGCAATGGAATTTTGCTTACAAGTAGCCCATGACACCAAAAATGGATAAAAATATGTGCCATATCAGAGGTGCTTTTGCAATCTATAAGGTATCCAGTATAATCTACACTTGCAAATTCAACAAGGTCAAATGAGTCTCCTGCATAATACCAAAGAACAAGGTTCATGGTTCCTTTAAGATAGTGCAGGATTTCTTGACTACTTTCATGTGCGACTCCCTTGGACATGATTGAAAGCATGCGCACATTCTAATGTTGAATACTATATCAACCTTCCTTTAATCCATAAAGAGCCTTGTCTATTTGATAAACATAATCTGGATGATCATGATTATCAAAAACCTAGTAGCTCTTTGACATACACTTTCTCTTGCAAGTACCCATTTAGGAATGCATTTTTTATGTTTATTTGGCATAACTTTAAATTTCATATCAACCGCAAGGGCTATTGGTGACAAGGTTTTGTCATAATCAATTCTTTCTTCTTGATTATAGCCTTATACCACTAGTCTGGCTTTATTCTTGGGGATGGTTCCTTGATCATCGAGCTTTTTCTTGAACAACAATTTTGTTCCTATGATAGTGTGATCTAGAGCTTGGGAATCAAATTTTACACCTTGCTTCAAATTGATTTAGTTCATCGTATTCTATAGCTTGGATCTGGTGAGAATGCCCAAATCAAGCAGTACTAAAATATTTTGCACTAGACGAGAACTCTTGTATCTCCAGTTATGTACGTGACCATATCCTATAGTAGATTGTGTAGATTACCCAGATTCAACATGTTGTTTACAAGTAGTGAGGAAGGACTAGGTTGATCCTTATAGTTGTTTGTTCTTTGTGCTGCAGTGTTACTGACTCTCCACTTTCAGTTGCTGAAATAGGAACACTTTCTTTCTCCTCACTTCGTCTTTGAATGCATATTGGTCTTTTTCGTTTTAAAAGCCCACTCTTTTGCCCTGGAAACTACTTAGTAGAAAGAAGTTATTCTTATCACCTGTCATGTGTCTGGAACATGCATTATCCAGATACCATTACTTTTATTTTCTCCTACTAGTTCCTACACATGAAATTAGAGGTTAGTCTTGGGTACCTAAATCTACTTGGGTCCTTGTTTGTGAGAAAAAGGATGAATTAGATCTCTCATGTCCTATCTTGTTATGTACTTATTTGAGAGAACTAGTTTCCTGATTCTCTTACCATAAGGATTCTTTAGATAGGTTAAGTTATTTTTTATAGTTTCATTGTTCTTTTTACATGTATTTCTTAAGTGACCTGATTGATCACAGTGTGCACACAACATAATAGAAACACTTTCATCTAGTTTAGAGACACTTTTCTTGAAACCTATTCATATTTGGTATTGGATTAACCCTGCTGCATCTCATTGAGTAGCGAGGAGGATTTGGTCCACCTTATCGCTTGCTCTAATTTAGCTTTGGACAGCTTTAATTCCTCAAGGACAACTTCATTTTTGGCTCTCAAGTAGTTAAGTTCATCATTTAAGATTTTTACTTTTTCCTCTAAGTCCATGTGAACTTGGTTCTTAACATTTTTCTCTTTCCTAGAGGAGTTCAGGTTACTTATTTCTTTTTGAAGATTTTGATTAATGATTTCTAGACTCTCATTTTTAGTTTTCAGGGATACATATTCTACCAATAGATTTTCTTTATTTTTTCAAGTGGATAAATAAGCATCAATGAGTGCATGAGATAAAGATTCTAGTTTTTCCTTTGAATAAAGATGCATATTTTCTCTAACATGCTTGAAACTTACGTTATGTTTCTCATTGTCATCTTCGTCATGCTCTGAGTCACTTCCAACCATTAGTGCCAGGATATCTCCTTCTGTACTATTGCAACCTTTCTCTTAAGCCTCTAAACTAGTTCCACATATTTGAGCTTCAATGGTGTCCTTGATTTGATAGCTGTTCACTTTATCATCTGAGTCAGCCAATGCCATCAATGCCAAGAAATCAAACTTTTCTGAGGTTTCCACGGCCAGGAAGGATTTTTTAATTCCTTCATCAGATTCTACCTAAGGAGTTTCCTATCACTGCAAGTGCTTTTTTCACAGTAAGGTCAGTTTCTTGGTTTGTCATTCTTAGATTCTTTGAGATGTATTGGTCATTTCTGGTTTCCTTATCCTTTTCAAGGATATTCTTTTTGTACTCCAATTATCACAGAGGACAGAACTTTATGAAGTGATCAAGACTTTCACATTTATGGCATACCTGATCAATGATATCCTTGTTCGGTTTCTTTTGATAGTTCCTCCTCTGGATTGACTATCCTCTTTCCATCATCCTTTGAAACCTCTTAGTCATTAGTGAAATATTTTCTTTCTCAAAGATGTCTCTTACAATTACCTTGGAAACCAAGTTTTTTTTCTTACCTTCAATTTCCTTCTCTTGATTTTTCTTTAGTTTATATGTTTAAGAGTTCTTTAATGAGCTCATCTATAGTCAGTGTTTCAAGATATATTACTTAAGTTATTGCTTCAACTTTGCTTTCCCATGATTTAGGCAGAGTTTTCAAATTGCCTTATCAGTTGGAATGATGTCATCTAAGGAGTAGATTTTATTTATTATAGCATTGAACTTGGTATGCATATCCTTAATTGTCTCTCCTTCCATCATCCTAAATAGTTCATACTACCTATTTAGATTGTCGATCTTTGACTTTTTAACCTGACTTGTACCTTCATGCATAGCTTGTACAATGTCTTATATCACCTTGTCATCTGGACATGCTGAAATTTTATTGTACTTGATGCGCCGCAAAAATACAATATTTTTTATGCTTTAAACTTAGAATTTTATGTGTTCTCCAAGCAATGTTCGTAAATTTGATGTGTTTTTATATTAGTTTTATAGGATTATAGAATTCGAGAAGTTTTCGGGAAGATTGCATGATTTAACAGCTTTGAGGTGATGTGCGAGACCACCTATGAGCCGTGGTTTGATTCATGAGTCGTAACTGGAGGTTCGTTGTCTTGATCTAGTGTTGGGCACAATTTATGAAGTTAGAGTTACGATTAATAACTCGTAGATATGCTCGTAGAAAGAAGGCCCAGAGTTTTGATGGTTTCTGAAAGTTAAAAGGACGAAAGATTCTACGATCCATAGTCCATTATACGAGCTGTAGAAGGTGTTTGGTACATGGAAGATATTTTGGACAGGAGCGGTCTATGAAACCTCATCCACGAGCCATCAATCGAGTTACCTCCTGTACATTATCTCATAGATGGTTCGAATCCAGTTCTCCTAATTAGTTTAGAATTCGGTCTTCTTTACTTATAAATAGGATTTTAGTTATTAAAATAGGATTTTTAGTTATTTTTGGATGTATCAAACATTAGAATGCATATTGTCACTTTTGATTTGTTCTTGGAGACTTTAAGTTGATTTTATTTGTGCTTATCTTCGGATTTTGTTAATGCAATTTATCTGGAGATTTTGGATTTTACATTCTTCAAGTCTTCATTGTAAGCATTTAATTATGCAAATATATATCATAACTTCTTCATCTACAATGAACATGAGTAACTAAATCCATAACTAGGGCTATGGGAACCATGAAGATCTTACAAAGTAAAAACCAAATAATTTGCAATCCTTGGAAAGTGTGCATACATGTATTATTTATCTCTTTATTTTGATTTCTTTTTAACGGTTGCAAATGTTGGAACACGCCTTATTCTTACTTGCCAGCCCAAGGGAGTAATGAATGGGATAAGAGATAAATTACAGGATTTGGTGTGAGTACTCTCATCTAATCAACCTGCATGGCCCAAGAGATAGTTGTACTGGGACCAAGGTAAGGGTTAGTAATGCGACACTCGTAGATGGCCCAAGTTGCGTGGTGAATTTTGCTAGTTGCCTGCCCAAGGAATTAGATAAACCTAACTTACCAGTTCTGCATGCTACACACCAGAAAAGGTTACAATTATTAGGTAATACTTGCATTGAATAGTTTTCTTAATTTAGGTATGAATAATTGCTTTTTACACCAAAACCCCCTCCTGGAAGTAAGTCATTTAATTCATCAAAATTGCTTTAATTACTCCAAATCTAGACCATATTTCTCATGGGATCAACCCTAACCATTATTAGGTTCTATATTTGAAACAACAACCACTTATAACTTGATTAGGAGGTGTAATTTGGGTGTGATAAAATTTTTACGCCATTGTTGGGGAATACGACTTATAGATCAATTTAACTAGGGTAATTGAAGAGTTAATCCTTATTTATTTATTTTTATGTATTTTTGTTATTTTAATTTCTTTTTCAGTATATAGGTGTAGTGTATGCCCAATACCCGCCAGTCGAGGCAATCCCTTGACTCCATTTGATCCAGAGATCCAAAGAACGCTGAGAAGAATGACCTAAGATAGTGTTGAAAATGCTACGAATGAGGCACTGAACTTGAATAACCTAAACCCACTCCCACCACGTGTGGGGGACAATCATCCACCACAAGGTCAACAAACAATAGTAGATGGGTGGAAACCATGCAGACTTAAACCAATGATGGTGGATGTCACAGGAGACATCGTGTTACCTCCTCTACCAGTGGATTCTAAGTTTGTCATATCAAGTGGGTTACTATAGATGTTGCAACATAGAGGGTTGTTTGCGGGCTTACCATCAGAGGATCCGCATAATCGTCTACACAACGTTATCTTTGTTTGTAAGAGTATGATAGGAAATCAAAATCTGTACATGGATGCCATTAGGCTCCGTGTCTTCCTATTATATCTTAGTGGTAAAGCAACAATATGGTTATATAAGCTTCCTTAAAGATCTATTACTACATAGGTAGTGATGTAGAAAGCCTTTTTGGAGAGGGTATTAATCCAAGTCAAAGAAGTTGAAGCTTAAGGATCATACTAATAACTTTCAGCAAATACCTGGTGATTCCATAAGCGCTACTTAGGAGCGGTTCACTAAGTACTTGAGGAGTATTCCAATCTACAAGATTACTGATGATTCCTTAGTGGAAATCTTCTATCCGGCCTTAGTGACAACTGCAAAGCATTCGCCGACAACATAATCAGAGGATCATTCCTGGATTGTACTTTTTTGGATGTGGCTCAATGAATGGAAAGAGTAGCAAAGACTTATCATGCATGGGGCAAAAGGGATTCAACGACGACAAAGAGCTCTTTCGTAGTTAGTACTAATTCGGAGCAGGCTGAAATCAATGAAGAGGTACTACAAGATTTGGCCTAGATCAGCACTAATGTTGGGCTACTAATTAAGCAAAATAAGGAGCAGGTGAATACAGTGAGTCACCAACCACAAAGAGCACCCATCTATGATAAGTCGTGTTATGAGAAAGATACTTTCTTTGTAACTGGTCAGATGGCGAGTTTCCGAACCAACTTCCAAGGGTCTAATCAAGGCTATTAGCACTAAGATCAAGGAAACCAAGTTCAAAACTATAATAGAGATAATGCATACAGAGACAACAATTGAGGTTGATACTATGATAGAAATAGGGGCCATGACCGAGTTAGTGATTAGGTTAGTAGAGATGGGTATCAGAATGGACCTATGTACCACCATAAAATCATGATTCTGGGGCTGATAATTTGAGGATTGAAGAGATGTTTGACAAGTTGCTGAAGAAAGCAGATGCACAAGATGAGGCTTTAAAAGGGATGATAGTTGACATATCATGGATTAATTAGAAGATTGTGTCTCATTCAGTAGCTATCAAACATCTGGAACAACAATTTGACCAAATGTCAACACAGTTAAATTGGCCAAAAGGGAACATTGTCAAGCAACGTGGTGCAACATCCAAAGAATGATGGGCAGTGCATGGTAGTGGCTACACGAGGTGGTAATTAAACAATTGAACTACCAATGTCGATAGTTGATGATGTGGTTCACGAGGAGATAGTAGAGAGAAAAGATACAATGACTAGATATGATAAGGCCAATGATGGTGTGGGTGATGATGTGGTGACACCAAAAATGTTGAAACCATACCTAGGCCTCCACCACCTTTCCCTCAGAGGCTTAAAAAGAAGAATGAGGAGCAGAAGTTTCAAAATTTCATCTCAACATTGAAGCAATTATCTATCAATCTCCCTCTCATTGATGCATTAGAGCAAATTCCTGGTATGCTAAGTTCATGAAGGACCTAGTAACAAAGAAGAGAACGGTGAGTCAAGATCTTGCTCATGATCTTCATCATTGCGGAGCAATTGTGACAAGGTCCTTAGTGCAAAACAAGGAGGACCCCGGAGCATTCACTGATACACTATCAGAGTCTTTAACTTTCCAAAGGCATTATGCGACTTATGAGCTACTATAACCCTAATGCCTTTTTAGTGTTCAAGAAGTTGGGCTTGAGAGCCCCTATGTCAACTACAATGCGGTTGTTGATGGCAGATAGGATGGTGAAGTTCCTGTGGGGATACGTCATGATGGTTTTGTCAAATTTGAAAATTTCATATTCCTCGCGGACTTCGTGATACTCGATTGTGAAGTTGACTTCGACATGCCAATCATCTTGGGAAGGCCTGTCCTAGACCTGAGTAAGCACTAGTGGACATGGAGTTAGGCCAACTTAAGTTTAGATTGGACAACAAAGAAGTTTTCTTCAATGTTTGCCAGTCTATGAAGAGACCTGATGATTTGGAAGTTATCTCTGTTATTGAAAGTGTTGATGAAGTGCAATCGGAGATACCAATAAAGGAAAGGATGGGCTTTGAAACTCTTGAAGCTATATTTATGAATTTTGAGAGTGATGGTGTCCTAGACTATGATGAGATGGTGAAGGAACTTGGATCACATGGTTATCCTAGACACCAACTCAATCTTGAGTTGGACTTGAAAAACTGTGAGTCACCACCTACTAAACCATCCATTGAGGAGCCATCTATTTTGGAGTTGATGGATTTTCCAGCCCACTTGAGGTATGTTTTTTTGGGAACTAACCATACTTTGCTTGTCATTGTTGCTAAAGATCTTAATGACGAACAAATGGAGGCATTGGTTTTGGCCCTCAAAAGATTCAAAAGGGCTGTTAGATTGTCATGCCCCAAGCCAAGGGCCTAGATGTGACATGACGAATGGGAACCTTGAGGGGATCCCAAACAAGCCTCTTAAGCATACATGGTACATCCTTGGTTTCGCGTAAGAAAAGAAGAGTAACAAACACATAGCACATAATTTCTAAGGGAAATAGGGTTTTGGACTCCTGCTATAGAGATGTTACGGGGGAGAGGATTAACATGAATCACATATTAAATAATCTCTAAGGGGCGGGTAAGTATGACTCATGCTATGGGGGTAATTAGAAACTTGGGACTTTAATCTCATACATCAATGTACAATAAACACATAAGAGGATAAGGACTAAAGGATTCTTCCATAATTACAAACATAAGAGTCAAGCTCATAACGTACATAACATAATTATAATCAACAAGACCTCCAAATCATGAATGGAACGGGGGCCAAGACATCTCTGGGTTCACCCTCAAAATAGTATCCAAAAATAAATGAGTCTCAACAAGCCATGAAAACAAGTGGATTTCGTCACCGGATATGGAGGACTCATAAAGCAATCTTCAGTCGAAATGTCTAGCCGTGTGGAGGAGGAGGGTGGAAAGGATCTCCTGTTCCAACATGATGAGAACATGTAGGCAAAAGTATGCGTTATTTCTTAGAATGTACTAAGTATGAGGGGTGCAAATGCAACAAAGAACATAGGCCAAATTATATAATATGCATAATCATAATCATAATCAATGAATGTAAGCTCAATAAGTCATGCATGCTCAATGCCATAGCGAAATACACTTGAGAAATCATCAAGTCATATAACATAGGATACATATATGGGAAAGGACCATAATCGACATATAAGACCAAGTAAGCTACTACTTGGAATCTCAATGTTCACTCCACACCGGACTTGGAGTGGACTACTTTGCCAGGGTAAATCAAACACTCACCTTATAGTAACTCCACCCATTTTAGAAAGTGCCTCATCATCATCTTACGGGAACAACACCCATTATGGTATACACATCTTATTAACCTTATGGGAATACCACCCATTTCGGTATTTGATTCACATGTGCCATATGGGAACCCCATTTGGGTCAATCACGCAACTCAAGCTATATGGATCCATTAGCTAATCATAAACCTATGGTGGCAACATAGTTATGGGACAATGTTTATCTACCAAGGTCCTCTCGGTTCTAGGTCACAATCCCAAGGAATTCTTCAAATCATACTTATTATCATAATATGCAAAATATCCTATTTTTTAATTTCATCACAGAGTAGCTCTTCAAAACCAAATGTTCATCATATCAAAGATAGGGCTTCATAACTTCTCATAGCTTTTAGAACATTCCATAATTCATAATATACATAATAACCCTTCGTAATTCATATCATTCGCTAATCACATATCTTGCCATAAGGTCTTTGCCAACAGAAGCTTGGTACTTAATTTAGTAAAACATGGTGGGTATGCATACATGCTCAAAATCATGCAAAAAATCAACATCTTTGGACATGAGGAGAACAACGAAATCCCTTTTCAAATTATGCAAGATGACTACCATATAATAGCAAAGCATAGTTAGGACATCATTAAACCATCATCTTCAATCACATATCTCCATGACTTATCATTCCACAATGTTATACAAAGACAAAATAACATAATATTCATCATAATATCAACATAAGTTTCTTCATAATCATTTCATGCAAAAGAGTTCATAAAAGTCTTCATAAATATCCATAACTTGAAATAGATTTAGAAGAGGAATGGTTGAGTTTGTGGGAGGGAGGTTCCTACAATTAAAACCCACATACCTTAGTGATTTAATAGAGAAAAATACAATTTGGTGATGAAGAAACCGAAACCCTAGCTTGGTCTTCTTGCTTGAAACCTTGGAGGAGGCTTGAGAGTGTTGAGACTTAGAATTATTTTGGAATGGAGGAGAATGAGTTGATTAGGGTTGTACATGCTGATAAGGGGTTACTTGAGGGGTAAAATGACGTAGGTTAAGCTTTCGTAAATAAGAAATGCCAAATTTTCCCCTTTTAAAAACATGGGTGGACAGGCGCATGAGACCTCATTTACGGGCCGTGGTCCATTGTACGGACCGTAGATAGGGGTTTTGTCTTGTAACATTTAAGAATTTCAGAAATTCTTCTTTGGTTCACATTCAACGACACGATCTATGGCCCGTAAAAGATTCTATGGCCGTCTGATAGTTCGTACATCCCACTTTAGAAGTTATCATTTTCACCAAGTTTGAAATTCAATACACGAGCACCACTTTCAGTCTGTGGAACCTTTTACGGCTCGTACGTACCCTCATAATAATTGACACTCCAAAAATTTTGGAACTTATTTTCTTGTATTTTTCATACTTTTCACCGATGAAGTCTTACAATATCTCTCCCTTGGGAACATTCGCCCCCAAATGTTGTCAAGGCAAAATCTAAGAATAGAATATATGCATTATATGCCAAATGCAAAATATACACCTTGTAAAGCTTTAAATCATACTTCAAATAACATTTACAATGCAATCTCAAAATCACATAACCATGCATAGATGACATGAGAAATGACATGCAAGGAAAGGAGGTTCTGAGATAGAAAAGAAAGTAGTACCTCAAGCTTGAGTAGAATGGAAGAGATAGGGATATCACTTTCCATATCAACTTCGGCTTCCCAAGTGGCACTTTCTACATGTTGGTTCCTCCAAAGGATTTTGACAGATGCAATGTCTTTGTTTCTCAACCACTTGACTTGTCTATCCAAAATTTCCACTGGGACTTCCTCATAAGTTAAATTCTCTTAAACATTTACCATTTCTATGAGCACTATGGAACTAGGGTCCCCAATATACTTTCACAACATGTAGACACGAAAAACCGGATGAACCATACTCATTTCCATGGGCAACTCTAATTCATATGCAACTTTATCAACACGTCTCAAGATCCAGTAACGCCTTACATACCTAGGTCTTAAATATACCTTTTTCCAAATTGAACCACACCCTTCATTGGCGAAACATTCAAGTACACCCAATCATCAACTTCAAACTCAAGCTCTCTCCTTCTAGTGTCGGCATATGATTGTTGCCGACTTTGAGTTGCTTTTCGTTTCTTCCTTATCATCCTCACTTTTTACAAAGCTTCTATAATTAGATCTAAACCCAACACAACCATTTCTCCCACTTCGAACCAACCAATCGGGGATCTACAATGCCTCCCATAAAGGGCTTCAAAGGGGGCCATTCCAATACTAGAGTAATAGCTATTGTTGTAAGTAAACTCTATAAGTGGAAGATGCTCATACCAACTACCCTTAAACTCTAATACACAAGCCCAAAGCATATCCTCAAGAGTTTGGATAGTTCTCTCGGCTTGTCTATCCGTTTATGGGTGAAAGGCCGTGCTAAGCTTGACTTCAGTGCCAAGGCCCTTTTGGAAGGATCTCCAAAAGTGGAATGTGAATTGGGTATCACGGTGCAAAATAACAGCCTATGACCCCATATAGCCTCACTAATTCATTAATATACAACTTGGCGGTAATCTTAGGCACTATAGGTTGTCTTAATCGGTAAGAAGTGAGCCGACTTCATCATTCTATCAACAACAACACAAATAGAATCAAAATGCCTTCTAGTCTTTGGAAACCCAATCACATAGTCCATATTGATATCTTCCCACTTCCAAGTAGGAATCTCTATGTCTTGGGTCAAACCACTCAGTCTTTGGTGCTCAACCTTGACTTGTTTGCAATTATGGCATCCAGCTACAAATTTGGCAATATCCCTTTTCATACCAACCTAACAATACACCTCTCGCAAATCTTTATACATCTTGATAGAATCGGGGTGAATAAAATAAGAGAAGTTACGGGCCTCTTTCAAAATCAAATCTCTCAAGTCATCGATATTGGGCACACACAACTTACCTTGGTACCTAAAAACTCCCCCTTGGGAGAAAACCTCCACTTTGCCATCTTTCACCAACGACTTCAATTCCACCAAAGCGGGGTTAAGGTCCTGTTTTGATTTGACTTCTTCAATCAAGGAAGACTTAGAACCATGTATCACGGCCATGCTTCTATTTTTGGAATCACTAAATCTAACCCCCAACCTAGCTAATCAATTGACCTCCCTTGCGAGGTTTTTCTTTCTATGCACCACATGAGCCACATCTCCATAGTCACCCTACTTAGGGCATCATCCACAATAGTAGCTTTGCCTGGATGGTAATGCACACTCATGTCGTAATCTTTAAGGAATTCCAACCACCTTCTTCGCCTCAAGTTAAGATCCATTTGGGTGAAAACATATTGAAGGATCTTGTGGTCGGTGAATACATCTACATGGACTCCATATAAATAATGATGCCATATCATCAAGGCAAATACCATGACCGCTAGTTCAAGATCGTGGGTAGGGTAATTGGCTCAAAAACCTTTAGTTGCTCAGAAGCATAGGTGATGAATTTGACATTTTACATCAATACACACCCTAAGCTGACTCTCGAAACATAACAATACACTACAAACCCTTCTAACACTTCCGGTAGAGTCAAAATAGGAGCAAACGTAAGCTTATCTTTCAAAGTTTGGAAGCTTCTTTCACATTCGTTGGTCCATACAAATTTAGCGTTCTTTTGGGTCAACTTTTTCAAGGGAGAACCAATCGAAGAGAAAGCATTCATGAACCTCTGATAGTAACTCACCAAGCCCAAGAAGCTCTGATTGTCCATCGGAGTTAACGGTCTAGGCCAATTTCTTATTACCTCCATCTTTTCTGATCCACTTTAATGCCTTTACTCAACACCACATGCTCTAAGAATTCCACCTCCCTCAACAGAAATTCACACTTATCAAACTTGGCAAATAGCCTTTCTTCCCTCAATGTTTGCAAAACTACCCTTAGATGCTTGGCAAGCTCTTCTTCACTTCGGGAATAAATCAAGATATCATCAATGAACACCACCACAAATATGTCAAGGTAGGGGTTAAAGACCCTATTTATGAGATCCATAAATATTTTCAGAGAATTAGTTAGGCCGAAGGACATTACCACAAATTCAAAATTCCCATACCTTGTCTGGAAAGCTATTTTGGGGACATCACACTCCCTTTCCCTCAACCGATGATACCCAGACTGAAGGTCAATTTTTGAGAAGTAACTAGCCCCTTGTAGTTGATCAAATAGGTCATCTATCCTTGGCAAGGGATACTTGTTCTTCACGGTGACCTTATTGAGTTGTTGATACATATTCCCAGTGAGCCATACTTCTTTCGTACAAACAACACCAGTGCACCCCAAGGCAACTTACTAGGCTGTATAAATCCCTTCTCCAATATGTCTCTCAATTTCTCCTTTAACTCTTTCAACTCTGCCAGGGAGGGATGGAAATGGGTTCAGTATCGGGGAGGAGGTCTGTACCAAAATCTATCTCCAGTTTGGGAGGGAACCGGGAAGTTCATCGGGAAAGAAATCAAGAAACTCATTGACCACCAAATCTGACTCAATAGGAGGGACTTTAGACTTGACATCCCTAACCTACACAAGATTGTAAACGCAACCTTTGGAAATCAACCTTTGAGCCTTAAGATAAGAGATGGACCTACCCTTGACCATCGAATCATGACCTTCCCACTCAAGAAGGGTTCATTAGGAAATTTAAACCTAACCTTACGAGTCCTACAATCATTAGTAACATGATATGCATGTAACTAATCCATCCCAAGAATGATGTCAAAATCTACCATGTAAAGCTCAATAAAACCACAAGGCAAAAATTTATGCAATATAGACACGAGATAACCCCTATAGACTCTTTTAGCAAGAATGGACTAAGCGACAGGGGTAGACACCTCAAAGGGTTCACATAGCAATTATGGACACATATGAAGCCAATTAGCAATAAATGGAGTAATGAAAGAAAGAGTGGCACCTGGATCCAATAAAGC
Organism: Solanum rostratum; assembly: GCA_029948455.1. NCBI lineage: Eukaryota > Viridiplantae > Streptophyta > Magnoliopsida > Solanales > Solanaceae > Solanum > Solanum rostratum. Next base: position 26,894,642 of record CM057049.1, read on the forward strand.
ATATACATCAAGATTATAGATCCTAACATACATCAATAGCCCCTTGTAGTTGATCAAATAGGTCATCTATCCTTGGCAAGGGATACTTATTCTTCACAGTGACCTTATTGTGTTGTAGGTACACATTCTAAGTGAGCCATACTTCTTTCTTAAAAACAACACTGGTGCACCCCAAGGCGACTTGCTAGGCTAGATAAATTCCTTCTCCAATAAGTCTCTTAATTTCTCCTTTAACTCTTTCAACTCCGCTGGGGCCATTCGATAAGGAGGGATGGAAATGGGTTGAGTATCAGGGAGGAGGTCTGTACCAAAATTTTTTCTCCAGTTTGGGAGGGACATCGAGAAGTTCATCGGGAAAGACATCAAGAAACTTATTGACCATCGAATCTGACTCAATAGGAGTGACTTTAGACTTGACATCCCTCACTTGCACAAAATGGTAGATGCAAGCTTTGGAAATCAACCTTTGAGCCTTAAGATAAGAGATGGACCTACTCTTGACCACTGATCCATGACCTTCGCACTCAAGGAGGGTTCATTAGGGAATTGGAACCTAACCTTATGAGTCTTACAATCAGTAGTAATATGATATGCATGTAATCAATCCATCATAAGAATGATGTCAAAATCTACCATGTAAAGCTCAACAAAATCACAAGGCAAACATTTATGCAATATAGACACGAGATAACCTCTATAGACTCTTTTAGCAAGAATGGACTCAGCGACAAGGGTAGACACCTCAAAGGGTTCACATAAATATTCGAGACTCATATGAAGTCGATTAGCAATGCACCTGGATCAAATAAAGCATATACATTAAGATTGTAGATCTTTAACATACTGGTGATAACATCGGGCATCTCATTAACCCCTTATCTTCCTTGAAGAGCATAAAATCGATTGTGTCATGGAGCACCTTCCTGTTGACTACCTTGTGCCGTTGATCACCATGAGTACCTTTTCCTTGAAGACGACCATCCCTACCATTGTTTGGATAATTTGCAATCGTGTGGCCTATTTTTCCACACCCGAAGCAAGCACCCATATCTTTGTAACATCTACCTCCACGATTTTTACCACACCTAGAATCAATTTGGCCACCATTACCACCTTGAGCCTTTGTGTTAGGAACCCTATCACTCGCAAACCTAGTCCTTGAGCATTGGAGGATCCTTGGCCTTGGAATTTATGGCCTTATTGAAAACGACCGCCCTTGGTGCCTGGAAAACCTCCATCAAGTCGAACCCTCTTGGACTCCCCCATCCTTCTCTTTCTAAGATTCACCCCCTCAAGTTGTTAAGTGTATGTTATAAGCCGTGATATATCCATATCCCTAATGAGCATGGCAGCATATACTCTTCATTGATCAAGTCGGGTACATCCTATACAAACCTGTGCATCTGTGCTCGAGGGTCGACAACCAAGTGAGGAGCAAACTTGGAGAGGTTGTTGAACTTGAGAGAGTATTTCATGCCTTTCTTCATTCATGGTTTGATATTCTGGTGTCCTAAGTGTAGAGGAACCACACCAATTCATCCTGTATTGATCAAATTCTATTGAGTCTAACTCATAGTGATCATTTATCAAAGAATGACTTTGGTTATCAAATGATTGAATAACTGGAAGAAATTTACTTACGATACTTAGTTGGCATTCATAAAAAACATATAATGAATTATGAGTTCAATCCACCCTGTTTAGCAAAAAGACGGATCAACCATTATGAAAAGGAAAAGTTTGATTCAGAGGGAGAAGAAGAGGTAAAAATTAGAATAGAAATATCATTCGATTCGTCGGCGTTTAATCAAGTCTGATACATCATACACAAACCTATGCATTTTTGCTCGAGGGTCGGCAACTAAGTGAGGATCAAACGTGGAGAGGTTGTTGAACTTAAGGGAATACTCCCTTACACTCATAGAACCTTGCCTAAGATTCATGAACTCCATCAATTTTGCTTCCCCTTCACTCAATTTGGAAAAATGATCAAGGAAGGAAACTTTTATTTCCTTCTATTGAATGGGCTCGTCATTTTCCCTCTCCATCTTCCATTTTTTGTACCATATTTGAGAAAGGCCCTTGAGTTGGTAGGCCACTAATTCAACTTTTTCTTCCAAACATACCTCTATTATAGCCTAGGCCTTGTACACCTCATCGATGAACTCTTAGGGGTCTTCTTTTATCTTTGAGCCATCGAACTTTGGGGGATTCACCCTTGTAAAATCCCTCACCCTTGAGGCTAGGATAGGAGGATGAGGATCTTGAACTCCTTGATTGGCCACAGCCGCTGCAAAAAAGGTTACCACATTTGGGTACTCAGCGTGGGTGACTCCTTCTTCTTTCGCTTGGGGAACTTATTGGGCCGAAAGGGCCAGTTCACTCTCGGGGGTGGGAGCTCTTTGTGCCATTCGTCTCGGTGGCATCATCTAAAAGAGCAAAAGATTACTATTAGAGATTGGAAACCTTATTTCAAATCTAAGGCATTCCATATAATATGAAGAAGTGAACCGTATCCTAAAATGCCTCACAACCTCTCATTCATAGTTGTGGCACACTTCAAAACCATGAACGAGACTCTACTTAACATGGTATGTTGAATTTTTGAGGACCATTTACAAACCTAATGCTGTGATACCATGATTTGTCATGCCCCAAGCGAAGGGCCTAGACGTGATACAACAAATGGGAACCCCGGGGGATCCCTAACAAACCTCTTAAGTGTACATAGCACATTTTCGGTTTTGTGGAAGCAAAGAAGAGTAACAAACACATAATTTCTAAGGAAAACGGGGCTTTGGGATCTCGCTATCAGGATGTTACATTGGAGAGGATTAGCATGAATCACATAGAAAATAATCTCTAAGGGGCGGGTAAGTATGACTCACGCTATGGGGAAAATTAGGGACTTGAGACTTTCATCTCATCATCAACATACAACAAGCACATAAGGGGAATAAGGACGAAGGGATTCTTCCATAATTACAAACATAATAGTGAAGCTCATAACGTACATAACATAATTATATCCAACAACATCTCTAAATCATGAATGGAATGAGGGATAGGACATCTCCCAGGCTCTCCCTCAAAATAGTTATCCAAAAATAAATGAGTCTCAACAAAGCATGAAAGTAAGTGAGTTTCATCCCAGGATGTGGAGGACTCGCTAAGGAATCTTCACCTGGAATGTCTAGCTGCGTGGAAGAGAAGGTTGGAAAGGACCTCCGGCTCCTATATGGTGAGATCATATAGGCAAAAGTATGCGTTAGTACATGGAATGTACTAAGTTAAGTATGCAGGGTGCAAATGCAACAAAGAACATAAGCCAAATTAAACAATATGCATAATCATAATCAATGTAAGCTCAATATGTCATGCATGCTCAATTCCATGGCCAAATACGCATGTGGAATCATCAAGTCTATAACATAACATACATATATGGCAAGGGACCATAAATAACATATAAGACCAAGCGAGCTACTACTTGGAATCCCGATGTTCACTCCACACTAGACTAGGAGTGGTCTACTTTGTCAGGGTAAATCAAACACTTACCTTATGAGAACTCCACCCTTTTGGGAAAATATCTCATAATCACCTTACGGGATGCCATCCATTTTGGTATACTTCTTATTAACCTTATGGGAACACCACCCATTTTGATATTTGATTCATATGTGTCGTATCGGAACACTACCCATTTTGGTCAATCACACAACTTAAGATATATGGATCTATTAGCTAATTCATGAATCTATGATGGCAACATAGTTATGGGACAATGCTTATCTACCAAGGTCCTCTCGGTGGTACGTCACAATCCTAAGGAATACTTCAAATAATACTTATTATCATAATTTACAAAACATCATATTTCATATTAGCATCATAGAGTATCTCTTCAAAACCAAAGTTTCATCATATCAAAGATAGGGCTTTATAACTTCTCATAGCTTTCATAATATTCTCATAATTCATAACATACATAACAACCCTTCACATTTCGTACCATTCGTGAACCACATATGTTGCCACAAGGCCTTTGCTAGCATAAGAAACTTGTTATTAATTTAGTAAAACATGGTGGGCATGTATACATGCTCAAAATCATGCAAAACCAACATCTTTGTACATGAGGAGAATAACAAAATTCTTTTTCAAATTATGCAAGATGACCAACCGTATTATTGCAAAGTATAGTTAGGGCATCATTAAACCCTCATCTTAAATCACATATCTCCATGACTTATCATTAAATATTGTTATAGAAAGACAAAATAACATAATACTCATCATAAGTTTCTTCATAATCATTTCATGCAAAAGAGTTCACAAAGTCTTCATAAATACCCATAACTTGAAATAGATTTAGAGGAGGAACAGTTGAGCTTGTGGGAGGAAGGCTCCCACAAAAGAAACCCACATACCTTAGTGACTTAATGGAGAAAAACCTGATTTGGTGATGAAAAAACTGAAACCCTAGCTTGGCCTTCTTGCTTGAAACCTTGGAGGAGGCTTGAGAGTGTCTGAGAATTAGAATTATTTTGGAATGGAAGAGAATGAGTTTATTAGGGTTGTACATGATGATAAGGGGTCATTTGAGGGGTAAAATGACGTAGCTTAAACTTTCATAAATAAGAAATCTCGAATTTACTTCTTTTAAAAACCTGGCCAGATAGGACCACGAGACCCCATTTACGGGCCGTGGTCCATTCTATGGACCTTAGATAGGAGTTTCATCTGATAATATTTTAGACTTTTAGAAATTCTTCTTTGATTCACACTCCATGACACAATTCACGTCTCGTAAAAAATTTCATGGGCCGTATAATAAGTCATACATCCCACGTAAAAAATTATCAATTTCACCAAGTTTGTCCTTTAATATACGAGCACCACTTATGGCCCGTGGAAAATTTTATAACTCATAAGTCCCCTCATAAAAACTGACACTCTAAAATTTTTATTTTCTTGCATTTACATACTTCTCAGCGGTGGAGTCTTACATTGATGGACAATTACAAACATCATTGGCATCCCACCTTACATGTGTACTCACAAGATTCAACTTTTAAAAGATTATAAGCTATGCATTGAGCACCAAAGATGTCTCAACCAACCAATTCAGGAGGTAGTGCGCAAAGAGAATATCAAGTGGTTGGATGTAGGTGTGACATATCTGATTGCTAACAGTGAATGGGTGAGTATGGTCCAGTATATTCCAAAGAAGGGAGGTATCACTGTGGTTCCTAATGCTAGCAATGAGTTGATTCCAATGAGATCAGTCACATATTAGAGGGTTTGCATAGGCTATTGCAAACTCAATGCTTCAGTAGAAAAAGTTAACTTTCCTGTGTCATTCCTGGACCAGACTCTAGATTACTTGACGGGTAAAGACTAGTACTATTTTCTAGATGGTTATTTGGGATTCAATCAAATTTCTATTACTTCTGAGGACCATGAGAGGACAACTTTGACATGTCCTTATAGCACTTTCATATTCAAAAGAATGCCATTTGGATTGTGTAATGCACTGGATACATTCCAGAGTTGTATGATTTCTATCTTCTCAGATATGGTGGAGGACACTATTGAGGTGTTTATGGATGACTTTAGTTTGGTTGAAGATTTATTTGAAGATTCCTTGAGACATTTACATGACGTGCTGAAGCGATACGAAGAGTATGATATTGTGCTAAATTGGGAAAAATATCACTTCATGGTAAAGGAAGATGTTGTGTTGGGGGTACAAAATCTGCATTAAAGATATAAAAGTTGATAGAGCTAAGGTTGAGATCATTAGGAAGTTCCATCCTCCTATCTTTGTAGAAGGCGTGAGAAGATTCTTGGGACATGCAAGATTCAACAGACGGTTTCATTAAAGACTTCTCAAAGATTGCAAAACCCTTGTGCAAGTTACTTGAGAAGGATGCTAAGTTCATGGTTGATAAATCATATCTCAAAGCTTTCGACGGGTTGAAGCAAAGGTTGACTTCAACGCCTATCATAGTTGCACCAGATTTGACTCAGCCCTTCGGGATCATGTGTGATGCAAGCGTGTTAGCACTTTGGTGTGGTCTTGGGACAATACATAGAGAATATATTACATCCTATTTATTATGCCAGTAAAGCCCTCAACGCAGCACAAAAGAACTATACTATCACTGAGCAAGAGTTACTCATAGTAGTGTTTGTATTCGAAAAGTACAAATCATATCTTTTGGAAATTAAGTCATTGTGCATACTGATCATTTGACATTGTGGTATTTGATGGCGAAGGAGGACGCTAAACCAAGGTTGACTCGATAGGTACTTCTTTTTCAAGAGTTTGATTTTGAGGTGATTGACAGAAAGGGGACAAAAAATCATGTTGCTGACCACTTATCCAGACTCGAGGAATAGGCTATGGAAAAGTTTGACGATGGTTGTATCACGCGATTTCAATGAATCATTCCCTAATGAGAGAGTGCTGGCTGTATCACATGATTTAATACCATGGTTCGCCGATTATGCAAACTACTTAGTCTGTGATGTTGTGCCACTAGATTTTACTTCCCACAACACTGTAAGTTTATGTCGATGTGAAGAAGCTTTTCTGGGATGAAGCATATTTGTTTCGTGATTTTGTAGATGGAATTATTCATCACTATGTTCATGAGGTGTAGATGATGAGCATTTTGGAGGCTTGTCATTCATCATTGGTCAGTGGGCATCATAGTGGAATTCAGACAACACATAAGATCTTGCAGTGTGGCTAATACTGGCCAACCATCCACCAAGATGCCCAGGATTATGCTAAAGCTTTTGACAAGTGTCAAAGAGAACGTGGAGTTTCCTAAGGCATGAGCTCCCACTTAACCCTATTATAGTAATTGAGCTATTTGATGTAGAAGCTATAGACTTTACGGGATCGTTTATCATTCATATGGGAATAAGTGCATTTTGGTTGTTATGGACTATGTTTCAAAATGCGTGGAAGCGGTTCTCTTCCTAACAATGAAGGTAAAAGTGTCACAGTAAAAGAAACATCTTCTCACGGTTTGGCACTCCTTGAGAGATTATCAACAATGGAGGTACCCGCTTTTGCAATAGGTTGTTCAAGGCTCTTCTAGAGAAATATAGGGTGAAGCATGTATGGAAATACCTTACCATCCACAAATTAGTGGGCAAGTTGAGGTATCAAATAGGGAGATTAAACAGATTGGTTGCGAAGGCTAGATGATGCATTATAGGCATACCGAACTTTACTCAAGACTCCAATAGGTATATTTCCTTACCAACTTGTCTTTGGTAAAGCTTGTCACTTACTAGTTGAGCACAAGATGATGTGGGCGCTCAAGAAGCTAAACCTAGACTCGAATGATGAGGCTAATTCAAGATTGGGACAACTCAACGAACTTGATGAGTTTCGATTGAGAGCATATGAGAGCTTAACATTGTACAAGAAAGGATGAAGCTATATCATGATCGTCACATTGAGTATCATCAGTTCACACTAGGAGACTTGGTGTTACTGTTCAATTCAAGGTTGCGGTTGTTTCCTAGTAAACTCATGTCCAAGTGGTTGGGTCCCTACAAGGTCTTACATGTTTTCAACCATGGGGTTATTGAGTTAGAATACAAGGATAGGTCGAGGTTCAAAGTCAATGGCCAGAGAATCAATCCCTACTTTGGCTATGCAGATGAAATCAAGACAGTAGAAGTATGGGCGCTTGGTGAAGTCTGAAAAACCAAGTGGTCTAAGTCGTTCCGCGATAATAAATCAGGGACACTTGGGAGACAACCTAAGATACTAGTTGTAGTTTATATGTATTTGTGTTAGATTTTGTTTTTGTTAGGTAGTTTAAAATTTAAAGGTTTTGTTGTATTTTTAGACTCACAGACTGGAAAGTTATAGGGTAACAATTTTGTTTGATGAGAATATGCAGGAACAGGGTGATAGCAACAACAAGTCCCAAAAGTTTTACTTATCAGTGTACAGATTATAGTTTAAACCATGGACCATAGAACCAATCATAGAATCAATTCCAGAGAACAGAAAATTGTGAACTTCAAAACCACAAACCAACTTTACGGTTTGTAGAAAGATCTACAAGCCGTGAATGGGGTTCTTGAAACCCAGGTAAGGTTTCTGGAAAATTTTCCAAGTGTTGGAGGAGTCTATGAACACCACCTATGGGCCGTAGAATGTTCCACGACCTGTGGTAACATTCATAGACCCCAACCTTTAAAAGGTAACCATTTGAAACCACGAAACCAAAATTCACGGGCCGTAGAACCATCCACGGCTCGTAATCGGAGTTTTGTGGAATCAAAAGGCCACTTTACTCGATCTGGTAAGAAGAACTAAAAGAGGAATAAATTCAATTTACTGCTCATTTTGACACAAAATAAAAATTACACAATAAACCCTACCCTTCTTCCTCATCTCCGATCCTCCCCTTCGATCACCACAGTGTTTCCAGACAAAATTTATGCCATCCCCCATTTTTCTAGCAGTGCATTCTAGCGACCCTAGGGCTTCCCCCCACTTTTGTTTTCAACAATTTCTCAATCACTAGACCTCTAGTCGAAGTTCCGGTATGTGTTCCTCATTGAATTTCCAATTTTTTGAGTTCAAATTTTTTACAAATGAATATAGTAGAGTGCAGAATCTTGTTTTTCTTGCCTTAAGTAATTTTATATCAAAATCTTAAATGCATGGATTGTCCACTACTGTGATACTGGATTTTGTAGAACTGAAGTTGTATCAAAATACTTTTCCATGCCTAGATGATAGAAAAATATGTGTAACTCAATGTGTGATGTAAAGTTTTGTTGAAAATGAATGTATCTATGTTAAAGAATTGTGCTAGAATTGAATAGGCAATGGAATAGTACTTTGGTGTTATGATGGAAAATGTCAAATTGTGTTTATATATATGTGTGTGTGTATATATCATACACTGTGTTAGCCATATGGCCTTGATTGATTGGTCAGTGGGGGTCCTTTTGATGATTTGGACTGACTTGATACCTGTTGGGTAAGAAAATGGTTTAATTTGGATATGGTTTAGGCTGAAAGATTTTTTCGGGTATATGTTGATAGTTTGGATTCTGTTTGACATGCCATTGGATTATCCTTAGAATGAATTTTTGTGAACCCTTTTGCTTTGTGCTAGATTATATGCTATGAACTTGTTTAAATCCTTTGTTGATCGGGACATTAGCTGGAATTTAGTATTTTAATACACGTTTGAACGCCGGTTTGGACTTGGAATTTCAAGAAACTGTATAGTCAAACTTACGATGGTCTTTTATGGACCATGATTTTAATCATGGATCGTAATTGAATTTCAAACTCAATAGGGCGAACCTATTTATGGGTCATAGTTCAAACTATGGGCCGTAAACAGTTTCGTTCTCTTGAATACTTGCATTTATATTTTTCTAGGTTAGCAAGCACAACCCATTCTACGACCAGTGGTTTAAACTACAAGTCGTGGCTGAGTCTGTAGTTGCATTTCCAGTAAGTTGAAATAGTATTACCTTATTTCCATAAGGGCTTTCCATGACCCATAGTTTATTCTATGGTCTATAGATTGACCTACATAATTCCTTCTATGCTTAATTTCTATCAAATTTTGTTTTGTTTTCTACACTTCCTTTGACTCATATGTGCTTGTCTAATCTTATTTGCAGAGATTATGAGTCCCCGACCACAACGAGATGAGATTGAGGCTCTATGAGATAGACTTCGTGATGAGCCAACGGAGTCAGATACTAGTGGCTAGATGTAGGAGCTCGACGTCCATTTAGATGAGGACATTGAGCCACGATGCACAAGGGCAGTATCCGGCCAGTTATTATCGACACCACCACCAACCACTATACCACAACCTCCTCAGTTTGTTGAGGGAGGCTCAGGGCGGCGTGATTCTATACATATTACCAATTTTGAAGAGGGGTCCCGATTTGGTTCCCCTAATCGAGATGGCTTGGGCTCAGAGGATGAGTTATGATCATAGTTTAAGGGTTAAGCAAGTCTATCACCATTCCAATTCATGTATCCAACCAACTGAGATGTTGGTGCATCAAAGACATGGCCGCTATTTTTTACGAGAACTATTGACAGGACAATCGGGGCTGGCAAAACGTACCATATATGAGAATCCTCGAATATTGACATTCGAATTTGATAGCCTTCTAGTCCTCTAAGATACACTTGCCTATTATAGGCTGGAGTGGTTAGCAAGATTATCAGGGAAGTATTCTGTGGTGCTAGTTTAAGAGTTCTACATATTATATGTTGCTACCGTGATCGAGGCCACGCCAAAGAAGGCCAAGCCGATAGCCTAGACTTGATTGACCTGATTAATAGTGCATGAAGTTCATGTTGATTTGTAAGATATGACTGTCTGGAGATTTCCTTTTGGTCCCAACTATCAGGCCTTCGTTACCACAACAGTGTTAGACTGGGATTGGGGCAGGCACGGGATTATGAAGTGACTAAAGATACAACCCAAAAGGCTGCTTTACTGAGATAGGTTTCCAACCACATCGTTGAGCGAGGCATGAGTGTCGACTAGGTGTTTGGCCATAAGCCTATTATAAAGGCCTCATTCGACTTTGCCAACAAGTTTTTGGTGGTTGGTTCACACGCGGATCTAGCAAACCTAGATGGATAATACACTCATGTCAAACTACGTCGTTCTTATAGCCAACATCATAGTTAGTTATGACATCAATTTTGCTTGCTGCATAGCAGAGGAGATACATGGGCAAGCATTGAGGAGGTCGACTTCTATTCCATTCCCATGTCTGGTCCACAGGTTATGTATGAAGGCAGGGATAGAGATTATCCCCAATGTTGATGTCATGATTGATATCTAGAGGACCCAAGATGCCGGCCTGACAAAGGCCGATGAGAATCCAATTGCACTGAGGTGAGCACCCCACTCCATAGTCAGACTTCCTAAGATGTTTGCCGAGCCTCCGTATCCTGAGGCTGCCACCATTACTGCTACTACTAATAAGTCTGAGAGGGCCCCGCACATAAATGTTGAGACCAAGATGGGGCTCCATTCTAGTTCCTCCACTATACTAGAGATTGTGCCACTACATCCTCAGCCCACGAATATGATCTATGTATTCGTGGAGTCCATCCAAGCCTCAGTACAACGCTAGGCTCAGACCGAATCTCAATTGACTCAGTTATTATAGTAGATTAGGACTTGAGTTTTCAAGGCCATTTCTGAGTCAAAGGAACACATGCAATAGTGTTATATGACTATACTTGATAATAGATTATCACTTTTACATGGCTGTGTTGACATATTTGAGAGGTGTGTGGAGGATCGCCTCAGTTCGACTCAGAGTCCAGATTTATCTACCATCTAGATAGAGTTCCATCAGCTCCGCAAGGAGATGAGAGTAACAACACCAACACTGTTAACAATTCACATGCCTACTATCACTACACCAGTGTTGGACTTATTCTTAAAGGAGCCCACAGTTCCTTTTTCTAAGAAGAGGCAACATACAAGAGCGGATGATCTAGAGGCTACTCTACAACTCGCTCAAAGGACTGAGCGACAACAGATAGAGGTTGCCAGACAAGCCTCTATAGTGGATGAGGTAATGCGGTGTGCATAAGAGCAGGAGATTGTATTGGTCGCTGGACCCTCAGGACATGCCACTGTGATAGAGAAACCACACGGGAGGTTGAGGGTGGTGGATCCCAGATTGACACCGGCTCTTAGGAGCCTAGGTGTGTTCGTTTTGACCTTACATTAGCTTTTAGTATTATTTTGTTGCATTGAGGACAATGTAAAGATTTTTGATGAGGTGTGGGTAGTTATAGGCCTCGGTGAAGTCTGAGTAACCAAGGCCTATGCCTACTCCTATTTTTGAGTTTGTGGGGGTTTTCTTGCTTGTGTTCTTTCCCTAAGGACATTTACATTCTATTGAACTGACACGTTTAGGATGTATAGATAGTATTAGCAGCATATTGTATTGATATCTGTGGCATATATTGGTTTATACTGAAAAATGATACCCCTTTGTTTTTTGAATTGATGATGTGCTGATAGGTAGTTTTGATAGCAACCATGTTTGATCGGTAAATTACATTGTTTGTTCTGATAAGATTGGGCTTAATTGTGATGAAAAGCATGATCTGAGTGTTTCCATTGACTATGTATTAGTGCCAAGTGTATGTGAGTTCTATTGCATAATTTTTATACTGTGTTTCAATCCAAACTTTGCCCTGTTAGTCTTATTGAGATCGTAGGATAGTTGGTTAGGAAACGATCATAGGCCATTTTTCATAATAATCCACTTATCATAAAATACTCAATGAAATTCAGTGTATATCCCTCGATCCTAATGTTTGAGCCATACATGTACTTTTTCCTTGTAAATACCTAAGTCACCAAACCTTTTTGTCTGTGTAAATATTGAATTTGTCCTTGGTCCCTCCTTGAATATTGTGCACCTTGACTCAAGCTAAAAGCCTAAGTTGATGGTGGCTACCAAAAGTGGCCCTGTTTCATAGGTTGGATATCATGCACCTTTACTTAGGCCAAAAGCCTAAGTTAGGGGTGGCTATGACAAAGAAATCATAACAAGACAGGAAGGGAAGCATAGTAGTACAATGAAAAGGGAAGAATATGAGACAGGTTTGAGAAAAGTAAATTAATGCCAAAAAGGGATTTGAAAAGAAAAAGAATTGAGAAAAATAAAAAGCAGTGAGCTTGAAACATAGATAAATGCACCAAAAAATGTTCGAAATAGGTAAAAAGGAACAATGAGTTGTCATATTGTCAGGGTTGGTACGATAAAGTGCAAAATAGCATAGTGTCAAGGAGGGGAATTAGTCACTATATTCTAAATATATCATATGTAGTCCCTCGAGCCTACGTTAGAAGGAAAGAAAGTCCTATAGTGATCTTAGTCTAACTAGTCGAATGTCATGGTAGAGAATATAGGGGCAAACCTATGGTATTATACATGGTATTTGAATAACTTTTGGGAGTTCAAGTATATCTGTTCTGTCTCTAACATTGTACCGAAGTACATCAAGTTGTGTGACATATATGACTTCTTTTTTGTGAGGGCACTTGAATTACATTGCTAACTATAAACTATCTCAGTAATTATTGCTTATATTCATTGCCTTGCCTATAAAAGTTACTCTATCATGTATTGATCCATGTGAGTTTGTTTGATAAATGTCTTGTATATGCACTGATGGTTTGAGAAGGTGTTTGTGATTAACTGAGATGCAATGTATGTCATGAGATTGATATCTATGTGTCTGGTGTACCGCTTATATTAGATGGAGTTCATCGCTCACAGACAAGCAACAATTTTAAGTTGAGGGTGTTGATGTGTCGCCAAAATACGATATTTTTAATGCTTTAAACTTAGCATTTTGTGTGTTTTCCAAGTGATGTTAGTAGATTTGATGTGTTTTTATGTTGGTTTTACATGATGATAAGATTAAGGAGGTTTTCATGAAGATTGCATGATTTAGCAGCTTTTAGGTGATATACAAGATCACCTACAGGCCGTAGTTTAATCCACGTGCCGTAGGTGGAGGATCGTGGTCCTGATCTAGTGTTGGGAAAATTTTCTAAAGCTAGAGTTAAGGTTAACAAGACGGGCCATGGTTTATTCCATTATACGAGTTGTAGAAGGTGTTTGGTACATGGAAGATATTTTGCATAGGAGCAGTGTATGAAACCCCATCCATGAGCCGACAATTGAGTCACGACCCATACATTGGCTTATGGATGGTCCCGAAACCATTTTTCCTAATTAGTTTAGGATTTTGTTTTCTTTATATATAAATAGGATTTTTAGTTATTTTTGGATGTACAAAATACTAGAACGCATCTCTTTTGAGTTGTTCTTAGAGACTTTGAAATGATTCTATTTGTGCTTACCTTTGAATTTTGTTGTTGCAATATACGTGGAGATTGTGAATGTTACATTCTTCAATTCTTCATTATAAGTGCTTAATTATGCAAACATATAACATGATTTCTTCATATGACTTGAGCTAAAAGCATGCCTGATATTGTAAATCTAGAAATTATCATATCCCAGTTACAATCATGTGAGCTCATGATGTCTAACTTACAATCCCAGTTAGGGAGAGCTACCATATACCTTGTTATGATATAAATATTTTTGTCTAAGATTCACTAACTGAGCCTCAACGGGTAAAGAAGTTGACCGACTAGCAGAATACTCAAATTCTATAATGACATACAGTTATGAGATTTGAATTTTCTAGACCTGTATTGTCTCAATGCTAAATAATTCCCTCAAAATAATATATATACACTGATATGTTCATAAATAGATAAACTGTCTGTTTGAATTAAATATGAGACTGTACTTGAAATAATTTTTTAGAACTAAACTTTTTGAAAATCTAACTATGCTTTATTTTTTAAAATATGCACTTGATTTCTGAAATAATGCACTATAACGAACTAACCTTGCCATTATGGGTAAGTCAATGGAGAAGAAAATTTGGTCAGAGAACTTTCAAGTAGTAAATTGAAAATTTTGAGCCTAGGCCAGACTTGGATGAAATATGAGTTATTAAGGTCTAGAGTAATCTAATGAAGCATTGAGGGTTGATTATTTAGTTTGATCCTTTGAGTTGATATCCAAGACAATAAGGAGGCCATGCCGGTTTACATAATTGAATTTGGACGAGTAGAACTCTCGAAATTAATCTTGGCACAAAAGGTATATTTTTAAAAGTCATGGTTTGAGGGTGTGTTACAAAATGGAAACTTGAGATGTGAGTTATGAAGTTTCTGTCTCCATGTAAGACACCAAAAGCAGGATGGATCCTACTATGTCGATGCCACTATGGCATGATAAGAGGTTGCTATGACGGGACAATCGTGAGTTTTAAGTTTGAAAAGTTTTCAATTCATTCTTATTTCTTTCATTTGTTTTTGAGAGATACGCCATTAGTTTAGGGATTATTTTCGTAAGTTTTTTCACAAATTTCATTATTAAGGGTAAGTTAATCATTCCGCTAACTTATTAATTGGTTCCTAGACCTAGGATTCTATGAAAATTCACATAGGGAAAGATCATGACTTATAAATTAATAGTAGAAAAAAAACCCTAGTTGGGAGAGATGATCATAAAAGTGGCCAAGGGTTAGAATTTTAATGTGATCTAGGTAACTTAGATCATTATTTGTTGACTTCTATATTTTCTTGATTGTTTGTAGACCAATAACGAGCTAAAACTTTGGAAAATAGAAAACTTTAGTTCCCTAGGGTTTCAAGGCTTGTTTCGATGTAGGTGATGATTTTGATATTCCCATATGTATGATATAGACTTGTAACTATGTCATGGTATCTCTTGCATGTACATGATTAAGGAACAATGATATGAAAACAATAAATAATTATCATGATAAAATTTCTTGCAATAGATCTATTACTTGATCTTGACAAGCCGTGAATTATTTATTGTGATTGTGATTATGGATCGGGTGATGTATTTTGGCATATAATGAGATGGGGTGTCACATTTTGACACATGATTTGATTGGATGTCATATTCTAACACATTATTGAATCGGGTGTCATATTCAGACACATAATTTGTTTGGGTGTGGATCCTATGAGAGGATTATTATTGATTGTACATTGAGGATGATAATCATAGAGATAGTATTTCATTCTTGATTGAGAACTTGTCACTCTATCTATATATGTATGATTTACTATTTTAGAGTTGCTTGTGGTATATTTTGCTTATTGGAATAGCTGCATGATTCTACCAATTCACCATTATTATGTGTACCAATATTACACTTACTTTATTAAGTGTAGTGAATCTTTTGGTAGCTATTGAAAGAACTCATCTAGGAGGCCAGTGATCTATTGAATTCAACGGTGAGCCAGCTTGTTTAGGCTATCATGAATTTGTCTCTACTTCTTTGTCCACTTGTTTGGACTCATACATTAGTTGCTATTTACATTTTCTGGGGTTGCGTCCTCTTATTCTAGACTATTAATAGATATTTCGGTATAGTATCTTTCAGATTCTAGGGGTTATTTTTTTTGCATGTTTAGTTTACTTTTTGAATTTATAGAAACTCACTTTTGTCTTATTTAAATCTGCTTTTGTATCTTTAAATTTTATGGTTCATGTTAGATTATGTCACTTGAGTCTTAATAATGATTCTCCAATTGAAGGGTAAGTGTAGGTGCCACTTATGGTTTGTTTCGGATCATGACATCAGAACTTTGGTTTGTTGATCTCGTTGTACTATAATGAGTCTAGTAGACATCTTTACTTTTCTTCTAGAAGCTACAAGGATTTCGGAAATTTTGTCATATTTTTCTTATCTCATCTTTTTATCCTATGACTTGATTTTAATTGGTAACTTGTGATCCAAATTGGTATCCAATTTCTTTCGCTATTCTTCTCGTAGATGGAACACGTGGTACAATGATGTCATACTAGTAGCTCACACCAATGAACCCCTAGAAGAGTCTATAGTAAAAGGAAAAGGCTGAGGAAGAGAAAAAATAAGAGGCCGAGGAAGGGTAATGAATACCAAGAGTGAGACCTAAGCTGAGGAGGTACCAATAGGAGGGCTGGTATGCTGTCAAAATACAACACATTTGATGCTTAAAACATGGAATTTAGTCTGTTAATCGATATGTTTTTATGTTTGTTTTGCAGGATTACAGGGTTGGTATGTTTTTTGGGCTAAGTGTGCAAAAGTTGCAGAAATTACTAATATGGGACACTTTACGGGCAGCGGAAAATTCCATGGGCCGTAGAGTTGGTTTCGTAAAAAAATCTAGTGAAAGATAATTTTTTGAAGACGAGTCTACAAACATGCAGACAAGCCGTAAGAGTTTCAGTGAGCCATAGACTTAGTGTCATACTCTGAGGATCAGAAAGTGTGGAGTTACTAAAAAGTCATCAGATGAAACCCTTTACGGGCCGTAGAACTTTATATGACCCGTAGATAGGTCTCATAGAAGTTGTCCCTAGAATTGCTGAAGGAATCCATGAAGCTCCGACTACGGGCCATAAAACTTTATACGACCCGTAGAAGTGCCCATAGAGCCTGTCGACCCGGTTCTTATATTTCGTATTGGTTTTGTATTTTTAATACTATAAATAGATTTTTAAGTTATTTTTCATGGAGAGAAAGAGAGAATAATACAAAACTTGAGAGAAACATTATTTTTTCTGCGTAATTCAATCTTGTGATTCTTGGTGAAGAGTTTGGATTTATTGTTCTTAATTATATTGTGTAAGTGCTCAATTATGATATTCAAAATCATGATTCTTGAGTCTACACTGATAACGAGTAGCTGAATCCACAACTAGGGTTGTGGGAACCATGAATAACTAACAAGGTAAATCTGGATAATTTGTAATTCTTGGAAAGTGCGCATGCATGTATTAATTAATTCTCTTTGATTTGAATGCTTTTTAACAGTGACAAATGTTAGAACTCGACTAGTGTTACTGACCTTATCCAGGTAGTAGTGAATGGAAAAAAAGATTAATTAACAGGATTCGATTGATGTTTCTCGTCTAATCGAGCAAACTGGATCAAGGGGAGGTTATACTGGAACGATAGGCAAGGGTCAGTAATGTCACACTGCGGGATGGATCAAATCATGTAGTGAAATTGGCCTCTCACCTAGATCAAAGAATTTGGTAAACATAACTTATGATTCTACATACTATACACAAGAAAAGAAGTCGATTATCTGGTATTACCAAGTTAGGGAATCGTGGGGAACACAAAACCCTAGTTACTCTTAATAATACTTTCACACTTGTCTTAGTCTAGGATTACTTTTTATAGTTTTTACAGACCCCCCCTTTTAAGGGAGATAAGTAGGTTTATCTACCCGAATTGCTTGAAATTCTAAGTCTACCATATTCCTTACAGGATTAACTCTAACCTCGGCTAGTGTAAGGACCCAAAATTTTTACGAGCTCAATGAAGCATGAAAATTCAGTTTTAGAAATGTTTTAGACCAAGGTGACACTTCATGGGAGCGTTCCCGGTTCGTGTGAGGCCACACGGCCCGTGTGGAGCCTCCACTGAGTGGCCCTTGGCCTATAGAGGATGTTTGACCCTTAAATGTGGTTCTTTAAACTAAGGAACACCACACTTGGATCCCTCACGGTCCGTGTGACACTTCAAGGACTGTGTCGTAAGCAGTGTGGTGGCCTTGGCATGAAATCCCACAGTTTTGGGACCATGTATGGTTACACGGCCAGGCATACGGCTCGTGTGGGGTGTCATGGCCTTTATGGCAATCCGTAAGGCTTCTCGAGTGGAATATTTCTAAGTATGAAATTATCATCTCGTAACTTAATCGTGTAAGTTTTCTAAGGATAGGGGTACGGGCAGTGTCACGGCCCGTGTGACACTACACCGCTCGTGTCGCCTCCCGTGAAGTGAATTCGTTGAAAATTCTAAGTATGGGATCTTCAAGCTCAATCTAAGTTCACTTTCAAGCCTTCAATTCAAGATTATTTATGTTGTTTAAGGACATCATAGGTCTCCTACATCAAGTCAAGTTCAAAGGAATTTAATTGGCTAAGTTTCTCACAAGTACCGATGGAAAAATCAACTTTAAATGGGAATATTTCTTAGTACAAAAGGAACTGGGTAGCCCACAAACTATCAAATTGAAGCTCTTTGAATTATCTTTCCAACGCATCTAGTTTCAACTCATTCCGAGTTTGGATCAAGAAGTTATGCCCATTTTCATATAACCCGTCTGTGCAGGGAATCTATGCGGATTTGTAATTCCGTGTCATTAATGGCTCTTACATAATTTTGGGTTATTCTAAGGGTGTTTAATGACCTTTTCTCCTATCCGAGACCCCTATATTAGTTGATATCCTTTCATTTTAATTCATTCTCATTTGAAACACTCTCACTCTAAAATCAATTTCTAAAAATCCTCTCTAAGTTCTTCTCTCAAGACTCAAGGTAGGGATTCAATTGGGCATTCAACTTCAAGCTAAATTCTTCTCAAATTCATCTTCCTAATCAAGGTATGTGGGATTGATTCTTGGTCTCTTTCAAACAAGAAGACCCAAACTCTTTTCAATTGATTTACACGAAATTACGCTTACTTTAAATATGGGGTTTTATTATTTAATATTATTAAATCCAATTAATATATGAGTTATACTTTATCTATGATTTTAAATTACTTCGATCCCTACTATGATGATTTACTTTGAAGCTATGAAGTTATGAACATGCATGTCCCCTTTAAAGCTTGATTTATGCATGGGTGATTTATATTATGGTTTAAATGTGGATTAAATTATGGATTTACTTCAATTTCATAATTATAATGTTGATTTTAGCTTGAATCTATATTACCCATGCTATTCTCACATCATGCATTGCAATTTCATTTATAAACATTGGTCTTTAAGGAAATTTTTAAGTGAATTAAGCCCAATTATGTATTATGAAATGATTTTGATAAGTTATTGGTTATGACAAGAATGTGATCACATATATGTGAATGATATGGTTTATCTATGAACATTTTGGGTGCTTGAACTATTTTGGATTTGTAATCAAGCTAGTCCGATGTATGAATATTGTAATTACAAGCTATGATTTAGCATTAGAGCCTAAATGTGCATTGATCGGACTTGAAATGACTATTGCCTTTTTGAAAGTATGTATATATATACTATATGTATTTTCGTGGTTGACTTAGCACCGATGGATTGGGGGCGTCAGGGCTATCCCCAAGGGTCCTATCCCTTTCCTCGAACGATGTGCCTAACATATGTTATGAGAATCCTATTTGAAATGGGAGATCTTTCCATAAGGAAGGTTGCTTCATACGAAATGCGAAAGTTCCCGTAGGGTGAAGTATTATGTTATGATATGAAAATCCTTTCTGAAATGGGAGATGTTCCCATAAGGGGGTTGCTTCATATGAAATGGGTGATGTTCCCGTAAGGTGAAATATGATTTACCTTTGGCAAGTAGACCACCTCGGTACCGGTGATGAGATTTCGTCGGGATTCCAAGTACTAGCTCACTTGGTCTTACTCTTGTCGGTTGAGGTCACATCCTCGATATATATGAATATCATTACATTCATACATCACGAATTTCATGGCATATTGTATACTTCTTCCTTGGATATATGGTTCTTTCTATATTATGTGCCCTTGTCATCTAACTTCGAAATGCAGGGTGATAAGTCATATGCATTGCATGCTCGCATACTTAGTACATTCAAATGTACTAACACATACTCTGTGCCTACATGACTTTATCATATAGGGACCATGTGTTACGACCATCCACCGATTGATGGGTAGTTCGAATTCGGGGAGTTAATATTATGTTGGGTCCTATCTTCCAAGGATAAACCACCTTCCTTCTACCTATATTATTTTCTATTTATCTTTTTAATTGAGGGTGAGCCCGGGACATGTCTTGGCCCCCTTCCTATCATATGACTGGAGGCATTGTTAGACTTTTTGTAGATTCTCGTATATTATATATATATATTATGTGTTATATTTGAAGCTTATGATTTCGATTATCTATTGGATATGGCTATCATAGATTGATTATGGAAATTATGATATGTGTGTATGTTTGATGTGGAAGATCCTAAGCCACGTATTGCCCCCATAGAGTGAGTCATACTTACCCTCCCCTTAGTTCATATGTGCTATGTGCTATGTGAATCCATGTAATTTTCTTTCCTTCGATATCCCCATAGCGTGAGTTCTGCTTTCCCATCCCTTAGAACTATGTGTTTTACTATTTGAATGTGCTTCCAAACCGATGATGTGGATTTGGATAGTTTGAGGCTTGTTTGGGGACTCTTGGGTTACCATTCGCCGTGTTACTTCTAGGCCCTAGGACCGGGTCATGACAAAGATGATATTTGAGCACTAGGTTTATAAATAGTCCTCAGAGTCCAACATGCCGCGTCAAGTAGAGTCTTATTCATGGGTGTGAAGCGTGCCACATCTATGGGTAGGGGGCTATGAGGCATTTTAGAAAATGTTTCACTTTTCATGATTCTTATCATGCCATTGTGTGTATCTTAAGATTTCTTATCTCCATCCCTCGCTATCGAATAAAGAGAGTTACTTTGAGCTCGTAATGCAATCCAGGGATGAAAGATGTTGTAGCAATCTTATAGATGAGGTCAAAAAGGGAGTTGGTGATCAATGTACATTGTTTTACATGCTTGCTCCTTTGGATATTCGAAGTTTTTTTGGGTTGGCTGGTTATGATGGAAGGTTTGTTGAAGGTTTCTCATCTATTGCATCTCCATTGATCAGGTTGACTTAAAAGAAGGCCAAGTTGGTATGGTCGGATGAGTGTGAGGTGAATTCTCAGACTTTGAAATCTTGGCTTACACCGACTTCTATTTTGACTTTACCGGATGGCTTAGATAGGTTGGTGGTTTATTGTGATGCTTCTTGGTTTGGGTTGGGTTGTGTACTTACAAAACATGTTAGAGTGATTGCTTATACATCAAGAAAATCGGAGGTGCATGATCGTAATTGCCCTACTCATGATCTTGAGTTAGCGATGGTGGTGTTTGCCTTGATGATTTGGAGACACTATTTGTATGGGGTGCATGCTGATGTTTTCACCGACTACAAGAGTTTTGATATGTGTTCACTCAAAGGGATGTTAACCTGAGAGTCAGAAGAGGGTTGAAACTCCTAAGGGGCTATGACATGAGTGTACAATGTAAATTCGGTGAGGCAAAATTTTTATCCGATGCTCTTAGTAGGATATCTATGGGAGGTGTGGCTCGTGATGATAAAGGGGAGAAAGAGCCGACAAAAGATGTTCACTGTGTAGCTAAATTAGGTGTTAGGTTGACTAACTCTAATAATGTTGGTATTCATGTTCAGAATGGGGCCGAATCTTTTGTGGTTGTTGATGTTAAGGCTAAGCAAGACTTAGACCCATCATTGGTTGTGTTGAAGGGGTTGGTTTCCAATAAGATAGATGTTTCCTCCCAAGGGGGAGATGGTGCACTTCGGTATCAAGGTCAGTTATGTGTTCCAGATGTGGGTGATATTAGGGAAAAATGATCATGAGTGGACCCCATAACTCTCATTATTTGATTCACTCAGGATCTACTAAGATGTGTTGGGATTTGTAGGAGGTGTATTAGTGGCGTGGTATGAAGAAGGAGATAGCCGAGTTCGTACCCGAGTGCCTGAGTTATCAAAAATTAAAGGTAGAGCATCAAAGGCCCGGTAGTGTGGCTCAAGACACTGATATCCCTACTTGGAAGTGGGAGAATGTAAATATGGATCTTGTGGTTGGTTTGTCCTGGACCGAAGGTAATTTGACTCTATTTGGTTTATCGTTGACCGGATGACTAAGTTGGCTCATTTCCTATCGGTCAAGACTACTTCTACCGCTGAAGATTAGGTAATATTGTACATCCAAGAGTTGGTGAGCTTGCATAGTGTGCCTAGGTCCATATCGGATCATGGCACCCAATTCACTTCTCACTTTTGGAGGTTGTTTCATGAGGGACTTGGTACTAAAGTTATGTTAAGCACCGCTTTTCATCCTTAAACCGATGGGCAAGCTGAAAGGACAATTCAAACCTTAGAGGACATGTTGCGGGCTTGTGTGTTGGAGTTCAAGGGTAGTTGGGATGACCACCTTCCACTCATTGAGTTTGCATATAATAATAGCTTCCATGCTATCATTAGTATAGCACCGTTTGAGGCTTTGTATGAGAGGAGGTATAGGTCACCGATAGGGTGGCTTGAATTGGGGGAAATGGCATTAATTGGACCGGATTTAGTGTTGCAGGCTATGGAGAAGGTGAAGTTGATTAGGGAGAGGTCGGAGATGGCCTAAAATCGCCAAAAGTCCTATTCGGATGTTAGGAGGAGGGATCTTGAATTTCATGTTGGTGATTGGACGTATGTAAAGGTCTCACCTATGAAGGGTGTGGTGCATTTTGGGAAGGAGGGAAAGCTAAGCCCTCGGTATGTCTGTCCTTATGAGATTGTCGAGCGAATGGGTAATGTGGCTTATAGGTTAGATTTGCCTCCGCATTTAGGTTCTATTTACCCGATTTTTCCACATGTCTATGTTGAGGAAGTTGGTTGGTGATCCTTGTACTATTGTGTGTTTGAAAGGTGTAGAAGTTGAGAAGAACTTGTCTTTTGAAGAAGTTCCGGTAGAGATTTTAGATGGGCAAGTGAAGTGGCTTCGTAATAAGGATCTGGCTTCGGTGAAGGTACTTTAGAGGAATCAACACGTGGGAAGCGCTATGTGGGAAGTGAAATCAAGTATGATGCGACGATACTTCTGTCCTTTCCAATCTACCTAAGCCTATACTATTAGGTCCTTCCTATTCATAATGGTCCTAATTCTTTCACTCTTGAGTTTGATGACATGACATGCATACATGTGCACGAAAATAATTTTTATAATGTTTTGAATGATTTGAATACATCTTAGTATGGGATTTAAAGTCTTTATGATTTTCAAAAGGTGAGCTATGCATTGTACCTTGTGTTTGGATGTTTCATGTTCTAAGTCAAGTCTTTCAAGCATGTTCTACCATATTCGTAGACGAATGTTCCCAAAGAGGAGATGATGTAATGACCCAGAATTTTATGACCTCAATGAAGCATGAAAATTTGGTTTCAGAAAAGTTTTGGACCAAGGTGACACTTCATGGGAGCACTCACGGTCCGCGTGAGGTTACATGGCCGTGTGGAGCCTCCACGGAGTAGCCCTTGGCCTATGGAGTATGTTTAACCCTTAAACGTGGTGATTTAAACTAAGGCACACTACAATTGGACCCCTCATGGTCCGTGTGACACTTCACGGATAGTGTGGTAGGCCATGTGGTTGCCTTGGCATGCAATCACACAGTTTTGGGACCAAGTATGGTTACACGGCCAGGTACACGGCTCGTGAGGAGTGTCACGCCCCGTATGGCAACTCGTAAGGCTTTTGAAATGGAATTTTACTAAGTATAGAATCACTGTCTTGTAACTTAATCGTTGAATTTTTCTAAGGAGAGGAGTACAGGCAGTGTCACGGTCCGTGTAACACTACACGACCCATATGGCCTCTCGTGAAGGTGACTTCGTTGAAAAATTCTAAGTATGGGATCTTCAAGCTCAATCTAACTTCACTTTCAAGCCTTCAATTCAAGGTTATTTATGTTGTTTAAGGCCATCATGGGTCTCCTACATCAAGTCAAGTTCAAATGAATTCAATTGGCTAAGTTTCTCACATGTACCGATGGAAAAGAAACTTTAAATGGGCATATCTCTTAGCACAAAAGAATTTTGGGGGCGCACGACCTATCAAATTGAAGCTCTTTGGATTATCTTTCCAACACATCTAGTTTTACCTCATTCCGAGTTTGAATCAAGAAGTTATGCCAATTTTCGTAAAACCCATTTGTGCAGGGAATCTATGCAGATTTGTAATTCCATGTCATTAATGGCTCTTACATAATTTTGGGTTATCCTAAGGGTGTTTTATGACCTTTTCTCCTATCCTAGACTCCTAAATCAGCTGATATCCTTTCATTTTAATTCATTCTCATTAGAAACACTCTCAATCTAAAACCAATTCCTAAAAATTCTCTCTAAGTTCTTCTCTCAAGACTCAAGCTATGGATTTAATTGGGGATTCAACTTCAAGCTGAATACTTCTCAAATTCATCTTCCTAATCATGGTATGTGAGATTAATTCTTGGTCCCTTTCAATCAAGAAGGCCCAAACTCTTTTCAATTGATTTACATGAAATATAGCTTACTTTAAATGTGGGTTTTCATTATTTGATCTTATTAAATCCAATTGATGTATGGGCTGTACTTCATCTATGATTTTAAATTACTTTAATCCTTACTATGATGATTTACATTGAAGTTATGAAGTTATGAACATGCATGTCCCCTTTAAAGCTTTATTTATGCATGGGTGATTTCTATTTTAGTTTAAATGTGGATTAAATTATGGATTTTTTTCAATTTCATATTATAATGTTGATTTTCGCTTGAATCTATATTACCCATGCTATTCTAACATCATGCATTGCATCTTCATTCATGAACATTGCTCTTTATGGAAATTTTGAAGTGGTTTAAGTCCAATTATGTTTTATGAAATGATTTTGATAACGTATTGGTTATTATAAGAATGTGATCACATATATGTCAATGATTATGGTTTTTCTATGAACAATTTGAGTGCTTGCACCATTCTGTATTTGTAATCGAGCTAGTCGTATGCATGAATTTATAACTACAAGCTATGATTTGACATTTGAGCCTAAATGTGCATTGATCGGATTTGAAATGAGTATTGCCTTTTTGAAAGTATATATATATATATATATATATATATATATATATATATATATATATACTATATGTATTCTCGTGGGATGTTGACTTAGCATCGATGGATTAAGGGCGTCAGGGCTATCCCCAAGGGTCCCCTCACTTTCCTTGAACTATGTGCCTAACATATGTTATGAGAATCCTATCCGAAATGGGAGATGTTCCCATAAGGAAATTTGCTGCATACAAAATGGGTGATGATCCCATAGCGTGATGTATTATGTCATGATATGAAAATCCTTTCTGAAATGGGAGATGTTCCCATAAGGGGGTTGCTTCAAACGAAATGGGTGATGTTCCCTTAAGGTGAAGTATGGTTTACCTTTGGCAAGTAGACCACCCCTGTACCGGTGAGGGAATTTTATCGGGATTCCAAATACTAGCTCACTTGGTCTTAGTTTTGTCGGTTGAGGTCACATCCCTGCTATATATGAATATCATTTTATTCATGCATCACGAATTTCATGGCTTATTGTATACTTCTTTTTTAGATATATGACTCTTTCTATGTTATGTGCCCTTGTCATCTAACATTGAAATACAGGTTGATAAGTCATATACATTGGATACCCGCATACTTAGTGCATTCAAACATACTAATGCATCATCTATGCCTACATGATTTTACCATGAAGGAACCGTGTGTTACTACCATCCACCGCTTGACGGGTAGTTCAAATTCGAAGAGTTTATATTGTGGTGGGTCCTATCTTGCAAGGACAAACCACCTTCCTTCTACCTATGTTGTTTTCTATTTATCTTCTTAATGAGGGTGAGCCCGAGACATGTCTTGGGCCTGTCCTATCTTATGACTAGAGGCATTGTTGGACATCTTTAGACTCTCGTAGATTCTATATGTTATGTGTTGTATTTGAAGCTTATGATTTCAGTTATCTATTGGATATGGCTATCATGGATTGATTATAGAAATTATGATATGTATGTATGTTTGATGTGGAAATGTAGAAGATCCTAAGCCCCATATTGCCCCCATAGAGTGAGTAATACTTACCCGCCCCTTAGTTTTTATGTGCTATGTGAATCCATGTAAATCCCTTTCCCTTCGGTATCCCCATAGCGTGAGTCCTACTTTCCTATCCCTTAGAACTATGTGTTTACTATTTGTATGAGCTTCCGAACTGATGATGTGGATTTGGATACTTTGAGGTTTGTTTTGGGACTCTCGGGTTCCTATTCACCGTGTCACTTCTAGGCCCTAGGTCTAGGTCATGAAAGTTAGGTCCTATATCTTTACAATGACCACTTTATTCTTCATAAAGGAGGTGTAGCTTGGGTGAAATCAAGATTTTGGCATCGTTGTCGAGGAATACGGCTAGACTTGTTTAATTTGAGTAGTTCGGGAATTAACTCATATTTTTCTCATTTTATGTTTTTGTTGTATTTCAGTTTGCAGGTGTAGTGTATGCACAACACCGAAGTTGAGGCATTCCCTTGACTCCGTTCGACCCAAAGATTCAGAGAACATTGAGATGAATGACCCAAGAAAACGTAAACAACACGATTAATGCAGCTCTGAATCAGAACTAGAATAAAAATGAGAATGACAACAAACCACCTCTTCTTGAGGAAATTGATCCACAGCCATAGGACCTCAACACCGAAGCTTATCAATGGAATCAATATCGGCTAAATCCTATGGCTATGGATGTGACTGGAGCCATTGTGTTACCGCCACTACCAGATGACACAAAGTTCATCGTTTTGAGCGGGTTGCTTTAGATGCTGCATAATCGTGGGTTGTTTGCGAGCCTACCATCAAAGGATTCACATATTCATCTACACAACATTGTGTTTGCCTATAAGAGTGTAATGGGAACTCAAAATCTATCTATAGATGTTGTTGGGCTTCATGTCATCCCATTATCGCTAATAGGAAATGCAGCGCTATGGATATTTGAACTCCCAACGAGTTTGATCACCAGTCAGGCTGAGTTGCAGAAGGCTTATTTGGAGAGGTTTATCCTGAGATCGAAAATCTCAAGTTGAAGGGTCATTCAAGAACTTTGAGCAACTTCTTGGTGACTTGATGAGTACTACATGGGAGAGATTCACGAAGTGTCTGAGAAGTGTCCCTGACCACAAGATAGTTGATGATGCCTTAATGGAGATCTTCTACCGCGATTTGGATGAGAATAGCCAAGCATGTACTATCATGGGTGGTGCATTTTTAGATCAACCATTTGCAAAGGTTGGTGAGAAGTTAGAAAAGGTGGTCAAGACAAATTGTGCATGGGGGCCGAGAGATAGGTCCTCTACCAAGAGCTCGTGTGCAGTTAGTATTAGTTCAGATCAAGCTAAAGTAAATAAGGAGATGATGCAAGAGCTTGCCCGAATTAGTACCAACATGGAATTATTAATGAAGCAAAATCAAGAAAGAGTTAATGCAGTTGCTCATCAGCCTTGACGAGCACCCATGTACGAGGAGCCTTATTATGATGAGGAAACTTGCTTCATTGCTGATCAGACGGGGGGTTTCCGAACAAATGTCCAAGGGTACAGTAAGGACTATTGATGCTAAGGTCAATGAAACCAAGGTCGTAACTATAACAGGGATGGTGCTTTCAGAGACACCAGTCATGGAGGTCACTACAATAGAAACAAGGGCTAGGATAGAGATGTTGATTAGGGTTGTAGACATGGTTACAAGAATGGTCCTTATGTGCCATCACATAATCGTGATATAAGTGCTAGTAATTACATAATTGAGGAGATATTTGATTGGCTGCTTATGAAGGCTGACACACAGGCTGAGACCTTGAGGGGGATGAAGTTTGATGTCTCAAGCATTAAGCAAAAGATCAAGTCTCATTCTGTTGCTATCAAACAATTGGAGCAACATTTCGGTCAGGTATCAACTCAACTCAACCATCGACAGAGAGGCACATAACCTAGAAACACAGTTCAGAATCCAAAGAATGAGGGGCAATATATGGCAGTGACTACTCGTGGTGGTAAGAAGACCATTGATGCTTTTGCCAGTTGATAATGATGATGTTCAAGAGGAGATAGATGAGGCCAAAGATGTAGAGATCGGAGATGATCGTTCCAAGGATGGGGCGAGTGATGCTGCAGAGGTTCCACAGAAGTTGAAACCCATTCCTAGACCTCCTCCTCCTTTCCCTAAAAAAATCAAAAAGAAGGGGGAGAAAGGTAAGTTCAAGCACTTTCTTTCCATGCTGAAAAAACTCTCCATCAACATCCCTCTCATTGAGACATCGGAGAAGATGCTAGGGTATGTGAATCTCATGTAGGACTTGGTTACAAAGAAATGCACTGTGAGGCAGGAGCTCTCCCAAGAGCTTCAACATTGTAGTGCGATTGCTACAAGGTCCTTGGTGGAGAAGCGAGAAGATCCCGACAAATTTACCATACCCTGCACTATTGGCGATGTGGAGTTCATATGGGTAGTATGCTCTCAGTGCCATCATAAATTTGATGCCCCTTGCAATCTTCAAGAAGCTAGAATTGGGAGCCCCTACTCCGACGAGCATGCGATTGTTGATTGCTGACCGTACGGTGCCGAAGCCTATATGGATACTTTATGACGTCCTTGTCAAAGTAGAGAAATTCATATTCCTCTCAGACTTTGAGATTCTTGATTGCGAAGTCGACTTTGAAGTCCCAATCATCTTGGGAAGGCCCTTCTTAGCCATTGGTCGAGCACTAGTGGATATGGAAGCTGACCAACTCAAGTTTAGATTGAATGATGAAGAAGTTGTCTTCAACATCTTTCAGTCAATGACGAGGCCAAACCACTTGAAGATGGATGTTTGGGAACTTGGCAAAGTCTGAGTAACGAAGTAGTCCAAGTCATTACACGATAATAAATCAGGAGTTGCTTGCGAGGCAACCCAAGGTAGAGACCGATATTTAGGAACCCAGGTATGTTCCTTTTTGACCCCTGTTCTTGATATTTTAGTTTGTGCATTTAGGATAATACAAGTCTTTTTCAATAGGGTGTGGGTAGTTATAGGCCTCAGTGAAGTCTGAGTAACCTTGGCCTATGACTATCCCAAATTTTGAATTCTAAGGGTTTTCTTACCTGTGTTCTTTTTCCCCAAGGATATTTAATTTCAGTTAAACTGATATGTTTAGGATGTGTAGGTAGTATTAGTAGCATGTAGTCCTGATATCTATCGCATATGTTTATTTTTTTTTGTGAAAAATGATATCCACAAAAATTTTGTTATTTAGTCTTGATAGCAGCCATGCATGTTTGATTGTTGACATCGCTTATTCTGATAAGTGAGGATAAATTGAGATGAAAAGAATTATCTGAGAGTCTTTGATAATAGTGTAGTTAGAGTGCCATGTGTGTGTGAGCTTACTTTGCTAAATTCATATTCTATGTTTCAATTCAGAACTTGCCATGTTAATCTAACTTAGACTATAGGTTAGTTGGTTAGGAAAGGATCTTAGGCCATTGTTCATAATAGTCCATTTAGCCTAAATGGCTAACCAAATGTGTAAAGTGTCCCTTGATCCTAATGTAAGAGCCTTACATGTACCATTTTCTTTGTGAAAACCTAAGTTACCTAGCCTTATTAGATGTAAATTCCTGAAATTGGCCCTGGTCCTTCCTTGAACATTGTGCACCTTGACTGGCGCAAAACGCTTAAGTTAAGGGTGGCTACCAAAAGTGGACCTGGTTCCTAGGTTGGATATTGTGCACCTCCACTTAGGCTAAAAGCCTAATAAAGGGTGGCTGGTGTAAGGGTAAACACAAAATGAGGGGGAAGCTAGTGACACATGGAAAAAAGGATAAAATTTTGTTTTGGGTGCAAGAAAAATGAATTGATGCCGGACCAATAAGCTAAACAGAAAAATAATGTGAAAAGAAAAGGCAAAAAGCTGAAAAATGAGAATAAGGCACCCAAAAAAGCTTGAAATAGGAGAAAGGGAGAATGACGTGACAAATAACAGTGTTGATAGGGCAAAAGTGTAGAAACCGTAATGTCAAGGAGGGCCTTTAGTCACTATGTTCCCAAAACATCACACAAAGCCCCATAAGCCTATCTTACAAGCCAATAAAGTCCTAAAGTGATCCTAGTCCAAGTAGTCAAAGGTCATAGTGATGAGTATAGGAGCAAACATATGGTATTAAGCATGGTGATTGAATGTCTTTTTGGAGAGTGACTGATTTAGCATAGTCACAAATATTGAATCTGAAAATATCATCATGAGAGGGATGTTGAATTTCTTTTTGTGAAGGCACTTGTATTGCATTATTGATATTGGACTAACTTAGTGAGTGTTGCTTATTGATAATTTCCTTGCTTGTCATAGTTGCATTGTCACATATGTTGATCTATATTGGTTTGCTTGATAGCTTACTGATGTGCTTTTAAAAGTGGTGTGGATATTTGTGCATGAGTTTGACATGATGTATGCTATTAGATTGAGGTCTGTGTGTTATTGTAGTGCTTATGTAGGTTGAGTCTATCGCTTGAGGACAAGCAACAATTTTAAGTTGAGAATGTTGATATGCAGTCAAAATACAACATAATTGATGCTAAAATTTTTTCATTTTGTGTGTTTTCAAAGGGATGTTAGCATATTTTATGTGTTTTTATGTTTGTTTGGGAGGATTACAGGGTAGGCATGATTTTTGGGCTAAGTGTGCAAAAGTTGCAGAAATTGTTGATACACGAGGCCCTTTATGGACCATGGAAAATTCCCGTGGCTGTAGAGTTCTTTTCGTAGAAAAATCTAGTAAAGGATGATTTTCTAAAGATGAGTCTATGAACATGCATATGACCCATAAGAGTTTTTATGAGCTGTAGACGTGGTGTGATAATATGAAGATCTGACAGTGGGGAGCTGTTAAAAAAGTCATCAGATGAAACCCTTTACTGGCCGTAGAACTTTATATGGCCCGTAGATAGGTCTCGCAGAAGTTGTCCCCATAATTGCTGAAGCAATCCACGATGCTCCGACTACGGGCCGTGAAACTTTGTACTGCCCCAGAAGTGCTGTAGAGCCTGCTGATCTAGTTCTCCTGTTTCATTTTGGTTTTGTATTTTAAATATTATAAATAAGGTTTTTAGGTTATTTTTTGTACAAAGCAAGATAGAACTGTACAAAACTTGAGAGAAACGTCATGAAACATTATTTTGTGTGATTAATTCAATTTTGTGATTCATGACGAAGAGCTTGGATTTATTGTCCTTAATTCTGTCATGTAAGTTCTCAATTATGTTATTCAAAATCATGATTCTTGCATCTACACTGATAATGAGTAGCTAAATCCACAACTACTGTTGTGGGAACCATGAAGAACTAACAAGGTAAAATCGGATAATTCATAATTTTGGAAAGTGTGTATGCATGTATTAATTAATTTTCTTCGGTTTGAATACATTTTAACGATGGCCAATGTTAGAACTTGCCTAATGTTATTGACTGGATCAAGATAGTAATGAATAGGAAAGGAGATTAATTAACAGGATTCGATTGATGTTTCTCATCTAATCACCCAAACTGGATCAAAGGGAGGTTGTACTGGAACAATAGGTAAAGGTTCGTAATGTCACACTACGGGGATGGATCAAATCATATAGATAAATTTGCCTGTTTCCTGGATCAAGTAGTTTGGTAAATTTAACTTTTCGTTCTGCATGCTACACAGTAGAAATAAATTCGATTATCTGGTATTACCAAGTTAGGGAATCATGGGGAACATGATACCCTAGTTACTCTTCATACTGCTTTAACACTTGTCTTTGTCTAGGATTACTTTTCATAGTTCTTACAACCCCCCCTTTTAGGGGAGATAAGTAGGTTAATCCACCGAATTGCTTGAAATTCTTCTAAGTCTGCCATATTCCTTGTTGGATCGACCCTAATCTCGTTAGGTTATATATCTTGACAACGACCGCTTTAGCCTGGAAAAAGGA
This sequence comes from Solanum rostratum, assembly GCA_029948455.1. NCBI lineage: Eukaryota > Viridiplantae > Streptophyta > Magnoliopsida > Solanales > Solanaceae > Solanum > Solanum rostratum. Next base: position 26,926,984 of record CM057049.1, read on the forward strand.
GGTGCATCTTGGGCGGCATCAATGGCCCAACCTAACACTCAAGTGGAGATAAAAGAGAATGTGGAAGTTGAAATAGAAGAGAATGCAGGAGTTAAGGGGAATGCTCAAGGTGAGGCTGTAGGATTTCCTTCCTTGGACCCTGTAATTGCATAACATTGTATTTAGTTTTCTGAGTATGGTGGTTGGTTCTATAACCATTCCTATAGCACCGTCGCTCAAAGTCTAGTAACCCACTCATTGTAATTATAACCCTAATATGGGGAGGACATTGGATAATGATGAATTCTTTCATCCACTTTTGGCCTAATGATGACTATCATGAAACATGAGATATTGATTAAGTTTTTAAAGTTGAAGCCTCTGGAATTCCAAGGTTCAGAGAGCAAGGATGATTATGAGTTGATCTTCCATTCCCATGAGTAGCTGCATAAGTTAGGTACTATGCACCAGCATAGAGTTGAGTTTATGATTTTCAGCTTCGGTGTGATTCTGAGTTGTGGTGGAGAGTCTTTGTAGAATGCCGATTGCCAGTTTTTCCTATGTGTACTTTGGCACAGTTCCATCCATTATTCTTGAAGATGCATGTTCCCTAAACCTTGAAAAATAGCAAGAAGGATGAGTTTATGACTCCTAAACAGGGTAGCATGTCTGTAGCAACATATGAGCCTAATTTGAATGCTATGTCCAGATATACTACTTAGTTGGTGACTGGAGAAGAGGTGAGGAGCCAATTGTTTGTAAAAGGTTTGAACCCCAAGTTGCAAGTTCTGTTTGTTCATATGACTGGTGAAGGTAAGAGTTTCAATGATTTGAAAAATTTTGTAAAGAAAGTAGAGGGAGTCAGAAAAGTTTGTCAAACTAAGGCTTTGGCTAATGTGCCTAGGATTACAGGCAATTTTCAATGTTCTTATTCTCGAGGTTCAGGTATGCTAGCCATCGCAGTCCACCAATTAGCCATGCCTACTTCTATCAATGGTTATTTTAGAACTTCATAATAGGCTATTACTCATTATATTCAGGGAGCTTCTTCTAAACTAGATACTCGAGCCTATCCTGGTCGTAGTTGTTATAATTATGGTGAGCTGCGATATGTAAGGAGGGAGTTGTCAACCCTATATGGCTGACCTCATATAGTAGTAGACTAGCGTTATGGTACCTATAGATGGAGGTAACCATGGTAGAGGACATCCACAAGATAGGCGAGAAGGAAATTACAGATGTCATAATGATCGAGGTAATGGTAATGCAAATAGAGGAGCGGTACCGGCAGGCAAAGAGGTAGGTTAATCAATCTGGATGATATGGCCTAGTTTTATGGGTTTTCAGAAAGGACAGAGGTTGAGGCATCTGATGCAGTAATCACAATTGTTATTCTTGTCCGCAACTGGATGGCTTCCATTTTGTACTTATTCTTATGTATTGATAAATTTTTCCTTAGATTTTGATGTGCATGACAACCCCATCAATATTTCCACCCCTATCGGAGAGTGTGTTATAGTCACCCATGTTTACTATGCTTGTTCCATTTTGTTTATGAGATTTCAAGCTTGAATTGACTTGGTAATTTTGGACATGATCTATTTTGATGTGATCTTAGGTATGACTTGGTTATCCCCTTATCACGTAGTGCTTAATTTAAATGCAATAACTATAACTGTATAGATCTTACAAGGGAAAGGTTAGAGTGGGAAGGGATGTACAAGCCCAAGCTATCTACAATCATATCATATATCCGGGCTAGGAGAATGCAGGGGCAAGGTTGTCTACCATACTTGGCTCATGTTAGAAATGTTAAGGAAAACCTCCTCTATTGATTCCATTTCTGTAGTATCAGAGTTTAAGGATGTCTTTCCTATAGAGTTGCCTGGTATGCCTCCTAATAGAGATATAAAATTCTGTATTGATTTAGAGCTTAACACTCGCCCAATCTCTATCCTCCAATCGCATGGCTCCAATAGAGTTAAAAGAACTTAAGGTTCAGATCCAAGAACTCCTTGATGAGGATTTCATCCTTACTAGTGCTATGGGGTGTTACAATGTTATTTGTTAAGAAAAAGGATAGTAATATGAGAATGTGCAAAGACTATCGAAAGTTGAATAAGGTCACTATTTGAAATAAGTACCCATTTTGTCATATATATGATATATTTATCCAACTACATGGTGCATCTATGTTCTCTAAGATTAATCTAAGGTGTGGTTACCATCAGCTAAAGATTGGGCTTGAGGATATTGTTTTTTAGAACTCGATATGTACGCTATGAATTCCTGGTGATGTCTTTTAGTTTGACCCATGCTCCTTCAGCCTTTGTGAGTTTGATGAATAGTGTGTAAGCCATTCCTGGATTTATTTCTAGCTGTATTTGTTTATGATATTCTAGTTCATTCAAAGACTAAGGAAGTATATGATGACTATCTTTGCATTATTTTGAGTATTCTGGTAAGCAGAAGTTATATGCAAAGTTTCCTAAGTGTGAATTATGGTTGTCTTCATTGCCTTGTTGGGGTATGTTAGTCCGAAGGAAGGGATAATGGCCGATCTCTAGAAGATTGAAGCAGTTAAGAATTGGATCCGAACTAGCTCAGTCACTAAGGTAGAAGTTTTGGGGAGCTTGCTAGGGCATTTATGAAGAATTTTGCTTTTATTGCTACACATTTGACAAGGTTGACTAAAAAAGATGTGCCATTTGAGTGGACTGAAAAATGTGAGGAGAGCTTTCAAAAACTCAAGACTCTTTTAAATACAACCCTAATCCTTATATTATCGGTGTCTCATGACCCAATTCCTCAAATAGTAATGGCGCCTACTATATCCCGCCAGTAGGTAAGCTAACCCATAACCCAAAACAATGAGTAATGTGTATATGGGCAGAACCTAAATAACAAAATGATAGAAATACAAATATAATACACAATAAGTTAATATATATATATATATATATATATACACACACACACACACACACACAAAAGCAAAATTAATCCCTCCAAGACTTGAAAAATCACTAGTACAGAGCCACTAAAAGAGTACAAGTCCAAAAGTGGATAAAAATATATAAAACTACAAATACCTATCTTAACTATAAAAGACAAACCATAAAAATAAATAGAAGGAGGTGGCAATGACCAGGATGCTGTAGGCTCACCCTTGCCTACGGATGCTAACCGCTACTAACTCGAATGCTGGCATTAGTAACTAATGCTTGATCCTATATCACGGAAGCAGATGTAGAGTGTAGTATAAGTATAAACAAAAAGGTACCTAGTAGCCATCATAGGCCTACTAAGTAAGAAAAATAAATGCAATAAGAAATGCTAGAATTAAAATATAGACCGAAGCTAAGAATAAGAATACAAATATTATGCATATGAGTGTAAAAGAACAAACAACACCTGAGAAACTGAACCCAACTGAGCCCTTAAAATCCTAGAAGTTACACTCATGTGCAAGCTAAAGCTTCACTAAGGATAAAAGAACTAGGTGCAACCAAGATATTTCATAAATGTCAATAATTTCAGGCTCTAAATATGATAAAATTCAGATCCCAAATCTTAAACAATGGATGAGTCTCCCTACTATGGAATGTTAATAAATCAAACCCTGTAAGGGTTAGCATATAATCCGATCTTCGAATTGCAGATGTCGCCTTCCTATAAGTGCAGTGACAAGATCAAAGGGGTCGTACTATGTATGTCAACCCCATATAGGAGGATGTATCATCAAATCAGGAAGTACAGAGCCCGACCTCAAACTGCAGAAGAATTCTCTCGATCATATCATTCCAAAAATAGCCAATCAAAACTAAATCACTTGAGTGTATTCTATGCAAAGAATTATCATGAAAGTCTCTATAGATCACCATTCACTCTTTCAAAATAAACTCAACATAGCCAAGGGCACGTCGTAACTGATCGATTTATCCAAACAAACCCAAAAGCATGGATGGAGATGTCTAAGTAGGAAAGTACAAGAATTGTGGAATATAAGGCCTCGATATGAGTTACTACAAAACTAAGGCCCATCTTATACCTGCCTAACCCAAAAACAGTCCAAAAATGTGCATTTTATCAGGCATAGCCTACTAAATATGTTCCCTACCCTAATATTCATGTAAGTTCACATATATTCATATATTTGAACTCAATCTAAAAGAAAGAAAGTCCTAGCCTACCTGTAGCCTAACCATGTGTGCTCTAAATCATAGTGTCAAAGCTTTTTCCTTTTAAGCAGTCTCAGAATGCTATCACACTATCAAAAATAGAATCACAACAATAATACAGTTTCTTTGACACTAGAATCACAAAATTTTGAGAAAGACCAATTTCAGGGTAAAAAAAATAGAAATGTAGGACTCATATTTGGAATTCTAGAGTTAAACTTGTGAAATGATCCTCTGTAGCTGATGGAACCTTTGTCCTAAAACAGGACATAATCCAGGGCTGGGAGCAATATAAATCAAACCTACAAATAAATTCTCAAAGATATTTCAAAACCCCAACAATGGTAGCAACTAAAATCAATTTTTACCTTAAATGAAACCTTATCAACTGATCAGATCATTCAAGACATTCTCTCAAAAAACGCACATACTTAGAGCTTTGATTCACTCAAAATAGAGATCTATAGATCAATAGATTCAATTTTTAAAATTAGAAAAGAAATTTGAAAATGGAATGGTCTAAATAAACAATCACAACAAAAAGTTTAATTTTACCTCGAACGAAGCTTATCAAAGATTTTGATCACACTGTGATGATCTCCTGAAAAACCACACAATTTAGAGCTTTGAATTTATTAAAAGAGAACTCTATAGCTCAAGATATCCAATTCTAAAAAATACAGAAAAACTTGAAAATGGGTTGGTCTTGTATGTACACCAACCGCCCCACCAAATTAGACATTTCAAACTCAATAATGTAGTAAAATATTTTGTACGAGCATGTTTTAATAAAAGGTGGGTCCCATTCTCAAAGACCATTTTTAATCAAATTACACCAAGGCACTCAAAATGAGTCAAAAAGCCTTGAGAATAGAACAAAAGGTTATTATAGACCAAACTCAACATTTTGTAGGTAACCGCATTACCAGAATTTCCATTCGAGCATGATTTATAAGAATACTGACCATAGTCAACTATATGCCAAAGTTCAAAAACTAAGATGCTAAATGACTTGAACTCGTATCGAAAGTCTCAAAACTCAAGCAAACCATGCTTCTAGCTTAATCTGGCCATTTCAGAGCTGATGAAACTATCAAAGTTTTATTCTGAGATAGTTTACGTGCATTTTTTAAAATCAAAGTCAACTTTTTAAATTATAAAGGCCTCAAAGATCAAAAAGCTGCACAAAATCAAAGTGAACGACTAGGCAACTGAACTGTCAAGACCAGCAAGCCATAAATGACTTGAGGCCACTAAAGGAAAACTAATACCGATAAAAAGAATGTGGGAACACAAAAAGACCTAAATGATCATGATAACATCTACTATTGAAAGAATTTTTCTTCGCAAAAGTAAGGAAAAAGACACACACGAAGGCTCAAATAGGCTAATGTGCTGCTCTCGCATGTCCCACTTAGCCCCCTAGGTAGCCTCCTCAATCGGATAATGCCTACACTAAATATTAACCACTAGAATGGCACTAAAGTGAAGCGATTATACATCCTGGGCCAAAATAGCTACTAGCTCCTCAACAAAGGTCAAATGATTTTCTAACTCAATCGAATTATATTGCAACACATGAAATTCATATAGAGTATACCAACATAACATCAAGACTTAAGAAAACTATGTGTATGGCTAAAAATAAGGGAGGTAAAGTTAACTCATATGCAACCTCACCAACCTTTGTCATCTAATGCAACGACGATTTTTAGCGCTAGTTATCCAGTTACAGAAGCGACCCTATAGGCTTTCACTTTTGCGTCTCTTTAAAATTGCAGTGATGGTAAAATCTTGGTTTATTTAATCACCAGGGACTCCTAAGCACACGAGTTTTCTACAAATCAAAATAGAAAATGGAAGGCTTGTTATTCAACAGTATAACATGACTTATATAAGATCGATTCTTTGGGATCCTTCCTTTTTCAAATAAAACAAAAAGAGATAAAATCATGCCAATTCCCAAAATGCCTTTCTGAATATTCCTCAATGTCTCGACTCTTCACGGAACGTAAAAACCAGATGATTAATCATCTGTTTCTAAAAGAAATCAAAGAATTTCTTGGGAATCCTACAAGATGCGTTCATTCTTTTTTCTCTATTAGATGGTTAGAACTTCATCTGGGTTGAAATACTACTGAGAGGTCCTCTAGAGATCAGAAGTTATTGAAGAAACAACAAGATCTTTCTTTTATCCCTTCCAGGTGATCGGTAAATAAAGAAATAGTTAATATATTTAAGATAATTACGTATTTACCAAATACCGTCTCAATTCATCCTATTTCATTAGATCTGGGATGTGATATGGTTCCGAAGGATAAGCCGGATATGGACAGTTCTAATACGATTTCATTCTTGAACAAAAATCCATTTTTTGATGCCAAAGTACCAACCATTATTTTCTCTCCATGGTTGTCAAGAGGTTAAAGAGGCCCCAGACGTTATCATCGGTATGTTGAAAGTTTTCAATTTTGATGCATATGGCTTATTAGACCCAGGGGCTAATTTGTTATTTCTAACTCCATTCTTTTCTAATGAATTATGTTCGTGTCCCAAAGTCCTTCATGATCCCTATGAAGTAAGCAACCCTGATGAGAATCCATTGTTGCCGAAAGAGTCTATAAAAGTTATCCTATTTCTATTTTTGCATAAAGTGGTCCCTTGTAATCTAGCTGAGCTTTCCATGGTTGATTTTGATGCAATACTCGGGATGGATTAGTTGCATGCCTCCTATGCATGCATTGATTATAGAACTTATAGAGTCAGGTTTTAATTCTCAAATGAGTCTGTTCTTGAGTGGGAGGGTAGTAACTCCTCATGTAGGGGCCAGTTTGTTTCCTTCTTAAAAGCTCAAAAAATAATCTCTAAAAGATGTATATATCATTTAGTAAGGATCAAAGATGTCACTTCCAAAGTTCCTCCTCTTGAGTCAGTCCCCATTATTAGTGAATTTTCCGATGTGATTTTGGATAAGTTACTGGGTGTTCCTTTCGAAAGGTAAATATATTTTAGTATAGACCTCCTACTCGATACTTAACCTATCTCAATCTCTCCATATAGAATGGCTCCCGCAGAATTGAAGTAATAAAATGAGAAACTGGAAGATTTATTTGAGAAGGGTTTCATTAGGCCTAGTAGTTCTCTAGAATGGTATTGCAAACCCAAATTGAGCAAAGGCTTTATGCAAAATTTGACAAGTGTGAGTTTTGGATAAGTGAGGTTGCCTTCCTTGGGCATGTGGTATCACGTGATAGTATCAAGGTTGATCCTAAGAAGACTAAAGAGGTGAGAAATTGGCCAAGGACACTGGCTCTTACGAACGTAAGGAGTGTCTAAGGCCTAGTCAGGTACTATAGAGGATTTGTGGAAGACTTCTCCTCTATTTCGTCCCCATTAACAAAGTTGACTCAAAAAGGCAAAGTTTGTGTGGGTAGATGAGTATGAGAAGAGTTTCAAAACTTTGAAGGATCGACTAATTTCGGCTCCAATCTTAGGAATGTCACTCTCTCTTATCCTCAATTGGTAATATAAGGACCTCAAGTCTATCTTAAAGAAGTATGTAGCCCTTTGGAATTGATCAAACAAGTCATCTATCCTCGGGAGTGGGTACTTGTTCTTGATAGTGACCATGTTGAGTGTCAGTAGTCTATGCACATACGAATGACCCATCCTTCTTCATTACAAACAAGATGGGAGCACCCCATCTTGAGATTGTCGCAAGAAAATGACGGGTTCGTTGTTTATTGTGATGCATCAAGGATTGGGTTAGGGTGTGTGCTATTGCAAAATGGTAAGGTGATTACTTATGCCTCAAGATAACTGAAAGGATATGAGTAAAACTACCCGACTCGTGACCTTAAACTTATGATGATAGTGTTTTCCTTGAAGATTTAACGACATTACTTGTATGGGGTTTATGTGGATGTCTTCACCAATCATAAGAGCCTTAAACATATGTTCACCCAAAGGGATCTCAACCTAAGGTAATGGAGGTAGTTAGAGCTTCTTAAAGACTATGACATGAGTGTAAAGTATCACCTGGGTAAACCCAATGTGATAGCCAATGCCCTTAGTAGAGTGTCCATTGGTAGAATATCCCGCATAGAAGATGATGGACAAAGGGAGTTGGCCAAAGAAGTCCATAGGTTAGCTAGTTTGGGGGTGAAGTTGCATGATTTCAGAATTGGTGATGTGGTACTGTTGCATGGGTCCGAATCTTCTTTGATCGAGGATGTTAAGTCCCAACAATATCTTGATCCCACCTTAGTGGAATTGAAAACCTTAGTGAAAGAAGGAAAGATAGAGGTTTTCTCACAAGGGGGAGATGGTTTACACTAATATCAAGGGAGGTTATGCGTACCATGATAATGAGTTGAGGAAGTTAATATTGCAAGAAGCTCACAACTCTTCATACTCTATTCACCCCAGCTCAACAAAGATATATGGAGAATTCAGGGAGATCTATTCGTGGAATAGAACAAAAGACATTGCCTAATTTTTATCATAGCGTGCCAATTGCCAACAAGTCAAGGTTGAACATCAAAGACCCGGTAGCCTAGCACAAGACATTGGCAAAGTCAATATGGACTTTGAAGTGGGGTTGCAAAAGACCAAAAAGTATTTTGACTCCATATGGGTGATAGTGGATTGTATAACGAAGTCAACTCACTTTCTACTAGTCAAAATGACATTTAGTGCTGAGGACTATGCCTATTTGTATATCCAAGAATTACTAAGTTTACATGGGGTTCCATTGTCCATCATATAGTATCATGGTGTCTAATTCACCTCTCATTTTGGAAATCTTTCCAAAGGGAACTTGGTATTAAGTTAAAGTTGGGTATCGCTTTTCATCCCAAAATCGATGGGCAAGCAGAGAGGACTATTCAAAAATTGGAAGACATGTTGAGAGCTTGTGCATTGGAGCTCAAGGTAAGTTAGGATGAGCATTTTCCTTTTATTGAGTTTACCACAATAATAGTTTCTGCGCAAGAATTGAAATGGCACCATTCGAGGCATTGTATGATAGATGGTGTAGATCCTCTATTAGGTGGTTCGAAGTTGGTGAGCTGGCATTGATAGATCATGACTTAGTCATGAATGCTACAGTGAAAATTAAAGTTATAAGGAAAAGTTGCAAATGGCTCAAAGCCGCAAAAGTCCTACTCCGATGTAAGGAGAAGAGATTTTGAGTTCCAAATTGGTGATCAAGTTTATTTAAAAGTGTCTCTGATGAAAGTTGTGATCCAGTTTGGTAAGAAGGGTAAGTTAAGATCTAGGTACGCATGGCATTACAAAAGGGAAGTTAAGCCCTTGGTACCATGGCCTTACAAAGTGGGGAGAAGAGTAGGAAATGTGGCATATGAGGTGGACCTACCGAATGAGATGCATTTGATCCATCCAATCTTTCATGTATTGATGTTGAGAAAGTTCATAGGTGATCGAAGATCTATAGTTTCTTTGCAAGATGTGCACATTGAAGAGAATTTGAGTTATGAAGAAGTACCGGTTGATATTTTAGAACGGCTAAGGAACAAGGAAATTGCATCCGTTAAAGTGCTTTAGAGAAATCATCAACTTGAGGATGCCACGTGGGAAGCTGATGCAGACATGATGAAGTATTACCCGTATCTATTCTACTCTACCCAACCCGAAGTTATTAAGTCATTCTAGCAAAATATTGTCAATTCCTTGCATTTGAGCTTTTGCAAGGTGCATACACTCAATTCTATGTTTATGGATTATTTTGAGACATGATTTTCAAAATTTCATCAAATGATATGTAAGTTGGATGTTTGCATGCATATTATGTTGTTAGTGATGAATAACTCTTTAGAGCCTGCCTTTAAGTACATTCGAGGATGAATATCCACAAGGGAAAGATAATGTAATGACCCTCAATTTAGAAGTGTAAGAGTGCAGAAAAATTAGACTGAATAATGATCAAAGTCAATCCCCAAGGTCGATCCATATCTCTTGGAATAGATGAAGACTCCTAGAATACCCCCATAAACATGAACTTTAGGAACGGAAATTGTTGTTCAAGTGTGGGGTAGCCCAGGTAACCAATGACGGCTCGTATGTCATTTGACGGCTCATAGATAGGGTCATAGGTGAATGTGCCAAACATGAAAGAAATTCGGAGTTTTTGGAATAGGTTCTATGATTAACATGATGGTCGGTAAACCATCCCATAACTCATAATTAGTATTCGTAGAAAGGCCCCCAGAAAAGTGAAAATTAGCTAAGTGTGAAGGACTCCATGAGTCCAACCATGGTCCATAAATTAAAGGACGACCCGTAAGTCAAGATCTCGTGATTTGGGTCAATAAATAATTTTTGGAGATTGGAAAAGGAGAACAGACCAGGACTATGGTTCGTGGTTCAAACCATGGCCGATAACTAGGGCCTCATAAATGGGATCTGACAATTTTAAAGAAGGGCAGTTTTGTCATTTCTGCCAATTCTAATCCTAAGTTGTCATGTTGGGTGGTCTTTTAGGCTTATATTAGACCTTAAAGCCCTAATACTCTCATCCTTTCTCTCATTCATCAATTCTTAAAACTTCCTAAGACAAATAAATACTCCTTAGAGAAGAAGAACACGCTAAGCAGGGAAGGGTTTCAAAGGGTTCTTTCTGTAATTAAATATTCCTTCTTCCCAAGCTTCACCAAGGTATGTAAGTTTGATTTTCTAATGATTTCATGGGTCATTTCTTTTCCTTATTTGTGAAAATTACTATTTTACCCTTTTGTAAATTACTTTGGGCCTATTTTGAAGTATTTGTGTTGTTGGAATTGAAATCCTGAAGGCATTTTTGGAAGCTTAAGTTGTTGAAAAAGTGACTTTTTATACAATTCTATTTTTCAGGTATTGGATCGGGGATCTGTCGATTCCATTAGCTCTGAAACGTCGAAACTAAACTATGAGAAGTTACATAACTAAATTCAGAATTAAAATGAGGTATTTAGGCCCAAAGTTATGATTTTAGTCATTTCCAAACCAAAGTTTGACTTTGGTTAGCATTTGGAGTTAGGAAGCTCGGATCAAAATTTTGACAGTTTCAATAACTCTGGATGGTGAAACTAAGCTAGAAATGATCTCGTAATAATTTTTGGAGTTGTCAAGGGAATTTTTGATATTGTGAGTTTTAAACTTGTTTTATTGTGTTGTATTGGTAAATGTGGTGAGGAGGCCTTGAAACTGATTATTGATTATTTCGTTTAGCTCGGATCGCTGCTTCTTATATGGATACATATTTTGTTTGTGAAATTGTTTTTTCGGATGAGTTCCGAGGGTCCATTCGGAGTAGCGACTTAGACTTGGTTTTGCTGATATCTGGTGCAGGTACGCTCCTACTCCGCATTCATGGAGGTTTTGCTGATGTTGTACTCTGCATCGATGATAACGTCCCATATTTGCAGAGTATACTTTCATTGATCAATTTTTTAAAAAAATCGAGAGTCACCATTTTTGTTTCATTTTCGAACTTATCATGTTTTTTGGGTGATTTTGAGAAGAGGTTTTCGAAGATTTAACTTGGGTAGGAGTTTCTTACACTGTATTAATCATTTTCCATAAATTTTATCTTGATGTTATCCTTAATTTCATGATTTTGATTGCCCGAAATTGGGAATTTTTAAAATATAATTTCTAAACTTTAAATGTTAATTTTCTATTCAGTTTAAGCTTTATTTTAGTGGAATTTTCACCTATGAACACTATTTTTTATGTAGAACTTGATTTTAAAATTAATATTTAGATTCGAGAACTTTATATTTTAGCCCTAAATTTGATTATTTTTCTCCTAAGTCTAATTTATGCCAATATAGGTATCAAAATGCTCCTCTTGATGCGTAGTATCTATTGTTGATAGTGGTAGATCGATTTGAGGATTGTTTTGTGATTGAGTTGATTGAAAGCTTGTCTGAGTGTGGTTTTAGCATTGAGGTAGGTTCGACTAACCTTTTGGACTGGATTTGAGTTATTGATCATGTTTATGTGGTAATTGTGAGACCTTGATTGCTTTGTTTTGTGTAATTCAATTGACATATTTGGATAATGATGGAAATGTGGTTATGGTTGAGAGGATTTATGATGTAAATTTGATCCCATTGATGAACCATGACGAAATTTTGTAGATTATGACGATTTTGGATAAAATGTGATAATGTGAGACTTATGAGACCATTTGAGAAATTATGTGGTAATTGATGGTTTTTGAGATACCTATGAGATGTATATGTATAATTGGGACGAGTAAGGTCCGGTGTTGTTTATATGCTTAACTACTGATATAATAATGATAATCTGAAACATGATGATGGTTTGGGAATTAGTGGTGATACTTGATATTATTCTCTATGTGCATATGATTATATGAGATTCACGTATCATGTATTCCTAATTTGATGCCATTCTACATATAACATGCATTTCTGGATTATATCATTAATTTATATTTGTTGTATGTCGTATGTTGTTTGTGACCTTCCTTGACCCAGCTAGGAGGAAAGGGTGTTATGCTCCACATTGGTACCACCCCCTTGATCCGAGCAGGAGGCAAAGACGGATTCTTATCTTATACTCCCTTGACCATGAGTAGGTGGCAACAACATGACACTTTGATACTACTTGACCACAGGCAGGTGTCAAGGTTGAGGCATTCTGATACCACTTTGGCCACAAATAGGTGGCAAGGCTATGAATCACTTGGCATATGGATTGATGAGTCGTTCTTCACATTCATATTAGTTGATGTATGGTACAATGGGTTATTTAGGATACCTTAGCTCATTATCATGTATAAATTTAATTGTGCACTAACCTTTTTTGATGCAGGGATAGGATTCTTCGTTATTACATACTTGTTTTAATTTCTCTTGCCTAGTCGGTTGAAGTTATTGGGTACATTTCGTTGTACTAACACGTACTTTGTTCCTCCCTCCAGATCTTATCGATGAGGCTCAGACTTTGGGTCGTTGTGGAACTTTGGGATTTTCCTTATTGCTTTCTTTCAAACTTGTATCAGACATAATGAGATAACTTTCTATTTCACTTGAGACAGTTGTATATATGCTATTATACTACCTTATATGTCATTGTACTCATGACTCTAGGTCTTGGGAGATTTCTTAAGTTATATGAGTTGTTTCCACTTTATTTTATTTTTCTTTGTTTGTGATTTGAATTTGGGTCCTTAGAAGTTTGGCATTAGAGCCCCAGGTTCATAGGGCTCGTGAGTCAAGAGCAGGGTGTCGAGTAGAGTCTCGCGAATTAGTGTGTAGACAATCACACCTATCTTCGGGAGGATACATGGCACTTGATAGAAAAGACTTTCACATCTTTGTTCTATTCGAGTGTTTCTCTGTGTTACCAACTTTGAAAGTGTCTAATTTGCTCCTTTTGTGCAGATGCCGATTACCAAATCCCGTCGACCAATGGGAGAGCCCAAGGTAGCTGATGTAGCTCCCACTCAAGGTGGAGGTAAAGTTTGGGATAGGGCCAGGGGCCGAGGCATTGCTAGAGAGTACCTCCTGCCTAGCTATTGTTGATGTACTGGTTTCTATAACACTGGTTGGTCCTTCCATAGCTTCGTCTGAGCTAACCATGATGCATGTTGGTCCTTCTTCAGTTTCAGCAGATTCTCCTATAATCGCGATGATTCTACCCAAGATATCTAAGCTGATTTCGGGTTCTCAGTTTATAGTATGGCTAATACTCCATCTACTGCACCACCCTTATTTATGGTTCCAACCTCTACTATCAGCCCAGCCATGCCCGCAGCAGAGCAAAAGAGCTTTGTATAGTTAGCTCCTCCATGATTCGACGGTGCCTCTGGCGATAGAACCTATGAGTTTTTGACGGAGTGCCCAGACTAGTTATGTGACTTGGCTATTCTTGAGTCACATGGGGTTGCCTATACTTCACACATGTTCACTGACCTCACCAAGGAGTGGTGGAGGTCAGTTGTAGCTCGTTGACTTGTTGGATGTCCAACTATGACCCAGGGGCATTTCATAGAGATATTTTGGGTGAGGTTAATGACATATAATCTTTGTGATTGATGTTCTGTCAAAATATGACACTTTTGATGCTTAAAATATGGGATTTTATGTGTTCTCAATGCGATGTTGTTGAATTTTATGTGTTTTTGTGTTTATTTTACAAGATTTCAGGTTTGGCATCGATTTAGGGGAGAGTATGCAGAAGTTGCTGATTTTGAGGATTTACGAGACCCTTTACAAACCGTAGAGTATTCTACGGGGTCGTGAAGAAGGTTTCGTGTACAATTCCAATGAGGGGTGGATTTATAATGTTTGGTCTATGAACATGCAGACGAGTAGTAGAGTACTTTACGAGTCGTAGACAAAGTCTCGTACCCAAAGGATCAGAGAAGGACTTTCTGAAGTTTCATCAAACAAAGAAGGACTTTCTGAAGTTTCATCAAACAAAACCCCCTACGAGTCGTAGAACCTTTTACGGACCATAGAGGAGTGTCATAGAAGCCAAGTTCGAAATCGAAGAAATAGATCTCGAAGCACCACTATAGGCCGTAAATCACTATACGACCAGTAGAGCATCTCATGGAGCGTGCCACACAGTTATCCTATTTGCTTTAGGACTTGTATTTTAAATATTATAAATAAGTTTTTAGGTTATTTTTCTTGGGGAGTTTAGAGAGTTCGAAGAGTTAGCAGAAAAATAGTAAGTTAGAGTAGAGAAAAACATTGGAGAGTTTGAGAAACACTTGTACACTTTGACATGATCTTCTAATTACAATCTTGTGATTCTCATTGAATCTTGGATTTTCTTGTGCTTAATTAAATTGTGTAAGTTCTCTATTATGTCATTAAAATTCATAAGTCTTGCATCTACACAAATCATGAGTAGTTAAATCCACAACTAGGGTAGTGAAAACCATGAAGAACTAACAAGGTACAATTGGATATTCGTAATTCTTAAAAGGTGTCCATACATGTATTAATTAATTCTCTTTGTTTTGCATATTTGCTAGTAGTTGCTGACATTAGAACTCACCTAGTGTTACTGACTAGACCAAGGTAGTAATGAATAGGAAAAGAGATTAATTAACATGATTCGATTGATGTATTTCCGTCTAATCAATCAAAATGGGCACAATGAAGGTTGTTTTCGAACAACAGGTAAGGGTTAGTAATTTCACAATGTGGGGATAGACCAAGTCATATAGTGAAATTTGTCTCTTCCCTGGGTCAAAGGTTTTGGTAAACGTAACTTACCATTTGCATGATATATACTAGAAAAGGATTAGGTTATCCGGTGATATTGAATTAGGGAATCATGGGTAACATAATACCCTAGTTTCTCTCCATATTAGTTCAAACACTTGTATTAGTTAGAATTACTTTTTACTTGTTATTATTAACCCCCCTTTTTTAGGGAGAAAAGTTGGTTAATAAATCGAATTGCATAATTGAATTCTTCTAAGTCTACCATATTCCCTGTGGGCTCGACCCTAACCTTGGCTAGGCTCTATTTCTTGACAACGACTGCTTTAGCGTCAAAAAGGAGGTATAGCTTGGGTGACATCAAGATTTTGGCGCTGTTGTCGGGGAATATAGATAGGCTTAACTAATTCAAGTAATTTGGGAATCGACCATTATTTCCGTCATTTTACGTTTCTTGTTGTTTTTGTTTCTTTTCAGGGTATAAATGTAGTGTATGCCCAACACGCGAAGTCGAGGCATAACTTTGACTCTATTTGACCCAGAGATGTAGAGAAGACTGAGAAGAATGGCCAAGATAATGCCAACAACGCGACTACTGCAGCTCTAAGGAGAAATGAGAATGAGAATGCCAATACTAATAATCCACCATGCCAATACTAATAATCCACCTCCTCTTGTGTACATTGCTCCACAACCACAGGAGATAAATGCCAATGCTTATCAGTGGAATTAATGTCGGTTGAACCCTATGGCTATGGAGGTAACTGGAGCTATTGTGTTGCCATCACTACCAACTGACACAAAGTTTGTGGTTTCGAGTGGGTTGCTTCAGATGCTGCAGAACTGTGGGTTGTTCATGGGCCGATCATAAGAGAATCCTCATAGCCATCTACGAAATTTTGCATTTGTCAGCAAGAGTGTAATGGGAACACAAAGTTTGTTATGGATGCTATGGGACTTTGTGTCTTCCTATTATCTCAGACAGGCTATGCAGTACTATGGCTATCTGAGCTCCACCATAATTCGATCACCAGTTGGGTTGAGTTGTAGAAGGGATTTTTGGAGAGCTACTTTCCAAGATTGAAGAATCTCAACTTGAAACATCAAATCAACAACTTTGAGCAACTTCCCAGTGACTCGATCAGTACTACACGGGAGCGGTTCAATAAATGCTTGAAAAAGTGTCCCGAACCACAAAATTGTTGATAATGCCCTAGTGGAGATCTTCTACCGTACCCTTGATGAGAATAGTTAAGCTTGTGCTAATACCATTATGGGGGACATATTCTTAGATCAACCATTTGCAAGGATCGCTAAAAAGATGGAGAGAGTGGTCAAGACCAAACGCGCATGGGAGCAGATTGACAAAGCATATACCAAAAGTTCATGTGTTTTCAGTACCGGTTTGGAGCAAGCTAAAATAAATAAAGAAATTATGCAAGATCTTGGCCAAATCTGTACAGGCATGGAGGTGATAATGAAGAAGAATCAGGAATGAGTCAATGCAGTTGCCCATCAGCCTCCACGAGCACCTATGTATGATGATCCTTACTATTAGAAGGACACTCCTTTTGTTGCTGATCAAATGAGGGGTTTCTGGAGCAACACCCAAGGGTCCAACCCGGACTATTGGCGCCAAGGTCAATAAAACCAAGGTTAGAACTTCAATCGGGATGGAGCTTTCAGAGACAAACGTGGAGGGTAATAAGATAGGAATCGGGGCCAAGATAGAGATGCAAATTGGGGCCGCATACATGATTATAGAAATGGTCCTTATATGAGACACATAACCGCGACACAGATGCTACTAGTTCCAGAGTTGAGGAGATGTTTGACCGCATGTTGAAGAAAGCTGAGAAATAGGATGAGACTATAAGGGGGATGAAATCTGAGATCTCCGATATAAATTAGAAAATTGAGTCCCATTCCGTAGCTATCAAACAGTTACTACTCATGGTGGCAAGAGCACCATTATCTTGCTATGCTAGTAGACGAGGATGATGTTCGAGAGGAAGCAGTTAAGGCCAGAGATGTATATACCAGAGATGATCATGGCAAGGATGGGGTGAGTAAAGCTTCAGAGGCGCCATCAGAGCTGGAGCCCATTCTTAGGCCTCCTCCTCCCTTCCCTCAAAAAATTAAAAAGAAGGAAGAGAGGATTAAGTTCAAGCACTTTCTCTCCATGCCGAAACAACTTTCTATCAATATCTTTCTCATTGAGGTGTTGGAGAAGATGCCAGGGTATGCAAAGTACATGAAGGACCTGGTTACGAAGAAGCGCACTGTGAGTCAAGAGCTCTCCCAAAAGCTTCAACATATCAGTGCAATTGCTACAAGTTCATTAGTTCCAACGCGAGAAGATCCTGACGCTTTTGCCACACCTGTACCATAAGAGATGTGGAGTTTGCAAGGGAATTATGTGATCTCTGTGCCAACATTAATCTAATGCCCCTTGCGGTCTTCAAGAAGCTAAGATTGGGAGCCCCTACTACGACGAGCATGCGTTTGTTGATGGCCGCCTGTGCAGTGAAGAAGCTTGTGGGGATACTGTATGATGTGCTTATTAAGGTTGAGAAGTTCATATTCCTCGCATGCTTTGTGATCCTTGATTGCAAAGTTGACTTCGACGTCCCAATCATCTTGAGAAGGCCATTCTTAGCCACTGGTCGAGTACTAGTGGATATGGTAACTGGTCAACTAAGACTTAGATTGAACGATGATGAATTTGTCTTCAATATTTGTCAGTGTAAGAAGAGGCCAGATGATTTGAAGAATGAGGTTTGGGCACTTGGTGAAGTCTCAGTAACCAAGTTGTCCAAGTTGTGCCGCAACAATAAATCAGGTGCTACTTGGGAGGCAACCCAAGGTTTTTGATGT
This sequence comes from Solanum rostratum, assembly GCA_029948455.1. Lineage (NCBI taxonomy): Eukaryota > Viridiplantae > Streptophyta > Magnoliopsida > Solanales > Solanaceae > Solanum > Solanum rostratum. The sequence continues at coordinate 26,945,231 of CM057049.1, forward strand.
ATTAGTTGTAGTTGTAGCTTGATTTTTAGTTTTTGGAATTGTAGGTAGTTTTCTTTTTCTCATTTTGGTTGTAATTTTGGACATTGGGCTGGTTGCATATAGGGTAACAGTGTGTTCTATACAATGTGCAGGTATGTGGCTAAGTCAACCATTCTTGGCTATAAAGGAGTCCAGAAGTGCCTTTACGACTGGTTCTACGGGCCATATATCATCCTGCAACTATACACCATCTCGTAGACACTTGTAGTGAGTAAAACGTTATGCACTCGAGTCCACAAGCTAACTTTGCAGTCCATAGAAACAACTACAGGTCGTGAATGGGACTCGTGGACCCCATGTAAGTTTTCTGAGTTTTTAACTAAGTGTTGGGCTATCTACGACCAACTCTATGAGCCATACTTCATTTTACGACTTGTCGACTAGTCCGTGAAACCCATTCTTCAAAACTAGGGTTTGAATATTCTAGGAAATCATGATTTACGGACCGTGAAACACTCTATGGCCCGTAATTAGGGTTTCATAAAGTCCAGACCCATCAATTTTGACTGACTCGATCAAGCTATAAATATTGGGGTTAAAATATTTAGGCCCCATTTGAGCCCTAATTTACGATTACTACCCGGCCAAACCCCATCCCAAAGTTTTCGACCACCGACGGCAACACTACCACCACTTTCCAGCGAGGTTTTTTGGCAGGCTAAGGTTTCTAGTCTTATATCACCTCCTTCAATTCCCACAATCTAATCATACAATTTGGTGAGTTTTTGGTACTTTGATCACCATTAATTTACACACAATCCCATGTATGCATATTGACATGTTTTGGTTATGGTTGCCAATGCTTGAAAATGTCACAAAAATGTGGTGTAATTGCCTTGTTGAGTATGTTGAATGATGTGTTGACATCCATGTTATCACTCCCCATTTGAATTTTGTTGATTATATGTTTGAAATTGGGTGTTTGATGACATGAGTTCGTGTTTAATTGTTAATTCATTCAAACAGGGTCGGAAGGGTTGGGAAAACATGTGTAATAATTTTTGATGGGGGTAAATATGCTAATTATCATGTTAGGAGCATTGGTTGTTGTGTTATGAATCATTTGGGTGTGTGCGTATTGCTTCAGTGCTGATAGAATAAGTTGGAAAAATTGATGGGGTCCGTATTAATGGACTTGGAACCTCACGTGACAAATCTGGACTGCGAGTGGCTTTTACGACCTGTGAAACATTCCACAGGTCATAATTTCCCCTCATATAAGATTCTAGAAACCTAAAGTTTCTGATACCCATCAGGTAAGACCTTTTACGAGTCGCGAAACATTTTGCGGTTTGTAGAAAGGTTTCGTGGATCTCTGCCTGGCATGAACTCAGACACTAGAGTTATCCATGACTCCTAGAACATTTTAAGAGTTGTACCTGGTCTCATAGATGTTATTCTAGTAAACTAAAAGATTGTACCCCCTATTTTACGAGAGCCTTCTACGACTCGTAGTTTCCACTACAGCCCATAAAAGTGCTTTTGTAGACCCTTCTTCAACTAAGTCTGATATATTTTTGCACTTCATTTTCTGATTTGTGGGGCTAACTAAAGTACGTAAATGCGTATGTTTCAGGTACTATGGCCCCAAAACCAAGATGTGAGGAAATCAAGGCCATACAGAGGAGGCTCATAGATTAGCCCTTGGGGGAGGAGCAGACCCCCACACTGAACGGATCACTTGAGGAGATCGGTTTTCAACTTGACCTGGAGGCCAAGAGACCACAGACATATACTATCACCAGAGTTGGGCAAACCCAGGCTCTTGTCATTCGTTCTCCCCAGTCTGATGAGGGAGACCACGATAAGAGCAACTCAATTCAAATGACTCCATCAAGAGGGGAGTCCAGCTCAGAGTTAAGCTTTGACGATGAGTCAGAGACAGGGTCCTCTACCACATCGCGGGCAGCACTATTTCCACCAGATGTTTATACTAGTCAATGGTGTGTTACGGGGATATGAGACATTTAGAAAGAGGAAGTGCAAACTACAGAATGGGGAAAGCTAGCCCGCTCCATTTATAAGGTGCCCCGGGTCATCTCAACTGGATTAGAGAGTGTCCCCAGTCTCTAAGACACTACTAGACGATATGGGCTCCAGTGGCTGACCAAATCTTTTGGGAGGTACTCCCTGACTATGGCTAGGGAGTTTTATGCATCATTAAGAGCACTCTTCCCAAGGGAAAGATGCCCATCGCGCAACCCAAACTGACGCAAACTAGAGTGAGGGGCCATCAGGTGGACTTCTCCGAGATTACCATCTGCCGCATGCTATTTGGGCCAGAGTTCCTTGCCCCCAGATCCATAGCTGAGTTCGACCAAGGAGTGGGGAAGATGAGGGACTTGACTGTGATGAGAGATGCAAACCACAGAGCTAACTTGATGAGATGGGTGGCCAGTTTGATTGCTGAGCAGGGTTCGAAGCTTGCATAGGTTGCCACTCACTTGGAGCCTATCGTGAAGGCTTCTCTCCATTTTCCCGCCAAATTCTGGTAGGCGATTGTCAGATTGCGCATCCGGCTGACACTTGTAGATAATACTTTGACGCCGGAGCATGCAATAATAGTTGGTGGCATCTTGGATGTCTATGAGATAGATTAGCTTCGCCTCATTGTCGAGAAGATTCACGAGGCAACCCAGAAGAGGTCCACCTCAATCCTCTTTCCATGCTTGATCTATAGACTCTGTGTAGAGTCAGGGGTGGAGATTCTACACCATCTGGACTTACTGATCGAGGTCCAGCATACTTAAGATGCCAACCTGATAAAGGCTGAGGAGAACCTGATAGCACTCCAGCGAGCACATCACCAGCCTGGTCCCATGCTAGAGATATTCGCCCCAGTGCCACTGCCTGAGATTCCACCCACCACCACCACCATTGCTGCTGCTATAGAGGAGAGCCCCCCACAGACCAAGGCAGATGAGGAGAGGGGGGCCACTACTACTACTCCTGCACCACAGGCCACTTCATCATCGACAACACCTGCATACATGATTTATATGTTTGCAATATCTATTTTGGGCAATGGCACTAAGATTGTCACATGTTGAGTTGCAGTTTACTCAGCTAGTTCAGCAGATTAGGCCTTGGGTCTTCCAGGCCATTACAGAGTTCGAGGGTCGTATACAGGCATACACAGTTGCCACTATTCAGAACCATCTTTCCGCTGTGGATACCTATGTTGATGCTTTTGACACAAGGGTTCAACAGAGCCTGAGAATGACTCAGCTAGCGGAATTAACAGCTATACAGACGGAGATCCAGTGAATCCATGCCAAATGATAGCAACATTAGCAACACTGGTATCATTGCCAAAGACTAAACTTCTAGTGCCGGTGGTGGATCTATTTGCTCCTGAGGAGCACACACAGCCATCCCACGAGAAGAGGCCCCACACTGAGGATGATCTAGATGTAGTGTACTTACATGTCGTCTGACAGAGCAGGAGAAGCTCGAGATTGTCTTGAGGCAATCGAGATAAGAAAAGGTGAGATGACAGTCTCTAAGCTCGAGAGAATGAGGCGTGCTGGCCCTCCAGACATAGTTTTAGAACTGAGGACGCCACTACGCAGGTTGAGGGTGGTAAACCTCAGCCACACACTGGTGGTTAGGCACCCAGGTACACCTTTTGATCCCAATGCTTTATTTTTTTATTGTGTGCATTGAGGACAATGCGCCACTTTTTCAATGGGGTGTGGGTAGTTATGGGCCTCAGTGATGTCTGAGTATCCTTGGTCCATAACTACCCTAATTTTTGAATCCTAGGGGTTCTCTTACATATGTTCTTTTTCCCCTGGATATTTATTTTTTTTTGAACCGACATGTTTAGGATATTTAGACAGTATTCGTAGCATATAGTACTTATATCAGTGGCATATGCATATTTTGTGATTTTTGTGAAAAACAATGCCCACCAATTTTTGATTAGTTAGTCTAGATAGCAACAATGCATGTTTAAGTGTGCTGATAGTGCTTGAGATAAAAAGCATGATCTGAGAGTCGTTTGTTGATAATGTAATCAGAGCTTAATTTTCCAAATTCATGTCTTGTGTTGCAATTCAGAATTTGCCCTATTACTCTGATTTAGACTTTAGGTTAGTTGGTTAGGGAAGGACCTTGGACCATTGTTCTTAATAGTCCACTTATCCTAAACAACCAACAAAATGTGCAGAATATCCCTTGATCTTAATGTTTAAACCTAACATGTACCCATTCTTTGTAAAATCCTAAGTGACCTAGCCTTGTTAGTTGTAAAATCTTGAAATTGGCCCTAGTCCTTCCTTGAATATTGTGCACCTTGTTTGAGCAAAAAGCCTAAGTTGCAGGTGGCTACCACAAGTGGCCCTGGTTCCGAGGATAGATAATGTGCACCTCAACTTAGGCCAAAAGCCTAAGTTGAGGGTGGCTGGTGTAAGGGTAAAACACAAGATGAGGGGAAAGTTAGTGATATAGGGAAACGGAGTAAAGAAAATGTATATTGGGTGCAAGAAAATAAGTGATGCCTTAGTTATGAACTAAAAAGAGAAGTGAAGTGTAAAAATAAGGCAAAAAGCTTACAAATGAAAAGAAAGCACCCAAAAAAAGCTTGAAATAGGAGAAAGGGAGAATGAAATGAAAGTAACAGTGTTGTTAGAGAAAAAGTATAGAAAAGCACAGTGTCAAGGAGAGCCTTTAGTCATTATTTTCCCAAAATATCATACCAAAGCCCCTTAAGCCTACATCACAAGCCTGAAAATTCCTAAAGTGATCCTAGTCCTAGAAGTCAAAGGTCTTAGTCATGAGTATAGGGGCAAGCCTATGGTATTGGGCATGATACATGAATATATTTTGCAAGTGAGCGATTTTGCAAGTCCCACGATTATACATGAAAACATTAGTGAGAGCGAGGTATGAGACTTTTTTCGGTGAGGGTACCTACATTGCATTGTTAATATTAGACTTATCCAGTGATTGTGGCATGTTAATGGTACCTTACTTGTCATAGTTGCATTGTCGCATGCATTAGCCTATATTGGTTTGCTGGATAGCTATCTGGTAATGTTTTGAAAAGTGGTGTGCGTATCTGTGCTTGAGTTTGATGAGATGTATGCCAATAGATTGAGCTCTATGTCTTACTGTACTGCTTATATATATTGAGTTCGTCGCTTGAGGACAAGCAACAATTTTAAGTTGAGGATATTGATGTGTTATCAAAATACAATACTTTTGATGCTTAAAACATGGAATTTTGTGTGTTCTCAATATGATTTAGTGAGTTTTATGTGTTTTTCTATTTGTTTTTTAGGATTTCAGGGTTGGCATTGATTTTGGGAAGAATATGCAGAAGTATCTATTTTTGAGGATTTACAAGACCCTTTATGGGCTGTAGAGTATTCTACGAGCCGTGAAGAAAGTTTCGTGTACAATTCCAGTGAGGGGTAGATTATTGAAGTTTGGTATACGAACATGCTGACGAGTTATGGAGCACTTTACGAGTCATAGATAAGGTCTCGTACCTTGAGGATCAGAGAAGAAGGACTTTCTGAAGTTTCATCAGACAAAACCCCCTACGAGCCGTAGAACCTTATACGGGCCATAGAGAGGTGTCGTTGAAGCCAAGCTGAGGATTAAAGCAAGAGATCATGAAAGCTCGACTACGAGCTGTAAATCACTATACGGCTTGTAGAGCACCTCTTGGAGCATGCGACCCAGTTATCCTATTTTGTTTTGGACTTGTATTTTAAACATTATAAATAGGTTTTTAGGTTATTTTTCTTGGGGAGTTCGGAGAGTTAGCAGAAAAATGGTAAGTTAGAGTAGAGAAAAATTTGGGGAGTTTGAGAAACACTTGTACAGTTTGATTTGATATTCTAATTACAATCTTGTGATTCTCATTGAAGCTTGGATTTTCTTGTGCTTAATTCAATTGTGTAAGTGCTCTATTATGTTATTCAAATTCATAAGTCTTGCATCTACACAAATCATGAGTAGCTAAATCCACAACTAGGGTTGTGGGAACCATGAATATTTAACAAGGTACAATCGGATAATTCGTAATTCTTGAAAAGTATGCATATATGTATTAATTAATTCTCTTCGTTTTGCATATTTTCTCGGTGGCCAATATCAGAACCTGCTTAGTGTTATTGACTGGTCCAAGGTATTAATGAATAGGAAAAGAGATTCATTAACAAGATTCGATTTATGTGTTCTCATTTAATTAACCGAACTAGGCTAAGGGGAGGCTGCACTGGAAAGATAGGTAAGGTTTAGTAATATCACACAGGGGGGATGGACCAATTCACGTAGTGAAATTCGCCTCTCACCTGGGCACAAGGGTTCGATGAACTTAACTTACCGTTTTGCATGCTACATACTAGAAAACGATTAGGTTATTTGGTGATACTGAGTCAGGAAATCATGGGGAACACAATACCCTAGAAAAGGATTAGGTTATCCGGTGATACTAAGTTAGGGAATAATGGGGAACACAATACCCTAGTTTATCTCCATATTGGTTTAAACACCTGTGTTAATTAGGATTACTGTTACTTATTATTATTGAAACCTCCTCTTTTGGGGAGATAAGTTAGTTAATAACCCGAATTGCATCATTGAATTCTTCTAAGTCTAATGTATTCCCTATGGGTTCGACCCTAACCTTGGTTAGGTTTCATTTCTTGACAATGACCGCTTTAGCCTAAAAAGGGAGGTGTTGCTTGGGCGACATGAGTGATCATTGTCAGGATGAGTTTGATTCGCTACAACAGGGTTCTATGTCTGTTTTTTACTACGAGGCTAGATTTCATAAATTATCTAGGTATGCCTTGTCCAGTATCCCTACTGAGTTTGAGAGAACTTCGCACTTTGCCGAGGTATTGGCAGGGTAAGTTCAAGAGGCTACGACATTTTTCGTTTAGGCTGGAGGCACTTTTCAGAGTGTTGTGGATCACGCTCGTATGATATATTGCATCAGGCATGATAGAAAAGGTGGCAAGAAGAGATTCCGCCAGCATGGTAAATTTAGTGGACTTCTGCCTTGTGATAGAGGATTTCAAAGACAGGGCCATTAAGGTCGAGCAGCTCTTTCAACATCCGACAGTGGTGACAAGTCTAAGCCTACTCACACAGGTTGTGATAGCTCCCTTGGTTCAGCTAGACGTTGTGGTTCTCTTCGGCACAATCATCTTAGGGGCGAGACTTTAAGGCTTGTTATGTTTGTGATAAGGTTGGGCACTTCGCCAACCATTGTAAAAATTGGGCATTTCTTACTCAGACTTCAGGAACTTAGACATCCACCAAAGATACCTCTCAGGGCATGCGGGGTGGTACTAGAGAAGGTCGTGGTACAGGAAGAGGTGGAGCCCGTGGAGGCCCACAGGCTAGTGACGGTCATAGAGTTTACTATGTTACCCCAGATAGAGCCGAGGTAGAGGCTTCTAATGCGATCATCACAGGTTTGGTTCTAGTGTGCCACCGTTCAGCTTTATTTGATCCAGGCTCTACTTATTCCTATATGTCGACCTATTTTTCTTCTGATTTTGATATTATACGTGAACCACTTGCTAATCTATTTGTGTTTCTACCTTGGTAGGTGAATTATTGATGGTGAATCAGGTATATCGGGATTGTGTTGCGACTTTATACCATTGATGATATGATATTGTTCGATATGGTATACTTTGATGTGATATTGGGTATGACTAGTTATCTCCGTATCATGTTATTGTTGACTATCATGCGAAGACTGTGACCTTATCTTACCCCAACTTGCCTCAGTTGATATTGACTGGAGCACCTAGTTCCTACCCTAAGGGTGTTATTTCTTATATGCATGCAAGTCAGCTGATGGGGAAGGGATATTTGGCATATTTAACTCATGTTCATGCAATTTCTCACGAGTCCCCATCTTTGGAGACTACCAAGGTGGCTAGAGAGTTTATGGATGTATTTCTGACTTATTTTCTTTGTGTTCCTTTGGACCATGATACTGATGTTGCTATGGACGTGGAGCCAGGTACCAAGCCCATCTTTGCTTCTTTTTGTTGAATGGCCCTGGCTGAATTAAAGTAGTTGAAGGAACAATTGGAACATTTTTTGAAGAAAGGGGTTATTTGTCCAAGTGTATCTCCCTGAGGTGCTCTTGTATTATTTGTGATCACGAAGGATGGCACTATGCATATGTGTTTTAACTACTGTCAGCTTAAAGTGACCATCAAGAATAAATATCCTTTTCCTCGTATTGATGATCGTTTGACAAGTTGCAGGGCGCCTCAGTATTTTCTAAGATTGACTTGAGGTCCAGTTATCATCAGTTGAGAGTTTGGGAGTCTGACATCCCAAAAAGAGCTTTCAGGATCCGTTATGGGCATTATGAGTTCGTGGTTATGTCATTTGGGTTGACTAATTCCCCGAATGCTTTTATAGAGTTGATGAACCGAGTATTCAAGCCCTATTTGGACATCTTTGCGATTATGTTCATGGATGATATCTTGGTTTATTCCAAGAGTGAGGCCGATCATATTCAACACTTGAGGACCGTACTTCAGCAATTGAGGGAAGAGAAGTTGTATGCGAAGTTCTCAAAGTGTGAGTTTTAGCTTAAGTCTGTTGCATTTCTTGGCCATGTTTTGTCAAAAGAGGGTATTATGGTTGATCCAGCCAAGGTAGCAACTGTTCATAAATGGGCTAGGTCTACTTTCATGACTGATATTCGGAGTTTCCTTAGTTTAGTGGGATAACATTGATTTTTTGTTTAGGGTTTCTCATCTATAACAACCTCGTTGACTAGATTAACTCAGAAGGCTATGGCATTTTAGTGTCGGATGATTGTGATGCGAGCTTCCAAATGCTCAAGGATTTGTTAACTTTATCACCCATTTTTGCCTTACCCAAGGAAGGAGTCCAATTTCGGTATATTATGATGCTTCCGACATCGGTTTGGCTGGTGTATTGATCTATTGAAGGAAAACGATAGCCTATGCTTTTAGACAGCCGAAGGTCCATGAGAGAAACTACCTTACCCATAACTTGGAGTTGGCTGCAATTGTGTTCATGCTGAAGCTATGGCGACATTATGTTTATGGGGTGCGTTGTGAGATCTTTACTGATCACTAGTCTCAAATACATCTTTTCTTAGCCTAAGATGAACATAAGACATGTAGGTGGTTGGAGTTTCTTAAGAACTGTGATATCTCTATTCTATATCACCTGGGGAAGGTCAATGTAGTGACAAAATCCTTTGGGTCGGAAGACTACTAGTATAGGGAGTTTGGTATTTTGGAGGGTTGAGGATATGCCCTTAGCTTTGGAGGTTCAGTCGCCTGCTAGATAGACGGTTTGTTAGGATATTTTTCCTTCTTAGAGTATTTTGTCCTTTGTTGAGGCTAGATCTTCTTTGTTTGATCAAATTTGTGCTCATCAGTTTGAGGATCCCGGGTTTTGCGTAATGTGTGACAAAGTATTGAGAGGTGAAACCAAGGCAACTATTATTGATTTTAATGGTGTTCTGAGGATAAATGGTAGAATTTGTGTGCCTAAGGTTGGGGATTAGGTGAGATTGATATTAGAGAAGGCCTATTGTCCCAGATATTCTATCCATTCAAGTGTGGCACTGATGTACTATGACCTAAAAAAACATTATTGGTGGTTTAGCATAAGGGGGCACATAGCTGAGTTCGTGGCCAAGTGTTTAAATTTCCAATAAGTCAAGTATGATCACCAAAGGACCGGTCGATCGATGCATAGGATGCTCATCCTCGAGTGGAAATGGGAGATAATGACTATGGATTTTGTTATAGGTTTTCCCATGGCCTTGGGCAAGTTTGATTCAGTTTTGGTGGTTGTTGATTAGTTGACCAAGTTAGCTCACTTCTTACCGGTGAAGACTAGCTACAGTGCAGAGAAGTTGGCTATATTGTATTTCGAGACGTTGTTACATTACATGGTGTCATACAGAGAGTCTGTGTTTGTTTCCCACTTTTGGTGGTCTCTACAACGTGGTTTTGGTAGTAGAGTGGATTTGGGTTCAGCTTTTCACCCTTAGATTAACGGTCAGTTCGAGCGTAGCATTCAGATGTTAGACAACAGGTTTAGGGCCTATGTTATTGTTTTTGGGGCCCAATGGGACCAACACTTACCATTAACAGAGTTTGCATATAACAACAGTTACCATTCTAGCATCCAGATGGCAACATTTGAGGCCTTATATAGCCGAAGGTGTAGATCACTGATTGGATGGTTTTTAGGTTTAGCCGATGTGTTGGGTGTTGATATACTCTAGGATGCTATGGACTAGGTCCAACTGATTTAAAGTAGACTTTTGATGACCCAAAGTTGCCAGAAGAGTTATGCTGATAGGAGGGTTAGGACTCTTGAGTTCTCTGTTGGTGATAGTGTGTGGTTGAAAGTTTCACCCATAAAGGGTGTGATGAGATTTGATATGAGGGGAAAGCTCAATCTTAGATTCATTGCCCCATTTGATATTTTAAGAAGAGTTGGTGAGGTTGCTTATGAGTTGGCCTTACCACCTAGATTATCAGCGGTTCATCCTATTTTTCATGTTTCCATGCTCCGCCGGTACATTCCTAATGAGTCCCATGTGATCTCTTATGATTTTGTTGAGTTGGGTCCGAATTTGACCTTCAAGGAGGAGCCTATAGCTATATTGGATAGGTAGGTCTGGAGGTTGAGATCCAAAGATATATCTTCTGTAAAGGTTCAGTGGTGGCACAGGTACTCTTCTTTTTCTTATGGAACATTATTTTTAGTGGTAATGATATAATGACCTTGTAGGTCATTTTTGGTCTTATATGTGAAAATTACTATTTTACTTTTTCGTAAGTTGTTTTGGGCCTATTTTGAACTATTATTGTTGGAATTGAAATCCCGCGTTTAAAAAGTTAAAAATATGAGTTTTGGCATTTTTTGAAGCTTAAGTTGTTGAAAAAGTGAGTTTCTGTACCATTTTGAGTTTTGGGTGTCAGATCGGTCATTTGTCCATTTCACTAGCTCCGAACGTTGAAATTGAAATATGAGAAGTTACAGAACTGAATTCGGAGTTAAAATGAGGTTTTTAGCCCAAAAGTTATGATTTTAGTCGTTTTCAGAACCAAAGTTTAACTTTGGTCAGCATTCAGAGTTCAAAAGCTCGTATTAGAATTCCAACAGTTCGTGTAGTTTCGGATGGTGAAAGTAACGCTAGAAATAGTCTCGTAATAATTTTTGGAGTTGCCAAGTGCAGTTTTGGTATTTTGAATTGTATAGTAGTTTTTTTGTGTTGCATTGGTAAATATGACGAGGAGGCCTTGAAACTGATTTATAATGATTCCATTGAGTCCGGATTGTTTGTTTTTTAGTATGGACACATATTTGGCTTGTGAAATTCTAATTCCGGATGAGTTTTGAGGGTCCATTCCGATTAGGAAATTGGACTTGATTTTGCTGATGTCTGGTGCAGGTACTCTCTTTCTCCGCGTTTGTGGAGAAGCTTCCATGTTCACAAAGAAGCCTCCACGTTTGTGGTGATCTTGGTGATATTGTGCTCCATGCTCACAGACAAGGTCCTGCATTCGTGGAGTGGGCCTGCTTAGAATCCATGTTTGCAGGATGGGCTTGACGATCACAGAGTGTATTTTCACTGATCAATTTTAAAAAACTTAAGAATCACCATTTTTTGTTCCATTTTCGAATTTATCAAGCTTTTAGGGTGATTTGAGACGAGATTTTTGAAGATTTAACTTCGGTAAGTATTTCTAACACTATTAATTATTTTCATATGTTTTATCTTGATTTTGTTCTTAATTTCATGACTTTGAATGTCTAAAACTGGGGATTATACTATGATTTTCAAAATTTAAATGTTAATTTCCCATTCAATCTAAGCTTGATTTAGTGGAATTGTCACCCACGAACTCTATTTTTTGCGTAGAACTTGATTTTAAAGTTAATTTTTAGATTTGAGAACTTCGAATTTTAGCCCTAGATTTTACCATTTTTCTCCTAAATCTAATTTTGTCAAAATGGATATCAAAATGCTCCTATTAATGCGTAGTATCTATTGTTTATAGTGGTGGACCGATTTGGGGATTATTTTATGGATTGAGTTGATTAAAAGCTTGTCTGAGTGCGGTTTCGACATTGAGGTAGGTTTGACTGACCTTTTGGAATTGAATTTGAGTTATTGATCATGTTTATGTGGTAATTGTGAGACCTAAATATTTTTTTTGTGTAATTGGATTGACATGTTCGGATAATGATGGAAGTGTCGTTTTGGTTGAGTCGATTTATGATGTAAACTTTAATCCCATTGATCAATTGAGATTAAATCTTGTGGATTATGATGATTTTGGATAAAATGTTATAATATGAGACTTGTGAGACTATTTGGGTAATTATGTGGTAATTGATAGTTGTTGAGAGACCTATAATGTATACGTATAATTGGGACGAGTAAGGTCTGGTATGATTAATATTATTTTATAATTGAGACTAGTAAGGTTCGATATTACTGATATTCTTGCATAATTGGGACGAGTAAGGTCCAGTATTTTTGATATTCTTGATTGCTAATATAATTATGATCTGAAATATGATGATGGTTTAGGTATTAGCGGTGACACTTGATATTATCCTCTATGCGCATATGATTATATGAGATTCATATATCGTTCACTACAAAAAAAAGCTCAATTTGTAGTGATTTATTGGTGAACAGTTTTTAAAACCCCCACTATTAAGTAATTTGTGACGTTTGTTCTAACCCCTACTAAAGAAATATTTTTGTGACAATTTTATGGAGGAGATTTTTGAAAATTTACACATTCATTAATTTTAGAAATTATATCCTTTTTATATATCCTTTAATTATGTTTATATCATAAACATTCATATTTTGTGATTTATGACATATAGTAATGAAATTTAAATAATATATATCTTTTATTTTTGAGATATCATAAATATTCATATTTTGTGATTTATGACAAATAATAATGAAATTTGGTTCACATTTGTAACACAAATACACATGGTTATCTTTCTTCATTTTAAAAGAATTGTGAGTTTATGACCATAATAGTTATATTTATCATATTTATTTTTGTGTGTATATTTTTTATATTTATGCTATTAATTACTTGTTACTAATTGTTATGACGAAAATATTTTTTACCTAAGTCCAACCGAAATCCTAAAATTCTTTACCCTCTTAGCCCAAAAATAAAAAATTACTAATGACTAAAATTTCCCTCCAATAAATTTAAAACCAAATTAAATATAATTATTTTCCTTCCCACCACAAAATGAACTCATAATATTTTCCTTCCCACCACAAAATTAACTCCCAAATCTCTCTCCCACTAAACCACTTCCACATTTCTGCCAATTTCCACTAAAACATAATATGCTCAGTTAAGGGTTGCTTGGAAGTTTCTCTAATTGACATAACTCCCGTCACCATGTGTTTGGTGATGCACAACGACGCCGACGTCGTTGCCACACCCTCCCTAAACATTCCACGGTAAAGGACGTCAACCTCTCTCTCTTGGATCCAAAGAGAATGTCCATCTTTTGAGACATGAGCCGCCAGAGTTAACTGCACGACTATCCTACGCTGGCAACATAGTTCTGGGGTGTTATCAACTTACCCACTTGGTGCTCAATACTCCTTCTAAGACTAAAATATGTTCATAAAAATCAACTCAATCTCATCCCTTTAAATCACCTCAAAACAACTCAACTGGATTTCCTTAATAGCATGGTAACTCGGATTATCATTCATGCAACGTAACTGAGGACTCCAACTCACATCATGCAAGACTCTCACTTATATGGTCAGTTAATATCATATCCATTCATGCTCAGCTCATGAGACACATTAGATGCTCATCACGCGCATATATAAAACAAGAACATGTTCTCCTCATACTCAACTTACTCAACTCAGAAAATTAGACTCATGATCTCAATTTAGCATACAGGAAAAATAATGCAATTTAGGGCTAGGTTATCATTTATATGATTAGCATTCCAATTTCATTGTAACAACAATGCAACTCATCAATTTATTCAAGTACATTCACGAGGACTCAAAAAGTACAAGAAACCTAGAACTTAAAATCACCAAATTTGCATTACTCAGTTATTACCCAAAAAGTTCACTTAAGTAGATGAAGGGTGCATGAATGGACTCAATCCAATGCTTTAAGTAGCCTTACATAAATGAAAATTTGAAGAACAAACTATCCCAGAAGATCCTCGTGTTTGAACATGAAACCCTAGCTCTTTCCCTTTCCCGATGCTCTCACGAATTTTTAAGTGTGTCTTAAGGGATAATACACTTAGGGTTATGATATAGGACTTAAAGTAAGTCAAAAACATCGAGGGATTTGATTAAGAGAGATAGGAGTAGACAAAAATACCCTTCTTAAATACTGTCGACAGGAACCATGAATCCCTGTCTATGGGTTGTAGTTCCATTTACGGGCCGTAAGTGGCCTCTTGTAAATAAGGGTGTCCAAGAATTTATACTGAAAATTGACATGGAACTTATGAAATCTCTTTTTATGGATCATAAATTGACCTATGGGTCATCTGGCCATTCGTGGTTCCAAAGTTCAAAAAACTTGGTTCTCTGAAACTTCAACCTAGGAACTTGACTTACGGGCCATAAAACAAATGACGCGTCGTCTGACAACACATAACTCAACATCAAGAAAAGTTGACTTTTAAACTAACAAGCTACAAAACAAAATCTACAGGTTGTGGAATAATATACGGGTCGTATATTATTTCGTGCATGGGTCTTAGACTTAGAACATTTCACCAAGTTAGTTGTGTGACCTTTGAGACCTCTTGTACGGGCCATAGATGACAGTATGGATCAAAGGTGGCCTTTGTGGGTTTTCGACCAGTGACCTTCCTACATCATTTTTCTCAATTTTCTCAGAGGATATACTTAGACTAAGCGGAATGAATTTGGAGGTTTTACATTATCCCCCCTTGGGATTATTCGTCCTCGAATGAAGAGAAATCTAGGAATCTAGTCGAGTCCCAAATCCTATTAAGGACTCTAACAATCAAACAACTCTCAACTCATTCAAGAAATAAATCAATCAAGCAGTTAAGCTAGTAAAGCAAGTAAACAATCAACAAATCAGTTAATCATCACCCAGTCTTTAGGATACTACAGTTGGTCAAACTCAGAATAGGGGGAAACTTGACAATTAGGAAAAAATCATTATCACCGTCTCTCTCATCATCAGAAGGTATGAATAAATGCGGATACCTCACCTTCATATCCTTCTTGGCCTCCCAAGTGACTTCTTCTACTAGTTGATTTCTCCACAACACCTTGACACATGCAATCTCTTTGGTTCTTAACTAGCGAACATGACTATCAAGGATTTGAATGGGAATCTCCTCATGACTCAAGCTATCTTTTACTCCAATACTCTCAAAAGGCACAACTAGCTATGGATTTCTCAAACACTTCTTGAGCATGGAAATGCGGAAGACTGAGTGGACGGCTGCTAATTCTGGAGATAACTCTAACTCATAAGATACATTCTCCACTCTCTTTATGATCTAATAAGGGCCAATATACCTCGGACTCAACTTCCCTTTCTTCCTAAATCACATCACACCTTCATAGGTGACACTTTCAAGTATACACAATCATTGACCTCGAACTCCAAGTCTCTTCTCCTAACATTAGTATATGGTTTCTATCGACTCTGTGCATTCTTTAATCTTTCCCGAATGATCTTCACCTTTTCTATAGCTTAGTGAACCAAGTCCAGTCCAATCAACTCTGCCTCACCTACCTTAAACCAACTGATTAGTGATCTACGCCTCCTCCCATAAAGTGCCTCATATGAAGCCATTTGAATACTCGAACGAAAGTTGTTATTGTAGGAAAACTCAATCAAAGGAAAGTGGCAATCCTAATAACATCTGAAATTGATGGCATAGACCCTCAACATATCCTCCAAGGTTTGAGTAGTGCGGTCTACCTAACCATCAGTCTATGGGTGGAACGCAGTGTGGAGATTCACATTCGAACTCAAGACTTTCTGAAAGGACCTCCAAAACTGCGCAGTGAATTGAGCTCCTCTATGTGAGATAATGAACAACGGTACTCAATGCAGGCTAACAATCTCTCTTATGTATAATTGGGCATAATCCTCTGCGGTGTCGGTCATCTTTATTACAAAAAAGTGTGCAAATTTTGCCATCCAATCAACTATCACCCAAATTGAATCGTGTTGTTTGTGGGACCTTGATAAGCCTATGACAAAGTCTATGTTAATCATTTTCCACTTCCACTATGGGATTTAAAGTTCTGAGTTACTCCACATGGCTTCCGATGTTCAACCTTAACTTTTTGGCAATTCGGGCATTTGGACACAAACTTGGAAATGTCTCTCTTCATGCCACTCTACCAATAGACATCTTTCAAGTCATGGTACATCTTTTTTGAGTTTGGATGGATAGAATATTTGGAGTTATGTTACCATGATCCTTCTTCATATACATCAACATCTGGAACACACAATCTACCTTGGTACCTCAATACTCCATCTCCCCCTTCGGAGAAAACCATTACCTTTTATTTATGCACATCCGCCTTCAATTGCAGCAAAATAGGGTCTTGGTATTGCTTCTCCTTTACCTCAACCACTAGTGATGATGCAAACATAGTGTGCACAAGAACTCCACCTCCACCACATTCATATAATTGAATTCCAGTCGTGCCAATCTGTGAACCTCTTTAGCTACCTCTCTCTTCTCCTTTTCCACATGAGCAGTACTTTCCATAGACAACCTATTAAGAGCATCACCAACTAAGTTAGCTTTACCTGGATGGTAGATGATGCTCGGATCATAGTCCTTGAGTAACTCAATCCATCTCCTCTACCTTAAATTAAGCACCTTTTGGGTGAAGAGATATTGCAAGCTTTTATGGTTTGTAAAGACATCGATATGTGCTTCATATAAGTAGCGGCGCCATAGCTTGAGAGCAAACACCACAGCTGCCAATTCTACGTCATGGGTGGGATAATGCTTCTCATGAACCTTAAGTTTCCTTGAAGAGCAACAACTTTACCCTTCTATATCAATACACATCCTAATCCTACTCTTGAGGCATCACAATAAATGATGAATCCACTAGTTCCTTTGGACAAGGTCAACGCTAGGGTTGTGGTCAACCTTGTCTTTAACTTTTAAAAACTTCTCTCACACTCGTCGAACCATTGAAACTTGACCTTCTTCTGAGTTAGCCTAGTCAATGGCGTGGATATGGAAGAGAATCCATCAATAAACCTGTAGTACTAGCTAGCCAAACCCAAGAAGCTTCTTACGTTTGTTGGAGAGGTTGGCCTAGGCTAGTTCTCAACCGCTTCAATCTTTTGAGTGTCCACTCATATACCATCGCCTGAAACTATATGGCCTAGGAATGCCACAAATTTGAGCTAAAACTCATATTTTGAAAATTTCGCATACAACTTGTTTGCCTTGAGCTTCTGTAAAGCAATTCTGAGGTGGTTAGCATGCTCTTCTTCATCTCTAGAATATACAAAGATATCGGTGATAAATCCAATCATGAATATGTCAAAGGTACTGTTAGAATACTCTGTTCATCAAGTCCATGAAGGCTACAGGCGCATTTGTTAACCTAAAGGACATACCAAGAACTCGAAATAACCATATTGGGTTCGAAAAGTCATCTTCGGGATGTCACATTCTCTCACTTTGAACTGGTGATAGCCTGAAATGAGGTCTATTTTGGAGAAAATGGTGGCACCCTGAGGTTGGTCAAATAAGTCTCGATCCTTGGAAGGGGATATTTATTCTTGATTGTCACCTTATTCAATTGGCGGTAGTCAATATAAATTCTGAGTGAACTGTAACACCCCACATCATACATGTACTAGTCCAACGTAGATGAAATATGATATGGCAGGGTCAAATCCGCACATATTTTTACAGGTGCGTGTATTTTAAATTAAAGGGCTATATGCACGTCTAACACTTAAGATGACCGAGTGTATGTAATTTTTAGGTCAAGTTAAGGAGAGTGTGACCTTAAATGAAGTAAAATAATTGAGGTGCTGGAGGGACTTAGCAAGCTAGTAGGTGAGTCACCTACGCGCTTAGCTTAAATAAGCTCGGTAAATGGAGACAAGGCCCAACACCGAATTTGTTCAAGTCCGATAAAGAATAAACCCCGAGTTAAGGATGTCATTTGGGCCCATGGTTTGGCATCATAAAAGGACAATATTTACAGCCCAAGATGGATAAGAAAAGGGCCAAATTACAATTACAATCCAATTCAAAACTAAAGCCCAAACTAAGTGGGCTTAGGGAGTAAATGTTTGCAACAAAGCCCATCCCATTTGAAGCCCAATAAGGCCCAAATGAAAGGGCCAAGCTGCTTCCCCATAACCTTATTAAAATAAGGCTAAAATCCCAAAAGAAAGTCGGCCAAAAGAGGCCTATAAAAGGGAGCAACCAGCAGCAACTTTTAGCCATTCTCTTAAGCCAAATTTCAGATTTTCTCTCTAAGATCTTCTTGCACTCTTCTTATTTTCTAAAGCAGCCAAGACACACTTCTAGGGTTCTTGAAGAGAACCTAATACTTGAGAGTTAAGGTAAGTAAAAATACCCATGGTTTGGTGTAATTTTTCCATGAAAAACATGAAGAATATGTTGGTTGTATTGTGCAGGAATTTTGGGACAGCATGTGTTCCAATTTTGTGGTTCACTTTTCTTGTTAAATAAGAGACTTTTAACTTGTTGGTTGGCTGAGTTATGAAGTATATGTATGTTTTTAACAAGTCTTGGGTCTGTAATGATGTAAGAAGGCTGCTGGACCACTTGTGTCTTCCGCAAAAACAAGTTCTTAAATGATGTCTTAATTCCGGTCATTAGTAAGAATTTGTGGACTGTTTTTGGAAATTGTTGTCTCACGTTTTTCATCTACTTAGGGACTGTTTTTGGACTGGTTTAGGACTGTAATTGTGTATAAATATGTTGAGGACAGTTTGGTTAAGGTTGGAACGGATTTGGAATGGTTGACGTCGAAATGTAGCGGAAGGACGCAATGTTGCGTTGTCTACTTACGTGTGGTGTAGAGTTGTTGTATGCTGTATTATATGAGTTGTTGTAATTCTGTTATGGGACTAAACATAGCTGGATATGACATGTATATAGGAATGTATGTTAGAAAATACGATTAGGAGTGGAAATGTTGAAAGAATACTCCTTGGTTGCTAATTCCGAGCTTGCTGCCCGGATATTATTTTTGGGTGAAATTGGATTACTAAGACGTGTTTATTAGCTGCTAACACTAGTTTTATCACCTAATATGTTGTAGATAAGTGTTTGGAGGAAAAGGATACTACTCTGAGGTAATAACGACATAGTACAGCGAGGTATGTAAGGCAACTTGATTTCCTATTACTTGGCATGAAATCTATAATCTTCCTTAGCATATAAAGGCACGTACAAACTCTTACATGGCTGCTAACCGTGTCCCCACTCTTTACCATGTTCATATGTACCCATACATAGTCATTGTCAACCTGCATATGTACCTGAATATTAAATATACATGAGTTCCTTCTTACCAAACAAAGTCTATGTGTTGTTTAATCTCCGATACGGTTCATTAATGGTGTATCTCTCTTTCCATTGTGGTATTACCTTGTATGGTTGTTCATATGTCACATGTTTATATTCCTACAGTTCTAAAGGTTATGACCACCAAAAGAACCATCTCAAAGTAAATAAAAGATAACTTACAGTTGCTTATAAATGAGTGGTAGCCCGAGGGGTGGAAGAATCACCTAGCCAGGGTCGATCTCATTTGGGTGGTAGCCCAAGGGGTGAAGGAATCACCTAGCCAGGGTCGATCCCATTACAGATTTACCACTGATTAGCTGGTCATTTACATGATATATTATGCACAGATTATACAGTAAAGATACAGAAATAAAAAGGCATAAAAGTACATGATTCCACAGTATGACTAAAGGTGGTCTTTTCATCCTTACACACCAGCATGTGATTTCATCTGAGTTCTTATTTCATGTACAGTATTTCCTGCCTTACATATTCAGTACATTATCTCGTACTGACGTCCCTTACGGGGGACCTGCATTTCATGCTGCAGGTACAGGAGCTACTAGATCTCCCCAGTAAGAGTACAGGACTTCCAGCTGCTATTACTAAGCTCCAGGTTGCTTCGGGGCTTATGTGTTTAGAACTTATATTTTGTATTGTATAGTTGGTCATGAGGCGGGGCCTGTCCCGACCCATTTGGATATTGTTCCTTACTTAGAGGCTTTGTAGACTATGTAAATTAAAGTGTGGTCAAATAGCGTATTGTCGACATCGTGGCTCCAACGGCCTAGTCTTATGCATTTACTTTTGGTTTGTTAGTACAGTGTACCTTCTTTTGACAGCATGTTAAGTATGGAAACCTCTTAAATGTTCATAGCAGGTGTATAGTTATATGTTGTTTCTCCCGAGCCTTGTCGGCAACGGGTGCCAGTCCGCCTTAATGGGGCTTAGGGCGTGACAAAAGTAGTATCAGAGCGGGTCGTCCTAGGGAGTCTACAAAGTCGTGTCTATGTAGAGTCTTGTTTATGTATGTGTTGTGCACCACATTTATAAGCAGGAGGCTACGTGGAATTTAGGAGTTGTCACTTTCTTTTCATTCTTTAGATCGTGCCATAGAGCCAAGTGTTGTAGGTTGATTATTTCTGACCTCTAAATTATTTTGTACAGTAAGCATGCCTGAAACAAGGAAAAGCAAAGGCAAGGGGAAGGAGGTGGAAGTGGTAATTGGTATGCCCAGTCGGGTGAGACGACGAGATGAGGCCCAAGATGAGTCTCTGCCCCAAACATCTCCAACTCCTCTAGCTCCTAATGAACCAGGTCATAGTGAAACTCCCTCAGAACACCTGCCGATGCTGCTGTGCAGGATCTGAGAAATGCGGTCCAATTATTGACTCGCATAGTTGCTAGCCAAAGCCAAAGACAAGAAGGCCCAGTTGTAGGTGCAGATGGTGCAAATAGGGCGGCTAGCACGAGGATACGTGACTTCCTTAATTTGGACCCCCCAGCTTTCACCGGGTCAGATTCTAATGAAGATCCGCAAGACTTCATCGACCAGATCCAGCGCACTTTAGATGTTTTGCATGTAAGTGGTACAGAAGCTGTAGAACTGGCAGCATATAGATTGAAAGGTGTGGCTATATTGTGGTATAAAGCTTGGAAGCAAACTAAGGGTATAGATGCACCTCCAACTACCTGGAAGGAGTTCAAAGAGGCCTTTCTTGACCACTACTTGCCATATGAGATCTGAGAGGCCCAGGCAGATCAGTTTCTGAATCTCCACCAAGGGGGTATGAGCGTGAGGGAGTATAGCCTCCAGTTTAACTCCTTGGCCAGGTATGCTCCTAATGTAGTTGCTACTATGGTAGATAGAGTTCATCGGTATGTAGACAGGTTGGATACATATCTGGTAAGAGACTGTACTATTGCTTCATTGAATAAAGACATGGATATAGCAAGGATGCAAGCATTTGCGCAGAAACTAGAGGATCAGAGGCAAAGGAGAAGGACACAAGAGATAGAAAGGGGCCAGTCCAAGAGGGCCAGATCTACAGGGCAGTTTGTACCGTCCCAAGGTGATGTTAGGCCCCGATTTCCTAGTAAACCACCTAGACCATCATCCTCCTATTCTGCAGTCAGTGCTCCACCGCAACTTCAAGGGCCTAGAGGTAATCAGTTTAATCAAAGAAGTGAGGGACAAGGTGCACGGACTGCAGGATATTCGGCCAGCCAGCAGATTCCTCCTAGGCAGTCTTGCCAACAATGTGGGAGGAGTCATTCAGGTATATGCCGTGTTGGGACAGATGCCTGTTATTGGTGTGGTGTACCAGGGCATATGATAAGAGATTGCCCAAGAAGACGTATGGGTGATATGGCACAACCTGTTGGGTTAGCTGTTGCATCATCATCGTCAGTTCCTCCCTTCAGTAGGGGTCAGCAAATGCCTACAGGCCGTGGTAGAGGTGGTAGAGGAGCAGCTAGCTCCAGCGGAGCCCAGAATCGCACTTATGCTCTGGGGAGTCGGCAGAATTTAGAAGCTTCACCCGATGTGGTCACAGGTACATTGTCCATCTTTTCACATAATGTGTATGCATTAATTGACCCTGGTTCTACATTATCTTATATCACGCCCCTAGTGGCTAGGAAGATTAAAAGAACACCTAAATTATTGAATGAGCCATTTGAAGTGTCTACGCCAACTGGTGAATCTATTATAGCTAGAAGGGTCTATTATGACTGTGTCGTAACTGTTTGTGACCGTGACACACTGGCTGACCTTGTTGAGTTAGATATGGTGGAATTCGATGTTATAATGGGTATGGATTGGTTAGCTTCTTGCTATGCTACTGTGGATTGCCGATCTAAGAGAGTGTATTTCCACTTTCCAAATGAGGCAGTCCTTGAATGGGAAGGTAATGTTGGGGCACCAAAGGGGAAGTTTATTTCCTATTTTAAGGCAAGGAAGATGATGTCAAAGGGGTGTATATGTCATCTAGTTAGAGTAAGGGATATGGAGGCTGAATCAGCAACTCTTCAATCTGTTCCGGTAGTGAATGAATTTGCTGATGTGTTTCCCGAAGAGCTTCCAGGTTTGCCTCCAGAACGAGAGATATATTTTGGCATTGATTTACTCCCAGGCACTCAACCTATTTCTATCCCTCCATATAGAATGGCCCCGGCAGAGTTACGTGAATTAAAGGAGCAATTAAAAGATTTGCTAGAGAAGGGTTTTATAAGACCTAGTGTGTCCCCTTGGGGTGCACCAGTGTTATTTGTACGTAAAAAGGATGGCACCTTGAGAATGTGTATTGACTATCGGCAATTGAATAAGGTGACAATTAAAAACAAATACCCCCTCCCCAGGATTGATGATTTATTTGATCAGTTACAGGGTGCCAAATGTTTTTCAAAAATTTATTTGAGGTCAGGTTATCACCAAGTGAGGGTGAGGGAAAAAGATATACCCAAGACAGCCTTTAGGACACGCTATGGCCACTTTGAATTTCTTGTTATGTCATTTGGGCTGACAAATGCACCAGCAGTTTTCATGGACTTAATGAACAGGGTATTCAAGCCGTTCTTGGATGTCTTTGTGATAGTATTTATAGATGACATTTTGGTGTATTCAAGATCAAAAGAGGACCTTGCAAATCACTTACGGCAGGTATTACAAGTTCTTCGTGATCGGCAATTGTATGCCAAGTTTTCCAAATGTGAATTTTGGTTGAAATCAGTGGCATTCTTGGGTCATATTGTATCTGATGAAGGAATAAGGGTCGATTCACAAAAGATAGAGGCGGTGAAAGATTGGCCAAGGCCAACAACACCCACAGAAGTTTGAAGCTTCTTAGGATTGGCAGGTTATTACAGGAGATTTGTTGAAGGTTTTTCTTCTATTTCTGCACTTCTAACAAAGTTGACACATAAGGCGACCAAATTTCAATGGAATGATGCATGTGAAAGGAGCTTTCAAAAGTTGAAAAGCAGGCTAACTTCTGTACCTGTATTAGTGCTTCCAGAAGGCTCAGAGGGGTATGCGGTATATTGTGATGCTTCGGGGGTTGGCTTAGGGTGTTTACTGACACAACATGGTAGGGTAATTGCTTATGCCTCGAGACAACTACGGCCACATGAGAAAAACTACCCGACACATGACCTTGAACTAGCAGCTGTTGTGTTTGCCTTGAAAATATGGCGCCATTATTTATATGGGGTTCATGTTGACATATATACTGATCATAAGAGCTTACAGTACATATTTAAACGGAAAGACCTAAATTTAAGGCAGCGGAGGTGGTTGGAGCTAATAAAGGATTACGATGTTGATATACTATACCATCCAGGGAAAGCAAATGTGGTAGCCGATGCTTTGAGCCGCAAGGCAATTGTGAATATTGATGATCAGACCGTGGTAAGGCAAGGAGTCGCTAAGGATCTACGTCAACTAGCCAATTTGGGAGTGCGCCTCATTGAAACTCCAAAGGAAGGGGTTGTTGTGCATAATGTTGCAGAGTCTTCATTGATAACAGAGGTAAGGGAAAAACAGTTCAAAGATCCTATTCTACGGCGACTTAAGGAGAAGGTGAGTCAAGGCATAATGAAGGGCTTTGAACTTACCCAAAATGGAGTACTTTACTGTCAAAACAGATTGTGCGTTCCTAATATAAATGGACTAAGAAGAAGAATAATGGAAGAAGCCCATCATTCAAGATATTCTATCCATCCAGGATCAACTAAGATGTATCATGACCTGAAGGAAATGTTTTGGTGGGAAGGCATGAAAAAGGACCTTGCAGAATTTGTGGCTCAATGTCCAAATTGCCAACAAGTTAAGGTAGAGCACCAAAATCCGGGAGGTTATATGCAATGTATAGAGCTTCCAACATGGCAGTGGGATATGATTAATATGGATTTTGTTACTGGGTTGCCTCGCTCATTTCAGAAGTTTGACTCCATATGGGTAATAGTTGATAGACTTACAAAGTCAGCACACTTCTCACCAGTTAAGAGTGATTATACGGCTGAAGAGTATGCAAAGCTATATCTCAAAGAGATAGTTAGGCTACATGGGATTCCAATATCCATTATATCTGATCGGGGAGCTCAATTCACCGCAAAGTTTTGGAAATCCTTCCAGAGGAGCTTAAGGACACAAGTAAATCACAAGTACAGCTTTCCACCCGCAGACAGATGGTCAAGCAGAACGCACCATTCAAACACTTGAAGATATGTTGCGGGCGTGTGCATTGGACTTCAAAGGTAGTTGGGTGGACCATTTGCCACTTATTGAATTTGCCTATAATAGCTACCATTCAAGCATCAAGATGGCACCGTATGAAGCTTTGTATGGAAGGAAATGTAGATCACCGATAGGATGGTTTAAAGTGGGTGAAACCACCTTGCTTGGTCCAGATCTAGTCCAACAAGGCATGGAAAAAGTCAAGGTGATACGACAACGGCTAGAAACAGCCCAAAGCCATCACAAATCATATGCAGATGCTAGAAGAAGAGGACTGGAATTCTCAGTAGGAGATTGGGTATTCTTAAAGGTGTCTCCAATGAAAGGTGTTATGAGATTTGGTAAGAAAGGGAAACTAAGCCCACGTTACATAGGTCCATATAAGATTATTAAAAGGTTTGGACAAGTTGCATATGAATTAGAGTTACCCCAGGAGCTTTCAATGGTTCATCCAGTTTTTCATGTCTCAATGCTCCGAAAATGCATAGGTGATCCATCTCGTATTACTCCTATTGAAGTTATGCAAGTTACGGAAGATCTCACCTATGAAGAGGTACCTATTGCTATCCTAGATCGTCAAGTTAGAAAGCTAAGGAATAAGGAAATACCTTCAGTAAAAGTGCTTTGGAGGAACCAACAGGTAGAAGAGATAACGTGGGAGGCTGAGGAAGCAATGAGGTCTAAATATCCTTATTTATTTGAAGCTAAAGAGGAAGTCCAAGATACAGAGTTGAGGGATTAGTAGGTACGTGAATATGAATTCTTATTATGTTTTCAAAAGTCTGTTTACATGTGAGTTCGTTTAACCTATTCAATTATGCTTACATTCGGGGACGAATGTTCCTAAGGAGGGAGGATGTAACACCCCACATCATACATGTACTAG
The DNA here is from genome assembly GCA_029948455.1 of Solanum rostratum. Taxonomy (NCBI): domain Eukaryota; kingdom Viridiplantae; phylum Streptophyta; class Magnoliopsida; order Solanales; family Solanaceae; genus Solanum; species Solanum rostratum. The sequence continues at coordinate 26,970,997 of CM057049.1, forward strand.
TCCAACGTAGATGAAATATGATATGGCAGGGTCAAATCCGCACATATTTTTAAAGGTGCGTGGATTTTAAATTAAAGGGCTATATGCACGTCTACCACTTAAGATGACCGAGTGTATGTAATATTTAGGTCAAGTTAAGGAGAGTGTGACCTTAAATGAAGTAAAATAATTGAGGTGCTGGAGGGACTTAGCAAGCTAGTAGGTAAGTCACCTACGCGCTTAGCTTAAATAAGCTCGGTAAACGGAGACAAGGCCCAACACCGAATTTGTTCAAGTCCGATAAAGAATAAACCCCGAGTTAAGGATGTCATTTGGGCCCATGGATTGGCATCATAAAAGGACAATATTTACAGCCCAAGATGGATAAGAAAAGGGCCAAATTACAATTACATTCCAATTCAAAACTAAAGCCCAAACTAAGTGGGCTTAGGGAGTAAATGTTTGCAACAAAGCCCATCCCATTTGAAGCCCAATAAGGCCCAAATGAAAGGGCCAAGCTGCTTCCCCATAACCTTATTAAAATAAGGCTAAAAGCCCAAAAGAAAGTCGGCCAAAAGAGGCCTATAAAAGGGAGCAACCAGCAGCAACTTTTAGCCATTCTCTTAAGCCAAATTTCAGATTTTCTCTCTAAGTTCTTCTTGCACTCTTCTTATTTTATAAAGCAGCCAAGAGACACTTCTAGGGTTCTTGAAGAGAACCTAATACTTGAGAGTTAAGGTAAGTAAAAATACACATGGTTTGATGTAATTTTTCCATGAAAAACATGAAGAATATGTTGGTTGTATTGTGCAGGAATTTTGGGACAGCATGTGTTCCAATTTGTGGTTCACTTTTCTTGTTAAATAAGAGACTTTTAACTTGTTGGTTGGCTGAGTAATGAAGTATATGTATGTTTTTAACAAGTCTTGGGTCTGTAATGATGTAAGAAGGCTGCTGGACCACTTGTATCTTCCGCAAAAACAAGTTCTTAAATGATGTCTTAATTCCGGTCATTAGTAAGAATTTGTGGACTATTTTTGGGAATTGTTGTCTCACGTTTTTCATCTACTTAGGGACTGTTTTTGGACTGGTTTAGGACTGTAATTGTGTATAAATATGTTGAGGACAGTTTGGTTAAGGTTGGAACGGATTTGGAATGGTTGACGTCGAAATGTAGCGGAAGGACGCAATGTTGCGTTGTCTACTTACGTGTTGCGTAGAGTTGTTGTATGCTGTATTATATGAGTTGTTGTAATTCTGTTATGGGACTAAACATAGCTGGATATGACATGTATATAGGAATGTATGTTAGAAAATACGATTAGGAGTGGAAATGTTGAAAGAATACTCCTTGGTTGCTAATTCCGAGCTTGCTGCCCGGATATTATTTTTGGGTGAAATTGGATTACTAAGACGTGTTTATTAGCTGCTAACACTAGTTTTATCACCTAATATGTTGTAGATAAGTGTTTGGAGGAAAATGATACTACTCTGAGGTAATAACGACATAGTACAGCGAGGTATGTAAGGCAACTTGATTTCCTATTACTTGGCATGAAATCTATAATCTTCCTTAGCATATAAAGGCACGTACAAACTCTTACATGGCTGCTAACCGTGTCCCCACTCTTTACCATGTTCATATGTACCCATACATAGTCATTGTCAACCTGCATATGTACCTGAATACTAAATATACATGAGTTCCTTCTTACCAAACAAAGTCTATGTGTTGTTTAATCTCCGATACGGTTCATTAATGGTGTATCTCTCTTTCCATTGTGGTATTACCTTGTATGGTTGTTCATATGTCACATGTTTATATTCCTACAGTTCTAAAGGTTATGACCACCAAAAGAACCATCTCAAAGTAAATAAAAGATAACTTACAGTTGCTTATAAATGAGTGGTAGCCCGAGGGGTGGAAGAATCACCTAGCCAGGGTCGATCTCATTTGGGTGGTAGCCCGAGGGGTGAAGGAATCACCTAGCCAGGGTCGATCCCATTACAGATTTACCACTGATCAGCTGGTCATTTACATGATATATTATGCACAGATTATACAGTAAAGATACAGAAATAAAAAGGCATAAAAGTACATGATTCCACAGTATGACTAAAGGTGGTCTTTTCATCCTTACACACCAGCATGTGATTTCATCTGAGTTCTTATTTCATGTACAGTATTTCCTACCTTACATATTCAGTACATTATCTCGTACTGACGTCCCTTACGGGGGACCTGCATTTCATGCTGCAGGTACAGGAGCTACTAGATCTCCCCAGTAAGAGTACAGGACTTCCAGCTGCTATTACTAAGCTCCAGGTTGCTTCGAGGCTTATGTGTTTAGAACTTATATTTTGTATTGTATAGTTGGTCATGAGGCGGGGCCTGTCCCGACCCATTTGGATATTGTTCCTTACTTAGAGGCTTTGTAGACTATGTAAATTAAAGTGTGGTCAAATAGCGTATTGTCGACATCGTGGCTCCAACGGCCTAGTCTTATGCATTTACTTTTGGTTTGTTAGTACAGTGTACCTTCTTTTGACAGCATGTTAAGTATGGAAACCTCTTAAATGTTCATAGCAGGTGTATAGTTATATGTTGGTTCTCCCGAGCCTTGTCGGCAACGGGTGCCAATCCGCCTTAATGGGGCTTAGGGCGTGACATGAACCATCCTTCTTTCTTACGAATAGAACTAGAGCACCCCATGGAGAGACACTCAGCCTTATAAAGCCCTTCTTTAACAAATCCTTCAACTATTCTTTCAAATCCTTCAACTCAGTAGGGACATCTATACGGCAAAATAGAGATGGGTTGGGTGTCGGGAAGAAGATTAATTCCAAATTTAGTCTCCCTATTGGGAGGGACTCCAGGTAGATCCTCGGGAAACACCTCAGGAAACACATTCACAATTGGAACAGACTCAAATGTAGGAGGCTCAAAATTATCGGACATAACTTGCATGAGGTGATGGATACACCCCTTAGAGATTAGATTCTTCACCTTAAGGTAAGAAATAAATTTACCTTTAGGTCCAACATAATCTCCCTTCCACTCTATGATAGGCATGTTCGGGAACTAAAATTTGATAGTATGGGTCCTATAAGGAGGTGCGAGAGGTTGAATTTAGGAGTCACTAGGAGAAGTAAAGGTAGACGAAGAAGTATTGGGGAGAGGTGATTAGAAAGGATATGGAGAAACTTGATCTCACTGAGGACATGACTTAGATATGAAGGAGTGGAGGTCGCAAATTAGAGTACAAGGTTAATAGGTTAGCAAGATTAGGTTGATGTCTAGCCTTGGGGTATTATAGGGTAGTAAGTGTTATCGTGTCTGTATAGCATGGGTATACATAATATGTGTTAAATGTATCGTATTACATAATATCATGTGTTTTTCATTTAGTAGCCGCTCTTCATATCCCTATCCTTTTCTTATCCCTTTCTTTTCCTTTCCTTTTTGCCATATCTAGTTTATTTTGCCTATGGGTTGTTGAGATAAGGGTTCCACGAAAATAGCCTCTCTACTTCTTTGAGGTAGTAGTAAGGTCTGCGTATGTTCTGCTCACTCCAGACCCCACTTGTGGGATTTCACTGGGTATGTTGTTGTTGTTGTTGTTTGGGTCCTATAATTAATAGTGGCATAACAGGCGTGGAGCTAGTCCATGCTAAGAATCACATCGAAATCAACCATCTCTAACTCTACCAGGTCAACAAAGGTATCCCTATGATATACGGACACCACAGAATCCTTATAGATCCTCTCAGCCAGTATAGACTCACCAATAGGTTTAGAAATAGAGAATGGCTCAAGCAAGCACCCTAGAAGAATCTCAAATTTACTAGCCATATATGACATCACAAATGAGGATTCATATAGGTAAAATATCTCACTCTAGCAGCCGGAGTGGGAGAATGAAGAGAAAGATTCGCTTGCCTAGCGTGGTTGGCCACCACTTGGGCAAGCATGGAAAAGGCAGTCCAGAATTCATCCTGAGTAACCGGCTCTCTGGTAGGCTCTTGAGGGACTTGGTCCACATTCATCGGGGTTTGCCTTGGTAGAGGGGCTCTTCTTAGAGGCATCTTCTATAAGGCATCAAGGATATTGTCAAAGTTAGGAGGTCTTAATACATGGTCCAAAGCATGACATAAGACATGAAAAAGTGAGATAATTCCTAAAATACCATCATAGCCTCCCATTCATAAGTATGGTCTACTTCACACCCATTAATAGGACTCTAATTGATGTGGCATATTGGACCCCGAGCATCATTTATAAACCTAGTGCTCTTATACTAAGCTTGTCACGACCAGCACCTAGGTCCTAGGGGTGATATGGCGAATGGGAACCTAAGAGTCCCCAAACAAGACTCATAAGATCCACATACACATCATCGGTCCGGAAGCACATAATTAGACGATAAATACATAGTTCTAAAGGATGGGAAAACGTGACCCATGCTATGGGGATATCATAGAGATAGGGATTTGCATGATTCACATAGCACATTGCACATAAGAACTAAGGGGCAAGTAAGTATGACTCAAATTATTGGGATAGAAAGAACTTAGGACTTTCCACATTTCCTCATCTCATCATGAACATATCATCATATCATCAACATTAAAGAAGTAGCCATAATAATAATCTCCAAAAATAAAATAACATAACACATCACAATCCCGTACATAGAGTTTTCATGATGTCCAACAATGAGTCTAAGTCATAGAATAGGACGGGATCTAAGACATGTCCTCGTCTTGGGCTCACCCTCAAAGTAAAGACATAAGTGAAAATAGCATAACAGGTAGATAGAAGGTGGCTTGTCCTTAGATTATAAGACTCACCACAAGCAACTCTCACAATCCAAGCTAACCGTGATGAGGTGGATAAAGATAGTATCCAGTCCCTACATTTAAGAGAAATAACCTTACCTTATGGGCACCCGTATTTCGATAAGGATTTTTCATCATCATAATATAATTATCTAAAAAGGGGCATAAACATGAACCTATGCTTGGCACATAATTATAGGATTTAGGTACTGGAACCTTGGAGATAGTTCCCCTCCCACAAGTTTATAGGACTTACTGGACCCTTGGAGATAGTCCCCCTCCCACAAGTCCGCTCGGTATTAAGTCATCATCCCATCCTACGAGAATACATATACGTATACGTGCTTTCAAAGAGGCATAAGTCTTTTCAAATCATTTCCATGCATACATAGGCTTAAAAGCCAAGTATACTTCATAATCATGCATACTTGGGCTAAAGAGCCAAATCATACTTCATGTCATACTTTCACGCATAGGAATAACTCATTCATACTTGTACATGTTGGTGTAAACAGCCATAGGTACTCAAAGAGTCATATTATAAACATTATGTGATCACATGTCATGTCATAACTATACTTTCCTTAAAATCATATTCATCAATAAAATTGGTTTTTAACCCATATCATACACTTCATGAAAATCAATGTTCATGTACGCATATGCCATGCATGATGAGAGAATAGAATGGGAAATAGATATTCATACTTAAAATAACAATATAAGATGCAATCAAAGTAAATCCATGATGAAATTCACCATTAAAGCATACTTGAGATTTCCCATGCCTACATTCAACATTTAAAAGGGACATGCATATTCAAACCTTCATAATATCAATGCAATTCAACATAATAAGGCTTGTATAACTTTCAAAGCAACAATTAAATATATCCATTATCTCAATCAAATCAAATCAACATTAATTTAAAAGACCTATACTCAAAGCAAGCTTAAAATTCATAAATTAAGAAGTAAGAAATGTTTGGGGTCTTCATGGTTTAAAAGGACCATGAATCAATCTTATATACCTTAGATAACTTAGAAAAGGTAAGAAGAATTTTATTTGAGAAGAAACCCCTTCTTGAATTTCCAAGTTGAATCTTCAATGGCACACTTGAGAGGAATTCTTAGAAGAGAGATTTTGAGTATTATAAGTATAACGGATAATTTGAATAAGAATGAAGGAGTATAGGTCTTTTCAGGGGTTTAGGATAAGTTATAAAGTCACAACGGACCCTTAGAAATGACCAAAATTACAAGAAATTCATTATTGAAACAAGCATTAAAAGTGCCCAGGTGGCTCGTGAAAGAGCACCACGGCTCGTGCACATGACCAAGAACCGTACAAGGATCCGTTGTAAAGGTCTTTAGAAACTTAGACAAATTTTAGACCAAGTTTGACTCCACTAATGGCTTCACGATTTGTACAAAGCTTCACGATTCGTACAAGCTCTTGTACAAAGATTAAAGTTCCGAGACGGTGATTTAATACATAGAAAATTTCTGGACTAACATCAACACGGGACCCCACCGCAAGCCATGGTTGGTTGTACAGCTCGTAAGGGGCCGTGGTGGGTGCCCTAGCCACACAATGTCTTTAAAGCCAAGGGCACCTACCACAAGCCACTTTCATGGCAACTAATGAGCACCACGAGTCATAAAGGGCTCAATAGAGGGCTCTTTGGTCTTAAACTCCACCATAAGCCAAAATACAATCCACAAAAGGCCAAGGGCCACCCCTAGGCAGCCTCCACAGCTCGTGAAGGTGACCATGGAGTGTCACCTTGATAAACAAACTCCCAGAACCTTGGTTTTGAGCATTAATAAAGTCTAACAAGATCCGGGTCCTTACACCAAATATGCATGTAAACATATAGATTAGCATTACAACAGGAATATCAAGGCATGAAACTCATAATATTCATGTGAACTGAAGGAGTAATATCAAGTGCCACAGCTAATGTCCAAACCATCATCATACTTTAGATCATCATAATTATATCAGTAATCAAAAGTGTTAATGATATCGGACCTTGTTCGTCTGAAGTATGCAAGAATATCAATATTACCTGACCTAACTCGTCCCAAAAATATAAGTATGACAATGATATTGAATCTATCTCGTCCCAAATGCACAAATATAACAAGGATACCAGACCTAACTCGTCCCAACAATACAAGTATATCATAAATACCCGACCGTACTTGTCCCAATTGGTCTCACAAGTCTCATTTAGTCACATTCTATCTCAAGCCCTCATCATTTCATCATAATACATCTCAGATCATCAATAGGATCAAAATTATACCACGGTTCGACTCAACTAGGATTACTTTTCCTTCATTATATCAACTCATCAACTCAATTACACATTTATCCATCTAAATCTCTCAATCATCACATGAACAAGATCAATAACTCAAATTCAGTCCCAGAGGTTAGTCGAACCTACCTCGATACTAAATCCGCACTTGGAAAAGATTTCAATCAACTCAAATCCTCAAATCAATCCTCCAATTTGATCAACCATTATCAACAATAGTTACTATTCATCAAGAGAAGCATTTTGATATCCATATTGGCGTAATTTAGGCTTAGGGGCAAAATGGTCAAATTAGGGCTCAAACTTAAAAGTCCCAAATCAGAAAATTAATTTTGAAAGCAAGTTTTACATGAAAAAAAAGAGTTCATGGGTGAAAATCCCATTAAAATCCAGCTTAAATTGAAGGAAAAATTAGCATTTAAAATCTGAAAGTCATGGTCCAAAGTTCCCCAATTTTGAACATTGAAAATCATGAATTTGAAGACAAAATCAAGATAAACCTTATGGAAAATACTTAGAATAGGGTTAGAAATACTTAGTCAACAAAAATCTTCGAAAACCTTTCTTCAAAATAACCTCAAAAAGCGTAGAAATTCGAAAATAGATTAAACGTGGTGTTTCTAAAGTTTTAATCTTTCAAGGTATAAAACGTTCTCCACGAATGTGGGTGGGGTCCCGCGAGTGCAAAGTTTGCTTCCAAAAACACCTATGCGATCGCGGAGACCAACCCGTGAACGCGGAGGGTAAAAGGTAGGGGGTCACTGACACACTACCACTCTGCGAACGTGGAGCACAACAACATCATGACCTCCGCAAATGCGGAGGCTTCTTTGTGAACACAGAAAAGAGAAGCCCCTGCACCAGAAGACAACAAAAACTAGCAACCAAGTCCGAATTCCCTACTCAGAACGGACCCCTAAAACTCATCCGAACTCAAATTTTCACAAACCAAATAAGTATTCTTACTAGAAGCGATCTAGACTCAATAGATTCGTTAGAGTTCCATGACCTCCTCGCTTAAATTACCAATGCAAGTTGATAAAACTAGTTTAAAATTCAAAATACCAAAATTGACCTCGGCAACTCTAAAAATTATTCCGAGATCATTTCTAGTGTTAGTTTCACCATCCTGAACTAGTGGAACTGTCAAAATTCCAATCCGAGCTTTCGAACTACGAAGATTGATCAAAGTCAAACTTTGGTTTCGAAAACGTTTAAAATCACAACTTTGGGCCTAAAAACCTCATTTTAACTCCAAACTCATTTCTACAACTCCTTGTAGTTCAGTATCGGCATTATAGAGGTAACGAAATTGATGGATCCTCGATCCGACCTCCAAAACTCAGAATGACATAAAAATTTACTTTTCCAATAACTTAAGCCTCCAAAAATGCCAAAATTCATTTTTTAAACTTTTAAAAGCTCAGGATCTCAATCCCAACCATACAGATGGTTCAATATAGTCCTAAAGAAATTTACAAAATGGTAAAACAATAATTTTTACAAATAAGACAAAAAATGACCAACCAGGTCATTACATCTTAATGGTGACCTTATTCAACTATTGATAGTCTATGCACATCCTTATACTACCAGTCTTCAACTTAACAAATACGATTGGAGCATCCCAAGTGAAGTACTAGGGTGGATGAAACCCTTATTTAGAATTTCTTAAATCTAAACCTTAAGTTTGCTTAGCTCTGTTAGAGCCATGTGATAAGGAAGGATAAAGATTGGGCGAGTTCCTGACATTAAATCAATGTAGAAATCTATCTCTATCCGGAGGTATACTAGACAAGTTCTTTGGAAATACTTTCTTAAAATGAGACCCTACAGGAATCGAATCAGTATAAGCGAACTTTATATCAACCTCCTGAACATAATCTAAGTATTCTAAACAACTTTGTCCTACCATTTTGCTAGCCTAGATATAAGATATGATCTTAGTTGGCTAAGACTTGTAGACCCTTCCTCATTTTAACCTTTCCCTACCCAGAACCTTTAGAGTCATAATTGTAGCATTACAATTTAGCAGTACATGATCGAGGAACAATCAAGTCATGCCTAAGATCACATCAAAATCAGTCATATCCAAAATCTCCAAATTAGCCCAAGTCTGAAATTCCATACACAAAACAAGAATGATAGGCATGGTAACTAAAATAGACACTACAATTGGGGTGGAAACATTGATGGCGGCATCAACCATATCACACATCACATAAAAATTCAAGGGAAAATTACTGACACATAAGAATAAGTAGATCCTAGGTCACACAAAATAGTAGCCATCTAGTTGGAGACAAGAATAGTACCTAAGATCATACATCACACGCTTCATCCTCTATCCTCCCCTAAAAGGCATAAAACTAAGCCCTATCATCCTGTCAAACAACCTCCTTGCATGTTTACATTTCTCCTCCACCTGCATTGTGATTTCCACTAACACTACAAACTTTTTGATTCCTTCATCATCCACCTTGGGGACATCCTCTACCATTATTACCTCCACCTGCGGACACTACAGCTCTAGTCTGCTGTTGTGCAGGATCATTCATATAAGGGTGGGGACACTCCTTCCTTGAGTGTCCTAGCTCTTCAAAATATAATAACTACGATCAAGAGAAGTCCGAGTACTTGTCCATCCTAAGAAAGAGCCTTGTATGAAGTCCTAGAGTGACCACCTGTACAAGTAGGCATGGCTGACTGTACTGTCCAGGCTGTAATGGATAACTTACCTAAAATTGTAGGGTAAGAACCATGAAATTTACCTTCCTAACCCTTCTAATTCCCTCTACTTTCTTAACAAGGTAGGTCACCTCATACAAACTCTTACCTGGAACAGTCATCTAATGGATAAAACTTGTAACTCAGGATTTAAACCTTTGATGAACAACCAAATTTCCTCTCCTCTTCTATTGTCACCAACTGTGTAACATATATAAACAAGACGATAAACTTAGTCTCATAAGTGGCTACTGTCATGCTATCCTATTCAAATGCCATAAACACCACCTTCTTGTAATCCCTCAAAGTTCGAGGCACATACTTCTCCAATAATAAAGCATGAAATTGAGCTCAAGTAAGTGATGACAAAATTGTCGATTGAGACTGCAAAAATCTATCCACCAGTGCTTAGCCTCACCTTGAAATTGAAAGGTCACGAACTCAACTCTACCCAACATATGGAGCTGTTCAAAGCAATCCACAATGAACTTATAAGCATCCTCTTTTTCTCTGAACTGGAGGCTTTAACTTCAGAAATTCAGTCAGCATTCATGCTTAGTACTAGTCATTACTGGGCCTAGAAGGGGCCAAAAAAAGGTGGTCATACCAAAAGTTCCCTTGATATTAGGGTTTGCAACTACAACTAGATGAGTGTTATGAGCTAATGAGGCAACTACCGTAAGAATGGATCCAGAACCAACCAACCCACTTACAAACATCAATACCTATTGGGCAATTGTTGGGTCCAAAGGAGAAATTCCTACAGCCTTATCCTGAGCATCTCCATCAACTCTTGTATTCCCTTCCATTTGTATCTCCACATTCTCTTCTATGTCAACAAGAGGTGTGGGAGGGATCTGTACTATGGGCATATCCACAACTTGTGCCTCACCACTAGCAGGAGTTACTCTTCCTTTACCTATGCCTGTTCCTCCTCCTCCACATTGCCTCAGCCCAACCTAACATTGTTGGCTCCTCTACTGGCTCACTAGTGAGATCTACTGGCCTATCACTGATATAGCAAGTGTTAACCATTTGCATATATAAGAGTGAAAGAGATTAGATGCCAATTGGGATCAAGTTGTAGCACAAAAATAGAAGAGGGAGAAATGTAAGAAAACTTTCTAAAGTCTTGTGGCCCCTCGAAGAAAAGTATAGACGTCTCCGTGCTTTTTGGCAAGACCTACTAAAACTCAATTTTTGGTACTATGAGATCAATGAACTTAGGGCTCCAATATCATGTGTATGAAACTTATACCAACCCTCTGATGGGAGAATCAATACCTCAACCCAACTAACCAATCTAACAAGAAGAACATTTAAAGATACAAAAGTAGGTTTAAATAAAAGGACAAGTTGAGTTTCTATAAACTCAAACAGAAAACCTATCACATGCTGAAATAACCCTCTCTAAAACTTGAATGTCATAGTATCAAAACTCTATTAAGTACCCAACATAAAGGGATGCAACCATAGAAAACTATAAACAAAAGAAAAAATCTAAGGTGTTTAAGTCTGAAAACAAGTTGATTGGGAAAATAGACGAATCCTTGGTCAGACTGAATGAACTGGATCAACCCTGAATTCGATAGATCACTAATTTTCTAGTTGAAGTCTATCAACATCTTCTTGAAAATGCCCTATACTCAACAATGGAAGAGCAAGTGCAGTATCAGTACACATAATAGTAGTGTACTGGTAGGATCATGTGGCTATTTCAATAAGAAAAATATAAACAAGTAACCACACTTAGTGAACCTCACATATACAGAAAGAATAACAATTTACGTGTTCTCGCTCAATATACCACTTTCACAGTTGTCATACTCAATCATAAAAGTTAATAATGTCCATCTCAGGGAGCCACACCCATACAAGTTGTGTGTGAAAACGTGACATCCAATCCAATGATGTGTTGGAATATGACATCTAATTCAATAATGTGTAAGAATATGACAACCAACCCATGACGTTCCAAAATCAACCATCTGTGCTAAGATTAATTTCGGGAGTTCTACTTGTCTGAATTCAATTTTGTAAAGCCTTAAAGACTCCGTATTCTCTTAACTATCAACACAAAGGATCAAACTCGTGAATTGACCCCCATCCATTATGGAATTTCCCCAGAATGCACCTGACTCAAATTTCGTCCAAATCTGGTCTAGGCTCAAAATTTTAAAGCTACTACTCCGGAGTTTTCTGGCCAAATTTCATTCTCCATTGACCTGTGTATAATAATGGGGACAGGTTATTACAATAATTGTTAGCTATCATATATACTTTTTTGATACATTTGATTTGTATAAGTTCTGAAAAATTAAGAACTATATATACAGAGTTAGTATGCATTTGCCCCGGTTGTATATTGACAAGCGAAATATACAAAGGTAAACACCTATAGCAAATGAAACTATAGCTATGGAGCGCAATTAGGCAAACTGTAGCTAAAAACACAATTACGTTATTTTTCTTTGTTATTCATGAAATTTGTTCTTTATGAAAGTAAATTCAAATAATAAATATTCTTTGGAAAAAAAAGAAGAAGAAAAAGAAGAAGAAGAGATCAAATACAACTCTAACTTCAAAAATTTCAAAGAAAGTAATTTTTTTCATGATTAACCAAACAATTAAAAGAAAAAAGATATTAATGATAACAATTGTTGTTATAGGAATAAAATAATACCTGACTTATCCCTTGTTATGTGTACTAGTATTGAGATGACAGTTACTCTTAAAGCTTAACGATCAGAGTTAGCTATAAGTTTTATCGCTACATCGATAGATAAGATCATAAACAAAGAGATTTATTTCATAGCGTTAGGACATTTTGTCTGCATATAGTGTATCATAATAGCCAGTCTTTAGTGATCTCTATGTATTTAGATTTAAATTAAAGGTGAACATGAAGATATATATGACTAATGTCCCTGTTCAAAACATTATTTCGACTTATGTGAGTTGAAGTAACATGACGGAACAAAATCATTTATCTTGAGAACTTGGAGTAATACATTGCTTCAAGCCAAATCAGCACATGGCCATTGTCCTCTATTGAAATTGTTCAATATCTTGTATTGCCAAATGTTTCTTTTTACATTGCATTTAGTCACTCCTCTTCAACAAGTACAAGGCACAAAAATATTTGTGGGGCCAATTTACTCCTTTTGGAATTTTGCAAATTAGGTGTATGATTTTAAATAATAAAAAAAGAACATTTGTCTCTTATGAAATTTTGTTTGAATCCATTTTGAGACTTTTGTTTTCTGAACTTGTGCACATGACCCACTCTTGTTTTCATTGAAATTGTTACAACATGTCATGTGATATCACCGCACTTTTATTTTTAACATGACTGTTGTTTCTTTTTTCTCTTTTTATGATTTCAATTTATCTATTCTTTTTCTCTTTTTATGATTTCAATTTATCTATTTAATTTATGATCTAATTTCAAGCAGGATTTATCTTTTTTAACAAAAAAAAAAAAAAAAAGGAATTTTTTTTAACTCTTTTCTTAAAAAAAGAATGAACTTTTTTAACAAAAACTTATGAAGGAACACATTGCATTCTCCTTTTGGTTGAGCAGTATCCAATAAAGCTTAGTTTGGAATGTTTTGTATATTCCTTTACTAAGAAAACTATTTTTCTCAAACAACTTAAAAGAGTGAAAATATTTTTTGTCTCCCAATTTTGTGCAACAAGTTATAATTTTTTTAGGTTGTTAAGGGGAGTGTTTGGATGTAATAACCTCGAAGGTCATTTTTCGCATTTTTAATCAAATTATCGTTTTGCCCTTCTCGAAAGTTGCCTTCGATCATTTTTTGTTAAGTCCAAAGGTTGGATTTTGAAAACCTTGGTAAAAGTTAGAGTTTTGCTAAAGAAATAATTTTAGAAGTCTTAAAAGTTGGAAATTTTTGAGTTTTGTGGTCATTTTGAGTTTCGAGTGTCGAAATTTGATTTCGTCGATTCCCTCAGTTCCAGAATGCCAAATCTAGTCTTGGAGAACTTGTAGCACCAAATTCAGAGTTAAAACATAGATTTTGGACCCAAAATTGCATTTTCAGTTGATTTTGGATCATAGGTTTGACTTTGCTCAACATTCGGAGTTCAGAAGTTCGAATAGAAATTCTGTCAGTTCCAGTACCGAGTGATCAAACTAACGTTGTAAATGGCTTCGTTGACCTTCCGAGATTATTCAGTTTTTGAGTTCTAAACTAGCCTAAACAATCTTTCTCGGGTTCCAGGCCAAGGAGGTCTTGGTTCTGACAGTTCCATTGATTCTGAAAAGTCATTTTTGGTAGGGTTCTATGTTTAGTTTGTATTCACGAAGTTTCGAACGAATCCTGAGGGTCCATTTTGTGATTATTTTCCTAGCTATTTTTGCTGGTATTTAGTTGTTTCAAGTGCAGGTGTGACTTGTACTCCGCGTTCGCGCCTTTAGTACCGCGTTCGTGGAGGTCACATTATGTAGACCTCCGCATTCGCAGAAGAGGACTCGCATTCTCGGAGTACTGCCAGCATAGCCTCTGCATTCACAGTGTTGAGCCATTTTTGGCTTTCGTGTTCATAGAGCACAAAGTCCATCTGTACAGTGATCTTCTTTTAAACTATGGGTTTTATAATATTTCACCATTTTCAGCATTTTAAGCTTCGTTTTCCAAAGATTCTTCCAGATTTGTCAAGGCAAATCAATTGGGTAACTGTTTTCTAACCTATTTCTTCAATTTCCATTGATTAAATCGTGTTTTTAACTTAGAATTTTTGTATTTTAATTGGAGAATATAATGATTTTTTGGACTTTGATTCCTAACATTAAATTAATGATTTCTACCTTATTTTAACTTCATTTTCAAAATGGTTTTTACCATTGAATTTCTTATTACTTGGAGAATGTTTTCATGTATTAATTTTGAGATTTCAGCTACTTTTTTGGCATGTGGATTTTTAGCGTGTTGTCCTTTTCATTCGAATTGATTAATTTTAGTGTAATTATATTCCTTATGAGATTGTGATGCTATATTAGAATAGATTTTGGTGATTCGGAGTATCATAGAAAGGGAAAAGCTTTGGATTTGACTTGATTCGAGACTTTACCTAAGGCAAGTGGACTTCTAACCTTTTGTTAAGTATGATTGAACCTTGTATAATCCTATGTGTATAAAATTGAGTACTTTCGGTTTGAGTAATTGTTCATATGGTGATATCATGACTTGTGAATAAATTATAGATCCATAATATATGTGTTTTTGTGAATTACTTGATATTGATGTTGAGATGGATCTTATATTGAGATATAATTAATATTGAGACTTATATGATATCGAGGCATTGATGATATTGATTCTATGATAATATTGAAATCGTTATAATGTAGACACTATGATATAATTGAGATCATGCATATTGCATTCACTGTTATTTGTGCATTTGATACTTGTGATTGCTATGGCTGAGAGATGAGTAAAGTAACATGTGGATTTATGATCGAGGTCTCTACTAGTCGATGTTTCACCGAGGTTTCTGCTTGCGAGCCGAGGTAATATGCCAGAAAATTTTGGGTGTGAGGTCATTTTCGGACGAGTGAGCATTGTTGGAGGTCTTTGCCAGAATTTTTACGGATACATGGTCCTTGCATAGACCCCATGGGTTCCGATCTGAGATTATCAGCGAAAGTGTATCATAGGACAGACATGCATCACAATTATTTGATATTGCATCGCATTAGCTACATCTCATAGCATCCACTCCATTTCATATCATTCCTTCTTTGATATATTACATGATTTGCTTATGATGTTGGACACCTGTTGCACTATTTGACTTGTGTATCAATTGGATAGTCTTAGGTATGTTTCTATGAGATGAGTTTGTACTTATAATATGTGATTTATATATATATTATATTGTGATGGGACTTTCTCGAGTGCAGGTTTGCAGTTCGACAGTATGTGGTTGGGTATTAAGGAGTACTTCTGTTCTTCATTACTTTACTTTAGGTTATTTTCCATTTTGCTGAGTACCCTGGTGTTTGGTGCTTACCCCTTGCTACATTTTTGTAGGTATTGAGCATAGTCATCCTTGCTAGCTTTATGATTTACGGGATCGAGCTTAAGATCTTTCGAGAGGTAGCTACTTATCCCTTTAGCGGACCTTCAGAGATTCTATATTTATGTTTTTGTTCTATTTAAGAACTAGACATTGATACTTGTATTTCATTTGAGAATTCTGTATTTAGAGGCTTGTATATGTGACACCAGTTCTAGGATGGTTGTTGTTTTCGGTTTCTTTGGGTATCTATCTTATTAGACTGCTTATCTTCTACTTTCATTGTTATGTTGAGTTAATTGGGTTTTAGGGTGACTCGCCTTGGTGGGTTAGGTAAGTTCCATCACACCCATATTTCAGTCGTGATAATTTGGTATCTGAGCCCCAGGTTCATAGGTCTCACATGTGTACAAGCCCAGTCTAGTAGAGTCTTGAGGATCGGTGCAGAGATGTCTGTTACTTATCCTTAAGAGGCTATGAAGATTGTTAGGAAATTCTTTTTTGTTTCATTTGAATAAATTAATGTGTGGGTTTCGTTTAAGTGTTGAGTGGTCGTGTGTCCTTTTGACAAATGGCGAGGACTACTGCGGCTACCGGACGAGGGAAGGTAGACCCTGATGCTGCTTTTGAGACCTCAGCTAGGGGTAGGGATCGTGCCAAAGGACGAGCTTGAGATTGGGGCCGAGGAGCCATACCGCGAGAGATTATGAGCGGGATATCTCCCACGAGCTAGCCATGGAGCCTAGATAGAGGCAGGTCCCTCATGATTATACTACAACACCATTACTTTAGGATACACTTTTGAGAGTTTTGGGTGTACCCAAGACTTTGAGGTAGGCAAGTAGCCCAGCTGATAAATATGGTACTTCACAGACTAGGGATGGGGTTCAGCCTCAGGATCAGCAGCTAGCCCGTGTGGACCAAGTTCATGTAGAGTAGCCTCTAGCAGCACCAATTATGGATATTCCACCAGTAGTTTCCTTCACTGATGAAGAGCAGCAGAGATACAAGAAATTACGGATGATGGACCCACTTTAGTTTTAGGGTGGGAAGATCAAGGATGCTCACAAATTCTTGACTACTTGTAGAGAGCTACTTGATGTGGTGGGACAAACAGAGATGCATGGTGTGGGATATATTATCCTCCATCTTCGTGGGCCAGCCAAGGAGTGGTTGAGAACTTATTTAGGATCCCTTCCAGTTGGGTCTCCTCAGATGACTTGGGAGACATTTTCTAGAGCCTATTGTGATCGATTTGTTCCTTGGAGTGTTCGTGAGGAGAGCCGTTTGAGGTTTGAGAGTTTGAGGCAGAGCACTATGATAGTTTCTGAGTATGAGATTCAGTTCTGCTAGCTAGCTTGGGATGTTGTAGCTATACTTCTGATCGAGGCCGAGAGAGTTTACCGATTTTTAAGAGGGCTAATTTTTCCTATCTGACAGTCGTAATGTTGGGTGTCTAGAGATTGACCTTCTTTTCAATCAGTGGTTAGTGCCACGAAGGAGGCAAAGCTAATCCAGAGAGAAGAGTTTGGGTAACCCAAAAGGGTCTGTACATAGAGACAATACTCGAGTGCCACATCAAGAGATAGAGGAAGGATGAGGTTCTCGTGAGCACTGCGAGGTTCATGTAGCCTTGCAAGCTTCAGAGGGAGGATGAGGTCCTCGTGATTCTTATAGCTCAGGTTAGAGTTCATTCGGTTCCTAGGAAAGGCCTATGGATCGGAATGGCTATAGTATTCCTCTAGCCCCATCACAATAGTTGTCCACCCTGAGATCTTGCTTTCTTTATGGATCTTCTCATCATATTATTCGACATTACCCTAAGAAAACATATTTTGGCCCCACTGTTCATACTCTACAGCACCGATCAAAGATCCAGCACCACCGGCTAGGGGTTCAGCCCCTCAGTCTAAGGGTTGGGGTAGAGACTAGACTAATAGAGGTGGACGTACCGATAGTAGAGAAGCATGTGATATTTCCACCCATTCTGGTGGTAGAGGGAAAAATTCTACAAGTGATGGATAGGGAGGCCATTGTTATGCTTTCCCAAGTAGGCTTGAGGCTGAGGCCTCTGATGTTGTGATCACATGTATTATTCCAATTTGCCATCGTCCTGCATTTGTGATATTTGATCTTGGCTCCACTTATTCTTATGTGTCTATATACTTCTCCTTGGGATTTGACTTGCCATGCGATACTATGTCTGTGCTTGTTCATATTTCGACCCTAGTAAGTTGGCCCTTAGTAGTGGATCAAGTGTACCCATAATGTCTTGTGACCTTATCAGGATATGAGACTTGGGTTGATATGATTATTTTTGATATGATTGAATTTGATATTATGTTGGGGATGGGTTGGCTTTCTCCTAATCGAGCTATTCTTGATTGTTATGCTAAGATCGTGAGTTTAGCTATTCGAGATAGACTAGTTATTATATGGAAAGGTTTGATTGGATCCTATCCCAACAAAGTCATATCTTATATTCGATCACGAAAGTTAGTGGAGCAAAGTTGGTTTGAATATTTGGATTTTATTTGTGATACCGATATTGAGCCACCACCAATGGAGTTATTCCTAATGTTCTGGAGATTGTTGATGTGTTCCCTTCAAACCTTCCTAGATTCCCTCCCAATAGGGATATCAACTTTTCTATTGATCTTGATCTAGGCACCAAGATAATTTTCATTCCCCCCAGCCGTATGGCTCCGGCTAAGTTAAAGAAGCAACTCTAAGATCTTTTGAGGAAGGGATTCATACGCTCCAGTCCATAGGTTGCCCTATTTTGTTCTTAAATAAGAAGGACGACTTTATGAGGATATGTATTGACTATAGATAGTTGAACAAAGTGACAGTCAAGAACAAATATCCCCTCCCTAGAATTGATGATCTATTCGACCAGCTTCAGGGTGCAGCCATGTTTTTCAAGATTGATTTGAAATTCAGATTTCATTAGTTGAGGATCAGGGCTCCTAACATTCCTAAAACAACTTTCTGGATAAGGTATGGGCACTATGAGTTCCTTGTGATGTCCTTTGGGCTTACTAGTTCCCCCAACGCATTTTTGGAGTTGATTAATAGTGTGTTTCAACCATATTTGGATTCCTTTGTTATTATTTTCATAGATGATATATTGGTCTACTCCAAGACCGACGAGAATCATGAGTAGCATCTGAGGATTGTACTTCAATGGCTTAGGGAGGAATAGTGGTATGCTAAGTTTTCCAAGTGTGTGTTTTGGTTAAGTTCAGTGGTGTTTCTGCGTCATAGTCTAAAGAGGGTTGCACTAGGCCTACTTCGGCAACTGAGGTTCCTAGTTTCATGGGCCTAGCCGGTTATTACAAGCAATTTGTTTTGGGCTTCTCCTCTATAGCAGCCCCGTTGACCACCATTGACCAGGAAAACATAGAAAAATGCTCCATTTGTGTGGTCGGATGAGTGTGAGGAGAGCTTCCAAAGGCTCAAGTATTTCTTGACTGTGACTCCTATTTTGACATTGTCAGAGGAGGATGTTGATTTTACGGTCTATTGTGATGCCTCGGGAGTGGGGTTAGGTGGTGTGTTGATGCATAAGGGGAAGGTGATAGCTTAATTCTCTAGACAAATGAAGGCTCATGAGAAGAACTATCCTTCCCATGACTGGAAGCTGGCAGTTGTTGAGTTTGTTTTGGATCCATGGAGGCACTATCTTTTGGTTTTCATTGCGATATTTTCACCAAACAACGTACTTTGCAATACATATTCAGCTAGAAGGACCAAAATTTGAGATAGAAGAGATGGATTGAGCTACTAAAGGATTATAATGTGACTATTTTATATCACTCAGGAAAGGCAAATGTGGTGGCTTATGCTTTTAGTAGGAAGACTTCCAGCATGCGGATTCCAGCAGCTATTCGGGTTGTAGAGAGACTGTTAGCTAGAGATGTTCAGAGATTGGCCAATGGGTTGGTGAAATTACAGATTTTGGATCAGGGTGGAGTGATTGCTTCTATTGAGGCTCGCTCATCTTTGATGGACTAGATTCGGGGGAGGCAGTTTGAGGATAAGGAATTATTTACCATTCGGGATAGAGTGATTAGAGATGAAGCTAGAGAATCGGTGCTTGATTCTGATGGTGTTTTGAGGATTGGGAGTCAGATTTATGTGCCCAAGGTAGGATCTGATTAGATTGATACTTGAGGAGGCACATTGTGCCAAATATTCTATTCATTCGGGAGCAGCTAATATGTACCATGATTTGAAACAACATTATTTGTGGTGTGGTATAGGAGAAACATTATTGAGTTTCTGGTAAAGTGTTTAAATTTTCAACAAGTCAAATATGAGCACTAAAAGCATGGAAGTTCGATGCAGAAGATACCCATTCTCGAGTGGGAATGGAAGTGCATTACCATGGACTTAGTAGTTGGGTTACCTCCTATTGTTGGGGTTGACTCCATTTGGGTAGGGGTGGACCATTTGACAAAATCTGCCCCATTCATTCCGATCAAAGTGAAGTATACAGCTAAGAAACTGGCCTATCTTTATATTAGTCAGATAGTGAGGCTTCACAGAGTCTAGATTTCCATTGTGTCAGATCGTGGCGCGTTATTTACTTTTGTATTTTTGGAGGGCCTTATAGCATGGATTGGGTACCCATTTGGATATGAGTATAGCTTTTCACCCTCAGACAGACGACCAGTCTGAGAAGAGCATTTAGGTGTTAAAGGACGTGTTCTGGGCTTATGTTATTGATTTTGTTGTCAGATGGGATCAACACTTGGCCTTGGCAGAGTTTGCATACAACAATAGTAATCATTCTAGAATTCATATGGCTCCTTTTGAGGCATTGTATGGCCGGAGATGTAGATCGCCCATCGAATGGTTTGGCATGGTAGCGAAGGAAATCATGTAATTTGATATGTTGATAGATGATCTAGAGTGGGTGCGATTAATTTAGAGTAGATTGGTGACAGCCCAGAGTCTCCAAAAATGCTATGCGGATAAGTGGATATGACTGTTGGAGTTCATGGCTACATGGTTTTGTTGAAGGGCTTCAAGGGTGTTATGAGATTTAGGAGGAAGGACAAGCTCAGGCCGAGGTTTATTGGTCCTTTTGAGATGTTAGATTCAGGTCGAGGTTTATCTTTATTCCATCATGTGTTTCATGTCTCGATGTTGTGGCATTACATTCTGTATGAATCTCATGTGATTTCCATGGATTCAGTTGAGTTGAATCCCGATGTGACTTATAAGGAGCAGCTGGTTGAGGACTAAGGAGATTGCTTTTGTAAAGGTCCAGTGGAGCCGTAGGCCCCAGAGCGAGGCTATATGGGAGACAGAGTCAGATATTTTTGCTTGATCCCCTTACTTATTTGAGCCTTCGGGTATGTCTCTTATCTCATGTTCAAGGATGAACATTGTTTTTAGTAGTGTATGATGTAGTGACCTCGAAGGTCATTTTTTACCAAATTATCATTTTTCCCTTCTGAAAAGTTGCCTTGGGTCATTTTTGGTCAAGTCCGAAAGTGGAATTTTGAAAAGCTTGTAAACATTTAGAATTTTTCTAAATAAAGAGTTCTAAAAGCTTAAAGTTGAAATTTTTGAGTCTTATGGTCATTTTGAGTTTTGAGTGACGGAATTAGGTTATGTCAATTCTGTCGGTTCTGAATACCGAATCTGGTCTAACAGAACTTATTGAACAAAATTTGAAGTTAAAATGAAGATTTTGGACCCAAAGTTGCATTTTTAGTAGATTTTGGATCATAGGTTTGACTTTGGTCAACATTCAGAGTTTGATTGCTCGAACCAAAATTCAGTCTATTTCAAGGGTTCTGGGAGATGAAACTAACTCTAGAAATTGCTTCGATTATTTTGAGTTTTTAAGTCCTAAATTAGTTTAAATAATCTTTCTCGAATTCTGGGCTAAGGAGGTCTCGAATTCAAATTCTGAAGGTTCTATTGAGTCCACAATGTCGTTTCTAGTATGGTTCCATGTTTGGTTTGTGTTCAAGGGGTTCTGAACGAATCTTGAGGACCCATCGCATGATTTATCCTAAGCTATGTTTGCTGGGTTTTAGCTGTTTCTGGTCCAGGTGTGGCTTGTACTCCATGTTGGCGCCTTTAGTACCACATTCGTGGAGGTCACTATAGACCTCCGCGTTCATGGAGCACCACCAGTATAGACTCTGCGTTCATGTAAGCCTCTACTCATTCTCAAAGTGTCGAGGCATTTTTGGCTTCCGCATTCGTGGATCAAGCTCCGCGTTTACAGAGCGCAAAGTGCACCTGTTTAATGATCCTCTTTTAAATGACAAGTTTTATTATATTTCACCATTTTCAACATTTTAAGCTTCGTTTTCAAGTGATTCTTCAAGGCTTTTCAAGGAAACTCAATTGGGTAATTATCTTCTAACCTATTTCTTCAATTTCCGTTGAGTGAGTTGTATTTTCAACTTATAATTTTTGTTAGCACCTAACTTTTAACCAAACTTAATTTGTTTACTTTTAGTATTTAAATATTTAGTTTTGAGTCTAAATTAGATATTTTTATCTTATTTAGAATAATTTGAAAACAACAAAAACATAGTTATATTTTAATGTAAGTTTTGTTCTAAAAAAAAAAAAAAAAAAAGAAGAGAAAATTTATAAAATAAATGTTTTTCTTTTTTAATTTTGATTCTAATAAATAACCCAATATTGTTATTATTATTATTTTTTTTTAACTAGTTAACTTTTTATATCTTATTAATTTAAAATAGTTTTGTAATAATTTTTTTCTTTTCTTTTTCTTTCTCTTCTTTCAAAATAAAAAAACAAGACAAAACAAAATAAATAAATTAAAAAAAAAAAAGAACTACCCATTATTTCCAACTCCTCCCCCCACTACTCCCTCATTTTCCACATCTTCACATCCCCCACTCCCTTTTTTTGGAAACACACGTACACACACACACTTCACTCTTTTTTTTTCCTCTTTCTATATATTCTACAAAAAGGACAAGACAAGGGATTTTTTTTAGGATTGATATTTTTTTCATATTCATTCTTTTTTCCCTTCTTCATATTCTACAAACACAACCAAAAAAAAAAACACAAGTGAAAAAAAAAAGGTTGAGTTTAAGGTTTGCTTTTGAGAGTTTCAGATTTGTGGCTCCTATTGCAATCTTTTTTCTGTAAATCATTCATCACAAGAGGTAACACTTATCTCTTTGTCACTTCGATATGATCATAATACATTAAAATTGTCAAATTTTGTATGTTTACAACTCATTGATATGCTTTGATATGGGGTTCAAATTTTTATATCGACATTCTGTTTTTTTTTTTTTTTTTGTTAAATTTTAGTGTAAAATTGTTAGATAGTTTATTTCATGTTGAGTAAATTATTTTCATGGTTAATTTTTGTGGTTTTGTGATACTTTTATGATTTAGTAAAAATAAGTGATGAAAATAATCAATGACTAATCACTATGTAAAATATTTGTTTCAATTAATATATGTTTTCCTTTTCATTTTAATGACTAAAAATAAAAAATAATAATAATAAAAAAGATTAGTCATAATTCTTAACATGTTCATAAAGTTTATATGAAAAATATAAAAGATTAGTCATGATTAGTAACATGTTCATACCAGTTTTTGCATGTACAAAATTTGTATGAAAATGTGTTTTGTGCTTCTGATAATTTGTGTTTATTTTTTTTTTGTTTTTAAAAAAAAAAAAGAAAAAGAACTTAATCAAAATTTGTAACTTTCTTTGCATCCCATTTGAGTAATTTATTTTACTTTTGAATACTATTAACAAGTTTATAGTGATCCATCAATTAATATGAATTTTTTTAACTATACTTTTCATAAGGCATAACGACTAGAATAAATAATAAATAAAATTTTTGGATCTCGTATTTAGGAGAACGATTGGTTGGATAAATAATGATAGGCAAATATTAGGACTCAAATATTATAAAATAAACTTTTTTTTTTAAAAAAAAAGAAAACTACAAAGTGTTAATTAATTCGTGGCAAGATTGGAAAGCGCTGCTATCAATACACCATGAACCAATAAAATATGATAGTTTTTTTTTTAAATAAATAAATAAATAAATAAATTTCGGATAAATTGAAGAAGGTAAGTAAATAATTTTTTTGCAAAACCAATAAATATAACGTTTTCAAAATTAATTTAAGTCATACATAATCAATAAAGCAACCATGCTAGAACCATGGGACTCGAGGGGTGCCTAACACCTTCCTCTCGGTCAATAGAATTCCTTACCCGAATTTCTGGTTTGCAGATAAAAAATATTTCTTTTTGATTAGAGATAAAAAAAAAAGGGTGACTTGGAACACCAAAACTCAATTCCAAGTGGTGACTCTAAATAAATAAATAATCTCTTTTCAAAATGTCACTTTAATTGGAAAAACTCTATTGTTCCAAACCACCACACACGAGGGAAAAATAGGGGTGTGACAGGTGGCGACTCCACTGGGGACAACCAGAATTCAGGCTTAAAGAAATATTGATTTATGCATGACTTTATTTATTTATGTATTTATTATGTTTGTTGGTTTAATGTGCTATTTGTCTTCTTATTTACTGCCTCAATATTATTTGAAATATAAATTGCCCTCACTCGCGCACCCATCTGAGTCTTCTAAAAGTCCACTTTATTCGGAGATGCGATTTACGCTCCCGAAACTTTCTTTGAGATACCAGAGATGCGTTTACGCTCCTGGGAAGGAATTTAATTACACAAGTTTTAGGATGGGAAGTTCCAGACAGTGAGGCCGGAAAGCCCTGCTACCGGTAAGCTGTTACTTCCCAAACTCGGGTTGTCCACTCGTTTTACAGCCGGTCTAGACACCAAGTACATTAGGGTTTAAAACCTAGCTGAACCAGTCTTAGGGTACGCTTTGTTTGCATCATGAATTTTGACTTAGTGGGGCTCGACACTAGGGTCGAGTCCTTCTAGGACAGGCACCCAATTTTAAGACTATCATGCACATTCTCTATGCTACTTGTTGCATCATCAGAGGGGCTATATCAAATGTTGACCGGCTTTTAAACGAATTGAAAATAAGATAACTTTGTGTTTTCTCTTTTTTCAAGTTACTCTTTCTTCAAAACAAACTAAAAGATTTTTTTTTCTCTCTTTCTTTCCTTTAAGAAAATAAAGAGGCTTTAATTTTCATTAAAATAATTTTTATAGGGTTTAAAGTGAAAATAGATTTTTTTTTTTTTTGCTCTAGTTTGGTGTCATAAAGTTCGTTAGACCTAAGTTTTTTTTTTTAAAAAAAATATAGATAATAATAATAAATAGTAAATGAATAATGTATATAAAATTCATCAATTTTTCCCCCAAAGTATAGACTTTAAGATTTAATTTATTTCTTTATTCATTATCTTTTTTAAAAAAAAAAACATAATGTCTTGAAAAATCATGTCCATCTCATTTTCTCAATGAGTCTGTCCTCTGTTTTCAAAATGCAACAATAATTTCTCTTGATGTCGCCAGTGTCAATTTTTTCTAATTTGCCATCACCCTATAGGGACAAAATGAGCTCAATGGGGAGATCTGATAAGAGGCCTAGAGATGACCAGCCACCCCAGTTTATGGTGTTAGACAAGGCTCCGGTGTATTTGAAGGCATGGTATGAAAATATGGGAAATTATGGAAAAGGGGAGGTATTTAAGCGTCTAGGATACTTGCGAAGCCTCTTGTATGTGGAGCCGCGAAGGGATGTGATAGAAGCTTTAGTCTCTTTTTGGGATCCGTTGAACAATGTCTTCCGTTTTGCTGATTTCGAACTTACTCCAACTCTAGAAGAAATAGGAGCATTCATGGGTACGGGCAAGGACCTTCACAAAGGAGAACCTATGATGCCCAAGCATATTGGTGCAAGAAGATTCTTAGAACTGATGCACATTAAACAAGTGGAGATGGATTGTTTAAAGCAGGGTTGGGTTCATTTAGATTTCCTCTACAAAAGATATGGCCGACAAGATGGATTTGAGGTCTATGGAAAATAACTCTGTAACAAGGGGTGCCGCCAGACTTGGGAGAAGCACAGTTACGAGGCATTTATAGTGGCTTTCTTAGGAACTATGGTATTCCCAAGAAGGGGGCAAAAGATTGACATAAACTTGGCCGCTGTCCTTCCAGCTTTTGAGAAGAGGCCTAATATTACCCTGGTACCAATGGTTCTAGCTGACATCTACCGCGCCTTGACAAGGTGCAAAAATGGTGAAGACTATTTTGAGGGATGTAATATCTTGTTACAAATATGGATGCTCGAACACATCCGATATCACCCCTATGCAATAGACTTCAAAGTAGAATGGAATGATTACATCGGTGGTCATAAAGAAAGGATTGAAGATCAGGTTTTCCCTGAGGGCTTCAAAGCGTGGAGAAGATATCTTAACGAGTTAACTGCCGATAAGATTGTATGGAATTATCACTGGTTCCCGTCAGAAGAGATAATATACATGTCCTCCTTTCGACCGTTCATTGTCCTAATGGGTCTCCGTGGTGTCCAACCCTATGCACCACTCAGGGTCATGAGGCAATTGGGTCGACAACAGTGTCTTCCCCGATGTGAAGACATGCGAGAGTTTATGTATGAGTTTCATCCCGATATTCCTCTCAGAGAGTCAGAGATATTCAAGATTTGGGGAGGGCGCATACTCTCGAGCTCCCAGGAAAGAGTGACAGATCGTAGCAAAGGTGAGGTGGACCAGTCATACTTGGTATGGTTTTATGATCAGCCCCCGCTTAAGGCCATGCCCGAAAGATCGGCAAGGGGACCCATAGATTATATAGCTGAAACCGAGGTCAAAGTTAAGCAAGCCCGCCTCGAAGTTGAGAGGAGTTATCAGTCCACTCTTGATGGATTAAGTAATGCTTTGAAGAATGTCCGAGAAGAACTGGCACAACACGAGGCAACAGTGGAGGCTCGAATGAGATTGATTCGAAAGAGGGTAGAAAGAGAGCACCAAGCCACCATTCAGTCTTTGCGTGAGGATCTGGGCATTACCACAGGCGCCATGGAGCAACAAGAAGAAGAATTTAAAAGGGAAAAGGCCCTAATGGTACAGACACAGACTAGGTTGCAAGCTCAGTTGAAAGCCTCTATGGAGCGGGAGAAAAACATAGCAAGGCGTTTCACGGCCTACCAGGCAGAGGTCGAGAGTGAAAGGAACCAATGGCTTGCAGAGAGGAATGGACTTCTTAACCAAGTAGAAGAGCTTCAGGCACAAGAAGACAATTTGAACCATGAGATCCATACCACTCAGAACTGGCTGCGGAATTGTCATGACAACATGGAGGAAGCCAAAGGACACGTGGTTCAGCTTGCTGAAGACCTAATTGATGTATATGGCAGTTATCTTCATCGAGATGATGAGACCTTGGGCCGACAAGCACGGGAATTGGCACCACACCTGGCGAAAGCATTGTTCAAAATTTATTCAGACCTGAGAAGCGACTGAAATCCAAGACATTCCAAGAAAGCATTTTCATTATTGTTATTTCCCTTTCTTTTCTTTTATTTTTGTCAAGTCTGTTGCAACTTCAAGTTTTAGTTTTATTTTGGGTTATTTGTATTCAGAACCTTTTGGACACAAATGAAAAGATGTTTTTCTAGTTAATTAAAATTGTGTTTTTCTTTATTTTATTTAAAAAAAAAGAGAAAAAAAAAAGCAAAAAGCATTTTTTTCAGGAACTACGTAATGATCTGATTCATGTTCAACATGATACGTAGGCAACCCTCAATGGGTTCGATCAAAATATCGCTAAAAAAAAAACAAATTCACCTAAAAGCCGGGATGAAGCATGAAAGTCGTCTCCACTATAAAAATAAGTTAGGAAGCATAACATACAATGTGTGATTGATATCTGCAAAGTTATAAACCCTAACATGTGTTGTTTTGTTAAAGAGAGAAAGCTTTAAGGTGGTTGATTTGTGGTTAAACTGGCATCTCATCCATACAACACAAGGTCAAAGGGAAAAAAGAAGATGACCCGCAAAGACGGAACAGAGTCGGATAATGACGATATCCAGAACTCGATAGTTCAACAAGAATCAGTGCCAGTGGAGGAAGTAAGGATGCTAAGGCAGCAAATGGCTGAAATGTACCAGGCTTGGATGAGCGGGCAAGCCCCGCCACCTTCAATCCAAGAGTACCTAAATACAGCTATGCCGCCCCCAACGAGTGATCCACTCTACCCTCCTGGGTTTGGCCCATATGTTAACACATCCAATGCTGGTGAGACTTCCACTGAATACGCCTATGATAAGTAATCCACTTTTCATGACAGCCGCACAAACCAATACAGTCCCTCAGCCCAAATTGGTCCCCAAATTCAATGATGATCCTTTGTCCAAGGCCTATCCTAGTCAAGGATATGCCCCTGAAATGACTATTAAAATTCCAGATGCCTACTACCAAACTCATCAGTATAATTCCCCTATAGAAGTTGAGAAAACAACCAAGAATGAGGAACATGAAGAAATGGCTAAGAAGATGAGAAGTCTGGAACAGAACTTAAAAAACATGCAAGGATTAGGAGGACATAAAAGTGTCTCGTTCAAGGATTTGTGTATGTTCCCAGATGTTCACTTGCCTGATGGGTTTAAGCTCCCAAAATTTGACAAGTATAGTGGCCATGGTGATCCCGTGGCTCACTTAAAGAAGTACTATAATCAACTAAGGGGAGCAGGAGGAAGAGAAGAACTCCTTATGGCCTACTTTGGAGAGAGCCTAACGGGGTTGGCCTCAGAATGGTTCATTGATCAAGATATTTCTCGTTGGCATGTTTGGGATGACATGGCTCAGGATTTTGTTCAACAATTTCAGTATAATATTGACATCATCCCAGATCGCAATTCCCTCGCTAACTTGAAAAAGAAGTCAACTGAAAGTTTCAGGGAATATGCCATAAAATGGAGAGAACAGGCAGCTAGAGTCAAGCCACCAATGAAAGATCAGGAGTTGATTGATGTTTTTCTCCAGGCCCAAGAACCTGACTACTTTCACTAATTGCTTGCCGCAATGGGAAAGCCCTTCGCTGAAGCAATCAAGATTGGAGAAATGGTGGAAAATGGCATAAAGTCGGGAAAAATTGTGAGTCAAGCAGCTATAAAAGCCACCACACAAGCAATACAAAGTGGATCAGGTGGTTTTAGGAATCGAAAGAAGAAAGAAGAAGGGTCCATGATGGTGTTAGGATCAAAAGGTACGCAAAAAAAGACGAACTACCCTCATGTGCAAGCCCAACAAGGGCAACCTATTGTACCTCAACACTATTATCCACCCCCATATGCTGTTTTTAACACTCAAGCATATGTCCGACCTCCTCAACATCGACAATGGCGGGCACCTGCCCCACCAGCCTCTCGGCCCCAACAACAGAGCTTCCAGGCACCTTATAATCCACGTCCAAGGGCAGATTATGCAAAGGAACAAGGTCAAAAGGAAACTTTCACCCCAATTGGAGAGTCATACACTAGCCTATTGCGGAAATTAATGCAATTAAGACTGGTTGAACCTATTGTTCCTTATCAGGTCAACCCAAATATGAGAGGCTTTGATCCAACAGTTACGTGCGAGTATCACTCTAACGCCCCTGGTCATAGCACCAAAAATTGTTGGACCTTAAAGAGAGTCATCGAGAAGCTAATCAATGACAAAGTAATTGTGATACGTAATGAAGAAGCTCCGAATGTCACCAACAATCCACTTCCTGCTCACAACAACGAGTGTGTCGTTGGAATGATAAGCACTTATGTGAAAAGTGAACCAACAGATAGAGAGAACATTGAAGGTAGGCCCTCAAAAGAAGAGTCAAGCATGGTCTTAGAATTTATACAAAGGGGACCATTGATTGTGAAAGGCGCAAATTCAACTCCTGAGAGCTTAAGAAAACCAGTATTGTATGTCCCGGGAGCTATAAAAGGAGGAGTTCCATTAAATAGGCCAAAACTATATGTTCCCGGGGGATTTCCAAGTGCCTATCTAACCCAAGACGGTTTAAGAAAGACAGAGGAGCCAGTTGTAATAAAGTTTGCAAAACAACTCCCGATCACAAGCATGAAAGCTGTCCCATGGAATTACAACAAAACCATTGTGACATACAAAGGGAAAGAGCTCACCGAAGAGATTAATGAAGCAGGCGGTATGACTCATTCTGGACGGTGTTATGTCCCAGAGGAACTAAGAGGATCCAAACACGCAAAAGAAAGTCAGCTGCCGGTGAAAAAGCCTATCACTGAAGAAGAGGCCCGAGGAGTTCTTGAAAAAGATAAAGGCTCAGGATTATTCTATTATCGATCAGTTAAGAAAAACCCCTGCCCAAATCTCCTTGCTATCATTGCTCCTACATTCCAAGGAGCATCGTCAAGTATTGATTAAAATTTTAAATGAGGCGTACGTTTCCGAAAATACCACGGTCAGTCACGTGGAAAAGATAGCCAGCAGGATATTTGAGGTAAATAGAATCGCATTCACGGATGATGAATTGCCTTTGGAAGGGTCCGGGCACAACAAGGCTCTACATCTAACCGTGAAATGTGAAGAACATTATGTAAAGAGGGTCCTGGTTGATGGGGGATCAGGTGTCGACATTTGTCCTCTTTCCACATTACAAAGTTTGAAGATTAACACCGATAGAATTCGCACTAACAATGTATGTGTACGAGCATTTGATGGAGCAAAACGAAACACAGTTGGTGAAATTTACCTGATTGTGACAATTGGGCCGGTGGAGTTTGGAATTACCTTTCAAGTGATAGACATGAACACCTCTTACAACTTGCTCTTGGGAAGGCCATGGATCCACATGGCCAGGGCTGTACCATCTACTTTGCATCAGATGGTCAAATTTGAACATGACAAACAAGAAATCATTGTCCATGGTGAAGACGACCTCCCGATGTATCGAGACCCTTCCACACCATGCATAGAGGCCAAAAAAGAATATGAATTCCTCAATTATCAGGCCCTCAAGATAGTAGCGGTCAATCAGCTTATGGAAGGGAAGCCTATACCAAATCCTCATCTCTCTCCTACTTCGTTCATGGTGGTAGCTCAAATGATACATAATGGTTATGAGCCTGGAAAGGGACTGGGATTGTCATTGCAAGGAAGGGTAGATCCAATCAATCCAATGGGCAATCAAGAAACATTTGGGTTGGGTTTTAAACCAACTAAAGTTGACAGAAAATGGGCAAAGGAGCACAAAAACAAGGCTTGGAGCTTGCCAAGGCCGATCCCTCATATTCTTGAGTCTTTCACTAAATCTCAACGTGAGGAGGGTCCAAACCCATCTGTCCAAAATGATACAGATGAAATCTGTCAAGGTCTTAAGGAGATGTTTTATGAAGTGAACATGGCTCATATGGACGAGGGCCCCAGTCATGCAGATGTGCAATTCATCGGCCCCAATGTCCAACTCAACGATTGGGAAGTCACTCCTCTCCCTAGCAGGATGGAGTTTTGGTAGTTTATTTTGCAGCTTTTCCTACATTTGCACTATTTTTAGGGTTGTAATCTAAATGTCTTAGTTGTTCTTATTCCATGTTAGTCCTTTATCATTTTAATCCAGTTTAATGAAGTTCCAATTTCCCTAGTAAAAGCGTATCATGTCTTTTCGCTTTTCTAATTTTGTTTTTATTTTCATTTCAGTTACGTTAATACCGACTTTAATAACATGACATGCATGTGGAGTTTATGTCTAGATCCTGAAAAATTGTCTAATCTCAAAATAATAAATCAAGATCTTGAAGAATATGATGAAGATGGAGCGTATGAAGAAATTAAAAAGGGATTGGACCAATTCGAGAATAAACCTAAGCCCAATTTAAACGAAACTGAGACAGTCAATTTGGGAACTCGAGAGGAAACTCGAGAGACAAAAATAAGTATTCATGTCGGACAAAAGACCCGAGATGAACTAATTCAAGTTCTATTCGAATATAGAGATGTCTTTGCTTGGTCCTACGATGACATGCCAGGTTTGAGTGTTGATCTGGTAGTTCACAAACTACCCACATATCCTGATTTCTCACCTGTCCAACAAAAGCAAAGAAAGTTCAAGACAGACGTGAGTGACAAAATAAAAGAGGAAATTATGAAACAACTAGATGCAAATGTGATTAGAGTTGTGCAATACACTACGTGGTTGGCCAACGTGGTGCTAGTGCCAAAGAAAGATGGGAAAACTAGAGTTTGCGTCGACTATAGGGACTTAAACAAAGCGAGTCCAAAAGACAACTTCCCATTACCCAACATTCACATTCTAGTTGATAATTGTGCCAAAGATGAGATACAATCTTTTGTGGACTGTTATGCTGGATATCACCAAATTCTCATGGATGAAAATGATGCAGAGAAGACTGCTTTCACTACCCCCTGGGGGACCTACTGTTATAGGGTCATGCCATTTGGTCTTAAAAATGCAGGGGCAACTTACATGAGAGCTATGACCGCCATATTCCATGACATGATGCACAAGGAAGTTGAAGTATATGTCGATGATGTCATCATTAAATCTAGAACACAAGCAGATCATGTGCGTGACTTAAGGAAATTCTTCGAAAGATTACGAAAGTATAACCTTAAGCTCAATCCAGCTAAATGCGCATTTGGAGTACCTTCAGGAAAGCTTCTAGGTTTCATAGTTAGTCAAAGAGGCATTGAGCTAGATCCTGCCAAGATAAAGTCTATTCAAGAATTACCTCCTCCGAGGAATAAGACAGAAGTCATGAGCCTTCTAGGGAGACTGAATTATATCAGTCGGTTCATCGCGCAGCTTACCATCACATGTGAGCCAATCTTCAAGTTGTTGAAAAAAGATGCCGCTGTCAAATGGACGAGTGAGTGTCAAGAAGCTTTTGACAAGATCAAAGAATATCTAATGCACCCTCCAGTATTAGTCCCTCCGGAGCCCGGAAGACCTTTATTCTTATATCTCTCAGTGATGGATAATGCCTTCGGCTGTGTTCTAGGTCAACATGATGCCACAGGCAAAAGGGAGCAAGCAATTTATTATTTGAGCAAAAAGTTCACAAAGTATGAAGAGAAATACACCCTCTTAGAAAGGACATGTTGCGCCTTAACCTGGGTGGCTCAAAATTGAAGCACTACCTTTTGTCATACACAACCTATCTCATATCTCGAATGGACCCTTTGAAATATATTTTTCAAAAACCTATGCCAACGGGTAGACTAGCAAAGTGGCAGATCTTACTCACGGAATTTGACATAGTGTACGTTACTCGTACCGCCATGAAAGCACAAGCATTGGCTGACCATCTAGCAGAAAATCCAGTTGATGATGAATACCAACCATTAGACACATACTTCCCAGATGAAGAGGTTAACATTGCCAAGGAAGAAGGGCTAAGGGATAGCCAGATATGGAAGTTATATTTTGATGGAGCTGTCAATGTCAATGGAGTGGGAATTGGAGCAGTTCTTATTTCACCAACTGGACACCATTATCCTGCCACCGCACGCCTTCGGTTCTTTTGTACCAATAATACAGCAGAATACGAAGCTTGCATTATGGGATTGAATATGGCAATAAATTTAGATGTGCACGAGCTAGTGGTTTTGGGGGACTCCGACTTGCTGGTTCGACAGGCTCAAAGTGAATGGGAAACTCGGGATATTAAGCTCATCCCATACAAGCACTGTTTAGAGAACCTTAGCAAAAGATTCAAGTCCATTGAGTTCAGATATATCCCCAGGTCCCACAATGAGTTGGCTGATGCTTTAGCCACCTTAGCCTCAATGCTTCCATACCCAGGCAACACCTATATCAATCCCCTAGAAATTCAAATCAGGGATGAGCATGGTTATTGTAATATAACTGAAGCGGAGCCAGATGGTGAACCATGGTATCATGACATCAAACGGTTCTTAAAAGAAAGAGAATATCCACTGCATGCCAATAGAGATCAAAAGAAGACTATTAGGCGACTTGCCAGTGGCTTCCTTCTAAGCGGGGAGGTTTTATATAAAAGAACCCCAGACTTGAATTTATTAAGATGTGTGAGTTCTCAAGAAGCAGAAATGATCATGGCTGAAGTACATTCGGGGGTATGCGGCCCGCATATGAATGGTTATGTTTTAGCAAAGAAGATTATTCGGGCAGGATTTTACTGGTTGACCATGGAAAGAGATTGCTTTCGTTTTGTTCGAAAGTGTCATCAGTGTCAAATCCATAGTGACTTGATTCACTCACCCCCTTCAGAGTTACACTTTATGTCTGCTCCTTGGCCTTTTGTTGCTTGGGGCATAGACGTTATTGGGCCAATCGAGCCAAAAGCTTCTAACGGGCATCGATTTATTCTGGTCGCCATTGACTATTTCACCAAGTGGGTGGAAGCTGTTACTTTAAAAGCAGTCACCAAGAAAGCAGTGGTGAACTTTATCCATTCCAATATCATATGTCGTTTTGGTATGCCGAGGATCATTGTCACAGACAATGCGGCAAACCTTAATAGCCACCAAATGAAGGAGGTTTGTGAGCAATTTAAAATTGCCCATCACCATTCAACCCCTTATCGACCCAAAGCAAATGGAGCTGTAGAAGCAACAAATAAGAATATCAAGAAGATTCTTAGGAAAATGGTCCAGGGATCCAGACAGTGGCATGAGAAATTACCTTTTGCTCTTTTGGGATTTCGCACGACCACCCGTACATCAATCGGTGCGACTCCTTACTTATTAGTCTATGGAACTGAGGCTGTTATACCTGCAGAAGTTGAAATCCCTTCGCTTCGAATCATTGTTGAAGCACAAATTGATGACACAGAATGGGTGAAGAAAAGGTTGGAGCAATTAGTATTAATAGATGAAAAACGATTGACGGCAGTCTGTTTCGGCCAGTTGTACCAGCAAAGGATGGCTCGAGCCTATAATAAGAAGGTACGCCCCAGAAATTTTGAGGTCGGTCAGCTTGTTGTAAAACGCATCCTTCCCCACCAAAAAGAAGCTAAAGGAAAATTTTCCCCAAATTGGCAAGGCCCTTATATCGTTAAACGAGTATTACCAAAAGGAGTTTTGCAATTGGCAAATATGGAGGAAAAGGTAGCCGACATAATAGTTAATGCCGACTCGGTCAAAAGATATTATGTTTAATACTTTTGGTTCGACACTGGCGGGACTGGTGTTCCCAAGACAAGATGACCTCTGTTTGAACACCGTCTACCTCTTCGAAATTTTCCCTCTTTGGAACCGCGAAAAAAGAAAAGAAAAGGAAAAAGAAAAAAAAAAGAAGCAAAAAAAAAAAAAGACAATCCTTGATCGAACTATGTGCGACCTCATTCCTAAAAGGATACGTAGGCAACCCTATCTTGGGGTTCGGTCCGACCAAAAAAAAAAGTAAAAAAAAAAAAAATTAAATTATGTTTTGGCGTGTTCAAAGCCGAAGCACACGTTAATGGTTCCAAAGTTGTAAATCTTTCTAAAAGCCTTTCTCACATGCCTTAAAAAGACTTCTCAATCATTCTTCAAGAAGCTTCAAAGCACGGTGTCACAGATGTGTGGTTTTACAAAGGTGAGAGTCTTATAGGTGAGAGCCCTACGACACCATAAGACGATGATAAAAGAAAATGAAAGAGAGGTCAGCTCTAAATTGAAAGGCACAACATTGTTTTATGAGATTTAGACTGTTTGGATGGACCGAAGCGTATGAGCCGAAATGCATGTCATGATTCCTTAAAATCGGTACGTACGTTCATATAAATTCTTTGATTCTTTCATTTCTTTCTTTTCCTTGTCCCCTCTGCAACAGATAACCTTCCCTCGTAAAGTTATGATCCATTGCGTCACCCTATCGTACTTGTGTTGAGTCTCTGCTCTCGAAATCTTGTGTCAAGTGTTAAAGGAAAAGTTGCAAAATTCACTAACAGTTTTTCAGTTGAAGAGCGAGGGGCATACACAACCGGTGAAACACATTTGTGGACTAGCTAAGATAAAGAAAAAGAAAAATTTTGGCAAGTCTCCATAGGGGAAGATCACTAAGGCAAGGGAATGCTTGCTGAAACAAGATAATCCACGCAATATGCACAAATCAATATTTGATCGAAGCATTCATGGCGCGCATCCGAAAAGATAGGGATTGACTTTTAAGAGCTTTCAAGCAATTTGATCAATCACCAATAAAGTCAATCTTCCAAGCCGAGTGGATTGCATGACAAATCAAACCCCACGGGATCAAGGCCACAAATCAACCACCAGTTAGGAAAACTAACAAATTGTTCTTTGATTAAACAGGTACGAGCAAATCCTGTAAATAGTTTTGAGAGATGAGCACCAAAGGTAAGTTCTCAAATCTTCATGTGCGATCCAATATGCGCATAGTAAAATTGTTGTTAATTCATATCAGAAATCGCTAAAAGGACCTTTGTTTTCCTAGTCGAAACTGGGGCATTTTTTTTATTTTTATTTTTAAATAAAAAAAATACTAATAATAATAAATAAAAATTCACGATTAAAAAAAAAAAAGAGTTTCAAAATTTCCCAGTTTCAAAATTGGGGCATATTTTATTTTTAAAAATAAAAATAAAAAGAAGTAAAATTCATTTGTTTAGGGCGCGAACCCTCATAATATTCGCTTAGGGCGCGAACCCTCATAATATTCGCTTAGGGCGCGAACCCTCATAATATTCGCTTAGGGAGCGAACCGTCATAATATTCGCTTAGGGTGCGAACCCTCATAATATTCGCTTAGGGTGCGAACCCTCATAATATTCGCTTAGGGAGCGAACCCTCATAATATTCGCTTAGGGCGCGAACCCTCATAATATTCTCTTAGGGCGCGAACCCTCATAATATTCGCTTAGGGCGCGAACCCTCATAATATTCGCTTAGGGAGCGAACCCTCATAATATTCGTTTAGGGCGCGAAGCCTCATAATATTCGCTTAGGGCGCGAACCCTCATAATATTCGCTTAGGGCGCGAACCCTCATAATATTCACTTAGGGAGCGAACCCTCATAATATTCGTTTAGGGAGCGAACCCTCATAATATTCGCTTAGGGAGCGAACCCTCATAATATTCGCTTAGGGAGCGAACCCTCATAATATTCGCTTAGGGCGCGAACCCTCATAATATTCGTTTAGGGCGCGAACCCTCATAATATTCGCCTAGGGCACGAACCCTCATAATATTCGTTCATATTATCATAGGGCATGATAGCCCCCATTTTTATTTTCCATAAAGCATAAAATCTAATTTCATTCAATAGTGGAGTATTTGTTTTTTTTTTCCTTGTTTTAATCAGTTTTTTGTTTTGTTTAATATTATGTTCAAATCAAGCAAAATAACCCACAAAATTTTTCTTAGCACAAACTAGAGCGGGAAAATTTTGTTTTTTCTTTGATTGTAGGCAGGTCCCCCTGTAACCACAAGTTTGGACATCAATAACGGAGTGACATTTGTCCGATTTGTGAAGTGAAGAATGACATTATGAGTCGATTCAGACCCATGTAGCAGCTCAACATATCAAGATTCTGCTTCCCAACTTCAATTCAGGAAACAAGTGTACACGAATAGTGTACTAACTTTCTTCTGGAGAGGCATCGGTAACTCAATTGAGATTTCAAGTTCAAGCCTCAAACACAAACTTCAAGATTAGATTTTGAGATCAAGATACCCGCCAGGAAAAGGCGAGGTGATAGCTGAAGATGCAAGGGAAGACATGAAAGAAGAAGAGGGTCGAGCCAAGTAGAATTGAATAGATCTTGTATCGTTTTCTTTCAACTTTATTATCTTCACTGTAACAATAGGAGCCACGGACCAGGATCTCGAAAGGATAAGACTCAACTCTCTAATCCATCCATCCATCCACCGCTGCACCCATTTGAACTACACGTGACCTGATTCTCTTATGACCCGAGATATGTAGGCTGCCCAAAGCCAGGGCTCGGTCACTCTTGCTTACTCTTTTTTTGTTTTTCTTCTTTTTCCTTACCTTTTAATAATGGTTAGGCCAAAAATTAGGCACGTTAACTTCTTTGTGTGAAAACTCTTCATGTTCTCAGGCAAAGAGGGGCATCCAGTTAGCACCTAACTTTTAACCAAACTTAATTTGTTTACTTTTAGTATTTAAATATTTAGTTTTGAGTCTAAATTAGATATTTTTATCTTATTTAGAATAATTTGAAAACAACAAAAACATAGTTATATTTTAATGTAAGTTTTGTTCTAAAAAAAAAAAAAAAAAAAAAAAAGAAGAGAAAATTTATAAAATAAATGTTTTTCTTTTTTAATTTTGATTCTAATAAATAACCCAATATTGTTATTATTATTATTTTTTTTTTAACTAGTTAACTTTTTATATCTTATTAATTTAAAATAGTTTTGTAATAATTTTTTTTCTTTTCTTTTTCTTTCTCTTCTTTCAAAATAAAAAAAAAAAAAGACAAAACAAAATAAATAAATTAAAAAAAAAAAAGAACTACCCATTATTTCCAACTCCTCCCCCCACTACTCCCTCATTTTCCACATCTTCACATCCCCCACTCCCTTTTTTTGGAAACACACGTACACACACACACTTCACTCTTTTTTTTCCTCTTTCTATATATTCTACAAAAAGGACAAGACAAGGGATTTTTTTTAGGATTGATTTTTTTTTCATATTCATTCTTTTTTCCCTTCTTCATATTCTACAAACACAACCAAAAAAAAAACACAAGTGAAAAAAAAAGGTTGAGTTTAAGGTTTGCTTTTGAGAGTTTCAGATTTGTGGCTCCTATTGCAATCTTTTTTCTGTAAATCATTCATCACAAGAGGTAACACTTATCTCTTTGTCACTTCGATATGATCATAATACATTAAAATTGTCAAATTTTGTATGTTTACAACTCATTGATATGCTTTGATATGGGGTTCAAATTTTTATATCGACATTCTGTTTTTTTTTTTTTTGTTAAATTTTAGTGTAAAATTGTTAGATAGTTTATTTCATGTTGAGTAAATTATTTTCATGGTTAATTTTTGTGGTTTTGTGGTACTTTTATGATTTAGTAAAAATAAGTGATGAAAATAATCAATGACTAATCACTATGTAAAATATTTGTTTCAATTAATATATGTTTTCCTTTTCATTTTAATGACTAAAAATAAAAAATAATAATAATAAAAAAGATTAGTCATAATTCTTAACATGTTCATAAAGTTTATATGAAAAATATAAAAGATTAGTCATGATTAGTAACATGTTCATACCAGTTTTTGCATGTACAAAATTTGTATGAAAATGTGTTTTGTGCTTCTGATAATTTGTGTTTATTTTTTTTTTTTGTTTTAAAAAAAAAAAAAGAAAAAGAACTTAATCAAAATTTGTAACTTTCTTTGCATCCCATTTGAGTAATTTATTTTACTTTTGAATACTATTAACAAGTTTATAGTGATCCATCAATTAATATGAATTTTTTTAACTATACTTTTCATAAGGCATAACGACTAGAATAAATAATAAATAAAATTTTTGGATCTCGTATTTAGGAGAACGATTGGTTGGATAAATAATGATAGGAAAATATTAGGACTCAAATATTATAAAATAAACTTTTTTTTAAAAAAAAAAAGAAAACTACAAAGTGTTAATTAATTCGTGGCAAGATTGGAAAGCGCTGCTATCAATACACCATGAACCAATAAAATATGATAGTTTTTTTTTAAAATAAATAAATAAATAAATAAATTTCGGATAAATTGAAGAAGGTAAGTAAATAATTTTTTTGCAAAACCAATAAATATAACGTTTTCAAAATTAATTTAAGTCATACATAATCAATAAAGCAACCATGCTAGAACCATGGGACTCGAGGGGTGCCTAACATCTTCCTCTCGGTCAATAGAATTCCTTACCCGAATTTCTGGTTTGCAGATAAAAAATATTTCTTTTTGATTAGAGATAAAAAAAAAAAAAAGGGTGACTTGGAACACCAAAACTCAATTCCAAGTGGCGACTCTAAATAAATAAATAATCTCTTTTCAAAATGTCACTTTAATTGAAAAAACTCTATTGTTCCAAACCACCACACACGAGGGAAAAATAGGGGTGTGACAATTTTGAGATTTTAATTGGAGAATTTAGGAGTTTTTCGGACTTTGATTCCTAAGACTAAATTGATGATCCATACCTCATTTTAACTCTATTTTCGAAATGATTTTCACCAATGAATTCCTTATTACTTGGAGAATGTTTTCATGTATTAATATTTAGATTTTGACTATTTTTTCTAACATGGAAATTTTGACTATTTTTTCCGTTTCATCCGAATTGATTGATTTTAATGTCATGAGATTCATTATGTGATTGTGATGCTATATTGGAATAGATTTTAGTTATTTAGAGTATTATTAAAAGGGAAAAGCTTTGGATTTGACTTGATTCGAGACTTTATCTAAGGCAATTGGACTTTTAACCTTTTGCTAAGTAAGATTGAACCTTCTATGCTCCTATGTGTATGGAATTGAGCATTTTAGGGTAGAATTGTATCATCATAGGCTTTGATCATGAGATTTCGGTTTGAGTAATTGTTCATATGGTGATATCTTGACTTGTGAATTAGTTGGGGATCCATAATATATGTGATTTTGTGAATTGCGTGATATTGATGTTGAGATGTATCTTATATTGAGATATGATTGATATTGAAACTGATATGACATCGAGGCATTGATGATATTTATTCTATGATAATATTGAAATCATTATGATGTTGACACACTATTATTTGTGTATTTGATACTTGTGATAGCTATGACTGAGAGATGAGTAAGGTTACATGTGGATTGGTTGTCGAGTTCTCTACCGGTCAATGCTTAGCTGAGGTTTCTGCTGGCCAACCAAGGTAATACGTCGGCTTATTTTGGGATTGAGGTTGTTTCCGTATAGGTAAGCATTGACCAAGGTCTTCGCCGGTAATGTTCAAAAAAACATAGTCCTTGCATACCCCCCATGGGTTCTGGTCTGAGGTTATCAGGGGATGTGTATCGTTGGACATATATACATCACGATTATTTGACATTGCATCTCATTATCTACATCTCATGGCATCCACTCCATCTCATATCATTCCTTCTTTGATATTATTACATGATTTGCTTATGATATTGGACACCCATTGTACTATTTGATTTGTGTATCAGTTAGATATTCTGAGGCATGATGTTATGAGATGAGTTTGCACTTATAATATGTGATTTGTATATATATTATATTGTGCTGGGACTTTCCTGAGTGTAGGTTTATAGTTCAGCGGTATGTGGATGGATGTTAAGGAGTACGTGTGTTCTTCATTACTTTACTTTAGGTAAGCTTCCATTTTTCAGAGTACCCTTCTATTTGGTGCTCACGCTTTGCTACATTTTTGTAGGTTGTGAGCCGGGTCCTCCTTGCTAGCTTTCTAATTTACAGAATCGAGCTTTGGATCTTTTGAGAGGTAGTTGTTTGTCCCTTCTGTAGTCCTTCAGAGATTCTACCTTGCATTTATTATATTTGAGAACTAGACATTGAGACTTGTATTTCATTTGGGCGTTCTATATTTAGAGGCTTGTACATGTGACACCAGTTCTGGGATGGTTGTTGTTTTTGGTTTCTTTGCCTATCTATCTTATTAGACTGTTTATCTTTCGCTTTCATTGTTTTGTTGAGTTAATAGGGTTTTCTCCTGACTCGTCTTAATGGGTTAGGTGAGTGTCATCACACCTGAACTTTGGATCGTGACATTGAGTAAGCTGATTTATACATCTGTAAAAATTAAAAGTGCTTAATATGAAGTGTTTATAAGTTAAAATCAATGAAAAACCATAAATTATTTAATTCATAATCAATTTTAATTTTTCCTTTCTATTAATATATTTTATAACTAGTGAAATGTATTTTCCAAAACAATTTTTTAATTTTCTCTTCATTTTATTTATGTTGTTTTTTTCCTTGTTTAGATACTTTTAAACCAAATGGATAATTAGTTTTAAAAAAAGTTTTATTCATTTCTAAATAAAGATGAAATAACTTAAAGAATTTTCATTATTAGCCAAATATATTTAATCTTCCAGTCAACCACATGTTAGCAAGTAAAATCTTTATTTAAGGATCACTTGAATCGTTATTCGAACTCTGGTTTAGTTAATAAAAAAAATTAATTAAAAATCTCGTTTATAAAATGATTATATTAATATCCTAAAAATTAAGTGTTCATTTTACTTCTTTTTTTTAAAAAAAAAAAATATTAATAAGTTTCTTCAAGTTGTGCAAATTTTTGAACTAATTAGTTTCGAAAACAATAGTAACATTCCTCATTGCCTATCCATTGTTTGGTACGTAGGCTTCTTGGCCCAACTTTCATTTTATCTTCCAAGATACAAAATGTAATTCAGTCTTATTTTCTAGTCTTAGCTTCATTTGGTGGTTAAAAAATTTTAATTACCAAAAAAAGAAGTACTAATTAGGTTTAGTTAGTATTTTGCAACAATTTTAAGTGTATATTTATTTTTCATTGCGGAAATAAAATTTGGTTTTTTTAAAATAATACAATTA
The DNA here is from genome assembly GCA_029948455.1 of Solanum rostratum. NCBI lineage: Eukaryota > Viridiplantae > Streptophyta > Magnoliopsida > Solanales > Solanaceae > Solanum > Solanum rostratum. Next base: position 27,013,455 of record CM057049.1, read on the forward strand.
CCAAATATACATTGCAAAAATATAGTCCTAAACTTATATTGCAAATCTTTAGCTAAAAAAATTATCTGTAATTATCAATAGTGTAGGTTTAGCTTTTGAATTCTTTTGAAAATTGAAAAATTTTGATGTTTTGAAGGCTTAAGTTGTTCAAAAGTAATTTCTGGTACCAAACAGAACTATGAGTATGGAATGAAATTTGGTCGGTTCTGGAATGTGAAATTCAGTCTAAGAGTGTCATTATTTTCTAAATTGGAGTTGATTCATGGATTTGAGGTTTAAAATTGAAAGTTTAAGTTATTTTGGATTAAGAGTTGACTTTGGTCAACATTTTGAATTTGAATGTTCGAAATGGTTTTTTTATGATTCTATTTTGTTTAGGAGGTGATTTTAGGCAAAGAAGAGTTTCTATATATTTTTCGAGAGTTCCAAAAGTACTTTGGTCTTTTTGTTCCTTAAGTTAGTTTAATTGCGATTAAATAAGTTTTAAATCAAGTAGACCTCAAATATGTGTTCTGACAATTTTATTAAGTCTAGAACGTCAAATTTAGAAGAATATCAAATACATTTTGTGTGTACAAGATTCTGAAGGAATTCCAAGAGCCCATAAGGTCAAATTAGTAGGGTATCATGTATGATTTGTCTGTACTGGATTTCAAACGAATCTCGAGGATCCATTTGAAGTATTGTGCCTAGTGTGTTTTGCTGATAATTAGTGCAACCTTCTTTGTGTTTTAGGAGTTGATGCTTGTGTTCGCGAAAAGTAAAGTATAGTGACCTCCATGTTAGTGTGGGCTTAGTGTTCACAGAGGTCCGGTGGCGTTAGCCTTTGCAATCATGGGGCAAGGCGCCAGGTGTTGACACCCAATTTTGGCTCGTCATATTTAATTAGTCTAATGTCCTTTTTTAAAAAAAAAAAATTTACAAAAGAAAAAAAAAGATGATAAAAACTTTTACGAAATATTTTTCACTACTACTACTATTGTTGTTATTATAAATTTTGTTATTATTATTACTATTACTATTACTGTCGTTGCTAGTATTTTGATTAAAAAAATTTACTTTTTGTTCGACAAATATTTTTTTATGGATATTATTTCCTACAAGATTAGATACATATATTTTTTAAAAAATATATATATTATTTACTACTTTCTTTAGCATCCTTGAGAATTTTATGTCATACAAATATCACATTAAGTACTCAATCATTTTTTATTTTATTTTTATTTTTGTTATTATTATTATTATTATTATTTATCAAACATGATTCCTCATTGTTACGAGTAAATATTTTCTTATGTTATTCAAATGAAGAAGCTTGACTAATCTAATTAACCACACTAATTTTATTTAATTCTTGTCAAATAACTTAATCCTACAAAGTAATAGATTTTTTTTTGTACTTTTCATTTTTTTTTCTTTTCTCAATTTTGGCTCTCTAATAGTTTTAAATTTTAAATTTTTAGTTTTGGCTCTTCGTGTTCAATTAGTCGAACTCAAAAAAGAAAAGAAAGGAAAACGACTTTTTTTTTTCCTGAAGGATGATAAAACTTTTATGAGGTTTGAAATTTCTTATTACTACTAATAGTATTATACTACTACTATTATTTTATTATTGTTGTCATTGTTATTTTTATTGCTATTAATAAACTTCTCATTTTTTTTTTACCAATTATTTTACGGATATTATTTCTTATAAAAAAAACTAAATAAAAATGTTTACTCTTATATTTTATCGTTTTGAGAAAGCTTATGACAAATGAACATCGTTTTAAATAGATTTTTGATTAAAAAATAATTTTTATTATTTGAAATAAGTATTTTCATACATTATTCGAAAAGGAAGCTAGATTGATTAATTTTGTTGCTAATCCATACAATTTATTTTTTTAGGACGACCAAATTTTTTCAAAATAATTAGTCTTGCAAAATAATCATTTTTAATTTGTTTTGATTGTGGCTATTAACAAATAAATTGTTCATAATTTAAATAGGTTAATTTGAGCAAAACGTGACAATCCCAAATCCCTTCATATTGGCCACCTCGTTTGTGCCACGTATGCAAATGTATGGATTATATTTTTTTCAACCTTAACATCAACCCTCCCCGATAGTTATCAATTATAGATCATCTTTGAAAATTTGCAATATCTTAAGTCTTTTCAAATAGTTTTTTTTCAATCATCTAAAATACTTATGTACGCATATATTTACATATAGTTTGTATATATATATTTTTAATCCTCTTTGTAAATATTCAGAAACGATCTCGAAAAATAATTTTAGCTTAAATTAGTCCTAATTTAAATAATTAACTTGCGGTTTGTAATTATTTTTTTCTTGTTTGAATCAAAGAAGCTTAAATAATTGAGTTTGTTCAAATCTAGCCAATTGATCTCAAATCAACTACATTCCAAGTCAAATTGGCCAGATTTGTAATAAATTACTCAAGTTGGCTAAAATTGCAACACTTTGGCTATTTCTTAAATCACCCTAATCTAATCCCCAACTCCTCCGCCTCTTTTCTTCTTCCTCAGGAACGTTCCTCTTTTCCCCCTTTTGCGTGCGTTTCCTTCCCCTTTTCTAGATATCCGATCCCATCACCACCCAATTTTCTCTTCTTACCCATCGCCGCCTGACATCCATCACCATCGCCGCCTGACACCCTTCACCACGCCACCTGACATCCTTCACCATCGCCGCCTGACGCCCCTCTTCTCTCAAATCGATCTGAAAAAAACAAATCAACTCAAGCTTATTTTCTTCTGTTTCATCATTAACCCTCCCACTTGGCCTGAGATTTAGCCTCCCAAGAATTCAAATTTTGAATTCTTAACTTGAAGAGTCCGTTGAAAGCCAAGTTTGGCTATAAAATAGAGAACTCTGGTTCTTTCTGATTAATTGAGGGTTGACACTAGAAAAGTAAAAACAAATAGAGAGAAAACTGAAAGGGTCGCATTTTAAACCAAAGGAGCTTAGAGTCGCTCGTCTTCCTGTTTTGATTTCGTTTTTCAAGTTCGGAAAAGTTTTTAGTCAGAATCCTTTACATAAAAGTCCTTGTTTGCTGCTCGACATAAGGTAATACCCAACTCTTTCATATTTTTTTGTTCTGATATTCGCTATATGCTGGGTCTGAATATATTCCTGAGTGATTTGTTAATTTTGTTTTGAGAATGAATTCAAAGAATCAGTATAGTTGGGTTGCCAGTTTGAACCATATATGCTTGGGCGTGTATAAGTCTGCAACTTCAGATTTGTGGTTATTAAGCCCATAACTGGTGAAATTTTTAAAACAAAAGAAAGAGTTCATATCTCTGTTAGGGATCTTTCTCGCTTAGAAGTTGAGTTCTGTCGACTCGTAGCTACATACATATTTTTCTGTTGTGATTCTGAAAGTTCTAATCGATTCAGGGATGTTGTTTCAGAGTCGTTTCCTCCTACAGAAATCTACAACTCTGCCTCCTGTTAATGGAAACTCGAGTTGAAATATGAAAAAAAAAATCTGCTTACATTACTGATCTTGAATTCTGAAATATGACTTCATAGAAACTTTAGCCCAAGTTGTGGCTCTCTCTGCTGCTAAGTGTCATTTATGTTTAAGTTGATGCTCGCGTTCCATATGTGGTGGCATTGCCAGATTTCGTGTAAGAGATGAGGATCCTCGACTTTTTTAACTTGCTTACTCCTTTAAGTGTAGCCAAGCTTTGTCTGCAAAGTGATCAGATTCCCCGTTTTTCCTTCGATGCTTCTTTTTACTCCCTCTTATTTGTGTACCCCTGTTCTGGTCATCAACATCCCACCTAAGTTTGCGAATGATTGTAGCCCTGGATGCGTCACTTTGTTTATTCGAAAATGAATATAACTTAAGCGATCAAGTATGTCAGCTTCCTGGTTACTATGTCACCAGTCGCTTGATTAAGTTGAAGTATGGTTTTTAAAATTTTGTTATGTTTGTCTTGGTTTAGTTCTCGTTTTTAATGTATTCTAGGATTCAACTATTTTGGTATGTTAATCACATATTAGTTACCAGGTGTAGGATTAATAGCCAATACTCTCTTCTTAAAGTTTAGCTACTGCTTGCATCTAAATTCACTGTTGTTGGTTTGAATAAAAATGACTAAATCAAGGGCACTCAACTACTGGTTAACAGATTCTCAAACAGAGAAGATTTTCGCTACTAGAAAACAAGATTTTAGCTACGAATATGGGTTTAGCCCTTAGTTCTCTGTCGACTATGGTTGTTTTCTGTTTTATGCAGAAAAATCCGATTCCGATTCACAATTCTAGTTTATGGTGTTTTGAAACTCAATGTCGTAGATACTTTTCGATAGAAATCTACTTGCTTTACTATTTATATTCTAATCGCGTGATTGACAATCTCAAAGTAGATCCCGGAGTATTGGTTTAAATGTTTCCTCTTCATGTTTATTACACATATTGAAACTTTTGTTCACTTTATTTATAACAAATATGGATCAAGGATCATCTTCAGACTAACTACTATAGATTCTGCTGTCATTTCATTTACTGCACTATTTGAGTTACAAGTTTTGAGCTTGTGGAAATGCACCTTCAAAGATTTCTTTGTCAAAGTAATGTATGTTCAGGTCAAAACTAAATCGTTGAAAAACAAGTTTATCGTTAATCACTGTATCTTGTTTGTTCAAATCTAGAATTGTCAAAATAAGATACAACCATAACTCCCTTATCTTTCGACTTGCATTCTCTCCTCTAATGGATTTTGGTGGAGTATGCATTTTCATTATGAACTATGATTTACAACCTATTTTCTTTCCCATATAATTCATGACTTATGGTCCTGTATGTGCACGAACCATCAAATGTAGATTATAACTGACTTTGATAGAAAATACTATGCTTGTCTTATATTTACGTAAGTGTTCTTCTGCAATTGTTTTCAGATTTTATGCTTAAAATTGATGTCACCCTCTTTAGCACAAAATTTGTCTCTTTTAATATGTATAAAATAAAGATCCTCTCCTCATTGTATGCTTTAAAAACATTGTGTTTTGTGTGTTCTTTCTCTTGACCAGAATATGACTCAAGTTCAGCATTTCTTTACTATGTAAAAGTCTTAATATTAATGTGTTAGTCAGTACCTATTTGCGTAATTTTATTGGGTCAGCACTTGATTTTTATTTATTTTTTATTTATTATTATTATTATTATTATTATTATTATTATTATTATTATTATTATTATTATTATTATTATTATTTTCTTTAAAAATAAGAACACCCTTTGTAGAAGATAGAATAAATCACCAAGCTTGCTGGCTATGTTTATTATGAGTAGAGGTCATATCTTATGTAGCAGTTCATTTCTTTTCTAGCGACAATTCTTAGTGAAGCTTTAGAAAATGTATTACTCAAGTAAATTTGATACTCCAGGTTTACATCAGTTTCTAACTCCTTATTTTATCTTATGTTTCATGTACGCCTCAGGAGCTGGAGTTCTACTTTGGAACTCGTCTTTGGCCCAAAATATGGGCCAACAGCTATTAGGATTGTCACCATGCTTGGAGTCTTGAACATTAGGAGTCAACCTTCTTTCGCCTTCCTCATCGTCGTTTAATTACATTTCTTCTCATACTAGTCGATTAATATTTTTCATGTGAATATTGATACATTAGCTAACTTTTTGATATTTGAAGATTATGTCGTGAATTAGTATTACTTTCTTTAACAGATCTATTAATGTTGATGTTGTGTAGTTTAGGCAGTATATTTATAATCATCGTTTTAAAGTATTGAAACAAGCCAAAGTTTATATATATATATATATATATATATATATATATATATATATATATATATATATATATATATATATATATATATATATATATTATAAACTAATCAAAGGCCTAAATAATCACCTTTAGGAGTGAATTATTTATCGTAATGAATATTGACCTTGTAATTTATAAAATTAATGAATCCCATAATTAGGCTACTTGAGGTTTTAAAATTAATTTTCTCAAACTGCAATATAATGTTACCATTTGAGTCAATTTAAACTCCTTTAGTTGATTTTAAAAGACATAATATATATTTGGTCTATCTTAGTCTTGTTTGATTAATTTCTTTATAAGACATTATCATATCATTTTAAATCAAATATGACTCAAGTATTTTTATGTTTCAAGATTTTAGATTTTTCTTAACAGGTTCAAAATATACAAGGTATGTAAGCGTATACGTCATATATGAGGTATATATTTTCATTTTTCTCTACACTCGGTATATTATTTTACACAAGCCATATTATTATCCTTTTTGAATGTTAGTTACTTATAATTGAAACACAAATTTTTGCATCTTACTATTTTACAACGTATAGTTATTGTTATTTTATCACCTTAAATAAAATAGTGAAACCGCGTATATTTTGAACAACGTTCGTAAATATATTTTACTTCATAATAAATGCATATTAGACAATAAGTTTACATAATATTTTAACGTTCTTTATTTTCCTTTCTTTCCTTGAAACTATATTTGAACTTCTACTCAAATTATCTTCACTCCCTATCCTATATTTGTATATTTACATTTCATCTCTTATTATTATTGATAATATTATGATAATTTTATTTTATGTACATAAATAAAGCGATAAATTTTCATATTTGAAATATATATGAGTTCTGATTAATTCACATAAGCCTATTTACCCTACATGACTTTAAACATATATCTTCATAAGATCTTCATACATTTCAAGTATATTTATTTGATTATTCATTTCACGGTGTAACAACATATTTAATTTTCAGAAAATTTATTTTTATGCGTGCTTTATATACACATAAAAGCGTATAACTTAAGTTTTTCTATGTACTTGATATATCATCTTGTTATATGAATTATATTATTCTCTTTTCTATTTTCTTCTCTTTACGAATGTTATTCACCCTTTTGATATAATAAAAAATACAAATTATTATATGTTGACATATCATTATCGCATATATTTTGACCCCCATAAATAAAATAACGAACTCTCATATATTTGGATTGCATATTTTATCACAAGTTTTACATAAATTTTGGCGCTCTTTATATTATTTTACTTTATGTTTTGTTATTCATTCATTTATCTTATTAAAATTTATTCTTAGTTGATTTTACTCAAATGGTATATATTATTATATTTTGCACTTCATCCATTTTTTTTCATTTTTTAAATAAAATAATGAGTTGTCATACTTAGCACTCTAATATATTGCTTACAATAAGTTTTATGTGCTCACTTATAATTTTAAACATACATCTATATTTTCAACATATAAATTTTCTACATCTCCAGTTTATTTGTTCATTACCTGCTTACTTAGTCGTTAGTTTTGTTGTACACTAAGTACATCATTATTGAATATATTTTTTCTACTAATGTTATAGACATACATATGGCATACCTTGTATTTTTGTTCCTAATGAAATTTTCTCATCACTAAATTCAAAAAAATAATAAATGAATAATTTATCAATAAACTATTTTCCTACGCTAAGTTTAAGGACTATTTTCGAATAGGCTCTGAGGGATGCCTAACACCTTCCCCTCGAGTAACCAAAACCCTTACCTAGAATTTCATTGGTTTCGCAAATCAAAACAATGTCTACGTTTATATTTTTCTTAAATTGGTTTCCTAATATTTTCCTTAATATTAGGTGGCGACTCTAAAACATATTTTCCAAAAACTAAAAGAGCACGATCACATGATGTTGCGACCTATTTTGATCGGTTCGAAAACGGGGTGCGACAGAGTGGCGACTCTGCTGGGGAACTTTTAGGTTTTAACCTTAATACACCGAGTTTAGGAATGATGTTTGTGATTATTTGTCAATTAACTATTTGTCTAAATATTGCTTTGATTGAAAGGTCCCAAGTCAAATCCAACCTTGCATTCCGTATTTGTTTGAAAACACTATTTGTTACTGCTTTCCTACATTGTCATCCACACTTTTTATCGAGTCCTAGGCCGTACACTTACACACACTGATTCACGCGGGGAGTGTTTCACACTCCCCCAAACCTTCATTCGGATTCCTTAGCTTCAAAGATGGTGCAATAAGTTTAGTGTGTCTTCTTGCAAACCTTCAATCCACTCTTAAGCGCTTAGGGAAAACTCTTACTCTAGAAAATAGGCCATGTTGCATACACCTTACACGAGATAGTTCAAGGCATCGTCTTCGCAATTAGGAAGCCGCCCTTTTGTCAAAAGGTTATACACCTGATGACATATTTTTGTGAAGGTCGATATAAATGATCCAAACTAAAACACATGATGGATTTGGAATAGACATACTCATCATACCTTTTCTTGTTTAGATGAACATCAATCGGAACCTCCCAAACATTAAGATGGTCACCTCCGCACCGCATATCCTACAGAACTGGTGGCAGAACATCCACAGAGCACATGGAGCCAAAATCAAGAGACATATAGGAGAGTTGCTATCGCCGATGAAGGTTCAGGCAAATAAAATGCTCCTCACCCTGTTGATGGAATTTTGGGACCCTAGCACAGTGACTTTTAAGTTTTTAGATTTTGAAATCACTCCTATGCTGGAGGAGTTCAGCACATTCACGGAGCTGCCCATCAGCGGAAGGTTACCAATATGCCCGTCAACCATAAGTGCGAGGGAATTTTTAAGACTCTTGGGGTTGCACATCTTTCCATCACTGAGGAACGTAGAAGGAGGAAATGTTAAACTAGATTATCTCTTCAAAAGATTTGGCCGACTTGAGAGTTTCGATGAATATCATGAGGAATTTTCTTGCACTCGCAGGCAACGGATAAGCATGCGGCCCAAGATCTTTGTATTGGCCTTTTTAGGTGCGATAGTTTTCCCAATGAGACTCCATTTCATCGACATCAACATTCTCCCCGTAGTTGTGGACCTATTTGCTGTGCCACGGGGCTGCTCCTTGGTGCACATGGTACTCGCTGAGGTGTTTCGATCACTATCTGCATGCGCGAGAGGGCATGACTTCTTCGGGGGATGCAACTTATTGCTACAAGTTTGGGCAATTGAGCATTTCTACCGTCGACCCCCACAAATGGACTATACAGTAGATGCTCGCAATATGTTCCAGAGTCACGAAGACCGTCTCCGATATTGGGACGCACCAGTTGGAGAGGAAGAGTGGCACACTTTTTTGACAAATCTCACTGGGGACTCTATTCAGTGGAAGTTCCATTTGGTATCTGGGGTAGATTCGTCAGAACTCGACTCTTATATTTCATTGAGCTGGTCGGGCTAAGAGGTGTCCAACCGTATGCACCTCTCTGGGTCATGCGACAGTTTGGAGTTATCCAGGACGTGCCACTGTGGTCATGCATAGTACTACACGAGGATGATCTTATTTCAGTCCCTGCTATATGGATAAGGAATTTGCAGCTAGAATGGGATTACATGATCATGACTAATATGGGAAGTGAGAAATGGTGCACACCAGAATACTCGCATGGCGCACCACTGTGAGTCACATGATCCAACCCAATGCAGAGGGATTCAGGGGCTTTGTGGACGATCAGTGGGCCGCTTGGATTAAAGAAGAGGTACTTCCTCGTGTGGAACTCACAACACCCATGTATAATCAAATAATTCCAGGATCCATGGATCATTTGATCCAAAGGATAGAAGAAGATCCACCGGAAGACCCTGAAGAAGACCCTGAGGAAGATCCAGAAGAAGACCCTGAGGAAGATCCAGAAGAAGACCCTGAGGAATATCTGGAAGAAGAGCCTGAGAAGGATCCAGAAGAAGACGAAGTCATGGGAGATGGACCTTCTCCGACGGCAAGAGAGGACCACTCTGAGTATGCATCCATGGAGTTTGATCGTATAGAAGATTCAGAGACGGGTTTAAACTCTCCAGAATACTACCCAGGGCCATACTATGATTGGGACGATGACGATAATAATGGTCCAACTTGGCCATAGCTTGATCTTTTGTACTTTGTCGTATTCCATTGAAGAGTCACGCGACTCATCTTTTGCATGCCCTTCCCTTCCCTCGCTCTTATTATCTAGTTTCCTACCCGACTGCTCTATTGTATGACTCAAGACCTTTTTCTATCAATGAAATTATGTTGTTCCGAATCCAGAATGTGCTTAGTTGGATCATTTATCATCAAATTAATTTCAACGTAGGCTAACCTTTAGCAAAAAGAGGCCCTATATTAGGACGTATCTTGAATGTCGCCAACTTGGCGTATATATGTGTTACATATTTGCTATATACATTATTTCCTTTTCTTTACAACATCTCCCAAACTGACATAGTTTTCCTTTTCTTTTCTTTCTTTTTGTGTTGGTTATTATTAATCCCAAAAGAACATTGATTTGTGTCGACTTGCAAACTGGCTGACTCACGATACAACCTTCGATACAAAAGAAAGATGACCAACGGAGAAGAATTTGACGCTGCTGCAAATATAATAGTACACATGGAAAACCCTGAAGGTTCTCAAAGTACTGCTCAAAATAACGAGAGAATGGCTCTTATAGCACAAGAATTGGAAGCCCTAAGGAATTGCGGCAAGTACGAGACTTGGCAAAACTTTCGGCTACTACTCTCCCAACCTTCAAAACACCTATCTACTTTCCAAAAACTGACCTGCCTTCCACTGACTCACCAAAACTACCTAGGCATACCCAACATGCTCCAATCATGGCCAAGCACCGCAGGCTGCCTCATCAATGGTCAGGATCGCTCCTGACCATCCACTACAAGCTCATATGATGCCCACCTATCCCGCGATGCAGCAGATATTCAGGGCACACGTTGCCGCTCCTCATGAGCCATATGCGCCACCTATATGTGCTGTTGAAGCCCCTACTTTCACGACCCCGGCCGTGGTTAAAGTCCCGTATGAGGTTGATCAATATGCAGAAATGGAGAAAGATGCTCACTTGAAAGAAGATGAGTCAATAAACGCCAAACTTCATGGTCTAAGGAAGGCGTTAAAAAGCTTGCAAGTCAATAGGGAAGCAGAGAGCCTGGATTATGATGACTTATGCATTCATCGAGACATCGACATGCCAACAGGGTACAAGCCGCCAAAGTTTGAACTATTTGATGGGAAAGGTGACCCTCACGCGCATTTAAGGTCATATTGTGATAACTTAGTCGGTGTTGGGAGAAATGAAAAGTTAAGGATGAAGTTATTCATTCGAAGTTTGTCTAGAGAAGCCTTGACTTGGTATACTTGTCGGGATCCTCGCAAATGGCATGATTGGCAAGAAATGGCCGAGGATTTCATGACTTGTTTCAAATTCAACACTGAAATCACTCCATATAGGTTCTCACTAGCCAACATATAGAAGAAACCCTCTGAAGACTTCCAAGAATATGCAAGACGCTGGAGAACTGAGGCTGCTAGGGTCCAACCACCACTGGATGAGAGTGAGCTCTCCAAATACTTTATTCGAGCTCAAGAAGGCATCTACTTTGACAAGATGATATCGATGATGGGCCAGAGGTTTGCCGAATTGGTCAAAATGGGAGACTTTATAGAGGAAGGCATCAAATCTGGGAAGATTCAGTCCATAGCTGCATTACAAGCTGCAAGTAAGGCCATACAATCGGGATCCATCAGTGGCACCAAGAAGAAAAAGGAGGATGTCTCAACTATCACCTACCACCATGGAGGTTCATCTCACTGATACCCCAACAAACCTCAAATTGCTGCACATGCTCTGTAAATCCCATACCCAGTATATAATACCCAACCCCACTACAATCAACCCCGAGCATAGGCACACCAAAATCCACCAAGACCATATATCCCTGTCCAAGCACCAATCCATCAAAATAGGCCAACGTATGCGCCAAGACCGCGCCCAAATCTTGAAGCCAGAAACACTCGCACCTACACACCCATTGTCAAACCTTATGCCCAGTTGTTTGAAAGACTAAGGGTAGAGGGGGTGTTACAGCCAGTTGAAGGAAACCTCCCTGATCCCATTCCTTGCAACTTTGATAGGAACAAGCGATGCGCTTACCATTCAGGGATCCAAGGGCACGACACGGAGGACTGTTATGGTTGAAGAATCAGATAGAGTCTTTGATTAAGAGGGGCATTATAAAATGCACTCCAGTGCCTCCGATTGTGAACAATAACCCTTTGCCAAATCACGAGAATCGAGAAGTTAGCATGGTCACACTAGAAGGGGAATATGACTTAGAAGATACTATCTTGCCTGGTTGGAACATCGAAGGAGTCGCTACTTCGTCTCTGGTGCAGCCTGTTATCACAATTCAGTTAAGGGAACCTTTGACTATCCAAACCTACTTGCCAAGAGTTGTGTCACCACTTTGATCACCGAGAAGTCTAAGTATGACACCAAAGCAGTCCCATGGGATTACCAAGCTAAAGATATGGGTAAGATGGTCGATACCACTGTGGCTCAAGGAATGACTAGGTCTGGGAGATGTTATGCTCCAGGAGATCTTAATCGAGGAGTTATTGGGAAAGAAGAGAATTTGAAGAGAAATATTACTGATGCCGAAGCTGCTGAATTCTGGAAGAAGATGCAACCTAAGGACTATTCAATTGAAGAACAGTTAAAGAAAACACCAGCCCACATATCCATTTTGTCATTGCTTCTGAATTCTGAAACTCATAGGAATGCTTTGATGGAAGTATTAAGTGGGGTTTGCATCCCAAAAGAGACCGCAAGTGAAACTCTAGTTGTAGCCATCGGACGAGTTGTGGAAGCTAACAAGATTTCTTTTCATGATGATGAGCTACTGGCAGAAGGGGTTGGACATAACAAAGCGCTTCACATCGCGGTCAAATATTGTGATAAGATTGTGACTCGAGTTCTGATTGATGGTGGTTCTGGATGCAACATTTGCCCTTTCACAACACTAAGGGATTTGGGTGTGAACATGGCAGAGATAAGAGAGGGTCGTGTGAAAGTTAGAGCTCGATGGGGCACAAAGAAGTGTCATTGGAGAAGCATACCTCACATTGCAGGTGGGGCCAGCTGAATTCCGTATTTTATTTCAAGTGATGGATGTGTCGTCTAACTACAGCCTGTTGCTGGGAAGACCATGGATCCACATGGCAAAAGCCGTGCCTTCAACCCTTCATCAGTGTGTAAAGTTTGAGTGGGGTCACGTGGAAGTTACCATCCATGGGGAACATAGTCACCCCATCTGTTCTATCAATTCTGTTCCGGTCACTGGCGAGTTAGATGGAGCCACCTTTTATACTTTGGAAATTATGCAAGCTGCGAAAGTTGATTAGAAAGTAGAGTCGGGTGAAGTAAAACTGTCAAGCGCAACAAAAATGGTTGCCTCAAAGATGTTGAAGTATGGATATCAGCCAAGGACGGGACTTGGACTCAAGCGTAATGGCATAGTTGAACCAATCCAGCTGAAGCATCAGAAAGGTACCACCGGACTTGGATATCAGCCTATATCGGGAAGAGTCTGCAATGGGAGGTCGAGCAAGACAACATTTGTACCAGAGCAAGCCCCAACCCTGGGTCCAACAGTTGAAGATGACGTCATGGAAGGAATAGTAAATTTGTTCGTAGCCATGATCAAAGAAGAGAAAGAGATAGATCTCATCAAATTGACCATCCATGATGCCGAGCCTGGAGAAGCGTTGCTAAACTAGACCGTCAGCCCATCTCTGTTTTGACAAGAATCCTGGTAGTGTGGAAAGTAGTAGTTTTTAAAATTTTGCATGATCGTAATCGAGGCTTGAATCATGCTTGACCCTTTTTGTAGCTTGCCTCTTTTGAAAAGCTAGAATGCTTTTGAATGAAAGTTTTATTTTCCTAAAACATCTCATTATTTTAAAAGTATCTATTTATTTATCTTTTTCTTTATTTATTTATCTTTACTTACCGTTTATATTTTTTAGCACTTGTATTAATAAAAATCCTAGGTCAATGGTTATGACATGTCACGAATTCATCGAGCAAAACAGAATCAACGAGTTGGATTACGAAGAATATGATGAAAGCATGTTGCTAGAAAATTTGTCACACGAGATTGAGCAGCTTGAAAGTCAGGAGAAGCCCAACATGGAAGAGACAGAGGTTGTCAACTTAGGAGATGAAGAAGTCATAAAGGGAACATGGGTCAGCATACATTTAGAAAGCGGAAGGAAGCAAGAATTGATAGATCTACTTAAGCAATATGTTGATGTATTTGCTTAGTCTTACGATGACATGCCAGGATTAAGCACTGACATTGTCACACACAAGTTGCCAACCGATCCCACTTGTCCACCCGTCAAGCAAAAGACAAGAAAATTCAAGCCGGATTTGAGTCTGAGGATTAAAGAAGAAGTAACTAAGCAAATCGAAGCCAATGTTATAAGGGTTACGAATTGCCCCACATGGTTGGCCAACATCGTGCCAGTGCCAAAAAAGGATGGAAAAATTAGAATATGCATGGACTATCGAGATCTCAATCGAGCCAGTCCTAAGGATGATTTTCCTCTTCTAAATATTCACATACTCATTGATAATTGTGCAAAGCATGAGTTGCAGTCATTTGTGGATTGTTTTGCGCGATATCACCAGATCTTGATGGATGAAGATGATGTAGAGAAGATGGAATTTGTCACGCCATGGGGCGTGTATTGCTATAGGGTGATGCCATTTGGTCTCAAAAATGCTGGCACAACCGACATGAGGGCGATGACCACTCTTTTCCATGATGTGATCCATAAGGAAATTGAAGTGTATGTGGATGATGTCATTATCAAGTCCAAGAAGAGTTTAGACCACTTGGGTGATTTACGAATGTTCTTTGAAATATTGTGAAGGTATGACTTAAAATTGAATCCGGCAAAGTGTGCATTTGGAGTACCCGCAGGAAGATTACTAGGATTCATTGTCAGTCGAAAGGGCATAGAGTTAAATCCGTCAAAGGTTAAAGCAATCCACGACTTACCTCCTCCTAAGACCAAGAAGGACGTGATGAGTTTCTTGGGGAGGCTCAACTACATTAGCCGGTTCATCGCTCGGTCTACGATAATACGCGAACCCATATTCAAGTTGCTGAAGAAAGATGTAGCCACAAAATGGACGGGGGAATGTCAAAAGGCTTTCGACAAAATCAAGGAATATATGTCCAACCCACCGGTATTGGTCCCACCTGAGCCTGGGAGGCCTTTGCTATTATACTTATATGTCATGGATGGTGCATTTAGATGCGTGTTGGGGCAACACGATGAGACAAGTAGGAAAGAACAAGCCATTTACTACTTAAGCAAGAAGTTCACCCCATATGAGGCAAGATACACCCTGTTGGAACGAACCTGTTGTGCTTTGACTTGGATCGTGCAAAAATTTAGGCACTACCTATCCGCATACACCACATACTTGATCTCAAGAATGGATCCACTCAAGTATATCTTTCAGAAGCCGATGCCTACAGGTAAATTGGCAAAATGGCAAATTTTGTTGAGTGAGTTTGATATTGTGTATGTGACACAGAAAGCTATCAAAGGACAAGCCTTGGCTGACCACCTTGCAGAAAATCCAGTGGATCAAGATTACGAGCCGCTCAAAACCTACTTCCTTGATCAAGAGGTGTTGTTTGTGGGAGAAGATATATCTGAACCATTCTATGGGTGGAGGATGTTCTTTGATGGAGCATCAAATTCCAAGGAAGTCGGAATAGGAGCAATCTTAATTTCAGAGACTGACCAATATTACCCAATTTCAGCCAAGATCAGATTTGATTGTACAAATAACATGGCGGAGTATGAAGCTTGTAATTTGGGACTCAAGATGGCTATAGACATGAACATCAAAGAGCTCTTGGTGATAGGGGATTCCAGTTTGTTGATTCATCAAGTCCAAGGAGAATGGGGTACTAAGGATGTTAAGATCCTTCCTTACTTGCATTACATAAAGGAGTTGAGTCGGAGATTCACAAAGATTGAATTCAAGCATGTCCCTCGAACTCAAAATATGTTTGCCGATGCTTTAGCAACATTGTCCTCAATGATTCAACATCCGGATAAGAATTACATCGATCCTATTGGGGTGGGGATACATGAACAACATGCATATTCTTTTCATGTGGATGAGGAATTGGATGGAAGACCATGGTACTACGACATCAAGAGATTGATAGAAGCACAAGAGTACCCTGAAAATGCCACAAACAAGCAAAAACGGACTTTGATAAGAATGGCCAATCATTTCTTTCTTAATAGGGAAATCCTATACAGGAGGACTCCAGATTTAGGATTGCTAAGAGGTGTTGACCCAAGGAAGCGACAAGACTTTTAGAAGAAATACATGCAGGAACATGTGGGCCTCATATGAACGGGTTGACTCCAGCGAAGAAGATTTTAGGAGCTGGATATTTTTGAATGACAATGGAGAGAGATAGCATTCGATATGTGTAGAAGTGTCACCAATGCCAAGTGCATGGAGATTTTATTCGAGTCCCACCAAACGAACTCAATGTGATGGGTTCTCCTTGGCCATTTTCGGCTTAGGGCATGGATGTGATTGGACCCATAGAGCCTGTCGCATCAAATGGACATCGTTTCATCTTAGTAGCTATCGATTATTTCACAAAATGGGTTGAAGCTTCGACATACAAGGCAGTGACTAAGAGGGTAGTGGCAGATTTTATTCGCAGCAATATAGTTTGTCGATTCGGAATTCCAGAATCAATCATTACAAACAACGCAGCGAATCTTAATAGTGATCTTATGCAAGAGATTTGTGAAAAGGTTCAAGATCGCTCACCGAAACTCCACAACCTATCGGCCACAGATGAATGGAGCAGTTGAAGCTGCAAACAAGAATATCAAGAAGATTTTGAGGAAGATGATAGATAGTCACAAGTAATGGCATGAGAAGTTACCGTATGCTTTGCTCGGTTATCGCACTACGATTAGAACATCCACAGGGGCAACTCCTTATATGCTAGTTTATTGTTCGGAAGCAGTAATACCTGCTGAGGTGGAGATACCATCTTTGAGGATTATCCAAGAAGTTGGTTTGGATGATGCAGAATGGATTCACAGTAGGATCGAACAGTTGATGCTCATTGATGAGAAAAGGATGGATGCAGTCTGTCACGGTCAGCTATACCAAAACAGAATGGTTAAGGCATTCAACAAAAGGGTTAGGCCTCAACAGTTCAAACCAGGAGAGTTGGTATTGAAGAAGATATTTCCCCACCAAGGAGAAGCCAAAGGAAAATTTGCACCGAACTGGCAAGATCCCTATATGGTTCATAGAGTACTCTCTGGAGGAGCACTGATCTTAGCAGAAATGGACGGCACAGTGAGCACCAAGCCAATCAATTCAGACGCCATCAAGAAGTACTACATCTGAAGATACCAATGCTAGTTTATTTTGCATCTTTTATGTAACAGAACTACGTCTCGACCTGACTTCCCAGGGTGGCGTACGTAGGCAATCCACATCGGGTTTGATCTCCCTAGAAAACCCAAAATCATTATTTCTATGTATTTGGAACTACGGCGACCTGACTTCCCTTGGTGGGATATGTAGGCAATCCTTGTCGGATTCGGTCTCTTCATATTTTACTTTCTTGTTGTACTGAACTACGTTTTGACCTGATTCCACTTGGATACGTAGGCAGCCTGAGTCAGGCCCGTTCATTGCATTACATGTTATTTTTGTTTCCCTTTGTACTTGAACTACATTTTTACCTGATTCCGCTACGATACGTAGGCAGCCTGAGTCAGGCTCGGTCATTGCATTGCATAATTTTCATTCTGCTAACCATGAACTGCATATAGACTTGATTCTCAATTGAGGATATGTAGGCCACTTTTAAGGTTGGGTCGTATCCACATGAAACCCTCCTTTTTAATCATGCATCATTGAAAGCAACAAATCTGCCAAAAGAGTCAGAGAAGCGTCATCGGGAGATGAGAGCATAAAAAGAGCTACATTTGGATATGGAAAAGCTCGATGGACCTCGAAACGTGTCATAACCTTAGGATAATTGAAAATTACTCTATATATACACATATACTTATATATCTAATATATACGTAATATACTCCCTTATAAAGTAACTACTATTATTTTATTTATTTATTTTATTTTTATTTTTCTTTTCTTCAAAATGTTCCTTTACTATCCACCTGCCGAGGAGGTCATGGGATCGAGGGCGGTTTGGAAAAATATTGAAGATTTTCAATGAAGAAGCTAAAGTTCGCGAGTCGACACAAGTCAACACCCCCTCCCAAACAAAAATTTTCTTTGAGCGCAGGAACACAGGAAATCAAGGAAGCTGACATCAAGTCTTGGGGCATGACCGGAGACGCCATTCGACTTATTCCAAACATAAATTAAATATTTTTCTCCCTATTTACTTTCTCGATATGCTACATATTTTCTATCTAACACGGTTCCATTTTAAATCTTTGCAGGTATACTCAAAATCCGGATCAAAATACAAAGGGGCCCCGTAGGACAAATAGGATAGTTTGTTTTGTATCAAGAATAACTCCACCAATTGGTGACCACCATCTAACTGCGTCAAATAAGCTCCGTCGATGGGAGACCGCCGCCTAACTACGTCGAAAGAATTCTGCTAATCAGAGAATTGCAGCTAACTGCGTCAAACTCCATCGCTTGGAGGTTGTATATAGCAAACGTCGTCCAAACGCCACTAATCGGAGGTTGTATATAGCAACACCATCCAAACTCCACCAACTGGAGGATATATATAGCAAACATTTTCAATATCGATCGAAGCCTACACATCGCAGACGCCATTCAGTCTCCACCAATTGGAGGATATATATATAGAAAGCACCGTCCAATCTCTGCCAATCGAAGATTGTACATAGAAAGCATCGTTCAAACTCCACAATTTGGAGGCTACACATATCCAACATCATCAAGATTCCACCAATCAGAGCATGTATATAAGCAAAAGAAGCGGCATTCCACCGGTCAAGGACCACAATATGGCAGCACCATCAAAGCTCCATCGATCAGCGGCGTGCACGCTAGCAACCTCGTCATACACCTACAGTTAAATTTAATATTTACATACTTCTTATCGCAGATACAAGTGTTATATTATAACTGCCTCGCCAGTTGGAGGCTTTACATTACAAGTTTTGCATCGCCAGATACAGGCATTACATTACAATCGCCCAGCATGTCGGAAGCTTTATGTTACAAGCTTTGACATGCTAGATAAAGGCGTTACGCTACAACAGCTTCGCCAATCGGAGGCTTTATATTACAAGATACTTCACCTACATCGCATTCACGACACAAGACAAAGACATCAATGATCGTTTGAATATCTACACTTTACTCTCTATATTATTAATTTTGTTTGTAATTTCGAACCACAACAGGCACTTTTCACCTTTTTACCTATTTTGCAGGAAAACACATCACGACGTGGAACTCTATCTTAGCAGCAAACTAGGGCAAGCTAGTGGAATGTCAAGCATCCCTAGCTACATCAAGGATTCACTTTCAAAACTCAATCCGACTTGATCAAGTTAGACTCTTTATTTAACTTTCGTGGCTCGGTATCACCATAACTCGATACTAGGGCAATTTGTTTTCCCTCTCCATTAAAGTTTTATTGTAGAAATTACTACAGAGCATTTTTCTTTCCCAGTTAGCCATTAGAGCTGCGTCCGACCTAATTCCTAAGTCTCGGCATACACAAGTTACCTTAGCTTGAGTGTGGCTATTTTCATTTTATTCATCATGAACTCTTCATACTCCATCACCCAAGAAAACTAAGTGTTTCCATAATTCGACACTGAGGCAAATTTTGAATTTGATCAAATTTATTATGATCTTGCCCTCTCGAACTTCATATGGCCTGGTTTCTCAAAAAATTTGAGATTCGTGGGCAACTCAAAACCAGGAGTTCGACCATAGCTCCGTAAAATGTCAAGTGGTTGCTAAAAAGATTGTTTGATCGGCCAAAATTGGATTGTGTCAATATTTCTTTGTCCACGCCTTCATTACTCTCTTCCATGGACAAAGAAAGGGGCAAGCTGTTGACACCCAATTTTGGCTTGCCATATTTAATTAGTCTAATGTCCTTTTTAAAAAAAAAAAATTTTACAAAAGAAAAAAAAAGATAATAAAAACTTTTACGAAATATTTTTCACTACTACTACTACTATTATTATTATTATAAATTTTGTTATTATTATTACTATTACTATTATTGTCGTTGCTAGTATTTTGATAAAAAAAATTACTTTTTTTTCGACAAACATTTTTTATGGATATTATTTCCTACAAGATTAGATACATATTTTTTAAAATATATATATATATATATATATATATATATATATATATATATATATTATTTACTACTTTCTTTAGCATCATTGAGAATTTTATGTCATACAAATATCACTTTAAGTACTCAATTATTTTTTATTTTATTTTAATTATTATTTTTATTATTTATCAAACATGATTCCTCATTGTTACAAGTAAATATTTTCTTATGTTATTCAAATGAAGAAACTTGACTAATCTAATTTTATTATTAATCCATATTAATTTTATTTAATTCTTGTCAAATAACTTAATCCTACAAAGTAATCGATTTTTTTTTGTACTTTTCATCTTTTTTTCTTTTCTCAATTTTGGCTCTCTAATAGTTTTAAATTTTAAATTTTTAGTTTTGGCTCTCCGTGTTCAATTAGTCGAACTTAAAAAAGAAAAGAAAGGAAAACGACTTTTTTTTTCCTGAAGGATGATAAAACTTTTATGAGGTTTGAAATATCTTATTACTACTAATAGTATTATACTACTACTATTATTTTATTATTGTTGTCATTTTTACTTTTATTGCTATTAATAAACTTCTCATTTTTTTTTGTTTTGACCAATTATTTTACGGATATTATTTCTTATATAAAAATAAAAATGTTTACTCTTAGATTTTATCGTTTTGAGAAAGCTTATGACAAATGAACATCGTTTTAAATAGATATTTGATTAAACAATAATTTTTAGTATTTGAAATAAGTATTTTCATACATTATTCGAAAAGGAAGCTTGATTGATTAATTTTGTTGCTAATCCATACAATTTATTTTTTTTAGGACGACCAAATTTTGTCAAAATAATTAGTCTTGCAAAATAATCATTTTTAATTTGTTTTGATTGTGGCTATTAACAAATAAATTGTTCATAATTTAAATAGGTTAATTTGAGCAAAACGTGATAATCCCAAATCCCTTCATATTGGCCACCCCGTTTGTGCCACGTATGCAAACATATGGATTATATTTTTTTTAACCTTAACATCAACCCTCCCCAATAGTTATCAATTATAGATCATCTTTGAAAATTTGCAATATCTTAAGTCTTTTTCAAAGAGTTTTTTTTCAATCGTCTAAAATACTTATGTACACATATATTTACATATAGTTTGTATATATATATTTTTAATCCTCTTTGTAAATATTCAGAAACGATCTCGAAAAATAATTTTAGCTTAAATTAGTCCTAATTTAAATAATTAACTTGCGGTGTATTTTTTTCTTGTTTGAATCAAAGAAGCTTAAATGATTGAGTTTGTTCAAATCTAGCCAATTGATCTCAAATCAACTACATTCCAAGTCAAATTGGCCAGATTTGTAATAAATTACTCAAGTTGGCAAAAATTGCAACACCTTGGCTATTTCTTAAATCACCTTAATCTAATCCCCAACTCCTCCGCCTCTTTTCTTCTTCCTCAAGAACGTTCCTCTATTCCCCTTTTGCCTGCGTTTCCTTCCCCTTTTCTAGACATCCGATCCCATCACCACCCAATTTTCTCTTCTTTCCCATCGCCGCCTGACATCCATCACCATCGCCGCCTGACATCCTTCACCACGCCGCCTGACATCCTTTACCATCGCCGCCTGACGCCCCTCCTCTCAAATCGATCTGAAAAAAATAAATCAACTCAAGCTTATTTTCTTCTGCTTCATCGTTAACCCTCCCACTTGGTCTGAGATTTAGCCTCCCAAGAATTCAAATTTTGAATTCTTAACTTGAAGAGTCCGTTGAAAGCCAAGTTTGGCTATAAAATAGAGAACTCTGGTTCTTACTGAATAATTGAGGGTTGACACTAAAAAAGTAAAAACAAAATAGAGAGAAAACAGACAGGGACGCGTTTTAAACCAAAGGAGCTTAGAGTCGCTCGTCTTCCTGTTTTGATTTCGTTTTTCAAGTTTGGAAAAGTTTTTAGTCGGAATCCTTTACATAGAAGTCCTTGTTTGCTGCTCAACATAAGGTAATACCCAACTCTTTCATATTGTTTTGTTCTGATATTCGCTATATGGTCGGTCTGAATATATATGCCTGAGTGATTTGTTAATTTTGTTTTGAGAATGAATTCAAAGAATCAGTATAGTTGGGTTGCCAGTTTGAACCATATATGCTTGGGCGTGTATAAGTCTGCAACTTCAGATTTGTGGTTATTAAGCCCATAGCTGGTGAAATTTTTAAAACAAAAGAAAGAGTCTTCATATCTCTGTTAGGGATCATTCTCGCTTAGAAGTTGAGTTCTGTCGACTCGTAGCTACATACATATTTTTCTGTTGTGATTCTGAAAGTTCTAATCGATTCAGGGATGTTGTTTCAGAGTCGTTTCCTCCTACAGAAATCTACAACTCTGCCTCCTGTTAATGGAAACTCGAGTTGAAATCTGGAAAAAAAAAATCTGCTTACATTACTGATCTTGAATTCTGAAATATGACTTCATAGAAACTTTAGCCCAAGTTGTGGCTCTCTTTGCTGCTAAGTGTCACTTATGTTTAAGTTGATGCTCGCGTTCCATATGTGGTGGCATTGCCAGATTTCGTGTAAGAGATGAGGATTCTCGACTTTTTTAACTTGCTTACTCCTTTAAGTGTAGCCAAGCTTTGTCTGCAAAGTGATCAGATTCCCCGTTTTTCCTTCGATGCTTCTTTTTACTCCCCCTCATTTGTGTACCCATGTTCTGGTCGTCAACATCCCACCTAAGTTTGCGAATGATTGTAGCACTGGATGCGTCACTTTGTTTATTCGAAAATGAATATAACTTAAGTGATCAAGTATGTCAACTTTCTGGTTACTATGTCACCGTCGCTTGATTAAGTTGAAGCATGGTTTTTAAAATTTTGTTATGTTTGTCTTGGTTTAGTTCTCGTTTTTAATGTATTCTAAGATTCAACTATTTTGGTATGTTAATAACATATTAGTTACCAGGTGTAGGATTAATAGCCAATACTCTGTTCTTAAAGTTTAGCTACTGCTTGCATCTAAATTCACTACTGTTGGTTTGAATAAAAATGACTAAATCAAGGGAACTCAACTACTAGTTAACAGATTCTCAAACAGAGAAGATTTTCACTACTAGAAAACAAGATTTTAGCTACGAATATGGGTTTAGCCTTTAGTTCTCTGTAGACTATGGTTGTTTTCAATTTTATGCAGAAAAATCTGATTCCGATTCATAATTCTAGTTTATGGTGTTTTGAAACTCAATGTTGTAGATACTTTTCGATAGAAATCTACTTGATTTACTATCTATATTCTAGTCGCATGATTGACAATCTCAAAGTAGATACCAGAGTATTGGTATAATGTTTTCTCTTCATGTTTATTACACATATTGAAACTTTTGTTCACTTTATTTATAACAAATATGGATCAAGGATCATCTTCAGACTAACTACTATAGATTCTGCTGTCATTTCATTTACTGCACTATTTGAGTTACAAGTTTTGAGCTTATGGAAATGCACCTTTAAAGATTTCTTTGTCAAAGTAATGTATGTTCAGGTCAAAACTAAATCGTTGAAAAACAAATTTATCGTTAATCACTGCAACTTGTTTGTTGAAATCCAGAATTGTCAAAATAAGATACAACCATAACTCCCTTATCTTTCGACTTGCATTCTCTCCTCTAATGGATTTTGGTGGAGTATGCATTTTTATTATGAACTATGATTTACAACCTATTTTCTTTCCCATATAATTCATGAGTTATGGTATCGTATGTACACGAGCTATCAAATGTAGATTATAACTGACTTTGATAGAAAATACTATGCTGGTCATATATTTACTTAAGTGTTCTTCTGCAATTGTTTTCAGATTTTATGCTTAAAATTGATGTCACCCTCTTTAGCTCAAAATTTGTCTCTTTTAATCTGTATAAAACAAAGATCCTCTCCTCATTGTATGGTTTAAAAACATTGTGTTTTGTGTGTTCTTTGTCTTGACCAGAATATGACTCAAGTTCAGCATTTCTTTACTATGTAAAAGTCTAAATATTAATGTGTTAGTCAGTACCTATCTGCATAATTTTATTGGGTCTGCACTTGATTTTTATTTATTTTTTATTTTTTATTATTTTTTTCCTTAAAAAAAAAAGAACACCCTTAGTAGAAGCAAGAATAAATCACCAAGCTTGCTGGCTATGTTTACTATGAGTAGAGGTCTTATCTTATGTAGCAGTTCATTTCTTTTCTAGCGACAATGCTTAGTGAAGCTTTAGAAAATGTATTACTCAAGTAAATTTGATACTCCAGGTATACATCAGTTTCTAACTCCTTATTTTATCTTATGTTTCATGTACGCCTCAGGAGCTGGAGTTCTACTTTGGAACTCGTCTTTGGCCCAAAATATGGGCCAACAGCTATTAGGATTGTCACCACGCTTGGAGTCTTGAACATTAAGAGTCAACCTTCTTTCGCCTTCCTCATCGTCGTTTGATTACATTTCTTCTCATACTAGTCGATTAATATTTTTCATCTGAATATTGATACATTAGCTAACTTTTTGTTGTTAGAAGATTATGTCATGAATTAGTATTACTTTCTTTAACGGATCTATTAATGTTGATGTTGTGTAGTTTTGGCAGTATGTTTATAATCATCGTTTAAAAGTTTTGAAACAGGCCAAAGTTTTTTATTTTTTTTATTTTTTTAATATATATATATATATATATATATATTATAAACTAATCAAAGGCCTAAATAATCACCTTTAGGAGTGAATTATTTATCGTAATGAATATTGACCTTGTAATTTATAAAATTAATGAATCCCATAATTAGGCTACTTGAGATTTTAAAATTAATTTTCTCAAAATGCAATATAATGTTACCATTTGAGTCAATTTAAACTCCTTTGGTTGATTTTAAAAGACATAATATATATTTGGTCTATCTTAGTCTTGTTTGAATAATTTCTTTATAAGACATTATCATATCATTTTAAATTAAATATGACTCAAGTATTTTTATGTTTCAAGATTTTAGATTTTCCTTAACAGGTTCAAAATATACAAGGTATGTAAGCGTATACGTCATATATGAGGTATATATTTTCATTTTTCTCTACACTCGGTATATTATTTTACACAAGCCATATTATTATCCTTTTTGAATGTTAGTTACTTATAATTGAAATACAAATTTTTGCATCTTATCATTTTACAACGTATAGTTATTGTTATTTTATCACTTTAAATAAAATAGTGAAACCGCGTATATTTTAAACAACGCTCGTAAATATATTTTACTTCATAATAAATGCATATTAGACAATACGTTTACATAATATCTTAACGTTCTTTATTTCCCTTTCTTTCCGTGAAACTATATTTGAACTTCTACTCAAATTATCTTCACTCCCTATCCTATATTTGCTATATTTACATTTCATCTCTTATTATTATTGATAATATTATGATAATTTTATTTTATGTACACAAATAAAGCGATAAATTTTCATATTTGAAATATATATGAGTTCTGATTAATTCACGTAAGCCTATTTACCCTACATGACTTTAAACATATATCTTCATAAGATCTTCATACATTTCAAATATACTTATTTGATTATTCATTTCACGGTGTAATAACATATTTAATTTTAGAAAATTTAATTTTATGCGTGCTTTATATACACATAAAAGCGTATAACTTAAGTTTTTCTATGTACTTGATATATCATCTTGTTATATGAATTATATTATTCTCTTTTCTATTTTCTTCTCTTTACGAATGTTATTCACCCTTTTGATAAAATAAAAAATACAAATCATTATATGTTGACATATCGTTTTCGCATATATTTTGACCCGCATAAATAAAACAACGAACTCTCATATATTTGGATGACATATTTTATCACAAGTTTTACATAAATTTTGGCACTCTTTATATTATTTTATTTTATGTTATGTTATTTTATTCATTCATTTATCTTATTAAAATTTATTCTTAGTTAATTTTACTCAAAGTGCATATATTATTATATTTTGCACTTCATCCATTTCTTATTTTTTTTATTTTTTAAATAAAATAATGAGTTGTCATACTCAGCACTCTAATATATTGCTTACAATAAGTTTTATGTGCTCACTTATAATTTTAAACATACATCTATATTTTCAACATATAAATTTTCTACATCTCTAGTTTATTTGTTCATTACCTGCTTATTTAGCCGTTAGTTTTGTTGTATACTAAGTACATCATTATTGAATATATTTTTTCTACTAATGTTATAGACATACATATGGCATACCTTGTATTTTTGTTCCTAATGAAATTTTCTCATCACTAAATTCAAAAAAATAATAAATGAATAATTTATCAATAAACTATTTTCTTAAGCTAAGTTTAAGGATTATTTTCGAATAGGCTCTGAGAGATGCCTAACACCTTCACTCGAGTAACCAAAACCTTTACTTAGAATTTTACTGGTTTCGCGAATCAAAACAGAGTCTACATTTATATTTTTCTTAAATTGGTTTCCTAATATTTTCCTTAAAATTAGGTGGCGACTCTAGAACATCTTTTCCAAAAACTAAAAGAGTACGATCATATGATGTTGCGACCTATTTTGACCGGTTCGAAAACGGGGTGCGACACCATGTTCACAAAAGGGTTAGTCTAGATTTCCTCCGTGTTCATAGAGATCATGTACGCAATTGCCAAGAAGAAAATGCCTGTTAGTAATTTAATTTTTTAATTGAGATTTTTTTTCCTATTTTTCATTTTTATCCTTTGGGAATTTTTGGGTGTTGAATTTAAGGGGGGGGGGGGGGGGTTTCAAGATAAAACTATTGAGTAAGAGACATTGACTTAGAATCTTCATTCTTCCATTAATTATTTCATGATTTTAACCTTTAATACTTGATTCTGAATATTAATTTTAACGGTGTTCTCATGAACAAGAATCTTTAGTCAATTGACTACTATGGGTTGATTTCAACTCCATGTTCAAAATTATTTCCGTTGTTGGTCTTCAAATGCTTTGGGAAATATAATCATGCATTAATTTTTAAATTTATCCCTACTTTATTAGGAATGAATTTTTAGGTATTTTGGATTTGATTTTCAAAATTTATGAATGGGGTGTCATTCTTCTATTATGTCCCTTTATATTTGAATAAATTTTGTTAAATTTGAGGCTTGTCAATAAAGGAAGGCTCAAGTTTTGGAAAAGTCGTTTGATTAAATTGAGGAAAATGAATTTCTGAGCCTTAGTCTATATAGGACCTTATATTTCCTTATTAAGTATGTGGGGAGTAATGAAGATTTAGCGAAGGGGTAAATTATTTAAATCAATGAATTAACAAGATATGAAGGAATAATAAAAAGGCAATTTAATTTGATGATGCGTATCTATGTTTTTCTTGACATAAAAATTTTTATTGATGATATTGACTCAATGATGAAAGATTTGTCGTGATTGATTGACTTGAGTTTCTTATTACTATGGAGACCATCATATTCTCACCAATTATGTGAACATATTTATTTGCATTGGTTCTAAAAATCTGATATGAGATTTACAGCTCTTTTGTTGTCGAAGAACAATGACTCCAACAAGTTACTTTGATGTCAAAGGAAAATGATGTAATGACTCTAAAAGTCATTTTTGAGAAATTTTAGAAAATTATCGTTCTATCCCTCCCGATAGTTGTTCTAAGTCATGTTTGATTTGTTTTATAATTTAGTTTTGAGATTATACTAAAAGGTTATGAAATATTGAAATTTTGAGTTTTGGAAGGCTTAAGTTGCTAAAAAAAGGTGATTTTGGTTTCAACTAGAGCTATGAGTCTCGAAATGAAATTTCATCAATTTTATCAACTCCTTGAATGTGAAAATTGGTCTAGGAGAACGTTTTGAGGTTTGAGAGTTTGAAGCAGGGCACTATGACAGTTTGTGAGTATGAGATTTGGTTCTGATAGCTTTTTCAGGATGCTATAGCTATACTTCCGATTGAGTTGGAGAGAGTTCACCGCTTTGTGAGAGGGCAGATTTTTCCTATCTGATAGCTGATTTGTTGGGTTTCTAGAGATGGTCCTTTTTAGTTGATGGTTCGTACGGCCAAGGATGCAAAGCTAATGCAGAGTGAAGAGTTTGGGGGTACCCAAAAAGGTCTGTACATCGGGACAGTAATCGAGTGCCTCATCAAAAGGTAGAGGTACGACTAGAGAAGGAGGTTCATTTCAGCACTGCAGAGTTCATGCAGCCTTTCTAACTTCAGAGGGGGGACGAGATCCATATGATTCTTATAGCTCAGGTCAGAGTTCATCCGGTTCCTAACAGAGGCCTATGGACCGAAATAGCTACAGTATCCATCTAGCCCCATCACATCAATTTTCCACCCCTAGATCTTGCTATGGGTGTGGATCCACTAATCAAGTAATTCGATAGTTCCCTAAGAAGACTCATTAGGGGCTCCACTATTCATACTTCAAAGCATCGATCAAAGATCCAGCACCACCAGCTAGAGGTTCAACCCTGCAATCTAGGGGTCGGGGTAGAGGCCATACTAATAGAGGTGCACGTATCGATAGTAGAGGAACAAGTGATATTTCCATCCATTCTGGTGGTAGAGGGACATATTCTACAAGTGACGGATGGGGAGGCCATTGTTATGCTTTCCTAGGTAGGCTCGAGGTTGAGGCCTATTATGTCATGATCATAGGTATTGTTCTGATTTGCCATCACCCTGCATCTATGTTATTTGATCTTGGCTCTACTTATTCTTATGTGTCGACATACTTCTCCTTGGTATTTGACTTGCCATGCGATACTATGTCTGTGCTTGTTCATGTTTCAACCCTAGTAAGTTGGCCCTTACTAGTGGATCAAGTGTCCTCATCATGTCTTGTAACCTTATCAGGATATGAGACTTGGGTTGATATGATTGAATTTGATGTTATATTGGGGATGGATTGAATTTGATGTTATATTGGGGATGGATTGTCTTTCTCCTCATCGAGCTATTCTTTATTGCTATGCTAAGATCGTGACTTTAGCTATTCCGGGTAGACTGGTTATTCTATGGTAAGGTTCCAGTGAATCCTATCCCAACAAAGTCATATCTTATATTCGGGCATGGAAGTTAGTAGAGCAGGGTTGTCTTGTAGATTTGGCTTTTATTTGTAATACCAATGTTGTGCCACCAGTGATGGAATCAATTCCTATTGTTCGAGAGTTTGTTGATGTGTTCCCTTCAGATTGTTGATGTGTTCCCTTCAGACCATCCTCGAGTCTCTCTCAATAGGGATATCGACTTTGCCATTGATTGTGATCCAGTCATCAAGCTCATTTCCATTCCCCCCTACTGTATGACTCCGGCTGAGTTGAAGGAGCTAAAGGAGCAGATCCAAGATCTCTTAAGTAAGGAGTTCATACGCCCTAGTGTGTCTCTATGGGGTGCCCCTGTTTTGTTGGTAAAGAAGAAGGACATTTATATGAGGATTTGTATTGACTATAGACAGTTGAACAAAGTGACAGTCATGAACAAATATCCCCTTCCTAGAATTGATGATCTGTTCGGCTAGGTTCAAGGTGCAATTATATTCTCCAAGATTGATTTGAGATTAGGACATCATCAGTTGAGGATCAGGGCTTCTAACATTCCTAAAATAGCTTTCTGGATAAGGTATAGGCACTATGAGTTCCTTGTGATGTCCTTTGGGCTTACTAGTTCCACATCGAATTTATGGAGTTTATGAAATGTGTGTTTCGACTATATTGGGATTACTTTGTTATTGTTTTCATCGATGATATATTGGTTTACTCCAAGACCAACAAAGATCATGAGCAACACCTGAGGATTGTACTTCAGTGGCTTAGGGAGGAGAGGATGTATGGCAAGTTTTCCAAGTGTGAGTTTTGGTTGAGTTCAATGATGTTTCTTCATCATAATCTAGAGAGGGTGTCCAGGTTGATCCAGCTTAGATTGAGGCAGTTCAGGGTTGCACTAGGCCTACTTCGACCACTAAAATTCCTAGTTTCGTTTGCCTAGCTGGTTATTACAGGAGAGCTGTTCTTGGTTTCTCTTTTATAGCAGCCCCATCGACTAGGCTCACTCAAAAGAATGCTCCATTCGTGTTGTCAGATGAGTGTGAGGAGAGATTCCAAAAGCTCATGTATTTTTTGATTGTGACTCTTATTTTAACATTGTCAAAGAGGGTGTTGATTTCACTGTCTATTGTGATGCCTTGGGAGTGGGGTTAGGTGGTGTGTTGATGAAGAAAGGGAAGGTGATATTTTATGCCTCTAGACAGTTGAAGGCTAATGAGAAGAATTGTCCTACCCATGACTTGAAGTTGGCAATTGTTGAGTTCGTTTTGAATCTATGGAGGCACTATCTTTATGATGTTCATTGTGATATTTTCACCAATCATCGTAGTTCGTAATACATCTTCAGCCAGATGGACCTAAATTTGAGACAAAAGAGATGGATTTATCTTCTGAAGGATTATGATATGATTGTTTAATATCACACAAGAAAGGCCAATGTGGGGGCTGATGCTTTTAGTAGGAAGGCTTCCAGCATTGAGAGCTTAGCAGCTATTCGGGCTGAGGAGAGATCATTGGCTAGAGAATTTCATAGATTGACCAATGGATTGGTGAGATTAGAGATTTCGGATTAAGGTGGAGTGCTTGCTAATGTGCTACCGAAATACAGTATATTTGAAGCTTAAAAACTTGGAATTTTGTGTGTTCGCAAAGCGATGTTAGTAGATTTGATGTGTTTTTATGTTTGTTTTGTAGGATTACAAGGTTGGCACAATTTTTGGGGAAAGTGTGCAGAATTCCCTAAAGCAGAGGTTCCGTGAGACCCTTTACGGGCCGTAGAGGATTCTTCAAGCCGTAAAGCTGGTTTCGTATACAATTCTAGTGAAGGGTGATTTTCTAAATTTTAGTCTACGAACATGCAGATAAGTTGTAGAAGATTTTATAAGCCGTAGACTTGGTGTCATACCCTGAGGATCAGAAAGTGGGGAGTTGCTGAAAAGTGATCAGACGAAACCCTCTACGGGCCGTAAAACTTTATTCGAGCCATAGAAGGGTGTCATAGAAGTCAGCTCTAGATTTGAAGAAGCAATCCACGAAAGCCTGACTACGGGTCGTAAAACATTATACGGCCCGTAAAAGCTCCCGTAGAGTCTGTCGGCCCAGTTCTGCTAATCCAATTTGGTTTTGTATTTTAAAGACTATAAATGGGTTTTTAGATTATTTTTCATAGGTAACGTGACAGAGTAGGAGAGAATAGTAGAGATCTTGAGAGAAACACTTGTAAAACTTTACTTTGTCTTTTGATTTCAATCTTATGATTCTTGGTGAACAGTTTGGATTTCTGCTGCTTAATTCTCTTGTGTAAGTGCTCAATTATATTATTCAAATTCATAAGTCTTGCGTCTACACTGATCATGAGTAACTAAATCCACTACTAAGGTTGTGAAAACCATGAAGAACTAACAAGATAAAACCGGATAATTCATAATTTTTGAAAAGTGTGCATGCATGTATTAATTATTTTTCTTTGGTTTGAATGCTTTTTAGCAGTGACCAATGTTAGAACTCGCCTAATGTTACAGACTAGATCAAGGTAGTAATGAATAGGAAAAGAGATTAATTAACAAGATTAAATCGGTGTTTCTCGTTTAGTCAACCAAACTGGGCCAAGGGGAGATTGTACCGGAACAATAGGTAAAGCTTAGTAATGTCACACTGCATGGATAAATCAAACCACATAGTGAAATTTACCTCTCGCCTCAATCAAAGGGGTTGGTAGACTTACCATTCTGCATGCTACACACTGGAAAAAAGAATTTGATTATCTAGCAATACTGAGTTAGGAAATCATAGGGAACACAATACCCTAGTCACTCTTCATATTGATTGAACACTTGTTTTAGTTTAGGATTACTTTTCATAGTTTCTACAACTCCCCCCCACCCGCCCCAGAGAGATAAGTGGCTTAATCCACCCGAATTACCTTGAATGCTTCTAAACTACCATATTCCCTGTGGCATCGTAACCTTGGTTAGGTTCTATATCTTAGCAGTATCGCTTTAGCCTAAAAAAGGAGGTGTAGCTTGGTCGACATCAAGATTTTGGTGCAGGCGTAGTGTATGCCCAATACACGAAGTCGAGGCATTCCTTTGACTCTGTTTGACCTAGAGATCCAGAGAAGTCTTATAAGGATGGCCCAAGATAATGCAAACAATGCGGCGAATGTAGCTTTGAACTGAAATGAGAATGAGAATGTGAATAATGACAAGCCACCTCCTCTTGAGTACATTGATCCACAGCCATAGGACTTCAATGTCGAAGCTTATCGGTGGAACCAATATCGGCTGAATCCTATTGATACGCCCAAATTACACTCCAAATAGAAGAGTAAAGCGGTCGTTGGTCAAATATAGAACTCAACCAGAGTTGAGGTCGATCCCACAGGGAACACGTAAGAATTATTCTATTAGTACCGGCTTTCAGTTGTAAATGCTATTCCCAAGATAAACAAACATAAAGTAAATGGGGGGTTGCGTTATTTAATTTAACTAACTGCGTAAAGTAATTAATAAAGATGCTCCGATTCGTAAACAGATAGAGAGAGGCTAGGGTTGTGTTCCCCATGACATACAATTACGACAACTAAACTGGATTTGTGAATTCGTTCCTAATGATGCATGCAAAATCTACAACTTAATTAATACCTAGGTCACCTTTCGGTCCTTTCTCGGTATATCTCACTCCTCTCCTCTCGGTCTCCGAGTGTCTGCAATACTAACCGTTGTTTCTGATCTCAGAATACCCTCACCTTTCGGTCTCAGGCACTTAGACTAGGTTCATGACCTTGAATCTCTGTTGTTAAACTCTTTTCCCAATCACTACATCCCTTTCGGGCATGTAATGAATACAGGCTTACCCTAATGCGTCGACTCATTAAGGAGAAGTTAAAACGAAGAATCTAACAATACATGCATTGTTTATTTGAACGAACTACCCCCAGTTTGCGTTATCTTAATTGGGTCGTCATGGTTCCCACAACCCTAGTTGTGGGTTTAGCCTAGCATACTGTTAATAACTTGCCCACAACGAGTAGAGGAAAACATAAAGATGGACTTACGATTAAAGAACAAGAATCCGTGTTACAAGCTTTGAACAATAATCACAAACGTGATTCTCTCGAATTACCAAAGCCAAACTAAAGTTTTTCTCCTTGTTCTCTCTAGTTTCTATCGTCAAAACGAAGTCCCTTAATAAAATAAAATAACATCCTATTTATACAAAGCAAAAACTAAGTTGACATAATTTAGGAAAATAATTTCGGCACGGGGCACGGTCCGTTACACGGACCGTCTGAGGTGAGATGGCCCGTGTAAATGGACCGTCTGGTGGTTGGCTGTGCCCACACGGTCCGTGACACGGCCCGTGTGGCGTGAGACGGGCCGTGTGGTTCTTCCGTGTCAATCCACTTGCACGAATTCTGATATTTTCGACGAAGGCCCTTCGAACTACGTCACTTGCACGTCCAGTGACACGGTCCGTGTGGAGTGAGACGGACCGTGTGGATCCTCCGTGTGAATCTCCTTGCATGCTTTCTTTAATTTTCGACGGGTTTGTCTTCCGAGCTACGTCAAGTACACGGTCCGTCACACGGTCCGTCTGGTGTCAGACGGGCCGTGTAGACTGACCGTGTGACTCGTGTCGTGCCACGCTCGGTCACACGGACCGTCTGGCGTGAGACGGCCCGTGTGGGCCTTCCGTGGTCCGACACTTGGCTTCGTTTTTCACCCGTTCCTTGTGCTTTCCGCCATTTCCCATGCCTTAGTCATTTTCCTGCACAACATCAAAACATACCTATTAAACCAATAACACCGCTCGAGAACACCCAATAATTCTATGTTTTAAGCGTCGTAAAAGTCGTATTTTCATGACTCATCAACACCCTCAACTTAGAACTATTGCTTGTCCTCAAGCGATGACCAAAAACACATTACGACACACAAAAGACAAGTAATTAAAAAGAAATAAATAGCAACCCTTTGTTCATTAGACTCATGCTCCTCACGTATACTTGTAATGTGTGCGTATTCCAACAGACTATGATTAGATCGACCTAAACACGATACCATATCTCGTTGGCTCCTATTAAGACCTTGACTAAAGATACGCCAGTTATGTATAGCACCCGAATAGTGCGGTGATAGTGCCCTTACTACAAAGAAGTCTCTCACACCATGAAATAATGTAGCACACAGAGACTGGAATGTAAGCACTCACGCTCAGAAAGAATTTTCAACCGACACACGAGTGTAGACCATATGCTTGCCTTTATTTTCACCACCTTAACTCTTAAATGACCTTTTCAGGATCACTTTAGGACTTCTAAGGCTTGTAACGTAGGCTCGGGCTTGGGTGAGATATATTTAAGGTCAAAGTGACTAGTGTTTTGTTCCAAGGCCCTGCTTTGACTCAGCCACCACTTTCGGCTTCCCAAAATCTTTGTTTTCCCCCCCTTTTTTTTTTTTTTTTTTTTTATATATATAATTTTATTCACGTCCCCAAAATTTTTTCTCTTGTTTTTCAACTTTTCTTCTCACCACTTGGATCTTTTCCATCCCTATTCTTCTGCTTTTCTTACAATAGCCACCCTCAACTTAGGATTTTAGCCCACGTTGAGGTGCACAATGTCTTTTCAAGGACCAGGGCCAATATAAGCCACCCTCAACTTAGGCCTTTGGCCTAGGTTGAGGTTCACAATGTCCTTAAAGCGACCAGGGCCTAAGTATGGTCTACAGATAGATTGGAAACATGGATTGGGTAGTAAGAAAGAAAAGGTCTATTAAGGCTCAATTATTTGGTTCAAAGGGATAAACTTCATTTGGTTAATTCATTTCTTTAGGTTTAGTGACTTCTTAACAACAATGGCCTAAGATCCTTTCCTAATCCACTCATTCAATCGTTTTAGGGGGACCAACCAGGCAAGTTCTAGCTCCCAAGTGTGTCAGTTAAATTCAAGCAAAAACACTCCCACACACATGGCACATATCCCCCACTATTCAGCACTACACAACACAGTCAGACTTCAATCGTTAATATGCCAACTAAACAATGTACATTGTGTTTTCAGAGGATCACAGAATCAGTCCGTATGGGATACACACCTACAAGTTCCGTGGATTTTCATTTTTCAAATTAATGAGGTTACTATAAACTCTTATAACCACTTGTCTTTACCACACAAAACAAACATAATAAACCTAAACATGCCAGTTCTACTAGATAATACACCTTCAGAGAAAAGAAACATGGCAAGAAAAACTCTTCAGGGTAACGATAAGATGCCCCACCCCCAACAAAAAGCTGTGCAATGTCCTCATAGCACTAGAATAACCAACAAAGCAAAAATGGGGGCACGACATACCTGGGACGCCTTAGGCGTCGGGGGGGGGTCATCACGGCCCGAACCAACTGGCGGGTTCGGGGAAACAACATCATCAGGTGGCGCCCAAGTGCTTCCAGATGCTCCTGTGCGTGCAGCCTCGTATGCGAGGCGCGCCTGCTCTTCCCGTGCAGCAGCCTCACGCCGCTGAGCCCTCAAGGCTTTTCGCAGCCTCCGTGCCTCCTCACGCTGTGGGTCCTCAGGTGGGCTAGTGCGTTGACTGCGACGCTTACCTTTGTCCGTATGTCCTGACGCTGTAGGAGGGGGTGCCGGGGCAGCAGGAGGTATGATCGGTATCCCCCAGCCTTCAGTCAGGCTCGGCTCCACCGGTGCACTAAACAATGATGCAAACGAATCGGGTGGTGGAGCCGGAGCGGGCCCGGTGCTGTTGTACCGTGCATACAAATCGTCAATCTTGTCCTTCATGGCCCGCATCTCCTGCATCATCTGAGTCACTTCATCACCGGTCATGCTGCCAAACATGCGGCGAAGGTAGGCCTCCCACTGGTTAAACTGCTCCTGCAAACTCTGGATCTGGCCAAGAAGTTCAGCGCGAAGTCGATCCTCAGCCAACTGTACATGAGTCTGCACCAC
This sequence comes from Solanum rostratum, assembly GCA_029948455.1. Lineage (NCBI taxonomy): Eukaryota > Viridiplantae > Streptophyta > Magnoliopsida > Solanales > Solanaceae > Solanum > Solanum rostratum. The sequence goes on from CM057049.1 coordinate 27,049,804, forward strand.
CTGAGGCACCCGGACCACCATCTGGTCAACAATCGCCCGCGTCTGCCTCTGCTCTGTAACCATGCGGGCGAGGAGGTCGTAGGGGACATAAGTGTAGCCCGGATGCGTCTGAGGTGCTGCGCCACTAGCCCCGGGCTGCTCAGTATCTGTACCCGGCTGGGGGGCTGTGGGGAGCTCCTCAAAAGCAAACGGCTGCTGTGGGGGAGCCCGGGGGAGCTGTGTCGGAATCCCATGCCGCCGGGATCGACTGTGGTACAATGGGTTGTCGATATCCTTAATCATAGCAATGTTGACAACACCCTTTGGAGCTATCTTCCGGTCCAAGAAGTGCGTGGTGGGAACACGGGCCTGCCTGCATAGTGCCCGAATCAGGCATGGAAATGACATACCTGCGCGTTCGGAGAGGGCACGATCCTTTATCTCCATAGCAATGACGCGACCCACGTTAATACCAAGGCGGGCCACCAAACTCGCGACCAACACAGCATGGGAGAGTTGGAGCGTGTTGTCGTTTACTGTGGGTCGAAGTCGGGCACGCACCACCGACCACCAAAACTTGGCGACAAATGTGAGGGAGGCTTTTGTAATAGGAATCTTGGGGTTAGTCACCCAAGGTGCCTCCACTCCCTGAAGTGCAATATGCTCCGCCATCCACTGTAACTCCCTAGTCCGGGTAGACGGGTCCGAGATCCTAACCTCATCAGTGACAGACACATAGTGAGAAATGAAGATCCCATCTGGTGGGGCACGGTAGTCTGGACCAAATAAAAAGCGGTTGATCGTCTCTGCCGAGATGTCAACCTGTGCCCCCCGGATGGTGACATAATCCCGATGAGATAGTTTGGCAGCAAGCCGCTTCTTCGCACGTCTGGGCAGGTTGCCTTCTATGGATGCAAGCAGGCTGGCGGCATAGCTGGAGTAAAATTCGGCGATCATATCTGGGCCATAGTATCCAGGAGGGTTGGCCATCCATCCAAACTGATATGCTTCAAATGTATTCCGTATTTCCGGAATGGAGTCCAACTTGTCCACGAGGACCCGCATTTCCGGGATAATTGGCCTCCCCTTATAGCCGCCAGTACCCTTGGTGATGCCATTGACATAGACCTCCTTAGCTCCAGGGACTGACCATCTCCTCCGCAAAAAGACCAGGAGCCACTTGGCGGTTTCCGGGTCAGAAGTCCGGGCAACCGCCTGCTGGGTGGCCTCATCGTCACTGTCGCGGAGGAGCAAAATATCCTCCTCTCCCCCTACATCGTGCTCGGCAGTGACTGGAGTGCCGGTCTCATCCTCCTGCTCTGGGACCGCAGCTTCCCCGGCCACCCCCGCTTCGGGAGCATCCTCCTCGGAATCTGAAGCGATGTAGCGCCGCACTGGACGGGAACGGGCAGTGCGAGGGGGTGGTGCCGGCACAGCTGACCCGCCGTCAGAGTCATTGCCTGAGTCACTCCCCGGATTGTGACTGGAGGATTCGGTGATCGAATCCCGGAGACGTGACTCTTGCTCGTCTTGTCGTGGGCGAGGGCGTAGACGTGGGGCCATGTTAATCCTGCAACCAACACAAAGGATAAAGAACATATTAGTTACGCCAGGAAGCTTGGGACGACACACTAACGGGTACTCAGACTTCCCCTGTGGAAATAAAGTGACCAAAAACCCTTAAGAGTGGTGTCACCCGGTCTATCATAGGGAATTTCGCACTACAAAGCCAAGGAGGCGCGAGGAACGTAACTATAATGACGAAAATAACAAAAATAAGGGGGCATGGGACGGGGCTCTGCACGGGTCGTGTGAAGGGGCACGGGCCGTGTAGAGACCCGTGTGAAGGCCTAAGGGGCGTGGCGACCAAGGGACACGGGACGGGCCGCCGCACAGACCGTGTAAGGTCAGACGGTCCGTGCGAACGGACCGTGTTGCGTGCCTTAGCCTGCAACGGGGATTGCGACACGGACGGTCCGTGAAACGGACCGTGTGATGTTACACGGTCCGTGTAACGGACCGTGGCACGGTCGTCGTCCCCAGTCAGCCCCATGACGGATTTTTGAAGTTCCAACGCACAATGGGGCATTAAAAACGCCGGATCGGGTACTCAAACTAAGCGAAACAACGGTCTACAGCACACACCCGATTTTTAACCAACCAAAAATCACAAATACCCTATGTTTCAAGAGTTCAAGAAATCAACAATGGTGGTTAAGACTACCCATTAACAAAGAGCAACGAATCATGCCCCTAGGGAGTTCTAGATGTCACAAACAAGGAGTATATGCCTAAACTTACTCTCAAGAACAACACAAAAACCAAATTGTCAAGAACAAACCAAAGAGCAACTAATCTAAACTCAAAAGCAAACTAAATCAAAGAAACTTACTTGAATGAGGAAAATAGACTTGAGACTTGAAAATTGCCTAAGGATGGTGTGACGGATCGTGAGTGGAGTGCACAAACCGTGTGAGAAGAGATGGAGATTGTGGTGTTGTGAGGAAGAGAGTGAGGCGTGTGGGGGTTTGAGAGAGAAAAATTTGAGTGTGAGGGAAAGACAAAATATGAAAAGAGGGTATAAATACCCAAATTTTCGGCACCCAAGATGTGTGGGAGGACGGGCCGTGCCACGTGGCACGCGCCGTGTCGCGGGCATGGGCGGCGGACGCATGGTCCCGAGGTGGTCGCCCAAACGGTCCGTGAGACGGACCGTTTCAAGTAGGACGGCCCGTGTCGCGGGTCGTGTGGTGACACGCGTGGCGTCTAACGCCGCATTGCTCCCACACGGTTTGTCGGACGGTCCGTTTAAGCTCACACGGACCGTGTAATTGGGCCGTGTGAGCTTCCTTGATAGATTTGAACTTACCTGGAGGAGGACGCCCCAACGGGCCGTTACACGGTCCGTTTGGGAGCAGACGGTCCGTGTGAACGGGCCGTGCGACACCCCTTTGAGGAATTTTGGCCTTCTTTGCCCGTACGCCTAATTGGCCTTCCTTGCCACCCTGCGCATCCTTCCCTGAGACAAAATATAAGCCAAGCATAAGTCAGTGTACTTTTCTCTCTCAATCTTTTTTTTTTTTTTTTTTTTTGTATTGATGGGTTGCCTCCCATTTAGCGCTTGGTTTAACGTCACGGCTCGACGTGAAGGTCTTGACTACTCAGACTTCGTCAAGATGGAGAACCTCTATCACCGAGGATTCCTCTGCAGCGCCCAAGTACTTTTTTACGCGCTGCCCATTAACCTTGAAGCGGTGTCCGTCACCCGTTTCTAACTCAACTGCTCCATTAGTCAGCACTAGTGTGATCTTGTACGGGCCAGACCACCTTGATTTCAGCTTCCCTGGAAATAGCCTCAATCTGGAGTTGTAGAGTAGCACTCTATCACCAACATCAAAACTTCGTGGGGCAATGAGCTTATCGTGGTAAGCCTTCATCTTATTCTTGTACAGAGCAGCACTGTCGTAAGCTTGTAGACGAAACTCGTCCAGCTCATTTATCTGGTCCAACCTCATGTGGGCTGCCTCCTTCCAATTCATATTCAGGGCCTTGAGGGCCCACAGTGCCTTGTGCTCCAACTCAATTGGTAGGTGACAGGCTTTACCGAACACCAGCTGATATGGAGACATACCAATGGGTGTCTTATAAGCTGTCCTATAGGCCCACAATGCGTCATCTAATTTCCTAGCCCAGTCCGTTCTTGTGGCGTTCACAGACTTGGTCAGGATCTCCTTAATTTCCCGGTTGGATACTTCGACCTGTCCACTTGTCTACGGATGATAGGGTGTGGCCACCTTGTGTTGGCGTACCCCATATTTTGCCAGTACAGCCCGAAAGGACGAGTTGCAGAAGTGGGAGCCCCCATCACTAATGATAGTTCGGGGAGTCCCAAATCTAGCAAAGATGTTCCGTCTCAGGAACTGTACCACACTCTTACTTTCGTTGTTAGGCAGCGCTATTGCCTCCACCCATTTGGAGACGTAGTCCACAGCCACCAAGATATACTTCATCCCATACGAGCTCACGAACGGGCCCATGAAGTCGATGCCCCATACATCAAACAGTTCCACCTCCAAAATGGGGGTCATGGGCAACTCTTGACGCCTTGAAATGTTCCCTTGGCGCTGACACTGGTCGCACCCCTGCACCAAATCCTGGGCATCTTTATAGATGGTGGGCCAGTAGTACCCACACTGCAGGATCTTCTTGGCAGTTCTGGCACCACCATGATGCCCCCCCACTGGAGAGGAGTGGCAGGCTTCCAGGATGCTCAACATTTCTGCCTCAGGGACACATCGTCGGATGACCCCATCTGCGCATGTTCTGAATAGATATGGATCATCCCAAAAGTACCTGCGCACATCATGAAAAAACTTTTTTCTCTGGTGAGGGTTAAGGCCTTCCGGCATAATATCGCTCACCAGGAAGTTAGCAAAATCAGCATACCAAGGGACTAGGTCCGCAGAAGCGGCTAATACCTGCTCATCGGGAAACGAGTCATCGATGTCCACCCACTCATTGGCCCGGGCTGCGTCCTCTAACCTGGAGAGATGGTCCGCGACTTGATTCTCCGTGCCTTTACGATCTTGGACTTCGAAGTCGAACTCCTGTAACAAGAGCACCCATCTGATTAAGCGAGGCTTAGCGTCCTTCTTGGCCATGAGATACCGGAGTGCGGCGTGGTCAGTGTGGACGATCACCCTCGTGCCCAGTAGATATGCTCGAAACTTGTCAAAGGCATACACCACGGCTAGCAACTCCTGCTCTGTGACAGTGTAATTCCTTTGAGCCTCATTCAGCGTCTTACTGGCGTAGTAGATAGGATGGAAAATTTTGTTCCGCTTCTGCCCCAGCACAACACCCACAGCAACTCCGCTCGCGTCACACATCACCTCAAACGGAGCGTCCCAGTCAGGAGCAACCACGACAGGCGCTGAAATGAGCTTCAGTTTTAAGGTCTCAAACGCTTGTCGACATGCATCGTCAAAGTGGAACTTAACATCCTTCTCCAACAGTTTGCACAATGGATGTGCAATCTTAGAGAAATCTTTAATAAACCGGCGATAGAATCCCGCATGCCCAAGGAAACTCCGGACCCCTTTGACCGAGATAGGAGGCGGCAATTTCTCAATGACCTCAATCTTTGCCTTGTCCACCTCTATCCCCTTTTCTGACACCTTATGACCAAGGACTATGCCCTCCTTGACCATGAAGTGACACTTCTCCCAATTCAGAACCAACTGGGCCGCTTCACAGCGCTGCAGTGCCTTGCTAAGGTTCTGCAAACAATCATCAAAAGAATCACCCACTACGGAAAAATCGTCCATAAATACCTCAAGGGTGTCTTCGACCATGTCTGAAAAGATGGACATCATGCAGCGTTGAAAAGTGGCTGGGGCATTGCAGAGCCCAAACGGCATCCTCCTGAAAGCAAACGTCCCATACGGACACGTGAAGGTGGTCTTCTCCTGATCTTCTGGGGCTATTGAGATCTGGTTGTACCCCGAGTATCCGTCGAGGAAGCAATACCAACCTCGCCCTGCTAGCCTGTCTAGCATCTGATCCATGAACGGCATGGGGAAGTGGTCCTTTAGAGTCCATTTGTTCAACTTCCTGTAGTCCATGCACACTCGCCATCCGGTGACAGGTCTCAGTGGGACGAGCTCGTTCTTGTCATTAACGACCACCGTCATGCCCCCCTTTTTAGGGACGCACTGTACTGGGCTCACCCACTTGCTGTCCGAGATTGGATACACCACCCCAGCATCCAGCCACTTAATGATCTCCTTCTTCACCACCTCCTGCATGGGTGGGTTAAGCCTTCGCTGATGCTCAATGCTAGGCACGCAGTCATCCTCGAGCTTGATTTTATGAGTGCAGATGCCTGAAGGGATACCAATTATGTCAGCAATGGTCCATCCAATGGCGCGCTTGAACTTCTGTAGGACTCCCAACAATGCCTCCACCTGATGTTCCTGAAGATCTGCAGCCACAATCACAGGAAGAGTGTTGTTAGTACCTAAAAATGCATACCTGAGGTGTTGCGGCAGCTCCTTGAGCTCCAGAACGGGCGGTTCCTCAATAGAGGGTTTCGCCGGAGGTGTTGGCCTATTTTGCAGATCCAAGTCCAACTTTCTTGGCACGAACGGTCTGGTCCCCATGCCCTGCAAGGCATAGATGGTGTCGTTGTACCCCTCAACACCATCTTTTGAGAAGTTCATCAGCACTGCTGCCAGTGTGTCCACAGTCATCTTTTCCTCCAAGGAGGCTTCAGAAACATCTTCGTCATCAATGTCCAGAATGGACATCACAGCTAACTCTTTAGGCCTTTTCATGGCAGCACACACACTGAATTTCGCCTCTTCGGTGTTTTACCGGAATGTGAGTTCACCTCGCTCAACGTCCACCAGTGCCCTGCCAGTTGCCAAAAATGGCCTTCCAAGTATGATTGGTACCTCAAAGTCCACTTTACAGTCAAGGATGACAAAGTCGGCAGGGAAGATGAACCTTCCCACCCGAACAAGGACATCGTACAGGATTCCCACGGGCCGTTTTACTGATCTATCCGCCATCAATAGCCGCATGGTCGTGGGTGTGGGGGCTCCCAAGCCCAACTGCTGGTAAACTGCCAACGGCATCAAATTAATGCTGGCACCTAGGTCACAAAGCGCCCGTGCAAAGTCATAAGCACCAATGGTGCATGGGATGGTGAACGCCCCCGGATCTCCCTTCTTTTCTACCAAAGATCTTGTAGCGATGGCGCTACAGTGGTGTAAATTATCGACTGGCTCGATTGTGGCTGTCCTCTTCTTAGTAATTAAGTCCTTCATGAACTTAGCATAGCCAGGCATTTGTTCAAGCGCTTCCACCAGAGGTATGTTCACAGACAACTCCTTTAACATGGATAGGAACTTCTGGAATTTGCCGTCCTCCGCCTTCTTTTGCAGCCTTTGGGAAATGGTGGCCTTGGTTTTGGGATGGCTGGCAGACTTGGGTGACTGGGGGAGTCTGTCACTACTGCCTTCTTGGTCACCTCGGGTTCTGCTACCACCACCTCAGGTTCATCACTCCCAATGTCTACCTGACCCTCCATAGGGCCAGGCATGTTGTCATCGACTTTCACCTGACCTGCATTAGAAACAGCAACTGGGTTAGCAAGTACCTGACCACTTCTCGTGGTGATCGCCATACAGTGGCCATCGTTCTTCGGGTTTTGCACTGTGTCACTCGGGAGTGACCCAACTTTCCTCTGATTAAACGCCGCCGAAAGCTGTCCCATCTGCTGCTCTAACTGCTTGATTGAGGTGGAGTGCGAATCTACCAGCTGCCTAACATTGGAAATTTCGCTCTTGACATCTCGCACCCCTGCCTCAGTGGCCTCCACTTTGCTTAGGACTTTTGTCATCATATCCTCTAGCTTGGAGTTGCTGCCGCCCTCGTTCTGGCGATCACGGGTTCTGTAGCCATCCCTGTTCTGCCAGTTCCCTTGGTAATTCTCCCGATTGAAGTTCCGACCTTGGTTACCGGAGTTGAAACCTCGGTAACCCCCCTGACTACCAAGAAACTGTGCTTCCTCATCATATTCGCTGCCTTGATCGTCATACCTAGGTAGTGCTTCCATTGCTTTGACTTTCTCAGTGCTCCCACCAAGGAACTTCTTTGACAGCAAATCAATTTGTGTCCGCATATGGGCCATGTCCTGGTCCCGTTCTTCCTCCTTCTTGCGCTGCGCCTCACTCATCTCAAATACCATCCCTGAGCAGTCAGCCTCTCTAGTGTACCATGCCCTGTTGTTCTTTGCCACTTGGTCTAAGATGACCACGATGTCCGGGAAAGTCCTGGACATATATGACCCTCCACAAGCTGCATCAATGATAGGCTTGGTAACGAAGTTGCAGGACCTGTAGAAGACTGCCTTCAAGTGTTCATCAGTGAGATGGTGATTTGGGCACTGTTTGAGCTTTTGCCTAAATCTTTCCCAAGACTGATACAGCGCTTCGTTCGGCATTTGCTTATGGGATCCAATCTCATCTTTGAGTTTCAATTGCCGTGACGCAGGGAAGAATCGTTCCAGAAAGGCCTCCTTTAGTTCCCCCCATGTGCGGATGGAATCGTGGGGGAGCTCGTTTAGCCACCTTATTGCCTCCCCAGACAGAGACAATGGAAATAACCTCAGCCTCAACGCTTGCTGGCTAACTCCTGGAATTTCGGAGGACTGACAGGTAGCTAAGAAATTAATCAAGTGATGATTTGCATCCTCGGTGGCCGCTCCAGTAAACATCCCCTTCAACTGTAACATCTGCAGCATGGTGCTGGTGATCGTGAATTTGATCCCAGCAGGCAGTGGTGGGAGTACTATCGCCCCAGTAGACCCGGCATCATCATCATCATCTAGCACAGCTGGCGGGTACTGAGGGCCTTGAGGTCTCACCGGGGGTTGGTGTTGCTGAGGTGGTACAAGTGGTACCTGGCGAAGTGGTGCTGCTGGCGGTACCACGTTACCAGCAAGATCATCCACACCCAACCCATCCTGACCTCCAGCTGCAGGATTCACTGCCAACTCCCTCTGCCTTGCTGCTTCACGATCTTGGGCGTTCATTCTGCGAACTGACTTGGTAAGCTCCGGATCGTAGGGAATAAGTGTTGCACCCTTGCTTCGGGTACTTGGCATGCAAAGCTGATCCCCTACAGAGACAAAAACAAAAAAAAACAAAGTAAAATCAGGGACTAGACTTACAAGCTGAAAGTAGCAACTAATAGACTAGTTTCTTGCCGCGTTCCCCGGCAACGGCGCCAAAATTTGATACGCCCAAATTACACTCCAAATAGAAGAGTAAAGCGGTCGTTGGTCAAATATAGAACTCAACCAGAGTTGAGGTCGATCCCACAGGGAACACGTAAGAATTATTCTATTAGTACCGGCTTTCAGTTGTAAATGCTATTCCCAAGATAAACAAACATAAAGTAAATGGGGGGTTGCGTTATTTAATTTAACTAACTGCGTAAAGTAATTAATAAAGATGCTCCGATTCGTAAACAGATAGAGAGAGGCTAGGGTTGTGTTCCCCATGACATACAATTACGACAACTAAACTGGATTTGTGAATTCGTTCCTAATGATGCATGCAAAATCTACAACTTAATTAATACCTAGGTCACCTTTCGGTCCTTTCTCGGTATATCTCACTCCTCTCCTCTCGGTCTCCGAGTGTCTGCAATACTAACCGTTGTTTCTGATCTCAGAATACCCTCACCTTTCGGTCTCAGGCACTTAGACTAGGTTCATGACCTTGAATCTCTGTTGTTAAACTCTTTTCCCAATCACTACATCCCTTTCGGGCATGTAATGAATACAGGCTTACCCTAATGCGTCGACTCATTAAGGAGAAGTTAAAACGAAGAATCTAACAATACATGCATTGTTTATTTGAACGAACTACCCCCAGTTTGCGTTATCTTAATTGGGTCGTCATGGTTCCCACAACCCTAGTTGTGGGTTTAGCCTAGCATACTGTTAATAACTTGCCCACAACGAGTAGAGGAAAACATAAAGATGGACTTACGATTAAAGAACAAGAATCCGTGTTACAAGCTTTGAACAATAATCACAAACGTGATTCTCTCGAATTACCAAAGCCAAACTAAAGTTTTTCTCCTTGTTCTCTCTAGTTTCTATCGTCAAAACGAAGTCCCTTAATAAAATAAAATAACATCCTATTTATACAAAGCAAAAACTAAGTTGACATAATTTAGGAAAATAATTTCGGCACGGGGCACGGTCCGTTACACGGACCGTCTGAGGTGAGATGGCCCGTGTAAATGGACCGTCTGGTGGTTGGCTGTGCCCACACGGTCCGTGACACGGCCCGTGTGGCGTGAGACAGGCCGTGTGGTTCTTCCGTGTCAATCCACTTGCACGAATTCTGATATTTTCGACGAAGGCCCTTCGAACTACGTCACTTGCACGTCCAGTGACACGGTCCGTGTGGAGTGAGACGGACCGTGTGGATCCTCCGTGTGAATCTCCTTGCATGCTTTCTTTAATTTTCGACGGGTTTGTCTTCCGAGCTACGTCAAGTACACGGTCTGTCACACGGTCCGTCTGGTGTCAGACGGGCCGTGTAGACTGACCGTGTGACTCGTGTCGTGCCACGATCGGTCACACGGACCGTCTGGCGTGAGACGGCCCGTGTGGGCCTTCCGTGGTCCGACACTTGGCTTCGTTTTTCACCCGTTCCTTGTGCTTTCCGCCATTTCCCATGCCTTAGTCATTTTCCTGCACAACATCAAAACATACCTATTAAACCAATAACACCGTTCGAGAACACCCAATAATTCTATGTTTTAAGCGTCGTAAAAGTCGTATTTTCATGACTCATCACCTATGGATATAGATGTGACTGGAGCTATTGTGTTACCGCCACTACCAGATGACACAAAGTTCGTGGTTTCGAGTAGTTGCTTCAGATACTGTAGAACAGAGGGTTGTTCATGGGTCTACCATCAGAGGATCCGCATAGTCATCTACATAATGTTATTTTTGTCTGCAAGAGTGTAATGGGAACACAAAATCTGTCTATGGATGCTGTGGGACTTCGTGTCTTCCCATTATCTCTGACAGGCAATGCAACGCTATAGCTATCCGAGCTCTCACAGAGTTCGATCACCAGTTAGGCTGAGTTGCAGAAGGCCTTTTTGGAGAGGTACTTCCAGAGATCGAAGAAGCTCAAGTTGAAAGATCAAATCAACAACTTTGAGAAAATTCTTGGTGACTCGATTAGTACTACATGGGAGAGATTCACAAAGTTCTTGAGAAGTGTCTCTGACCACAAAATTGTTGATGATGCCTTGGTGGAGATCTTTTACCGTGCCTTAGATGAGAATAGCCAAGCATGTGCTGACACCATCATGGGGGGCATGTTTTTAGATCAACCATTTTCAATGGTTATTGAGAAGTTGGAAAAGGTGGTCAAGATGAATCGTGCATTGGGGTCTGGCGATAGATCATCTACAAAGAGTTCGTGTGCTATTAGTACTTATTCGGAGCAAGCTAAAATGAATGAGGAGATAATGCAAGAGCTTTCTTGGATTGGTACCAGTATAGAGGTAATGACTAAATAAAATCAGGAACGAGTTAATGTAGTGTTCATCAGCCTCCGCAAGGACCCATGCATGAGGATCCCTACTATGAGGAGGACACATGCTTCATTGTTGATTAAACGAGGGGTTCTTGGACTAGCGCTCAAGGGTCCATTCAGGACTATTAACGCCAAGGTCAAGGAAATCAAAGTCGGAACTATAATAGAGATAATGCTTTCAGAGATAACCGTGGAGTTTAGTATGACATGAATAGGGGCCCAGATAGAGATGCAGATTGGGGTCGCAGAGATGGCTACAAAAATGGTGCTTATGTGCTACTACACAATCATAATACAGGTGCTAGCAGTTCTAGAGTGGAGGAGATATTTGACTATCTGTTGAAGAAGGCTGACACACAAGATGAGACCTTGAGGAGGATGAAATTGGACATCTCCAGCATAAACTAGAAAATTGAGTCTCCAACTGTTGCTATCAAACAGCTAGAGCAATAGTTTGGTCAAGTGTCAACTCAACTCAACCACACTCATAGAAGTACACTGCGTAGCAACATAGTTTAAAACCCAAAGAATGAAGAGCAGTGCATGGCGGTTACTAATCTAGTGGCAAAAGTACCATTAATCCTCCCATGCTAGTGGATGATGATGAGGTTTGAGAGGAGACACTTGAGGGTAATGATGCTGATACCGAAGATGATCATGTCAAGGATAGGGTGAGTGATGTTGCAGAGGTACCACAGAAGCTAAAACCCATTCCTATACTTCCTCCTCCCTTCTCTCAAAGGATCAAAACGAAGGAGAAGAAGGGAAAGTTCAAGCATTTTCTCTCCATGCTGAAACTACTCTCCATCAACATCCCTCTCATCGAGGCATGGGAGAAGAATCAAGGGTAGATGAAGTTTATAAAGGACCTAGTTACAAAGAAACACACTATGAGCCAAGAGCTCTCCCAAGAGCTTTAGCATTGCAGTGCAATCGCCATAAGGTCCTTGGTGCAAAAGCGAGAAGATCCCGGCGATTTCACCATACCCTGCATTATTGGAGATGTGGAGTTTGCAAGGTCATTATGTGATCTCATTTCCAGCATAAATCTGATGCAACTTGTGTTCTACAAGTAGCAAGGTTTGGGAGCTCCTACTCTAACAAGCATGAGGTTGTTGATGGCTAACCACATGGTGAAGAAGCCTGTGGGGATACTCTATGACGTACTGGTCAAAGTTGAGAAATTCATATTCCCCACAGACTTTGTGATCCTAGATTGCGAAGCCAACTTAGAAGTCCCAATCATCTTGGGAAGGCCCTCCTTAGCTAATGGTCGAGCACTAGTTGATATGAAAGAAGGCCAAGATAAGTTTAGATTGAATGATGAAGAAATTATCTTCAACATCTGTCAGTTAATGAAGAGGCCAGATGACCTGAAGAAGGATGTTTGCGCACTTGGTGAAGTCTGAGTAACCAAGTTGTCCAAGTCGTGCTACGACAATAAATCAAGTGCTGCTTGGGAGGCAACCCAAGGTAGAGACCGACGCTTAGGTGCCTAGGTATGTTATTTTTTACCCTTATGCTTTATTTGCATTTTTAGTGTGCATTAAGGACAATGCACTTCTTTTTCGATGGGGTGTGGGTAGTCATAGGCCTCAGTGAGTAACCTTGGCCGATAACTGTCCCAATTTTGAATCCTAGGGGTTTTCTTACCTATGTTCCTTTTTCCCCATGGATATTTGATTTCTATTGAACCAGCATGTTTAGGATGTGTAGGTAATATTGGTAGTATATACTACAAATATCTATGGCATATATGTGTTTTTGTGCTTTTATGTGAAAAATAATACCCACTAAAATTTTCTTAGCTAGTGTTGATAGCAACCATGCATGTTAGATTGATGAGAATGCTTATTCTGATAAGTGAGGATTAAATTGAGATATAAAAAACCATGATTTGAGAGTCAGTGTTGATAGGTGTAATCGGTGCCATGTAAGTATGAGCTTTCTTTGCTAAATTCATAAATTGCCCTATTACTTTGACTTATACTGTAGGTTAGTTGGTTAGGAAAGGATATTAGTCTGTTGTTCATAGTAGTCCACTTAGCCTAATTGACCAACCAAATATGTGTAACATCTCTTGATCCTAATGTTCGAGCCTTATATGTACCTCTTCTTTGTAAAAACCTAAGTTGCCTATCCTTAGTAGTTGTAAAATCCTAAAATTGGCCTTGATCCTTCCTTGAACATTGTGTACCTTAACTAAGGCAAAAACCCTAAGTTAAGGGTGGCTACCAAAAAGTACCCCTGGTTCCTAAGTTGGATATTGTGCACCTTGACTCAAGCCAAAAGTCTAACTTGAGGGATGTTGGTGTAAGGGTAAATACGAAATGAGGGGGAAAACTAATGATACATGGAAAAGGAGGAAAACTATGTACTGGGTGCAAGAAAAATGAGTGATGCCTAAGCAATGAGCTAAAAAGAAAAATGAGGTGTGAATAAAAGGCAAAAAGGTGAAAAATGAGAATATGGCACCTAGAAAAGCTTGAAATAGGAGAAAGAGAGAATGAGTAAAAAATAATAGTGTTGGTAGAGCAAAAGTGTAGAAAAACACAAGTGTCAAGAAGGGTCTTTAGTCCTTATGTTCCAAAAATATCCCACCAAAGCCCCATGAGCCTACGTTACAAGCCAATAAAGTCCTAAAGTGATCTTAGTCCAAGTAGTCAAAGATTGTAGTCATGAGTATAGGGGCAAGCATATGGTATTGAGCATGGTATTTGAATGCCTTTTGTGAGAGTGATTGATTTTGCATAGTCCCAAGCATTGAATGTGAAAATATCATCATGAGTGGGAAAATGGAATTCTTTCGGTGAGGGCACTTGCATTGCACTATTGAAATTAGACTAACTCAGTGATTGTGGCTTATTGATACTTACCTTGCTTGTTCTAGTTGCACTGTCACATATGATTGATCTATATTTGTTGGCTTGATAGCTATCTGATGTGTTCTAAAGTTTTGTAGGTGTATGTGCTTGAGTTTGATGTGATGTATTTCATTAGATTGAGGTATGTGTGTTATCGTGTTGCTTATGTAGATTGAGTCTGTCGCTTGAGAAAAAGCAACAATTTTAAGTTGAGTGTGTTGATGTGCTGTCAAAATACAACTCATTTGATGCTTAAAAACTTGGAATTTTGTATGTTCTCAAAGTGATATTAGTAGATTTGATGGGTTTTTATGTTTGTTTTGCAAGATTACATGGTTGACACAATTTTTCGGCGAAGTGTACAGAATTCGCTGAAGCAGAGGTTACGCGAAACCCTTTACGGGCCATAGAGAATTCTACAGGCAATAAAGTTGGTTTCGTATACAATTCCAGTGAAGGGTGACTTTTTGAAGTTGAGTCTACGAACATATAGATGAGCCATAGAATATTTTACGAGCCGTAGACTTGGTGTCGTACCTTGAGGATCAAAAAGTGGGGAGTTGCTGAAAAGTCATCAGACAAAACACCCTATGGGCCGTAAAACTTTATACGGGTTGTAGAAGAGTGTCATAGAAGTCAGCCCCAGATTTGAATAAGCAATACATGAAAGCCCGACTATGAGCCGTAAAACATTAAACGGCCCGTAGAAGCTCTTGTAGAGTCTGCAAACCCAGTTCTCCTAATCTATTTTGGTTTTGTATTTTAAAGTATAAATAGGTTTTTATAGTGAAATTTACCTCTCGCCTAAATCAAAGGCTTTGGTAAACTTAGCTTATCATTCTGCATGCTACACATAGGGAAAAAATTTGATTATTTGGTATACTGAGTTAGGGAATCATGGGAACCACAATTTCCTAGCTACTCTTCATATTGATTGAACACTTGTCTTAGTTTAGGATTACCTTTCATGGTTTCTATAGAAAAAAAAAACCTTTTGGGGAGATAAGTAGGTTAATCCACTCGAATTACCTTGAATTCTTCTAAGCCTACCATACTTCCTGTGGGATCGACCCTAACCTTGATTAGGTTCTATATCTTGACAATGACCTTCTTAGCCTAAAAATAGAGGTGTAGCTTGGACGACATCAGTTTCTTCTATTGAGGCTTGCTCATCTTTGATGGACCAGATTTGGGAGAGGAAGTTTGAGGATAAGGAATTGTCTACCACTCAGGATAGAGTGATTAGAGGTGAAGCTAGAGAAGTGATGCTTGATTCTGATGGTGTTTTGAGGATTGGGAGTCGAATCTGCGTGCCCAAGGTAGGTGATATGATCAGATTAACGCTTGAAGAGGCCCATAGTGCCAAATGTTCTATTTATCCGGGAGCATCTTAGATGTACCATGATTTGAAACAACATTATTGTTGTTCTAGTATGAGGAGAAACATTATTGAGTTTGTGGCAAAGTGCTTGAATTGCCAATAAGTCAAATATGAGCACCAAATGCCTGGAGATTTGATGTAAAGGATACCATTCTCGAGTGAAAATGGGAGCATATTATTATGGACTTTGTAGTTAGATTGCTTCCTATTGTAGGGGGTTGTCTCCATTTTTGTAGGGGTGGATTGTCTGACGAAATTTGCCCACTTCATTCCAGTCAAAGTGAAGTATATAGCTGAGAGACTGACCTATCTTTATATTAATCAAATAGTGAGGCTTCACGGAATCTCGATTGTTATTGTGTTAGATCATGGCTCGTTATTTACCTTCATATTTTTAGAGGGACTTACAGAATAGATTGGGTACCTATTTTGATATGAGTATAGCTTTTCACCCCTAGACCGACGGCCAATCTGAGAGGACCATTTAGGTGTTAGCAGATATGCTCTAGGCTTATATTATTGATATTGGTGCCAGATTGGATCAACACTTGGGCTTCGCAGAGTTTGAGAACAACAATAGTTATCATTCTAGAATTCAGATGACTCCTTTTGAGGCCTTGTATGGCCGGATATGCAGATCGCTCATCGGATGATTTGACATGGTGGCGGTGGAGAGCATGGGTGTTGATATGTTTGGAGATGATCTAGAGTGGGTGCGGTTGATTCAAAGTAGATTCTTGACATCCTAGAGTCGCCAAAAGAGCTATGAAGATAAGTGGATTCAACCGTTGGAGTTCATGGTTACATGGTTTGGTTAAAGGGCTCACCCTTGAAGGGTGTTATGAGATATGGGAGGAAGGGCAAGCTCAGTCCGAGGTTTATTGGTCCTTTTGAGATTTTATATAGAGTGGGAGAGGTGGCTTATAAACTTGCCTTGCCACCCAACCCTTCTTCATTCCATCTTGTGTTTCATGTCTTGATGCTGCAACACTATATTTCGGACGATTCTTATGTGATTTCCATGGACTCAGTTGAGTTAAATCCTAATTTGACTTATGAGGAGCAGCCGATGGCCAATCTGGATAGGTAAGTGAGGAAGTTGAGAACTAAGGATATTGCTTCTGTAAAGGTCCAATGGAGCCATAGGCCCAAAAGGGAGGCTACATAAGAGATAGACTCAGATATGTATGCCCGATACCTTCAGTTGTTTAAGCCTTCAGGTATGTCCCTTATCTCATGTTTAAGGACTAGCATTCTTTTTAGTAGTGGATGATGTAATGACCTCGAAGGTCATTTTTGGTATTCTTAACCAAATTACTATTTTGTCCTTCTCAAAAGTTACATTGGGTCATTTTTGGTCAAGTCCAAAAGTCAGATTTTGAAAACCTTTTAAAAAGTTGAAGTTTTGCGAAAGAAAGAGTTTTGAAAGATTGAAAGTTGGAAAATTTTGAGTTTTATGGTTAGTTTGAGTTTCCAGTGTCGGAATTAGATTCTGTCGATTCTATTAATTTAGAATGTTGAATCTGGTCGAAGAGAATTTGCAGAACTGAATTTGGAGTTAACACGAATATTGTGGACCCAAAGTTGCATTTTCAGTAGATTTTGGACCATAGGTTTAACTTTGGTCAACATTCGGAGTTTGGAAGCTAGAATCAAAATACCATCAGTTTTAGTGGTTCCAAAAGATGAAACTAACTCTAGAAATTGCTTTGTTATAATTTTTTGAGCTTCCGAGATTATTTTGAGGTTTTGAGTCTTAAAAATGATCTTTCTCGAGATTCGGGTCAAGGAGGTCTCAAATTCAAACAGTTCTATTGAGTCCATAACATCGTTTCTAGTATGGTTCCATGTTTATTTTGTGTTCAAGGGGTTTCGAATGAATCTTGAGGGTCCATTTCATGATTTATCCCGACCTATGTTTAGTTTTTAGCTGTTTCTGGTCCAGGTGTGGCATGTACTCCACATTCGCGCCTTTAGTACCTCGTTCATGGAGGTCACATTATGTAGACCTCTATGTTCACGAGGCACTACCAGCATAGAGTCCGCATTCATGGAAGCCTCTCCGCATTCGCGGAGTGTCGAGGTATTTTGGCTTTCGATTTCGCTTTCGCGGATAAAGCTCCGCGTTTGTGGAGCACAATGTGCACATGTTTAGTGATCCTCCTTTAAACAACGAGTTTTATTATATTTCACCATTTTCAACATTTTAAGCTTTATTTTAAAGAGATTCTTCCGAGCTTTTCAAGGACACTCAATTAGGTAATTATATTCTGACCTATTTCTTCAATTTCCATTGATTGAATTGTGTTTTTAACTTATAATTTTGAGATTTTAATTGGAGAATTTGGGAATTTTTTTAACTTTGATTCCTAATACTAAATTGATGATTTCTACCTCAATTTAACTTCATCTTCAAAACGATTTTCATCGTTGAATTCCTTATTACTTGGAGAATGTTTACATGTATTAATTTTCAGATTCCGACTATTTTTTTCTGAAATAAACTTTTTTTTTCTTTTTTTTATCTTAATTGATTGATTTTAGTGTCATTAGATTCATTATTTGATTGTTAT
This sequence comes from Solanum rostratum, assembly GCA_029948455.1. Classification (NCBI taxonomy): domain Eukaryota; kingdom Viridiplantae; phylum Streptophyta; class Magnoliopsida; order Solanales; family Solanaceae; genus Solanum; species Solanum rostratum. Next base: position 27,067,739 of record CM057049.1, read on the forward strand.
GCTATATTGAAATAGATTTTGGTGATTCAGAGTATCGTCGAAAGGAATAAGCTTTAAATTTGACTTGATTCGAGACTTTATCTAGGGCAAGTGGACTTCTAATCTTTTGTTAAGTAAGATTGAACATTGTATGCTCCTATGTGTATGAAATTGAGTACTTTGGAGTAGAATTGTATCATCATAGGCTTTGATCATGAGATTTCGATTTGCCTAATTGTTCATATGGTGATATCTTGACTTGTGAATTAATTTGGGATGCATAATGTATGTGATTTTGTGAATTACTTAATATTGATGTTGAGATGCATCTTATATTAAGATATGATTGATACCGAGGCATCAATGATATTTATTCTATGATAATATTGAAATCGCTATGATGTTGACACGGTGATATAATTGAGATCATGCACATTACATTCACTATTATTTGTGCATTTGATACTTATGATAGCTATGGCCTAGAGATGATTAAGGTAACATATGGATTGGTGGCCGAGGTCTCTACCTGTCAATGTTTAGCCGAGGTTTCTGCGGGCCGATCGAGGTGATATGCTAGCTGATTTTGGATTCGAGGTCATTTCTATATGGGTGAGCATTGGTCGAGGTCTTTGCTAGCAATGTTCACAGATACATGGTCCTTGCATGCCCACTATGGGTTTCGGTCTGAGGTTATCAATGGATATGTATTGTATGACATACATATATCACGAATCCACTCCATCTTATAACATTCCCTTTTTGATATTATTACATGATTTGTTTATGATATTGGACACTTATTGTACTATTTGACTTGTATATCAGTTAGATATTCTGAGGTATGATGCTATGAGATGAGTTTATACTTATAATATGTGATTTGTATATATATTATATTGTGTTGGGACTTTCCTGAGTGCAGGTTTATAGTTCAGCGGTATGTGGTTGGATGTTAAGGAGTATTTGTATTCTTCATTACTTTACTTTATGTTAGTTTCCTTGTTTAGTACCTTGTTGTTTGGTGCTCACCCCTTGCTACATTTCCGTAGGTTGTGAGCCCGGTCCTCCTTGCTAACTTTCTGATTTACAGGATTGAGCTTTGGATCTTTTGAGAGGTAGTTGTTTGTCCCTTCGGCAGGCCTTCGAAGATTCGACCTTTATGTTTTTGTTCTATTTGAGAACTAGACATTGAGATTTGTATTTCATTTGGGTATTCTATATTTAGAGGCTTGTACATGTGACACCAGTTCTGGGATGGTTGTAGTTTTTGGTTTTTTCACCTATCTGTCTTATTAGACAATTTATATTTCACTTTCATTGTTACGTTGAGTTAATTGGGTTATGGGCTAACTTTCCTTGATGGGTTAGGTGAGTGTCATCACATCCGAATTTTGGGTTGTGACATTGGGTAAGCTGATTTACACGTCTGTAAAAATTAAAAGTGATTAACATGAAGTGTTTATAAGTTAAAATCAATAGAAAAACATAAATTAATTAATTCATAATCAATTTTAAATTCTCCTTTTTATTAATATCTTTTATAACTAGTAAAATGTATTTTTCAACGCAAATCTTTAATTTTCTCTTCATTTTGTTTATGTTATTTGTTTTTCCTTGTTTAGGTACTTTTAAACCAAATGGATAGTTAGTTTTTTTTAAAAAAGTTTTATTCATTTCTAAATAAGGATCAAATAACTTAAAGAATTTTCATCATTAGCCAAATATGTTTAATCTGCCAGTCAACCACATGTTAGCAAGTAAAATCTTTATTAAATGATCACTTGAACCATCATCCGAACTCTGATTTAGTTAATAGATTTTTTAATTCAAAATCACTTTATAAAATGATCATATTAATATCCTAAAAATTAGGTGGTAATTTTACTTTTTTTTTTTAAAAAAAGATCAATAAATTTTGTCAAGTTATGATGTTTTTGAACAAATTAGTTTCGAAACGATAGGAACATCCCTCATTGCCCATCCATTGTTTGGTATGTTGTCTTTCTGGGCCCAACTTTCATTTTACCTTCCAAGATACAAAATGTAATTCAGTCTTGTTTAGTAGCCTTAGCTTTATTTGGTGGTTAATAAAATTTAATTACCAAAAGAAAGGAGTACTAATTAGGTTTAGTTAGTATTTTGCAACTATAAAGTGTATAATTATTTTTCATTGCGGAAATAAAATTTGAAAAAAAATCAAAATAATACAATTACCAAACATACATTTGAAAAATATAGCCCTAAACTTATATTGCAAATCTTTACCTCAAAAGATATCTTGTACTGATCAATATTGTAGGTTTTGTTTTGTTTATTGAAAATTGAGAAATTTTGAAGGTTAGTTATTCGAAAGTGATTTTTTGTACAAACAGAACTATGAGTGTGGAATGACGTTCTGTCAGTTCTGTCATCTTTGGAACATGAAATTTGGTCTAAGAGTGACATCATTTTCTAAATTGGAGTTGCTTCGTAGATTTGAGGTTTAAATTTGAAAGTTTAAGTTATTTTGGATTAAGAGTTGACTTTAGTCAACATTTTGAGTTTGGATGTTTGAAATGGATTTTTTATGATTCCATTTGGTTTGGGAGGTGATTTTAGGCATAAGAAGAGTTGTAATGTATTTTTCGAGAGTTCCGAAAGTATTTTGAGCTTTTTGAGCCTTAAGTTATTTTTAATTGTGACTAAATGAGTTTAAAATCATGGAGACCTCGAATATGTGCTCTGACAATTTCATTGAGTCTAGAACGTCAAATTTTGAAGGATATCAAATATATTTTGTGTGTACGAGATTCCGAAGGAATTCCATGAGTCTATAAGGTGAACTTTTGTAGGGTAGCATATCTGATTTGTCTGTATAGGATTCCAATTGAATCCCGAGGATCTATTTAAAGTTTTGTGCCTAGGGTGGTTTGCTGATAACTAGTGCAACCTTCTTTGTGTTTGAGGAGCTGATGCTTGTGTTCGCAAAAAGTAAAGCATAGTGACATCCACGTTCATGTGGGCTTAGTTTCGTAGGGGCCGGATGTGGCAAGGAGCCGGGTTCACAAAGGGGTCAGTCTGGATGTCCTCCGCGTTCATAGAGATCATGTACACAATTGCGGAGAACAAAATTCCTGATTGTAATTTAATTTTTTAATTGATATTTTTTTTTTCCTATTTTTCAGTTTTATGCTTTGAGAATTTTTAGGTGCTGAATTTAAAGGGGGGTTTTCAAGATAACTCAATTGAGTAAGAGACTTTCACTTAGAATCTTCATTCTTACATTAATTATTTCATGATTTTAGCCTTTAATACTTGATGTTGAACTTTAATTTTATGGGCATTCTCATAAACATGAATCTTTAGTAAATTGATGACTATGGGTTGATTTAAACTCCATTTTCGAAATTATTCCGGTCGTTGGTCTTCAAATGCTTTGGAAAACATAATCATGCATTAATTTTTAAATTTATCTCTACTTTCATAGGAATGAATTTTTGGGATATTTTGGATTTGATTTTCAAAATTTATGAATCGAGTGTCATTCTTGTATTTTGTGCTTTCATATTTGAATAAATTTTGCTAAATCAGAGGCTTGACAAAAAAGGAAGGCTCAAGTTTTGAAAAAGTTGCTTGGTTAAATTGAGACAAATGAATTTCTAAAACCTTAGTTGAGTCTGTAGGACATTATATTTCCTTATTATGTGTGTGGGGAATAATGAAGATTTAGCTATAGGGTAAATTATTTGAATCAATGAATTAACAAGATATGAAGGATTAATAAAAAGACAATTCAATTTGATGATGTGTATCGATGTGTTTCTTGACATAAAAGATTTGGTTGATGATATTGACTCAATAATGAAAGATTTGTCGTGATTGATTGACTTGAGTTTCTTATTATTGTGGAGACCATCATATTCTCATGAATTATGTGAACATAGTTATTTGCAGTAGTTCTGAAAATCTGAGACGAGATTTACAACTCTTTTGATGTCGAAGAAAAATGGCTCTAACAGGTTTCTTTGATGTCAAAAGGAAATGATGTAATGACTCTAAAGGTCATTTTTGAGTAATTTTAGAAAATTTTCATTTTATCCCTTCTGACAGTTGATCTAAGTCATGTTTGATCCATTTTTTAACTTAGTTTTTAAATTATATTGAAAAGTTGTGAAATGTTGAAGTTTTGAGTTTTTGAAGGCTTAAGTTGCTAAAAAGGTAATTTTGGTGTCAACTAGAGCTACGAGTGTCGAAATGGAATTTCATCAATTCTATCAACTCCTGAATGTGAAAATTGGTCTTAGGTTATTTTGAGGTTATTTTATGGAATTGAGGTCTTAAGTTGGAAACTTGAGTTAAACTTAACAGAGGTTTGACATTGGTCAATATTTTGAACTCGAATGCTTGGATTGGATGTTTGATAATTTTGTTGGATTTTTTCTCGACCTGGACCTAGGTCTAGGAGTGACATAGGGAAAATAGGACTCATAATATGGGGATATCATAGGGAAAGGGATTAACATGGATTCACACAATACGTAGCACATAAAGACTAATGGGCGGATAAGTATGACTCTATGGGGGCAAGTCGGGCTTAGGATCTTCCACATTTCTGCATCAAAGCATACATACTTATCATAATTCTCATAATCAATCCATAATAGTCATATCGAATTGGTAACCATAATCATAAGCTACAAATACAACACATACCATATAGATTCGACAAAAGTCTATAAGATGTCCAAAAATGTCTTTAGTGATAAGATGGGACGTGGACCAAGACATGTCCCAGGCTCACCCTCAAAATAAATAACATAAACAAGAGTTCATAGGTAGAGGAATGGTGGCTTGTCCTTAGAAGATAGGACTCACCACAAAAAATGTCTCAAATCTGATCTAGTTATCAAACAATGGATGAAGGTAGTCTCCCATCCCGACATGGTTAGATTATGTAGGAAAAATGTATGCGTTAGTACGTTTAATGGACTAAGTATGCGGGTGTGCAATGCATATGACTTATCAAACTTAAATTTCAACGTTAGATGACAAGGCACATAATATAGAAAGAATCATATATCCAAAGAAGAGTAGTATACAATATGCCATGAAGTCTATGATGCATGAAATGAAACAATGCTCATATATTGTGGGGATGTGACCTCAACTGACATATAAGACAAAACGAGCTAGCACTTGGAATCTCGATGTTATCCCCACACCAGAAAAGAGGCGGTCTACTTGCTAAAGGTAAAACATACTTCTCCTTACGGACCTCCTATTTTAGAGAAGTAACCTTCCTTACGGGCCTCCCATTTTGGATAGGATTTTCACAACATTTCTAGCAGGTCATGCCTCAACTAACAGGATGAGCCTCAGATCTTTCTTGCAAGTAATGCCTCAACTAACGAGATGAGCCTCAAATCTCAATACCCATGCTGGCACATAGTTCAAGAGAAAGGAAGAGGACCCTTGGAGATAGCCTTGACGCCTCCAATCTCATCGGGGCTAAGTCAACTTCCCACGAGAATACTTCTACATATACATGCTTTCAAAAGAGGCAATAGTTCTTTTAAAATAATTTCAATGCACATTCGGTCTCAAAAGCCAAAAATATTTCATAATCGTATTTGGGCTCAAAAGCCAAATCATAGTTCATGCATAGGAATAGCTCCTTCACATAACAATATGGTGCAAGCATCCAAAGTGCTCAAAGAGCCATATCATAGACATTTATGTGATCACATTCTTGTCATAACCATAATCTTATCAAAATCATATATATAAACATAATTCGGCTTAACCCACTTCATAATTCTCATAAAGCTCAATGCTCATGAATGTGTATGCTATGAATGAGATGAGAATAGTATAGGTAATATAGATTAACACTTAAATCAACAGTACACGATGAAATTCAAGTGAAAATATAAGTAAAATTCACATTTAAATTATAAATAGATTACCTATGCACAAATCAAGCTTTTCAGGAGACATGCACATTCATAACTTCATAACTTCAATGCAATTCCTCATAGGGCTTAAATCAAATTAAAATCATCAAATGACCATAACCCATACTTTTATTGAATTATTAAACAATAATTCTTAAAACCCATTATTAAAGTAATCTAAAATTCATGAAAATCACTTTAAAAGAGTTTGGGTCTTCTTGGTTGAAAGGGACCAAGAATCAAACCCGCATACCTTAGCTAATGAAGAAGATTCAAGAAGATATTTGAAGAAGAATTAGCCTTTTCTTGATTCCAAAGCTTAATTCCCAGTAGAGTTCTTTAAGAGAGACTTGAGAGAATTTAAATGTGAGGAATGAATTTGAATGAGAGGAATAGAGTTTAGGTCATTTGGAGGTCTTAAGATAGCATAGGAAGTCATAAAAGACCCCTAGGAGAAGCAACAATTACAAAAATATCATTAATGAAGCAAAAATTATATTTCTTGCCAGGGGTCCGTGAGGAGGTCTCACGGTCTGTTAAAGGATTCACGGACCGTGAAACTATCCCGTGAGACCTCACTTAGACAAATTTCAGAAAACAATACACAGATGGGCTTTACGAGAACTGGCATAACTTCTTGATCCAAATTCGGAATAAGGTGAAACTAGATGCGTTGGAAAGCTAATTCAAAGATATTCAATTTGATAGCTCGTGGGCCACCTAGTTCGTTTTATGCTAAGAGACATGACCATTTAAAATTGACCCTTCTATCGGTACTTGTGAAAAACTTAGCTAACGGAATTCCTTTGAACTTAGCTTGATGTAGGAGACCCATGATGGCCTTAAAAAACATAAAGAATCGTGAATTGAGGGCTTGAAAGTGAACTTAGCTTGAGCTGGAAGATTCCATACTTAGAAATATTCGCCGCCAACACCCGTACGGAGGGCTTACAGGCCGTAACAAGCCAAACGGACTGTGTACTCCTCCGTCCCACTTTACTTAGAAAATTCGTCACAACAAAGTTCTGAGATGGTGATATAATACTTAGAAAATATTTCAATCCGGAGCCCATACGGAAGGCCATACAGGCCATACCACTTCATACAGGTCGTGTACTTGACCATGTCACCACACTTGGTCCCAAAATTTTGGTATTTCAAGCAAGGGCCACCACACGGCCCACCATACGGTTCGTGAAGTGTCACACGGACCGTGAGGGTCCATATGTGGTGTGCCTTAGCTTAAAAACTCCACGTTTAAGGACCAACACCCCTCCATAGGACAAGGGCCACTCCATGGAGGCTCCATACTGGCCATGTGACCTCATACGGACCGCGTGGGCTCCTATGGGGCGTCATCTTGGTCCAAAACCTTTTGAAACCAAAATTTCCAAGCTCTAATGAGGTCATACAATGTCTGGGTCCTTATAGATTTAACAGGTGATTTTAGGCCTAGAAAGAGCTTCACTATATTTTTCAACAGTTTCGAGGGCATTTTGGTCTTTTTAGCCTTAAATTGATTTGATTCCAACTAAATGAATTTTGAGTCAAAGAGACCTCAGATTTGTGTTTTGATGATTCCATTAAGTTCGAAATGTCTATCACGACCCAAAAATGGGGTGAGATAACCTTACCTAACACGCCAAGACAAGTCAACCCAAACCTGTTCAATTCAAATATACAAAAGTAAAAGTGGAAGAAATAAATAAGCTAGGATAAGAACAGGTAATGAAGTCTACAAATCATCCCAAGATTGGTGTCACATGTACAAGCCTCTATTACAAAGGAACTCAACAAAGAAATACAAGTTCGATAGTCTTTGTTTCTCAAATAGAAAAAAATACTAAAGTAATCCGATAGTTTGAGAGTAAGTTGAAACAGACAAGTCAACTACCTCTCAACTATCCCAGCACGGTGCAAACCAAGAAAAAGAATGTCAACTAGATCCGGGCTCACAACCTACACCCGTGTGTAGAAGCAAGGGTGAGTACCAAAACAACAAGCACTTAGCAAGGAAAGCTAAACACATGTAAAGAATGCTAAAAAATATTCTTTCCACACCAACCGCATACTGCTTAACTACATATCTGCACTCAGAAAAGTCAAAGCACAACAACAACAATATATATATATATATATATATATATATATATATATATATATATACACGAACTACGCAACAAATATCCCCAGTAGCTGTCACAAGATATAAATCATATATACAATAAATTCTCAGTATACAACACCGGTATACAACAGATATTTCAAGGTAATCTCAAATACTAAACAGATACAGTTCAAATATAAGCATCTCATAATCAAATATCAATAACTGAATCAAGTCACAGTAACGAGGTAGAATGATATGATATGTAATGAAATGAATTGACGTAATGTCAAGTAGTCATGATGCACGTCTGTCCTACAATACACAACCACTGATATAATCATACCAGAACTCATGGGGAACATATTTGTTCACGTACCTGGCCCATATCTGAGGTTCATCCCTTGTATAATCAATGTCACATGCCATGGAGCATGTGGCTCATCTTCGTAATAAATCAATATCGCATGCCATAGAGCATGTAGCTCGTCCCCATAATGAATCAATGTCGCATGTCATGGCTCATGTGGCCAATCTTCGTAATGAATCAATGTTACATGCCATGGTTCGTGTGGCCCATTCCCATAATCAATCAGTGGAACTCAGTCAAGAATATACAATAACATAGTATTCATATAGAGTGATAAGGAGTTCATGCAAGAGTCCACAATATAACAAATATTTCAATTCAAGTCAAATCTCACAATTTACAAGGTATAATAATTTATCCTTTCCAAGCTTATAGTCAGTGCTCCAACCTATAAGTGATGTCTATCAATAATATCACCAATATTTACTATGATCAAGCATAACAGCATCCACTTTTCACATTCTTACATCACAAGAGATTCTCAATATTAAGTTACAAGTCAACAGGTATCAATCTGTGACGACCACTTTCACATCATAAGAGAATTTCAAGATTTAATCAAATTCTCACAATTACGAAGTTCAACTTAGCCAACAACAATTACCCAATCATTCTAAGCCACAAATAAAGGAAATATAACTTTCAAGTAAGTTTAACAAGGTTTAACAATCTACACGCCTCAATCAATAGTCAAATCAAGCAAAAATCGGAGCTTTCCCCGGCAAATTTGCACCCGAAATGTCACCATCTATTCAAATATGGATTCACAATCTCAATATGAAGCTAATGATACTAAAATAAAGCATTTAGGGTGAAAATGAAAAAATGGTCAAAAATGTCATACCAAAAAAGGTTCTCAAAATATGAAAATATTTACATGAAAATGTTCATCAACTAAAAAGAATCTAATGGTGAAAACCGTTTAGAAAAAGGACTTGATTTGAGCCGTTAATCAGGAATTTTCCATCAAAAATCCATCTCCAAGAAAACCCAAATTTCTCCAATTCAAAACCCAATTTTTCATGTTAAAATCAGAAACTAATCAATGAAAATTGAGGATATAAGTTAGAAACACTTTACCCAAAAGCCTTATCCTGAAAATCCTTGAAACAAATCTCTAAAACCGAGCTTAGAATTTTAAAAATGGTGGAAATGGTGAAACCTGACATTTTAATTACACACACTATTTCAAGCCACACAACACTCCACGAACGCGAAGGGAAATCTATCAACACCTCCGCGAGTACAGAGATCTGCTCACGAATGCGGAGCTTGCGATAATAGGCCTCCGCGAATGCGGTGGCCAATGCCACAAATGTGGAGGTCCTTTTCTTTTGCACCAGATTGCAAAAAACCAACTATGTCAAAACTCGAAACTGACCTCCGGAGTTCATTCAGAATCTGACTCTTACAAATCAGATATGCAATCCCACTAGAAACGACGTTTTGAACTCAATAGGACCATCAGAATTCGAGTTTGAGGCCTCATCAGACCGGAACCCGATATACTCAAAGACATTAGTTAAAACTCAAAATACCCAAAATGCCCTTGGAAACCATAACAATTACAACAAGATCATTTCTAGTGTTAGTTTAACCATTGAAACTGTGAGAAGTTTGATTAGAGCTTCCGAACTCCAAATATTTATCAAAGTCAAACTATGATCCAAATTCAACTTAAAATGCATCTTTGGGTCTAAAATCTTCGTTTCAACTCCAAATTCAGTTCTGTCAGTTCTCCTAGCCCAAATTCCGCATTTCGAAACTAATGGAATTGACGAAATTGCATTTCGATACCCAAAAATCAATATGAACTCAAAACTCATGGTTTCAAACTTAAATCCTTTAAAAACTCTTCTTTAGCAAAAATCAAACTTTTCACAAGATTTTCAAAATCCAACTTTTCAAGCCATCAAAAAGTAACTTAAAGAAACTTTTGGGAAAGGCAAAATGATAATTTAGCTAAAATTACCAAAAATGATTTTCAGGGTTGTTACATCATCCACCACTAAAAACAATGTTCGTCCTTGAACATAAAGCGAGGGAACATACCTGAAACCTCAAAGAGGTGAGGATATCGAGCCCATGTATCAGACTCCATCTCCTAAGTAGCCTCACTCACAGGCATGTGATGTCACTAAACCTATCTCTTTTGTTCTCAACTTCCTGACCTATTTTTCCAAAAACGCCATAGGCGCCTCCTCATATGTCAAATTCGGACTCAACTCCACTAAATCAAGGGATAACACATGAGAATCATCACGAATGTAGCATCGCAACATGGATACATGAAATACAGGATGAATTAGGACAAACTCGGTGGTAAGGCAAGTCTATAGACCAGCTCTGCTACTCGTTTAAAAATCTCAAAAGGTTTAATATACCTAGGGCTGAGCTTTTCCTTCTTCCCAAACCGTATAACACCCTTCATAGGTGAAATCCTCAACCAAACCTAGTCATCTTGAATGAACTCCAAGGGTTGAACCCGTCTATCGGCATAACTATTTCGGCGACTCTGAGCTGTCAACAATCTACTCTGAATCAAACGCACCTCCTCCATGGAATCTCTAAGTAAATCAGTGCCAAGGCTATCAACTGCAATAGAATCAAACCAACCTATGCGTGATCTACACTTCTGCTAATACAATACCTCTAATGGGGCCATCTGAATGCTGGAATAATAATTGTTTCTATAAGCACACTCCACCAAAGGCAAATGCTAATCCTACCTAGCACCGAAATCAACCATACAAGCTTTAAGCATATCCTCAAGTACTTGAATGGTTCTCTCGGACTGACCATCTGTCTGAGGGTGAAAGGTTGTGCTCGAATCTAATCAGATACCCAGGCTATGTTGCAAAGCCTTTCAAAAGTGGGATGTAAATAATTGACCATGGTCTAATACAATGGAAATTAGAACTCCATGAAGCCTCACAATCTGGCTAATGTGGAGCTGAGCTAACTTCTTGGTCGTATAGTTCACCTTGACCAAAATGAAATGGGCGGACTTTGTCAATCGGTCCACCATCACCCATATAGAATCAAAGCCACCAATTGTGGAAGGCAAACCTACTATGAAATCTATGATAATGTGTTCCCACTTCCACTTAGGAATGGGCATCCTTTGTAACTTTCCACCTGGTCTCAAATGCTCACATTTAACCTGCTGACATGTCAAACACCTAGCCATGAACTCTGCTATATCCTTCTTCATGCTATACCACCAGTAGTGCTGGTTCAAGTCATGATACATTTTCACAATCCCTTAATGAATAGAATATCTAGCACAATGGCCTCCTCCAAGATCAACCTAATTAAGTCAACTACCTTAGGAATATAAATCCTGCCCTCAATCCTCAGTATACCATCATAATCAAGTTTGACTTCCTTAGTCTCTCCTCTAATCACTTTGTCACGAATCAGACATAGTTTCTCATCCTCAAACTGACGACTGCTAATCTAATCCATCAGGGAGGAACGAGCCTCCACACAAGCAAGTACACCACTATCCTAAGAAAGTTGCAATCTCTGGACATCCCTAGCCAGGGGTCTCTCCTCCACCTAAATAGCCACAAGACTCCTCATGCTAGAAACCTTTCTAGTCAACGCATCATCCACAATGTTGGCTTGATACAAGATGGTCAAATCAAGTTCTTCAGGAGCTCAACCCACCTCCTTTGCCTCAAATTCAAGTCCTTTTGACTAAAAATGTACTATAGGCTATGATAGTCACTAAAGATCTCATAATTAACACAATATAAATAATGCCTCCATAGCTTCAACACAAATACAATTACTGCCGACTCCAAGTCATGAGTAGGATAATTCTTTTCATGAGTCTTCAACTACCTAGAGGCATAAGCAGTCACCTTACCTTTTTGCATCAAAACTCCACCTAAGATAACACATGATGTATGACATTATATAGTAAAGCTAACACCCTCTTTAAGAAAAGTCAGACCAGGAACTGTGGTCAATAGTACTTTGAGCTTTTGGAATCTCTCCTCACACTCATTCGACCAATGGAAGGGAACATTCTTCTGAGTGAGCCTAGTCAATGGAACTTCTATACAAGAAAAACCCTGAACAAATTTCCTGAAATATCTAGCTAAGCCCACAAAACTGTGATTCTCGATAGCCAAAGTAGGTCTAGTCCAATCTTGAATCACCTCGATCTTCTCTAAATCAACCTGTATACCCTCTTTAGACACAACATGGCTCAGAAATACCACCGAACTAAGCTAGAACTCACACTTGGAGAACTTTGCATACAACTTCTCCTCTCTAAGCCGCTAAAGCACAATTCTCAAGTGTTGTTCATGGTCCACTTTTGTCTTGGAGCGGACCAATATATCATCGATGAAGATAATAACAAAAGAATCCAAATATAGTCAAAATACCTCATTCATCAACTCCATAAATGTTATTGGAACATTTGTCAGCCCAAATGACATAACAAGGAACTCATAGTGCCCATACCTCATCCAAAAAGCTGTCTTAGGAATGTGAGAAGCCTTGATCCTCTGTTGATGATACTCGGATCTCAAATAAATCTTAGAAAATACGGTTGCACCCTGAAGTTAGTCAAATAGATCATCAATCCTAGGAAGAGGATACTTATTCTTGATCATCCTTTTGTTCAGCTGCTAGTAACCAATGCACATTCTCATAAAACCATCATTTTTCTTCACAAACAAGACTGGGGCACCCCATGGTGATACATTAGGGCGTATAAACTCCTTACTCAACAAATCTCATAGCTACACTTTTAGCTCCTTCAACTCAACCGACGTCATAATACGGTATGGAGGAATAAAAATGGGCTTAGTGCCCAGCTCAAGATCAATAGAAAAGTCAATATCCCTATCAAGAGAGACTCCAGGAAGGTATGTTAAAAACACATCAACAAACTCCTAAAAAATAGGAATAAACTATATCAGTGATGGCTCAACACTGGTATCAGGAATAAATGCCAAATAAACAAGACAACCCCGATCTACTTATTTTCTTGCTCAAATATAAGAAATGAACTTGTTGCGATAAGAACCACTCAAACTTTGCCACACAACACTCAGTCTACCAGGAATAGCCAATGTCACAGTCTTGGCATAACAATCAAGAATAGCCCAATGAGGTGAAAGCCAATCCATCCCCACTATGACCTCAAAATCAACCATATCAAGAATAATTATATCAACTCAAGTATCATAACCATCCAAAGAGACAAGACAGGATCGGTAAACCCAATCCACCACTAAGGGATCACCTATTGGGGCGGTTACATAGATGGCCACAGGTATACGATCACATAATAAATTAAACTCAGGAGAGAAATATGCATATACATAAGAATATGTGGATCCAAGATCAAATAATATTGATGCAAGCTAATGTCAGACTGGTACAATGCGTGTAATAGCAGCATAAGAGGGCTCATCCTCATCCTTGAAAAGCATAAAAATGATGACATCTACCATTCACTACATGAGTAAGACCTCTACCGCATTGTTGTCCTACTGCATCACCTATGCCTCTACCCGTAGTATGCTCACTTCTACTTGGATGCCCTTACCATGACCCAAATCTAAGGAGTTGTATCTCCAGCTGGAGGAGCCTGACCCCTAACTAGTGCTATTGAAAGAGCGATGTGGCTCCGCATGAGTCTGATGAGAGCAATATCTAAGCACATGATCTGGAGAACCACACCCAAAACATGTCTTCGGGTGAAGAAAGGACTGAGAAGATGGAGGGGGAATACTATAACTGCCTCAGCCTGCAGGCCTCTGTTGAGAACTGGATGATCCCTCACCATAACTATGTGAAACATGAGGGCCCTGACCACCCTCTAAAGCTGGCAATGAAACATGAACTGGACCCTAATGCTAACAAGTGTTGCGCTCTCTGTGGAAACCTCTACCTCCTGATGATGTACGTGTGAAATGGTCAGCTTCTCGGACCCTCTTGATGTCTCCATACTCCTTCAGTAGCAAGTCTGCCTCTTTGGTGGTACCCACTATGGTCTGAAAAAATGCACCCTCACGTGAAGACCCAAACACATAGGAACAAATAGAGAATGCCAATCCTTTCACGAATCTATAGACCCTCTATGCCTCTATAGGTTTCAATGATAAGGTATGTTGAGATAACTGATAAAATCTAGCATCATACTCAGCCAATGTCATACCTCCCTGAGTCAGAGTCTCGAATCTGGACCTGCTCTCCTCTCTAACACTACATGGGATGAACGGTTCCTAAAGAGCCTTTGAAACTATCTCTTACTCAACTAGTGGGGACCTTTCTAGCCAAGAGCGCATGTAAGACCACCACCACTCTCGTGACGCTCCTCACAACTGTAAGGAAAAAAATCTAGCTCCCCGAGAATCTTCTAGGCACATGGCCTCTAACACCTAATAGCTCAAAGTAAAAACTCATATGCATCCTCCCACTTACCACTCTTAAACTGGAGTGGTTTCATCTTCTGAAACTAGGCTATTGCAGTACTTGAGGAGCAACTAGTCCCTATGGAGCATCTCAGGCAATAATTTCAAGCATGCCCATCATCCGCTGAAGAGTGCCAATAGTCATAGAATCATTGGCCTCTAGAAGAGCCTGGAGCTGCCTAGGCTCGACTGGAGGCTCAAGAGAGACACCTTTGTCATAATCCCTAGTAAGTGTTGAACCACCGGCACATACTCAGCCCCTACCATGTCATCTGGCTCTACCTTTGCTATGCCCTAAGCTAGGGCCTCAAACGTAGCCTCACGAGCCGAATTCTCGACTCTGTCCATAGATATGGATGTAGTCATGCCCATCTGCCAAAATATATACAATATTCAGCAACCTCACAACAATCCACACATGTCAAGAATTGAAAGAATAAGGGGGAATTTCCTAACAGTCTTCGTAGCCTCTCAAGGAAAAATAATGGACATTTTCACATTGATCCTTAAGACTCTACTCGACTGAGTTTGTACACATGTGAGACCTATAAACCTGGGGTTCTGAAATCAAATTGTCACGAACCAAAAATGGCTATAATGGCACTTTCCTAACCCACTAAGACAAGTCAGCCTAAACCTACTCAATTCAAATATACAGAAGAAAAAACAAAAGAAATAAAGTCTAATAAGCTAGGATAAGCACAGGGTAATCAAGACTGGTATCACATGTACAAGCCTTTATTACAATGCAACTCAATGAAAAATTTTAAGTCTGATAGTCTTGGTTTCTCAAATAGAACAACTACTAAAGTAATCTGACAGTTTGAGAGTAGGCTGGAACAGACTAGTCAACTACCTTTCAACTATCATAGCACGGTCCAAAGAAAGAATAAGAACATAAACTAGATCCAGGCTCATAACCTACACACATGTGTAAAAGAAATGGGTGAGTACCAAAACAACAGGCACTCGGGAAGGAGATCTAAACACATGTAAGAATACGTGAACATAATACTCCTTCCATACCAAAAACATACCACCAAACTACATACTTGTACTCAAAAAAGTCTCAGCACAATAACAATAATATATATAAACACGATTTACATAACAAATATTTATAGCAATTATCACAAGATATAGATAAGATATACAATAAAATCACAATATATAGCTCAGATATATAACAAGTATCTCAAGGTATTCTCAGATACTCAATGGATACAGTCCAAGAATAATCATCTCATAATCAAATCTCAATAACCAAATTAAGTCATAATCATGAGGTAGAATGATATGATATGTAATGAAATGAATATGAAATGAAATGAATCAATGCAATGTCAAGTAATCAAGATGTATGTATATCTTATGATACACATCTACTAATATAATTAGACCAAAAACCATAGTGGACATATCTATCTATGTACCTGCCAAAAAGCGTGAGGCTTGCCCCTGTATAATCAGTGTCACATGTCATGGAGTGTATTTCTCGTCCCATAATGAATCAATGTCACATGCCACAGACCATGTAGCTTGTCCCCATAATGAATCAATGTCGCATGCCACAGATCGTGTGGCGTATCCCCATAATAAATCAATATCACATGCCACAGCTTGTGTGGCCCATCCCTATAAATAAATCAGTGTTACATGTAATGGATCGTATGACCCATCCCCATAATGAATCAGTGAAACTCAGTCAAGAATACATAATAACATAGTATTCACGTAGAGTAATAAAGAGTGTATGCAAGAATCCATAATATAATAAATATTTCAATTCAAGTCAAATCTCACAATCTACGAGGCATAATGATTTATCCATTCTTATAGTCAATCATCTTACCCACAAGTGATATCCATCAATAATATCACCAGTATTTGCTATGATCAAGCATAATAGAATCCACATTACACATTCTTATATCACAAGAGATTCTCAATATCAAGTCGCAAGTCAACAAGTATCAATCTCTAACCACCACTTTCACATCAAGAGAGAATTTTGCGATTTAATATAATTCTCACGATTTACCGAGTTCAACTTAGCCAACATCAATTACCCAATCATTATAAGCCACAAATAAAGTAAATGTAATGTTCAAGTAAACTTAACGTGATTTAAGAATTCACTTGCCTCAATCAATAGCCAAATCAATCAAAAACCGAACATTTCCCCCTCAAATTCACACCTTAAACATCATATTCTATTCAAATATGAATTCTCAATCTCAATATGAAGCTAATGACCCTAAAATCAAGCAATTCAAGTGAAAAGGGAAAAATGGTCCGAAAATTACATACCAAAAGAGGTTCTCAAAATCTGAAAATTTTTACATTGAAATATTCCCCAAGTAATAAGGAATCTAATGGTGAAAATTGTTTCGAAAAGGACTTGATTTGATTTCATGACCCAAGAGGATACCCTAGGCGTGGCCGGCACCCAGAGACTATTGCTAGTCCCTGAGCGAACCACTCGATCTTAGGACAGTCATTCAACATCAAGCATAGTGGAATAATAAGATAAAAGAAGTGAGCTACATCAATCAGTCTACATCAATAAGGAGGGCCAATGGCCAATATTCAGTCTCAACATCAATGGTAAGCAAATGTAAATGCTGACTCAACTCAAAAAGGAAAAAGACCTCAACATCAAACCTTAACTCATGTCTATGAAGCCTCTAACTCAACTAGACAGTCTAAGAGGGTACCACGACAGGTCATGACTACCCAACTCAATAAATAAAGTAACAGGTAAAGGAAAAGGGAGCTCCTCCGGATAGCAAGGAGGGCTCACCAATGACTGAAATCAGAATCTCCGAACCCCAATGATGCGTCTGCTGAAGTCCTCTACCTCCTGTGTCTGCATCATGAAACAATACAGCAGCGAGTGGCGTTAGTACATGGAATGTACGATATGTAAAATGGCTGAATATAATTGTACAGATAGAACAGTACAGGGATAACATCAACTCAATATCATACTCCGTCAGAATGTCAAATGTCCATCTAAAGCAAGAATAAATAGTAGATAAATGACCCATCAACATCTCATCAATTCATTAGACTCGTCTCAAGGAAACTCGACTCAACTCAACTCAACTCAAAGGACTCATGCCAGTCTAGGACAAGGATAAAGGGTAGATAATAAAACGTCAACATCCATCAAGACCCATACCATCACATCAACATTAGAGCTCTATCAGTATGGAACCTAGTTGGGAGTTTCTCTAACCGACAACCATCTCCTATGAGTCGGTGATGATACAACAAAGTGATGTCGTTGCCTCATCCATCCAGTACCCTGCCCGGGGTAAAAGACATCACCATCAGTGGATCCACAAGAAATAACATCAGTCCTCTTCTAGGATAACAGAAATATTTGTATTACGGTTTGATCCTCTCCTACACGGTCCATATAGTTAATAGTTTGAGTGGGACTCACTCGCACCCATTTCGGTGCACAATACTTCTCCTAGAACTTGACATGATCATAAAACATCATCATCAAGATTTCTCATCATCGGTCCCATAGGGACATAGTACATCAACATCAACTCGTATCATCAACATCAACTCATGGACTCGAAATATTCTTTTAGAATTTAGTTTCAAGTTTGTAAGACTCATGAACATCATCCTCATCAACATCATCATCAAGACTCTCAACAATTTAGACCACAATCACAACATCACGAACATCATCATCGCCAAGGCTCTAGACTCATCCCCTAAGTTTATTCTTGCATTCTTTAGTAAAATAGACATAGAATTTTGTAAAATCATTCATGAAAACAACTTATGCAGTAAATCAAATAAAAATACATGAATAAAGAAGAATCTCAGTAGAATACTCAAGGATTTTCACATATAACTCATCATCTTCAATCATAGACTCAATCTACTCAAAGGGGGCACATAGAAGAACAATCTCGTGCTTTAGGTTAGCTTTACATACCTAAGATGATTGCTTACAATACAAAGCCCTTGGAACTTCGTCTTGACTCTTCAATCTCAACTCTTCTCAAGCCCTAACTTGATGATTTGCTAGGAAGGGGATTGTAAGATGGGTTTTGGAACCCTTTCTTCGTGAAAACACAATATATTAGTTGTATATTGATTTTAGAAAGTGTTAGGAATGGAACAGAATGCCCCTCACATTATTAGAAATTTTCCAGCCAAGAAATAATCCAATCCGCGATGCGGACTGGTCGCGAACAGTTAATTTTTAGCAAAAATTTTCCTAAATGAGTTTTCTCAATCACGTCAAAAAATTATGGAAAAACATTAGTTGCCCTCCACAATGGGTCCGCGACGCAACTCTGTCGTAGATCTTCACTATTTCGTGCCTCAGAATGAAAAATTATCTTTTGACTTGGTCACTCTAAAAATTGATTGAGACCTTTCCCTCACTCAAGTTTTCACGCTGGTCACAAATCTGGCCTCGGATTTGTCATTCAAGCATCGAAAGATGCATTATGCGCACCTCTCTCATCTAGGGGTATTTTGATAATTTTACTGAGCGTTACATTTGAGCCCTCAAATAAGAATTTCCATCAAAAATTCATGTATGAGAAAATCCCAATTTCTCCAATTCAAAACCTAAATTCTCATGTTAAAGTCACAAATTAATCAATGAAAATTGAGGATATAATTTAGAAACACATTATCCAAAAGCCTTGTCTTGAAAATCCTTGAAAACTCCCCCTAAAATCGAGCTTAGAATGTTAAAATGGTTGAATATGATGAAACCCAACATTTTAATTAAACATGTTGTTTCAGTCCACACAACACTACGTGAACATGGAGTAAAATCTGTCAATACCTCCGCATTCATGGAGGTGTGGCTACAACCACAGAGCTTACGATAACATGTCCCCATGAATGCGGTCACCAATGCGTGAATGCAGAGGTTCTTTTAACCTACACCAGATTGTAGGAAACCAATTATGTCACAACTCAGAACGAACCTCCGGGATTCGTTTGGAATCCGATGCAAATAAGCCAGATATGCAACCCTACCAAAAATGATATTTCGAGCATGATGAAACCATCAAAATTCGAGTTTGAGGCCTCCTTGTCTCGAAACACAATAGACTTATAAAAACTAGTTAAAACTTGAAATACCCAAAATGCCCTCAGAATCTATAAAAAATTATAACGAGATCATTTCTAGCGCTAGTTTCACCATTTCTAACCACTGGAACAGTCAGAAATTTGATTAGAGCTTTCGAACTCTAATTGTTGACCAAAAGTCAAATTATAATTCAAATTCAACAGAAAATGCAACTTTGGATCCAAAATCTTCGTTTCGACTCAAAATTTAGTTCAGTCAGTACTTCTGGATCAAATTTAGTATTCCTAGATATATGGAATAGATGGAATTGCATTATGATAGTCGAAACTCAAGATGACCTTAAAACTCATAATTTAAAATTTTAATCCTTTAAAAATTCTTTCTTTAGCGAAAATCTAACTTTTCACAAGGTTATCAAAATCGGACTTTTCAACTCATCCAAAAATGATCCAAAGCAACTTTTAAGAAGGAAAAAATGGTAATTTAGCTGAAAATACAAAAAATGACCATCAAGGTCATTACAATGTCACTTTCAAGCTAGTAACATATTTGGTTTGTTTTCGAAAAGTGTCAAATGAGTTCTAGGTGAGTTTTTATGTTTCTTGGATGCTTTGACATTATTTCAGCAAATTATGGTAACCAAAGGGTTCATTATAAATTTTAAGGATCTAAAAATAATTCTAAAACTTCTGA
The DNA here is from genome assembly GCA_029948455.1 of Solanum rostratum. Classification (NCBI taxonomy): domain Eukaryota; kingdom Viridiplantae; phylum Streptophyta; class Magnoliopsida; order Solanales; family Solanaceae; genus Solanum; species Solanum rostratum. The sequence goes on from CM057049.1 coordinate 27,088,347, forward strand.
AATTTTGACCATAAAGTATAAGACTGATATAAAAAGTTCGATGAGTTTTTGTTAAGCCAAGATTAGAACTTTATTGCAAAATATAAAATAATTATTTGTAGAGCAGAACTGATATTGAACTGGGCCAACGATCTCAGAATTGAATTTCGATTGAAGGTCCAGGTCTATATAATTATTTAGGACATTTAGAAAAAATAATTGGGTCACTATCGTATGAGAAAATTACGGTATTTTATCAAAGAAATAACTATTGGTTTCTGGTGAAAAATCGCAGTGCACTGGTTTTAAAAATTTCAAATTGTGTTCATTTGGTATTTTCAGTATATTGGGAGTTCTAAAGCTCGAAATGATGATTCTTACGACATTCTTCTCAATTTAGTATGGGGTTAGTTTTCAACTCTCCTTTCAGCATTATCTCTTGATTTCTTCATTTGGGTTTTTTTCTCTATCCACAAATTTCTTGGAGAAAATTGAGATTTTATTTATTTGGACTCTATTTTCAATGAAAAGGTATAATTTATGATTCTTATATTATGGGTAAACTCATTTAATTATAGTTATTTTTATCATATTGATCACGTATAGTTTAGAATTTTAATGGTGAAGTTAAAATTTACTAAATTGAGAATTTCAAGGTTGATTTTAGCTTTATTTATTTTATGACATTTCATATTTGAAATTTTCTAGACATGGGTAAGATATTTCTCAAGAAATATTTTAGACTTGAGTTAGGATTTCGGATCGGGTTTTTAAATTTTTCATTTAAGAATTTAAATTTTACTGAAATGGTGATTGTGAGATTGTTATAACTCCATTCTTAAAATGATTTTTGTCATAAGTTTTCCAAAATCTTACGAAATATTTTTATACAAAAAATTTCAAAATTTAACCTTGTTTCTCAAAATGAGATTTTTGGACCATTTTGTCCTTTTCATAAATTTCTTGATTTTGGTATCATTGGGCTTGTAATTTGATGGTGAATCATTATTTGAATAGATTGTGGTGTATCAGATTCGAATCGGAAGGGGAAAGCACTCTTGTTGGATTGATTTATTGACTTTATCAAGGCACGTGGATTCCTAAATCTTTTTGAGTTTAATTGAATCTTGTATTTTTCTTCTTTGTGTATTGGAGAATAATAGAGATTTGAAAGTGGGTGAATGATCACAAAATGTCTCAATAGATATGATAGGTAATAAAATAGTTGTATGACAATGTGTGAAAACTTGGCTTGTGACTTGATATATGATTATTGATTTCCCTAGAATATTTGAGTAATGATAGTTGTTGGTGTTGAGTCTTGTAATTAAGATAACTATTATTGAATTTTATGATTTCTATATTTGAAAGTTGTATATTCCCTAGATTGACTCAAATGTTGATTAATGAATTATGCTATTTTTTAAAGTGATTATTGTGGCATGATTAGTGATGTTGAAATGAATGTTGTAGTGATATTGTACTAGAAATTATTAAGGAACATTTATGGGGATGGTGACTCTTTTACGAGTAGGGTTAAATGATGATGACAAATGAACTAATGAGAACTTAAGAAATGATGTGGTAGTATTTATGAATAACTCAATTCGTGATGATTCTATATTTGGAGTTATGATGAAATTAATTTGACATGATTATTAAATATATGAATAGTGTGGACTCTTTGCATACTCTCATTGTCACGATCCAAGCGTCGGGCCTAATCATAACACGGCAAATAAGGACCTCGAAAGACCCTCACCGAGTCCTCTTTGCATATCATAAGCATACATGAGTAATTAAGCATCAACATAAGTAAAACAAGCGAAAATAATTCTTATAAATCAAAGCTAAGCATAGGAATCGAGAATCTTCCATTAAAGAGAGTTACGTCAACTTTGTCCTAAACATGCCTCTAGTTGTTCAGATCTTGGCAGGGACTAGAACATGCCACTAGCTCACTCTTAACTAAGAAAATAAACACAAAAGTTTCTCAACATAACAAATTATAAGCGAGAATGAAAATAGCTTATTCTCGAAGCATGGGAACTCACTGAATGTCTTCAATATACAATCCGAGTCTAGCCACGATAAGTAGGACTAGAATCGTCAATCATCCCTACATTATGATATAATATAGAAAAAAATGCGCTAGTACGTTGAAATGTACTAAGTATGTAGGACGCAATGCAACAAGAAATCTACTTATCTTAGTAAGCAATATGTATAATTTTATCAATGAAACAAAGCAAAAGATATGATGAATAATCAATGCATCTTTAACACATGATTTGGATCATCATAAAACATTCAAATTATCACATACATACTTATGTGGGAATAGGACTATAATAGATAATAAAACTATGAGGGCTATCACATGGAATCCTGATGTTGCCTCTGTGCCAGAGAAAGATGAGTCTACTTGCCAAGGTAGAACTTTACCCACTAGGTGGTGTCATGAATCATAATATTATATGTGGATTCACTAGCTAAGCCATATTGGAAACATAAACCTACAGTGGCACGTAGTTATGAGACTTGAGACTTTATATGAGGACCCCTTAAGTCGAGCCCCCACCTCAAGTCTCATTCCGTACTAAGTCACCCCATGAAACACATAAACATGAAATACAATAGTCAACATCATATTTATAACTTGTAGTAATCATAATCTCGTAATTTGTAAAGTAAGCATGATGAACAAGTAAATCAATTTTGAATCATAAGAATAGTCCATCTTCCTAGCTTACATGCATGTGGGTATATTTCTATCTTGTCAACTTGTATAAAAATAGGATCTTGTGTCACTCTTCATAATCATGATCACAATCATACTTGAAATCTCATTCATAAATCATGGCTTGATATGAAAAATTCGCACAAATGATGGGTTCATGGCCAATTGAATCTAAAATCATGAAATCAATTGAAATTCATGCAAAACTATGCAATTGAGGACATAAGTGAATGACTAAATGAGAAATCATCATAATCTCATAAGCCCTAAATAGCATGTAGATGAAATTCCTTGAAATTCAATTTGAAATCATGCAATTCGCACAATTCACAGAAAAATACATATAATTTAGTATAGAGATCTTGTATGTGACATAAAGCATGAAACTAATATTAGAATTATGAAATTCATAAATTTACACTTGAAAAATTGGAAGGAAATTGAGTTGATTTTGGGCCCCATGGATAAAATTGATCCATGCGTGAAGACCCACAAACCTAGATAGAGAGACCTTAGAAAATTAGAAGAATTTGACCTTGAATCCTTAGAAAACTTGGAACCCTATCTTGCTTCAATAAAGAGTTATTTAAAGAGAAACCTTAGAAGAATTTGAGAGAATTCGAAAGAGTATGAAAATGAGTGTGTTTTGAAAGGGTTTTGGGTAGCTATTGATGTCGCCCAAGCTACACTCTCTTCTTTAGGCTAAAATAATGTCAAGATATAGAACTCAACCAAGGTTAGGGTCGAACCCAAGGGAATATAGTAAACTTAGAAGAATTCAATTGAAATTTGAGTTTATTAACCAACTTATCTCCCCAAAGGGGGGAGGGGGGTTTGTAATAACTATTGAAAGTAATTCTAAACTAAGACAAATATTTAACCAATATGAAGAGAAATAAGGGTATTGTGTTCCCCATGATTCTCTAACTCAATAGTACCAGGTAACCTAATTCTTTTCCAGTGTGTAGCATGAAGAAAGGTAAGTTAAGTTCACCAAACCCTTTGGCCTAGGTGAGAGACGAATTTCACTATGCGATTTGGTCCATCCCCGAAGTGTGACATTACTAACCTTAACTATTGCCCCTGTACAATCTCCCCTTGGCCCAGTTCGGTTGATTAGACGAGAAACGTCAATCCAATCCTGTTAATTAATCTATTTTCCTATTCATTACTATCTTGGGCTAGTTAGTAACACTAGGTGGCTTCTAATGTCGCCGCCATTAGAAAGCATTCAAAACCAAGAGAATTAATTAATACATGCATGCACACTTTTTAACAATTATGAATTATACAGTTTTACCTTATTAGTTTTTCATGGTTCCCACAACCCTAGTTGTGGATTTAGCTACTCATGATCAGTGTAGATGCAAGAATTATGAATTTCAATAACATAATTAAGCACTTACACAGTAGAATTAAGCACGAGAAAATCCAACTCTTCAATGATAATCACAAGTGCAATTAGAAGATGAAATTATAGTTTACAAGTGTTTCTCGGACTCTCTTGTGTTTCTCCTTCGTCCTCTACTGTCTCTCTGCTCTCACTCGCTTCACCCCTAAGAAAAATAACCTAAAACCTATTTATAATGTTTAAAATACAAAACTAAAATAAAATAGGACAACGATGTTGGCAGGCTCTAAGAGGTGCTCTACAGACCGTGTAGTGATTTACAGCCTGTAGTCGGGCTTTTGTAATCTGTTGCTTCAATTTAGTTTTGGCTTCTACGACACCCCTTTACGACCCATAGAAGGCGTTACAGCCCATATAGGGTTTCGTCTGATGGAATTTCAGAAAGTCCTCATCTTCTGATCCTCAGGGTTCGAGCCTGAATCTACAGCTTGTAAAGTCCTCTATGGCTCGTCTGAATGTTTGTAGACTCAACTTCAGAAAAACACCCTTCTTGGAATTGCACATAAAACCACCTTTACGGCTCGTAGAATACTCTATGACCCGTAAAGGGTCTCGTGAATCCTCAACTTCAGCAACTTATGCACATTTTGCCCAAAAACAATGCCAACCCTAAAATCCTATAAAACAAACATACAAACACATCAAACCTACTAACATCGCATTGAGAACACACAAAATTCCAAGTTTTAAGCATCAAAAGTTTTGTATTTTGATAGCACATCAACACCCTCAACTTAAAGTTGTTCCTTGTCCTCAAGTGATGGATAAGCAGCACAGTAACACACAGACCTCAATCTAATGGCATACGTCTCATCAAACTTAAGCACAGATACCCATACCACTTTTCAATACACAAACAGATAGCTATCCAGCAAACCAACACAGATCAATGCATGTGACAATGCAACTATGACAAGCAAGGTACTATCAATAAGCCACAATCACTTAATGAGTGTAATGTTAACAATGTAATGCAAGTGCTCTCACAAAAAGAAGGCCCATATCTCACTCACAATGATGTTTTAATATATAACCTTGGGACTATGCAAAATCACTCACTCTCACAAACAACATTCATATATCATGCTCAATACCACATGTTTCCCCTATACTCCTAACTAAGACCTTTGACTACTTGGATTAGGATCACTCTAGGGCTTTACAGGCTTATAACGTAGGCTCAGAGGGCTTTAGTGGGATGCTTTGGGAACATAGTGACTAAAGGCCCTCCTTGAAATTGCGTTTTTCTACACTTTGGCCCTACCAACACTCTTACTTTTCATTCCATTCTCCTTTTCTCCCATCTCAAGCTTTTCTGGGTGCTTTCTTTTCATTTTTTTCAACTTTTTGCCTTATATTTATACTTTATTTTTCTTTGTAGTTCATAACTAAGGCATCACTCATTTTTCTTGCACCCAGTACACATTTTTATCCTTTTCCATTTATCACTAACCCCCCCCTCCTCCATTTTGTGTTTTACTCTTACAGCAGTCACCCTCAACTTAGACTCTTCCCCTGAGTTGAGGTGCACATTATCCAACCTTGAAACTAGGGCCACTTTTGGTAGCCACCCTCAACTTAGGTTTTGCTTCAGTCAATGTGCACAATTTTCATGGAAGGATCAGGGCCAGTTTCAGGATTTTACATCAAATAAGGCTAGGTCACTTAGGTTTCTACAAAGAAAAGATACATGTCAGGCTCAAATATTAGGATCAAGGGATACTTCACATATTTGGTCGGTTATTTTAGGCTAAATGGACTGTTATGAACGATGGCCTAAGATCCTTTCCTAACGAACTAACCTAAAGTCTAAATTAGAGTAACAGGGCAAGTTCTAAATTGAAACACAATACATTAATTAGCAAATTAAGCTCACACTCACATGGCACTAATTACATTATCAACACAGACTCTTAGATCATGCTTTATCTCTTAATTTTATCCTCACTTATCAGAACAGGCATTGTTAACACAATTAAACATCCATGGTTGCTATTTAAACTAACTAATCAAAAATTTGATGGGTATCATTTTTCATAATGAAGCACAAAAACAGATATATGCCACATATATAAGTACTCTATACTACCAATAGTACCTAAACATCCTAAAAATATCAGTTCAACAGAAATTAAATAACCATAGGGAAAACGAACGCGAGCAAGAAAACCCCTCGGAGTCAAAAATTGGGGTAGCTATAGGCCAAGGCTACTCAGACTTCACTAAGGCCCAGAACTACCTACACCCCCATCGAAAAAAAGGTGCATTATCCTCAATGCACAGAAAAAGAGAAAATTAAGTACTGAGGGCAAAAGAACATACCTGGGCGCATAGGCGCTAGTGTGTGGCTGAGTCTGACCACACTTAACCTGCACGGTGGCCTCTTTAGTATTAGAACCATGTCCGGAGGAGCCAGTATCCCTCACCTGCTTGAGCTCATGAGACTGTCGTATTTCTTTCTCTATCCTCAACTGCCTCAAGACAAGTCTAGCTCCTTCTACTCCATCAGCCCCACAGGTAATCGCACTACATCTAGGTCATCATCAATACGGGGCCTCTTCCCATGGGAAGGTTGTGTAAGCTCCTCAAGAGCAAATAAGTCCACCACTGGCATCGGGAGTGTAGTCTCTGGTAAGGTCACCAGTGCTGCCGACGTTGTTGTCATGTCAGCTCGAGCTCGCTGGATCTCCATCTGTAGGGTCGTCATATCCGCTGGTCGGGTTGTGCTCAGACTCTGTTGGACCCTCAACTCAAAGGCATCAATGCTGGCATCTATAATTGAAAGTTAGTCCTTAATAATAGCGACTGTAAATGCTTGTATACGTCTCTCGGACTCTGTAATGGCTCGACGGACCCAGGGCCTGATCTGCTGAACTAACTGATTCAACTAAGACTCAGTGTAGGCCAGTCTCTATGCCATAGGTTGAGTAGATGATGCGGACACGTAAATCATGTCTGCGGGTTTAACTATGACAAAGTGGCCTATGGTGCAGGAGTCATGGTAGTGGGGCCCCTTTCCATATTTGTCTCAGTTTGTGGGGGCCTATCCTCTATGTAGCAGTAGTGGTGGTGGTGGGTGGAACCTCAAGAGGTGGCTCTGGGAGAACATCTCTAGCATAGGAGTTAGCTAGTGCGGTGCTCGCCAGAGTGCCACCGGGTTCTCCTCAGCTTTAATCAGGCTGGCATCCAAAGTATGATGGACCCTGATTAGTGAGTCCAGCTGGTGTAGACTCTCCACCCCCGACTCTAGACAGAGCTTGTAGTCAAGCATGGAAAGGAGATGGAGGTAAACCTCTTCAAGGCTGCCTCATGGATCTGCTCTTCGATGAGGCTGGCCCAATCTATCTCATGGCCAGCCAAGATGCTGACAACTAGAACTACATGCTCTAGCATCAACGTGTTATCTGTATGCATCGGCCAGATTCGTGATCTAACAACTTCCCACCAAAATCTAGTGAGAGAAGCCTTCATAATAGGCTCTGAATGAGTGGCTACCCATGCAGGCTCCAGACCCTGCTCAACAATCAAACCAGTCACCCATCTCATCAAGCTGGCTCTACAACTCTGGTCTCTCTTTAGACCCAAGTCTCTGGTCTGCCCCACTTTGCGGTCAAACTCTGTTGTGAATCTGGAGGCTAGGAACTCAGGCTCAAATAGCATGTTACGAATGGTAGTCTCCGAGATTTCCACCTGCCGGCCCCTCACTCTAGTCTGCGTCAGTCTAGGCCGAGCGAGGGGTGTCTTCCCCTTAGGAAGAGTGCCATGAATTGTGGCTACATGTGAAGCATAGAACTCCCGTACCATGGCTGGGGAGTACCTCCCTAGTGGTTTTGTCAGCCACTGGAGCCCGTGTCCTCAAATGGTGTCCTGGAGACCAGAGACACTGTCTAATCCGAATGAGATAACCTGGGGCTCCTCATAATGGAGCGAGATGGTTTCCCCTGCTCCGTAATTTGTACGCCCTCTGTATACATCTTTCGCATGCCCGCAACTCACCATACTGCAACAAACCACCGACTGGTGAGAGCATTTAGAGGTGATGTTGATGTCCGCAGTGGTATAGTAGAGGATTGTGTCTTTGACTCATCATCGAATCCTGACTCTGAGTCTGACTCCTCTCTAGATGGAGTCATCTGAATGGAACTACTCTTGTTGTTGTCTCCCTAGTCATATTGGGGAGTACAAACGACAATAGCCTGGGTCCGCCCAAGTCTGGTGGCATCCCATGTCCGTGGTCTCTCAGCCTCTGGGTCAAGTCGGATGCTGAGCTCCTTAAGTGATCCACTAATCGTGGGGGTCTGCTCCTCCCCAGAGATCTCATCTCTAAGCCTCCTCTCCATGGCTTTGATCTCCTCATGTCTCGGCTTTAGGGCCATAGTACCTAAAACATACACATTTTTGCAAGCATGGTTAGCCTTACAGATCAAAAAATGAAATGCAAAAACATATCAAACTTGATTACAGAGGAGTCTACGAAAGCACTTCTATGGGTCATAGCCAAAATTACGAGCCATAGAAGGCTCTCATAGAAATAGTTTCCACAATTTTTGCTTCCTTGAATGGAATCTACGAGACCAGGTACGACTCGTAGAAGGTTCTACGAGTCATATATTGAGTCATAGATGATTCCAGTGTTTGAATCTTTTGCAGACAGAGATCCATGAGACCTGTTTACGAGCTGTAAAATGGTTTATGACTCGTAGAAGGTCTCGTTTGATGGGTCCTCCGAAACTTCAGGTTTCTAGAATTTCATACAAGGGGAAATTATGGCTCATGGAAAGTTCCACGAGCCATAAAAGACCCTCGTAGACTAGAAGATTCAGTCACCTGAGTTTCTAAGTTCATCAATACAGACCCTATACGACTTTTTCAACCTACTCTATCAGCATCGAACAATACGCATACCCCCCACATGATTCATAACAAAACTGCCAACACCTCCATATGATAATTATCACATATACCCCCATTAAAAATCATTTAACATGCTTACCCCACTCTACCAACTCTATTTGAATTAATTAACATCAAAATCAGAAACATATGCCATCACTCACCAAGTTTTAAACACATAATCAATTTATTTCAAACGGTGACTGATCGCAAAGTTGTCAAGCACATCATTCAAAATATAAAACAAGGCAACTACACCGAATTCTGGCCTAAATACATGTTCATACATAGGCAACCATACATTTCAATTTTTCAAATCTACCGATTTCATACATGGATTTCTATCTAAATTAACCATACCTGACAATTTTAATTTCAACCTAATCACACAATTGGTAATTAAAGGGTGTTTTAAAGACTGAAAGCTTACCAAATTGAGTGATTAAATCATAGAAATTTAAGGAGGTAATGACACGATGAAACCCTAGGCTTGTCGGAAAAAGTTGACGGAAAATAGGTGTGTTGGTCCTCGCCAGTGGTCAGAAAGAGTGGGATCGGGGTTGTTGGGTCTGGTTCGTAATTTAGGGCACGAAATGGGTCAATATTTTGACCCCATTATTTATAGATTGACCAATGTAGGTCAATAATAATGGGCCTAGACTCTACGAAACCCCTATTACGGGCCGTAAAGTATTTTATGGCTCGTGAATCATGATTTCCTAGAAGTTCCGAACCCTAGTTTTGAGGATTGGGTTACACGGACCAGTCTAAGAGTCGTGGAATAATGTATGAATTGTAGAATTGGTCGTAAGAACCCTCAACACTTAGTCAAAAACTCAGAAAACTTACCTCAGGTCCACGACCCCTATTCACGACTGGTAGTAATATCTACGGGCCATAAAGTTAGCTCATGGACTGGAGTGCGTATTTCTTTTGCTCACTGGAAGAGTCTATGAGATGTTTATGGGTCGTAGATTGATATACGACCCGTAAAACCAGTCGTAGAGGCACTTCTTAATGCCTTTTCATCCAAGAATGGCTGACTTAGCCATATACCTACACATTCTTTACAGAACACACTGTTACCCTATATGCAACTAGCCCAATGTCCAAATTACAATCAAAATGCGAGAAATTAAACTACCTATGAGTCCAAAAACTAGAAAAAACCTAAACTACAACTATTACATCCAAAACCTTGGGTTGCCTCCCAAGTAGCGCCTGATTTATTATCACGACACGACTTGGACAACTTGGTTACTCAAACTTCACCAAGTGTCCAAACCTCATTCTTCAGATCATCTGGCCTCTTCATTGACTGATAGATATTGAAGATAACTTCTTCATCGTTCAATATAAACTTGAGTTGACCAGCTTTTATATCCACTAGTGCTCGAATAATAGATAGGAATGGCATTTCCAAGATGATTAAGATGTTGCAGTTGACTTTGCAATCTAGGATCACAGAGTCTGCAGAAAATATGAATTTCTCAACTTTAACAAGAACGTCATAAAGTATCCCCGTGGGCTTCATCACCGTGCGGTCAGCCATCAACAACCACATGCTCGTCGAAATAGGGTCTCTCAATCCGAGGTTCTTAAAGACCACAAGGGGCATCAGATTTATGCTAGCACCGAGATCACACAATGTCCTTGCAAACTCCATATCTCCAATGGTGCAGGGTATGGTAAAAGCATTGGCATCTTCTGGCTTTTGAATGAAGGACTTCGTAGCAATTGCAATAAAATGTTGAAGCATCGGGATCTTCTCCCTTTTGCAGAGAACATTTTTGCTGAATCAGTGTATTTCTTCATAACCAGGTCCTTTATGAACTTTTCATACCCTAGCATCTTCTCCAACGCCTCTATGAGAGGGATGTTGATGGAGAGTTGTTTCAGAATGGAGAGTAAGTGCTTGAACTTGCCCTCCTCCTCCTATTTTCTTAATTCTCTAAGGGAAGGGAGGAGGAGGCTTAGGAATGGGCTTTAGCTTCTGAGGCGCCTATACATCATCACCCACCCCCTCCTTGCCACAATATCTCCAATATTTACATCCTTCACCTCAACTGTCTCCTCTCAAAAATTTTCTTCATCTACCGACATGGGAGGATCAATGGTACTCTTGCCACCACGAGTAGTATCCACCATGCACTACCCTTTGTTCTTTAGATTCTGAACTGTATTGCTAGGCAGTGTACCTCTTTGATACTTATTTAGTTGAGTTGACATATGACCAAATTGTTGCTCAAGATATTTGATAGCAACAGAATGAGACTCGATTTTCTAATTTCTACTGGAGATATGTCAGATTTTATCCCCTCAGAGTCTCAACCAATGTCTCAACTTTTTTCAACAGGCAGTCAATATTCTCCTCAACTCTAGAATTACTAGCAGCGGTGTAGCGGTTGTATGGTGGAATATAAGGGCTATTTCTTTAGCCATCTCTCCAGCCCCAATTTGCATCTCTGTCTTGTCCCCGATTCTAATCATAGTACCATCCGCGGTTGTCTCTGAAAGCTCTATCTCGATTATAGTTTTGACCTTAGTTTCCTTGACCTTAGCGTACATAGTCTTGATTGGACCCTTAGGTATTGATCCAAACCCCCCCCCCCCCATCTGATTAGAAATGAAGCAAGTGTCCTCCTCATAGTAGGGATCATCATACATGGGTGCTCGCGGAGGCTAATGGACAACTACATTAACTCTTTCCTGATTTTGCTTCATCATCATCTCCATACTTGTACGGATTCGGCAAGCTCTTGCATAATCTATTCATTTATTTTAGCTTTATCCAAACCGATACTGACAGTGCACGAACTTTTAGTAGATGATCTATCTCGCTGCCCCTATGCATGATTTGTCTTGACCACCCTTTCCGTCCTTTCAGCGATCCTTGTAAATGGTTGATGTAAGAACATGCCCCCCATAATAGTATCTGCGCATTCTTGACTATTCTCATCAAGGGCATGATAGAAGATCTCACCAAGGCATCATCAACAATTTTATGGTCCGGGACACTCCTTAAGCACTTTGTAAACCACTCCCATGTAGTACTAATCAAGTCGCCAAGAATTTTCTCAAAGTTGTTAATCTGATCTTTCAACTTGAGTTTCTTCGATCTCGGGAAGTACCTCTCCATAAAGGCCTTTTGCAACTCAACCCAACTAGCGATCGAACTCTGCGAGAGCTTGAGTAGCCATAGTGCTACACTGCTTATCAGAGAATGGGAAGACACGAAGTCCCACAGAATCCATAGACAGATTTTGTGTTCCCATCACACTCTTTTAGAAAAATGCAGCATTGTGTAGATGGCTATGCAGATCCTCTGATGGTAAGCTCATGAACAACCCATGATTCTGCAGCACTTGAAGCAACCCACTCGAAATCATGAACTTTGTGTTAGTCGATAGTGGTGGTAACACAATAGCTCCAGTCACCTCTATATTTATTGGGTTCAGCAGATATTGATTCCACTGATAAGCTTCGGGATTGAAGTCCTATGGCTATGGAGAAATGTCCTCAAAAGAAGGTGGGGTATCATCATTGGCATTCTCATTCTCATTCTAGTTTAGAGTTGAATTTGCCGCATTGTTTGTGTTCTCTAGTGCCATTCTTCCTAGTCTTCTATAGATATCCGGGTCAAACAGAGTCAAAGGTATGTCTCGACTTCGCGTGTTGGGCATACACTACACCTATGGCCGTGAAAGAAAGCAAAAACAACAAAAACGTAAAATGAGGGAAATAAGGATTAATTCCCACATTACTTGGATTAGACAAGTCTAGCTGTATTCCCTGGCAACCACACCAAAATCTTGATGTCGCCCAAGCTACACCTCCTTTTTAGGCTAAAGCGGTCATTGTCAAGATATAGAACCTAACCAAGGTTAGGGTCGAACCCAAGAGAATATGGTAAACTTAAAAGAATTTAATTGCAATTTGGATTTATTAACCAACTTATCTCTCCAAAAGGAGGAGGGTTGTAATAACTATTGAAAGTAATTCTAAACTAAGACAAGTGTTTTACCAATATGAAGAGAAACTAGGGTATTGTGTTCCCCATGATTCCCTATCTTAGTATTACCAAATAACCTAAGTCTTTTCCAGTATGTAGCATGTAGAACGGTAAGTTAAGTTCACCAAATCCTTTGGCCCAAGTGAGAGGCGAATTTCACTACGTGGTTTGGTCCGTCCCCGCAGTGTGACATTACTACCCTTACCTATTGTCCCAGTACAACCTCCCCTTGGCCTAGTTCGGTTGATTAGATGAGAAACATCAATCGAATCCTATTAATTAATCTATTTTTCTATTCTTACTATCTTGGTCCAGTCAGTAACACTAGGCGGGTTCTAATGTTGGCCAACATTACAAAGCATTCAAAACGAAGAGAATTAATTAATACATGCATGCACACTTGTCAAGAATTATGAATTATCCGGTTTTACCTTATTAGTTCTTTATGTCCACAACCCTAGTTGTGGATTTAGCTACTCATGATAAGTGCAGATGCAAGACATGAATTTGAATAACATAATTGAGCACTTACACAATAGAATTAAGCACAAGAAAATCCAACTCTTCAATGAGACTCACAAGATAGTAATTAGAAGATGAAATTAAAGTTTACAAGTGTTTCTCAGACTCTCTAATGTTTTTCCTACATTCTCTACTGTCTGTCTGCTCTCTCTCGCTTCGCTTTCCCCCTAAGAAAAATAACCTAAAAACCTATTTATAGTGTTTAAAATACAAAACCAAAATAAAATAGGACAACTAGGTCGGCAAGCTCTATGAGGTGCTCTACGGGCAATATAGTGATTTACAGCCTGTAGTCAGGCTTTCGTAATCTATTGCTTCAATTCTGAACTTTGCTTCTACGACACCCCTCTACGGCCCATAGAACCTTTTATGGGTCGTATGGGGTTTCGTCTGATGGAATTTCAGAAAGTCCTCATCTTCTAATCCTCAGGGTACGAAACTGAATCTATGGCTCATAAAGTCCTCTATGGCTCGTCTGTATGTTCGTAGATTCAACTTTAGAAATACACCCTTCACTGGAATTGCAGACAAAACCACCTTTATAGCTCGTAGGATACTTTATGGCTCGTAAAGGGTTTCGTGGATCCTTAGCTTCAGCAACTTCTATACATTTTGCCCAAAAACAATGTCAATCCTGAAATCCTGCAAAACAAATATAAAAACACATTAAACCTACTAACATCGCATTAAGAACACATAAAATTCCAAGTTTTAAGCATCACAAGTGTTGTTCTTTGATAGCACATTAGTTATAGAGTTATAGGATCAAAACAATATAGTTTAGAGCTTAAATGTGTAGAACATGACCAAAAGGCCCTTCACTAAAAATTGTCGAACGTTGTCCACGAGCCTGATCTATGAATCATAGATTGAAATATGGCTCATGGATTAAGGGTCTTTTCCTGGTTATAATTTTGGATCAAGGGTGACTCATCTATCAACCAGCTTCTATGGCTCATAATCCCCTCTACGGGTTGTAGACAACCCTCGTAAAACTGTCCCAAACATAGAAAAAATTTCCATCTCTAAGCACAAACTACGAACCCTATTCATGACCCATCAACTGGATTATGGTCCATAAAATCTTTTGTCTGATGACACTTCCAAGCTTCTGAAACCTATTCTAATGTCCTTGTCTACGAGCTCTTTTCTATGGCCTGTAAACCCTTCTATGACTCACCCGCTTCGTACTTTGACCCCCCAAATTTTAAAATTTCACCAAGTCATAACCCGAACCATGAGGCCTATCTATGACCTGTGAATCAAATAATAAATCGTAAATAGGCTTATACTTACCTATCCAGAGTCCATTTTGTACAATCTTCTCTAGTTTTGAACTTTTTAATGTATGGGGTGTTACAATATCTCCCCTTAGGAACATTTGTCCTCGAATTAGACAAAAAAATAAGCTTGGGTAGAACAGAGAAACAACCAACCACCTTACATGAATGCAACAATACAACTTAAAACATTAATTTCATAAAATTCTTACACTTGTGAATCAAGTATCATTCAAAATAGTGTCATGAACATGCATGCAGGCAATATGACAAGGAAAAAGCTGGTATGCCAGAATTTGGAAGGATAGTTCATACCTAGATACCTTTGGCTTGAATAAAAGGAAAGCGGTAAGGGTATCATTTCATCATGTCATCTTTTGCTTCCCATGTAGCATTCACAACTTGTTGGTTCCTCCATAACACCTTAATGGATGCAACTTCCCTATTTCTTAATATCTTCACTTGTTGGTCCAAAATTTCAATCGGTACCTCTTCATAAGTCAAATTCTCTTCAATACTCACATCCTCCAATGGAACAATTGAGCTTGACTCACTCATATACTTCCTCAACAAGGATACATGAAACACTGAATGAACCATAGTTAACTTCATTGGCAAGTCTAGTTTGTATGCTACCTTACCAACCTGCTTTAGTATTTTATAAGGTCCTACATACTTAGGGCTTAACTTACCCTTTTTCCCGAAACACACTACACCCTTCATGGATGAAACGTTCAAGTAGACTTAATCACCTTCATCAAACTCAAGGTCTCTTCTTCTAACAGAGTATGAATTTTGCCGACATTTGAAAGCCTTTAGATATTCCCTTATAACTCCTACATTCTACATAGAATCAAGTACCAAGTTGGGTCCAATTAGTGACATCTTTCTAACTTTGAACCATCCCACTAGTGACCTACATCGTCTTCCATACAAGGCTTCAAACGTCTCCCTATCAATGCTTGAGTGGTAACTATTGTTGTAAGAAAATCCAATAAGAGGTAGGTGATTATCCCAATAACCCTTGAAATCAAGCACTCATTTCCCCAACATATCTTCCAATGTTTCGATTGTTATTTCGGCTTTCTCATCGATTTGAGAATAAAACGTAATACTTAGCTTTACCTTGGTACCAGACCCCTTTGAAAGGACTTCCAAAAATGAGAAGTGAATTAAGCACCACAGCCTAATATGATAGATAATGGAACCCCATGCAATATCACCAATTCATGGATATAGACCTTAGCATAGTCCTCGACACTATATGAAATCTTAACTGGTAAGAAATGGACTAATTTTTTCATTCTATTCACAACCACCCAAATTGAGTCATGTTGCTTTAAGGTCCTAAGCAAACCTGTTATGAAGTCCATGTTCACATTCTCCCACTTCCAAGTGGAAATCTCAATATCTTGGGGTAAACCACCCAGCCCTTGATGTTCAACCTTCA
The DNA here is from genome assembly GCA_029948455.1 of Solanum rostratum. NCBI lineage: Eukaryota > Viridiplantae > Streptophyta > Magnoliopsida > Solanales > Solanaceae > Solanum > Solanum rostratum. Next base: position 27,104,634 of record CM057049.1, read on the forward strand.
CTTGTTAGAAATTTATACCTAGCTATGTCTTTCTTCACGTCATTCTACCAATACACTTCCCTCAAATCCCTATATAATTTTGTGGATCCCGGATGAATAGAATACCGAGAGTTATGGGCTTCATCTAGAACCTTCTCCTTTAGGCCATCAATACTTAGAACAGATAGCCACCCTTGGTAACAAAGTACTCTATCTCTCCTTTGAGAGAAAACCTTAATATTCTTGTTAAGCGCCAACCTTTTCAACTCAACTAATGAAGGGTCCATGTTTTGCTTTGCTTTAACCTCTATTATTAAAGACGATTCTACCCCATTTTGCATAAGTACACCATCATTAGACCTACTTAGTCTCACACCCAACTAGGCCAAATGGTGCACATTCTTGACCAACGCCTTCTTTCCACCCTCATAATGAGCAATGCTACCCATAGATACTCTACTAAGTGTATCGACCACAATATTAGCTTGCTGGGATGAAACATCATACTCATATCATAGTTTTTGAGAAGTTCCAACCACATTCTTTGCCTTAGGTTCAAGTCTGTTTGGCTAAGCACATATTGCAATTTTTTGTGGTCGATAAATATGTTAACATGCACCCCATAGAGGTAATGACACCAAATCTTCAATGCAAATACCATAGCTGCTAGCATAAGATCATGGGTCAGGTAGTTCCATTCATGCACCTTTAATTGCCTTGAGGCATAGGTAATGACATTTCTATGTTGCATCAAAATACAATCCAAACCTACATGTGAGGCATCACAATAAATCATATATCCATCCGGACCTACGAATAATGTCAAAATAGGGGTTGATGTAAGACGGTCCTGTAATATTTGAAAATTTTCTCACATTTATAGAACCATTGGAATTTCACCTTTGGGTCAACTTAGTCAAAGGCGAAGCAATGGAAGAGAATCCTTCAATAAAACTTCTATAATATCCAGCCAATCCCAAAAAGCTTCTAATGGAGGAAGAAAACAATGGTCTAGGTCAATTCTTTACTGGCTCCGTCTTCTTTGTATCAACCATAATGCAACCACCTGAAACAATGTGGCCAAAGAATGCCACCTCTCTCAACCATAAATTTGCTAAACTTGGGAAAGAGTTGCTTATCTCTCAATGTTTGTAACGTAATCTGAAAGTAATCCTCATGCTTCTTCACATCCTACGAGTAGACTAATATGTCATCGATGAAGACAACCACAAATATGTCCAAATATGGTTTGAAAATCCTGTTCATCAAGTCCATGAAAGCTATGGGAGTATTTGTTATCCCAAAAGAAATAACCAAAAATTTGAAATGACCATACCAGGTTCTAAATACCATCTTTGGAACGTTATGCTCCTTTATCCTCAATTCGTGATATCTGAATCAAAATCAATTTTGGAGAAGTAGCTTGTGCGTTAGAGTTGATCAAATAGATCATCAATCCTCGAAAATGAATACTTATTTTTTATGGTGACTTTGTTCGATTGATGATAATCAACACATATTTGAAATAATCCATCATTTTTCCTCACAAACAACATGGGAGCCCCCCATGGTGACATACTTGCCTTATAAACCCCTTGTCAAGCAAATCCCTTAATTTTTTAAGAAGGTATAGAGATGGGTTGAGTATTTGATATGAGATCAATACCAAAGTATCTTTTAGGAAGAATACCAGGCAAGTCATCGAGAAAGACATCAGGGAATTTATTAACAATAGGTACCGAATCAAGAAAAGAAATTTTAGAATCAACATCCCTAACCTGCACAATATGGTATATGCACCCTTTAAAAATTATTTTTTGAGCTTTCAAATATGAAATGAATTTATCCTTAAACACTGAATTAGTTCTCTTCCACTCAAAAATAGGTTCATTATGGAATTGAAGGCTAACCCTATGGGTTTTACAATCCATCCATACCAAGAATGATATCAAAATCGGTTATGTCAAGTTCAACAAGATGACAAGGAATGACTTTATGCAAGACCAACATAGGACAATTTCTATAGACTTTCTTGGTCAAAATCAACTCACCAACGAGAGATAAACTAAATAAGGATCTGAAAAAACATCGGGAAACACATCAAACTTCATAGCAAGATAAGAGATAACAAAAGACAAATTTGCACTGGGCTCAAGTAAAACATACACATCAAGATCAAAGACCCTTAACATACTTATAATTACATCGGGAGACTTCTCACCTCTTTCCTAGCATGTAGATAATAAAACTGATTGTTACGTGGACCACCTCCTTGATGAGCTTGAGCACCTTGTTGCACTTGACCTCTAGGAGCTGCTTGACCTTAAGGTGCCCTTCTCTCCCTTTGTTGGCAACACTAGGAAACTGGGAGATCTTATGCCCCATCTTACCATATCCATAGTAAGAACTCGTACCCCTTAAGCAATCACTAACATGATTCCTCCAACACTTGAGACACTTAGGAAAATTCAAACCACTAGCCTTAGAACCATCACTTTAGATCTTAGGGGTAAGCACTCTATCTCTCTCAAACCTTTGATTAGCAACCTTGGAAGGCCTTTGACCTTAGGAGTCTTGTCCTTGTTAGAAATGGCCACGATAACTGGTCTTAGTATGTGGAAACTCACCTCCAAATCGAGCCCTCTTGGACTCTCTCGTCCTCATCTTCTTAAGATTTTCACTCTCAATTTGCTCTGATGAGTTATAAACCGAGAAATATCCATTTCCTTCACAACTATTTCGGTTTTGCATTCCATCACCACCAAGTCGGATACGCTCGAAATAAACTTGTTCCTGAAGGCTTTAGGATTTTCCACCATAAAAAGTGCATACTTGGAAAATTTAGTAAATTTGAGGACATAGTCACTCACACTCATCTTGCCTTGCTTAAGATTCATATACTCCATCACCTTAGCTTCCCTTAGCTCAAGTGGTAAGAAAAAATCAAGAAATATGGATTTAGATACCTCCAAATCAAAGGGACCCTCATCAATTCTATAATGACCTGGTTAGTCATTTTTAGCTTTATCTATGAAACTTACTGTTTTACCCTTTCATAAGTTGATTTAGGCCTAGTTTGAACTATTTTGAATGGTGAGAACTGAAATCCTGAGTTTTAAAAGTTGAAAATATGAGTTTTGGTCTTTTGAAAGCTTAAGTTGTTGAAAAAATGAGTTTTTGTGTCTTTATGAGTTTTGGAGGTTGGATGGGGGATCCATTAATTCCATTAGCTCCGGAATGTCAAAACTAAACTACAGGAAGTAGCAAAACTGAATTTGGAGTTAAAATGAGGTTTTTGGGCCGAAAGTTGTGATTTTAGTCGTTTCCAGAACCAAAGTTTGACTTTATTCAACATTCGGAGTTCGGAAGCTTGGGTCGAAATTCCAATAGTTCCAACAATTCCACATGGTTAAACTAATGCTAAAAAAATTCTACTCATAATTTTTGGAGTTTTCAAGAGCAGTTTTACTTATTTGAGTTTTAAACTAGTTTTATTGAATTGCATTGATAAATGTATCGTGGAGACCTCAAAATCAAATTCCAATGATTCAATTGATTCCAGAACACTGTTTCTGGTATGGATACATATAAACTTAGTGAAATTCCGAGTTTGGATGAGTTTTGGGGGTCCATTTTGAGTTTTGGCAATTATTAGTGTGGGGGTATTCGGTGCAACCCATTTTTGTTCTCTGCCTTCGTGGAGGTATGTAACTTTTTCTTCTCCATGATCGTGGACATTTATCCATCTTTGCAGAGTACATTTTTGCTGAATCAGTTTTAAAGACTTAAAACCCCCCATTTTCACTCCAATTTCAATATTTCAAGCTTTTATAGGCGATTTTTGAAGAGAGTTTTCAGAGAACCCTTTTGGGTAAGTGTTTCTAACATCGTTTTGATTAATTTACATAGTGTTAATCTTGATTTTGACTTGAATTTTATAATTTTGAATGTCCAAAATTGGGAGTTTTGGGTCTATGATCTTGAAACTTTAAATGATGATTTCTCCATCGATTTGAACCCAATTTTAGTGAGATTTTTACCCACGAACTCCATTATTTAGACCTCATATTCATGATATCGGATCACAATTCAATTTTCTTAAAAAAGTGAATTGTGATCCGATATCATGAATATGAGGTCGGTTATGCCGAGTATAGAGTAAATGACGACCCTATTAACTAATTGAGATGAAATCTTGTGTTTTGAGATAATTGGGATATCATTATGATAATATGAGACTTGAAATAGTTCTTGCTTAATGTTTTGACTAATTGATGATGAGTATGATCAGTGTAAGAGTTATGAGCCCATTTGGGATACTTGTGGAACTTGTTTCAATGACATATGGTTATTTGTGAGTGGTGATGAGCTGAGACATGGTATAGCCATATATTGTTAAAACTCCATTGTTGCATTGGTATGCACCTATCTTGTATTGACTAGTTGCATTGGTATGCACAGATCTTATATCTCGTGGTTGCATTGTTATGCACATATCTGATACTGGATTGGGTATGTTGGTATGCATGGATCTTATTTCTGATTGTGTTGTATTGTTATGCACACATGTTACATATGATTGATTTCATTGGTATGCACACATTTGATACATGACTATATGCATTGTTACGAACATTTATCACCATATTTACATCATTTGAGACATTATAATGCATATCAAGACAGTGGTTATAGCTTGCGATGCCTTGAGATACTTATGATTATGGCTTGCGACGCCTTATTATATATATGGCTTGCGACGCCCCCGAGTTCTATCTTGTAGCTTCGGCTTGATAGATGTGTACATCAATCCTGCAACGGTCGTGATTTCACCTTATACATGTCTTGTGACACCATTACATTCCTGCATTGCATTGCATTACATGATTGGATCGGTTTACCATCTATAATTGCCACTGTTCATGATTTTATTATATTGTGTACTAACCATTTTGATGCAGGTGATATGATTCTTCATTATTACATACTTGTTCGATTTCTATTACCCAGTCGGTTGAACTTACTGGGTACATTTCGGTGTACTTACCCCTACTTTATTTCCTCCCTGAAAATCATGCACAGGGTGCAGGACAGGATAATTGATCATTCCATTCAAGTATTATCGATACCATCCAGATCTCAACGGTGAGGCTCAGACTTCGAGTCATCGTGGATCTTTGGGTCCTCTTTTTATTTTCTTATCTCTTGGACTATGTATCAAATATTATGAGACAATAATATATCTACTTTTGAGACAGTTGTATTTACCCTTCACTACCGTTTTAGATGCCCTTGTACTCATGACTTTAGTTTTTGGGAGATTTCTTATATCTTTTGAGTTTGTTTCCGCTTTGTTGATCTTCCTTTAGTTGCGATCTATTTTGGGTCGTGACAAATATTTTTTGGATTTCCATTGAGTAAACCATACTTGAGCAACACTTTTGAGTTGGTAAGCTACCAACACCGCCTTCTCCTCGGAGGATATCCCCATTATCTCCGCTACCTTGTACACTTTATCGATGAACTCTTGTGGATCTTCATCCACCTTTGAACCATAGAACTTTGGAGGATTCATCCTTGCAATGTCTCTTACCCTAATGTTCAGGGTAGGACCACTTGGAGAAATGACACCATAATTGGCTTGAGTAATCATGACTTGGGCCATCATGGTGATGACGGTCCGAAACTTTACATTTGGCACTTGGTTGACTAGAGGATATTGTGGAGCATGAGGAGCCAGAGGAACTTGGTACTTATTAACATCAAGTCCTCTTTGCAATGGTGCTCGACATGGAGTCATTCTCTAAAACTTTCAAAGGATAAGCGTCAGAGAAAAAGAGTCTTAAGACACATCTTAGGTCACAACATAGATCACAAATGAAGTGAGAATTTCCTAAATTGCCTCCTATTCATGGATGTGGCACACTTCACACCTATGAACAAGACTCTACTAGATAAAGCATGTTAATCCTAAGGACTCTTCAAAACCTTGTGCTCTGATACTAAGTTTGTTAAGACCAGAGCCTAGGGCCTAGTCGTAACACCGCGAATAAGGATCTCGAAAGACCCACACCCAAGCATCTTAGAATTTCATAAATACTTATTAAGCATAAATATAAGTAAAGAAAGCAGAAATAAGTCTAAAATATCAAAGCTAAGCATAGGAACAAAGAATCTCCTATTAAAGGGAGTTAATCGACTTTATCAAAAATATATTGCTACTTGTCTAGATCTTGACGGGGACTAAAACATGCCACCAGGTCACTCTCAACTAAGAAAAGAAATATAAAAGTGTCTCAACATAACAACATAAAAGCATGAATGTAAATGGCTTGTTCATGAAGCATGGAAACTCATCGAATGTCTTCAATTAGAATCTGGGTCTAGCCGGTAAGTAGGAGTAGAATCATCACTCGTCCTTACATTGTGATATAATATAGGAAAAAGTATGAGTTAGTATGTTGGAATGTACTAAGTGTATGGGATACAATGCAACAAGATATCGTCATGACATACTAAGCAATATGCATAATTATATCAATGAAATAAAGCACAGGAGATGATGAATGATCAATGCATCTTTAACAAATGATTTGGAGCATCATAAAACATCATATTATCACATACATACTTATGTGGGAATAGGACTATAAGCGATAATAAAACCATATGGGCTTATTACATGTAATTTTGATATTGCTTTTAAATTAGAAAAAGAGGAGTCTACTTGCCAAGGTAGAACTCTACCTCACTACGTGGGTGCCATCAACCATAATGTTATGTGTGGATCTACTAGCTAGACCATATTGGCAACATAAACCTATGGTGGCACATAGTTATGAGACTTGAGACTTTATATAAAGATCTCTTAAGTCGAATCCCCACCTCAAGCCTCACTCAGTGCTAAGTCAAACCCCACAAAGTACATAATATGAAATACAATAGTCAACATCATACTTGTAGTTTGTAGAAATCATAATCTCGTAATTTGTAAAGTAAGTGTGATGAACAAGTAAACTAATTCGAATCTAAAATCATGAAATCAAGTGAAATTCATACAAACTTATGCAATTGGAGATAAATTAAGTCATAATTATGGGAACTCATCACAATTTCTTAAAAATCATGTATATGAAATTCCTTTAAATTCAATTGAAAATCATGCAATTCATATAATTCATAGAAAAATATATATAATTTAATATAGAGATTTGTATGTGACATAAAGTATGATATTAATACTAGAATCATGAAGGTCATAAATTTACAGTTGAAAACTTCAAAGGAGATTGAGTTGATTTTGGGCCGCATGAATGAAGACTCACATACCTAGATGGAAAGACGCAAGAAAATTGAAAGAGTTTGACCTTGAGTCCTCAGAAAACTTGGAACCCTATCTTGCTTTAATGGAGAATATTTCAGAGAGAAACCTTAGAAGGTTTTGGGAGAATTTGAAAGAGAATGAAAGTCTGTAAGTTTTAAAAGGGTTTTCAAGCGGTTATGGGTAGTAATAGGGTCAAAATTATGTAGTTTAGAGGTTGAAAAGATAAAAATGACCAAATTACCCTCTATTAAAAACTGTCGGAACCAGTCCACGAGTCCAATCAACAGATCGTAGCTTAAACCATGGCTTGTGGATCAGGAGTTTTGTCCTGATTATAGTTTTGGGATTTTGAAATTGGTCTATAATCCTTATCTATGAACCAACTTCTACAGCCCGTAATTCCTTCTACGGATCATAGACACCCCTTCTAAAATTGTCCTAGACTTTGGAAATTTTTTTATATCTGAGTCCAAACTATGAACCCCATTCACGACCCATCAACTGGAATATAGTCTGTAAAACGTTTTGCCTGGTGACACTTTCAAACTTCTAAAACTTGTTCTAATCTCCTAGACTACAAGATCTTTTTGATGGCTCGTACATCCTCTATGACTCATAAAATCCCATTCGTACTTTGACCCCCTAAATTTCAAAATTTCACCAAGTCACAATCCAAACCATAAGGTCTATCTAAGTCCCTTGAATCAAACCACGAGCCATAAATAGGCTCGTACTTATCTGTCCACACTTCATTTTCTACAATCTTCTCCAGTTTCTAACTTTTCAACGTACGGGGTGTTACACTCATGCCTATTTGAAATGTGATTATGTGTTGCATTGAAATATTAATTGAGTATCACTACTAATAAAAAGTCGAAGAAAATGATTCTGGCTAAAAATAATAAAAATGCAGAAGGAAAATAGTTCCGACGAAGTGTAAGAAAAAGGAAAAGAAAAATGGTTTCATCTAGAGATGAAAGACAAATGCCGAAGGAAAATGATTCTGGTGGATGCATGGTCCATGTGAGACCCACATAAATTCTAGTTTGAGTTGATCAGTGGATGTGTAGGACAGATATGCATCACAATTACCTGGCATTGCATTGTATTGATTTCACTTCATTACATCCCATTCCATTTCACTCATTGTATTAATATGGATATATATATATATATATATATATATATATATATATATATATATATATATATATATATATATATATATATATATATATATATATATATATGATATGATGGGTAATTATTTACTTGTAAATATTTTGAAGACTATCTATTTTTATGCAATATATGTGTGTTGTGGATATGTATAATGATGGTATTGTGAAGAGATTGTTGAAAGAATATTAGTAAAAATCTTGACTCCGTGTTGAGTAGCCTTGTACAAATACAATAAGGTGGTTATTGAGAACTTGAGAGATGATGTGGTACTACCAATGAATAATTAAACTAATGAAAGTTCTATTGTTGAATGAATGATGAGATAGATTGGCAAGTTCAGTAAAATTTATGAATTTGGAATATGATTGTTGAATGCACCTTGTTACTTGGATTGTGTGTGTATGTTAATTTTTTTGAGTGCAGGTTGTAGTTGTTGAGGTTTGGTTGGTATGAAAGAAAGTACTTGTATTCGTTACTCTATACTTGTACTTAGATCTTCTTGCTGGATACCATAGAGGTTGGTACGTACCCTTACCTCTACATTTATGTGTAGGTTGTGAGCCCGATTTTTACTTGACATTTCTTCTCACTTTAGACCGAGCTTTGACATAATATGAGAGGTAGCAGCAAGTCCTTTCCAAAGGACTCTTTAGATTTCTATTATTTAGTGTTTTTGGTTCTGTTCGAGAATCAAATATTTTTAAGACTTGTATGAATTTCTTTTCAAAATTCAGTTGTAGTAGAGGTTTATACATGTGAAACTAGTCTTGGGTTGGCTTTTAGATTATGAATTTTGTATCTTTACGTATTTAGACTGTTATCGCTGATTTTTCTTTTGCATTATCATGTTATATCTTGTTTAGATTGACTTGTCTCGGTGGGTTAAAGATAAGTGTCATAACACTCACTTTCGGATCGTGACAAGTGATTTTTGTGAGTTACTATGATACTGAAAGGAAATGATTTTGATGAATTATACTGATGCCGAAGAAAAATAGTTCTGATGAGTTATATTAAAAATGATTCAGACAAATACATGGACTATGTGTGTTTCTTATGGATTTTGATTTGAGACTTGATGGATATGTACCATTGGACAGACATGCATCACTTATTTGACATTGCATTGCATCACATCGCACTTCATCTAGTTATTGTGGATTGTGAATATTTCTGTTTGGTGACTTTATCAATTCATGAATGGGACGTTAATGAAATATTAATTTATTATTAAATAATATGCTAAGTGTATTATAAATTGTTAGGTTGGGCTGATTTATTTACACGTTGTTGTGGAGATTTGGTTGATGTGATAGGAGTACTTGTGTTCTCCATTACTTCGTGTTTAGTAGTTTGCTTGTTGAATACCGTATTGTTAAGTACTTACTCCTTACTTCTATACCTGTGTAGATTTCGAACCCGGATCCTTTTGACTGTCTTTCTCCTATTCTCTTTCCGAGCTTCCAGTGGAGTATTAAGAGGTAGATGCTTGTTACTTCAGCGAGCCCTTAAGTTCCTTTATTCTGATTTTATTTTGTTTGAGAACTAAAGACATTAAGACCTATATTTGTTTTCAGTTTCATGTATGCTTTAGTGCCTTGTACATGTGACACCATGTTATGAACGTATTTTAAAGTTGTGGCTTACTTAACCATTTGTTTAGCTTATTTGAGTTGTTATTTCCTCTTTATTGTCATTTTGTTTTGTCAATGTATTAGGTTGAATTTTTTTTGGTGGGTTAGTACAAGTGTCATCACACCCGAGTTTAGATCGTGACTTATTCTATTTTTTATTAGAGAATATATTTACTGTATTAGGGAAACCATGTTTTAAAATTACATCGGATATATAATAATAACAAAGATTTTTTTTATATTTTGTTTATTATAAAAATTGGTTTTGATACACGTGCATTGCACGTGAATGTCAAACTATATAGTATATTATCTTTTAAGATAAGTTCAATGTTGTTAATCCATTTGGTGGACGATTATAAGTAAAACAACAAAGTATATGTAAATATGAATAATGAATGTACACTTTCTTATGATTACTAACTTTGTGCATACTAAAAGTTGTGAAATTAACATCCGAGAATATTTATATATGTTTTTAATATAAAACTTAGATATAGATAAGAAGATGTGAATGTTGTGGAAGAACTTTTACACTAAAATTAAATAGAATTTTTCGCACCTGTGTTTTTAAAGAAAGACAAAGTGTAATAACATAAAAATTAGGAAAAATTATAGAAATACACGACTTATATTTACATAATTTCATATAATTTTGAATTTTTTAAAAAATTATAAAAATTTCTTAAGTGATACAAAACTGCAACACTTATTTATATAAATTACAAACCGACTTCTCCATGTATCATAGTTAAAATCTCTTAATGCTCCTACAGTTTCGACAAGTATTATCACCGGTTTCATTTTTTATATCAAAAAGAAGGGATGCTTGGTAATTTTGGAAAAAGTTGATATTAGTTGGAATTAGCTCCAAAAAGTATGAGATTTGTGCAAAATGCCAAAAAAAAAATGAAATCCATTTTTTTAAAAAAAAATAATTACCCTACGTTATAAAATTGGAGAAAGTTTAATTCTGACTCTAATACATTATAAAAAGAGGCTTAGTAATCTATAAAAAAATACTTGTATATGAATACGTTGAGAAATAGATAGTACACAAAATTTTAAAAGAGTGAGTACAAAATTTAGTATTACTATTGAAAAAAAAGATATTTTCCCTCTAAATTTATATGTCATTTTCTTTTTAATCTATCTATAATTTTAAATTTCTTTTTCGCATAAAAAATATTTATATTTAAATATACAAATATTTATACCTTGCTTTGAATCATAAGTTCTATAAAAAAAATGGGAAATTTACAGAAATACACGACTAATTTTATCATAATCTCCAATTTTACTTACCATTTAATTTAATTATTAAAATTCCCTTTTTTTAAAATTTTCCATCTTTTTTTTTTATACCTAACTAATAAGGAGTTCACTTCCTTTTTCTATGCCTTTTTTTATGGTAACAGTCCAATTAAAATCAAGCAGTTAATTATTTTTTTTCCTTTCCCGGATTATTTGTTGGCAGTTACCCTTTTGAATTTACTTTGGGAACCCACAAAACCGTAGGTCCCCTTTTCAAAGTTACTTTTTTTACTTTTTCTTTATTGTTCCGTCTTCCCTCAATCTCTCTTCTTCTTCCTTCATACGCAGCATCACCATTTTTTTTCCACCATTTTTTCCGATGGAATCTCCTTCCTTTGAAAGTGAAAACGACGACCCTCCAAGGCCGAGAGATTCATCTCGTCCAGCAAATAGCGACAACGTCGTGATTCCTTCGTAGCAGAATCAGATTAGGAAGAACCTATTAATATAACTGTATTTTTTTTTCTTTTTGACACATAAACAGCATTGTTATTTACAATATTTTTTGGATACATCTTTATGATTGTTATTCAATTTACATCCCTACATTATAATTCCAGTGAATACTAATAGATAATTTCACAAAGGTTATTCTTTCGTTGTTAGTTTATTATTCAAGTTTTTTTCACTCACATGAATATCACAATATGTGTATCAGACAAGGGTATCAAATATGTCTCATACTTATAGGTATCCGACAAGGGTATCAGACAATGCTATCACAATATGATTATCATAGTTTTAACTAGAGCCTATTGTTAAGATACTTTGCACAAGGTGTTATTGTCATTTTTGATTACTGCATTATGTGATACCTCAAATGTTAATATCTCACACACATGAATTTCAAAATATGGGTATCAGGCAAGGGTATCAGACTTTTCTTGCATATGTAGGTATCAGACAAGGTATCATACAAGGGTATCACAATATGGGTATCTGATAAGAGTATCAAACATCTCACACTTGTAGGTATCAGACCAAACTAACAAACTGATATACAAATAAACTGAAAATAACAATTTCGATACCTAATACATATTAAATTTTTTTAATTATGCAATTTATTACAGCATAAGGAAATTTTTTTTCTAAAAAAAAGGTTTATGATTAGCGAATCTGTTTCAGATTTTTTTGGGATTGAATCTTATTCAAGTCACCAATTTTCCGTCGATTAAGGAACAAGATTATAGTAGCTGTTACAATTACTAAAAATACGTAACTGTTTCCATATTCGCCTATAATTTTTAGGTATCAGCCGAAATTTTCTAGGTATCGTCGTTCTACGCTTGTGTATCAAAGTTCACAAAAAAGTTGGTATTATTAGTAATTTTGATAAAAGTCGATAATTTTGGGTATTTCCTTCAATCAGTTTGGTATTTATCAAATTTATACTAAAAAAATCTTAAAATAGAAAAGTTTTTGTATGTAATTAAATACTATCACATAAATTAGAATACATTAAGTGAAATAGAAAGAATTGGAAGTACCTATAAAACAACCAAAACTGGTACAAGGAATATTTAACGTAGAGAAGAACCCGACTCCTTTCACTTGGAATGTAGTTCTAATTTTGAGAAAATGTAATAACGAAGGGCTCATATTACAGAACAGAAATACATGTAGACAAATACAAATTGATCATTGTTTTTGTTTATAAATATTTTTCAAATAAGTAAGCCGATAGTACTGAATAAATAGAGAGATAAATAAAAATATTACCTGTATGCAAATGACTTTCTCATTTACAACATTTGAATTTGGCTCTCTCTCGTTGCTTCAAATGATGTCATTCTTGAAAGAAGCATTAACAAAGTAAATTCCAAATTGAAACAGAAAGTGTCATGAATTTTGACTTTTAAGGAGGATAAACTAAACTGTGACAACTCTTCTTTAAACAAGTGTTTGGTCTTTCTGGTGCTTGGCGGCTTTTGAAGTGGCGATGCTCTTATATGAAAAGAATTTTTTTGATAAATAATATAGGGATATTTAAGTAATTTACCTTTTAAATTTTAGATAGATAGATAGATAGGGATATTTAAGTAAATTTATATGAAAAGAATTTTTCTGGTAATAATATAGGGATATTTAAGTTATTTATCTTTTGAATTTTAGATAGATAGATAGATAGATAGATAGATAGATAGATAGATAGATAGATAGATAGATAGATAGATAGATAGATAGGAATATTTAAATAATTTATATGAAAAGAATTCTTTTGGTACATAATATAGAGATATTTAAGTAATTTATCTTTTAAATGTTAGTTAGATAGATAGATAGATATACAATATTATATACCCAATATACAAGATTATACAAAATTATAGGAAGCGTGTTTATACACCTATATACTATATTATACAATATTATGAATTATTATAAAAAAAATTTGTCGTCTTCTTGAATTCATGCACCACATTCATTCAAAATACCTTAATTATAGAATAAAAAATAAGATGAAGAAGAGGAGAAAAATATACTAAAGATGATCTGTAATTTAGCCTAATCCTAAACTCATAGTACACTGCATAATAACATAATGTATGTTTTAGAGCATGATGCAATAGAAGACAATTGGTATTTTTTATCAAAAGGCCTTTGAATTAGGTGTGAATTATTAATTTTATTCTCAAATTATTGGCAGCTTTAAAAGCACCTTAATCTGACTTAACTTAAATATACCATCAATCTGTCACATGGCATAGCAAGTGGTCTCAAAACTCTTATAAGAACGTAGGAGTCTTAATAAAAAGCCAAGAGAAGGGTTGGAAACATCTGTTAACTTGACGAGAATTTAGAGGTGTACTTCACCCACGTGGCAAGATTAGGGGCGATTTAAATTTAATTAGTCAAGTAGATAGATATTTTTAAGACTATTAATAATTTGGAGATGAAACTCAAAATTTAGAGGAACGGGGCGGATTTAGAGCTATGCGGGGCGAAGTAAGTTTAAAGTTATGTGGGGCGGGGCGGGTGCAGGGCGGATTGGATCGGAGTAACTATTTTTAAAACTAATGCGGGGCGGGGCAGGTTGCAGGTTGAATAAATCAAATAGGAATTCAAAGAAAATTAAATCTTTGTAATTAGTAAAAATCAAAGAGATAAACGTTTTATATACATTGACTTTAATTTTGTTTTTCTTTCTAAAATTCAAAGTAGGGTTGTTGAGTCGAGGGCTCACAGGAAACAGCCTCTCTACTACTATTATGAGGTAGTGGGAAGGTCTGCGTTCATTTCTACCCTCCCCAGACCCCACTTGTGGGATTCAACTGGGTATGTTGTTGTTGTTGTCTAAAATTCAAAGTAGACATGTCCAGTAAGTTTTTAGTTGTTCAAATGTTAATTAGAAGCTTTTAATTAACGATTAAGAAACAATTGTTGAAATGTCAACTAAAAATAGTTAATTAGTTGCTGAGATATTAATTAGCGAAATTTTTTTTTTAAAAAAAAATTATGAATTGGTATTTTTCATATTAAATTCAATTAAAAAAAATAAAAGAACTTAAAATTTTAAAAAGGGACGGGTCTATGTGGGGGGGGGGGGGGGGGGAGGGCCTTGAAAATGAATAAAGTCATCATACGAGGTAGGGCGGGATAGTTTAAAAATTTGCGGATTGAGTTCAACCCACCCCTCACCCACCTCATTTTTATAATTAATTTGACACTTGAGCTCGGCAAAGTTTGGCTCCATCATGTTATTAGAAGGAAAAAAGGTGCCCAAACCTACACTAAGTCATTACACTACTAATAGAAAATAAATAGGGAAGCGTTAATACATGATAATAAAAATCAACTCATACAACTAAAAATATACCAAATCATAGAGTTATTAAATTTGAATAGAAAGTACAAGGTGAAACTTGAAAGAGATAAAGTACTAAAATCTGCTAAAACACAAAAAACTGTCTCCTGATGGTTGGTGACACAGGGGTGATTTTCTTTTTCACAAAACACCACTGGTTGGCAGTCTACACGCACATAAACTTCAGTCACACTCACAATGCAACACACTTAAATAGTTTGCACACTTAGGCAGATTAACGCATAGAACACTTAGCCAGATTACAGGAAACAATTTCCAACCTTTTATTAATATCTTAATAACAAGGAAAAGGCTTCACGAAATAGTCTAAGGCACAGAACACACTCTTCTGCCTTAGACTGATTTTCCACCCCTTTAAATAGTTTCTGCACTAGGTAGTTACAACAGGATAAGGACAGTTACAAATTGCACATGTTTTACACATGGCTGTCACATCAGAATTCCACTAAGTCTTTACAACAGTCATATTCTAACAAATAAGCCTAAATCAAATTTAAACTAAGTCTAGCATGTGCCTCGCACATGCCCCATGTCTTAGGCAAATTTAGCCACTGGCACACTTAGAATATTTTCCTGCCATCTTCAACACTTAGTTTTATTTTCGACTTCTTGCCAGCACTTTGTCAACATGCCCATTGAGTCTTGCCTTGCCATGGTCAAGTCCCACTGCCTTGCCTTGTCAAGCCAATCCACTGCCTAGCCGAGCCAAGCCTTAGCCTTGTCAAGCCGCACGCTTCCTTACCTTGCCTTATCTTGTGCCTTGCCTGCCTTGTGCCCAACTCTGCTTGGCCATCACCCCAGCATCCTTGGTCGTTGTGTCTAAGCTCACTTGCACATATTCAAGTAGCTTAACACCTTGTTGTACTACCAACACTTAGTCGCACAACCCACATGCTACATTGCTTTGCAACACACATGTCAAGGCCAATGTATAAGTCCTTGCCATGTCCGTGCCACACTCGTGCCATGACACTTAGGTAGAGTAGGGGTCTAATAGACCACCCCCACCTCTTGAACTCGATGCCCTCATCGAGACTGTTTTGAGATAGTCCTCGATCTTTGCATCGAACTGCCATAAGTCTTTCGCTTCACCCAAACAACATCCTCGACTGCTTGGCCCTTCTAGTGAATCAGGAACTTTGTCTTGGTATTCTTCTTGCCATGTCCCACAACCTTGTGATCCAGAATTTCTTCAATATCTACATCAAACTGAGTTGGGATGGAAGGAGGAGCCCTCTTGTTCCTGTTCCTCTCCGGATCCTCATCTGCAAAGTAAGGTTTAAGAAAGCTAACATGGAATGTTGGATAAATCTTTAACCTTTCTGGCAGCTTCAGTTTGTAAGCTACTTCCCCCACTTTCTTCATGACTTCAAATGGACCATCATACTTAGGGATCAGTCTCCTATGCCTCGTCTTGCTTGAAATCTGCTTCCAGATTTTTGGAGTAAGCTTCAACAACACTTGGTCACCCACTTGGAACTCTAATGGGCGCCTGTTTTGGTCAGCATATTTCTTCATGCGCCGCTGAGCCTTGCGCAAGCTGTCCTGAGCCTCAGAAAACATTTCAAACCTGTCCCTTGCAAACCCTATATGCTACTGGACATTTCCCATGGAACCTGCTCTTTGCGACATCTAATGGTGTCATGGGTGGTCTTCCCAAGACAATCTCGAACGGACTCATCTCTGTTGGTGAAGATTTATGCAAGTTATAGCAAAATTAGGTTGTATCAAGTTAACTTACCCAATTCCTCTAACTTGCTGTTACAAAATGCCTCAAGTACTCCTCCAATAGGTGGTTAATCCTTTCCATCTGTCCATCCGTCTATGGGTGATTTGTAGTAGAGACTTCAACTCGGTCCCCATCATATTGAACAACGCTGTCCAAAACCTGTCTGTAAACCTAGTGCCTCTATCACTCACAATGTCAGCCAGAGCACCAAAGTATTTAACAACATTCTGATATAATAACTCAGCAGCAACCTTAGATGAGCATAAGTTAGGTGCAACAATAAATATAGCATATTTCGAGAATTTGTCTACTACTACCATAACCGATGTCTTGTTTTCAACCTTGAGAAAACCAGAAATGAAATCCATGCTTACCGACAACCATGGCCTTTCAGGAATAGGCAGGGGCTACAACAATCCTGCCTCCTTCTTACGTTCTGTCTCGTCCACTTGACAAATGTGATAGGTTTTCACATAAGCTTCAATGTCATCTTCCATCTTTGGCTAGAAATATACCTGAGACAGCAGTGCCATCATCTGTTCCACACCCGGATGACCTGCCCAAGTAGTGTCATGCGCCTCTTTCATTAAGTCCCTACGTAGTCCACCACCATTTGGCACCATGATCCTCCCCTTTTTAAAATGGAGCAGATCATCCTCGATCCAGTACCGTCTCATAGTCCCATCTTGGACTTGACCCATCCACTTCACCTAGAGTGGGTCATTTAACGCAGCCCACTTGATCCTATCAATAAAATCAGATTCAAGTTTTGAAATTGAATATACTACAATAAATACCTCTTTTCTGCTCAATGCGTCTGCCACTTGGTTATGCTTTCCCGGCTTATGTTCCCACATGAAATCATATTCCGCCAGAAATTCTTGCCAGCGATCCTATTTCGGACTCAACTTCTTCTGAGTTTTGAAGAATGTGTTTGCCACATTATCTGTCCGCACAACAAACTTTGTTCCCAGCAAGTACACCCGCCAAGTCTGCAACAGTGCACAACAGCAACCATCTCTTTTTCATGAGTGGAGTATCGTTGCTCAGCATCATTCAATTTTCTGGTCTTAAAGGCCACAGGATGGCCTTCCTGCACCAACACGCCCCCGACAGCCCTGTCCGACGCGTCAGCATGAACTTCAAATGGCAACTCAAAATCAAGCAGCCTCAGTACCGGCTCAGATGCAATAGCTTCCTTCAACCCTTGAAAAGCTTCTTCGCACCTCACTGACCATACCCATTTGACATCTTTCTTCAACATATCTGTCAATGTTGCTGCCCTTCTAGAGTACCCAGCAATAAATTTCCGATAGTAGCCAGCCCTAGGAACGATCGCAAATCCTTTACATTTGAAGGTGCCTGCCACTCAACTATGGCCTGCACTTTCTTAGGATCCATCCGAACCCGCTTTTTTGCTAACTAGATTCCCAAGAAACTTTATCTCTTTTTGAGCAAATTCACACTTCTCCATTTTAACCAAAAGCGTGTATTCTCTCAATTGTTAAGACCATACTCAGATGCTGCACATGCTCCTCTAACGTTCTACTATAAATAACTATGTCATCTAAGTAAACAACAACAAAGTCATCGAGATATTCAAATAACATATTATTCATTTGATTGCAGAAAATCGCCGGAGCGTTTGTCAAGCCAAAAGGCATTACAAGAAATTCATAAGAGCCATATCTAGTAACACAAGTAGTCTTAGGCTCATCCCCCTCTGGTATTCTAACCTACCAGTAACCCGACCTTAGATCCAGTTTAGTGAACCATCTTGCCTTGCTTAGCCTGTCCATCAAATCTTGCACCAACAGGACTGGATACTTATTCTTCACTGTCACTTTGTTTAGCACCCGGTAGTCCACACACATCCTTAGAGATCCATCCTGTTTCTTTTGAAATAAAACAGGAGCACCATAAGGAGCCTTTGATGGCTGAATCAACCCAGCATCAAGCAATTCATTCAACTGCATCCTCAATTCAGCAAGCTCTTTTGGGGGCCATCCGGTAAGGAGCTTGGCTCGAAGGCGTTGAACCCAGCAGTAACTCAATTTTGTGATCAATATCCCTACTTGGTGGCAGGGTCCTTGGCAACTCAGGCGGCATCACGTCTGCAAACTGCTTCAGCACCTCCGCTACACAATCGGGTACTTCAACCTGCACATCAGGTTTCACTTCGACCAAGGCAGCCAGAAAGGTCTCATCACCCTTTCTCAATCCTTTGTCGACAGTAGTGGCAGATAACATAAGGGTTTTGTATCTTGCGACCTTCTCCGCTTCTCCATAAGGATGTACAACTTTCACAAAACTTGAACTAGTTTCATCTATGATCATGACACCATCCAAGTGAGGAAATAGAACAAACTTGTATTTCCTCAGGAAATCTATCCCAAGTATGACTTCAAAGTCTCCCAATGGCATTACCATCAGATTATGCTTACCTATCCAGCAACCGGTCAGCATATTCACATCATAGGCCATGCCTTTAATATCCTGCGCCTTTGAACTAACCATCTGGACGTAAGATGGACTCTTCTTCAACTTCAGTCCAATCCTGTCAGCAATCTTGACATCCACAAATGTATGTGCGGCTCCAGTATCAACCATAGCCACAGTCCGCTTCCCATTCACCATCATCTCAATGTGAATTGGTGAGGCATGAGGATTACCTGACTTGGAAGTCTCCCCGACTACATTAATTAGACTAATATGATTTATGGATAGTCCCAAGGGATTGGCAAGTGCAGCAACCACTTGTCCCTCATCATCACTCGAATTCACATTCCCAGCAAGCATCGCGTTCACCTGCTCACGACTTGGGCAGTTCTTAGCCAAATGCGGACCACCACAAGTCCAGTAGCCTTTATCTTTGCTCTTGGTCTTAATGTTATTCTCGTCCTTCCTTGGCGCCTTGCCCCTGTCGGCAGTCTCTTTCCGGTGTTCCTTCTTCCCATCCCTTTTCTTCTCGAACTTTTTCTTAGTCTTTGAAGTAGAGGGATCATAAGAAGTAGGCTGGATTGAGCGAAAATCAACCAAGGAATCTGCCGCAGCAATGGCAGTAGGCAGATCCTTGATATTCTGCCTCCTTAGTTCGTTTTGGGCCTAACCTTGCATGTCCGAGATGAAGTTGTGAAGCTTGTCCTCGTCGGACATATTCTGGATGTCCAACATCAAGCAAGAAAATTCCTTGATATAATCACGAATAGTCCCATTCTGCCTCAGCCTTTTCAAACGGTCCCTAGCAATCCAAGATGCATTGCTAGGGAGGAACTAGTCTCTCATCTCCTTTTTCATCTTTTCCCACGTATCAATCTGTGGTCTGTTAACACTCTCATCATTTGCATTCCGAGTCCTCCACCAAAGTTTTGCATCACCAGTCAAGTACGTCGTGATGATGTTCAACTTGTCATCTTCAAGCACCCTTGCAGTAGAGAAGTACTGCTCCATGTCCCACAGAAAATTTTCCAGTTCCTTGGCGCTCCTTGCCCGACCAAAAGGCTTTGGTTCTGGGATTTTCAATTTAGAGTGTTCCCCACGATTTGGCCCGGATGCAGCGACGGCCAGACGCAACACTACAATTTCTGAACGAAGTTCATCATTCTCCTTTGCTAGACTCTCCGTTTGTAGCAACATGCCTTCACGAAAATTTACTATTCCATCATGTACTTGTCCTTTTCAGAACGATGTGCGGCAAATTCAGACCGAAATTTCTCAAATTCAGTCTTGATGCCCCAGATTTGCGCCAACAAGTCCACCAGATTTGGGTTGCCCCATCGCTCATTCGCCATGCCAACAAATGCCTCGACTCGCCTCAAATGTTCACGTATTTCTGTGTTAGTCACCATCTTCGTACAACCTGCCTCTGATACCAATCGACATAGGGGTGATCTTTTTTTTCACAAAACACCACTGGTTGGCAGTCTACACGCACATGAACTTCAGCTACACTCACAATGCAACACACTTAAATAGTTTACACACTTAGGCAGATTAACGCATAGAACACTTAGCCAGATTACAGGAAACAATTCCCAACCTTTTATTAATATCCCAATAACAAGGAAAAGGCTTTACGAAATAGTCTAAGGCATAGAACACACTCTTCTGCCTTAGACTGATTTTCCACCCCTTTAAATAGTTTCTGCACTAGGCAGTTACAACAGGATAAGGACAGTTACAAACTGCACATGTTTGACATATGGCTGCCACATCAGAATTCCACTAAGTCTTTACAACAGTCATATTCTAACAGATAAGCCTAAATTCAAATTTAAACTAAGTCCAGCATGTGCCTCGCACATACCCCATGCCTTAAGCGAATTTAGCCACTGGCACACTTAGAATATTTTCCTGCCATCTTCAACACTTAGTTTTATTTTGACTTCTTGCCAGCACTTTGTCAACATGCCCATCAGTCTTGCCTTGCCATCGTCAAGTCCCACAGTCTTGCCTTGTCAAGCCAACCCACTGCCTAGCCGCGCCAAGCCTTAGCCTTGTCAAGCCGCACGCTGCCTTGCCTTGCCTTCCCGATGCCACTGCCTTGTCTTGTGCCTTGCCTGCCTTGTGCCCAAGTCTGCCTGGCCATCACCCCAGCATCCTTGGTGATTGTGTCTAAGCTAACTTGCAAATACTCAAGAGGCTTAATATCTTGCTGCACTACCAACATTTAGTCGCACAGTCCACATGTTATATTGCTTTGCCAACACACATGTCAAAGCCAATGTATAAGTTCTTGCCATGTCCGTGCCACGCCCATGCCATGATACTTAGGTAGACTAGAGGTCTAACAGTTGGCCTCTATTAAATTAAAAAAATGATTGGAAGTCAGATCACCCTTGTGCCAACACAGTAAAAACAACTCTAAAATGATCCAACAAGATCATCGAAGCGCTGCCCTATCCTTGTGCTGATCTGCACACATATTCAAGTAATTAGATTATGTATTAATTAATTTAATATAAATAAAAGTGCATCTAAAATATGTGTCATAAATTTATTAAATTGACATAAACACCATAAGAGAATGTGTGTTTACCTTTTGTATTCTTCCTTTCCTTTTGGCCTTTTCTTATTATTATTCTCAATCAACATGAGTATTTTACTCCACGCATGGAAGAAGCTAGAAAAAGAGCTAGCATTATAAATAGTATAATTAACCTCATTTAATAATAGTTTATTATAATAATGCTTCATTACCCTTCTATAAAAGTCATACTCAAATATTGTGTAATAATATTTTGTATATAAATATTATATTATGTATATTTATAATAATTATCATTAATATCATGCACATAGTAAATTTCAAGAACGAATAACTAAAAAGAAAAAAAATTTTGTAAATTATGTTCAACAATTATAATCATGACACAAGAAAAACTACTGGCATTTCCTTTTTCAATCTTATGTTTTTTTCAGTATTTTTTTGGTAAAATTGGTTAGTAAAAACGTTCCTTCTACTTAATATACAAAGTCATTAAAGTAAATTTTTGTATTTCTTTATGTATAACAACTAAATGAAATTTAAACGGCCAATGTCAGTATATGATTTGGTTCAACTCCAATACATATTTTTTTCCATTTTTTTAAGTTTATATTTAGATGAGTGACACTTGTCATATTTAAAATTTAAAGGCCGGTCTAAATTAAAATTAATTTAATAAATCTCTTAATCATAATTAAAAAATAAATTAGGAAAACAATTCACCAACTTCACTTTTTTTGAAATATATTGTCATGCATTGTTTCATATATAATATATCGTATTATATGTGTTGTATTATATCGATCATACTATATTGTTTTAATGAATACAATATTTGGATATATTATTTCGTTACATAATGTTATATATTCATAATTTGAATGATAAAACTACAAGAAATTGGAGGATACTAGGTAGAGCTATTGTGAAAATGTTGGGAATAATAAAATAGAGTTATTAAATAGTAAGTAGATGCTAAAAAAAAACATTAAGTTAATGACACAATCGTACCAAATCGATTGTTACACAAAATGAATTTTTTCGTCATTATCTAACGATAAATTTAAACGATAAAATATAATAGAATTTAACTTAAAAAACTTGTATTGATATTTAGACTAGCGATATAATACAACGAATAATAACCATCCAAACAAGGTGTTAAAAAAAAATCTCATCATTTACTAATTTTTGCTCCTCATTAATATATTATTTTCATGATATATGTTTTACATCTCCCTTAATATCATTTTCCTAATCTAAAGTTAAGAATACCCTCCATTTTTTAGAAAATAATATATCCAACAAAAAAAGGCAGCAGAATTTCTATACATTACTAGTTACTAGTTTACTAGTTATATAGAAAGGAGAGTTGAACTTCTTGATCAACTAGAGTTGGGAATAGTTTTGGTTTTCCACATATGTGTTTAGGGCTGGGCATTATTTAGTTCAAACAGAAAAAACTGACCGAATTGAATTTTTTTAAATTTTGGTTTTGGTTAATCGGTTTCTTCAGTTGATTTCGATTTTATATTTTAAAGTATTGATAATTCGGTTCGGTTATCGATTTTAATTTTTTTTATTTCGGTTAACCGAAAAATTGAATTTTTTTTTATGTCCAGATAAACTTCTTCTTTGATGGAAAAATAAAAATGCTATAGTACAACCTTTGGAAGAGTGTCCTTGTATATATAAAGGATATACAAACATCCTAAGATAATATGTCTTAGAAACATCAAAGCTACAGTGGCAAAATAGCTAATCTTTCTCGACAAGTCCGAAAAATATGAATACATACATACATATATATATATATGTGAATAGATTCTTGTCATACCTTCTTGGCCAGAAATGAGATGATATTGTGGTTAAGTTCACTGAGAATATTACAGGAGCTCCAGAGAATTCGCCTCTGCTCGACTATCTATTAGTTTTGGCTGCCTACATATGTTATAACTTATAAATTATAGTAAAAATTTGATAAATACCAAACTGATTGAAGGAAGTATCCAAAATTACCGACTTTTATCAAAATTACTAATAATACCAACTTTTTTATGAACTTTGATACACAAGCGTAGAACGACGATACCTAGAAAATTTCGGCTGATACCTAAAAATTATAGGCGAATATGGAAACAGTTACGTATTTTTAGTAATTGTAACAGCTACTATAATCTGGTTCCTTAATCGACGAAAAATTGGTGATTTGAATAAGATTCAATCCCAAAAAAATCTGAAAAACAGATTCGCTAATCATAAACCTTTTTTTTAGAAAAAAAAAATTTCTTATGATGTAATAATAATACAATTAATTGCATAATTAAAAAAATTTAATATGTATTAGGTATCGAAATTGTTTTTTTCCAGTTTATTTGTATGTCAGTTTGTTAGTTTGGTCTGATACCTACAAGTGTGAGATGTTTGATACTCTTATCAGATACCCATATTGTGATACCCTTGTATGAAACCTTTTCTGATACCTATATGTGCAAGAAAAGTCTGATACCCTTGCCTGATACCCATATTTTGAAAATCATGTGTGTGAGATATTAACATTTGAGGTATCACATATTGCAGTAATCAAAAATGACAATAACACCTTGTGCAAAGTATCTTAACAATAGGCTCTAGTTAAAACTATGATAATCATATTGTGATAGCATTGTCTGATACCCTTGTCAGATACCTATAAGTATGAGACATATCTGATACCCTTGTCTGATACACATATTGTGATATTCATGTGAGTGAAAAAAACTTGAATAATAAACTAACAACGAAAGAATAACCTTTGTGAAATTATCTATTAGCATTCACTGGAATTATAATGTAGGAATGTAAATTGAATAACAATCATAAAGATGTATCCAAAAAATATTGTAAATAACTTTTAATTACACAAAAAGAAGAATGTTGTTTATGTGTCAAAAAAAAAATGCAGTTATATTAATAGGTTCTTCCTAATCTGATTCTGCTATGAAAGAATCACGACGTTGTCGTTATCTGTTGGACGAGATGAATCTCTCGGCCTTGGAGGGTCGTCGTTTTCACTTTCAAAGGAAGGAGATTCCATCGGAAAAAATGGCGAAAAAAATGGCGATGCTGCGTATGAAGGAAGAAGACGAGAGATTGAGGGAAGGCGGAACAATAAAGAAAAAGTAAAAAAAGTAACTTTGAAAAGGTAACTGTCAACAAATAAATCGGGAAAGGGAAAAAAATAATTAACTGTTTGATTTTAATTGGACTGTTACCAAAAAAAGGCATAGAAAAAGGAAGTGGACTTCTTATTAGTTTACAAAAAAAAGATGAAAAATTTTAAAAAAAGGGAATTTTAGTAATTAAATTAAATGGTAGGTAAAATTGGAGATTATGATAAAATTAGTCGTGTATTTCTGTAAATTTTCCTAAATTATAATACATATAGTGTGGGCCCAACATGAACTAGTAATTTCCCAAGCCCAATCGGGCAACATATACTTTACTGAACGCTCAATTTTAGTTCCAAATAATATTACTTTAGTGAAAAATAAAATTTCTAAATCCTAATTGTTAACCTAGAACATATATGTCAAGGAATGAAGGAATCAAATGGTAGACTTTTGATTTATAGGTTATGACACTTCAAATAGTAATTCAATACATATAACTGTTTACATTTTTAAATAATGACCTCATTAATTGGTTACTAATATAGAGTAACTTATTTTTATAGAGTTGTAGTAATGTTTTCTTGTATGTAATCAATTACTTTTCATCGAAAAAAAAGTCAGAAATAATATTCAAACCGAAAAATTAAATCGAAATAAACCGAACCGAAATTGCAAAAACCGAACTGAAGCGAATTTATTTCAGTTCAGTTTCGGTTTATATTTTTCTTAAACCGAAAATCGAAAAACCAAACCGAATTTCACAAATCGAATCGAATCGACCGAATGCCCAGCCCTATATGTGTTAGCATGTGTTAATTGTACAGTCATGTTTCAAGATGATATTTTATTTTAAATTTCTAAAAAAAAATCAGTTTTTTTAAAAAGGTACCAAATCTGTCCTCAATTTTAACCAACAACTATAAGGGTAGTTTGGGTATTCGGGTTTAATTTTTTGCTGTACAGATTTGTACCTTCAGCATAAAAAACAAATTAAGTTGATTTAATTATAAAAATAGCCCATTTAACTGGATATATTTCAAAGTTATTAATGATTATCCTTAATTTGGCTCTTCCAATAAAAAACTAAAAAATGATAAAAACACTGACCTGCACTAGAAAAAGACAAAAATAATAAATTTCTTTTTCAACTTTCAAAAATCACCCAATAAATACGGAGAGTGCTATTTTTTGCAAGTTCTTAGAAAATATTAGCTGAGAAATAAATAAATTAAATTATTCCTATTTACTATTTAATCTCAATGATAATTTTTTTCCTATTCATTACATTAATTACTCTTCACATTATTAAAATAAAAATAAAAAAGTAATTTATCTTATATTAAATTTAAAGTAATATATGAATATTCGAAAGGAAGTGATGAGGTTTCTACTTTTGATTATGTTCTAAAGGAAAGATTTTGAACAAATTGATTAATTTAACCCAGTTTTGTGATTTTAAGAGAGAAAAAAGAACCCCACTTGGATTTAGCTTACAGCAGCAAATGTTATTTACTTTTTCTTTTTATTTTAAAAATGTTGGATTTTTAGTGCCTGCGTTATATTATAGTTTATCTACAAATTAGTAGTTAATATTTTATAGTAAGAGCCAACAGTAGTACTCAAATAACTTCTAATGGTCCTTTGTAAATTCAATTATCTGTACCCATTCATTACTTGAAAAGCGAATATGGTTAAATTTAATTTTTTTAAGATAATTATTTAGTGACACGTCTGCTATAGCTAATTGATTATACCTATTATTTTGCGCTTTTAATAAATAATTTTTTCAGTTATTTCAACTATAATTTTACTATATCGTGTCAATCAATTATTTTAAGTTATGTAACTATAAAAATTAGGATAAATAGATTTTTCTTTAAACTGGAAAAATAAAATTAAATAATTATTTTAATATCCTTCCGTGATTATATTTGTGTTAAAGAGAAAGTACTTCTATAAAAATATAATATGAATAAATAAAAATTATGTATATTACTTGAAATGATGTAAAAAATACTATAGGTCGCAATAATTATCAATTATGCTACATAAATTGGGACATAATAATTTAAAATATTTTTAAATAATAAAGAAAATTTTGATTGACTCTCAAAATTTTATATGCGCAACATAAATTGATATGCTATAAGCCGCAGTAAATAATAGCTTAATTTTTTTTAAAATATATATATAAAAAATCTTAAATTTAAAATACGTCAAATTATTTGACAAAACAATCGTGCTCCTAATTCCTCCATACATTTTTCATTTTTATTTGAATTTGGTAAAGGATAATTACTTAGTCATACCCATATGTATTTAAAGTGTGGAAATTTATTATTATTAAAAATTTAGTGAGATATATTTATCTTAATTAATCATGATTAAATATTAAAACTTCATGTAACACATGTCATTTATTTTCTCTTCCTTTTTACTTGACCGATTGACCATTTTTCTTTTTTACTTATTTATTAAAAAATCAACAGAAATTCGTTATTTGCTTTTGATAGTATCAATAGATAAATTTAAAATTATAAAATATATTTAATCAGATTAATTTATTAAAATGTGCTACTCACAATATATTTTTGGTAAAAAAATAACTAAGGACATCGATAGCTATGAAAAAAATGAATTATCTTTTACCAATGTGTAAATAGTAGTACTCTATATTTTACTATATTATAAGAGGGAGTTTAGTTGTTCAAGAAGGCAACATGTCGACATGTCTGCTTGAACAGCTTGAGGGTATATTCATAATTTTTTTAATTTTTTCATTTTAATTTATTTTTCTTATTTTTAATATTTTATATCTTTAAAAATTGTGTAAAAAATACTACTAATCATGATAATTGAAAATATAAAATAATTTTAAAAACATGTAACGCAAAAGCATAAAAAAATATTATAACTAATAATAGTTGACAACTTAATAGTAGTAATATATCTACGTATAATTTTTAATTTTTTTTTTATAAATCACAAGAATTAATAACTTAAAATATTTAAAAGACAAATGAAAAGTTCAATTAATGCTCAAATCAGTGTCGCATAAATAGGGATAGATGAATAATATGTATTGTTTAAATATGACATAAACATAATATAAATCACAATAATTGAAAAATTAAAAATAAAAAGACATGTAAAAATTTTTGGCTTTCAAAATTTTAGTGGTACCACATGGGACAAGACATATATTATTTAAAAATTATGTAAAATAGTACTATAATTCACAATATAAATAATTAAAAATAATATTATATTAAATTAATTTTCTAAATTCTATATATATATATATATCACATAAATTAAGGCAAAAAAATAACATATATTGAACCGATACTAGCATGGACACCGACGTTGAGTGTGTATAAATGTCGCTCTTCATATCTAATGGTATAATGTTTTCACGAATATAAACAATTTGTCATTTGACAATCATCTGTTATTCATGAATCGAAAGCACATTCAACTTTTAGTATGCTCATTTGATTAATAATCACTTAGGATATGTTCGGTAAGATGAAAAATATTATTTTAAAAGATATTTTTTAAGAAAAAAAATATTTCTTAATTATTTTCTTGTGATCGATATAAAAGTGAAAATTGTTATCCTAGAAGTATTTGTACATAATTTAGACAAATACTATGACAGATGACGATAGAGGGTAGGGGCATGTGGTGGTGGTGGAGGTTGTGGGGATGAAGATAGGGAGCTCCAAGGGATAGGATAAAGATGAGATGTATTGAAAGGTGAGAAAGATATTATCAATGTTGAATGTCACTTTTACAACTTGTTTTTTCATACGTCTATAAGTCTATTTTTCTTATTTCTAAAGAACAAAAAACTTAACCAACTGAATATTAAAAATATTAACATCCTCCACATTGGACACACATTTAGATCCATCATATTTCTTTTCTCCAATTTCACACATAAAAATAAAATAGGCTAATCTCAAATATATGCAATAAGCTAATTAATTTGCAATAAATATATAAATGTTTTATTTTACACAAAAAATAGCCAAAAATTATAGAAATATACAACGACTACACAATATAGCTTGCCAAAAGTCATAGAAAGTATACACTGACTATATACAATAGAGATTACTTATGCATAAGCTATACACTGTGTGAGACCCTGTGTTTCTCGTCTTCCATTATATAAATAGTGTGGTGTTATATAAGGCACATGTGACTTTTGCCAGCACCTAGGGATAACAAGGCTGACAATAAGAGGTAATATCAAGGACTTAATGTTTCAAGTCAAAGGAATCCCCTAAATATACATTCGGGGCTAGAGAAATGGCTCGAGTGACACCTCATCCTTTTTGGAAGGTTTAAATTAGGTTTCACATTTCAGATGGGACTTAAAATGTATAATTTGCTAATAATGGATTTTTAAAAGTTATTTTAATAGCACAATGGTCATACATTAAGTTTTGGAATCAAGAAATTTGCGAGATAAAGGTTGACCAAAGTTACTGTAAGTTTATCTAAGAAATCGTTCTTTAATTTGGGTCAAATGTATAAGGCATATCTCCGAAAGTATAAGGCGTTAGAAGGTCCTCTATCTATCAAATTAAAGATCTATGAGTCTAGTTTGCAACGCACAAACCGCGCATCAAATCGACCTCAGAATAAAGAGTTATGACCGTTTTTCCGAGACTGCCCGAGCTGGAAACCGGGTCATGGATCGGCTCGGGTTGACCCAACTTAATGTCGGCTAATTTGAGCTTTTTAAAGCTCAAATCAGTCCATTTCGTCCCCAAACATCTTGTAAACTGAAGGAAGAGTTCCCTCAAGGTGCCAATGGGATTTAAGTAAGTTTTTCACATTTTTACAGTTAAAATTTTGTCCGTGTGCCTAGAAATGTGTGCCTTACGCTTTGCAATTATTTTCTCCTCTTATTAGCTGAGTTTGGGACTGTTTTTGGAGTGTAAAAAATGGTATTCTTGATGGTTATTGTTAGTTTGCAGCTGGTGTATTCAGGTAATAATTTTGGGGCTCCTTTACGGTCATTTTTACGAAGTTTTATGGACATTTCCTCGTGTAAATGCTCCTTGCCAAATCTGGTCATTAATGCTAAGTTTTTTATTGTTTATAGGTGTCTTTAAGCTGCATATATATAATCCTTGCGAAGCTTAGGATGTAAGGAACAACTTTCGTGAAGAAACTTTTGGCAGTTAGATGTTCGTTGGAGAGATATGTTAAGGCTAAGTTCCGTCCCTCCTTTTAGCACGAAATCCGAGAAGTTTCTCAAAACGTGAAATGCGATATCTTACTATTCTATTGCTAGAAAGACCTTCTTTGAAAGGCACTGGGATTACAATTGAGTTATTTTCATGATGGTATTAGGTTGAAATTCCATTCGTTCGCTTAAACTGGACATTCAATATTTATATGCCATTTTGTCGATTTTCCCGGCTACCTATTCATATGTTCGAGGTGTTTCTCTTCTTGTTGTAGTGCCATCAAAATAAATGTAGAATGCGAAGGGAATGTAGTATTCATAATCAGTCCTTCTTCCATCCAAAAATATAATTGAAGCATTTAACAAGTAACGCTGTTGGTTTCCAATATTCTCCAGTGAAATGCTTCTATTTAAATGGCTAAGGCACTTGATCCTGTTTAAATACTTTTACTAATTAACATGGGACCAAGTATAAGCATACGTGTTAAAAAAAGACATATAAGTTCCCACGAGTCATGTGTATATGCTATGACAACGACTATGATGTTATGAGAATAAGTGTACCAATGAGCAAAGATTGGCTAAATCACAATGATTATGATGCTATGAGAATAAGTGTACCAAAGAGCCAAAATTGGCTAAGTTCTTGTTATGGTCTACTATGTGCATTCAACATTCATATCATACATTGCACGTTATGCATGGACTTCGAGCAATAATCGAAGATATGGGGCCTATTTGCCCAAGTATATATATGTATATGGTACAGATGGCCGCAGATTGGCAGATATGATGTCGGTTAGCTACCAGAAAGGACCACAATTGCTAGCATTTGGTTGGGTATGTCATGCATTTGCATATATATATACATACATACATACATATATATATATATACATACATACATACATATATATATATATACATATATATATATATATATATATATATATGTATTCACAACATGCGATACTCGAGCATACCATGCATTAAGGCTACTTGAGTTTTGGTTATAGGTGGTATTTCTATTAACATTTTTAATACGGTTATCTATGATTTTACTTCCTGCCTTACATACCAGTACATGTTTATTCATACTGACGTCCCTTTGCCTAGGGACGCTGCATTTTATTTCGTGCATGCATGTTCAGGTAGGGGTTTTGATTTACCCCTCCACTAGGAGCCCTGTTCAGCTGTGAGTTGGTAAGCTCCACCTCTTCGTGGAGCTTTCACAGGATGCTTACATTTTGTTATATAGTTGGGTATAGTCGGGGCCCTGTCCCGGCATGGTTAGTGATTCTCTTAGAGGCTATTGTGGACATGTTATTGTAGGTTGGTTCTTTTGTGTCTTTCAGTCTCCAGCCATCAGATTGGCATGTTTATATAGTGTGTGTCTGTACCTCTTTTGTTACAGCCTTGTCGGCTAACTATTACTCTATCATTTTGATTTATCTATCTTGATGTACATGATTTACTATTGACCAGGTCATGATCTGAAAAGTCCAGGCTTAGTCTTTCAGGCGTCATGCTGCCCGATTTTCTTCAGGTCCCTAGTTTAGATAACTAGCATGTTTAGTAGCTTACCCGACCAATAACGATATTGGGTGCCAGTTGCGCCTCACCTCTCTTTGGGGCGTGACACACTGAATATACAATATGATACACTCAAAAGCTGAATATAGCTTAACTTTGCATAAAATATACATTGAGTATACATAAATATACGATAAATAATTATTTTTTATATAATTAAGATGATCAAATGATCATTTCATTTAATTATCTCAAGCAAAATTAATAAAAAAAAATTAAATTACTTTTCTTGCCTATTCTTGATAAACAAGCATTAATATATAGATGTAGGAGGATCTATTTGGGAAGTAAGAAGCCCATTTGTTATTTCTTCATCTACAAATAATTTTCAATGTGAAAACACAAAGCTAAGGGGCTGATCTTTGAAAAGGAAGAAGAGTAGATCTGTAGGGTCCAAAATGAATTGGATTGTTCAAAAAAGGACTTGTTCTTTGGAAGAACTATCTCGTGTTTAGTACTGCATGGTTCCACTTGCAAGAACCTCGTACCTAAGAGTAGCTCTATTTCTAATAGGAGCATTTCAAGAATTAATTAGTACTATCTTAGATCTAAAAGGAAAGGAGAATAAGGGAAGGTGTCAAGTAGCTGATTGTATATTACCAAGATAAGGAATAAGACGTCTGAGAGAAAAAAGGCTTCAATTTAATTTGGTTCATAGTACGTATTACCAAGGCCTTTGAGTTGGAATTTTCAACTATAAACAAGTGTAGCGAAGTCATCTCCATTCTCAATTTCTATTGCGATAGAAGAAGGCATCATAGTAAAGTTGATTTTAAGTTGATTTTGATTAGTTTCAGTCCGAATAAAAGGGAGGATTCGATTTAATCTCATTTATTGTTGCTTTTGAATTAGCTAACAAAGTATTTTGATGTCACTTAGGAGAAATATAGGAAAATATGCTTGAGTATTCTATAACAAGTAGTTGTGACTCAGTCTAATTAGAACAGAACCATTCTAAAGATACTTTTTCCTCTTCTAGGTTTCACAAAATGGTATCAGAGTATGAGTACGCCTTTCTATTATATATATATATATATAATCAAGTCTTTAGTTTATATTAATCAATTCTCAATCCAGGGCTCAATCTTTTTTAAATTACATAGCTTATCCTAAAGAACCATAGCTAAGGGAGCTTATAGAAAGAGATGGATACTCGCATCCTTTTCAAAAAGTCATGGGAGTCTACATTCACAGGGATTCAGATACCACACATATGTGGTGAAACCTGGCTTGTCTTTTCATGATCGAGCTTCTTTTCTTTCATTAGAGTTGGGATCTCGTTAACCTCCCTTCTGTAAAATTCACTGTGTTAGATTGTTGAAAGCAGATGATCCCGTGCAAGTATTAGAACATGCATTCTCACGATCTAGAGTTTTTTATAGCTTTCTCCTAAAAAGAATAATCAAGAAATAGACATTTCATTTTTTGCTTTTCTAGCACTAACCTCTCTGGTCCAATGTTAAAGTTGGCTCTACTTCAATTAGTAGTCTTTAAGTCAAAAATATTTCTTATCTCATATGACATCTGTACCAGTAGACTTCTTTGTACACCGACAAGGTAAGTAACTACTCTAGCTGATCTAACTCCAGAGGATCTAGCTTATTTATTGGATAGGTTATCCCATTCTCCTTTAGAAGATGCAACAACGTTCTCATCTTAGTTTTACTTCTTCTCAATCGCCCCTAAGAAAAATACATGTACAACTACTCTGCTTTAGAGTAGATCTATCCTTCCTTCAAGTCTCCATTAGGGTTTGTGGTCCTATCTTAAAGGAAAGATCCTATCTTGCCTTCCTACAGGATTTTAACAACTTAGAAGAGACCTCCTGTTCCATACCTACTCCGCAAGATCCTGCTCCTTTCACTTCTTTTCAACAAGATATGATCATTTTAGTGGCTATAGTGGCGTATTTACATAATGAAATACTTAACCAAACGTATCCCAAACCCTAGGATCTCTGCTCGCTTATTCTCCTTCTAGAGCCTCTCTTATTGGACATGCATCACATGAGACCAACTTTGATAAGGAGATTTTTTAATCTCTCCAATTCTCATCTACTTTCACCTTAACTACTAAAAACTAATCCATTGAGAGTTCCCCAACAAGCAAAAAGAGAAATTTGAATTTCTATCTAAAAATCAATGGAAGCTCTAAGTAGATTTATTCCACCAATAGTATTAGTTGTCGATTGGTAGGCGACCCAATCTTCATTCTGAAGGAGGATTGGTCATTGAGAACAAGCCTTCTCTGTGGGAATATCCAACTATATCTTACTTTAAATAGAGAAATTCCTTGGAATTTTCTAATGCCAAGGATTCTATTTTAAAAATAGGCTATTGCTTATTCCGTTGATAGGCAAATGATGCAACAACATTGTTAGAGTAGGGCCCAAAGTGGCATAACCAAATAATTTTTTTCGGTGATGGATTTCACGACACGAAATGAATTGAGGGATTAAGGACATTTCCAATACCAACAGCAGCTCCCGCTGTAGCAATTGTAACAACTTCTACACCCATTGATTTTGCACTTTCTAATATCTCGAATTTTGAATTTTCCTCTCACTTTTACATCATGGTTCTCTTCGAGAACATTTGCCTCCCCTCTATATATATTTCTTCCAACTAGAGAAAAAAGCTTCTATTTCTAGGCGTTACAGGTCGTTAACCTTTTATTATTATTAGTAAGATAGGTTATCTTGGTTCCATAACATGATTCAAACCCGGGTTTTACTAGGTTTTAGTGCACTGAATAATTGTTCTTTTCTTGTATGCGTTTAAGTACCCAAGACTCCCTTTTGTTTGGTGGGTATCATCATGCGGCTCAATCCTAGATAACTCTTTAAGAAATAAGACATAATAATATAGCACATATCAAGGAAGAGAGTATTCCCTTTATTATAAGATAGGTGTCACGTCCTGAAAGGATACCTTAGGCGAGGTCGGCACTCAAAAATCATTATTGGTTCCCAAGCGAACTGCTTGTCCTAATCATAAATTCAATTAGTAGAAGACTCAATAAAATTTAAAAAAATACTTACATGGGATCTTAAACGTCACAATCAATAAAAGAATAGATTTTGTAATAACTTAGCATATAACATAAATCATAACTCTTTATTAATAACAATAATTTGAAAAACAGACTCAAATCTAACATCATCTGGCTCAGTCTATGAAGTCTCTATCAAATCCAAAGAGTTGCCGATGATAATCCCACAACTACCTAAAAGAACTACTCAAACAATGAAATAAACTAAAATAAAAAGAATTTCTCTGAATGCAAGAAGGTCTCATCACTTCTCTGGAACAAATATATCTTCAACAAAACATCTATTGAGAATCTCTAGCACCTGTACCTACGTCACAAAATAATGCAGCATCAAATACAATCGGTACATGAAATTTATAATATGTATAATAGTTTAATAAAAATAATGTTAAAGGATACTCAATGATAAGAATGGAGCCCACCTCAATATGATGCGCAAGTTTAAAAGTAACCAATGCTTTAACAATCATATATAAATATGCAACTCAATAAAAAAATACATGTACTCTTAAGGAGTTTCTCTAACTGACAACTACCATTTATGAGTCAGTGATGATACAGTGAACTATTGTCGTTGCCACAGTCATCCAGTACCTTGCTAGCATAAAGACATTAACATCAATGAATCCAATATAAAAGTCCTCTTTTGGGACAAGAGAGGCTAGGTCCCCTTCCCACTTGGCAGCGTAGTCTATAGGATAACTACTTCCTCACATCCCAAGACTTCACAGGCAACCTGAACATCCTCATGGATATTTTTTTGTAGAGATACCGACCAACAAAGAGAGAAGCTGCGAAGGCTGCTCTTCGAGATGAAGTGTATATCCTATGACAGAGATGTCATCAATATCCATTTCTAGAAGATAGCAAGAATCTACTTTAAGCTAGGAGGAGACCCTAGTTTGAAGCATGCATTCATATTATCAGTGCCTAAGATGCTAGTAAGGCATGCCATGACAATCATGGAAGAAAAGTTCAAGACCATAACTACCCCGCACATTGGCTACATTAATTAGGAGATCTTCCAAGCACTGGACATGATTTGCATGAAGATATTCATCCTGAAACAGATCATCCAGAGCAACCCGACACTTGACAGGGCATACAGCCAAAATGACTTAGTCACTAAGTCCGACTGTGCTTGCTCAAGTCGTCGAACAAGAAGAAAGGTCCACAAACAGTATAAGAGGTTCAAGCTACCCAGACCTCCAGACGCAAGGTCAAGAATGACCCGACACACCAAATACTTCAAAAGGAGAAGTCTAGGCAACCATGACAAGAAGAACTGTTGCTTCCTATGCAACAGACCTGGACACTTTGCCAAGAACTGCCCACAGTCAAAAAGATCAGTCAAGACCCTCTAACTCTTCGAGGAAACATCAAAATATACATGCATCAA
Source organism: Solanum rostratum (assembly GCA_029948455.1). Classification (NCBI taxonomy): domain Eukaryota; kingdom Viridiplantae; phylum Streptophyta; class Magnoliopsida; order Solanales; family Solanaceae; genus Solanum; species Solanum rostratum. The sequence continues at coordinate 27,141,013 of CM057049.1, forward strand.
TCTCAGCAGAGACAATGACCCGGAGTCTGTCTTCTTCCTGGAGGAAGAACCAATGGGCGAGAAAATCTTCTCCCTAGAAGTGTATGAAGAAGAAGAGGAGGATGACAACACCACTGATGAATTTGGCCACAACAACTACCAAATATCCAACCTAGGACAGAACATCGAGGTTGACACCCCATACATTCAGCTGGCTATCTTCTCATTCAAATGGGATAAGCTGGTGCACATAACTGCACTCATGGATATGTGGGCCATATCATCCATCTTCAACCAAGCAGTCCTACCTAATGATCACTGGATTTCTCACTAACTTTAGCACTCCATCACAAAGAAATCTTGACGACCAAGCTGATCACCAAGCACCTAGTCGTGATTGAGTTCTTCCTTGGCTTATAGTTCAGAACCAAGCTCCTTGGTTCAGCCATCCCCGGAAGAGACCTCATCGTTGGGTTCGACATTCTACAAGCAACTCAAGGATCACCTTGAGATAAGAATAAAGGGAATAGCTTTCAAGATACGGTTCAAACCATACACCACTGCCTTTAAGTTATTCCACTTTTACGGTGAAGACACCAACACAGGAAAACTTGTGTCCATCTTGATGGTCAGAAGGCCACCAACACCTCCAGATGGAATGAAGGACTACCCAACAGAACTGTTCACCTATTTCGGGGATCCCTTTGATTCATCAATCATGGTGGAAAGAAGGACGTTCTACAAATCCCAAGTGTTCAGAAAGTATGGGGGATCCATCTTCAAACCTTTTAGTGTCCACCCTGAGTACCCATTCTACCATGTCTTCATCCTCATGGCAGATGACTTTTCCCAGGAACTCCTATGGTTGTTTCGGTACCTATGTCACCGATGCTACATCCCCATGGAGTTCAACCGCAACCTGTTCAGGGATTTCGACAAAATCCAACCACCCTTGAAGAATTTCTTACTATGGTTTCGACCAAGACAATAGTGGGTGTGTTGCTTCAGAGATTCCTACGAGGCATAGGTTTTCATGTTGCACAGATCAATGAAGATCATCATAGATAGGTCTAGGCCCGACCAGAAATTTCTCTATGCTGGAAATTCCCCATCTCTATTTTGTCCTTGGAAGACGAGTACAATGAAACACAATGGATCATCTTCCAGCAAAATAGATGCATCCCAAAGGAGATATGGCCCAAGAAAGGAGCACAATAGAACTACGCCAACGACCACCCTCACTATGAAGAGGTTTGACAAGCTACCAGAGAATAGAAAGTTCCATATGAGATCACCAAAGATCGGACCACTCAAGCCATAACGAGCATAAGGTTAAACCTTCCGCCAAAAACATGGGATCATAATGTCGCAGGACCATCAAGCAGGAACAAATACTTCACCAGATTGCTCAAGAGAGGTCTTGAGAACAGAGAGTCGAGCAAGAAGAAATATGATTTTGATTAGTAGATGGAAGAAGGATATCATGCCCGTCGGTAATTCTTTCAATCTCTCTATAGTTCGATGCTACCCGATGACGTGTGCAAGTATCACCGCGCCAAAGTTACCACCTCTACCAAAATTACCACCTATCCAAATTACCCGCCATAATTACCTCAGCTTTCTCACAAGTTTACTCCAAAACTTCACCACTAAGTTTACTACAACTTCCTCACCAAGCCAGCGACAACATTTTCACCAAGCCAAGTGCAATCCTTTGCCACCAAGCCTACCACAAACTTTGTCACCAAGTCAGCCGCAGTACTTCATCACCAAGAACCCACCCCAACAACTTACCACATGCTTGAAAGTCGCCTATAAGTAGCTTGTGCACCTGCTTGCATGCTGCCAACAAGTAGCTTACCCACCAATTTGACAAATGTTTACGAGTAGCTTACACACTGCTTGCAGCCGCCTATAAGCTGCCAACTCACCAGGTTGCACATGTTGTCACATCCCAACATCATGCTTTATTTTTTGTGTTTTATTTTAGTAGGCTCCGTTCACATGTTAGGTGGGGCCTGATTTGAATAAATTAGATAAAGATAGTACATCCTGATAAGGTTTACTATTTCTACATAGGTTTACTCTTTTTAGAATAAGGTAGGGCCCATCCATTCCTAAAATGATGTGCCATGTGTGATAATGCTTTTTATTTTTCAGACAGTTTGTAAGGTAAACCTTCTCCTATAAAAGGAAGGCTAATTCCTAAGTTAGAATCATCTCAAAAAAATCTCAGAAAAAGTTAGAAAAGTCCTAGAGTCCATAAGTTAGAGTCTGAGAGAAATCTACTTAGAAATTCACTCGAAGTTATTACGCTTTTGTAAATACACTTTTTTTCTGAATAATATGATTGTTGGCTAATCTTCTCTCTTGGCGGGGGGACAGGTAGTTTAGTCCCGAAGTTTCAAAGAGTAGGGAAGGGTGTAAGGTGACATTTCGACAATCTCTGCTCGTCGAGAAACTGATGACTTGCTAGGTTATATAATATCAACTAGGCACTGCTACAACAGTTAATGTTTACCCTTACGTCTCGTGTTGTGATTACTGTAGCCTTTGGAAATAAACCCAAGTTAGGTAAACCGGTATTGGAAGCAAGAAACTTGTTCCTGGGCAAAGTTGAAGGGTGCTTTAGGCCAAGGAGAGTCGTTCTAAGCCCATGTGGAAAGCCCCGAAAAAGTTGAAAAACCTACTGCATGGTTGGTAAGGTGGCTATTGTGTTCAGAAACCCGGTGGACATGGGATGGCTTGCCGCCTATCACGGACGAAATGCTTAAAACATTGTAGTAGTGGTGCCTGAGTCGATCTCGCATGGTATATGTTCCCACACGCTTGTAATCTAACTGAGCCACCGAGTTCTTGGTCCCTCCGGTCTTGTCCATATTATTCTCCCGCAGCCCCTGCTCGCCTCTCGACCATATTTGGTATCAAAGCCAGCCCCTTCTCCGTCTCCAGAGGGAGGAACGAGGTCTTCATAAGGTCTATCTCTCGTGTTTTATCGCCAACTTTTATTATTTATTCATTTACTTTCAGTCATGTGTTTACTTTGAGTCCACAACCATAAAAACTCTCCATAAACATTAATTCCAGTTCCCGTGTTTAAATTCTGAGTGTTTAGCCATAAATCTCTATACAGTCTTTACATAAACAATTTTGAGTGTTTTCCTTAGATCCTTAGAAAAAATATCAAGTCTGTCCATAGACCTTTAGAACAAATATGTATGCATGTCTTTATAGTAAAAACAATCTAAAGACATGTCCATTCCAGAGTCTTTACCGTCTTCATCTAGTTCTTGTTAATCTGTGTCATTACCCTTAGAGTCTAGTCTTTGTAAGTCCTTAGCCGAGTTAGAGATGACTCCTACCCGGAGCAAAACTCTTTCTTGCAAATTTGATTATCTCTATGAAGTAGATGTGTTATCCCCAAAAAAGAAAATATCTACCACATATCTACTTCAAAGATATGTTACCCCCAGAAAAGAAAATATCCGCCATATATCTACCTCTACTGAACCCATATTTTGCCTTCGCTAAAAAGACTGTAACCCTTGGTTGCAAATCCGCTCCCTAGTCCAACTGAAATCTAAATTGAAAGTCCTCCGGCATGATTGTCTTATTCACTTCTGAAAGGTTGATGGATTGATATAAGTCCTTATGAGACTCATTGATTGGATTAATTAGGTTGATCATTTATGAGCATTGAGTCTTGGGGGAAGTATCGCGTATCAAAATGAGTAAGAGTAAGTCCAACTCGAAATCATTAACCACGTTTTCATACGTGGTAAGTAGATTAAATTGTTAAGGCAGATGTTTTCTCATGATCAGGTTTCCCTGAAACAATAAAGGACATAATGGTCGTACCCATTTATGGGTATAATTCATTCTTTACCTGGCAAGTACTGAACGACTATGGCAATATCAGTGGGATTGTTGTACGATTACTAGCTCATAAGTGATTATTGTCGAATAAGAGAAACTCCCATAAAAGTTCCATTTTGATAGTACTCTAATTGGATTTGATTCAGATTGGATTGGATTGGTATTGATTGATCATTATCTACTCCTTATTCTTGCTTTAGATAGACATTTGATATTCAAAGTGAGTAATTCTGAGTTGATGTTATTCCATATTATTCTACCTATATCTGTTTCATTCAACCATTTTACATACACGTATATTTTACGTATTGATGTCCATTTGAACTGCATCATTTTATGATGCAGAGACATGTATTAGGGATCATCAATAGGAGTATCATTAAGGATCCATTCCCATTCAGCTGATTGGTGAGTCGAGTCCTCCCCTGCTTCCAGAGGATACTCATTTATGTTTTCATCTAGCTTGAGTTAATACTTTATTTCCTTTGATTGAGGTAGCCATGGCCTATCATGGTACCTTCTAGATAGTAGAGTTAGAGTCTTCATAGGCTAGATAGTAATGACTTGATGTTGAGGTCTTTATGTCTGAAGTGATTTTATTTAAACTATTTCAATGTCAGAGAATAAAAGTTTGATTATTGGCCTATGGCCTCTATATATATCTTTCATCCTTACCCTTCTGCTGATTTGTTAAACTATGATTGAATGAATGTGATGAGAGCAAGTGGTTTGCTTGGGGACTAGCAATGGTCTCTGAGTGTCGGTCACGTCTAAGGTACCCTCCTAGAGCATGATAGAGCTGACAAAAAGTGATCCTCAATGAAGTGACTATTGATGATTTCTAACACCTCTGTCTGCATCATAAAATGATGCAACATTGAAAGAGTCAGTACATAGAATGCATAATATATAAAATGGTTAAATAAAACCCATAAGTGAATAGAAGGACTGAGTAGGACTTAATTACAATGATACATGAACATAGTGTAAAAAATATTTAACCTTTCTCTACAAAATATGCCGTAGAAGCAAACTTATAGAATAAGACAACTTTACTTTTTTAGGGAGTTCTCTAATCAACAATCATCATTATGAGCCTCACAATGATACAATGTCTTGTCTACATTATCAAAGTTATCCTATACCTTTTCTGAATATATGACAAAGCTTTAACTTATGAATCCATCTAATGGGCCTTCTTAGAGGTAATATAGAGAAATTTGATTTTTGATATGATCTATCTTATGCTGGCTACGTAATTTATATGACCTCAAATTGTTTGAACTTTTTCTTGAATCAGTGCTTAATACTACTCCAAAAAACATATATGAACACATATACTGATACTTACCGAGTTAAGAAAATACTCAAAATACTTCTTTGAAAGGTAAGTGAGTTCTTTTATCTTACTAAAACTTCTTTCTCAAACCTTGTTATGCTTTCTTTAAAGTAGTCCTGCCTTTCTCAAATGATATCTCAAAATATTTGATTTTACTAAATTTCTAAATTTCATGCATAATATTATAACATATATTTTTGTGAAACTTTTCTTGAAATTGTTGAACTTACTTCATTCATGAAAATAATACATAAGATTTACTATCACAAGAACTTTAAGTAACTTTGACTAAACTAGGGTTTATGTGGTATAATATAATAAGCACGAATCATAGAGCAAAAACCTTTAATAATATAAAGTACCATAATTTTTTATACTGATGTCAAGAATCAACAGTAGAGAAATATAAAGAATTATAAAATCATTAACTTTGATGGTAAATCCTAACTTTATGGTAAATCCTAACTTTATTCTTACTAATTAAAATTGTAGATGTAGGATGCGAGAAAGAATTGAATTTCTCACCATAATAGTATTGCGTATCTGAAATACTTATATTCTTGAAGAACTTGAAGAATATTCTCGACCCCAAACTTTTTCTCCTCTTGAAACCTCATTCTAAGTCTTGAGAATGTTATTGAGAATAATTAGGTAGAATGGTAATGCTTGGGGACTTGATTAGGTGTAAAGTATTGAGTTAAGGCTTAAATATTAAAGACTTAAATTACCCTTTCAAAAACACTTTCAAGGTCGCCTACGGGGCCATTTACAGTTCGTAGAAGTTTTTACGGCCTATAGAATCGTAGAAACTTAGCTTGAGATTTGAGGTCCTAGACTTTATTCTACAGGACCAAACTACAACATTTAGATGTTTCTATGACCTGTAATTGGTTTCGAAGGAATATAAACCCAAAAATGTCTCTCTAAACTCTTTATATGAGTCAGCAGGATAGGCTTGTAGTCCCATCTGTAGACCATAGTTCACGGTCATCGAAGCTAATCCAGAAAACTCTATTTTGGAAATCTCTGATAAAATGGTGTAACTCTTTTTACTTTGAACACCAAATGAGGTAAACTTTGAGGCTCTAGAAAGAAGAATCAGAGACCTTTGATTTGGTAGGTAATAGGCCTCCTAATTCTTTATATACTGAAAGATAGGATCATTTGAATTTGACCCTAGTTTGAATTAGTGCAAAAACCAAAGTCGATAGGAAGGTTTTAAACTTAGGTAAGTATTCAAGGTATCTTATGACCCTAAAATGCTTCTAATACTCTTCCCTCATATAAATATGAACCTTAAACTAAGTACAAGTAGGACATCTGTAACATGCCTCTTGTTTATAGGCTTGGAAAACTTGAAGTTAAGATTTTAGCTGACATGCCATTTTTATGAGCCACTATACAACCCCTAGATGGATTCAAAAGTCGTAGGTGCTAACGTGGAAAGTGTCAAGTGAAATTGGAGAATTGGAGAAATTCTAAAAGTTGACTTATGTGCTATCAGATGAGCCCTTATGTTGACCCACGACCCACAAGTAGGTGTCGTAGGTGGAGGCCTTGAGAAACTAAAATTTGTCTAAGTCTAGGGTCTCACTACGGAAGGATCTACGGCTCGTAAGTTTATCTACGCGTCGTGCTGCATGTTCATGAGTCAGAAGCTGGAATTCTAATAGCTCAATATTTGTGACACCCTGACCCGCGAGGCAAGATATGAGCCGTAAGTAGATCCACGGCCCGTAGAAGTCGTTTCGTGGATGACTCAGACAGTTTTTAATGAAGGGTGTTTTTAACTTTTCCAATCTATCTAAGACCTAAACTACGTCGTTTTGTCTACCCTAATTACCCTAACCGACTTAATCTACAAAGTCCTATTCATAACTCATTCAAAGCTTTTTTTTAATTCCCAAATTTCTCTCAAGGGTCAAAATATTTCTCTTTCTAAGTCTAGGGTTCCATTACAACTAAAGCTTGATCGTTTTACTAAGGAGTTCCCGATTTTCTTCTTCAATTCTAAGGACTCATTTCATTCATGGATAAGTTTCATCCATGAAGCCCAATCAAAAATCTTCCTTTTTATCAAATCTCATGACGATTTCTGATGGGTTTTTTAAAGATATCATTCTTAATGCATGAAATATGATTCCTACATGATGATTATGACTAATTATGCATGAATTATTATGAATTTTATGATGTATAAGATTTTCAAGCAAAAGTATGTGATTCTAAAGTATGCATGATTAGGGCTTAGTGATTTGATATGGGTTCCCTTGTTAGTAATCTAACTTGATTTTATTTGCATGTTTTCACTAAAAATCCTACTCAATTGCATGGTTTTGACTCAAATGTCTATGAGCCCACTCTTAGCCCTAGTCTTCTATGGCAAAGCTATGCATTTCTATGCCTATGATCTAAAGTATGAAAAATGTGTTTTAAATGATGATATTATGACCATGACGATGTTATGAAAGCTATGATGATACTATGATAAAGAGGGTAATGAAAATTTTAATGTTTATGATGATGTTAAGGTGGGAATGTCTACCCACATCGTGATGAAAGCATGTACATGGACTATTCTCATGACACAACATTTCATGAAAGACTATGATGACTATTTTGAAAGCTATGAAAGTATACATTTAAATGAAGTATGATCTATGTTTTGAAAGTTATGTATATGCATGATTTATGTATTCCGCGGGATATGACTTAGCACTGAAAGGGCTTTGGTAGATACCATGGTCCCATAACTATGTGCCACTATAGGAATGATGTTCATGTTTTATGCCTTAAAGTTATGTTATCAGATCAAATTAGCTTAATGATGGACACTCACCATGCTAGGATAGAGCCTAAAAGGTGGGGTCAAATGATGGTTCTCACCGTGTTAGGATAGAGCCTATAGGGTGAGGATCGAGTTTACCTTGGGAAAGTAGACTCCTCTAAGCTCGATGTAGAGTGAACATCGAGATTCCATGTAATAGTCCACATGGTCTTATAATTAGCGGTTATAGTATTATTCCCACATATGTATGATAAAGTTAAGAATGGAATTATGATGCTTCTTTTTATGATTTTTAAATTGCATGCTCATACATATTGTGCCTTTATTCTATTGATTATGATTATGCATATTGATATTATTGTGATGTCCTTTGATTCATGGCATACCTACATACTTAATGCATTTTATATGCTAACGCGTATTTTTTTGCTTACACGATCTAACCATGTAGGGATGGACAATGAGGAGACTATCCCATTTCATGGATAACATCTAAGTTTCTAGTTTGAAGACCTATTGGTGAGTTCCATGCTTCGAGAACAAGCCCTATGATGATCTTCTTTTTATCTTGAGACTTTATCACTTTATTTTTTTGATATATGTCTTGAGGGTGAGCTAGTGAGCTATGTGCTAGCCCCGCCATGATTTTATGATGTAGAGGCGTGATTTGGAGCTTAATGGATTGATGTATATTCCCTTATGAGAACTATGACATTCTTACATTTTATGTACTTCTACTTGCTTATTCTCTTATATACTTATTTTACCTTATGAATGCTTATGATATGAACACGAGGCTTGGGTAGAATGCCTTCGGGTGTCACTCACGGCTAGGCCCTAGGTCCGTGTCACTACAAAAGTGGTATCCAAGCATAAGATTTGAAAGCATCCTAGGGAGTCCAACGTCGCGTCGAATAGATTCTTGTTCATTGGTGTGAAGCGCCCCACATCCATGAATAGAAGGCTATGAACATTTTAGGAAAACTTCACCTCTTTTCAATTTTATGTCGTGCCTTTGAAGCCTCTGTATCCTAACGTTTATCTCTTGGTGCTTTCAAAAATGGCTCCACGACATGCACCATTTGTCACAACCCGAGCCTAGGGCCTAAGAGTGACATGATGAATGGGAACCCAAGATTCCCCAGACAAGCCTCATAGCATCCAAATACACATCATTGGTTCGGAAGCACATGAATAAGCAATAAACACATAGTTCTAAGGGACGGGTAAGTAGGACTCACGCTATAGGGATGTCATAGTCGTAGGGATTTAATGAATTCACATAGCACATAGCACATAAACTAAGGGGTGGGTAAGTATGACTCACGCTATGGAGATAGAAGGGGCTTAGGACCTTCCATATATACATATCTCATCATCAGCATATCATCATAACATAATACATGTCTCAAGATAGTTATAGTCATAGGCATAGCCTCCATAAGCAACATACAACAACTATAGCAAGACTGTATGAAGAGTTTACAAGATGTCCAGTAATTCCTCTAACATATAGAATAGATGAGGGCCAAGACATATCTCGGGCTAACCCTCAAGTAAAGACATAAAGCATCGTGACACAATAGGTAGATAGAAGGTGGATAGTCCTAGGATGATAGGACTAACCACAAGCAACTCTTTGTCAACCAAGCTAGTTGTCAAAAGGTGAAAGGTCATAGTCTTCGGTCTCTCCATGGTAAGACCATGTAGGTAATAGAGTATGCATTACATTTGAATATACTATGTAGGCAAAATAGTATGTGTTACATTTGAATGTACTAAGTATGCGGGCATGCAAATGCAATGAACTTATTAAACTACATTTCAGTATTAGATGACAAGGGAACATATATATGAAAGGATTTCAAGTCAAGATCCCATAAAGAGACATATATAAGAACCTACACTGGCATATAGTTATGAGAATGGAGCATCCATATTACATTCGGTATTAGGTATCATCCCACGGGAATACATATACATATACATGCTTTTCAAAATGGAAAACAAGTCTTTCAAATCACCTTTATGAATAGTTAGGATTAAAAGTCAAACAATCTTCATAGTCATGCATACTTAGGCAAAAATGCCAAATCATATATCATGTCATACTTCCATGCAATAGAGTAGATCATTCTATACTTGTACAAGATGGTGTAAACACCCAAGGTGCTAAAAGAGCCATATCATCGACATTATGTGATCACATATCATGTCATAACCATAATTCTCTTGAAAACATAGTCATAGTCAAGGTTGTGTCTTAACCCACTTCATAATCTTCATGAAAATCAATGCTCTGTACGCATATGCCACGCATGATGGGAGAAGAGCATGGTCAATAGAGATTCATACTTAAATCAACAATATAATATGAAATCCATGTAAATCCATAAAGAAATTCATATTTAAATCATACTTGAGATTATCCATGGCCAAATCAACATTTAAAAGGGATATGCATATTCAAACCTTCATAATATCAATGCAATTTAACATATTAGGGCTTAAATCACTTTAAAAACATCAATTAAACATAGCCCATATCTCAATATTAAATCAAATAAACATTCATTTAAAAGACCCATATTCATAGTAAGCTTAAATTTCATGAACTAGAAGTGTAAAGAGTTAGGGGTATTCATGGTTGAGAGGGACCATGAAAAAATTCCTACATACCTTAGATTATCAAGAAGAATCAAGAAAAATCGGTTGCAGTAGAAGACCCTTCTTGAGGTCCAAGCTAAATCTCCAATGGCTCACTTGAGAGGAGTTGTTTAGATGAGAGAATTTGAATATTCTAAGTGTATGGAATGAATTTTAATAAGAACAGAGAAGTATAGGTATTTTTAGGGGTTTAGGATAGGTTAGAAAGTCATAAATGACCCTTAGGAATAACAAAAATTACAAGAAAGCTATTAATGGAACGAGCTTCAAAAGGTTGTTAGGAGTCCTATCAAAGAGCCTCACCGCTTGTAAGGTGGCACACAGACCATGTAGAGGTCTGTGGAGCTGACCTTGGCCAAAAATCCAGACAAGTTCAACTCCAAGGAAGGGCACATGGCTCGTGCAAGGGAAAACAGGCCATACGGTCATCCTTGCAAGTGACGTAAGTTCTGAGATGGTGATTCTATACTTCAAAAATTATTTTAGGACAAGATCTTCACGAGAACACCTCTCCACGGCTCGTGTGAGCACACATGAGACCCTACATGGCTCTTGAAGTGTCACACGGCCTGTACAGGGTCCATATTATGCGTGCCTTAGCTAAAATATTAGCTGGACAGCTAAGGCATTTTTTCAAGGCTCTTTCACGGCCAGTGGTGAGGACCACTGTTCGTAGGAGGCTCCCCAGAGGGCCACCAAGCCTCAAATCCTTTCTTAAGTCACCCAAAGTCATACACAAGCATTCTTAATGGCTCACACACCTCCAAAAATACGTATTTTACGCATCAAAAGGTCTCACAAAATCTGGGTCCTTACATCATCTCCCCCTTGGGGACATTCGTCCTTGAATTTGCTTAAATATGGCTTGAAAAGTTTGAATTGAACATGAAACATTCCTACATGAAGACTCGATGCATAATTCATACTTGAAAACCATAAAAACTCAAGTCAAAACATCTTTAAATAAATTATGTGCACATGTATGCATGTCATGTCATGAAACACAAGAGTGAAAGATTTAGGACCATTTAGAGTAGGAAGAAACTAATACCTTAGGCTTGAGTAGATATGAAAAGATAGGGGTATCGCCACAACATGTCCGACTCTGCCACCCATGTAGCATTCTCCACATGTTGATTTCTCCAAAGAGATTTAACCGAAGCTACATCCTTTTTACAAAGCCGTTTCACTTGTCTATCCAAACTCTCAACCAGAACTTCCTGATAGGACAAGTTATCCTCAACTTCAACACCTTCAAAAGGCACAATTGTAATAGGATCACCAATCAACTTCCACAACATAGTCACCTGGAAAACCAGGTGGATAGAACTCAAATCTGGAGGCAAATCCAACCTATAAGCTACATTCCCCATCCACTCAACAATCTCATAAGGACCTACATACCGGGGACTTAACTTTCCCTTCTTACCAAAACACATTACACCTTTCATGGATGAAACCTTCACATATACCCAATCACCAGCACAAAACTCAAGATCTCTCTTTCTTACATCCGAAGAAGACTTTTGGAAATCAACTTCACATTTTCTATGGCCACTAACACTAAATCCAGGACAATAAAAGCCATTTCTCCCCACTCAAACCACTCCACTAGAGACCTTCACCCATACAAAGCCTCAAACCGTGCCATACCAATGCTAGCATGGAAATTATTGTTGTGGGAAAACTCAATAAGTGGTAGATGATCATCCCAATTACATTTAATTCCAAGACACAAGCCCTCAACATGTCCTCCAAAGTCTGAATTGTCCTCTCGACTTGTCCGTCGGTTTGAGGATAGAAGGAGGTACTTAACTTCATCTTAGTGCCAATCCCTTTTTGAAATGATTTCCAAAAGTGCGAAGTAAATTGGGCGTCATGATCTGATATGATAGACCTACGCACACCATACAATCTCACCAACTCTTGAATATATACAACTTCACATAATCTTTGGCATTAAAGGTAGTCTTGATCAATAGGAAATGATCTGATTTAGTCATCCTATCAACGATAACCCAAATCGAATCAAATTGCTTTTGGGTCTGAGGCAAAGCAACCACAAAGTCCATGTTCACATCTTCCCACTTCCAAGTGGGAATCTCAAAATGTTGAGCCAAACCACCAGGCCTTTGGTTTTTCACCTTCTTGTTGATAATTAGGACATTCAAATACAAACTTGGCTATGTCTTTCTTCATACCATGTCACCAATACACTTCCCTCAAATCTCGATACATTTTGGTGGATCCTAAATGTATGGAATAATGAGAGTTGTGGGATTCACTCATCAGCATCTCTCTCAGACTATCAATATTCAGAACACATAATTGATCTTGATACTGAAGTACTCCATCTCCCACTTGGGAGAAAGCCTCTATCTTCTTGTCTGCAACCAACTTCTTTAATTCAACCAAAGATGGGTCCAAATATTATTTTGCCCTGACATCAACTACCATAGAAGACTCGGTGCTATTTTGAACATGAATACCACCATCATTAGAGTCAACCATTCTAATACCCAACCTAGCCAAACGCTAAACATCTTTTACTAACACGTTCTCCCCTTCATCAACATGGGCCACACTCCCCATAGATAGTCTACTAAGAGCATCGATTACCACATTTGCCTTGCTGGGATGTTATTAAACACTCATGTCGTAATCCTTAAGAAGTTCCAACAACCTTATTTGCCTCAAGTTAAGATCCTTTTGGGTGAACACATATTGCAAGCTCTTTTGATCGTTGAACACATCAATATAAACCCCATATAGATAGTGCCTCCAAATTTTCAAAACAACCACTATAACTGCTAACTCAAGATCATGAGTCGGGTAATTACGCTCATGCACCTTCAATTGTCTTGACGCATATGCTATCACCTTACCATGTTGCATAATCACACAACCCAACCCAATCAAAGAAGTATCACAACACACCACAAATCGAAGCCATCTAGTAGAGTCAAAACAGGTGCCGATGTAAGTCGATCCTTCAATGTCTGAAAACTCTTCTCACTTTTATCCAACCATACAAACATGACCTTATTTTTAGTAAACTTAGTCAATGGAGATGCAATGGATGAGAACCTTCGACAAATCTCCTATAATAACTAGCCAACCCAAGAAAACTTTGAATATCTGAAGGAGTCAATGGTCTAGGCTAATTCTTTACAGCCTCAGTCTTCTTTTGGTCAACCTTAATGCTATCACCAGATACCACATGACCAAGAAAAGCTACTTCACCCAACTAAAACTCATATTTGCTGAACTTGGCATACAACTGTTTCTCCTTCAAAGTCTAAAGGACCAACCTCAGATGTTCCATATGCTCCCACTCACTTCGGGAATAAATCAGGATATCATCGATGAAGACAACCACAAAACTATTAAGAAATGGCTTGAACACCCGATTCATAGTATCCATAAACATCGCCAGAGCATTAGTCAAACCAAAGGACATCACTACAAATTCAAAATGCCCATATCTAGTACAAAAAGCAGTCTTGGGTATATCACACTCCCTTACCCTTAATAGATGATAACCAGAATAGAGAATAATCTTTGAAAAGTCAGTAGCCCTTTGAAGTTGATCGAACAAGTCATCCATCTTAGGCAATAGATACTTATTCTTGATGGTCACTTTATTCAATTTCCTATAATCAATGCACATCCGAAGAGATCCGTCCTTCTTCCTTACAAATAATATGGGAGCGCCCTACGGTGAAATACTAGGCATCTAATAGGTTTTTCACCCGATCCTTCAACTCCTTTAATTTAGCTGGTGCCATATGATAAGGAGGAATGGAGATAGGATGAGTATCCGAAAAGAGATCTATGCCGAAATCCACTTCCATTTCGGGAGGGATACCAGGAAAATCTTTAGGAAAGACATCTAGAAACTCATTAACTACCAGAACCGACTCAAGAGCAGGTGGCTCAGATTCCACGTATCTAACTCTCACAACATGATAGATTCACCCTTTGGAAATCATCTTTTAGGCCTTGAGATAAGAAATAAATCGACCATTAATAGTCGAGTCGCTACCCTTCCATTCAAGAACAGGTCCACCCAAAACCTGGAACTTCACTTTTCGAGTTCTACAATGAATAGAGTCATAAGAAGTATGCAACCAATCCATCCAAGAATAACATTAAAATCAAGCATGTCAAGTTCCACAAGATCACATGGAAGGATTTTATGCAAAACAAAGATAGGATAATACCGATAAACTCTCTGAGCAACAATAGACTCAACCACGGGAGTATAGAACGAATAAGGCTCTCTTAAAATTTCAAGACTCAAACCAAACTTAACAGCCAAAAAAGGAGTCACAAAAGATAAATTCACACGGGGGTCAAGCAAAGCATAAACATCAAAATCAAAGACTTTTAACATCCCAGTCACTATATTCGGAGTCTCCTTAACTTCCTGTCGAGCATGCAAAGCATAAAACCTGTTGTTTCTGGGAGCAACCCTTGTGGAGCTCTTAATTGCACTTGGTCACCTTGAGCTATTTAACCCTAACCTTTCTTGGGAACTTTAGGGCAGTTAGCAACTTTAAGACCCATACTACCACATCCATCACAAGCAGTTGTGTCCTTTCAGCATACACCTGAGGTTCCTCCCACACTTTCCACACTGATGAGGTAATGGCACACCTCCAATCTGTGTCATGGGAGGAGGTGCTCTAGCATTGGTAACCTTTGCATTAGAACCTTGACCCTGTTGAAGCAACCCAAACCACTACTACTCCTAGAGTTGGAGAAACCACTATCATAACGGGCCCTTTTAGAATCATTCGCCTTCATATCCTTGATCTTCTCTCCTTCTATTTGTTCGGCATATGTCAGGAACCTAGAAATTTCCATCTCCTGAATAAGCATAGCCATACAACATTCCTTCACAACCAAATCAGAGATCCCAGAAATAAACTTGTGTATTCTTACAGGGGGTCATCCACTAGCACTACATCATACTTTGAGAGCTTTGTAAACTTGAGGGCATATTCCCTAACACTCATATTACCCTGCTTTAGATTAATAAATTTCGTCATCTTGGCCTCCTTAAGTTCAAGATGAAGAAACCGGTCCAGAAAAGCAAACCTAAACTCATCCCAACCAACTCTCTCATCACCAATCCTCTTCATTGACCATTGAGTGTACCACACTTGTGCCACATCTTTCAACTAATAAGCGGGTTGTTCAGCTTTCTCTTCTGGAGTCACCCCCATAACAGTCAGCACCTTAGTGAGCTTATCAATGAAGTCTTGAGCATCCTCATCATCCTTTGACCCATAGAACTCTAGAGGATTCATCCGGGTAAAATCTCTCACTCTTGCTGTCAGAGTTGGAGCATGTGGAGGAGGATTGGCCTACCTAGCTTGATTATTCATGGCTTGTGCTAGCATATCTAAGGAAGTACGAAGCTTAGTTGGAGTAATAGGCTCCTCTATAAAGACTATAGGGATTGGGTCCTCAGCAATAGGGGTTGATCTTGGTAGGGGAGTTCTTCTTGGAGGCATCTTCTGAAAGGCATCAAGGACATCATCAAAGTTAGGAAGTCTTAAGACACGATCCATAGCATGGCATAAGAAATGAAGAAGTGAGATAGTTCCTGCCATCATAGCCTCCCACTCATAGGTATGGTGAATTTCACACCCATGAATAGGACTCTAATCGATGCGGCATATTGGACTCCAAGGATCATTTACAAACTTAGTGCTCTAATACCAAGCTTATCAAGACCCGAGCCTAGGGACTAGGAGTGACATGGCGAATGGGAATCCAAGATTTCCCTAACAAGCCTCATAGCATCAAAATACACATCATCATTTTGAAAGCACATGAATAAGCAATAGACATATAGTTCTAAGGGAATGGTAAGTAGGATTCACGTTATGGAGATGTCATAGTCGTAGGGATTTAAATGAATTCACATAACACATAACAAATAAAGACTAAGAGGCGGGTAAGTATGACTCATGCTATGGGGATAGAAGGGGCTTAGGACCTTTCATATATACATATCTCATCATAAGCATATCATCATAACATAATACATGTCTTAAGATAGTCATAGGCATAGCCTCCATAAGCAACATATAAAAAGTATAGCAAGACTGTGTGAAGATTTTACAAGATGTCCAATAATTCCTCTAACATATAGAATAGGATGAGGGCCAAGACATGTCCCGGGTTCACCCTCAAGTAAAGATATAAAGCATCGTGACACAATAAATATATAAGAGGTAGATAGTCCAAGGATGATAGGACTCACCACAAGCAACTCGTTGTTGACCAGCCTAGTTGTCAAAAGGTGGAAGGTAATAGTATCCGGTCCCTATATGGTGAGATCATGTAGGCAAAAGAGTATGCGTTAGTACTTTGAATGTACTAAGTATGCGGGCATGTAAATGACATGAACTTATTAGCATGCATTTCAATGTTAGATGACAAGAGAACATACATATACAAAGAAGTATATAGGAAAGAACATAATATCAATATGCCAGGAAATCCATGAAGCATGAAATGCCAACCAGTAATTATACATATCAAGGATGATACAGTAATCGACATCACCATCCATGCCATCTATTACATGAACCCCCCAATGTCAAGCCTCCGTAATGGAATAGGAGTGGACTACTTCCCAAGGGTAGCCCACACCACACCTACGACCTGATCTTTTCGGTGTGATGGCCACCTTCCTTACGACCCAGTCTTTTCGGAAGGATTTCAAGTTAAAATTGCATAAAGAAGGCATATACAAGAACCTATGTTGGCACGTAGTTATGAGAATGGGGCGTCTATATCCCATTCAGTGTTAGGCATCATCCCACGAGAATACACATACATATACGTGTTTTTCAAAATGGAGAACAAAGTCTTTCAAATCACCTTTATGCATGCTTGGGCTTAAAAGTAAAACATTTTTCATAATCATGCATACTTAGGCGAAAAAGCCAAATCATATATCATGTCATACCTCTATTCATAAGAGTATCTCAATCTATACTTGTACAAGATGGAGTAAACACGCAAGGTACTCAAAGATCCATATCATAGACATTATGTGATCACATGTCATGTCACAACCATAATTCTCTTGAAAACATAGTCATAGTCAAGGTTGGGTCTTAACTTAGTTCATAATCTTCATGAAAATCAATGCTTATGTATGCATATTCCATAAATGATGAGAGAATAGCATGGGAAATAGAGATTCATACATAAATGAACAATATAATATGAAATCCAAATAAATCCAAAAAGAAATTCACATTTAAATCATACTTGAGATTACTCATAGACAAATTAACATTTAAAAGGGACATACATATTCAAACCTTCATAATATTAATGCAATTAAACATATTAGGGATTAAAACACTTTAAAAACGTCAATTAAACATAGCACATATCTCAATTGAACCAAATAAACATTAATTTAAAAGACCCCTATTCAAAGTAAGCTTAAATTTCATGAATTAGAAGTGTAAAGAGTTTGGAGTCTTCATGGTTGAAAGGGACCATGAATCACTTCCCACATACCTTAGATAATTAAGAAGAATCAAGAAGAAATCAGTTGAAGAAGAAGACCCTTCTTGAGCTCCAAGCTAACTCTCCAATGGCTCACTTGAGAGGAGTTCTTTAGATGAGAGAATTTGAATATTCTAAGCGCATGGAATGAATTTGAATAAGAATAGAGGAGTATAGGTCTTTTCAAGGGTTTAGGATAGGTTAGAAATTCATAAACAACCCTTAGGAATAACTAAAATTACAAGAAATTCATTAATGAAATGAGCTTCAAAAAGTTGCCAGGAGTCTCGTCAAAGAGCCTCACAGCTCGTGAGGTGGAACACGGACCGTGCAGGGGTCTGCAGAGCTAACCTTGGACAAAAATCCAGACAAGTTCAACTCCAAGGACGGGCACACAGCTCGTACATGGGCAAATGGGTCGTTCGTTCATCCGTGTCAAGTGATGCAAGTTTTAAGATCATAATTCTATACTCAAAAAATTATTTTAGGAAAAGCTCTTCACAAGAACACCTCTCCAAGGTTCATATGAGGTCACATGAGACCCCACACAGCTCGTGAAGTGTCACACGACCTGTACAGGGTCCATGTGATACATGCCTTGGCAAAAACCATAGGTGGACAACTGGGGCATTTTTCTAAGGTTCCTTCCACAGCCAGTGGTGAGGACCACGACTCGTGGGAGGCTCCTCTAGAGGACCACCAAGCCTTAAATCCTTTCTTAAGCCACCTAAAGTCATATATAAGCATTCCCCATGGCTCACACACCTCCGAAAACTCAAATTTTATGCATCAAAAGGTCTCACAAAATTTGGGTCCTTACACCATTGCCAAGGGAAAATGGTGCTAATGCAAACCAAGCTCCCCAAGTCCCTCAAGCAGACCAAGTCTTTACGATGAGTTCAGATCCGCGATCACTATGTTGGCTCAAGATATTGCTTCCCCAAATACTCGTACTATAGCTTCGAGGATAAGGGATTCCACTACAATGAATCCCCAAGAGTTTCACGGTTCAAAGGTGGATGAGGATTCATAAGATTTTATCGACGAGGTGCATAAAGTAGTGGAAATCTTGGGGATGTCTTCCAAAGAGATGGCCGAATTGGTGGCTTATCAACTTAAGGGAGTGGCTCAGGTTCGTTTCACTCAATGGAAGTCCAAGAGATTTGATGAAGGTATTATTGATTAGGAGATATTTGGGGTCGCTTTTCTTAATCATTTCTTCCCTCTTGATCTAAGGGAAGCTTAGGTGATGGAATTCATGAACTTGAAGCAAGGTGGAATGAGTGGAGGGAGTATGCCCTCAATTTCACCAAGTTGTCCGAATTTTCTCCTTCATTGGTGGCCGACTCTAGGGCCCGTATGAACAAGTTCACTTTGGGTGTATCTGATTTGGTGAAGATGGAATGTAAGGCTTCTATGCTTATTAAGGAAATGGATATCTCTAGACTCATGACATATGCCGAACAAGTTGAGAGTGAGAAACTTCAAAAGATGAGGTCAAGGGAGTCCAAGAGGGCTCGTTATGGTGGATTCTCCTATGGTAAATCTGGTGGTGGCCGATTTCAATAGGTCCAGTGGTCTTCAAAAGGTGCCCCTCAAAGGTTTGATAAAGAAAAGGGGCTCACCCCAAGGCCCAAGGTGATATTGTGAAAGGTGGTGCTATCCCTCCCAGGTGTCCCACAATGATATTGTGAAAGGTGGTGCTATCCCTCCCAGGTGTCCCAAGTGTGGGAGGAATCACATTAATGAGTGCTTGAAGGATACCAATGCATGTCTCGACTATGGAAAGATGGGACATAAGATTACCAAGTTTCCAAATATGACCAATAAGGATAAATAAGGACGTCTAAAAGGTTAAGTACCTCAAAGAGGGAAAGTGCAACAAGGTGCCTAAGCTCAACGTGGTGGTCTATGTGGTAATCAATTATATGCTCTACATGTTAGGAAAGAAGTTGATGAGGCTCCTAGTGTGGTTACCGATATGTTAAAGTCTTTGACCATGATGTTTATGCTTTACTTGACCCCAAGTCCAATATGTGTTCTATTACTCCTTATTTTGCCATAAAGTTTGATGTGTCTCTGGAAATGTAATTAGAACCTCATTCAATCTATACTCTTATTCGTGAGTGAATCCTAGCTAAGAAAGTCTTGAAATTGTCTTGTGTCGGTCTGACATAAAGTCTTTCCATTTGATCTAGTTGAACTTGATATGGCCAATTTTGATGTTATTCTTGGTATAGATTGATTGTATACATCATATGCCTCTATTGATTGTAGTGTGAGACCCATGTTTCTCGTCTTCCATTAGTTAAATAGTATGGCGTTATATAAGGCACATGTGATTTTTGCTAGCACCTAGGTATCATAAGGTTGACAATAAGAGGTAATATTAAGGACTTAATGTTTCAAGTCAAAGGAATCCCCTAAATACACATTCGGGGTTAAAGAAATGGCTCGAGTGGCACCTCGCCCTTTTTGGAAGGTTTAAATTAGGTTTCACTTTACGGATGGGACTAAAAGTTTATAATTTGCTAATAATGGATTTTTTAAATGTCATTTTAATAGAACAAAGGCCATACATTAAGTTTTGGAATCAAGAAAGTTGCAAGATAAAGGTTGACCAAGGTTAGCGTAAGTTTCTTTAAGAAATTCTTCTTAAATTTGGGTCAAATGTAACAGGCCACATCTCCCAAAACATAATAAGTTAGAAGGTCTGTGACCTATCAAATTGAAGATCTATGAGTCTAGTTTGCAACGCACAAACCCGCGCATAAAACCGACCTTAGAATAACAAGTTATGAGAGTTTTACCGAGATTGCCCAAGAAGGAAATCAGATCATGGGTCGGGTCGGGTCGGGTCGACCCACCTTAATGTCGGCTAACTTGAGCTTTTTAAAGTTCAAACCAGTTCTATTTCATCTCCAATCATCTTACAAACTGAAGGAAAAGTTCCCTCAAGGTACCAAAAGGATTTGAGTAAGTTTTTCACATTTTTACTGTTAAAATTCGTCTCGTTGTCTAGAAATGTGTGCCTTACGCTTTGCAATTGTTTTCCCCTCCTATTAGTTGTGTTTGGAGCAGTTTTTGGGCTGAAAAAATGGTGTTCTTGCTGGTTATTCTAGGTTTGCAACTGGTGTGTTCAGGTAATAATCTTGGGGCTCTTTTATGATCATTTTTATGAAGTTATATGAAAGTCTACTCGCGTAAATGTTATATGGCAAATCTGCCAATTAATGTTGATTTATGGACTGTTTATAGGTGGTTATAAGTTGTGTATATGTAGTGGTTGTGAATCTTAGGACGTAATGAACAACTTTCGTGAAGGAACTTTGAGCAATTGGGCGATCGTTGGAGAGGTATGTTAAGACTAAGCTCTGTCCCTCCTTTTAGTACGAAATTCGGGAAGTTTTCCAAAATATCGAATGCGATATCTTACTATCTGTTTCTAGAAAGACCTTTTGTGAAAGGCACTGGGATTACAGTTGAGTTATCTTCATGATGGTATTAGATTGAAATTCCATTCGTTCGCTTAAACTGGGCATTCAATATCTATATATCATTTTGTCGGTTCTCCCGGCTACCTATTCATATGTTCGAGGTGTTTCTCTTCTTGGTGTAGTGCCATTAAAATAAATGTAGAATTCAAAGGGAATGCAGTATTCATAATCAGTGTTTCTTCCACACAAAAATATAATCGAAGCATTTAACAAGTAACACGTTGATTTCCAATAATGTCTAACGTAATGCCCCTATTTAAACGACTAAAGCACTTGATCCTGTTTAAATAGTTTCTTTTATTAATTGACATGGGACCAAGTATAAGCATTATGTAAAGCACCTTTATGACATTTTCAAAGGTAAGGCTTCACTCTAAATGCAGGGTTAAGTTCCCAAACTTGTTAAAAAGGACATATAAGATCCCGTGAGTCATGTGTATATGCTATGACAATGATTATGATATTATGAGAATAAGTGTACCAATGAGCCAAGATTGGCTAAATGAAAATGATTATGATGCTATGAGGATAAGTGTACCAATGAGCCAAGATTGGCTAAGTTCTTGCTATGACCTACTATGTGCATTCAACATTCATATCATACATTGCACGTTATGCATAGACTTCGAGCTATAATCGAAGGTATGGGGCCTATTTTCTCAAATGATTATATATATTATGTATATGGTACAGGTGGCCACAGGTTGACAAATATGATTCCGGTTAGCTATCGGAAAGGACCACTATTGCTAACATTTGGTTGGGTATGTCATGCATTTGCATCTATATATATGTATTCACGACATGCGATACTCGAGCATACCATGCATATTTGATCACTAGGAGGTTGCTTATTGGCCATTAAGGCTACTTGAGTTTTGGTTACAGGTGGCATTTCTATTAACCATTTTACTACGGTTATCTATGATTTTACTTCTTGCCTTACATACCACTACATGTTTATTCGTACTGATATCCCTTTGCCTGGGGATGCTGCATTTTATTTCGTGCGTGCAGGTTTAGGTAGGGGTTCTGATTTACCCCTCCACTAGGAGCCCATTTTAGCTGTGAGTTGGTAAGCTCTACCTCTTCCTAGAGCTTTCACAGGATGCTTATGTTTTGTTATACACTTGGGTATAGTCGGGGCCCTGTCCCAGCATGGATAGTAGTTCTCTTAGAGGCTATTGTGGACATGTTATTGTGGGTTGGTTCTTTTGTGTCTTTCAGTCTCTAGTCATCAGATTGGCATGTATATATAGTGTGTGCCTGTACCTCTATTGTTGCAGCCTTGTCGACTAACTAGTACTCTATCGTTTTGGTTTATCTATCTTGATCTACATGGTTTGTTGTTGACCAGATCACGACCTAAAGTGCCCAGGCTTAGTCTTTCAGACGTTATGCTGCCCGATTTTCTTCTGGTCCCTAGTTTAGTTAATTTAATATGTTTAGTGGCTTACCCGACTAATAATGGTATCAGCTGTCAGTTGCTCTTCCCCTCTCTTTGGGGCGTGACAAATATGGTATCAGAGCCAGTCGTGTCTCAGGGAGTCCACAATGCCGTGTCTACTAGAGTCTTGCTTATGGGTGTGTTGTGCACCACACTTATAATCAAGAGGTTACAAGGCATTTAGGGATGGTTACATTTCTTTCACTTGATAGATCATGCTATAAAGCAAAGCTATAGGAGCATATGAAATCTATATCGTGTTATGTTTTTCTTATTTAATGGGTTGCCTATGCTCCGGAGATGGTACAACATGATATAAGTATGGATTCGAGAGAAGGTATCAATCGTGTCTTGCTTGGTGAGGTAGATATATTCCCCGTTAAGGCATATAGGGAGTTTCCAATGCCCACAGTACCAGATTCACAAGCACCTTTTGGGGCCCAAGGAGATCTAGTACCCCAAGACCTATTAGACACTAGGGAGCAGGGGATGAAGGAGCCTATTCAGCTACTAACTAGGATGGTTTCTATTCATGAGAGACAACTAAAGGCGAGAGTAGATACCAGAAGGGATCAAACAAAAAGCTTAAAGGTACGAGAGTTTCTTCACTTGGCCCCTCTAGTATTTATAGGGTTCCGATCCCATTAAGGATCCACAGGACTTTATAGACCATATGTATAGAGTATTGAGGGTGATGCATGCCTTTGTCACCGAGGCAGTGGAGTTGTCTTCTTTTCGACTACGTGATGTTGCCATCTTATAGTACGAGGCATGGGAGAGATCTAGAGGGCCTGATGCTCTGCCAACAGAGTGGGAGGACTTCTCTAGGGCATATTTAGCCCATTACTTACCACAAGAGGTGCGGGAGGCCCATTTTGACCAGTTTATCAGTTTAAGCAGGGGATATGAGAGTAAGGGAGAATAGCCTTAGGTTTTATTCTTTGGCTAGGTATGCACCAAATATTGTGTGTACCATGAGTACTAGAGTTCATCGCTATGTGGATGGTTTGGGGGATTATTTCATCGAATACTACAAAATAGCCTCTTTACAAGATGGTCTAGATATTTCTCATAGTCAGGTTGTTGCTCAGACTACAGAGGACCTTTCTCGTCGGATTTGGGATACCCGTAGAGATCGAGATAAGAATAAGAGGGCTCGTACTATGAGGTCTTATAGGGAGCCACAGGGTGATTTTTAGGCCCCCATTTCACCGATACCCACCTTCGTCAATAGGTAGTTTCCCACCGCAGTTGTAGGGCTAGAGATTTGATTATTATATTTAGTCAAGACCAAGGAAGAATTTAGATCAGCCTGATAGCCGTCAACAGGAGCGTTATGCACAAATGAGACAACCTACTCCCCATGTACACAATGCGGTAAGCTTCATACTAGGCAATGTATAAAGGGTTCAAGTGTGTGTTACCATTATGGGAATAAAGGATATTTTATTAGCAATTGGCCCTTTAGTCAGTCCCTACTGTGAATGAGTTCATGATAATATTCGCCGATAAGCTTCAAGGGATCCCCCAAAAAGGACTATCAATTTTGCTATAGATTTTTCTTCCTCATATGCAACCTATACCCATTCCTCTTTATAAAATGGCTCCTGTAGAACTAAGAGACTTGAAGAAAAAACTGAAGGGCTTGCTTTATAAAGACTTTATTAGGCCAAGCACATCTCCATGGGTTCTCCAATGCTCTTTGCTTGAAAGAAAGATGGCTCCTTACGTATGTGTATCGGTTATAGACAGCTAAATAAAGTCACTATCAAGAATAAGTAGCCTTTTCTGTGGATTGATGGTTTTTCAAAGATCAACTTGTTATCCAGGTACTACTAGCTACGGGTTAGGGATGTTGATATTCCAAAGGCAATGTTTAGGATGAGTCAGAAGCTGAGCACGCAGACCACTTACGATTTATATTATAGACTCTCTAGGACAACACTTTATATGCTGAATTCCCCCGAATGTGAATTTTAGTTAACTTCTGTAGCTTTTCTTGGTCATGTTATTACAGGCAATTGTATCAAGGTGGATGGCCAGAAGATTGAAGTAGTAATGGCCTGCCCAAGACTGTTGAATCCGACTGAGGTCTGGAGCCTTTTAGGCTTGGAAAGATATTATAAGAGGTTTATTGAGGGATTTTCCTCTATCTCCGCATGACTAATGAGATTGACACATAAAGCAGCTAAGTTTCGATGGACTAAATCATGTGGACAGAGTTTTCAAGAGCTAAAGAAAAGTCTTACCACCATACCTATATTGTCTCTTAGGGATGGAACCGAAGGCTATGTTGTATATTGTGATGCCTCGAGAATTTGCCTAGGTTGTATTCTTATGCAGCATGGTAGAGTTATTGCACATACTTCCAAACAGTTGCAAAAGCATGAACAAAACTATCCTACCCATGATCTTGAGTTCAGCGTAGTTGTTTTTACCTTAAATATTTGGTGGCATTATCTATACGGAGTTCATATTGATGTTTTTACCGACCACCAGAGCCTCCAACATTTATTCAAATAGAAGGAGTTGAACCTACAACAAAGGAGGTGACTAGAATTACTAAAATATTATGATTTTGACATTTTGTACCATCCCGATAAAGCGAATGTTGGTGCTGATACACTTAGCTGAAAGTCCATGGGAAGTCTAAGTCATGTTGAAGCTGATAAGATTGAAATGACAAAAGATTTACATCAGCTAACTAGTTTGCAGGTGTGATTAGCGGATGCGAAAGGTGGAGGTGTGATTGTTCAAATTACAACAAAATCTTCCATTGTTACTGAAGTAAAAGACCGACAACGCGAGGATCCTGAGCTTAGAACACTGAGGGAGAGCATTTCACAACAGCAACATCCTTTATTTGAGCTAACTAGAGATGGAGTCATTAGGTACTAAGGCGCTTATGTGTGCCAGATATCGGAGGACTCCTTGCCAGGATTCTTCTAAGGCCCATCATTTTAGATATTCAACTAACCCTAGAGAAACAAAAATGTATCGGGACTTTCGACAAATCTATTGGTGGAATGGCATGAAAAAGAATAGTGCAGGGATGGCAGCCCAATGTCCCAATTTCCAACAAGTTAAAGTAGAACATTAGAAACCTGGAGGCCTAGATTAGTGTATTGAGCTTCTGCAATGGAAATGGACATGATAAATATGGATTTCATCACTGGTTTGCCTCATACTCCACGCAGATATGAATCTATTTGGGTAATCACGGATAGGTTGACAAAATCGCTCATTTCTTGCCAGTAAGAATGGAATATTCAACTGAGGATTATGGTAAGCTTTACATTCAAGAGATTTTTCACTTTCATGGAGTTCCATTGTCTATTATATCTTATCGAGGGGCTCAATTTACCATACATTTTGGAAGTCTTTCAGAAGGGTCTGGGCACTCAGGTGAATCTCAACATCGCTTTTCATCCACAAACTGATGGGCAAGTAGAGCGTACCATCCGAACCATTGAGGATATGTTACGTACCTGTATGCTGGACTTCAAAGAAAGCTGGGATGATCACCTACCTCTTATTGAGTTTGCTTATAATAATAGCTTCCAAGGTAGTATTCAAATGGCGTCTTATGAAGCACTATATGGGCGAAGATGTAGGTCGCCGATCAGTTGGTTTGAGGTTGGGGAGGCAAAATTGCTAGGCAATAATCTAGTTCAGCAAGCAATGGACAAGGTGAGACTTATTAGAGACTTACTACAAACGGCTCAGAATCGACAGATGTTCGATAACGAGACTAAGGGTTTGATGTAGAAGATTGGGTCTTCTTGAAGGTATCACCTATGAAGGGAATCATGCGGTTTGGAAAGACAAGAAAGCTCAATCCTAGGTATATAGAAGGTTATTCAAAAAAATTAGCAAGGTAACATATGAGCTTAATTTCTTTCATAATTGGGAGCAGTCCATCCAGTGTCTCATGTATCTATGTTGCGGAAGTACATTAGAGATCCTTCGTGTATTACTCGCATTAAGGATACCCTAATTGTTGAAGACTTAAATTATGATGAGGTACCAGTGGCTGTTTTAGATCGAAAAATAAGAAAGCTTCGAAATAAAAAGTGGCCTTCGTGAAAGTGTTGTAGCGAAACAAAAATATTGAGGAAATAACATGGGAAGCCAAAGAAGAAATGATGAGGAATCACTCCCAACCATTTATAACTTAAGGTGGATCGCGTTCTAAAATTGACAGTTATCGGGTTTTTAGTAACTTAAGTTTTAAAGGATTTGGAGGTGTAACTTGTATGTTTTGTCGCGGGATACCTAACAAAGCTTAGTAATTGGAGTTTTTGGAAGTTGATTTATGATTTGCAAGGGTAATAGACATATCTAAAAAAATAAAATTTTACTAGATGATAATGCAACTAAGGGGCTGTCTTAACACATTCGTGGACGAGTGTTCTAGGGGGGGCGGGGGGAGGGAAGACTGTGAGACCTCGTGTTTCTTGTCTTTCATTATTTAAATAGTGTGGCATTATATAAGGCATATGTGATTTTTGTTAGCACCTAGGGATAATAAGGTTGACAATAAGAGATAATATCAAGGACTTAATGTTTCAAGTCAAAGGAATCCCCTAAATACACATTCGGGGTTAAAGAAATGGCCCAAGTGGCACCTCGCCCTTTTTGGTAGGTTTAAATTAGGTTTCACTTTTTGGATGAGACTAAAAGTTTATAATTTGCTAATAATGGATTTTTAAAGGTCATTTTAATAGCACAAAGTTCATACGTTAAGTTTAGGAATCACGAAAGTTGCAAGATAAAGGTTGGCCAAGGTTAGCATAAGTTTCTTTAAGAAATCCTTCTTAAATTTGGGTCAAATGTAACATGAATCATCTCCCAAAATGTAAGGAGTTAGAAGGTTGATGACCTATCAAATTGAAGATCTATGAGTCTAGTTTGCAATGCACAAAACCGCGCATCAAACCAACCTCAGAATAACAAGTTATGACCATTTTACCGAGACTGCCTGAGCAGGAAATTGGGTCATGGGTCGGGTCGGGTCGATCCACCTTAATGTTGGCTAATTTGAGCTTTTTAAAGTTCAAACAAGTGCCATTTTGTCCCAAACAGCTTATAAACGGAAGGAAAAGTTCCCTCAAGGTACTAAAGGGATTTGAGTAAGTTTTTCACATTTTTATCGTTAAAATTCGTCCTCGTGTCTAAAAATGTGTGCCTTACGCTTTGCAATTGTTTGCCCCTCCTATTAGTTGTGTTTGGAGCTATTTTTGGGCTGGAACAAAATGGTGTTCTTGCTGGTTATTCTAGGTTTGTAGCTGGTGTGTTTAGGTAATAATCTTGGGGCTCTGTTACGATCATTTTTATGAAGTTTTATGAACGTCTACTCGCGTAAATGCTATATGGAAAATTTGCCAATTAATGTTGATTTATAGTCTGTTTATAGGTGGTTATAAGTTGTGTATGTATAGTGTTTGTAAAGCTTAGGATGTAAGGAAAAACTTTCGTGAAGGAACTTTGAGCAATTGGGCGATCATTGGAGAGGTATGCTAAGGCTAAGCTCTGTCCCTCCTTTTAGCATGAAATTCGGGAAGTTTCGCAAAACGTCAAATGCGATATCTTACTATTCTGTTGCTAGAAAGACCTTATGTGACAGGCACTGGGATTACTGTTGAGTTATTTTAATGATGGTATTAGGTTGAAATTCCGTTCGTTCGCTTAAATTGGACATTCAATATCTATATATCATTTTGTCGGTTCTCCCGGCTACCTATTCATATGTTCGAGGTGTTTCTCTTCTTGGTTCATAGGGACTGTAACCATCTCATCAAGGAACATCTCAATCAACGACTCAAGATTTAGTACAATTGTTAGGGAACAATTGAATAGATAAATCGGTGGAGTTCATTTATGGAGACTCACAGAACTATCAAGTTCTATCAACTCATCATCATTTTCTCATCACAATCATAATCAACATCCTCCAATCAAGGCTCTAGACTCAATTCTTAAGTTCATTAATGTGTGTTTTCAAAATAGTCATGTACGATTATACAAATTCTCATGAAAATATTCAATTCAAGAAAACAAGTTTATGATGATCATCAACATAGAAAAATATATATATTTAATAAGATTTTCAAGAAAAACCATTAAGAATCATATATGTAGACTCTTTAGACTATCAACTCATCTATGACCATCTATGGGGCACATGAGAGAACAATCTCATGCTTTTAGTTTAGTCTTACATACCTGGGATGAAGTTATCAACAATCACCTTAGAGAATTCCTCTGGAATCCCTCAATCTCAAGCTCTTCTCCTCTTTCCTCAAGCTCTAATCTTGTTAGATTATTAGAATGGGGTTTTAGACCCTTTTTACATAAAAACGACCTAATTAGATCGTGTATACAGTAGAGAAGGGATTGAAAATCGACCAGAATGCCCCTCTCAAAATCTTAGAAATTTTTAGCTTCGGAATAACCTAGTCCGTGACGCGGACTGGTTGTGCACATTGTATTTTCTCTGAAAAGTTTTTGAACGAGTTTTCTCAATTCCGTCGAAAAATTTTGAAAAACAATAAGTGTAAGTCCGCTACACAGGCATGACGCGCCTCCGTCATGCAAGTCACTGTCTCGGGTTTTCGGATAAAAAAATTATCTTTTGATCCGGTTGCTCTAAAAATTGACCGAGACCATTTTTCCCCTCAATTTTTTGTGCTGATCACAAATCCGATCTTGGATTTGCCATATGAGCATTGGAAGATGTGTTACGTGCATACTTTTCCTGTAGGGGTATTTTGATAATTTTTATCGAGTGTTACATGGATGTTGCATTTAGAGTTGTCAGATATCTAAAAGGATAACCAGGACAAGGCTTACTAAGGTACAGTTGTTCAGATGGTCTGGTTACAACCTTTTGTGATGCTGATTGGGCCTCCTTTCCACTTACCAGGAGATCAGTTAAGGTACATGATTAAGATTGGTAACTCCTTGGTTTCATGGAAAGCAAAAAAGCAAACTACAATGTTTAGAAATTCAGCTGAGGCTAAATACAAGAGTCTTGCGTCCACTGTGTTAGAGTTCGTTTGGCTACTTGGAATGTTGAAGGGAGTGGGTAATGAAGTTCCATTACCAGTTCAAGTTTATAGTGATAGCAAAGCTGCTATTCAAATTGCAACAAATCCAGTGTATCAAGAGAGAACAAACACATCGAGATCGATTGTCATTTTATAAGAGAAAGACTTCAACAAGGCTTAATCAAAATGGACTATCTTTCCATTCAAGAGCAACCTACTGATGTGTTGACAAAAGTGTTGTCTGGAACATAACATGAGCATCTTCTATCCAAGCTAAGAGTGTTAAACATTTTTGCACCACCTAGCTTAGAGGGGAGTGTTGTGACATGAAGATGAAAGTTGTAAAAGTTAGTTGAAGTTAGGTGACTGTTAAAGAGGGATGGCTAGATTAGTCATCTCATGTAATTAGTTATAACTAACTATTTTAGTTAGTTAACCATGTGCTAATTACTTAACAGAGATAGCTATATATACAACTAATCTCCTCAATGTAATAATCTCTTTGTTCACTGAATAAAAGATTTGAGATCTTCTCTTCATCTTTGCAATCTTTTCTCTCTACTTACAATTATTCTGCTCCTCTGTTTATTTGAATAGCTTGAAGTTCAACAAAATGTGTTCTTCTTATTCAACTTACTTATCTATTTCAGTTTAATACAATTATTAACTGAAGGACCACTAATGAATATGGAGTAACATATCTAATTGTTGCTCCGTAATCAAATGTGTCAATTTTGAGTCTAGATATGAAAAATAAAAATTCTCCATAGGAAGTGTTGCTTTTGAAAGAATGTTGCTCAACATCTAAATTGGTTGACTCCAAGATGGTTACATGACACTGGATGAAAACCTAGAACAAAAAAACTTATTAATTATGAGTAGGAAGTGTTCATAGATTGATTATTGGTCAAAATTAAAATCAAATCAATTATTGATTTTTAAATTATTAAGAATAAACCAAATATAATATACAATTTATCGATTTGGTTGTTATTAATTTGGTTCGATATAGTTCATATATTAACCACACAACAATAAAAAATGACTCACTCATAAGAGAGAGGTGGGTGGGGGGAAGAATATGATAATTTAGTCAAAAAGAAATGAATTATCTTTGAGTGTACTTGGTATGAAGGAAAATGTTTTGCATCTGTGGAAAATAAGTTGATTTCTAGCTTATTTTCTCATGTTTAATTGGTGCGGGAAAAATATTTTGTTAGTGAATGAAAATAATTTTTAGCAAACAAATCTTTTATATTTAGCTAGATAATAAAAACTATTTTTTAATTAACCCAGTAATCGAATCGGGACGAATCTTCCAAATCATTCCCGCAGGAGATCCGGACTCATTTTTTCTAATCCTTCGAGAAAAAGATTCATTCCCCCAACACCTGATGCGAGACCTAACTAGACTTCTGACCCTAGATTTGACTTTTAAATTTTTACTCGACCTCGACTTTCAAATCGAAATCTGACCATACTCGACTCCAAACCTAACTTTTAAATAATTTAATTTTTTAAAAAAAGAAATAAGGCGCGTGTACAGCTCCCCCATCCACGTAACCTTAGAATCCTAAGTGGAAAGTGTTCCCTCTAACAATGCATTCCTATTGGACATGGTTGAAGAAATTGCGTGGCGCCAATCTAGTCAACCACGCGCTTCATCACACCCGCCATCATTCAAGTAGTGCGTGGTACGCACGTTCATCCAACGAACACCATCTGAAAACTCACATTTAACATTTCAAAAAGTCTTCTCTTCTGTGAAAATAAGAAGAAATCTCAAATCTGAAGTCTCATAGTAGAAACAAACTATGGAGTTGTGTAAACTTGTTCTGCTGTTGCTGACGGTCATGACGGTGGCAGAAGCGATATGGACGGAATTGCCGACTTCGGGAACCAAGTGTTTGTCGGAGGAAATCCAGAACAACGTCGTCGTTTTAGCTGATTACAGTGTAATCGGTGATGAAGAACACGCACAAGCTAATGTTGTCCCCACCATATCCGTCAAGGTGAGCTCCGGATACTGTCAATTTTAGCTTATTGATGCTAAGAATCTTTTGGTATTCGCTCCAAGGATGTGCAGATCCAATTGACCAACTTTGAATCTGCTATTGCATTTAAAGGTCTCTTAATTTTATGTTCCTGCAATAACGAAATAGGATAATTGACACTAGTAAGATTTATTAATTGCAAAATGCTAAGCACATTAGGAATATTTTGATTGTCAAATCTCGTAATTTTCATCTTTGAAGTCAACTTAATACATTAAATCTGAGACGATAGAAGATATAAAAGGTTGTTAAATGGCACACTCGGAGCCATTTCTCTGTTCAATGAATACAAGCTTCGATGATGTCTTCATTAATAAAATGCTTGCTATTATCCGTCTTATTCGACCCACTTTGGTAGATTTCTTTTCTTTGTTAGAATTGAATCAAATCAATTCTCGTTAGAGAAGGAAACTTAAATTATTGAAACCACTGTTATCAATTATATCTAAGAGAATAATTGTTTTTGCAAATTTATGTTACTAGATGATACATATTAGAATTTCTTACTCAAGATTAAAGGAGTTTGATTGTAAAATAGTCAATATTACATCAATAGAGATGGACGAATAGACTTTAATTCATATCAAAAAAGAAATAAGATTAGCTGGGTCTCAACTACTAAGATAATAGAAACTGACATAGTAAGTTTATCCTTCAACACTCCAATAGTTACTTTTACTCTTTGTCATGGCGAGACTGTGTTGGTTGCATTGTTAATCCGTAGTGGCATTTGTTGTCCCACTTTTAAGAGTTAAGATTGACTTGTGTATTCTATAGTTAAGTAAGTTTTTTCTTATGTACTTGGTGTTAGAAAATCATTTGCACGGTGGAAGCATATCGTGATTGTATTCTTACATGAATAATAGATAACACATATATTTATGCTAAAACACATATAATCATGCTTGAACACAAACTTTTTGAAATTCAATGCGATAAATATCTCTTGAAGCATGAGCAGATAACTTCAAGCAAATCTACAAGTTAGATTGCAGTTTTATGGTCTTCTATGGTGATCCCAAGTTCACATCCGAACTCTCTCAATACTTGGGTTGGCAACCATTGTGTAGAAAACCTATTCTCCTTTTTCTATGTTAGGAGAATCGCTATGACTTTTTTCCCAGTCCAAATCTGGAACTGAAAACATTTATTCTTCTTTTCTCCTAGGAATAAGATTTTGAGTTCTAATTAAATATAGGCACTGTAGGGATCATGAAATCAATTAGCGAGGCTCTCTATTATGGAAATAATTTAAATTATTCTTACTATAATAAACTGCAAATTATTCCACTAAAAATTCATAATTGTACCCCTCTATTTATATTTCAAAATTCTTCATTAAACACTTATGTAATTCCTCATGTTAAGATTATAGATATTAATCAATAAATTAATTACTGACGAATTTAATCTAAAGATTAATTTTCTTAAGAGCATTGCTTAACTTATTTCATGTGTCGGATTCATAAATCCACTTGCAAGATTTGACACGATGAAAACTTATAAGTTTCTCAAAAAGGCATATCATCAATCTCTATATCGGGACATTGATTCTATCAATTAACTTATTATTTCACCAGTATATTATTCTCATCCAATCTACCAGGTATATTGATCCATCTCAGAATCTCATCTTTTAATAAATCTAAATGATAATTAATATGTATAAATCATAATAGTTATATCAGGATTGAGAATATAAGTACATTTAACAGTTCAGAGAATATGTTTTTAGTAGTCAGTCTAAAACAACTATGTCTACTCGGTCTCGTTCAATACATGTAAAATGCACTAGCACAAGAAGTCGGAACTACACCGTTCTCATAATCAAGAAAAATTATATATAATCTTATGCTACAATCATCGCGATGACTTGTCCAATTTCCATCTTAGATTGTGAACAAAAAACTTTATACTTATAAGAACCAATGATTTAATCCTCTGTGAATAAGTTAAAACTTTATATACTAAATTATCTACTATATAAGTAAATAGACACAAATGAATTTATGATTTATTAAAATTTTTATTACAATTGAATAAACAAATTGTTGTATAATAAATAATATATCTAAATTCATGGTTAATAGTATATATCCCAACACTGGTTCTCTCATGAATACAGGGAAATCATAAAGTTAGCTGAACTATATCCTCAACTATGTACTATAGTAAGATGGCGTCGACTTTATTCTGAAAAAAAGAAAAGGATTATCTGTTTTTGTGCTTACTCTAACATACTTGTATAAAGACAAGTTGCAAGTTGGTTTTTTTGAGGAAGGTCATGCTTGTATATTTGAATTTGTGAAAAAAGTTATCCTACCTTACATTCTAATTCTTTTGTTTAGAGAATAGAAGCTCATTATAGCTCTACTTTTAGCAGCCTCACCTGTCCAAATATTACTTTGGAGCCTAGTTGGATTGATTTGTTTTAGGTGCTTTTAAGACCTTCTTTTTAAGCGAAAATAACAAAAATAATTCAAAAGCCCACCTAACCAGTCTTCAATCAATTTATCCCATACCTGGTAAGTGTAGATGCTTTCTTGTCATTCTGAAATCAAATTCTCCGAGACATTTCATGGATTCAACAATAGAGCTAAAGAAAGACGCGCCTTAAAAAAAAGATGTTAAGAATCTGAGAAGCTACTCTGAAAATAATTGTTTTGTGATTAATACTAGAGATCTATTACAAAATAATTGTTCCTTGGAGAGCTACAAAGATACAGAATAAAATATTCAAGTGCTTCAGTGACTTAATTGGTATTCTTTTGGTGTGGTCTCAGTTAATGATGTACTAGCCAATATTGTGACCACAGACATTCTCTGTGGCAATGAGCTTGTTAACCTATGGTGATAGATGGTAAGGTGCATTTAGTAGTGTTTAAGGATGTTTGTATGATTACATTATAAAAAAAAAAGTAAATGATGTCTCTATGATTTATATTCTTGTATCATAAAAAAAATGATCGTTCATTTAAATCATCTTTTATTTATTTATTACTCATCTTTACCAATTTATGAATAATGGCTTGAAATGAATTTAAATGGAGAAACATGAACTATAATGATTCATATAGCCAACCCGGACTTGTTTGAGCGTGAGACATAGTTGGTATTTGTTTGTGCCAATTGATGTACACCCTTTTTATTTTAGGATATTCCAAAATATTACATATTTTACCAAAAGTAATAATACTCCATTCAATTTTCACAAATTTCAAGAACATAAGTAATTTAGCTAGTCAAATATAAACCTTTAGTGTAAATTTTTATCTACCAAACTATATTTTTAACAGTTATTTACAGTTTCTTAGCATTAATTACATGCATGATATGTGTAGACAAATTGTTAGTTTTTTCTGAGGTCAACTAGGGATGAAATATTTCATGCCAACTGTATAGTTCAACATTGCTTTATCGGGAAGAAGAAAACATTGTAGTTCAACAGTGATATTTTACAATTAATTGGATCTATTAGGGGTTGTTTGGTATGGGGGTTGAGAGAGACAAAGTCATCATATGGATTGCTATATCTCAAGGGATTAGTTATTCCACCATATTTATGGGATAATAATTCCAAAACAAATAATCCTGCATTTTAGCTCGGGGTTATTATCCCTCATCCCTCGTACTAAACAACCCCTTGCTGATCAAACATATATAAACAAGGGAGGTCTCTTGTCCAAATTGAGAAGGCACGAGGAGAGAATCAGTTTCTTAGATGAATTTTAGGTGTTATCCTAAATGAAATGTGTTTTTCCTGAAAAAGTGCTCTATATTGCTTGAATTATCATCTTGTGTCAGATAAGCAGTATAACTTCTTGAAATTGTTAATTAACCTTGAGAAAAGTAGTTTCCGTTTGCACTTTTTTAATGAGCTGGATTATTTCAACATTCCTTTTAGGTCACATCACCATTTGGAAACAATCTTTACCATAAAGAGAATGTTACACATGGTCAATTTGCCTTCACAACCACTGAGGCTGGTAACTACTTGGCTTGTTTTTGGATGGACAACCATGCCCCTGGGGCTAAAGCTGTTACTATCGGTATTGACTGGAAAACAGGAATCAGTGCAAAGGATTGGGAATCAGTTGCAAGGAAGGAAAAGATAGAAGTAAGTTGACAAGTATATATTTCTATCCGTGCCAATTCCCTCCAAGGCCAGATTGGGAGGGGATTAGTTATTGTGTATGCTCCTCTTTTTTAACTCCGCATGTTGCATTCTTTCATCATATGTTCTCTCCTTGTAGGGTGTCGAACTTGAGTTGGTGAAACTTGAAGGGATAGTGCAAGCCATTCATGAAAATTTAGAGTACATGAAGGATAGGTAAGTACATACCAGCTTTTTCAAATGTGTTATTATACATTATGTGTTTTGCTTTTTGTTTTCCTTTCTAGTCTTTCTATTGTGAATCCTTTAACTTTTTGGTAGTACACATTTCCCTCTTGTTTTATAGTCCTTTCCTGAGTGTGCGTGCCAATGTTAGTTACTAACGCCTCAAGTCTTGTATCATTTTTATAAATGTATGTGTAATATTTCCCACTAGTAGTCTGCATCTGCATATTTATAGTGATAAGCAGCAGAGACAATGAAGAATATTTATTGTGTAGAAAGGTAGGGCAGTGGATAACTTATAATTATATACTCAAATTTGCAATTCTTTGATACTGTCCTTATTTTATTTTTGAAAGTTTACAGAATCATATTTATCATTATCTCAGAATTACATGTATATATACACTAGAAGAAGCTTTATTGAAGGTAAGAAAATATCCTACAGGTCTCTAATGATTTCTACATATCTCTCATATGATTCAGCTAACTATATAAGGTAATAAAATATCTTTACAAGATTTTGTAACACTCCCGCTCAAGATGGAGCATATATATTGATCATGCCCAGCTTGTTACACAAATAGTTAACTAGAGCTCCATTCAACGCCTTTGTGAACAAGTCAGCTAGTTGCTCTCCTGTCTTCACATAGCTTGTGAAATCAAGTTTTCTTGAATCTTTTCACGAATAAAATGACAATCCACCTCAATGTGCTTAATTCTTTCATGATACACCAGATTTGAGGCAACATAAAGAGTAGCTTGATTATCACACCAAAGTTGCGTGGGTGTGGGATACGTTAACCCAACTTCACTTAAGAGGTGATGTACCCACATAATCTCACATGTAGATTGTGCCATAGCTCTATACTCCGATTTTGCACTAGATCGAGATACAACATTATGTTTCTTATTTCTCCATAACACCAAATTTCCACCCACAAAGACACAATAGCCAGTACTAGACCTTCTATCAATTTTGGATCCAGTCCAATCAGCGCCTGCAAAACACTCAATGCGACTATGCCCATGGTTGTTACATACTATGCCAAGTCCAGAGATGCTTTTCAAATAACATAATATTTGCTCCAATGCTGCCCAATGTTTGACTGTAGGTGTGGACATGACCTGACTAACAACACTTACTGGATAAGTAATATCTGAACGAGTTACAGTGAGATAGTTCAATTTCCCAACTAATCTTTTGTATCTCTCTGGATCGTCGAAGGGATCACCATCATCTTTTGTTAGTTGCATATTAGGAACCATTGGAGTGCTACAAGGCTTGGCTGCCGACTTTCCAGTTTCCTTGAGAAGATCAAGGATACACTTTCTTTGAGATAGAAATATTCCCTTCTTGCTCCTACTTATATTCTCAAGAAGTATTTCAATTGTCCCAAGTCTTTTATGTGAAATGTCGAATGCAGGAATGATTTAAGAGAAGATATTCCTGCATAGTCACTCCCAGTGACAACAATGTCATCAACATAAAAAACAAGAAGAATAACGCCAATTGTTGATTGTTTGTAGAAGATTGAATGATCACATTTGCTCTTTGTAAGCCCAAATTTCTTAACTACCTCACTAAATTTCCCAAACCAAGCACGTGGACTTTGTTTTAGACCGTATAAGGATTTCTTTAAGTGACAAACTTTTCCATTCTCCCCCTGAGCAACAAAACCAAGTGGTTGCTCCAGATACACTTCTTCTTGGAGATCACCATGAAGAAATGCATTCTTGATAATCAACTGATGTAGCCGCCAATTCTTAGAAGCAGCTAGAGAAATAAACAACCGAACCGAAGTGAGTTTGGCCACCGCAGAAAAAGTATCAGAATAATCTACTCCATAAGTTTGGGCATATCCTTTAGCCACTGGTCTGGCTTTAAACCTAGCCACGGAACCATCAGGATTTACTTTGACAGTAAAAATCCATTTACATCCCACTGCCTTCTTTCCCTTTGGTAAGTCCACCAAATCCCAAGTATGATTTCCATCTAACGCATGTATTTCCTCAAGCATTGCATCATACCACCCAGGGTGACTCAAAGCTTCCCAAACTGTTTTGGGTACAAAGATATAATCTAGAGGCAATGAAAGAGAAAGATGCAAGAGTCAAGTGATCATATGAGACAAAATTAGCAATGGAATATATTGATTGACACTAACACGTACCTTTGCGAAGAGCAATGGGAATGTCAAGATTTTCTATTGAAGAGGTATAGATCGGAGGAGGATCTGATGACGAAAGAGTTGGTGCACGACATGTATCATTGGTCGCTTGTCGCATAGAATAAACTTGAACTATTGGCGACTTTGTTTGAACAGGAGGAACATCATAAGACACATTTCCAATTGGCTGCTCAACACTACCACAAACTTTGTTATGGTGTTTTGAGCTCGATTGAGTGGTCTTATAAATGAGCCATTCTTCTTCTTCTTCGTCCTACCTTTGAGTAGGAGAAGTGTCGGCAGAGGAAAAAATGAAGTGTTCTCAGAGAACACCACATCTATTGACACCATATATCTGTTAAGTGTTGGAGAGTAGCACCGATATCCATTTTGAAAGCGAGAACATCCCAAAAAGACACACTTCAAGGCCTTTGGATCTAGTTTAGTAACATGGGGTCACACATCATGAACATAAAAAGTACTCCCAAACACCCTTGGCTCTAATGGAAATAATGACTTATTAGGAAAGAGAACACCATGGGGAATATCACCATTAAGCACTTTGAATGGCATGCAATTAACCAAAAAACTAGTTGTAGGTACTGCATCTGCCCAAAATTGCTTAGGTACCTTCATTTGGAATAGCAAAGCACAAGCAATCTCAAGCAAATGTCTATTTTTCCTCTCATCCACTCCATTTTGAGAGGGTGTATCCACACACGAAGATTGATGAAGAATACCATCATGTAGTTTTAAAATGATGCTGAAATGAATTCTTTAGCATTGTCACTCCTCAATATATGTATAGAAGCATTAAACTGTGTCTTAATCTCAGAAAAAAATTGGAGAAATGGGAGAACACTTCAAAACGATTTTTCATATAGTAAATCCATGTCATTCAAGAAAAATCATCCACAAAAATAACAAAATATTTGAATCCAACTTTAGACACAATTGGACATGTCCCCAAACA
The DNA here is from genome assembly GCA_029948455.1 of Solanum rostratum. Classification (NCBI taxonomy): domain Eukaryota; kingdom Viridiplantae; phylum Streptophyta; class Magnoliopsida; order Solanales; family Solanaceae; genus Solanum; species Solanum rostratum. Next base: position 27,180,731 of record CM057049.1, read on the forward strand.
TCTGAATGAACTAATTGGAAACCAAAATCAGCCCGCTTATTATTTCTAGGAATTAACGAGCTTCTATGGTGTTTTTCGAAATGACAAGACTCGCAATCTATTGAAGGTACATTACGAAACTGAGGACATAATTTCTCCAAAACTGGTAAAAAAGGATGTCCCAAACGACGATGTGCTTCAAATGACGAAACGATACTGGAGCAAGTAACCGATGGAGGCTCATATTCATTAAAAATGTAGAGACCGTCTGATACATGTCCTTTACCAATAATCTGCTTCATCATAAGATCCTGAAAAGGCAATAATCAAGAAACAAGGAGACAAAACATTGTAGTTCTTTGGTAAGCTTACTCACTAAAATCGGATTAAAGGCAAGATTAAGTAAGCCTAGCACAAAGGACAAAGTAATAGATTATCTGTGATGTGATCTGTGGCACCAGAATCAATAATCCAGTTGCTTGAGGAGGAAATGAGACATTTGTTACCTGACTCGGTAAGGGTAGGGGCTGGAGTAGTTTCATTCATTGAAACCTGATACTTTGTAAGTCTTGCATACTCATCGGCGGAAGTAACAGTTGAGGATGAACTAGAAGCAGCAGCAACAGTGACAGTCTGACTTTGAATATGTTGGTTGCGAATCTGTAATTTCTTACTATTTCGCTTTATGTGACCAGGTTCCTTACAGTAGCGACAAGTATTGTCATTGTTCCATATCCCAGCATCATTGTCTCCTCCTTTGTTACTATTCCATCTCCCAGCATTATTGTTGTTGTTCCATCTCCCTGCATCATTATTGTTGTTCGATCTCCCTCTGTTATTCTTTCCTCCTCCTTTTGCAACAAGTACATTTATCTGCTGATTGGATGGAGTACTCTCTGTACGCAACACCCGACTAAAAACATCCTTAAGAGAGGTGATAAGAACTGGATAGAATTTGTGATATAGTAGTCTCAAACTCAAAGGGAAGTCTAGCTAAAAAACTCATTATAGCCATTTGTTCCCTCTGAGCTTGCTGCTCCTTGATATCAATACTAAATGATAGAAGTACATTCAGTTCCTCTAGGTTTTCTTGAACTCCATGAAGTATGTAGTGACTTAGCTTCCTTCTCAGAACGATAGAAATCATTACAAACTTCATAAATTCGAGATGGATTACCTTTGCCAAAATATAAGTACTCCAGATAATCCATTAGCTCTTTCACAAGCTCACAGTGATTAACCAAACCAACTACTTCGTCATTCCAGCAGTCAATCTGGAATATGTTTGAACTGATGAAACGATGATGGACAACAACCCTAGATGTAGTCTGCCAAACCCAAGTGGCTGAAACCTTTTCCCAAGATGCTAAGAAAAGTTCTAAAAAGAAGTGGCTCTGATACCATGAAAGTTTACAAAATCATATTTATCATTATCTTATAATTACATTTATATATACACTAGAAGAAGCTTTATCTAAGGTAAGAAAATATCCTACAGATCTCTAATAATTTCTACATATCTCTCCTATGATTCAGCTAACTATATAAGGTAATAAAATATCTTTACAAGATTTTGTAACAATTTTTTTTTTTGAGACTCCTCTGATATCATCGTTATTTTTTTTTTTTGGAGACTCCTCTGATGCTGTCCTTAATTTGGAGAGAAGAAGTAATGGCAAAATGTTTAAAAAATGTCGGGCAATAGACTTTGGTTTTTGTGGTGAACATAATTCTTGTTGTATTTCTTATTGCATTTGACCTATGAAGACTCTTAATAGGCAAGTGCACTGTAAATTATCAGTTTTCTGACAAAATTTGAAAAGGAGCAGCTAATCGATGAAAGATTTCTTTTTTATCATAAAGAACATGATGAAAACATTCTTGCAGAACATTGGTATAACTGGTGCTTTTATCTTCTACCACACAATTAACCTGGTTATTTGTATCTCGTTCGCAGGGAAGCAGTAATGAGGGAAGAAAATGAGAAAACCAATGCTAGAGTGGCATGGTTAAGTGTAATGTCCCTTGGTATATGCATAACAGCTGCTGCTCTGCAAGTAATCTATCTGAAGTACTTCTTTCGTAAGAAAAAACTCATTTAGATTTGACAAATTTTGCAAGCTACGTACAAGAGATCAATGTGGTGGGGGTTTTTCCCCGGACCCTGCGCATAGCAGGAGCTTTAGGGCACTGAGCTTACCCTTACCCTACAATATTACAATAGCTTACAGAATAGATCGACCACAACATTTTTTCACTTGTATTCATAGTTTTGTTTCTGCAATGGACCAGACTTTGTGATCTACAGTGAACGAAAAGGCTTGATAATCTTCTGTAAGAGAAACTGCTAGTGCCCTATGTGCAGGGGACTAGTGCAATCCAAAGGTACCATCATTCTTCTACTTTAAGTTGAGCAAATCTTAACTACCACGTGCCAACACCAGAAAAAATAGAATTTTGCTCTAAAAATTATAGTTAATATTTTTTTAATCACTATTTATCCAACAAATTAGTTCAAAGTAAATTCTTTTTTACAGAAAAGGGTCAAAATTGCTCCTGATCTATGCGAAATAGACCACTTATGCCCTCCCTTACATTTTGGGATAAAAAAAAATACTCTCGATGTAATCTTAAGCGACCACAAATGCTCTCAAGAGTTAACAACACCGACGTATCAGGTCACATGTCAGTAATTTCTCCATCTAAACTTGCCAACTTGGATGCCCACCAGATTTAACCCAATCCAAATTAATCCTAACCCATTTTTATTAGACCCAACCCATTAAAATTAAGAGAGAAACATCATCTGTTTACCACATTTCCATCATTCAAGTCAGATATTGCTATTAAGTACGTTACATATTGCTAAAATGTGTTTGATCTGTTATTGTAAAGTGTAAACCATAACAGGCGGTGTTATGTATAAAAATTAAATTACATGCGTCCACTGTTTCCCGTCAAATTCATTCACAAGAGTTTTATTCACTGAGAACATAAGTGATGAGGTCTAGTATCCCCATATCCATCAGTCCTTCACATCAGCTACCCCATTTACAGAAATGAGAAAGTAAGCATCTGGACAAGAAAAGAGCTACCATAGTCACCTCACAAAATTTACTTCAATGCAAATTGTAAAAACACAGCAAAGATGATACTTTCCTCTTAATTTCAGTGGGTTGGGGTTAATAAAAATGGATTAGGATAAATTTGGATTATAAAATTGGGTTAAATTTAGTGGGTATCTTAGTTGGCAAATTTAAGTGGCGGAATTAGTGTCATGTGGTTTGCCACATTATTGTTGTTAACTCTTGAGGGACTTTGATCCTTCTTCTTCTTTTTAAAAGATTTGAAAGTAAATTATACTGTTTTATTATATTCAAAATATGGCATTTTATTTTAATTATTTAGTGATATTGATTCCGTAGAAAAAGAACAAATTTTAAAAGTTTTTTTTTTAAATTTTAATTGATCATCTAATCTTATTACGATTTTATAACTTCTCATTATGACTCAGAAGACAGAACCTCTATAATCCCACAATAAATATGGAAAAACTTGTGTTATTAGTAAAACCGTAAGAAAAGAGAAATCATAAATCGAAACAAAAAGGAGAACCATGAGCAATTCGAATCCCACGATTAAAAGTTAAACGCAAAGTAAACACATAAATTGTAAAAAAAAAAAAAATTACCTCCTTTGTTTAATCTTGTGGCCTTAAACATGTTATGTGGAAAACTAAAACTAAAATATTAGCAAAAAAGGAAGTAGTCATTTTTTTTAAACAAACTAAAAAAAAGGACTAGGTTTGTTTTTTTAAAATAGAGGGAGTCCATATTTTCACAAATTAATGAGACTTTCCGCTGAAAAATTAGTCCCAAATCAAGGAACAATCAACTTTTGTTCAATCACCTCATCATCAATGGCGAATTGTTTCTGCTCCCACCACTCAAAAGAAGAACATTCTAGGGATCAACTCAAGCTCGAAATCAAAGTCGCAGTCGTAATAAAGAGTGCAATTTGAGATATGATCTAGGAGTGATTTTGATGAAGGATAGATTAGCTGAGATTTTATTGATTGATAAAAATGCAACTAGTAGTATACGATCGGAAAAAACCTCCAATAACCTTTGCGTGGTTATTTGTATCGAGACCAACAAATTGTGTATTCTCATGGTGAACAAGAGCAATGTGAATGATATTTTGAGCGATAAAGCATGACGAGGTATTTGAAGAATTCATGAATATGGTGTTGACTAGTGGGTGTTTGGATTGACTTATTTTTTTGGCGTTTGACTTTTAAGTACTTTTTAAATTTTGGAAGTGTTTGGGTAATTAAGCACTTTTTAAAAGTTGAGAAAGTACAAAAAAGAAAAAGAAAAAGCCAAAAGTAGAGAGATCAGCTTTTGACTTTTGGCATTTAACTTACAAGTCACTTTAAAAAAAGTCAATCCAAACATCTCCTAAGTGTGATAAGATATGTTATAGTGATAAAAATGTTGACGTAACTTGAAAAATCAATGAACAAAGCTGGTGGAAAAGTGTTACAGTCTGATAATATAGAAGGACTAGACTAGATCAGATGATTGGAATTGCTGCAATTTTGAGGTTGAATCTTGATGACTTAGTTCTGTATGTTTGGTTAATTATCTGATTAGATATATTTTGTAGAAAAATTAGTATATCGATTAAAGAATTGGTTTTGTAATGTTTGGTTAGTTATCTTATTAGATATATTTTATAGAGAAATTAATAGTATTGATTAAAGGATTTTTAATATAGTTATTTTTAAAATCATTTTTACATTAAGTTATTTTATCAACATGCTTTTATAACACTAGTGGGGTTTGGAAGTGTCTGTTTAGAATTCACATAGTAGTTGGTGAATGTGGAAATTTAAGAACAAAGAGCTATAATTCAGATTCATCTTATGTGTTAAACTAAACCGAGAAGCATTAATTGAAGACAAAAATATTAGGTGGTTTTTTTTATCTATTCTAGCATTGATCGATAAAATTATCCCATGAAATTAATTAAAATGTAGATTCCTACAACCACTCATAGTTGTGGCTTGACAATTTGAGACGAGGCAATGTCCATATCCTCCCACGAAGTGATTGATGTTAAGCGCTGGTGGAAAGATGGTTTGATGAATATGGGGATTTGGTAAGGGAAACAGTCTAATTCTAAGTGCCTCAATGCTCTTAGCTCAAGACAAACAGGGAACATCTTTTGATCATCACATCAATTTCACGACATTCCACCGGAACACATCAATTATTATCTAACAACAAATAGGAAGCTCTTCTAAATATTATAATAATTGAGCAGCTCCAAGGTGGGGAGCTAGCCAATCTGTTAAGGTCTCGTATGCTTTTATTAACATTAAAATCTCTAGAATTTCATTATACGTTTGAATATTAAGATACTTTATCTAGATCTGAGTATTGAATAATCAAGATTGTTTGCTTTCTTAAGATATGAATGTGTACATTTAACAAAATTATCAAATACACCACAACATATGGAGTTTAAAGAGGATAAAATGCTTGCAGACATTTCCTCAAACTTAAAGGTAGATATATTATTTTTGATAGACCCTTAACTAAAAAAAAAAGTCCAAAGCAATTCAAAAAGTGAAGTAATAGAAGTACAAGAGCTGGAATATGAGAACAAGACAACAGACAACCATGCCTAAGATCTTATAGCTTACATGAATAATGGATAACAATTACAAATACGTATCACACACAAAGTATACAGAAAATTAATTCAAGAAATACCTCTTAAAGCGTGTGCAGATGTCATGAAGCAAACCAAACTTGAGATCCACGGTCTTCTACAGTGATTCCAAATTAACAATTGAACTCTCTCAATACTTGGGTGGGCAAACATTGTAAAGAATTCTAATTTTTTTTCTCTCTCTCTGTATCTAGTGGATTTTCTAGGTTTAGGAGAACCCCTATTTATAGAGGACCTTTCCAAATTCAAAAGGAAGAAGGAAAACCCTATTCTTGAAATACAAGAAACCTTCTTTTATTAGGAATATGATTCTGAGTTCTAATTAAATATGGGCACTGTAGGGACCACAGAATTTATTACTGAGGCTTCCTATTATGAAAATAATTCTTTTTTAATCTGAATTATTCTTACCATAATAAATTACAAACTATTCCACTAAAAATTCGTAATTGCACTCCTCCGTTTATATTTCGAAATTCTCCATTAAACACTTATGTAATTTCTCATGTTAAGATTACAGATACTAATCAATAAATTAAATTACTGACGAATTTAATTTAATAATTAATTTCCTTTAGAGCAATACTTAACTTATTTCATGTGCCAAATTCATAAATCTACCGGTCGGGTTTGCACATGAAAACTTATAAGCTTCTCATAAAAAGGTGTATCATCAATCTCTATGTTAAGACATGGATTCCATCAACTAACTGATTATTTCACCAATATATATTATTATCATCCAACTTACCAGGCATATTGACTCATCTCAGAATCTCACCTTTTAATAAATCAAAATGATAAGTGATACATACAGCTCATAATCGTTATATCAGGATTAAGAATATAAGTACATTTAATAATTTAGAGAACATATTTTTATCAGTCAGTCCAAAACATCTATCTCTACTTGGTCCCGTTCAATACATATAAAATATACTAGCACGAGAAGTTAGAACTATATCATTCTCATAATCAAGATAAATTACATATAATCTCGTGCTACAATCTTCCCAATGGTTTATTTAAATTTCCATCTAGATTGTGAACTATAATTTTAACTTATAAGAACCGACGATTTGATCTTCTGTGTATATGCTTAAACTCTATACACCAAATCATCTATTATCTAAGTTGAGGACACATATATGACAAATTGATCTTTTTAATGTAACACTTTATTGAATTGAATAAATAAATAAATAATTGTTCAATAAATAATACTATATCTTAATGCATGGTTAATAGTATATCCTAACAATCTCCTACTTAGACTCATAACCATGCACCCACAACTCTAACACCCATTCCTTCAACATGTCTATCAAAAGACTTTTGAGGTAAAGCTTTTGTGAAAGGGTCTGTCAGGTTGTTTTCTGATGCAATCTTCGTAATCACCACATCTCCTCTTTGTACTATGTCTCGAATCAAATGATATTTACGCTCAATGTGTTTTGTTTTCTTATGACTTTGTGGTTCTTTTGAATTTGCAACCGCACCACTATTATCACAAAATATTGTGAGTAGAACTATCATCGCAGGAATTACACCTAAGTCTTTTAGAAAGTTTCTAAGCCATACTGACTCCTTAGCTACCTTAGAGGCTGCTACATATTCAGCTTCCATGGTGGAATCAGCAACACAGGTTTGCTTGATGCTCCTCCAAACAACAGCTCCACCTCACAAAGTAAACAAATTTCCTGAGGTCGACTTTCTAGAGTCCTTATCAGATTGGAAATCTGAGTCTGTGTACCCTACGGGCACCAACTCATTCGAATGATAGACCAACATATAATCCCTAGTCCTTTTAAGGTACTTGATTATATGCTTAACTGTTGTCCAATGTTCTCGTCCAGGGTTGGACTGAAATCTGCTAACCATGCCTACAACAAGGCAGATGTCAGGTCTTGTGCACAACATCTCATACATGAGGCTTCCTACAGCTGATGCATAAGGAACTGCCTTCATGCTTTCTATTTCCTCAACTATCTTAGGACACTGATCCATAGATAAAGAAATTCCATGTCTGAAAGGGAGAAATCCTTTCTTGGACTCATGCATGCTGAACCTAGTGAGAATTGTATAAATATAAAGAGCTTGAGATAAGCCTAACATCCTTTTCTTGCGATCATGTAGGACCTTGATCCCAAGAATGTGAGAAGCTTCTCCCAAATCTTTCATATCAAAATTAGTGGACAACCATTCCTTAACTGAATTCATCATGCCCACATTGTTTCCTATGAGCAAGATGTCATCTACATATAATACCAAGAATACCACTTTGTCCCCACTCCATTTTTGGTACACGCAAGACTCGTCAAGACATTGCTCAAAATCAAAAGTCTTGATCGCATTGTCAAAACAAGTATTCCATGCCCTAGAAGCTTGCTTTAATCCATAAATGGACCTTTTAAGCTTGCACACCATGTGTTCTTTTCCCTTTTCCATGAAACTATCTGGTTGTCGCATAAAGATGCTCTCATCAAGACTTCCATTAAGGAAAGCTGTCTTGACGTCCATCTGCCAAATCTCATAATCATAATGAGCAGCAATGAATAAGAGAATTCTAATAGACTTAAGCATGACTACTGGCAAAAAGGTTTCTTCATAATCGATCCCTTATTTCTGAGTAAACCCTTTTGCAACGAGTCTAGCTTTGTAAGTTTGTACTTTTCCTTCTACTCTTCTCTTTTTCTTATAGATCCACTTGCATCCAATAGGTTTGACTCCATCTACAGGTGGTTCTACAAGATCCCAGACTTTATTAGAGTACATGGACTCCATCTTTGATTTCATAGCAATGATCCATTTTTCTACATCTTTATCTTGTAGTGCTTTGTTGTAATTTAAGGGTTCGGTATTCGACTCTTCGGGGATTCTGTCAAAAGATTCTCCCAAGAGTGCATACCGAAGTGGTTTTCTTATCACTCTCCCACTACGACTAGTCACTACAGGTGCAGGGGCAGATGCAGAAAGAGTTGCATTACTATGATCTTGTGGTTGAACCACATCATTTGTAGGATCTCGAGTCTCTATGTTATCCTCAACACCTTGCGGTATGGAGATATTAACAACTTCTTCCTCTAATGTAATCTGCTCAGTGCTACTCCCACTGCCTTGATGTAATGGATATTCAGGAATTTGTACTTGTGGAATTATATGTCTGTTAATATCACTCCCGCTACTAGAATGTAATGGTATGTTAAGTCTAACATCCGGGGTTTGAATTTGGCTTTCATTATATTTAGTAGATTGATTTGTTATCTCTTTGCTTAATTCCCGTAAAACTAGTTTACTTGTAAGAACATGGTTTGATCCCTTTCAAGAAACTTAGCATTGATACTTACAATAACTTTCTTTTCCTTAGGATTATAAAACAAACCACCTTTTGTTCCTATGGGGTACCCAATAAAAACACATACTTCTGTTCTAGGTTCCAATTTTTCTGTCTTCTTTTTCAGCACATGTGCTGGACATCCCCAAATCTGAATGTGTTGCAAACTACGTTTGCACCCAGTCCACAATTCAATGGGTGTCATAGGTACAGACTTAGAAGGAACCAAGTTCATAATATAATTTGCAGTTTCTAATACATATCCCTAAAACGAACGAGGCAAATCAGAGTAACTCATCATAGATCTGATCATTTCTAAAAGGGTTTTGTTTCTTCTTTCTGCTACACCATTTTGTTGTGGCGTTCTTGGCGCATACATTTGAGATGTAGTTCCTTGTTCTAATAAGTAACTAATGAACTCATGGGAGAGGTATTCACCACCACGATCAGATCGCAGTGACTTGATATATTTTCCATATCGCTTTTCCATTTCTGCTTTAAATTCTTTGAATTTCTCAAAGCATTCAGACTTACGACGCAACAAATAAATATATCCATATTTTGAGTAATCATCAATGAAAGTCACGAAATACTCATATCCACCTCTCGCTTGTATGTTCATTGGGCCATACAAATCAGAATGAATTAACTCTAATTTCTCATTGGCTCTATTTCCTTTTGAGGGGAATGGTCTCTTAGTCATTTTTCCTTCTAAACAAGATTCACATGTTGGTAGTGCCTCCACTTTTAATGAACCTAAAGGTCCATCTCGAACCAACCTTGAAATCCTATCTAGATTTATATGACATAGATGCAACTGCCATATATAAGTCTCATTAAGTTCAGAATAACGTTTTCTTTTACATGAAATGTTGACATTATTCAGTTCTTTAGTTTGTTGCAGTTATGGAGAGACATTAATAATATAAAGACCATCGATTAATGAACCCGCAGAGGTGAAATGTTTATTATAACTAATAATATAACTGTTATCAGAAAAATTAACATCATAACCATCTCTCAAAGCTTTAGAAACTGAAATCAAATTTCTTCTAACAGCAGGTGCATATAAAACATCTTTTATAATTAAAACTCTGCCACTACCAAATGAAATGCTAAGATTTCCTAATGCTAATGTTGGAGCCGTTGAGCCATCTGCTTGAAAAACACTAACTTCACCTCTAATTAGCTTGCGCGTTTCTTGAAACCCCTGCAAAAGTAGTGCAGATGTGATCAGTGGCTCCTGAATCTACACACCATGAAGTGATAGAAACAGCCGCTAAACATGTTTCAACGACAAGTAAAAGTGAATTACCTGAGTTTTTCTTGGCTAAGAGAAGTGGACACTGCGCATTCCAATGACCTGGCATCTTGCAATGAAAACACTTGCCCTTAGGCTTTTTCACGCCTCCAGTTGAAGGTGCAACTGCCTTAACTTTTTGAGCTTTTTTCTTCTTCTGTCCACCTTTCGGTTTAGAAATAGAACTTTTCTCAACATGTAGTGCCATAGATGGTACTTGTTTTCTGATAATCATCTCTGCCGCTTGTAGCTCATTCAACAATTGCGCCAAAGACAAACTCATCTTACTCATATTATAGTTCAGGCGAAATTATTGAAAACTATCTGGCAGAGATTGCAATATCATCTCAACTTGAGATTCATTATCAATTTCATCCCCTAGGACCTCTAGTTCATTCAGAAGACTTATCATCTTCAGAACATGATCTCTAACAGGAGTATCTTCAGCCATCTTAGTGTTCATGAGGTCTCTCGTGGCATTCTGCTTAGCTGCGCCAATTTTGGTCCCCAAACATTTGTTTGAGATTCTCCAGGATCTCCAAAGCAGAGGTTGTAGCTTGATTCTGATGTTGCAGTACATTTGACATTGAAGCCAGAAGGTAACACTGCGCTATCTCATCAGCCTTTTGCCATTTTTGATAGGCGAGCTTTTCCTCATCACTAGACTGTTCATCAGGTTTTAATGGACACTCTTCATGGAGTACAAATTTGTACCCTTCAGCAGTTAACACAATGTCAAGATTTCTTCTCTAGTCAACATAATTAGGACCCTCAAGTTTATTTTGACTCAAAATAGTGGCAATGGGGTTAAAAGGAGACATGTTGGATCTGAGATTGAAAAAGTTACAATAGGTCAATATACAGTCATATAAACATTGAATAATTAAATTCAAACTCATCACACATATATATATATATATATTCATGCATCTTGAATAGCCAATCGTTGGGATTGAAGAATTACTCATACAATACACATATGTAATGACTGATTTTTCACTCCATAAACTTGTATAGACCTAACTCAGTTGGAGAGTTTACTATTAGTTTAAGTCAAGTGAAAATCATAAACCCTAGTTACATTGATCCAATCATATATTACTCAGTTTAGGAGAGTTAATATAGATTATCAAACTAGAAATTAAATACATAATGACTTGTATTAAATTCATCCGTTCGGAAGGAAGGTCTAAGCCAACACATAAATTTAATACTTTATTACTATTTAATTTTTGGTAATTATAGAGAAGAAGGTGAAAATCATAAACCCTAGTTACATTGATCCAATCATATATTACTCAGTTTAGGAGAGTTAATACAGATTATCAAACTAGCAATTAAATACGTAATGACTTGTATTAAATTCATCCGTTAGGGAGGAAGGTCTAAGCCAACACATAAATTTAATATCTCATTACTATTTAATTTTTGGTAATTATAGAGAATAACTTTTATCACCAAATTAATTTTCTTTTCTCAAATTTGTATAAGTGTTCCACATCATGCAATATATTATCTCATATAGATATACCATTCATATAACATGAGAAAATAACTAATAATAAACATAATGTTTTGATTAGTCTTAAAATTTGCATTGTCCGGAAACTTATCCAAATATACTATAAAACCTCACAATTAAAGATAGTACAAGTTGATTCCAAAAGCAATTCCTATAAAATTATTTTCAATCAAGTTACTGTCAGCATCATCTTAGTATCATTAGGTTATTAGCATATCTTGATGACTTCTAGAAAAACTTAAGTCATCAATCTCACGGCATATTCAAACAATTACTGCCCCTTTCTTATAAAAAATAATGATGACAACTGGGTCACTCTTGTTGCCGCCGAAGTACATGGAAAAAGAAACAGTGAGCTGACACTCTTAATCATGGAAAACATTCATATTCAAATACACCCACTATAAAAAGATTTCTTTCTCTCTTTGATTCGTTTGATAAAAAAAATAGTATCATCAAATATGATTTTCTTTCCGCCAAAAAATAGATCCAGAAAATCATATAAATTTCACATACGTATTTATTAGTTTATCCATAAAGATGTAAGCAAGGCTCTTGATGCCAATTGTTGGAAAACATTACACAGCGGAAGCATTCCCAAGATCTTATAGCTTACATGAATAATAGATAACAATTACAAATACGTATCACACACAAAGTATGCAGAAAATTAATTTAAGAAATACCTCTTGAAGCGTGTGCAGATGTTTTGAAGCAAACCAAACTTGAGATCCACGGTCTTCTATAGTGATCCCAAATTAACAATCAAACTCTCTCAATACTTGGGTGGACAAATATTGTAAAGAATCTTAATTCTTTTTTTCTCTCTCTAGTGGATTTTCTAGGTTTAGGAGAACCCCTATTTATAGAGGACATTTCCAAATTCAAAAGGAAGAAGGAAAACCCCTTTTCTTGAAATACAAGAAACCTTCTTTTATTAGCAATAGGATTATGACTTCTAGTTAAATATAGGCACTGTAGGGACCACAGAATTTATTACTGAGGCTTCCTATTATGAAAATAATTCTTTTTTAATCTGAATTATTCTTACCATAATAAATTACAAATTATTTCACTAAAAATTTGTAATTGCACTCCTCCATTTATATTTCAAAATTCTCCATTAAACACTTATGTAATTTCCCTTGTTAAGATTACAGATACTAATCAATAAATTAAATTACTGACGAATTTAATTTAATAATTAATTTCCTTTAGAGCAATACTTAACTTATTTCATGCGCCAAATTCATAAATCTACCGGTGGGGTTTGCACCTGAAAACTTATAAGCTTCTCATAAAAAGGTGTATCATCAATCTCTATGTTGAGACATGGATTCCATCAACTAACTGATTATTTCACCAATATATATTATTATCATCCAACTTACCAGGCATATTGACTCATCTCAGAATTTCACCTTTTAATAAATCAAAATGATAAGTGATACATACAGCTCATAATCGTTATATCAGGATTAAGAATATAAGTACATTTAATAGTTCAGAGAACATGTTTTTATCAATCAGTCCAAAATATCTATCTCTACTTGGTCCGGTTCAATACATACAAAATGTACTAGCACGAGAAGTTAGAACTATATCATTCTCATAATCAAGATAAATTACATATAATCTCATGCTACTATCTTCCCAATGGTTTATCCAAATTTCCATCTAGATTGTGAACTATAATTTTAACTTATAAGAACCGACAATTTGATCTTCTGTGTAAAAGCTTAAACTCTATACATCAAATCATCTACTATATAAGTTGAGGACACATATATGACAAATTAATCTATTTAATGTAACACTTTATTGAATTGAATAAATAAATAAATAACTATTTAATAAATAATACTATATCTAAATGCATGGTTGAATAAATAAATAAATAGTTGCTTAATAAATAATATAATATCTAAACGCATGGTTAATAGTATATCCTAACAGTAACTATAATATATTCGTATGATAGTCCCGATACAAGACAACAAATAAAAACAAAAATCAAAGGACCTAAAACTAGAGGAGCAATATTGCCACTATTAGTAAGGATGGAGGACAAGACAACACACTACTACTTACTAATAAATCTTCTAGCTAAATTCGTATTTTCCACAACCTCTTATCCAAGGTCATGTCTTTGGTAAGCTATAGCTACATCATATCTTATTTAATTACCTCCCCAATACTTATTTGGTCTATTTCTACCTATCCTGACACTATAGATAGCCAGCTTCTCATACATCTGCAATGGAGCATTCATACTTCTTCTCACATCCTAAACCATTTCAGTCTCATTTCCTGCATCTGGTCCTCCATTAAAGTCACTCTCATCTTGTACCAGATATCTTCATTTCTAGTTCTATCTCTCCTAGTAAGTCCATAAATCATCGCAACATCCTTAATTTTGCAACTTTCATCAACTTCTAAATGTGAAAAATTATTGACTAGTCAATGCTTCGTCCTGTAAAACATAATTGGTCTAACTACCACTTTATAGCATGCGTCTTTAAGTTTTAGTGACACTTTTTTATCACACAAAACTCCGGATGCAAGCCTCCATTGAATCCATCATGCACCAATATGATTGGTGACCTCTTCGTCAATCTTCCCATTTCCCCGAATAATAAACATAAAATACTCAAAACCCTCTCATTTAGATAATCTAAGTATCGAGCCTTACTTCTATATCTACCTCATATATTAAATATAAATATAATTTTTTAAAATATAGTAATTACACATTAATTAACAATTTAAGCTCCACAGCTTCCACTTCCCACGAATGAAGTTCAAGTTGATGAACAAAAGAAGGCAACAATACATCTCCATTCACCAATGATATATATACATACATATATAAATATACGTATACATATACATGTACACATAAAAATCGCAAAGCTGTACCAAATGAGTGTATCGTTGGAGGCATCTCTCCTCGCTCCCTCTTCCTTTCTTCCTCATCTCCCCTTACATGATTGTGTTCCCACAGCCCCCCAAAAAGTTTCAAGCTTTTTTTTTCAAAAAAAAAAAAACCCTTGCGTATTTCATCACAATTCGGCATGAAATAAGAAAACAAATAGTGAAAATAAAAGAATCAAGATCATTGAAGTAAAGGAATCACTATTTATGATGATTCTAATCCATGGTATTACTTAAAAATCTTTATTCATAGAATTCTTTTATCTTCAAATGGCAGTGTTAACTCACATACAAAAATGTCTCTTCACTAGAAACCAAGGCTAGTAGTATAAGGGTTGTAAAAGAAATCAGATTTTAAAGGTTTGTGGAAAGCGTCAGTTTTTACTTCAGAGTTTAATAATTAAAGAAGTGTGTGGAGGTCTAGATGCTTTTAAGACTTCATCATAGATCTGAACTTCATTATTTAAGACCCAATAAGTGATAGAATCCCAAAAAACATATGCATTATAGGTTGAAATATTAACGATACAAATTTAGACTTTTTAAATGCAAACAAATATAGCCTAAGACATCTAGATTGATTTAAAGTTTCACCCAAAACAAGTCTGCTAAACATTTGGACTTGAGCCTATAAAAAGGCACAATTGGACCATGAAACATCTTCCCTATCCTACATCCCCCCACACAAATGCATGCAGGAACTGTAAACCACATCTTGCGAAAGTCATCTATGTGCAAACACCAGTAAAGGCTAAGTTTTTTAGTAAATTGCTCCAAAGCTGTAGGAAGATTTGGAAACTTTGTCCAGTTATAACTCATGCTCCAATTTTTTAGTAAGATTTCGATATCGACCAAACAGTCCACCTGTTTCCTTGCACTGATTGGACAAAATATGAATCCTATTTAGTACAATATTGCTCTGCCAAATTGAATTCAACGAGTCTCCGTGTATCATCTTCCTTTCAAATTAAAATTTCGCGCAGATGCATTATTAGCAATGGTCAGATCAATCTCTCTCTATGCTAAGAATGGAGTTAAAATGATAAGCTTTATAAGCCGTAAAATGTATAAATATCTAGGTTCACTCATTGGTATGACTATTTTCATAGTCGGCATCCTATGGGGTATTACACAGTAAATTGTATATGTCCACCATAGTCTCAAAGGTTGGTGGTGGTACGATTGCAAGATACACATATTGTCAGGAAAAAGGGAGAGGAAGAAGACAGTTCTCCAAATTATCACTCTTACAACATGAGCAAAGACTGGCTTCAAAACTGTTGTTGAGAGAAAAGCTCATTCAGTCAATGCGGTTGCAATCTTCTTGTGGATGGCCTCAACACCAAGACGAGGAGATAATCTAGGAAGTACCTCCTGTGAGATATATTCAATGATGAGAATAACATCCCAGCATTTTATAATTTGCCATAAACATTGCCATATAAATGAAAGAATAACTGCACCAAATAAACCAAAGGTTCACAAGGTAGAGAATATATAGCTCGAGCCTTACTAGATACAACTAGTCTTGACCACTGGAACCAAATAATCAAAAGACAAGTAACCAGTTTGATAAATTTTCTAAAATAACGTAACACATGCTTAAAAATTGAAGAGATATATATTGCAAACAATGCATTATCCATTCAACACATCAGGCTAACAACTTCCAAATATATTACAGTAATTCTAATATAGGCAGACAGATTCTAGGTGCAGCTCTAATAACTAGTGAATGTGTAGACTCAAGGCTCAAAGGTGAAGCCCCAGGGATCACGTGTAAGCTTGATATTGAGAAGGCTTATGATCAAGTGAATTGGAAGTTCCTTCTCAGTATTTTGAAACAGATAGGGTTTGGAGAAAAGTGGATAGAATTCTGTATTTAAACTGTTAGGTTTTCTATTTTGATGAATGGGGAACCTGTGGGTTTTGTTCCCTTAGAAAGGGGATTGAGACAAGGTGACCCTCTTGCCCCCCTTCTTATTCATTTCAGCTATGAAAGGACTAAATAGTATGGTGAGGGTAGCCACTCAGAAGAACTAGCTAAAAGGTTTCAAGTTGAGCAACCAAGCTGGAGAAGCGATACAGATTAGCCAGCTTCTCTATGCAGGCGATGATGTGATCTTTGTGAGGCCAATGAAGAACAAGTATGCTTTATTATGATAATTCTAATAGTTCTGGAGGCAGTATCAGGGCTTTCTGTGAACTAGAGGAAAAGTAGCATGTTTCAAGTTAAGGAAGTAACCATTATTCAGTGCCTAGCAAATATTTTGAGCTGCAAAATAGAAATCTGTCTACTAGATGTTTGGGGATGCCACTGGGTAACAACCACAAGGAGTTACGAGATATGGGATGGAATTGTGGAGAAGAGGAGAAAAAATTAACCACCTGGAAGACACAATATCCATCCTTGGGAGGAAGAATAACATTGATCAATGTTGTCCTGGATGTGCTATAACTTATGTTATGCCTCTATTCCCCGTACCGGCGAAAATGGAGGAGATTGGCCAAATTGAGGAGGGATTTCCTCTGGTTGGGTAACAAGGTAAGTGCATTCAGCTGGTCAAATGGCAAGCTGTCCAACTCAGTAAGAAATCTGGTGGGCTGGTATTAATAATTTAGGGCTGCAAAACAGATGTCTATTATCAAAATGGCTGTGGAGGATTGGTAAGGAGGATCATGCTCTTTGAAAGGATGTTATCATTAGCAAATATGGACAAATTGAACAATGGACAACCAACACTGTGACAAACTTTTGGAGTCTCAGAATGGAGGACTATCAGGAATATGTGGCCTTAACTATTCGGGAGCATAGGCTACAACGTGGGTGAAGGGACTAATTCTATTATGGAAAGACAAATGGATCAGCTAAAAATCACTCATGGAGGATTTTCCAGATTTATTCTCTTTCTGTGACAACCCTGAAGCATCTATTGCTGAGACTTGGACCAACCAAGGATGGAATATCATCTTTAGGAGGCTTCTAAATGACTGGGAGGTTGAGAGAGTGGCCAACTTACTACAAAGATTGAATGATTTCTCTGGTTTACATACCAGCCGTGATACAATCAGATGGAGACACGGTAGGGATAGAAAATTTTCAATTGGAAGATTGTACAGAAGAAATCTGTCCTCACAATCTGAGAGCACCTCTGGACCTTGGAAACAAGTATGAAAATCTAATCTCCCTACCAAGAACAAGTGTTTCACGAGGCAGGTATGCAGAAGAGCATGCCTGACTTAGGAAAAACTGTGAAAGAGACCAGATTGTCTCAAGGTGTTTCTTTTGCAATGAAAAGGAGGAACCAAATAGTCATCTGTTTGTTCATTGTAGAGTGACTTCTCCATGTGCCATACGTTTATCAATCTTATTCAAAAATCATGGGTGATACCTGAACATACTGCAGATCTTCTAACCTCCTGGATGAGGAGAGATGGGAGTAAAAAGCAGAAAAAATGGTGGAGCCTAGTTCCTTCTTGCATATGGTGGTCAGTATGGGAGGAAAGAAATAATAGAGGTTTTGAGAATATTACTAATCCAATGCAGAAAGTAAAGGAAAATTGCATTAATACTCTATATTTTAGGTGTGAAGAAGAGGGTATAGACAGCTAGTAGATTTTCTAGGCTCTCTGTAATTATGATTAGTTGCATTGTAATTTTTTTTATGGTTGTCAGCATACTGGCACTGCTGAGGAATACAACTTTACCTTTACTTTTTTAAAAAAAAAACAAATCCCTAATGTTAAGCTTAATTCTTCAATAGTAACTTCCTCAAAAGCAACTTGTAATAAGAAACATTTGTCAACCCTAATTATTGTAAAGTAAAATTTCCAGAATATAACTAATAACAAGTTCTCTTACAGTCATTTTAAGTTCTGTTAAGTACATAGAGATAAGTTAAAGTTGTCAATGACAAGTTAATTGTTAACTAAAGGCACTGGGATATGTAAACTTCCGAATATATGCAACTGCTTGAAAAATTTGATTGGGGAAAGAGAGCATTCACCTCGCATGGTATTGTATTCATAGTCACTCAAAAAATATCTCATAGCACTGAAAAGTATCACGTATCCTAATCCTTTAGGGGTGATTTGGTACGGAAGATGAGATAAGCAAGGATATCTCGTGGATTATTTCATCTCACCTTCTATATTGGATAGTAAGCCCACCATTTTGGTACAAATGGTGGGATAACATAATCCAAGATTAACTAATACCTCAAACCAAACATGGGACAAAGTTGATTACAAATTGATGCCAATATTGTTATCCTTATCCCATGTACCAAATGAACCCTTACGGTATAATGACCAGAAGTTTTAGATCACTGCATATTTGTTTAGTCAACAGAAGAGAAAACCACCATGATCTGTTAAATTGCTGCGACCGGCTACCTCAAAGAATCGGGTTTTTTAAGTAACTATGCATGAAGGTAAGTGTGGAATTTTTTTGATAAGGTAAAGGTTTATTGACCAAGTACCAAAAAAGGTACCAAAATCAAAAGTTACAAAAACTTGTTACGAATATCCATACAGTCAATTACACCATCTCCCTAGCAACCCAAAAACTCCATATATTTATCTATATTATCAAGGAAATTACTTTCAGACCAACAAAACAAATTATGTAAATACTTGTTTTTAACTCCAGAAATATGGTCTTTTTGTCCATAAAAACAAGCTTTATTTCTTTCTAGCCTGATAGTCCAGAACATGCACAAAGGTACAGTTCTCCAGATTTGCTTCAAAGCTTTATGTATTCTCTGGTACTACAAACTACAACATACCCAGTGAAATCCCACAAGTAGGGTCTCTGGAACTACCAACTCTCCAATAATTCCTTCACACTTTGAGGCATGATCCAAGAGATCGAGCAAATACAGAAGAAAAATTCCCAACATTGTCTAGCTATTCTGCAATGCAAAAGAAGGTGATTCACAGTCTCCAGCTCTTCTTCACATAAGTAACATCTATTACTTAGTGCAAAACCCTTTTCTAAAGATTATCCTGAATAAGGCAAGCTCCCCATGCTGCAATCCAACCAAAATAAGCTACCTTTGTAGGAGCTTTGGTTCTCCAAATTCCTTTCCATGGCCAACTAGTATCCCAAAATCTTGTTTGCTTCATTAGAAGGCGATAACACTTCTTTTACTGAAAAGGTAAAATCATTACTAGCTATCCGTACTAGTGAATCCCCCTTACTCTAATCAATGTATATATATTCTAGTTGAAGGAGCGATTGACAAAAGTCGTAAATTTCCTGGTCATTTAAATTCCTTCTAAAATTCATCTGCCATCCCATGTTGGAATAAAAATCAGCCACAACTCCATCTTTGTTATTGCAACAACTGAAAAAGGGGAAAATATTTGTTTCAAGCACTCATCACCCGTCCATAAGTCCGGCATAATAGCTCTAACACTAGAATCTTTACATGAAAAACTCCTTGCTCAACAACAACAACATACCCAGTGGAATCCCACAAGTGAGGTCTGGGGAAGGTAGAATGTACGCAGACCTTACCACTACCTCATAGAAGTAGAGAGATTGTTTTCTGGGAACTCTCGTCTCAACAACCTATGAGCAGAATAAACTAGATATGACAAAAAGGAAAGTAAAAGGAAGGAAAAGGAAGAGCGACTACTAATGAAAGGCACATGATATAATATAAATACGATAAATTTAACACATAGAAACTCCTTGCTCAAGAGAAGCAAAAATCACAATCAATCTCTCTATAAAATTTTCCTCAAGTCTTCACTAAAACTTGAGCAATTTAAGGTTACAACTTACCTTGTACCTAAGTTGCTTCGACTTGGGCGCAAGTGTCCAATATGAGTGCGCTTCTAGAGGTTAGGTCCTACAATCTAAATTTTAAGACTCGGGAATACAAATCCATATATGGAACCAGGTGCCGGAATTCAGCTAAAAATAATTCAAATATCTAAATGTAGAGTTATAAAACCTAAATTATGAGATTATGTGGAATACCTTAGAGAAAATATTGATCAAAAGGAAAATCCCGAAAGGAGATAAAAGGAAAGGAAGTGGCAAAAGAAATTTATATAAACAAGGTATTCCATTTTCTTCAATTTCACCTTAGTTTTTGTTTTGATTACTGATTTGCCCGGAATTTCTCTCGAATTTGGTCAAAGTATCTAAAACCGGTTGACCAGGTCGGGTATGGTTCCCACGCCCACACCCATGTTGTGTCGACTCGAGTGCGGCAACGAAAGAGGAGAGTCCGAGCAACTTAGCCTTGTACACCTTAGGAACTGTTGCCCTACAGCCCCAGCTTCTACCCTCAATAATTCTCCCTAACAGTTGGTCACACTCCAAATCTTTAATGACTCCACCCAGTCAAAGAAGACCCTTAACAATAGAAAACAACATCTACTGTGGTCAACTAGGAATGTAATCAAGATCTTGTTTTGGAATCACAAGAATCTAACTATCACAACTCAAGAACAATAAAGATATAACTTGATAGGAACAGGTTCTCTCGTCATAGCAGTTGACTTTCTTTCCTCGAGACTCTATCGTGTAAACTTTGCTCTATCTCTATAATATTTCATTGTGGATGGTCAGCTTTCTTCAGCAACTTCAATGGGCTGTACATACGAGTAGAATAGACACTTGTAGTCACCCCAATCCAGCCAAGACTTCCCAAGATATCAATCCTTATTTGACTCATGTACATGGCCTCTCCTTCCCTAAATATACACTAAATTCATGCGTTCACTTATGGTAACTTTCCATGTCTTGAATTCTCTATTCCTTGTAGATTGAATTAAGACTAGTTACAATTCTCCAAGGTTCCCTTTTTGTGCATGTGGAATAGCTTCTTCTTGTCTCCAGTTCTCTGAGAGGAATGGGTTCTCTGAGCAGTTCCCCTGCACTGTTGCCAACCTCACCAGTTACTTGGAGATCTACTAAGGACCTGGTTCTTGTACTTCTGTCTTCATTTTTCTTGTGTATAGATTGTCACTTGTACAATGTTTGTCAGTAATCGAAGCACCATATGATCTTAAATTAGATTCAGATATCACGGTAGCTCCGAGCAGCTCAAGCAAGCAGATATAAAGGTTCTCTGAACACTCAATGGCCACTTTATATTACAATCAATGCATCAACTCTGTCTAAATTACAAACTAGTTAAGGTTTGCTATACGAAACCTCTATATCCATCCTGCTCAATTTTTCTCATTTTAATATTAAATAATTTATCTTTTAAGGCAAATTATGATTTTTGTAATAAAATAGAAATTCTCTTAAACTCACACTTATATCTGCACTGACGTCCAAGTATCTATAAAATTAAAAGATTCTGTCAAGCACCAAATTTCATGTAGAATAACAAAAACTAAGTGTTAACATCCACAAGTTGGGATTATTATGTGATTTTAGTTTATCTCGTCCTCTTCTAGATACTTGGATCATCACAACAACAAATCTATTGACAGGTGCATTAGAAAAAAAAAAAAACATAAGCATGATTGAACCATCTTAAGCAACCTTATCAGGCTTTATCCTCTACCTGCACTACTCTTAACATCTCTATTCCCATAATACTTGTCTTACTTCGTAGAATATTGCTGATCTCAAAGCAGGGCCATAGAAACTTACCTTTCACTTTGTTAGGTAATTTCCAATCACATAAAAATTCTCATAGAACTCCAATCCAATCTTTACTTCTATGTATTACATCTTTATCTGAAATACCATTATCCCATAAGTTTGAGCCTAGATATTTGAAAATTTTGTATCATCTCTCTCTAATTTATTTTAGGGGTTAAACTTATAGTGCATTTATTGTGTCTTAATTCTACTTATTCTAAAACCTTTAAGGGTCATTTAGAGACAAGTTATGTATAAATTAGTAATATAGGAATAACATAGCAGAGATTATAATGCAAGGATTGGTAATACAATAATTCTAAAGTGGAGATTACTTCTTGTTGAATGTTTAGTTTGATTAGGACAAATTATTATATGATAATTTAAAATATTTGAATATTTATTAAACAACATAAAAATTATCATACTATTATGGAGGTTAGTTTTGTCATTTTAGTGTTTTTAGATTCATGTCTTACTAGTACCCTCATTCTCATTCCACGTTCCATCCCCACATAAATAGTACATGATTCTTGCATAACTTATACATGTATTATCATAAAGAGAACAAAAAGGAGCAACCAAATATAGGGGAGCAAGTCCGGTGTACTAAAGCTCCCGCTATGCGCAGGGTCCGGGGAAGGGCCCAACCACAAGGGTCTACTATACGCAGCCTTACCTTGCATTTCTGCAAGAGGCTATTTCCAAGGCTTGAACCCGTGACCTCCTAATCACATGGCGGCAACTTTACCAGTTACTCCAAGGCTCCCAAATATTGTATAACTCGATGTTGATTCATGGAGATTAAATCTCCAACCCAAATTAAACATTATATAATTTAGTGTTGATTTTTGTGTGGAGATTAAATCTTCTAAAGTCCCAAAAAAACCTCTTGAACTTTACATTGATTTTCTAGAATTATATCTTTTGGTCGACTCCTCACTATTATGTGTAAAGAGCATGCATTCCACAACCTCATCCTAAATAGTATTACTCCCTCTATCCCATTTTATGTGGCACCTTTTCTTATTAGTCCATCACAAAACGACTGTCACCTTACTATAATTAGAAATAATTTAATCTTAAAATTTTCCTTCATCCTTAATGCAATGATTCTTAGCCACATAAATATCTAAGGATTGTTATAGACCACACGTTTCAAAAGTCTTCCTTTTTTTTCATAAACACCGTGCCGAGCCAAAGGGTGTCATATAAAATGGGACTGAGGGGGTAGTACACTCATTTCTTACCAAGAACAACTACAAGTATGAGCTCAAGACAGATTCTTGGTATAAACATGGGGTTATGAAAAAAATTATATGTATCTCATTTTTCACTCTGGAGAGTACTGGAAAATTTTGTTTCAGCTTCCCCATAATTTTTTATACTCACATCTTCCGCAAGATGGGTAAGCTGAATAATACGAAGCTCATGGATCTGGGATAGTCCTCTCTTTGAAAAGAAAAGGTACACTAACTATTAGTATAAAACTTCTCTTCACTTTCTGATTTTGAGGCAACTATGGTCCAAGAGTTAAAATATTCAATCAAAGTTTAAATATAAAATTACTGAGTGCACAAACTCTCACTACCCAGATATAGCTTATATTACAGTTTATGTATAAATGAAGAAAATGGAGTATAAAGATACTTAGGGAGTCACTGCAACAAATGATACAATGTAGCAGGCTAATAGGCTAGTAGGGATAGATTAGTAGGATTAGTCGGGTCGTTATATCCTGTGACGTCAGTATTCGTCCTATGTGTGTTAATTTTACAGTATTTACTCTCTATCAATTCTTTCGTTATTAGTCATTCTTCCTTGTTTCTCCTTGTTTCCTTGTTTCTCTCTTCCTTCTCCTTTTTACATATCTAGTTTATTCTACTTTGTTACAAAATGTATATAGACATCATTCTTAGCAATATACATAGTCATAATTAGCTAGAAGATCTTTAGGAATCCTTTGTAATTACTAGTTGATCTTTAGGAATCTCTCTTTATTTTCTTTCCTAAATTAGCACCTAATGTATTGTATATATATCTTGCTCACCTATTGAAATAAAGAATCAACTTCTATTCGATTACATGGTATCAGAGCCTATAGGCTCCTTGATCCTGTTTTGGCTTTGTTTGAAAAAAGAAAAGGCAGCTCGATCTTGTTTTGCTGTCTTTCGGGATTCAACATCTAGTGTCATCTAGTCAGTTACTACCTCGAGTTTCGTTTGGTTTGATACATTGTTTGGAGAACACTTCATCACTTTCCAGGTTCCTAGGTTTCTAAAAAAAAAAAATACTTCTAGGATCATATTTTTCTTTGTAGCTTCAGCAATTCAGATCTAGTTTTCTGTTTGGTGCTGCTGCGATTATCAAGTTCTGTCCAATATTAGTGTTTTGTGGATGTTCTTGATTTTGAGCATCGGCTACAATTATTTTGCTGGGTGAATTGGCTTCTACTTTTTCTTGGAATCTAATATTATTGGGGACCTTTTGAAGCTTGGTTATTCTTAAGTTCTTCATTGAGAAGGAAGTATGGCTACAAATCAGAAGGGTGAGAAAATTTTGATTTCGGCGGATGAGTTCGCACAATTCTCTCAGTATCAGAATTCCATTAAAGAATTCACTTCAGTTACTACCCTTGTTGATTCAAGAAAAGCATCTTTGGTCTCCTCTCCAAACAACTGGGTGATTGATTCAGGTGCTACAGATCATATGACAGGTAATCCTAATATATTTTCTACCTTTCGATCACACAAAGCACCATCTCCTGTCACAGTAGCCAATGGGTCAACATGTAACATTGTGGGATCTGGGACAGTCAAAGCAACCTCCTCCATTACCCTGTCATCTGTATTAAATTTACCGAAGTTGGCCTTCAATTTGATTTCTGTGAGTAAACTTACCAGAGATCTTAACTGTTATATTTCCTTCTTTCCTGATCATTGCTTGTTTCGTGATCTTGCGACGCATAAGGTTATTGGTAAAGGACATGTAATTGATGATCTATATATCCTTGATGAATATGAGCCTCGATTTTTTGCCTGCTCAAGTGTCATCTCTCCATTTGAAGCACATTGTCGATTGGGACATCCTTCTTTACCTTTGTTAAAGAAGCTTTGTCCCCAGTTTCAAAATGTTCATTCTTTGGAGTGTGAATCATGCCGATTTGCAAAACATCACCGCATCACATTAGCTCCAAGGGTTAATAAGCGAGTTGGGTCAGCTTTTGAGTTAATTCATTATGATGTTTGGGGACTATGTCCTGTTGTTTCTAAAAATGGATATAAGTATTTTGTCACTTTTGTGGATGATTTCTCTCGGATGACTTGGATTTATTTTATGAAAAGTCGCTCTGAAGTGTTTACTCACTTTTGTGCCTTTTGTGCTGAAGTCAAAACTCAATTCAATGCTTCAGTGCGTATTTTAAGGAGTGATAATGCAAAAGAATACATGTCAGAGTTGTTTCAATCCTACATGAGACAACATGGTATTCTCCATCAGTCATCATGTGTTGATACACCATCTCAAAATGGAGTTGCTGAGAGGAAGAATAGGCATCTACTTGAGACAGCCCGAGCACTTTTGTTCCAAATGAAAGTTCCCAAACAATTTTGGGCCGATGCAGTCTCTACCGCTTGTTTTCTGATTAATCGCATGCCATCGGCAGTGCTTATTAGTAATACACCTTATAATGTTCTTTTTCCAAACAAGACATTATTCCCGGTGGAACCAAAAGTATTCGGAAGCACTTGTTATGTTCGAGATGTACGGCCATCTGTTACCAAGTTGGACCCTAAGGCATTGAAGTGTGTTTTCTTGGGTTATTCTCGTCTTCAAAAGGGGTATCGATGTTATTCTACTGAACTTGGCAAATATCTAGTGTCAAATGATGTGATATTTTCAGAGAGTACACCTTTCTTTTATAACCCTCCTAATTCTACAAGTCAGAGGGAGGAAGATGAGTGGTTAGTTTATCAGGTTACTCGTGTTGAGCAATCAAGTGATGCTACTCTTCCATCTCCTAGTTACTCTATTGAGCACCACTCGACTACTGCGCCTTCAACACATGTTCCAGTAAGACCACCTATTGTTCAAGTTTATTCGAGGAGACAAGAGACTAATGCTACATGTCCTGCACCAATTCCTCCTTTATCTGATCCTCCTCCTTCAGACCCTCCAGAAAATCTTGACCTTCCTATTGCTCTCCGTAAAGGTACACGGACTTGCCAA
The DNA here is from genome assembly GCA_029948455.1 of Solanum rostratum. NCBI lineage: Eukaryota > Viridiplantae > Streptophyta > Magnoliopsida > Solanales > Solanaceae > Solanum > Solanum rostratum. The sequence goes on from CM057049.1 coordinate 27,207,381, forward strand.
TCCACATATTCTATTGCTAACTTTGTTTCCTATGATCGCTTGTCTCCTGCATCTAGATCCTTGATTGCTTCTTTAGACTCTGTTTCTACGCCCAAAAGTGTGAAAGAGGCTTTGCATCATCCCGGATGGTCAAATGCGATGCTTGAGGAAATACATGCATTAGAGGAAAATCACACATGGGATTTGGTGGATTTACCAGACGGGAAGAAACCAGTAGGATGTAAGTGGGTGTTCACAGTGAAAGTTAATCCAGATGGTTCCGTGGCAAGACTTAAGGCCAGGCTTGTGGCTAAAGGATATGCTCAGACTTATGGAGTGGACTATTCAGACACCTTTTCTCCCGTTGCCAAACTCACTTCTGTGCGTTTGTTCATTTCTTTAGCTGCTTCTGAGAATTGGCCTTTACATCAACTAGATATCAAGAATGCATTTCTTCATGGTGATCTTCAAAAGGTTGTATATATGGAGCAACCACCCGGTTTTATTGCTCAGGGGGAGTATAGAAAAGTCTGTCATTTGAAGAAATCCTTGTATGGATTGAAGCAGAGTCCACGGGCTTGGTTTGGCAAGTTTAGTGAGGTAGTTCAGGAGTTTGGGCTGAAAATGAGCAAATGTGATCACTCGGTCTTCTACTAACTATCTGCAGCTGGCAGTATCCTTCTTGTTGTATATGTTGATGACATTGTCATCACAGGAGGTGATTCTGAGGGGATATCTTCCCTCAAGTCTTTCTTGCATACTAGGTTCCATACAAAGGACTTAGGCCAGTTGAAATACTTTTTGGGAGTAGAAGTAAATAGAAGCAAGAGGGGAATTCTTCTATCTCAAAGAAAGTATATTCTTGACCTACTTGCAGAAACTGGAAAATTGGCAGCCAAACCTTGCAGTACTCCAATGGTTCCCGGTGTCATCTTATGAAAGATGATAGCGAGCCTTTTGATAACCCAGAGAGATATAGGAGGATAGTTGGAAAGTTAAACTACCTCACAGTGACTCGTCCAGATATTGCTTTTGCGGTAAGTGTCGTTAGTCAATTCATGTCTACACCTACGGTGAAGCATTGGGCAGCTTTGGAACAGATCCTATGTTACTTGAAAGGAGCTCCTGGACTTGGCATACTGTATAGCAATCACAACCATACTCGTATCGAGTGTTTTGCAGATGCCGATTGGGCTGGTTCCAAAATTGACAGAAGATCTACTACAGGCTATTGTGTCTTTGTTGGAGGAAACTTAGTATCATGGAGGAGTAAGAAGCAAAGTGTTGTATCTCGATCCAGTGCAGAATCTGAGTATAGAGCTATGTCACAGTCTACGAGTGAAATCATGTGGATACATCATCTTTTAACTGAAATTGGGTTGAAGCATCATATGCCGGCAAAACTTTGGTGTGATAATCAAGCTGCTATTCATATTGCCTCAAACCCAGTGTATCATGAAAGAACTAAACATATTGAAGTTGACTGCCACTTTATTCATGAGAAGATTCAAGAAAACTTGATTTCTACTAGTTATGTGAAGACAGGAGAGCAGGTAGTTGATTTGCTTACAAAGGCAGTGAATGGAACTCAGGTTGATTACCTTTGCAACAAGTTGGGCATGATCAATATCTATGCTCCAACTTGAGGGGGAGTGTTACAAAATGTATATAGACATCATTCTTAGCAATATACATAGTCATAATTAGCTAGAAGATCTTTAGGAATCCTTTGTAATTACTAGTTGATCTTTAGGAATCTCTCTTTATATTCTTTCCTAAATTAGCACCTAATGTATTGTATATATATCTTGCTTACCTATTGAAATAAAGAATCAACTTCTATTCGATTACATTCTACTTATGGGTTTTTGAGACGAGGGTTCCCCAGAAACAGCCTCTCCCCCTCTATGAGGTAGTGGTAAGGTCTGCGTACATTTTACCCTCCCCAGACCCCACTTGTTGGATTCCACTGGGTATGTTTTGTTGTTGTTGTAGCATGCTTAAATGCGGATGTATTTTTCTTTATTCAATAAATCTGCATGATAATTTTAGATCTCAATCAAAATACAAGCTACAAGATTTACAAGAGATGCACTTTTAACCAATTGGTTTCACTCTTCTGCCTAATCAATGACTATAAATCTAGATTTACTTCTTCTATTTCAGATCTTTATCAATGATAGGAAGATCCAATTTCATGGCATCTCAGGTTCTCATGACACCTTTGCATTACTCTCTTCCCTTATATAAGTGGGATTTAGAATTTCTAACTCTTATGTGTGAAGCAGAGGAGAAACAATAAAAATGCAACCAAATATACCGAATATAGCCTCTATAGCAGCTTAATTTTCACAACTCCATGGAAGTTCCAACAAGAGCACCTAACTCTGGTGTAACTTTACTGGATCAATCCAAATAGGCGAGAATTGAATAAAGATGTTACAGATGCTTTTGGAAGGCAAGTTCAAGAGAACAGTTGTAAGACCAAGGTTACATCGGAGTAGATGTTGGACTTCAAAGATCTAACGTATCCCCAAGATGACTGTTGCAGAATAAAGTCGCCGAAGATGGTTTACTTGCCATAATTTATGTAGATTCCTAGATGCTCTTATCCATTAGTGTTACTCTGTGATGAATTTTTTTTCAAAAGAAAATTTTCCTTTGATGATTGAAGGTTTAAGGAGAAGACAAGGTAGACTGATTGAAGGTCTAAGGAGAAGACAAGGTAGACTTAACATCATATGCATGAAATTGTCTCAAATGACCTACAATCAATTGGAACTAATGTGGACTTAGCTAGAAATAGAACATATTACAGCAAAATCCTTATTGGCGATACTTAGTTAACAGGTTTCTTTTTCCTTGTTACACTTACATTGTGTTTTGTCTTAAAGACAAATAATTCCATTTTTCCTAACGACAAAAATCATTTAAATATTGGAAAGAAGTGAACTTGAATAGAGAGAAATGAATAGAGCGGAATCATATTACTGACCTCAATTATTTTGGAACTGAAGTATGGTTGACCAATTGATTCTTTTTATAATCGCGAAAACCTGAAGGGCTAATGGCGCACAGTTCGAAATGAGGTGGGGATAATGGTTGATTGATTGATCTGAGTCAGGTTATATCTGCTACATAGTTTACATTCTTCTGCCTATAATGTCAAGGGTAAAAACCCTTTGGGGTATCTTGGAACTGGAGTTTTGCAAAAACCAGCTATCACTTGCACTGGGCTTGAGTCAGGTTATCTTTTTGAAGATCGACTGAAACATGATGTAAATCAAACACTTGTGAAACTTCCAGTGCCATCTTTTAAAAATATTCCAGATGGCTTTGAGTATCAGTTTTACCCTGAGGGGAATAGTCTGCATTTGGCCAATTCACCAAGTGGGCTTCAGTAATTTATATAAGGGCAAAGGGGCAATTATACCCCTTAGCCTTGTGATTTAGAGCGGATATACTCATTAAAATAGTGATGCATATATACTCCCGCCATCTAACAAATGGTGCTTATTTACCCATTTCTTTAATATACAGAATTAAAAAATCTTAAAATTAGTTTTTTATCTCAAAAATGCCATGTGGCTTTAAAGAATTACCACACCCACCTCTTTTACCTTTCTAGACCCAAGCCAACTTTTTTTTAAAAAATCCCTCTTCTATTCAGATCCAACCCAAACCCATTTTATGGCTGAGTAGAAGAGGGATTGGGTATTTTCCATTTGAGTCAGGTCCAGAGGGATAAGGAGGTCATTTTTTAAGACAACATGACATTTTCTGGATTTAAAAAATCAGCTTTAGAATTTTTAAGTTTAGTAAATATAGGTCTGTTAACGAGAGAGTAATATGCACCATTTGTTAGATGATAGGGTACATATGCACCTCTTGTGTAACGAGAGTATATCTACCCTAAATCGCAAAGTTGAGGGGTATAATTGCACCTCTTCCCGTTATATAATGAAGGGTTATTTTTAGTTAAAGAGATGGTACGCTAGGATTCACAAAAATTCTCCAGTATTCCTCAATGATCTATTGGATTAACTGCATGTAGACTACTTACATTTATATTCTGCATGCCAGAAATTCCACCACCAAATTGCCAGAAACCGCCATCCCATGGCCTTCACTGCCTCCCATATACACCTATCTCTTCTATCTCTGTGCATTCTCATCATTCTTGTTCAAGCAAGACACAGCGTTTCCTCACCCAATCACAGTGCTCTTCGTTTGTCCAAGAAGTCTTAGGCACCCCTTGTGAAGTTAACTCTCTTGAGAACCAATGCAACTCCATTCGGATAACATGTGAATGCTGACTCAAACAATTTAAGTAGTTGTTTACTAGATAACCATCTATAAAAATTTATATATTATCTTGATTGTTTATTGTTGGATGAATCAAATAATGGGTTTATACGGAATAAATCAAACAAATGTAATTTTAGAGAATACATGAAAGCTATTGGAAAGACTTTGGGGCTTCCATTGTCCAAGCCACCACTTTCCATGGGCAGAGCTCTTCCAAAGTTCTTACATTCTGAATCTCTGCAGAAAAGTTCCCATCTTTCTTTTCTAATTTTCATACCAGACCATGAACACATTTTTTTTTATTAAGGTAACTTTGTATTCACATCAAAAAACTCATCAGGGAAGACTGATGAGGTGGGATTATGTAACACCACAAATTAGGAGCCTATGAGTGAAGAGAGATTGGCCTGAAAAATGACCTGGAGTCACTGTACGAGGGTGACATACGGCCCGTAGGAGGAGTTACGGATCATAAGTGGGTTCGTAGGTGGAGGGCCTTAGCTTGAAGAAATTTGGAGTTTTCAGGGAAGTGACTTACCAGTTATTAGAAAACCCGTAAACCACGATACGACCCGTAAGAAGCTTAGTGGAATGAGGCCAAGAAAAAGAGGAAAAGAAGGGCCAAGTGTGGAAGGACTCTACGAGTCCAACCACAACCCATAAGTCCATGTACGGCCTATAAGATGGTTTCGTGGTTTGGGTCCAGCAAGAGTCAATTTCAGGGATTTCAGATGTGTTATCAAATGAACAGGACCTACGGTCTGTAGTTCGACCTACGGCCCGTAAACGGGTTTCCGTAAGCGAATCCGGCAGCTTTTACTTAGGGGCAGTTTGGTCGATTCCGTTCTTTATATTCCTAAACCCCGTCGTTTTTTGGGTACTAAAGGGGGCATAATTCAGCCCTAAAAACCTCATTCCCTCATTCTTTCAACTCTCAAAGATTCTCTAAGGCAAAAGGGCTCTAAAGAGAAGAGGCAAGGCAACTAGGGTTCCAAGATTTCTTCTCCAAGGTTACAAGTTTGTTTCTCTTTAGTTTTCCCAAGGTATGTGGGTTTGATTTGTAGAGCCCCTTCCCTTCACAAAGCTCAAGTTCCTTATTCTATGTTGGGTTCAAGGTTTATGTATGTTGTGAAGTTTCAGAAAGTTGATTTAATCATGTATTTATGAGCATTCTTAGTTATATGAAGTATATTAGTATCATGTTATGGCCTATGATTGACGAGGGTTTCCAGGAAACAGCCTCTCTACCTATGTGGTAGTGGTAAGGTCTGCGTACATCTTACCCTCCCCAGACCCCACTTGTGGGATTTCACTGGGTATGTTGTTGTTGTTGTTGTTGTTGTTATGGCCTATGATGAATATTGAGCTGAAATCCATGATTATTCTAGTTAGGGTTTTACAAGGATCATGATGAGTTGCATTGAATGATTTCAAATGATTACATCCTATCTTGTGTATGCATGATATATATGAATTTCATGTTTTCGAATCTTTAAGTATGCAAAATTCCATGTTTGAACCGAAGCTATATGAAGAGGATGTTTTATGAAAGAAGGTAGTCCCAATCCATGCTATTTAAGAATATGAAGGTCCTAAATGTTAAGAGTTATCATTTATGTCATGGCTTCATGAGAATACTATGAAACTTTATGTATGTTCATGAATTTCCTTTCCTTATAAGTCACAAGTATTGTGAATGATGAGGTTTGTCAAGTATGTTATGAAACACGTATAAATTATATGAAAGCCATGCATTATTGAAAGGTCTTCCTTATGATGTTATGGTGTACAAGTTTATGCATGACATGACTATACTCTTGTCTATATGTTATTGGGAATTTGGGACTAGACTCATTGGAGTCAAGCAAGAATGAATGAAAGAAATGTAAGTCCCCACCTAGTTATGATTATAAGAATATGATAGCCCGTTTGTAGAGGGATATATGATGATGAGCCGATAGTAGAGGCAAAGACAAGATAATGATGCTAGCCGATAGTAGAGGCTTAGCCAAGACATAGGAGCTATCCTTATGATGATGATTAATGTTCTAAATGTTATGGGACGGGTTAGTACAATGCCTCTCCACTAATTATTCCATGATTCATGCTTATGATTATCCCGTGAGAGTTTTACTTAGCAGCGAGTGGACTTTGGGATGAATGCGGAAGCTCCTCGTTAGAAGAGGCATGAGACCGTTAGTAGAATCTCATTGTCCCATATTGGAAATAGGAGTCACCTGCTAGTAGAGGTTGATTTCTAGACCAACAAATAGTAGAGGTTGCTCAATAGTAGGCTTTAGTGGATCCACTTAGGCATCTTAGAAGGTCACCTTGGCAAGTGATCTCCCCCTTTCTTTCGGTATGGGGGAAACATAGGGACTCCATGGTTTACCTCACATGGTTTATGTCGAGTAAAGGTTGCTCTCACATATGTTCAAGTTATCCTTATGACCCCAAGATGTCCTCTTATGATAAATTATAATGGTTCCTGCACATGATGTCCAAAGGTGTTTTAAGGTTCTATGACTCTTTATTTCACAAGTTCAAATGGTATTTCTCTTAAAGGTATAACCCTAAGTTTTCAAGTATGTAAGGAGGTCTCCATTATGATTACTACTATCTCTTGCACAATAAAATGGCCTTTTATGTAAAGTGATGCATTATTCTTCCAAGGATATTAATATTTTAATCGTTTATAACAACATGTTTTTCTCACTAATCTAAGTCTACGTGTCTCATTATGCTTTCAAATGAGGGTAAGTTCTTTATTTCTCATATGCATTACCTCATGTTCCATGGCTAAATTAGTGTATTAAATGATCACCATATGTATGTTCTCATCAAACTTCAAAGATGTTTCTTCTATGGTACATGATTTAAATCCCTGCAACTTGTGCATATTCTAAATTCACATGATTTTTCTTAATCATCATGACTATGTTCATTTATGCATCTCATTAAGTTCTTTCCAAAGTTGCCCTTTTTGTTAAATGATATTGGCTTGTTTATGATTGCTAACGGCTTGTAAATGCACAATTTTAATATGATATTTAGTATGAATTATTTCATCATTTTATTCGTGGCATGCATTGCATTCCTACATACCAGTACAATCCAAGTACTGACACATACTTCTATGCCTGCATGATTTAACCATGTAGGGACAGGCGTTCCTCGATATCCTCCACGTGGCTAGCACCAGAGTGTCGCAGCAGAAGTTGGTGAGTCCTCTAGTTCGAGGACAACATCCTAGTTTTATTTCTAGTTCGATGTATTAGGATAATCTAGTTTTAAATTGTATAATTCCTTTTGCTATGATTGTATTTTGAGGGTGAGCTTGAACATGTCTTAGCATATGTTAGAGGTATTGTTGGACACATATTTTACTGTTGTATCAAATTCTCATTTCTTGATTTATCTTAGATTTGTGGCCCTTAGCCCCATTTTTCCCTTGATTCTCTATGTCAACTTTATGTTTTTATACCTATGAATGCTTATGATATGTAAGATGACTTGGGTGAGGTGCCTTCGGGTATTGTCATTCACCGTATGACGACTAGGCCCCTATGTCAGGTCTTTACATATTACAACCTCCTGGGGGCATCATGGAAACCAAATAACCCCCCAAAAAAATTTTTACACTTGATCTATGAAGTCAACTAGACTTTCCACCTCCCCCACCGTGTCCTATTTACACCAAAATACAATAGACTCAAGCTCTTCATTTTGATCTTCTGAATGCTGCTAGCTTGCCCGTTATGAGATCTTTCATTCCTTTCCTTCTAAAGCGTCCACCAGATGTAAGCTGGAATACATTTCCATCATTCCTCTTTTGATCTTCTGCTTCTGCCCATTCCTTCCCATTTTTTGGCACGTCCGAAGAGGTTCTGGGCATTAGGACATGCCCCACAGATTTACAGCTGTTTTGCAATGTAGAAATAAGTGGTTGTTGACCTCTACCTCTTTTTCACACATAGAGCACCTTGAGCAAATCGGTGTACCTCTTCTGTGTAACACTTCATGGATTAAACATGCTTTTCTGATCACCAGCCATGTGAAACATGACACCCTATGGGGGATATAAACTTCCAGATTAGCTTCCATGACCACTTCATTCTCATAGTATGATAAGAGTTCATATTCCAGTAACATGATTTCACAGTGAAGCTCCCTTGGTTGTGTAACTTCCATATTAGACTATCAGGTCCCTCTAATACACCAGGGAATAAGTTCAAGACCTGCAACAATCTTTCTACTCTTACTAATTTCCAGTCATTCAGAGCCCTTCTGAAAATCAGGTCCCAACCCTGAGGGCTCCATATCTGTGCTACTGTGGCCAACTGTTGTAGACTCAGAATAAATAACTCAGGGAATAAGATTTACAGGTTCCTACCCCCTATCCATTCTTCATTCCAGGAACTAGCTTTTAAACCATCTCCAATTTTGGATGATATATTGGAGGAGAAGGAGGCCATATCTTTTTTTTTTTTTTTTTGAGAAAAGGGTAACTGAAAAGGAGGCCATAGTCTTCAATAGTTTTCCATACAGAACACCCAAAAACACCAATTACTTCCTTGGTGATCCAGTTACTTTGGAGACCATATTTTAGAGAGATGAATCTTATCCATAATGTCGTGTCTTCGTTACAGAACCTCCACAGCCACTTCTTCAGTAAACTGACATTCTGTACACAACTTTTTGACTCCCATACCCCCTTGATGTTTGCTTCGAGTCACCTCATCCCATTTGACTAGATTATACCCAATCTTCTCTTTGTTCCCCTGCTATAGGAAGACTCCTTAGCTTGTTGGTTTTCTTCTCTATGCTTCTTGGAATTTGGAATAAACTCATCATGAAAGTTGGGAGGGCATCCATTACTGATTTCATGAGAGTTGATCTACCCCCGGGGATAGGTACTGGCTTTTCCATCTTATCAACTTTCTCTCACTTTCAAACACTTCACTCCATGCTGCCAACTCTTTATTTTTTGCATCAAGAGGCATCCCAAGACATTTAATTAGAAGAGAGGCCATCTGACAACCTAGGCTCTTAGCAAGTAGCAACATATTGGTAACCTGGTTAACTGGATATAGACAACTCTTATACCAATTAACATAAAGTCCTGAGATGCCCTAAAAAATGGTTAGGATGGCCCTCAAGTGCTTGATCTGAGTTACTTCGGCTCCACAGAATACCAATGAATCATCTACATATAACAGATGTGAGATTTCCATAGTATTTCCCCTATTAACACTTGCAGAAAAACCTTTGATCCACCCATTTTCACTTGCTTTCCTGATCATAGAGTTAAGGCCTTCCATTCTAAGATAAACAGAAAAGGTGACATCAGGTCACCTTGCCTCAAACTTCTTTATGATTGAAAGAAACCTTCTGGACTACCATTGATGATAAGAGAGAATTTCATAGCAGACATACATTGTTTGATCCAGTAGATCCATTTGTTCCCAAAGCCCATTATCACTCAAAATTTTTAGGAGGAATGAGCAATTGACATGATCGTAAGCCTTCTCAATGTCAAGTTTGCATAGAACTCCAGGTAGGTTCTGCTTCACCCTACTATCCACAAGTTCATTGGCCAACAATGCTGCATTCATTATCTGGCTAAATCAAGAATGCCATTTGGTGTTCATTTACTAATTCTCCCATGACAGTCTTCAATCTTTTTGTAAGGAGTTTGGCTATAATTGTGTATACTCCACCAATCAGACTTATTGGTCTGAAATCCTTCAGTTTTTCTGCTCCATATTTCTTGGAGATTAGTGCTATAAAGTGGCATTAAAGGATTTCTCAAACACTTCACTCTGACGGAAATTTTGAGTACTTCAAGTACTACCCAAAAATATTGGATCATTTCATATGGGAGATGATCCAGCGCCACACTTATTTGTGTGGTAGTTTGTGGGTACGTGATGGAAGTTATCGCTATAGTTTGATGAATTTAGCATGTATTACATGCAAGATAAACTAATCCTGGTAGTAGTAATTTCTGTGGAGGATTGTTTGATTTTAAGAGATAGAAACAAGAGGAAGAAAAAGGGTGTTTTTCCAATCCTATTCCTTCACCTTCTCCTAGCACCTTGTTTATAAACTCCCAAGTTTTCTTAGGAAACAACATTAAAATTAGTACCAAGCAAAAGAAAAAGATGATAAAACTTAGCACCCAAAGGTCATAATAACTTCAAAGCAGTAGCATACAAGAATGAAATGCTAATCTAACCTCAGTGCCATCAGGACGCACTCTAGCTAACACAGGTATTTCATATTGGTAAGCCTTCTCCCAATCAGGATTGCTAGTTATATCTCTAACCTGCAAAAATCCATAAAATCAAACTTCAAAAAGCATAGCATAAAGCTAAATTAATTTTTTCTTTTAATTGTTTGAAAGGTAGAACCTGCAATTCAACTTCGTGGAGAGAATGGGAACTTGAAAGAGAGAAAGCAGCATTGAGCTTTTCTTTGAGCCCATCACACAAACAGCAACCAGGCTTCGAATAGAGTATTAGCTTTCTTGATGTTGAAGAAGAAGAAGAAGATGATGATGAAAAAGCGAAAGGGCGAAAGACCCACTTGCTTTTTTGGTAATTAAAAATTTTCACTCTCAGTGCTTGCTTTAATGGTGGACTTCCGATTGCAAGTCCAGCTGCCATTGCTGCAGCTTTGCTTCTACTCGATACTCTTATCCCACAGAGAAAGGTTCACGGCTCTGCCTTTTGCACCGCAACAATTTTTTTTTGAAAAATTCCAAAAAGGCATGTAACTCTTTTTTATCTGAGGGGCAAGTTGCGCCTTACCTTTTTTCATTGATGCCGTTATAACGGAGGAACTACTTTTAAGTGCTTTTATTATTTTTAATGGAAATAATTATTTTAAATGTGTATAAAAATTGATATGACGGACCCGTATATTATGATGTTACTGTTGACATTCCGAAAGTGCAATGTCGTGGCAACTCATAAAAAATAATAGAATAAAAGAATTTAAAAAAAAACACTTTTAAAAAAATTAATTTCTGGCTTTAGAATCGCTACCTAATTTTAAGGATAATTAGGAAACTAAATAATTATTTACAAAAATATTCTGCGAACCAAAAATTCCAAATAAGGGTTCAAGTTATTCCAATGGGAAGGTATTAGCACCCTTCAGAATCCACAACTGTGGGTCCCGGTTGAATTCATTTTTTTTTAAATTGAGGAGGAGATACACAATATAACATAAGTATAATATAATAAATAAATATACACAAACAATGTAATGATATGAAGTATGTCTTAGTATTTGTCTAACGTCAACAACATACAAAATAATGAATAAATAAAGAATAAACTAAAATAGATCGTCTTTTTAACATTTAATGTACAAAACTTAAATTTAAAATTTTCTTGAATTTTAACATGTAAACAAATATTAATCTAAACTAAATTTTTCCGTCATTTTAAATGAGGCGGCCTCGAAATCCAACGGATAGATTTGTCATTGGCCAAATTTACCAGACAATACTTTAGTATGAATTACAATACTTCATCTAAGAAATGATAAAATTATTTCAAAACTAGCACTTATAAAGGAAACAACAACCTATAATTAACAGGACAAACAACGAATCAAGAAAGACATAAAACATTCGAAAATCATATAATAATAACAATAAGGTTAACAAGCATAATAAAATATCTAAATAACCTAAATTACTAAGATGTTATCTTCAAAATCGGGAAGCAATAATAGTGAAATATAACTATCAAAATAAGGAAAGCATAAATAAATTATGAACTAGAAAGATTGAAGAATTAATCAAAATATGAGGATAAAATAAAGTCAAGGAAAACATCAAATATGTCATGAACCAGATCTGAAAATTATTGAAGTTATGACCCAAAAACACACAAAAATATGAGAAAAGGGTAAAGAGAAAAACTTACTCTGATGGTGCTTCAGAGATGAGCTCTCATGCGTGCCTTTTCCATGGAAGCTTATATTTGTGCTCTTGTGAATAAACTCTAACCATCTTGTTACTTCCGATGTTCTAAGCCTCCAAAAAAATCGCCCATAGAAGAGAAGAATAATGGAAAACCGCAGCTTGTTTTGTGACATTTGTTTGATGGAGTTTCAGTGGTTTCAGGGAGTGGTTTTCAGAGCTATTTCAGGTGGATTTTTGGGTGTCATGGGTGGCATTTTTCTGGCAGCCATGGATGTTTAGTGGTGGAGCTGTGGGTGGTGTTTTCCCCTAGCTTTTGGTCGGGGTTTTGGTGACGGGAAGGGGAGTCGTTTAAGGGGGGGGGGGGTTGATTTGGGGCTATTTTCAGATTGTTTTTGGGCGGTTTTTCAGGTGGAAAAAAGGGGGGTGTATGGCTCATTTTTGCTGGTGTGTTTGGTGTTGTTGTTGTGTTGTTTGGCGTTGGAGAAATTGGGCTGTTTTGGTGGTTGCTTGGATGGTAGTGTTGTTGTTTTTGGAGGGTTTGATGGATGATTTTTGGGGATGAAAATGGAGTTTCTGGGGCTGTTTTCATGGGGGTTTTGGGGTCGATTTTGAGGCAGAAATGGGTGGAGGAAGGTGACGTTTTTGGGGAAGTTTTGCTGGTGGTTTTCAGTTGATTTGGGTGGCGGAAATGGTGGGAAAAGGGGTCTGGTTTGATGGCTGATTTTGGGGTTTTTCCGGGGAGTTTGTGGCTGTCGAAATTTTCGCCGGATTTTGGCGAGGAATGCCGGAAAAATAAAGAAAGAAAGAAAAGATATTATTTGTATTTTCTAAAATTAAAATTCTATGCTCTTCAATTAGCAATGTCAAAGTTATATACACATTTGTAAAAAAACTAATGGGCTAGAATATGGGCCCAAATTGTGGGTCAATTGAACATACGCGTATAATTATATCTGAACAAGAAAAAATAAATTATTATATTCGTTAAATTTAAAATTAAAATCTTAATATTTTAAAAATAAGAGCAATTATCAAAAATCGTCTAAAATCACCCAAAAAAATATTTTAAAATATTAACATAAAAAGTAAGAATTTTTTCAAGTGTTGGGCCAAAATTGGGTATCAACAGTTACCAACAATGTTTTGGATGAATAATCTAAGCTTGTAAAATTATATTGTTGATTATAAAAATTAATTCAATAACTTTAATAAATAAATTTTTTTAAAAATATAAAAGAAGAATAAAAAGTATTATAAAAAAAAATAACAGAACTATAAAGTTAGATAATATTAATAAATATTATTCAGATTAAATTTATTAATATACATTCATATATAATTATTAATTATATGCAAATTATATAATGTTTAAAAAAATTTAACATTGTTAAATTTAACATAAAGTACACTAACTTTATATACTTAACATAAATGAAAAATGGAGGCATGACTCTGGATTATTGTGTGATAAGAAAATACCATCTAAACTTAAAGGTAAGTTTTACAGAATGGTGATTAGACCACCGTTGTTGTATGGGATAGAGTGTTGGCCAATAAAAAACACACATGTTCAGAAGATGCAGGTCCCAAAGATGAGGATGTTGAGATGGATGTGTGGTCATACTAGGAGTGATAAGATTAGGAATGAAACCATTCGAGAGAAGCTAGAGATGGCCCCTGTGACTGATAAGATGAGGGAAGTCACACTGCGATGGTTTAGATATGTGCAGAGAAGGAGTACTGATGCTCCTGTTAGGAGGTGTGAGAGGTTGGATTTGGGAGTCACACGAAGGAATAGAGGTAGACCGAAGAAGTATTGGGGGGAGGTGATCAGACAAGATATGGCAAAACGTGATCTCACCGAGGACATGATGTTAGATAGAAAGGAGTGGAGGTCGCGAATTAGAGTAGCAGGCTAATAAGTTGGTAGGATTAGGCGGAGGTCTGGCCTTGGGGTATAGTAGGGTAGTAGGATTAGTCGTGTTTTATATCCTGTATTATCTTTATCCGTCATTTATATGTTGATGTAATCATATTTACACACTATTGTGTGCTTTTCGTTGTTAGTCGCCCGTTCTGACTTTTCTTTTCCTTTCCCTTTTTTTCGTATCTAGTTTATTTTGCTTATGGGTTTTTGAGACGAGGGTTCCCAAGAAACAACCTCTCTACCTCGTAAGGTTGTGGTAAGGTTTGCGTACATTCTACCCTCTCCGGACCCCACTTGCGAAATTCCACCGGGTATGTTGTTGTTATTGTACTTAACATAAATGGAAAAATAATTTAACATAACATAATGAGAAAACGATTTAACATAAAGTTGAACAATTTAGTATAATTATTTAAAAATGTAGTTAGAACATGTAAAGAGAATTTATTTTTTTAAGATATGATTTGCAATGCAAGTGAAAAGGAGCATATATAGGGAGAAATTTTTGAAGGCACAAAGAATTTTTGGAAGGCACAATGCTTATTGTGCCTTGTAAGACAGTCTTTGTTGTACCTTGTGAGGCATAGTCCTAATTGTGCCTTGTAAGGTACAATTAATCTTCCACTATGTGCTACTAGTAATGTCATAAATTTCTCTCGATCAAGATTCTCAAATGCGAGAATGAGTGCTTTCGAGAAACAAAGCCTAGACCAGAGACTAGTCGGTCGTCTGAGCCACCAGACCCCTCGGACAATGGAAAGGGATATTCCTTCAAGGAAGCCTTGCTGGACAAAAGCACCAGCCTAAACCAAGTGTATGAATCACAATTAAGTAAACCAATGGAGATAGAAATGGGTGACCCAACCATGGAGAGAAATGCACCTAACTCAGGAAGACCCGGGAGAATCTACTGACCATGGCAGTTTTCCATCATCATAAAGGTGTTTGGCAGGAGGTTCCCATATCTATATTTCAAAAATAAATTATCTAGCCTTTGGAAGCCATCAGAGCCCCAAACCCTAATAGACCTTGGGAATTACTACCATGTGGCGAAGTTCACGTCTATTGACAACACCAACAGAGTGTTCCACGAAGGACCTTGGTTCATAAGAGGGAACTTCGTATCAGTGAGAAAATGGGAGCCCAACTTCATCCCCCAAATATCAACAATCACTCATACAACAATTTGGGCTAGGCTTCCCAAAATTACTCGTGAAATTCTATGACAGGCTAGAAAGTTTAGGGTGATAATTGGGGGTGCTTCTTAAAATAAATGTTTATACATCGGTCACCTTGAGGGGGAGATATGTCTGTATATGCATCCAAATTCCTTAGAATTCCTCAGTCAAAAATGTAAGGACCCGGATTCTTGAACGCCTTTATCGGACCTCTTAGTGTTGTCCCGAACGAAAATTTACCAAGTGTTGCTCCATGGAAGGCCCACACGGCTCGTGTGAAGCCACACAGACCGTGTGGCCTCCAGTGGAAGGGTACTTGGCCAAGTTTCAATGGCGTGGACTCGATGGAAAGTTTTAGGCCAAGTGTGGGTGCACCGCCACCCACACGGGCTGTGTGGCGTGTCACGGGCTGTGTGGCCCACCGTGGGGCTCGCGACTTGAAAATTTTTTAAGTATGAAATCACCATCTTGTAACTTTTTTGTGTGGAATTTTTTTAAGTGATGTTTTACGGCTCTTGGAACGTCTCGTGTGGCGTTACACGGGCCGTGTGGTTGCCCATATAGAACCCCTTAGCCTTGGAGAAATTCTAAGTGTTGGCATCGCGAAATCTGTCTAAGTGTCGTCTCACGGGCACTGCTCATGGTCTGTGTGGCGGCTCACGAACCGTGTAGGCGCCTATGTAGTCCTCACGGTTCATTTCCTACCTGTTTCATTAATGGCATTTATGTAATTACGGTTTTTTTTAATTATGATTTGTGACCTTTTACCTCTCCAAAACTCCCAAATTCAGCTGATATCCTTCCCCTTTTAATTTATTCTCTTTGAAACCTCTTCCCCTAAAAAAATCACTCCCAAAGTCTCTCTACTCTCCCCTCTCAAGACTCAAAGCTAGGGCTTAATTGGAGTTCAACTTCGAGCTAGGTTCTTCTCTAAATATCAGCTCCTCAATCAAGGTGTGTGGGATTGATTCTTGGCCACTTTCAACCAAGAAGACTCAAAACTCTTTTCAATTGATTTACATGAAATTAAACTTACTATTAATATAGGTTTTCATTATTTAATCTCATTAAATCCAACTAATGTATGGCTATACTTTATCTATAATTTTAAATTACTTTAATCCTTATTATGAAGATTTACATTGAAGTTATGCAGTTATAAACATGCATGTCCCTTTAAAACTTGCTTTATGCATGGATGATTTATATTATGATTTAGGTATTGATTTAATTATGGATATACTTCAATTTCATATTATAAGGTTGATTTTAGCTTGAATCTATATTACCCATGCTATTCTTACATCATGCATTGCATTTGCATTCATGAACATTGGTTTATATAGAAATTATAAAGTGGGTTAAGCCCAATTATGTATAAGGAAGTGATTTCGATATGATCTTGATAAGAAATTGGTTATGACAAGAATGTGATCACAGACCTGTTTTATGATTATAGCTCTTTGAGCATCTCGGGTGCTTACACCATCTTATATATGTAAATGAGTTATTCCTTGCATGAGTATCTTGATTATGAGCAAACCTGGCCAAGGATTAAATTGGAGATTGTACTTTCTCACGCTCATACCTCCTTGGTGGAGATTTAAGAATTGATCTGCATGGGCCTCTCGAATCTCAATTGGCAGATAGTGGTCAAAAATATCTTTTTGAACTCTTTCCAAACAACTGGAGGTGCACTTGTACCCCTCGATCGCTTCCAAGTTTCATATAACAATACAACCACACCCTTTAATCTATATGTTGCTAGCTCAACAGCTTCTATACCGCTTACATGCGTAACATCCAAGGTCTACTGGATTTGATCAAGAAAGTCTTATGGATCTTCATTAGGATCTAACCCAGTGAATGAAGGAGGATCCAAATTAAGAAAGTCACGTATTCATGTGCTAGCTACCCTATCTACACCACCAGTACCTACAATTGGACCTTCATGCCCTTGGGCTTGGCTAACAACTATACAAGTTAATAACTGGACCGCATTCCTTAAATCTTACTCAGTAGCATTAATAGGGGGCTCTTGAGGTGTTGCTGCCCTCCTTAGCTCCTCTGGAGGCAGAGGAGTCGAGAAACTCTGTGATAAAGACTTATGTGGAATCTCACTTTGATTAGGTCTAGCTCGTGATTGGCTAGTCCCTTCTCCAAGATCTATCTGTTTACCCGTACTTCTTCACCTTGTGACAGGCATCTTTTGCTATATATAAAACAAACAATTTAGGGGTTAGATAAGATCCACTTATGATAATGGCTCTATGGCACAATTTAAGAAATGAAATGAAAGAGGCAACTCTTAAATGTCCTATAGCCTCATATTTATAGATGTGGTGCACAACACACCCATAAGCAAGACTCTATATGGACATGGCTTTGTAGACTGTCTAGGATGACCTGCTCTGATACCACTTTTGTCACGCCCCCAAATACATAAACATGGATAGGCACTCGATGCCCCCAAAGGATAGAGAGAACCAACATATAATCTATACTTGATATGTATGTGACTGTGACAACTACAAGTAGTGAAAAGTTCTTTCTGGAAATAGAGATAAAAGATCAAAATAAGTAGTACAAAAACACATATTAGACTTGGTCGTCCAGGCCACAACTATATTGAGACAAGATACAACTCAACTTATATTCAATAAGTCTACAAAGCCTCTATAAGATAATATAGGTTGAGATAGACCCCCCCCCCTATTTTGAACTATAATACAATACCAAAAATGCATATGCTACAAACTTAGTAAAGCCCAGATCACCTTGGAGCTCACCAAAAGCAGCCGAGTGTCGAGTGTGCCTACACCGAAGGTCTATTAGCTGGAGTACCTATACCTGCAATACACTGAAGGTCTATTAGCTGGAGTACCTATACCTGCAATATGAATTGCAGTATCCCCTAATACAAGTTAATGTACTGAATATGTAAGGCGATAGCATATGTAAGATGAGAAATCAAGTGAAATCAAGTAGCAATATATAAATTCATATATCATAATAAAAGACCACTCTTGTTATACTTGTGGAACTATGTACATTACATCTTTTCTTTACTCTTCAGTGTTTTATAGACTTCTTTAGGTATGTACTACATGTGACCAGCAGATCAGTGGTAAAAGAGGATGACCCATGCTAGGCATTTTAACCCCTGAGATGCTGTCCTCATAATTGTACAAATTGGGATTGGCACATGCTAGGCTCTCGCCCCTGGACAGTCACCCTTATGAACCAAGTGAGATCGACCCATGCTACACTCTTGCCCTTGGGCTGCCACCCACGTTGTGTATACTGTTCAAGTTACTCTTTCTTACTTTGAGATTGTTACTTTGGTGGTCATAATAATTTTCGGAGCTTTAGAACTGTGTACCAGTAATATAAGATAGGACAATGGTCACTTAAGGTAGTACTATAATAATAAGAGTCAAATGTAACATTGACGTGATACTTATGAGTATAAATGACACGATTGTCTTTGCGAATGAACGTGGACTCCTCATGTTAGTGCTTGGAAGGGTTCATTATAGATTTACTAATAAGCAACACTGCTACTATTGGAATATCATTAGGGAAACTTACTAGTTGATGATGACACAAGTGTGTTAGATTTCATGCCAAAGAATATGGAATTTAATAGCTTCACATACCTTGTCGTGCTACCTTGTTATTACTGCAATGTAACCTCCCTTTTTTCCAAATATTTATCTACAATTGAGTAGGTGATGAAACTAGTATTAGTAGTGAATAAACACATTAGTCAGTTCACTCATACCCACAACTTATACGTAGGCAGCAAGCCTGTAATTTCCAAACTAAGGGTGTTTCTTCAACTTCTTCTCTTCTAATTGCATTTGTGGTCACACCTCTTAACATCACATATATAAACCAACCCCTAAATATCATAATGTAGCAGGAGCAATATGAACTTATGGTATCCAATCATTGTTCTCATGAGTTTCTACTAACATTACACTTAAATTCTAAAATGAGATCACAATTAAAGTTAAAGGGGACTCCCCTCCATGGCAGTCCCAACATGCAGAAATAACCAGCAAACCTTCGAACAAGAACACATCATGTAAAAGGGACCACTCCGACCTTATTGACACATACACAATCCCCTAATTAACTTAAGCACAAGAGAGGGAGAAAAGTGCAGTAACATACCTTACTTGTGAGAGATTCTTGCTCTCTTAACTTGTATTTTCTAAGTGCTGAACTCTCCTTAAATCCTAGCTTGAGATGAGGGATAATATTTAAGAACCCTAAGGGTTTCTATGGCTTCTATGTGAAGACAGAAGGAAAGAGAACCTTAGAAATCCAATTTTTTTCTCAAGTGTAAAATGGCTAAAAAAAGCTTGTTATATTCCCTTTTAAAGGACCAACTTAGGCCGACTTTCTCCTTCATTTTTGGCCATATTTTTACCAAGTAGGTGATGCGCCTACTTGCTTCGTTAAGTCAAGCAAGGAGCTTTTTATATTACCTCATTTTCCAAATCATAATCCCATATATTATATTTTAATATTCCATTTTGGACTTTTAACTGAAAGAGCACCTTATTGTCTCAAATTTAAATGCTTTCGTCGAGTTTATCTTGGACTCATACCCGCTGAAACATGTGGGATATCACAACAACTCTCGATCCAATTCAAATTATTACCACTCTTATGAAAAAAATTAGTCCTCACATGTACCATAAGCCTATGTCAAGTGTTATATAGATGGGACTAACACATAGAAAATTTGGAGTGTTACACTCAATACCATATGCTTGCCCATTTGACTACTTCGACTAGGGTCACTATAGGACTTTCTTGGCTTGTATTATAGGCTTAGGAGGTTTTGGTGTGATGTTTTAGGAACATAGTGACTAATGGCCCTCCTTTACATTGCGTTATTCGAAACTTTTGCCCTACCAACATTGTTATTTTCAACTCATTCTTCCCTTTTCCTATTTCATAGCCTTTTGGGTGCCTTACTCAAACTTTTAAGCTCATTGCCTTTTATTTTCATATTCTTTTTCTTTTTAACTCATTATTTAGGCATTTATTCATTTTTCTTGCATCCATAACACATTTTTCCCATTTTTCATGTATCACTAGCTTCCACCCTATTTAGTGTGATTTCTCTTTACACCAACCACCCTCAACCTAGGATTTTAGCCTGGGTTGAGGTGCACAATATCCAACTTGTGAACCAGGACGACTTTTGGTAGTCACCCTCAACTTAGGCTTTTTTCCTGAGTCAAGTTGGACAATATTCAAGGAAGGACCAGGGACAAATTCAGGATTTGACATTCAAAAAGGCTGGATTACTAAGGTGTTTACAAAGTAAAGGGTACATATAAATCTCAAATATTAGGACCAAGGGATACATCAAGAATTTGGTTGGTTATTTAGGCTAAGCAAGTTAATATGAACAACAACCTAAAATACTTTCCCAATCAACTAACCCACAGTCTTACTCAGAGTAATGGGGAAAGTTCTAAATTGAAACACAACATAAGAATTTTGCAAAGTCTCACACACACTTGGCACTGATTACACTATCAGTATAGACTCTCAGATCATGCTTTTCATCACAACTAAACCTCAACTTATCAGAACAAGCACTGTCAATCACTGATTTCACAAGATTGTTATCAAAACTACCTAACATAAAATTTTGATGGGTATCATTTTTCCACAAAAATTAACATATGCCACAGAGTTTAGTACAATATGCTACTAATACTACTTGCACATCCTAAACGTGCCGGTTCAACAGAAAATAAATATCCTTAGGGAAAGAACATAGGCAAGAAAATCCTCTAACTCAAAATTTGGGATAGTTATAGGTCATGGTTACTCAAACTTCACCAAGGCCTATAATTACCCACACCCCATCGAAAAGAATTTGCATTGTCCTCAATGTAACAAAATATAACTAAATCAAGGCATAGAGGTCAAAAGAAACATACCTGGAGACCTAAGCACCAGTCTCTGGCTGTGTTGAAGCACCCTCAACCTGCCTGGTGGCCTCCTCAGTATTTGGAGCATGTCCTAAGGGTCCAGCACTCCTCATCCTTTCTAGCTCACGTGCCTGAATGGAGCCTAGTCTAACAACATCAAATTTCTCTATCTTAGTCGACTCTACCTTTCATCTCACAGCATCTGGATTGTCATCCTCTAGATAAAACCTCTTCCCAAGGGCGCAGCGTGGTATCTCCTCGGGAGCAAACAAGTCAACAACCACCTTAGTAGTATTGAGCGGCTAAGCACAAACGATGTTGATTCTGATGCCCTCATTTCTGTATGGAGCTACTGAATCACCTCCTGAATGGTTGTCAAGTCAGTAGGCTGGGCTGAACTGAGGCTCTACTCCACTCGCTTCTCAAACGTATATATGCGGCTCTATACCGGTGTATCCACTCGCTTCTTAAACGTATATATGCGGCTCTATACCGGTGTAAGCCTCTCTGTAAGTGTTGCCATAAAGTGTGACTCTACCCGTGTCTCAGCCTCTGAAATGGCTTGGGGAACCCAAGGCCTAATCTGTTGTAGCAACTAAGTAAATTAGGACTCATTGCAAACTTATCGCTGCGCCAGAGCCTGGATCGATGCCGCAGACACGTATACCATGCTAGTGGGGGAAGGCTGTATGGGAACAACCTCTGGTGCAGGAGTAAAAGTGGTAGTAGGCCCTCTTTCTCTCAGCCTTTGTCTGTAGGGGCCCCTGAGCGTCTGGACTAGCAGAAGAAGAAGAAGACAGAGGCTCAGATTGTGGTGGTGCGGCGAACATCTTTGGTAAGTGAACTAGAGGCTGCGGTGCTCGCGGGTGATTAGCCTTTATCAGGCTAACATCCAATATCCTTTCAACCTCTATCATAGTGTCCAAATGATATAGAATCACCACTGTTACCGATATACATAAGTGATAGATCAAGCACGGGAAGGGGATGGAAATGGACCTCTTTAGGGCCGACTCTTGTATCTAATCTTCTATCAAGGCAGGCCTAATCAATATCATAGCCAGCCAAGATGCTGGTGACCAATAGTGCGCAATCCAGTCTTAGTGTATTATCAGTATGTGTTGGTCGGATCCGCGATTGAACTACATCCCACCAAAACTTATCAGTGAAGCTGAGTTATGCCTTCATGATTGTCGTTGATGTAGAAATCCATTAAGGGTCTGGGCCCTACTCTACAATGTGATCTATGATCGATCTCATAAGTGTGGCCTTTTAGGTTGGATCTCTCATCAACACTTTGTCCTTGGTCTATCCCAACAAAGATCGTACTCAACTATGATTCTAGGGGCCTAATACTTAGGAGCAAAAACAAAATCGCCGGGTAATGGTCTTAGATAAGACAATTGAAACGCCTCTCACCATCGTGCGTGTAAGATGGGGCTGAAAAAGGTATCTCTTCCCCTTTGGGGTCGACTCCATAATACTGGCGGCATACGATGCGTAGAACTCTTGAACCATCGCGGGGGAGTACTTCCCCGATGGAGCTGCCAACCACTCTAAGCTGTAGTGGGCTATGGTGTCTCGGAGTCCAAGGACACTATCAAGCCCAGATGTGATGATCGAGGACTCCTCAAATATAGTACGAGCCTATCAGCCCCGCTCGCTATACCAAAGATCATCTCGATATATATTTTGCATGCCCCTACACACCATCTACTAGTCAATGCATCAGTGGGTGCAAGTGGTGCTAGGGGTGCTGAAGTAGACTTGGACTCTGACTCCTCTCCTAATCCGAACTCAGACCCCTCTCTGGAGGAAGACATTTAGATGGAGCTGCCTTCCCTATCACCTCTCTCGTCTGACTGGGGAGGTCGGACCACTATGGCCTGAGTCTAATAAGGCACTATCTGTCTGGTAGCCACCCATGTGTGTGGTCGCTCGACGCCCACATCTGGTTGGACGTTGAGATCCTCTATGGACCCACTGGCCTCAGGAGCGACCGGGGTGTCCGATGACTCATCTTGTAATCGGATCTGCAGGGCCTGAATATCACTCTTTTTTGATTTGGGAGTCATCGTACCTGATATTCACACCATTTGTACACAAATTAGTCCTAAGAAGTATAGGAAAGAACAGATAAAAGTTACAAGAATAAGTGACAAAAGGACCTAAGAAGGCTCGTCTATGCGCCATAGGAGAAACTACGGGCCGTAAAAGGCTTTCGTAGGTGGTAGAGTATAGTAAATCAAGTTTCTTGAAATGCACCTATGAGACCAGGTATGGCTCGTAGTTTTAAATATGGGCCGTAGACTGAGCCGTAGGTGAAATTCCACAATCAACATAAGCAGGCATGGAACCTATGAAATCATGTTACAAGCTGTAGTGTACACAATGGTCCGTAAGTGGTTTCGTCTGATTATATCTCAGAAAACCCCAGGTTGCTTGACTTACTTACGAGGGGAAACTACAGTTCGCGGATTAATCCACGGGCTATAGAAGAACCTCATGCTATAAAAATACAGCAACTTGGGTATTCTAATTTCATCAAATCGATTCCATTAATCACTATAAGACCAAAAGTTACATCCAATAACAAGGAATGTCAATTTAAACAACATTGAAACAAAAATTCACACACTCAACACATTTTCACCAAGTTACCCAACACCCGACATGTGCAAATCATAAAACTACCTCGTCACTAGCAATTCACCATGCACATAACACTCTGACCACCATTAGACAATTAATGTACATGCTATCATTCAACACACACACTCACTTGTCAGTTTTAATTAAACAGATTAAACTAACTCCGATGACAAGTGACTACATGATTTTAAACAACATACCAACACATTATGGCTTATTAAATTAGTTTCACTTCCAATATATACATGATTCAATTTCAAAGGCAACTACTCAATTCATTCTAAGCATGCGATATTTCTAATGAATAGGCAACACCCATTATTAGAATCATAAACCTCAAAATACCATTCCTAATAATATTTCAACCTATTGACACAATTTCCAATAACATATAGAAAATCAAGTCAAGAACATACCGAAATTCGATCAAGAAGTTGACAAAATGCAAGAGATAGCCAAGAAAAGAGATCCCTAGGTGCATTAGAGAGTAGCCGAAAGTTGGCTGAAAAATTTGGCGGTGGTCGGGACGGTGGTTGGAGACTTAAGGAAGAAGGAGGGGCTTGGGTATTTTTGAAAAATATGGCAAGAATGAGGGGTAAATGAATTTATCCCTCTTTTAACTCTTTTGATCAGGTCGATTTTAAGTGGGTTTTAAGTCCCATGAAACCCCGACTACAGGTCATAAGAGAAACTACAACATGTAAGTCATGGTCTCGTGGTTTGCCTAAACTTTAGGTTAGGGAGATTGGTACTGTAGATCCTTCTACGAGTTGTACATGGACATACGGGCCATATGTTGGATCGTAGATTTCTCCAACACTTAGCAAGTTTTAGAAATCTTACCTGTGGTTCACGAGTCCCATTCACGACCCATATTATTATCTATGTGGCATAAACTTGGCTCGTGTACTGGAGTACATAAAAGTTTTCTTACAGAAAGTGAGTCTACGAGTCAGTGTACGGGTCAGGGTATGAACCACAACTCGTAGAACTGATCATAGACTCAACTTTTCTCACTTTTCAGCATCGGGTTGCTGAGTTAGCCTTGTTCCTATATGTCCTTCATAGGACAAACTATTACCCTGTAAGCCACCAGTCCTTGAGTCCAAAATTACAACTGAAAACAAGAAAATTAAACCACCTACAACTCTAGAAAGCTAAAAATAAAACAAAATCACAAATGTTACATCAGATATCTTGGGTTTCCTCCCAAGTAGCACCTAATTTATTGTCGCGGCACGACTTGGACCATTTGGTTACTTAGACTTCACCAAGTGCCCAAACTTCCATCTTCAGATCATCGGGCCTCTTCATAGACTGGTAGATATTGAAGATGACTTCTTTATCATTCAGTCAAAACTTGAGTTGGCCTGATTCTATTTTTACCAGTACTCACCCGTGGCAAGGAAGGGCCTTCCCAAGATGATTGAGACTTTGAAGTCAACTTCACAATCTATGATCACGAAGTCTGTGGGGAATATGAATTTTTCCACTTTGACAAGAACGTCATACAATATCACCACAGGCTTCTTCACCGTCCTGTCAGCCATCAACAACCGCAAGCTTGTTGGAGTAGGGGAACCCAAGCCCAACTTCTTGAATACTGCAAGAGGCATTAAATTGATATTGGCACCTAAGTCACACAATGCCTTTGTGAATTCCACATCTCCAATGGTACAGGGTATGGTGAATGCTAGGGGATCTTCTTTCTTCAGCACCAAGGACCTTGTTGCTATCGCACTCCAATGCTAAAGCTCTTGAGAGAGCTCTTGGCTCACAATCCTCTTTTTTGTTACCAAGTTCTTCATGAATTTCACATACCTAGGCATCTTTTCCAATACCTCAATGAGAGGGATATTGATGGAAAGTTGCTTCAACATGGAGATGAAGTGCTGAAACTTTCCTTCGTCCTTCTTTTTGAGTCTCTAAGGATATAAAGGGGGAGCTCTAGGTATGGGTTTCAACTTTTGTAGTGTCACTACTTCATCACTCACCCCGTCTTTGGTACTAGCATTTCTGGTCTCTACATCCATGCTATCAACCATCTCCCCATGAACCTCATCATTATCAACTAGCATCGGTGGATCAATGGTCTGTTTGCCGCCACGTGTCGTCACTGCCATGCACTGCCCCTCATTCTTTGGATTTTACACTGTTTTGCTGGGAGGTATACCTTTCAGATGTTGTTTCAACTGAGGCAACATTTGACCAAACTGTTATTCCAGCTACTTGATAGCCATTGAATGAGACTTGATTTTCTGATTAATGCTTGAGATGTCAGATTTCATCCCCTTTAGGGTCCCATCTTGAGTGTTAGCCTTCTTCAATATTTTGTTGAACATCTTCTCAATTCATGTTATATCGGCCCTCGAGTCACGATTATGTGGTGGCATATACGAACCATTTCTATAACCATCTCTGCATGCCCAATCAACATCTATGTCCTGGCCCCTATTCTTGTCATAATAGCTGCCTCAGTTGTTATCTCTGAAGGTGCCATCTTTATTGAAGTTCCAACCTTGTTTTCCCCGACCTTGGCGCTAATAGTCCTGATTAGACCCTTGGATGTTGGTTCGGAAACCCCTCATCTGATAAGTGACAAAACAAGTGTCCTCCTCATAGTAGGGCTCCTCATACATGGGTGCTCGTAGAGACTAATGATTTACTCCATTCACACGCTCCTGACTTGCTTCATCAACAAACCCACATTAGTGCTAATACGTGCCAACTCTTGCATCATCTCTTCATTCATCTTTTCATGCTCAGAATTAGTACTAACTGAGAAAGAGCTCTTAGTGGTTGACTTGTCTCTCGTCCCCCATGTATTCTTCGTCTTGACCACCTTCTCAAATCGTTCAGCTATAATCGGGAATGGACAATTTAAAAATGAGCCTCCTATGATAGTGTCAGCAACAATTTGGCTATTTTCATCTAAGTATCGGTAGAAGATTTCCATCCAGGTGTCATCAACGATCTTTTGGTCAGGGTCGCTTCTCAAGCATTTTGTAAGCTTCTCCCACGTAGTGTTGATTGAATCATGAAGAAACTGCTCGAATTTGTTGATCTTATCCTTGAACTTCAGCGTTTTTGACCTAGGAAAGAACCTCTCAAAAAAAGGCCTTCTGTATTTTCTCCCAAATGGTAATTGAACTCTTTGGGAGCTTGGATAACCATATCGCTTCGCTTGTTAGAGATAATGGAAAGACATGGAGCCCAATGATATCTATGGACGGGTTCTGAATCCCCGTTATACTCTTCCAAACAAAGATAATATTGTGTAGATGGTTATGCGGATCCTCTGATAGTAAGCCCGCGAATAACCCTCGATTCTGTATCATTTGGAGTAACCCAAACGAAATGACAAATTTTGTGTCATCCGGTAATGGAGGTAACACAATAGCTCCGGTGACATCCATCATCATAGGGTCAAGCATGTATTAATTCCATATTTTACTTGCAACTTGAAGATCTTGTGGTGGTCCAATCGCATCTTCAAGTGGTGGTGGTTCATTATTATTCTGATTCAGTGCTGCATTTACAGCATCATTTGCAGCAATTTTTGCATTATTTTGGGCCATTCTTCTCGTGTTTTCTAGATCTCAGGGTCAAATGGAATTTACGGATTGCCTTGGCTACGAGTGTTATGCATACACTGCACTTGTACGCTAAAATAAAACAAAAACAACAAAAAACATAAAATAAGAAAAATAATTATTAATTTATGAATTGCCCAAATTAAACTAGATCGCTAGTAATCGTGGATCAGCATGCTGCGACAGTTCTATATTCAATTTATTTCAAATTCTGCGACTGCGCTAAAATTTTGATGTCGCCCAAACTACACCTCTTTTTTGAAGATATAATCATTCGTTGTCAAAATATATATTCTAACCAAGGTTAGGGTCGATCCCACCGGGAATATGATCTAGACCTGGAGTAATTACGAGCAAGTCGAATGAATTAACTTACTTATTTCCCCAAAGGGGGGATTGTGTAATTATAGTAAGTAAACCTAAACAAGAAGCAAGTTCTGTGAAATCATTGAGAGAAATAACTAGGGTATTGTGTTCCCTATTAACTCCTAACTTAGTATCACTAGATAATCGTAACCTTTTCTAGTATGTAGCATGCGGAACTTGTAAGTTAAGATTAGCAAACCTTTTGATCCAGACGAAAGGTAAAATTCACTATGTGATTTGATCCATCCTCATAGTGTGACATTACTAACTCTTACCTTTTGTTCCAGTACAACTGCCCCTTGATCTAGTTTGGTTGATTAGATGAAAGGGATCACATTGAATCCTGTTAATTGATCTCTTTTCTTATTCATTACTACCTTGATCCAGTCAGTAAGAATTAGGCAGGTTCTAACGTGGGCCGTCTTTAAAAAGCATTCATAATGAAGAGAATTAATTAATACATGCATGCACACTTCCCAAGAATTATTAATTATTCGATTTTACCTTGTTAGTTTTTCATGGTTCCCACAAGCCTAGTTGTGGACTTAGTTATGCATAATCATAGTTGATGAAAGAATTATGTTATGGAATGGCATAATTAAACATTTAGAATGATGAAATTAAGAACAAGAAATTCAAAGTTTTCCACACGAAATCACAATGTAATGATTTCAATGTAAAGATCACAAAAGATAAAGTCTCAAAAGTGTTTCCGTCCTCTCTCGTGCGTCTCTTTGCCTCAAAGACCTAAGAAACCTATTTATAATAATTAAAATATAAATCCAAAATGAAATAAGAAAACTAGATTCGACAGCTTCTACAGATGAGATTATGGGTCGTATAAGGTTCCATGACCCATACCTGGGCTTCATACTTTGCAACTTCCAAAAATGGACTTCAATTCCATGAGACCTTCTTATGGGCCGTCTTTTGACTTAGAACCCGTGGAGGATTTCATCTAACAATTTTTCCAAGACTCTTGAAAATCAAATCCTCGAGGCACGATCCTAATCCACAACTCGTGAAGAAATCTATGACTCGTCTGACAGTTCATGGATGCAACATGTGAATCTTGGCACTTCACTAGATCTAACTCATGAGACCTCTCTATGGCTCGTGGAATGAACCACGGCCCGTAGAGTAGCCCCTAAATCCTCAAAAACTCTAACTCTGCAGCATTTTGCCCAAAATCATATTGAATGTTGTGATCCTTCAAAATAAACATAAAAACACATCAAACCCACTAACATCACTTTGAGAACCCATAAAATTCCAAGTTTTAAGCATAAAAAAATTTGTATGTTGGCAGCACATCAAGTGCACTTGATCACTTTCATAGAGAGTGACCCCACTTATCTAGACCTATATTGGTAGTGCTACCCCCACCTAAAGATGGAGACCAGATTCAGGGTCTTGGAGATAGAGCTTCAATTCAGGGTCGAGGATGTGCAAATCAGGCATGAGTCCATTGAGGTGGACTGTAGGATACCTAGGAAGGCTTTTGGGGAGGCAGCATAGGTAATAGGACAGACGATCAAGGTGGAGGCTAACAAGGCCACTTTTATGCTGTTCCAGCAAAGGCAGAGGCTGAGGCATCAGAGGATGTTATCACATGTAGTATTCATATATGCCAACAGGTTGCTTCAGCTTTATTTGGCCCAGGATCTACCTTCTCTTATGTGTCTATGCATTTTGCTCCCTATTTAGCTATTGTTTCAAAACCATTAGAGGTATTATTATGTGTTTCGACCCCAAGAGACTCTTTCATAGTGGATCAAGTGCATAGGTCTTATGTGGTGACTATCTAAGGACATGACACTTGGTTAGATCTTATTTTGCTTGATATGTTGGATTTTGATGTTATTGTGGGCATAGACTGTTATCTCCTCATCATATATATTTGCATTGTTACGCCAAGATCGTTACATTAGCTTTGCTTGGTACTTCTCCATTCTTATGTCAGAGTGTTTATGTTATACACTAATAAGGATTATATTTTCCATGCAAACCCAGGGATTGGTTTCTTCAGGGTGTCTAGCTTATTTAGCCTATATTCGTGATGTTTTTGGTGAGACTCTTTCTATTGAAACTGTCCCTGTGGTCTGAGAGTTTATTGATGTATTTCCTACTGACCTACCTAGCCTTCCTTCAGAAATAGATGTTGATTTGGCTATAGATTTAGAGTCGGGTATTAAGCCTATATAGGTTCTACCCTATCGAATGGCTCTCACTGAGCTTCGAGAACTTACTTTTCAGCTTGAGGATCTATTAGATAAGGGTTCATCCACTCGAGTATGTCTCCATGGGGTGCTCCTATCGTATTTGTTAAGAAGAAGGTTAAGACCTTGCAAATGTACGATGATTACAAACAGTTGAATAAGGTAATGGATTACCTATATCTCGCATTGATAATTTATTTGATAAGATTCAGGGTGTTGCTATGTTCTCTAAGATTGATGTGAGATCCACTTACCATTAGTTGAGAATTAGGGTAGGAGATATTCCTATGGCTACCTTTCAAACATGCTACGACCACTACAGGTTTCTGGTGATGTCATTTGGGCTTACTAATACCCCCGCTGCCTTTATTGATTTATTGAATTGAGTACTTAGGCCCTATCTTGACTCCTTCATTATTGTATTTATCAATGATACCTTAGTATACTAGCAGAGCAGAGATGAATATGTATAACACCTTAGGATTGTGCTCCTGACTTTGAGAGATTGTTAGCTTTATTCCAAGTTCTCAAAGTGTGAGTTTTGGTTGGAGTCGATGGTATTTTGAGGACATGTAGTGTCCAAGGAGGCCATTATAGTCGATTTGGTTAAGATTGAGGCTATTCGAGATTCGTTTAAGCCCACTTTTATCACAGAGATATGAAGTTTCATTGAATCGATTGAGCATTATAGGCTTTTTGTTGAATGCTTCTCCACTATTGTCCCCTTGTTGACCCACCACGGTGTTCCTTTTGTGTCGTTCGAGGAGTGTTGAATCAAGCTCTTAGAGGCTTAAGGATTCACCTACCACCAATTTATCTTAACTCTTCTAGTTGAGGGCGTGGGCTTTATTGTGTATTGTGATATGTTCGGTGTTGACCTTAGGTATGTTTTGATGTATTAAGTTTGAGTTATCCCCTATTCCTTCCGATAGTTAAGAGCACATAAGCGCAACTACCCCATTTATAATATAGAGTTGGCGGAGGTAGTTTTTGTTCTCAAGATTTGGTGGCACTACTTGTATGGGGTCTATTGTGAGATATATATAGATCATCATAACCTTCAGTACATCATGAGCAAGAGGGACCTAAATTCAAGGTAGCAACATCGGATTGAGCTTCTAGGACACTATGACCTATCTTTTCTTTATCATCAGGGAAAGGAGAATGTGGTAGTAGATTCCTTGAGTCAAAAGGCAAAGAGTACGGAAAGCTTATCCTACCTACCTGCTGTGAGTGACTCTTAGCTTTTGACATTCAATCCTTAGCTAACAGGATGGTTAAATTGGACTTTTCAGACTCTAGGTAAATATTGACCTTTGTCGCAGCTCAATCTTCTTTACTTGATCAGAGTCGCGGCCGACAGTTCAAGGATGAGGCATTGGTTGAGTTTTGGGAGTTGATATGCTGGGGCAAGGGTGGCCAGGCTTCTATGGATTAAAATGGGGTATTATGGTATAATGGTCGCCTATATGTTCCTCGAGTAGGACATTTGATTCAGTTCATCCTTTATGAGGTCCACGATTCCAAATACTCTATTCCTTCAGGCACTACAAAGATGTATCGTGATTTGAAAAAGCATTACTGGTGGTATGGTATGATAAGAGATATCATGGATTATGTGTCCCATTGCCTTAGCTGTCAGCGGGTGAAGGTTGAGCATCATAGGCTTAGTGGAAAGTTTTAGAGATTACCCATTCTCGAGTGAAAATAGGAGCGGATCACCATGGATTTCGTGATAGGTTGCCTTGGACCTCCAAAGGTACTGATAGCATATGGGTCATGGTTGATCGATTGACCAAATCTGCTCATTTCCTCCTAGTATAATCTATATTCAGTGCAAAGTGGCTAGCCCGGGTTTATATACAGGAGGTGATCCATTACATGGGTTGCCAATGTCCATTATGTCAGATCTAGGGTCATAGTTCACGTCTTGCTTCTGAAGAGCCTTTTAGAAGGATTTAGGCACATGGGTTAATCTCAGTATTGCAATATATGTATATGTTCCATACTTACAAGCTTTCTACATTGACTATGTTCCATGACTAAAATGGTACTCCAAATGATTGCACGATTTTAGTATGGTCTTTTCCAACACATATATGATTCCTTATGATGATATATGTTGCTTCAACCATGTTTATAATTACATTGATCATTCATCTCTACACATGAATTTATTCTTCCTTGATATTCGTATTGCTTATTATGCTTATAGCTTTCCTTGTTGCGTTGCATCTCACATACTTAGTACATTTCATGTACTAATGCATATTCTATGCCTACATTATCTCACAATGTAAGGATAGACAATCTTCCTCCTTCTCACACGCGTAGTTGATTTTGGAGTGCTATTGAAGACCTATTTGGTAAGTCCTCATGCTTCGGGGACAAATCTAGCTTCTTTCTAGTTTGATATTGTTTTAGGACCTTGGTACTTTTATTTTGTATTTCATTTGAGGGTGACCTTTGGACATGTCTTAGCCCCTGCCTAGTCTATAGTTAGAGGTATTGTTGGACACAAGTATGGTTGTATAATGCTTTCTTGTTATTGTCTTATGATATGCTCCTAAGTCCCACTTTCAATTAGTTTCCGCTTATGCTTATTTTCTCATTACTTATGAAATGCTTGGATGAGTACTAAGAGTCTTGGATGAGGATCCCTCAGGGTTCTCTTCACCGTGTTACGTCTAGGACCTAGTCTAAGTCATCAAACCAAGGGTTCACTTGGGACCATCAATGATTTCGAGTGCCGACCACACCTAGAGTATATGCTTGAAAAGTGACAGAATTTAAGTGGATTGTGCTTGCAAAATAAAAAAATTTAGTTAACTAAAAATATATGTTAGTGCATTGCCTTCCCTAAGGATGTGAGCAAAATTAGCTAGTTCTTTATTCCTCCCAAACTTCATCCTTGTTATTTTCATGCACAAACACTCTGAGTTTTAAACGTTCAAGCTAACTAACAGCTTTTCTCTTCTCGATGATTTCATTATCACTAGTGTAGAATAATTTGACTTTGTTTTACTAAATTAAATTTGTGATGATCCTCATGATTATTTATGATTTTTGTCTATTTTTCCCTATCTGGCCCTCCTTATAACTTTCTTTAGCTATTTATGACCTATGAAAATGAGTGACATAAATTTTGAGGTGATAGGATAATTTTGAAAGTTTGAAACTTGAAGATCTTGTCCAAAATTTATTTTAGGTTGATGGGGTCGGATGATTCCACTTGCTCCGAAAAGTACTTTATAACTTAGTTGAATGATTTGCGTGGATTCTGGAACTTTCGAGAGTGATTTGGACCACTGGTTTAATTCTAGCTTTTGAAAAGTTTGGGTTTGATCATAGTCTATATTTGGTCAAGACAATCCCGGATCGATGATTTGATGATTCTACCAAATCTAGAATATATTTTATCATCAAGTTGTGACTTACTCTCTAAGACTAAGAGTAAGCGATGGTTTATTGCATAAAGTATGTTATGTTGGGTTTAAGTAATAAGTGTGGACTGACAAATGAAGATTGAAAGACAAAAGAAAATGTGGGGGGAACCAAGTAAAGGGAAATGAAGAGTCATTTCTCCCTCATCGATAAAATAGAGAAAAAGTGTTGTCCTTATACTAGAAAACACTTCCTCTAATTCTTAAAAGTCAAGTAAAGGGGACCCTCTCGCGCCGTTGTCGTTGTCGTCGCTCGGCTTTGGCAAATGATGTGATTGATTAATAAAATTCTTCTTCTTTTTTATATACATTTAAATTCTTCTTCTTTTCTGTGTACATTTTCTTACAAATAAAAAAGTTACAGTGAATTTTGTGAACTCAGCTTAGTGTATAATTTATTTAATTTTTCTTTGTTTATTGTTTCTGTTGTTGTTTGAATACAAAGGGGGTAACATGTTATAGATTGGGCATATTGGTGATTTAGAGATGAGAAGGGTGGTTATATGAATGTAATCAAGGTTGTGACTTAGTTGATAGAGTATATGTAACTTGTAATGATTATTTGTTGTTGCATAACTTTGTATCATGTGCTTACCATATCTTGATTATTTCGTGGCCTAAGATATTGTATTGAAAATAATGAATATTAGCTTACTTGAGAAAGTTAGTGGCCTAAGAGCGTTGTCTTGAAAGAGATTTGAATATTCCTGTGGCATTTGAACTCCCTTTACTATAATTATCTTGCGTAAGTATTCAATTTTCATAAATCATGAATATGATATGATGGTCATAATAGGATGATCAGATAATGAAAAACCACCAAGTCGATATCGGCTATTGGATAATGATATTGTGATGATGCAGGGTCATTACCAGAAGAGTTTATGCCAAGTTTGTGTTTTTAAGGACGTAATTGTGGTCATTTTACAAGTTATATGTTTTAGGTGAAATTTTAAAATTGATAGTATATTCACTACTCGGAAAAGCGGTGAAATTTATCTAGAAACTACATATTCTGATGTAGGATATACTTAGCTTATTTTATTTTGAATGAACTTACTCATGCCATTCTCAATGGATTTATTATAGGTGCTAGTCCAAATCGTCGTAGCCATATGGCATTGAGATGAGATAATTTTACCAAGGTTAGTTGCCTCGTCTGTCATGATGTACACATGATAAAGTTAATTATGATCATGCAGCGTCTATAAGAATTTCCAATTAAAGTGAACTTGCTACAGTTTTTTTAGTTACTTATACTTTGAAATGCTTATTAATACTACTTTTTTAAATGCATTATGAAGTGTGTATAATACATACTTTGCTTATTATGAATACTTATATTTTTATAGTATCGTCAAACCTTACTAAAGAAGTCGACCCCGATTGTTGTATTCAAGGAGCACCATTATTGTTTTTAATGTAACATCATTCTTTTTTAGGATTCATATATTTTGGTGAGTCCATTTCTGTTATCAATCAGCGGTTGTCAAACATTTCTTTTTGTTGATGTCTTGATGAGTCCAACTCTATCCTCTGTCTTTATATCCTTAGGTATTTTATAATTAGGCGCTGCATAATATATGACATGCGTTGGCTAGTTTTATACAAGGAAATTAAACATGTTTTGTCTACTGAACATGTTTAATTCGTAACTGTTATATCTTCAGAGTAAAGTTTTTGGGCATGTAAGCATATCTGTTGTACGAGTTATATATACACATTTTATACTCCCTCCATTTAGAAAAAAATAATCTAATTTGACTTGGTACGGAGTTTAAAAAATAAAGAAGGTTTTCAATTTTATGGTTCTAAATTAAAATTATGTCAAATGTACCAAAATTCACTTTAGTCTTGTGGTCTTAAACATGTCGCATGGAAAATTGAAATTAAAATGTTACCAAAAAAAGAAAGAGTCATTCTTTTTGAAATAGAACTAAAAAGAAAAGAAGGTCATTCTTTTTCAACCGGAGGGAGTAGTTGTAAATGTACTCTTCAGACGATTATGTCACATATTATGATTAATGGATAGATGTATCTTTAGTGCACCTTTAAAATTTTGGATATCGAAAACATTGAATATAAAGTGTTGGAGGTAAAATAGAACATCTTCATTTTTCATTCCCAAATGGAGAGACCACTCCTTAACTTTTACACAAAAAGTAGATTACACATCTTTCTTTATCAGGCAACAATTAACAACATTAGTGCATTGTTTTACAGCATCACTTAGAAATTTTAACATTGCAACAAGTCAAAAATTAAAATTACAAATTTAAAGATACAACTTTTTGTTTTGGGTGTTAATGCTCTTGAAAGATTGGAGCCTTCTTCTCAATGTTATCATCAACAATAGTTGATCTTTCTTTGATGTTCACAACTGGTAATTCTTGGTCTGTGCTAGTGATTTCCTTTCCTTTTCCTTCCTTGCTCTTTCCCCACACCACTGAGTA
Source organism: Solanum rostratum (assembly GCA_029948455.1). NCBI lineage: Eukaryota > Viridiplantae > Streptophyta > Magnoliopsida > Solanales > Solanaceae > Solanum > Solanum rostratum. The sequence goes on from CM057049.1 coordinate 27,243,401, forward strand.
TAGTCCCATGACTATGATAATTGCTCCAATCACACTGAAATTGTTGCCAAAAGAATTATTAGATTAATCAAAATGAATTACAAATTATGTCAAAATCAGTAATAATGAGAGAGAAATTAAAGACTATACCTTCCAAGATGGACTGACTCAGCCAAAATAATAGCAGCAAGAACTGAAGTGATGACCATACTTAATGGGCTAAAGGCTGTGACAAACACTGGCCCTTTTACTTTATTAACCACACTTTGAACATAATATGCAATTCCTGAGCATACAATACCCTAACAAAAACACACAAATTATTCAGTATTAGAATCTCACCACAATTAATTATTATATTAATCAAATTAAATGTAAATAAAGAAAAACATACAGAGTAAGCAGCAGCGAGGAGCCTAGAGTCGAAGCCAATAACCCAAGCATTCCAATCACGTTCCATTATAAGTGCAACAATTCCACCTTCCACTACCCCCATCACGCATACCCATGCTGCTAGAGATAGCTCTGCTGGGTACTCCTTCAGTGTCATCGACTATGCATATACATTGAAACAAATAAATTACTACAGAGTAAAATAAATCCCTTTTAATTAATTTTCTTAAAATACGAAAAATAGACTTACTTGTACAATAAAGAAACCGGACCAACCAACAATGCAAGAGATGAGCTGAATGGTTCCGGCTACCCAGTTCTCGGCGGTCGCGGCTGCGGCTTCATGGTGGGCCCCACGGTGACCATGTGGGACAAGGTTGAACATTGGCCCTTTGTAAAGAGTCATCACCATTGCTCCAGCCACTGTTATTGTTGTTCCTATCACCTTTGCCATACTTGATTTCTTCTTCAGGTTTACTTTCTCAAGTCTACTCATAACAAAAGAAATGCATAAATTCATGATTCACTAGCAAAAATTTTAATTATGATAAATTTCATCGCTAAATTGTTCATAGATCACAGACTTTTTCGATTATATGATTAGTCACGTTTTATTATTTAGCTGATAAATATTTTATTTCTCAGTAGCGATTTTGTTTCTATTTTCTTTTGTCTAGTATTAGTATAGTACTATAATGCTTTTCCTTTTTGAAATTATTTTGTAGTATAGTAGCACAATCTTAAAAAGTAATAGGTATAATGTGCCAATAATCATATAACATAACTACATAAGCAACCACTAACTTTTTTGAGATCATTGCTTTCCAAGTGGGAATCAACAACTTTGCTCATGTGAGGTCATGCTTTTTATAACTTATTACTTGTACAATGAACTACCATAAAATTTTATTTCTTCTTTTTGGGTGTACCCTTGATTCTAATGGAGATTCTCTGTCTACTTCTCAATAATTAGGAGATTAATTTTATATAAAGAAATATATTAAAGAGAAAAAGTACCTGAAAACTACAGCCAGAATAAAGGTTACTGCTGGGAGGAGATTGACAAAGGCAGATGCATAGGTTGCCGTTGTGTTCTTAAGTCCCAAATAATACAAGTTCTGATCAATCACTGGCCTGAAATTCCATTTTTTTATTTACAAGATAAATTAGTACTATATATGTAATCTACACAATTATTAAAAAAAAAAAGAAAAAGTTTAAAATTATTCCTTAAAACAATATCTCTCTCTCTGGAATCATTTTTTATGCTTTATAGTACTACAGATGCCATTACATATATTCTTGATTCATGTCTCAATTCCTCGCATAGTATATATAAATTAAAACTGCACTAGCCAATATTGTCAAACATTATTATTTTTGTCTCTTTCTAATACTTAAAACTTTTCAAATAAATTAAACATATTGGACTAATGATATAATTTGTTTTCTAGCTAATTAGGAATTTTTCCGACGTTCTTAAATGAAGTTATTTAATGAATAATATGATTAGTGATTACTCTATTACCAAAATATGTTTTACGTGCTAAATTTAACAAAAAAAAAAACAAGTACCATAAAAACAGCAGACTTTTAATTTATTAATTCAGTTGAATGTGATAATTAATTCAGTGCATCATTTCTATAGGCGTAATGATTATAATTAGACAAAAAAAAAACTATATATGTGTGTTTATATTATAGAGAAGAGGCAGGGGGTAGGGGAGGGATATAAGCTACGGTTTAGGGTGATGTGAAGCTATAAAAGTTGTAGAATTTATAGTATTATTCTTTAATCAAGGGTTCTTAATATAATAATATTGGTAAACCATTTTTTGAAAGGAAATAAAAATGAAAGAAAGAAAATAAGAATCTTTAGCAAGAGTAAACAATTTTGAAGGAAAACGTCGGAAAATTTCATACTCCCACTGTTTTAAAAGAATAAAAAAGAATGTTTCCTTTTTTATTTTAACAATGTTTTAATTTCAGCTTTCAACATGACATATTTAAAGTTGCAAGATTAAAAGATATTTAATATATTTGACATACTTTGATTTAGGATCGTAAAATTAATTTTTTTTTAATTTTATAAATATCGTGTCAAGTCAAATTAGGTTATTTTTTTCCAAATTGAAATGGAGTACTTTATTTCTACATTCAATTTTCTGCATGATGAAATGAAGGCTAAAACAGAAGGGTCAAAAAGCTGCTACTATTAAATGAAGAAAAGGTGGTATACTTAATTAAGAAAAAGATATATCAGAATGCCATGATTGAATACACAATTAAATTTCATGAAAGAAAGTTAATTTCGAGTATATAATTATGGAGTATTAATTTGTTCACAGGTAAATTGAGTAGAATATAGAATGTGTTTAAAATAAAGCACGTACTCTAGGAAACCAAGAGCCAATATCTTAATAAAAACCCTGAGTGTCATCTTTGGCCTTATTTTCCTGCAGACAAAATCAAAGCAAAAAGAAGGTACGTGTCAAAATGTTGGACAAGTTCTCAAGTTGGGACGTTAGAGATTTAAAATGCACTCTGATCTCTTTAATCTGATGTGTTGACATTCTTCATCAGAAACATTCAAAATGGTATTAGAATATGCAAATTTCCTGAGCATATAGCTTATAAATGAAATGATTACGGACTTCAATATCCAATGTAAATGAGAAATATGGTCACGATTTAAACATGAAGAGTCTCATGAAATACAAGAAAGAAAAAGACCTTTTCTTGGTTGTAACTATATAACTTAAAATTTTGAATGAAATGGTCATGTATAAAAAATATGATCGTGATAAAAATAAAAGAGATTTAAATACAAGAATAAAAAAGGTCATTATATATGGATGGAACAAAATAGATAGATATATAGAAAGACCGACCTTTCTAGAACGATAGCAAAGGGTGCAACGGCAATGGTGGCAAATGCATGTCTATAAACAACAAGGATCCAATGACTCATTCCCCTTTTGAAACACATCATGGTCACAATATACATGCCGGCATACCCAAATTGCAAGGATACCATAGCCAAATAAGGCTTCACCTTGTTAAGGAAGGAGCTAAGTGCACCAGCCATCTCTTCTTTCTAACACACAAACAAGGGGTTTTAGGATGGGGTATGGAAATATAGGAAGTGTGTCCCCTTTTATACACGAAGCAAAAGTGAAAAAGCTTAACCAATAATAATAATAATTATTATTATTATAAGAGTTTTATAAATTAGAAATATATATGGAAAACCAAAATATAGTCTAGCTTATTCATTATTGCACTAACTCGTGTTTCTCCCCTAGTAGATTCCCCTTATCCATTTATAACAAATTATGTTATGTACATGCAATGTAGTATCCATTCTTCAAGCAACAAGAATCTTTGCTGTCAACTTAATTATTAGAGGGATATATCAGAGAAGGTTTTCTTTTCCTTTACGTAAATTCTTTTATTGGAAAAAATAATTTATTCCTTTCATCCCAATTTAAATGAGGCAGTTTTAATTACATGAAATTTTAGAAAGAAAAAAAATACTTTCTAAATTTATACTATAACAATAGTTATAAATGTTTGTGTGAGTATATATTATTTCATTAAGAGAATAAATATTTTAAAGTGAAACTGTTACTAAATATAAAAATATGTGGTTTTTGTTGAGATTGACTGAAAAAGAAAGCGAGTCTAGAGAAAACACTGCTTCCTCCTTTTGAAAAAGAATGATATACATACTCTTTTTAGTGTATTTAAAAAAGAATGATATTTTTTTACGTGACATATTTAAGGCTACAAGATTAAAAGATATTTTGATACATTTAACATTACTTTAATGTAAGACTATAAAATTGAAAAGTCTTATATATATATATATATATATATATATCAAATCGAATCAATTTTTTTTTTTAAATGGAGGAATTACTTTATTTCCCCCTCTTTTGTCCTTGTATTTTGTGAAGGTGGAGTTTGAACCATTGACCACCAAATGCTGCTAGGGTTTAGTGGGAGATGATGTAGGTATAAAAGATGTGGTCTTTGGAGAAGTGGGTAATGAGTGGACACTTTTCTTGAAAATGTCTCGACTGATAATTTGCAGTTGATTAATATGGCCTCCCCCATCTTCAATATCTAACTTTAAGGAGGAGATCATCAAAAACTAGCTACTATAGAGGACTAAAACTAGTACTAGTGACATCTTTTTTAATGAATTATTGTACACTTGTATTAAATTCTATGTTTATATTATTTTCCCAAAGCAAGTTTGTTGATGTTTAAGTGGTTCTTTGCTTTAGATTTATGATGACTTATTCATATTACTTTGTATCATAAAGTACAAGAAAAGGACAATTCGAGTTCCTTTCTTACAAAGTTGATAAGTATTTATATTAAATATGTCCTAATTATATACCAAAAGATATGGAAAAAAAAAAACCAAATATCATTTTTTTCTTATTTTCAAATTACACACGAGGTAGACCGAAGAAGTATTGGGGGAGGTGATCAGGCAAGATATGGCGAAACTTGATCTCACCGAGGACATGACTTTAGATATAAAGGTGTGGAGGTCGCAAATTAGAGTAGCAGGCTAATAGGTTAGTAGGGTTAGGTGGATGTCTGGCCTTGGGTTATAGTAGGGTAGTAGGATTAGTCGTGTTTTTATATCTTGTGTTGTCATTATATGTCATATATATGTTGATTTATCGTATTTACACACTATCTTGTTCTTTTTGTTGTTAGTCATTCTTTCTGTTTTCCTTTCTTTTCTTTTCCCCTTTATCCATATCTAGTTTATTCTGCTTATGGGTTTTTGAGACGAAGGTTCCCAGGAACAACCTCTCTACCTTATGAGGTAGTGGTAAGGTCTGCGTACATTCTACCCTCCCCAGAACCCACCTATGGGATTCCACTGGATATGTTGTTGTTGTTATTGTTTCAAATTCCACACGAACTTACAATCACTTTGTTGAAGGTACACTTTTAAGAAAGGGTTGGGAGGGGGGGGGGGGGGGGGCGAGAATAGTATGACGACCTTATATAATGTAAGGTGGCTGGAATACAAGAGCATTTGATCTTCTCTTCTTGACTCAAGAAGTTAGTAGTTGTAATGATTCATTCATCCGATTTAAGATTTAGAATACCTTTTTTGATGTGAGAATTTTTGTAGGTTGATTTGGTATATATGACTTGCGAGTATGGGTGACACGCGTCTCAAAATGCTCAGATGCATTTCAAAATGCTTGAACTGAAACTTGAGCTATGAAAAATAAGAGTTAACAAAGTCAACATTTTATGTTAACAAATTCAATTCTTGATTTAAAAATTCCTAAGCTTGTAAGATGTTTTAGGACAGATGATTCTAATTGGGATTCGAGGGGTTCTGGTGAGTTTCAAAGTCAAAAGCCAAATCTAGCTATTGAAATTTTATGTTTGTTGATGCAATTGCAATAGCGACCTAGGAGTTGCATTTAAAAGTTGTGCAGCAATTTTGTGAGGGTTGTTTCTACGATTCGAGATTATCCTTCAGTTGTAACACGGTGCTTAGAGTCACAAGAGACTCCAAGCTAACTCATGATTGACCTGACTCTATGATATACACACATAACAATTGAAGATAAACAATGGAGAAGCTAAATCTAAAATAGTCCATTAAGAATCAAACGTTAGAAAGACAAAAATTTGAATATTCAATAAACTGATAGTAAGTGTCACGACCCGAAATCCGGTGTGATGGCACTCACCTAACACACCAAGGCGAGTCAGTCCAAAATCCAAACAACTTAAAAATAAAGATAAAAGCGGAAGATAACAGTCTAATAATAAAGATGAGTGGAAGGAAAATCAACTACAACCATCCCAAGAACTGGTGTCACATGTACAATGTTCTAAGTATAGATTATACAAATGAAATACAAGTCATAATGTCTAGTCCTCAAATAGAACAAGAAGATAAAATGGTATCCTCAAGGCCTCCGGAAGACATAAGTAGCTACCTAGCAAGAAATTCGGAAGCTCGATCTAACAAGAAGGAAGTCTAGGAGAATAGACCGGGCTCACAACCTACAAAATGTAGCAAGGGGTGAACACCAAACAACAGGGTACTCAGCAAATGGAACTAACCTAAAGTAAAGCAATGAAGAACACAAGTAACTCCTTAAATCCCAACCACAATCCGCCGAACTACAACCCCGCACTCAAAAAAGTTCCAGCATAATATGAAATACAGATCACCGCAATGTAGACATACTCATCGTCTAGCATAGTATCTCATTATACAAGTATATATATAGATCTAACACTTATGTCATGATCCGGGATGTAATAAGTACGTAATCTCATAAATAATACACAACTGTATCAATCAGATGTGATATGAGATGGAGTGGATTCCATGAGATGGATATAGTGCAATGCAATGTCAAATAATCGTGATGCACATCTGTCCTAGAATAAACATCCGCTGATTAGATGACTGCCTCAAACGGAACCCATGAGGGTCACACATGGACCATGTATCTGTGATTATGGATGACAATGACCTCGACTCATGTCACCTCTCCAAAAATGACCTCGGACCCCCGCATATTACCTCGGCTCAACCGGTAGAGACCTCGGCCACCAATCTACTTGTTACATAATCAAATCTCGGTCGTAGCCATCACAAGTATCAAAGAACAAATAATAATGGATGCAAGGTGCATGATCACAATTATATCATAGTATCAATATCAAAATGATCTCATTATCTCAATACCATCAATATCTCAACATCATCAGTGTCTTAATATCATCGATGTATCATATCATCAATATCTCAATATCATCAATGCCTCAATGTCATCAGGGTCTCAACATCATCGTGTTTCAGTATCACGACAATTTCAATGTATCAATCGTATCATAACATAAACACCATCTCGCCATCAATGTCAAATGGTTCACAGGTCACATAGATTACAAATGCACATTTAATTTATAAAGTAATATATCACCATATGAACAATTATTCAATATGAAAAGTCATGATCAAGCCTACAATGATATGATTCGACTCCCAAATACTCAATTTCATACACGTAGGAGCATACAAGGTTCATTCATACTTAACGAAAGGTTAAAAGTCCACTTGCCTCAAATAAAGTCTCGAATCAAGTCAAAATTACTCTAAATCACCACAATATATTCAAATATAGTATCACAATCACATAACGAATCTAATGACACTAAAATCAATTAATTCAGAGAGAAAGGGTAAAATGGTAAAAAATCTCATGCCAGAAACTGAAAAAGTTATATATGAAAATGTTTCCCGCGTAATAAGGAATTCAACGGTGAAAATGGTTTAAAAATCGGAGCTAAGATGAGGGAGAAATCTATGATTATAGGAAACTCAATTTTGGAAATCCCCAAATTTCACCGTTAAATTCCCAAATTTAGAAGTTAAACACAAACTAATCAATGAAAATAGTTAAAATAGATTTGAAAATAGTTACCCAATCAATTTGCCTTCAAAACCTTGAAAATTCTCTCTTAAAATGAAGCTTGAAATGTCAAAAATGGTGGAAAGGGTTTAAATCATGCTTTTTAAAAAAAGTCACTGTTCAGGCATCTATAATGCTCTGTGAATGCGGAGCCTATCCATGAACGCAGAGGCCACAAGGCTGGTGCATTCTGCGAATACGGCCCACCCATCCATGAAAGCGGAGAACAACGGAGGCCTGTTACCCCACACTTCCGTGATTGTGGACCCTCTGGCAAGGACGCGGAGGTCTACAAAGTTTGACCTTCGCGAAGGTGGAGAGTTGTTGGGGATGCACCAGATAGCAGCTACACCAGCAATACTTAGCTTAAACTAAATCAAAACTGGATCCTCGAAAATTCATTTGGAACCCCGCGAACACAAACCAATAATAGAACCCTACCAGAAACAATGATCTAGGCTAAATGGAGTCGTCCGAATTCAAATTCGGAACCTCCAAGGCCATGAACCCCAGAAAGATCATTTGAACTAGTTTTGGACCTAAAAACTCAAAATATTATCAGAATCTCTAAAAATTACAAATAATGCATTTCTAGCATTAACTTCACCACTCGGAATCACTAGAACTGACCAAATCTCAATACGAGCTCCCAAACCCCCAGAGGTTGATCAAAGTCAAACCTGTGATCCAAAATAAACTAAAAATACAAATTTAGGCCTAGAATTTCTATTTTAACTTCGAATTTAGTCCCACAAGTTCTCCTGGACCAAATTTGGCATTCTAAAACTGATGGAATCAACGGAGTTAAATTTTGACGCTCAAAACTCAAACCACAAAGCCAATAATACTAATTTCAATCTTGATGGTGCTTTTTCCATGGGCTACAACTATTGAATTAGAAATCAATCTAAACCACAAGCAATTATTCGCGTGACATGCCTTAGATCTCCATTTAAACACTTATACCCTCATGCAAGGATCCTATATATCATAAGTACATAACCCTTACTTACCACCAAGTGTCAACATAACTCATTACAATAGTCTACCTTAACTCCCATCAACAAAGTAGTATCCATCCAATTCAAAGTCTTCAATAATCACGAATGGACAACCCAACCTGATAAAAGATATAGAATCTCTCATATATCACTATTTGTCATCCAAATCAAAGCTAAGTTTTCTAGAAATATAGTTGATAATCTTTCTGTAATGACCCTCTAGGTCATTTCTATTTTTTTTTTGTGTATTTTGCATTAGCTAGAGCTCACGTATAGCGACCCTAAGTTATTTGAAACTTGTTGACACTGACAGTTCGATCGCCTGATCGCTCATTCAAAAGACGTGTAATTTTCTATCTTACAGGCTCGGGTAAAGTTGAAAAATGCATTTAGTAGTAAAGTTTGAGTAAAAAGCTTCAGAATGGAATTTTGATAGTTCCATTAGCTCTATAATGGATAAATTAGGGTAGAAACACATTCTATTAGAGTACCAAGGCTTTCAGTGCTATTTTATACTGAGTTTTGCAATTTAGCCTTCAAAATAGGCCAATAGTTGACTTTAGTCATATTCTTGATAAACATTCTTGAGTAGAAATTTTGACAGTGCAGTTAGCTCTAAAATATTGAGTTTGATTTAGAACTACCTTCGCTTCAGTTCTTGAGGCTTTTAGGTGCATTTTAGGTCCTTCGATGGGAATTAAGTGATTTTAAAGTAAGATGGGACCCACATTTAGTTATGATTACTTCGTATGGAATTTTTGAGTGTGTTATTATAACCAAAATTTTAAATTTGGTGTGGTTACATAGTTTGTTTGTGTGTTTTCGATTCTGAACGAGTTTTGAGCCCCCGTCCGGAAAATCAAACTAGAAAATGATAGAAAACTTAGTTGAGTATCTGGTGTGATTGCTTTAGAGACGCTAGCCTGCTATAGCAAAGTTCCTATAGCGACCTAGGGTTCACTATAACAAGGTCGCTATAGTGACACTGGCATCATTATAGTGATACCTGCCTCTTTAGGGGTGGATCACTATAGCAACCTCGGTGTCACTATAGCGACATCTATAAGGGTCTTATATAGGGTCTAATTTTTAGACATCTATAAGGATCTTATATAGGGTCTAATTTTTAGGACTCATCAAAAAGTGAAGCAAATTTGATTTCAACAAAATATCATCACTTTATGAATTCTTTACTCATGTTCCTAAAACCATTACTAGTACCAATGTTTCTTGAAATTACATTAACACTGCTTGTAACTCTAAGTTATAACTCCTCTCTTTTCCCGAATGAGGTACTACTATCTATGTCCAACAATAATAATTTCTTTTCCAAAATGAAGTAGTATAATCTAAGGCCAATTACTAATTCCAATATTGATAGTGCTTTTTCGTGGGCTACAACTATTGAATCTGAAATCAATCTAAACCACAAGCAATTATTCACATGACATGCCTTAAATATCTATTCAAACACTCATACCCTCATGTAAAGATACTATATATCATAAGTACATAACCTTTACTTTCTACCAAGTGTCTACGTAACTCATCACGATAGTCTACCTTAACTCCCATCAACAAAGTAGCATCTGCGCAATCCAAAGTCTCTAATAATCATGATTGGACAATCCAACCTAATAAAAAATGTGGAATCTCTCATATATCATTGTCTATCATCCAAATCAAACTAATTCTTTTTGGAAAAATAGTTGATAATTTTTCTGTGATGACCCTCTAGGTCATTTCTACTTTTCTATGTATTTTGTATTAGTTAGAGCTTACCTATAGAGATCCTAAGACATTTGGAACTTGCTAACGCTGACAGTTGGATCGCTTGATCGCTCATTTGAAAGACGTGCAATTTTCAATATTACAAGCTTGGTTAAAGTTAGTAAAGTCTGAGTAAATAGCCTCATAATGAAATTTTGAAAGTTTCATCGACTCTGAAATGGATTAATTAGGTTAGAAGAATGTTTGATTAAAGTACCAAGGCTTTCAATGTTAGTTTATACTGAGTTTTGCATTTTATCCTTCAAAATATTCCAATATTTTACTTTAGTTAATATTCTTGTTAAGCGTGCCTCAATAGAGATTCTGACAGCGCAGCTAGCTCTAAAACATTGAGCTTGATTTAGAATGACCTTCTATTCGATTCTTGAGGATTTCAGGTGCATTTTGAGCCCCTCGGTGGAAATTAAGTAATTTTAAAGTTAGGAAGTGGGACCCACATTTTAGTTATTATGACTTCGTGTAGGATTTCTAAGTGCACTGTTTGAACCAAACTGTCAAATTTTGTGTAGTTATATAGTTTGTTTGTGTGTTTTAGATTTCAAACGAGTTTCGAGCCCCCGTCCAGAAAATCAAACTAGAAAAGAATGGGAAACTTAGTTGATTATCTGGTGTGGCTACTATAGAGACCCCTAGCCTGCTATAGTGAAGTCATTACAGCAACCCAAGCTTGCTATAGCAAAGATGATATAGTGACCTTAGCATCGTTATAAATACACCTGCCTCTTTATGGGTAGGCCACTATAGCAACCTCAGTGTCGCTATGGCGACTTCTATGAAGGTCTCATATAGGGTCTAAATTCTAGAACTCGTCAATAAACAAAGCAAAAGTTTCTCCAGGTGTAACTTGATCATTTTTAACCAAATTAGTGATTTAAAAGGCTAATATATGTATTTGTTTAGGAGAACATTGTGGGAATACTGGAAATTGCTTTTGAGAGGGGCTTTTGTGGACGGCAGGGTGACTGGTGGTGGAATGAGGAAGTTCAGGCCAAAGTGAAAGATAAGAAGGTTGCTTACACAAAGTGGTTGGAGTGTAGGGATGAAGATGAAAAGCGAATGCTTAAGAAGACATATAAGATGGCTAAGTCAAGCAAAGATAGTGGTGACGAGTGCTAAAACAACACCTTTTGAGCGCCTATATGAGGAGCTAAGTGATAAGGCAGGGATAAAAGATTGTATAGGCTCGCTAAAGAGACAGAAAGGAAAGCTTGCGACCTGGACCAAGTGAAGTGCATCAAGAATGAGGAGGGTGTGGTGTTGGTGGATGACACTTCTATTAAACTAAGGTGGCAAGCTTACTTTCATAAGCTCTTAAATGAGAAAGGAGATAGAATCATTGAGCTGGGGGAGTTGACCCACTCCAAAAGTTGTCGTGATTTTGGTTATTGTAGGCGATTCAGAGTTGAGGAGGTTAGAAGGGCTATCCGTAGGATGAAGAGAGGGAGGGCGGTCGGACCCGATGAGATTTCAGTAGACTTTTGGAAGAACATGGTCAAGGATGGCATAGAGTGGTTGACTAGACTGTTCAATGCTATTATGAAGACTGCCAAGATGCCTGATGAATGGAGGAGGAGTACAATGGTTCCATTGTACAAGAACAAAGGGGATATTCAAAACTGTAACAATTATAGGGGTATCAAGTTGTTAAGTCACACTATGAAGGTCTGGGAGAGAGTGGTGGAGATGAGGGTGAGAAGGGTAGTGTCTATTTCGAAGCATCAATTTGGATTCATGCCGGGGGGGGGGGGGGGTCGACTACTGAAGCTATTCACCTTGTTCGGAGATTAGTAGAGAAATATATGGAAAGAAAGAAGGACCTTCATATGGTGTTCATTAATCTCGAGAAGGCCTATGACAAAGTGCCAAGGGATGTCTTATGGATGTCCCAATAGGCATAAGGTGTCCCAATGGCATATATCAGGGAGATTAAGGACATGTATGACGGAGCCAAAACTCGGGTGAGAACGGTGGGAGAAGACTCAGAAAATTTTTTCCAGTTGAGATGGGACTCCATCAAGGATCTGTGTTGAGCCCTTTCCTATTTGCCCTAGTGATGGATGAGCTAACGTGATATATCCAGGAGGAGGTTCCATGGTGTATGCTTTTTATTGATGACATAGTATTAATAGATGAGACTCGAACTAAAGTTAATGATAGGTTGGAGGCGTGGAGACACGCCTAGGAGTCCAAAGGATTCAAACTAAGCAGGACCAAAACAAAATACTTGGAGTGAAAATTCAGTGTTGCGAGGGATGAAGCAGACATTAATATGAGGCTTGCCACTCAACCGATCCCCAAGAGGGAAAACTTTAGGTATCTGGGGTCCATCATCTAGAGTAGTGACGATATCAATGATGATGTAACACATCGTATTGGGGAAGCGTGGTCTAAATGGAGGCTTGCCTCTGAAGTATTGTGTGACAAGAAGGTACCACCTAAACTCAAAGGTAAGTTTTACAAAATGCTGGTTAGACCATCTTTGTTGTATGGGGTGGAGTGTTGGCCAATAAAAAATGCACATGTCCTGAAGATGCAGGTTGCAGAGATGAGGATGCTGAGATGGATGTGTGCGCACACAAGGAGGGATAAGATTAGGAATGAGACCATTCGTGAGAAGCTAGAGGTGGCCCCGTTGGCTGATAAGATAAGGGAAGCGAGACTGCGATGGTTTGGACATGTGCAGAGAAGAGGTACCAATGTTCTACTAAGGAGGTACGAGAGGTTGGACTTAGGAGGCACTAGGAGAAGTAGAGGTAGACCGAAGAAGTACTAAGGAGAGGTGATTAGACAGGATATGGCGAGACTTGATCTCACCGAGGACATGACCTTAGATAGAAATGAGTGAAGGTCACGAATTAGAGTAGAAGGCTAATAGGTTAGCAGGGGTAGCCGTGGGGTATTGTAGGGTGTTGTCTTTATATGGGTTATGTGTGTTAAATTTATCGTATTTACATAGTATTATGTGTTTTTCATTAGTAGTTGCTCTTACTATTCCTTTCTTTTCATTTCATTTTTGTCATATCTAGTTCATTCCGCCTATGGATTGTTGAGATAAGGGTTCCCCGAAAATAACTTCTCTACTTATATGAGGTAGTGGTAAGATCTACGTACATTCTACCTTCCCCAAACCCCACTTGTGGGATTTTACTGGGTATGTTGTTGTTGTTATATGTTATAGTTTTGGTTTCAAAAACTTTGGGAATTGATTTATATTTGTTTTAGATCAAATTTTAGTGAATTTTGGGTCTATCTTGTGTATGTTTCCAAGGCGCGCATTATGGTGTCACTGGATTCTGTTGATTAGGTTGTGTTTGAGCGGAATAATATTAGGAACTATTGTTCATTCATGTTTTTGGTCTGAAATGGAATGTCGTCTCTTAATGTTATATCAAAAGGACCCTATTGATGTGATAACTCTATTTTGGAAACTCAGTGATGTTCAGAGATTGTTCAAAAAAGTAATGCACTGGAGGAGTGAATTGGAAAGCACGTGATCAAGGTCCAAGTAGGTTAAGATCTTCCCCTCTCTTAGAAAGAGTTGAATGTGTAAATTTTGTGTGGATTGATCAAATAAGGGATAGGGAAATGGGTTAAAGTTCGTATATGCTAAACATGAGTGTATCAGTTGATGTTTGTGACGTTTGGGGTATCTGTTAGCATGTTGAGGAAACGTGTGACTAGCCTATTGATTTCCTATTGTATTTTAGGTTGTCTATGCGGATAGGGTGATTATTTGACCTATTGAGGACCCTGTGGGACTAATATACTAATTTTCTATCATATAATGATTGGTTGTTGTACTTTTGATTACCTAAGACTAAAAAAATATTTTGTGACATGCTGAGCACGCCTATGACTGTTGTATTCACTGTTTACTATGTTTATACTTGTTGTTATTATTAGGCCTTAATCTAGCCTTAAGCTAGTGGTTCCCTAGATCACGCTGGTCAGGATTGGTAGATAGTTATAATTGTGTTCGGTGCGACTTGAGAGGAACAGATCCTTGTAGACTGAAATAGCAGACCAGAGTCTGTAGAATTAAGCCTTAAAAGGCTGAAATACGACAGGAACTTGATTACTTTCTCAGTTAGCTAGCCTGTTGCATTGTTCCTGTAGCACATCAGGTTTCGCTCAGATATAAGAGGACTAACGACATCATCTTAACACTTAGAGTAAAGTCTCTTATGGCTAAAGGCCCAAGCTTTTCCCTTATATGATTACATATCTGTCTTGTTGGACCATGTGTAGACGAGGATGTGTTACTCTCTGTATACCCATGGTTAAAGGATATACAGTTGAAGTCTGCACAACTGCAAGTTTCTGGGTTGAAGTCCTCGTAGCTACTGTTAAAGTCGGCATTAATGAAGGGTATTTTGGACTAGTCTAAGCCTACAGGCCTAGGCAGACCATTGGCCACATCTGAATTTTTGCCTAGGTTAAAGCCCAAGTCATTATTTTGATTGAAGCCGGAGTTGCTTGGTAGAAGTCTGAGTCGGGATATACAGAGTAGGTTAAAAGTCCCAATTAGAGATTCTATCAGAAGCATAGTTGTATGTACATAGTTAGTTCATGCGCTCCATCCAGAGTAGATACCCCAAACTTTACACTTGTTCACCTTTCTTATGCATAGGTGTACCATTTAGGCCTATGGGGCCCCTATAGGTGTACAAGTATAGATAGTAGGGCCTTCCACCCATGTACACCACCACACAACTATCCAAACCTTGGTTAGTTTCACCTTCACACGCATATGTACCAGGTTCTTATGATTAGACACTTGTTGAGTTATACTTTAATATATCCTTGCTTTATTTACTATTCATACTCAATCGACCTATGATGCCTACTGGGTGTCATATCCCTAGTACTCACCCCTACTTTTTGCATCTATTTCATGATGAGAATTTTTGCACGAGCCAGCATAGTTGACTCTCCTTTTGATATCTATATGTTCAAAGACTAGTGGTGAGCACTGGATGTCCTTGGGTCCTTCTAGTCTCCTTCTGTACTAGTGGTTGTCTTTTGTGACTCGAGACTTGTCTTGTATATTATTTTGGATCTATATACATATATTGAGTTATAGTTTGGTTTAGTGTATTGTATCTTATCTACAATAATTCTATACAGGTAACTTCCAGGTCCGAGGAGAGGTACTTTTGCTATTGTTATTGCATGTATGTGTCCAGTGTCAGTTGGCCTGATATAGGTATTTTCAGTTATTTCTGATGTGCCCATTACTGGCTATTCAAAGATAGGGTTAAGCTTGCGTATCAGGGGTAAGGTAGGTGTCATCATGAACTGTAAAGTCGAATCATGACAAGTTGGTATGAGAGCCCTACTTTCGCTAGTCTCACATGTACAAAGCTGCCATTAGTAGAGTCCTTTGGATGGATGCGGAGACGTCTGTGACCTATCTTTGAGAGCTTGAGGATGTATTAAGAATCTCCTCTTGATAGTGCCACTTTGTGAAATTGTGTTGTTGGTCTTCTGAAATCTCATTTGGATCATTCGTTTGCAGTTATGGCTCATAGAGGTCGAACTTTGGGCACAGATGAGGAGGCCACACTAGTTCAAGATTAGGACCCTTCCCCAAAGAATATTGGGGAGCATCCGAATGCCCTAGTACCCCCTCAACCAGAGGGACCTCCAGTAGTGCCGCCTCCAACCTCTCATATTATGACACTTATAGTTCATGCAACCTTTGCCCAGATACTTGCTGCCCTAGGAGGTGCAAAACCGGCACCAGCCCCAGAGCTAGCTCCAGTGCACCAGTGCATCCCATATAACCTCCAACTTCCGCTCCAGTTGAACATGCAGCCTTTGCTTCCCAGCCAGGCATTACAAAGGGTGTTAGACCTTATGAGGATTAGCGGGTGCCTGATTACTTTCTTAGATTGGGGGCTTTGAGATTCTCAAGGGTGATAGGGGAGGATATCCATGAGTTTCTAATGACTTCTCAGGAGAGGCTATAGACCCTGAGATTATTAGAGACCAGAGATGCATATTTCACCACTCATTAGTGAGATGGGGCTGCCAGATAGTGGTGGCATACATATTTGGGTACTAGACCAATGGGACACTTACTTGTCTCTTGGATAGAGTTTTCTTATGCTTTCTTAGCTAAATTTGTTATTCAGAGTCTCAAAGACCAACTTCGTGATCATTTTTCTAGGCTTAAGTAGGACTGATGACTGTATCTAACTACGACGATAGATTCTATGAGATCTCCATGTATGCTACCACTATATTGCCTATAGAGGAATAACATATCAGATGGTTTGTCAGAGGCCTATGGAATCAGTTATGGATAGAGGCACGATCACTGCTAATATAGAGTCGATCCTTCTTGGATATTATGGATAGGATCACACCTATACCATTGAGCAGTTACATCGTGAAGTCCAAGGGAGAAGCGACATGCAAGCTAGCTATGAGGGCACTTATAGTGGAGGACGATCCTAGTTCAAGAGACATTATGACAAACCCTAGTCAAGGTTCCAGTAGGGGCAGTCTAGTCAGTCTGTCCAAGCATCACTATAGGCTTTTGATGGTAGCCATCAGTCCCAAGTTGCTTCTAGACAAAGTTGTCCTTCTCACTCTAGCAGAAAGAGGCCGAGGGACAAAGACACAATAGTTCTAGAGTAGACCGAATCTTCCCAGGCATCTAGTTAGAGATTTAGAGCCTCCGATGCGGATACCACAGGTCATAGTGGTCTACACAAAGATGACCAAGCTTCTTCAGGGTGCTATGATTCTAGGGCATTAAATCATTTTGTCAGTTTCTTGTGCAGAAGTAGAGATAGTTAGCTTCTTTGATAGGTCCACCAGCTCCGTTGTTCTTGATTAGAGGCCGAAGTCGGGATCAGGGCTATATCAGTGACCAATGAGGCCCCAAAGATGATCAGCATTGTTCTAGGTATATCAAACTGAATAGTAGAGTCTATCCTAGAGGGAGTCATCAGGGCTAATTTTATGCAGCTTCCGCCCTGTCATAAGTCAAGGTGTATCAATCCATCTTAAGTTGAGAAGTCTAACATCGACAAAACATAGGAGAGATGTTGGGTATATAAGTAAACACACCTTACATACTAGTAAAGCATTTTAAAGTCATGCGGGCATAGGCCCAAAGAAGAAAATATCAATTATAATATATATAATGGCCTAGCCCGGTAGTGATATTGTCCTCTTTGGGCCTTGGCCGGCACGACTTTACAATACGTGACTAGTAGGTAAGGCACATTTACGTTTATACCCAGCATCTCTCCTGTGTTTTGCCGATATTGGACTTCTCAACTTAAGATGGGTTGTTACATACACACCCTCTATGGACTCAGCGTCCTCGTTTAGGTTTGCCCCACCATATGGAATTAGCCTAGACTTGAGGTTTACCCCTCCTCACCGGCATTCGACTAAACTCAGTTTAACTCTAACCCACATCGATAAGGCAGACACGGGAGTGGCTCTGATACCATCTCTAAAAGCCTAGCCCGCTAGTAATATTATCCACTTTGGGTCTAGGCCCCTACAACTTTGAAATGCATCACTAGTAGGTAAGGTATGTTTACTTATATAACCAGCATCTCTCCTATGTTTTTACCGATGTGGGACTTCTCAACTTAAGATGGGTTATTACACGAGGCATCTGGCGATATTATCATAGGTATGATTATCTTATGTCAGTAGCCAAACATCAACCTTATTTGATCCCAGGTCTACATATTCATATATCTATCTATCAAAATATATATATATATATATATATATATAAAATTGAAATAGCCTAATGAAATCATAATTGTAAGAACCCATAATTGAAATAGCCTAATGAAGAATCAGAAACCCTAGTTGAAATTGAAAAGAAATTAGATTGAAAACTTGAGAAAAACATTTTGACTCTATGGATGAAAACAATATAATGACCATTTACTTTGAGTGAATCCTTGAAGAAAACTTGAAAATTGATGGAGGAATTGAAACAGTGCTAGCTTGATCTTCAAGGAGCCTCCAAGAAGAAGAGCCGTGGAGAGAATTTGTGAATTGTGCAAATGATTTAGGAATGGGTTGGATTTCATGGGTGCATAGTTGTAAGGTGATTTATAGGACAAAATAATGTAATTTAGTGGTTACATAAAAAAAATCTAAAATACCCTTGACTAAAAATTACTAGAAGAATACCACGACCTAAATCTATGAGTGATACATCTATCTGCGGGCCATCCTGGTGGCCTATAAAAAAAAAGTATCATAACTCTGAAAATCTAGCCATTGAACCATGAGGTCAAACCATGGATCATAGAAACAATGACAGCCTGTAAACCCTCTTATAAATGATCTCCATCTAAAATATTTCTCTAATGTTGGGGTGTTCTATGAATCCTAAATACGACTCGTATAGTAGTCCACGAACCTTGCTTCTTGTTCATGTAGAAAGTCCTACAACTTGTTAATTTCCAAAATCCCAAACCCATTTCTATAACCACCTTCCACGAGCCATAATTCTATCTACAGCCTGTAATATTGCTCGTACTTCAGCAAATATTTTTGAGAATGCTAAATCTCAGGTGCCATCTACAACCATCTATCTACGCTTGTAGATGCATCTACTGCTATAGATAGGCCTTATAATTACTATACCTACAACTTTCTTCCTTATCCCGAAATATCTCCCTTTTGGAAATATTCATCTTTGAATGAGATATAAGCTAGCATGAGTGGAATAGGAAGAACATTGAACAATCCAACATTAATACAATAATGCAATCTAAGTGCCATAAACCATGAGAGTTCAAAATTTGCATAAACATAACCAAAAATCAGTTTCATGAACGTGCATACATATGAAATGACATGGAAGAGCTGAAATATAGGAATTAATAGAAATGGACAAGGAGAAACTACGTATCTTGGGATGAAATGGAGGGAAGAGATAATAATAAGGCTTCATCATATCCATATCAGCCTTCCAGGTAGCACTTTCAACTTCTTGATTTATAAAAAGTACTTTAATGGATGCCACTTTCTTATTCTTTAATTTTTGGACTTTCTAATCTAAAACATCAATTGGAAATTCCTCATAATTTAAACTTTCTTTAACCCCACACTCTCCAAGGACACTTTAATTTTTGGACTTTCTAATCTAAAACATCAATTGGACATTGACGCCAACTCCGAGCTCAAATCTAACTCAAAGGATACTTTACAAACACGCTTTGAAATTTTATGTGGGCCCACTTAATGGGGTATTAGTTTCTCTTTCTTACCCTAATGCATTATGTCATTCATGGGTAAAATTTTCAAGTAAACCTAATCAGCAACATCAAATTCAAGCTCCCTTTTTCTAACATCTGCATATGACTTTTGTCGATTTTAGGCAATCTTCAATCTGTCCTAAAAAAATTAACTTTTTCTATAGCCTTAATCACCAACTCAAGTCCTCCCAAAGTGCTTCACCTACTTCAAATCATCTGATAGAAGACTATAATATCCTAGGTATTTAAAGGTCAAAATATGGTATAACAAGGTAAAACATTGCAAAAGTGGTCTCAATAGATTTTTAGGACAAGTATTTCAAAAGGTAAAAATTTAAAAAAATTTACTTATCTTGAAGAGTTTGCGACAAGGTTACATCACGAACTTGCTTCAGGGTAGTTTAAATTCAACCTTAATAAAAATCTGGCCAAAATTAGATTTTGCTTAAAATGATCTATGGTGAACTATCCCTTCGTCGTAGACTTGGTCTACCATTGTGGGGTTAATTTCAGTTTTAAGTGGAGATACTTTAAAAATTTCTCTGCACAATAGTTAATGAACCTAATGCTTTTAGGACTAAAATTCTATTCTATTAATTACCCAAACCATATATTTTTCCCTCATTCTTTCACTACTCACCAGATCCAAGATATCTCTATACGAAGGCTTTCAAATCTCCATTGAAGACAATCAAGCAATTCTTCCAAGTTCTTCATCAAATTCAAGGATTTTTCCAATTTTTTTTATAAATTCTTTACCAAGGGATATTGGTATTTATCCATGGATATCTTTCACCCATGGATCCCAAAGAAACCTTCAATTTTTCATCAAATTTCAAGTATAAATTCCAAGTATCTTCTCAATTTCCTTAATTATAATTTAGTTTATGATTATTAATATATTTTTACATGAACTAATATTTACCACATGAAATTTATGATTTTTATTATTAAAATTCTCTACAATGCAATTTAGGACTCATGATCTCCTTGTTGGGTCTATTGAATTTTCTTTCAATTGCATAATTCAAGTTTCAATTATTGATTTAGTAATCCGATCAATCATTATTTACAATTAATTTTATGATTTTGATGACTTATAAGAAATTTCTATACAAGGCTTTCTAGGCTTCATGCTTACTAACGTGGTTTCTTGCAATTATGATATCAATTGATGATTTCTATTGTAATTACATGTAAATTTTATTAAATTATATATTTTCAAGTTTATTTGAGATTGATCCCGCATAATTATCTTAGTCTATGATGAACTATGAGTACGAATGAAATAGGACTTCATCTATGTTTTATAAAAAGGCTTTTTATGAAAGTCCTAAATGAATGAACGACTGTGAAAGGATTTTTCACCTAATTATGGATTTCAAATGTGATAAGGATAATTATTAAATTAATGAATCACTAAGGTTTTAATGAGCTATTTTACATGAAAGATGATTTTCAATGACTCAAAGATATGATTGATTTAGGATTGACTATTATACTATCATTTACTATTCTGTGGAATTGAACTTAGTACCGAAAAGGATTGAGGTGGGGTTCGGTCCGAAAGATGTTAAGGTTACCTTCCCAAGGGAATCTTAGTAGCAACTTTTGTTTAAAACTATGTGCCACCACAGGTTTCCTTATAGTCTTAGCTAGTGGATTCATATATAGAACATAAATGAATGAATGAATGTACTATCATGGAGTCTACCTTAGTAAATTGGCCTCTCTTTTTTCGATGTGGGAGTTACATCAGATTCCATATTATATCTCACATGGTCTTATTCTCGGTTAAAGTTTATATCCCACAAATGATTATATTATCTTGAGATTTACTATGATTCTTGACCATATCATTCTTAAATTGTATGTTATCCTATACTTTACTTGATGTCTCTATTGTTATGGTCTCGTATCTCATGACTCATGTACTTTACTTTACTCTATGAAATTGTTCATCATGTTTTTCCCACATACATAGTACATTCAAAGTACTAATGCATGATCTATATCTGTATTATTTTATAACCTAGGGGCTAGTGTTCTTCCTTGTCACGACTAAAACCGGATCTCAACAAAAAGAAACAAGTAACGTCAAAGCAACCACAACCTGGAAATAAATCCCAAGACCTAGAGTCATGAGTACAAGAGCATCTAGAGTAGTACAAAGGAGTGATACAAATGTCTCAAATGAAAATACAAAGCTTCCTCAATAATATCTAGTACAAGGCTAAAAGAGAGACAATAATGAAAATTCCAAAGATCCACGGCGACTCGAAGTCTGATCCTCATCAAGATCTGAGTAGATGGAAGATATCTCGGCTTGAATGAATAAACTACCCTGTAAGGGTCCCTGTGCTCGACCTGCAGGGAGGAAACAAAGTAGGGTGAGTACACTGAAATGTACCCAGTACATTCAACCGACTGGGTAAAAGAAATCAAATAAGCGTGTAATAGTGAAGAATCATATCGCCTGCAACAAAAGGTGGTTTAGTACATAACATAAATATATATACATACATATAAGAGAATAGTACAAAGAGGCATTAATAATCTGTAAATCAACACAGGCAAGTATTAATATGGCCATGGGATTTCATCAAACTATAAGCTAGAATCTATTAACCTTGTCACCTCAGCATAGTCAAGGGTGTTACAATATCTTAGCCTTGCCACCTCAGCATGGCCAAGGCTTTTACAATACCTTAGCCTTACCACCTCAGCGTGGCCAAGGGTGTAATGTTCACGCCTCAGCATGGTCAAGGATGTAGTCTTGCCATCTCAGCGTGGTCAAGGGTGTAGTTTTGCCACCTTAGCGTGGTCAAGGGTGTTACAATACCTTAGCCTTTCCACCTCAGCGTGGTCAAGGGTGTTACAATACCTTAGCCTTGCCACCTCAGCATGGTCAAGGGTGTTACAATACCTTAGTCTGGCCACCTCAGCGTGGTCAATGATGTAGTCTTGCCACCTCAACATGGTCAAGGATGTTAGAATACCTTAGATGCCACCTTAGCATGGTCAAGGGTGTTACAATATTTTAGACTTGCCACCTCAACATTGTTAAGGGTGTAATGTTCCCACCTCAGTGTGGTCAAGGATGTAGTCTTGCCACCTCAGCATGGTCAAGAGGGTAGTCTTTCCACCTTAGCGTGGTCAAGGGTGTTACAATACCTTAGCCTTTGCCACCTCAGCGTAGTCAAAGGTGTTACAATACCTTAGCCTTGCCATCTCAGCATGGTCAAGTGTGTAATGTTCCCACCTCAGCGTGATCAAGGATGTAGTCTTGTCACCTCAGCGTGGTCAAGGGTGTAGTCTTGTCATCTCAGCATGGTCAAGGGTGTCGCAATACCCTAGCCCTACCACATCAGCATGATCAAGGAGGTCATACAAATATACAAGATAGGAATGCATGCCAATGCCATGGGTCAATAGATATATCAATAGCATAATGAGATAATAAAAAAATAAGTTCTCATAGAGTCAAAATGGGAAAAGAAAATATGCCGAGTTCCCTCACTGGTACCGTAATTTCCCAACATGTCTCAAATTCCCATATTCTTCCAATGACCAAGATACCCCAATCCCACCGAACTCTTAAGTCCCAACACATGCTTAAAGACCTTAATGTCTCACAAATCGCGGCCTTGCCACCTCAGTGTGGCTAAGGGTGTAGAAAGTAGTACAATCCTTCCCTTGCTACCTCACTGTAGGCAAGGGGTCTTATAATAAAAGGTGGTGTATCAAGAAAGTGGTACCTCTCACTCTTGTTACCTCATCATAGGCAAGGGGTTTTATAACAAGTAATACGATATTTCAACAACTACTTAGTCTCAAATCACCACAATTATATTAGTAGACAGGTGTGCCAACAAAGTCGGATCTCCCCCATCCCCAATTATGCACATAAATCCCTAAGAGTAACTCAAGGTGTCACAGGCCGTATACATGAATGTCTCAGGTATCACAATATCTCAAGTTGTGTAGATACAATACAAAATGTGTGCATGTCTAGACTACAATACCAGTGTATATAAATATATATAGCATCAAGTAATAAAGGATATGTAGATTAGCCTTAATCTCAGAAACACTAAGCTAGGAGCATCACTTGGTATCATAATACCACCAATACGTCTTACATTACCACATTTTCATGAGTAACCAATTGCTATGAAATCGACTCCCACCAGTATTATAATATACTTAACAATACCGAAAGTATCATAATAAATCCTCATATTCATTACCAACTCCTCAAATACTTTACAGATCATCAAAAACACCCCCAAAAGACATAACACAAACCATAAATTCCCACATAAGTGCCCAAATTATTTTAGAAGTCTCATATTAACATACTGATGGCCCATGATGTCTCAATTCACATGATTCTGTTGTAATTTATCATTATGATAGCAATTTACTCAGTTTTCTATATAACTAGAACCACAATTCTATCACAATCATAACATATCAGCCCAATTACTCATGAATCAATGTAGATCTTATAACTACTACATAAGTTTGTCTAATAACTCGAATCCAGTCACAAAAAGGTTAGTCGAACATACGTCAATGCCGAAACCACACCTGAATAAGCTTTCAATCAACTCAAGCCTTCAAACATTCGCCAAATCAACCAACCACTATCAAAAATAGATACTGCACATCAAGAGACAAATTTTGATATCCATATTGGCACGAATTAAAGTTGGGGGTAAAATGGTCAAAATTGGGGCTAAATTTTGAAGTTCTTTAATCTAGAAATTGACTTTAAAATCAAGTTCTACATGAAACATGGAGCCCGTGGGTAAAAATTTCATTAAAAATTAGTTCAAATCAAAGGACAAATCATCATTTAAAATTTTGAAATCGTATACAAAGAATCTCCAATTTTTGACACTCAAAATCACGAGATTCATGATAAAATCAAGATATAATTGATGAAAATTACATAAAAGAGGGTTAGAAACACTTACCCAAAAGAAACCTTCAAAAACTTTCTTCAAGAATTGCCCAAAAGCTTGAAAAGAATTGAAAATGGGGTAAAAATGGAGGTTCACATTTTTTAACACTGTCCAGGTATCTTGTTTTTAACACTGTCCAGGTATCCTACTACTCCGCGAACGTGGATACCTGTTCGTGAACGCAGAGAGTAAAGCAGATCAAAGCTCCACGAACACGGAGAAGAGAGGCGGCATACGCTGCATAACTCCACGAACGTGAATATTAGTCCGCGAAAGTGGAGAAAGGAACCACATTGACCTTTGCGAACGTGAAGGCTTCTCCGCGAATGCAGATAAGGAATTATACTGCACCATAAACTAGAAAAATTAGCTCAGTCCAATACTCAGAATAACCCTTCAGAACTCATCTGAAAATGGAATTTCACAAACCAACTATGTATTCATACCAAAAATAGTGATCCGGACTCAATGGAATCATCAGAAATTGATTTCAAGGACTTCTCACCACATTTACCAATGTGACTCGATAAAACTAATTTAAAACTTAACATACCAAAACTTTCCTCGGCAACTCCAAAAATTATTACGTGACCATTCCTAGCGTTAGTTTCACCATTTGGAACTACTATAATTGTCAGAGTTCTGATCCAAGCTTTCAAACTTCGAATGTTGACAAAGTCAAACTTTGGTTCCGGCAACAACTCAAAACACAACTTTGGGCCTAAAACCCTCATTTTAACCTCGAATTCGGTTTTGTAACTTCTCATAGCTTATTTCGATGTTTTAGAGTTAATGGAATTGACGATTCTCCAATTCGATATCCCGAAACTCGAAATGAACCAAATACTCACTTTTTCAGTAACTTAAGCTTCCAAAATGCCAAAACTCATATTTTCAACTTTAGAAACATAAGATTCTAGTTTTAGCCATACCAATAGTTCAAAATAAGCCCAAAGTAACTTATGAAAGGATAAAATAGTAATTTTCACAAGTAAAGCCAAAAATGACCAAGTCATTACATCATTCACCACTAAAAATAATGTTCATCCTCGAACATTAGAGAAAGGAAGGTATAAAAAATCTCAACAAGACTGAGATATCTGGCCCACAGGCCTGACTCTAACTCCAAAGTAGTCTCGACAATAGAACGATATTGTCACAAAACCTTTACTAAAGGTATATCCTTGGATCTCAATCTCCAGACCCATTTGTCCGATATAGCTATAGGCTCTTCCTCTACAAACAAATATGTACCTAACTCAATAGAATCATAAGAGATCACATGGGACTCATTAGGAAAGTACCAACGGGGCATAGAGACATGAAAACAGGATGAATAGATGACAATCTCAGTGGTAAAGAAAACTCATAGGACACCTTACCAGCTCTCCTCAAAATCTCAAATGGGCCAATAAATCTAGGAGTAAGCTTGTTCTTCTCACCCCGAACCACCAATAACATTATTTTAAATCATGGTACATGTTTGCCACATTAGGATGGAGGGAGTATCCAACACAATGAGCTTCCTCTAATATCAATCTCACCCAATCTCTTGCATTAGGCAAACAGTCTTTACCATTTATCTTCAAAGCCATGTCAAAATTAGTAATAACCGTCTTGGCTTCACCCCTCAACACTTTATAACAAATCAAGCTTAATCTAGCACGCTCAAACTGGCAATCACAATTCTTATCATATAACGAAAATCTAACCTCACAAGGGCCAAAATACTCTGAGAAGGAGAAATACGCAACTGAACCATCTATCTAGAAACATAAGCTATTACTCTTACCCTCTGGTGCAATAGATCACCCAAACCTAATACCCTGAGAAGAAGAAATACGCAACTATACCATTTATCTAGAAACATAAGATATTACTCTCCCCCTCTAGTGCAAGACACCACCCCAAACCTACTCCAGAAGCATCATAAAACACCACGATTGGCGCTCCCTCCTCGGACGTAGCAAGAATAGAAAATATAACCAATGGCACAACCCAAAAAGCGATGTAAAACCAATGCATAGGGGCCTTGTCAGATCCTGTACCAAGTATCTCTCATCCCTTCGACCTACCCATGGTCTAGAGATTTATAAAGTATGAACCTCACTCTAGCCTCTTACCCGAGTCAAGGGGGGTGATACAATGCAATATGGAACAATGTGA
This sequence comes from Solanum rostratum, assembly GCA_029948455.1. Classification (NCBI taxonomy): domain Eukaryota; kingdom Viridiplantae; phylum Streptophyta; class Magnoliopsida; order Solanales; family Solanaceae; genus Solanum; species Solanum rostratum. The sequence continues at coordinate 27,270,427 of CM057049.1, forward strand.
GTCAATGATACCAATCCAGATATGTGCATAAGTATAATAACATCATGATAAGAGTAATACGACCAAATCCTCGCATAATTATGGAGAGTAAAGTCAAGTGCCACAACCGATATCATAATCTATCATAACATCTCATATAGTCATAACTATGTCATTGGCCAAGTATGCCAATAGTACTAAGTTTGAAATAGTACCTCTCCCTATAAAGTCATAACACAACCTCGATACACCTGATTCACCACCAATGATTCACTTATCGGGTGGAAACACCAATAAACTTGACAATGGCCCACAAATAATATCAATATTTGAAGCAAGATAAGGTGGCACAACTGAATAAATAAGGTTTGGATCAAATAAAATCAAACAGAATGGCGGCATACTAGAACCATGTACCTAGAATATCTGCACAGGGGCCTCCACGGGCTCCACATCTCATAATACCACGACCTTCTCTAGTATCGCCCCTTACGCCCTGAGAGGCATCTCTAGCTATTGGTGATGAGGCTGGATGGGCTGGCTAAGATCCTGAAGCCTGAGTGGGAAATACTTTATGAGGACAACGCCTGGCCACATGCCTAACCTCATCACAAACATAACAAGCTCTGCCCTCCTGCCACTAAGATAGTTGTCCTGAAGAGCTATAATGGCCTGTCTGAGTAGGCCTAGATTGATCACCATTGTCAGATGCTAAAATGGCTGCATAAAGCGCGTGTACCTGATAGCATTGCCTCTACAACTCTCTACATCATGGCGGGGGTCCACTAAACTAGCCATAATGACGGAGTTTCTTCCCACCACTCTGTCTGTCCTGTGATGCGCTCTATCAAGTAAGCATGATCCACTACACTTTGAAATGAGCCTCCGGCCAAAACCAAGGAAGTTATAGCCTCCTGAAGATACCTTGCCAATCTCTTGGCAAATGTTGAATCCTCTCAAACTCAATAGGGATATTGGACAAGGCATACCTGGATAATGTATGAAACTTAGCCTCATAATCTCATATTGACATATAGCCCTGTTGGAGTCTGTCAAATTCATCTCAGCGGCTGTCTCTGAGTTTATATGGCACGAAACTCTCAAGGAATATCTCAGTAAACTGCTCCTAAGTCATAACTTGAGATCCCACTGGTTTACGAGCCAAAACTGACATCCACCACTCCTTAGCTAGGCCAGTGAACTGGTAAGAGGTATAAGAAACTCTATGCAACTCGAGGATGGACAAATTATATAGCCGGTCCTAATACTATAACAAGAAATCATAGGCTCTATCACCAGGGGTACATCAAATTTTACGGGAGCCAATCATATAAATCGCTCAAAACTCTTATATTCAATAGTGGAATAGCAAGACTAGTTGTAGGTGATGGCACCATAAATCTGGGTGGTGCAATAGATGGTGCAATGGCTAATCCCTAAAGTTGTGAACCATAACTTGGTTTAGATGTCTGAGGCGGAATCATAGAAGCCATAGGTGGATCTGCCGGGATCGAAGGAGGACCAATATGAAGCATGGGTGGATCAACTAGAGCGGTAGAAAGGCCCGATGTTGTAGGAACTTACACATCAACGATAGCTAAGGTAGGAGGTGTTCCCTCAAATCTAGACAATAACTTCAAAAGTAACTCTGAAATTGAGAGTGCAACATTAGGGGTTGGAGGTGGGGAAGCATAGTAAGTAGGCCCCTCTGGCACATACTCCATCTTTGGAGAGTCCGATCTAGTCCATCCTCTGGGTGGAGCTACCCCTCTAACATGTCCTCGGCCCCTAGCACGACCACGAACTCTGCCTCGACCATGAGTGGGAGCCACATCAGTAGACTCAGGCTCTAAGAAAAGATCATGGGAATCTAGTAATCAGTATTTGTGCATAAGGAGTAGATTAGATGCTTTCAAACTAGATGGTATGAACAAACCTACAAATAAAATCCAAAACTATGATTTTTCCAATTAAGTGCCCCATAGCCTCTCGAAGATGGGGTATAGATGTCTACACTAATTTGCGAGACTCTACTAGACATCTTGCTCTTGACTCACGAGCCCAACGAACCTAGAGCTCTGATACCAAACTTTTCATGGCCCAAAATTAGATCGCAACTAAAAGAGACAAGTAAAGTAAAAGTAACCACAACCTGGAAATAAATTCTGAGACCTGCAGTCATGAGTATAAGAGCATCTAGAGTAGAACAAAGGAGTGATTCAACTGTCTTAAATGAAAATATGGAGCTGCCTTTGTAATATCTAGTACAAGGTCAAAAAGGAGACAATAACGAAAATCCCAAATACCCATGGTAACTTGAAGTCTGAGCCTCACCGTTAAGTTCTAAGTAGATGGAGGACATCTTGACGAGAATGAATCAACTACCATGTGCAGGGCCCGGTGCTTGATATGCAAGGAGGAAACAAAGCAGGTGTGAGTACACCAAAATGTACCTAGTAGGTTCAACCCATTGGGTAACAGAAATCAAATAAGCATGTATATGTAATAATGAAGAATCCTATCACCTGCAACAAAAGGGGGTTAGTACACAACATACATACATACACACACACACACACACACATATATATATACACACACATAAACATATAAGAGAATAGTATAAAGAGGCATTAATAATCAGTAAATAAATACACAGTCAAGCATTAATAAGGCCATGGGGTTTCATCAAACTATAAGCTGGAATCTCTTAACTTTATCACTTCAGCGTGGTCAAGGGTGTTACAATACCTTACCCTTGCCACCTCAGTGTGGTCAAGGGTGTTACAATACCTTAGCCTTGCAACATCATCATAGTCAAGGATGTATTGTTCCTATCTCAATGTGGTAAAGGATGTACTCTTGCCACCTCAGCATGGTCAAGGGTGTGGTCTTACCACCTCAGCGAGGTCAAGCATGGTGCAATACCTTAGACTTGCCACCTCAGCATGGCCAAGGGTGTTACAATTCCTTAGCCTTGCCAACTTGATGTCGCTCAACCCTACCACTCAAAGGTAGAAGGGGTGGTCATCATCAGCATATTACCTAACTTTAGTGGTCGTGGTCGAATCCCACAGGGTACAATGTGTTAGTGAATAAGCGGATCAAGGACCTACGGATACTAGATTTTAACTCGATAGGCGAGTACCAAACAAGGATTCTAACTAATTAGGGGGGAAACTATGCTAACCATTACTCCTACAAGCAATTGGGTAAGGATTGATCAAGCAAGGAGCAAGGATAGAGGATATAAGACTCAATCAAAACTCAACCGATCCATCACACTTAGCATCAAATTGACCCTATGGGTAGGCTAGGTTTCTTGTAATCACCTCAGCTAGGGGAATGATGTTCGCTAGAGCCAAATACAACCTCTCATGTGGGATGCTCAAAGACACGCCTGGCTTGACTACCAAAAAGCAAAACACCCAAGACCTTAGTCATTGAGTGCCTTTTGAGGCTCTCAACTTATACACCCATGGCTATTATGCAACTTTCCACCTCAACTACACCCACTAGATCAATAATTGAAAAACTAAGCTAGATTTAAGGGCCTACCTCAAATCTAATTTATACAAGAAAATATGCAAGAACCCACAAATCAATTCAAGGAATTAAAGCAATTTGGGAGAAACCCTCTTGATTATGCAAGTAAATCATCAACTAAGCATGAAAGCAAGAGAAATAATCAAGACCCATATATATATTAACAACCAAACTTCAATTAAATCTACAAATTTAGCATTCAAGAACAAGGAAAGAAAGAGTGAGTGAAAGATAATACAAGTGAAGCCCACACTCTTCAATCCACCTAAGAATTTGTAGAAAACTTGCTCTAAATCCTCACCCTAAACTGAAATCTACACTAAGGTGTGTTCCTCTTCTTCAAGAATGTATGAATATTGATGAAGGAATGTCCAGTTCTCAAGATTGAGGGTCAGGAGTGCGTGTATACTGTGATTTTGCGATAAAAAATAGTCACTGCAGCATTCTGCGATCGCGCTCAGCATTCCACGATCGCGAAGGTTGTGTCTCCTTAAGCTCTGCCTTCGTGCCTGGGACTAGCACGTTCACGCTTCTCTGCATGTTATGACTCTATGATCGCAGGGCTGGAGGCCACATTCGGGGAGTGTATCTGCTACAAGGTACCATTTTGTGCATTTTAGCTTCTTTTGGCTCCGATTTCAGTTCCAAACTTCATTTCTTCTTAGAAAAGCCAAATCTAAACCATAAGTACCTATAACATATGTCATTCAAAGCAAAATTAGGCTCAAGTTATGATATTAAAATAGATAATCATAGGAAAAGAACAAGATATGAGTGCAAGTCATGCACTCATCAACACCCCCAACTTAAGACTTTGCTTGTCCTCAAGAAAAACAAACCCAAACTCGGTAGGCTAGCAATTTAAGCACACAATTCCAATTCACTTTTACACAATCAAATCATGATCATGACAATGATTGGTACCAATAATTAACACAAGTGTGAGGACGCCTATCAAGTAACTCCCTCTCATTCCAAAAGAAATCTTTTTCAATTCAAAGCACAATTTCTAGGGATGACCAAGTGACAACACAAATTATCAAGGAGTGACTCAAACTCCTAGTCAACTAACAAGTTCCACTTGGCTCAAACATAGAAAAGTATTCATATTACCAATCCATTTCAATTTGCATGTCCTCACCAAAAAGAAAGAAAGTCCCCAAAGCACACACAAGTATCTACAATGAACAAGGACAAGGACTCAAATTACTCACACTCAACAAAAGAACATCTTGTGTTTACAAATGCCTTACCATAGGCTTGCTTTTATTTTCAATCAAAATGGCTCAATTTCAGTTGGTTGGAAATCTCAATGGGCTTTTTAGGCTTGTAGTGTAGGCTAAGGGGTAAGGTTGGATACGATTTGGATAATAGTGACTAACCCTCCTTAAGTCCTACATACAACATTCATTCTTTTTTAACTTTCCTACTTTTTCTTTTTCGCATCACACACCAATGCACATTTAACCCTTCTTTTTCATTTAGGTGCCCCATTTGGAACCATTTTCAACATTTCGGAGGATTCTCTTCTCTCAAGCACTCTTTCTTCATTTCCTTTTCATTATGAAACCACTCTTTTTCTTTTCTTTTCTTTTCATTCCTCCATTCATTTTTCTTTTTCTTTTTCTTTTCACAAGCCCCCAAGTGGTAGACACCCTTCCTTTTTCTCCTATATCACCCCCAAATTAGGCTTAAAGCCTCAATTATCACAAACTTGCAAAAAATCTAAGGAGGAATAAGGGTTCAAAAGATGAATATCTTTTAAAAAAGGTTCAAGGCTTGTAATTAAGGTTGTCAGTGGAAAGGATTAGGCTCAAAAGGGACACTAAAGATAAAATCAATGCATTTGGTGGCTATTTAAGCTAAGTAGACTCAATTCAAACCAAAGAATGTCTAAGATCATTTTTCCGACCGAAGTTATCAAAACCAACATTTCAAGAACAACAAGGCAAATTCTAGGCGACACAAGTACACACAAGGAACAAAGCAAAAACTCACAACATACGTGACATGCAAATTAAACAAGAAGAGATCAATTTAGCTCTCAAGTGAGGTACAAGGGACTCATTTTTCAATATCCATCTAGCAAGTAAGAGTCACAAAAAGAGTCAAAATGTTGTCTCAAAATCATCCCAAAACCATTTCTTTCAAAAATTTGAGGGGTACATATTTTCAAAATCCACAACACTTAACCAAATATGCTAGTACTAAACAAGTCACAATCCCAATGTATAGCTCCAGCAAGAGTCAATAGAAACTCATACTTCACCAAGGACCATATTCTACACGCGCAATCAATGATTTTCCCTTAAGAATGTCGTCACTCAATCCATCATTGGGAACCGTCGATTATACACACCATTAAAAAGAAAAATAAGAAGCCACCAAATCTACTAAAATAGCCAAACCTAAACACAATATGCACAAGCCCGACAAGGGCACACCATAATTACATAAGTCAAGCGCGACATGGGCATAACATCAATACAAAATAAGAGAGAGTCTACAAGTGCCAACGATCCAGAATATACAAAACAGGAAACAAGAGTCATAATCATAATTAGATCACAAGAGCACCCCCAACTAAATATATTGTTGTGTCCCCACAACACAGTCATAAAATAAAGAGAATACGAGGGACTCCCTAAAATGATCACTTGGTACTCAAGCCCGAGGAGATGGTAAGCTCATCATCAAGATTTGAAAAACTAAACCCACACAGCTGCCTAAACTTGCCCATCATCTTATTTAGGAATCTGCTCTTCTTCTTCTCATGTTTCCTCTACTCTATCTTTCCTTGCCTCTGACTCATGTGCTCAAGCCGGTCACTCATATCTCTCTAAGCAGCTGCAACTGACGCAAGTGTAGGCTGATCATCTGTTGTAGCTCCTAGTGGTCCTGTAGGAAGGCCTGCAACCAGCTGCCTGATCTGCTCATTCATCACAAGAATCTAGGAGGACAAGTACCTCATAGTAGGAGGGCCAAACTGAAGTGATCCTGAAAGAATTGAAGGGTCCTGAAGGAACTGAAGGACCTGTAGCTCCTGAAGTAGGCTCCCCTGCCTCTGATCCGAGATCTGTGAACTACCCAAAAGGGGGATCTAGAACATCGATCTGCCTCTTCTTTTGTCCTCCTAAGCCACCTCTCTTCTTCAATGGGTAGATGTATTTGGCCGGCTTCTTCTTCTCATCAGTCGGTAGGACATATACCTCTGCCTTATAGTATAATATGGAAATTAGTAAGGGGTACACTAGGCTCTTGGCCCTCCCTTGGGATTTTTCTGCAATCTGATCCACTATAATCTATTCCACAATAACCTAAAGACCATCCAAAATAGCTGATATGACAAGTCTCACGATCCAAAGTCACCTCTATGTCATGTGTAGAGGGAATGACCCAAGCACATATGATGGAAAGCCAACATCTAGCTTCTACCATGAACTCATGTGAGTCAATACCTCATTGAGAAACGAACCACCCCGGCGGAACTCTGTCATGTAACTTGTCAACCAACCACTGAGCACCCAACTCTCGATATCTCTCTTAGTACACCTGATTATCAGCTCCTAGCAGCCTCATAGATGATATTGATAATTGTCGGGCTGAAATCAACTCCCACTCCTCAAATCATGGTAGGCATCTCCTCTTTAAAGTTAGTCTCCAAGGAATTGGCATAGAACTCGCGACTATGGTATGATTGGCTTTGATAGGTTCATCAGCAAAGCATAGCCAACCCAAAGTCTGAAGCCGGAAAAAGAAATCTTGTATATTCTCCTCAAAGCATAGCCAACCCAAAGTCTGAAGACGGAAAAAGAAATCTTGTATATTCTCCTCCACCTTGTCCAAACAAATCCCTCTCTCTCTCGTATCACAGGACGGCCCAATACTCATCGTAATTTTTGGCACACTTGGCCGAGAATAATAGGCTTTGATCAAAGTAGGCTTTTTCTTCCACCTCTAGAAAGATTTCATTCTCATGAAGTGCTTGCTTGGGATCTATTTTTGACCAATTTAGACCTACTATCAAAAACAACACAACAAAAATATCTTATAGACATTTAAATCATGTATTAGCAAAGATTTAGACCAAGAAAGTTATTTGGAAGAATTGTGGAGTATATAGTGAAATATTGTTGTTGCTGAATAGGTGGATAACTGCTCTCTGCATTCACGTCTACGCAGGTGCGCTCGCAGAGTTCAAGCCACCCCAAGCCTCTGCATTTATGGAAAGATATCTGCGTTCGTGAAGGACAGAGAGTTTCTAGAACACCCACATTTGCGGCTTAATGTCCACATTCGCGGAAGGCAGTAATTACCAGAATTCAAAATTCAGAGAGAAATTTTCTCAAACACATAGAGGGCATGTAGTTTAATCATGGTTTATACAAAATAATACCCCTCCGCCCAATTCCTCCCCAGCAACATACAATCACTCCTTAAGTTACACTCAATGACTTAGCACAACAATTTATCTTAAGTTTCAGCAATTATGCACAAGAATTGGTTCCAAAAATCATCCAGGCAGTTAACATCACATCGATACACATAAATTGGATGATTCCAAGCCCAGTTTGGCAGTTCATTCTTGTCCAATGGGTGATGTCCGGGCCCAAAGTGCAGCTAAAATGACCCAATTTCATCCTTTTGCCATTTTTGTTGGTATTTCCACCCACTTTTCCAACTCCAATCATCCTGACACTTCAAAACTTGTGCAATGCCACTACCAAAGACTTGAAAATTATGAAGGTTAGCCAAAAATCAAAAATGAAAATTAAGAAACTATTCCAAAAATTTAAAATGCAAGAATTTATTAAAATATGCACAAAAATTGATTCACTACCCTTTTGTGTTTCCACTTTGAGGCAATGAATCTCCTCCCCAGTTTTAAGATGATTTTCCATTTGAGTGCATGAGGAGGGTGATGAGAGAACATCAATATTTCCCCCGTTTCCACTTTGAGGACTTAAATTTCCTACCTATCTTGTCATCAACTTTCCTCTTGGATTCCTTGGGTAGACATGGGAGTGTCAAGAGGTCCTCAAATTTAGCTTCAAACTTTATGGCCTCCAAGTAGGCAGCACTCCCAACTTCAAATGAACCAAAGTTTCCATTTAAGATTTTTTATGTCTTGGTCTTGCAACTTTAGTATCATTTCCTCAATTTTGGCTTCTTGGACAATTATTGGGCTTAAAGAAATGCATAGGCCCCATATCTCTTCCATACCAAGTTTTACTCCTTTTTGATACTCTAACTCATAGTTGGCCACTTTTGAGCTAGGGGCCTCACTCACTTCATTGCTTAGTTTCAAGTTGACCTCCAAAACATCAATTTCCCATTCAAAGTGGTCCAACTCATAACCTCTAGCAACAAGCGAGCCCTTGAGTTCATTCCTCATGTTAGGCAATTGGTTTCTTTGGGCCACTTCTTTGGCAAGTCTAACATTCAAAATGGTGAGACAATCTTGACTCACAACACTCTCATGTCTATTTACTTTCTCAACACCATTTTGTTCACCACAAAATGCAATACTCCAAAGGAGAGAGAAAAAAGACTTACATTGCTCAAGCAAGCGCTCATCATAATTAGCTATATAACAAACAAGAAAAAAAACAAAAAGAAGTACTCACTAATCAAACCAAAAAGAGTAAACTACAATTTCTAAATCAACTCAATACGCCTATTGTTCCCCAGCAACAGCACTATTTTTTAATGTCGCTCAACCCTACCACTCAAAGGTAGAAGGGGCAGTCGTCATTAGCATATTACCCAACTTTAGAGGTCAAGGTCAAATACTACAGGGAATAATGTTTCAGCGAATGAGCGGATCAAGGACCTATGGCTATTAGATTTTGACTCGATAGGTGAGTACAAAGCAAGGATTCTAACTAAATTGGGGGAAACTGCACTAACCACTACTCCTACAAGCAATTGGGTAAGGATTGATCAAGCAAGGGGGCAAGGATAGAGGATATGAGACTCAATCAAAACTCAATCGATCCATCATATTTAGTATCAAATTGATCCTGTGGGTAGGCTAGGTTTCTTGTAATCACCTCGACTAGGGGAATGATGTCTCGCAAGAGCCAACTACGGCCTCTCACACGGGGTGCTAAAAGACACGCGTAGCTTGAACACCAAAAAGAAAAACACCCAATACCTTAGTCATTGAGTCCCTTTTGAGGCTCTCAACTTATAAACTCATGGCTATCATGCAACTTTCCGCCTCAACCATACCCACTAGAGCAATAATTGAAGAACTAGGCTAGATTTAAGGGCCTACCTCAAATTTAAGTTATACAAGAAAGTATGAAAGAACCCACAAATCAATTCAAGTAATAAAAGCAACTTGGGAGAATCCCTCTTAATTTTGCAAGTAAATCATCAACTAAGCATGAAAGCAAGAGAAATAATCGAGACCTGTATATAAATTAACAACCAAGCTTCAATTAAATCTACAAAATCTAGCATTCAAGAATAAGGAAAGAAAGAGTGAGTGAAAGATAATACAAGTAAAGCCTACACTCTTCAATCCACTCAAGAATTTGCAGAAAACTTGCTCTAAATCCTCACCCTAAACTAAAATCTACACTAACGTGTGTTCCTCTTCTTCAAGAATGTATGAATATTGATGATGGATTGTCCAGTTCTCAAGAATGAGGGTTAGGAGTATGTGTATATTGTGATTTTAGGATTGAAAATGGTGAAATTCCAAAATTGTCTCGATGCTGGTCACTACATCATTCCGCGATTGCGCTCAGCATTCTGCAATCGTGGAGGTTGTGTCTCCTTAAACTCCATCCCCACACCTAGGACTAGCGCGTTCGTGCTTCTCTGCATGTTCCAATTTCGTGATCGTGGGCCTAGAGGTCAAATTCGCGGAGTTTATCTGCTTCCAGGTACCATTTTGTGCATTTTAGCTTCTTTTGGCTCCAATTCAGCTCTAATTTTCATTTTATCTTAGAAAAGCCAAATCTAAACCATAAGTACCTATAACATATATTATTCAAAGCACAATTAGTCTTATGTTACGAGATTAACAATACAAAATCATAAGAAAAGGGCAAGAACTGAGTGCAAGTCATGCACTCATCACACTTAAGCGTGGTCAAGGGTATAACGTTTCTACATCAACATGGTCAAGGATGTAGTCTTGCCATCTCAGCGTGGCGAAGGATGTAGTCTTGCCACCCTAGCATGGTCAAAGGTGTAGTCTTGCAACCTCAGCATGGTCAAGGGGTTACGATATCTTAGCCTTGCCACCTCAGCTTGGTCAAGGGTATTACAATACATTAGCCTTACCACCTCAGCATGGTCAAGGATGTAGTCTTTCCACCTCAGCGTGGTCAAGGGTGTCGTTTTGCCACCTCCGGGTGATTAAGGGTGTTACAATAGCTTAGCTTTGCCACCTCAACATGGTCAAGGGTGTTACAATACCTTAGCCTTACCACCTCAGCTTGGTCAAGGGTGTAATATTCCCACCTCGGCGTGGACAAGGATGTACATATCTAAAATGGAAAGATATGTATGTAATTGAGTATTTGGGGGTAGAATAGTATCATTGTAGGCTTGATCGTGACTTTTCGTATTGAATGCTTGTTCATATGGTGATATATTGAGTTATAAATCAATTGTGAATTCGAAAGAAGTGAATTCTCAACTCCTACAATAAGAGGGACTGGTGGGATTAGCGAATTTAAGTCTTAGTTTCCAGATTTGAAATCTATGTGATCTTGTGATTTATTCGATGTTGATAGTTAGATGGTACTTATATTGTGATATGATTGATACATTGAGACTGTGATGATATTGAGACACTGATGATATCGAGACATTGATGATATCGAGATATTGAGATTATTATGATGTTGACACTATGATATAATTGTGATCATGCACCTTGCATCTTTTATTATTTGTGCATTGCCACTTGTGATGGCTACGATCGAGATGTGAGTAAGGTAACATGTGGATTGGTGGCCGAAGTCTCTACCAGTCAAGCCGAGGTAATATGCCGGCGGTCCGAGGTCATTTCCGGATGGTCTGAGGTCATTTTCGAATAGATGACATCAGTCAAGGTCATTGTTAGCCATGATCACAGATACATGGTCCATTGTCTCCCCCATGGATTCCGTTTGAGGCAATCATCTGATCAACGGATATATATTCTAGGACAGACATGCATCACAATTATTTGATATTGCATCACATTATTCATATTCCATGGCATCTACTCTATCTCATATCATATCTAGTTGATATTATTGTATATTATTTATGAGATTGTGTATTTATTATGTCTTTGATCTTGAGTAAAATTCGGATCTACTTATATACTTATGTATTGAGATACTATGAGATGATGAGTATATCTATATTACTGTGATTTGTATAATATATTGTGCTGGACTTTTCTGAGTGCAGGGTCGTAGTTTGGTGGATTGTGGTTGGGATTTAAGGAATTACTTGCATTCTTAATTACTTTACTTTAGGTTAGTTCTATGTGTTGGTTACCCTATTGTTTGGTGCTCATCACTTGCTACAATTTTGTAGGCTGTGAGCCCAGTCCATCCTGCTAGACTTCTTTCTTGTTGGATCGAGCTTTCGGATTTTTCGCGAGATAGCTTCTTATGTCTTCAGCAGGCCTTGAGGATTCCATTTTTATGCTCTTGTTCTATTTAAGGACTAGATATGATGACATGTATTTCATTGAGCATTCTATACTTAAAGTCTTGTACGTATGACAGCTGTTTTGGGATGGTTATAGTGTGTTTTCTTCCACTTATCTATGTTATTAGATTGTTATCTTTCGCTTATGTTGTTAGTGTTAAGTTATTTGGATTTTGGGCTAACTCGCCTTGGTGGATTAGGTGAGTGCCATCACGCCTGAATTTTGGGTTGTTATAATTTGTGGCTTGTGTTTTGGTTTAGGGTCGTGGGAAGTGGTTTTGTAGCTTAGATTTAGAAATTTAAACTTGCAATAATTTTGGTTCATGAAAGGAGTCTATGCACCGTAAAGGACAATATAAATTGTAAAGCATCCTTCATTGATTGAGATCCAGAGATGGATAGTTGCACTACTTAATTAAGTTTCACGGATGGGTACGATAGATCAGAGAATTGATTATGGGTCATAGAATAGATTTTGTGGATGAGATATTAAGACTAAGAATTTAAGCCTGAATTTCATGTACATGTATCCATAGTCTTTACAAAACTATAGACTGTTGACATCCGTCATGGATATTTTAGTCTTTTATCATCCTTTTAAGTCTTATACTACATCATTTTGAGTTATTTTAAGTGAGATTTATGGGTTCTTATCAGTTTAACCCCTCATTCTCTCAACTTTCAACCAAATCAGAAATTTCTCTCTATAGAAATCTCCTCCCAAGGAAAAAACAAGGTCAAGCTCTAAGGTTTTCAGCTCAAGCTTCCAACTCCAGATTTCTAATAGAGATTTCAATCGAGGTATGTGGGAATTTCATCCACACATTTTCTTTCATCCATGAAGTCCTAATTTAAACTCAAATTCTCAAATTTTGATCATGATTCAAATTAAAGTATCAATGATTTCTTATGGGTTCCACTCAATTGCATTGAATTCTTCAAAATCGATCTTCTAATGCATGATATAAGCATAAATTGGTGACTTTAAGATGAAATTTATGAACTCATACCATGCAAGAATTTTATGATTACGAATTTAATTAGCATGACACACATGAACTATGATTTGAAGAAAAAGATTATAAAATTTAAGATGCTTGTAATCAATTATCACCATGTTTTCATGAAGTTTAGGTTTGCTTCTGATTGAAGGCCCTCATAATGAGTTTACAATATTAGAGAACTTTTGATTGAAGTAACCTTTACACAATATTATGATTTGATTATTTTTTATTAAAGTGATCCTAGTATGGAATATGATTTGAGATTTCTTTTGATTGAAGTCTTCTCACCATGACTTGATATTGTTGATTAAATATTTACTACTACTTTGTTGTGAGATTATGATATGAGTCAGGATCTATTCTTAGAATTTAGTATTCTTATGAAATTATGATTATTACTAAATTCTTATCCTTTTTTTAGAAGCTATGAATTATGATTTATATATGATTATTCCTATTGAGGGAATTACATAGCACTGAGTTAGACTAACAATAATTATCTAGATTTCAGAATTACATGCCACCATAAACTATCCTATTTGGACAAAGTATAGCTAGCGGGTCCATCTACTCTCAAATATAAGGTTCTTACCTTGGCAAGTAGTACCACCTCTTTTCGGTGAGGGAAACACACTGACTCCATATTATGCTCACATAGTTTATGTCAGTTAATAGTATCTGCCACTTAGTTTATGATTGAGTTTTCAAATATATGCATTAACCTTATATTAGCAAGAACGGTTATTTAAGTTACTTCAAAATATTAGTTTTAGTGCATGATTTACTTGGTCATTGCATCATTAATTTTCAGATATAGCATGATTATCACGTTATTGCATATTTTTCATACCTATAATATAGGTTAGACGTCCATTATCCAACTCGCAGTTAGAACTTATCTCAGGCAACATTGGAGTGGTGAATCATCATTCCTCAATGATGGGTTTCGTCTTTTATCCTCAATTTATGTCCAGATATTTAGTTTATCAAACTTTGAGCTAGCTAAGGTCTGTCCTAGTAACTCTTATATATTAGTAAAACCTTTTCAAACTTTGTCAAATATTTTGCCTATATTGTCTTCTGAAATGTTGTTTTATATCATGCTATTGCTTAGAATATCTATGCTTTATTTTCATTTTTTATGATTTTTTCCCTTTATTTCAGTATGCTTATATATGCCATGCGCTTAGCTTGGGATCCTTCGAGATTCTAAGTATTGTGTTACGATTTTGGAGTAGCTTCAAATTATGATAAATGCACATAATTACAATCAAATTTTGTCAAAAGTAAGTCATATTCATTATCTTTTATCCGCCTCATGGATGACTGTTGGTCGATCGTTCATACATTTACATAGTCTCAAAGGCCAGATACTAATTAAAGCCTTTTTTTATTTAAGTCTCCTTTGTTTGTCTCTTCAGTCGAAGACGATGGCATTCAATTTACCTTGTTGACATTTCAATTGGACTCAACCCATACAAGCAAGCAACAAACCAGATGAAAAGAGTGAAAGAAGTGGAATGATTTTCTATATGTTTTTATAACTTTTTAATAATTGAATGTGGATGTCAACACAGTAATTCGTAGGACTCTACTCAAATTTATTTCTTGTACTCGAAGATCAATAATCTAGGCTTTAATACCGAATTTCCACGATCCAACTACCAAGTCATGAACCATCTCAAATTGGATTACCAAAGATCATCAATCATAGAAAAAATAGCCAATGATAGTCAATAGAGTCAACATTATCTACCACAACAATCTTTCGCTCTAACCACGAGTAATCAATACATTTAGCCATCTAGACTCCATGCCGGAAGACTGTAGCATGAAATCTCCCGTCAATATATAACATATTATGAAAGCAGAAGTAGGTCTAACTATTCATTTAAGCCTAGCTTACCTGTGCACCAATCAGTTGCGGCAACAGTCTGATCACAAAGTTGTCTCCTTTTGTGAAGTTTTAGCTTGTTCTTGATTTAAAATAATAATATAAGTATAAATAAATCACC
This sequence comes from Solanum rostratum, assembly GCA_029948455.1. Lineage (NCBI taxonomy): Eukaryota > Viridiplantae > Streptophyta > Magnoliopsida > Solanales > Solanaceae > Solanum > Solanum rostratum. The sequence goes on from CM057049.1 coordinate 27,285,638, forward strand.
ATTGACCTAAATATTTCCAAAATATAACCTAATCATAAATCCCAAGCCAACCTCATGAGTTTTCAATCCACAAAGCTTTTCTATAATTAATTCACCTATAACTACCAATCTCATGGTTACACTAGTGATTATGATAAATAAATGAAGAACAACCAATTTTATAAACAACCCAAAATCTTACACCTCAAAATCCTCATTAACCCCAAATTTTTCCACCTTAAGATAAATCAAAACCTTCCTGACAGTCATCATTATCACTTTTAGGGCCTAGAAATTCAAATATAAAGTTGGGAAAAAAATTACTTACCTTCATGAAAGTTTTTGACCAAAAATGGTTATAATTCATCCTAGGTCGCTCTCTATTTTCCAAAATGTACTATCCAAATAATGAGCAGTTTTAAAAAAATTTGCATTTACTGCAACATAACCTCGCTAGTGCAGTTCAATTCTATTATAGCAATGGCATTGTAGCGAGATGTTACATTGTATTGAGAATTTATTATATTGCTATAGAGCACCATACCCATGCTATAGTGGTTTGCACGTGACAAAAACTTAAAAATTCTCCTAAAAGTCCGTATTTCAGAATACATCTTCAAATTTTGACATGTCAAACTAACCTTTTCACATCTAATTCGATATTGGGAGTTTTACTCACCCGAATTCACTTCCAATAAGTCATTACTTAACGTTTTAATTGAAAAGCCAACCCAAACTTAGACATTTTACCCCCTTTTTTCGAATTTCTCTAGACTTTATCTCACTCAGATTTCGTCAGAGACTATCCTAGCCTGAAATATTTAAGTCACTACTTTAAATGTTTCTTATTTAAATTCTTTCACCATTGATTTACCCATAACGATTAGAGGGATCGTTACAATTAATAAAATAATACTAACACTTTATGATAAATTTTTTAGTAAGTAATCATAAATGAAAATTAAGTACAAGTTCTATCAATTACCAAGAAGGAATCTCCTACGACTTCCTTGCCGAGAGAGTTATATATATATATATGACTGTTATAACACAAATAATTGAAAATTATAAGTAATTCATGGTCACAAATATTACTCCACATAACATACATTAAAACATTATCTAAAAGGTAACACTAGATGCAACGTCATTTTATATATACATTTAACCAACTTGGTGAAAACAATTTTTGTATACTCAATTTAAAAAAATTACAACAAAATCTACACTTATAAAACTAGGGAAAAAATTACAAACATATACCTATCAATATGAATTGTGGTGGGAAGTTGGAATTCCTTCACTATAAATAGAGTTTTTAAATTCATGTCTTGAAAATAAATAAAAAAAACTTATAGGGAGTTCCTTCTTCAGAAACAGTCCTACAAGTCACAAGTTATACATGGGTATCAAGAAATGACCTATGCCAATCATGTATCTAAATTAGTTAGGCTCCAAAATAATAGCAAACGTCCGGCGAAAATGTTTTTCTAAAAGAAAACATAAAATTTCTTTCAATGAAGTAGATGAGTTACCATATTAAACACAATCGAGTTAAAAGCATCTCAATGTTCTTTCTTTGTCCATGTAGTGTCTGGGGTTAATTATTTACATCATAGATAAATTATTTGAACTTTGCTTTCTTGCCTTATATGGGAAATAAAATAAGGTGTTCGAGATACTCCTTCTGTTCACTTTTATTTGTCATTATTTTATTTTTTGAGATCAACTTAACTAAACTTCAAAGCTAAATTGAAGTAGCTAAATTTAATATTTGAAATATAAAATTTAGATGGTTGAAAACTATACGAAAAATGTTATAAGTTGCAATCTTTCTCATATTAATATGATGAAAAATACATCTTAAAATATTGATTAAAGTTTATATAGTTGACATCAATAAGTGAAATCGTGACAAGTAAAAATGAATGGAAAGAATATAAAATTCCAGTTAGTAATAATAAAAAAATGGTTTAACTCACAAACAGACGCCTAAACTTGTCCTCTTTTTTTCCACTTAGACACCTTTACTAAAACAAGTTCATAATAGACACATCAACTGCTAAGATTTGATCTCATTAAACACTTTTATTCTAACTTGGCACTCTCTACAGTCCCTTTTCATGTTAATTGTACTATTTTTTGGGACTGCAACTATTTATTTTTTGTTGAAAAATAAAAAAAAAATAGTACAATTAACATGAAAAAGGATTGTGGAGAGTGCCAAATAGGATAAAAATGTTTAATGAAATCAAATCTTAGCATTTGAGGTGTCTATTAGGAACTTGTCTTAGTTTAGATGTCTAAGTGAAAAATAAAGACAAGTTTAAATGTTTGTTTATGAGTTAAGCCTAAAAAAATTAACAATGCTGAACTCACTTTATTCACTTTTATGTTTGTCAAGAGACATTAACTATGACAACACCGCTCTACAGTAGAGATGGTGATTTATTATGGTCATAAATTTTGTAAAGTGCGTTAAAGAGGAGTTGTACAACTAAATGATTTTACCCTTAATAAAAGGGTATGCACATAGATTATTTAGGCGTTAGCTTATTGTTAAAATTTATTAAATAGGATATTTAAATTGATGAGAAGGGCATTTAAGTAATTTTACTTTTAATAACTAAATAAATAGAGTATTTAGTTTGATAAAACTAAAAACAATAATTTCAGTAATCTAACTTTTAACTTAAAAGATTTTTCACTTTTAATATAATATAGATGAGAGAAGTATTAAAAACATCCTTGAACTTAGACACGAATTATTAGTTTCGTCTCTAAACTATTGATAGGTTTAAAAACACCCCTTAACTTGGCCAACTAAGCTTAAATACACCCTCGAACTTGACATGAATTATTAGTTTCGTCCCTACACTATTGATAGGCTTAAAAACACTCAACTTGGTGAACTAAGTTTAAATACACCCTCGAACTTGGCACGAATTAGTAGTTTCGTCCCTAAACTATTGATAGGCTTAAAAACACGCTTCAACTTTATGTTGTTGTAACTTATTAAATTTTGATTTAAAATTTGGTAGAGCTTCATTTGTTGCCATATTTTTACAATCTCAAAATCTTCTTATGAGTTTGTCATGTAACCATGAAATTTTTAACATTGCCAGAAGTCCATATTGACAAAAAATAATCATAAATAAAATAGGAAAAGAAAGAGAATCAAGCAATTAAAAATGAGAATTGAAAAAAAAAAACCTTGCTTTGAGGTCACTATGAATGGAGAAAAGATTAAATAGGAAGAAGGGTATTCTAGTAGTTGGTAACTAAAAATTGAGGGGAATTTTTCTTTTTAAAAAGGGAAAATTAAGTCTGATGTGCTCTTTTTTTAATCTTTCACGCGCTTTAAATAAATTATACTCACTTGTTATGCCATGTGATATCAGAGGAGTGTATCTAAGGTTAGTTTGCCAAGTTGAGGGGTATTTTTAAACCTATCAATAGTTTAGGGACGAAACTAATAATTCGTGTCAAGTTTGAGGGTGTATTTAAGCTTAGTTCGCCAAGTTGAGGGATGTTTTTAAGCCTATCAATAGTTTAGAGACGAAACTAATGATTTGTGTCAAGTTCGAGGGTGTTTTTAATACTTCTCTCTAATATAAATTATTAATCTTGGATTCTGCTCCTCTTTATCATATCATCACACACATATATAGCTAAATATAAACTAAAAGTGGGAAGATCCTAATCTCAAATTTGAAATACCTTTTTTATCCTTATGTCATTACTTATTTTCTCTTATGCCATCTTTAAAATTGGATTACTATTTTTCCCCTTCTAATATTAAAAGTGAAAAAATGTTAAGTCAAAAGTTAAAAATCTCAAAAGTCCACTCTTTTAATTCCCGGAAACATGTTGCATTAAAAAAACTGTTAATTAATAGGAAAAGTTAAGGAACATGAACCGTCAGAAGGTTTATGAAATTAAAATTAAAAAACCTTGATTAAACATTTTCTATGTATTCAAGTCTTTTTATCTTCTTGCAATTCCATTATTTTATTTATTCTATATAGATATGAGGAGGATGTGAACCCACAAATTGCATGGTTCGTATTTAGCTTATAAAGTGTTTGAAATGAGGAAGAAAAAGAAAGAATAACTAATGATAATAAAGAATTATCTCCTCTGTTAATATTTTTATGTTTTTTCTCAAAATATGGTAGATGTTTTAAATACAAATTGTTTCATGTTTGGAAATTTTTTTTTTTTGTTTTTGAATAACTTCAATAACCTTATTTTTTAGTAGTCCAAGAAAGATGAGGGGACAAGCTAGCAGAGGTTTCAACTAATCCGAAAGGCATAAACTCTCATGTTTTTTCTGCAATGTTTGCTCATGGCATTTAGCTATTATTTGATAACTCTTAACACTTTTTGTAATAAACTCTTGCATTATACTTAGGATGAGTAGAAGAATAACATGTTCTCAATAGTTTTTACCAATTAACTCTAATAGGTATGTTTTAAATTTAACTAATTTATTGAGAATAGTAAACTATAGGACAATTACTGTGAAATAACATATGAATGGAGTAAAATTTCTTTTTTTATTGATTTATCATCGATTAGTTAGTTTATTTATTAATTCTTGAATATATCTTCATGTTGGTTCTGCATATATTGATCTAAAGATACTTTTTTGAACAGAATCTTCTCCAAATTTGTTTCGCCAACAAAAGAGCAGTGATGCGAAGAAAAAAGAAAGGGTTTATTCTTTTCTCACTTTTATTTGCATTTGTTTACTATTTTTAAAATTTATTTATTCCTGTTATAATATTAATGTCTCATTTTTCACTACATCAACTACTTATATTTCTTGCGAAAATGTAGGAGAGGATCACCCCTTCATTGATTAGTTCTTTTCATTCTTATCTTATTATTGTCCCTTTTTTTTCATATATTATGGCATTGAAATTTAGAGCGTTTGAATTTAATGATTGTTCAAAAGTATAATTGCATGAAAGAAAATTGTGTCGTTGAGAAAATTTAACTTCAAACATTAGCATCTCACAATAAGTGCATGTATATAAAACCCAATTTGGTCTTAAAAAGGTGAGTCGATACATCTCTAAACTAAGTCACCTTTTATTTTTGATTTTTAATTTTCTTTCTGTTTTTCCTAACTCATAAGAATTCTGGCGTTTTAACTATTGAGATTTATCTTCAAATTCATTGAGATTATCAATGCTGATGTTGTACTAGGAATGTCAATAGCCTAGAGTCTCTTTTTTTTTTTCATTTTGTTCATTCTGAAAATTGCCTTCAATAATAAATAAAATGAAATTTTAATATCTTTTATTTTAAAACTTAATTTTTGTAAGTATATAAATTTTTTTAGAATAATGGTAAAGGATAAACGTGCCACACACGTTACCAGAAACTAATATCAGTTAAAAGCGGAAAGCCTTTACCATTTCGTTCTATTTCCAAAACTTATCCACTTAACTACTATGATTATGATTTTTTTTATAATATAATTATGACTTTTAAAAATTATACTATAAGACAAATGTTCCTCATTTAAATTTGTACTTAACGAAATGGAGAGGAAAAATAGCCGGATCCATGAATGTTTGCCATAAATCATTGCCAAGTGTTGAGTTTAATATAGAGAAATAAATAGCACCCTGCATTTAGCTAAATGACGGTTTCTAATGATTGGATTATTCTACTAATTATCATAAACTTATGTTAGTATGATAGAATGTACAAGATACACTATAAGGTATGAATTTAGAAATATTTGCAATGAAGATAAATTGCCTCCTCTACTCTATGTAAAGGCAATAAGAGTAGCAAGGCAATGTTAATCATTGTTGGTCAAAGAGATGGTGGCTCTTTCAACTAGACCTAGTTTGGAAAGGTCATATTATTATAATTTCCAATGAGGCATATAGGCCTTTTTTCCTTTCTTTCTATTTCATTACTTTTGTTTTATTTTATTTTTTCCTTTAGAGAGAAAGCTAATAGACGTAGATGGTCGTTCAATAAAAAGGGGAAAAGACGAGAAAGCAATGGGAAAGAAGGGTAGTTACTTGTTTTCTTGCCTTGAAGAAGTATACCTCTTCTTCTTTATTTGTTTGTCTTCTAGGAAGAGGGGAGAAGGCACACTAATTGGCTTGGAAAAACGTAGGAAAACTAAAATACTTTTTCCTTTATCACGTTCATGATTTGAAAGGCATCAACTTTCTCTAATTCATAACATATTTTACATCTATGCCTAATTTCATGCAATCATTCAAGGATAGGAAAGTGACTTCTTGTCATGATCAATGTATGAATACCAGCTTGTTTCATATTACCCTTTACTCCTTTATAAATAACTTTCTAAGCTTTTAAAAATAGTCCAAAATAAGTGTTATTTTCAAACATCAAGAAAGTATTATTTTTCCTCCCAATTTACTCTTTATATTATAAATTACGTAAACAAACATTCTCATAGATTTTTCAACTGTTGATGTAATATTCTACAAATACAATAAATTATATTTGAAAATAAAATGACAAAATTAGATAAAAATTTATTCAGGCTGGGGCGCGGATATCTCGTTTTCTTTAAAGAGATTCAAGCCCACTGCGACATAATCTACACCGATCCAGCAGTAATACACTTGACTTGTCCCCTCCAGGATACAATAACCCCAACAATGTTGTATGACTCAAACAAATCCGGATTAGTTGAAGAGTCCAAAGCTCCACAAAAGGAACACTTTCCTTCAACTTATAAATACTCTCTTTTTTATATAGTGAATATAGTTAAAGACTTAGAATATTCTTCATCAGTCTCAACTTTTTATGTCATCATTGCACATTTTACTAACTTCATTGCACACTACAATATTTATCACACTTCTCATTTCTCTTGTATCCTTCTTCTTCTCCCAAAAACAAAGGAAGATCGCGACTATTTATAGGTGATCGAAGAATTCTTCCTTGTATTGAAACAAGAATAAAGTGGATAATAATGTAGGTGAATGAATGGAGGAATTATGGAGGTTACATGAGTTACGAGGCATAATGATATAGAACATGGCTTAGTGGTCACATGAGTTACAAGACTCTAATGGTCATATAAGTAACAAGAAACTAATGACCATAAGAGTTACAAGAACTAATGGGCATACAAGTTACAAGAACTAATAACCATTTATCACAATTTATATCCACTGACATATATACTTAATAATTTATTTTAATAATAAAATGCATATACACCAATACCAATTATTCTTTACATATTTTAGGAATATAAAAATAATATATTAAAGCGAGAGTATTTGTTTCAAGGCATAAAATAGTCCTTTAATTTTTTTCCAGATGAAGGACAACATAGTAAAATCATCATTTTAATTAAATGTAATTAACCATTTTTTTAATGGATATGCTTGTGCCATACCGAAAAGGGCCAAACACATTTGTAGACCTTTAAACTTATTCCTAAATTTTATTTTGACACTCCAAGCTAAGTCATTTTGTTCCATTTTAACCTTCAATTCTAATTTTTATGTTTCATTTTGACACTTCTTTCCAAAAAAATCAACAAAATGAAGAGATTGTAACAACAAGTATAATTTTATAATTTATAATTGTTGAGATTATTCTCTCCGACATCCATATGAGATCGATTAAATAAAGATTCATGTGTCACCATTATTCATTATTAAAATGAAATTTTATGTATTTTGTCCATTTAACAGAATAAACCCGCACGTAATGAAGTGTGTTGAAAGTATAATTATGTAATTGTAGTATTGAAATTATAAAGGGTCAAATACATATCCTTGTAATATTAGAAATAATTTGAGTATACTTTTGATCCACATATACCTCTTCAATTCTTTTCTAGGTTCATATATATCCTTCCAATTATGATTTGTATTGATTTATCTTCGTTTTAATGGAAAAACACGTGACACATTTAAAAACAAATAATCAATCCTCAATTTTAATAGATTCACCTTAAACTCACTCACTTAACTCGTTGAGATCCTTGCCACTTTACAGACCCACACCTAACTCAGTGTTCAAAGATAAAAGCTATTTGATTTTGCATCTTGTTGTGCCTCCATTAACGCATCAAATGTAAATGCTTTACAATATAATCTTATAGCTAGCAAATAATAGGAATTAATAAAAGTTTCAAAGCATTGAACAAATAAAATCATAAAACGTCCAATAATTGAAGTTTCCATTATTTTCATTGTGACAAAAACATGTATTTAAAATCTCCATGTAATTAAATATATTTTTCGTAGTGATTTAGGATGTCAAGAATATTGTCACAGAGAAACGTAATCTCTTGTAGTGATTTTAAAAAGCTATCACACAAAATATGGATGCAAAATGAGTTACGTTTCTGTCCAAGATTATTGCACGGTGTCTTACGGTAAAAGAACAAATAAACAAAATTAGATAAACTTGGTGTTTTGAAAAAATGATTTGCTTTCTCATTTGGAGTACAAAATACAACAATCGGAAAACCACTCTTTTTAACAAATTAGAACTAAGAAGAAATTGAAAAGTCTTTATTAAATGTCAGTTTTGGACATGAGAAAATGGTTTACGTTTATTTCTTTTTATAGCCAAAAGTGGAGGATTTGATTCAATTTATAAAAGAAATTCACATGATGTCAGGTGGAATCTAGATACAAATCATAATCCAACATAATTAAAAAAATTAAGAGATTCTTTTTCTTTCTTTTCTCTTTTCCTTTCGTAACGACAAGGATAAACGAGTAATCTTCCATATAAAACGACTTTAATTCATCGCTATTGTCTCATTATGGAAAAAACTACTTTTTCACCCCCAAATTGAATATTCTCTCTTCCTTTTTCAAGTTGTTATAATTATAATTAAAATAATAACAAATTGCACTGACATCCTTTCTTAAAAAAGATTATTTGACCAAAATAGTTATGTTTTTTTATACCTAATTTTATCTATTTATTTATACTATATTAAAAAGTGTGCAGAACTTTAGAAATATTATTTGAACTTTTTATTCTTAATTAAAAGACTCTGCTTAAAATCGTCTATTCACCATTTTTAAAAATTTATTATTTAATCATATTTATAATATTGACTTTTAAAATATATGGAAAAATCATCCTTATTTGATAGACTTCTCCTTCTTCCTTATTTGAGTCAAGAAAAATACTACTACTGTCGCTAAGAAAATTCTAATTTACCATAGGTTCTAATTAGTGATAGAATCTCTAGGACCTTTATATATAAATAACTATCAAAATTACTTTTGTAGTAATTTTTTGTATAAGTTCATAATTAAATTAAAATTTTCTCACTTTGATCACGCACAAAACGCGCACAACAAAACTAGTATTGCTAGTTTTGTGTATGTTAATAATAATTGTATATAAAAATAATTTTTTTTATATGTACGTTATACTATTAAAGTATAATTTTTAAAAAAGATAATACATATTTTTTAGTATAAAAAGATATACTTAAAGATATGTTCCGCTTTGATATTAAAGTATGTTGCTCTTTGAAATAAAAATTTTTATCTTACGCCTAACAGGAATTGTAAAAATGTACTTTAAAAATATTCTAATTCTATTGATAATATTGACAGTAAATATTAAAATTACAGATAGTGAAAGATATATAGGAGATTGAGTCACATACACAAAAACTGAATGAGGAAATGCTAGAAGTATAAGCACAAGATCTGCTGCCTTATTTAGGGGATGGCAACGGGGTGGTGCGGGGCGGGTTTAGAGCTATATAGAATGGGGCGGGTTTAAAGTTATGTGAGCGGGGCAAGTTGAAGTAGCTATTTTTAAAACTAATGCGGGGCGGGGCAGGTTACGGGTTTAAAAAATCAAATAGGAATTTGAAAAAAATTAAATATTTGTAATTAGTAAAAATCAAAGCTATAAACTTTTTATATTAAACATTGACTTTAGTTTTTCTTCTTCTAAAATTTAAATTAGACATGTCCGGTAAATTATTAGTTGTTAAAATATTAATTAGAAACTTTTAATTAACAATTAAGAAACAATTGTTGAAATATCAACTAAAAATAGTTAATTAGTGAAAAATAAAAAAATTATGAATTTTGATTTTTCATATTAAATTCAATTAAAAAATAAAAGAACATAAAACTTTAAGGGGGGCGGGACGGGGCGAGATGGGGCGAATTGAGAATGAAAAAAGTCACCATACGAGACGGGGCAGAGCAATTTACAAATATTGCGAATTGAGCTCAAACCCGCCCCGCAACCCATTGCCATCCCTAACCTTAATTATGTCAACAACATTATTATCTTCTATATATTCTTTATCTCCTCCTCTGTCACTGAAACTACCTTTTTATTTGCAATTTTCGAAAACTTTTATAGTGGATATTCTTTTTTACATCTCATATAAATGCATAATACATAGAGATATAAAAAGATTAAACTAGATTTACAATGAATAACGTAGTTGATCCATCTTTAAACTTTAAGTCCAAATTGAAAGAGTCGATTATAACCCTAAATTATAGATTAATCATTCAAATAAAAGCTCTACATATCACGTTTGAACATTTAGTTATCACCTATATTTTAAATTCAACAAATAAGTTTAGTTAAAGCTATAACTATAATACTAACGAATTATATACCAAAATATAATTAAATAACTCAATCAAAACAAATCACAATGAATCAAAAAAAAAAAAAAAAAAAAAAAAAAAAAAGAAAGAAAGAAGATAAACCAAGTAACTTCATTCAGCGGCAACATGCTTCTTTCTCATTTTTTTAATTAGAAATTTTTAAATGAAAGAGAAACATGAGAAATTATTAAATGGGAGAATTAATTGTCAATTATTGATTATATATAATTCATACATAACCTTTAAAGTTGCTAATTAAAATAAATACACACATATAAAATGGTGATAATGAATGCAAGAATACTACTTGATCATTGATTATATACGATTCACATATCATCTTTAAAACTATTAACTAAAAAAGAAGACGTAAGAAATAATAATAATAAATGCAAGAAGATACTTGAATCAACAAAATCAAAAGAAGAAGAAAAAGTAGAAATAGTGTATATTCATGTTAATTTTGATGCAAAATATTACTTAAAGAGAATTACAATTACATATAAGATAAATTCTAACCGATTCTACCTTAATCAAATAATCAAACGTAACCTGAAGTAATTATAAATCAAATACATCATAGAAGAATTTCAATCCAAAAGAGACATATAAGAGACAACTAAAAGGGGGCTACTATAAAACTTTGGCCTATAGTCTATTGAGACTTCTTGAAAATAGAATGTTATAATTTATTTTATAAAAGGTAAATTAAATTGATAAATATCTCGTGAATTTAGGAATTCAAGTTTTAGAAGCAAATATTGCTATTTGTTTAGACTTTTTTTTTTCTTTTTGTAACAATATGTCCTAGTCATTATGGATGAAGCAATGGGGAATGAATTTGGTCGAAAAAGTTTTCGAGTAGTAACTTGAAGATTTTGATCTTAGGTCAGACTTGGACGAAATCTAAGTCAGATGAGGTTTAGGGGCAATCTAATAATGGATGGATATTTGATTTATGAGTTTGATCACTTGAGTTGATATTCAAGACGATATGGAGCTCGTACAATTTTACAGAATCAAATCAGGCAATTAGAACTTGTGGAATTGATCTTGGCGTGAAAAGGTTGATTTTAGAATATCAAAGTTTGAGGTTTTGTTGTGAAAGGGGTTTTGGAACACATGTTATGAGTTTGTCTCCATGCAACCCTCCGTGGCGAGACTATTCCTGCTATGAAGGGAGGAGGGTCGCTATAGCGAGGCAGTCACATATTTAATCTAGAAAAATCTCAAAACTGTTTTTATTTCTACTACTTCATTTTTAAGCAACAAGAGATGACCTAGGGCTTAATCTTTTAAGTTTCTATTTATTTCCTTGTCAAAGGTAAGTTAATCATTCTCTCTAACTTGTAATTCAATTTTTAGACCTTAAAATATATGAGGATTCTCTTAGAGAAAGATTTGACCTGAAATTAATGGTGGAAAAAAGCCCCAATTGGGTGAGTTGATCATGAAGTGCCTAAGGATTAGAATATTGATATAATCTAGGTACTGTAGGCCTTTTTTTTTTTTTTTGATTTCTTGCATTCTTTATTTCTCTAGACCAAGAACGGGCCAAAGCATTGGAAAAAAAGAAGAAAAGCTCCAACTCTTTCGAGTTTTCAAGACTTGTTTTGAAGTAGGTGATGATTTATTTTATTTTTCATCTGTGTTATATGTGTATGTTAATAGCATCATTAGTGTTACTGCGTTATGTGAATAGGAAACAAATAGAATGAACTTAATGAAGTGACTTTTTGTATCAAATTACGTGCAATGAACCTGTTATTTAATTTTGCGAATGTGTGAATCATAGTGATAATTGTGGTTGTTGGATCGAGTACTACAACGGTACATATTTGGATTGAGTACCACATCTGTATATATTTGATTCGAGTATCACGTTTCTACATATTAAATCGGGTGTCACACTGATACACTACTATTAGAACAAATATCACATCAGCACACTAACAATTTGGATATATTTTCCATGAGAGAACCATATTTGACTATTGTATGTCAGACTGATACCGTGAATCTATATACAGATCATGAAATAGTTACTTGATAATGTATCTCTATACATGTGTTGTCATACTATATTGTGGTTACTTTCATATATTTTAGTTACTAGAATAGCCACGTGATCTTACTAATATTTCTCAACTTTTTAATTATATTTCAAAATCAAACCCACAAACTGATCAAGTATGACTTAGAGTAACTATTGGAAGGAGTAAAATAATATTTTTTTAAAATTTTCAAAAATAAACTTTAGGATCATTACATATAGCTAGTGAGGTCTTTCATTTGGGAGTGATAAAGAGGAAAAGGAAGGAGAGAGAGAGAGAGAGAGAGAGAGAGCGAGAAGTGGTGGTTGCCTTATAAATTTTACTGGTGGGTTTGCCTTGGGGGTGTCATGCCTCAGGAGGGTATCCTTGCCATGACTTGCACTCAAAAAGCATTGCTGGCTCCCAAGTGAACTATTCGGTCTCATCACATTCATTCAATCACAATCTAATTGCGGAAGACATCAACAATCAAGAAATAGCTCAATAAAAATATGACAATCAAATCTTTGTAGATAAAGGCCGTAAGCCAACCAATCCAATCACAAAACTAGTAAGAAAGAAACTAGCCAAAACTCTATCAAATCAATAACTCAACAATCTAATCTATGAAGCATCTATCACTACTATCTATATGGTGCCAATGATAGGTTCATGGCTACCTCAAATCAAATGAAACAAATTCAAACTCTAATATATAGATGATAGTAATATAGAAATCCTCCGAAAGCAAGTAGGTCTCACCAATCAGCTGAACGTGAATAGATCCTCAATGATACACCTGTTGATGATACCTAATACATGTCTACGTATCATAAAACGAAGCAGGTCCATATGGATGTCAGTACATAGAATGTACAAATATGTAAAATAATTGGAAAGGAAAGAACACAATCATAGATACTCAACTCAAGGAGCTTTACTCAACCATCAACACAGCTCAAAAGACTCAACTCTACTCAAGGGAATTAACTCAGGGGACTCATCTTAGAAAGATGAGGAACTCAATTAGAATGTCATAAGTCCAGTGAAAATACGATTTAGACAAAGACTAATCACATCCAATCCAATCAGAGTACTATCATGTCCTATTAAGAGTTTCTCCAGTCCGTCAATGACCACTTATGAGCCAATGATCATGCAACAGGCTAATGTGTTGTCAGTTCATTCAATACCTTGCCAGGGTAAAGAACAACTCTTCTAATCACGGATACAATTAATCAATCAAGTCCTCAATTATTTCAGGGACTTATCAAGAGAAAACATCCGACTTAATGATAAAACATCCGACTTAATGATTTCTATCTTCTCCTATGTTTGGCGATGTAGTTATTGAGTTCGAGTTGGATTTACTCTCACTCAATGCGATACTTGATACAACACCAAGACTCAATTCTCATAAAATAATCATTCCAATCAATAAGGTATATAAGGACTCCTATCAATCCATCACAATCAAGCCTTTCGGCCTATCAACTATCAAATCAACTTCCAATCACATATTTCAAGAGGGTTTGGACAATCGTTAAGAGGACTATCAAGTTAGACCAATCATTTGAGTTTAATTATAAATCTCTCAGAACCATCAAGTTCTATTAACATCACTATCACTATTCTCACATTATAATTAAAAAATTTACAATCACAATTATACTGTCAAGGCTCTAGACTCAATCCCCAAGTTTATTCTTGCAATCTTTTATTAAATAATATCTAGGGTTTATGAAATAACTTATGTAAAAATATTTTTTTCAGAAAATCAAGTTCATAATGATCATCAAGCATGTAAAAATACATAAAATATATAGTTTACAAATAAACCTTCAAAGAAATATGCATGGATACTCAATACTTTTATAATCTTTTTATTACCAAGTTTAAGAGATAAGATAACCATAATTTATGTGGTAATTGGTGCAATCTATGTATTCAAGAAGTTTACTCATGAGAACTATCGATTATATAATAGCATGTGAGAATATTCTAGGATTTTAGGAAGAATATCAAGAAAACAATTCATGGAGGCTAAATCTTCACAATTCAATCAAACCACGAGTTATGGGACACATGAAATAACTTTTTCCATGTTTTAGATAACCTTATGATGTGCTGTCAGAATACAACACTTTTGATACTTAAAATTTAGAATTTTATGTGTTTACAATGCGATGTTAGTAGGTTTGATGTGTTTTTGTGTTTGTTTTGCAGGGTTTCAGGGTTGGCATTATTTTTGGGCAAAATGAGTAGAAGTTGCTGAAGTTGAAAATCCACGACACCCTTTATGGGTCATAGAGTATTCTACGAGCCATAAGGGAGGTTTTGGGTGTAATTCTAGGGAAGGGTGTATTTCTGAAGTGGCGTCTACGAACATGCAGACGAGCCGTAGAAGACTTTACGAGCCATAGATTCAGTCTCATACCCTGAGGATCAGAAGATGAGGACTTTCTAAAATTCCAAGAGACGAAACCCCTTACGGGCCGTAGAGGGGTGTCATAGAAGAAAAGTCTAGAATCAAAGCAACAGTTCACAAAAGCTCGACTACGAGCTGTAGACTATTATACGGCTCGTAGAACACCACGTAGAGCCTGTCGATTCAATTGTCCTATTTTGTTTTGGATTTGTATTTTAAACACTATAAATAGATTTTTAGGTTATTTTTCTTAAGGAGGACAAGAGAGTGAGTAGAGAATGAAGAGAGAAACATTAGAGTGTTTGAGAAACACTTGTAAACTTTGATTTTATCTTCTAATTTTAATCTTGTGATTCTCATTGAAGAGTTGGATTTTTGTGCTTAATTCTTTTTGTATAAGTGCTCAATTATGTTATTCAAATTAATAAGTCTTGCATTTACACTGATCATGAGTAGCTAAATCCATAACCAAGGTTGTGGGAACCATGAATAACTAACAAGGTAAATCACATTATTCATAATTCTTGAAAAGTGTGCATGCATGTCTTAATTTATTCTCTTCGTTTTGAATGCTTTCTAATGGTGGCCAACATTAGAACCCACCTAGTGTTACTGACTAGACCAAGGTAGTCATGAATAGGAAAAAAGATTAATTAACAGGATTTGATCGATGTTTCTCGTCTAATCAACCAAACTGAGCCAAGGGGAGGTTGTAATGGGACAATAGGTAAGGGTTAGTGATGTCACATTGCGGGAATGGACCAAATCACGTAGTGAAATTTACCTCTTTCCTGAGCCAAAGGGTTTGGTGAACTCAACTTACCGTTCTGCTTGCTACACATTGGAAAAGAATTCGATTATATGGTATTTCTAAGTTAGGGAATCATGGAGAACACAATACCCTAGTTTCTCTTCATATTGGTTTAACACTTGTCTTAGCTTAGAATTACTTTTACTAGTTATTATAACCACCCCCCCTTTTGGGGAGATAAGTTGGTTAATAAACCCACATTGCAATTGAATTCTTCTAAGTCTACCATATTCTCTGTGGGATTCGACCCTGATCTTGGTTAGGTTATATATCTTGATAGTGACCGCTTTGGACTAAAAAAGGAGGTGTAACTTGGGCGACATCAAGATTTTGGCGCCGTTGCTGAGGAATACATCTAGACTTGTCTAATTCAAAGTAATTTTGGGAATTAATCCTTATTTCTCTCAATTTACGTTTTCTGTTGTTTTGTTTTCTTTCAGGGTATAAGTGTAGTGTATGCCCAACATGCGAAGTCGAGGCATACCCTTGTCTTTGTATGCCCCTTGCCGTCTTTAAGAAGCTAGGACCTGGAGCCCCTACTCCGATGAGCATGCGGTTTTTGATGTCTGATCGCAATATTAATTCAGAGTGGGTTTTGGGTCACCCAATATCAATTCAAGCTTATAATTCTTGTCCATGTTCAAAATCGTATACTCAAGGTCATGCCATATAGATCAATATCCGAAATTCATAAATCAACTTAATTCATATTTAGTGTTTGTAAAATAACTTTAAAATCATGCATTTGAATAATAAGAAATCTTAAAATAATCAGTTAAGTAATATATGATCAAAACCATATTAACCTATAAGAGAGTTCAAAATTTGAAAGTGTATATTAGGTTAAATCATGCAAATTCATAATGCTTGTATCAAATTATGTAAAACCTTGATAAATATTCCTAAATCATCATAAGAATGCATGAATAATCATAATCTAAGTAAATATTAATTAATATGCAATTACTCATAAATCAAAGATTGAAAATTCATAATTCAAATTTTAGTTTTCGAAAAGGACTTCTTGGTTGAAAGGAAACCAAGAATCAAACCCACATACCTTTAAGCCATGGAAATTCTTGAAGGAAACTTGAGGAAACCTTGGGCTTCACTTATGTTCTTGAAATCCAAAGAAGATTTTTGAGAGCCTTGAATTTGGATGAAGAATTCGGTGAAAACTAGAGAGGGTTTTGAGAGAGTTTTTGTTTGATTTAGGCTAAAAAATGGCTAAATAATGAGAAAATCCCATCTACATGGGCATAGGTTTATTAACCAATTTCCCTCAGCTGAAATAATTTTCTTTTTGAAATTTTGACCTATGATGCGGCAGTCCGCGACACGGATTGTCGCAGACCCTACTGGCTTGTGCAATTTCATCAAAAAATTATTTCCTTACATGGGCTACCTATACATTATAGGTAACCATTTATAAAATAATTTTACCTTCTGAACAAGAATATGAATCCAAATTCGTTAAATAATTCATGGAGTTTAAGGTATTCAAGAAATATGCTACAAGGCATTTGCCGAGTCGCATGAGAGGTGCTACATTGAACGTCGGAGAACTAGCCACTAGCCAGGGAATAGCACCTGTCCTTATATGGTTAATCATGTAGGAAAATTATGCATTAGTACTTTTGGAATGTACTAAGTATGTGAGATGCAAATGTAGCATGAAATGGTAATAACATCATTCATAAGTAAAGACTCGCATGCATAAGATGATAAAGGTAACATAATCATGAGCTTGAGCATGCACAAGAAATATCATTCAATATGAGTAAGAGTAATGCATAAAAGGAACACATGTGATGGAACCATGTCATAGGATCATAAACCTTGTGGGAGCGGACCATAACCGATAGATAAGACTACGAGAGCTACTACATGGAATCCAACTACACCCCTACCATCACTTCTCATGCATCATTATATATCATAAATAGGCTACGTGGATCCACTAGCCAATTCCTTTAAACATAACTTAGTCAAATTATTACACTTAAAATCATAAGTAGCAATTTTAGGAGTAGCTCGAACTTAAGGAACCACCAAGTGAGAATTGTCCTTTCATCTTGGGGATCTTATTGAACATCTTTCAGGGCATTGTCCTCATGCTTATATCCTTGACATATCATAACTTTAAAACCTTTCTTTAATGCCCTAATCTTTATCATATATCATGCAAAGCTTAGCTTGAAACTTAGTGGGCTTAATCATAAGTTGAAACATTCATAAATCACGAAATCTTGCATAATGTGGAAAATATACTTATTCAAAACTTGGTAAAACAACCCACACTTTATTTCTTAAACCCATAATATTGGGGGATCATTATCTAAACATGAAACACATGAAAATACTTAACATAACATCATAGGATAACATTGGAAACATATAGTACCATAAAACATCATGAAATCATCATTAGCATGCAATGTAGTATTATGGAACTTAAAGAAAAGGTAAAAAGACATTATGTAGGAATTTGTGGGTGAAAGGAGACCAACAAATCAAACTCACATACCTTACGTAAGCCTATGGAGAAGGAATTTGCTGTTAAGGAAGAGCCTTTTTGAAACCCTAGCCTCCTTAGCTTGTTCTTGTCTTATATATATGTATGTGTGTGTGTATATATATACACACACACATATAAGGCAAAAATTAAATAACCAACACAAATGATAATGTACACAATAAGAGATGTGAACGTAGTACAAAGGGCCTCATCAAATCATATATCAAGTGTCTCTCAACCTTCTCACCTCAGCGTGATCAAGCGTATTACAATACCTTAGTCTTGCCACCTCAGCGTGGCCAACAGTGTAGTATTGCCACCTCAGCGTGGTTAAAAGGTAAGAGTTTCCACCTTTGCATGGTCAAGAGTGAAGAATTGCCACCTAAGCATGCTCAAGGGTGCCACAATATTCCAACCTTTCCATCTCAGCTGGTCAAGAAGGTGGTAGAAATATATAAGATACGAATGCATGCCAATGCTACGGGTAAATAAATATATCAACAGTATAATGAGATAATTAAAGATTAATCTTCCATAGAGACAAGAGGGGAAAAGAAAATATGCTAGGTGCCCCCACTAGTACCGCAAATCCCCAACGAGTCTCAAAATTTCCATCGTCCTTCCACTAATCGAAAGTCTCATTCATACTAGATTCTCATGTCACAACACATGTTTAAAGCCTTCAATGCCTCCCAATCTCGGTCGTGCCACCTCAGCATGGTCAAGGGAATAGGAGGTAGCACAATCCCTCCCTTGTGGTGTCACAAAAGTGAAATAGTATCTCAGCCACCACCAAGCCTCAGATCACCATAATTATACTAGTAGTAAGATGTGCCAACAAAGCTGGACCTCCCCCGTCCTCGATTATGCACATGAATCTCTAAGAGTAACTCAAGGTGTCAAAAATCCGCATACATCAATGTCTCAAGTACCACAATGTCAAGTGGTGTAGATACAATACAAAATGTGTGCATGCCAAGATTACAGTACTAGTGTATATACACATATATAATATCAATGCAAGTGATAAATAATGTATACATTAACTTTAGACTCAAAACACTAAGTTAGGAGCATTATTTAATACCACAATATCATCATTATGTCTCACATTACAACTTCTTCATCAGTAACCAATTATCATGAAACCGACTCCCACAAGTATTAAGATATACAAGAAATCCTGAAGGTATCTTAACAAATCCTCTAACTCCATCACAAACTCCTCAATACTTTGAAAGCTATCAAAAATACCACGAAAGGTACACAAGATCCCCAGAGGTATAACACAAACCATCCATTCCCACTAAGTTCCCAAAGTATATCACAAAACTCATATTAATATACTGATAGTCCAAGATATCTCCATTCACAAGATTCTACCACAAAATATTATTAGAATCACAATTTACTCAGCTTTCAGCATAATTGGAATTTCCAATTCTATCACAATTTCAACATATTAGCCCAATTATTCCCGAAGTCAAGCAGATCTTACAATTACTACATAAGCATGTTCAATCACAGGGATCCAGTCCCAAAAAGGTTAATCGAACCTACCTCAATGTCGAAATCACACTTGGACAAGCTTTTAGTTAACTCAACTCTCCAAATGGTTGTCGAAACAACCAACCACTATCAAAAATAGGTACTATGCGTCAAGAGATAAATTTTGATACCCATATTAGCATGAATCAAGCTTAGGGGCAAAAAGATCAAATTTAAGACTAGATTTTAAAGTTTCCGAATCTGGAAAATAACTTTAAAATCAAGTTCTATGCAAAAAAAGAGTTCATGGGTTAAAATCCACTAAAATTAAGCTTAAATTGAATAGGAAATCAACATATAAAGTTTTAAATTCATAGTTAAAACCCCCTGATTTATGATAATCAAAATCACGAAGTAAATGAAGAAATCAAGACCAAAGTCATGGAAAAGGATTAGTTTAGTGTTAGAAATACTTACCCAACAAAATTTTTTGAAACCCTTTCTTCAAAATCCCCTCAGAGAGCTTAGAATTTGGAAAATAGAACAAAAATGGTATTTCATGATTTTAAATCTGTTCAGGTGAAAACTGTTCTCTGCGAACGCGGCTGACTGTCCGCGAATGCGGAGTGAAGAGCCAACAAAGCTCCATGATCGCAGATCTTATCCTGCGAATGCAGAAGACAACCTTGCCAAGAGCTCCGTGAACGTAGAGAAGGGAGGTACCAGCCTAGAAACTAGAATACCAGCTCGGTCCAAAACTTAGAGTAACCCTTGGAGCTCATTCTAAATCAGAATTTCAAAAACCAAATATGTATCTATACCAGAAACAACAATCCAGACTCAACAGAATCATCAAAAATTGATTTCAAGGCGTCCTTGCCACATTTACTAATGTAACTCGATAAAACAAGCTTAAAACTCAAAATACCAAAGTGCCCTTGGAAACTCTAAAGATTATTACGAGCCATTTCTAGTGTTAGTTTTACCATCCGGAACTTCTAGAACTGTCGGAATTTTTATATGAGCTTCCGAACTCTGAATGTTGATCAGAGTCAAACAAGTAAAATCACAATTTTGGGCCTAAAAACTTCATTGTAACTCCAAATTCAGTTCTGTAACTTCCTATAGTTCAATTTGATATTCCAGAGCTAATGTAACTGATGGATCTCCGATCTGACCTTTGAAACCTAGAATGGCACAAAAACTCACTTTTTCAACAACTTAAGCTTCCAAAAATGCAAAATATTCATATTTCCAACTTTTTAAACTCAAGATTCCAGTTACATCCATTCAAATAGTTCAAATTAGGCCCAATGCAACTTACAAAAGGGTAAAATGATAATTTTCATAGATAAGACCAAAAATGACCAACCAGGTCATTACATCATTCATCATTAAAAATAATGTTCATCCTCAAACAATAAGGAAAGAGGAGTACATGTAGCCTAAAAAAGGCTTGGATATCTAGCGCGTAGGCCTGACTCCAACTACTAAGTAGTCTCAATAACAGAATGATAGAGCCAAAAAACCTTTACTGAAGGTATATCCTTGGGTTTTAATCTCAAAACCTATCTATCAAATATAGCTATAGGCTCTTCCTGAAACGAAAATTTGTACCCTACTCAACAAAATCATAAGAGATCATAAAGGATTCATCAGGATTGCACCGACGAGGAATAAAAACATGAAAAATAGGATGAATAGATGACAATCTTGGTGTTAAAGCCAACCCATAGGCTACTGATGTCGCTCAATACGATTACTTAAAGGCAGAAAGGGCGGTCGTCATCAACATAATAACCCAACTTTAGAGGTTGGGGTTGATCTTATAGGGAATCATTGTTCAAGACGGAAGTGACTCATTCGACCAAGTAATTGTAGGATCTAGGGGGTTGCAATAATTAGAATCAAATTAAGCTAATAAGTTCTAATCGTCAAATTAAGAAACTATCAAGGTAAGATGTGGGGGATGTGCAAATATGGGTAATAATCTAACAAATGGGTTTAGATGCTTGACTATATGAGTTAATGTTGAGTGAATATGCTAGATTGTTTGTAATCTAAATCACCTATGATATATGGGTGTTTCGCATGAATCCGCTAAGATATCATATGCGGACCGCCGAGGGCACGCTTGGCCTAAGGAGTCGAGCAAAACTCTTACTACCTTGGCCATTGAATCCATAAATATGGATATTAACTAAAATTCCATAAGCTTTTCGGCCATTATATCCTTTCCACACTCTAAGAATCCCAACAATGGAACAATCAAAGATCTAAAACAAAACCACAAGTTCGCAATCTTGAAATTTATACATTAAACTTAGGAATAGATATAAATTCACCCAAATCAACTACAGATAAGTCAAGAGATCACAAACCCAACAAGTTAATTAAAGACCAATTTCAAAAGCATACCCCTAACTTGGGAGTTTTAGCCACATATGCTAGAAATTAAATATCGATTACCATACATAGTAGCAAAAGTCATGGGTAACAAGATTAGGTACAAATCAGTGGTTATCACCAGTTAATCCTCCCCAATTTGATGCCTAAAAGCTTCCAAAACCCTATCCTCCCTTGTACTATAAGAAAAAGGTTCTATGTACTACTACTATAGTGTAATTATTCTAATATGGAATGAACAAATGATGTACAATGTCCTTTCTAGAATTGCTTATATACTCCGTACAAAAAGTGTGAAAGTTCGTCCTGCGAAAGGCCATTTAGAGGTCAAGGCCGACCATCACCGAGCACTCCGGCGATGCACCACATGTGCACTTGACCGCTTTTCTGTGCATCTTTATAAGGCTTTTTCCGCTGCAACATTAGTCGATGACTCTTTGCTGCACCTTTCCAATTCGACGATGTGCTGAAATATCCTTAATATCACCTTTATGTCAGTGTTTTGTGGGCTTTGGTTGCTGCAACTTTAGGCAATTACTTATGCGCTTCAGCGTATCACCGAGTATGCTTTGCGATATCGATCCTGACCGCACTCTAGACATGACCTAAAACCTTAGTTGCTTCAACGTTAGGCAGTCTCCATGAGCATTCGGCGGATCACCGAGGATGTCGGCGACACCGCTTTTCATCGACTTTTAGCACTTTTTCTCATTTTTAGGATTCCGCCAAGTCTTGCCCTTTTGCATACTATTAACTCCATTTCCTATCATAACACATGCATATTCGTTAGCAATTGGAATTATTAGCACACTAAGTGTAATATTTCTATGCAGTTTAACCCCAAAGTGAGTCCAAAATATGGACTCATCAACACCGCCAACTTAAGCCTTTGCTTTCCCTCAAGCAAATAAAAAATCAATCTATCCAATTCAGAGCTTGCAAATACGGCCTCAGGGAGCAACATATACATTTCACCGTTTTCATCCTTTCTTGAACTTCCACAAACTAGTTACATGACCTTGAAGCCATGAAAGATGACTAAGGAATAATCAAAACATGGCTATGCGCAAAATTCGACATGTAACTGCTAATCACTACCCAAAAGCATCACTATTTTCCCTCACGCCAAAGAAGATCTTGAAAACTCAAGATTATACCATTGTTTTATAGAGGATGAGAAATAAAATGTAAGCTTCAACCCGTAGGCTTATCCTTATTCTCAATCGGAGTTTACCTAACTTTCTTCCAAACTAGGATCCTAAAGGACTTTGCTAGGATTGTAATGTAGGGCAAAGGTTGGGTATGCTATCATATGGTCAATAGTGGCTCATCCCTCCTTAAACTCTATATGTTCTTTTCAAACACAAAGTTCTTTTGCTTTTATTTTTATTCATCCTATTCTTGACATCTGTTTTGCTTTTAATTCATTCACCCTAAGTGTCTCTCATTTGCCTTATCTTTCTCAGAAAGATTTTCTTTCTCTTTCTGTTTTTTAGAGGGTCCTCAATTTTCAAACTTTTTGCTTTTCACTTTTTCCTTTTCTTCTAGAACTCCTTGATGTCTTTCTTTCATTCTCATCCTTCTTTTTTTCTGACTTTTTCATGGGAGACACTTCCGTCTTCCTATAAACCAACCCTAACTTAGCCTTTGGCTACTTCTTTACCTTCAACTTCAAGGAGGGATTGGTAAGGAACAAAAAGGACTTGTCTATCACAAACATGAGTCAAGGTTGCCAATGAAGGGATTAAGGCTCAAAAGGGGTTCACTAAGGATTCGGTTCGTTGCCAAGGGATGTTACTATGGTCAAATTAGGCTAATAAAATCAAAGAAGGCCTAATATCCTCTCCTAATCCGAAATTAACCAAGTCATTTCTCAAGACAAATCGGGGTATGGTCTAGATGATGCAATACAAGAATTTCAACAAGATTATTAACCACACATTGGCAACATGGCTTTGCATTCAAACAATGAAAACACATTTGCAATTTTTTGATAATCGCATATCCAAGCTCAATTGCTCACATAGTCAACTCAAGATTCCTCAAATCCATTTGGGGATTGATTTATCAAGAAGAGACTAATTAGTGAGTACATACTCCTTATCCATGGCACTATCCGAACAAAGATATGGATCATCAATACTCGGATCACTAAGGACTAGAGACACGATATTGCATTCACATGCTTATCGTCTATGCACGAGGCTTGCCAAAAATTTGTAACAATTTATTCATTCAACAAGAAAGACAAATGAAATAACAAAAATAGACACTACTCTATTACAATCCAAATAAAAATTTATTTACAATCCAAAAGTTAAAAATTGTCTAAATATTTATCAATAACATCATTCAACAAAATGAAATGCTATCACTGTCTCATCAAAAATAAAAATCAAGAGGATAGGGAATTCCTCTAGCTCATGCCCTCCTAACAAAATAAATATTGCCCTCAATGTGCAAGGGATAATAAAGAGTACGCGTGAGAGAAAGTAGTGAGTATGAGAATCCCCTTGTCAAGTTAACTCTGCTATGGTGGTGGTGGTGGAGCTGAAGAAATATGATGATGGCATCAATGCCCTCTTCTGCTAGTGTTCTCTCAAGGTCAATGATGGGCCTAGCAAGCTCATGTGCACTCACACCAGATGTGCCAATCATGGATTGGTCTAGCACATAAGTTGTAAGTGCTGCATCTACTATCTCTTTCTCCACTCGCTCCTCTTAGTCCTTTTAGCTCTGCTCTACTCCCAATGACTCCTTATCAGTCTCCAAGGTGCTCACCTCATGAGTATCTTTACTGCTATCACCTAGGGTTTCTTCATCTATCTCTTCATCTGGGATTGCAGCCACATCCACCTTGAGTGGTAGATCTTCCAATCATCGAAAAATGTGCTCAAATCAATGGACCGGAGAGATGTCACCTCCTTCTTCAACTTATCAATATCAGCTTTCAATGCTGACACATCTGTAGCACCACTCTTCTTCCCAACTACCATCACTTTATTTTTCAAATCCGCTAACTCCTTCCCATGGTCATAAACCATAGCCTCAAGCCTATCTATCCTCAGCTTGTGAGCCTTTATTAGCTCACAGTGTTTAGCCTCAGCCTCCACATATGCCTTCAAAGCCTTGGCTATGGCTGCCTCAACTATCTGGGGCACAAATGACTTAACCTTTGTAGCCCGAAGATCAAGAACTTTGGCCAAGTGGCCAATTGCAAAAAAAGTAGCTCTAGTGAGAGGGGGTCGATCATCTATGCATTCTCTTTCTGTAGGTCGAACAGGAGCAGAAGAAGAGTGTGCAGTCAGGGAGGAAGAAGATACACCTGCCTCGATGCCCAACTCTATAGCTCTGGACTCAAGGGCGTCAACATCAATTACCGATGTTGTGTTAGCCAATATCTTTCTATCCCTATCCTCTTCATCTCTTAAGTACTCGCCTTGCTCCCCTTAACGTCAGTGATGCTGATGGAGTTACCTCCATATCGATCTTTTCATTCCTTGGGACTTTATCCCTTCTACAAAGTGTAGTGATGAGACTTAGAAAGGGTAGCGAGGTTTGGAACTGCTTTTCCCTTGTGAGGATTTCAGGAGCAATAATAACACAAAACTTTATCCTCTTTTGATCC
The DNA here is from genome assembly GCA_029948455.1 of Solanum rostratum. Lineage (NCBI taxonomy): Eukaryota > Viridiplantae > Streptophyta > Magnoliopsida > Solanales > Solanaceae > Solanum > Solanum rostratum. Next base: position 27,311,560 of record CM057049.1, read on the forward strand.
ATAACACTTCCAACTAGTGCCATTTTGATCGGGCGAAATACAGATTCATTTTTTGATGACATTGAGTTACTACTGATAAAACCAAACCAGAACCTTGCTAGAACATTCATCTATTTCTTTTTAATAATAGCTCCCTCCTCTAACTATGAGGGACTGGAATACCAATCATTGGATCCATGCACGCCTTCATACCATCAAATGTTTTCATCTTCAGCATTTCATCTATCTCATTTTTATCCCTGCTCATGCATTCCAGGACATCGTTGATTTCAATTTGACTGCATGGGACCTGCAGTCCCCGAACTTCAACAATATTTAGAAGTTTGAGCATTGACTTGACTCTACTCTTGTTCTTTGGGATGACCTTGTCATATGTCTCATAAAATTCTAAAAACATGGCAGGTACATAAGGATCCCGAGGTTCGGTGAACAATTGGAAATTATGGAAATTAAGAATTTCTCAAACCTCTGGATATCGATCAATCACCCTATTAGTGGACAATTGTTTTTTCTCGAGAATTGTCCATTTTCCCACTGCTCTGAGTCTTTTTAAGTGTCTAGGGGTTGTCACTTCTCTAATCTATTGGGATGCTGGAGTAGAGGATCATAGGTGGCCTTAGACCTCCCTTCACTCCGGTGCCATTTTGGACTTGGCTCCGGAGCAAGCTGTTTGAAAGGTCTAGGACTTTCCCCCTCCTCATCTAAGCTGGTCCAAGTGATGCTGCGTCATGCATCTTCATCACTTGTGGATTCTTGCTGTGCAACTACTTTTCTCTTCCCTTTGCCTCACACTTCTTTTTGAGGATGATAGGCTTTTCTTTTTACTCTATTGGAGGCTATGACAAACCCCTTAGCAACTCTTGATCCACCAGATATGACCTGTTCCTTTGGTTTGCCCATTCCTGCACCATAATGATCTCCAAACACTAGTGAGAAAGTATTGATAAACAATCAGGCACAACATTTAGTCATATAAAAGAAATTCAGAACATGCTGGTCATTTGGACCACATATCATACTCGGCGAATTGCAAGCTGATTTGGCGGTCAAAATGACCATTGCATTTCTGCGTAGATTTCAGTCTTAGGGGTACTACTACTTTTGGCGATACTCATGCTCAATTTTAAATCCGCCGATTTGATTCGACGGCAAAAAGAGTTCATTGCTAAAAGTTGCAGCGGTCCCTCAAGGAAAATAGCCAAATAAGGCAGTGTATATGTCAGTTGGGTGCATCATCAAGAGCACTTAGGTGGTCAAAATAACCACCACATTGTGACTGGCAAGGCCCTTCATCCATTCACATAAAATTTCCACAATTTTCATGGACGACACGGATGAATTGCACATACTAGCCCACCATAACAAATCAATACAAGCTTAACTACTGCTATCACTATCACATGGTTTCAATGGCCATGCACTCGATCAAATGACGACTTAAGAATGACGTCACCCAATCTATCATAGGGCAATTTCAATCACTTAAAAGAGATCAGGGGTTACTCAGACTTCACCCATAGCCTACGGAAGCACTCAATCCAACAAGCAAGCACATTTCAAAAACGCATTCATATGATCATGACCTATTTTCAATTGAGCACATTCAAGCATCCTATCAAGCACAAGAATTGGGGTCAAACCCATAAACTAATCAGCAGCGAGTAAACAAAAACCTTAATTCTTAACTCTAACCCAACTCATTCATAACTCTAATTTTGTCATTCATAAGGCGATACCAAAAGCCAAAATAAATCATATAAGCATGTAGTACAGGGTTCAAAGGATCCTCTAAACTCCTACCTACATGAATCTCTCAAGAATTTTAAAGTATAAAGCAAGATTTTCAGATCAAAACCCTGATTAATCTCATAAATAATATCTTCTTCAAAGAACTAGAATAAGCCATCGAAATCATACTTGTTCAACAGTGAGGCACAATGAAACCTTTGGTGATGCCCTTTAATGATTATTCCCAACTTCTTGGTGAAAAGTTTCAAAGAAAAGCAAAGGAAAGGGGTATTTGGTGTCGAGGGAAGAGAAAAGGAGGGAAGGTGAAAAGTGAAAGGGCCAGGACATTTGAAAAGCCTTAAGTATGTCGGTGAGTGTGCATGTTGAGTGATGCTGAACCACACCTCCTAGCACACTTTGCGCTGCACCAAACATGTTAGGGACCATCCTCACAGTGAGTTTACGTTGTCTTCTACCCAAAAGTGCGGTGAAATAAACCATCGCCAACTGGGATCGGCGATTCACCGTTTGGACTTTTGATTTGCCAAAATTTACAGCACTTCCAGGGTCACCTATAAACAAAAAATGCGATCAAATTGACCATCGGCAATAAGACTCGATGATACGTTGAGTGGCCCCTCTTTGTCGCCCATATCAAATTGCCACTCCCATTTTTATTGTCAATCCTGCATAATTCAACACTCATTATTCAAATTAGAAAGTAGTAAAATACTCATCTTGGGTTGCCTCCCAAGCAGCTTAGTTAACGTCGTGGCACAATGTCATTCCTCTACAGTTGATTGACCCATAATTGACAATACCCTAGGATCATCTCGCGGTTTCAAAGCTTTACAAATGTTGAAAACAAGCTCCTCGTCATTCACTCTAAATTTCATGTTTCCACTCTCCTCATCAACCACAACTTGCCTGGTGGCTAAGAATGGCCTCCCTAAAATGATAAGTTCATTTGTATCCACCTCACAATCGAAAATCACAAAATCTGCAGGAAGGATAAATTTATCAACCTTCCCCAACACATCGTGTAAAATTCCCATTGGTCTCTTGATAGACCTATCGGCCATGAGCAGCTGCATTGTGATTGGTAAAGGGGTTTCCAAACCTAATTCTTCAAAAATAGCTAGGGGCGTGAGATTTATGCTTGCCGCTAAATCACAAGAGCTTTACTGAACTTTGAGGCTCCTATTGTGCATGGAACGGTGAACGCCCCTGGGTCTTCCTTCTTAGTCATCAGCTTTTGTGTCAGGATTGCACTGCAGTTGTGAGACACTTCAATTGTCTCACATTCAAGAGTCCTCTTTGTTATCACCAATTACCTTATGAACTTGGCATATCCAGACATTTCAATTAATGCTTCCATAAGGGGAACATTTATTGACAACGAATTAAACGTAGAAAGAAACTTTTGAAATTTAGCATCCTCCTCTTTCTTCTTAAACCTTTGAGGGAATGGAGGATTTCAGTTTGATATGAGGTTCCTTCGGCCTCACAACTCGACTTGAGTTTCTAGGTATAGTGTTCTTAGATTTTGCTGCATTGTCCCCACTTCTCGCTTGCTTATCATTCTCGAGATTGTCGAGATCATCATCACCTACAACTTGAGCCTCTTGCACATCATCCTCAACAACAACCATATCTACTTTTTCTTCTACATCTTTCAGACCATCATCAACAACCAAAGATGGTTTTGGGCCTTCAATCAACTTTCCACTTCAAGTAGTAATAGCCAAGCACGATCATTCCCTTTTGGATTGGCCACTATGTCACTGGGTAGACCTCCCTTAGGACGTTATTCAAATGAGCTGAAATATTTCCTAATCGAGTCTCCAAATGTTTAATGGACATGGAATGAGATGTCACAATTTTACTCAACCAGGAAAAATCAGATTTTATTTCTTTTAAAACCTTGTCCTACACCTCCACCTTAATAAAAATTCATAAAAGCATATCCTCGATTCAATGATTCTCTTGATTAACCACTGGTTTTGCCGCCTTCACTCTGTCATGTGGTGGAATGTACCTGTCTCCCTCTTGATTATGTCAACCCCAAACTTGAGGTTGATCAGTCTATGCTCGATATCACTATCTAGAGTTGTTGTTCCAACCTTGATTCTCGGGTGGCCTTTGAAAAGCTGGCCGAGAACCCACCATGTGGTTACCCATGTAATGACATTCTTCGTTGTAACCACCTTCAAATGGTGCAACTTCAAATATAACTTCGCGATAGCTCCCATAACATTCATACTCTTACTATTTCCTCCTATAACATGGTTGTTCAAAAGATCAAGCTGAGTTAACATCTTAGCCATATTCTCATCCCTTTCTTGGCCTTTGGCAAGGTGCTCCTAAGTAGGACCTCTGTGGCTTGAAGGGACTATATTATCTCTTATGTACCATGCTTTATTAATTTTCATCATGCCATCCAAGAGGTTGCAAGCTTCAATGAATGATTGTGTCATTAAATCTCCTCTTACTAGTTGATCAGCCACTCCTTTGTTTGCAGCATCAAGACTCACATAAAAGAATATTTAAAGCATGTGGTCTAGAACTCCATTGTTAGGACACTGAAGAAAGAGTTTCCAAAATCAGAGCCATGTTTCATGCAATGGCTCTCTGTCTAGCTGCTTGAAGTTCTCAATACGTTTTTCTCAATTTAATCAACTTTGAGGGAGGGAAAAATCTCTCCAGGAATGCAGTTTGTACTTCCTCCTATGAAGTAATAAAATCACGAATAAACTCCACTAGCCACCTCAATGCTTCTCCAGTGATGGAGAAAGGAAATAACCTTAGTCAGATCACCTCCTGGCTTACTCCCCTGAAGGTGAATGGGAGACATACATCAATAAAGTTCCTCAACTGTTTATGAGGATCTTCCTGGCCAAGCCTTTCGAGCAATCTCTTGAGTTGGAGGAGCTGTAACATGGTGCTTGTCACATGGAAATTAACTCCTCTAGCCAATAGGGGTAGTCAGATAGCACTGATGCTTCCAACCTGATCTCGATAAACATCTTTCATCCCGTTCATGTCCCCAACATTCTCACCATGAATGCTTCTATCACCCTCCATCATTACACCTAGTGTTCAACAGTAAAAACAACAAGAAAATAGTAAAAGAATTCTACCTACAAGAATAAAGCTCAACAAACACTTCTAATATGAATGCGCCAATTCCCCGACAACGGAACCACTTTTTGTGTTGCTCAACATGACTAATCAAAGGCAGAAGGAGCTATCGTCATCAGCATAATAACCCAACTTTAGAGGTTGAGGTTGATCCCACATGGAATCGTTGTTCAAGGCAGAAGTGACTCATTGGACCAAATAATTGTAGGATTCGGAGGGTTGCAATAATTAAAAATGAAATTAAGCTAACAAGTTCTAATTGTCAAATTAAGCAACTATAAAGGAAAGATGATGGGGATCTGTAAATATGGGAAATAATCTAACAAATTGGTTTAGATGCTTGACTATATGAGTTGATGTTGAGTGAATAGACTAGGTTGCTTGTAACCCAAATTACTTATGATATATGGGTGTTTCACAAGAATAAACTAAGATATCACACGCGGCCCTCCGAGGACACGTTGTCCTAAGAAATCAAGCAAAACACCTACTACCTTGGCCATTGAATCCATAAATGTGGATATGAATTGAAACCCCATAATGTTTCTGGCTGTAATATCCATTCCACGCTCTAATAATCTCAGCTATGGAACAATCAGAGATCTAAAACAAAACCCCAAGTTTGCAACCTTGAAATTCATACATTAAAGTTAGGAGCAGATATAAATTCAACCAAATCAACTACAAATAAGTCAAGACATCACAAATCTAACAAGTATATTAAAGACCCATATAAAAAGCACACCCCAAACATGGGGGTTTTAGTCACACATTGTAGAAATTAAAGATCAACTACCATACATAGTAGCAGAAGTCATGAGTAACAACACTTGGTACAAATCAGTGGTTATCACCAACTAATCCTCTACAATTTGATGCCTAAAAGCTTCCAAAACTCTAGCCTCCCTTGTACTCTAAGAAGCAGGTTCTATGTATTACTACTATAGTGTAATTATTTTGATATGGAATGAACAGATGATGTACAATGTCCTTTCTAAAATTGCTTATATACTCTATGCAAAAAGTGTCAAAGTTTGTGCTACGAAAGGCCATTTGGCGTTAAAGGCCAACTATCGCCGAGCACTCCAACGATGCGCCGAATGTGCACTTGACCGCTTTTCTATGCATCTTTCTGAGGCTTCTTCCACTGCAACATTAGTCGATGATTCTTTGCTCCACTTTTCCAATTCGGTGATGCACCAAAATATCCTTTTTATCACCTTTATGTCAGTGTTTTGGGGCTTTGGGTGTTGCAACTTTAGGCGATCACTTGTGCGCTTTGGCATATCGCCGAGTATGCTTTGCAACATCAATCCTGTCCGCACTCTAGACTTGACTTGGAACCTTGGTTCTTGCACAGTTAGGCATTCTCCATAAGCATTTGGTGGATCGCCGAGGATGACGGTGACAACGCTTTTGATCGCCTTTTAGCTTTTTTGCTCATTTTCCAAGATTCCACCAAGGCTTTTTCTTTATTGTTAACTCCATTTCCTATCATAGAACATGCATATTTGTTAGCATTTGGAATTATTAGCACACTAAGGGCAGTATTTCTTTGCAGTTTAACAACAAAATGAGTCCAAACTATGAACTCATCAGCTATCTTACCAACTCTCCTCAAAATATTGAATGGGACAAAGAATAAGGGACTAAGCTTGTTCTTCTCACCCCGAACCACAAATAATGCTATTTAAAATCATAGTACATTTTGGCCACACTAGGGTGGAGGAAGTATCCAACCAAATGAGCTCCCTCTATCATCAATCTTATTCAATCTCTTACCTTAGGCACACAATCTTTACCATTTATCATCAAAACTCCGTGAAGAACAGTAATAGACATCATGGCTTCACCCTTCAACACCTTATCACAAATTAAGCTCAATTTAACACCCTCAAACTGATAAGCACAATTTCAACCAATCAACGAAAATCTAACCTCACAAAGGCCAAGATACTTTGAGAAGAAGAACTATGCAACAGAACCTGCTATCTCGAAACATAAGCTATTATTTTCCTCCCTTAATGCAATATACCACCCAAATCTACTCCAGAGCCTCACAAAACACCATGACTGAGACTCCCCCTGAGGCATAACAAGAATAGAAAATAACCAAATGGCCCAACCCAAAAAGAGGTGTAAAAGTAATGCATAGGGGCCTAATCTGACCCTGAACCAAATGTCCCTCTTCCTTGCCATCTACCCATGGTCAAGGTAATATCAAAATGGCTCAACCTTGCAACCTTTCCGTGGTCAAGGAGCATCACAGTGCAGTGTCCTTGCCACCTTCTCCCTGTCAAGGGAATATAAGATATGAATCCCACCTTGCCTCCTACTTTTGTCAAGGGGGTGGTATAGTGCAACATGGGATAATTCGAATCAATAATACCAACACATATATGAGCATAAGTATAACAACATCATGATAAGAGTAATACGACTAAATCCTCACATAACCATGGAGAGTAAAATCAAGTGCCACAACTGGCATCTCAATCTATCGTAATATCTTATACTGTCGTAACCATGTCAATGACCAATTATACCAACATCACTAAGTTTGCAATAGTATCTCTCCCTATAAAAGTCATAATATAGTCCTGATACACCCAATTCACCACTAATGATTCACCTACCAGAGTTGAAACATGAATAAATTTGGCAAAGGCCCACACATAATATCAATGTCCGAAGCAAGATAAGTTTATACAATAGAATAGATAGGGCCTGAATCAAATAGAACCAAATAGAATGGTGGCACACCAGAACCATACCAGGAATATCCACACGGGGGCCTACACGGACTCCAGCTCTCACGGTACCACGACCTCCTCTAGTATCACCTCTCATGCCATGAGAGGGATCTCAAGCTACTGGTGCCGAGGCTGGATGGGCTGGCTGTGATCTTGAAACCTGAGCAAAAAATACTTGATGGGGATAATGCCTGGCGATATTCCCAACCTCATCGTAAACATAACAAGGTTTGTGCTCTTTCCATTAAGATGACTGTCCTGAAGAGCTATCATGGCCTGTCCGAGCAGACTTAGACTGATCACCACATTCAGATGCTAGAATGGATGAATAAACTGCCTGGCCTTGATGCCCCTGCCTACGCAACTCTCCACCTCGTGGTGGGGGTCCACTAAATTGGCCATGCTGATTAAATCTTTTTCCACCACCCTGACTATCCTGTCTGATGCGCTCTATCAAGCGAGCATGATCCACTGCACTCTGAAATGAGCCTCTGACCAGAACCAAGGAAGCTGTAGCCTCCTAAAGATACCCTTCCAATCCCCTAGAAAATCATCGAATCCTCTCAAACTCTGTAGGGATACTAGACAAGGCATATTTGGATAATACATTTAACTTAGCCTCAAATTCTCGAACTAACATGGAGCCTTACTGGAGTTTGTCAAACTCATCTCGGTGGCTATCTTGGAGGCTATATGGCACGAATCTCTCTAGGAATATCTTAGTAAACTGCTCCCAAGTCATAACTGGAGATTCCATCAGTCTACGAGCCAAAATTGACCTCCACCATTCTTTAGCTAGGCTAGTGAACTGGTAAGTGGTATAAACAACTCCATGTGACTCGACGATAGCCAAATTACATAGCCGGTGCCGAGACTCAGCTAAGAAATTATAGGCTCTACCACCAGGGCTACCATCAAATTTTGGGGGAGCCAACCGTACTAACCACTTCTGTTCAATAGTAGCCATAGCAAGACTAGATGTAGGTGGTGGCACCATGAATTTGGCACTGCAATAGACACTGTAGTAGCCACATCCCTGAAGCTGTGAACTAGAACTCGAGTGGGATGTTTGAGGCAGAATTATAGAAGTCATAGGAGGATCTGCCGGGACTGAAGAAGAACCAACATGAAGCATGGCCGAACAGCTGGAGTGGTAGAATGGCCAACCGGTGCGATATGAGACGACACATCAATAGTGGCTGCACGGGAGGTGCTCCCTCAGATCTATCCAATAAACTCAAAAGTAGCTCCCAAATTGAGGGTGCAGCATCAGGGGCTAGAGATGGGGAAGCATAGCCCATAGGCCCCTTTGGTAGATACTCTGGCTCCGGAGAGGCTGATCTACTCTGTCCTCTAGGTAGAGATGCCTCTCTGGCATATCCCTGGCCCCTAAAGTACCACGAACTCTGACTTGACCCCATATGGGAGCCACATCAACAAACTTAGGCTCTCCCAAAGATTGTCAGGATCTAGTAATCTGCATATGTGCAGAAAGAGTAGATTAGATACTTTCAAATTAGTTGATATGAAGAAACACATGAATAGAATCAAAACTGAGATTCATTTCCTATCAAGGGCCCCATAGCCTCCGAAATATGGGTATGGACGTCTAGATACCGATCCACGAGACTCTACTAGACACCTTACGCTTGACTCACGAGCACTACGAGCCTAGAGCTCTGATACCAAACTTGTCAAGACCCAAAATCAGATCACAAGAGCATCTAAATAGTGCAGAAGAGTAAATACAACTGTCTCAAATTAAGATACAAAGCTGTCTAAAAACTTTAATACAAAGTTTGATAGGAATCAACAAAGAGAATCACAAAGATCCCCGACAACTCAAAGTTTGAGCCTCACCGATAAGATCTAGATGGAAGCAGAATAGCTCAACTAGAGTGATCAACCACCTTGTGCGAGTCCATGTGCTTGATCTACAAGGAGAAAACAAAATATATATATATATATATATGTATATATGTATGTATGTATGTATATATATATATATGTATATATGTATGTATGTATGTATATATATGTATGTATATATGTATATATATATACACACACATATATATATATATGTATATATATGTATATATATATATATGTATGTATCTATATATATATATATATATGTATATATATATATATGTATGTATATATATATATATGTATGTATGTATATATGTATATGTACACACACATATAAGGCGAAAATGAAATATCTTAAACAACCGATAATGTACATAATAAGAGATGTGAAGATAGTATAACGGGCCTCATCAAATGATATATCAAGTGTCTCTCAACTTTCTCACCTTAGCATGATCAAGGGTATTACAATGCCTCAGTCTTTCCACCTCAACGTGGTCAAAAGGGAAGAGTTGCCACCTCAGTGTGGCCAAGGGTGAAGAATTGCCACCTCAGCATGGTCAAGGAGGTGGTAGAAATATACAAGATATGAATGCATGCCAACGCTACGGGTTTATATATATATATATATATATATATATATATATATATATCAAAAGTATAATAAGATAATTGAAGATTAATCTTCCATAGAGTCAAGAGGGGAAAAGAAAATATGCTAGGTGCCCCCACTAGTATTGCAAATCCCCAAAGGGTCTCAAATTTCCATTGTTCTTCCACTAATCGAAAGTCTCATTCATACCGGACTCTCATGTCTCAACACGCTAACAATCTTCAATGTCTCACAATCTCGGCCTTGCCACCTCGGCATGGTTTAGGGAATAGGAAATAGTATAATCCCTCTCTCTCTACCTCAGCATAGACAATAGGGTTTTACAATAAGGTAGTACGATTCCCTAGAAAATGGTAATCTCACCCTTGCTACCTCATTGTAGGCAATGGGTGTCATAAAAGTAAACAATATCTCAGCCAACACCAAGCCTCAGATTACCACAATTATACTAGTAGCCTGATGTGCCAACAAAGCTGGACCTCCCCCGTCCCCGATTATGCAGATAAAATCTAAGAGTAGCTGAAGGCGTCAAAGGTCGTATACATCAATGCCTCAAGTATTACAAAGTCACAAGTGGTGTAAATGCAGTACAAAATGTGTGCATGCCCAAACTACAATATCGGTGTACATAAACATAGATAACATCAATGCAAGTGATAAAGGATGTATACATTAACTTTAGACTCAAAATACTAAGTAATGAGCATCATTTAATACCACAATATCATCATTATGTCTCACATTACCACTTCTTCATCAGTAACCAATTATCATGAAACCGACTCCCACAATTATTAAGATATACTAGAAATCTCGAAGGTATCTTAACAAATCCTCAACTCCATCACAAACTCCTCAATAGTTTGAAGACCATCAAAAATACCCCGAAAGGTACACAAGATCCCCAGAGGTTTAACACAAACCATCCATTCCCACATAAGTGCCCAAAGTATATCACATAACGCATATCAATATACTGATAGCCCAAGATATCTCCATTCACAAGATTCTATAAAAAAATATTATTATAATTGCAATTTACTTAGTTTCAGCATAACCAAAATTTCCAATTCTGTCACAATATCAGCCCAATAACTTATGAATTCAAGTAGATCTTATAATTACTACATTAGCATGTTTAATAACTTAGATCCAGTCCCAATAAGATTAGCCAAACCTACCTCAATGCCGAAATTGCACCCCAAAAAGCTTTCAGTCAACTCAAGTCTCTAAACGGACGCCGAATCAATAAACCACTATAAAAAATAGGTACTACGCGTCAAAAGATGAATTTTGATACCCATATTAGTATGAATTAGGCTTAGGGAAGAATAGTCAAATTTAGGGCTAAATTCCAAAGTTCACGAATCTGGAAAATAACTTTAAAATCAAATTCTACGTGAAAATAGGAGTACATAGGTGAAAATCTCACTAAAATTAAGCTTAGATTGAATGGGAATCAATATTTAAAGTTTGAAACTCATAGTGTAAAACCCCCAATTTAGGATAACCAAAATCATGAAATAAATGATGAAATCAAGATAAAAGTCATGGAAAAGGATTACTTTAGTGTTAGAAATACTTACCCAACAACAAACTATGAAACTTTTCTTTAAAATCCCCTCAAAGACCTTGAAAGTTTGAAAAGAGAACAAAAAAGGTGTTTCACGATTTTTAAAATTTTTAAGTGATGACTGTTCTCCGTGAATGCGGATAACTATCCGCGAATGTGGAGTGAAGAGCCAATAGAGCTCTACGATCGCGGAGCCCATCCTGGAAATGTGCAAGACAACTTCATCAAGACCTCCGTGAACGCGGAAGCTTCTCTGCAAACTTGTAGAAGAGAGGTACCTGCACGAGAAACCACAAAACCAGCTCAATCCAAAACTCAAAATAATCCCTTGGAACTAATCCAGAATTAGAATTCCACAAACCAAATATGTATCCATACCAAAAATAGCGATCCGGACTCAAGGAAATCATCAAAAATTGATTTCAAGGCCTCCTCACCACATTTATCAATACAACTCGATAAAAGTAGCTTAAAACATAAAATGCCAAAACTATCCTCGGAAACTCCAAAATATCATTAAGGGACCATTCCAAGGTTTAGTTTCACCATCCAGAACTACTGGAACTGTCAGAATTCAGATTTGAGATTTCGAACTCCAAATGTTGACCAAAGTCAAACTTTGATTTTGAAAACAACTAAAATCACAACTTTGGGCTTAAAAACCTTATTTTTACTCCGTATAGTTCAGTTTTGACATTCCAGGGCTAATGAAATTGACAGATCCCCGCTTTGACCTCCAAAGCTCAAAATGGCATAAAACTCACTTTTTAACAACTTATGCTTTCAAAAATGCAAAAAATCATATTTCTAACTTTGAAAACTCAAGATTTCAGTTCTAACCATTCAAATAGTTCAAATTATGCTCAATGCAACTTATAAAAGGATAAAATGGCGATTTTCATAGATAAGGCCAAAAATGACCAACAACAGGTCATTACAATGGATATTTACATTTGAGGGTGAACCCGTGAGAGGTCTTGGCCCTGTTCCACTCATATTAGAGACGTTATTAGATATGGATATTTATGTTATGAGCTTGAATCTTATTATGCTTATGTAATTTTGGAAAAATTCCTTTAGTCCTTATCCCCTTCTTTGTGTTGATGCTTGTTGTTAATATTATGTAGAAGTCCTAAATCCTATTATCTCCATAGCATGAGTCACACTTACCCAAGCCTTAGACTTTATTTTCTATGTGATCATGCTAATCCTCTCCCTATAACATCTCCATATCTTGAGTCTAAAGTCCCGCTTCCTTTAGAATTATGTGCCTGTTGTTTGATTACGCTTCCGAAACTAAGGATGTGCTACTCATGCTTGCAACCAAGGATGTGCTACTCATGCTTGCAACCAAGGATGTGCTACTCATGCTTAGTGTTTGGGGTCGTGACAAGCTTGATGTCAAAGCACTGGGTTCGTAAATAGACCTCGAAAATCTAATTTACCGCATCGAGTGGAGTCTTGTTCATGGTTGTGAAGCGTGCCACAACAATGGACAGGAGGCTATTATACATTTTAGGAAATAGTTCACTTCTTATAATGTATATCATGCCAGACATAAATTAAGGCTTCATTTCTATAGTAGATAGTCATTTTCTCTTCTAGAGCATGCCTCAATGAAGAGAAACTCAATGATCTCCTACTCCCGAGGGTGATCTAGCCCCTCTAGTTCCTCAAGATCCCTAAGAAAAAGAAAGGGTCACGCGTGCCAAATATCAGAATATCATTGCTTTTTTGGCACAAGCCATGACCAACCAAATAAACCGAGTAGCCCAATAGCCTTATGCTCCTACTCCGACCTCAAGAGTGAGGGATTTTACCAGGATGAATCCTCTAGAGTTTTATGGCTCCAAAACGGAAGAGCACCCCCAAGAATTTAGTGATGAGATGTATAAAATGCTTGATATTATAGGGGTGAGTTCAGAGGATAAGGAGGAACTTGCAGCCTAAACTCAAAGGCCTATCTCAAATTTGATTTGCTCAATGGAAAATGGAAAGGGAGAACAATGATCCTGTCCCATGGGAGGAATTCAAAGACTCCTTCCATAACCATTTCTTTCCTATTGAATTAAGAGAGGCAAAGATGATAGAGTTTATGAATCTCAAGCAAGGCTCCATGAGTGTGAGGGAGTATTTCCTCAAGTTCAACAAGCTCTTATAATATGCTCCTCACTCTGTTGCCGACTCTAGGGCAAGGATGAACAAGTTTGTGTCGGGAGTACCCGACTTGGTTGATGAAGAATATCGCACCGCCATGCTTATTGGTGATATGGACTTATCTCGGCTTATGACTTATACCAAGCAATTTGAAGGGAAAAAGCTTATAAAGAGAATGAGTGAGGAGTCCAAGAGGTCTAGATATGATGGTGGGTTCCAAGATACAAAAGGTGGTCAATTTCAACAAGGCGACAAATTTCAAGGCCAAAGGTCCTCAAATGCTCAACACCAAAGGTTTGCCAATGATAGGGTGACTAACCCTAAATCTCATGGTGATAATTATGGATAAATTATTCCTAAGTGTTAAAGGTGTACTAAGAATCATGGTGGTAGATGTTATAGAGATATGGGTGCTTGTTTCAGGTGTGGCAAAATGGGCTATAAGATTGCGGAATGTCCAAATGCTCAAAACAAAGGAAAACATGGTCATCTTTAAAGACAAGGTGACCATGGTAATCAAAGGGCTCAAGGTGGTCAACAAGGGGGTGATCCATATCACTATCAGTTCTATGCTCTTCAAAGGAGGCAAGGGGTGGATGAGGTGCCCGATGTTGTTACCGATACGTTAAAAGTTTATGATTTTGATATGTATGCTTTATTATATCCGGGTTCCACTCCCTCTTTTATTACTCTATTTGTTGATAATAGACTTCATGTATGTCCCGAATTGTTATGTGAACAATTTGAGGTGTCTACCCCCATCGGTAAGTCCATTTTTACTAAAAGGCTCTATAGGGATTGTCTCGTGTCTATATTGGATAAAGTCTTGCCTTATGATTTTGTTGAGCTTGACATGTTAGATTTTGATATTATTCTTGGAATGGATAGGTTACCTGCATATCATGCTTCCATTGATTGTAAAACCTATAAAGTAAAGTTTCATTTTCCAATGAGCTTGTCCTTTAGTGGGTAGGTCATCAGTGGTTAAGGGTAGGTTTATGTCTTGTCTTAAGGATTGGGAATTGATTTCTAAGGCTTAAATTTATTATCATGTAAGGGTTAGGGATGTTTAGTCTAAAGTCCCTCCTATTGAGTTGGTTCTGGTGGTTCATGAGTTTCTAGATGTTTTTTCTGATGAGCTTCTCGGCGTCCCTCCCGAAAGGGAGATTAATTTTTGTATAGACCTCCTCCCCATACACAACCCATTAAAATTCCTCCCTACCATATGACCCCAATGGCGCTCAAGGAGTTAAAGGATAAATTGAAAGATTTATTGGAGAAGGGTATTATTAGGCCTAGCAAGTCACCTTGGGGTGCACCGATGTTGTTTGTGAGGAAGAAGGATGAATCACTTAGAATGTACTTCAACTACCAACCAAAAACTAAACAAGGTTACCATTAAGAACAAGTATCCTCTACCAAGGATAGATGATCTTATAATCATATAAAATTTATTAAATAAATTTTTTATAAAATGATTCAAATTATATTAAATTTAAAATATATTTGTCCATATGAATATCATGGATTAATATAATTGGGTTAACTAATGAACTTTAGTAAAATATGATTTAATTAAAAGCCTAAATTCATTTATTTGGACTATAAAAGATGACCCACTTTATTGGGCCTAATATCTACTCATCCTAGAGGCCCACTTGATGTCACATGTCAGATGATGTGGCATGCCAAGTCAAACAAAGAAGTCTATAGGATCATGCCATGTGTAAAAATGACATGGCATTCCTATCTCAATCAAGGGCTAATAAAAATATGCCACATGTACAAGTGAAGTGTTCCAACCAATCAAATATCCTTATGTCACTCGAAAGTAAACCTATTCCAATCACTTTTCCTACGCCATGTCACCTTAAATCTGATTGGCTGGAAGAAAGCCTGATTCCATCATAACTCCTCTATTCTGCAACTATATATATGGGTCCTCATAATTCAAAATAAACATCAAGAAGTCTAACAAAAAATTAGAGAAGGCTTGTGAAATACCACAAATTTCTCTAAAAGTTTAAGAATTCAAACATTCAAGTTCAAGAAAAAGCTTAAAAGCTCTTGAACTCAAGAACAAAATCAAGTTTCAAGATCAAGATCAAGATCAAACTCAAGAACAAAATCAAGTTTCAAGATCAAAATCAAGAACAAATTCAAGATTCAAGATCAAGAATAAATTTAATTACAAGATCAAGATTCAAGATCAAGATAAAGAACAAATTCAAGATTCAAGATCAAGATCAAGAACAAAATCAAGATTCGAGATCAAGATCGAGAATAAACTCAAATTTCAAGATCAAGTTCAAGAACAAATTTCAGATTTAAGATCAAGGTCAAGAGCCCTTGAATTTACACTTGAAAAGGCGAATCAGAGGATTCATAAAGATTGTAACACTCATATATTAAAATCAGAATACTATGATTGTTGTAATATTTCTGTTCTTGATTATTTTATTCTTAATGTGAATTTTATCATCTACAAATTCTGGCACGCTCAATGGGATAATCTCTACCTCTCATCTCAACTTTTCAAGCATCAGGTAATATCGAAATGGCTTCTAAGAGGATTTCTCAATCAACTTCCTCTAAGGCTGCTGACTCCAAATTCTCTGCTGAAGTGGAGGGAATCCTTAGTGTGACTTTCAGAAGTGTTAGAGTAGTTATAAAGAGGAAAGCTACTATGCTGGGACAATAAAGACTGTGAGTGTCATCCACACAAACTCTTGATTTTGGATCTTCAACCCAAAGGGATAAAGGTCCTCTACAAATGCTTCAGAAAGAGGGAGTAGTGTTGCTGAGAAGATAAAACAAACTTTATTTCTACTTAAGGTCTCTGGTTCCAAGAACTCTACCACAAAGAGAGATCATGACTCATCCAATGAATCTTCTCCATGTGCATCACGTGATGTGAGACCTCTAAAGATCAACTTTCACAATAATCCATGCTACTCTTCAATGCCTCCAACAGTCATGCAAGCAATGAAAACTAATGTTTCATCCATGGAGAAACTACTTGCAAATCTGGCATAGATGATTGAAGGATTGACATACACATGCAACACTAAGAGTCTCGCATCGGTAAGTTGATGGACAAGGTGGACGTCTTACTAGATAGGGAATCTAACCATGCACCTGAGAAGGGTATTAAACTTTAAGAGACCAAAAATAATGTGAAGCAAGCACCGTCTATCAAGGAGCTATCCGTTTCTGTCGAAGGGATGATCCCACTTGATCAATTAAAGGAGTTTATTGAAGGGAACATTAAAGACAAGTATGATGTCTCTGCGAGGTCTTCGCATATGTATACCAAGCCTTACACTGCAAGGATTGATAGCGTCAAAATGCCTGCCAATTATCAACCCCCTAAATTTCAGCAGTTTGAAGGCAAAGGAAATTAGAAAAAGCTGTTGCACACTTTATGGAGACATGTAATAATGCTTGACCTATGGAGACTTTCTCCTCAAACAATTTGTCCGCTCCTTGAAAGGAAATGCCTTTAACTGGTACATTGATCTTGAGCCTCACTCCACCGACAATTAGGAGCAACTAGAGCATGCGTTTCTCAATCGCTTCCATAGCACAAGGTGCATAGTAAACATGGTAGAACATAAATACTCACCAAAGAAAGGATGAATGAGTTAGTGCATAGTAAACATGGTAGAACATAAATACTCACCAAAGAAAGGATGAACGAGTTATCGACTTCATAAATCGATGGAGAAACACGAGCCTTAATTGCAAAGACAGACTTAGTGAAGCTTCTGGTATAGAAATGTATATCCAAGGGATGCATTGGGAGCTTCTCCACATCTTATAGGGGATTAAAGCTATGTCTTTTGAAGATCTTGCTACTCATGCTCATGATAAGGAGTTGATCATGTCTTCTGCCGAAAAAGATGGGATACTTGTTCACGATCCTCCTAAAGGAAAAGACAAACAAGAACCCAAGAAATGGAGCAAATTTGTGCTCAGTAATGACAACAAAGAATCCATGAATGTCAATATGTCTTCTATGAAGTTTACCATGAAAGAAGGTTGGAAGCAAAATGTAAAGACAACTTTTCAAGAGTGTCCAAATCGAAAGCTAACCTTGAGAGAGATGCAATAAAAGGAATACCCTTTTCTAGATTCTAATGTTCTTAAAATATTTGATGAATTGGTTGAGCTAAAACTCATTGACTTGCTAGAGATGAAACGACTTGATGAAGCTGGGAAGACTGATGATCCAAATTATTGCAAGTATCATAGACTTGTAGATCAGCCTCTTGGATAACATTTTGTCTTCAAGGATAAGGTTATGCAATTGGCTAATGAAAAGAAGATTGTCCTTGATGATGGAAAGCCAAGATCTAATAAAACATCTATCATATTCGGCCTGCTTGACCCAATCCAAATATGTATATCTAAAGAAGAAGGGATATTAGAGCAAGAAAAATCCCAAATTGATACACATAATGATGAAGGTTGGGTTGCTGTGACTAGGCAGAGACACAACAAGACAAGTCGACAGAGAGAATCATTTGAATAAACGATCAGACAAAGGGTAGTGAAGACATCAAAGAGGCACAAGTCAATTAGACATCCAAAGAGGTCAAAGGTAGAAATGCATCACCATAAGAAACCATGATGTCCTGTGACTTTGGGGGAATTTTTATCAAGTTGGTTCGGTGTGGAGGTCACTCAAGACAATATTGAGGCATCATGTTTTAGTGCTAACAAGGAGGAAACAATAAATGAAACTTCATTGAAGGTATCTCCTGCTAATAAAGAAGAAAAAACGAATGAAATCCCATTAAAAGTATCTTCCTCATCTTCTGAAAAGTCTATGGAACCCCCTCTTCAAGAAGTACATGCATGTGATACGAAGATCATATTTACGGACAATGATCTTCTATTTGGCAAAACTCTATACATCGTCCTTTGTATATGGTGGGTCACGTGGTTGAGAAGAAAATGAATAGAATTTTGATAGACGAAGGGTCTGGGGTCAACATTCTACCCATCCATAAGTTGAAAGAGCTCGGGATCACAACTAAAGAACCTAGCGAAAGTCATTTGTTTATACGAAAATTCAATCAAGGGGGCAAAAATCTATAGGCTCGATTAAGCTGGAAATTCATATGGATGATTTGTGATCAAGTGCATGGATGCATGTGATAGATGCAAAGACTTCATATAATATATTGCTTGGAAGGCCTTAGGTGCGCGAAAACAAAATTGTCTCATCTTCTTACTATCAATGCTTAAAGTACCTTGAAGATGGAATTGAAAGGAAAATAGTTACCAACGATAATCCTTTCACTAAAGTTGAGTCACATTTTGCCGATGCAATGTTCTATTTGAAGATTTATGTTATTAAAGGAGTAAGGCTTGAGGGTGTCAAATCGACCAAGTTTGATAAGGTTAAAGGCCAACCAACCAATGTGGCCATTGAAAAGGCCAAAGTTGATATTGGGGAGCCTAGCACTTGTCTTAATAAGAGGAAGACCGTGCCCTTGAAAGGAAAACCAGCTTCTACACTTCGTTATATTCCAAAAGAAAAGAAAAAAGAGGGTCAGACATCTAATGTACAAAGGAATATACTAGGAGGGTTGACTCTTCCTATGAAACAGATCGATGCAATAAACTTGTCTTCAAAACTATTGGGAAATTTTGTGGCTCAAAATCCACCACAAGATATACCGCTCCCTATAAAGCGTACAGAAGGCTTTGATCCAAATGCTTATAAGTTATTCGCAAAGGCTGGGTATAAATCGGATGAGCCATCTAGGCTAGGGAAACTCCCATCAAAAGGCACAACCAGGCAAGCACGTGAAGGTTTAGGCTATAGCCAACCACCACCTGTTTGAATCTCCATAAGAAGGGCAAGCAATAACTATATCACTATAAAAGATGAGTGTGTTTCTTCTAATAAACGACCTTTTGTCTTTGATGACTTGGAAAACCTACTGTAAGAACTTTTGTGTTCGAGAGGTTAGGTCCATTGAAGAAGAAGAATAAAAAGCATCGGAGAAGTTACCTAAAAGTAACGACACTTGCTTCAACTATGATCCAAAGGGATTTCAAACGTGTAATCACTTCTAGGATGAAGCGATGAGTGGAACTCATAGTTTTATGTAAATAGGTACTAAAGGCAAAGGGTCACACTGTGATTTACACTAAAGAGTGCGAGAAAGATAAAGAAAATGTAGGTTCCTCATGTCATATTACGACTCATATTAAGAACGATGCCTCATGTCAACTGAAAATTGATGCAGAGTTGGGAGGTATTGTTTGGTACTATCATATATCTATCAATGACAATGATCCACAGGAAGAGGGGGATGCTAGAGATGCTCCACTAGAATTTGAAGAAAGAGTGAAGACCAAGATGGATCCCTTAAAAGAAGTTAACCTTGGCATTGATGAAGACCCAAAGCCAACTTACTTGAGTGCTTTTATAAAAGTTGATGAAGAAATAAATTATATGAATATACTCAAAGAATATAGGGATGTTTTTGCTTGGAGCTATAAAGAAATGTTTGTCTTTGATCCAAAAATAGTGGTCCATCAATTGGTAGTCAAGCACGGTGCTTGTCTTGTCAAGCAGGCTCAAAGACGTTTTAGCTCACACTTGGTTCCATTGATCGAGAAATAAGTTAACAAACTCATTGAGTCGGGCTTCATTCATGAAGTTAAGTACCTCATGTGGATTTCAAGCATTGTTCCTATGAGGAAGAAGGATGTCTAAATTTGAATTTGTGTGGACTTCAGAGATCTCAACAATGCATGCCCTAAAGATAAATTCCCACTACCAATTCCAGAGCTAATGATTAATGCTACAACTGGTTATGAGTCAATGTCATTCATGGATGGCTCTTCTAGCTATAACCAAATTCGCATGTCACCAAAGGATGAAGAACTCATGACATTTCATACACCTAAAAGCATTTATTGCTACAAGGTGACACCCTTTGGTTTGAAGAATGCTGGTGCCATATATCAAAAGGCTATGCAAAATATATTTGATGATTTCATCCACAAAAATATAGTGTTACATTGATGACTTAGGGATGAATTCGAAAAAGAGGAGCGACCATTTAAAAGACTTGAGAATGGTGTTTGAGTTACTTCGAAGGTATCATCTGAGGATGAATCCATTAAAATGTGACTTTAGGGTTACTTCTTGAAAGTTTCTTGGCTTTAGTATATGACATCAAGGAATTCAAATTGATCAAGCCAAAGTTGATGCAATTTTGAAAATACTTGAGCCTCAAAACATTCATGAGTTGAAAAGTCTTCAGGGAAAATTAGCATAGTTGAAGAGGTTCATCTCAAATCTAGCTGGAAGATTACATCAATTTAGTCATCTTATAAATAAAGGTATCCCTTTAAAGTGGGATCAAACATGAAGCAAAGCCTTTGAAAGCATTAAAGTATATTTGGCAATACCTCCAGTCCTAGCAGCACCTATACCTGGAAAGCCATTTATACTTTACATTACAACACAAAAAAGGTCCATGGGATCCTTACTAGCTTAAGAAAATAGTGAAAGCAAAGAAAATGCCCTTTATTACTTGAGCAGAATGATGATACCAAATGAGCTAAATTATTTACCAACCGAAAAGTTGTGTTTGGTGTTGGTCTTTTCGATTCAAAAGATGAAGCACTATTTCCATGCTCAAAGTTTCCATCTTATTTCTAGAGAAAATTCCATAAAAAAATTTCATGTCAAAATCAGTCCTTTGTGACCAACTAGCCAGGTGGTACCTTCAGTTCCAACAATTTGAGATTGTATACATCTCTTAAAAGGTTCTGAAGGGACAAACATTAGAAGACTTTTTGGTGGACCATCCTATACCAGACAATTGTGAATTGACTAGTGAGCTTCCGGATGAAGGTGTGTTGGCCATTGAAATATAGCCTCCTTGGAAAATGTACTTTGATGGAGTTGTGCATCGTGGTGGAGCTGGTGCAGGTGTATTGTTTGTCACTTCACAAGGAGAAGTCTTACCGAACTCTTTTACCTTGAAACAGTGTTGCTCTAATAATGTCGCAGAGTATCAAGCATTAATACTTGGACTCGAAATGGTTTTTGACATGAATCAATTAAAATTACAAGTCTTTGGTGACTTCAGTTAGTGATTAAACAACCTTTGGGAACCTATGACGTAGGAAGCCTAAATTGCACCCATATCACTGTTATGCTCAAAAGTTAATGGGATAGCTCAGAGATGTAACCCTCCATTATGTGCTTAACAAGGAAAATAAAACAGTTGATACCTTAGCTGCTCTAGCTTCAACTATGACCCTTCCTGATCAAACGCAAGTTACTATTAGCCAAAAATGGGTAGTACCACCACTGGATGAAGATAAACATATGGAGAATAATCTTGAGCATGTGGTCGCAGTTTTCAAAGACAACAAAGAGGACTGGTGGCAGGCCTTCCAAAAAATTCCAAAAGAAGAACTGACATTCGTCGTCGAGCACCTCATTTTCTCTACTACAAAGATACATTGTATAGGATATCATTAAGGGAATGATCTTGTGGTGTTTGGGGGAGGAAGAAGCGGACCAAGCTTTCCAAGAGGCACATTCAAGAGTACGTGGATCACACTAGTCTGGACCAAAGCTCCACTTTCAGATAAAAAGAATGGGGTATTATTGGCCAACCATAGTGAAAGATTGCCTAGACTATGCTCGAAGGCGCAAGGCTTGCCAATTCCATGCCAATTTCATACACGAACCTCCTGAAGCTTTACACCCAACTATTGCATCCTGGCCATTTTATGATCGGGGATCGGATGTTGTTGGACCACTACAAAAATCATCTGGTGGGCACTTATACATCTTGGCTGTAACCAACAACTTCTCAAAATGGGCTGAAGTTGTCGCTCTTAAAGAAGTCAACAAGGAGAATGTAGCAAAAATCATTCGAGTGAATATCATATACCGATTTGGCATCCCTCGATACTTATAACAAACAATAAAAATCCATTTGTTAACAAATTGATGAATAATATTTGTGATCTCTTCGTACTCAAGTAGCACAAATCTTCTATGTACCATGTTACTGCAAAAGGTCTAGGTGAAACATTCAATAAGATTATGAAATCTTCTAAAGAAATTGGTCTCTATGTTCAAACAATATTTGCATGAAAGAATGGAAGAAGCCTTGTGGGCATATAGGACAACCTATCACACACCGACTCAAGCAACCCCATATTCGCTTGCTTTCTTTGAAGCAGTCCTGCCACTTAAACGTCAAATACCTTTCTTGAGACTGGCTATCCAAAAAATGCTCATCGAAGAAGAAAATGATCGACTATGTCTTGCTGAGTTAGAAGCGCTTGATGAAAAGAGGTTAGAAGCCCAAAAATATCTTGAATTTTATCAAGCTCGTTTGTCTCGTGCTTTCAATAAAAAGATTTAGTCGAGGTGTTTTCAAGTTGGAGACCAAGATCTCATACTAAGAAGGTCCATTATCACTTCATGTAAGTCTGGAGGCAAATTCACCTCAAAGTGGGACCGACCATATGTAGTACAAGAAGTGTACTCAAATAGTACTTACAAGCTTGTCGATGTAGATGACATAAGGAACGGTCCTGTAAATGCTAAATTTCTTAAGAGGTACTACCCTTAAGGCAAATGATGCTTCTTAATGTACAAGTATAAGCTGCATGATACTCCTGGCCTGCAAGAGTATAAATTGTGTACAACACCCCCCAAAAACATGTCCCCTAGGTTGAAAATCTCGAAAGAGGCGGCCTAGGCAAATATCAGGACCAAAATGAAAAGAACACTCCCCCACCAAAACTATATTGTGACTTGATCCTCTTCATAAAGGTACTTAGGTACTTGGAATTATATTCTTAGTTCACTTGCATGAGTGTTAGAAATACTATATGTCCTTACTTGATTCATTATGAGGGCAAATGCCTATGGATTGTGAGCTTCTTCAATGGAATGCTTTTAGTCTTCAAATTTAATCAAGGTTGCTAGTTGAAGTTTTTAAATCCTCAAGTATGCAAGTGATGTCCTCAAGTACTCAAGTTTATGAGTTGATATTCTTAAAATTTATCGATTTTGTAACTTAAAGCATTAAGTTGTATAAAATTTGCAAAGGCGAATGCACAAACTTTCAAAAAAGAGGGACTTTTATTATTTTCATTCTTATTAGCATATTAAATTTGGATTAAGTTTGAATTACTAAGGCTTGTAGAAAAAAAAATAGGTGAGAAAGTTCAAGTTCGAAACACAAATATAAGATATGAGACAAAAAAAATTAGAGAAACTTTATTGCTATAAAATTATCTAACATATCAATCTAAATCTTGAGAAATTAAATAAAGGAAGTAAAAAAAAAGGAGGGTGCCTAATCTGAGCATAATTTCTAATGACCAAATCTTGATGACTAGCCTCTAAGCACTCTCTTCTATGCTCCAAGAGAGTCGAATCGTCAGTCATCAAGAAGTCCATGTTGTTATAAGAGGACACCTCATTCTCAGCAACTAAGATCTTGGCTTGAACCTCTTATATCTCCTTCTTGGCAGCATCTACTGCAACTTCAAGTTTCTTTTGCGCCGCTTTTAGAGTTGCTAACTTCCGTATGATCCTCTTTAATGACTTTCTTTTAGAAGAAGCATATTTAGTCTTCTCACCCTCCATTGCTCTAAGTGACTCAAGACCCTCCTTGGCCTTGGAAAGCAACTCTAGCTTCTTATCTTCACGCACCTTATCTACAAAAATTAGAGCATTCTTGATCATAGGATGCAACAAGCTCGAAAAGAGAATTCACCAAATGCTCTAAGGATAAAAGATCTATGAAATGCATCTCACTCATCTCTTGGACAATATCATAAACATCTTATTTGTAAGATGAAATTAAGTGTAGAGAAGTTCTAGAAATTTTGTTACAAATCTCTTCCTAAAGGCCCAAGATGTACTTCTTTTTGTGAGTTGAAACAACACTTTGTCCTTCAAAAATACACTTAGCCCCATCTTGATTTGAAAAGAGTGGAGAAGTGTCATTCTAATCGAGGGTCAACCCATTCAAAGCTTGATCATGAGAAGTGGATGCAATTCTCCGTTCTTACTCAATAGCTAAAGTTGACCTTGCCTTAGGTTTTGATGTCACGATAGGCCTAACACTAATTTGCGGCCTCTCTTATAGTGATTCCTTTGGATGATCAACAACATTTACCTACACAAAAAGGGAGGGGAGAAAGTTAGTAAATTACTTAACCATAAATTGACAAAGAAAAAAGAGATTCATAGTCAAAGGGAAAACCTCATCACTTTGAATGGCTAATATTTTAGAAGGACCATCAATGCCTTGTTCTTCCACGATCTCCAACCCAATAGCTTCAGAATTAATTGATTCATGTCTTTTCCTCTTCCAACATTGATCTCCATTGCTACTTTTGCTTGTCTCTTGAGAGTCTTGCTTTGTAGATGGAAGAATTAAAGGGCACCTCTCTACATGGGTAGAAGTATGGGCTACTTCTTTCTTAGATACCTTAGAGGGCATGAGCCTCTTACTTTGAGGTTATAACGCAAGTGGTGTATCAACTTTTAAGAGCACTTCTCCAATATCTTGACCTTTTTCTTCTAAAGGAGTAGTGAAGTTTGACCTAGCTTTTTCCACCAAAGTTTCCAACTTATCCTCAAAAAACTTCCCATGGGATCTTCCCCACCAAACTGGATATTGAATGGTGTAATGTTTCTTTGCAGAAGTAAGCGCAGGTGGAAATGTCGCTCTTGACATAGTAGTACGTGAGACACAGATTCTCCAATACCTAAGTCCCTCTATAAGAGATTCAGCATGAATATCCTTTTTGGGATGCCCAGGAATATCTTGATAAAACCCAAACTAACAACTAAATCAGTGGGGACTGTACGACTCGATAAAGAAGAAGTCTCCTCTCCTTAAAGTAAGATGATTAAAATGAAGGCTCCTAAAATAAGATTAATCCAACTCTAAAGCTTTATTATCACCAACATAAAAAGTTGGATGAGACCTATTAAGCATGGTCGCATTCCAGACAAGGTTTTCACCTCGATGGATGCGCTTTCGTGCCGCATCTTTGTCAAAATAATTTACAACACCCTCGCCAGAATATACCATCATTTGCAGGAGAGAAGGTTCACCAGTAAAAGGATAATATGTCTTGAGGTAATAAGCAAGTCAACCATAAAAGTCATGATTAGGGAAAGAAATTTTAATGTGATCAAACTGTGAAGAATTTGAAATCCTTTTTAAGCCACGATAGATGTTCGCTAAGACCGACTGCAAGGCTAACCCTTCGACCACTCGCCATTAAGCTTTCCATCTTAAAAGTTTTAGGTTGTATAAGGTTCCTCTTTAGAGGGAAATACAAAGACACATAACTAACATGACAAGAAGGCTGCCAAATAAGTCTCATATTTTTGGTGTTTTGCTCCAAGCATAGAAAATGTCATCTCTTGAGAGCTTAACTATGTGTTCACCTCCATTGATGTCCCCCCTGTTGGGTTATGCGTAGATGCTAAGCATCAAACCTTCTTTTCTTTTCTCGGGGGAGCTAGCTCATATTTGATGTCTTATTTACACCAAAATTGTATCCATTCACTAAAAGAGATCTTCGAGCTACCACCCTTCTTTTCTCTTAGATGACAAAATGCAATAAATAAACACTCACAAGTTTGAGGAAGAACTCTGTCCTTTTTGGCATCATGACCTATAGGCTCTATGGCATTAGGTATCACTTTTTAATAGGGCACCCACCAATCGGCAAGCCACCAAGAATATGTAAATCCCAAAGGGATATAGATGCTTCTCCAAGAGATGTAAGTAGTATATTTTTTTGGGGACACCAATCCTCACAAAAGGCCTGCATGATATTGGAGTTCCGATCGAAGGTAAACAGAGAAGCAAATATAGTAATTCGGATGTTAGTATTGTTCAAACTTTGCCCATTTTTGCTAAGGACGTCTTCTGTCTATTCCCAATATCTTGGGATGCAATGATATTCACCTTCAAACAGAGTTTTATCTCCCCAATGTAACCCTTCTTGAATCATGCGACGCCCTAAATTTGGAAGGGTGCTTGCAAGATTTGTGCCTTGAAGATTTGGTTTCTCAAGATACCATATTTTAGAAGCTTTATTAGATTTGTGTTCATGTTCTAAGTTCCATTTACCTTATGATGTGTGTTTCTCAATTGTGGTCATACATCAACATAACGATCAGCTAGAGGATCTTAGACAAAAAGCTTGGTTTCTACCTTGCTATCATGTATCCTAATTATTAGGAATTTAAGTCTAAAAGATGAGCAAGTATAACCCTTGAAGAAAATCATTGTTCAGGCTGCATAAAAAAGAAAAGTGTTACCCTTCATCAATGATAGCATGTAAAAAAGGACAAGAATCAAAATTAAAGAACATGGCCAATTGGGGCATTTGGAACATTGTAAAAGTCTCGAATTGGTGATTTCATATGTTTAAACATTTAGGATATTGTAAAGCCTCGAATTGGTGGTCTCTTATTTTTAAACATTGAGAATATTATAAAGACTCGAATTCATGGTATTTTATGTTTAAACATTGGGAACTTTGTAAAGCCTCGAATTGGTGGTCCTTTATGTTTAAACATTGGGGACATTGTAAGCCTCGAATTGGTGGTCCCTTATGTTTAAACATTGGAAACAATATAAAGCCTTGAATTGATGGTCCCTTATGTTTAAACATTGGGAACATTTTAAAGCCTCAAATTGGTGATCCCTTATGTTTAAACATTTGGAAACATTCCAAAGCCTTGAATTGGTGGTCCCTTATGTTTAAACATCGGGAACATTGTAAAGCCTCGAATTCGTGGTCCCTTATGTTTAAATATTTATTTTATTATAAAGCCTCAAATTGGTACTCCCTTATGCTTAAACACTTGAAATATTGTAAAACCTCAAATTGATGGTCTCTTATGTTTAAACATTGGAACATCGTAAAGCCACGAATTAATAGTCCCTTATGTTTAAACATTGGGAACATTCTAAAGCCTCGAATTGATGATCCCTTATGTTTACACATTTGGAATATTGTAAAGCCTCGAATTGGTGGTCCATTAAATTTAAATATTTGGAATATTATGAAGCCTCGAAGTGGTGGTCCGTTATATTTAAACATTTAGAATATTGTAAAGTCTCGAATTGGTGATCTCAAGACGTGAGCATGAATTTATCCCTTCACACCTCAAGACCAAATTCGTGTGACATGATGAATCTTGAATCTTATGGCCCTAAAAGAAGGGACAAAAGAACAAAAAGAAGAAGAAAAAGAAGAAAACGAAATTACGTGCACACCGGCTAGAGAATGTTAGCGACAAAGGCTCCAAAAAAAAGTTTAATGTTGACTAAAAAAAAGAAGGATCATCTATTTATAGATGCAAAGATGGGGTTGAGGAAGTCTTTTTCCTATATTAACTATAATCACTCTTTAAATAAAAGTCAATAAATCAATTTAAAGATTCACTCCTAATTGGAATAGGTACCCATTCACTATGTGGTCTCTTATTTTAATAAGTTTTGGAGTTAATTTCGTTTTAGAAAAAATAATAATTCTAGACAACATGCACAATATTCCAAGAAATATGCAAAGTGGAAGAGATGCAAAATATGGGAAAAAGTGGCCTCATTAGTCACTTGAAATTGCCCCTTTCATTATTATTATTCTTTTTAATGAACCTTAAATGGAGAGAAAAAATTCATTATATTGATCTATAAGGATTCTTTATACAAAATTATTAAATTATCAAATTTATATTTTTAGTCTAATTTTCATAATAAAATATCTTGACAAGACTTGAAATAAGGGCATTTGTAATCATATAAAATTTATCAAAATATAAATTTTATAAATTGATTTAAATTATATTAAATTTAAAATATATTAGTACATATGAATTTCATGGTTTAATATAATTGAGTTAATTAATTAAGTTCAATAAAATATTGATTTAATTAAAAACCCAAATTTATCTATTTGGGCTACAAAAGATGACCCACTTAATTGAGCCTAATATCCCCTCATCTTGGAGGCCACTTGATGCCATGTATCAGATGACATGGCATATCAAGTCAAACAAAAAAGTCAATAAGTTCACGCCATGTGTCAAAATGACGTGGCATTCCTACCTGAATTAAGGGCCAATAAAAATGTACCACATGTGATGTGTTCCAACCAATCAAATATCACCGTGTCACTAGAAAGGAAACCTATTTTAATTACTTTTCCTGCGCCATGTCACGTTAAATCTGATTGGCCGAAAGAAAGTGTGATTCCATCATAACTCCTCTATTCTACAACTATATATAGGGATCCTCATAATTCAAATTAAACATCAAGAATTCTAACAAAAAGTCAAAGAAGGCTTGTGGAACAAAACCTGCAGGTTTCTCTAAAAGTTCAAGATTCAAACGTTCAAGCTTTCATGTTCAATAACAAGCTTAAAAGTTCTTGAACTCAAGAAAAAAATCAAGTTTCAAGATCAATATCAAGAACAAATTCAAGTTTCAAGATCAAGAACAAATTCAAGATTCAAGATCAAGAATAAATTCAAGTTTCAAGATCAAGATCAAGAGCAAAATCAATATTCCAGATCAAGATCAAAAATAAGTTCAAGATTCAAGATCAAAATCAAAATCAAGATTCAAGATCAAGAATAAATTCAAATTTCAAGATCAAGTTTAAGAACAAATTTCAGATTCAAGATCAAGCTCAAGAGCCCTTGAATTTACACTTGAAAAGGTGAATAAGAGGATTCATAGAGATTGTAATACTCACATATTGAAATCAAACACTACAATTGTTGTGATATTTTTGTTCTTGATTATTATTTTCTGAATGTGAATTTTATCATCTACATACCTATTTGACCAATTGCAAGGGGATAGCCATTTTTCTAAGAATGATCATCGGTCTGAGTATCATTAAATAAAGGTAAGGGAATGTGATATTACTAAAATGATTTTCCAGACTATATATGGGCATTTTGAATTTGTGGTGATGTTATTTAGCCTAACTAATGCACCAACAATATTTATGGATCTTATGAATATGGTCTTTAAACCCTACCTTGATATGTTTGTTGTGGTATCCATTGATGACATTTTGATTTACTTTCAGAGTGAGGAAGAGCATAAGAAACATTTGAGGGTAGTGTTGCAAACTTTGAGGAATGAGAGGTTGTTTACTAAGTTTGATAAATGTGAATTTTGGTTGAAATAAGTTTCATATCTAGGAGATGTAGTGTCAGGTGAAGGGATTAAAGCAGATTCCAAAAAGACGGAAGTAGTGAGAAATTGGCCTAGACCCTTAACTCCAACATATATTAGGAGTTTCTTGGGCTTGGAGGGGTATCACTAGAGATTTGTCAATGGTTTTTCCTCAATTGCTTCTCCTTTTGAAAAAATTGATACAAATGAAGGAAAAATGTGTTTGGACTAATAAATGTGAAAAGAAGTTTCAAACTTTGAAGGACAAGCTTACATCTGCTCCAAATTTGCTTTACCGGAAGGGTTAGAGAGGTTTGTTGTGTATTGTGATGCTTCAACAATCGGTTTGGGGTGTGTATTGATGCAATGTGGCAAAGTCATAGCCTATGCTTCTAGGAAACTAAAGGTGCGTAAGCATAATCATCCTACCCATGATCTTGAGCTAGCGGTTGTGGTATTTATTTTGAAAATATGGGGTCATTATTTTCAGGGGGTTCATGTGGATGTATTCACCGACTACAAGAGTATCCAATATGTATTCACCTAAAAGGATCTTAATTTGAGGCAAAAAAGTGGTTGTAACTTCTTAAAGATTATGAAATGAGTGTGAATTATAATTGGAGCAAGGCTAATGTTATTGTCGATGCTCAAAGTAGAGTGTCCGTGGAGAGTATGGCTCATGTTGATGATGGTAAAAAGAAATTGGAAAAAGAGGTCCTTCAGTTTGCTAGATTGGGAGGATAAATTGAATGAAGTTGAAAATGGTGGTATGGTGGTTATTGACGGTTCTAAATCTTCCTTGATTGAAGAGGTCAAGTCCAAACAAGACCTTAACCCCGGTTTGGTGGAGTTGAAAGCATTCATAAAGGAAGGCAAGGTGGAAGTTTTCTCCCAAGGGGGATATGGTGTCCTCAAGTACCAAGGTAGATTAGTGTGCCAAATGTTGAGGGGTTGAGGGACTTGATTTTGAAGGAGGCACATAACTCATCTTATTCTATTCACCCCGGTTCTACAAAGATGTATAGATATTTGAGAGAAGTATATTGGTGTGGTAGTATGAAGAGAGTTATTGCAAGGTTTGTATCTAGTTGTCACAATTGCCATCAAGTCAAAGCTGAACATCAAAGGTCGGGTGACCTAGCCCAAGATATAGTGATTCCTACTCGAAAACGGAAAGAGGTCAACATGGATTTTGTGATTAATTTTCCCAAGACTAGGAAACATTTTGAATCTCTTTGGATTGTTGTTGATAGGATGACAAAATTGACTCACTTCTTACCAGTTAAACTGACTTATGGTGTTGAAGATTATGCCAAGTTATACCTTCATGAGTTTGTTAGATTACATGGGGTCCTATTGTCTATCATTACGAATTGTTGTGCTAAATTTACTTCGTATTTTTGGAGGTCCTTCCAAAGGGGTCTTGGTACAAGAGTAAAGCTTAACACGACCTTTCACCCGCAAACGGATGGTCGAGCCAAAGGAACTATTCAAACTCTTGAGAATATGCTTAGGGCTTATGTTTTGGAGTTTAAGGGTAGTCGGGATGAGCACCTTCCATGTATTGAGTTTGCTTACAATAATGCTACCACTCAAGCATCGGAATGGCTCCGTTTGATCTATATGGTAGACGTTTTAGTCTCATTATTAGGTGGGTTGAAGTTGGGGAAATGTCATTGATAGGTCTAGATTTGGTTATGGAAGCTTTGGGGCAAGTAAGGTGTATAATGGTAAGATTGAAGACAACTCAAAGTAGGAAAAAGTCCTACTTCGATGTGAGGAGAAAAGACCTTGAGTTTGGTAATGATGGTTGGGTATATTTGAAGGTCTCACCCATGAAGGGTGTGGTTTGGTTTTGCAAGAAGGAAAAGTTGAGCCCAAGGTATGTAGGGCCTTATAGAATATTGAGGAGGAATGGTAAGGTTGCCTATGAGTTGGAGTTGCCTATGGAGATGTGTATGGTTCATCCGATTTTCCATGTGTCTATGTTGAGAAAGTGTGTAGATGATCTAAACTCTATTCTTCCTTTGAAGGTTTTTGGTATTAAGTAGAATTTGGCATATGAAGAAGTCCTAGCGGAGATATTGGATAAGCAATTGAAGGGGTTGAGGAACAAATATGTCGCATTTGTTAAAGTCTTTTGGAGGAACCAACAAGTCGAAAGTGCTACTTGGGAATCCAAGTGGAGATAAAGGAGCAACATTCGTACCTTTTCCATTCTACTCAAGCCTAAGATTATAAGTTAACTCCCATCTATGGTGTCAAGTCTTGAATTTCAGCCTTTATGTCATTTTTGCATACATACATGTTCATGAAAACAAGTTTTGATGATTTTGATGTGTAAGTTTGACACTTTTGGAGAATGATAATTACGTTGCATTGATTGCATTCATGTTGGCTGAAAGTTGTATAATCGTTCTTCTGAAGTATGTTTCCATTACATTCGGAGATGAATGTTCCCAAGGGGGAGATATTGTAACACCTCCCACAGGACTCGAAAAACTCCCTATGGAGAATTTCTTGAATATATTAAAATTCGTGTGTGATTTTATAAATGTGACTTTGTATTCTTTTCAGGGGACAAAATTGTGTAAGAAAGGGGTGATCTTCAATATTTAGGTGGCTCATATTGAAAATAATATTTTGGGTGATTCGGGGCTTAACTAGTAGGGTATGCGACCGGTCCGCGTAGCGGACTTGGTCCCCCATTATACAAAAATAACCTAAACGTATTCCTAGGCTAAACCAGAAGAAAATTAAACTTCGCAACAAAATGACCTTGACGGGAACTAGTCTGCATCGCGGACATAGTTAATCATAGGTCAGTGTTTTTCGAGCTTTCTCTGTTTCAGCTAAGGGCAATTGGACAATAACCAATGCCCAATAGACGGGAATTCCTTAGTGTTCCATCATTTTAAGACCTAAATCTCACTAAAAAAATGCTCCAAATCCTCTCTAATTCTCACAAAAACCTCGAATCAATTTCAAGACTCTTAAGAACTTTTGTTTGAATTCAAGAACCCAAGTGAAGTCCTCCAAGTCTTATCAAGCTTCCTCCATCTATTTCAAGGATTTGAGGGATCTGGGTCTTCACCCATGGGTCCTTTCACCCGTGGAGCCCAACTCTTCATTTTTATGAATTTTCATGATTTCAAGGTCTAATACTTCATGGGTACTTCCTATTATGCATTACGGATGTGATTTAAGTTTGATTCTATCAAATATTTATTTGATTATGCATGAAAGTATATGTAAAGTTATCTTCTAATTTTATTTATGACTATTAAAGTTATGCATGCAATGATTTCTTGAAAGACTATGAAATATTATGAATTTTCGGAATGAATTTTATGACACCCAAATTGGGGTTTTACTAATATGTTGGTGGGATAATTTGAATGGTTCTTAAATGACTATGTTTTACTCATTCTTGTTCTATACAAAGTTATTTCATGATTTTAAGCCTACGTACATGTATCCATCATATTTTGAAAGAAAGTTATGAACCAAGCTTCCTATGTTGATGAAAGCGTTATGGCAAGATGTGTGAATTTTGCATGATGTGAATGTTAAAGGGCTAATAAGCTTGTTATGAGTTCATGAGATTATTACTAAAGTTTTTAATGATATGAATCCCTTTTTTTGATTTTATGAAGCTTTGATTTTGATGAGCAACTCTAATATGATATTATTAGACTGCATATTATGACTATGATTTGAGTATTTCGTGGGATTGTGACCAACCACCGAGAGGACCTTGATAGATAGCCATCATCCCATAACTATGTTTCCACCATAGGTTTGTAATTTTCTTATGGAATGAATAACTTATAAGGATAGAGTTCCCCTGAATTACATGTTACATAATATCCGAAAAGGGTGGTATTCCTGTAAGGTTTCTATCTTATATTATCCAAAAAAGGGTGGTATTTTTGTGAGGCTCTTATCATATATTGACCGAAAAGGGTGAAGTTCCCGTAAGGTAATAAAAAATGGTATTATTCCCGGTAAGGTGTTTAGGAAGAACTTTCCAAAAGAGAAAGTTCCCCTAAGGTGAGTGTTTGATTTACCTTACCAAAGTAGACCACTCCTTTGTTCAGTGTGGAGTGAACATCGAGATTCCAAGTAGTAGCTCCTTGGTCTTACTTGTCAGTAACTGTCCCTTTCCATCTATGTATGATATGCTTTGTAACTTGATGATTCTTCATGCATGTTTTGACTAAGCATTGATCATTCAAGTTCTATTGAGCCTATATCCGCTGATTATGATTATGCATATTGTCTAATTATGGATTATGTTTCCTTCTTACATTGCACCCAACATACTTAGTATATTCCAAGTACTAACACATACCTTTTGCCTACATGATCTAACCATGTAGGGACTGGAGCTCCTATTCATCCTCCTCCACATGGCTAGATGACTTGATTGAAGAATGTTGTTGGTGAGTCCTCCATTTCGGGGACAAAAACCACTTTCTTTCTTGATTTTGTTAAGACTTGTCTATTTATGGATATTTACTTTTGCGGGTGAGCTTGGGGGATATCTTGGCCCCTGTTCCACTCATATTAGAGGTGTTGTTGGTTATAGATATATATGTTATGGGCTTAACTCCTATAATTCTTATACAATTATGGACAACTTTCCTTAGTCCTCATCCCCTTCTATATGTTGAGGCTTGTTGTTAATATGATGTGAAGTCCTAAATCCTTATTATCCCCATAGCGTGAGTCATACTTACCTGCCATTAGACTTTATTTGCTATGTTATCATGTTAATCCTCTCCCTATAACATCCCCATAACTTGAGTCTATAGTCCTGTTTCCCTTAGAATTATGTGTTTGTTGTTTGATTATGGTTCCGCAACCAAGGATGTGCTACTCATGCATAGAGGCTTGTTTGGGGTCCCCAAAGTTCCCATTTACCGTGTCACATCGAGGTCCTAGGCTTGGATCGTGACATACATGAACCCTATAAAAGTAGTGATGCCAAATTTTCAAAGCAAACACTACGGTGCCACAAGTTATAGAGCATGACTTAGGTAGTTCTTCTCATATACCTTCAATTGCCTTGAGGCATAGGAAATCACCTCACCATTTTGCATCAGCACACACCCCAACCCGATCCTTGAAGCATCACAATAGAAAACAAATCCATAATTTCCTTCTGGCAATGTCAAGATTGGAGCCGAAGTTAGTTGATCCTTCAAAGTTTGGAAAATCCTCTCACCTTTATCCGTCCACATAAACTTTTCCTTCTTCTGAGTCAACTTAGTAAGTGGGGACGAAATGTAGGAGAAACCTTCCGCAAACCTTCTAAAGAAATCGGCTAGGCGAGAGAAACTACTTATGTCTATAGGAGTCAATGACCTTGGCCAATTTCTCACCGCTTCTATCTTCTTAGGATCAACCTTTATACCATCATTTGATACCAAATTCCCAAGGAAGATAACCTCACGTAGCCAAAACTCACACTTATCAAATTTTGTAAAAAGGCTCTACTCCCTAAAGGATTGTAACACCATCCTCAACTGTTCCATAGGTTCTTCTTTACTCTACGAGTAAATAAGGATATAATCGATAAACAAAACTATGAATATGTCAAGGTAGGGCTTGAACACCCTATTCACAAGGTCCATGAATATAGCTAGTGAATTAGTGATACCATAAGACATCGCTACAAATTCAAATTGAACGACAAGGTCTGAAAGGCTATCTTAGGAATGTCACTCTCTCTCACCCTTAGTTGGTGATATCTGGACCTCAAACCAATTTTGGATAAGTGTGTAGCTCCTTGCAATTGATCAAACAATTCATATATTCTAGGGAGTGGATACTAGTTCTTAATAGTGACTTTGTTGAGTTGTTAGTAGTCTATGCACAAATGGAGTGACCCATCCTTCTTTCTTACAAACAAAACTAGAGCACCCCATGGAGACCTACTAGGTCAAATTAATCCCTTCTCCAACAAATCCTTCGATTTCTCCTTTAATTCTTGCAACTCTGCTAGAGCCATTCTATATGGATAGATTAAGATGGTTTGAGTGTCGAGTAGGAGGTTGGTGCTAAAATGTATTTCCTTTTCAGGAGGAACACCTGTTAACTCATTGACAATGGGGACCGACTCAAGAGAAGAAACTTTGGAAGTGACAACTTTGACCCTTACTAAATTATATATGCATCCTTTAGAAATCATTTTCCAAGCTTTTCGAAAGGAAACACACAAACCTCTATATGAAGAATTTCCACTCTCCTACTCAAGAATGGACTCATTTGGGAATTGAAACTTAATTGTATGAGTTCTGCAATCAATGGAGGAACAGGAGGCATGCAACTAATACATCCCAAATATTACATGTAAATGAACCATGGAGAGTTCTACTTAGTCACAAGGGACAACTTTGTGCAAAATAGAAATAGGGAAATTTATATACACTCTTCGAGCAATAATGGACTGTCCTTCGGGGGTACTTACTTCGTAAGGTTCATGATGGACTTTGAGACATGAATGGAATCAATTTGCAAGAAAAGGAGTTCCAAATGAAAAATTATCCCCTGGGTCTAATAATGCATTTATATCAAAATTATAAACTTTCACATACTGGTGACAACATTTAGGATCTCTTCAACTTAATGATGGCCATTTAGAGCATAAAAATGATTCATCCAAATGAATTGTAGTTACAATTGAAAAGATCAAAAAGGAAATGTGAGTTAATATATTCTCTAAGGTTGAAAATATCATAAAAACTCTAGCAAAAAAAGAGGAGGTGTGCGAAGGTAGGCTCAAGCTAAGATTCTGCTCGTGAGCGTAATGGTATAAGCCTTCCTATCCCCCTTTTATTTTAACCATTTCCTTAGTCTGTCTTCTTTCAAGCGATGGTACAAAATAAGAAAAGAACGAAGTGCGAGTCCAGGGGTAGGAAAAAAGTCGAGTCGATCAAGCTCGACGATAATCAGGATTTGGCTGGAAAAAAAAAAGCTACGGATATAATGACTGATTACCATCCATAAAGAAGAATCTTTCTAACTCATGGGAAACCATGAACTTTCCTACCTTGGCCATGGGTCCTTGCACCTCCACTCCTTCAATTCTTAGTATGGTGGCTGGGCTTCCCACACTTGAAGTATGTATTCGAACCGGCTAGGCACTCTCCCTTGTGGAGCTTTCCACACTTGGGGGGATTTTAACTTTGAGGCTTTGGAGCTAGTCCCTTGTCTTTGGTGGTCCAGGGAGAAAGAGTGTTGGTAGACTCCTGTCCACCTTGCTTTTGGCCACTTTAGAACTTGTGATCTCTACTCCTTTGGTGAGAATATCCCCCACCGTTAACTCGAGTCCTCCTGGATTCCCTTGCTCTCTCTCTTAGCTTCTCCACCTCAATTTGCTTGGTGTAGGTCATCAACCAGGAGATGTCCATTTCTTTCACACGTATCGCTGTCTTGCACTACTTTGCAACCAAGTCCAAAATACCATAGAAGCATTTACTCATATAGGCTCTTAGATCCGCTACCGCGAAAGGGGTTTATTTGGAAAGCTTGGTGAACTTGAAAGCATACCCCCCCCCCCTCATGCTCATGTGCCCTTTTTTGAGGTTGATGGATTCTAGTACCTTGGCCTCCTTTCACTCTATCGAGAAGAGCCGATCCAAAAATGCACACTTAAATTCTTCCCATCTGAATGGACCCACTGCTTGGCCTCTCTCATCACCTAATTGCTCATACCATATCTTAGCTATTCCTTTTAGTTCATAGGCTACCAACCAGAATTTCTCTTCAGATGGAACATCCATGACAATGACGATCCTGTAGGCCTTATCAATGAAGTCAATAGGTTATTCCTCTATCTTATATATTTGACATATAATAACTTTAAAACCTTTCTTTATTGCCCTAATCTTTATCATATATCATGCAAAACTTAGCTTGAATCTTAGTGGGCTTAATCATAAGTTGAAACATTCATAAATCATGAAATCATGCATAATCATGGAAAATATGCTTACTCAAAACATGGTAAAACAACCCACACTTCATTACTTAAACCCACATCATTGGGGGTCATCATCATTTACTTGAAACACATGAATATACTCATAGGATAATATCGAAAACATGTAGTATTGTAAAATATCATGAAATCATCATTAGCATGCAATGTAGTATCATGGAACTTAAAGAAAAGGTAAAACGACATTATGTAGGACTTTGTGGATGAAAGGAGACCCACCAATCAAACTCGCATACCTAGTAAGCCTATGAAGTAGGACTTTGCTATTATGGAAGAGCCTCCTTGAAACCTTAGCCTTATTAGCTTGCTTCTGTCTTTTTAGGGAGTATTCTTTGCCTTAGGAAGAATGGAAGAATGAAAGGAATGGGAATTCCTTATGGTTTAGGATATGATTTAGGTCCTTTGAAGTCCCAAAATGACATGGTTTAGGATTAGATTTGGCGAAAAGGATGAATTTCCCTTCCATTAAAACTGTCGGACAGGATCTACGAAAGGCTAAATACAGGCCATGGTTTGAACCACGGACCGTAGTCTTGGTCATCTTGTTCTTCATTTCCAATCTTCAGAAACTGTTTACAAAACCCAAACCACGAAACCCCATCTTACGGGCCATTCTTCAATCTACAGGTCGTGGTTGGATTCGTGTAGTCCTGTCACACTTAGCCAAATTTTACACATTCTTGGACCTCATCCATGAATTCTTTCTATTGGTTGTGGCTTTTTTCTAGGGACTATCTTATTAATCATAGACCGCCTTCCAGAAACTCCTAATTTCCTTCATGTTTGGAATACACACCTACGACCTTCCTACGAGCGGTGAACGCTTCTATGGACTGTCGTTGGCTTTGTGGGTCACTTTACACTTAGAAACATTTTCCTTTTCCTGAAGTTCTCATTCACGAGCCTGGTTTATGACTCGTGGTTTGACCCACGGGGCATGGACTTGGGTTTGTGAATTGACCCTAGTCACTTTCAGTCCAACTTTTTGCTCTTTCTAGGCTCCTAAACTAACGCTCATTACAATATACCCCCCTTGGGAACATTTTTCCATGAATGTACTTAAAGGCAGGATCTAAGGAGTTAAACATCGGCTAACAACCCAACATGTATGCTAAAATGTAATTTACACATCTTTTCATGAAATTTTCAAAATCCATGTATGTCTCACAAAGTCCATAAAAATAGAGGTGAGTGTATACATCAAGGAAAAACTAAATTGCAAGGAATTGGAGGTTTTAGGCAAGAATGACTTAATCCCTTAGGCTTGAGTAGAGTGGAATAGATATCAGTAAAGCATCGTCATGTTTGCTTGTGCTTCCACTGTAGCACCCTCAACTTGATGATTTCTCCAAAGCACTTTAATGGATGTAACTTCCTAGTTCCTTAGCCTTTTCACTTGCCGGCCTAAACTTCCAACCAATACCTCTTCATAACGCAAGTCGTCTTCAATGTTAACATGCTCCAAAGGAACTATGGATTCTAGACCATCTAGAACTTCCTCAACATCGACATATGAAAAATCGGATGGATCAAATGCATTTCATAGGTAAGTCTAACTCATATGACACTTTACTCACTCTTTTCACCACCTTGTAAGGCCCTACATACCAAGGACTTATCTTCCCATTTTTACCAAACTGGACCACACCTTTCATCGCAGACACCTTAAAATAGACCTAATCACCAATTTGAAACTCAAGATCCCTCCTTCTTACATCGGAGTAGGAATTTTGCCGGCTTTGAGCCATTCACAAATTTTACCTTGTAAGTTTAATTTTCTCCATATCATTCGTGACTAAGTCCGGTCTTAGCAATGCCATCTCACCGACTTTGAACCAGCAAATAAGTGATCTACACTGTCTACCATACAATGCCTCAAATAGTGACATCTCGATAGGCAAATTCAATAAGAAGCAAATGCTTATCCCAACTCCCTTTGAACTCCAATGCACAAGATCTCAATATGTCTTCAAATATTCGAATAGTCCTCTTGTCTTGCCCTCGGTTTTGGGATGGAAAGCGGTACTCAATTTAACTTTAGTACCAAGTCCCCTTCGAAAAGATTTTCAAAAATGAGAGATGAATTGGATACCGCAATCCGATATGATGGACAATGGGGTCCCATGCAACCTCGCCAAATCTCAAATATACAAGTGAGCATAATGTTTCGGCAATAAATATCATTTTGGCCGGTTAGAAGTGAGCCGACTTTGTCATGTGATCCACTATCACTCATACGGAGTTAAAATGTTTTTTGGTCTTTGGCAACCCCACTACAAAGTCCATATTGACTTCTTCCTACTTCCAAGTAGGAATGTTAATATCTTGGAATAGACCACCCGACCTTTGATGCTCAACTTTGACATATTGGAAATTGGCACACTCGGATACAAATTTGGAAATGTCCTTCTTAATTCCGTTCCACCAATAAATCTCCCTCAAGTCCCTATACATTTTTCATCATACCATGATAAATAGTGTAAGATGAGTTGTGAGACTCTTACAATATCAAATTCTTCAACTCACTATCATTTGGCACACACAACCTCTCTTTATATCGGAGTACACCATCTCCCCCTTGTGAGAAAACTTCTATTTTTCCTTCTTTCACTAAGGCTTTCAATTCAACTATAGCAGGATCAAGGTCTTTCTTAGACTTAAAACCCTCAATCAAAGAAGACTCGAAACCATGAATTATCATCGCACCACCACTTCCGGATTTATTCAAATTTACCCCAAAATTAGCGAATCTATGATTTTATTTGGCCAACTCCCTTTCCCATAATATTCTATATGAGACACACTCCCGATGAAGACTTTACTAAGGGCGTCAGCTACCACATTTACTTTTCCTGGGTGGTAATTCACACTCATATCATAGTCCTTGAGAAGCTCTAACCACCTTCACTGCCTTGAGTTGAGATCATTTTGGGTGAATAGATGTTGAAGGCTCTTGTGATTGGTGAAGACATCTACATGAACTCCATAAAAGTGATGAGGCCAAATTCTCAAATCAAACACCATGGCCGTAGGCTCAAGATAATGAGTGGGGTAGTTCTTCTCATGTACTTCAATTGCCTTGAGGTATAGGCAATCCCCTTACCGTTTTGCATCAACATACACCCCAATCAAATCCTTGATTCATCACAATAGACAACAAATCCGTCATTTCCTTCTGGCAAGGTCAAGATTAGAGTCGAAGTTAGTAGATTCTTCAAAGTTTTGAAACTCTTCTCACACTCATTCGTTCACAAACTTTGCCTTCTTTTGAGTCAGCTTGGTAAGTGGGGATGAAATGGAGGAGAAACCTTCCATAAACCTTCTATAATACCATGCTAGGCCCAAGAAACTCCTTATGTTTGTAAGAGTAAATGACCTTGGCTGATTTCTCACCACTTCCATCTTCTTAGGATCAACCTAATACCATCACATGATACTATATGTTCAAGGAAAGAAACCTTACATAGACTTACACTCATCAAATCTTACGAAATGTCTCTGCTTCCTCAAGGTTTGTAACACCTCCCTCAAGTGCTCCATATGTTCTTCCTTACTTCAGGAGTAAATTAGGATATCATTGATGAACTCCACTATGGATATGTTAAGGTAGGGCTTGAACACCCTATTCATAAGATCCATGAATATAGCTGGTGCATTAGTGAGACCAAAAGACATCACTACAAATTAAAAGTGATCATACCTAGTCCGAAAGGCCATCATAGGAATGCCACTCTCTCTCACCCGTAAATGGTGATATCCGGACCTCAAATCAATTTTGGAGAAGTGTGTAGCCCCTTGCAATTGATCAAACAAGTCATCTATTCTCGAGAGTTCATACGTGTTCTTAATAGTGACTTTGTTGATTTGCCGATAGTCTATGCACATATGGAGTGACCCATCCTTCTTTCTTACAAACAAAATTGGAGCACCCCATGGAGAACTACTAGGTCTAATGACTCCCTTCTCTAAAAAACACTTCAATTGCTCCTTTAATTCTTTCAACTCCGTGGGAGCCATTCCGTAGGAGGTCTATGCCAAAATGTATTTTCCTTTCGGGAGGAATATTCAATAACTCATCCGAAAAGACATCGAGAAACACATTGACAATGGGGACCGACTCAAGAGAAAGAACTTTGTTAGTGAACTTTTTGACCTTTACTAAATAATTTATGTATCCTTTATAAATCATTTTTTAGGCTTTTAGGAAGAAAACAAACCGACCACTACATGAAAAATTTCTACCCTCCCACTTAAGAATAGACTCATTTGGGAATCAAAACTTGACTCTACGAGTTTTGCAATTGATGGAGGCATAAGGGACATGCAACCAATCCATCCCAGCTTTTTGACCTTTACTTTGTTCGAATGCATGCTTCATGTGTGGGAAGCCTGGACACCATGCTAAAGATTATAAGAGTGGAGGTGGAAGGCTCCAAGGCCAAGGAGGGAAAGTTCAAGGTACCCTAAGGACTAACTGTTTCTATGCTCTTCAAGGCTGACGAGAAGTCTAAGAGACCCCCGATGTTGTCATCGGTATATTGAAAGTTTATAATTTTGATGCATATGCATTATTAGACCTGGGGGATAATTTGTCATTTGTAACTCCTTCTCTTGCAAATAAATTCCATGTATGTCTTAAAATCCTTTATGATCCTTATGAAGTAAGTACCCCTGTAGGAGAGTCCATTGTTGCACGAACAGTCTATAAAAATTTCCCCATTTCTATTTTGCACAAAGTTATCCCTAGTGACTTAGTACAACTCTCCATGGTTGATTTATATGTAATAGTTGGGATGGATTGGTTGCATGTCCCTTATGCCTCCATCAATTGCAAAACTCGTAGAGTCATGTTTCGATTCCCAAATGAGTCTATTCTTAAGTGGGAGGGTAGAAATTCTTCATGTAGAGGTCGGTTTGTTTTCTTCCTAAAAGCCTAAAAAATGATTTATAAAGGATGCATAAATCATTTAGTAAAGGTCAAAAAGTTCACTAACAAAGTTCTTTCTCTTGAGTCGGTCCCCATTGTCAATGTGTTTCTCGATGTCTTTTCAGATGAGTTATTGAATATTCCTCCCGAAAGGAAAATACATTTTGGCATAGACCTCCTACGGAATGGCTCCAACGGAGTTGAAAGAATTAAAGGA
Organism: Solanum rostratum; assembly: GCA_029948455.1. Lineage (NCBI taxonomy): Eukaryota > Viridiplantae > Streptophyta > Magnoliopsida > Solanales > Solanaceae > Solanum > Solanum rostratum. Next base: position 27,354,784 of record CM057049.1, read on the forward strand.
GCAATTGAAGTGTTTTTTAGAGAAGGGAGTCATTAGACCTAGTAGTTCTCCATGGGGTGCTCTAATTTTTCTTAAACTTCTTTCAAGGCAATGTCTACATGCTTATATCTTTATGTCACGTAACGACCCAAAATTAGATCATAATGAAAGAAAAATAAAGAAAACCAAAGACAACCACACATTTTACAAAAGATTCCGAAAACCTAGAGTCATGTGTACAAGAGCATCTAAGTAGTGCGGAAGAGTAAATACAACTGTCTCAAATGAAAATACAATGATGTTTGATATTTTCTAATACAAAAGTCCAGAACGGAAACAACAATAAAGTAAATGTCAAAGAACCATGGCAACTCGAAGTCTGAGCCTCACCACTAAGATCTAGATAGATGGAGAAAAGCGTTGCTAGAGTGAATCAACTACCTTGTACGGGTCCCTGTGCTCAATCTACAGGAAACAAACAAAGTAGGGGTGAGTACATCAAAATGTACCTAGCAGGTTCAACCGACTAGGTAAGCAAAATCGAATAAGTATGCGATAATAAAGAATACAACCACCTCCAAAGAAAGTGTTAATACACAATATAAACATATATAGTAACAAAAAAGTATGACAATGACAATCAATGATGCAATACACATAAAATGTATGAATGTGATGTATGAGGTGAAATCACGGCAGACTCTGGTGTCAATGTATACATCTATCAAGATAAAGCTACCAGGTAGAACCTATAGGGGCCTCATCAGACCATATATAAATCTCTCAAGCATCCCGAAGATCACTAGCACCGATGACACCTCGACGGACTCTGGCGCTGGTAAAAGAGGTCTCAAGTATCACAACAAACTCTGGCGCCGATGATAACTTGGCAGACTTTGGTGTCGGGAGGTAGATATCGGGTAATACATCTGTCTCAAGGCCAATGCAATATAGATGCAGTGCATACCAAATCACAATATAAAGAAGTATATCAATAATAATATACCTCTAGGGACTCCAGCGCCGACAATTGATCTCAAGCAACACGACTGTCTCAAATATCTTAGTGTTTCAGCTGTAAAGATGCAATATGAGATATATCCATGCCAATGCCACAATACGAGTACATATATGCAATATGACATGATAATGATATGAAAAATAATCATAGCATCACAAGGTTATGTTAAGTGCATCAACTTGTACCACAAGATCATCCATAAGTCTTATATCATCACCCTCTTGTCAATAATCAGAATGTCAATAAAACTGAACTCTTCAAGTCCCAAAACATACTCATATATCTAACCAGCATCACAATTATCATTAATTTATCACATAACTCACCTAAATGGTAGCTCATGTCTCATATTATCACATTAATATCCAACCCATCTCAATTCTCAAGATTTTATCTCAATTTGTAAATGGAATCACAATTACTAAAATTTTGACATAACCGGTATCACATTTCCATCTCAATTCTAGCATACTAATCCGATTTCTCATAAATCAATCTATATCTTACAATTATCACATGAGCATATCCAATAACTCAAATTCAAACCCAAAACGGTTAGCCAAATATACCTCGATGCTAGAACTACACTCGTACAAGCGTTCAATCAACTCAATCCTCCAAATGATCCCCAAATTGATCAATCACTATAAAAAATAGATACTACACATCAAGAGTTAGAATGGCAATTGGATGGATTGTGTCAATTGAGCAGGTTATAATGAGTTAAGATAATAAATGAGTCAAGACCCAACCCAATCCAACTGAAATTTTCTTGGATCAAAATATGTTAGGTCAAAACGGATTGAGTAATGGGTTATAGAGCGGGTCAAGACCCAACCCGACACAACCTGTACTAAGTTTTACTTATTTTATTTATTCTTTTTCAATATTTTGGTACTTAATTAAATTACATTTCTCTTTATTATAACTTTATAAAACATATCAAATTAAAAAATATTTTAAAAAATATTTTGGCAAGATCTCTTTCGAGTCAATTCGGGTTGCATATCAACCCAATTTTACATAGGTTGAAATGGGTTGGGTAGTTCTTCAACGAGTTGGACAGGTTGAGATTAATTTTGTCACCCTTAATCAAGAGGTGCATTTTGATACCCATATTGGTATGAATTAGACTTAGGGGAAAAATGGTCAAAATTAGTGCTAAAATTTAAAGTTCTCAAATCAAGAAATCTTTCTTTAATGCCCTAATCTTTACCATATATCATGCAAAACTTGGCTTGAAACTTAGTGGGCTTAATCATAAGTTGAAACATTCATAAATCATGAAATCATGCATAATCATGGAAAATATACTTGTTCACAACATGGTAAAACAATCCACACTTCATTACTTAAACCCACATCATTGGGGGTTATCATCATTAACTTGAAACATATGAAAACACTTAATACAACATTATAGGATAACATTGGAAACATGTATGGTAAAACATCATGAAATCGTTATTGGTATGCAGTGTGGTATCATGGAACTTAAAGAAAAGGTAAAAAGACATTATGTAGGACTTTGTAGGTGAAAGGAGATCCATAAATCAAACTCACATACCTTTGATAAGCTTATAAATAAGGAATTTGTTGTTATGGAAGAGCCTCCTTGAAACCCTAGCCTTTTTAGCTTGTTCTTGTCTTCTTAGGGAATATTCTTTGCATTAGGAAATTGTAAGAACTAAAGAATGGAAGGAATGGGGATTTCTTGGGGTTAAGGATCTGATTTAGGGCCCTTGAAGTTCCAAAATGACATGGTTTAATATTAGATTTTGCAGAAAGGACGAAATTTCCCTTTCATTAAAACTACCGAAAGGATCTAGAAAGCCCAACTATGGGTTGTGGTTTGAATCTGGACCGTAGTCCAGGTCGTCCTATTCTTTATTTCAAATCTTAAGAAATTATTTGCAAACCCAAACTATGAAAACCCTTCTTACAGGCTTTCCTTCAATCTACAGGTCGTGATTGGAATCGTGGAATCCTTCCATACTAAGCTAAATTTCTCACTTTCCTAGACCTCATCCATGAAGGCTTTCCATGGTTCATTCTTCGGTGTATGGACCATTCTATGTATGGACCATTCTATTCATCTAAACCGCCTTCCAAAAACTCTAAATTTCATTCATGTTTAGAATTCACACCTATGACCTTTTCTATGAGCCTTGAACGCTTATATGAATTGTCGTTCGCTTCGCGGGTCACTTTACACTTTGAAACTTTTTCTATTTCCTGATGTTATCATTTATGAGCTGGTCTACGGCTCGTGGTTTGAACCATGGGTTGTGGACTTGGTTTCGTGAATTGACCCTAGTCACTTTTCAGTCTAACTTTACTGCTCTTTCTAGGCTCCTAAACTAAGGGATTATTACACTAGCAATAGAAGAAAACTCTAGTAACAGGACTGAATAAAAGGACTTACGCATCCATCTAACATGTCTCTACTATCATTTGTGGAGACATAGGACAAATCATAGATTACCCTAATCGAAAGTAGTTTAATAGTACAAACATACCAATGAAGGATAAACTCAAATGGCTCATTTTCGAAGCATGAGGATTCACCAATCAAGTGAACAAGTCTTTAGTCTAGCCATAAGAGTGAGATGTAGGGTGATCGCCTATCCCTAAATTATAATACAATATAGGTAAAAGAGGTATTTATTAATACATGGAATGCACTAAATATGTGATAAATGTATTTCATATCATAAATGAACAATTAATCAAATGAAAAAACATGTTAGGAATTTCATTGAAAACATGATTAAGATTGATGCAACTTAAAAATCATAATGAGCATAAACAATGTAATGATAGTTGGTGTGCCACAAAAATACACCATTTTTAATGCTTTAAACTTAGAATTTTGTGCGTTCTCTAAGCGATGTTTATAGGTTTGATATGTTTTATGTTGATTTTGCAGTATTACAAGAGCTGGAGAGTTTTTGTGCTGATTTGGCAGATTGTAGCCTTTTGAAATTTTATGAGACCATCTACGGTCCGTGGTTCATTCCATGAGCCGTAGTTGGATTTCGTGGTTCTGATCTAGTGAGGACCTATTTTCCGGATGGTGATATTATATGTTTCCAAGACGGGTCGCATTTATTTTTATGGTCCAAACATCAATTCGTGATTTGAGGCCCAAAGATTTTGCATAGTTGCTGAAAGTTAATAGGACGGAAGAACTTATGGTTCGTATGTCAATCTACAGTTCGTAAGTCAATCTACATTCTGTAAGAGGTAAGTACTACATTGAAGGCAATTTTGAAGTTGCAGTCTACAAAACCATTCCACTAGCCGTACAAGAGTCTACGACCCATAACTCAACTCATGAAAAGCCCCGATTTCAGCTTTCCTAATCTGTTTAGGAATCTGATTTTTTTTCTTATAAATAGGATTTTTAGGTATTTTTAGATATACAAAACATAGAATTGATAGTATTACACTATTTCATTGTGGTCTTGGAGATTTTGAGAAGGCAATTTTTGATCTTATCTTTATGTTATAATATTATGATTCTCGTGAAGATTTCGGATTTCTTGTTCGTCAATTCTTCGCTGTAAGTGTTTAATTATGAAAATTCAAACATAATTCTTCCATCTACAATGAACATGAGTAGTTAAATCCACAACTAGGGTTATGGGAACCATGAAAAACTAACAAAGTAAGAATCGAATAATTTGTAATCCTTGAAAAGTGTGCATGCATGTACTATTTTTTCTTCATTTTGAATGTTTTTTAACGGATGGCCAATGTAAGAACTTGTCTTATTCGTACTCACCAGTCTTAGGGGGTAATGAATAGGAAAAAGGATAAACAGCAGGATTTGACGTGAGCACACTTGTCTTATCAATCTGAATGGCCCAAGGGATGGTTTGTCCGAGAACTAGGTAAGGGTTAGTAATGCCACACCTATAGACATCGCAAGTTTCACGGTGAAATTCGCCTAGTTGTCGGCCCAAGGAATTAGGTGAACAAAACTTACCAGTTCTGCATGTTACACACTAGAAAAGGTTACACCTATTATGTTATACCGCGTTAGGAATTCATGGGGAACACAATACCCTACTTACTTCTCTCGCAGAGTCAGTAATACTTGCATTGACTGTGATCTTAGTTTAGGCTTAAATTATTTTTTTACATTAAAATCCCCCCTTTTCTTGAAATAAGACGATTAATTCGTCTAAATTTCTTTAATTACTCCAAGTCTAGACTATATTCCTCATGAGATCAATCCTAACCATTGTTAGGTTCTATATTTGAACAATGTCCACTTATACCTTTATTGTAGGTGTAATTTGGACGTGATCACATTTTGGTGCCGTTTTCGGGGAATACATCTTTTAGATTAGTTGTATTAGGGTGATTGGAGAGTTAATCCTGATTTTCTTATTTTACTTTTTTGTTGTCTTTGTTTTTTCAGTCAACATACAGGTGTAGTGTATGCCTAATACTCACAGTCAAGGCATTCCTTCGACTCCATTTGATCCAGAAATTCAAAGCTCATTGAGAAGGATGGCTCATGATAACGTCAATAATGCTGCAATTATTGCACTCAACTTGAATACTCAAAATCCACAACCACCACTGGTGGCGGATAATCAATAGCCACGAGGTCTACAAGAGGCCGGAAATACGTGGAATCTTTACAGACTTAATCCTATGAAAGTGAATGTTACATGACCGATAGTTTTGCCTCCTCTACCAGAAGAAATAAAGTTTTTCATATCCAATGGGCTACTATAGATTTTGCAGAATAGAGGGTTGTTCTCGGGCCCACCAACAGAGGATCTGCATAACCATCTACACAATGTTGCTTTTGTTTGTAAAAGCATGATGGAAAATCAAAATTTGTCCATGGTTATTGTTGGGCTCTGTGTCTTTCCCGTTATCTCTTATTGGTGAAGCAATGGTATAGTTATCTGATCTTCCTCTTAACTCTATCACTACATGGGCAGAAATGTAGAGAGCCTTTTTTAAGAGGTATTTTCCCAAGTCGAAGAAGCTGAAGTTGAAGAAAAAAAATAACTTTGAGCAATTTCCTGGTGACTACATATACTTTATATGGAAGTGGTTTCCCAAGTGCGTAAGAAGTGTTCCAGACCAATATCACTGATGTGTCATTAGTGGAAATCATCTATCGGGCGTTAGATGATAATTGCAAAGTAGTGGTCGATACCATAACTAGAGGATCATTTCTTTATTGCACTTTCACAGATGTAGCTCAACGACTGCAAAGGGTGGCAAAGACGAATTGTGCATGAGGCACAAGAGATAAATCGACAACAAAAAGTTTATTTGCAGTGAGTACAAATCTAGAGCAGGTCAAAATTAATGAAGAAGTGTTGCAAGAGTTAGCTCGTATTAGTACTAATGTTGGGTGGCTAATAAAAAAAACCTAGGAGCAGTGAATACATTCAGTCGTCAACCACCAAAAGCACCCATTTATGATGAGCCGTGTTATGAAGATGACACTTTCTTTGTGACAAACTAGATAAGGGGTTTCTAGACCAACGCCCAAGGGTCCGACCAGGACTATTGATACCAAGGTCAAGGTCAAAACTTTAACAGGGATAACGCATACAAAGACAAAAACTGAGGTAGATATTATGATAGGAATAGGGGATAAGATTGAGACGGTGATTGGGCTCGCAAAGATAAGTATAGAAATATTCCATATGTGTTGCCACACAATCGTGATTCTGGAGATGTTCCATATGTGCGCGTTGAGGAAAGATAGGTATAGAAATATTCCATATGTGCACATTGAGGAGATGTTTGACAAGTTGCTGAAGAAATCAGATACACAACATGAGACTTTGAAGGGGATGAAAGCTAACATATCAAGTATTAATCGAAAGATTGAGGTTCATTATGAGGCCATTAAATAGTTGGAGCAGAAATTTTTGTTAGATGTCAGCACAGTTGAACTAGTGCCAGAAGGGTACATTTCCAAGCAACACAATGCAAAATCTGAAGAATGATGGGCAGTGCATGGCAGTAACCATACGAGCTGGTAAGCAGACAATTGACCCTCTAATGTCGGTAGTTGATGATGTGGTTCGTGAGGAGACAATAGAGAAAAAGGATGTTGAGACTGGAGGTGACAAGGACAAGGATATGGCGAGGGATGAAGTGGTGACACCACGAATGTTAAAGCCCATACTAAAGCCTCGACCACCTTTCCCTCAGAGGCTCAAGAAGAAAAATGAGTAGGGGAAGTTTCAGAATTTCATCTCTATATTGAACTAGTTGTCTATTAATCTCTCTCTCATTGATGTATTGCAGAAAATGCCCAGGTATGCTAAGTTCATGAAGGATCTAATGACTAGGAAAAGGATGGTGAGTCAAGAGCTTTCTCATGATCTTCACCATTGCGGAGCTATTGCGACAAGGTCATTAGTTTAAAAGGAGGAGAATCCCGGAGCATTCACCATACTGTGCACCATCAGAGTCTTTAATTTCGCAAAGTCATTATGCGACATAGGAGCCAGAATCAACTTAATGCCTCTTGTAGTGTTCAAGTATTTGGGCTTCGGAGCCCCCACATCGACTACAATGCGGTTGCTGATGGCAGACAGGACTATAGAGAAGCCTGTGGAGATACTCTACGATGTTCTTTTCAGAGTTAGTGGAGATACTCTACGATGTTCTTTTCAGAGTTAAAATTTTCATATTCCTTACAAACTTCATGATCCTAGATTATGAAGTTGACTTCGACATCCTAATCATTTTGAGAAGGCCTTTCCTATCCACTAGGCGAGCACTAATGGATATTGAGTTGAGCCAACTCAATATTAGGTTGAATGATGAAGAGGTCAACATCAATATTTGCCAGTCTATGAAAAGACCTAATGTTTTGAAAGTTGTTTCTATTATTCAAAGCATCGATGAAGTGCTACCTGAGATACCAATCGAGGAAAGGTTGGGTGTCAAAACTCTAGAGGGTGTATTGATAAATTTTGAGAGTGATGGCATCCTAGAGTATGATGAGATGGTTAAGCCACTTGGAGCACATGGTTTCCATTGACACCAGCTCAAGCTTGAGTTGGACCAGCAAAATCGCGAGTCCTCACCTACTAGACTATCCATTGAGGATCCACCTGTATTGGAACTAAAGGTTCCTCCACCCACATTAGATATGTGTTTTTGGGAAATAACAATACTTTACGTGTGATTGTTGCTGCAAATCTTGATAACGAAGAGGTGAAGGCACTGATTTTGATTCTCAAGAGGTTCAAAAGGGCTATTGGATGGACGATTGCAGACATCATTTGTATCCCACCTAGCATATGCACTCACAAGATTTAGTCAAAGATCATAAGCCAAGCAGTGAGCACCAGAGACGTCTCAACCCACCAATGCAAGAGGTTACACATAAAGAGATAATCAAATGATTGGACACAGGTGTGATATATCCTATTGCCAACATTGAATGGGTAAGTCCAGTCCAATGTGTTCAAAAGAAGACAGGTATCATTATGGTTACTAATGCAAGCATGAGACCAGTCACAGATTGGAGGGTTTGTATGGATATCACAAACTCAATGCGTCAACAGAGAAAATCACTTCCATATGCCATACATGGACCAGATGCTGGATCACTTGCTGAGTAAAGGTTGGTACTATTTTATTGATAGTTATTCGGGTTACAATCAGATTTGTAATGCTCTAGAGGATCAATAAAAGATGACATTTACATGCCTTTATGCACCTTCATATTCAAGAGGATGTTATTCGGATAATGTAATGTGCCAGCTATATTCCGAAGGTGCATGATGTCTATCTTCTCAGATATAGCGGAGGATATGATCGAGGTGTGTATGGATGACTTTAGTACAGTTGGAGATTTATTTGACGATTGCTTGAGACTTTGCATAACGTGTTGAAGCGATGCGAGGAGTGTCACCTTGTGCTGAATTGGGAAAGTGTCACTTTATGGTGAAGGAAGGTATTGTGTTAGGACACAGGATATGCATCAAAGGTTTAGAGGTTGATAAAGCTAAGGTTGAGGTCATAGAGAAGCTCCTTCCTCCTATTTCTGTAAAAGGTGTGAGGAGTTTCTTAGGACATGCAGGTTTTTATAGATAATTTGTAAAGGAATTCTCAAAGATTCCACACCCCTTGTGCAAGTTACTTGATAAAAATTCTAAGTTCGTGCTTGATGATGCATGTCTAGAGGCATTTGAAGGGTTGATGCAGAGATTGATATCGGCCCCTATCACAGTTGCTCTAGATTGGACTCAGCCTTTTGAGATTATGTGTAATGCAAGTGGGGTCGCACTTGGTGTGGTATTGGGACAGCCTAGATAGAAGATACTACATCCTATTTACTATGCCAGCAAAGCCCTCAATGCAGCACAAAAGAATTACACTATCACTAAGAAGGATTTACTTACAGAGTTTTTGCGTTCGAGAAGTTCAAATCATATCTTTTGGGAACCAAAGTCATTGTACATACCAATCATTTGACATTGCAGTACTTGATGGTGAAGACGAATGCAAAACAAAGATTAATTCGATGGGTACTTCCTCTTCATGAGTTTGCTTTTGAGGTGATTGATAAAAGGGGGACAGAGAATCAGGTTGCGGACCACCTATCAAGACTAGAGGATGAGGTTGTGGCAACGTTCAATGATGGGGTGAAGATTGATGACTCATTTCCCGATGAGAGGGTATTGGTGGCATCACATGATTTGATACCATGGTTCACAGATTATGCAAACTACTTAGTCAGTGATGTTGAGCCACTAAAATTGACTTCTCATCAACATCGCAAGTTTTATGTCTGATGTGAAGATGTTTTTCTAGGATGAACCGTACTTGTTTTGTATCTGTGAAGATGGGATTATTCGTTGTTGTGTTCCTTAGGTGGAGATGATAAGTATTTAAGAGGCTTGTCATTTATCATTGGTAGGTGAACATCATAGTGGAATTTACACAACACACAAGATCTTGCAGTGTGGCTACTATTGACTAACCATTCACCAAGATGCCCATGATTAAGCTAAAGCTTGTGACAAGTGCGAGAGATAAGGTGGTGTTTCCTGAAATCATGAGGTCCTACTTAACCCTATCATGGTGATTGAATTGTTTGATGTTTGGGGTATAGGCTTTATGGAATTGTTCGTTAGTTTTTATAAGAACAAATAAATTTTGGTTACTTTGCACTATGTCTCAAAATGGGTAGAAGTATTTGCGCTTCCCATCAAGGAAGGTAAAAGTGTCACATTCCTAAAAAACTCCTTAGGTTATCATCATCGATGGAGATTCCCATTTTTGCAATACGTTGTTCAAGGCTCTTCTAGAGACGTATGGGGTGAAGCATAGGGTGGCAAACACCTTACCATTAATAGGTAAGTGGGCAGGTTGAGGTATCTATTAAGAGAGTACACAAATTTTGTCTAGACAGTGATTGCAAACCAGATATATTGGTCGTGAAGGCTAGATGATGCACAATAGGCATACCAGACTACATTCAAAACTCCCATAGGAAAGTCTTCTTACCAACTTATTTTCGGAAAATCTGGTCACTTACCATTAGAGCTTCAGCACAAGGAAATATGGGCACTTAAAAAGCTAAATTTATACTGGAATAATGCGACAAACTAAAGGCTCAGCCTACTCAACGAACTTGATGAGTCTCGGTTGAGGGTATATGAGAGCTCAATATATTACAAGTAGAGGATGAAGCTGCACCATGACCATCGGATTGAGCATCGTCAGTTTTCACTAGGAGACTTAGTTCCATTGTTCAATTTAAGGCTAAGGTTGTTTCCTAGAAAACTCAAGTCCAAATGGTTAGGTCCCTAAAAGGTTACACATGTTTTCAACTATGGGGCTATTAAGTTAGAGTACAATGATGGCACGATATTCAAAGTCAATGGCCAAAGAATCAAACCATATTTTTCCAAAGTAGAGGAGGTCAAGACAGTGAAAGTTTGGACACTTGGTGAATCTGAGTAACTAAGTAGTCTAAGTCATGCCACGATAATAAGTCAGGTGCTACTTGGAAGGCAACCCAAGATATTAGTTATAGTTTTCATGTATTTTTGTTAACTTTTGTTTTTTGGATTCATAGGTAGTTTAATTTTCATGTTTTGGTTGTAATTTTAGACACACAAACAGGAAAGTTATAAGGTAATAATTTATTTTGCTAAGAATGTGCAGGAACAGGGTTAAGGCACCAAAGCAATACCATGAGTGAGAAAATTAGGTTCTACAAGTCAGTGTACAGATCATGGTTTCAACCACGGCCTATGGAACGGATCGTAGAACCATTTCCAATGAGCAAGAACTTGTGCAGTTCAATTTATGAGCCAACTTTATAGTCCATAGACCATATTACAGCTCGTGAATGGGGTTCTTGTATCCCAGGTAAGTTTCTAGAAATTTTGCTAAGTATTGGAGGCAAACGAACTCAACCTATGGGTCATAGACCATTCTATGATTACTGATTAGATTCGTAAAAGCCAAACCCTCAAAAGTGACTTCTTATAACCACAAGGCTAAGATTACGGGCTGTACAACCTTATACGGCTCGTAATCGGGGTTTCGTGGAATCAAAATTCCACTTTTTACCCAATTTGGTAAATACAATTACCTCTCATTTTCTCACATAATTTCAAAAACAACCAAACCCTACCCTTTCTTCCTCACTTTCGACCAGCTCCGATCACCCCACCATATATTCCAGCAAGTTTTCTAGCCAAATTCTAGCTTCCCCTGCACTGTTTTGGTGACCTAAGGTTTCGCAACATTGGTTTTTCTCACCTCTTTCTCAGCCATCCTCTTGGAGTTCCGGTATGTATTTCATTTTTAATTTTTGCATCCTTCAAGTTGAGTGGTTTGGGTTATGCCTCTAGGGAAGTGGATTGTATTGGTTTCCTTGCCTTTGGGATTGTATTGTCATTGAATTGGTTTCCTAACACTATTTTATTGAAATTGTTGGCCTAAGAATTATGCTAAATACATATGAACATGCCTGATCAATGAAAATTCTTGTATAATCACTAAAGACATAAACTATTTTGCATTATCTGGTTGGATTAGTTATGAAGTTGTTGACTTGCATGGGTAGGGGTATTATAATGAAATAGGGATGAAAAAAAAGGCCTAATGGTAGCCATCAAAATTCTTGTGCTCTATGTGGTCCATGTGGCTTTAATTTAATTGGTCAGTGGAGGGAATATTGGATAACTCTGATCGGATTTGTTAGTGAAGGTTGGATTGTAATTTGAATGTGCATGAATTTGGGTTGGTTGGTCTTTATTGGTCTAATGTTGAAGATGTTGGACTAAGTTTGACCTGGAATATTACTTCAGTTTTGATTAGTATTGTATACACTATTGTTGTGGCTTATTCTATGTGCATGAGTGATTATTTATGTTTTTCATTGACTCGGACGTTAGCTGAATTTACTCTACTAATGCATGTATTTGAAACGAAATTGGACTTAGGAAGTCAGTTATTGTTTCTTCAAATATTACAAGGGTCTTCTACAGCTCGTGGTTTAATCCACGGACTATCGTTGCCCCTAATAAATTAGGACCAGCAACCCAAAATTTCCAAAAGTTAACAAGATGAACCTTTGTACAAGTCATAGTTCAAACTATGACCCGTAAGCAGTGTTCGTAGTTTCTAGCACTTGTAGAGTGTTTGACCTACTCTGCATTCACGACACTATCTACGACTCGTAGTTTGTATACCAGTTATGATTTAGTTCATAGTTGTAAATTCTAGTAACTACAATCAATGTTACACTGATCTACGAACACCTTCTATGGCCTGTAGTTTACTCTATGACTCGTAGGTGAGCTTTCGTTATTTCTTTTGTAGTAAATTTCAATTGAGTTTTTTTTTTCTTTTTGAATTTATTGGGACTCATGTGTGCTGATACTATTGTGTTTGCAGATAGCATAAGTCCCCGTCTGTATCCTGATGAGATAGAGGCTCTGGGTAATAGACTTCGATACGAGCCGATGAAGTTTAAGGCTAGTGACTATATAGAAGATCTTGGTGTCCGTCGAGACAAAGGCATCGAGCGATGACGTACTAGAGTAGTATCTATATAGATAGTATCGGCGCAACCACCACCCATAGTTGCTTTGCCTCCGCAGTTTGAGAAGAGGGGTTCACAGAAGAGCAGCTTGATCCAGATGACAAACTCTGCAGAGGAATCCAGGTCAAGAGGGCTCAGGGTCAAGTGAGGAGTCGAGAAGGTCCGCGCCTACCAGTTCCTGATGTAGGGCACTCGAGATATTAGTGCATCAAAGACATGTGCACTATATATAAAGAGGATGTCCAACAGGATGATAGGGGGCGGCAGACTCAGACCATCTTTGAGGAGCCACAGATAGTCACAGTCGGGTTTGATAGTGTGTTGATATTCCATGATACCATAGTTGGTTACAGTTTTAATTGGCTAGAAGCGCTATCGGAGAAGTATTCCTTGGCGTTGGTTCGTGAGTTTGACGCCTCTTATGCTGCTACAATTACTGAGGATACACCGATAGGCGAAGCCCCTTTCTCAACCCAAGTTGACCTAGATGTTGATGAGAGTTGAACCTGTAGATACATCAGAGGCCACCTTCTGCAGGTTTTTGGTTGGTCCCAACTACCAGGCCCCCATGATTACTGCTGAGTTTAATTATCGATTGGAGCAGGCATGGAGTCGTGTATTAATGAGATACGCATATCAAAAGGTCACATTATTGAGATGGATTGCTAGCCACATAGCTAAGCTAGGTTAAGACGTCGACTGGGTGTCTAGCCCTATGCCTATTATAAAGGCCTCGCTAAATATTGCTTTCAAGTTCTGGTAGACAGTGGTTCGTACTCAGATCTTGCCGATGCATGCTGATAATACCTTGATGGCGGATCATGCAATACTAGTTGCCAGCATTATTACTGGCTATGATATTGAATTCTCTCGATGTATAGTTGAGGAGATACATGAGCGCACTTTGAGGAGGTCCATTTTTTTATCCCGTTCCCATGTTTGTTGCATCAATTATGTATAGGGACGGAGGCGGTGATCATGCCCTATGTCAAAGTGATGATAGACGTTCAAAGGACCCAAGATGTCGATCAGATAAAGGCTGATAAGAATCTGGTTGCACTACGGTGAGCACCACACACTACAGTCAGATTACCAAAGATGTTCACCAAGCCTCCGTATCTTGAGGCCACTACCACTGCCACTACTGCTGCTGCTGCTGTCGAGTCTGAGAAGCCTCCACAGATTGATGTTGACATGGAGACGGGGGCCATTTCTACTTCCTCCCTTGTATGAGAGGTCATGCCTTTAAGTCCTCATTCTATGGGTAGGTTTACATATTCGTGCAGTCCATTCAAGCTTTGGCATAGTTCCAGGTTCGTACGGAGTCTTAGTTGACTAAGTTATTTTGTAGCAGGTCCAGCCTTGGGTTCGCAAAGCAATGTAAGAGTCCAAGGAGCACATGCAGGAGTGTTATACTACCGTACTTGAGGAGAGATTAGCAGTGCTATATGGCTGTGTGGATTCATTTTTGAGAGGCGTGTAGAGAAGCGGTTCAGATCGACTCAGACTCCAAACGTTACAGCTATCCGGAAAGAGATCCAGCAGCTTCGTGATGAGATGAGGTGACTCCGGCACCCTTGGTGATTCCTATGCCAAAAATTACTACAAAGTTGTTGGACCTATTTTTCTGATGAACCCCCAGCCCGCACTTCTAAAGAAGAGGCGTCGTACTAGAGATGACGACCCTAAGGCTGCCACGCGAGATGCTGCGAGGCTGGAGAGATAGCAGATGGAGGCTGCTAGACGAGCCTCTATTGACGATGAGATAGCACGACAGACACGTGAGCAGGAGATGGTGAGGGGTGTTGGACCCTCAAGACAGGCCTCCACGACAGAGGAGACCACCCGGCAGGTTGAGAGTGGTGATTCACAGATGGATACTGGTGCTTAGGCGCCTAGGTATATTCCTTTTTAACCCTTATGCTACCTTTTGGATTATTTTGTTGCATTGAGGACAATGCAAGAATTTTTCGATGGGGTGTGGGTAGTTATAGGCCTCGGTGAAGTTTGAGTAACCAAGGCCTACTAAACTATGTCTATGCTTGCTTTTAGATACTAAGGCCTACTAATATCTGTGGCATATGTTTGTTACCCCTCTATTTCTTAAAACGGATGATGTGCTGATAGGTAGTTTTGAAAATAACCATGTTTGATCGGTAGTTGACAGTGTTGGTTTTGATAAGATAGGGATAAAATTTGATAAAAAGCATGATCTGAGCATCTATGTTGACAATCCATTCAATGCCAAGTGAAGGTGAGCATTATTGTTTAGTTCTTATACTGTGTTTCAATCTAGAACTTGCTCGGTTACTCTGACTGATACTATAGATTAGTTGGGTAGAAAAGGATCATAGGTCGTTATTCATAATATGCCACTTAACCTAAAATAACCAACCAAATGCAATTTGTATCCCCTAATCCCAATGTTTGAGCCATACATGTACCCTTTCTTTGTAAGTACCTGAGTAACTGAACCTTTTTGTCTGCGTAAATCTTGAAATTGGCCCTGGTTCCTCCTTGAATATTGTGGACCTCAACTCAGGATAAAAGCCTAACTTGAGGGTGGCTACCAAAACTGGCCCTGGTTCATACATAGGTGAGATATTGTGCACCTCCTCATCTCAGGCCAAAAGCTAAAGTTGAGGGTGGTTGTTGCAAAGAAACCATAGTAAAACGAAGGAAAGCATAGGAGTACAGTGAAAGAAAAGGGGAAAATACAAAATGGGTGTGAGAATAGTAAATAAATACCAAAAATTGAGCTGAAAAGAAAAAGAATGAGAAACATAAAAGGGAACAAGCTGAAAAGTAAAATAAGTGTACCCGAGAATGTTTGAAATAGAAAAAGGGGAACAGCGAGTAAAAATATTGGTGTTGGACAGGCAAAGTGTGAAGTAGCACAGTGTCAAGGAGGGAGCCCAGTCACTACGCTCTAAGAATATCATACCAAGCCCCCATGCCTATGTTACAAGCCAAGAAAGTCCTATAGTGATCCTAAGTCAGCTAGTCGAATGTCATGAATATAGGGGCAAGCCTATGGTGTTGTACCAGTATGAATATCAGTTGTGAGTGTGAGTATGAGTGTATTTTTCAATCCCTAGCGTTGAATCAGAGTATATCAGTTTAAGTGAGATATGGGACTTCTTTTTGTGAGAGCACTTGAATTACATTGCTAAGCGTGGACTATCTCGGTGATTGTTACTTATGTACATTGTTTTGCCTGTCAAAGTTGCTCTGTCATGTATTGATCCGCTTTAGTTTGTTTGATAACTATCTTGTATATGAACTAAGAGTTTGACTAGGTTTCTTTGATCGACTTAGTTATGATGTATGCCATGAGGTTGAGGTCGATGTGTTTGTTGTACTACTTATGTTAGATTGAGTTCGTCGCTTGAGGACAAGCAACAATTTTAAGTTGAGAGTTTTGATGTGCCGCCAAAATATGACATTTTTAATACTTTAAACTTAGAATTTTGTGCATTTTTCTAAGCGATGTTAGTAGGTTTGATGTATTTTTGTGTTGATTTTGTAGGATTACAAGAGTCAAAGAGTTTTTGTGCTAATTTGTGCAGATTGCAACCTTTTGAGGTTTTACGGGACCATCTATAGTCTGTAGTTCATTCAATAAACCGTCACACAATTTCGTGATTCTAATCCATTGAGGGCCTATTTTGCTGAAGTTGATATTACGTGTTACCAGGACAAGTCGTGGTTTATTTGACGGTCCGTATATCAGTTCGTGATTTGAGGCTCAAAGATTTTGCATAGTTGTTGAAAGTTAACAGGACGGAAGCACTTATGGGCCATAAGTCAATCTACGGTCTATAAGAGGTGAGTTGTACATTGAAGGGTTTTTGAGGTTGGAGTCTACAAAACCATTCCACGAGCCGTACAAGTGTCTACATCCCATAACTCAACTCGTGAAAGGCGCCGATTTTAGTTTTTCTAATTTGTTTAGGAATTAGATTTCTTTATTATAAATAGGGATTTTAGGTATTTTTAGGCGTACGGAACTTTAGACTTGATATTATTACATTATTTCATTGTGTTCTTTGAGATTTTGACAAGGCAACGTTTGATCTTATCTTTGTATTATAATATTATGATTCACATGAAGATTTTGGATTTTTGGTTCTTCAATTCTTTGTTGTAAGCGTTTAATTATGCAAATTCATAACATAATTCTTCGATATACAATGAACATGAGTAGCTAAGTCCACAACTAGGGTTGTGGGAGCCATGAATAACTAAGTAAAAAATCGAATAATTTGTAATCTTTGGAAAGTATGCACGCATGTATAATTTATTTCTTCGTTTTGAATACTTTTTAACAGATGGACAATGTTAGAACTTGCCTTATTCATATTCACTAGTCTTAAGGGGTAATGAATAGAAAAAGGGATAAAAATAGGATTCAACGTGAGCACACTCGTCTAATCAACCTGAACGACCCAAGGGATGGTTGTATTGGGACACGGTAAGAGTTAGTAATGCGACACCCCTAGACGGCCCAAGTTGCATGGTGAAATTTTCCTAGTTTCTGGCCCAAGGAATTAGGTGAACATAACTTACCAGTTCTGCATGCTACGCACTAGAAAAGGTCATAATTATTATGTTATACTGCATTAAGAATTCACGGGGAACACAATACCCTAATTACTTCTCTCACTAAATCAGTCATGCTTGCATTGATTGTGATCTTAGTTTAGGCTTAAATTATTATTTTTACATTAAAATCCCCCCTTTTCTGGAAATAAGTTGATTAATTCATCTGAATTGCTTTAATTAGTCCAAGTCTAGACCATATTCCTTGTGGGATCGACCCTAACTATTATTAGGTTCTATATTTGAACAACGACAACTTATACCTTGATTGAGAGGTGTAATTTAAGCGTGATCAATAATTATAGGTCTATTTTTAGAATCATAAACCTTTGAAATTCTTAAGTCTTAGTGAGAACCATAAATCATAGTGAGACATACCGTAATCAATATATAATCATGTGAGCTATAACATGAAGTATGGTATATTACCACACTAAAAAAGGCCCAATATGCTTGCCAAGGTGTAAAGGCTATAGATGGATCCATTAATGTTATTGTGAAAACTGGCTACTCATCTCTAGTTCTTTAGATTTGGGTACCCGCCTCTTGTCTTAAAATTTGGGTACTCACCTCTAATATCCTCTTATTTATGGTGGCATGTAGTTTTGTGACATGAATACTCACCACTAGTCCAACTCAGTGCTAGGTCGTACTCTCAACATGAATAGTCATGTCTAAATCATAAATCATATTATGTGGAAGAGCAATATCTAATTATCAATCCTCTTTTGATAAGATCATAATCATGGAGTAGCATCTTAATCTATTATTTATCAATGTGAGAACTACCTTTCAACATTTTGAATCCTTAACTAGGTGAGAAAA
Source organism: Solanum rostratum (assembly GCA_029948455.1). Taxonomy (NCBI): domain Eukaryota; kingdom Viridiplantae; phylum Streptophyta; class Magnoliopsida; order Solanales; family Solanaceae; genus Solanum; species Solanum rostratum. The sequence goes on from CM057049.1 coordinate 27,373,278, forward strand.
CCTTTCACCATCGTTTATAAGTGAAAATTGTTTCATAAGAATCTCATGAGAATCATCATTTAAAACTAAATTAATCATTTTTGTACAGCAGGTATGAGTTCCTTGATAGGTCATGATCATAATTCATAATGAAACTTTGGTTTAAAGCATAAGTTTCTAAATAATCAACTTTAAATCATGTAATTGTGATGAATTCATGCATAATTATATAAAACTATATCAATTGAATCATGATTGAAAATCCCATAAAGAAAGTCATGAAATTCTAGATGAAATTGAGAACTAAATAAACGAAAAACTTTGAAGTCATAAAATCAATGTCAATTCATGCATAATTGGATCAATGATGAGTAAAAGCATAATAGAAGCAACCCAATCATAGATCATTAAAATCCTAATTTATCACATGGAGAAGTTCATGAAAAAAGTAAGAAATTGGTTGCAAAATCTTAAAACTATTAATTTAATATTAATTTACGCATAAATTCAATTCAAAATCATGAAATAAAGCCTATTTTATAAATTCAATAATAGTTGATCAAAATTCCTAATTCATGCATCTAAATTTTATTGAAAAAGAGGAGACTTTTTTGTGCTTTATGGATGAAAATAGTTTGTAAATAAATACATACACCTTGAGTAAAATCCTTGAAGAAAATTTCGAATTTAATGGTTCGAATTGAAGAACCTTAGCTTGACGTCCAATGGATCCTTGAAGAAGAAGAAACTTTGAGAGAATTGGTGAATAATTGGAAATGGGGTGGGTCTTGTAGAGAAAATGATTATTGAAAATTTATAGATTCAAAACAACGTAAGTTAGGGATTAAGAGGGTAGAAAATGTCTATAATACTCTTCATTAAAACTGACAGGACAGGACCACAAGCACCAATCACAGACCATACAAAGTTCTAAACTGTAAAAGTTGTCATAGGAATTGGATGAAATTTTGGACCTCGGGACTTTATTTAATGAGGCATGGCCACGACCCGTCAAACATTTCAATGGCAATCCTGTTGACTCGTATGAAATTTACTAAGGCTAATTATTTTCAATGTTTTCAGGACCTCATCTACGATCTAATTCTACAATCTATAAAGCTTTGTATGACCTTTAAAAGATCTTTATGGTCAGAGTCAAATAATTATAAATTATAATAATTAAGAATGTAAAATAGTTGACTGTTAAAATTCTAGTGGCGCCACATGAATTTGAATAGGTAGAATAACATATATTATTTGAAAATTATGTTTAAAAAAAAAAGTACTATATATCACCATAATTCATAATAAAAATTCAAACAAAAAATTTGATTGGCTCTTTAAATTTTATTTTGCGTGTAACATAAATGAAAAAAATAGTAACATATTTGTGCTCCTGCTAGCACTTATTCTTATATCTAATTTTCATACATAGGCAGGCCATTACGTATGTTGAACTTTCAGGATGACTTTCAATATCATTAAAAAAAGGTCAAATACATAAACAAACACCTAAACTTGTCCTCATTTTTCACTTAGACACCTAAACTAAGACAAGTTCCTAATAGACACCTCAACTGCTCAGATTTGATCCCATTAAACACTTTTATCCTACTTGGCATTCTTCGGTACTTTTTTTAAATTTTTCAGCCAAAAATAAATAGTTGCGGTCCAAAAAAAAAAATATTTTTCATAAAAGTAGATTCTAAAAATTCTCAGTTAACCATGTGCAAAAAAATTTTATTTAAAATTGTAATTATTTTTTTCCGCATATGGTTAACGGAGAATTTTGAGAACCTACTTTTATGGAAAGTTTTTTTTTTTGGATAACTGAGAATTTTGAGAACCTACTTTTATGAAGAAAAAAAAAATTTTTGGACCGCAACTATTTATTTTTGGCTGAAAAATAAAAAAAAAAGTACCGAAGAGTGCCAAGTAGGATAAAAGTGTTTAATGGGATCAAATCTGAGCAATTGAGGTGTCTATTAGGAACTTGTCTTAGTTTAAGTGTCTAAGTGAAAAATGAGGACAAATTTAGGTGTCTATTTATGTATTTGGCCTTAAAAAAATAACCAAATCGATGGAAGGTACATATTACCAAAAACTTTGTTTTAGAAGAGTTATTAGGTGAAATGCAATAATATAACATATTATTATCTCAGATATAATATCTATAACTAAAAATTACTATTCAATAATTAGCTCAACTACCGCATCATCATGCATGTACTAACATTGGTTTTTGTTGTTTGTATAAGTGAACATTGTATTTATATTTTAACGTTAGTATCTACCTTTATTTTGTAAATTTTTTTATTCTTGATTGAATGACGCAAAAAACATGTTGTGTATAACACACGTATAAATTGAAACTAGTTGTAAAAAAAATGTGAGGAAGTTGGTTTAATTGGAACTAATTTATGAGTTGATTTGAAATGGCGTGCATTGGGATAAAATAGAAATTAATGATAACATATTTTTTCTAAATATAGCCGCTAAAATATTTGGAGGAAATTGAGTTAATTTCATTTGCATTCAGAATCGTGAAAGTCTTTAATGATAATTATGTTGACTATAACTATAGAATATATTGCCGCTAGATATAATATAATAGCAATTATATTATTGTGTGTAAAATTCTTTTATTTGCTGCGGTGGTAGTTGGTTGATATGATTCATTAACTAGTGTTTTAATAAAATTTGTAACAATAGTGATGTTCAGATTAAACACTATGTTTCTATTTTCTGTTTGTTAGATTTACACAAGAAATAAAGAGTATTATTATTGTATAGAAGAAAGAAAGAAAGAAAGAAAAAGGGGGATTGGAGATAAGTGAGTTGCTTTGGCAAGCATTAGAGCACTTGGGGAGACAAAATCCATTGACAGAAAAGTTGGTGCGTTTGTGCTAAGATTCCAATGCCTTATTTGGTGGCTTCCCACCTTACAAATTCCTCCATGCAAAAAGCACTCAATTCATTAATAAACATCATATATTAATAGTTTTCATGGCTTAGGATCATCATTCCATTACTCTCATATGCATGAAGACATAAGTAGATACATACATATATGTGGCTCAGAATTTTCATCACCCAACTTCTTTTTCCTCTTTTGAATAATTGTTTTCCTCTCTTTGATTATTATATTGTCTTTGCATGTAGACTCATATTCCAGTCATCACTTTCCAAGTGCTTCCTTCAATCATGGCATTTTTGGTATGTAAGAGGAAATTTTTAGAACCAAACTTATTTTTCCGAGGACTAAATACTTCATTAAGGGAAAAACTACTAGTAAGACAAATATTTATTATGTATTTATTATACACTACTATTATAATTTATTACATTACATAGCTATATTTAGCGTTTTACAACAATTCTCTCCTCTCTCTCAAACTCCCACCACCACCACCACTCTTTTTCTCCCTCTCTCTCTTTCCATCTTAATGTATTTTGTTGATACAAGTAGTACACTTAATACAATTATATTCGTTAATATGATTGTATTCGTTGGCACAAATCAATTGTGTTAATTGTATTCGTAATACAACCTAATACAACAAATATAACATACATTCCAAACTTCCTCTCTTTCAAATCTTGTTCGTCTCTTTTCTCCTTCTACAAGTAGCTATGAATCATAACTAAGAAAACTATAATTATTTATAAATCCTTAATTGAGATTAAACAATAGTCATTTTTTTAAAAGTTAAAGTTGATTTTCTCTTTTCCGAAGAAATATTTTTCTTCGTACCAAAAATATGATAAATAAAGTATTTGAAGGGTGAACCAATTTTTTCAGGGAAATACTTTTATCATATCAAACACATGATAATTTTGCCTGTATATGTTTCACAATGATTTGTGGTGGCTTCTTCTATTGCTCATTACCTAATCCAATCATAATATTTGTTTTCCATATCATTTTGTCTCTTTCGTGTGTTGTATTTGCATATAGACTCATCACACATCATTAGTTCACAACTATTCTGGGCATTATTTGGATGTTCTTTTTTTGTTTCTATTTTTTTTAATGAAGTACAGATAGATATAACTAGCTAGTACTACTTGATTTGTTTTAAATTATTAATTTGTAAAGCTTTAGAGTTTGGGACATATCAAAGCGATGTTTTATTTAATTAAAAAGCTCACTGGACCAACTTCTCCACTTAGATCTCATCATTTAAATTGGATTTCAATATAATATAAACTTAGATGTATTGATTGCTACCGTTGTCACAATATTATATATAAAATATTTTGATTTGGAAATATCCCAAAAATTTTAACAGTTTTATCTTAAAAGAAGTGACCACGATTTTCAAGAATTTGAAAGATTGACATGTTATTTTTTCTAATAATAAGTGCTAGCAAAAATTTGTCATATATAAATAAAATTATAAATATGATGGAGTGAGGGTGGTTTTTGTTAATCTCTGAAGACTAGAAGGTGTGCAGAAAGATCTTCATTTCTATTTAGATATTTTGTGAGTGGAAGACTTATTTTTATAGGAGTATGCATAAATGATATGTTATTAACAAAATATTTTACAAGATATTTCCTGTTAAACCCCAAGAAATAAAAATAAATGAAATGGCATGACAAATCACCCACATAACCAACCTTATCCACTTAATCAGTTATCAATTACCAAGGAAATCCCTAAAGCTACAAGAAATTAAATTTGTTCCCATCAAGTTTGATAAAAGTGGCACTTTGATATTTGTTCCCTTAAATTCTGGATTCCACTAATTTGGTTGGGCATATTCTAGAGAAGCTAATTCTTGGAATTTACATGATATATATTCATCAGACATAATCTTGGTTTGTTCAGAAGAAAATCTTAGGAACCATAACCAACCTCAAAACTTTTGAGTTGAAAGGAAAATGTACTTCTAGATGTTCTTGTGCCTGCTTTATGTCATTCAATCCTGGATATATTTTTGGGCCCTTTTCATGTTTTTGGGTTTGATTCTGGTGACTAAAGAAGATAGAATGTTCTGATTGAATTAAATGTCAACCATCGTATCGAAGATGTTACATAGAAACTGTATTTTTAATTTTCAATTTCTAGGGAAAGGATTCATTTTTAATTAATTTGATTTTTTTGGGGAAAAATTCCATTTTGACTACTCACTCTTTTCATTTTACTTATTTTTTAATTTATTGATTTGGTATAGAGATTAATAAGTAATAAATGATAGGAGCAATTTTATCAAATCACCATTTGAATATAATAAATATAATGCCTTGAAAAGTATAATATAAAAATGATTTTAATTAATGATAAGTTAGGAATTAAGTTGTAAAATTGTCTATTAATTTGATATTGAACAAGTATTGTTGAACATTCCAAAATAGTATAGTACACAAATAAAGATATATGGATGGTGTATTGTTGGACTCTCAGTCGTTCATGACCAGGGTTCTCATAATCAATTTTTTTTCACGTATTTTTCTTAAATTATTGTTAGTCATATTTTTTTACTTTTTTTTTAAGTGTGGGTAAACAACGTCTAAATTACTCTTTCCTGGTAATATTGATATAATGAATGAAAAAATAATCTCAAATATTCCATAAACTCTGAAATATTTATAAAGAGATCAATATATGACTTAAAAAGCTCAGAATTATTCTATGTTCGAGAAATATGAAATCAGAAGATGAATAAATTTATATACTCAAAGAAATCGAAAAACATACTTATGGCAGTCTCCCATAATTTGATTTGACATTCATGTACCCATTTTTTCAAAGTAATGTATTAATTATTTTTTTTCATTAATCATGATGGAAGTTTATCCAATTCAACCATTTTATATGAGAGGCTGATTCAGGGCTACAGTATTTGATTTCAATCGAATAAATAAAAAATGTCACTTGATATATATCATTATGCTTTGGAAGATATTTGAAGAAGACGACATTTGAATATTCTAGGAATAGAAAATTGAAGTGCCTTTTAGTGCTCATCGTATCAATGCCAATTATAATTAAAACTCATCATCAAATTGATTTTAAATTATTTTAGATGGTAAAACTTTTTGAATTTTTGTTTTTTAAAAAATATATTATTTTTTTAAAAAAAAAGGCTTTTCTAGTGAAGCAAGAGGGAAAATAAGCTATACTAGTGATGACATATTAATTAGTGTCATCTCTTACATTCAACACACTTTATCTTCATTCCATCATTTTTCACCCTTAGCCTGCTCTTATCTTTTGTAGTTTTTTATCTACATCATAAAAATACAAATATTTTTTAAAAAAGATATCTTTTGATTACTTAATGAATTTTCAAAAGATTATTTTTTTTAAAAAAAATATTTTTCTTCGTATCACATACAATTTTTAATTTTATTTTTAAGAGAATTTAAATGTTAAAGTTTATGAACTTTGGATACTTATTAGTGAGCTCAACCTATTAGGTGGACCCTGACCTACTCGATCTGGATTATCAAAAATTTGAGCAGAGTTTTTCCTACAAAGAAACATATATATATATATATATATATATTAACATGTCACGAACTTTGTTGCTACGCATCAGCATATCTGTCAATATCCATCGCCATCAACTCATATCTCGATTCATGCGGGAAAAATACTAGTAGTATCAACATTTTATTAAAAAGTCAGTAATTAATTAAATATAGTATAATCAAGATCTTACCGTTAATATATGAAGCAAAACTTTGATAAACAAAATTAAATTGAGGGCCTCACCAGAAGTAATATTATTGTTGCCTTGTTTTGATAATCACACAAATGCTTTTGCTATAACTGATTACCCAAATGACCAATCACCAGGTATCCCCCTCCTCCAACCCAACTAAGTTCCATATTACCAGATTTGATTGTATCCATGTTATGATTGTTGAATTTAAGTAAGACTTAATGAATTGAAAGATGTAGAGGCACTAAGTAAAGAGGGAAAAAAAATATTTCTTTTTTATTAATAGAATGAGAAAAAACTCTATCTTTATATTAGCAAACACTTTTTTTAGATTTTAAAGGATGAACTGGAAGGTACTAGCTCGTGCTGTTGTCGGCGTTGCTCGAATGGCTTCAAACTTTGACAAATGATTAATAGATAATTTTTAGACAAAATTTATTTGTTATTCTCATTTAGTTTTTTAATTAAATTAATACATACGTTATTTATTTGTTACTTATTCACAGAAAGGACTTGTTCCTTCTTAACAAACTATCAAAGTAGAGTCTTTATTCTGGGATTTCATTGTTGATTTTTGGGTTCACTAAAGTTATTGAAGTGTGAGGTACTGTTATTTCTTTAATACGTGTATCTATTTTATTTTGGGAGAAAATAATCTACAATTCAAGAACAGAGGGAATTAAATTTCTCAAGAACGTACAGTGGGTTATATGATCTTGAATATTTTCATTCTTTTTATCTTAAAGTAATTTTCAATTATTAATCTAAACGCATAGGAGATAATAATCTTATAGAATTCAACATTAATTTTTTTCAGTGTTCTAAGTTGGATTGGGGACTAAATCTTTTGATTTTCTACTCTCTCATTAGGACTAAAGTTTCATACTTTCTATTCAATCTGTTACTTGATTCGAAAGATATTAAGACTTCGTCGAGTAAAGTTAATTTGTTTTTATTTGATTTGAAGAACATAAAAGTTTTACGAATAAATTTAGTCATTTGTATTTGATTTATTAAAGATTGTTTATGTTCTTCAATAGGAAAATAAAAATGGCTTTTGATGTAGAACAACAAAATATTTATGTTGTGAACGGTATTGCCGCTACAACAACAAATATTGCTTCGTCCAGTCGAATATCAATTGCTACAGCAATAGCTATGTAACACCTAGAAAATTTCTAAGTAAAATTCAAAACTTCCCTCTTATGCGCAGTGGATCATACCGAGTGATTCTAATCTTAAATATAGGCATTAAAGCCTATTCTATAGTTGGATAAGATTTGCATATATAAGATCACAAAAATCTTTTAACACAAAGTTGAGTTAAAACCTTCCTTACTGATTGAGTTTCGATATAAATTCTATGAAATTAGGTGATCCAATAACTTCAAAGTTGTGAATGTATGTTAAGGTCCTTTCCATAAATTCTATGAAATTCTATGAGTTTCGATATGAAATTCTATGAAATGGATAAGAACCTTTATCTTGCTATGAAAATAAAGGTGAAAATAAGTCTCAATTTGTCACGACCCGATCCCGGTCATGATGGCACTTGCTAGATCCCACCTACAAGCAAGCCAATCTCCCAACCCCCAGGGTATCTATCCTAGCTTTATAGTCCAAACCATAACCAATATGACAATGTACATAACCGAAACCTACCTAGAACCTGAGTCACCTATACAGAGCCGCAAGGGCATATCATATACATATATCAATAACCATAATAATACACAATAGAATGAAAAATTATCACAGAATCCCTTAGAACAATAATAGAATCACATAAAACCATCACGGAATCCCATAGAACTATCACAGATCCCAGGTCTCTATATCATCGGAACAAGGGTCAGCTGTACATGGGTGTAAGGCCCTATATCCAAGCTTGACACCCCCTGAGCCCCCATACGCCTAGGAGGTACACCCACGGACAATCAAGGAGTTAATAGGGGGGTGGATCCATGGGTAAGTAATCACGGGCCCCACCCTAACCATCACATAAATCTGGGTCCTCGACCCTGTGCCAACATGTGGCACCCAATCCAAAATATACATGCAAAACGGTGGACGTATCCCCCCGGGAGAAAGAATCCACCTCGCATAACAAGTGTGTCTCATCTCAAAATATCAATCACGGGGCATCGCCCCCAAATGTAATCAACGAGGTCCTCGACCCAAAATATCAATCAACATGGCTTAACTGCAAAAGTATAGTCAACGGGGCCCTAGACCAAAAGTAATGACAATTGCTTCGAACCCTTTCAGAATTGACACCCTAGTCTCGGACATTCATACGTGACCATCAAAGAATGGGGACACGGGGCGCATCATATGGGATCTCAAACACTCGGACATGGCCACTAGAGACTTGAACTACAAGGTGCATCATCTAGGTCTCGGGGCGTAGTCTCATCTAATCTCTCACTAGCCTATCCAGATCCAGATTCCCCAATCATACCACCTCTCTCGATAGAATCATCCCCATCGAACCGCATAATACACCACCCGCTCATATAAAGATAGATAACCCAATATCAGATAAAAGATCCAATGCACAACAACTACCGATAGTACATCATAGTGTATATGTATCACAAATCACTCTAGTCATGCCCAACATAAGCAGAGTATACCATAACCCCCATCCATTACAAATGCCCAGGGTAAACATAGACCACTATGGCAAATCATGAATATCTAGGATACCCAAACCCCGTTGAGTCATATCTATACCAGAGTCACGCTGCAGTACCACATATAATAAATGCACGGTCTCCTAGTCATCATATCTCAGTAGCAACTGCTATACATATTTATACAAGTACGAGTCAAGTCTGAACACATGCCGTCTCAAGGCACTAACCCATATTCGGCCTTTCCCAACCCCCTTCTCTGTGTAAAGCAACTTATAGGGTAGAGTCGGTATAACCTAAACTAAGGACTAAGAGGCTAGATAAATGGAAGGATGTCACATATCCAAAATCATATCGAAGCTCAACTGCTATCAAGGATTTCGCACAAAGCAACCATGTGTTTGTCCGCTGCTAATGTTGTCCTTCTTTAAATAGGATGCTAGTTCCTAAGACTAACCCACATAGCTATTGTTTCATCACAAATAACCCCAGGAAGTGTGTAGGATATAGCCTACACCGAGCTACTAGGTCACACTCCCATCTCAAACCCGCCAGTGACTCAGTAGCAATACCTCTCGTATCACAGAATGCAAGGCTCCCTTAGGGGTGCACTATACCCGTCCCCAGAACATGGTGTGTCTCTCTAGTCACTAACCAGTGGCACAAGTACATAACAAATAACAACAGTATACAGGATCATATAAACTACAAGGAAACACAAAATCATGTTTAATCAAACAATTCTACCAGAAGTACTCAGAAAAGACATAGATAACTGTAGCCACATCTTGCATATACATACCAACCAGATATAGATATTAGATTTAGCGCACAGGGTAGCACGTAATCACAAGTCAATCTCAATACGTAGTATATTCCAGTAGCCTCAGACTACACACACATAAGCAAGAGTCGAGCTCAATATACATACCTGTCATATGTCCACAGCTTCAGCCAACCCCTTTCAGGCACTTTCGTAGTCATTAAATGTAAGAACTCAGGTATATTACAGTTATAACCAACACAACCCTCAATACAACAACTACTGTCCCATAACATTATATACATATAGACAACACACAGATCATATCCAACCATGTACAACATATACTCTACAACTTAATCCATACATTTCTACACATTCAACTTAAATATGCAAATGTTTTAGCTCAGTCTAGGGTTTAGAGAAAGCCTAGCCTTCCTAGCATCTGACGTCTTGTGTTCTGAGTCAATCTAGCCAAACTTTTCCCCTCCGAATCACCTCCCGAAATTGCTCAGTTATCAAAACATAAGTTACAAGATCATTACAGCTGATTTGGTCATAAAATCTCAAGAAACAGGTGAAATTACATCAATTACGACTAAAATGGAAAAAACTGAGGCCCACTCTTGAAATACCGAACCAATTCCCATAAAATAATTCCTACATCACCCCCAATCCATTGCCAAAAATTCAACCCAAAATGGACCCCAGAAGACCGAGAAAAGGCCCAAAACCAAAGTTAAAAACTTTACCAGGAAAATATTCTTTCCAAAACATTCTCGGTCAAAATTCTCAAAAATCGAACAAAATCAGTAAACACCCAACATACCATAGCATTGCTCTTGGAACGTACAACAAATTAGGATCAAATTCTACTTAATTCCGTCGAGGAATGACCAAGATATTGCAATGTAAAGTTTTCACTCATTTTCGATATATCATCAACAAAAAAGTAGATATTTACCTCGAAATACATGTCAAATCCCAAATTTGATTTCACCACGACATTCCTTGCGAAAATCTAAGTCATGTAGCCTTTTGAATCACTCAAATAGGATGAAAAATAAGCTTGAAATTGCGGTGCAAAATTGGAGGAAATATATATATAATTTCCTAGAAACATATGTACATATATATACGCAGGTAGTAGGCCTGACACGTTTCTTCCGTGTGGCAACGTCTGACCGTGCCATATGGAAGCTCCAGATTTGGCCACATGTCTCTTCCCTCTTTCCATTAATCATTTAATCTTTTTTTCATCGTCTCGGGCTCGTCCGAACTCCGATTCTTACAAACAAAGTATGTAACCCATGGATTTCAACATTCCGGATCCAATGATGCGATTAGAATTTTCAACAGAGCTTCCTACGATAAAGTGTCCCACTTCTTTATTTGCAACTTTTAACAGAAAGCCCCCCGAGGGTCAAATCGCATCCTAACATCTCCGATATCAAACGCAGAGTCTCCTTAGACCAAAATTGATGTTTCGAAGCCAACCGTACTATCAAAATCCTCATTCGAGGAATGGGTCCCGAGAGCATTGCCTAGGTCAACTATTAATCAGTTTCGATAGCCAAATTTGCAATCTATGATATAATTTCACCAGACATGCTCCAGCCTAATTCGACTGTTCTCGAGATGATGGAATCGTCAACATCCCATTCCGAAGCCGTTTATTAGGACTTTACCTAAAAGCTTTATTTTACGAGTATAACTATTGACAAGATGCACATCAGAATCAACAACACATGAAAGTTCCTAAACATCCAATAGCCTCCCAGAGAGAAGCCACACAGACATTTCCACACCCATCCACAGGACTCTACTAGATGGTAGCTCTGTACAGTTGAGACTAGTAAACCTTAAGCTCTAATACAACCTTGTCACGACCTGATCCCGGTCATGATAACACTTGTTAGATCTCACCTACAGGCAAGCTAATAACCTAACCCCCAGGGTACTTGTCCTAACTTTCTAGTCTGAACCATAACCAATATGACAATGTACATAATCGAAACTTACCCAAAACCTGGAAGTCAATTGTATAGAGCTATGATATACGGAAGGGCATATCATATACATATATTAATAACCATAATAATATACATAATTAGAGTGCCTCTACAAATACGTGACACTATTGTACAAGGCTAATGTCTGGATACATAGGAACGCCACCAACAGGAAGGAGACTTCAAAGAAGTCAGAGTTGTCGGTGCTTACAAAAGTCCCCTATGCGCTTGCAAAGTTCCCCAAATCAGATATCATGACTCGTCCCTAGACCTGAACCATGGGAAGATGCAGAAGTAGGGGTGAGTACCAGAAAAGGCACCTAGTAGGCATCATCAGCCCACCAAGTGAAATAGTAACATATATATAGCCCAAATATAAATAGAATTGCAGCAGTGTAGCAAAACAAACTCAGATCAAGGCATAGCCATGTTTGGAAACCCTCAAACCACTATTGAGCCAACTAAGGAGATGAACAATGATAACTGAACTAACCCAAGTGATGATCATCGATACCACTTGACGCAAACTATGTAGGCTCATACCACAACTACCCCCAACTGAGGCATAGTGTTGTACGCAGGTGCACGGCCCTAGTATCTATGCTTGTACGCCTATTGGCCCCCCATAAGCCCAGAAGGAACACCCGCTCACAGTATAGAAATGACAAATCATCACAGAATCCCGTAGAACTATCACAGATCCCAGCTCTCCACATCATTGGAACAAGGGTTAGTTGTACGTGGGTGTAAGTCCCTAGTATCTAAGCCTGAACGCCCTCAAGCCCCCATAAGCCTAGGAGGTACACCCATGCACAATCAGGGTGTGAATAGGTGAGTGGATCCACAGGTAAGTAATCATGGGCCCCACCCTAAACATCACATAAATTTAAGTCCTCGACCATGTGCCAGCACGTGGCACCCGATCCAAAATATATATGCGGAACGGTGGGACATATTCCCCGCGAGAGAAAGAATCCCCTCGCATAACAAGTGTGTCTCAAATCAGAATATCAATCACGGGGCCTCTCCCCAAATGTAATCAATGGGGTCCTCGACCTAAAATATCAATTAATGGGGCTTAGCCCCAAAAGTGTAGTAAACGGGGCCCTAGGCCCAAAGTAATGGCAATTGCTTCAAACCCCTTTAGAAACGACACCCTGGTCTCGGAAACTCAGACGTGACCACCAGAGAATGGGAACAGGGGTGCGTCACCCAGGATCTCAAATGCTTGGACGTGGCCATTGGAGACTTGAACTACAGGGTGCATCATCTAGGTCTCGGAGTGTAGTCTAAGCTAATCTTTTATTAGCCTATCCAAATTCGAATTCCCCACTCATGCCACCTCGCTCAACAGAATCATCTCATCGAACCGCACCATACACCACCCCACTCAGATAAAGACAGATAACCTAATATCTGATGGAAAGAAGAAGTGCACAACAACTACCAATAATACATAGGAGTGTATATGTATCATAAATCACTATAAAGTCATGCCCAACATAGGCCAAGTATACCATAACCCCGTCTATCACAAGTGCCCAGGGTAAACATAGACTATTATGGAAAATCATAAATATCCAGGATACCCAAACCCAACCAAGTCATGTGTATACCAGAGTCATGCTGCAGTATGACATATAATCAATGCATAGTCTCCTGGTCATCATATATCATTAGCAACTGGCTATACATATTTATACAAGTACGAGTCAAGTCAGAAAACATGCCTGTCTCAAGGCAATAGCCCATATTCGGCCTTTCCTAAGCCCCTTCTCTGTGTAAAGTAGCTTATAGGGCAACACCGATATAACCTAAGCTAAGGCCTAAGAAGCTAGATAAATGGAAGGATTCACATACCTAAATCATATCGAAGCCCAGCTGCTATCAAGGATTTTGCCCAAGGCAACCATGTGCTAGTTCCCAAGACTAACCTACATAGCTAGTGTTTTCTCATAGATAACCCTGGGAAGCACATAGGATATAGCCTGCATCGAGCTACTAGGGTAAAAATCTCGTCTATAACCCGCAAGTGGCCCAGTAGCAACACCTCTCGTATCAAAGAATACAAGGCTCCCTTAGGGGTGCACTATACTCGTCCCCAAAACATGGTGTGTCTCTCCAGTCATTAACCAATGGCACAAGTACATAATAAATAACATCTGTATACTAGATCATATAAACCACATGGAAATACAGAATTGTGTTTAATTAGGAAATTCTACCAGAAGCACTCAAAAAAGATATAGATAACCGCAGCCACATCATGCATATACATACCAACCAGATATAGATACTAGATTCAGCGCATAAGGTAGCACGTAATCACAGGTCAACCTCAATAGTTAGTATATTTTGGTAGCCTTAGACCAAACACACTTAAAAGAAAGATTCAAGCTCAATGTACATACCTATCACATATTCACAGCTCCAACCAACCCATTTCAGGCCCTTTCATAGTCATATATTAAAAGAACTCAGGCAATATAGCAGCTACAACCAACACAACCCTCAATACAACAACTATCGTCCTATAACATTATATATATGTACAACAAACAGATCAAATCCAGCCATATATAACATATACTCCACATCTCAATTCATAAACAGTATATTTCTATACATTCTAACTCTAATATGCAAATATTTCAACTCAATCTAGGGTTTAGAGAAATCCTAGCCTACCTGGCATCCGACGTGTCTTGCTCTGGTAATATTTTTAACTTATATTTTGATAGCTGAGCAGTATTGGAAGGTGATTTGGAGCAGAAAAGCTTGGAAGGTGATCGCTGTAAAATCTCAAGAAACGGGTGAAATTACATTAATTACGACTAAAATGAGGAAAATCATGGCCCACGCTCAAAATGTCAAACCAATTCCTGTAAAATAATTCCCACTTTGTTATCTGCAACTTTTAACCAAAAGCCCTTAGGGGGTCAAATTACATCTAGACATCACCGGTATCAAAAGAAAGGTCGCCCTAGACCAAAGTTGACGTTCTAGATCCAACCACACTAATTAAAATTCTTGTTTGGGGCACGATTCCTGAAAGCATTGACTGGATCAACTATTAACCGATTCCAATAGCTAAATTTGCAATCCATGATGTAATTGCACTGGACATGCTCCTAGCCTAATTCAACTGTTGTAGAGCTAATGGAATGGTCAGAATTCCATTCCAAGGCCGTTTACTAGGACTTTACCCGAAAATCTTATTTTACGGGTATAACTTTCCGGTAATTCAAAAATCCACCTAACTCCCAAATAACTCGACCAATAATTACCCCATATAGTCCCAAGGTCACTATGCACATGCTCAAATAAACATAATAACAACAAAACCATAGAAATGGCTCAGAGGGTCATTACATAATTAAATTATATAGAGTGATGAAAACATTGATGTACATCATGAACTATACACAATCAGAAATAAATGGCAGTAAAATGAATTTTGGGGTATTTAAAACACATCAAAACTTTTCTTTTCATTAAAATAACTACCTAGTGATTATTGAAGAATATAATGAGACGAATTATGTTATTAGGTCAATTAAAACTAAGTCCACAAGAGAATGCATTTTTTGTAGCAATCTTTAATTATTCTTAACTTATATAAGTTCAAAAAGTCCATAAATGAAACCAAATTTTATTAAAAATAGGAATCTACAAATTGTATCTATGACTCAAAGATATTCTTGCGGACCATGGAAGGGGTTTCATAGAACCTACTCAAAGGTAAACTATACAAATCCATTTCACTAGAGGGTTATATGACCGATAGTACGATATACAAAGCGTAGTTGACTTTTCGTAGACCAACTCCTACAATTCCTGATTCAAGCCTGATTTCCATGAGATCGGTCCACGACTCATAGATTGTTGTATGGCCCGTAAAAGAGTCGTAATTTAAAAAGCTGAAATATTTTCTAAGTGACAAGTTGATCTATAAGGAGGGTCTATGACTCATACTCAGGGTTCCAATCCATAGTCCTCATCTCGTGGTTTTGCGCCCAAAATGTAGTTTCTGAATCTTAATGTATGAATTGATAGGAGAAGTGTGTAGAAGGGTATACGACCCATAGAAGGTGATCATAGACTCAATTTTGAATTGTCTCCAGTTTTTATGATAGAGGGCCTATCAGTCATAGATAGAACCACGATTTGTGGGGAGAGTTGTATGGTTTAGTTCAACAATTTCAATGAGGGATAGGTTCATATTTTTCCACCCTTTTTCACATTAAAATTTAATATTTTGGAATTCATTAAGGTCTCTTATCAGTACCCTAGACATATTTTCTCTCATTAACACTTAGATTAATCGAGAATATAAATTAGGGAGAAAACTAAAGGGTAGGATTCAGGTGTTCAACCTTTATTCATTGATTTTTTATTGATTATTCGATTTTCAGAAATGTAAGGCTAATCAAAACGCTGGATTGAGTTCTTTTACGTGCCTTACATCTGAGATGATTTGAGACTTGAGTTTAAGGTTTGAGTTCTATGAATTGAGTTCTTGAGTTATCTATAATTTTAATAAATTATTATGTCAATTAAATTATGTATTGATAATACATTTGAGTTGAGTATTTGAACTACATGTTCATGTCTTTATTCATATGAGCCATAATTGAGTTTGACATTTAATATCTTATGCAATGATAGAGTTTGGAAGCATGAACTGTAAACGTATTGAATGAGAATGATTTAAGCATAAGTTTAACCTATGGTATCTTAATTTTCATTATTATTTTATTATGAGTATATTGTGTATAAATGATTGTTTTGAAGTAGAGCTAGAGGAGTTTGAAAGAGTCAAAGACATATTCTAAAACTAAAAAAGTTGATGATTAAATTTAATGAGAGTCCAATAAGACTAAACAAATGACTTGATTGAACTGAATTGATTGATCATATGAGGATATTGAGTCTTTTAAAGTATTATTGTCCATCGACTCTGAGTAAGAGTAAATAACAACTCAAACTCATTAAACTATGTAACCAACGTAAGATAGATGTCATGCCTTTCTTTTCCAAAAAAAGGACTTTGATTGGTTGTGGATCTAATGAAGTTGATTGTCTCTTACTCTAGCTAGGTATTGGACAATTGCAGTAATGGCAATACAAAATATTGTATCATCACTAGCCCATAAGTGATAGTTGTTGGTTAAAGAAACTCCTTGATAGTACATGACATGATTTGACTAAGTTGCATATTATTGAGTTTATTCTAAAGCATAGTTTTAATTTCAAACTTGCATTGCTTTACTGAGTTGAGTACCTTTTGATCTTGCTTTTCATTCCAACTATTTTACATACCGTACATTTCATGTACTGACGTTATTTGGCTCTGCATTTCACAAACCCTCTCGGGGCATGACATATTCCCCATTGGTGGAGGAGAAATATCTCAAAAATCATCTAAATAAATATGTATAGCCCATTCAATAATAGAGTATGAGTTCATAACTATAGATAAGACCTCTAAAGAAGGTGAATAGATATGAAATCTTTTAGAAAACATTCCATTCTGGCCCAAATTAATGACTCCTATATATATACATTAAGATAGTCAAATTGGAATAAAAAGGGTTGAAGCATTATATATAATGGTAAGTCATGTCACATATGATGAAGACACAATATCATTAAATAAATACTCTCTAATGAAATTATCACAATTAACTATATAAAATCAAAGAATACACGTGTCTAATCTACTTACAAAAGACTGAAAATCTCAAGATCTACATTTTAAGGAGGTCAAACAAAATCATTGATGATGGTTTTACATTGTCAAAATGATCTTTATGGTCCATTCTAATAATGAGATAATTCTCATTAAAAAATAAGGCATTATGACATTTTAATAATTTTTAAGTTTGATACAGGGTATATCAAATAGTGTCTCTATGGAATAACATATTTAAAAATCACCCATGTAAGTGTGAAGTGTAAAATGTATCAAGGAGAATTTTGTAAGGCCAATTCTTTATGCATTTATGAACCACGGTGTGTTCATGACTAAAATGGATAAAATGACGAGAACAAAAAATAATTAAAGAGTTAGTTATGCGACTTATGTTGTGTAGGTATACTTCAAAGCTTGATTATTTAAAGATATCAAATCTACCGATTAATCGAGCATATCTAGTATATGTTCACTATGAAAAATATAAAGGGAAACATACTTATCCAAATATAATTAATTCTTATTTACAAATCACACAACTTTTCATGCATGTGTTTTAACAATATTCATTATCCATTCATGTGGGGATTGTGGGTTTAAGTAAGGTGTGGTGAATTAAGAAATAGGAATCAGAAAATGTAGGGGGTACTAAGTGAAGAGAAATAAAAAGTCATTTTTCCCTCATTTGTAGAATAGAGGAAAATTTTTATTCTTATATTAGAAAATAGTTTAGCTCTTAAAGTAGATGGCACCCACTTGCGTCGTCGTCGCTAGCTTGGTTCCACTTCGTCTTCGATTTGGGAAAATATTGTGATTGATTGATAATTTTTAAACAAAATTTATTTATCATTTTAATTAACTTTTCTTTTTCCTGATATTGCTGATTAATTCATTCATAGATTATTTATTTATTTATTAAATTAACTCACATATTATGTCTTAGTTAATTAAATTTGCATAATTAATTTGAAATTTGTGTTAAGAACATGTTCCTTCTGAACAAACATCTCCTTCCCCAATAAACATCATGCCTATTCTGAACAGTTGAGTGTGTTTTGAATGGATGAGTTCAGACCTATTCATCTCATTTATTGGTAATAATAACTAGAGAGAATGATTTCACTTTTCAGGAGTCGAATTTTCTCCTTCTTCTATATTTTCTTACAAACAAAGTCTTTGTGTGATTTAATTGCTATGTTTTGAGTTTGATAAAGTTACTAAAATATGATATCACTACTTCTTTAAGATAATATCAATTTTATCTCGTAAAAAAGTAATTCACAATCTCGAATGCAATAAAGGAATTAAATTCCTTAAGAATACATCATAAATTATGACCTAGAATATTTTCTCTCTTTCGTCTTTATAGTATTTCTAATTTATTATTCTGAACACAAGATAATAATGGTCACTTCATCCCTCCCAATAAACTGTGAATATCAATTTTTGGGCTAAGGCAGCTCAAACCCATAGTGTAGTATGAGTACTTAATATTTTCCATAATCAATCAATTAATTATTTTGTCTCACAAAATCACTGTACTTTAATTATTACTCCAAAAGTTATTTAACTAAGTGTTTTACTTATAAAGTTAGTCAACTTGATTTTTATCCAAACAACACTCAACTCTAAATATTATCCCTATAAAGTCACTCAAACTATTAGTTATTTCTTTCACTAAAATTTACTTACATGAAACTTTTATTTAAAGTCAAATTCCTTTTTAAAAAAATCCATTCAAACCATTCAAAGTCATCTGATTGATCATTATTTTTAAATATTTTAAATAAATAAATAATGATCTGATTAATAGGTAATTTTATTCAAATTAAAGGTAATTTTCTAGTAATCAAATTTGTAAACGAAAGAACAGATAACGAACTGTAAAATTGTCAAAAGACGTTTAAGTGGATATTTTTTTTAAATAACTAAATAATGTATTCTAAGTATTTTAAAAGTGGTTTGGATGGATTTTTTATTTTTAGAATTTTATTTTAACTAAAAAATCCATGTAAGCAAATTTTAATGAAAAGTAAGTAACCAGTTTGAGTGTCTTTGTAAAAGTTTAAGTTAAGTGAATTTAATTTTAAGTAAAATATAGTTAAATAACTTTTGAAGATAAAGTAAAATTGAGTCACTTTTTAAAATAATTTTTTCTACTTGAATGATTTTTTGAGATATTAACTCAATATAATGTTCTCATTTTTAGCATCATATACAATTTTTGTCAAAACACCACACCATTTAAGATTACTACTACGCATTATATATAACTTCATTTTCTTTTTAGCCAAAAGTGAAAAAATCTTGTGTAGTCATGTTTTATTATTCCTAAATCCAAATCCATATATATCACCTTAATAGGTTACAGTTCTCATGTATTTTTCTCCCATCTAGTGCTCGGTGTTTATATTGAAATTTTATTTAAATTCAGATAATGCATCGCAGAGCTCATTCGAAGGTGACACTCCAAATTTTTTTTTTTCCTTATCCAAGAATTGAAGCTGACATATCTAGTTAATCAAGTATAGAGCAATTCCTCCCTCCCCTCTCTCCCTGTTGCACCACAATCTATGCTTGTATCCTCATGTAACTAATTATATTTAATTAGTGGTAACATTCTTGCTCGATATGAAAACTAAGAGAATGTCATAATGTGATTAAACAAAATATTCACTAACGTTTTTCTTGCAACAGAATATATAAAATTATTAAATATATCAAGGAAGCATTATTATATTCCAAAATAAATGTGGAATTATTAAGAATCTTAAGGTTACTCTCCTTTCTTCTCCTGATGTTTTATTCTTTCTTTTACAGCTTGTTTGGATGATAGTTTTTTGCGGTATGACATATGGTTATTAAGAGAAGGATGTTTGTTTTGATTGTTTCGTTAATTATATGATATTGTATGCTATGATTTAGTTTCATGGTTCTGTAACCATGGAAATCCTCACTTTTTGAAACCACCAATTTAGTGATATCCCATGGTTTCCTTATTTTTTTCCAGTTATACCCTTATTTACATTTAAATAGTTCCAATTCATCCTTTATTAAACTTTACCCCAATATATGTATTGTGTTTGTATTACTTATTTCCCTCCGCATAAACTTTTGAAACTTTTTTTCCACCTTACGTTTTTTCTTTCACATTTTAATCTATTTTTTGAGGTTCGTTTTTTTTAAAGTTCTTACTTTTTTATTTTCTTGCGTTGTTTATATGGATTGGAAATATATTAGCTTGTATTTTCCCTACTTGATTCTATGTATTTATTTTTTTAAAAAAATTATTAAAAAAATATTGATAAATTTAATATTTATAATAATTAAGGACATTTTTGTAAGTTTATAAGTTATGATACAGTACCATACAGTCAAACCAAACAACAAATTATTATTAAACAGTAGCAACCCATACAATCTATCCAAATATTTCATGATATTGTACTATACGATACCATACCATACCATACCAAACCATACATTATGAATTCATGGCAAACCACCATTCAAACAAGCTGTTAAGGAAATCTACAAGCAGTAACATACCCATATTATTTAAATTTTTGGTTGCTCATCTGCCACTAATAGTATATAATTGTCATTAACCACACAAGGGTGTTCAGTTGATCTATTTATGTATACTAATTAATATTAACTAGGTAATTAGTTTGTGCTTCGCGCGGTCACAAGTAATCTAATTAAATTTAAAAAATTTAATATTACACTAATAAAATATTCTAAAGTTATTAAGTTCTTTCTATATAGAAATTTTAATATTATCAATTTATCTCAAGAACTTCTACTAATGTAATATTGCCAAAGTTTTAGTTATCTTCAATAATATTTTTGGATTACAACATTATTTCTTGATATAATTGGCTTGTCAATAGTGCTTGAATTCCATAACTTGAATATTTTTACTATAATACCCCCAACTCAAAAAGTAATGTAATATACTTTTATATTATATTTATTTAATTACATTATATTACATTGAAAGCAGATGATTTTTTACATTGAAGGACTACGACTTTTTTGAAAGGACAAAAAGTTATGACTTTTTTTGAAGAGTTATGCCTATTTTGAAGGATTATTACTTTTCTGAAGGTGTAACGCCTGGTAAAATTATCAAAATACCCCTAGAGGGAGGGTATGCGCGTAACACATCTTCCCATGCTCGTATAGCAAATTTGAGGCCGGATTTGTGATCAACACGAAAAATTGAGTGGAGAAGTAGTCTCAGTCGATTTTTAGAGCGACCTGATCAAAAGATAATTTTTTGATCCGAAGCGCAAAAAAGTGTTGGTGCACGACAGGAGTGCATCACGGACCAGCACTTACATTTTTTTGAAAATTTTTGATAGGATTGAGAAAACTCATTTAGAAACTTCTTCTAAAAATACACAGTGCGCGATCAGTCCGCATCGCGGACTGGGTCTTTTCTAAGCTGCAATTTCTAAAATTTTACGAGTATTCCAGTCTATTCCCAACCCTTTCTAAACTCTATACACGATCTAATAAGGTTGTTTTGACGTAAAAGGGGTTTAAAACCCCCTATTCTAAGTCATATTCCATAATCTAACAAGGCAAGGGCTTGAGGAGAAAGGATAAGAGCTTGAGGTTGAGCAATTCGAGAGGAGATCCTTGACGTGATTGATTGATAACTTTATCCCAGGTATATAAAGCTAAACTAAAAGCGTAGGATTGTTCTCTCATGTGCCCCGTAGATGGTCATAAATAAGTTGATGGTTTCAAGAGTCTACATGCATGAATCCTTGATGGCCTTTCTTAAAATTCTATTTGAATTCACATGTTTTTCTATGTTTATGATCATCATACTATTTACTTTCATAAATTGAACATTTGCACGAGAATTTGCATAACCCTACATGACTTTTCAAAACATGCATAATGAACTTGAGAATTGAGTCTAGAGCCTTGAGTTGAGATTGTGATTGTTGATTATGATGAGAAAATGACAATGAGTTGATAGAATTTGATTGCCTTGTGAGTCTTTACAAATGAACTCTACTGATGTGTCTATTCGATTGTTTCCTAATGATTGTTCTAAATCTTGAGTCATTGATAAGATTGATTAATGAGAGGGCTAAAGTCCCTATGAGATGTTGATTGATGAGAGGGTAAAAGTCCCTATGAGATGTTGATTGATGAGAGGGTTAAAACCCCCATGAGATTGATTGATGATAGGTCCAAAGCCCCTATGAGTTGATTAAATTGGTGGTTTTATAAGCATTGAGTCATGGGAGGAGTATCGAGCACCGAAAGATTGAGAATTAGTCCGAATCGAACTCATCAAACTACGTCACCAAACGTAGGTGAGGCTTAGAACCATCACATATATTGTGGTTCCCTCTTAATTAGAAGTCCTTGAAAGCAATAGTGGACTTATTAATGACTGACTCCATATTGGGTGAGCTGATATGGTTTCGATTCGTTCCTTACCTGGCAAGTTTGGAACGGTTGTGGCAACATCAGCGTGACTGTTGTACATTCACTGGCTCATAAGTGATTGTTTTCGGATAAGAGAAACTCCCATAAATTTCCTACCTTGAGTACTCTAAGTTGAGATGAGATTAGAGGAGATGAGCTCCTTTGAAATGAGTCTGAGATGATTGATGAGGTTGAGTAGTTGATAGGTCACCTGTCTACTCTTTCTTCTTGCATAGATAGACATTTGACGGTTTGATATGATGTGATGTTTATTTTGAGTTGATGTCGTTTTCATATTATTTTACCTGTTTCTGTTTCACTCAGCTATTTTACGTACCAGTACATTCCAAGTACTGATGTCCCTTTTGGACTGCATCATTTTATGATGCTAAGGCAGTTACTAGAGATCGTCAACAGGCGCTCCGTTGAAGATCTGAGATTCGCAGTTGATTTGGTGAGATGCCCCTACTCCGGAGGATCCACTATGATTTATTTCATCTTGCTTTAGAGTTAGATTTTGGACTATTCTTTTATTTTGATTTGGGTAGCCATGGGTCTATATTGGCACCACATGATTAGTGATAGAGGCTTCATAGATGATGGTTGAACGTTGATGTTGAGATTGTGAGCTCGTTTCTTTCTACTAGCCCTATTATTATCTATATCATTCTGAAACTTTAGATGAGATGTGCTCATTTATTACTTTTGAATTTCGCTATTCAGTAGAGTTATATGATTGAATGGATGTGATGAGGCTAAGTGGTTCACTTGAGAACTAACAATAGTCTCTAGGTGTCGGCCATGCCAAGGGTACCCTTTCGGGGCGTAATAAACTTGGTATCAGAGCACAAAGTTCAAGTGTCTTAGGGAGTCTATGAAGCCGTGTCTAGTGGAGTCTTGTTTATGGGTGTGGTGTCGACCACATTTCATAAGCAGGAGGCTATAGGACATTAGGAATTGTTACACTTTTCTTCTTATTCCAATTCGTGCGATAGAGTTAAGCTCTCTTCTAATTCGTGCTCTATGCATACAGAATTGATATCATGCCTTCTAGAAGAGCTGTCAGAGAAAGGGGACGTCCTGTCAGGCAAGACGCTAACCCACCTGAACCTCAAGTACTCGAGGAGCCTATGGACCAAGTTGTCTTTGTTGAGCAACCCCCTCAAGATGAGGTCTCCAATGTTGAATTATGCCAGGTTATTCAAGTTCTAGCCCATGCTGTCGCAGCACCCGCTATGAGACAAGGAGCGGGTAGAAAAGATGCTCATGACACCTCTAGAGTCCTGTCATGATCCAAAGATGGACGTGATGGCACTCGTCTTATCCCACCAAGACAAGTCAACCTAAAACCCAATTATAAACCATAAAATATGGAAGGATAATACAAAGTGAAAATTTTAACTACCGATAATAAATCAACTTAATTAAAATCCTCCAAGACCTGGTTGTCACGTGCACAAGCCTCTAATGTATTACAATAGATTTGAAATAAAATACAAGTCACAAATGATGTTGACTCTAAAGTAGAACAAGATCATAAATAGGAGGATGAGGCTTGCTGAGATGACAAATAGCTACCTCATTAATCTCCCAAGAAAGCCTTGGATTAAAAAAACAGAGAGAGTATCACAAACATCCGAGCACATAACCTACAAAAATGTAGAAGCAAGGGGTGAGTACCAACCACACGGTACCCAACAGGTCAACTAACAAAACAAAGCAAGTCCAAAAGAATACACAAACTCCTTTCATCCCAACTGACCTACACAACTATAACCTGCACAGAAAATCAGTCCAGCCCAGCAACACATAATACATAATAAAGATAGTTTTCACAATGTCACAATTCAACATTTCCAGCCACAGCTCACAAGTGATAACACAGTCAAACACAGGAATAACATAATGCCAACCAAGAATATGCAAGGATGAGATGCAATGCTTATGCAATAATCGCCAGTAATGACCTCGGCATCATAATATCACTGAAAAATACCTCGACATCACAACATCGCCGGTAAAGACCTCGACATATTATCATCGCCGGCAAAGACCTCAGCATCACAATATCACTAAAAACAAATCTCAAAATCACAACATCGCCGGTAAAGACCTCGGCATAATATTATCGCCAGCAAAGACCTCGGTATCACAATATCACTAGTGAAGATCTCAACATCACAATCTTGTTGGCAAAGACCTCGGCATCATATCTCGACCGGTAAAGACCTCGGCCCCTATTTTTACCATCTCACTCATATCAATATCCAGAACCAACGCAAAAATGTGTGACATAGAATGAATGAACATAAGATGAAGTCCACAAACAAATCCACTCATAATCATCAACCACAACCACATATCTCAATATAAAATTCACACCACTTAACCACATTTTTAATTCAAGTGTTACAACCAATTGAGAATTATATTTAATCACCCTATATTTATAACATTAAAAATATTACATGAATCACACATAGGAGAAACGAAAATTTGAGAATTCTACGAGAATTACAAAGTTTTGAAAGTCCACTTGCCTCAATTAATAGAATAACACTCCGAATCTTGAGTCTTTCGTAACACTTTCAGATGATCAAGATCTGTTCAGATACATAATCTACATAAGAATACGAATCTAATGACACCCATATTGCTATATTTATTTTTTGGCTGAAAAATCGGGTCAAAAAGGTCACCCCAAGCCCTTAAATTCAAATTTGAAATTTTCTTTCAAATTATGTTTACCCATCATAAAATAAACTCATATGTTAAATTTCAGCTAAAACAGATCGTTATTCGACCCCCAAATCAAAATTTTATTCTAAGAACTCTAGGACTATATTTTTCTTAATTAAGCATAATTTATACACATTTTACCCTAGAATTTGTTCCTAATCACATAAAAACTTAATAGAAAGAATGAGAATAATTACCTTGATGTTTCGGGATGAAAATCACAATTTTTCTCTATCTTTTTTCCTTTCTTTTTCCTTCCTGTAATTTTTTTCTTCTACGTATGTGTGTGGGCGTCAATTCTTGCTTTCTGCTTTCTTACGTTTTCATAGGGATGCGTGCGCAATAGCGCTTTCATCTTAACTCTTTTTATTTTTTAAAAATTTTTCTTTCCTCTTTATTTATTTATCTATTTTTAATTTCTTTCTAAATTAATTAAGTGTTAAAAGTGATTAATTTTACTAATTTTTATTTTAACGTATGTAGAATAAATGGTATAGGTTATTAAGTAAATTATCAATTTAATCCATCAATTAAATTAATTATTCAAAATTACCCATTAACTAAATGATCATAATTATCGAACCGTCCAAAATTTTCAATTTAAATTTACGGAAAGGGTCTTTTATGAAAAAGTGAGGATTTGTTCTCAAAATGACCTAACGGGTCATTACAAGCCGGGACTAGGGTTTAGATGTGACACGGCGAATGGGAACCCGAGAGTCCCCAAACAAGCCTCAAAGTATCCAAATCCACATCATCAATGCAAAAGCATAATCAAATAGTAACCACATAATACTAAGAGATGGGTAAGTAGGCTCACACTGTGGGGGCATCGAGAGGAAAGAGATTTACATGGATTCGTATAGCACATAGCATATAAGAACTAAGGGGCGGGTAAGTAGGATTCACGCTATGGGGGAAACGGGACTTAAGACCTTCCACATTTTCACACCAAACATGCAAACATAACATATGTCTGTAATCGATCCATAATAGCCATTTCAAAAAGGTAACAATAACATAAGCTCTGAATACATGACATAACATATATATATATATATATAACCTACGGGAGTCTAGGCCAACAATGCCTCTAGTCATAAGATGGAATGGGGGCCAAGACATGTCCCAGGCTCACCCTCAAATAAGAAAATAGACATAGGATAATATAGATAAAAGAAGGTGGCTTGTCCTTGGAAGATGGGACTCACCACAAGTTTAACCTTCGAAATTTGAGCTACTCATTAAACGGTGGATAGTCGTAGTGCTCGGTCTTTACATGGTAAAATCATGTAGGCATAGAGTATGCGTTTGTATGTTTGAATGTACTAAGTATGCGGGCATGCAATGCATATGACTTATCAAACCTGCATTTCAATGTTAGATGAAAAGGGCACATAATATAGAAAGAATCATATATTCAAAGGTAGTATACAATATGCCATGAGTTCGTGATGCATGAATGCAATGATATTCATATTTAGCAGGGATGTGACCTCAACCGACATGAGTAAGACCAAGTGAGCTAGTACTTGAAATCCCGATGAAATCTCCTCACCAGTACAGAGGTGGTCTACTTACCAAAGTTAAACCATACTTCACCTTACGGGAACATATCCCATTTCGTGCGAAGCAACCCCCTTACAAGAACATATCCCATTTCGGAAAGGATTTTTCATAGCATATCATAATACTTCACCTTATGGGAACATATCCCATTTTGTATGAAGCAACCTTTCTTATGGGAACATATCCTATTTCGGATAGGATTCTCATAACATATGCTAGCCACATAGTTCGAGGAAAGGGAGAGGGCCCTTGGGATAGAGCTGACGCCCCCAATCCATCGGTGCTAAGTCAACATCCCGCGAGAATACATATAGTATATATTAACATGATTTCAAAAAGGCAATAGTCATTTCAAATCAGATCAATGCACAGTTAGGCTCAATTGCCAAATCATAACTCATAGTTATAATATTCATGCATAGGACTAGCTCAAATACAAATACGAAATGATGCAAGCACCCAAAATGCTCAAAAGCCATAATCATTGACATATATGTGATCACATTCTTGTCATAACCAATACCTTATCAAAGTCATATCAAAATCACTTCATAAAACTTAATTGGGCTTAACCCACATCTTAATTTCCATAAAGACCAATGTTCATGAATGCAAATGACATGCATGATGTGAGAATAGCATGGGTGATATAAATTCAATCTAAAATCAACATTATAATATGAAATTGAAGTAAATCCATTATTAAATCCACATTCAAATCATCATATAAATAACCCATGCATAAATCAAGCTTTAAAGGGGACATGCATCCTCATAACTTCATAACCTTAATGTAAATCATCATAATAGGGCAAAAATAACTTAAAATCAAAAATAAAGTACAGCTCATACATCAATTGAATTTAATAAAATTAAATAATGAAAATCCATATTTAAAGTAAGCTTAATTTTATGAAAATAAATTGAAAAGAGTTTGGGTCTTTTTCGTTGAAAGGGACTAAGAAACAATCTCATATACTATGCTTACGAAGAGGAATTTGAGAAGAATTTAGCTTGAAGTTGAATCCCACAATTGAACCCTAGCTTGAGTCTTGAGAGAAGAACTTTGAGAGTATTTTGGGAGTTGATTTTAGGGAGAGTGTTTTCAAATAAGAATGAATTAGAATGGAAGGGTATCAGCTGATTTAGGGGTTCTAGGATAGGCAAAAGGTCATGAAACATAATTAAAATGAACTGTAATTATATAAATGTCATTAATGAAATGAATGGAAAAGAGGGTCGTCAAGGCTACACAGAAGTCCTACACGGTCCGTGTGGCACTTCACGGACCGTGAATAGTGACCATGGGATGACACTTAGACAAATTTCGCAACGTTAATACTTAGAATTTTTCCGAAGATAAGGGGTGTTATACGGACAACCACATGGCCTGTGTGGTACTACACGAGTCGTGCCAAGGACTGTGAAATGCCACTTAGAAAAATTTTTGCATGAAAAAGTTATGAGATGGTAATTTTGTACTTAGAAAATTTCATGTCACGAGCTCATACAGTGGGCCACATGGCCTGTACCACACCATACGGACCGTGTGAGTGGCCGTGTTCTCACACTTAGTCCGAAACTCTCTATCGAAATCCCGTAATCAAAATTATGGCCAAGTACCTCTCCACTAAAGGCCACACAGTCCATGTGGCTTCACACTGACCGTGTGGGCCTCCCATGGAGTGACACTTGGTCAAAATTTCTCTCAGGCCATCATTATGAGATTTGATAAAGTCGTTCAAAAATTTGAGCCCATATAAGTCCGAGAATTTTTTAGGATGAATCCGCTTGAGTTCACGGGGTCTGCATCCATTGAAGATCCTGAGAACTATATGGAGGAACTTGAAAAGTTGTTCCAACTGATGCATGTGGCCGATGTTGATAGGGTTGAACTAGCTGCGTACCAACTCAAGGGTGTGGCCAGGCTGTGGTTCGGCCAATGAAAGAAAGGAAGAGGGACTGATGCTCCATGTTTGACTAGGGCAGTGTTCGAGGAAGCCTTCTTGGGATGCTTCTTCCCAAGAGAGAGAAGAGAAGCTAAGGTAAGAGAGTTCCTAAATTTGAAACGGGGCTCTATGACTATGCAAGAATATGAGTTCAAGTTCATGCAACTATCTTATCATGCTCCCGACATGGTTGCTGACATGAGCGGAAGGATGAGAATGTATGTTGATGGGTTGGATAGAGGACCCAAGAGAGATGGGAGGGGAGCAATGCTTGTGTGTGATATGGACATTGGGAGACTGATGACATTTGTGCAACAAGCTGATGAGGAAAGACATCATGAAAGGGAAGCATTTAAGCGTAAGAAAGCTAAGACATCCAACCATAAGATTGGGGGGAAAGGTAATGGCAATCAATTTCCAACACCATCATCTGCTAGTGCACCTGCACCTAGAGGCAGGTATGATTAAAGATATTAAAATGTGGGAAATCATGGACCTCAGTCGCAAGCTAGTATGGCTCAAGGTTCACAAGGTAAGCCACCATGTGATAAGTATGGAAAAATGCACTTGGGGAGATGTCATGACGAGTATGATTCGAGTCTTTACTTTTGATTGTTATTTTCTGATGGATCTGGGTGCCACATTGTCATTTGTATCTCCTTATGTGGCCAGTAGATATTATAGAACCCCTAAGAGTCTTCTTGAATCCTTTGATGTTTCTACTCCAATGGGTAAGTCTATTCGAGCTGAGAGAATCTATAGAGCTTATGTAGTGTCCATCCATCATAGGGATACTCTTATTGATCTGGTTGAGTTGGAGATGGTTGATTTTGATTTGATTCTTGGCATGGATTGGATTCATGCCTGCTATGCCTCCGTTGATCGTAGATCCTGAACCGTTAAGTTCCAATTTCCGAATGAGCCGGTTCTACAGTGGAAGGGTGATTCTGTTGCACCTAGAGGAAAGTTTACCTCATATCTTAGAGCCAGAAAGTTGATTTCAAAAGGTTGTATCTATCATTTCGTGCGAGTGAAATTCGATGATGTCGAGTCCCCAACTCTTGAGTCAGTCTCGATTACTAAGGAGTTTCCGAAAGTGTATCCTGACGATCTGCTTGAAGTCCCTCCTGATAGGGAGATTGAATTTGGGATGGAAGTTCTTCCCGATGCCCAGCCTATTTTTATTCCACCTTATAGGATTGCCCCCGTTGAGTTGAAAGAGTTGAAAGAGCAATTGAAATATTTGCTAGAGAAGGGCTTCATTAGGCCAAGTGTTTCTCCTTGGGGTGCTCCTGTCCTATTCATGCAGAAGAAAGATGGGTCCCTCAGAATGTGTATTGAATATAGGGAACTGAACAAGGTCACGATAGAGAATAAATATCCTCTCCCAAGGATAGATGATTTGTTTGACCAACTTTAGGGTGCCTCTTGTTTCTCAAAGATAGACCTTAGATCTGGCTACCATCAGTTGAAGGTGAGGGAATGTGACATTCCAAAGATAGCCTTTAAGACTAGATATGGCCATTTTGAGTTCTTGGTCATGTCCTTTGGGTTGACGAACGCACCTGCAGCCTTTATGGACTTGATGAATAAAGTATTCAGACAATATCTTGATATGTTTATGATTGTATTCATCGATGACATCTTGGTGTATTCGAGAGATGAGGAGGAGCATGTTAATCACCTCAAAGTTGTCCTCCAAACACTTAAGGATCATGAGTTGTATGCAAAATTCTTAAGTTGTGAGTTCTAGCTTAAGTCACTGGCCTTTCTAGGGCATGTTGTTTCCAGCAATGGTATTCGAGTGAATGCCCAAAAGATTGAAGTGGTTAAGAATTGGCCCTGACCAACCACTCCGACGGACATAAGAAGTTTCTTGGGGTTGGCAAGCTACTACCGCAGATTTGTTGTTTCTTTATCTGCACCATTGACTAAATTGACTCATAAAAAGGTAAAGTTTCAGTGGTCCGACTAATGTGAGAAGAGTTTCCAAGAGTTGAAGATGAGACTAACTACTGCACCGGTTCTAACCTTGTCCAATGGGACAGAGGACTTTGTGATCTATTGTGATGCTTTGTGGGTTGGATTGGGGTGTGTACTGATGCAAAGAGGGAAGGTGATAGCTTATGCTTTCTGGAAACTCAAGGTTCATGAGAGGAACTATCCCACCCATGATTTTGAGTTGGTAGCAGTGGTGTTTGCACTTAAAATCTGGCGCCACTACTTTTATGAAGTGCATGTGGATGTGTTCACGGACCACAAAAGCTTACAATATGTCTTCAGTCAGAAAGAGCTCAACATGCGACAAAGGAGATGGTTGGACTTGCTCAAGGATTATGACATGATCACTCTCTACCATCTAGGTAAAGCTAACATTGCTGCGGAAGCTTAGAAGGTTGTCAATGGGTAGCACAACCCATGTCTAGGTAGGAAAGAAGAAGCTGGTCAAGGAAGTACATCGATTGGCTCGATTTGAAGTTCAACTTGAGTAGAATAACGAAGGAGAAGTCAATGTTCAAAACGGGTCTACTTCATCCTTAGTGGCAGAGGTGAAGGAAAAACAAGACCAAGATCCAGTCATACTCCAATTGAAGGAGGTTGTCCATAAACCAAAAGTGATGGTTTTCTCCAAAGGGGGAAATGGAGTGTTGAGATACCAGAGTAGATTGTGTGTTCTAGATGTTGATGGTATTCGAGATTGAATCATAACTAAAGCCCATAACACTAGATATTCCATTCATCCGGGCTCTACCAAGATGTACCATGACTTGTGAGAAGTCTATTGGTAGAGTGGAATAAAGAGGGATATTGCAGAGTTTGTTTCAAAATGCCTGAATTGCCAGCAAGTGAAGTTGAGCATCAAAGGCTATATGGATTGACTCAGAACTTTGAGATTCCGGAATGGAAGTGGGAGATGATTAATATTGACTTCATTACTAGTCTACCAAGGTCTCGAAAGTAATATGATTTGATATGAGTGATTGTGGATAAGATGACTAAATCGGCTCACTTCTTGGCATTTGAAACGACTAACACTGTAGAGAAGCACACCAAGTTGTACATCCAGGAGATTGTAAGGTTACATGGGGTTATGAGTGATTGTGGATAAGATGACTAAATCGGCTCACTTCTTGGCATTTGAAACGACTAACACTGTGGAGGAGCACGCCAAGTTGTACATCCAGGAGATTGTAAGGTTACATGGGGTTCCCTTGTCCATCATCTCGGACAGAATGGCTCAATTTACCTCCCAATTTTAGAGATCGTCCCAAAAAGGATTGGGTACTAAAGTGAACCTGAGCACAACTTTTCATCCAAAGACAGATGGTAAGGCAGAGCGCACAGTTCAAACAATAAAGGATATGTTGAGAGCTTGTGTTCTTGATTTCAAGGTGAATTGGGATCATCACCTACCACTGATTGAATTTACATATAACATTAGTTATCATGCAAGCATTCGAATGGCTCCCTACGAAGCCTTGTATGAAAGGAGATGTATATCACTGATTAGGTGGTTTGAGGTAGGAGAAGCAGCATTGATTAGTCCTGATCTTGTCCACCAATCGATGGAGAAGGTCAAGGTCATCATAGAGAGATTGAAGACCGCCCCGAGTCGTTAGAAATATTATATCGATGTGAGAAGAAGAGACTTAGAGTTCGAGGTAGATGATTGGGTGTACTTGAAAGTGTCACCTATGAAGGGTGTCCTAAGATATGGGAAGAAGGGGAAGTTGAGTCCAGGCTATGTTGGACTATATCAGATTGTAAAAAGGATTAGGAAGGTTACTTATAAGTTAGAGTTGCCTTCTGAGTTAGATGGAGGCCATCCAGTATTCCATGTGTCGATGTTGAAGAAATGCTTAGGAGACCATGCCTTGGCGATCCGTGTTGATAGAATTGGAGTGAAAGATAGCCTATATTATGAAGAGGTTCTGGTTCAAATCCTTGATCGTCAAATTCGTGAGTTGAGGAACAAAGAGATAGCCTCAGTGAAAGTCCTGTGGAGAAATCAATTCGTTGAAGAAGCCACATGGGAAGCTGAGGAAGAGATGAAGGTCAAATATCCACACCTATTCGTGCCAGATGATGAAGGTGTTGCAGGTAAATTCCTCACCCTTCACTAAAATGATTGATCTATCCTTGATGTGACTTTCTATCCTTAAGTTTGAGTGGTATTGATTGAGGCCGAGGAAGAGTAGAGAATTTGATTGATTGAGTTGAGTGTTTAGATGACTTTTGAGTCTATTCATGCCTTGATATCTACCTTTACTCATCATTCGAGAACGAATGATCCCAAGAGGGAGATGATGTAACACCCGATAAAATTATCCCCTAAAGGGAAGGTATGCGTGTAATGCATCTTCCAATGCTCGTATAGCAAATTCAAGGCCGGATTTATGATCAACACAAAAAATTAAGTGGGGGAAATAGTCTTGGTCGATTTTTAGAGCGACCCAATTTAAACGATAATTTTTTATCCGAAGTGCAAAATAGTGTTGGTGCGTGACAGGAGCGCGTCGCGCCTCCACTACGGACCAACACTTATTTTTTTTGAAAATTTTTGACTGGATTGAGAAAACTCGTTCAGAAACTTTTTCTGAAAATACACAGTGTGCGATTAGTCTGCGTCGCGGACTGGGTCTTTTTGAGCTGAAAATTTCTAAAATTTATGAGGGGTATTCCAGTCTATTTCCAATCCCTCCTAAACTCTATACTGATCTAATAAGGTTGTTTTGACGTAAAAAGAGTCTAAAACCTCCATTTGAAGTCCTATTCCATAATCTAACAAGGCTAGTGCTTGAGGAGAGAGGAGAGAGGAGAAGAGCTTGAGGTTGAGCAATTTGAGAGGATATAACGTGATTAATTCATAACTTCATCCCAGGTATGTAAGGCTAAACCAAAAGGGTGGGATTGTTCTCTCATGTGGCCCATACATGGTCATATATGAGTTGATTGTTTTAAGAGTCCACATGCATGAATCCTTGATGGTCTTTCTTAAAATTCTAGTTGAATTCACATGTTTTTCTATATTGATGATAATCATACTATTTGATTTCGTAAACTGAACATTTTTATGAGAATCTGCATAACCCTACATGACTTTTGAAAGCATGCATAATGAACTTAAGAATTGAGTCTAGAGGCTTGAGTTGAGATTGTGATGAGATAATGACGATGAGTTGATAGAATTTGATTGCCTTGTGAGTCTCTACAAATGAACTCTAACAATGTGTCTATTCAATTATTTCCTAATGATTGTTCTAAATCTTGAGTCATTGATGAGATTGATTGCTGAGAGAGCTAAAGTCCCTATGAGATATCGATTGATGAGAGGGTTAAAACCCCATGACATA
Organism: Solanum rostratum; assembly: GCA_029948455.1. Lineage (NCBI taxonomy): Eukaryota > Viridiplantae > Streptophyta > Magnoliopsida > Solanales > Solanaceae > Solanum > Solanum rostratum. Next base: position 27,408,103 of record CM057049.1, read on the forward strand.
GATTGATCATAGTGTCAAAGCCCCTATGAGATGATTGGATTGATTGTTTTTATGAGCATTGAGTCATCGGAGGAGTATCGAGCATCGAAAGAGTGAGAGTCAGTCCGACTTAAACTCGTCAAACTACATCACCAATCATAGGTGAGGCTTAGAACCATCACATATATTGTGGTTCCCTCTTAATTAGAAGTCCCTGAAAGCAATAGTGGACTTATTGACGACTGACTCCATATTGGGTGAGCTGATATCATTTCGGTTCGTTCCCTACCTGGCTAGTTTGGATTGGCTAAGGCAACATATGCATGATTGTTGTACATTCACTGGCTCATAAGTGATTGTTATCAAATAAGAGAAACTCCCATAAATTTACTACCTTGAGTACTCTGAGTTGAGATGAGATGAGAGGAGGTGAGCTCCTTTGAGATGAGTCTGAGATGATTGATGAGGTTTAGTAGTTGATGGGTCTCTTGTCTACTCTTTATCCTTGCATAGACAGACATTTGACGAATTGATGTGATTTGATGTTTATTTTGAGTTGGTCGTTTCCACATTATTCTACCTGTTTCTGTTTCACTCAGCTGTTTTACATACCAGTACATTCCAAGTACTGATGTCCCTTTTGGACTACATCATTTTATGATGCATAGGCAGGTACTAGAGATCATCAACATGCGCTCCGTTGAAGATCTGAGATTCGCAGTTGATTTGGTGAGCCTCCCCTACTCCAGAGGATCCATTATGATTTATTTCATCTTCCTTTAGAGTTAGATTTTGGACTATTCTTTTATTTTGATTTGGGTAACCATGGGTCTATCATGGGCACCACATGATTAGTGATAGAGGCTTCACAGACGATAGTTGAACGTAGATATTGAGATTGAGAGCTAGTTTCTTTCTACTAGCCCTATTATTATCTATATCATTTTTAGATTTTAGATGAGATGTGTCCATTTACTATTTTTAAATTCCTCTATTTAGTAGAGTTATATCATTGAATGAATGTGATTAGGCTAAGTGGTTCGCTTGGGGACTAGCAATAGTCTCTAGGTGCCGGCCACGCCAAGGGTACCCTCTCGGGGCGTGATAGAAAGGTTGTGAAATTTTCGAAGGGTTATGAGTTTTTCGAACGTTGTGACTTTTTCGAAGGGTTGTGACTTTTCTAAAGATATTATTTTAATACCCCAACTTAAAACTCAATTTAATATATCTTAAAAGTGGATAATTTCCCACATTGAAGTATTGTGATTTTTTTGAAGGTTGTGACTTTTTCAAAAAGTTGTGGCTTTTTCAAAGAGTTGTAACTTTTTCAAAGAGTTATGAATTGTAACTTTTCTGAAAGATTTTGAATTTTTCAAAGAGTAGTGGCTTTTTCAAAAAATTGTGAATTTTTTAAAGAGTTGTAACATTTTCGAACGGTTATGGCATTTTTAAGGATTGTGATTTTTTCGAATTGTTCTTAAAAAGGTTGTGACTTTTTTTGAAGGATTGTAGCATTTTTAAGGGTTGTGACTTTTTTTTGAAGGATTGTGGCTTTTTTAGGGGTTGTGATTTTTGTGAAGGGTTGTTACTTTTCCAATTGGTTATGACTTTTTCGAATGCTTGGGACAGTCTAAAGTACCGTTTGATAAGAAACGATGTCTTTTGAGTTATGTCAATGTCTATTGGGCTATTTAATTGATTTTCAAAATATTGAATTATTTAAGAAAAATAAATAAGAATTATATAAAAGTGCCACGTAAGGGAGCTAACATTCTCTTACATACATACATATATATATATATATATACATATATACATATACATATATATATATATATATATATATATATATATATATATACATATACATATATATATATATTACACACACACGATATGATTTCCAGTAAACAGAAGTACATATTACGCCCCAACAGAATCTATTGTATATTTGAATTTAGGGAAAAAATATCCCTATATCATTTAAGACCATATATTACAATGACATGTCAACTTTCTTAAATTACATCTAAATGTTAACATTTTGTTTACAAAACAATGCGAACCTATAAACCTATTAAAAAAATTATTTTTCATCCATATCTTTTGTTTTAATCCTTGATTTATTGGGATTTGGTAATAGTTTCATTACTTTTTCTAGTTCCAAAGACATCTAAACTTCGTTTTTTTTGTCTTGGAAACCATCTGCACACCTCTTGCTTTTGTCTTTTCAATTCTCCATTTTAAAATTTTATTGATGTAGCAAGGTTATGCAATTGTGCTTCAATTTCTTTAAATAAAATTTGGATATTTTTAGATTATTGTCTTTGGTTATAATTAAGTATTAACATGGTGAAATTATGTTGTGTGTATCTAGTTGAAACTTAGGATAGTTTGTTGTGGATTTTTTTGTTCTATAAAATGGTGAAACAATTGGTGTTTAGGTTGGTGTTTGTTTGTTTTTTTAAATGCACTATGAAACCAACTTGAAAAATTTTCAGTTGATGTATTTGGTTACAATTAAGTGTCTATATGGCAAAATTCGCATGTCCAGTTGAATCTGTCTTGGAATTTTGATATACTTGGTGTGATTTGGTGTGAGTTATTTTGTTGTTAAGTTAATGTCACGCCCCTCCCCCCTTGGGTGGCCGGCACTCAGAGACTAATGCTAGTCCCCAAGCAAACCACTTAGCCTCATCACATCATTTAATCAATAAACTCTACTGAACAGCGGAAAGTATATGTAAGTAAATGGGCATATCTCATCTAAAGTCTCAAAGTAAATAGATCACAATAAGGGCTAGGAGAAAGAACTAGCTCACAATCTCAACATCAAGGCTCAACCATCGTCTATGAAACCTCTATTACTACTCATGTGGTGCCAATGACAGACCTGTGGCTACCCAAATCAAAATAAAGAAAATAGTTCAATCTAACTTTAAAGCATGATGAATGAAAGTAGTGTATCATCCGGAATAGGGGAGGCTCACCAAATCAGCTGCGAGTCTCGGATCTTCAATAGAGCGCCTGTTGACGATCTCTAGTACCTCCTGCCTCTGTATCATGAAACGATGCAGTCCAGAGTGGACATCAGTACTTGGAATGTACTGGTATGTAAAATAGCTGAATGAAACAGAATTCGGTAAAATAGTATGGAAACAACATCAACTCAAAATAAACATCAAATCACATCAAATTGTCAAATGTCCATCTATGAAAGAATAATGAGTAGATAAGTTACACATCAATAACTCAAACTCATCTCAAAGGAGCTCACCTCCTCTCATCTCATCTCATCTCATCTCAGAGGAGCTCACCCCCTCTCATCTCATCTAGACTTGGAATACTCAAGGTAGGAAATCTATGGGAGTTTCTCTTATCCAACAACACTCACTTATGAGCCAGTGAATGTACAAGAATCACCCTGATGTTGCCACAGTGGTTCCAAACTTGCAAGGTAGGGAATGCTCAAAAACCATATCAGCTCACCTAATATTGAGTTAACTCAATAAGTCCTCTATTGTTTCAGGGACTATAAGGTGAGGACCTGTCGAACTTTAACGGATTTAATCCATAGAATGAAAACCTGTCCGACTCTAATGGACTTAGCCTTCCAGTGAGAACTTGCCCAACTTTAACAAAATTAGCCCTCAAGATAGGGACTTATCTGACTCTAACGGACTTAGTCCACTCCTACGTTGGTGGCGTAGTTAATGAGTTCAAGTGGGACTCACTCTTACCCATTTCAGTGCTCGATACTCCTCCCGTGACTCAATGTTTATAAAACCTCCATCTCAACCAATCTCATAGGGACTCGAACCCCGTCAACGATCGGTATGTCATAGGTACTTTAACCCTTTCATCAATCATCTCATAGGGACTTTAACCCTCCCATCAATCAATCTCATCGATAACTCAAGATTTAGAACAAACATTAGGAAGCAATTGAACAGACACATCCGTAGAGTTCGCTTATAGAGACTCATAAGACAATCAAATGCTATCAACTCATCATCATTCTTTCTTCATGCTCAACAATCTCAACTCAAGGTTGTAGACTCAATTCTCAAGTTCATTATGCATGCTTGTCAAATTACTCACGTAGGGTTATGCAAGTTCTTCATGAAAACGTTCAATTCAAGAAAACAAATAGTATGATGATCATCAATATAGGAAAACATGTAATTTAAATCAATTTTTCAAAAAATACCATCAAGAAATCATGCATGTAGATTCTTGAACCATTAACTCATCTATGACCTCTATAAGGCACATGAGAGAACAATCCCATGCTTTTAATTTAGCCTTACATACCTAGGATGCAACTGTCAACCAAGCACGTCAAAGATCTCTTCTCGAATCTCTCAACTCAAGCTCTTCTCTTCTCTCTTGAAGCCCTAGCCTTAGTAAAGTATTGGAATAAGACTTAAAATGGGGGTTTTAGACCCTTTTTACGTCAAAACGGCCTTATTAGAACGTGTAGAGAGTTTAGAATAGGTAAGGAATTGACCACAATGCCCCTTATAGTAATTTAAAAATTGTCAACTCGGAAAAGACCCAGTCTGCGATGTGGACTGGTCACGCACAATGTATTTTCAGAAAACATTTTTGAATGAGTTTTCTCAATCCCATTGAAAATTTTCAAAAGAATATAAGTGCTAGTCCGCGACACAGGCGCGATGCGCTCCTGTCGCGCACCAACACTGTTTTACGCTTCGGATCGAAAAATTATCTTCTGATCGAGTCGCTTTAAAAATTGACCGAATCTATTTCCCCACTCAATTTTGTGTGTTGATCACAAATCCAGTCTCAGATTTTCCATACGAGCATCGAAAGATGCGTTACGCGCATACCCTCTCTCTAGGGGTATTTTGATAATTTTACCGGGCGTTATAGTTAAATGATGAAATAAACGATGTTTAGATTGGTGTTATTTTGTTTTTGTTTTTTTGTGAAAAACACTTAGGTATTTTTTGGTTGTTGTCTTTGGTTATAATTAAGTATTTACATGGTGAAATTATGTTATCGATATCTAGTTGAAATTTGGTTTGATTTGTTGTGTATTTTTTGTGTTCGGGTTAATGGTGAAATAATTGGTATTTAGGTTAGTGTTTGATTTGTTTTTTCATTGATGCACTGTAATGCAATGTGATAAATTAGTGTTTTGTTTTTGGTAAACCTTTGATATTTTGGTTTGTGTGATGTATTCCTAATGAGAATGTTTTATTGATGTTAAAGTTAATGTGGTTCTTTTGAAAAAATTGAAAGTGAATACTAATATTAATGTTGATGTGAATTTTTTAAATAATTGAAGTTAAATGATAACAAAGTTGTGCAGATGGTTCCCAAGACAAAGAAAAAAAAAGTTGGGTCACCTTGGAATATGCAAAAGTTTTCATCAAAAAAAGAAAAAAGAAAAATATAATAGATTATTTGAGGAATATAAGAAGTAAAACATGTGTTGTCAAATCTCACAATCAATGCATTGAATAGTCATTAAGTGTGTATTTTATATATTTTTTTAAAAAGGAAAAAAACTTAAAAATATATTATGACATGAATATAAATAAAAAAACTTAAAAGTGTAAATATTTTGAGGTATTGACATAGCTTGTAATTTAAGCTCTTAAATTGTACACTCTTCCAATTTTTCCTTGAATTTATAACTTCGGCACCACAAGGCTGAATTTAATTTTTATAGGCAAATAAACTTTTTTTTTTAAAAAAAAAGCACTTTCTGAACATCTTTTATTCCTTAAATAGAAATCCTAAAAGTGAATATTTGTGCACTTGCCCTTGTTGAAAGAAAAACAAAAAAATGTCCAGAAATTTCAACTTATTTAGAATTTTCATAATATGAAATCTAATTTTAAAATAATTTAATCCACAAGAGCATTATTATTATTATTATTATTATTATTATTATTATTATTATTATTATTATTATTATTATTATTATTATTATTATTATTATTATTATCATTATTATTATTATCATGATCATCATCATCATCATCATCACCATTATTATTATTATTATTATCATCATCATCATCATCATCATTATTATTATTATCATCATCATCATCATCATCATCATCATCATCATCATCATTATCGTTATCATCACTATCATTATCATCATTACCATTACCATTATTATTATTATTATTACTATTATTATTGTTGTTGTTGTTGTTGTTATTACTACTACTACTACTACTACTACTACTACTATCATTATTATCATTATCATCATCATTATTATTATCATCATCATCATCATCATCATCATCATTATTATTATCATTATCATCATTATTAATTATCATTATCATTATCATTATCATCATTATATTTATTATCATTATCATTATCATCATCATCATCATCATTATTATTGTTATTATTATTATTATTATCATTATCATTATCATTATCATTACCATCATCATTATCATTATCATTATCATTATTATTATCATTATTATTATCATCATTATCATCATCATCATTATCATTTTCATCATCATTATCATTATCGTCTTCAGTATTATCATTATCAATATTATCATTATCTTTATTATCATTATCATTATTATTAGATAAACTCGCATTTTTGATGATAAATTCGCTTCTTCATTGAGGTTTCTAGATTTAAAGTATGACCACTTACAATTATACTAAAGATAAAAACATTACTTGAGTTAAGATGTGCTAGATCACCATAACTTTAAACATAAAATAACCTCTTAGATTCCCATATAAATATTCTATTTTGTGATCCATCACATGTGAAAACAAAAATGCCTCTATTCAATTGAAGGGCGACATTTCAATTACCTCATCGATCGCTTTTGTTGGACTTTGTCAAAAAGAATATATCCCTTAACATTATCATGTTTTTTTGTCATAATAGATTTTTATTTTTATGTCACTAAAATTATCATGTTTTATTCTTCACATCAATTACTTATATCCCAAATTATTTTTTAAGATGTAATGCTAAACACTAATTAATAAGGAATAATGTGAAAAAAATATCATATAAATCATTATTTTCTTAATAGGTCGAATTTTATATTAGAACCATGAATTGAGGAGCTATGATCAACATGGTTCCTTATACGCTAATAAAATTAAAATCAAGGGAGTTTAGGCATTCAAGGGATGTCACGCCCCGGTCCCAGTCATGATGACACCTGTTAGATTCCACCTACAGGCAAGCCAATTACTCAACCCTAGGGTACCTGTCCTAACTCTCTAGTCACAATATAACAGATACAACCATATAATCACCACAACTTACTCAAAACCTGAAAGTCAACTGTACAGAGCTACAATAGATGCACCATCAAAAGGAATGAGACTGCGAAGTAGCTAGAGCAACCAACGCGCACCAAGTGTCTCCTGATCGCTCAAGAACACCCAACTCAGCAATCATGGCTAGTACTTAGACCTGCACCATGGGAAGATGCAGAAATGTAGGGGTGAGTACCAGAAAAAAGCAGCCAATAGGCATCATCGACCGACTGAGTGAAATGCAGTAAATCCAGAAGACCCAAATATAAAGAACTATAACAGGTCTCGCCTATCAGAACTCAGATCAAGGAAGTAACATATCCGACCTCAAACCACAACAAAACCAACCAAGGCAGTGAACAATGATAACGAAACTTACCAAGTGATAAGCAATGATAAATTTAACCAACCCAAGTGATGAACAAAGATAAACTGAACCAACCCAGCGTGCACCAAGTGTCTCCTGATCGCTCAAGAACACCCAACTCAGCAATTGGACCTGCACCATGGGAAGATGCAGAAATATAGGGGGTGAGTACCAGAAAAAGGCAGCCAGTAGGCATCATCGACCAACTGAGTGAAATACAGTAAATCCAGAAGATCCAAATATAAAGAACTATAACAGGTCTAGCCAATCAGAACTCAGATCAAGGAAGAAACATATCTGAAAACCCTCAAACCACAACAAAACCAACCAAGGCAATAAACAATGATAACGGAACCAACCAAGTGATAAACAATGATAAATTTAACCAACCCAAGTGATGAACAATGATAAACTGAAGTAACCCAGCGCGCACCAACTGTCTCCTGATCGCTCAAGAACACCCAACCCAGCAACCATGGCTAGTACTTGGACCTGCACCATGGGAAGATGCAGAATTGTAAGGGGTGAGTACTAGAAAAAGGCAGCTAGTAGGCATCATCGATCGACTGAGATACAGTAAATCCAGAAGACCCAAATATAAAGAACTATAACAGGTCTATCTAACCAGAACTCAGATCAAGGAAGCAACATATCTGAAAAACCTCAAACCACAACAAAACTAACCAAGGCAATGAACAATGATAATAGAACCAACCAAGAGATAAACAATGATAAATTTAACCAACCCAAGTGATGAACAATGATAAACTGAACCACCAAAGTGATGAACATCGATACCGACTGACGAAGACTGCATAGGCCTATACCGTAACTGTTCCCAACTAAGACATAGTGTTGTACACGAGTGCAAGACTTTAATATCTATGCATGTACACCAATTGGGCCTCCATAAGCCCAGAGGGTACACTCGCGCACAATCTAATCAATCGAATCACGATAGAACCCAACCCTCAATATCATATAATCACTGGTAGGTTTTACGTGGGTGTAAGACCTTAATATCTTAGCCTGAAAACCCTCTAAGCCCCCATAAGCCCAAAGTGTAAACCCACACATAATCAGGGTGTGTATAAGTGTGTGTATACAGGGGTTATCATCCAGGTCCTCGACCCAAAGTACCATATAACCACTGGGTCCTAGACCCATCCAAGAACCAGTATCACACGGGACCTCGTCCCTAGACCTCCTGACCCCCGATTAGGGCAATCAGCTAGGGCTGGATGGTCTGACAATATATATAATAGTGGGACGTATCCTCCGCGAGAGAAAGAATCCCCTTAACACAATCAGTAGGGTCTTAAACCCAAAATGTAGCCAACAGGGTCCCTGACCCAGAACATCAACATGTGCTTGGACCTAGGAATCAATATCCTAATCATGGCCACCAAGACTCGGACCGTGGGGAGCGTCACCTAGGACTCAAACTCTCAGACGTGACCGTCAGAGCTCAAAGTACGGGGAGCATCATCTAGGACTCAAGATATCGAAACAGTCACTCACACAATCGATCTATCCAAATTCGAAATTCCAAAGTTATATCATGCCTAGAGTGAATGTAGAAGATGACAATTGTAACATAGGTATCCTACACAATCCAACCCCACACAACCGTAACTAACACCTCTCTTAGATACAACAGATACTCCAGTATCAGATGAAAGAACCAGTGCATAACAACTATCAGTAGTACATTAGAGTATATATGTCACAGATCACTGTAGAGTCATGCCCAATTAAGGCCAGATATACCTTAACCTCGTCAACCATAAGTGCAGAGTAAACATAGGTGACGACAATCATAACATAGGTATCCCACACAGTCTACCCAGTAGAGTCACGTCTATACCAGAACCGCAGTATGAAATATAATCAACAAATAGTCTCACAACTAACATATCTTAGTAGCATTAGGTTACATACTCATACAGATACAAGTCAAGTCAGAACAACCACCTGCCCCATGGCTTTAACCCATATTTGGCCCTTACTAGACCCTTTCTCTATGTAAAGCAACTCATAAGGCAGCGTTGGTGTAACCTAAGCTAAGGCCCAAGAGGCTAGACAATCAGAAGAATGTCACCTACCCAGAGTCATATCGCAGCTTAGCTGGTACAAAAGATTCCACCTAAGGCAATCATGTATTGGCCCACTGATAATGTGCCCTTCTCTAAATGGGGTTCCAGTCCTTAAGACTAACCCATTTAGCTAGTATCTCATCAGAGATAGCCCTAAGGAGCCTATAAGATATAACCTACACCTCACTAATAGGGTCACACTCCCGTCTATAATCTGCCAGTAGCTCGGTAGCAACACATCTCGTATCACAGGTCACAAGGCTCCTTTAGGAGTACAATACCATTCCCAAAACGTGGTGTGTTTCTCCGATCATTAGCCAATAACATAAGTATATAATGGATAACCATAAGTATATAAGATCATATAAAGTCATAAGGCAACACAGAATCGTGTTTAATCAGGAAATTCTACCATAATCTAAGCAACCACAAGTACTCAGAACAGATATAAACAACCTCGCATTATATATATATATATATATATATATATATATATATATATATATATATATATATATATATATATATATATATATATATATATATATATATATATATATATAACAACTAGAGCCCCTAGAATCAGATATAAATACTAGAACAAGTGCACAAGGTAGAATGTAATCACTTGTCAGTCTCATAAACTAGTATATTTCAGTAGCCTTAGGCCACACACACATATAAGCAAGAGTCAAGCTCAGTGTACGTACCTGCCACGTGTTCTCAACCCAACTAGCCCTTTCAAGCCTCTCAAAGTTTAACCGTGTCAGAACTCAGCTATTATAATAGCTACGGCTAACACAACCATCAATACAACACATATAGGCGATTCATCGCATCCTAAGTCAATCCACCCAAGCTTTTCCCCTTTTGAATCACTTCTCGATGCGGCTCAACTGCCAAAAATACAGTTCACAAGGTTAGCACAGTCACATTGGCTGTAACATCTAGAAGAACGAGTGAAATCATAATAGTTGAGCCTTAAATGGAGAAAATAGGGCCCACACCCAAAATTCCAAACCAATCCTAGACACGTTATCCCGAGTCTACACTGGAAATTTAGCCCAAAATGGACCCCAGAAGACTGATAAACAACTTAAAATGACGTTAAATTCTTTACTAAAAAACATTTTGTTCAAAACTTTCTTGGTTCGATTTTATAAAAGCCAGCTAAATTTAACAAAATCTAAGCATACCATAGCGTTCCTCTCAGAACGTAGAATAACTTAGACTCAAATTTTACTAAATTTCGCCAAGAATGGGCCGAGATATTGAAATGTAAAGTCTTCACACATTTCTGAAAAGTAAAATAGCAAATTTACCTCGAAATGCATGCCAAAACAAAATTCCAACACCACCATGACATTCATTGCAAAAATCCGTACAACTTATCCGTTTGAATCACTCAAATCGGATACAAAATGCCAAAGTTATTGCTAGATGAAGTTGAGAGGAAGATATGTATATAATTTCCTAAAAACTCATTTTTATATACACATGTATGGCTGACACGCCCCTGCTACATGGTAGTGCCTAGCCACGCCATGTGGCAGTCTCAGAATTTGCCACGTTGCCTCCCCCTTTTCAGCAACCTTCCATTCCCTTTTTTCATCATTTTTGGCTCGTTCGTACTCTGATTTTTGCAAATGAACTATGTAACCATATAGACTTCGATGTTTTGGATCCAACCATGCGATTGGAATTTCCGATAGAGTTTCTCATGAAAAAATGAGGGTCTCACTTCTTTCTAGCAATTTTTTTAGCTAAAACTGGGGGGTCAAGACACAACAAGGAGCCTCCATCATTCGACGAAAGGTCATTTCAGGCTATTTTTGACATTCCAGAGTTGGTCACACCATTAGACTTCCATTTCGAGCACATTTAGTTATGTTTTTACAAAACACACTTTTTAGCTTCTGATTGAACTCGTTTTGCAATCTTTGACTCAAGATCATTCCGAGACTCTCCATCCCCGGACCAACTACCCTCCTAGCATAAATTGGCTATTCTGAAACTGATGGAATCATTAGAATCTCATTCCTAGGCCGTTTTCTAGGGCTGTATTAGAAATCTCGTTTTTATAATTATAACTTTTCGTTAACTCGCAAACTCGCACAATTCTCAACTAAAAAAACCCACAACCATTCCAACAGCCTCAATAAGTTATAAAAGGCTAGAGATCATCATATAGAAGCTCAAATCAACAGAGTAGTCGCAAAAATACAGAAATGACCCGGAGGGTCATTAGAAGGCATTAGCTTGTTTAGGTTAACTTGTGCGTCAACAACCCTCCAGCCCTCACTTTCTTCTTAAGGATCTCATTTTTGTGGTTAGACGATCTCACTGACGTTTCTACAATGTTCTTTCTCCATATTTTCATTATTTGTCAATGTCGTTTCCTTCGTGTCTTTCATTATTCTCTTTTTGATAAGAACTGAAAATTTAAGGAGAAATTGACAAGTATTCTAAGGGGCAAATTGAGAAGAATTTCTTGTGAACAAATATCCAATAATGAAGACAATTTCATTAATGAACTAAACAAAATGGTAATTGAATACAATATGGGAGTTGGCCTGGTAATAATTTATACCAAAAAAATAGAAAAGAAGATTGAAGCGTTAAAATAGTTGAGTTGTGTGAACTAACTCAGTTAACCACCTAACAATCCTAACTAACTCCGAGAACTTGATAGAAATAGAAAGTGTAATGTAATTAACTCTAAAACATGGAAAGTTAGAGGCAAAGCTAGGGTATGTAAGAAACTAATCACACTTGGCAATGATATGCAAGTGACCAAAGACCTAAACAAGAGTGCCCCTTCAATGATGTTTGTGTATGAGGTTGGAGCTTCACAAAACCCAAACACCCACCTTGTAATGACTCCTATAAGATCATTCTTGTCAGCATGTATTGAGCGTTCTCTAAATCAAACTCCAGAGCCTTTAATCTATTAAGCTCCTATCCACCAAATCGAATTGAAAATCACAAAGTACGTAGGATAAGAAAGGGGGTGGTTTATGCCCATACATTTTTGGCTTCTCAAAGGCCATGAATCTTAAGTAATATTTCATGCACGTGTTAACACATCCATATGCTCATTAATTAGTCCAAGGATAGAAAGCAGTCGAATCAAAAATTTTCTTTTCTACGCTTTCTTGTATTACGAAATAAGCTTTGTATCCTAACCAGATGCCGTGGGGCGATAAGGGGTGCTTTATCTAAACTAGGCAGGGGAACTTGGCTAACTTTCCTACTTTGATAGCGCCTATGGTACCAGTTCATATTTGGTTACCCGAAGCTCATGTAGAGGCACCTACGGCAGGATTCGAAGTGAACAAAGAGACCTTCTGAAGTTTGAATAATTCCTTCCAAAACTTGCTGTTGAAGATAACATTCTATGAGAAATGATAGTGTGCAGCAATCCATGTAACCTAAACATATTATCTACAAACTGTTGGGTTTTAATATTGGTGAATGGGAAATGATCTGAATAGTTGCAAACATTCAGAATTAGTACCTCCAAAAGTGGTGACTGATCTGAATGGTTGCAAACATTCAGAATCAATACCTCCAAAAGTGGTGACTGATCTGAATGGTTGCAAACATTCAGAATCAGTACCTCAACCTCTATAAATTCCAGTTTGTTTCCAGAATTCAAGATAATTTTTTCTGCAATCAAACTTCCTCTCAAAATTCTCTCTTTCTTTATTCTGTGTGATATACAATTGTTGAGTGGTTCGCCGCTACTAGAATTTGGAGTACTACTATTCTGGTAAGATAATCGTTCTATCCTGGGAGGGGATATTCCATCAACCTCGAGTACTGTGAGGGGAATAATTTCCTTAAGAATACACTTTGAACTAAGTGGGCTCGATTATATTCTGAAAGTTTTCTTCTTGTCAACTTTATATTTTGATTTTCTTTACAGATTTTGTTTTCATTACTAGTTTTAGTTTCTGGTTTTGAAAACATGTTATAATCTTTGTGATTATTGTTTTCACAAAGTTTTGTTCTAAAAAAAAAGTTTTGTTTACAAAATATTTTCTTTTCTACAAAAGTTTTGTTAACTGCAAAAGTTTTTTTCAACAAAAGTTTTTCGTTCTAAGTATTATAATAATACATGTTCAGCAACAATCTTAAGGAAATTACATATATATTATTATAATCTGTATTCTGTTTTGGAGACTAAAACTTGTGTGGTTTTCTACTCCGTATGAAATTTTGTATTCTGACTTGAAGATATAAAAACTTCGTTAGAATATTAAAGTTCATACTTGTACAACAATTTGAAGAACATAAAAACTTCAGTGTTGTTGATTTTTCTTTTTCTGATTATTAAGACAGTTTGTCAATTTTTGATAGTGAAAAGAAATGGAAATTGACTCTGCTACTCCTTCTGCGACTGCAACTCCTTCTGTGAATATTGCACCAGCGGTTACTCCTACAGCCCGTACCGCTGTGCCACCGGCGGTGAAACCTGCTAAGTTTAACGGTACCAATTTTAAGGGATGGTAGCAAAGAATGTTCTTTTGGCTTACTACCCTTGGCATGTAGAAGTTCACCAACGAAGACCCTCCTGTGCCTGCTGCTGATATACCGACCAATGAAAAGTTTATGGTTGTTGAGGCATGGAAACAGGCTGATTTTTTGTGCAAAGGCTATATTTTGAGTGCCTTAGAAGATGACTTGTACAACGTCTACAGTGCAGTAGAGACCTCCAAAGAACTATGGAGTGCACTTGAAAAGAAGTACAAAATAGAAGATGCTTGCTTGAAGAAGTTTGGGGTTTCCAAATTTCTAGACTACAAAATGGTGGACGGAAAAACTGTTGGAACCCAAGTTCAAGAGCTTCAACTTATCTTCCATGATCTTATTGCTGAAGGTATGGTGGTTAATGAAGCATTCCAAGTGGTTGCAATGATTGAAAAGTTGCCACCCTCATGGAAAGATTTCAAGAATTATCTTAAGCACAAGAGAAAGGATATGAAGTTGGAAGATCTTGTGATTCGTCTCAAGATCGAGGAAGATAACAAAATCGCTGAGAAGAAGTACCATAAGAGTTCACCGATTGAAGAGGCAAACGTCATTGAACATACTGCTCCGAACATGAACAAGAAAAGGAAGGGGTCTTCTGCAAAGGAGAAGAATCCTAAGAAAAAATTCAAGGGCAACTGTTATAATTGTGGTAAAGCAGGCCATAAAGCTCCCGACTGTCGTACCCCCAAGAAGAACAAAGAGAAAAACAAGGACCAAGCAAACATTGTGGAAGATGTTGATGACCTGTGTGCAATGTTGTCTGAGTGTAATCTGGTTGGTAACCCAAAGGAGTGGTGGCTTGATTCTGGCACCACTCGACATGTATGTGCCTTAAAGGAACCATTTACAACCTACACTCCCGCTGGACCCGAAGAGGAGCTATACATGGGAAATACTGCAACAGCCAAAGTTGAAGGATATGGAAAAGTTCTGTTAAAGATGGCATCCGGAAAAGTGCTGACTCTCAACAACGTCATGCACGTTCCAACAATTAGGAAGAATCTAGTTTCAGCCGCACTACTAGTGAAAAATGGGTTTAAGTGTGTGCTAGTTAGTAATAAATTTGTACTCAGTAAGAATGATATGTTTGTAGCAAAGGGCTACCTCACCGAGGGCCTTTTCAAACTTAATGTAATGGTTGTTGACAGTATTAATGGAAAATCTGCTTCTTTTTACTTATTGGAGTCAAATAATTTGTGGCATGCTCGTTTAGGACATGTCAATTACAAAACCTTGCGAAAAATGGTTAACCTTGAAATATTGCCTAAATTTGAGTGTAATATATCTAAATGTCAAATATGTGTTGAATCAAAGTTTGTTAAGCAATCGTATAAGTCTGTTCAAAAGAATTCGAATCCTTTAGACTCAATCCACACTGACATTTGTGATATGAAGTCAATACCTTCTCGCGGTGGAAAAAAGTATTTCATAACTTTTATTAACGATTTCACTCGATATTGCTATGTTTATTTGCTAAATAGTAAGGATGAAGCAATAGAAGCATTTAAGCAATATAAGAATGAAGTCGAAAATCAATTGAATAAAAGGATTAAAATGATCAGAAGTAATAGGGGTGGAGAATATGAATCTCCTTTTGCAGAAATATGTTTAGAATATGGAATCATCCATCAAACCACTGCCCCCTACACACCACAATCCAATGGAGTTGCGGAAAGGAAAAATTGGACATTGAAAGAAATGATGAATGCTTTACTAATCAGTTCCGGTTCACCGCAGAATTTGTGGGGGGAAGCTATCCTTACAGCTAACCGAATACTCAACAGAGTACCCCACAACAAAACACACTCTATTCCATATGAAAAATGGAAAGGAAGGAAACCCAACTTGAAATATTTTAAAGTGTGGGGGTGTCTAGCAAAGGTACAAGTTCCTTTACCCAAAAGGGTGAAAATAGGATAAAAAACAGTGGACTGTGTCTTCATTGGATATGCAACAAACAGTAAAGCATGTAGATTTTTGGTTTATGATTCTGACAATCCCGAAATTCATAATAATACGGTAATTGAATCTGATAATGCTGAATTCTTTGACAACATCTATCCGTACAAAATTGAATGCGAGTCGTCGAATGAAAGATTTAAACGACCACGGGAAGAACCAAAGGAGAATGCCCCAAGCGAAGGAGATCCACGGCGTAGCAAACGCCAAAGGACGTCTACTTCCTTTGGTCCAGATTTTGTGACATTCTTGCTTGAAGACGAGCCTCAAACTTTCAAGGCCGCTATGTCATTTCCTGATTCAGCATTTTGGAAAGAGGCAGTCAACAGTGAGATTCAATCAATCTTAGATAACCACACATGGGAAGTGGTTGATCTTCCTCCTGGAAACAAGCCTTTAGGTTCTAAATGGATCTTTAAAAGGAAAATGAAAGCTGATGGCACCGTTGACAAATATAAGGCAAGGCTTGTGGTCAAAGGTTATGGACAAAAGGAAGGTCTTGATTATTTTGACACATACTCGCCTGTAACAAAAATAACGTCTATTCGGGTGTTGGTGGCTCTGGCAGCCTTGTATGGTCTTGAAATTCACCAAATGGATGTTAAAACAGCTTTCTTAAATGGTGATTTGGAGGAAGAAATTTACATGGAACAACCCGAGGGATTTGTTGTTCTTGGTAAAGAAAAGAAAGTGTGCAAACTTGTAAAGTCACTTTATGGACTTAAACAAGCACCCAAACAATGGCATGCTAAATTTGACCAAACCATGTTAGCAAATGGATTTAAAATCAATGAGTGTGACAAATGTGTTTACATTAAAAACATTCCAGGCCACGAAGTCATTGTTTGTTTATATGTTGATGACATGCTGATAATGAGCAAAGATCTGGCAGATATAAATGCTACAAAGCACATGCTGGCAAGCAAATTTGACATGAAAGACTTAGGAGTCGCTGATGTAATCTTAGGAATCAGAATTCATAGAACTTCACAAGGTTTAGCATTATCACAGTCTCACTACATTGAGAAAATACTTGACAAGTTCAAGTACTTGGATTTCAAAATTGCCAGAACTCCAATTGATGTGAGTTACGCACTTCAAAAGAATAAAGGTGAAAGTAAATCACAAGGGGACTATGCGACAGTGTTGGGAAGTCTGATGTATATCATGAATTGTACACGACCAGATATAGCATGTGCTATTAGCAAACTGAGTCGGTTTACAAGTAATCCCGACCACACGCATTGGATGGCAATGAAACGAGTTTTGGGGTATCTGAAACATACTCAAGACTATGCTTTGCACTATAATAAATATCCCGAAGTCATTGAGGGATATAGTGATGCAAAGTGGATCACTGGATCATCTGAAGTTAAATCCACAAGTGGATATGTTTTCACAATTGGAAGTGGAGCAGTGTCTTGGAAATCATCCAAACAGACTTGCATAGCCCGTTCCACTATGGAATCTGAATTTATAGCTTTAGACAAGGCCGGTGAAGAAGCTGAATGGCTCCGGAATTTCCTAGAAGATATTCCATTCTGGCCCAAACCTCTGGCTCCTATTTGTATACATTGTGACAATCAAGCAACAATAGGTAGGGCAGGGAGCGTAATGTATAACGGAAAATCTCGTCACATACGACGGAGACACAATACCGTTAGACAACTCCTCTCTAGTGGCGTTATCACGATTGACTATGTAAAGTCAAGAGATAATGTAGCGGATCCACTTACAAAAGGCTTAACTAGAGAAGGAGTTAGTAGATCATCAATGGGAATGGGATTAAGGCCGAGGACAAGTCATCATGGCGGTAACTCTACCTAGTAGACTGGAGATCCCAAGAGCTAGGTTCAAAGAGATCAAACAAAGCTGTGACTGACGGTTCAACATTGTCAAACAAATCAACCCATTCTCGGATGAAGACAATGTTCAGAAATAAGGATAAAACTTTATGGCTCGTTAATGAGTTAACAAAGCATTAAGTTTTTTTAATGATTATCTAAATCTAGCAGTAGATGACCAGATAATGTGGCTAAAGAACCACATGTTTAGAAATCACCTATGTGAGGGTTAAGTGTAAGCCGCTTTTAAGGGGAATGACAGTGAAGGCCCATTCTCTATGCTCTCATGAAACCAGGCGGTGTTCATGGCTGAAACGAACACAACCGTGAGAACCATAAACAATTGATAGTTGATTGTGTGACTTATGTTGTCTAGATATACAACAAAGTTCAACGGTTCAAAGATATCAAATCTACCGATTGATCGAGTATATTCGATATAAGTTCACTACGGAAAGTTCAAAAGGAAACCTACTTATCCAGATGCAGTCAATCTTCGCCAGTATATCACACTCGTCCGCGCATCCATTTATTTTATGGTCATTCCCCATTCATGTGGGGGATTGTTGGGTTTTAATATTGGTGAATGGGAAATGATCTGAATAGTTGCAAACATTCAGAATTACTACCTCCGAAAGTGGTGACTGATCTGAATGGTTGCAAACATTCAGAATCAATACCTCCAAAAGTGGTGACTGATCTGAATGGTTGCAAACATTCAGAATCAGTACCTCCACCTCTATAAATTCCAGTTTGTTTCCAGAATTCAAGACAATTTTTTCTGCAATCAAACTTCCTCTCAAAATTCTTTCTTTCTTTATTCTGTGTGATATACAATTGTTGAGTGGTTCGCCGCTACTAGAATTTGGAGTACTACTATTCTGGTAAGATAATCGTTCTATCCTGGGAGGGGATATTCCATCAATCTCGAGTACTGTGAGGGGAATAATTTCCTTAAGGATACACTTTGAACTAAGTGGGCTCGATTATATTCTGAAAGTTTTCTTCTTGTCAACTTTATATTTTGATTTTCTTTACAGATTTTGTTTTCATTACTAGTTTTAGTTTCTGGTTTTGAAAACATGTTATAATCATTGTGATTATTGTTTTCACAAAGTTTTGTTCTAAAAAAAAAAGTTTTGTTTACAAAATATTTTTTTTCTACAAAAGTTTTGTTAACTGCAAAAGTTTTGTTCAACAAAAGTTTTTCGTTCTAAGTATTATAATAATACATGTTCAGCAACACAAACAAAATGTGTTACATCCAAAGCATAACAAAGATATTTTAAGTGTATAAAACCAACCATCATAAAGATAATATTTTTTCTAACACCTTAGGCAAGCTCTCAATGAAATCCATTGAGATGTCAACCCACACCTTCTCAGGAACTGGTAACAATCCCGGACTAGTTATGTTCTCTTTTACACCTCTGACAAGCTTCACATTTTCGTTTTTTATCTTTTTCTAGTAAAACTTTTGTCTAAGCTTGAATGAAGTAGAAAAGATTACAACATGCCCCCAATAGATAGGCATTATCTTGTGCTATCAACTTCTACCAGCGTTGCCCACCATAATCTTTCCCTTCCTGCTTAAGACATCAACAGAGTATGTTGCATTGAGTAACTAGACTAGAAATGTTGTTTAAGTGAACATGTTCATCTCTCCTGGATAAAGCATCAACAATTGTACCCTCCTTGTCCCTGTTGTAGAAGATAGAATAATCGTACCCTATCAAATTCACTTACCATTTCTGTTGAGTAGGGATAGTAACTCTATAATTCACATTTAGAAACTACAAGGAGGGATAGAATGAATAAAACATGTCAAATTTATAAAAGGAATAGGAGGATTGTTACAAGTCATTCATCCAAAATTTATCATCCTAGGCCGAACGATTTGTCCATTTTGCTATGTTCTCAAATTCGTTGGTCCTTCGACATAAAAAAGCTTCCCTTTTGAACCAGGATTCTAAAGCCATAACATTGATTATTGTTGTCCCCATGGGAATATGACTATGTTAATCTTTAAAAATCAATTTCCTTTCTCTAACTTTTAATGTAATGGCTATTCTTAAAATTTTCATTCACCAGTATATTAATGTGCACACATGTTTTATAATAATAATTTTGTGTTCTTTCTCTTTTTTTTTTTTCTCATCCTCTTGTTTACTACTTTTAATCCATTAATTTGCATTTTCCCTTTTAGAGGTTTATTTTGAGTTACTTAATCATATCATTATAGGCTAAGTAAAAAAAGGCAAACGACACAACCATATCAATCACGAAAGAACACTTGTTTTTGTCATATAACATTTTATTTTCTTCAAGTGGAGTTGCTTTTAGCGAATTAGTAGCATGAGCTTGTTCACTCCTTGCCATATATATTTGGTCTTATTGTTTTACACGACTTATTTGTTATAATATAAGTTTTGTATTTTAAAAAAAAATTTAGAAAGTTGAACATACTCTAGAGAGGTGACTTGGTCATATCAGGACAACCTACAATAATTCTATCAATCAAGGTAGGGTTATTGAATTGATTTTTTAAATCTAAGCCTATATATATATTTCCCGTGATAAAGTAAAATTAGATATATAATTTCAGGTTGCTACTAGAACATTTAATAGTCCAGAATTTTACACATGTAACTGATCACGTGTATGTACAACTTCACACCAACGTTTAGTTTCAACCATCTTTATTGATTTTATGCATCATTTATTTTTCTATAATTAAGCTATTTATATATGTGGAGTATATATATAACTAGGACTAATGATTTTGTTTCTTGCCTATTTATATAAATGGAGTATATATATCTTGTCTTATATGTAAACTCTTTTACTTTTCAACCTAAAACCCCATGGAAAAGATGGATATGTATGTCAAGCTTTAAATTATGAATGAGATTTTCTCAACTAAATTCAAGCTTTGAACCTAAAGTTAACGATACAACCAACATGACAACAAATTGTAGTTTGAATGGTGAAACGACATACACTTTTTCAAACAAATGCTCTTTCTTGTTTAAAATGAATTCTGAGCCAGTAGAGCTAAGCTAATGAGAGATTGAATCCATCATGAATTAATTAGTTTAACACTAATTGTCATAGATAACAAATTGTGATTGTATGCTTTATCATTGAAAAAACTTCGGAAAATGATTTAGAATATACTTTAAATTTAAAATATATTGGCCAAATATATATGGAAAAATTTTAGAATACAATCACTTAACTTACATCGCAAAAGTCTAGCTCAAAACTTATATTACAAATATTTAACTCAAAACACAATCTGATATACACCATAACTGTTCAGTATACAGTAATATACAAAATTTTCATATTTTAATTTCTACAAAAATATTTAAAAACTTGTATACACTATTATACACCTAATGTACAACATTATACAAAATTATAGTGATATTACACATACAATATTATACAACAATGGAACCAACTTCTTCTTTCGAACACAAGCATTAGATTCATGATTGAAACCTCAAAAACTATACCAAATTATCCAAAATTTCATATTTAGGCTCCTCAATATGTAATTGGTCTTTTGCTAGAATACTCACATACACGAAGCGGATCTTATTTTCAAAAATTATCTTAATATACATTATAAGCTAATATAATTAGATTTATTGGAATAACTACACAAAATGCCTATGAGAACCAAAATTCTTACATGATCTTCCCCATTTTAAACTTGTTTCAGTATATATCTATTTCGCTCATGAACTTTATCTGATCCACCCAAAACGCTTGTCACTCAGCACATGTTGGAACCCAAACCTAAATGAGCTACTGAATTAATGGAAAAAAGAACTTAGAAAAAACACACACACAAAAAAATCATTGTGAATATGAAATGTATATTGATTGAACTAACTAATTACAAGTATAATTATCTATATAGGAAAAGGGTAAAAAATGCTCTTAAACTATACGAAACGAATAAAAATATCATTCACCTATAGTTTAATTTGAAAATACCCTTGTCGTCAATACTTTGGCTTAAGAATGTCCTTGCCGTTGATAGTTTGGTCAAAAAATGCCCTTATTGTTACTAAACATGTCAAAAATGCTATTTTTTAAAAATATATATATATTTTTTTTAAACATATTATGTTCCTGGTAAAAATATTACTTTTAAAGAACACTTTTCTTGTTGTGTTTCTTTTAAAATCACTTTGACTAATAAAAATGTAGAAAAATATTTTTTTTTCTAATCTCGTTATATCAATAAAAATAGAATATCGTATGCTTATAAAAAATAATATATGTCATAAATATAAGATCATAATAAACACCATTAATTTTTATTTAGATAACGATAAAAAACATAATAAAATAAGAAATATTTTTACTTTTAAATTTTTCTCGAATTGAAGTAGGATAAATATTTTCTAACAAAAAGAATTATTAGCAAAATAATGTGTTAAAAAAATAAAACAAATAACAAATTTATTTGAAAAAGGAACATTTTTGACCCATTAAATAACAATAAGGGCACTTGTGGATCAAACTAGAGATAAGGACATTTTTGTTCATTTCACCTAAGGATTTTTTTTTACCATTTTCCTTTATATTTATACATAACTATACACAATAATTATGGTTGGTTCTCTCAACCACCTCTAGTCTAATTAGCTAACTAGAGGTGGGTAACAGTACAATCTTTCAAGTCTTGTTATCTTTCAATGCATTAATTTCTTCCTTCATAACTTGACAAGGACACACTACAAAAAAATAGAGTAATGTGGCTAAGACACTAGCAAAACGGAAGAAGTGAAATTACATTAGTTACCAAAAGCCTATGGAACACATTAATATTGATCTAGTTCCTTTGCTAAATATAACGAGGCAACTGTTGACCATGAAATCGAAGCAAAGACGGTAAACAAAGGTAAGTTACATCTAAACTATCTTTTTTTAGTGAGTTTTTGTAATTCCTCATAAGTTAGAAAGTCGAAATAGGGAAGAAAATATAGAAAATGGTCACTAGTGTCACTGACCACGCGCCTAGTCTACGGGTCGTAAAGAGTTTTATGGGTCATAGATGGGGTTCTCGTGGATGGCCCTAGACTTAGAAATATTTTTGAAGAAATTTGCGTGAACTATGAGTGACTTGTACGGTCGTGGTTTGATATATGGCTTGTAGATCGATCTTGTAGATGTGATCCTGAGAGTGGAAAATAAGATTTGATAGGATGAAGCCTAAATACGTTTTATGGATCATGGATTACTATCATGAAAGTCACTTATACTTGAAAATTTTGGAGGGATAAAGGTGTCGCGATTCAGACCTAAGACCTAGCCTTGACATGACGAATGTAATACCCGAAGGTATCCCATCCTAGTCTCATGTTCATATCATAAGCATTCATATAGTAAAATAAGCATAAATAAGAGAATAAGCAAGCTGAAGTATATAAAACTAAGAATGTCATAGTTTCCCTTAGGGGAACATACATCAATCCTTTGTGTCCAAAACATGCCTCTACATCATAGGATCTTGGCGGTGTCTAGAACATAGCACATTAGCTCACCCTCAAGATGTACAAAAAGAAAATAACAAAGTCTCAAATGGAAAAGCATCATAAAGGGCTTGTTCCCGAAGCATGAGAACTCACCAACAAGTTTTCAAGCTCGGAATCCGAATCTAGCCGTTGAATGTAATAGTCGCCTCGTCGTCTGTTCCTACATGGTTAGATCATGTAGGCGATGAAGTATGTGTTAGTACGTGAAATATACTAAATATGTAGGTATGCCATGAATCAAAGGACATTTCAACAATATCAATATGCATAATCATAACCAATAGGATAAAGACACAATATGCACGAGCATGCGAGTTTAAAAATCATGAGAAAAACATCATTAAATTTGTTCATAATCTTAACATATATATGTGGAAATAATATCATAACCGACATGTAAGACGATGCAGGCTATTACATGAAATCCCGATGTTGCCTTTACACCGAGTAAAAGAGTAGTCTACTTTGCCAGGGTAGACTAAACCTCACCTTATGAGATCCTTCCCATTTCGGCAAGTGCTTTAACATGAACCTTATGGGAACCTTCTCATTTCGGCATATGCTTTACTTATGTGGATCCAGTAACATAATATCATATAGACACAGAATCATCATCCCTATGATGGCACATAGTTATGAGAGAGCTAGGCTTTACATTAAGGACCCCTTAGGTTGAGTCCCCACCCCTAATCTTATTCGGTGCTAAGTCATATCTCATTAAATACACAAATCATGCATATACATAACATTCAACACTATTTCATACTTCTTCAAAATCATACTTTCATAGCTTATAAAATAGTCATCATAGTCTTTCACAAAAAGATCTCATATCATAAGAATAGTCCATCTACGTACTTTGCTTTTCATCATAGTGTGGGTAGACATTTTCACCTTAACATCATCATCATAACATATAGGGTTTTCATCACCCTCTTTATTATATCATCATCATTATCATTGTCATAATATCATTATTATCATAAAACATGTTTTTACATACTTGGGATCATCATTATGAAAATCCATAACTTTATGACAAGAGACTAGGGCTAAATGTGAGTCCATGAAAAATTGAGTCAAAATCATGCAATTGGATGAGATCTATTGAGTAAAACATGTAATTCAATTATTTTAGATCATTAACAAAAGAATCCACAGCAAATCATTAAGCCCTAATCATGCATATTTTAGATCACATATTTTGCTCGAAAACCATATAAACCATATAGTTCTTCATAATTCATGCATAATTGGATGAAATCATCATATAGGAATCATAATCTATTCATTAGTAATCATAACTTAAAAACAATACTGCTGGGTGCATTAGAAAGGTAGCTTCTGAGGTACTAGGGGTTTCGAGGGGAACCTTCAGGGGACGTCGAGGTGATTGGTGGTGGAATGAAGAAGTTCAAGACAAAGTAAAAGCTAAGAAGGTGGCCTATACAAAGTGGTTGGAGTGTAGGGAGGAGGATGAAAACAAAGGCTTAAGGAGATTTATAAGAAGGCTAAGTCAGAACCAAAGATGGCGGTGACAAGTGCTAAGACAGCAGCGTTTGAGCGCCTATATGAGAAGCTAAGTGATAAAGGCGCGGACAAGCGAATGTATAGGCTTGCTAAAGAGAGAGATAGGAAACCTCGCGACTTGGATCAAGTAAAGTGCATCAAGGATGAGGAGGGTGAGGTGCTAGTGGATGTGACTTCTATTAAACAAAGGTGGCAAGCTTACTTTCATAAACTTTTAAACGAAAAAGGAGATAGTGATATGGAGCTGGGCAAGTTGGCACATTTCGAAAGTCACCGAGATTTTGGTTATTGCAGGCGGTTTAGAGTTGAGGAGGTTAGAAGGGCTATTAGTAGGTTGAAGAGAGGGAGGGCGCTCGGACCTATGAGATTCCGATAGATTTTTGGAAGAGTATGGTTAAGGATGGCATAGAGTGGCTGACTAGACTGTTCAATACTATCATGAAGACGGCCAAGATGTCGGATGAATGGAGGAGGAGTACAATGGTCCCACTGTATAAGAACAAAGGTGATATTCAAAACTGTAATAATTACAGAGGTATCAAGTTGTTGAGTCATACTATGAAGGCATGGGAGAGAGTGGTGGAGATGAGGGTGAGAAAAGTAGTTTTTATCTCAAAAAACCAGTTTGGATTCATGCCAGGACGGTCAACTACTGAAGCGATCCACCTTGTTCTGAGATTAGTTGAGAAATACAGGGAAAGTAAGAAGGACCTTCATATGGTATTCATTGATCTTGAGAAGGCCTATGACAAAGTACCGAGGGATGTCCTATGGAGGTGTTTGGAGATGAAAGGCATCCCAATGGCATATATTAGAGTGATAAAGGACATGTACGACGGGGCCATAACTCGGGTAAGAACGGTTGGAGGAGACTCTGAATATTTTCCTGTTCTAATGGGACTTCATCAAGGATCTGTGCTGAGCCCTTTTTTATTTGCCTTGGTGGTGGATGAGCTGATACGATCTATCCAGGAGGAAGTTCTGTGGTGTATGTTGTTTGCAGATGACATAGTACTGATTGATGAGACCCAGACCAAAGTTAATAATAGGTTGGAGGTTTGGAGACACGCTTTGGAGACCAAAGGATTCAAACTGAGTAGGACCAAAACAGAATACTTGGAGTGCAAATTCAGTGTTGCGAGGGATGAAGCAGACATTGATGTGAGACTTGCGACTCACTTTATCCCCAAGAAGGAAAGCTTTAAGTATCTAGGGTTTATCATCCAGAGTAGCGGGAATATCGACGATGATGTCACTCATCGTATTGGGGCGGCTTGGACAAAATGGAGGTTGGCCTCTGGAGTATTGTGTGATAAAAAGATACCACCTAAACTCAAAGGTAAGTTCTACAGAATGGTGGTTAGACCATTTTTGTTGTATGGGGTGGAGTGTTGGCCAATAAAAAATGCACAAGTTCAAAAGATGCAGGTTGCAGAAATGAGGATGTTAAGATGGATGTGTGGTCACACCAGGAGTGATAAGATTAGGAACGAGGTCATTCCGGAGAAGCTAGAGGTGGCTCCTTTAGCTGACAAGATAAGGGAAGCGAGACTGCAATGGTTTGGACATGTACAGAGAAGGAGTACCGATGCCCCTGTTAGAAGGTGTGAGAGGCTAGATTTGGGAGCTACAAGGAGGGGTAGAGGTAGACCAAATTGGGGGGAGGTAATTAGATATGATATGGTGAAACCTGATCTCACCAAGGACATGACCTTAGACAGGAAGGAGTGGAGGTCGAGAATTAGAGTAGTAGGCTAATAGGGTATATAGGAAGGAGTGGTAATTGTCTGCCTTTATATGTTATTTATCTGCCTTTATATGTTTACTATCCTATATCTACGTATTATCATGTGTTCTTCTCTTTCTTGCATGTTTACCATATCTAGCTTATTTTGCCGATGGGTTTTCTGTGACGAGGGTTTCCAGGAAACAACCTCTCTACCTGTGTGGTAGTGGTAAGGTCTGCGTACATCTTACCCTCCCCAGACCCCACTTGTGGGATTTCACTGGGTATGTTGTTGTTGTTGTTGTTGTTGTTGAAACTTTGATAAAAAGAAGGTTTTGGGCTAGGCTTCATGGATGAAACTAATACGTGAATGAAGTCCTACATACCTCAAGTGAGAATCCTTAGAATTGAAGATAAAAATCTAAAAAAACTTGACCAAATATTTAAGCCCTAACTTCAATAGAATCCTTGACTTAGAGAGAGAAATATTGACAACCCTTGAGAGAAATTTTTGAAGATTAAAGGCTTTGAATGACTTATGAGTAGAACTAATAAGGGCTAGGTTGGTTAAGTCAGTTAGAATAGCCAAAACGATATAGTTTAGGACTTAGACGAATTAGAAATGTCAAAAATACCCTTTATAAAAAATTGCCAGAACCGTTTAATTCTACGGGCCGTGGTTCATCCTATGAATAATGCCTTGTCTCGTAGAACTTCATGTCACAAAAGTAGAGTTTCTGAAATTTGTAGCTTCTAAACCACGAATATGGAGGACGACCCATAGTTTCTTTTACGGGCCATAAGTCTTTCCGTAGAATTGTTCCAAACTTGGAAAATTTTAGGCCCTTCAGTAATTCTTTCTACAAAATCATTAATGGGTCGTAGTTTCTTATATGGTCCATCCTGGTGACCCATAATTCAACTTCCAGAAATTCTTCAATTTTTCATTTTCATTGTGCACATTCCACGAACCTACCTATGACCCATGGTTACTTTCACGAGCTGTAGATTGGCTAGTAGGATCCAACCAGCACAATAATCCTGAGCTTTCAGTCATTCCAAGCTAACAACATGCAGAGTGTTACAATATCTCCCCTTAGGATCATTCGTCCTCGAATAAGACAGAAATACACTTGAAAATAGAGTAGAAAAATAATCATCATCTATGCAAAAATGCAACTTAATCATCATTTTCATAAAATCATCAAACTTATGCATCATATATCATTCAAAAAAACAGTTTCAAGATCATACATGCATGCAACTTATTAAGAGATACCAATTCGCGAGAATTTTGAAGGAATAGATCATATTAAGTACCTTAGGATTGAGTAGAAGGAAAACGATAAGGGTATAGTCTCCTCATGTCCGCTTCAGCCTCCCAAGCAACACTCTCAACTTGTTGGTTTCTCCATAACACTTTGACAGACACAATCTCTTTATTTATTAACCACTTCACTTGCCGGTCCAAAATCTCAATCGGTACTTCTTCATAAGTCAAATCATGCTTAGTGGACACATCCTTCAATGAAATAATAGAATTAGTATTTCCCACGCATTTTCTTAGCATTGATACATGAAACACCTGATGAACCATAGCTAACTCCATAGGCAAATCTAGCTCATAAGTTACTTTTCCAACTCTCTTCACTATCTTATAAGGTCCCACATATCTAGGACTCAATTTGCTCATCTCACCAAGACACATCACTCCTTTTATTGGAGAAACCTTGAAATACACCCAATCACCTTCATCACACTCGAATTCTCTCCTCCTAACATCGGCATATGACTTCTGACCACTTTGGGAAGCTTTCAACCTTTACCTTATGATTTTTACCTTCTCCATAATATCAAGTACTAAATCTGGTCCAATTAAGGACATTTTCCCAACCTCAAATCAATCCATCGGTGATCTACACAGTTTATCATACAATGCTTAAAATGGAGTCGTACCAATACTTGAATGAAAACTATTATTATAAGCAAATTCAATATAAGGTAAGTTATCATGTCAACTTCCTTTGAAATCAAGAACACAAGTTCTCAACATATCCTCTAATGTTTGTATTATTCTTTTGGCTTGTCCATCCGTCTGAGGATGAAATGTGATACTTAACTTCACATTTGTGCCAAGGCCCTTATGGAATTTTCCAAAAATGAGAAGTAGATTGAGCATCTCTATCCAATATAATGGACAATGGTACTCCATGCAACCTCACTAATTCTTGGATATAAACCTTAGCATAGTCTTCGGCAGCATAAGAAGTCTTTACTGGCAAAAGGTGTCCTGTTTTCATCATTCTATCCATAACCACCCATATTGAGTCAAATTGCTTTTTAGTCTATGGAAAATCCATGATGAAATCCATATTCACTTCCTCCCATTTTCAAATAGGTATATCAATATCTTGAGTCAAACCACCGGGTCTTTGATGTTCTGCCTTCACTAGTTAACAATTTGTACATCCCATCACACACTTTGCTATGTCTTTATTCATGTCATTCCACCAATACACTTCTCTCATATCTCTATACATCATGGTGGATCCCGGATGAATAGAGTACTTGGAATTTTGGGCTTTATCAAGTATCTTTTCCCTTAGTCCTTCCACATTGGGTACACATAGTCGCCCTTAGTAACACAACACCCCATCTCCCCCTTATGCAAAGACTTGTATCCCCCTTATGCGATGACCTCCATCTTCTTCAATTTAACCAAAGTAGGGTCTATATCTTGTTTTTCTTTTACTTCCTCCATCAAAGATAATTCCACTCTTCTTGGCATCAACACACTATCATTACTCATGCTACTCAACCTCATATCCGAACAAGATAAACAATGCAATTCTTTATTTCTATCCTCAATATGTGCCATGCTACCCATAGATACTCTACTCAATGCATCAGCCACAACATTAGCCTATTCGGGGTGATACATCACACTCATATCCTAATCCTTCAAAAGCTTTAACCATCTTCTTTGCCTTAGGTTCAAATCCCTTTGGCTAAACACATATTTCAAGCTTTTGTGGTCGGTGAATATATAAACATGTACCCCATAAAGATAATGTCACCAAATTTTCAATGCAAACACAACAACCAACAACTCGAGATCATGCGTTGGATAATTCTTTTTATGCACTTTCAATTGCCTTGATAGACAATGACTTTTCCATGTTGCATCAATACACATCCCAAGCCTATATGCAAGGCATCACAATACATGACAAAACCATTTATACCTTCGAGCAATGTCAAAATAGGAGCCGAAGAAAGACGATCCTTCAACAACTGAAAACTCTTTTCACACTCAAGTCTACTATTGGAATTTTACCTTCTTTTGGATCAACCTCATCAATGGAGAAGCAATGGAGGAAAATCCTTCAATAAACCTCCTATAATATCTGGATAAACCCAAGAAGCTCCTAATATTGGATGGAGACAATGGTCTAGGCCAGTTCTTTACAAAATGGTATCTTCTTTGGATCCACTCTAATATCATCACCTGAAATAATATGACCAAGAAAATCCACCTCTCTTACCCCAAATTCACATTTGCTGAACTTGGCAAATAGTTGTCTACCTCTCAATGTTTGCTACACAATCCTCAAATGGTTCTCATGATCCTTCACATCCTACGCATAAACCAATATATCTCAAACACCACCACAAACATGCCGAAATATGATTTGAAAACCCTATTCATCAAATCCGTGAAAGAGGTAGGAGCATTTGTTAGTCCAAATGGCATAACCAAAAATTCCAAATGACTATACCGAGTTCTAAATGTCGTATTTGTAATATCATCTTCCTTCACCGTCAAGTGGTTATATTCACACTAAAGATCAATCTTAAGAAATAGCTTATGTGTTGTAGTTGATCAAATAAGTCGTCGATCCATGAAAGTGGATACTTGTTTTTTCTAGTTACCTTATCCAATTGTCGACAATCTACATACATCCGAAGTGAACCATCCTTCTTCCTTACAAACAATACGAGAGCACCCCATGGTGACACACTAGGCCTTATAAATCCTTTATCAAGCAAGTTCTTTAATTGTTCCGGTTGAAAAAATAAAGGATTTCTAACCATCTGATTATCCTTTAATTCTTTAAAATTCGCTGGGTCCATTCGATATGAAAGTATAGAAATAGGTTGCATGTCAGGCATAAGATCAATACCAAAATCAATTTTCCTCACGGGAGGAATACCGGGTAAATCATTGAGAAAGGCATCAGGGAACTCATTCACTATGGGGACTAAATCAAGAGTAGGCACATGAGATTCAGCTTCCATGACTCGGATAACATATAGAAAACCTTTGGAAATCATTTTTAGAGCTTTCATATAAGAGACAAAATTCCCTTTGCACACAGAATTAGTTCCCTTCTACTCTAGAATAGGCTCGTTGGGAACTTGGAATGTAACCTTATGGGTCCTACAATCGATATAAGCATAGGATGCATGCAACAAATCCATACCACGAATAATATCAAAGCTGGTCATATCAAGCTCAACTAGATCATATAGGAAGACTTTATGCAAAATTGACACAGGATAATTTCTGTAGACTTTCTTGGCTAGGATTAACTCACCAATAGGAGTATATGTGGAATAAGGTTCTAACAAAACATCTGGAGGCACTTCAAACTTTATGGAAATATAAGGATTGACAAAACACATATTAGCACTGGGGCCAAGCAAAGCATACACATCATGATTATAGACTCATACATACTGGTAACCACATCGAGAGACTCATCAACCTCTTGCCTGGAATGCAAAATATAGAAGCTATTACCACGTGCACCACCATTTTGAGCATGGGTACCTTATTGTACTTTCCCTCTTTGGGCTACTTGACCTTGTGGACACCCTTTCTTTACCCTTATTTGCAACATTAGGATATTCAACAAAATTATGTCCCACCTTCTCACAACCAAAGCAAATATTTGTTCCTCTCAAGAATTCTCCCACGTGATTCTTTCCACACTTAGGAGGAAGAGCACCACCTTTTACAACATCACCTTGAGCCTTTGGAGTGGCCCCTTTCTCTTTGTCAAATCTTTGAGAAGCACCCTTGGAAGACCCTCGGCCTTGTTGGAATCGGCCACCACTGGACTTACCATAAGAAAATCTACCTTCATGATAAGCTCTCTTGGACTCCCTTGTCCTTATCTTTTGGAGTTTCTCACTCTCCACTTATTTGGCATATGTCATGAGTCTAGAAATATCCATTTTTAATAAGCATCACATCCTTGCACGCCATCTTTACCATGTCAGATACTCCTAAAGTGAATTTATTCATGTATTCCCTAGAGTCAGCTACCATAGAAGGAGCAAACATGGACAACTTAGTAAACTTGACGGCATATTTCCTCACACTCATACCTTCTTGATTTGAGGTCATGAATTCATTACCTTGGCTTCCTTTTGCTAAAGCGGGAACAAATGATCAAGGAAAGAGGCTTGGAACATTTCCCAACCAATAGGCCCTTCTTCAAATCTCTTGAACTTTTATTGAGTAAACCAAACTTGAGAAACTC
This sequence comes from Solanum rostratum, assembly GCA_029948455.1. Lineage (NCBI taxonomy): Eukaryota > Viridiplantae > Streptophyta > Magnoliopsida > Solanales > Solanaceae > Solanum > Solanum rostratum. The sequence continues at coordinate 27,440,546 of CM057049.1, forward strand.
CTTTAAGTTGATAAGCTGCTAATTCGGCCTTCTCTTTGGAAGACACTCCCATGATCTCTACCACCTTGTACACCTCATCAATGAACACTTGTGGGTCTTCATCCACATTGAAACCATGAAACTCTGTGGGATTCATTCTGGCAAAGTCTGTTATCCTCGAAGCCAGAGAAGGAGTTTTTGGAGAAGCAACGGCCTGAGCCAATATAGGGATAGCAACTCTAAACTCATCATTACAAACTTGGTCTACTTGAGTGATGTGAGGAGCGAAGGGAACTAGGTCTTCGTCAGGATTACCTCTCCTATGCAAAGGAGCACGTCGAGGAGCCATTTTTGAAAAGGTTAAAGGACAAGTGTTAGGATACACAAGTTTCATAGGGATGACATAGAATACAAAAGAAGTGAAGTTTTCCTAAATATCTCAAATCCTTCTATTCATGGATGTGGTGAGCTTCATACCAATAAACAAGACTCTACTAAACATGGCATATTAAACTCCTTAGGACGCTTTCAAAACTTGTTCTCTGATACCACTTTTTTCATGATTCGGACCAAGGGCCTAGCCATGACATGATGAATGTGACACCCGAAGGCATCCCATCCAAGCCTCGCATTCATATCATAAGCATTTATAAGGTAAAATAAGCATATATAAGAGAATAAACAAGTGGAAGTATATAAAACTAAGAGTGTCATAGTTTTCCTTAGGAGAACGTACATCAATCCTTTGTGTCCAAAACATGCCTCTACATCATAGGATCTTGGCGGGGTCTAGAACATATCATAATAGCTCACCCTCAAGATGTACGTCAAAAGAAAAAAAGCAAAGTCTACACTAAGTAAAAGAGTAGTCTCCTTTTACAGGATAGACTATACCTTACCATATGGAATCCTTCCCATTTTGGCAAGTGCTTTAATATGAACCTTACGAGAACTTTCACATTTTGGCACATGTTTTACTTATGTGGATCCACTAACATAATACCATACAGGCATATAATCATCACCCCTACAGTTGCACGAGTTATGAGAGAGGTAGGCTTTTTATTAAGGACCCCTTAGGTCGAGTCCCCACTAAGTTATATCAAATAAAATACATAAATAACGCATATACATAGCTTTGAACAAAATTTCATACTTCTTCAAAATCATACTTTCATAACTTATAAAATAGTTATCATAATTTTTCACAAAAATCTCATATCATAAGTAGAGTCCATCTACTTTGCCTTTCATCATAGTGTGGGTAAACATTCCTACCTTAACATCATCATCATAACAAACAGGGTTTTTATCACCCTATTTATCATAGCATTTTCATTTTCATTATCATAATATCATTATTGTCATAAAATATGCTTTTACATACTTGGGATTATCATCATGAAAATCCACAACTTTAACATAAAACATAGGGCTAAGTGTGGTTCCATGAGTAATTGAGTCAAAGTCATACAATTAGATGAGATTCATAGAGGAAAACATTAAATTAAATTAATTTGGATCATTGGCAAAAGAATCTACATCAAATCATTAAGCCCTAATCATGCATACTTGAGATCACATAATTTTGCTTGAAAATCACATAAATCATATTTTTCTTCATAATTCATGCATAATTTTATGAAATCATCATATAGGAATGATAGTCTATGCATTAACAATTATAGCTTAAAAGCCCATAGAAAATCATCATGAATCTTTGATAAAAAGAAGGTTTTGAGTTGGGTTTCATTGATGAAACTAATTCATGAATGAATTCCTACATACCGCAAGTTGGAATCCATATGATTGATGATGAAAATTTGGAAAAACTTGACCAATTCTTCATGCCCTAGGTTCAATTGAATTCTTGACTTAGAGAGAGAAATATTGAGAACCCTTGAGGAAATATTTTGAAGATTAAAGGCCTTGAATCACTTAGGTATAGAACTTATGAGGGTTAGGTCAGTTAAGTTAGTTAGGATAGCCAAAATGACATAGTTTAGGACTTAGGTAAATTGGAAATGCAAAAAACACCTTTCATTATATATTGTCGGAACGTCCACGAAACCCTTTCTACAAGTTGTGGTTCATTATATAGACTCTGCCTCGTTTAGTAGAAATTCATGTCACAAAATTTGAGTTTCTGGAATTAGCAGCTTCTAAACCACAAACATGCAGGGCGACTCGTAGTTTCATTTATGAGCCATAAGTCCTTCCGTAGAAGTGTTTTAGACTTAGAAAATTTTAGGTCCTTCAGGACTTCTTTCTACGAAATCATTGATGGGGCGTGATTTCTTATACAGTCTGTCATGGTAGCTCGTAATTCAACTTCCAAAAATCCTTCAGTTTTCCATTTTCATTGGGGCACATTCCATGAACCTACCCATAACTCATGGTCACTTCCACAAGCCATAGATTGGCTCGTAGGATCCAACCAACACAAAATTCCTAAGCTTTCGATCTTTTTAGGCTAACAACATACAGAATGTTATAGAAGGAAGGAATCATAAAGGGTTTTATGACCCTTAAAGTTAAAGATAGGCCGTAGTTATTGGCTCCTACATTAGCTTGGATTACCAAAAATTTGGTTAAGTCATGGGGGAAAGTATGATGTAGTGCCATGGGCCATGGAAGATAAGATGAGCTCGTAGAATTCTTCCATAGTTGAGATACAAAGAATGCCTTTCAAGGCCTAGGTTCTATGAAAGGCCATCTATGAATTATAGAAGGTTTTGCGACCCGTAGATGGGTCTCGTAGACCCTATCTCGTAGTTTGTTTATTAAGGAAATTTTCACCATTTTTGACTCTCCTAACCCCTAAACTGTGTCTCTTTTACCCTATTTATTCATCCTATAACCGTATTTGTACTATTTTCCAACCCCATTCCCAAGCTCCCACCATAATTCACCAAGTTCTCTGCAATTTCTTCTCTCCCAAGGTCTCCTTATCCATCAAACTAGGGTTTTCAATTTCATGATTAAATTTTAGAGTTCCTTCAAGTATTATCATCTAAGGTATGTGGGTATTCATCCATGAGTCCCTTTTGTCCATGAAGCCCAAAGAATCCTTTACTTTTTCAATAAAATTCATATATTTTTACGGATTTCATGATTTTTAGTCAATTGTATAAGTTATGATTTATATTATAATTGTTGACTTATTTCAACATGAATTAATTTTAATTGCATGAAATTGATGAATTTTAGGTGAAATTTTTACAAGACTACCTAGGGTTCATGAGTATGAATGCAGGTTCCAACAATTATGATTTCAATTGATGTTCTTCATTGTAATTATGCACGATTTCACTAATTTACATGTTTTAAGAATGATTTGAAATGGATTCAGGGAATTTACCCCAGCCTCATTTGAAATGGATCCTGGAAATTTACCCTAGCCTACTATGATCATGAATGAAAGAGGACTTTACCTAAGTTTCATGAAAATGCTTATTTACGATTTATGGAAGCCCTAAATGAATGAATGAATGAATGTTGGTGAAAGGATTTTCTCACCTAATTATGGATTCTAAATATGATAAGGACGATTCTCACATTGACTAATCACCAATGCTTTTATAAGCTACTCCTAATGAATGATGATTTAATAACTTCAAATTTATGATTGATTTATTATACTATGATTTACTATTCCACAGGGGTTTGACTTAGCATAGAGAAGACTTAAGGTGGACTTCGTTCTGAAAGAAGTTAAGATTATTTACTAGAAAATCTTAGTAGCAACCTTTTGTCTAAACTATGTGTTGCCATAGGTTTGCCTTATAGGCTTAGCTAGTGGATTCACATATAGCTCATGATGATTGATTGAATATTCCATCACAAAGTCTACTTTGAAAAAGTATTTTGTCCCATCTCGATGTAGGAGTTCGTTGGATTCTATGTAGAAAGCTTCGAAAAAAATCTCCCAAGTCACTGGAGGAGATCCAACAGGCAAAGATCCTAAATATGTCCTCCACCACTCTTTCGCAAGCCCCCGAAACTGAAGAGTGACATAACAAACACCATGGGAATCGATTAAACCAATAGTCTCTAGTTAAAACTCATAAGCATCCCTAGTCTTCCCACCATTAAACTATAGTGTGACCATCTTACTGAACTTCTCATAACAAAGTTGCTCATCCTTGGTCGACACAACTACAGGTGCACCCTGACCCTCAATCACTAGTGCTGGATCTACCTCAACATAGGAGCTACAGGTGGTTGTCCAACCTAGCCTTGCACTCTGGGAGCCGGATGCTGGTCCGAATCCTAAACTCTTACTCTAGTATACAATCTACTGGTGTGCCTATTGCACTACCAGTCTGTTCCATAATCTCAAGAATGCTCTATACTCTCATAAAGTATCTTGTGGCAATGACACAACTGCATACATCAAAGGAATCTGGTCTCCCTTAACCTTAGGCTCAATCTCGGGGAAAAGACCCCTCTTGATGTGTCATGAATTTATGACACTTTCAGCACCTAAATAATGAATAATTGCGAATACCAAGCATGTTTACTGTTTATGATGTGTGTTCTATGTTATTGTGTAGGAAAATAGGTGAAGCACAAATTTGTGGACAAATTGAGGAAGCTGAGATAAAAAAACATCAAAGTCCCTTTATATGGAGCCCACCATGAAGCATGAAGCACACTACTTTTCATGGTGGGATGTTGTGGATGGTGCATAGGAAATTGAAGAAAAGAAGAAAAAGCAAAGTGAGGTTCCATGGACCCTTTCACAGGCCATGGAACTCAACACGACTTGTGAAATGCATCGTGGAGGGCATATGCTAAAATCAAGATTAGGTGATCAAATTGAAATAAAAATTCACGAGACCTTTCATGGTCTGTGGAAGCCACCACGGACTGTTAAAGGGTTGGTGAAGTTTGTAAAGGGCCTGAGCTGGCAATTGAAGAAAAGGCAAAGAAGATTACCATGAGACCCACCATGGGCCATGGAACACACCACGTGCCATGGCGCGTGCCCATGGTGGGGTGACTTGAAGCTGAAAATCATGAAGTGGCACAATATGAAGCCCTTTACAGGCATGGTGTGCACGACAGACTTTGAAGGTGGTCTAAAATCCATGCCACAATAGTTTCCCTATTTTGATTAGGATTAGGTTTTTCTTATTTATAAATAAAATGTGTATCTATTATTATTATTATTATTGATTGCTAGAATGACTTGCATGATACAAAGACTTGACCTGTTGCATGTTTGAAGTTCGATATCGCTATTTTCATCAGCTCTTATGGATTTTGGGCTTGTGAATACTTGCTTTGTTCATTGTAAGTGGTTTGATTATGAATTCTCCATCTCTTTGTAGATTGCACACTGAATATGTATAACTAAATCCACAATTAGGGTCGTTGAAACCGTGACAAAAGAATGAAGTAGGAAAATGTGTAGGATGAATTCCATTAATTAATTTGCATGTATTATGATTATTTTCATCTAACTTGTCTTCTTAATGAGTGCACACATTGAGAACTTGCTGGTATTTGTTAATTTTCCAAGAGGAAAAGTAGTAATTAGGTAAAGATAATCATAATTGGGATTAGAGGGAATAATCTTTTGTCTAATTTACTGGAGCCCGAGAGCGAATAGTACCTGGAGATCAATAGTGAAAGTTAACAAGGAGTGCATTCTAAATTCGAGAGGAGAGGAATGTAATACTTCTAAGAAGGACCCAGAGGTGAATTAGAAGTTACTCATCTCACTATATTTTGCTTGCATTTACAAAAATGGTTGTCCAAGCAGTAACACCTAATTAGTTAATGGTCACGAGGAACACAATCCTAGCTTAAGTCTAAATCTATTTATGAAAATGTTTCACTCAGTATTACTGACTCCTACTAGTTCCAAAAAAAACCCCTATTTACTTTATGCATTATTATTTTCGGAAAATAGCAACCTCGGTTGAGAAAAATGATAGTTAATAAATTTGTTTCAATATATTCCCTATGGAATCGATCCCGATTCCTAGTTGGATAAATAAACTTCTAATGATCGTCTATATTTTTTTCGAGAAGTATAATTGAACATTATAAAAAATGGTGCCTTGGTCGAGGAGTACGACTTTAAATTACATCTATTAGTTATCTTTTCAATCGTAGTTCTTTTTCCTAATTTTACTTTTATTTTTGTATTTTTTTTCTTTTACAAGAAAACATGTTGTGTATTCCAGACACCCGGACGAAGGGTGCATCTTTGATTCCCTACATCCCTCAACTACAAAAGTCAATCCAAAAAATGAATGCACAAGAGCCTAAAGCACAACAGCTTAGAAAATTAGGCTCACACCATGATAGAAATGCCAAGGGTCATGGTGAGGACCTAGATGATGATGATAGAGTGATACCACCTCTCTAGTGCTAGCCAATACGATACACCCATGGCCAACAATAGCTGTAATTTTCTCATGATGATGATGATGACAACTATGTTGGGAACGCAATGAAAATAGTACTTCCACCACTATCCCCAGGTGTCAAGTTCACCATTATTAGCATGATGCTTTAGATGCTTACTTTGAAGGGATTGTTCAGCATAGCTATAGACGCGAACCATCATCTTATAAATTTGTTGCTACATGCTGATCTTTTGAGATTCCTGGTATTAGTCAGATAGCTATCCACTTGAGGTTGTTTTCATTGTCTCTATCAAGGGGAGGTAATGAATTGGCCGAACAAGCTTCCTCATGTGACTCAATTCGAACTTGTAGAAAGTTAAAGGATGCCTTTATGGAAAGGTTCTTCCCACCATCTAGGAAATTGTAGATTAAGGATGAGATCAATGCACACCAGCAGCTACCCTCTGAGGCCCTGCATGAGACTTATGGAAGATTCAAATAAAAGTTGAAGCAACTCCCTATCCATAACTTGATAAATGAGAATCTCAAGGAGGTATTTTATAGATTATGCAGTTTGGTGACCAAGTCAGTCACTGATGCGACATGTGGTAATTATTTTTATGGTTAGATCATTTTAGGAAGCCACTACTATCATAGACCAGGTATCAAAGAACAATAAAGTGTAGATACAAGAGATGCAGATTCCACAGGGTTCATAATCGAGATGAGGATAGAACAGAGAAGAAAGAAAGAAGAGCATGATCAAAATATGACTCACATGAAGACATAGATGGACTTGCTGACCAAATGTTTGTTGGGTGGTGAGTTAGAGAAGGTTAAAATTATAGATGCCGCAAATAGGTATGATAAGGCAGATTATGACTTTGAGGAAGAAGCTAGGTACTTAAGCAATCAGGGGGGTTTCCGAATGTCACGACCCGGGGTTAGGGTTTAGATATGACACAGTATATGGGGACCCGAGAGCCCCCAAACAAGCCTTAGATATTAATGTCCACATCATTGGTTTAAGGATAGCATCTAAACATACATACATATATATATATATTCATAGAGAGATGGAGGGAGTTTCTCATAACTTGTTTGCAAAATTCATAGGCAAGATATCAGTCATAACAAAGATTTTAGAAGGGCTACATAGTGTCCAACAATGCCTCCAGTCAAGAATAGGGGCCAGGACAAGTTTCGAGCTCACCCAGAATAAGTCAGGATGTTCATAAAAGACAATAAAAAGGATGACTGGCTCGCCCTCGGAGGACGGGACTCACCACACTAACTTTAAGAACGGGTTACTCGTCAAAAGGCTGGTACTCAAAATGCTCGGCCCCTACATGGTAAAATCATGTAGGCATAGAGTACGCGTTAGTACATTTGAATGTACTAAGTATGTGGGCATGCAATGCATATGACTTACCAAACCTGCATTTCAATGTTAGATGGCAAAGACACATAATATAGAGGAATTGTATATCCAATGGAATTTATATACAAGATGCCATGAAATTATGATGCATGAAATGCACTAATGCTCATATATACTGGGGATGGACTATAACCGACAAATCAAATCCATGCAAGCTATTACATGAACTAGACCAATTGGGACCTTTCACCGATAGGGAGAAGATTACTTGCCAAAGGTAATCTACATCACACTTTACAGAACTCACCATTTTGGTGGATGGTCACCTTCCTTAGGGGAATCACTTTTTCGGAAGGGTTTTTAGATTCAGATACATACATGACATCCCTATGTTGGCACATAGTTCAAGGAAAGGGAGAGGGCCCTTGGGGATAACCCTAAAACCCCCAATCCATCGGTGTTAAGTCAAAATATCCCACTTGAATACTTATATATATATATATGTGTGTGTGTGTGTGTGTGTGTATGTATGTATATATATATATATATATATATATATATATATATATATATATATGTATGTATGTATATATATATATATACATGCTTTCAGAAAATGCATTGTTCGTACCAAACCATTCAATATACATTTAGGCTCAAATGCCAAATCATAAATCATAAATCATAATCATAATGCTCATGCAAGGAATAGCTCATTCACATAACAGAATGGTGCAAGCACCCAGAATGCTCAATGAACCAGATTCATAGACCTACCAGTGATCACCTTTTTGTCATAACCAATGCCTTACCAAAATCATATCATAATCATTTCATAAAACATAATTGGGCTTAACCTATTCATAATTTTCATATACCAATGCTTATGAATGCAATGCAATGCATGATGTGAGGATAGCATGGGTAACATAGATTCAAGTTAAAATCAACATCATAATATGAAATTGGATAAATCCATAATTAAATCAACACCTAAATCATAATATAAGTAACCCATGCATAAATCAATTTTAAAGGGGACATGCATGTTCATACTTCATAACCCAATGTAAATCATCATAATAATAGTCCAAAAAGAATTGAATAATAGGTAAAACACAGCCCATACACTAATTAGATTTAATAAAATCAAATCATGAAATTTCATATTTGAAGTAACTAAAGTTAAAAAAAATCGATTGAAAGATTTTGGGTCTTCTTGGTTGAAAGGGACCAAGAATCAATCCCACATACCTTGATTTGAGGAGCAGGAATTTGGCTTGAATTAACTCCAATTGAGACCCTAGCTTGAATCCTTGAGAATGGAGAAGTGGGGAAAGTAGGGAGGTGATCTTGAGAGGCAATAATGTGTTAAGAGAATGAAGTAGGAGGGGAGCGGTTATTAGCTGAATTAGGGGTTTAGGATAGGTGAAAGGTCAGAATTCATGTTTAAAACCAACCGAAATTACATAAATTCCCTTAATGAAATGGACCTAAATTTGGTCCGTCTGGGTCTCACGGCTCGCTACACGATCCGTGTAGCGTCACACGGACCGTGAACAGCTGCCGTGACCCCACACTTTAAATATGCCGAAGGAGAATTTCACGAAACTTAGTAGTGTCACACGGACGGCCACACGGTCTGTGTGTTTCCATACGGGTCGTGACACCGACCGTGTCTTGAAACAAATTTTGCACGACAAAGTTGCGAGATGGTAATTTTATACTTACAAAAATTTCCACATAGTAAGTCACATGGAAGGCCACACGGACCGTGTGAACGCCCGTGTACCTTCACTTGGCCTATTCTCTCTTTTTCCCGAAGTTTGTTCCAACCGTGAATAGGCCTAAGCATCACTTCCATGGAGGCCACATGGTCCGTGTGGCTTCACACGGCTCGTGCAGGCTCCTCCATGGAGTAATGCCTAGCAAATCACTGGGAAAAAATTTCAAGACATTTGGGAAATGCCACTAGGAAAATATGGGTCCTTATACCAGACATACAACTCTGAGAACCAAGGTTAGAACTATCCACAAGACAATTATTTTGATCAGTCCAAAATTCGTGACCATGGCAGTTGGCTAAACTAGGACATCTTTAGAAATGAGCGAATGGGAGCATATGTGATGCCCATGAATAGAGACCGTTTAGATAATAGCGGGGGTGGCTCAAAATTAGAATAAATATGGCAAAGGTTCTCTAAAAAGTAGAAGCTATGGAAGCTTGAGTGCAAGAGATGGGAGGGGATATGACCAACATCAGTCAGTTAGTAGACTCACACCCCATATCTATTAAAGAGTTGGAGCAGTGGATAGGGTAAATATTCGCTACATTAAATGAGGGAAAGGCTGGTTCACTGCCTAGTGACATGATTCAGAACCCCAGGAAAGATGGGTGTTGCATGGCTATGAACACAAAGATTGGTAAGGTAGTTTTTGATCCCGTTCTTGCAGGTGATTAGTCAATACAAGGATTGGTAAGGTAGTTTCTAACCTTGTTCTTGTGGGTGATATAGGTGTTGATGATGAGGCTGCCAAAGCTCTGGACTCAACTGGTGGATCTAGTGATGACGAAGCTAAGGGGCTAAAAGCTGAACAAAATTACAGCACCAGGGGCTCTGACTTGGCTAGATCAAAGCATGTTAAATTGTTTCCTCCCATTAGCAAGCCACTACCTCCATTCCTACAAAGACTAAATAAGCAGGCTGAGGATGAAAAATTTCAAAAGTTTATGTCAATGCCGAAAGAACTGACAGTGAACATATCTCTGATGGAGGCACTTGAAAAATGTCACGTTATGCCAAATTCATGAAGGACCTAGTTATAAGAAGTGAACAGTCATAGTTGAGCCAGTTGACAACCTACATCACTATAGCGTTATTGCTACAGTGTCATTAGTTGAAATAAAGAGTACCCTTAGGACTTCATTATTTCATCCATAATTGGTGCTTATGACTTTACACCGGCTTTGTGTGACCTTGGAGCAAGCATTATTTTGATTTCGCTAGTTGTCTACAAATAGTTGAGCTTAGAATCCCTCACACCTATATCTATGCAGCTACTTATAGCAGACCGGTCAGTAAAGATGCCTATGGGGATTCTGTGTGAAGTTTTAGTATGGGTGAGCATGCTTATCTTCCCAAACGTTTTGTCATTTTGGACTATTAGGAGGTTTTTGAGATGCCTATCATATTGGGGAGACCGTTATTAGTCACAGGAAGAGTTTTGGTAGATGTGGATTATGGGGAGCTCACGTTTTATCTCAATGCAGAAGAAGTGAAATTTAATGTGTGTGCATCAATGAAGAGACCAAAGGATGTCATAGTGATGTCAATTGTTGATGTCGATGCTACATGTATTGAAGAGTTACCCATAAAACAGCGACAAGGTGTCGAGCCCTTAGCAGTTGTAGTCATGATTTTTTACAAGGATGACAGTGGTGGGTATGAGGAGTCAATTAATGCATTTCAGGGTATTGGGTCATAGCCCCTCACCCCTAAGAAGTTGGACCATCATAGAAAAAATCGACTAGATTTGCCCACTAAGTTGTCCATTGAGGAGCCCTTTGTAGTAGAGCTCAAGGAGTTGCCCCAAAACCTAAGGTATGTACTTTTTGGGTTCTAACAATACTCTTCCTTTATTGTTACTACCAATTTAGGAGTTGAGCAGGTCACAACCTTGGTGGATGTCCTGTAGTGTTCTAAGCAAGCTATTGGTTGGACGATAGCTGATATCATTGAAATTCCTCCGAGCGTTTGGACACACAAAATCCAGGTGGAAGAAAATTGCATTCCCGGCATTAAGCAGGAGTGAAGGCTTAACCCACCAATACAAGAGGTGGTGAAGAAAGAGATAATCAAGTGGTTGGATAAAGGTGTTATGTAATCAATTTCTGATAACAGTAGGATGAGCCCAGTCCAACATGTTCCCAACAAGGGTTGCGTGATAGTGGTGGAAAATGATAAGAAAGTTCTAGTCCCACTTAGAATAGTCACTGGGTGGTTGGTGTGTATGGACTATAGGAAGCTTAACAAGTAGACTTTAAAGGATAATTTTCCCATGCTATTCATGGGTCAGATGCTATATAGACCGGAAAATACAGATTGGTACTATTTTTCTGATGGGTATTCAGGCTATAACCAAATCTCCATAGTGCTAGAAGATCAAGAGAAGACTAGATCCGCATGTCCCTATGGTACTTTTTGCAGTCAACCACATGTCGTTTGGGCTTTGCAATGCTTCGGCTACATTTCAGCACTATATGATGTCTATAACTCATACATGGTTAAGGACACCCTTGAGGTATTTATGCATCACTTTTCTTTGGTAGGAGATCCTTTTGATGAATGTTTGCTCAATCTTAGTAGTGCTCTACAATGTTATGAAGAAGCGAACTTGGTCTCAATTCGGGAGGAATTCCATTTCATTGTCAATGAAGGGATAGTCATAAGATCACCAAAAGAGGGCTACAGGTGGATAAGGCAAAGTTGAGGTTGTTGAAAAGTTTGCATCCTCAATTTCTATAAAGTGTGTACGGAGTTTCCTTGGGCATGCTTACTTCTACTGCCGCTTTATCAAGGACTTCTCCGTAATTTCTCATCCATTATGCAAACTATTAGAGAAGGAAGTGAATTTCTAGTTTGATGATGCATGCTTGCAGGACTTTGAGACCCTTAAAGCCAAGTTGATATCTGCGCCGGTGATTGTAGCACCAGACTGGTTTGTTCTATTTGTGGGTGTTGTACTAGGAGAAAAGCAAAATAAGATGTTTTAGCCCATCTACTATTCCAGTAAAACATTGAGAAAGGCTTAGAAAAATTATACAATGACGAAGCAGGAATTGGGTATAGTGTATGCCTTCAATAAATTTAAAGCTTATCTATTAGGTACAAAGGTGATGGTAGACAAGGACCATGCTACATTGTGATACTTGATGACTAAAAAAGATGCTAAGCCTAGATTGATTAGATGGGTCCTGCTACGATAAGAGTTTGATATCGAGGTCTAGGATAGGAAAGGGAGCGGTAACCAGGTTGTTGATCATTTGCCCCGACTGGAAGATGAATCCAGAGGTAATGATGCATTAGACTTGATGATTTATTTCCTGATTGATAGGTATTGGCCGCTACCCTTGATCTTATTCTTTGATTTGCCAATTATGCTAACCACCTTGTTAGTGATATTTTTCCTGAGGGCCTTACTTTCCATCGGAGGAAGAAGTTTTTACAAGAAGTTGGCAGGTACTTTTGGGAGGAGCCTTTCTTGTTTAGGACATATATAATAGATAATGTTATTAGAGGGTGCATTCCTAAGGCTAAAATAATGAGTATTCTTGAAGCCTGACACTCTTCTTTAGTAAGTAGGCACTACAGTGGTGCGAGGACAACGCAAAAGGTCTTGCAATGTGGGTGTTACTAACCCTCACTCCATTAATAAGCACACACATGATTTGGCAAGGAGCAGTGATCAATGCCAAAGATAGGGCAATATCTCCTAGCAAAAAGAGTTACCCATGACCCTAGTCTTGGAAGTTGAACTGTTTGAGATTTGGGCGATCGACATCATGGGACCATTCACTAGCTCCTATGGTATGTAGTACATCCTTGTGGCTGTTTATTATGTCTCCAAGTAGGTAGAAGCTGTATCCCTATCAAATAATGAGAGTAAGAGTGTTACAGGTTTTCTAAGAAGTTAAATTTTTTTCATTTTAGGACTCCCAGAGCAATCATCAGTGACGCGGGTTTCCATTTCTATAACAAGATTTTCTATTCTCTATTGTCTAAGTATGGTGTAAGACAGTATGATGCCGCGATGCCATATCATCCACAGACTAGTGTACTGGTTGAGGTATCCAACAGAAATATAAAAGAGATCCAGGCTAAACCAGTGAATATCACTTGGACTGATTGGGCAAGGAAATTGGATGATGTATTATGGGCACTCAAATGGCTTTTAAGACACCTTGTGGTATATCTCCATACCAGTTATTGTTTGGTAAAGTCTGCCATCTACTTGTAGACTTGGAACAAAAAGCGTTATGGGCCTTGAAAAGGCTGAATCTATGTTAGGGAGACATTGCAAACCTGAGACTTGATCAACTCGATGAATTGGATGTGTTTCGGTGTCAAGCTTACAAGAGTGCAACCCTTTATAAGGATCAAATGAAGTTGTATCATGATAAGCGCATTGAGCATAGAAGTTTCAGTGTTGGGGATAAAGTGTTTTGGTACAACTCTAGATTTTGGTTATTTCCAGACAAAATAAGGTCTAAGTGGTCTGGGCCTTTCATTATAATTCAAGTGTTCCCCCATGGAGCGATCAAACTCTAAGCTACAGATGGGCTTATATTCAAGGTGAATGGCAACATCTGAAGTTGAACATGGGATTGTCAGAGGAGATTAAGATGATTGAGAGGTCCTACTTGATGAAGTCTGAGTGGTCAAGTCTACTATGTAATATCGTGATGTTAAATTAGGCGCTTCATGGGAGGTAACCCATGGATTGTATTTATATTACCTAGTTAATGTTATTTTTCATTTTTTTTCATTGTGATGTTATTAAGTCTTCGTGTGCTACATGATTGCAGGTGATGCGACACTTAGAAGGTACTTTATATGCAAATGTATGGAGACAGGTGGGAGATATAGTTAAAAAATAGGAGAAACAAGCAAAGTCCCTCACCACGGGCCATGGTGCACACCACAGACCATGAAGGTCTATCGTGTAGGAACAATACGATTATCCGAACTCCCATAGAGTTCAATGACCACTTGGGCTGAAATGTAGAAGGCCTTTTTGGAGAGGTTCTTTCATAGGTCTAAGAAGTTGAAGTTGAAGGATCAGATCAACAACTTCGAGCAGCCTGGTGATTCAATCAGTAACACATGGGCGAGATTTTTAAAGTGTTTGAGGAGTGTTCAGGACCATAAGATCATTGATGGTTCCTTGGTGGAGATCTTCTATCGGGCACTTGATGATAATTGCAAAGCGGTGGCCGACATAATCACCGGTAGCTCATTCTCAGATTGTCCATTTCTGGTTACAGCTGAACGAATGGAAAAGGTTGTAAAGACAAATTGTGCATGGGGCATAAGAGATAAGTCGACGACTAAAAGCGCTTTCTTAGTTAGTACCAATTCAGAGCAGGCTAAGATAAATGAAGAGATGATGCAAGAGTTGGCTCGAATCAGTATAATATGGGGTTGTTAAAGAAGCAGAGTCTGGAATATGTAAATGTAGTCAATCATCAACCTTCGCAAGCACCCATGTATGAGGAGCCTTACTATGAGGAAGACACTTACTTTTTAACTGATCAGATGGGGGGGGGGGGGTTTGGACAAACACCCAAGTATCCAATCAAGACTATTGGTGCCAAGATCAAGAGAATCAAGGTCAAAACTTCTATGTAGATGGTGCTTTCAGAGATAACAACTGAGGTAGCTACTATGATAGTACCAGGGGACTAGCCAGAGATAGTGATTGGGGACGCAAAGATGGTTACAAGAATAGTCTGTATGTGCCACCATACAATCATAATTCTAGGGCTGGTAGTTTGAGGACTGAGGAGATGTTCGATAGATTGTTAAAGAAGGTTGAAGCTCAGGATGAGACCTTAAAGTGGATGAAATCTGGCATCTCAAGCATTAATCAGAAGATTAAGTCTCATTCTATGTCTATCAAGCAGCTAGAGAAACAGTTTGGTTAGATATCTACTTAGTTAAACCAGCGTAAGAAAGGTACATTGCCAAGCAACATAGTGCAGAATCCAAAGAATGATGCACGGTGCACGACAATGATGACATGGGGTGGAAAGCAAACTATTGACCCCCTCCCTCGACGCTAGTAGATGATGATGGGGTTCATGAGGAGATAGTAGAAAGAAAAGATGTAGAGACTGGGGATGCTAACGCCATGAATGGGGTGAACGATAAGGTAGTGGCGCCAAAGAAATTGAAACCCCTACCTAGACCTCCACCTTTTTTCCCTTCGAGACTCAAAAAGAAGGAGGGAGAAGGTAAGTTTCAGCACTTTATCTCCATGTTAAAGCAACTAACAATCACTATTTCTCTCATTGAGGCATTGGAGAAAATGCCCGGTATGCAAAATTCATAAATGACGTAGTGACGAAGAAGAGGACTATGAGCCAAGAGTTTTTGCAAAAGCTCCAACATTATAGTGCTATTGCAACAAGGTCCTTGGTGCATAAGAAGGAGGATCCCAGAGCATTCACCATACTCTGCATCATTGGAGATATGGGCTTTGCAAAGGCATTATGTGATTTAGGTGCCAGTACTAATTTAATGCCTTTTGCATTGTTTAAGAAGTTAGGCTTGGGAGCCCCTACTCTAACAAATATGCAGTTGTTGATGGCTGACGGGAAAATGAAGAAGCTAGTGGGGATTTTGTACGACGTTCTAATCAAAGTGGAAAAGGTCATATTCCCTTTAGACTTTATGATCCTAGATTATGAGATCGACTTCGAAGTCCCAATCATCTTGGGATAGCTGGATGAGCATTAGTGGACATGGAGTCAGGCCAACTTAAATTTAGATTGAATGATGAAGAAGATATCTTTAATATCTATCAGTTTATGAAGAGACCCGATGATCTGAAGATAGAAGTTTGGGAATTTGGTGAAGTCTTAGTAACCAAGTTGTCTAGATCGTACCGCAACACTAAATTAGGTGCTACTTGGGAGGCAACCTAAGATATTTGCAGTAATTTTTATGTGCTTGTTTTATTTCTGCTTTTTGGACTTGTAGGTAGTTTAATTCTCTTATTTAGACTCAAGGATTGGTGGATTATAAGGTAATAGTTTTCTCTATGGAGAATATGTAGGAAAAGGGTAAAAGCAGCAAACCAGTGCTAAAAAGAGAGCGAGGTTAATTTTACGACCGATTCAACGGGTCGTAGTTCATACAACGACCCGTATACTGACTCGTTAAACCACTTCCAGTAAGCAAAACTTTGCACACTCGAGTCCACAAGCCAATTTTATAGTTCATAGATAAAACTATGGGCCGTGAATGGGCTCATAGACCACAAGTTAGATTCTAAACTAAGTTTCAGGGGTACTTCGATCTAACATACGGGTCATATGTCTATGTACGCCTCGTAGGTAGATCCATAAAGCCAATGCCTGAAAATTAGTATTTTTGAAACTACTAGACTATTTCTTATGGGTCGTAGATCCTCTTACGGCTTGTAATCGGGATTTTATGGGGTTTGAACCCCAGTTAAACCCGACCTGACTAATGAAATAAAAAGGGGGTAAACACAATTACCCCCACTTTCTCTATAATTTCCCGAAATACCAAAACCTCTTTTTTCTTCCCCAAGTTCGATCACTGTCATATCACCACCATATTTTCCGGCCTACTTTCCGACCAAACTCTGGCCACACAACGTCGAGTCCGACATACTAGGGCTTTATTCTCTTGGGGGGTTTTCTTGCTATTTCTCGGCCTATTTGATCAAAGTTTTGGTATGTGCTCTTATTGAAATTTTATTTTTGCTAAAAAATTGTGTCATTGATCTAAGACATTGTTGAGAATAACTTTGTGACGTTCTTCCCTAGTATTAGGTTTTACTTATGAATGAAGTGTTTTATGTGGTTGGAACTATTTTATTGACTATATTAAACTTAAACCATCTATATGCTTGTGAAAATCATTGCTTGAACATGGGAAATGTCTTATCTATTTAGTCTAAATTATTTATCTTAGTAAAAGTCGATAAAGGAGGTGATGAAAGTGATAATATTGGCCATGAAAATGATTTGTAGGTGCATGTGTCACTGTATGATAGTGAGCAAATCACTTGTCGTTTGTATGATATTAAATTACCATGTTAAAATCGATTGAGCGATTGTGCAAAGTAAATGATGGTATGCTGACTGATTAATTAAATGGTGGTTGTCATATGACTTACATGTATCTAATTGGATGGGTGGTTATTGGAAATTGCATATGTTTTGAATTTGGGATAAATATGGTTACTTGATTTTAAGTGTCATTGCTTTGATGTTATTTAAATTTGTGCACCTGTTGTTGAAACCCAAGCATCATGCTTGTAAGCTGGTCAAAATCAGATTGACTAGGAGTTCGTTGTGATTTTTGGTGAGTAGTGATTAATGGAATCTTTGGTGAACTTAGAAAACTAAAGTCTCTATTCTTCAACAGCACGAGGGCCTTCTACGGTCCATAGATTAGTCTACGGACCATAGTTGTCCCTCGTAAGTTGAAATCAACAATGTTGGCTTTCTAGAAAGCCATCAGACAAAACCATTTATAGGTCGTAGCCCATAATACGACCCATAAGTAGGGTTCGTAGGTTCCTTACCTTAAACATTGAGAGGCTGGCAATGTACTTACAACTCAGTGTACGACCCGTAGTTCATTCTACGAGCCATAACTGGCCTCGTAAGTCATATCCAGTAACCAAAGTTACTATACCCTAATTTCTACGAAGGCCTTCTACGGCCCGTAAGTGAGCCTCTGTAGGTCCCCCTATGTATTATTTTGTAAACTTTTTGTTGTCCTTTTTAGTGATCATAGTACTCATGGCTAGTTGTGTTATGTTAATTTCACGTATGATGGCTCTTAAACCAAAGAAGAGTAAGATTCGGGCCCTGCAGACCTGGTTACTCGACGAGCCTTTGGATACCACAGTCACTTCTCAGGCCTGTGGATCTTTAGAGGTACTCAATGTTTCCAAATGAGGGTGCTGAGCATCGACACACCAGACTGTCGGCCAGATAGATAGCGCTGCCCCAGACTTATGCTATAGTTGTTCGTTCTCTCGAGTCTGAAGAGAGAGACTCCCAGCAGATCAGCTCCGTATAGATGTTAGACTTTAAAGAGGGGTCTCAAACAAATATAGGTGATGGAGATGACTCTGATTCAGGATACAAGTCCAGGTCTGAGTCCACCCCAGCACTAGCAGCACCTCCAGATGCATTGATGAGACGCCGGTATGTCCAGCGCATGCAGGGTATATATCGAGAGGACATCCAACATGATTAGAGGGGTCGACAAGATCAAACTATATTCGAGGAGCCGCAGATCATGACATCAGGGCTTGATAGTGCGCCTAGACTCTGGGACACCATGGCCCAGTATCATTTAGAGTGGTGGGCAGCCCCGTTGGGGAAGTACTCCCCGATGCATGTTCGATTGTTTTGCATTTCATATGCTTCTACCACCATAGAGTTGACCCTGAAAGGAAAGAGATTCATTTCACAGCCCCACATCACTCAAACATTGGTGAGAGGAATCCCAGTTGATATATCCGAGGCCACTATCCGTCGACTTTTATTTCGTACCGAGTATCAAGTCTCTATGACTACAACTGAGTATGACTACCGTTTAGGGTAGACTAGAGACCGGGGTGTGACGAAAGATGCGGCCCAAAAGGCCGTTCTGATGAGATGGATCGCCGACTATATACCTGAGTAGGGCTAGGACCCTGACTGGATTTCTACTTCAGCGGCAATCTTGAAGGAATTACTCAGCTTCACTGGCAAGTTTTGGTGGGTTGTACTTCGTTCATGAATTCGACAAACTCAGGATAATAATACTTTGACTTCGGAACATGCAATTTTGGTTGCAAGCATCATTGCTGGATATGATACTGATTGGGCTCGGTTGATTGCTGAAGAGATACATGAGAGAGCCCTTAAGAGGTCCACCTTCATCCCTTTCCCATGTTTGATCTATTGACTATGTATAGCAGCGAGGGAGGAGATTCTATACACCGTGGACACCATGATCGAGGTTTAGGGGACCACTGGACATTAGCTTGATAAAGGCTGATGAGAATCTTGTGGCCCTCCAGCAAGTACCGCGGCCACGCATTCATCTACTTCCTGCAAGCACGTGAGCTTGAGAAGATGAGGGGTGTTGGACCCTCCGGTACTGAGGAGAACACCAGGTGGTCAAACACAGATGGAGATTGGCGCTTAGCCACCCAGACATGTTCTTTTTGACCTCTATGATTTGCTTTAGATATATTTTGTTGCATTGAGGAAAATGCAAATCTTTTTTTATGGGGTGTGGTTAGTTATAGGCCTCGGTGAAGATTGAGTAACCGAGACCTATAACTATCCCAGTTTTTGAGTCCGCAAGATTTTCTTGCCTATGTTATTTCCCTAAGGACATTCAATTTATGCTGAACTGGAATGTTTAGGATGTGTAAGTTGTATTAGTAGCATATTGTACTAAAGTATGTGACATATATTAGTTTTGTTGAAAAATAATACCCATCAAAATTTTTATGTAAGGTAGTCTTCATAACAACCATGTGAAATCAATTATTGACAGTATATGTTCTGATAAGTTAAGGTTTAATTGTGATGAAAAGCATGACCTGAGAGTCTGTATTAATAGTGCAATCAGTGCCACGTGTATGTGTAACGTCCGGTAAAATTACCAAAATACCTTAGAAGAGAGATGTGTGTATAACGCGTCTTCTGATGCTCAGATGGAAAATCCGAGGCCAGATTCATGATCAGCATGAAATATTGAGTCGGGGAAGGATCTCGGTCGATTTTTAAAGTGACTGAGTAAGAAGATAACTTTTCGTTCCAAAATAAAAAATAGTAAGAGTTTGCGATAGAGCCGCGTCGCCGACGCATCGCGGAGGCGTACTTATGTTTACTTAATTTTTTTCATCAGGATTGAGAAAACTCATTCAGAAATTCTTTTGCCAAAAATGAACTATCCGCAACCAGCTCACATCGCGGACTGTGTTATTTTACGGGTGGAAAATTTTTAAAATTTTGAGGGGCATTCTAGTCCATTACTAACATCTTCTAAAATCCATATCTGATTAATATAGGTCATATTCGTGAAGAAAGGGTTTAAAAACCCATTTTAAAATCCTCTTCCTAGAAAAACTTACCAAGTTAGGGTTTGAGGAGAGTTGAGGTTGAAGAGTCAAGAGAAGATTCTACGAGGAATTATTGTTAGCAATCATCCCAGGTATATAAGGCTAACCTAAAGCATGAGATTGTTCTCCCATGTGTCCTCTTTGAGTAAATTGAGCCTATCATTGAGGATAATGAGTTTGATGTGAGGATCCTTGAGTATTCCACTGAGTTTTTACTTAATTCATATATTTTGCATGAATTGATGATCATCACAAACTATTTTACTGCATAAATTATTTTCATGAATGATTTTACAAAATTCTATGTCTACTGTACTAAAGAATGTAAGAATAAGCTTAGGGAAAAGAGTCTAGAGCCTTAACGATGATGATGTTTGTGATGTTGTGATTATGGTCCAAATTGATAAGAGTCTTGATGATGATGTTGATAAGAATGATGTTCATGAGTCTTAAAACTTGAAACTAAATTCTAAAAGAATGTATTGAGTCCATGATGTTGATGTTGATGAGATGATGTTAACGTTGATATTGATGAGACAAGTTGATGTTGATGATGACATCGCTTTGTTGTATCATCACCGGCTCATAGGTGATGGTTGTCGGTCAGAGAAACCTCCAGTTAGATACTGCATTGATAGTACTCTGATGTTGATGTGATGCTATAAGTCTTGATAATTTTGATGTTTTATCACCTATTATTTATCCTTGTCCTAAACGGGCATGAGTCCTTTGAGTTGAGTCGAGTTTCTTTGAGATGAATCTGATTCATTTGTCTACTATTTATTCTTGCTCTAGAGAGACATTTGATACTCCGACGGAGTATGATGTTGAGTTGATGTTATCCTTATATTGTTCCATATATACTGTTATATTCAACCATCTTTCATACCGTACATTCCACATACTGATGCCACTCAGTGTTGCATTATTTCATGATGCAGATACCGGAGGTAGAGGACTTCAGCAGACGCATAATTGAGGTTCAGAGATTCTGAATTCAGTTATTGGTGAGCCCTCCTTGCTATACGGAGGAGCTTTTTTCATTATCAATTATTTTATTTTATTGAGTTGGGTAGCCATGGCCTGTCATGGTACCTTCTTAGACTGTCTAGTTGAGTTGAGTTAGAGGCTTCATAGACATTAGTTGAGGTTTGACGTTGAGGTCTTTTTTTCCCTTTGAGTTGAGTTAGCATTTACATTTGCTTACTATTGATGTTAAGATTGAGTTTGCCTGGCCATTGGCCCTTCTTATTGATGTAGATTGATAGACGTAACTCACTGCTTTATCCTGATCCCGCTACGCTTGATGTGGAGTGACTGTCCTGAGATCGGGTGGTTCTCTTGGGGACTAGCAATAGCCTCTAGGTGCCGGCCACACCTAGGATACCCTCCCAGGTCGTGAAAAATTTGGTATCAAAGCACAAAGGTCAAGAGTCCTAAGGAGTCTATGAAGTTGTGTCTAGTATAATCTTGTTTATGCATGTGTCGTGCACCACACTTCATAAACAGGAGGCTATAGGACATTAGGAATGGTTACACTTATTTAATATTCTGAGTTCGTGCGATAGAGCTTGACACTATGAAACTCTCTTCTAATTCATGCATTGCGCATTTGTAGATCATGCCTCCTAAATGCACTGCTTACCAGAGAAATGCCTCAGCCCAAAATGCTGAAAATCCCCCACCAGAGGTGCCTACCCAGCCTGAGACGAGGAGATGGGGTCGACCTACTAGAGCTACTGAGATCCCATAGGCACCACTTGCTCAGTCAGCCTCCACTACGGGAGCAGACTTAAAGGGAGCCATTATTATGTTCACTGAGTTGGTGGCCTCCCAGAGTAATAGCCGAGGTCCCCAGGCCCCTAGCTCCAGCTCCCAAGAGCCTACGGTTGCAACCAGGCTCAGAGATTTCTTGAGGATGAACCTTCCAGTCTATACGGGGTCGAAGGTTGAGGAGGACCCATAAACTTTTATTGATGAGATGTGCAAAATTTTGAGTGCTATGCATGCTAATGAGGTTCAGGGAGTTGAGCTGGTCTCTGATCAGCTTAAGGATGTTGCTAATGTCTGGTATAACTAGCAGGAAGACAGTGGAGGTGAGGATGCTGAACTTGCTAAGTCGGAGGAGTTTGAGGGTGCTTTCCTCGATTACTTCTTTCCCCAAGAGTTGAGGAAGGCGAAGGTTGAGGAGTTCTTTAACCTGAAGCAAGAGGGGATGACTGTCAAGGAGTACAACCTTAAGTTCATTCAGTTGTCCCGATATGCCCAGAGATGGTCCTTGATATGAGGGTGAGGATGAGGAAATTGGTGTCTTGATTAGGCAGGCATGTAAAGAGGGAGTGTAAGGAAGCATTGCTGATTCCAGGTATGGACATTCTAGACTTATGGTCTATGTCTAGCAAACTGAGGAGGATAAGAAGAAGGACAAAGAAGAGCAGCAAAGTAAGAAGGCCAAATTGCCAGGGCATGAGGCTAGTCAACAGAAGCCGAATAAGGGTGACAGAACCTATTTTCAAAAAAGGTCTTCTAACTATGCACCCTCTGTGGCAAGTGTGCCTATTCAACAAAACAAGTATGATAAAAAATCTTATGGTCACCAAAATTTCAGAGCTCAAGGTCCTCAGTCCCAAGCTAGCGTGACCCAAGGCCCAAGAGGAAAGCCACCTTGTGCCAGATGTGGCAAGCTACACCTTGGTGCGTGCCATGAGGGCACAAATGCTTGTTATTCATGCGGACAGCCTAGCAATTTTAAGGGTGAGTGTCCGATGAGAAGATGGGGTGATGGGAGTAACAAAGCTCAGTTTTCTACAGTACCCTCTGTGGGCAGTCATTAGAAGGCTAATATAGCGGGTGCAAGAGGTGGGACGAACCATCTGTATGCGTTGGGTAGTCAATAAGACCAAGAGGTTGCACCAGATGTTATTACAGGTATGCTCCGAGTCTTTTCTAATAATTGTTATGCATTGCTTGACCCGGGTGCCACTTTATATTTTGTGACGCCCTAGGTGGCCAATAAGTTTGAGATGTTTCTAGAGTGTTTGCTTAAGTCTTATACTATTTCTACTCCCACTGGCGAGTCTATCCTAGCTAAGACGGTCTATAGAGATTGTGTAGTATCCATCTATCATAGGGATACTTTGGCTGACTCGGTAAAGTTGGAGATGGTTGACTTTGATGTAATCCTTGGTATGGATTGGCTTCATGCCTGTTATGCCTCAATAGATTGTAGGACCCGATTTGTCAAATTCCAATTTCCAAATGAACCAGTCCTAGAGTAGAAGGGAAGTTCTGTTGCACCCAAGGGTAAGTTTATTTCCTACCTAAGGCTAGAAAGCTAATTTCTAAAGGTTGTATTTGCCACCTCGTGCGAGTTAAATCTGATGATATTAAGTCCCCTACTCTTGAGACAGTTTTAATTGTGAATGAGTTTCCTGAGGTGTTCCCTAAGGATTTACCTGGGGTCCCTCCGGATAGGGAGATCGACTTTGGGATTAATGTTCTTTCCGAGACGCAACTAATTTCAATTCCCCCATATAGGATGGCTCCCACTAAGTTGAAGAAGTTAAAGAAGCAGTTGAAAGATTTGTTAGAGAAGGACTTTATTAGGCCAAGTGTTTCTCCTTGGGGTGCTCCCGTTCTGTTTGTATAAAAGAAGGATAGGTCTCTCAGGATGTGCATAGACCATAGGCAACTGAACAATGTCACGATCAAGAATAAATATCCTCTCCCCAGGATAATTGATCTGTTTGACAAATATCAGGCTGCCTCATACTTTTCGAAGATAGACCTCAGATCAGGTTACCACTAGTTAAAAGTGAGAGAATGTGATGTACCAAAGACAGCCTTCAGGACTAGATATGGCCACTTTGAATTCTTGGTCATGTCCTTTGGGTTGACGAATGTACCTGCAACTTTCATGGACTTGATGAATACAGTGTTCCGATCCTATTTTGACATGTTTTTAATCGTGTTCATTGATGATATTTTGGTGTATTTGAGGGATGAAGAGGAGCATGCCAAACACCTTAGAATTGTCCTTTAGACTCTTAAGGACCATTAGTTGTATCTCGAAGTGTGAATTTTGGCTCAAGTCAGTGGCTTTCCTAGGCCATGTTTCGGGTGATGGAATTCCAGTAGATCCTAGAAGATTGAAGCGGTTAAGAACTGGCCAAGAACGACCTCTCCAACTGACATAAGAAGTTTCTTTGGGTTGGCAGGCTACAAACACAGATTTGTTGAGGGATTTTCTTCCCTATCCGCACCACTGACCAAGCTGACTCAGAAAAGGGTCAAGTTTCAGTGGTCTAAGGAATGTGAGAAGAGCTTCTAAGAGTTGAAGACTAGATTGACCACCACACCTGTTTTGACTTTGCTCAATGTGACAAAAGATTTTGTGATATATTATGACGCATCAAGATTTGGATTGGGATGTGCATTGATGCAGAGAGGGAAGGTGATTGCCTATGCTTCCAGGCAGCTTAAAGTTCATGAGAGGAATATCTGACCCATGATCTTGAGTTGGCAGCGGTAGTGTTTGAACTTAAAATTTGGAGCCACTACTTGTATAGAGTGCATGTGGACATGTTCACTTACCACCAGAGCCTGCGATATGTCTTCATTCAGAGAGATCTCAACCTGTGATAGAGGAGATGGTTGGAATTGCTCAAGGATTATGACATGAGAATCTTATACCACCCAGGTAAAGCTAACACTGTTGTTGATGCCCTTAGTAGGTTGTCAATGGGTAGTACAACCCATGTTGAGGAAGAGAAGAAAGAGCTAGTGAAGGAAGTGCATAGGTTGCTCGGTTGGGAGTCCAACTCGAGGATAATGACGAGAGAGAAGTCAATGTTCAAAATGGATCTACATCATCCCTAGTAGCAAAAGTAAGAGAAGCAAGATCGAGATCCTATCATACTCCAATTAAAAGAGGTTGTCCACAAACAAAAAGTGATGGTCTTCTCCAAAGGGGGAGATGGGGTGTTGAGATACCAGAGTACGCTATGTGTTCCTGAAGTTGATGGTGTCCGCGAGAGGATAATGGCTGAAGCCCATAACATGAGATACTCCATTCATCCGGGCTCTACCAATGTTGGTGGAGTGGAATGAAGAGATACATTGCTGAGTTTGTTTCAAAGTGCTCGAATTGTTAGCAAGTGAAGGTTGAGCATCAAAGGCCAAGTGGCTTGGCTCATACCTTTGAGATTCTAGAGAGGAAGTGGGAGATAGGTAACATGGACTTCATCACCGGCCTACCGAGGTCCCGAAGGCAGCATGATTCCATATGGGTGATTGTAGACATGATAACTAAATCAGCACACATCTTGGCAGTTAAGATGACTAATACTGCTGAGGAGTATGCCAAAATGTATATCCAAAAGATTGTGAGGTTGCATGGAGTTCCCTTGTCCATCATCTCAGACAGAGGAGCCCAATTTACCTCTCACTTCCGGAAGTCTTTCCAGAAAGGATTGGGTACCAAAGTGAATTTGAGTACAACCTTTGATCCACAAACGGATGGTCAAGCAGAGCGCACTATTCAGACGATAGAAGATATGTTGACGGACTGTGTCCTTGACTTCAAAGGAAATTGGGATGACCATCTACCATTGATTGAATTTGCATATAACAATAGTTATCATGCAAGCATTCAAATGACCCCTTATGAGGCCTTGTACGGGAGGAGGTGTAGGTCATCTATTGGGTGGTTTGAGGTTGGAGAAACTAAGTGGATTGGGCCTGACTTTGCCCACCAGTCCATGGAGAAGGTGAAGATTATTAGAAAGAGGTTGAAGGCTGCACAAAGCCGTCAGAAATCTTACAGCAATGTGAGGAGAAGAGACCTAGAGTTCGAGGTGAGTGATTGGGTATACTTGAAGGTATCGCCCATGAAGAGTTTCATGAGGTTTAGGAAGAAGGGAAAATTAAGCCCTAGCTATATCGGCCCTTATCAGATTGTGAGGAGAATTAGGAAGGTTGCTTATGAACTAGAGTTACTTTCTGAGTTAGACGGAAACCATCCGATGTTCCACATCTCTCTGCTAAAGAAATGTTTGAGAGATCCTACCTTGGTAATCCCTATTGAGAGCATTGGAATAGACGATAGCGTGTCCTATGAGAAAATTCTCATCCAAATCCTAGATCGGCAGGTTCGCAGACTGAGGAACAAAGCGATAGCCTCCATTAAAGTATAATGGAGGAACCAATTTGTTGAGGAAGCCATGTGGGAAGCTAAGGAAGAGATGAGAACTAAATACCCATACCTATTCATGCTTGATGACGAAAATATCAAAGGTAATATTCCTATTCTTAACTTAAAATTGATCTTTCTATCATGAGTTGATTTGTATATTTTGATGTTCTGAGTAGATGTTGTTGAGGTCGATGAAGAGCTGAGAAGTTGAGTAGTTGAATGAGTATCGGAATGAGTCTTGAGTCCATTCGTGCCATAACACCCTCTCGCTCATCATTCGAGGACGTATGATCAAGGGGAGATGATGTAATGCCGAGTAAAATTATCAAAATACCCTAGAAAAGAGATGTGTGCATAACGCATCGTATGATGCTCGGATGGAAAATCAAATGTCGAATTCGTGATCAACATAAACAATTGAGTTGGGGAAGGGTCTCAGTCGATTTTTAGAGCAACCAAGTCAAAAGATAAATTTTTGTTCCAAAACAAAAAACAGTGAGAGTTCGTGACAAAGCCGTGTCGCAAACCCATCGAAAAGGTGCACTTATGTTTTTCTTAATTTTTTTGACGGGATTGAGAAAACTCGTTCCAAAAATTTTTGGCCAAAAATGAATTATCCGCGACCAGTCCCTATCACAGACTATATTATTTTACGGCTGGAAAAATTCTAAAATTTTGAGGGGCATTCTAGTCCATTCCTAACTTCTTCTAAAACCTATATACGAGTAATATAGGTCATATTCGTGAAGAAAAGGTTTAAAAATCCATTCTAAAATCCTCTTCCTAGCAAAACTTACCAAGTTAGGGCTTGAGGAGAGTTAAGGTTGAAGAGTCAAGAAGAGATTCTATGAGGAATCGTTGTTAGCAATCATCCCAGGTATGTAAGGCTAACCTAAAGCATGGGATTTTTCTCTCATGTGTCCCCTTTGAGTAAACTGAGCCTATGATTGAAGATAATGAGTTTGATGTGAGGATCTTTGAGTATTCCATGAGTTTTTGCTTAATTCATATATTTTACATGAATTGATGATCATCACAAACTATTTTACTGCATTTTGTTTTCATGAATTATTTTACAGAATTCTATGTCTATTGTACTAAAGAATGCAAGAATAAGCTTAGGGGGAAAGAGTCTAGAGCCTTAACGATGATGTTTGTGATGTTATGATTGTGGTCCAAATTGATGAGAGTCTTGATGATGATGTTGATGCGAATGAGTTTATGAGTCTTAAAACTTGAAACAAAATTCTAAAAGAATGTTTCGAGTCCATGATGTTGATGTTGATGAGATGAAGTTGACGTTGATGTTGATGAGATGAGTTGATGATGATGATGTTGATGTTCTATGTCCCTATGGGACAGATGATGATGATGCGTTATGAGCATGTCGAGTTCTTGGAGGAGTATTGAGCACCGAAATGGGTGAGAGTGAGTCTCACTCGAACTCATTAACTACGTAGCCCACGTAGGAGAGAGGATCGAACCGTAATACAAATGTTTCCTTTGTCCCAAAAAAGGACTTATGTTATTTCTTGTGGATCCACTGATGGTGATGTCCTTTACCCCGAGCAGGGTACTGGATGGATGTGGCAATGACATTGCTTTGTTGTATCATCACCGGCTCTTAGGTAATGGTTGTCGGTTAGAGATACTCCCAGTTAGGTCCTACATTAACAGTACTCTGATATTGATGTGATGGTATGAGTCTTGATGGATGTTGATGTTTTATCACCTACTCTTTATCCTTGTCCGAAACAGGCATGAGCCCTTTGAGTTGAGTCGAGTTTCTTTGAGATGAGTCTGATGTATTGATGAGATGTTGATGATTATTTGTCTACTCCTTATTCTTGCTCTAGATAGACATTTGAAACTTTGACAGAGTATGATGTTGAGTTGATATTAACCCCATATTATTCTATATGTACTACTATATTCGGCCATCTTGCATACCATACATTTCACATACTAACGCCACTCAGCGCTACATCATTTCATGATGCAGATACAGGAGGTAGAGGACTTCAGTAGACGTATCATTGAGGTTTGATGATTCTGAGTTCAGTTATTAGTGAGCCCTCCTTGCTATCTAGAGGAGCCGTTTTTGTTATCAGTTATTTTATTTTATTGAGTTTGGTAGCATGGCCTGTTATGGTACCTTCTTAGACTGTCTATATGAGTTGAGTTAGATGCTTCATAGACATAAGTTGAGGTTTGACGTTGAGGTCTTTTTTTCTCTTTGCGTTGAGTTAGCATTTGCATTTGCTTACTATTGATGTTGAGATTGAGTTTGCTTGGCCATTGGCCCTTCTTATTGATGTAGACTGATAAATGTAACTCACTACTTTATCCTAATTCTTCTGTACTTGATGTTGAGTGACTGTCCATAGATCGAATGGTTCTCTTGGGGACTAGCAATAGTCTCTGGGTGTCGGCCACCCCTAGGGTACCCTCTTAGGGTATGACAGTGAGCTTCTTTGCAAGATTCTTATATTGTGTTTCAATTCATAACTTGCCCTGTTACTCTGATAAAGACTGTAGGTTAGTTGGTTAGGAAAGGAACTTAGGTCGTTGTTCATATTAGTCCACTAAGCCTAAATATAACCAACCAAAGGTGTGGTATATCCTTTGATCCTAATGTTTGAGCTTTATATGTACCCTTTTGTTTAGACACTTAAGTGACCAAGCCTTTTTGAATGTATAATCCTGAAATTAGCCGTGGTCCTTCCTTGAAAATTTTGTATTGAGGGTGGTCGTGGTCCTTTTTTTGTAGACACTTAAGTGACCAAGCTTTTTTGAATGTATAATTGTGAAATTGACCGTGGTCCTTCCTTGAAAATTTTGTATTGAGGGTGGCTATCAAAAGTGGCCCTGGTTCTTAGGTTGGATATTGTGCACCTCAACTTAGGCCAAAAGTTTTAAGTTGAGGGTGGCTGGTGTAAGAAAAATCACACTAAACAGGGATGAAAGCTAGTGATGTATAAAAAAAGGAAATATTTGAAGCGGGTGCAAGAAAAATGAATAGATTCCTAAATTGTGAGCTAAAAATAAAAAGAATGTGAAAAATAAAAGGCAATGAGCTGAAAAACTTGAATAGGGCACCCAGAAACGTTTGAAAAAGGAGAAGGGAAGAATGAGTTGTAAATAATAGTGTTGGTAGGGCAAAAGTGTAAAATAACGCAGTGTCAAGGAGGGCCATTATGTTCTTGAAACATCATACCAAATCCCGCTAAGCCTACGTTATAAGCCAACAAAGTCCTATAGTGATCCTAGTCTATGTAGTCGAAGGTCATGGTCATGAGTATAAAGGCAAGTATACAGTATTATGCATAGTGTTTGAATATCTATTGTGAGTATATGTTTTTTGTCAGTCCCAGGCATTGAATTTGAATATACCATCGTGAGTGAGGTTCAAGACTTCTTTTTGTGAGAACACTTGAGTTACACTATTGTTTCTAGGCTATTTCAGTGATTATGGCATATCTATAACTACCTTGTTTGTCATAGTTGCACTGTCGCATATTGATTTGCATGAGATTGTTTGATAACTATCTGATATGCACTGATGTGTTAGATTAGGTATCTGTGGTTGATTTAAAGATGATGTATGCCATTACATTGAGGTCTGTGTGTTGCTATACTGCCTATGTAGATTGAGTCCATCGCTTGAGGACAAGCAACAATTTTAAGTTGAGAGTGTTGACGTGCTGCTAAAATACAACACTTTTGATGCTTAAGACATAGAATTTTGTGTGTTCTCAAAGCGATATTAGTAGGTTTGATGTGTTTTTATGTTGATTTTGACGGATTACAAGATTCCAGATTATTTTGGGCAAAACTCTGTTGAATTTAAGTTTTTGGTGATTTACAGAGCAGTCTATGAGCCGTGGTTTACTCCAGAGCCGTAGGATGATTCGTGGGTCAGATACAGGGAAAGGTTGATTTTCAGATATTGAAAAGTACGAGTTGTTAGATAAGCCTTAAAATGCTTCATGGTCCGTATGTGAGTTCATAGGTCAAAGATCAGAAAATATACTGAATGATGAAGTGTCATCAGACAAGGTCACTTACGAGTCGTAGGTTGGACGATGGACCGTGGAGAAGATCATGCCTGGAGGATCAAAGTTTCGAGGAGTTTTAGAAAGGTTAGTAGATGAGACCCTTCACGGGCTATAAGTCATAAGACGGCCCATAGGAAGGTATCGTTGGTTAAAGACAATTTATAGGAAATGCATAGTACAAAGCTCAAGTACGGGCCGTGATTCCATATACGGCACGTAACCTTGTCCGTTTGAGTTGCCAAATCCAATTTTTCTATTCCATTTTGGATTTGTATTTTACTTATTACAAATAGGTTTTTAGGTTTTTTTCATAGTGACGAACGATAGAAACATCCAGGAACATGTAAAGAGACTTGAAAACTCATATTTTGTGATTACTTTGATTTTATTGCATTGTGATTTAATGTGGAGACTTTTGGATTTCTTGTTCTTCAATACATCATTGTAAGTGTTTGATTATGCTATTCCATGACATAATTATTTCATCTACAATGATCATGCATAGCTAAATCCACAACTAGGGTTATGGGAATCATGAAGAATTAACAAAGTAAAATTGCATAATCTGTAATTCTTGAAAAGTGTGCATGCATGTATTAATTATCTCTTCATTTATAATACTTTTTAACGGTGGACAACGTTAGAACTCGCCTAATTCTTACTTACTAGATCAAGAGGGTGATGAATGGGATAGGGGATAATTAACAGGATTCAATGTGATCCTTCTCGTCTAATCAACCTAACCGGATTAGGGGTGGTTGTACTAAAGAAAAAGGTAAGGGTTAGTAATGCAACACTCGGGGGAGGGGGGAGGGGGGAGGGGGGGATGGATCAAAAGGTTAGGTAAATATAACTTACCAGTTCTGCATGCTATACACTAGAAAAGATTATGATTATTTGGCTATACTGAGTTAGGAATTCATGGGGAACATAATATCCTAGTTACTTTTCTCAATGATTTCACAACACTTGCTCTTGATAACTTGCTTCTAGTTTAGGTTTACTTATTGATTTACAACCCCCCCCCCCTCAGGAGATAAGTAGGTTAATTCATATGAATTGATCATAATTACTCTAGCTCTTGACCATATTCCCAGTGGGTTCGACTAACGTTGGTTAGGTACTATATTTTGACAACGACCGCTTATACCTTTAGTGAGAGGTGAAGCTTGGGCGACATCACTCTTCTTAATGGCATTATCTAGAAATGAAAAAGAGGGTGTTATTAGTTGAAAGAATAACGTTCAATACTTATAATGGCATGACATGAATCATACAGAAGTGAATCATTTCCTAAAATGCCTCATAGCCTCCTATTCATAGTTGTGTCATGCTTAACAATGATAAACAAGACACTACTCAACATGGTGTATTGAATTTTCGAGGACCATTTACAAACCTAGTGCTCTGATACCAAGCTTGTCACGACCCGAGCCTAGGGCCTAGGTGCTACATGGCGAATGTGAAACCCAAAGGTATCCCAAACAAGGCTCATAGCATAATTTAAGCACATCCTTTGTGGCAGAATATAAAACAAGCGTCAAACAATTCAATCTTAAGGAAATCAAGGTTGTGGACCCAAGCTATGAGGATAGAAAGGGGAAAGGAATTATCATCATCATATCATCAATATAAGACTAATGGTAGGGCCAATAGGACTTAATCTACGGGGAAGTAGGGGATTAGGAAGATCATCACTTACTATTGATGTGCTGCCAAAATACAACACTTTTTGATGCTTAAAACTTAGAATTTTGTGTATTCTCTATGTGATATTTGAGGGCTTTATGCGTTTTTTGTGTTTAGATTTGCAGGAGTATAGGTTGGCCATGATTCGGGAAACAATTGCAGAAGTTGCTGATTTTTGTTGTTGTATGAGATAGAGTAAGAGTTGTAGAGCATTCTAAAAGTCGTAGATTGGTTTTGTGAGTAATTTCAGTGAGGGGCCAAGTCTGTAGTTACTTCTACGAATATGCAGATGAGCCATAAATTATTGTACATGTCATAGAAGAGGTTTCGTGCCCTAAAGATCAGAGAATGAAGACTTTCTTAAGTTCATCAGACGAAACCCTTTTTACGGGTCATAAACTATTTTATGAGTCATAAAGAGGTGTCGTAGAAGCGAAGTCCAAAATTTTAGCAGCTAAAAACGAGACTCTGACTACAAGCCATAAAAGACAATATGCTGTAAAGTGCTTTCGTGGAGTTTGCCGACCAGTTTTTCTAATTTGTGTAGGTCTTATTTTTAATAATTATAAATAGGTCTTTTAGGTTTTTTTTATCAGAAGTACGGAGAAGTTACCACCAGTTCACATAGGTTTAGCTTAGTTTTAGGTTAGTGCTTAGAGAACTCAATATTCTTAGAGAGAAAATTGTGAGTCTTTGAAAATACTTGTGATTTAATTCAATCTTCAAGCTTGTGATTTTCATTGACATTGGATTTGCTTGTTTTTAATTCAGTTGTGTAAGTGCTTAATTATGTTTTCTAAATTCATAATCTCTTTATCTACACAAAGCATGAGTAGCTAAATCCACAACTAGGATTATGGGAACCATGAAGAACTAACAAAGTAAAATCGGATAATTCATGATTCTTGGAAAGTGTATATGCATGTATTAATTAACTCTCTTCATTTTGCATATTTTCTGATGGTGGACAACATTAGAACCCGCCTAGCATTACTAACTGGACCAAGGTAGTAATAAATAGGAAAAAAAGATTAATAAGGATTCCATTGATGTGTTCTCATCTAATCAACCATACTGGGCTAAGGAGAGGTTGTATGGGGACTTATAGGTAATAGTTAGTAATGCACACAATAGAGATGGGTCAAGTCGCATAGTGAAATTCGCCTCTCACCTTTGACCAAACGGCTTGGTGAACTTAAATTACCATCCTGCATGTTATACACTAGACAAAAATTAGGTTATCCGGTGATACTAAGTTAGGGAATCATAAGGAACGTAATACCCTAATTTCTCTCCTTAATTGATCTTTCTCTCGTGCTAGTTAGTTAGCTTATTTTTCTTATTGATTTTTGTGAAACCCCCCTTTTAGGGAATCGAGTTGATTAACTACTCGGATTGCTTGTTTGTGAATTTTCCTTGAGTCTACGTATTCCCTATGGGTTCGACCCTAACCTTGGTTAGGTTCTATTTCGTAACAGTGAATGTTTTATCCTCTAAAAAGGAGGTGTAACTTGGGTGACATCAGGATTTTGGCGTCGTTGCCGGGGAATACGACTAGACTTAGTGAATTCTTTAGTAATTCGAGTGTTAATTCTTATTTCCCTCATTTTATGTTTTGTTTTTGTTTTTGTTCTTTTTCTATTTTTTCGTATTAGTATGAAACCCACTTTTGAAGAAATATTGGATGATTGTAGTATTGAGATGAGAGGAGTTGTACATAATATTTTGAATCCCAATGTGTACTTTTTGAAAATATTGGAAAATCTCGACTTAGACAACTATATGCTTTTGTCAGATGTTCATCAATTGGGCTTGGATGTCCACATTTTAAGTAGTGAGTTGAGCGTAAAAGTTGATATGTTTGATGCTCAACAAGCTAATTATGAATTGTGTGAGGAAGAAAAAATTCTTATAAGCCAACTTGAAGAGCTAAAATTGGAGGGTCAACTTCTTGATCATACTATTATTGATGTTGTCACTGTTGAGAAAAGTGCGCGAGTGTTATGTGAGAAAGTAGATAATATTATCTTTAAAAACTCTTGTGTGTGTAAACACGAGGATGTAAATAATAATATCATTCATGAATTAGGACGCATTGGACCTCATTCCAATCATTTTTCTACATTATGTTTAGATGATGAGGTATTAATCGAATCATCTGAGCATATAGATGAATGTAAGGAGGAGGAAAGATATAGTTATATTCTTGAATTTATTGGGGACAAATAAAATAATTACATTCCTCATTTAAAGGCCAAGAAGTACAATTGCGGTCTGTATTGTTTGCTTCCCTTATTTTTCTACCACCACCCTTTGAGCATAATAGAAAATTGAAAAAGAAATTAGGAGTACAATTCATAAGTTTAAGGCGGAAGAAGAAGTGGAAGATCTCTACCTAGTAGTGTAACTCCGTCTTTTTTTTATAGCCCTTTTTGTTGTTGTTTTGTATCAATTTTTATATTTGAAGATTCAGTGGAAGTCTGAGTACCTAAATTTGAAACTTGGGAGGCAACCCAAGGAACACTGGCGCTTAGGCGCCCAAGTATGTATTTTTTACCCCTTATGTTCTATTTTGTTTTAATTTTGTGCATTGGGGACAATACACATCTTTTTCGATGGGGTGTGGGTAGTTATGGACCTTAGTGAAGTTTGAGTAGCTTATGGTCCATAACTATCCTAATTTTTTATCCCGGGGTTTACTTGCCTGTGTTCTGTTTTCCTATGGATATTTAATTTCCATTGAACCGGCATGTTTAGGATGTTTAGATAATATGTGTAACATGTAGTACCAATACTTGTGACATCTAGCATGTTTTTGTGTTTTGTTTGAAAAAATGGTACCCACCAAATTCTTTGATTAGTAGTTAGATAGTAACCATACATTTTTAGGTGTTTGATAGTATTTGTTTTGATAAGTAAGGGTAAATTGAGATAAAAAGCATGATCTGAGAGTCTTTCGTTGATAACGTATGCAGTGTCATGTGAGTGTGAGCTTTATTTGATAAAGTCATGTGTTTTGTGCTAATTCAGATTTCGCCTGGTTACTCTAAGTGAGATTATAGATTAGTTGGATTAGGAAAATATCTTAGACCATTGTTCTTAAATAGTCCACTTTAGCCTAAAAATAACCAACCAAATTGATGATATATCCCTTGTTCCTAATGTTTGAGCCTAACATGTACCTATTCTTTCAAAACACCTAACTAACCCAGCCTTATCTAGTGAAAAATCCTGAATTTAGCCTCTGTCCTTCCTTGAACATTGTGTACCTTGACTGAGGCAAAAATCCTAAGTTGAGGGTGGCTACCAAAAGTGGCCCTGGTTCTGGGGATGGATAGTATGCACCTTAACACAGGCCAAAAGCCTAAGTTGAGGGTGGTTAGTTTAAGGGTAAAGCACAAACATAAGGGAGGTGATTTAGGAATACAAAGAAAATGGAGAAAAATCATGTATTGGGTGCAAGAAAAATGAAAAAATGCCTTAATTAAGATCTAAAGAACAAAATGAAGTGTAAAAACAAGGCAAAAAGCTGAAAAATAAAAAGAAAGCACCCAGAAAAGATTGAAAGAGGAAAAGGGGAGAGTAAGGTGAAAATAATAGAGTTGGTAGGGCGAAAGTGTAGAAAAACAAAGTTTAAAGAAGGGCCTTTAGTCACTATTTTTCCAAAACATCATACCAAAGCCCCCTGAGCCTACATGACAAGCCTAGAACGTCCTCGAGTGATCCTAGTCCAATTAGTTAAAGCTTTGA
This sequence comes from Solanum rostratum, assembly GCA_029948455.1. Lineage (NCBI taxonomy): Eukaryota > Viridiplantae > Streptophyta > Magnoliopsida > Solanales > Solanaceae > Solanum > Solanum rostratum. The sequence continues at coordinate 27,476,846 of CM057049.1, forward strand.
GTCATGAGTATAGGGGGAAGCTTATGGTATCAGTCATTATGCATGAATATCTGTTGTGAGGGTGAGTTAGTTTGCACAATCCCCAATGCTAAAACATGGAAATATATTTTAGTGTCAGATATGGGACATCTTTCTATGAGGGCATTTGCATTACATTATTAGCATTAGACTTGTTCAGTGACTGTGGCTTGTCGATAATACCTTGTGTGTCATAGTTGTGTTGTCACATGCACCAGTTTTCATTCGTTTGCTAAATAGATATCTAATTCCGCTTTGAAGAGTTAGTGTGGGTATCTGATTTTGAGATGTATGTAATGTATGCCATTGAGTTTAGGTCTGTGTGATACTATATTGTCTATATCGATTGAGTCTGTCGCATTAGGACAAGCAACAATTTTAAGTTGAGGGTGTTGATGTGCTGCCAAAATACAATACTTTTGATGCTTAAAACTTAGGATTTTGTGTGTTTGCAATGCGATATTTGTGGGTTTTATGTGTTTTTGTGTTTAGATTTGCAGGATTACAGGTTGGCCATGATTTTGGGAAAACTTGCAGAAGTTGCTGGTTTTTTCTCTTGTACGAGACAGTCTATGGGTCGTAGAGCATTCTACGAGTCGTATATTGTTTTTGTAAGGAATTCCAGTGAAGGGCCAAGTTTTTGAAGTTACTTCTATGAACATGCAGGCGATCCATAAATTAATGTACGAGTCGTGGAAGAGGTTTCATGCCCTGAGGATCAGAGAATGAAGACTTTCCGAAATTCATCAGATAAAACCTCCTTTACGGGTTGTAAACTATTTTACGAGTCGTAAAGGGGTGCCATAGAAATGAAGTCCAAAATTTTGCAGCTGATAACGAGACCCTGACTACGAACCCTAGAAAACAATATGGGTCGTAAAGTGCTTTTGTGGAGTTTGCCGACCAGTTTTTCTAATTTGTTTAGGAATTGTTTTCAATTATTATAAATAGGTCTTTTAGGTTATTTTTTAGAAGTACAGAGAAGCTACCACTAGTTCACATAGATTTAGCTTAGTTTAAGGTTAGTGCTCAGAGAACTCAATATTCTTAGAGAGAAAATTGTGAGAGAGTCTTTGAAAACACTTGTGGTTTAATTCAATCTTCAAGCTTCTGATTTTCATTGATATTGGATTTGTTTGTTCTTAATTCAGTGGTGTAAGTGTTTAATTATGTCTTCTAAATTCATAATCTCTTCATCTATACAAAGCATGAGCAGCTAAATCCACAACTAGGGTTGTGGGAACCATGAAGAACTAACAAAGTAAAACAGGATAACTCCCAATTCTTGGAAGGAGTATATGCATCAATTAACTCTATTCATTTTGCATGTTTTTTTATGGTGGCTAACATTAGAACCCCCATTGTGGTACTAACTAGACCAAGGTAGTGATGAATAGGAAAAGAGATTAATTAATAGGATTTGACTGATGTGTTCTCGTCTAATCAACTAAATTGGGCCAAGGAGAGGTTGTACTGGGACTTATAGGTAATGGTTAGTAATGCACACTATGGAGATGGGCCAAGTAGCGTAGTGAAATTCGACTCTCACCTTTGACCAAAGGGCTTGGTGAACTTAAATTACCATCCTACATGCTATACACTAGACAAGAATTAGGTTTCGGATGATACTGAGTTGGGGAATCATAGGGAACACAATACCCTAGTTTCTCTCATTTATTGATCTTTCTCTCATGCTAGTTAGTTAGCGTATTTCGCTCATTGATTTTTGTAAACCCCCCTCCCCCGGATAAATGAGTTGATTAACTACTTGGATTGCTTGTTGGTGAATTTGCCTTGAGTCTACGTATTCCTTTTTGGTTCGACCCTAACCTTGGTTAGGTTCTATTTCTTGACAGCGACCTCTTTATCCTCTAAAAGAGGAGGTATTACTTGGCCAACATCAACCATCAACATCAACAATATCAAAGAACATAACATAGGGGATAGGGGCTAAAGGATAAGTATCCATTGAAGCTTAGACATCACATAGTGCATACAAAGCATAAGTACCCAGTAATACCTCTAAACATGAATAGGAAGGGGGCCAAGACATGTTTTTGTCTCACCCTTAAAATAATAAGTGAAGTAGAAATGGCTAAACATAATAAGCGAGAGAAAATATGTACTGCCCTCGGACTAGAGGACCCGCAACAACATGATATCTTCACGAACCGAACTAGCCACGAAGAGGTGGCCAAGGAAGTGCTCTAATCCCAACATAGTTAGATCATGTAGGCAAAAAGTATGTATTAGTACTTTGAATATACTAGTATATGGGATGTAATGCAATAATAGATTATAGGCTACATAATCAAGATGCATAATCATATACAATTGAAACAAGCTCAATATGATATGCATGAGTAATGCTTTGATGAAAACATATATGAAATATAAAACATAACCACATGACATATCATAGGTATGTGGGAGATCATAACCGACATATAAGACCATGTGAGCTACTACACGAAATCCCATGAGATCCTTCCGTTGGGAGAAGGGGGATCTACTTGCCAAGGTAGAACTCTGTTAACTTGCATATGCATCTTTATTAAATAATATGACATACATGGATTCACTAGCCTAGCCTATAAGAGATCCTATGGTGGCACATAATTAATGAGACATGAGGTTGCTTCTAAAATTTCCTTACTGAATCCTATCACCATGCCCATTTCAATGCTAAGTCATTCCCACATAATATATTTGAAAACATATGCATAATTGTATTATTTCATAAACTTGTAAGCATAGCATCATCATATAAGGAATAACTCATCTAAACTTAAGATCCTCCATGTGAGAATTGTACTTATCATAATGGATCTATCTATTGGTGAGAATTGTCCTTATCACCATCTTTAACTTTCATAAAAGGTATCTATAACTTTGTAACTTCATAAACTTTCATAACTACTGTTTGAACCCTCATCATTGGAAATCATACTTCATTAGAAAACTCGATATGAAAATTGGGTAGGCCTAATGCATGTAGAATTTAAATCATGCAACTCAAGAGGGCTATGCATCAATGTAGTGAAAATCATCAATTTAAATCATTCTTAAACAACCCACCACAATAATTCACATCATCATTCAAACTTAGATAAGGAAACATGATATTCATCTCATAACATCATCAACATCATAGTATCTCATGGTATCATAACATTCATAGCTTTAAATATCATAAAATATCTCATAATAGAAAAATCTTGAAAGGAACTCATGCAATTCAACTAAATAGATGATAATTCTCAACATATCTTAAGCACAATAGAAGTAATCAGAGATACCCATAAGAAATTAACCATAAATTTTAGAGAATTCAGCAGAAAGGGTTTTGGGGATCAACGGATGGAAGAACCCATGGATGAAAGACTCATGTAGGTTAACATCTTGAATCTTGATGAAGGAGACTTGAAGGAACTTGGGAGAATCACCTTGAGAGTTGTCCTTGAATGGAGGAGGCTTGAACCCTAAGAAATTGGAGGAACTTGATAGAGGAATTTTAGTGATAGTTAGAGAGTTATTTAGGGATAAAAATGAGGGATATTTGGGGGATTCATGTATATAAGGTGTTAGGATATATCCTAATTCCCCTTACTTAATTCTGGAAATTTTCCAAAAGATTTACATATGGAGGGAACAAGTGGATGATGCAGACTTGCTCCTGCTAAGGTCATCTTTGCGTGAAGTTTAATTTTCCCTATTTTGGCCTAAGAATAGGTTTAAGCCATTTTGTACTATCCTAGAACATCTATGCGATGCAGACTTATTGCATATTTTTTCAGTTAAGACAAAATTAACCAAAAAATTATTTTTCGATATGATTGACCTAAAAATCAAAGGCGACCCTTTTGCTACAAAATTTTGAAATTCAAAAAAGAATACTAACATGGATTTTTTTAAAATGTATGAATCTTATGATACTCAAGAAATACACCACAAGGGCATCCTGAGTCGCGTGAGGTATTATATTAAGGTTCAGTGGCGCCATCGACCGATAGAGGAGGCTACCTGGGAGTTGGAGACAGACATATGGGAGAAGTACCCCAACCTATTTGCATCTACCGGTATGCCTTTATTCTTAATTTTGGGGATAAAAGTTCTTTTAGTGGGAGATGTTGTAACGACTTTCAAGGCCATTTATGTGGTTCCACTAATATTTTATTAGTTTGAGCATTTTCATAGTGACCTCAGGCTATTCTGACTTATTGACATTGATTGATCGATTATTAGGTGGATCTTTTGATATTTATATAGCATTTTTAAGTTAAACAGATGTTTATAACTATAACATAAACTTTCGGATAAAGTCCTAGTAAATAGCCTCAGAGCAAAATTCTAATGGTTCCATTAGCTCTGGAACAACCAAGTTAGGTTAGGAGCATTTTCGGTGCATTTATATCATATTATACAAATTTAGCCACCTACATAGGTCAATAGTTGACTTTAGTCAATACCCTTGGTAGACTTGCCCAAATGGGATTCTGATAGCACGTTTATCTCCAAAACATTGAATTTGGTCTAGGATGACCTTTTGTTCGATTCTCAAGGCCTTTGGGTGTATTTTGACCCCCTCGATAGATTTGGTATTGGGAAGTGGGACCCACATTACAGCAAAATGACCTTCGATGAGAATTTTGACTACACCGTTGAGTTCAAAATGTCATTTCCACCTAGATTGCATATATGGATTGTATTTTTCTGACTCTGGATGAGGTGATTGCATCGGAATTAAGTTTGAATAGTTGTTCAAAATAAAAGACAGCGGGTGACATTGCCCAGCCATAGACCTCTATGTGGCAAGGCAATGGTAGCCATTAGAGAGGCAGATCATTAAGGCTAAATGGAAAAGCTTCAGATAGTGATATCTTTGGTGATTTCTATCGAATTGTAGCAATTCAAAAGGCTAAATTGTATAGTATCTCATGAGCAACATTTTGGGGACCTCAAAAATCAGCTTTGGCATGTCTTTTGAGGTAAAAATCATTGTTTTTGCTGTATGTAATATTGTAAATTATTGAAACTTCAAATTGCTATATCTCGGTTGTTTCTTATCGGAATTGAGCAAATTTTGGGTCCATTCTATGTGTTTTTATGAGGCACACACCAGTAATGTTGGAATTATTTAATAGAGCTCTGTTTGGTGTGAAAATGTGACTTTAGTTGCTATTTATGTTTGTAATTTTTAGAGAAATTTGAAATGCGATAATTCGATCATTTTAAATTGATATTTAGTGAAATTTTAGTCTGAATTGAAGTATTTTTTGAGATTTATGTCATGGTATGTTTGGATTCTGTTGGTTTGACTGTATTTATGAGAAATTCAATAAATGAACTATTGTTTATATAAGTTTCTGATAAGAATTGTAACTTAAGTTTTAGGTTGTCTGATAGTGTTTTGACCCTCGTTTTGAGCACAAATTTTGGAGATAGATTCAGGGAGGCATAAAATTCGTTATATGGAGGTTGGTTTGGGTATTTTAGGCGTCAGCCTCATTTTCCTCATTTTGGTTGCCCCATTTTTCCCAATTTATTCGCAATGGACCTATTTCCCCTGTTTCTTGTAATATTATAGCAAAAATAGTCGTATTTATGTTGTGATTCATGTTTTGAAAGCTGAGCAGCACTTGGAGGCGATCAGGAGAGGTAAAGCTTGCATGGATTGATCCAAAGCACATAGTTCACCTTTTAGGTAGACTAGGCTTCTCTTTCTCTTAGACTGAGCTAAAACATGTATTTTGATATCTATATGTTGTTGAGAATCACTGAGTTAGAGGTTGGACATGTCAATTGGGACTGTGATTACTATGTGTGAACATTATTACAATGATATCTGTGGTTATAGATGACTTTAGAGCTGTTTAGGTTGTAGATGAACCTGTCATACCATATGACTGATACCTATGTCTGTCTAGATACTTGCTTACCTGTATGGGTTGTCGGATACTGGATACATGTGTTTTTTGAGAACCTGGTTACCTATCATACTCCTGATGATATATTGAGGCTTTGAGTTGTGATACTGTCTATGTACTCTGCTCTTGGCTAGTTGGTTACTGGTTTGTGATCCTAGTTATGAGGTATATGTTATACTCGGGTTTTTTAGCTAGATTCTCTATTATGGGTTTAGATATTTATTATATTTATCAGTTGGATTGCCTCATATTCTTGTCTACAAACTTGTTATATTTATCAATGGGATGGTTTACTATTGTTTTGGATACTTGTTGTACTTATCAGCTGGATTTGCTATTGTTGTTCTGGATTCTAGTTATGGTTCTGGTAATCTTCTTTCTATGGGCCTTAGCCTAAGCTTAAGCCAGTGCTTCCCTAGATTGCAATTTGTTCAGAGCATGTACTATTACATATACACATGATATGACTTGAGGGGCATGGATTCTGGTAGAACAGCTGAGCAGTTGACTATACCTGGGTTCGAGTCCTAGATGATTATTCTAGGATTCGACTCATTGAGGATTATTCTATGGTTTGAGTCCCTGATGACTAAGCCTGGGTTTGAGTCCCTGATGATTATTCTAGGTTAGAGTCCTGGTTGATTTGACATCTGGCCTTGGCTGACTCCCCAGCCAGGGGCCAGGTCAAAAGGACTAGGGGTTTGACTCCCTATTTGTTAGCTAAGATTCGAGTCCCCATCTAATATTATAGGGGTTTTATTCCTCGGGTTATAGTTAAGGGTTCGAGTCCCCATGTGATACTGTGTTCTGCACTGGTTGAAATCTCATACAACCTGTTACCAGCTCTTTTGTCCATACCCTGATGGTGTGTAGGTGTACCTATAAGGACCCTCAAGTTAGGAGCCTAGAAAGTACAGAAACGTTGGGCTAGAAATTATCAGGGGTCAATTCACGAAGCCAAGTTCATGGCCCGTGGTTCAAACCATAAAACGTAGACCAGGCTCATGGATGAGGGCCTCAAAAAGTTGGAAATTTTCTAACTACGTAGTAACCCATGAAGACCGTCTACGGCCTGTGGAAGGAAGCACAAACCATGGATTTGGCCGTAGGTATGAGTTCCAAACATGAAAAAACAATTGGAGTTTTTGGAAGGTAACCCACAACTAACAAGATGAGTTATAGTTCGTTACATGGTCCATGGTTATCCTTCGTGAATAAGTTCCAGAAAATAGGAAATTTTGTTAAGTGTCAAAGAACTCCTCAAGGCCATCCATTACACGTGGATTGAAGAACGCCCTGTGGATAAGGGTTTCATGGTTGGTGGTTGGTAACTAATTTCTAAAGATTGGAAAAGAAAACAAGACAACGAGAACTAAGGCTCGTGGTTCCACCCATGACCCATAATCGATGTCTCGTGGTTTTTGTTAGGAAGTTTTAATGAAGGGCAATTTTATTCTTTCTATCAATCTTGACTCTAATCTACGTCATTTCTGTGACTCTTTTGGCCCTTAATCAAACCTTAAAGCCCTAGGATCCCTATTCTTTTTCATTTTTGAACTTTTTCGAATTTCCTAAGGCATTCATCTTATCCAAAGGCAAGGCAAGGAAGGCTAGGGTTTCAAAGGTCTCTTCCATAACAACAAATTCCTTCTTCATAGACTTACCCAAGGTATAGGAGTTGATATGTGGGTATCCTTTCACCTGTAAATCCCTAAATGTAAAGCTTTTACCTTTTCTTTAAGTTCCTTAAAGACTACCATGCATGCTAATAATGATTTCATGATGTTTTATGTTAGAATATGTCTTCAATGATATCATGTGATGTTTTACTAAGCATTTTTATATGTCTTGAGTTAATGGTTATGACCCAATGATGTGGGTTTTTGAAAGAAAAGAGTGGGCTATTGATGCATGTTTTGTATAAGCATATTAGTCCCATGATCATGCATGTTCCTAGGGTTTCTGAGTCTTCATAACTAATTATTTTTCCCATAAAGTCTGAAGTAAAAACTTGCATGTTACATGATGGTAAGTAGAGTGTAAGACAAAAGAATTTAAGTTGATGATTTTTAAAAGATATAAGCATGTCAATAATGCCCTAAATGATATTTTTTATTGTCCCTAAGATGAAAGGACAAGGCTTTGTATGGTTTTATTGGTGCATGGGATTTGGTTCCAGAAAGTATTTGACCAAGGTGACACCCCATGGACACCTCCATGGGTTATGTGTCTAACCACGGGCCGTGTGGAGGAGCCTTAAGGTGGCCTTTGGCGTTGTGTATAAAGTGTTGGCCTTAACTTGGAGTTCAAGACCAAGGCTTGCACCACATGAACCCCACACGGTTCGTGTGGCACTTCATGGGCCATGCGGTGGCTTATGTGAGCAGCCTTGGCCTTCAAAACCATATTTTGGCCAAGGCACTTTACACATAAACCTCATACAATCCGTATGACTCTTCATGAGTCGTATGGCCCTCCGTATGGATGTTGGTGTGAAAATTTTTTAAGTATGAAAGCACCGTCTTAGAACTTTGTCAGTGAAGATTTTGGCTAAGTGATGCAACAGGGAAGGCCACACAGTCTGTGTGACCCCTACATGGTCCGTGTCACCCTTGGATTGGACCCATGGCAAGATTTTGACCTCCATTTCATTATTGGCATTCTTGTAATTTTGGTTATTTCTAAGGGTCGTTTATGAGCTTCTAACCTATCCTAAACCTCTCAAAAGAACTATATTCATCTTCTCTCATTAAAATTCAATTCAACACTTAGAATTATTCAAACTCTCTCATAAGAACTCTCAAGTAAACTAGTGAAGGCTTAGCTTGGGATTAAGGAAGGGCTCTCTTATTCTTCAAATTCTTCATGTTTCTTCTTGGTTAACTAAGGTATGGGGGATTAATTCATGGTCCTTTTCAACCATGAACACCCAAAACACTTTTCACTCCTTGATTTTATGAAATTGAGCTTACTTTAAACATGTGCCTTTTATATTATTGTTTATTTGATTCAATTTAGGTATAGGCTATGCTTAATTATTGTTTTTAAAGTGATTTAAGCCCAAACATGAAGAATTGCATTGATGTTATGAGAATTTGAATGTTTATGTCCCCTTTTAAAGTTTTATTTAAGCGTAGATAATCGAAATTCTGATTTAAATGTGAATTTACTTATGGATTTACTTGAATTTATTATCATATTATTGATTTAAGTATGAATCTCTATTGCCCATGCTATACTCATATCATTCGTGGCATATACATGCATGAACTATCGTTTTCATGAAGTTCATGATGTGGTCTAAGTCCCGATTATGATGATGTCTACGTTTTCAAGCAAAGAATGGGTATGCGAAAAATGTAATCACTTAATGTCTATAGTATGGATCTTTGAGATATTATCGGTGTTTACACCATTACGATGAAGGATCTATTCCTATGCATGAAAGTATTACATGAAATATAATTTGGCTTTTTAGCCCAAGTATGCATGATTATGAAGTATGTTTGGATTATTAAGTCTAAGTATGCATTGTTATGATTTGACAAGACTTATGCCTCTTTTACAAGCATATATATATATATATATATATATATATATATATATATATATATATATGTATGTATGCCCATGGGATGATGACTTAGTATCAAATGAGGTTGGACATAGGGAGGGATATCCCCAACAGTCCTTACTCTTTTCTCATCACTATGTGCATATCATAGGTTTATGTTTATGCCCCTTTCAGGGAGGATGAATATTAATGCATCTACCTTTGGCAAGTAGGTCATCTCTTTATCCGTTGTGGGGAAGACAATGGAGTTCCATGTTATCGCTTACTTAGTCTTATGTCGGTTAAGGTCTCATCCCTATTATGTACAAAGTATTTTGACATTCATGCATCATGGATTTCATGGCATATTGATATATTATTCTTTGTTATATGCTTCTTTCTATATATGTGCCCTTGTCATCTAACATTGAATGCAGGTTTAATGAGTGCATATGCATTTTATGCTGGCATGCTTAGTACATTCAAACGTATTAACGCATACTCTTTCCTACATGATCTAACCATGTAAGGATCGGAGACCATATCCTTTCACCTTTTAACTACTAGTTCAGATTCGTGAAGTTGTTGTGGTGAGTCTTATCTTCCAAGGACAAGCCATCATCCATCTACCTTATGTTGCATCTGCTTATGTTATATTTACTTTGAGGGTGATCCCGGGACATGTCTTGGCCCCCGTCCTATTCTATGACTTAGAGGCATTGTTGGACAACATGTAGACTCTTGTATGATTATGTGTTAGTTATCCTATTTGGAGATTATAATGATGGCTATCTATTGGATATGGATATTATGATGATTCGTTCATATTATGATGTGGAAATATGGAAGATTCTATGTCCCATACTAACCCCATAGAGTGAGTCATACTTACCGCCCTAGTCTTTTTGTGTTATTTGCTATGTGTATCCTTGTAAGTTCTTATCCATATGATATCCCTATAGCATAAGTTCTACTTTCCCGTCCCTTTGAGTTATATGTTTATTATTCTGTTATGCACTTCAAAACCGATGATGTGAATTTTCATACTTTGAGGCTTGTTTGGGGACTCTTGAGTTCTAATTCTCCATGTCACTCCTAGACCCTAGGTTTAGGTCATGAAAATCTTGGTATCCGAGCACTAGGTTTATAAATAGTCCTCAAGGTCCAACATGCCGCATCAAGTAGAGTCTTATTCATGGGTGTGAAGTGCACCATGCGTATGAGTGGGAGGCTATGATGGTATTCTAGGAAATGTCTCACTTTTTCAAGTCTTATGTCATGCTTGGGGCTGTGTATTAAGGTTTCCTAATTCTGATGATGTCTTGCTACCTTACAGAAGATGCCTCCATGAAGAGCTCCCTTACCAAGATAGGCCCCAGTTAATGAGGACCAAGCTCCTTAAGGGCCTATAGAAGACCCAATCACTAATGGTGAATTTCGTACTGCTATTGCCATGCTTGCCCAAGTGGTGACTACCCAGGCTAGATAGGCTCATCTTCCTCCTCGTGATCCCACTTCACCTGCTAGAGTGAGAGGTTTTACCCAAATGAATCCTCTGGAGCGTGGGATAATCAATGGTTGATGGAGAGGGTCTGTGGTGATGGGGTTAACTAGAAAGAGTTCAAATTTGCCTTTCTGGATCGCTTCTTCCCTCTTGAACTTAGGGAAGCCAAAATGACAGAATTTATTAACCCCAAGCAGGGTGGTATGAGTGTGAGGGACTATGCCCTTAAGTTCACAAAGCTCTCCAAGTATGCTCCCACGCTAATGGCTGACCCCATGCAAAAATGCAAAAGTTTATTTCTGGGATTTCTTATTTGGTTGTGAAAGAATGTCGTACTTCTATGCTTATTTGGTACATGGACATCTCCAGACTCATGACTTATGTTGAACAAATTTAAGGGGAAAAGCTCAAGGAGAAGTGGGTGAATGCTTCTAAGAGGCCCGTTATGATTGTGGGCTCTCCAACTCCAAGGGTTGTGGTAGTTATGGTCACTTCCAACAATGCCAAGTTTCTAATGCAAGGTTTGCTAATGCTAGGGTGTCTCCTCCTAAGGCATAGGCTGAAGATGGACCATTGCCTCCTTGATGTGACAAGTATGGAAAAACTCACCCCGTGAAGTACTTGTGGGGTTCGGGTGCTTGCTTTGGGTGTGGTGAGACGGGCCACAAGCTTGCTTATTTCCCAAAGGAACCTAAGAAAGGTCGGATGGCTCAAGGTGATCAAGCCTAACCAAGAGTTCCTCAAGGTGGTGCCCCCTAGAAACAACAGGTTTTATGATTTTCATGCTCGATAGGAAGTAGAGGAAGCTCTGGATGTTATGACTAGTAGGTTGAAAGTCTTTGATTTTGATTTTGATGCTTATTTTTGCTTGATCTGGGTGCAAATTTTTCTTTTGTGACTTCTCTTTAAGCCATTCAGTTTGGTTTGAGCCTTGAAATCTTGAGGGAGCCCTTTTTAGTCTATACTACCGTGGGTGAATCCATTGTTGCACAAAGCGTTTATTAGGGTTCTCTGTCTCTATTTTGCATGAAGTCCTTCCATGTGATCTTGTGGAACTTGACATGTCTGATTTTGATATTATTCTCAGGATAGATTGGTTGCATGCTCCATATGCGTCTATAGATTGCAGAAACCAAAAGGTCAAGTTCCAATTTCTGGATGAACCTGTTCTTGAGTGGAAGGGTAGTGACTCCGCTATTAAAGATCGATTTATTTCCTACCGCAAGGCCTAAAATATTATTTCTAAGGTGTGTATCTATCATATTGTAATGGTCAAAGATGTGGAGTCAAAATTACCTACTCTTGAATCGGTTTCAGTGGTTAATGAGTTTACGGATATGTTTCCCACAGATTTGCCCAGTATTCCTCCCGAAAGGAGGGTAGATTTTGGCATAGATCTTCTCTCGGATACTCAACCTATCTCTACTCCTCCTTATCGTATGGCACTAGCTGAATTGAAGGAGTTGAAAGATCAATTAAAGGTCTTGTTAGAAAAAAGCTTTATTAGGACAAGTATATCACCATGGGGTGTTTTTGTATTATTTGTAAGAAAGAAAGATGGGTCTCTTCGGATGTGCATTGATTATAGGCAACTAAATAAGGTATAGATCAAGAATAAATAGCCATTGCCAAGGATCAATGACTTGTCTGATCAACTTCAAAGGGCTACCTATCTCTCAAAGATTGACCTCCGTTTCAATTATCATTAATTGAAGGTTAGGGAGCGTGACATTCCCAAAATGGCTTTTCGACAAGATATGGCCACTTTGAATTTCTGGTGATATCATTCGGTTTAAATAATGCTCTGACTGTATTTATGGATCTCATGAATTGGGTGTTCAAGCCGTTTCTTCATAGTTTTGTGGTTGTCTTCATCGATGATATCCTTATTTATTCCCGAAGTGAGCGGGAGCATATGGTTCATTTGAGGTTGGTATTTTAGACTTTGAAGGAGAAGCAATGGTATGCTAAATTCAGTAAATGTGAGTTTTTGTTAGGTGAATTAGCTTTTCTTGGTCATGCGGTGTCCGGTGATGGTATTACGGTTGACCCGACGAAGACCGAGGTCGTGAAGAATTGGCCTAGACCATTGACTTATTGAGATATTAGAAGTTTTCTTGGGTTGGTTGGTTATTACATATGGTTTGTTGAAGGTTTCTCATCTATTTTATTTCCATTGACCATATTGACTCAAAAGAAGGCCAAGTTTGTATAGTCAGAAGAATGTGAGAAGAGTTTTTAGACTTTGAATGACCAGCTTACATTGGCTCCTCTTTTGACTCTACCGGATGGCTTAGATAGGTTTGTCGTATATTGTGATGCTACTCGAATTAGGTTGGGTTGCGTGCTTATGCAACATGGTAAGGTGATAGCTTATACATCAAGGCAATTGAAAGTGCATGAGCGTAATTACCTGACTCGTGATCTTGAGCTAGCGGTTGTGGTGTTTGCTTTGAAGATTTGGAGATATTATTTGTACGGGGTGCATGATGATGTTTTCACTGATCATAAGAGTTTGCAATATTTATTCACCCAAAGGGATCGTAACTTAAGGCAAAGAAGATAGTTGGAACTCCCTAAGGACTATGACATGAGTGTGCAATATCATCTCGGCAAAGCAAATGTTGTAGCCGACGCTCTTAATAGACTATCTATGGGAAGTGTAGCTCATGTTGATGAAGGGACTTATTTTTATTTTGAAAATGCTCTTACTAAAGTAGGATGTTCCTACTTTAAAACTTTTTACACTTTACTAAAAGGGAAAAATATTTATTGGCGGTACTTATAAGGAGAAAACAACCAAAAAGTTTTGTGTAAGTATCCATTTTACTAAACGGAAAAAAAAAATATTTAATGATGGCATTTATTTTTTTATTTTTATTTTTTGAAAATGCTCTTTCTGAAGCAGAAAGTGCCTGCTTATATAATAAGATAAAATAATCAAAAAGTTCAGTATAAATGTACATTTTACCAAGGGCGTGGTTGGAAAGCCAATCTGGGAATTGAATTTGGTGTAATTGGGTGACTGTTTGGCATGTTTGGTTAGTAAGGTAATTAGTTGGTCAATAGGTAATTGGATGTAATGGACTAAGTGTAATTATACTCTCCAATTCACAAGGGGAAACTATGAACTGCGGATAATTACATGGTGTAATAAAAGCTAACTACTTTTTAATTTCTTTCTTTTTCTTTTTTTTTTGTTATTTTAAATTTTTATTATTATCTTAATATTTTTAAAAATATATTTTGTTTTATAATATTTATTTTTCATTTCTATCTAATTTTCAACTCTTACTTCATGTGATTCTATGTATTTTTTGCATTTTCTTTTTTTTTTTATTCGATGTTTATTTTTTTCATTAGTATGATTTTATTAGTATTCTAATTTTTAAATTAAATTTGAATTCATTGTTGAATAAAATTATAAACTTACATTTTTATTTAAATCATATTTATGTACGTTATATATGTTGAACTTTACATAAGAGCATTATGTTAAAGTTTTTATTCTGAATTTGGAACTTATGCTATAATTTTAATTTTATTCCTGTTAGTAGTATATGACTTGATATTTTATATTACAAGCCATTTATTTTTTAAGTTAGATTTGATAAAGACAAACGTCACGACCCAAAATGGACGGTGAGTGGCACCCACACCTAACCTCTTAACTAGGCGAACCAATGATACAAATTCCAACCTATATTAACAGTTTAACTTATGAAATAGGGAAGCTCAAATTTATAAAAGCGGAAAATAACAAAACCTACTAAGTCTATTACATGACGTTCCCCAAAACCTGAAAGTCCTCACATCAAGGATACCTAATCTCAAGTACTAAGTTTTAAGAGTAGCAACACCAAGATAGATAAAAAAAAAAATTGCTTTATGTCTGAAAATTAAAGACATCATGTCATAACTAATAGAATTCAACATGAGCTAGAAGGTTATCTCACCCTGAAATCTACATACTGACGATCGGCTAGAGTTGAGGGCGAGTCAAAGTTGATGGAACACTCGTTGCACTCCAAAAAGCATTAACGGAGAAAAATACAAGTAGGAGTCAGTACGGAAAATATGTACTGAGTAGGTATCGTCGGTTGATTCAAAATAGAAACCAATACACACAAAGTAATAGTAGGAAATCAACTATAACACTTTACAGTGGCAACCAACAAATAACAAGTATAAGTGACAACACAATGAAACGAGTACATAATTAGTCAACAATATCAAGAACACACATGAGGACTCAAGCCCCCACACCATGTTTCTTTTGGGAAATGAATCATTTGAGATTGAGTATATCAAATCATTTTAATATGTAATCCTTTAATATTATCATATCGAAACGTGGCACCCGATCCAATATATATTGTGTGGGCACGTGACACCCAATCTCATATATTGTGTCGGGATGTGACACCCAATCCTATAATATAGGTGTCAGAATGTGACAATCGATCCATAATATATGTGTCGGAACGTGACTTCCGACCCTAATATATCATGTCGTGACGTGACACCCAATCCAAATATATTTAATTCATGATTCTTTATCATTACTTTTCACTTCGTTTATAATATTTCATAAAGCCTTCTTTATTCAAGGCATAATTTTGATAAGGCAAGTTCAAGTTTATGGATTTCATGGTCTTGGGATTGCTGACCAATCACAACACATATCAATCACCCAAACCAGTATAATTAAATTGTTACACCCGGTAAATTACCAAAATACCCCTAGAGGAGAGATGCTTGCATAACGCATTTTCCCAAGTTCTTTTGGCAAATCCGAGGCGAAAATGCGATCAGCATAAAATATTGTGTGAGAAAATGGTCTTGGTTGATTTTTAGAGCAACCGGATCAAAAGATAATTTTTTCATGCAAAAACACATTCTAGAATAAGTGTATGACAGGCCTGCAATGCAGACTTGTCACGAATCTACACTTAGATGTGATCCCAATATTCTCTACAGGATTAGAAAACTTGATCAAAAAATTTTTAGCAAAAAACCCTAAAAAGTACACAAGCCCGCAATGCGGACTTGGTTCCCCGAAGTACATTTTTTCCAGTTTTTTCACAAGGGGCATTCCAAACCGTTCCTTACCCCTCCTAAACCTAACCATGACTAATATAGGTCATTTTAGGTATAAAAAGAGTTTATAAACCCATTCTAAAGCCTCCTACACTAAAATTGAGTGAGAATTCTTGAGAGAAGAAGAGAAGAAAAGCGAGGATTTGGAGTTCAAATACAAAGCTCGACATAGGATTTATCGTCCTTACGAATTCTAGGTATGTAAGGCTACTCATAGCATTAGATTGAGTTCATCCACGCACCCGACATGTTTATTCTTTGAAATTGAGTTTGAGGAGAGGTCTACCCTAAATTTCTGAATTAAATTCTGAGTTTCTATTGTCTTAATGAGTTTCTAGTATGCAAAAATGTCTTAATGATGTTCTTAAAGTTGAGTATTTGATTGGTTGTACTTTTATTTCTTCATTCACATGAACCCTAATCAAGGACTATGTTAGATTTCATGCTTTAATTCGAAACTGACATTGATGGTCGTATTAAGTGTAACACTCGGTAAAATTACCAAAATACCTCTAGAGAAGAGATGCATGTATAATGCATCTTTCGATGCTCAGATGGAAAATTTGAAGCAGAATTTGTGATCAGCACAAAAATATTTGAGTGGGAGAAGGGTCCCAGTCGATTTTTAGAGCGATCGAGTCAAAAGATAATTTTTTGTTCCGAGATGCAAAGCAGTGAGGATTCACTACAGAGCCGCGTCGCGGACCCATCGCGCAGGGTAACTTATTTTTTCCACAATTTTTTGATGGAATTGAGAAAACTTGTTTAGGAAATATTTTGCCAAAGATGAACTGTTTGCGACCAGTCTGCGTCGCGGACTGGGTTATTTCGCGGTTGGAAAATTTCTAAAAATTCAAGGGGCAATCTTTTCCTTTCCTAACACTTTCTAAATCCATATACGACTAATATATGTCATTTTCATGAAGACAGGGTTCCAAAACCTATCTTACAATCCCCTTCCTAGAAAATCATCAAATTAGGGCTTGAGAAGAGTTGAGATTGAAGATTCAAGAGGAAGTTCCAAGGGATTGGTGTTGTTAGCAATCGTCTTAGGTATGTATGGCTAACCTAAAGCATAGGATTGTTCTACCATGTGCCCCCCCCCCTTTTTTTGAGTAAATTGAGTCTATGATTAAAGATGATGAGTTATATGTGAAAATCCTTGAGTATTCTACTGAGATTCTTCTTAATACATGTATTTTTCTTAAATTGATCATCATCATAAACTTGATTTACTGCATAAGTTATTTTCATGAATGATTTTACAAAATTCTATGTCTATTTTACCAAAGAATGCAAGAATGAACTTAGGGGATGAGTCTAGAACTTTGACGATGATGATGTTTGTGATATTGTGATCACGGTCAAAATTGTTGAGAGTCTTGATGATGACGTTGATAAGAATGATGTTCATGAGTCTTAAAAACTTGACTAAATTCTAAAAGAATATTTTGAGTCCATGATGTTGGTGTTGATGAGATGAGTTGATGTTGATGCTATGAGTTGTGCTGATGTGATATGTCCCTATGGGACTGATGATTAGAAATCATGATGATGATGATGTTTTATGCATATCGAGTTAAGGAAGGAGTATTTAACACCAAAATGGGTGAGCGTAAGTCCAACTAAAACTCATTAACTACGTGGCCCATGTAGGAGAGGATTAAACCATAATACGGATGTTTCCTTTGTCCCAAAAGAGGAATGATGTTATTTCTTGTGGATCTACTGATGGTGGTGTCCTTTACATCGGGCAGGGTACTAGATGGATATGGAAATGGTATCGCTTTGTTGTATCATCACCGGCTAATTGGTGATAGTTGTCGGTTAGAGAAACTCCTAGCTAGGTTCCATATTGATAGAACTTTGATGTTGATGTGATGGTATGAGTCTTAATGGATGCTGATATTTTATTATCTATCCTTTATCCTTGTCCTAGACGGGCATGAGTCCTTCGAGTTGAGTTAAGTTGAGTTGAGTTGAGTCGAGTTTCCTTGAGATGAGTCTGATGTATTGATGAGATGTTGATGGGTCATTTGTCTGCTCTTTATTCTTACTTTAGATAGACGTTTGACATTCTGATGGAGTATGATGTTGAGTTGATATTATCTCTACACTATTCTATTGGTATTGTTATATTCAGCCATCTTACATATCGTACATTCCACGTACTGACGCCACACGGTGCTGCATCATTTTATGATGCAGATATAGGAGGTAGAGGACTTCAGCAGGTGCATCGTTGAGGTTCGGAGATTTCTGATTTCAGTTATTGGTGAGCCCTCCTTGCTATCTGGAGAAGCCTTTCCTTTCTTTTCAGTTTTTATATTATTTATTGAGTTGGGTAGCCATGGCCTGTCATGGTACCATCTTAGACAGTTGAGTTGAGGTAGAGGCTTCATAGACATGAGATGAGGTTTGATGTTGGGGTCTTTCACTCTTTGAGTCGAGTTAGTAATCTTATTTACTTATCATACATGTTGAAACTGAGTTTGTTGGCCATTAGCGCTCCTTATTGATGTAGACGGATTGATGTAGCTCACTACTTTTATCCTGTTATTCCACTATGCTTGATGTTGAATGACTGTCCTGAGATCGAGTGGTTCGCTTGGAGACTAGCAATAGTCTTTGGGTGCCGGCCACGCCTAGGGTACCCTCCCGGGGTATGACAAACTTGGTAGCAGAGCATAGAGTTTAAGAGTCCTAGGGAGTCTATGAAGCCATGTCTAGTAGAGTTTTATTTATGCGTGTGTTATGCACCACACTTCATAAAAAGGAGGCTATAGGAGATTAGGAATGGTTACACTTCTTTTATATTTTGAGTTCATATGGTAGAGTTTGACTCTATGAAACTCTCTTCTGATTCGTGTGTTACGTATTTCCAGTTCATGCCTCCTAAACGTATTGTTTCCCAAAGAGATGCCTCAGCCCCAAACACTGAGAATTCACCACCAAAAGTCCCCACCCAGACTGAGACGAGGAGACGGGGTCGACCTGCTAGAGCTACTGAGGTTCCATAGGCACCACCTGCTCAGTCAGTCTCCACTTTGGAAGCAGACTTCATGGGAGCCATTGCTATGCTCACTTAGTTGGTGGCCTCCCAGAGTAATAGCTGAGGTCCCCAGGCCCTTACCTCTAACTCCCAAGAGCCTACAGTCGCAACCAGGCTCAGAGATTTCTTGAGGCTGAACCCGCCAGTCTATACGGGGTCTAAGATTGAGGAGGACCCTCAAAAGTTCATTGATGAGATGTGCAAGATTTTGAGTGCTATGAATGCGAATAAGGTTGAGGGAGTCGAGCTTGTCTCCGATCAGCTTAAAGATATTGGTAATGTCTGGTTTAACCAATGGGAAGATGGTAGAGGTGAGGATGTTGAACTTGCTGAGTGGGAGGAGTTTGAGAGTGCTTTCCTCGACCACTGCTTCCCCCAAGAGTTGAGGGAGGTGAAGGTTAAGGAGTTCACGAACCTGAAGCAAAAGGGGTCGATTGTCAAAGAGTACAGCCTCAAGTTCATTCAGCTATCCTGATATGCCCCAGAGATGGTTCTGTATATGAGGGCGAGGATGAGAAAGTTCATGTCTGGATTGGGCAGGCATGTAAAGAGGGAGTGTAAGGCAGCATTGCTAATTCCAGGTATGGACATCTCTAGACTTATGGTCTATGCCTAGCAAACTGAGGAGGATAAGAAAAAGGACAAGGAAGAGCAGCAGAGTAAGAAGGCCAAATCAACAGGGCATGAGTCTAGCCAACAGAAGTAGAATAAGGGTGATAGAACTTACTTTCAGAAGAGGTCTTCTAGCTATGCACCCTCGGTGGCAAATGCACCTGTTTAGCTAAATAGATATGATCAGAAATCTTATGGTCACCAGAATTTTAGAGCTCAGGGTCCTCAGTCCCAAGATAGCATGACCCAAGGCCCAAGAGGAAAGCTACCTTGTTCCAGATGTGTCAAACTTTACCTTGGTGCATGCCGTGAGGGCACAAATGCTTGTTATTCATGCGGACAGCCTGTCCATTTTCAGGGTGAGTGTCCTACGAGGAAATGGGGTGATGGGAGTAAAAACGCTCAGTCTTCCATAGCACCCCTGCGGGCAGTCATTAGAAGGCTACTACTGCAGGTGTAGGAGGTGGAACGAATCGTCTGTATGCGATGGGTAATCGACAGGACCAAGAGGTTACACCAGATGTTGTTACGGGTGTGCTCCGAGTCTTTTCTTATAATTGTTATGCACTGCTTGATCTGGGTGCCACTTTATCTTTTGTGACTCCTTATATGGCCAATAAATTTGAGATGTTTTTGGAGTGTTTGTTTGAGCCTTATACTGTTTCTACTCCTACTGGTGAGCCTATCCTAGCTGAGAGGGTCTATAGAGATTGTATAGTATCCATCCATCTTAGGGATACTTTGGTTGACTTGGTAGAGTTTGGATATGGTTGACATCGATGTAATCCTTGGTATCGATTGGCTCTATGCCTGTAATTCCAATTTCTGAGTCAACCGGTCCTAGAGTGAAAAGGAAGTTCTATTCACCTAAGGGTAAGTTTATTTCCTACCTGAGGGCTAGGAAGTTAATTTCTAAATGTTGTATTTACCACCTCGTGTGAGTTAAGTCTGGTGATATTGAGTCCCCTACCCTTGAGTTAGTTCCGATTGTGAACGAGCTTCCTGAAGTGTTCCCTGTGGATTTACCTGGAGTCCCTCCTGATAAGGAGATCAACTTCGGGATCGATGTCTTCTTGATACGCAGCCTATATCAATTCCCCCATATAGGATGGCCCCCACAGAGTTGAAGGAGTTGAAAAAGCAGTTGAAGAATTTGTTAGAGAGGAGCTTTATTAGGCCAAGTGTTTCTCCTTGGGGTGCTCCCGTTCTAATTGTACGAAAGAAGGATGGGTCTCTCAAGATGTGCATAGACTCTAGGCAACTGAACAAGGTCACGATCAAGAATGAATATCCTCTCCCCAGGATAGATTATATGTTTGACCAACTTCGGGGTGCCTCATATTTCTCAAAGATAGACCTCAGATCGGGTTACCACTAGTTGAAAGAGAGAGAATGTAATGTTCCAAAGACAGCCTTTAAGACTAGATATAGCCACTTTGAGTTCTTAGTCATGTCCTTCGGGTTGACGAACGCACCTTCAGCTTTCATAGACTTGATGAATAGGGTGTTCAGGCCCTACCTTGACATGTTTGTAATCATGTTCATCGACGATATTTTGGTGTATTCAAAGGATGAGGAGGAGCATACTAAACACCTTAGAGTTGTCCTTCAGACTTTTGAGGACCATGAGTTGTATCCGAAGTTCTCAAAGTGTGAGTTTTGGCTCAAGTTAGTGGCTTTCCTAGGCCATGTTATTTTAGGTGATGGAATTGAGTAGATGACTAGAAGATTGAAGCGGTTAAGAACTGGACAATACCAACCTTTCCAATTGACATAAGAAGTTTCTTGGGGTTGGCAGGCTACTACAGCAGATTCGTTGATGGATTTTCTTCCCTATCTGCACCATTGACCAAGCAAACTCAAAAAAAGGTCAAGTTTTAGTGGTCTGAAGAATGTGAGAAGGTCTTCCAAGAGTTGAAGACTAGATTGACCACCGCGCCTGTTTTGACGTTGCCCGACAGGATGGAAGATTTTTTAATATATTGTGATGCATCAAGAGTTGGCTTGGGTTGTGTATTTATGTAGAGAGGAAAGGTGATAGCATATGCTTCCAAGCGGCTTGAAGTTCATGACGGGAACTATCCGACCCATGATCTTGAGTTGGCGGTGGTAGTGTTTGCACTTAAAACCTGGCGCCAATACTTGTATGGAGTGCATGTGGATGTGTTTACTAACCACAAGAGCCTGCAGTATGTGTTCAATTAGAGAGAGCTCAACCTGCGACAAAGGAGATGGTTGGAGTTGCTCAAGGTTTATGACATAGGCATCCTATCCCACCCAGGTAAAGCTAACATTGTTGCTGATGCTCTTAGCAGGTTGTGAATGGGTAGCACAACCTATATTGAGGAAGAGAATAAAGGTTCTAGTGAAGGAAGTGCATAGGTTGGCTCGATTGGGAGTCTAACTCGAAGAGAATGACGAGGGAGGAATCAATGTTCAAAGTAGGTCTACATCATCCCTAGTAGCAGAAGTAAAAGAGAAGCAAGATCGAGATCCTATCATACTCCAATTGAAAGAGGTTGTCCACAAACAAAAAGTGATGCTTCTCTAAAGGGGGAGGTGGGGTGTTGAGATACCAGAGTAGGCTATGTATTCTTGATGTTGATGGTGTCCAAGAGAAGCTCATGGATAAAGCCCACAATACTAGATACTCCATTCATCCGGACTCCACCAAGATGTACCACGACTTAAGAGAAGTCTATTGGTGGAGTGGAATGAAGAGGGACATTGATGAGTTTGTTTCAAAGTGTTTGAATTGCCAGCAAGTGAAGGTTGAGCATCAAAGGCCAAGTGGCTTGGCTCAAAACTTTAAGAATCCAAAGTGGAAGTGGGAGATGGTTAACATGGACTTCATCACCGACCTACCGAGATCACGGAGACAACATGATTCTATATGGGTAATTATAGACAGGATGACTAAATCAGCATACTTCTTGGCAATTAAGACAACTAATACTGCGGAGGAGTACGCCAAGATATACATCCAAGAGCTTGTGAGGTTGCATGGAGTTCCCTTGTCCATCATTTTGGACAGAGGAGCCTAGTTTACTTTTCATGTCTGGAGGTCTTTCCAGAACATATTGGGTACCAAGGTAAAATCTGCATACAGCCTTTCATCCACGGACTGATGGTCAAGCAGAATGCACTATTAAGACGGTAAAAGATATGTTGAGAGCTTGCGTCCTTGACTTCAAAGGGAATTGATATAACCATCTATCATTGATTGAATTTGCATATAATAATAGTTATCATGCGAGCATTCAAATGGCCCCCCTATGAGGCCTTGTATCGGAGGAGGAGTAGATCACCTATTGGGTGATTTGAGGTTGGAGAGGCCGAGTTGATTGGTCCTGACTTTGTCCACCAGTCCATGGAGAAGGTGAAGATTATTAGAGAGAGGTTAAAGATTGCACAAAACCGTCAGAAGTCTTACACCGATGTGAGGAGAAAGGACTTAGAATTCGAGGTGAGCGATTGGGTATACTTGAAGGTGTCACCCATGAAGGGTGTCATGAGATTTGGGAAATAAGGGAAATTAAGTCCTTGCTATATTGGCCCTTATCAGATTGTGAGAAAATTTGGTAAAGTTACTTATGAGCTAGAGTTACCTTCTGAGTTTGACGGAATCCATCTGGTGTTCCACATTTCTATGTTGAAGA
The DNA here is from genome assembly GCA_029948455.1 of Solanum rostratum. NCBI lineage: Eukaryota > Viridiplantae > Streptophyta > Magnoliopsida > Solanales > Solanaceae > Solanum > Solanum rostratum. The sequence goes on from CM057049.1 coordinate 27,500,271, forward strand.
AGTGTTTGGGAGATCCTGCCTTGGTGATCCCCTTTGAGAGCATTGGAGTCATTGTCCTATGAGGAAATTCCAGTCCAAATCCTTGATCGACAGGTTCGCAGACTAAGAAACAAAGAGGTAGCCTCCGTTAAAGTTTTGTAGAGGAATCAATTTATTGAGGAAGCCACGTGGGAAGCTGAGGAAGAGATGAGAGACAAATACCCGCACCTATTCATGCCTCATGACGAGATTATCGAAGGTAATATTCCTATTCTTAACTTAAATTGATATTTCTATCTTGAGTTTATATGTCTATTCTTGATTTTCTGAGTAGAGTTATTGAGGTTGATGAAGAGTTGAGAGTGGGAGTTGTTGAGTGAGTATCGAGATGAGTCTTGAGTCTATTCCTATCATTAATACTGCACCTACCCATCATACGAGGACGAATGATCCCAAGGGTAAGATGATGTAACACCCGGTAAAATTACCGAATTACTTTAGAGGAGATATGTGCGCATAACGCATCTTCCAATGCTCGACTGGCGAATCTGAGGCTGGATTTATGATCAGCATGACAAATTGAGTGAGTGAAGGGTGTCGGTCGATTTTTAAAGCGACCAAGTTAAAAGAAGATTTTTTGTTCCGAGACGCAAAGCAGTGAGGATACGCGACAGAGTCGCGTCGCGGACCCATCGTGGAGGGTAACTTATGTTTTCCATAATTTTTAGATGGGATTAAGAAAACTCGTTTAAAAACTTTTTTGCCAAAAATGAATTATTTGGGTTATATCGCGACTAAAAAATTTCTAAAAATTCAAGGGGCATTCTAGTCTATTCCTAACACCTTCTAAAACTCATATACGACTAATATATGTCATTTTCATGAATAGGGTTCCAAAACCCATCTTACAATCTCCTTCCTAGCAAATCATCAAGTAAGGGCTTGAGAAGAGTTGAAATTGAAGAGTCAAGAGGAAGTTCCAAGGGATTTGTGTTGTTAGCAATAGTCCCAGGTATGTAAGGCTAACCTAAAACATGGGATTGTTCTTCCATGTGCCCCCCCCCCCCCTTTTGAGTGAATTGAGTCAATGATTGAAGATGATGAGTTATATGTGAAACTCCTTGAGTATTTTACTGAGATTCTTCTTAATTTATGTATTTTTCTTAAATTGATGATGATCATAAACTTGATTTACTGCATAAGTTGTTTTCATGAATGATTTTACAAAATTCTATGTCAATTTTACTAAAGAATACAAGAATGAACTTAGGGGATGAGTCTAGAGCCTTGATGATGATGATGTTTGTGATATTGTGATTGTGCTCCAAATTATTGAGAGTCTTGATGATGATGTTGATGAGAATGATGTTCATGAGTCTTAAAAACTTGAAACTAAATTTTAAAAGAATGTTTCAAGTCCATGATGTTGATGTTGATGAGATGAGTTGATATTGATGTTACGAGTTAATGTTGATGTACTATGTCCCTATGGGACTGATGATGAGAAATCATGATGATGATGATGTTTTATGAGCAAGTCGAGTTTTGGAGGAGTATTGAGCACCAAAATGGGTGAGAGTGAGTCCCACTCAAACTCATTAACTATGTATCCCGCGTAGGAGAGGATCAAACTGTAATATGAGTATTTCCTTTGTCCCAAAAGAGGACTGATGTTATTTCTTGTGGATCCACTGATGGTGATGTGCTTTAACCCAGGCAGGGTACTGGATGGATGTGGCAATGGCATCGCTTCGTCGTATCATCACTGGCTCATAGGTGATGGTTCTCCGTTATAGAAACTCCTAGCTAGGTTTCATACTGATAGAACTCTGATGTTGATGTGATGATATGAGTCTTGATGGATGTTGATATTTTATTATCTACCCTTTGTCCTTGTCCTAGATGAGCATGAGTCCTTGAGTTGAGTTGAGTCGAGTTTCCTAGAGATGAGTCTAATGTATTGATGATGTATTGATGAGGTGTTGATGGGTCATTTGTCTACTCTTTATTCTTGATTTAGATAGACATTTGACATTCTGGTGGAGTGTTATGTTGAGTTGATGTTATCCCTACACTATTCTATTTGTACTATTATATTCAGCTATCTTACATACCGTACATTCCCCGTACTGACGCTACTCGACGCTGCAACATTTCATGAAGCAGATACAAGAGGTAGAAGACTTTAGCAGACGCATCGTTGAGGTTCGGAGATTTCTGATTCCAGTCATTGGTGAGCCATCCTTGCTATCTGGAGGAGCCTTTCCTTTCTTTTCAGTTATTTTATTATTTATTGAGTTGGGTAGACATGGCTTGTCATGGTACCATCTTAGATAGTTGAGTCAAGGTAGAGGCTTCATGGACATGAGATGAGGTTTGATGTTGGGGTCTTTCCCTCTTTAAGTCGAGTTAGTAATCTTGTTTACTTATCATAGATGTTGAGACTGAGTTTATTGGTCATTGGCCCTCCTTATTAATGTAGACGGATTGATGTAGCTCACTACTTTTATCCTGTTCTTCCGCTATGCTTGATGTTGAATGACTGTCCTGAGATCGAGTGGTTCGCTTGGGGACTAACAATAGTCTCTATGTGTCGGCCACGCAAGGTGACCCTCCCAGGGCGTGACATTGAGCATATTATATACAGATGATTTTTTAGCATATTTGTCACGCCCCGGGAGGGTACCCTTGGCATGGCTTGCACTTAGAGACTATTGCTAACCCCCGAGCGAACCACTTGGCCTCATCGTCCCATCGTACTCAACAGCGGAAGAATATACTCAAAGAAAAGTCAAGAAATATGTCAACGGACTAAATCCTCTCATAGATAAATATTTCCAATGGAAAAAGTTTGGAAAATTGGAAATAAGTTTGGAAAATAATGACGGTCATCAACCTTAATTCAATGTCTATGAAGCCTCTACCTCTAACATCTAGATGGTACCATGACAGGCCGTAGTTACCCAACTCAAGAAAAATAAAATAAATACTTAGTGAAAGTAAAAGGGCTCCTCCGAAGGTAAGGAGGGCTCACCATCTCTGTAATCACGGATCTAAACTTCAACGCTGCATCTGCTGAAGTCCTCTAATACCTGCCTCTGCATCTAAAATGATGTAGTCCAAAGGGGACGTTAGTACATGGAATATACTAGTATGTAAAATAGCGTTAGTACATGGAATATACTAGTATGTAAAATAGCTGGAAGGGAAAGGACATAATTAAATCAAGTAACTCAACTCAACCTAGTAAAACATGCAAGTGTAAGAATAAAGTCATGTTTTGAAAATAACTCAATAGTATGCAACTCACACCAAATCGTTCAAATTTTATACAAAAGTAATGCTCCTCAAAAGATACTCTAGTATGCAACTTGGTCAAATATGTTATGCAGATTAGGGAATTTCTCTAGCCAACAGAAATCCCACCACCCTCTTTGATGGTGCACAATGAACACGATGTCATTGCTCGACCGTCCATTACTTGCCAAGGTAAGGAGGTCAACCTCTACATCATGAATCATAATCCATCAACCCCGTCCATCTTTTTGGGACAGGAGTTGCCAGAACGTGCTACACAACTATCCTACGCGGGCAACGTAGTTATAGGGTTTTGAGTCACTTGTACTCAACCCAACTCGGTGCTCAATACTCCCTAAAACATTCTCTGTAAAATCCATCTCAAACATCATCATCTTCCATCAATAAATATATTTTGAAAATTTATTTACTTCATAATTAAATATTTACTCAAAATGTTATTTAAATCAATGCTCAATTTCATGAAAACTCATCAAACACCAAGTGCTTTATTTTGAAAACATATGCTTCAAAAATCTTTAAATATCATCAAAACTCTTTCTTAAATCAGTATTTATGTTCAAAACTCATTTTCATGCAGACTCAGTAAAATATGTTCAAAAATCATACTTGCTCAATATATGAAACACCCATCAATCTCAACTCAAAAAATGCATAAAAATATTAAATGAAATCATCGATTAGGGTTCGTGTGAAGGAAGACATGAACGTGCATCCAATCAAATACTCAACTCGAGATCATCATCAATACATTCTTATGTAATAGAATGATAAATAACTCAAGGATTCAATTTGGAAACTCAAGAAAACTCAAACTTAACTCAACTCGAATCAAAGTATGTGAAAGGGCACGTGGACGAACTCAATCCAACGTTGTGTTAGCTTTACATACCTGGGATGAAGTTAGACGATCAACTTGGCACGAATCTGGCTTGAATTCCTCGAATCCTCGCTCTTCTCTCTTATTTCTTCTCTTTATCCCTAGGTCTTTTTTTAGAGGTTTTGAAAGGACTTAGGATAGGGTTTAAAACCCTTTTATACCTAAAACGGCCTGTTTTAATCATATATAAAATCCAAAAGGGGTTTGGAAAGGTGTAGGATGCCCCTCACGAAATTCGAAAAAAGTCGATCTCGGGACATGGGGTTCGCGACGCGGATAGGGTTTATTTTTGGTATTTTTCGCGGAAAATTCTCCGAATGAGGTTTCTGATCCTGTAGAAAATTTTTAGAATAAAACCAAGTATTGGTTCGCAAGGGTGGCGCGTCGCGGCCCTGTCGCACACCTACATTGGTTCGCATTTTTGCATCGAAAAATTATCTTTTTATCCGATTGCTCTAAAAATCAACCGAGACCACTTTTCTAATCAATTTTTCATGCTGGTCACAAATCCAGCCTCGGATTTGCTGGGAAGACACGTTATGCGCACATCTCTCTTTTAAGGGTATTTTAGTAATTTTGTCAGGTGTTACATTATCTCCCCCTTGGAATCATTTGTGCTCGAATGATGAGTGGAGATGGACATCAAGGCATGAATAACCATCGAAAGCTCCTCTCAATACTCACTCAATCAATCAAACTCTCGACTCCTCATCGACTTTAACAGTCTCTATTCAGACTCGGGAATATACACATCAAGAACTTAATTACTCAAATACTCCAAATCATGGGTGAACATCAACTCAAGAGTAGGAAACTCAACTCATTAAAGGACATCATCATCTGTAGCTTATAAATCTCATTAAGGCCTAAGTCTCGATGCACGCTTTTATTACGATCAGGCCTAATTCCAAGTCACCATGTTCTACCTCGTAAGTTAATCATATTTTTATAATCTATCCCGTAGGATTCTAATTCTATACCTTAGACATTCTCGCCATTTGGCATGAATAGGACAACAGAACTCATACAACTCGAATTATTCAAATACCTCAACAATCAGTTATTAGAACTCAAGAAGGAAGTTATCTACTCTAATTGAGAATGGGACCATCAAGGTAGATTACACTCCTTGGATAACTCTCAAGCTTAGCATCTCATCTCAACTATGATCCTCTTCACGACACTATACTTTGTCAGTTAAAGCTTATAGCTCCTATTAAAATCTTTTCCTAACCATATCCTCTTATTTCGTTTAAGCCTACATCTAAGCCTCAAAGTGCTATTCTCCATATGATCATATTCCTGCAAAGTTAATCCTCAAAACTCAAGCTCTATACCTCCTCAGGGATTTTCATTTAGAGAATATTACTCCCTCTCACTACTCTAATGCCTCTACCAAGAACATTTACTCAAAAGTCATCAATAGTCTTCTCCAATTACTCCTATAATGGCATCCAAGCCTATCACTCTAAGCACTTCAACCATATATGAGAATTATCAAACCTACTTAGCACTTTCACTTCCGTCATTGAATGAGCTCTCAATCAAAGGCACACCAACATGCTCTTGCCTAGAGGCACTCTAACCCACTTTTTCCTATCTGTTGCACATCATAAGGTCTCATCCCTCTCTTCCTTCACATTCTTAACCTTAATGAAAGGAGGACATCAGAATCATCACATCAAAGAACATCCATCATTACATCATAGCAATAACTCATACTATCATCAACATCGCTATCAAGAATGGAAAGAAGTATAATCGAAAGGACTTAGAGTGAAAGGATCATAAGCACGATACATTAGAGGAATTCCATATATGAGCATTCATAATGTGATACAATCTCATTAGCCTTTTAGGACCTATCATGAGTTTATGGAATCAAACATGCTGTGAAACTCAAGTCGCATCTCATGTGACCTAAGGTTGGGAACTCTGAGATTTTCGTGAGATAAAAGTACAACTTTCACTCCTCATCCTCAGAACTCAATACGAATGGGAATCAACATCGGGGTATGGGTTCAGGCCATAGGCATGGTGCTCATGCGCAAGACAGAAATAAAGTATCATTTCAACCGAGCTTTAAGGAATATAAGAGATAGAAAAGCATCAATGTCTCATCCTGATCAACTCATCACTCTCGAAAACTCAACTCACTTTAGCTCATCAACTCCACATCTCCCCCTTAGCTCAATGGTCCACTCCCTAGCCCTGTGAATAAATTCTTTTTACTAAGCTATAAGTATAGCTCTCCACATGATTGGGGCACCACTATCCACAAGAAAATCTTAAACTCTCCTGTTATTCGGTACTCAAAGATATAAAATCGCCACTAGAACTTTTTTGAGATACTATTCCTAGCTTCCTTCTAGCTCTATGGAATTCTTTATATACTTTCTGCTCCTATTGGTACACATAATTGTTCACTACAACTCTTATCATCTAACCTCTCTGTTTATCCTGCTAATATTCAACTTTGAAGCTCCAATATATTTGACTAAAGAAGCCTTGTATTACAAGGTAAAACTCATTGTCATTCATACATAAATCTCCATCGACCTAATTACTAAAGGTGACAAAGAATACTTATGCTAGCTCACTCTACATAGACAACTCAAATATACTATCTAAATTCTTGTAGAAGTCATAACTTAGAGCTTCTCACATCTTTACACAAACATGGATACATATCTCTAGCCTCTTCTTATCTATTGAGCTATCCTTGTCTCCTTCGTCTTACCTAAGGGGCACTTGTACCCTGCCCATAATATCACTTCCTCATAAATCAACACCTTCTTCTCGAACTTACACTATGGCTATCACGCCCCGGGAGGGTACCGTACACATGGCTGGCACTCGGAGACTATTGCTACTCCCAAGTGAACCACTCGATCTCATGACAGTCATTCAATAATCAGATGCAGCGGAAAGTATTAGAGTAAGGAAAATAAGATAGTGGACAACTCAATTACTTCTACATTAATGAAGGAGGGCCATAGGCCAACAACATCAGTCTCAACATCTATGACATAATAGTTGGTTTAAGGAACTCAATTCAAAGAGGGAAAGACCCCAACATCAAATCCCCATCTCCAATCTATGAAGCCTCTACCTCTACAGTCTAAGATGATACTATGACAGGCCATGGCTATCTAACTCAAAGAGAGTAACGCAACTGGTAAAAATAAAAAAATACAAGAAAAGCTCCCCCGGATTGCGAGGGCTCACTAATATCTAGAACTAGGGAACTCTGAACCTCAACAATGTGTCTACCGAAGTCCTATATCTCCTGTATCTACATCATAAAATGATGCAGTGCCGAGTGGTATCAGTATGTGGAATGTACAGTATGTAAAATGGCTAAATGAAACAATACATGCAGAAATAACATAGAATAACATCAATTCGTAAGATACACACTCAGAAAGACCAATGTCCATCTAAGGCAAAGATAGGGAGTAGACAATAACTCATCAACGTCAATCAAAACTCATACCATCAACTCAACATCAGAGTACTATCAGTGTGGAATCTATCCGGGAGTTCCTCTAACCGACAATTATCACATATGAGACAGTGATGATACAATAAAGTGATGTTGTTGCTGTATCCATCCAGTACCTTGCCAGGGTAAAGGACATGGCATCAGTGGATCCACAATAAATAACATCAAGTCCTCTTTTGGGACGAAGATAATATCCAGTTTTATAGTTTAATTCTCTCCTACGCTGGACACATAGTTATTGAGTTTCAGTTGTTATCTACTCTTACTCAATTCAGTGCTCAATACTCCTCCCAGGACTCAATGTGCTTATAAGATATCAATTATATAGATTACTCATCTCACTAGTCTCATTTGGACATTGTTAACTCGATTCAGTGTATCAACCACCAATTCTTGGGTTAGAATTATTATCTTAGGACTAATTTCATGATCCCAAAGACTCCAAGAACATCAATTTCATCAACACTCTCATATCAAGATCACAATCACTGTCACATGCGCATTTATATGTCAAGGCTCTAGACTCATCTCCTAAGTTCATTCTTGCAATCTTTTATGAAAATAACATGTAGGGTTTTCTAAAATAACTCATGAAAAGTCTTTAAACAGAAAAAATCAAGTTTATGATGATCATCAACATAGGAAACTACATAAAATATATGTATATAATTTACAAGAAATCATTCATAATAAACATGCATATCGGTTAACTCGTTCACAATCTCTCTACTACCATCAATAGGGGCACATGGAAGAACATTCTCATGCTTTAATTTAGCATTACATACCTGGGATGAAGAAAACACCAATTTCTATCGAGAATTTCCCTCAACCCTCAAGACCTCTAGCTTCCCCCTCTTCTCCTCTCAAGAATTCTCACTTTAGAAATCAAAATATGGGTTTTGGAAGCCCTATCCTGAGAAAAACAACCCTTATACTCATTTATGGAACTTGGGAGGGGTTGGGAAAGGTCCAAAATGCCCCTCACAAAATAAAAGAAAATTTCCCATTTTGAAATACCCAGTCCGGGACACAGACTGGGCGAGGAATAGTACAATTTTCCCAAAAATTCTCCCGAACGAATTTTTTCCAATCTCTGTCAAAAAAATTAAAAAAAATAAAAGTGCGGGTCTATGTCTAGGGCACGATGCGGCCCCACTGCTCACCGACATTATTTTTTTATTTTGCATCAAAAAATTATCTTTTGATCCGGTCGCTCTAAAAATCGATCGAGACCATTTCCCTACTCAATTTTTCATGCTGATCGTAAATCCAATCTTGGATTTGCCATCCGAGCATAGAAAGGCATGTCATGTACATATCTCTCCTCTAGGGGTATTTCGATAATTTCACCGAGCGTCACATTATCTCCTCCTTGGGAACATTCGTCCTCGAATGATGAGTAGAGGTGGTATTATGGCACGAAAAGACTCAGGACTCATCTTAATACTCACTCAACAACTCAAACTCTCAACTCTTCATCGACCTCGATAAACTCTACTCAGATTTCAAGAATGGACACATCCATTCAAGAATAGAAACATCAATTAAGTCAAGTATAAAAACATTACCTTCACTATCCTTATTATTAGGCACGAACAGATGCAGGTATTTGGCACTCATATCTTCCTCAGTTTCCCACGTGACTTTCTCAACAAACTAATTCCTCCATAGGACCTTGACGGAGACTATCTCTTTGTTTCTTAGCTTGTGAACTTGTCGATCAAGGATTTGAACTGGAATCTCCTCATAGGACAAGCTATCTTTTACTCCAATACTCTCAAAAGGGGTCACCAAGGCAGGGTCTCCCAATCATTTCTTCAGCATAAAAACGTGGAATACCGGATAGATTCCGTCTAATTCAAAAGGTAACTCTAACTCATAAGCAACATTCCTAATCCTCCTCACAATTTGATACGGGCCAATATAGCGAGGACTCAATTTTCCATTCTTCCCAAACCTCATGACACCCTTCATGGGTGATACTTTCAAGTACACCCAATAACTCACATCGAAGTCTAAGTCCCTTCTCCTCACATTGATGTAAGACTTCTAACGACTTTGTGCAGCCTTCAACCTCTCTAATAATCTTCACCTTCTCCATGGACTGGTGGACAAGGTCAGGTCCAATTAACTCAGCTTCTCCAACCTCGAACCACTCGATAGGTGATCTACATCTCCTCCCACACAAGGCCTCATAAGGGGTCATTTGAATGCTTGCATGATAACTATTATTATATGCAAATTCAATCAATGGTAGATGATCATCCCAATTCCCTTTGAAGTCAAGGACACATGCTTTCAACATATCTTCTAATGTCTGAATGGTGCGCTCTGCCTGGCCATCTGTCTGTGGATGAAAGGTTGTACTCAAATTTACCCTGGTACTGAATCCCTTCTTGAAGGATCTCCAAAATTGGGAGGTGAATTGAGCTCCTCTGTCCGAGATGGTAGACAAGGAAACCCCAACCAACCTTACAATCTCTTGGATTTACAAATTGGCATACTCCTCCGCAGTATTAGTTGTCTTGACTGCCAAGAAGTGAGCTGATTTAGTCATCCTATTCACAATCACCCATATTGAATCATGTGCTTTCGATTCCTTGGTAAACCGGTAGTGAAGTCCATGTTGATCATCTCCCACTTCCATTCAAAAATTTCAAAGCTTTGAGCCAACCCACATGGTCTTTGATGTTCAACCTTGACCTGTTGACAATTGGGACACTTAGCAACAAATTTGGCAATATCCAACTTCATCGCATTCCACCAATAGACTTCTCTCAAGTCATGATACATCTTGGTGGAGCCATGATGAATGGAATATCTAGACTTATGAGCTTCATCCATGATTCTCTCTCGAACACCATGAACATCGGGAACTTACAGCTTACTCTGGTATCTCAACACTCCATCTCCCCCTTTAGAGAAGACTATCACTTTTTGCTTGTAGACAACTTCTTTTAATTGGAGTAAACCATGATCTTTGTCTTTCTTTTCTTTCACCTCTGACACCAAGGATGAAACAGACCCATTCTAAACATTAACCCTGCTTTCATTATTCTTTTCAAGTCGTACTCCTAATCGAGCCAATCTGTGCACTTCCTTCACTGGCTCTTTCTTTCCTTCCTTAACATGGGTCGTGCTACCCATTGACAACCTGCTAAGAGCGTCAGCAACAATGTTAGTTTTACCTGTGTGGTAGAGGATGCTCATGTCATAATCCTTGAGCAACTGCAACTATCTCCTCTATCGCAGGTTGAGCTCTCTCTGACTGAAGACATACTGCAAGCTCTTGTGGTCAGTGAACACATCCACATGCACTCCATACAAGTAGTGGCACCAAATTTTAAGTGCAAACACCACTACCGCCAACTCAAGATCATAGGTCGGATAGTTCCTCTCATGTAAGGACCCAGATTTTTTGTGCGGCTTTACCGGATCTCTTGGTACTGTCCCGAGAAAACTGCCAGGCATCGCACCACGGAAAGCCCACATGGACTGTGTGGCCTCCCATGGAGGGACACTTGGTTTAGTTCATGGTAGGGGCAATCTGAGACAGAGGAGATTTCGGACTAAGTGAGGGCACACGACCACTCACATGGTCCGTCTGATGTGTCACGGGCCGTGTGGCCCTCCGTGTAACGCACTACATAAAATTTTTCTAAGTATGAAAGTACCATCTCATAACTTTGTTGTGTGGAAAATATTTCAAATGTTATCACACGGTCGATGTCATGGCCCGTGTGGAATCACAAGGACCGTGTAGTCATCCGTGGGGTACCTCTTAGCTTTGAATAAATTCCCTCTGCAAAATTTCAAAGTGATGGATCACGATCGTTGTTCATGGTCCGTGTGACATCTCACGGACCGTGTAGTTGACCGTGTAGACCTGATGGTTTCAATTTTTGCCTATTTCATTAATGCCATTTATGTAATTCTGGTATTATTTTAATTATGAATTATTACCTTTTGCCTATCTTAAACCCCTAATTCAGTTGATACCCCTCCCCTCTTAATTCATTCTCCATAAACCTTCTACCCCTTATAAGATCACCTCCTGATTCCTCTCTACTCTCCCCTCTCATAGGTTCAAGGCTTGGTCCCTTTCAACCAAGAATACCCAAAATTCCTTTCAATTGATTTCATGAATTTTAATTCACTTTAAATATGGGTTTTCATTATTTGATTTTATTAAATCCAATTGATGAATGGGATGTATTCTACCTATGATTTTAATTCACTCTTATCACTTTTATGATGATTTACATTGAGTTATGAAGTTATGAACATGCATGTGCCCTTTAAAGTTAATTTATGCATGGATGATCTATACTATGATTTACATGTGGATTTAATTATGGATTTCCTCAATTTCATTGTTACATGGTTGATTTTAACTTGAATCTATGTTACCCAAGCCAACCTCACATCATACATTGCATTTGCATTCATGCACATTGGTTTATATGGATTATGAAGTGGGCTAAGTCCAATTATGTTTTATGAAATGATTATGATATGATTTTGGTGAGGCATTAGTTATGACAAGAATGTGATCACGTACATGTCTAAGATTATGGCTCTTTGAGCATTCTGGGTGCTTGTACCATTCCGTATATGTAGATGAGTTATTCCTTACATGAGCATTATGATTCTGATTCATGAATTGGCAATTGAGCCTAAATGTGTATTGAACAGTTTGAAATGAGCATTGTATCTCTTGAAAACATGTACATGTATAAGTATTCATGTGGGATGCTTTTTACTTAGCACCGACGGATTGCAGGTGTTAGGGCTATTCCCAAGGGTCATCTCCCTTTCCTTGAACTATGTGCCAACATATAAACGATAACCATTACCGAAATGACCGGATCATAAGGAATAAATTATTCGTTTACAACTATGATATGCTATATATGATTCTGGAAAACCCTTCCAAAATGGTGAGTTCCGTAAGTAAGGTGATTGTCAACCGAAATGGTGTGTTTCGTAAGGTATGATGTAGATTACCTTTGTCAAGTAATCTTCTCCTACCGATGGGAGGTCTTTATCGGAATAATTCATGTAATAGCTCGCATGAGTTTGATTTGTTGGTTATAGTCCATTCCCACTATATATGAGCATTGTTGCATTTCATGTATCATGAAGTTCATGGCATCTTGTATATTTCTTCCTTGGATATATGATTTTTACTATACTATGAATTTATTTATTTGAGATATTTGGTTTACGTATCTCTATGAATTTATTTATGGAAATCTCGTATTTTGATCATCCGTTTATGGAAAGTCCCAAGCCCCCGCTTTGCCCCATAGATTGAGTCTTATTTCCCCCGTCCCTTAGAACTATGTGTTACTACTTAAATGTTTTTCTTGAACTGATGATGTGGATATCGATACTTGAGGCTTGTTTGGAGACTGTCGGGTTCCCAATGACCATGTCACATTTAGGCCCTAGCCCCGGGTCGTGACAAAAGATGGTATCATAGCCTAGTTTATAAATGGTCCTCGGAGTCCAACATATCGCATCAGAGTCCTATTCATGGGTGTGAAATGCACCATGCCTATGAGGGGGAGGCTACGAAGGCATTCTAGGAATTGCCTCACTTCTTCATGTCTTACGTCGTGTTATGACTAGTTTGTTTGGTTCCCTTATCTTGACGGTGTCGTTGATCCATTTTAGAAGATGCCTCGAGAAAGACCCCTCCCACCAAGGCTGGCTCCGGCTAATGAGGATCAGGCTCCCCACAAGCCTATGAATGAACTCATCTCAAATGGTGAGTTCCGTACAACCTTTTCCATGCTGGCCCAGGTGATGACCTCTCAAACAAGGCAAGATAACTTGCCACAGGATCTTACACCTGCTTCTAGAGTGAGGGATTTCACCCGAATGAATCCTCCGGAGTTTCATAGGTCAAAGGCCGATTAGTATGCCCAGGAGTTCATTGATGAGCTTACGAAGATACTAAACATCATCGGTTTCACTTTTGAAGAGAAGGCTGAATTGGATGCCTATCAACTGAAAGATGTGACCCAGGTATGGTATACTTAATGGGCTATAGAGAGAGTTTACGATAGTGATGTTAATTGGGAAAAGTTCATATTTGCTTTCCTTGATCACTTCTTTCCAGTTGAACTTAGGGAGGCCAAAATGACTGAGTTTATCAGTCTCAAACAAGGAGGTTTGAGTGTGAGGGAATATGCCCACAAATTCACGAAGCTTTCCAAGTGTGCTCCATCACTTGTGGTTGACCCCGTGCAAGGATGCACAAGTTTGTTTCGGGTGTCTCTGATTTACTTATAAAGGAATGTTGTGTTGTTATGCTTATACGGGATATGGATATTACTAGACCCATGGTGTATGCAGCACAGATCGAGGGGGAGAAACTCAAGGAGAGAAGGGTTCATGATCCCAAGAGGACCCATTTTGATGGTGGATTCTCTAGCTCTCGTGTGGTAGTTTTGGTCTCTTCTAATAGGGCCAAGGTTTTGATCCTCGGGTTGCTAATTATCAGGTGCCTCCTCCCACGGCACCGGTTGGTGGAGGTCAAGGGTATCCTGTGTGCGACAAGTGTGGGAAGCCCCATATGGGAGTTTGTTAGAGGGATTTGGTTGTTTGATTCAGGTGTGGTGATAAAAATCATAAGGTTGCTGATTGTCTTAGGAATGCCCGTAGAGGCCAAGGTCAGGTAGCTCAAGGCGGGCAAGGCCAACAAAGAGCTCCCCAAGGTGTTGTCCCAAAGAACAACTGGTCCTATGCGCTCCATGCCCGCCAAGATGTCGAGAAAGCTCCGGATGTTATGATCGGTATGTTAAAAGTCTTTGATTTTGATGCTTATGTTTTGCTTGATCTGGGTGCGAATTTGCTTTTTATGACTCCTCTGTTGGCTGTTAAATTTGGTTTGAGTACGAAGGTTTTGAGGGACCCTTTCTTAGTTTATACTCCCATAGGTGAATTTGTTGTTGCACATAGAGTCTATCATGGTTGCCCTATTTTTGTGTTGCACAAAATTTTTTTGTGTGATCTTGTGGAAATTGAGATGTTCGACTTTGACGTGATTCTTGGGATGGATTGGTTGCATGCATCATATGCCTCTATAGATTGTTAAATGTAGAAGGTCAAATTCCAACCTCCCGATGAGCCCGTTCTTGAATAGAAGGGTGGTGACTCCTTTGTTAAAGGTCAGTTTATTTCCTACCTCAAGGTGCAGAGAATGATCTCTAAGGGGTGCAATTATCATATTATGAGGGTCAAGGATATGGAGTCCAAAGTGCCTACTCTTGAGTCGGTCCCTATGGTGAATGAGTTTTCTAATGTGCTTCCCAAAGACTTGTCGGGCATTCCTCCTGAAAGAGAGTTAGACTTCGGCATGGATCTTCTTCCGGATACTCAGCCTATCTCTATTTCTCCTTATCGTATGGCACCAACGAAGTTGAAAAAATTAAAGAGCAGTTAAAGGATTTGTTGGAGAAAGGTTTCATTCGACTAGTATATCGCCATGGGGTGCTCCAGTGTTGTTTGTAAGAAAGAAGGACGGCTCTCTCCGGATGTGTATTGATTATAGGCAACTAAACAAGGTGACTGTTAAGAATAAGTACCCGTTGCCCAAGATTGATGACTTGTTTGACCAACATCAAGGGGCTATCCATTTCTCAAAGATTGATCTTCATTTCGGGTATCATCAGTTGAAGGTTAGGGAGTGTGACATCCCCAAAATAGCCTTTCGGACAAGGTATGGGCACTTTGAGTTTGTGGTGATGTCATTCCGCCTAACCAATGCTTTGGCCGTGTTCATAGATCTAATAAATTGAGTGTTTAAGCCATTCCTTGACAGTTTTGTGGTGGTCTTCATTGATGACATTCTCATGTACTCCTGAAGTGAGCAGGAGCATGGGGGCCACTTAAGGATGGTCCTCTAAACTTTGAGAGAGAAGCGGTTGTATGCCAAGTTTAGCAAATGTGAATTTTGGTTGGGCGAAGTGGCTTTCCTTGGTCATGTGGTGTATGGTGATGGTATCAAGGTGGATCCGAAGAAGATCGAGGCCATGAAGAATTAGCCCAAACCATTGACTTCTTCAGATATTCAAAGTTTTCTTGGGTTGGCCGAGTACTACAAGAGGTTTGTTGAGGGGGTTCTCGTCTGTTGTATCTCTATTGATTAAGTTGACCCAGAAGAAGGCTAAGATTGTGTGGTCGGACGAATGCGAGCAAAGTTTCCAAACTTCAAAAGGATCGGCTTACATCGGCTCTCGTCTTGACTTTACCGAACGACTTGGAGGGATTCGTAGTGTATTATGATGCCTTGCGGATTGGGTTGGGTTGTGTGCTTATGTAACATGGTAAGGTAATAGCGTATGCATCAAGGCAGTTGAAGGTGCATGAATGCAATTACCCAACGCACGACCTCGAGTTGGCGGCGGTAGTTTTCGCCTTGAAGATTTGGAGGCATTATTTGTATAGGGTTCATGTTGATGTGTTCACCGATCACAAGAGTTTGCAAAATATGTTCACTCAAAGGGATCTCAATTTAAGACAAAGAAGGTGGTTGAAGCTCCTAAAGGATTACGACATGAGTGTTCTGTATCATCCTGGCAAGGACAATATTACGGCTGATGCTCTCAGCGGGCTATCTATGGGAAGTGTGGCGCATGTTGGGGAAGAAAGGAAGGAGTTATCAAGGGATGTTCACTGGTTAGCTAGGTTGGGTGTCAGGTTTTCTGACTTGAGCGATGGTGGTATCCGTGTTCAAAGCGGGGAAGAATCTTCTGTGATGAGTGATGTTAAGGCTAAGCAAGATTTAGACTCATCGTTACTTAAATTAAAGAAGTTGGTTGCCGAAAAGGAGATTGAGGTGTTATCCCAAGGGGGAGATAGTGTACTCCAGTACTAAGATTGATTTTATGTTCCGGATGTGGATGATATTAGAAGGGTGATTATGAGTGAGGCTCACAACTCTCATTATTCTATTCACCTGGGGTCTACCAAAATGTACCGGGATTTGAAAGAAGTGTATTAGTGGCATGGTATGAAGAAAGACATCGCTAAGTTTGTATCTGAATGCCTGAGTTGTCAACTAGTGAAGGTAGAGCACCAAAGGCCTGGTGGCTTGGCCCAAGACATTAAGATTCCCACGTGGAAATGGGAAGATATAAACATAGATTTTGTGGTGGGTTGACTCGGACCCGAAGGCAATTTTATTTCATTTGGGTTGTCGTGGATCGGATGACGAAGTCGGCTCATTTCCTACTGGTCAAGACTACCTTTGGCACCAAGGATTACGCAAGGTCGTATATCCAAGAGTTGGTGAGGTTTCATGGTGTGCCTAGGTATATTATCTCGGATCGCGGTACCCAATTCACTTCCCACTTTTGGAGATCTTTTCAGAAGGGGCTCGGATGTAAGACTAAGTTGAGTACTGTTTTTCATCCTCAAACCGATGGACAAGCTGAGAGGACTATTCAAACCTTGGAGGACATGTTGGGGGCTTGTGTGTTGGAGTTTAAGGGCAACTAGGATAACCACCTTCCACGCGTTGAGTTTGCTTATAATAACAGCTACCATGCTAGCATTGGTATGGCACCGTTTAAGGCCTTATATGGGAGAAGGTACAGGCCACCGGTGGGGTGTTTTGAGTTGGGATAAATGGCACTAGTTGGCCCGGATCTAGTGATGGAGGCCATGGAAAAGGTGAAAGTGATTAGGGAAAGGCTGAAAACAGCCCAAAGTCGTCAAAAGTCTTATTTGAAAGTCAGGAGGAAGGATCTTGAATTTCGTGTCGGTGATTGGGTATATGTGAAGGTTTCGCCTATGAAGGGTGTGATGTGTTTGGGTAAAAAGGGCAAGCTAAGCCCCCGGTATGTGGGCCCTTATAAGATCGTTGAGCGGGTTGGAGATGTGGCTTATAGGTTGGAGTTGCCTTCGAACTTGAGTTCCAATCACCTGGTCTTTCATGTGTCTATGTTGAGGAAGCTAATTGGTGATCCTAGCACTATTGTGCCCTTGGAAGGGATTGAGGTTGAAGAAAATTTGTCTTATGAGGAAGTTCTGGTGAAAATCTTGGATAGGCAAGTAAAGCGGCTTCGTAATAAGGAGGTGGCTTCGGTGAAGGTGCGTTGGAGAAATCAGCATATAGAGAGTGCTACTTGGGAGGCGAAGCTAGACATAGTGAAGCGATACCTTCATCTTTTTCAATCTACTCAAGCCTAAGGTATTAGGTTCTCTCTTTTTCTAATGGTCCTATTTCTTGCCCTCTTGAGTCTCATGGCATGACATGCATACATGTGCACGAAAAAGGAATTTTATAATGTTTTTGAATGATTTGAATACAATTTTGATATGAGTTTAGAGGCTTTATGATTTTTCAAATAATGAACTATGCGTTGTACCTTATGTTCGGATGTTTCGTGTTTTAAGTCAAGCCTTTCCAGCCTTGTTCTTGCACATTCGGGGACGATTGTTCCCAAGGGAGAGATGATGTAAGGAACTAGATTATTCGAGCGGCTTTACCGGATCTCTTGGTACTGTCCTAAGTGAACTGCCAGGCATCGCACCACGGAGGGCCCACACGGGCCGTGTGAAGCCACACAGACCGTGTGGCCTCCCGTGGAGGGACATTTGGTCCAGTTCACGGCAGGGGCAATAAGATAAAGGAGATTTCGGACTAAGTGAGGGCACATGGTCCGTGTGATGTGCCACGGGCCGTGTGACGCTCCGTGTAACTCACTACGTAAAATTTTCTAAGTATGAAAGTACCATCCCATAACTTTGTCATGCGAAAATTATTTCAAGTGTTATCACACTATCGATGTCATGGCCCGTGTGGAATCACATAAACCGTGTAGTCATCCGTGTGGTACCCCTTAGCTTTGAATAAATTCCCTCTGCGAAATTTCTAAGTGATGGTTCACGGTCGCTGTTCATAGTCCGTGTGATGTCTCACGGACCGTGTAGACCTAACGATTCCAATTTTTGCCCATTTCATTAATGGCGTTTATGTAATTCCAGTTTATTTTAATTATGAATTATGACCTTTTACCTATCTTAAACCCCTAATTTAGCTGATACCCCTCCCCTCTTAATTCATTCTCCTAAGACCTTCTACCCCTCATAAGATCACCTCTCAATTTCTCTCTACTCTCCCCTTTCATAGGTTCAAGGCTAGGGTTCAATTGAAGTCCAATTCAAGCTAAGTTCATCCCTCAAATTCAGCTCCTTAATCAAGGTATGTGGGATTGATTCTTGGTCCCTTTCAACCAAGAAGACCTAAAATTCCTTTCAATTGATTTCATGAATTTTAATTCACTTTAAATATGGGTTTTCATTATTTGATTTTATCAAATCCAATTGATGTATGGGCTGTATTCTACCTATGATTTCAATTCACTTTGATCACTATAATGATGATTTACATTGAGTTATGAAGTTATGAACATTCATGTCCCCTTTAAAGTTGATTTATGCATATGTAATCTATACTACGATTTACATGTGGATTTAGTTATGGATTTCCTCAATTTTATTTTTACATGGCTGATTTTAACTTGAATATATGTTACTCATACCACCCTCACATCATGTATTGCATTTGCATTCATGCACATTGATTTATATAAGTTATGAAGTGGGCTAAGTCCAATTATGTTTTATGAAATGATTATGATATGATTTTGGTAAGGCATTGGTTATGACAAGAATGTGATCACATACATGTCTAAGATTATGGATCTTTAAGCATTTTGGGTGCTTACACCATTCCGTATATGTAGATGAGTTATTCCGTGCATCAGCATTATGATTATGATTCATGAATTGGCAATTGAACCTAAATGTGTATTGAACGGTTTGAAATGAGCATTGTATCGCTTGAAAGCACGCATATGTATAAGTATTCATGTGGGATGTCATTGACTTAGCACCGATGGATTGGGGGCATTAGGGCTATCCCCAAGGGCCCTCTCCTTTTCCTTGATCTATATGCCAACATAGGAACGATAACCATTACCAAAATGACTGAGTCGTAAGGAATGGTTATCCGTTTACGATTATGATATGCTATGTATGATTCTGGAAAACCCTTCCTAAATGATGAGTTCCGTAGTGAAGGTGACCGTCCACCAAAATGGTGTGTTCCTTAAGGTGTGATGTAGATTACCTTTGGCAGGTAATCTTCTCCTACTGATGGGAGGTTTTTATCGGACTAATTCATGTAATAGCTCGCATGAGTTTGATTTGCCGGTTATAGTCCATCCCCACTATATATAAGCATTGTTGCATTTCATGCATCCATGAATTTCATGGCATCTTGTATATTTCTTCCTTGGATATATGATTCTTTCTATATTATGTGTCCTTGTCATCTAACATTGAAATGCAGGTTTGGTAAGTCATATGCATTGCATGCCCGCATACTTAGTACATTTAAATGTACTAAAGCATACTCTATGCCTATATGATTTTACCATGTAGGGGCTGAGTACTTTGATTACCAACCGTTCGACGAATAGTCTAATCCAGGAGTACATTATGGTGAGTCCCATCTTCCAAGGACAAGCCAACCTCTTTTTATGTTATTTCAGAATGCTCTTCCTTATTTGACGGTGAGCCAAGAACTTTTCCCGACCCTGTTCCGTCTGACTAGAGGCATTTGTTAGACATCATGTAGATTCCTTAAAGTCTTTATGCTATGTGAGATATTTGGTTTACATATCTCTATGACTTTATTTATGGAAATCTCGTGTTTTGATAATCTGTTTATGGGTTGTACAGTGGAAAGTCCCAAGCCCCCACTTTGCCCCATAGTGTGAGTCTTATTTCCCTCGTCCCTTAGAACTACGTGTTACTACTTGAATGTTTTTTCTTGAACTGATGATGTGGATATCGATACTTGAGGCTTGTTTGGAGACTCTCGGGTTCCCAATCGCCGTGTCACATTTAGACCCTAGCCACGGGTCGGGACATCTCATGAACCTAAAGTTGCCTGGAAGCATAAGCTATCACCTTCCCCCTTTGCATCAGCACACAACCCAAACCAACTCATGACACATCATAATATATTATGAAATCCTCTATCCCATCGGGGAAAGTCAAAACTGGTGCAGTAGTTAAACTGGTCTTCAACTCTTGGAAGCTCTTCTCACAATCCTCAAACCACTGAAACTTGACCTTTTTCTGAGTCAATTTGGTCAATGGTGTGGCTAGGGGAAAAACCCATCAACAAATCTGCGGTAGTAGCCCGCCAACCCCAAGAAATGTCTTATATCAGTTGGAGAGGTCGGTCTTGGCCAGTTCTTAACCGATTCAATCTGCTGGGCATCTACTCGAATACCATCACCTGAAACACCATGGCTTAGAAAAGCCACTGACTTGAGCCAAAACTCACATTTTGAGAACTTTGCATATAACTCATGTTCCTTAAGAGTCTGAAGGACAATTCTGAGGTGATTGGCATGCTCCTCCTCATCTTTCGAATACACCAAAATGTCGTCGATGAACACGATTACCAATATGTCAAGATAGGGTCTGAACACTCTATTCATCAAGTCCATGAAGGCTGCAAGTGCGTTCGTCAACCCAAAGGACATGACCTAGAACTCAAAGTGGCCATATCTAGTTCTAAAGGCTGTCTTTGGAATGTCACACTCCCTCACTTTCAACTGATGGTAGCCCGATCTAAGGTTTATCTTTGAGAAGTATGAGGCACCCTGAAGTTGGTCAAACAGATCATCTATCCGTGGGAGAGGCTATTTATTCTTGATTGTAACCTTGTTCAGTTGCTTATAATCTATGCACATTCTGAGAGACCCATCTTTCTTTCTCACGAACAGGACGGGAGCACCCCAAGGAGAAACACTAGGCCTAATAAAGCCCTTCTCTAACAAATCCCTCAATTGCTCTTTCAACTTTTTCAACTCAGCAGGGGCCATCCTATAAGGTGGAATTGAGATAGGCTCGGTATCGGGAAGAACATCAATCCCAAAGTCAATCTCCCAGGAGGGACTCCAGGTAGATCCTCAGGGAACACTTCAAGAAACTCATTCACAATCAGGACTGGCTCAAGAGTAGGGGGCTCAACATCATCAGACTTAACTTGCACGAAATGGTAGATACAACCTTTAGAGATTAACTTTCTAGCTCTCAGGTAGGAAATTAACTTACCTTTAGGTACAACAGAACTCCCCTTCCACTCTATATTTTAAAAGTTAGTGACAAATTAAATTAAGATTAAGACACATTCTAGGCTTTTTTCCTTTGTGTCAAGGTAATTCTATTTCGGCAAGATCACAAACTGTAGAAAATGAAGCTGGAATGAGTGTTAAAGCGTTTTCTAAAATGCAAGAATTGAGATATCTTGAGCTTGAGAAAGTCCAGCTTTCTGCCACTTTTGAAAGATTCTCAAAGAAATTAAGATAGATGTGCTGATATGGATTCCAATTAACATCTTTCTCAAATAGCTACCCTCTTGAAAACCTTGTAGTTCTTGAAATTAGCAATAACAATTTGCAGCAAACCTGGAAGGAAGCAAAGGTTTGTTTCACTCATGTCTAATTTTATAGCTTTCTTGAATAAAGTTTGGAGCTTTTAGATTTGGAATTTACTTGAGAAGATATAATATTTCTGATATTTAGATTGGAAATTATAGCATACAGATCTCATTGGAAACGGATTGGGGACAGAGGCAATAATAGGAGAAGTTTCTGGACAGAATCCATCTATCAAACTTCTGGGATTTAAGGTGCCTCTGTATGTACTCATAATTCAACTTGTTTTATTTATCTTTATATATTGCGCGACTTAGATAACAATGTAAAGTTTTCAAAGATTAGTTTTTTCTTACCATTAGAACCCGAAATGATTTGGTTCTCCACTAGAACTATGACTTTGTTGGAGAATGTGATAAAGTTATCTTCAAAGATGATAAAACTTTTGTTTTAAAATTTTTAATCTGTCTGATGCTGAATTGTTTAGCCAGTGATCATAGACATTTACATAGAATTCCGAATGAAGAAACTTACCAATAGACTTAATCCTTTGAGAGGACTGCCTGATTTGTTTAACATAAGCATGTAGTTGGGTGTCCACATAAGCTTGTCTGCAAGAAGTCAATTAAGAAAAGTTAAGAGTGTTTTAGTATTTATATCAGCTCAAAATTTTCGAAATGTTCACCTCGCTCATTGTGTAATTCAACCTTTGCCGATACTTTTTAAATCTGTCATTAGCTCTCTGTTTCGTAAATTGGAATAATTTATTTCCTTCCTCAATTATTCCTTATTGCTTATGAGAAGACTGATTTTAGTGAAACTTTAGTTTGGGACAACTTATGACTTTTTTTTTTTACACATGTACATTACTAAATATCCCACTTTGAACCTAAATTAATTTTTTTTTCCGCAGATTTTTTATGTCAGGTGCTGACTAACACAGCAAAACAGTCAAAATACAACATTATGCAAATAGTATAAAATGTAAATATCCAATGTAAATAATACATTAATGCAGCCGCCATCTATTACCAACTACGTATATTGTGCAACCTGCAAATGCAACCACAAACGATTGTCACACATATATATAATATGTGTGTGTATGTACATACGTGTGCGCGCATACATGGTTCGCAAAAATCTGTTAATGTTGGGCCCGTGCTTGTCCACGCCATCTCTACCTAGTTCGGACAATACATGACCATTGAATTTAAACACACAATATAAAATATAATCTGAAGAGTATGTTGCTTTTGTACATGTTTGACATAATTAAAATATATTTTGTAAATTTTATATAATATAAATTTTGTCTTGGATGTAGAAAATATTTGGTCATACATATAAATAATACTACATAATTTTTATTGTTTATGTACATTGAATAGAAATAATATATGTAATCTATATTTTAACTATTCATTTTCTTCGAGCATTATCACACACGATATATTTTTATAGAAAAAAGCTTGCATTCTTAAATTAGAAATTATTATTTTAATGCATTTTGGTAGCAACTACTTCAGTATGAGTTCCAAAGAGTATATTGCATTCTTTTTGAAAAAGTGTATGAACTTAATAATTGTTTTATATCATTTATTTTAATTCAAATATAGAGATTATAATTTGAACATAAAAATCAATAATATAAATAGGTTTTGGGGGATGTCATTCTTAAAAAAAAAGCACTCCAGATGTTTTGTAATTCCAAATTGCAATTATAAAAATATTAAATAAATAAAATTAGTTTACGTGTAAAGATAAATTTACTAAAAATTATTTAGTTTGAAATAATTGTTATCTAAATTGAAGCAATAAAAAAATAAAATTATTTTTAAAATTAAAAGCTTTTTAGATAAGATACATTTTTGGTCAAAATTAGATAATTATTAGTATTAAGTTTTTAAAGTTTGAATTTGAATTGGAAGAAATTTAACTCTATACTAAATATAAAATTGAATTTTGACCCTTTCTTAAAGAGGTTACATGCATGCTAAATTGTAATTATTTCAAATATGCTAATTAATGAACTGTAAAAATCAACATTAGCAATTTGATAGTTTTAAATAGTGACAAATGCAATGAAAAAAATATAAAAGATAAAATAGTATTTGATAATTACATGATTAAATAATTAATATTAAGTCATGCAAAGTTATCATAATTTTTTGTAAATAAATTTAAAAATATGCAATGATAAAATTATATGTGAAAACATGTTACTTATATTTATTAAGTTGGTATAAGTGTCCATATGGGATTTTATATTTATTTAATGCTAAAGTACAAGAAGCAATACTATAATTATAATTTTATTAAAATAATTAAATTTAATATACTCAAATAAATAATATAAGAAATTATCATAAATAATTTTCTTTATATTAACCGCGCAATGCACAACCACACATACTAGTTATTATAATAAATATGAGACGAAAGTAGTACAAGGTATTAATTAAATTATCACCTTAACCCACCAATTAAATTAGTTATTTAAAATTACCCCTTAACTAAATAACGAAAGTTATCAAATAGTCCAAAAATCCCCTTTAAAGTTTACGAGATAAATTTGTTTTTTAACATTAAAAGCTCTATTTCTCAAAACGACTTAACGGGCCGTTGCATCAAATATTTTAATAATTTTGCTATGAACTTATATTTATATATCTAATATTTTTGTCAAACATTGCATTTCATATGTTCCTATAAAACTTGTATTTTTAGATACTACGGTTAATTAATTAAAATATACAAATTTAAAAAGTATAAATTATTTTTTTATGTATCAGTTAAGAACGTAGATTCACTAATTAATTTATTTTTAAAAGATAATATACCTCTTAAATATTTAATTAATTTTATTTATAAATATTCTTATTTGTCTAATATAAATTTTTGATTTTTAAAATTTAATATAATCTTATAATTATATTTGTTCAACCAAACGTGAGACTTATAATTAAACTATAACTGTAATAATTATATTAGAGCAAACAAATAGGGCATAATAATTATTAACCTATGTAATTAGTAGTATTCTAGTAGTACACCAATTCAATTCGGTGGCTTTTCATTTCAAACAGACATAAATGAAAAGAAATATTTATTGATGATACTTGTACCAGCAGAAAAGAGAGAGTGCGAAGGGAGGGAAAGAGAACGGGGGAATAGAGACACCAGTGAGGACTTAATTAAGCCCTAAACCCTACTTAAGTTTACTGTAATCGTCGAGACTTGGAGTGTGTCAGTGCCCAAGGAAAACGGCGAGTAGGTATTTGGTAAGAAAATGGCGAAGGAGGTGAATGAAGAGAAGCAAGGGATAGAAGCCAAGATTGAGGCAGCTTTGCGCTCTCGTATTCAACATTTCAAAGAAAATGCCGAGTATGCTCCGCCTGATTTTTCTCCAACTTTTCTAGTTTCCATAGAATTAATGTGCAACATTGCTTTGATTTTTTTTTATTTTCTTTACAGTCCTTTTGATTGAAGTGATTGTTTTGGGGATATGGGTGAGGGTAAGGGGATAGGAACTGAAAAAAATCACGGGTCAATTGGGAATTTTCTGTCTTTGATCATTGTGGAGCAGTGGAGGTGCCAGGACGTCGGGTTTTCAGGCCCGGATCTGTATCCGTATCCGGATTAACTGTTGATGTTCTCTCTGCTAGTCGTGCCAAAGGGAAAAAAAGAAGGGAAAGAAAAGCCTTTGGAGTGTTGGGGTGGGGTACAAGTTATTCCGTTGGGGCTCCAGGAGAGGGGAAGGAGGGTTAGTCTCAAGTTATTTTGGCCTGCAGCTGTTTTATGTTAGCATTGGCACATCCTCCATGTTTTCCCCATATTATGATATTATATGCATCTTTTTAGTATAAGTGTATTTTATACATCTTGTTCTTTCATAGTTGGAAGTATCTTAAGATGTGATCCAATAAAGGCATACATCTTATGCCTGAATTTATGTGTGAAACCCATTTGTGTCTTACCCTTTCAGTTATATCCAGTAGTTGTCATATGATATAACCCAGTATACTACCACAAAGTATGGCACGGGGAGGGTAAAGTGGACATAAACCTTACCCC
The DNA here is from genome assembly GCA_029948455.1 of Solanum rostratum. Classification (NCBI taxonomy): domain Eukaryota; kingdom Viridiplantae; phylum Streptophyta; class Magnoliopsida; order Solanales; family Solanaceae; genus Solanum; species Solanum rostratum. The sequence goes on from CM057049.1 coordinate 27,526,507, forward strand.
TACCTCAGAGGCTGAGAGGGGGTTTCTGGTAGACCTTTGGCTCAAGAAAAAATAGCCTAAAGCAGTCCAACGTAAGAAGTAACTGAAGTACAAGAAACAACAAAAGTAACAAAATAGAAACTACAACTGAACATTACAATAATCTATATACAAGAATCAACAGATAGTAGCAAAAATTGAAGGGGAAGAATTGTAGGAGCAATATTAAGGCTACTAATACAAATGAACACTAAGACAACACACTAATACCTACAAACCTTCTATCCTAATATGTAATCTTTATGCCCTCCTATTCAAGGTCATATGCTCGATAAACTAAAATTGTGTCATGGTTTGTCTAATCACTTCTCCTGTATACTTTTTCTTTCCATCTTTACATCTCATAAAAATGTCTACATGTCAATCTCTCACACCTCCGCTCTAGGGTATCTGTGCATCTCTTATTTACATGCTCAAACCATTTTAGTCTTGCTCCTCGCATCTTGACCTCCTGTGAAGCCACTCTACCTTCTTTCGGCTATCTTCATTTTTAATCCTATCTCTCTTAGCATGTCGACACTTTCATCGCAATATCCTCATTTATGCAACCTTCATTTTCTGTATGTAAGAGTTCTTGATTGGCCAATACCCTGCTCTATACAACACAGTTGGTCTAGCCATTACTTTATAGATTTTGTTTCTAAGTTTTGGTGACGGTACTTGGGCAATTTTATACGGGCCAGACCACCTAGACTTGAGCTTACCTGAAAACAGCCTCAGCCTAGAGTTGTACAGCAAAACCTTGTCACCAACTCTGAAACGTCGTGGTGCAATATGTTTGTCGTGGTGGGACTTCATTCTGTCTTTGTAAAGTACGACACTCTCATAAGCCTGGAGGCGAAACTCATCCAACTCATTGAGTTGATCAAGTCTCAAATTGGCAGCCTCATCCCAATTCATGTTTAGGGTCTTCAGAGCCCAAAGTGCCTTGGTGCTCCAACTCCATAGGTAGATGGCAGGCTATACCAAACACCAATTGATATGGGGACATACCAATGGGGGTTTTGTAAGCCGTCCTGTACGTCCACAGTGCATTATCTAGTTTCCAGGCCCAATCAGTTCTGGTTGCCTTCATGGACTTGGTCAAGATCTCCTTGATCTCCCTGTTCAAAACTTCAACTTGCCCACTCGTCTGCGGATTCTTATCTCACAAAATTCTTGATGCATGCTTCCACTTCATCCCATCACCAATATGGTGAGTGGCATCCTTGTTAATCTCTCTGGTTGGGATAGTAGATATACATAATATTCTAGTATTTGAGTTGAGTCATGGTGTTAGAATTGATATTTGAGATGAATGACACATTAATTCGGAAGTCTTTTGTGTTTACTTTGTCATAATAGTTTGTCTTTGCAGTACTACGATAGGTTGATTTCATAAGTATAGTGTTACAATGGATTTTTTTTTTTGTGATTTATCTTTAGATTGGTTCTTAGCCATATATTGTCTGTATTGTATGTTTTACTAGGTCTTTGCATTATTTTACAATCTTTTTTGTGTAGAGAAGGGTCAAATTTGCCCTAGTACTGTATGAAACTGAACAACATTGTGTTATGTTAAACTTTTGGTTCAATATCACCCCTGAAGCTTTTGATTTGCCCTTGTCTCTTAATGAAGCTCCAACCTGAGTGTAACCTTAACACAGTTAAAAGTTGAGGGGTAAAATTGGTCTCTTTTTCAAGGCAAGGGCAAATATGGGATGATTTGCTAAAACAAGGGTAAGAATGGACTAAAAGTGTAACGGATGGCAAATTTGATATTTTTTCCCTTTTTTTTTTTTAAAACAACAATTTTGAGATGCAAGAGAAATACTGAATCTTTTTTTGATAATTATGATATTCGGACCATCTTACACGCACCTCTATTAATTTTATGAGTACCTGCTAACTCCCACCAACTTAGGTATTGGGTAATGTTGTCCACCAAGGACAAACGAGAAGAAATCACCTAGTGTTTTTGCTTGAAATGGAATTTCAATCTAAGACCTCATGGTTCTAACCCACTTTATTAACCAAGAGACCACACCCTTGGGTACTATAAGAGATTCACTGAATTAACAACAATGTTTCCATATAATTGGTTTCGGGTGTCAAACAGAATAGATGAGCAATCTGATCAATACTTCGGAAATAAATTCAATAATACGTTTATGACCAAGAGCTACTTGTGAAAAAGAGAGAATAAACAGATTTATTCCTTGAGCAACTCAAGTTTGATCTTGTAACATAACCCTTTTATCTAAAATTTGGGTGGGTGGCTGTAAAGCTGATTATTTTAGTATAATTTAGGCTTAATAGCAACATATTTTGTACATGCATGATCTGCTACTCGAAGGGCTCTTTTTTTCTTCAGAAGGGGCACAAAAAACCTTGAAGCATTGTTCCATGTTCCAGAGGTTTGTGAGCCTTGGCATTTCGTCCCGTTGAATGGTACAGTGGAAGTGTGTTGAAACAAGAACATGTAATCAATTTATTATGGGTGCTTTATTATATCAAATGTTTTAAAGATCTAATGTATTGTTGGGTGGCTTCAAATTTGTGGTGCAGCTCCTTCACTTTGGAGAAGGTTCGTAGACTGATAGAGGAAGATTTGGAGCTTGAAAAGTATGCTCTTGATGTGCATAAACGATTCATTAAGCAGTTCTTGGAGAAGGTAATCTTATTGGTTTCTTAGTTTTATAAATGGTACATTTTGTGTTTTCTGTTTCCACGTTGTCTTGCTATTTATTGCATTTCATAACGTATGGAATATTTATTGAATTTTTATATTTTATGTACTCTAAGTTATATAATGTTCACATTTTGTATATTCTGTTTTTTTTTAATAATTTCAAATTTTTGTATGTTCTGTTTTCTGCATTGTCTTGCTATTGTGTTTCATTATGTACCAAAACAGTTGTTGAATTTTCCTATTTTATGTACTTTAAGATGTCTAGAGAAACACTATTAACTAGTAGATGTCTGTTACTTTCGTATTAGTGTTTACCTACTTGATCTTCTGGTCTATTTCTTATTTTAGTATATTAAATTTTGATTGCGTAGTAGTGCCAGAATCAATGCCCCATGACAACTCATGTTGGCCCAAAACTGATGTTATGGTCCCCTGATATAGATCTTGTTATGTGACGTTGCATGATGTAATCAATTTTTTTCTTCTTACGACCTATGGTGTTGATTCGTTAAGAGCGAGCCTTCAATCACTTGAAGTGCTCAAAAACTGAAATAATTTTTTGCTTAGATTTCATGGGACAAACATAGAGTTTGAATTCAATACTTCTTAGATTTCATGTCATGATTTCCTAACATTACTAGAATGAGAAGTTGCAAATAATTACTATTGTAAACCATTGGGAGACCAAGGAGTGCTAACATTACTCTCCTTCAAATCACGCTTGTTCTCAAGCACTAAGTGTGGCAAGCACTAGGATTTCCCTTTTTCCATCAAATTCTTCCTTATCGTCTATAAAAATCCATCCAATAATAGGAGACATAGATCTCCTATTACATTGCAAGTTTATTATGAGGTTATGATGGGATATTTTCAGATGGTTTGGCGCCTCATAGATATGCCAAGTTATGTAGAGGAGTTGTTGTTCAACTGGAAGAGTGGAGCCAGGAGAAGAAGGTACAAGGCGTGAAATGTCACTCCTCTTGCATTGATGTGGGTCATTCAGAGAGAAACAAATAGGAGAGCATTTGAAGGGTGGAGATGGACTTTGCTAGATTAAGGACTAATCTTTATTCCCCTAAACTGTTTTGGTGCACCATATGTATAAAGGATTGAGTGGCTTTGGGGAAGAACCATATTGTAGGTTTCCCATTTTATTGGTATGCCTCTTGTGTATGGCCAAGGTTGGCATTGTTATTAGTAATGAAAACTTTACCTGATCCCAAAAAAAAAAAGAGAGAGAGAGAGTCGGTCCTAACTAATTTCTTGCATTAATGACCTTGGGTGAATGGTTCATCATAGTTGAAACAAAGTCCTTAAGTCGTCTTTTCCCTATTTCAGATCAAGTCAAATTTTTTCACAAATTTGGTGTATTGTTGAGGTGAGAAATTTGCAGGACTTCCTCCCATTCTTATCCTGATCCTCCTGCCACTATAATTTCTCTTCCAACCTCGATTATAACTAGAATTTCAGTTGATTCAGAATCAGCCTTCAAATTTGCTAAATCCTTTGTGAGTGCATCCAAGCAAGAATTTATGGCTTCTTGTTTGGCTGAATTAGCTGCATGTTCTTCTTGGAACAAGTTTACTGATTGTGCCAGTTGTTGGATTTGGTGTTCCATCCTCCCAACTTTGATACCAAGGTTTTATGTCCCCTGATATGGATCTTGTTATGGAATACTTCAAGATGAATCAAATGTTTTCTTCCTATGACCTATGCTTTTGGTTCGTTAAGAGATAACCTGCAATCTCTTGAGTCAAAAGCAATAAAAAACTGGGATAATTTTCTACTTAGATTTCATGGGTTAAACATAGTTTAAATACAATACTGATAACATAACTACCCCTAGAAACTAAAACATGGTTTTCTAACATTCCTAGAACGAGAAACTGCAAATAAGTACTACTGTAAACCATTGGGAGACCAAGGAGTGCTAACAACTAATCAAGAAAAATTGAAAAAAATGGAACTCTGGTCTTATGAATATGACTCTCAGTCCCTCAAATGCTCCTCTACCTGTTTTTTTTTCAGATTTGCACCGGGTGTCCGAGTCTTTTAGAGCCCCGACTAATCTCGGGGTGCACAGGCCCTCGGCATGGAGTTTCCTGCAAGTGCACCACGGTTAATTCAGGTTTTACCCAGGCCGATGACCCTCAAAAATTGTTTGCACCCAGTGGGTTTCGATCTTGAGACCTTGAAAGGGAGCAAACCCCAAGGCGCAAGTCTATTACCACCAGGCCAACTCCTGAGGGTTCCTCTACCTGTTAACTACCCAGAATAGTTCAAAAGTCACCTTTTTCAGTGTCTGGTCTCTTCTAACATGCTGGATGTTCCACCTTACTAGATTGAGATCTAATATCAGCTGTCATTGCCCAATAGGCCTTGAAAAAAGTGGAAAATAGAAGATATGTCTAAAACACTCAATATAACCATTCAGTGATCATCATAAATTGTAAAAGAGTGTCAGTATATTTAAGACAAAGTGAGATGGGAATGTAGTTTTAATTAGAAAGGTTCACCAAATTAAGGAGAAAATTTCTTGTTACAACAAGAATAATGGATTTACAATACCCAGTTCAAACCTTCTACTTTTTCATCACAATTTGGACATTCCTTTAATTTGCTATGTAAGATGGGCAAGCCATAAAAAAAGATATTTATCTTTGGCTTTGTTGCTCCTCTGCTAAGACCTCGTGGATAACTTTTCTTCTTATCACCTCAGATCTCCTTTGTTGCTTCTGAAAAAACAATGAAGTTCCTTTCTTGCCATGCATAGTAAACATGGCCAGCAAGGGTCATTCTAGAAACTTCAGTTGCTGCATCCTGCCCTTTCACATGAGCCTCAATCCTTTCCAATTCCGCAGACCAGTCCATTGCCTGTTTGTGCACACCTTGTCAGTGTAACACTTTGGTCCATATGATAGTAGCCAGGTTACATTTGAAGAAAAGGTTGTCAATTCTCTCATTTTCTTCTTCACTAAAGGACTTAGCCACATAGCAAATTATCAGTCGAATCCCATTTAACCAACATAGCAAATTATCATTCAATGTGAATATTTATTTGGAGACAGTATGTCTTAGTCCTGCTTAACTTGAACCTTTTAGTCTCCAAAGTTTGTCTCCACAACTCAAGCTTAGCATTAACTTCATTGCGTGTCTTATCAATTAATACTGTTCGAAACCCACTAGGTGCAAACAATTTCTGAGGGCTATCGGACTGGGTAAAACCTGAATTAACCGTGGTGCACTTGCGGGAAACTCCTTGCCGAGGGCCTGTGCACCCTCGGGATTAGTTGGGGCTCAAAAAGACTCGGACATCAATCGTGTGAGTTTGTCTAGATCTTGGTAGCCTAGTGAGTTACGAGTTCTTAGTTAGTGGAGTCCGGAGCTGATGGTAGAGTAGGGTGATGTCATCGATTGGGGTTGAGGGTAAGGGGTAGAGGTGGCAAGAAGGGCACAAGTTTATCTAAATTAAGGGTAGGATTGTGGAATATATGATCACTTACTGGGAAATCCATAGAGCTAGTAAAGTGTCTTAAGAGGAGACAAATTAATATAGCGTGTGTTCAGGAGACTAGATGGGTAGGGACCAAAGCTTGAGTTGTAGACGGGTTCAAGTTATGGTACTCGGGTGGTTCCAGGGATAGAAATGGTATAGGTATACTAGTAGACGAGGACCTTAGGGATTTTGTGGTGGAGGTTAGGAGGTTTAACGATAGGATGATGTCTATTAAACTTGTGGTGGGTAGGCACATAGTGAATGTAGTTAGTGCGTATGCGCCTCAAGTGGGTCTAGACGAGGAAGTCAAGAAGCTCTTTTGGGAAGATTTGGATGAGGTGGTGAGAGGCATACCAATGACGGAAAAACTCTTCATTGGGGAGACTTCAATGGGCATATTGGGGCTACCACTAGTGGGTTTGAAAATGTCCATGGGGGCTTTGGTTTTGGGGAAAGGAATGGGGGTGGGACGTCTCTCTTGGATTTCGCCAAAGCCTTTGAGTTAGTTATTGCTAACTCATGTTTCCAAAAGAGGGAAAGTCACTTGATTACCTTTCAGAGTGCGGTAGCTAAGACTCAAATTGATTACCTACTTCTCCGGAAGGGTGATAGAAGCCTTTGTAGGAACTGCAAAGTTATTCCGAGTGAAAATATTTTCACTCAACATAGGCTTCTAGTGATGGATTTAGAGATTAAGAGAGAAAAGAGGAGGAAGGTTGTTTACGCCCAACCGAGGATTCGATGGGGAGGCCTAACCCCTGCCCTATCTCGTGAGATAGAAGAAAAGTTGAGAAACTTAGAGGCTTGGAGTAGTGGCGGAAATGTGAATAATATGTGGGACATACTGCTGGTTGCATTAGAAAGGTAGCTACAGAGGTTCTAGGGGTTTCGAGAGGGACCTTTGGTGGTCGTCAGGGCGATTGGTGGTGGAATGACGAAGTTCAAGGCAAAGTGAAAGCTAAGAAGATGGCCTATATGAAGTGGTTGGAATGTAGGGATGAGTATGAAAAGCAAAGGCTTAAGGAGATCTATAAAACGGCTAAGTCAGAAGCAAAGATGGCGGTGACGAGTGCTAAGACAACAACGTTTGAGCGCCTATATAAGGAGCTAAGTGATAAAGGCGGGGACAAGAGAATGTATAGGCTTGCTAAAGTGAGAGAAAGGAAAGCTCGCGACTTGGACCAAGTGAAGTGCATCAAGGATGAGGAGGGTGAAGTGTTGGTCGATGAGACTTCCATTAAACTAAGGTGGCAAACGTACTTTCATAAACTCCTAAACGAAAAAGAAGATAGAGATATTGCGTTGGGTAAGTTGGCACACTCCGAAAGTCATCAAGATTTTGGTAATTGCAGGAGGTTCAGAGTTGAGGAGGTTAGAAGGGCTATTAGTATGATGAAGAGAGGGAGCGCGATCGACCCCGGTGAGATTCCGATAGAGTTTTGGAAGAACATGGGCAAGGACGGAGAGTGGCTGACTAGACTGTTCAATGTTATTATGAAGACTGCCAAGATGCTGGATGAATGGAGGAAGAGTACAATGGTTCCAACTGTACAAGAACAAGGGTGATATTCAAAACTGTAATGATTACAGGGGTATCAAGTTGTTAAGTCACACTATGAAGGCCTGAGAAAAGTGGTGGAGATGAGGGTGAGAAAAGTAGTGTCTATTTCAGTAAATCAGTTCGGATTCATGCCAGGACGTCGACGACTGAAGCAATTCACCTTGTTCGGAGATTAGTGGAGAAGTATAGGGAAAGAAAGAAGGATCTTCATATGGTGTTCATTGATCTCGAGAAGGCCTACGACAAAGTCCCGAGGGATGTCCTACGGAGGTGTTTAGAGGTAAAAGGCGTCCCAATAGCATAAATTAGGGTGATAAAGGACATGTACGACGGAGCCAGAACTTGGGTAAGAATGGCGGGAGTAGACTCAGGATATTTTCCTGTTGAGATGGGACTTCATCAGGGATCTGTGTTGAGCTCTTTTCTGTTTGCTTTGGTGATGGATGAGCTGACGCAATCTATCCAGGAGGAGGTCCCATGGTGTATGCTGTTTCCAGATGACATAGTACTCATTGATGAGACCCGAACTAAAGTAAATGCTAGGTTGGAGGTTTGGAGACACGCCTTGGAGTCCAAAGGATTCAAGCTGAGCAGGACCAAAACTGAATACTTGGAGCGCAAATTCAGTGTTGCGGGGGATGAAACAGACATTGATGTGAGGCTAGACACTCACCCTATCCCTAAGAGGGAAAGCTTTAAGTATCTAGGGTCCATCATTCAAAGTAGTGGCGATATCGACGATGATGTCACACAGCGTATTGGGGCAACATGGACAAAGTGGAGGCTTGCCTCAGGAGTATTGTGTGATATGTGTGATAAGAAGGTACCACCTAAACTCAAAGGTAAGTTTTACAGAATGGTGATTCGGCCATCTTTGTTGTATGGGGTGGAGTGTTGGCCAATCAAAGACGCAGGTCGCAGAGATGAGGATATTGAGATGAATGTGTGGTCACACCAGGAGGGACAAGATTAGGAATGAGACCATTCGGTTGAAGCTAGAGGTGGCCCCTGTAGCTCACAAGATGAGGGAAGCGAGACTGCGATGGTTTGGACATGTGCAGAGAGGGAGTATCGATGCTCCTGTTAGGAGGTGCGAGAGACTGGATTTGGGAGGTACACAGAGGGGTAGAGGTAGACTGAAGAAGTATTGGGGGGAGGTGATCAGACAAGATATGATGGAACTTGGTCTCACTGATGACATGACCCTAGATAGGAAGGAGTGGAGATTATGAATTAGAGTAGCGGGCTAATAGATTGGTAGGCTGTTGTTTGGCCATGGGGTATAGTAGGGTAGTAGTAGTTGTCTGATGTTGTGTTTGTCTGCCTTATGTATGGTAATTGTCTCATATTTACTTGATATCATGTATTTTTCGTTATTAATCGCGTTTTTTGTTCGCTTTCCCCTTCTTTTCTTTTCTGTTTCCATATCTAGCTTATTCTGCATATGGGTTTTTGTGACGAGGGTTCCCAAGAAACAACCTCTCTGCCTCTATGAGGTAGTGGTAAGGTCTACGTACATTATACCCTCTCCAGATCCCACTTGTGGGATTCCACTGGGTATGTTGTTGTTGTACCAAGGTAAATAAAAACAGACTAAGAGTTGATCCCTGATGTAACACCATCTTTATCCGGAAGTGCTCCGAGTCTTCTTTCACCGTTCTTACCATGTTTTACCTTTTTCATACATGGCCTTTGTCGCCCTAATATATGCCACCAATACACCGTTTGCCTTTGGGCATCGCCACAAGCCTTCGGCATTATAGGCCTTTTTAAGGTCAATGAACACCATATGTAAGTCTCTTTTCTTTTTCCAGTATTTCTCCATCACTCTCCTCGCAAGATGGATGGCCACTGTGGTTCATCGCCTTGGCATGAATCCAAACTGATTTTCGGAAACAAACACACTCCTTCTGATCCTCATCTCCACCACTCTTTCCCAAACTTCCATAGTGTGGTTTAACAATATAATGTCACTGTACTTGTTGCAATTTCGGATATCACTCTTGTTTTTGTACAACGGAATCATTGTATCTACCTTTATTCCTTGGACATTGCAGTCGTCTTAAAAATGACATTGAACAAGCTAGCTAACCACTCCAAACCTGCTCTATTCGTGCTCTTGCAAAACTTCGTCGAAAGCTCATCCGGTCTTGTTGCTTTTCCCTTGCTCATCTTACAAATCAGAGGGAAAAATTCTTACGATTGGTGATTTACAATTTACGAGATAGACTTCTTACATAGGAGTCTTAAACGACATACAACATGGTAACTATTCTTTTAGTCCATCACAGTAAGTAATTATTTGAAACATAAATATGGAATATTGCAATTATTTTGAAACTTAAATATGGAATATTCTATGATATCTGAATGAACATTGTAGATTATTGTAAAATATTATCATGCTCAGTCTCAATGAACCTAGTTGTCTTTTGGACCTAAGACATATAACATGTAATTACATTGATTTTCTTGATTTTAATAGAATTAATAGACGATTACGCGTGCACGCCTTTGAACCTTTACGTGTGCATGATAGTGTTGACCGAGTGAAAGGAAGCACTCAACTTGCATTGCACCATTAGCGCAAGCATACTTCAAATGAGTCTCTAACAAAATGCGAGCTCTCAACCACTTTCATCAGCATTGCTACATGGTCAAATCCAACAAGGCCTCCTTCATAGCTCTTATACCAAAAAGAAAAGGAGCATTGCAACTTAGAGATTTCAGGCCGATAAGTCAAATGGGAGTGTCTGTAAGATCTTGGCCAAAATTTTAGTTGAGAGGCTTAAAACAGTAATCTGGAAATTGGTACCAGGGTAACAAAATGCCTTCCTTAAGAATAGACAGATCATTGATGCTTCTTTAATTGCAAATGTATGATACATGGCAAACATAAAACAGGAGTTCCTGGGATTTTATGCAAGCAAGATGTGGAGAAAGCTTTAGATAAGGTAAGTTGGCAATGCCTGCTAGATATGCTGAAACAAATGGGTTTTGGAGAGAGATGGATCAAATACAGTCTTTCTACCGTAAAGTACTCCATTTTTTGGTGAACAGGGGTCCAATTGGTTTTTTCTCCCCGCTACAAGGAATAAGACAAGGGATCCTTTTTTCCCTTTTTTTATTTATTTTAGCCATGGAAAGATGTTGGACCAAGCCAAAGCAAATCATTGGATTGAGCGCTTCAAGGTGGAAAATGGCCCATACAATTCCATCTTTATCTCCCACTTATTATATGCTGATGATATCCTAGTCGTTTTTGGGCAGAGACTCTCCAAGTTCTATATCTCAATCTAACTCTCATGCTATTTGAATCTGGCTCTGGATTACATATTAACATGATGAAGAGCAAGATCTATTCAGTAAATGAAGTCTCAAATTTGAATATCCTGGCAGGATCTTCGGGTTGTGACACATGCTCTTTCCCCTCTATCCATTTGGGTACCCCTTTGGGTGCAAAATATAAAGCACCTGAGATGTGGATGGAGTGGTTGAAAAGGTGGAGAAGAGGTTGGCAAACTGGAACATGCAATATCTATCTATGAGAGGAAGGCTAACCCTGATCCATATTGTACTGGACAACATACGTACTTACATCATATCCCTCATCCCAATGCCACATGTGGTGAAAGAGAAGCTGAATGGTCTGAGAAGGGCTTTTCTATGGGAAGAAAACAATGAAGAACATAAATTCCACCCTGTGAAATTGGATTGAGCCATATTGCCAAAGGAACAGGGAGGTTGGGGTATTAGGGACCTTAGCAAACACAACAATACCTAATTCTGAAGTGGTGGTGGAGGTATGGCCAAGGAGACACACACCTATGGAAGGAAGTGGTGAATGCTAAATACGGTAAACTGGATGATTGGTGCACCAAACAAAATACAACCCCTAATGGTGTTGGCCCTTGGAAACATATCAACAATCTCCAGGATGACTTATTCATGGAAGTATCCTTTAAAGTTGGAAATAACTCTATAAGGTTAAGTTTCGGAAAGAAAAGTGGGTGATCGATCAACCCTTCAAAGACTCACCATAGGATATTTCTTTTAGCTACAGAACCAGACTCCTTTGTAGCTAATAACAGGGACGAAAACACATGGGATATCCATCTAAGAAGAAATTGACAAGACTGCAAGTTGGAGGAACTCACTGTTTTATACAGGTTACTGTCTAATTACTTAAAAATCCCCAACTTCCCGATAACTTAAAGTGGAGGGTGGGTGGGGCTCAAAGAAAGGTATCTTTACAGTGAAAACATGCTACAATCACTTGAATGCAACGGATGGAATGACGACAACTTGGCCCTAGAAGTTAGTCTAGAATACAGAACTCCCTCAAAAAATTAAACGTTTCCTATGTATGGCCCTTCATAATGCCATCTTAACCCAGGACAACCTGAGAAAAAGACACATTCTAGTGGTGAACAGGTGTTTTTTTGCCAAAACAACTTGGAGACTGTAAACCACATGCCATTGCATTGCCCTGTGGCTGCTGACCTTTGGACTATTTTTTCGGCAATTTTTGGGATTAGTTGGACAGCCTCCTTCAACCTAAAACAAGCAGTTGAAAGTTGGAGCTCATGGAAAGTGAACAAGACCATCAAGAAGACCTGGCAGATGATTCCGGTTTGTATTTTTTGGTGTTTATGGATAGAAAGAAATAAAAGATGTCATGATGGGGCTTCAACTCTCATTATTCTCTCAGATCTACATGTTTGTTGAATTTTTGTAGCTAGAGCAACCTTTTCTCTGTAAATGATATCATCCCTCTTCTAGATTTTATTAATTCCCTCAGTGGCTTAGCAACCTTGAGCTTTTGCGTTCGGTTCTTAACTCCCAGCTCTTACTTGTTCTTTTTGCAGTGTTTGTTGTTATAACCATTTGATTTGTAATCTTTCATGCATCTTCCTTGATGTCTCTTCAATACAACTTATTTCATCAACAAAAAAGAAAGAAAAAACACTAAGATTTAGTGGGCTTTAAGAAAAGAACTCAATAAATACACGTCTTTTCTTGAGAAATGCACATATGGAGAAGAGGATAAAAGTTTATATGTAATGCAAGAAAAAATATTTATGAACAGAAATAGTAACATTCTGATCAAGGAATTGAACAAAATCAGAACAAAGTAAAATATATGAAGTAAATAATCATGTCATTTAAGTTAAGAGTCATTTAAATTTTGTAATGGAACTCTCTCGTTTGTATCTACTGCATTGCCTTGATGCCTTCAAGGAAACCATCAAAATCAAAAAGTCACTGAAAACTTCTAAATTAGTTGCAAAATATTTAGTGAATGTTTACTAGCTTTTAATATGAAATATCTATTTCCTATGCCTAATCATTAAATGTTCATTCATAGTCTTTCTTTTAACAATTAACATACAATTTGTCAACTATATTTATTGTTTAGGGCCACCATTTCAAAATAGGCTCATGTGGGCCCATTGCCTTGGTACCTTGGGTGTACCTAGCTTTAGGGCTTAAGAGAGCCTCAAGCAAGCCTTAAAATGACACCCTCTTTATTAGAATTATACTAGTATATGATGCGTTGCGCAGTTATTTTAAATGTATTAATTTTTATATTTAAAATAACTAATATGAATTATTATTGAGTAATAAAAATGTACGTGTAATATAGTTATATATAATGTTATGATTTTATATAAACACTTGATGCTAATAAAATTTCACCCTAATCTATGTACGGTGAGGACATGTGCTTTACAAACCCAATACTTGTGTATATCCTTCAAGCACGAAAAAATCCATCACATTATGCACTTAGTTAATCAAATTGTATGTGAGCCTGCAAGAAAATTGTTAATGCACGAAATTAGCAATCTAAATTGCTGACCTATGGAATTTCTTTTCATATGTAGCTTTTATTTCAACTTTTTAAAAAGTGATATCTACTATAGTTCAATTTATTTGATGTGACTCATGCAGTATATATGATGAGTTTTCTCATCATTAATTTTAGATATACCTTATATCTATTTCACAAAAAAGATTTACTCTTATATTTTTTTTGTATTGCTGTTTCAATTTACATCATTCTTTAAAATCATCATGTTCATTTGATTTAACATGCGAGTATGTAATAAAAGATAATACTTTGTCTCTTCTTTCACTGAGCAGTGATTGTCAACAGTTTTACACCATTTGGATAATCTAAGTTAAAATGAGGTACTAATAAAGTGTTTGTTCATGAAGGTAAAATATAAATGCAATTGTATGACTTTTGATAACTAAGTGTATGGAAACTTAAGAATTAAACATTTAATGTGTTTGGGCCCATTGCCTTGGTACCTTGGGTGTACCTAGCTTTAGGGCTTAAGAGAGCCTCAAGCTAGTCTTAAAATGACACACCCTCTTTATTAGAAATTATTCTTATGGTTGTTTCTTCTAAGAGTCTAGGTAATTGTTTAGTAAGTTAAAAGTGATATTCTCCATTTGTTATTAATTAAATGAGAGTTATGCTTTAAATTGCGATGCTTTTAGTAGCTATTTTCTGCAAGCTCTTCTTAATTTTGTCATTTTTTGCACTTTTGGCATGTTACATTATATACCCTCGCATGAAAAATACAGGTCTTTTGCAGTTGCTAATTATTTTTTGTTTGACATGCTAGCAAATGGAGAATGCTGATGATGATGGTGTCCCTAAGGATTCACAGGAAAATTTGGTAAAGGACACTTCTTCGACTAGACAAGAAAAAGAAGTGCTCGAGTCCCCCCAAAAGCAAGTGATAAAGAAGGATATCAAAGAGCCAGCACTTGATGCAGAAATGGACGATTCTCCTATAATGGGCGTTATGAGCTCGAAATCAGAGTCGGTGGATGCGCAAGGTGTGAAAACAAGTGAAAGCTCAATAAAGAAGGCCATCTGGGCGAGAGCTGCTCATGTCAGAACTAATGCTGAGTACGTATCTTCCATTGCTGTCTGTTTCACCATTCTATCTTTTACAGCTATGACTCTGTACCTGCCTATTCTCCTGACAATAGCTTGGGGCCTTATAAAACCAACACATGAGGAAAAAGAGGATTTCTGTTGCCACTGCAGTTGCCTGAAATTACTTTTATTTGTTTGCTCCCTCCCCCTTTGCCTTATTTTTCTCAAGAGAAATATTTTCTAGAGAAGTATTTGTGCACCCCTTAGTCTCAATATTTATCAGATCTCACCTTGGTTCCTGTGTCTAGCAATATTGCTGTTACACTGATTTTGCAATCGCTTTAGTCATGCTTGTTCATAGATTTAGCTCCTCTTATTTCATTCCTATTTATTTACATTTGTTCCCTGGAATGACTTGCCATGACTTTGTCCTTGGCCAGTGGTAGATTCTTCCCAAGATTCATGTTGCTTTAATCATCAAAGATAGTTGCTTGAAATTCGTGTGAGGCAGTTATGCGGGCATAATCCCTGCTGCTCAAAATTTGTTGGGAGAAAAGGAAAGAGATAAAAGTGTTAATGAAATTGTCTATTGTTGCTTTTCATCATATGGTGCCACCTGGCCCCTTTAAACCATTACTTGAATGGCAAGAAATTTAGAACATCACTTTTCTTTCCCCTTTTATCTTACCTGTATATCCTAAAATAAGGATATCCGTAGTAGCTCCTTGCCGTTATACACGATAATGGAAATATAAATGTCACAAAGAGTGGTGGAAGGTTGTCCCGGCTTGCCTATGGTGGACAATTTGGAAAGAGATGAATGCAAGATGTTTTGAAGGCAAGTGCAGTTCAATCCAGAAGATCCAGAGCTCTTGCATTTCTCTTCTTTGTTTTTGGTGTAAAGAATGGTTGGTTGATGATGTTAAATAATTACTAGACTTTTTAGCCTCTTTGTAAGTTCTGTTTGAGGCTGTATCTGTAGGTATGACATACCAGGACTTTTTAGGGTGCTGACAAATATAGCATGTTACCCATTTCAAAAAAGATAAATCTAAAGCTGAATCCTGAATCTCTTATAAAAGAATACAATAATAAATTACTACGTGTCCCAAACAAGTTGGGGTTTCCTATATGAATCCTCACTATTCCATTTGATCTCAATTTATGTCGTCATCGCACCTATAAGAATAAAAGTCAAAATGAGTTAAATATACATAAATAAATGTAATAATTACAACAATATTATAAGTCCAACAAGACAAACATATCCCGACTAGTAGATATTACTATATAAATCTTTTTTCTCCATTGTGTGTATCTTTAGCTTTGATTCCAAGAAATTGTAGGTCTTTCAAGACAACTTCCTTCCATGTGATTTTTAGTCTACCTCACCTGCTTTCTAACACCTTCAGTCACCATATTTCACACGTGAAGTGTATGCGTTGGTAGATCAATGCGGAGACATGACAACCATCTTAAGAGGTCTTTTCTCATTTTATCCTTGATGTTTGCTACGTTGAAAGTGGTCATTTTAGTGTTATCTAATCTTCTAATGTGTATGTTGGACTTTAGTGACCTAACATTTAGTACTTTTGGAGCTTTCTTGGTGTTATAATCATTCAGTTACCAGTTTTTTAAAAACAAATTTAATTCTTTGAGTAACATCCTCATCTATCATTCTATAGCCTAGATATCTAAATTGCTTACATTATGGCATTGCAATTACGTCTAGTCTTTCCTCATTTTTGCTTTTCTCATGCTGACTAAACTTGCAATGAATGTATTCGCTCTTACTTCTTCTCATCTTAAAATCCTAACTCCATAAAGTACTTCTCCAAGTCCAAATTTTTAGTTGACACCCTCACTAGTCTTGTCAATCAACACAATATTGTCAGCAAATAGTGTACTCATTAACTAGGTCAAGTTTACATTATCCCCCTTGAAGTATGATGTCAGTTGCTAAACCCTCCTTGTACTATCACATTTTTATTAGCTTCATATTTAAACCGTGTATAGTATGCATTATTCCCCTGGACTATAACTTTCAGGTGTCAAACCTCCTTCTCTTTACATGTTGTGCAAGTGTGTTTACACTCCCAAAATGCTTAAAAAATATACCAAGTGGCACTACACGTGTTACTGAAATTGTAGATGTTTGAAAGATAGATTCAGTTTCATCACAAAGTGAAATGAAATTGTATGGTTGCTTTACTTTTTTGGTGTAAACAACTTTGTATAGAGGATGTAGATCAGATTATAGATTTAATAGGGAGTCTGTAAGTCTATTTTGGTTATGGCTGTAATCCCTTTTTGAAGGTGGCCAACATCATTTTAATACTGAAGAATATAATTTACCGATTCTCAAAAAAAAAAAAGAAAGAAAAAAGAGTAGAACTCGAGAAAATTAAAAGGTAAAAGTTAAAAGGAAGATGAGAAAAAAGAAGGAAACATAAGGGATGCCAGTTCTGTCCCATTTTGCTAATTGCTTTCTAGAGGTAGAGAATTGAAGTAGACCAATTCTCATTTGGTTCCATTTCCCAGTGATTTCAGTCTATAGTTCTTTATTTTATTGTGTCTTCTGATTGAAAGGTGTGAATCAAGCATCGTGAACAAAAATTCCCTGAACATTGAGAAGTTGAAAAACATATCTATATATTCACAAGTTCTTTTTCTGTCTTCTTCCTCTATTTTGCTTATTCCATGGCTTAATTAGCCGTTGTAAAAGCCATGTAGATGGCTTTTTTTTTCGCCCTTCACTTATCTCTAAGGAGGTGGTTACACACACTTTGCCATCCGTCAAGCCAAGGGTTTTAGCATGTAAAATTTATAGTTCAGGGGTTTATGTATGAAACTAATAAAAACGTGATAGTTTAGAGGGGTTTAGCACCTGAAAGTTATAGTTCAGTATATTAATGGCAATTTCAACCCATATAAGGTGAAAGTAGTCCATTTAATCCATGTTTATTTTAATGGATCACACATATTTTCTAAATGAGTAAATATGGATTGATCTATTTTAATAACTCATACAACTTTGGTCAAAATGGGTAAAATATGGATATCCATATGGCCCATAGATCCCCACTCATAATAAAAAATCTTGATTGCACTAAAAAGTTTTTTCTTAAAAAAAATTTGGGGGTGGGGATTGTTTTGGGGGGAGGGGGAAGGGGTGGAAAAAATTTAACTTTATTTTATATTTTTCTTTCAAAAAAAATTTGGGGTGGTGGTAGGGAGTCCGGGGGTAGAGGGAAAGTGGGGAAGGGGGTGAAATTTTTTCTTCTTAATTTTTTTAATTTTTCTTTAAAAAAATTCAGGGGTGGGGGTTGGGGGAGGGTGGAAACACCCTCTCTACTTCTTACGAGGGTGGAGGGTGGAAACACCCTCTCTACTTCTTACGAGGTAGTGGGAAGTTCTGCATATGTTGTTGTTTGTTTTGGTTGGGGGAGGGTGGAAGTGGGATGGAGGTGGCGAAAGAAATTAAACTTTTTTTAATTTCTTTTAAAAAAAATTTGGAGGTGGTGGTAGGGAGTCTCAGGGGTGGGGGTGAAAAAAAAATTTTGTTTGAATTTTTTTATTTTTCTTTAAAGAAAATTTGGGGTTGGGAGGAGTGGGGCAGAGAAAAAAATTATTTTTTTTGAATTTTTTTATTTTTCATTAAAAACAATTTAGGGGTGCGTTGGGCGGTTGGGGGTAGGGTGAAAGTGGGGGGGGGGCGGTGTAGTGGAAAAATTTATATATTTTGAATTTTTTTATTTTTCTTTAGAAAAATTTGGGAGTGAGGTGGGAGTAGGACGAAAGTGGGGGTTGTGGTGGTGAAAAAATTTAATATCCTTTTGGATTTTCATCAAAAGAAAAATTTGGATGGGGGTGGGGATAGGGGGTCCGGTGGAGGGAGGGGTGAGTGGGAGGTGTGGTGGTGGAAAAATTTAACCTTTTTTGAATTTTTTTGGTCTTTCGGGAACAATCTCTCTATCTATATGAGGTAATGGTAAGGTCTGTGTATATTTTACCCTCCCAGACCCACTTGTCGGATTTCACTAGGTATGTTGTGGTTTTTTAAATTTATATAATTTTTATTTTAAAAAAATTTGGGGGTAGGGAGTCCGGTGGATTTGGGGGTGAAAAGTTATTTTAAATATTTTTTTTAAAAAAATGGTGGTAGGGTGAAGGGTAGGGGACGGATGAGGGGCAGGTAGGGTGGCGATTTTTTTTTTTATATTTTCTAATTTAAAAATTGGGGGGTGAAAGAAGTGTGGGTAGGTTGAGAGGGGGGGGGGGGATAGGGTACGGAAGTAAAATAGCTTTAAATTCTTTTTTGTAGAAAAAATATATTTTTTTTAAAGAACTTATTTGGGAGTGGGATTGGGGCAGTGTTTGAAAGGCGCTCGGCTTGTCACCAACTGCCATGGCGAGGCGCACATTAGAAAGGTGACGAGAGGCGCGGTAAAGGCAAGAGGCGACGGGGCGAGGCGAGGCGAGGCGCCTATGGCGTCGCCTTTTGATTTTTATTTTAAAAAAACCTTATTTTAATAATAAAAAAGACCTCATAGGGTTTATTTGGAAAAAAGAACCGCGCGACTCAGTTGCGACTTCAGTTCTCCATTGGTTCTCCATCTCCACTGCGCTTCTTCTCTAGGTAACTTTTCTTTCTTCTTTTCTTCTTTCTTCTTCAATTCCAGCGACCTGCGACCTAGCTTCTTTTTTTTTCTTTCTTCTTCTTGAGTTCTTCTCCTCTTCTTCTTCTTTCATATGTTCTACTCTGTTCCAGATCCAGTTGCTTTGTTTTTCTGCTTCTTTTTGCTGGCAACTTTGTTTCAAAGACTCAATTCACTGGAGCAGTGGACTGCCAATTGAGTTTCTGCCTAATGTTTTTTTTAAAAAAAAAATTGTAATCGTTCTTTTTTAATACAATTGTGTTATGTACTACTTTATATAATATTAATTTGTCCATGAATAGTGTGATTTCAATGGCGGCTGATCATAGCAGAAAGAAGGTTTTTGTATCTATTATATTAGTTTTTGTCTTTTTGGATTGAAATATTTGCTACTATATATTATTGCTATTGAGATTTTGGATATTTTTATATGCAATTAAATATTTAAGATTTTGATATAAATTGGCGCCTCAAATAAAAAAGGCGAGCGCCTCGCTTCTCGCCTCGCTGCGTGGCGAGGCAGAGCCTTGTCGCCTTTCGCCGTCCAAAACACTGGGTTGGGGTGATAGGGGTTGAGCATTAACAATCTAGCTTCAATTTAATTTTTTTTTTGTCTTTAGAAGATTAAAGTGGGTTAGAACCATTTTACCCAAATCATGTTTGACCAAATCCATATTTACCCATATTTTATATGAATGAGTTGTGATCCAATCTATTTTGGCTCTATCCACATTCAATTCATCCAAATCCAAACCAATCCAACCATTTGCTACCTCTAGTTGAGCAGGGTAACATAAACTAGGCATAGTTTAAGTATGAAAGTAATTAAAAATGTGATAGTTTAGGGCAGTGTACAAGGCAAAAAGCGCAAAGGTCCTTTGGGGCTTTAAGCGGAAAGCGCAAATAAAATGTGGGTTTTAATGAAAAAAGGCGCAAAGGAAGAAAAAAAATACAAATATATATGTTTAGCCCAAGACAAATAATTATTAATATGAACAAAAAATATGTGATCAAAGAAATTGAATTTTTTTTATGATAAAGTGAAATATCAATTGTTTAGAGTCACTTCTTCAAAAGAGGCTCTCTTTTTTTTATGACAAGGAGAACCCGCAAACACTATCCTTTGGGTGCGCACAAGGTAAAATAACTTGTAAACCACACAGGAGAGTTAACCCGCACTAGGCTCGATCGAGAAGGCAAAACCCCTTGCTTTCGCTGGCAAGGGGTTTCGGACTTGAGACCTCCAACATGGAAGTCTCAAGCTGAAACCACTGGGTCACCCTGAAGGATCAGAAGAGGCTTAATGACTAGGAAAAGTTTGCCTTATAACCTTAATGACGACATTGAAGCATAAATAAAGCGAGGCAAAGCGCTCACACGTTTTGAGCCTCGCTTCAGGGCTCAAGCGCGCCTTTGGCTTCACTCTTGTCGTATTCGTTAATCTACAGTCTATTACTAATTCCCACTGTTCCACTGTATGACTCTTGAGTTTAATGCCATGATAATGCACACAAATTTTAAATGTCTTCTTTATTGTTATAAATTATGGTTGGGCCCTTCCGTGGACCCCTGTGCATAACGAGAGCTTTAGTGCACTATTGTTATAAATTGTGAGATGCTCTTTCGTCACTTGTTGGTCGTTGTACCTCTTCTTGGCATAGCATTGAATAACTTAGTGAATCATTCTGCTTCAGCCTCTCTAACACTTCCAAACTTCCATGGGAATAGTATCTGGATCACACACTTTTCTAATTCTAATAATTTTTTTCATGGCATCTTTTATATCCGTCAGCCTAATTCTACGAGTGTAGCTGAAGTTTCTACCGTGAGACAGATGTATGGAGATCCAAAGTGTCTATTTTTTTTTTTGATAACCCAAAGTGTCTATTCTTTTGGTTATAGTTAACAGTTGAATCTCTTATAAAAAGAAAAATATATAAAATTATGTCTCTCTGTTAATTTCCTTTTAAAAGCTACCATTCTTCGATTTGAAGATTATTCTTTGTTCTCATATATGATCCAAAGAAAACCTTTACTTTTTTGCTTTATTTTAAGTGATAGTTGATTCATGATCTATACAATCTGATTGTATTAAGTTTGGATTGGACGGAAATATGGAGGCTTCTTCTTTGTTTTCCTCAGGCAGGGCTGCAGGGTTAGGGGCTCAATCCTTTTAATGAACATCATTGTTGTGTTACCTTTTGTGGTGTTTAAGTAAATTGACAATTTTGTCCATGATAGAAATGGTGCTCAGTGGCTTTTCTGTCGTGAAGGGTGTCAAAGGTGCTCTTTTTACAATCTTTGAAGTCAATAAGAACACATGAAGCAATTCTGTTGTAATGTACCTGCAAAGTGGCAAGTGGATTTTTGGTTGGTAAAAGGGTACTCTAAGACTGTTGGTTTATTTCTTTACTATAACGAATGATAGTACTTGGAAATAGAGTTACCCGAGTGTTGCTCATTAAGTATTGCATTCGCACTGACTACACATTTAGATAATTGTTTTTTGAGCCCTTTATCATTGATGTGTTTAAGGCTGCCCATCCATGATAAGAGTATCGCGCATGGTAGTAGTGCTATGCGAAGGTTGTTGTTCTCTCTTCTTTTCCTTCCACTTCTCTTTTTTCTTACTTTCTTTGGGCCCTGTATAGTTGTTGAGATCCATAAGAATCTTCACAAGTAGTACCCAATGGGATGGCTGAGTAGTTGAAGTTTTGGAGCAACAATATTAGGAATCCGAGTTTGAATTCGACCTGCAACACTCAGTGTGAGCGTGTCTAGTCTAGCCTTTATGAGCAGGTTTACCCGACGCCTCCACTTGTGAACTGTAGCAAGATACTTGGTGTATTAGTTGAGGCGCACAAGTCTCTTGCACAAGCCTGGACAATAAATAAATAAATAAACAATTAAAAAAAGTAAAGTTTTCATGAGTAATTGTGTTGTTATATACTTGATAATGTGGCAAAATGGGCTAATCACTGACGACTTTGTGCATTCAACCTAACGGGTTGTAAATGGGATGGATATAAATGGATGGTAATAGCTTTACGTCATCCAAGTATTGGTTACAAGCCTTTTTTAATGTCATATGCTCTTCAATACCTTGTTATAGCCAATCTCTTATCAAAACAAAAAGCTAGTTGTAGTCAATCCATTTTATCACCCATGGGGTATTTCTTCTATCCATTTTACCATTTTTAATATCTAAAGAACAAAAACTGCATCATGGCGTTCAAAGATCTTTGTATGATAGTTGCAGGGCAGTAAAGATATAAACTGGTTGATGACAGGTTTAGGTAAACAGAAAGGTTAAGGGTCCATTTCTATCAGCCTTATTTTGGTTGTTCCCTTGTTTCTTGTTTTGATGATGTTGGATATTTAAGCTAATAAATCCTGTCTATCTTGGAAAATAGTTCTGTTATTCTTTCCAAAAATTTTACACAAAACAAGAGTTCTGTAGCTTGCTTTTGTTACAAACTTAAATGTGGGAAGCTTATTCACTTTAATCAGGTCAGTGATTTAATCCGAGTGTAAACTGGTGAAAATGATTTGAAGGTTCACTTTTATCATGCCCGTAATTATCAACTGACTGATGCCTTTGGAAACTGATATGGAAAAGTAGTAGTCCAAGAAGTTCTTCATTGGTTAGGAAAGTTCCTCTTGCATAATACAAATGATACCCTCATGCAAGTTTGGGTGCATCTGAATGGAAGAAATATAAGGGTATCTCAAGAAGAGTTGTCTTTCAATGGGTTTATAATTTGTTGATAACATAGTTCCTTTTTCATTTTTATTTTTGATGCAAAGAAACTTATGCTTCATCACATGAGGAGGTCAACAAAATTTTTGTAGCTGACTGACTCAGTTGACTTAATTGTGATTTTTGATGAAACTACTCTGATTGCTTTTTGTACACTCTTCAGTGTCCCTAATAAAAACTCTTACTGTTACTTTTCAATTGAAATGATGAGTAAATTACCCACGATAGAAACTAGGCAGCAGAAATAGGATGCACTTTTTGCTTCAGTTTTTCCAGATTAGACAATGTTAAAGCTGTTTCTGTGTTTCCGGAGTCTCTTCAATTGGTGTAATGTGTGGAAATTGTTTTTGGATGTGCTTTAAGGCACATATTTATCTCTGAATTGGGGTATGTGATATGTGTCCTAGAATACAACAACATACCTGATGTAATCCAACAAATGGGGTATAGGGAGGGTAGGATGTTTGTAGACCCACTTTTTTGGGAGGTATTTGGCATAATAGTTCAATATAATGGAAGCTTCAAAACAGTGAGAATGTAGAGTTAGGTTGAACTGAATTCTTCTAAACTGTATGATGTTGCATGAGCATGTGTGTAGATGGAAGAAGATGAGTAGCTGATAAACAGCAGTGAAGGAAATAGTTGTTGTGACAATTCACATTAATGCTAGAAAGATATCAAACAAAATGTTTTTTTTTTTTAAAAAAAATATTGGTTTTCGATCAAAATGACATTGAGCAAGTCACTAGTTAGATAGGCCCTTGATTGTTAGGGGAGTACTGATTGTTGATTCCTTCTACTTTCTCTCACATTTGCTTTTAAAAGGAGATAAGCCTATTTTAGCTGGTTTTTATGTATTACTGGTGAATACACCTGAACACTTATTTTATAGTTTGATCAATTTGAACAGCATCTCTTCTCTGATCTCTCAATAGTTTTATTTACTTGTTTATTTATGTAAAAATTGTAAATGTTGGCCTTTTTTTTGTTAGTGTTCTTTTCTGTGTTTTAACAGTTTCAAGTGAATGCTTTATCTCAGGTCAATAACTCTAGCCGGTGTTCGTAGGCTTCTGGAAGAAGATCTTGGTCTTGAGAAAAATTCTCTTGATGCCTTTAAGAAGTTCATTCAGAATCAAATAGATGAGGTGGCATTTTGTTTCAGAAATTTCGTTACTTCCAAGAGGAGTATATTTGTTAAATCATTTTCACAATTTCGTTTTACAGGTGTTAGTATCTCCTGAAGCTTCTAAATCTAGCAGTGTTAAGAAAAGCTCTGAAAAAATAAGTAAAACAGCAAAGAAGAGTGGTGAAAACTCTGATATGTTTAGCAGCCGAAGTAAACCTATAGCACCAAAAGTAAAATCAGGAAAGAGATCTGCCACAAAAGAAACAGTTGAGAAATCTGAGGGACTGAAGAAACGGAAAAAACCTAATTCGGAGGATAATGTCCCAACCAAAAAGCAGAAGGAAGTTTCTAAGGAGCCATCAGATGAAAATAGTGGAGACAGCGATAAGAGTGATTCTGAAGATGGTCAATCTGGATCATCTGTTGAAATATTACCTGTCAAGGTGAGGTTATTATGATAGTGTCCACATAATATTATTTGTGAAAACCCTTCTCCATGCACATATACGGTTTATTCACTGAACTTACCTAAATGCAGAAGAAAATTGTAAAGGGAGCATCAGCTAATACTGGATATGGACAACGTGTGGAACAGCTAAAATTAATCTTCAAAGCTTGTGGGATGAGGTTTGTCTTTTTGTAAGATTTCTAATTACCTCTAACTGATGCACCGATCCACATTCTAATTGAAATATTCTACCTTCCCACTAGTGTTGCTCCTTCTCTTTATAAGAGAGCCAAGCAGGTATCTGATGACAAGCGTGAGGGCTTCCTGATAAAGGAGTTGGAAAAGATACTTTCTGCAGAAGGGCTATCAGCGAACCCCACCGAGAAAGGTACATTATGAGTTATAGCTATATAAAAGTGTCTAATGGAGTAGTAAGATGTTGTAACTGTGGTACCTAACAAATTTTCAGTTGAAATGGTATCCAGCTTCTTCACTTCTCTGCTACTTTAAGTTGCTTGCTTCTTTTACCTGCTCCTTCTGAGCTCACGATGAAGTTCCTAGGGAGGCTCTATTGAGATGTCTTGGTCTAGACGTGACCGTTGGCTTATATTAGGACAATTAAGGACATATATGAAGTGCCAAGACCCAAGTAAGAGCAGTAGGAAGGAGACTCAGAGCACTTCCCTATCGTGATGGGATCGTATCAGGGTTCGACTCCTAGCCAATTTTTATTTGCCTTATTGATGGATCAATTGATGCGACATATCCAGGGGATGTGCCGCGGTGTATGTTCTTCACCGATGATATAGTGTTGATTGATGACACATGCGAGGGGAGTTAACAAGAAACTGGAAGCCTGGAGACATGCTTTAGATTCTAAAAGTTTTAGGTTAACCAGGACTACGCTTAAGTACCTAGAGTGCCAGGTTCAGTGACATAGCATGTGGAGGTGGAAGGAGAAGCAGTTTCAAGTGTATTGGATTCATAATACATGGTAACAGACTTTGAAGAGGAGGAGGTGATCAGTTGTATAACAAAATATGTGCCCATGACAAGGCTCCTGGAATTGATGGATTCCCAACGAGCTTTTCTCAAACTTCTGGGAAATGCTTAAAGTAGAGATAATGGGAACTGTGTAGCATTTTCATCAGTATCAGGTGTTAGAAAGATCCTGAATTCTACTTGTTCGACTCTTATTCCCAAGAAGAATGGTGCAATTGAACTTAGAGATATTAGGCCAATAAGTTTCATAAGTGGTGTTTATAAAATCATTGCCAAACTGTTGTAGAAAGGTTGAAAAGGGTGGTGCACAAACTGGTCGACAAACATCAAATGACATTCATTAAGGGAAGACAAATAATGGATACTGCTCTCATAGCCAGTGAATGTTTGGATTCTAGACTAGAAGTGATGATCCAGGTATTATGTGCAAGCTTGACACTGAAAAGGCATATGATCATGTATTCATGAGAACTAGGAATATCTTTTGAGTATTCTGGTGCAGATAGGGTTTTAGTGTTAGGTGGCTGAAGTGGATGAGCTTTTGTATCAAAACCGTCAGGTTCCAGGGAACCTGTGGGAAATTTTTTCCCTCTAAAAGAGGACCAGACAAAGTGATCCTCCATCACCTATCCTCTTCATCATAGCCATGGAAGGACTCAATGCCATGGTAAGAACAATGATGCAGAAGAAATGAATAAAGGGTTCCAGTTAGGCAACATACAGGGAGTAAATGTGAAAATTTGTCATCTGCTGTATGCAGATGACTCAGTTATCTTCTTTGATCAAGATGCAGGCATGTCAACTTTATAAGAATGATTCTGCTAATTTTTGAGGCTATATCTGAATTAAGTGTCAATTGAAGGTAGAGCAGTAATTTTCCCTATAAAGAGTGGCTCAGATGGAGGGGCTAGCCAGAATTTTGAGTGCAGGATTGAACAATTCCTAACAATCTACTTAGGTATGCCTTTGGGTTGTAAGCACAATGAGCTGACTATCTAGGATGGGATTATAGAGAAGACAAATAAAACTTTCAAAGTGGAAGTCACAGTACCTATCACTGAGGGCTACACTGATTCTGATAAATGCAGTACTAGATTCTCTACCTAGTTATGTGATGTCTATGTTTCCAATTCCAGCTGGGTGATGGATAAACTTGGCAAACTTAGAAGGAATTTTCTATGAAATGGAAACAAGGAGGATAAAGGCTTTCATTTGGTGAAATAGAATGTTGTTCAACTTGAGAAGAAAGTAGGGGGTCTTGGTACCAGAAATCTGAAATCACACATAGTTACCTTTTGATCAAGTAATTATAGAGATATGCCAATGAAGACCAAGCACTGTGGAAGGAGGTGATCATGGAAAAATATGGAGAGTCAAGTCAATGGTGCACTGGCGAAGTGGTCAACACTTATCGTGTATCAATTTTGAGGACTATCAGAAACTAATACATTAGCTTTACCAAATATGTTATCCACGAGAGTGATGGATCAAAAACTATGCTTGGGTAGGAACCATGGAATTGCAAGAACCTCTAATGTCCACTTTTTCTGACATTCTCTATATGCAGCAACCCTGAAGCCACTGTGGCAGGTTGTTGGACTCCTCAAGGGTGGAATATTTGTTTCAGAAGGAACTTGAATGACTAGGAGATTGACAGGGTGGTTGGTTTTCTGAAGGAAGTTGATAAATTCGAAGGCACTTCTACAGTCACAGATGCTATCAGCTGGAAACATAGCAGTGATGGGAGGTTCTATGTCAGTAGAGTGGATAATTGGAGATTTTGGGCGACTAGGTAGCAAGGCATGTCCATGGTCAAAGGTGGGGTAATATATGGTCCCTTCCAAAATTAAATGTTTTACTTTGTTAGCGGCTAGAAGAGCTTGCCTCATGAAGTCCTACAGAAGAGGGGAATTCAATTAGTATCTAGATGCTTTCTTTGTAATGAGACTACAGAGACAAACAGTCATATGTTCCTGCATTGTAAAGTGATAACCCATTTGTGGTCATTCTTTTTTAGCCTCTCAGATAACAACTAGACTATGGCAGAACACACACCAACCTTCTAAGCTGTTGGATCAAGAGAGGGGGTAAACTTAACACTTTACAGAAGATCAAGTATTTAGTGGAGAGCAGTTCCATCATATACTTGGTGGACAATATGGAAGAAAATAAATGGGAAGTGTTTTGAGGACAGATTCAACACTTAGTAGAAGATGAAGTGGAATTTTATTTTAAATTTCATTTTTGGTGTAAGTTAGAAAATGTAGAGGATAAGTCCAATTAGTAGATTTTTAAGGCTCTCCGGAATTAATCTTTTGGTCTATAGTTTCGCTGTTGATAACTTTTTTGAAGTTCTTCAACATATCCTTAATGCCCAGAATACAGATTACAATTCTCAAAAAAAAAAAAGGTAATGGGGAGAGATTGACGATGTCGCACACCATATTACAGTGGGGTTGGTGAAATGTAGGCTCACTTCCTAGGTCATGTGTGATAAGAATGTGTCACCAAGGCTTAAGGGTACAAATTGGTGGTTAGACCTGCATTATTGTGCGAGTTTTGAGTGTTGGCTAGAACACATAGATTAAGAAGATAAAGGTAGTAGAAATGAGGATGCTCAAATGATGTGTGGGCTTACTAAGAGATGATTAGAAACGAAGCTATTTGGGACAAGATAGGATTGACTTCCGTAGAAGATAAGATAAGGGAAGTGAGGCTGAGATTGTTGAGGCACGTGAAAAGGAGATGTGAGAGGTTGACCCTAGTGGATGTCAGAAGAGGTAGAGACAGGCTGAATAGGTATTCAGGGGAGGTGATTCGGCAGGACATGGCACACCTCCGACTTACTGAGGACATGAGAAGGTTTTGGAGGTTAAGGACCAGGATAGAAGGTTAGTAGTAGGTAGCCGAGCATTGTGGTACCTTTGTGTGGGAGATAGGGGGCTAGTCTTCTTTTTTCCTTTTCTTCTTATTAGCAGTATTTCTGTTTAGTACTTGCATTGTATTTTCTACTTTGTCCATTATTACATGTTGCTTTTTTGGCTGTCAATCTTGCCACTTTACTGTTGTTATGTTTTCCCTTTCTAGCCTGTCTTGTTTTTCCATTTTAGTTGCTTTGTATTTTGCCCGTGTAATGCCATTTTTCTTGTTTTCCTTTCTTTTGAGCCAAGGGTCTACCGGAACAACCTCTCTACCACCACAAAGGTAGGGGTAAGGTCCGCATACTTCCTACCCTCCCCAGACACCACTTATGGGATTATACTGGAGATGTCGTTATTAATTCTTTTGTGTAGTTGGGAAGTGTTAAAAGTGTAGCTTTATAGGTGCATATATGGGGAAGTTGTGTATTGTAACTTTATGTTGATGCATTTCTGGTTTCGCAGAAATCAAAGAAGTCAAAAAGAGAAAGGAAACAGCGAAAGAACTGGAAGGCATTGACTTAAGCAACATTGTTTCAAATACACGAAGGAGATCAACGACCAGCTTTGTGGCTCCTCCAAGACCCAAGTCACCTCCTAAAAATGATAAGAATGGTGACAAGGATGGTGATAGCAGCGGCGATGATGTAAGTGATGAAGACAAAGACGATGATGACAATGAAGATGATGAGAGCAGTCAGAGTGAGGAGTTCAATGAAGGTAATATTATACTTCCTCCATCCCACTTTATATGACCCACTTTCCTCTTTAGCTAGTCTAGGAAAGAATGACACATTCTATATTTAGTTACAATTTAACTTTAAAATATCTATTTTACCCTTAATGAAATGATTTACAGCCACACAAACATCTATCGCTTATTTTAGACCACACCTTTCAAAAGTCTTTTTCACACATTTCAAAAGTCTTTTTCTCTTAAACTCCGTGCCAAGTCAAACTAACTCATAAAATGGGACGGAGGGAGTATTTGTTAGCATATATATTCTACATTGGTGGTTTGCTGATTTGAGATACTTGCACCTTCTAGGCATTAACCTTCTTGTTCAGTTGGGTCTCCACTGCGCTGTCTGTTTATCTTCACCATGGCTCCTAACTCCGCTTTAGTGAGGCACACTTTTGTTCTGTAGTAATTTTCCTCTTTTCTTTGGTTGAAGTTCCATAACAGCAATATTCCTCATCCTCCTTGTCAGCATATGTTGGCAGTACCCCAATCAAGTAGTTCCAGTTCTTTTGCTCATTGGCCTAAAACTAAATCACTTAGAAATTTGCGTGTAACTTGAATAAGATGAAGTATAGTCTAGTGGAAATACAACTATTTTGGATACTAATTTTTGCACCTGTTCTCCACCTGATTGTTGATCATTTGCATAATTCATCATGCAAATATTTCTCGTTTCTAAAACACCCTTTTCCATGCAGATGATAATGAGGACAGTGAATGAAGCTCTCTGATAAGTGAAGATTATAATTTACAGATCAGAGATGATCTTTCCAATGCATCAATACTTTCAGTTCCTCAGCTTAGATTTGGGAGCTGTAGTTTAGTGTATTTTAGAAGTATATTTATAAGACGTGATATTTCTCTTTGTTAAGAAGTGTTAAGTTTAGCGGTCATGGATATTAGATACCATAGTTGTTAGTTATCGAGGGATGTTGTACATGAACATCATTGCTTGTGCATTGTAGGAGGCGATAATCTTCATGTTTGTGCTGGTATTAGTGCTTTAAAAGGCTTTTTAGTGCAAGAAGTGGTAGCAGAAAATGCTTGAGACACATTTGGGAGACTTGGAGACGCAAGTCTCACAAGGTCTACGCCCAAGTGTTTGACTGTGCGCCCTAAAGTGCATTGGATGCCCAGCTCTCCATTTTAATCCTCATCAGTTTTAACTGGAATCATGTGCATAATTTCTTCAAGTCTTATTGGCCTAAGAACTTCAATTAACGTTGATTTCAGTTGTGAAGTTTGAGAATATTTCAACCCTAAAGTCGCATGTTTGTTGGACAAAGTGAGATCCACTTTTAACTTGGCTTTTGGGAATTCTCAAACTTCATATTTTCATTTGCTAATGGCTTCTATATCTTAGTTATAGTTTGTAACGATTCTATTTCTTTTTTCATTTTGAAAAATATTGTCCTTTTTTAAGTTCATTTGGTGAAAGAACTTGATCATTTAACTGTTAGGGGTCGTTTGGTGCTTGGTTACACTTATATAAGTATTAACAATGTAGGTATTAATTATTGATTACTCTCTCTTTCTTAATTTATATGA
This sequence comes from Solanum rostratum, assembly GCA_029948455.1. NCBI lineage: Eukaryota > Viridiplantae > Streptophyta > Magnoliopsida > Solanales > Solanaceae > Solanum > Solanum rostratum. The sequence continues at coordinate 27,557,374 of CM057049.1, forward strand.
TACGGTTTTAAAGAAAGACATTTCTTTATTTGGCGAACTATTAATATTTTACTCATATTGGGTTTCACTTACAAAAGAATCCACAAAAGTGTATTTTTTTAAAAGATTTATTTATCTAAGAATTGTCTTAAAACAATGTGAAGTCTTATATTTCATATACTCTGTGCTAGTCTAATAATATTACATAATTGGGATAGAAAGAGTAGTAGTTGTTCAACCTATTTTGCATAAAATAATATATGCATGATTAACTTGTTTCCTAACCAATTACGTGCTAAATATGGCATTACTTGTGCATGATATATTTGCATAATTTATCTTCAAATCAGCTACCAAACGACCCTCGAGATATTGATGATTAAGAGCTCTTTATGAAGGAAAACATGTATTTCACCATTTTCTGCTGATCTATTGTATTATTATCCGTCTGTTAGTAATTTACATGTGTTGTACTTCATACAGCATAGAAAAACAAATAAGAATCAGGCCAGGCTGATCCTTCTCCCTTTATTGAATCAACTTGTCTTTATGCTTGTCAGTTGTTACATTTGCAAGTGGTGATGATCGCTACGTTGCATGGGCTTGAGTGACTAGATGAAACCTTCTTCTTGATGGATGACGGACCCTTTCTTAGACTTGTAAACTCCTATCACGTTGTTTCTTGTCAATCACAACAAGACTATTTTTTTCTTATATTATACCTAGTTGATGAATTAATAGATGGCAAGACAAAAAAGTCATGAACTTGATGTGGTACCTATGGTGAAGAAATGTCTTCGTCCCTAGTATTAGGCGACGCCAAATGTTAAATAGTAACATGGACAATTTTAATAGGCCGTACCATGAGTCGAAGGGTAAAAAACATAGAAATACATTTTTGATATAACCTCAATCTAAGAGAAAATACGTGCAACATTGTTGTTCTTGTCTTTTTCCAACCAATACAATATGGTATGTTCTACGGAGTGAGATCCAAGCTTTCTCTGGCTTTTGTAGTTGCGCAAGGTGAGTAGGAATTTCACCACTCAGCTGGTTTCTTCGGGAGAGGCTACTGGTAATTGTTTGGAAGCATCAGTACTCATCATTTGACAATCACCAAAACTAAAAATACATTTTATATTATCTTTTTTACTTTTAGAAAAAAAATAATAATAATTGTGGTATCCGACTAACTTGCGCACACTTTATTAATACAACTTTGTCCACCAAAATTAGGACAACTAGGAAGACTTCACCTAGTATTTTTTTGTCTATGATGTGATTTAGACTGAGACCTAATGGTTTACAACCACTTCATTGATCATCATATTAGGGATGGCAGTGAGGCGGGTTTAAAAGTTATGCGGGACGGGTTGAAGTAACTATTTTTAATAGGAATTCGAAAAAAATTAAATTTTTGTAATTAGTAAAAATGAAAGATATAAACTTTTTATATTAAATACTAACTTTAATTTTATTTTTTTTCCTAAAATTTAAACTAGACATGTCCGGTAAATTGTTAGTTGTTGAAATATTAATTAGAGGCTTTTAATAAAAGACTAAGAAACAATTGTTGAAATTTCAACTAAAAATAGTTAATTAGTTGTTGAGATGTTAATTAGCAAAAAATTAAAAAAAAGATTACAAATTTTTATTTTTCATATTAAATGCAATCAAAAAATTTAAGCGGGCCGAATTTATGCGGGGCCGGGTGGGTTGAAAATAAAAAAAATCATCATGCGAGGCAGGGCGAGGCAGGTCAAAAATTTGCGGGTTGAACCCAACTCGCCCCACCCCCACCCCCACCCCACCCCATTGTCATCCCTACATCAGGTCACACCTTTGTATGAAAAAAAGTAGACTATTAATTAGAGTAATTTTTGTAACTAATGTGCGGTGTGACGACACCTGTTTGGATTGTTAAGGTGCTTCGAATTGATTTATATTTCATAATAAATTTTACAATATTGTATTTTCTTATAATATTGCATAGAATTTTCTTTGCTGAAATTTCAAAAATTGTTTCAATTTTTGATGTATCATTGTTTTTATATGCTATGTTTTATTAATAATAAAATTTAAAGATTTACGGTGCATACAGGGCATGTCATGAGGCTTACACCTCGACTAATAGTAGGTAAAAGATTCTTTGAATTGGGGATCCTTAGGAACTAATGGTGATAAGGGTATATTCAAGGAATGGAAGGTATTTCGATCGAAAATCTTATAACCTAACATAAGTTAGTGCTTTAGTGGTTATGAATTTAGACATCAAGAGGAAGAAGAAGACAAGAATTGCATATAACCAATCAAGGATTAAATAGGGAGGCTTGACTAAAGCCAAACCCTCAGTGATTAGAGAAAAGTTGGTTGTTATGGGGATTTGGGGGGGGTAGTGGGGACATAAATTAGTATGTAGGGTTAGATGGTTGGCTACATTAGGGCACCAACTACAGATGTGTTACGGGTCTCGAGGAGTTACCCAGACAAGCATAAAGGGGATTGGTGGTGGAATAGTAAGGTCCAAGAAAAGATGAAAGCTAAGAAACTGCTTACACGACGTTAGTGGAAAGCATAGGCGAGGAGGAAAAGAGGAGAATAGGGCGAAGTATAAGAACAACGAAAAAGAAAGTGAAGCTTGGGGTCATGAAATTAGATGTAAGATTCTTTTGTCTGAAAGTGGTGCTTTAAACGCAATTATATGTCATGATATTATTAACTCGGTCATCTTTTCATGTATATGACATGTCAAGTATATTAATGAAAGCTTGAGCAGACAAGACATGAAGTCAATAGAGTATGTATTATTTTCATTGAATGCAAGAAATCTGAAGGAACTTGTATAGAAAAGCAATAGCTTTTTTCCTGTGTCATGCACAATTCAAGTGACTGTTTATTAGGTAAATGCTCCCCAGATGTATCTGCAAGATCATACGATGGTTACCTCTACTTCTGAAAGAATGCGCCTGACTTCCTTTTTTATGTCACTAACATGTTTATCTTCACATCCTAGTTCAAGAGAATACAACAATATTGTCCTAACATTGTAAAGAGTAGCAAATCTAAAGCACAAATGAAGTAGGAAAGACAACTTTTTAAGGCTTAGGAAGTTACCGAAGAGGCCAAGGGCTTTTTCAAGTTGAAAAAGGTAATCTTTATTTAGTCCCGAGGGACCTTCTACATGAGCAATTTGACTGCATAATTTAAATATACATTAGAAGTTGACATTTCATAATCCCTATTCCAAAAGTCAAAACTTTAAAAGTTCCCTATAGATGAGATTAGAATTGTAAAGAGCACTAGGCAGGTTAAGACAATTATCCATTGTTGCAGGTCGAGATGATATTGAAAAAACAACTATTCACTATCCAAAGTTAAATTCTTAATTTTACTGTTCTGATTCTTCAAAATAGCTCAACATCCACTCATGCACAAACTAACATACCCAATGAAATCCTACAGCGTAAAGTCTAAGAAGGATAGTGTCACGACCCGGGCATAGGGCCTAGCTGTGACACAACAAATGTGACATCCGAAGGCATCCTATCCAAGTCTCGTGTTCATATCATAAGCATTTATAAGGTAAAATAAGCATACATAAGAGAATGGGAAAGCAGAAGTATATAAAGTGAGAATATCATAGTTCCCATGAGGGATTATACATCAATCCATTAGGTCCAAATCATGCCTCTACGTCATAGATCTTGGCGTGGTCTAGCATATAACTCACTAGCTCACCCTCAAGATATACATAAAAGGAATAGAATGATAAAGTCTTAACATAAAGGAAATCATCATAAAGGGTTTGTTCCCAGGGCATGGTAACTCACCAATAAGTCTTCAAGCCTAGAATGCAAATCTAGTGATGGAATGGAATAGTCACCTCGTCATCCGTCCCTACATGGTTAGATCATGTAGGCAAGGAAGTATGCATTAGTATGTGGGATATACTAAGTATGTTGGTATGTCATGAATCAAAGGACATCACAATAATATCAATATGCATAATCATAATCAATGGAATAGGGATACAACATGTATGAGCATTCAAGTTTAAAATCATGGGAAGAAACATCATAAAATTCTTTTATAACCTTAACATATATATGTAGGAATAGGACCATAACCGGCATATAGATCATGGAACTATTACATGGAATCTTGATGTTCACTCTACATCAAGCTTTTTGCGAAGGTAGACTCGATCTTCACCCTATAGGCTCTATCCTAGCACGGTGAGAACCATCATTTGACCCAACCCTTTAGGCTCTATCCTAGAATGGTGAATGTCCATTAAAGCTATGTGGATCCATTAGCACACCTTTAAGGCGAAAAAACATGAACATTATTCATATGATGGCATATAGTTATGGGACTATGGTATCTACCAAAGCCCTCTCGGTGCTAAGTCATATTCCACGGAATACATAAATCATGCATATACATAACTTTCAACATAGTTCATAATTTATTAAAATCATATTTTCATTACTTTCAAATAATCTTCATGGTCTTATATAAAACATCATATCATAAGAATAGTCCATCTACTTTGCTTTTCAACATAATGTGGGTTGACATTTCCATCTTAACATCATCATAAACGTTTGAGTTTTCATCACCCTCTTTATCATAGCATCATCATAGCTTTCATAACATCATCATTGTCATAAAACACGCTTTTACATACTTGAGATCAAAATTATGAAAATCTGTAGCTTTATCATAGGAGATTAGGACTAAGTGTGGGTCTATGAACATTTGAGTCAAAATCATGCAATTAGATAAAATTCATAAAGAAAACATGCAATTAAAATCAAATTGGATCATTAATAAAGGAACTCACATCAAAGTTATTAAGCCCTAATCATGCATACTTGAAATCACATACTTTTACTTGAAAATCATATACATCATGAAATTCATCATAATTCATGCATAATTAGTCATAATCATCATATAAGAATCATAATCTATGCATTAGGAATCATAGCTTAAAAGCCCATAGGAAATCACCATAAAATTTTGATAAAAAGAAGGTTTTGGATTGGGATTCATGGATGAATCTAATCTACGAACGAAGCCCTACATACCTCAAGTAGAATCTTAGAATTTGAGGAGAAAATCTGGAAATCTTTAATCAAACCTTCAAGCTTTAGCTTCAATGGAACCTTTGATTTAGAGAGAGAAATATTGAGAACCTTTGAGGGAAATTTGAGGATTAAAGATTTCGATGAATTAGGAACGTGATTTATAGAGGTTAGGCCGGTTAAGTCAGTTAGAGTCGCCAAAACGACGTACTTTAGAGCTTAGACGATTTGGAAATGTCAAAAACACCTTCATTAAAAATTGCCAAAACCATATATGAGACCCTTCATACGGGTCATGGATTAACAGTTCGTACCTCGGTCTGTAGAACCTTATGCCACAAAAGTCAAGATTTTGGAATTTGCAGCATTTCACCTATGAATATGCAGGACGATATGTGGATTCATGATGTGCTGTGAAAATATAACACTTGTGACTGAAAACTTGGAATTTTGTGTGTTCTCAAAGCGATGTTAGTCGGTTTGATGTGTTTTTATGTTTGTTTTTCAAGATTATAGGATTTGGCATGATGTTGGGCTAAGTGTGCAGTTGCTAAAGTTTTTCTGTTCTACGACACTCTTTGCGGGCCGTGGAAGTTTCCATGAGCCGTAGAGTTGTGTTCGTAGTAAAAATCTAGTGAAACGGTGATTTTATGAAGTTAAATCTACAAACTATCAGACGAGCCGTAGAATGAAGTACGAGTCGTAGACGAGGTTCTGTACCCTGAGGATCAGAAGATTGGGAGTTTCTGAAAAGTCATCAGTCGATACCCTATACGGGTCGTAAGTCTGAATACAAACTGTAGTAAGATATTGTAGAAGTTGAACCCAGAATTGAAGAATGAAGTCCACGAAGCCCCGATTCGGGCCATAGAACTTAATACAACTCGTAGACTTGCTCGTATTTTCTGTTGAATCCAGTTCTCCTATTTTGTTTTGGATTTGTATTTTAAACACTATAAATAGGTTTTTTAGGTTACTTTTAGTAGACAACCAGTAGAGAACAAGTAGTGAACATATGAGAGAAGAGAGGAACATTGAGAAAAACACTTGAAACATTATTTTGTGATTTTAATTCATAACTTGTGATTTTCCATTGAAGTTCTTGGATTTCTTGTTCTTAATTTTATCCTTATAAGTGCTCAATTATGTTATTATATATCATGATTCTTGCATCTACAATGAATATGAGTAGCTAAATCCACAACTAGGGTTGTGGGAACCATGAAGAACTAACAAGGTAAAATTAGATAATTTGTAATTCTTGAAAAGTGTGCATGCATGTATTAATTAATTCTCTTTGTTTTGATTGTTTTTAATGATGGCCAACGTTAGAACTCACCTAGTGTTACTGATTGGACCAAGGTAGTAATGAATAGGAAAAAATATTAATTAATAGTATTCGATTGATGTTTTCTCATCTAATCAACCAAACTGGATCAAGGGGAGGTTGTACTGGGACAATAGGTAAGGGTTAGTAATGTCACACTACCAGGATGGATCAAATCATGTAATGAAATTTACCTCTCGCCTAGATTAAAGGGTTTCGTAAACTTAACTTACCATTCTGCATGCAACACACTAGAAAAGAATGTGATTATCTGGTAATACCAAGTTAGGGAATCATGGAGAACGCAATACCCTAGTTACTCTTTTTACTGGTTTCACACACTTGTGTTAGTTTAGGATTACTTTCTGCAATTTATAACCCCACCCCCCGCCCTTGGGTAGACAAGTAGGTTAATTAACTCAAATTGCTTGAAATTACTCTAATCCTACCATATTCCCTGTGGGATCGACCATAACCTCGGTTAGGTTATATAACTTGACAACGACCGCTTTAACCTTCAAAAAGGAGGTGTAGCTTGAGCGATATCAAGTTTGTGGCATCGTTGCTGGGAATACGGTTAGACTTGTTTAATTTGAGTAACTCAGGAATTAATCCTTATTTCTCTCATTTTACGCTTTTTATTGTTTTTATTTCATTTCAGCGTGCAGGTGTAGTGTATGTATAACACTCGAAGTCGAGGTATTCCCTTGACTCCGTTTGACACTGAGATCCAAAAAACGCTGAGAAGAATTGCACAGAACAACACGAACAACGATGCAAATAATACAGTGAATGCAACAGTGAACCAAAACCAGAATGAGAACAACAATAATCAACCTCTGCTTGAGGATATTAACCCACTGCCACAAGATCTTAACGTCGTAGCACATACATGGAATCAATATCGACTTGATTCCATGGCGATGGATGTCACTGGAGATATTGTGTTACCGCCACTATCGGATCACACAAAGTTCGTTGTTTCGAGTGGGTTACTTCAAATGTTGTAGAATCGCGGGTTGTTTGCGAACCTAATATCAGAGGATCCGCATAGCCATCTACACAATATTGTCTTCGTTTGTAAGAGTATGATGGAAAGACAGAATCTATCTATGGATGTTGTTGGGCTCCGTGGCTTCCCATTATCTATAACAGGCGATGCAACGCTATGGTTATCTAAGGTCCCATAGAGTTCGATCACCAGTTGGGCTGAACTATAGAAGGCTTTTTTGGAGAACTTCTTCCCGAAGTCGAAGAAGCTGAAGTTGAAAGACCAAATCAACAACTTTGAGAAACTTCCTAGTGATTCGATCAGTACCACGTGGAAGAGGTTCACAAAGTGTCTGAGGAGTGTCCCTGACCACAAGACCGTGGATGATGCCTTAGTGGAGATCTTTTATCGATCCCTTGACGAGAATACCCAAGCTATTGTTGATACCATAATGTGAGGCTCATTTCTGGATCGTCCATTTTTTATGATTGTTGAGAGGCTAGAAAAGTTGGTCAAGACAAATCATGTATGGGGAACGAGAGATAAGTCGACAACAAAGAGCTCGTTCGCATTTAGTACTAATTCGGTGCAAGTAGAAATAAATGAGGATATGATGCAAGAGCTTGCTCAGATTAGTACCAACGTGGAGTTATTGATGAAGCAGAATGAATAACGTTTCAATGCAGTAGATCATTAGCCTTCACGAGCACCCATGTACGAGGAGCCTTACTATGAGGCGGACACTTGCTTCGTCACAAATCAGATGGCGGGTTTTCATCTCAACGCCTAAGGGTCCAATTAGGACTATTAGCACCAAGGTCAAGGAAACCAAGGTCGGAACTATAACAGGGATGACGCCTTCAGAGATAACAATCAAGGAGGCTACTATAACAGAAATAAGGGCTAGGATAGAGATGCTAATTGGGGATGTAGAGATGGTTACAAGAATGGTCTGTATGTGCCACACATGATCACCTATTGAAGAAGGCTGATTCTCAAGATAAGACATTGAAGGGGATGAAGTCTAGTATCTCCAGCATTATTCATAAAATTAAGTCTCATTCTATTGTTATCAAGCAGCTAGAGCAACAATTCGATCAAATGTCAATTCAACTTAACCAGTGCTAGAAAGTTACATTGCCCAACAATACATTTCAAAAAATCCAAAGAATGAGGGTTAGTGTATAGCGGTGACTACTCATGGTGGTAAATAGACCATTGACCCTCTGATGCAAGTTAATGATGATGATGTTCGTGAGGAGATAGTTGAGAGCAAAGATACAGAGACCGGAGATATTTGTGCCAAGTATGGGGTGAGTGATGCTACAGAGACGCCACAGAAGTTGAAGCCCATTCCTAGACCTCCTCCTCATTTCCCTTAAAGAATCAAAAAGAAGGAGGAAGGTAAATTCAAGCACTTCCTCTCCATGCTGAAATAACTTTTCGTAAACATCTCTCTCATTGAGGCATTTAAGAAGATTCCTGGGTATGCAAAGTTCATGAAAGACTTGGTCATGAAGAAGCGGATTATAAGCCAGGAGCTCTTCTAAGAGCTCTCCCGAGAGCTTCAACATTGCAGTGTGATTGCTACAAGGTCCTTGGTACAGAAATGAGAATATCTCGGAGCATTCACCATACCTTGCACCATTAGAGATGATGAGTTTGCAAGGTCATTATGTGACCTAGGTGCCAGCATAAATCTGATGCCTTTTGTGGTCTTCAAAAAACTAAGACTGGGGGCCCCTACTCCTATGAACATGTGATTGTTGATGGCTGACCAAATAGTGAAAAAACCTGTGGAGTTATTGTATGATGTCCTTGTCAAAGTAGAGAAATTCATATTCCCTGCAGACTTTGTGATCCTTGATTGCGAAGTCGACTTTAAAGTCCCAATCAACTTGGGAATGCCCTTCCTAGCCACTGGGTGAGCACTAGTGGATGTGGAATCCGGCCAACTCAAGTTTTGATTGAATGATGAAAAAAGTCGTCTTCAACATCTATTAGTCGATGAAGAGACCAGATGACTTGAAAATGAAAGTTTGGGCACTTGGTGAAGTCTGAGTAACTAAGTTGTCCAAGTCGTGTCGCGATAATAAATCAGGCGCTACTTGGGAGGCAACTTAAGATATTTGATGTAATAGTGGTAGTTTGTTTTGTTTTTAGGTTGTATACTTGTAGGTAGTTTAATTTTTAGTATTGTGGTTGTAATTTTTGGACACTGGACTGGTGACATATAGGGTAACAGTGTGTTTTGTGAAGTACGTGTAGGTACAAGACTAAGTCAGCCAGCTTGGGCTGAAGAAGCAACAAGAAGTGCTTCTATGACCTGTTCTATGGGTTGTGTTTCAAACCATGACCCATACACTGACTCGTAGAACACTTCCAGTAAGAAAAATAATGTGCACTCCAGTCCACGAGCCAACTTTATGGCTCGTAGACAAACTACAGGCTGTGAATGGGGCTTGTGGACTCTAGGTATGGTTTTTACATTTGACTAAAGTGTTGGGGGATTCTACGACCCACTTTACAAGTCGTATTTTATCATACGACTCGTAGACAGGTCCGTGAAGCCAATTTCCCAAATTAGGGCTTTGGCAGTCTATGAGACCAGGATCTATGAACTGTAGAAATTTTCACGGCCCATAATCGGGGTTTTATAGAAGCCTGAGCCCAATTCTTAAACCGACCCAGTCAAAGTACAAAAAGGGGGTCAAATAATTTTTACCCTTTATTCTCACAAAATTTCCAAAAATACCAGACCCCTTATCCTACCCTTGCATTCCAACCACCATCCCCATTTTTTAGTAAGATTTTTGGCTACACTTCAGTGACCTAGGGTTTACCCCCTTCGGATTCCTCCTTCAATTTCCTATCCTTTTGCTCAAATTTCAATAAGACCTTGGACCTAAGTCCTTGTGGTACTGAAATTAATATAATTAGGTTGTAGTTATTGATGGGTATGGTATAAGTCCAATATCGGTATGTTCGAATTACCGGTTGCCTTTGTATGTGCTATGTGGTTAAACTTGATTGAAGTGTTTCCATTGTTGTGAATAGTGTAAAATGCCAAAATAGGTGTGTGGCCATGTTTTGTTTAAATGTTATTGGGAGAAAACCATGTGTCGCGTGTTGTTCAAATTGGATGGAAATCGTTGCTTGAAAATAGACGTGTGATTGCATGTGTGTGCTAAATTTTTAACTTTCAAACAGTGTCAGTTTGCTGTATAAACATGTAAAATGGAAATTGATGGGATAATGTGTAATCATTGCATGTGGGGCATTGGGGAATTCGTTGAAATCATATGGGTCCATAATATTCTTGCTTCGGTGCTGATTTAGTTAATGATGGTCCAATGATGTCGTTTTGAGGACCCGTTTGATAGGCTTGGAAAATGAAGTTTCTGGAAATTTCACACCGCGAGGGTCTTCTACAGCCCGTGGAACATTCCACGAGTCATAGTTGCCTCTCATGTGAAAATCCAGAAACTTGAAATTTTTGGGATTCTATCAGACGAGACCTTCTACGAGTTGCAGTTTAAACTATGACTCATAGACATGTCTTGTAGGGCCTTGCCTGCACAAAATCAAGTCTGGAATCACATCTAAAACTTAGTCTACGAACCATGGAATGTTTTACGAGTCGTACCTGGTCTCGTAGAAGCAATTCCAATGGCTAAGTTAACTGTTTACGGCTCGTATTTTTCACTATGGCCCAAATATATTCTTATTTTTTGTTCCTTTTCTCATGGGGCTAATCGTGTTGCTAAATGTGTGAATTTTAGGTACCATGGCCCCAAAGGCAAGGAAGAATGAGATACGGGCCTTACAATGACGGTTACAAGATGAGCCCTCAGAGGATCAGGGCAACTCCGAGGCCAGTGGATCTATAGAGGAGCTCGGTATTCAGCCTAACTTGGACGCCGAGCGACCACAGACACGGGCTACTACTAGACAGGCAGGGCAACCCCAAACTCAGGATATTGTAGTCCGTACTCCCTAGTCTGACGAGGAGGCACCAAGGATAGCAACTACATCTAAGATGAGAGCAGTAATAGCAGCACAGATTGTGCTCCCACGGTTCGATGCTACTGAAGTGGTGGTAGATTTATTTTCTCTTGAGGAGACACTAATCCCTTCTATCGGGAAAAGGCCCCGCACAAACGACCCTGAGGCAGCGAGGCGAGGATGATAGAGGAGCAGCAGTTTGAGCTCGCCAGGCTACGCTCGATGCAGGATGAGGCACGGAGAGCACGTGAACTAGAGAGACTGAGGGGTCTTGGACCCTCCGGACATGCTCCTACTACTGAGAAGACCACCAGGCAGGTTAGGGTGGTCAGACTCAGCCAGAGATCGGTGCCTAGGTGCCCAGGTATGTTTTTTTACCCTTGTGCCTTATTAGAATATTTTGTGCATTGAGGACAATGCAAAGTTTTTTGATGGGGTGTGGTAGTTATAGGCCTTAGTGAAGTTTGAGTAACCTTGGCCTATAACTATCCTAAATTTTGAATCTGAGGGATTTTCTTGCATGTGCTCTTTTTCCCCAATGATATTTACTTTCCGTTGAATCGGTATGTTTAGGAAATGTAGGTAGTATTAGTAGCATGTAGTACAGAAGTCTATGGCATATATTAGTTTTGTTTGAAAATGATATCCACCAAAAAATTTGTTTGTTAGTCTTGATAACAACCATGCATGTTTGATTGTTTAACAGTGCTTGTTCTAATAAATGAGGTTGAATTGTGATGAAAAGCATGATCTGAGAGTTTATGTTGATAGTGTATTCAGTGTCGTGTGTATGAGAACTTTCTTTGCTAAATTTGTGTATTGTGTTTCAATTCAGAACTTGCCATGTTGCTCTGGCTTAGACTGTAGGTTAATTGGTTAGGAAAGGATCTTAGGTCGTTGTTTATATTAGTCCACTTATCCTAAATAACCAACCAAATGTGTAAAGTATCCCTTGATCCCAATCTTTGAGCCTTGCATGTACCCTTTTCTTTGTAGAAACCTAAGTTACCTAGCCTTGTTGAATGTAAAATCCTTAAATCCGCCCCGGTTCTTCATTGAACATTGTGCACCTTGATTGAGGCAAAAAGCTTAAGCTGAGGGTGGCTACCAAAAGTAGCCCTGGTTCATACGTTGGATATTGTGTACCTCGACTCAGCCCAAAAGACTAAGTTGAGGGTAGCTAGTGTAAGGGTAAACACATAAAATGAGGTAGAAGCTAGTGATACATGGCAAAAAGGGATAAAAATATGCTCTGGGTGCAAGAAAAATGAATCGATGCCTAAACAATGAGCTAAAAAAGAAAAATGATGTGAAAACAAAAGGCAATGAGCTAAAAATGAGAGTAAGGCACCCAGAAAAGCTTAAAATAGGAGAAAGGGAGAATGAGTTGAAGAATAACAGTGTTGGTAGGGCAAAAGTGTAGAATAACGCAATGTCAAGGAGGGCCTTTAATAATTATGTTCTCAAAACATCATACTAAAGCCCCCTAAGTCTATGTTACAAGCCAAGAAAGTCCTATAGTGATCCTAGTCTAAGCAGTCAAAGGTCATAGACATGAGTGTAGGGGCAAACATATGGTATTAAGCACGATATTTAATTTTTTTTTGTGAGAGTGGGTGATTTTGTTTAGTCCTAAGCATTGAGTCTGGAAATATCATCATGAGTGGAACATGGGACTCCTTTGTGTGAGGGCAGTTGCATTGCACTGTTGATTTTAGACTAATTCAATGAATGTTGCTTATTTATGATTACCTTGCTTGTCATAGTTTCATTGTCACATGTGGTGATCTGCATTGGCTTACTTGATGGCTATCTGATATGCATTTCTGAGTGGTGTGAGTATCTGTGCTTGATTTTGGAATAATGTGTGCCATTAGATGGAGGTCTGTGTGTTGCTGTACTGCTTATGTAGATTGAGTCCGTCGCTTGAGGACAAGCAACAATTTTAAGTTGAAGGTGTTGATGTGTTGTCAAAATACAATACTTTTGATGCTTAAAACTTGGAATTTTGTGTGTTCTCAAAGCGATGTTAGTGGGTTTGATGTGTCTTTATGTTTGTTTCTGGGGTTACAGGATTTGGCATAATTTTGGGTTAAGTGTGCGGTTGCTGAAGTTTTTGTTGTTCTATGACACTCTTTATGGGCTGTGGAAGTTTCCATGAGCCCTAGGGTTGTGTTCGTAGTAAAATTCAGTGAAGGGGTGATTTTCTAAAGTTGAATTTACGAACTATTAGACGAGCAGTAGAATGAAGTATGAATTGTAGATGAAGTTCCGTACCCTAAGGATCAGAAGATTGGGAGTTTCTGAAAATTCATCAGACAAAATCCTATACGAGCCGTAAGTATGAATATTGCCCATAGAGAGGTCTCGTAGAAGCTGAACCCAGATATAAAACCTCTAGGCTATTTTTTCTTTTCACAGCTTTTATTGGTTCTCAAGCCGATTGAAGAATAAAGTCCATGAAGCCCCGATACGGGCCATAGAACTTAATACGGACATCTAATCTCAAATACTAAGTCTAAGAGTAGCAACACTAAAATAAATAAATAAAATAGTTTATGTTCGAAAACTATTATTCCATGACCGAGAGAATCCAATAGGTGCTGGGAGGATAGATCTCCCTAGAATCTGATGTACTAGATATCGGCTAGAGCCGAGGGCGAGTCAAAGTCAATGGAACACTCGTGCACTCCACAAATGCAATATAAAGAAAAATACGAGCAAGGTCAATACAAGGCAACTTGTACTGAGTCAGTATCATCGGCCGACTCAAAATGGAAGCCAATATACACAAAGCAATAGCAGGAAATCAACTATAGCACTTAACAGGTGGCAAGCAACAAGCAAATAATTAGTCAACAATATCAAGAACAAACATGAGGACTCAGGCCTCCATATTATGCTTCTTTTGGGAAATGGGTTCTTTGAGATTGAGTATATTAAGTCATTTTAATATGTTTTCCTTTAAAATTATTGTGTCAGAACGTGGCACCTGATGCAAATATATCATAACGGAACGTGGCATCTGATCCCATAATATCATGCTGGAACGTGACATCCAATCCAAAATATTTAATTCATAATTCTTTATTATTACTTTCCACTTCATTAACAATATTTCATGAAACCGTCTTTATTCAAGGCATAACTTTGATAGGGCAAGTTCAAGTTATATGAATTTCATGGTCTTGGGATTGCAGACCGATCACAACACATATCAATCATCCAAACCATACAATTAAATGCATATAAAACTTCACAATAATATCAATCACTATGAAGAGTCTCTAAAATATAGAATAAACCATAACCTACCTCAACAAAAGAACCGAAGTCAAGCAAGCTAATTCACCAATGCTTTTCTCTTTCGTAATGCCCCAGAACGTTCCCAATCTAACAAATGTATAATCTCCATAAGAATACAGATGCAATGATAGCCATATTGTCATACGTCTAGCCTAAACCCAAGAACTCACTCAAATTTATAAATAAGTTCCTAAATTTCAAATCTAAGCTTAAAATCTAATTCCTCCAAATCACATAACCCTAATAATATTTAATTACTTATACTAATATATCAAAACTTAATTTATAACCTGATGATTATTAATAAAATCAGGAATCGAAAGAACTGCCTAATGACATTGAAAACGAAACAATACTTAATAGCGAAATTGCTACAAACTGCGGCAACTTCAATCTATTCACTTATATGTATTAATATATAATTTGGAAATGTCCACCAACATTCAATCATACCATTGACAATCATTTTTAGTTCTAACTATTAATTATATATTCCATACTAATGTAACGACCCTGAAGGTCATTTTTTTGTATTTTTGGCAAAATTCGGAGGCTTGGATCTAAATTCCGTCAATTCCAATAATTTCAAATGGTGAAACTAATGCTAGAAATGGCTTCATTCTAATTTTTAGAGTTTTTAGAGAATATTTTGAGTTTTTGAGCCCGAAACTAGTTTAAATGAGTTTTCTCGGGTTTTGGCCAAGGAGACCTCAAATTCAAATTCTGATGATTCCGTTGGATCCGAAATATCGATTTTGGTCTAGAGGGACCCTTGGTTCAGTTTCTGAAGCTTCGGGGTGTGTTTTGGTCATTTTGATTATTTTCGATATTTGAAAGTGGGACCCACATTGGAATAAAATAACCTCTGGTAGGAATTTCAACTATACCGTTGAGTCCGAAATATCGTTTTCGATCAGATTTTGTATATGAAATGTATTTTTTCGACTCCGGATGAGGTCGGAGCATTGAATTCAAGTTTGAGAGTTTGCTGAAAATGCTGAAACGGGAATGACATGGCCCAATTAGGCGCTGCCACGTGGCAGACGCAGTATATAAATTTTTTTTGCAGATTTCTTGTCAGATTTTCTAGGTTTTTTACGAACTTCCATCAGCGATTTCTCCCTCGGTTTTGGTCTGATTTGGGCGATTCAAAAGGCTAAATTGTGTATTTTTCTGAGAGGAACACCATGAGAGTTTCATAAATTAATTTTGGCACACCGTTTGAGGTAAATTTTGCTGTTTTTTGGCTGGTTTGGATGTTTCTTTTGGAAACTTTAAATATGAGATTTCTACCTCGTTTTAGCTCCATTTTTTAAATGGTTTTCGCCATTGAATTCCTTATTACTTGGAGAACATTTTCATATATAAATTTTCAGATTTTCGATGACTTTTTTTGATGACAAAATTTTTGTATCGTTTTGCCCTTTCACCTGAATTAATTGATTTTAGTGTCATTAGATTCGTTATGTGATTGTGATGTTATATTTGAATAGATTTTGATGATTTGGAGTATCGTAGAGAGGGAAAAACTTTGAAATTGATAAGATTCGAGACTGTATATAAGGTAAGTGGATTTCTAAACTTTTTTTAAATATGTTGAACCTCGTATGCTCTACTGTGTATAGAATTGAGTATTTTGGATAGAGATGGATTAATGTAGGTTTGGCTATCCTTCTTTGAGACTGGAATTGAGTTATTGAATATTCTTATGTTGTAATCTACGGGATGAGATCGTATCATGTGTTGGATTGATAATTCTTATTGTGGTGCTAGTGTGAGGGCTTTGATTGTCTATGTGTTGCTTCGAGAGCATGTGAATCCTAAATTAATAATAGTGTGAATATGACATGTTGAGAAAGGGAGATAATCATGATATATCCTAAGGATCATGGGTTGTTTGAGAAAATAAAGTTACTAAAATGGGGTGAAATATCTTAAAAGAGAATTGTATCCAAATATGTATAAAAGAGGGTGATTATAATTGTTAAACTTTGAAACTTTGATATTTATTGTACTTATTGAGAGAAATATTGCTTTTATAATTGTGTCGTGATTGCATGCATCCTCATACTACATGTCATGACATTGTGGGAAGTTATGAATGGTGATTCGTATCATGAGTCCTTGACCACGAGCACCTGAGTGGCAAGGTAGTTGATACATCGAGACTCTTATCATGAGTCCTTGACCACGAGCACCTGAGTGGCAAGGTAGATGATACATTGAGATTCTTATCATGAGTCCTTGACCACGAGCACTTAGGTGGCAAGGTAGTTGATATATTGTGATTGAGGTATATGGCCTGCGAGGTCCCCATGGGTCCCCTTAGTCTTGGAGTCTTAGCTCGACGGGGGTATATACGAAAGGCTGTGTGACGGTCTTGATACCACCTTGCATTGCACAACATTGCATCTCATCCTTGCATATTATTATGTGGCATGATGTTATTCATGTGATTGATTATGTTATCACTTGTGAGTTATGACTTGTGATTTGATAATTGTGATATACTGAAAAACTATCTTTATTGTGTATTATGTATTGCTGGGCTGGGACTTTTCTAAGTGCAGGTTTGTAGTTCGGCGGTATGTGGTTGGGGTGTGAAGGAGTTACTTGGTTCTTCATTGTTTTACTCTAGGTTAGTTCCATTTGCTGAGTACCGCGTTGTTTTGGTACTCACCCCCTTGCTACATTTTTGTAGGTTGCGAGTCTGGTCCCTCTAGTTAGAATTTTCTCATTGCAAGACCGAGCTTCCGGATTATCCTTAAGGTAGCTGCTTATATCACTGGTGGACCTTCAAGGAATCATTATTATGTTACATTCTATTTGAGGACTAGACATTTGAGACATTTATTTTATTCAAGTACTATGTATTTAGAGGCTTGTACACGTGACATCATTTCTGGGATGGTTGTAGTTTTGTCTTCCTATGATTATTGGTCATATTAGGCTATTTTATCTTCCGTTATTATCGTTATGTTTGAATCAGTAGGTATTGGGCTAACTCACCTTGGTGGGTTAGGTAAGTGTCATCACGTCCATTTTCGGGCCGTGACAGTTGGTATCAGAGCCCCAGGTTCATAGGTCTCTCATGTGTACAAGCACAACCGAGTAGAGTCTTAAGGATCGGTGCGGAGACATTTGTTACTTATCCTTGAGAGGCTACAGAGATTTTTAGGAAATTTCCTCTTATTCTTTTGATTCCTATCGTGCGTGGTTGTTGTAGGTCTCGATACATTGCGTGGTTTGAAATTTGATCCAGCTCAAAGGTAATGAGCTTAAGGGATGAATGTGCAGTCAGCCTTGGATTGTCCCTTGATTCGAAATGATTTGGGTGTGGATGAGGTCCGATGAGGTATGTCAAAGGTTAGTATTGAACGGAGAAGTTGAATTGAAGGAGCAGCTTTAAGATCTCTTAAGTTAAGAGCTCATATGCCCTAGTATGTCTCCATGGGGTGCCCTGTTTTGGTTGTAACGAAAAATGATGGTTCTATGAGAATTTGTATTGATTACAGATAGTTGAAAAAGTGATCGTTAAGAAAATGTATCCTCTCCCTATAATTGATGATCTTTTTGACCAGCTTTAGGGTGAAACCATATTTTCCAAGATTTATTTGAGATCCGAATATCATCAGCTAAGGATCAGGGATTCTAACATTCCTAAGCCAACATTTCGGACGAGGTATGGGCACTATTTTTTTTTATTTTTTTTAGACCTTACCCAAGGATCTCACCCCTCGTGGCGGTCAGGGGTTGAGTCGCACACCCCCAAGCCTTATCATAAAATATAAAAACGACAAATACAAAGGAGGGGGACATAAACCTGACCTCCGATCTATGGTAGGGCACTAATCTTCCAACCTACTAAGGTCAGTCGACTAGTTCCCATTCTAACAACAGAATGCAACCTAGATTATACCTATGAGAGTACTACTCTCAATACATATACTCTACGGAAGCAAAAAAGAGGGAGACTCTCCCCTTACAAACGTTAAAAGGAAAATATAAACCTTCTACTAATCCTAAACATCACCAACTCAACCAGAGATTAGTAGAAAGACCAGGAGCCTTCCCGGGGATCCCCACATATCAACTTAAGGTGGTTTCTTTATCCTCTTCAACTTTCTTCTTCTGAAAGTGACCATCTCTTCCTTGTCTAAATAGAAGTATGCTTTGGCTTCCTTTGGCATCTGCTGAATATTGAAGTATAACTGAGGGTTGATGAGGTTATGACTATGCTTAGCAAGCGCATCAGCCACAAAATTTGCTTCTCGGAGAGTATGAATGCATCTGAAATCTTCCAGTTGAGACCTGAAATGATGAAACCTGGCCAGGCCATGAATAATATCAATGCTAGGAGGGTTGGACTGTTGATCAGTGATCCATCTCTGCAGTAGTTCAGAATCCACCTCCAAAATGACTTTTCTGAAACCTAACTGTGTGCACCATTCAATCCCATAAAGGGCAGCCTCCAATTCTGCCCTGTTGTTGGTACCTTCTCTAATGGGGTTAGCATAGGCAAATAGAAAGAGACCTGCAGTATTCCTTATAATACCACCACTCCCCAGTCTGCCTGGATTAGATAGAGCACTGCCATCAGAGTTGAGCTTCACCCACTGATCAGGTGGTCTAACCCACCTGACAGGGGTGATTTTAATATCATGCACACACATGTTAGCAGCCCTTATAATATCTTTCTAGTTAGAAGGCCATTCTATGTATGGATAGGATGTTTTTAACATGTAATAGACATCCTTAGTCACCATGTACTTCACTCTTGCCAAATTGGATTTTTTGCCTCCATACTTACAAGCACACCTGTTTTTCCAGATGTTCCAGCATATAAAAATGGGCACAGCCTGGTAAATGAGCTTCTGGACATCATTATGATACCTCATCTCCCACCATTTCATGCAGACATTCCTCAAAGGAAGACAAACAGTGGTCATGCCACAAGAAGCATAAAAAAACTTCCACACATTGTGGGCAAAGTCACCTGTGGTGAAAATGTGATCTAAAGTGTCCAGCCCAAGTCTGTAACAATAGTAACAATTACTGGGAGCACAACTAAACCTGATCAGAGTATCATTTGTAGGTAGCTTACCCTTTAATGCTCTCCACACAAGAATGGAGCACTTAAAAGGAATAGTCTTGTTCCAGGTGTACATGTTGGTCCTGGTTATCATTTTCTTGTCTCTAATCAGGTTCCAGGCTGAGGAGATAGTGAATTCACCATTAGGATTGAGACTCCAAATAGCTCTGTCAGGGACTCCAGCTACAATCTGCAGCTTAATGCTTAGAATATTGTCAATAACTTGAGTGGGAGCAATGTTTGAAATCAGCTCCTGATTCCATTGGCCATCTTGAGTAAACTGAGACACTTTAGTGTTGTTAAAACTATTGCTAGCCTCCTTGAGGTGAGCCAAGGGTCCAATCCCTAGCCAATCATCCCACCAAAAATAGCAATTACCAGAGTAAATCTTCCATTGGATGTGGGGTTCAAGGTCATGCTTGTTCTGTATCATGAGCTTCCAGGCCCTTGAGTCTCCAGTGCCCCTTTTTTTACTCACTGGGTTAGACCTCTGGCAGTACTTAGCTTTGAGGAAATCCCCCCACAGAGTTCTCTTAGTTCGGAAGATCCACCAATGCTTGTATTGAAAGGCTTTGCACACATCTTTGATCATTCTAACTCCAATACCTCCTTCCTCATAGGGGTAGCTCAGGTTCTTCCATGAAGACCAGTGATATTTCTTTTTACCTTCCCACCTGCTCCAGAAGAAATCAGCAGTGAGGCCCTGTATCTGATTAAGAGTAGTGGAAGGGGGGATACAGCAGAGAGGAGATGAATAGGCATGGATTGTAAAACATGCTTAATAAGAGTAGCTTTACCTCCAAAACTAAGCATCTTGGATTGCCACCCAGTGATCCTTGCCACAATTTTGGAGACCATATCATAGAAGTAGATCACTTTTTGCCTCCCAATATAAAGAGGACATCCCCAAGTAGGTGATAGGATCTAATTCTGGGAGAAACCAGTAACGCTATGCACTCTAGCCCCAGTATCCTGAAGAGCTGTGGAAGAGATCAAAAAATGACTTTTGTTTTTGTTGATCAGTTTCCTAGAGACTCCCTCATAAGTAGACAAAGCCTTCATGATCAACTTTGAGGATCTGTTAGTACCAGAAGTGAAGATTATCACATCATCCGCAAAGCTGAGATGATTAATCTGAGGACCTCTCTTCTTCATATAAAAACCTTGAAAATCAGGCACCTGGTGCAGTAGCCTAGATAGCACTTCAGCCCCCATAATAAATAAAGCAGGAGATAGGGGTTCACCCTGTTTAAGCCCTCTAGTAGAGTGGAAGAAGCCATATCTGGAACCATTAACAATGATAAAATACCAATTATTATCCATAATTCTCCATACTATGTCAATGAACTGTTCACCAAAGCCCATCCTCCTCATAATTATACAAACATAAGACCAAGACACCCTATCATATGCCTTAGCCATGTCAAGTTTGATGACAATATTATCACCCTCCACTGGCTTCTTTATTTGATGAATAATTTCTTGAGCAAGAATGATATTTTCTGAAATGTTCCTACCTTTGACAAAACCAAACTGATTGGGGGAAACCAGCAATGGCAAGACATGAGCCAATCTCATACTCAACAACTTAGAAAAGATCTTATTAATGCAGTTGCTGAGACTGATTGGTCTAAAATCTGCAAAGGTGTTAGGATTCTTGGACTTAGGTATCAACACCAGACAAGTGTGTGTAAAATATTTAGGGATGCTTTGCCCACAAAAGAAGGCTTGGACAGTTTTCAGTAGATCCTTCTTGATGATGTCCCAACATACTTGATAAAATTTGCTATTATATCCATCTGGACCAGCAGCTGAGTGGGAACTCAAAGCCATCACTACCTGGTACAGCTCCTCCATTGTTGGCATAGCTTGAAGTTTGTCATTCTGATCTTGGTTGAGCATGGGGGGAATGATACTGGTCACCTCTTCATCAATATATTTATCTTCTCCTGTAAACATATTCTGGAAATGCTCACAAGCAGCCCCAGCTATATTATCATCACCATGGATCCAGTCACCCCTGTTATGTTACACTCTATGAATGTGAAGTCTTCTTCTTCTACCTCTAATAAGAGCATGAAAATAACAAGTGTTGGCATCACCATCTTTAAACCAGTGCAGATGAGTTTTCTGTTTGAGCATGGACTCCTCTAATTTCATAAACCTTATATACTCAGCATTCAAGCTATGAAGATAACTCATTCTTTCCTCAGTGTTGTCATTAATAAGGTCCTCCTCAGCCTGTTCAACTCTTTCTTCATAATCCTTAACCTTAGCATATATATCACCAAAACTACTCCTTGACCATTTGCTGAGAGTGGAGGAAAGGCATTTCAATTTTTAATGGAATATCCACATGAGATACCTTATTAGACCAACTGTCCCTAACAATATCCAGGAATGTGGGTTGGTCTATCCACCAATTCAAGAACTTGAAATACTTGATACCTCTATCAGCTCCAGTAGACATCTCCATCAATAATGGGCAATGATCAGACCCCACAGGTGGAAGATGAGCAATGGTATCGAGGGGCATGATTTCCAACCACTTATCATTAACCATAGCTCTGTCAAGTCTCTTCCAAATGGTGGAGTTCACCCCCCTATTATTGCACCAGGTGAAGTTTTGACCAGTAAAGCCTAGATCTATGAGACCACAGGCTTCGATGACAGCAATAAATTCAAAGCTCTTCTTGATATTATAAGGAACACCCCCTAGCTTTTCCTCAGTAGAGGTAATAACATTAAAATCTCCAACAGCACACCAAGGCATATTATCTTTAGTATTAGCATGGTGTAACATCTTCTCCCATAAAGGATGTCTGAGGTGGTCCCTACATATAGCATAAACAAAAGTGACATTGAAGGAATGTTGAATCTGAATGTGCTTCACTTCACAGGTAATATGTTGCTCATCAGAATCCAGGATGAGGCAATCAACATCCTCATTCCAGAATAGCCAAATTTTGCCATTATTATTACAGGCAGCCTTGTCCATACCGAGCTGAATTCTGAAGTGATCAATGTGAGAATTGTCTGAGAAAGGCTCCAAAAGGGAGATCATAGAAAGGTGATGAATCTGCTTGAGATTTTTAAGTCTTTCCAGTGCACCTTGGGTATTAATGCTCCTAACATTCCAAATAATGGTGTTAATCATTGGCATGATTTGGAAGCAAATAGTCTTGTGTTAGGTCTCCCACCAGTAGTGGGAACGTTATCTTTGAGCTTCCTATCCTTGATAGTTCTTTGGTGCAACCCCCTAGGAGATAAACCATGTTGTTCTGTTACCTGTTGTATTTCCTCTTGTATCCATTCCTCCTGATTAGTCCTGGATTCTTGAAACCTTTTCTGGCTGTTTGCATCATCATCTTCCTCATTAGTAGGGAAATTATCCTTGTCCATTTCATCCTCTGAGTTAACCACTCCATACTCATCAATATCTTCACTAGGCATAGGAGGATTAGAGTTGAAAGCACACCTAGTACCAACCTCCCCAGTTCCCTTATTAGATTGTGTATAGCAAATCTGAAGGGGGGGAACACTGATCTCATTCTGGTCATCAATGAAGATGAAGTTTTTGTCGGTTACTCCATCACTCTTGTCTGGAAACTGAGCCTGATTACCCTCCACCCGTTCCATCTGCTTTTCTGATTTCTTCTTGAGGGCATCGCTTCTCTTTTTGCTGAGTTTGTTCTTCTTACCTTTTGCCCCCATATTGCTAGTACTTGCGAATGAGCCCAGGTCCTTAGCCATACCTCCCATGTTGGTGTTTGGGATAGGCGTACCCTCTACATTTTGAATTTGAGCACTGGAACTGTGATGATATATCTGCATCTGGTAAAAAGGGGTAGTAGGAGTTCTATTCCCAAACCCATGATCAGTCCCACCCTTTGGATCCCCTTCCTGTAGGTTAGTAGTTGTCTCCTTCCAACCATCCTCACCACCATAAACTACACCAACAGCAAGACCAGAAGGGATGAGTGCCCCCCGCACGCCGCTCGGCGTCGCGGGAGCGGATACTGGCCCCCCGTGCGCCCCCCGCGCGCGGCCGGGGATTGGGGTTTAGTAACATTAACATGCTCAAAATTATCATGGGGGATGGGAGGCTGACCTTGAAAGATAAGATCAACAGTCCCATGGGGAGATAAGTCAATACCTGAGCCTCTGAGTTCTTCATCCTGTTTAGTCCCATAAGCCCCCAAATCAGATCCTATTTTACTTGGTCCCGACTTCTGAATTTCATTAGACAACTCATTGCATTGCTCATTGGTAGGTTTAATCAAATTTCCAGTAGGTTTCCATTGATTTCTTTCTTGGGCCTGCTCTATATCTTTAGAACCATTAGCTTGTTTAGAATTTTTGTTTTGTTTTTTCTTTTGAACCTGCCATTCCTCATTAATCTCCACCATCTTTTGCCCCTTTCCAATCTGCTCGTTGCCTGTTGCACCTGTACCACTAGAAGACACATTAGGCTTAACAAACTGGGAGATATTAGGGATATAATATACCTGATCAATATTGTTATCATCCTCCTTAGGATTTTTCTCATTCTCAGCTTCTTTTCTTTTCTTCTCTGACTCATCTTTCTTCTTGACTGTACACACTTGGGCTAAATGGCCTTGATGTTTACAATACATACAATAGTCAGGGAGCCCCTTGTATTGAATAGCCTGCCATCTTCCTATGGTGAAATCATTTTCATCAGTCCCCATCCAAACATGAGTAGGTCTCTCCTTTGTGATATCAAGTTGAATCCTGACTTTTGCAACACTTCCCCTAGTTTTTTGAATAGAGGCAGCATCAAGATGAAGGGTCTTCCCTATGGGAGCTAGCAAGGTAGAAATAAACTCCTTGTCATAGCAATGCCATGGCAACTCTGGGAGGGTCACCCACACAGGAACAATAAGAGTTTCAGAATTAGGTGTGAATGCTGGAGTCCAAAGCTGTAATCTCATAAGCTGACCCTCAATGTACATCCTCTATTTGTTCCATACATTGATATGATCCTCTGCATTTTCCAGATCTATATAGATATGCTTAGCATTGAAGTGGGCAATCTTAACACCACCTATAAGTTGAGTTTGTTGGATAAAACTCTTCCGGACCAAATCAATTTTTGGCATAGTATTAAAGAATTTACCAATTAAAGTAAATTTGCATTTTTCAACCAACTTAAACATATAATCTTGCTTCTTGAAGATAACAGCTGGAAGTCCTTGCCTTGTGGTAAAAATGGGGGGGCTAATATCCACTGGGACTTCCACCTTAGACTGATTGGCCCTTAGCTTGGTAGCATAGGAGTGCACAATGGTAAAAGGGGGTGGCTTTGAGACTTGACTAATCTTGGGGAATTTGCTGATTATTGTGGGATTAGAGTTGTTCTTGATGGCCTTCTCAGCATTGCCCTTCTGATTAGGATTGTGTTGAAGTGGAACATGCTTCTGGAAATTTGTGGTTAATTTGGTCAAGTCATGAGGCTTAGCAGGGTGAACCTTATGCTGTTGAGGATCCTCCTTGGTGTTGCTTCTATCAATCTCTCCTAAGGATGATGAATCCTTAGCTACATCTTCCTGGCCTTGCTTGTTCTCTGTTGGGTGCAACTTCCGAATTGATTGCTCCCTATTGTTCTCCTTTTGATCATCTTGGTGTTGTGGACTTTTAGAAACCATCACCTGAGCCTCCTGATGATCTCCTAAAGTGGAAGTGGTCAGTTGGCTAGCATTTTCAATACTTCCCAAATTCGTGCCATTTGATATAAAAACTTTTAGAGCTTTTGGTCCTATAAGTTGCGCCTCCTCCCCAGGAATATGTTGACATAATTCATGACCTTTGAGTGTCGCCGGAGCTCCACCGCCAACAACTGTCGAGTCCCCGCCATCGACACTCGTTAATTTGACCCCAGCTTGCCCAACTTGTGGCAGAGGATCTGGGGAGACCATTGCAGTTGGTCCCATTCCTTGAATCTCCTCCGAAGGTGATCGATTTTCTTGGTGCACATCTGTCGATTCCGAGATGATTCTCGCAAGGATCGCCTCATCAGATTTCGCCATTGGCACAATAGCTTGGTCAGAATTTTCTATCATAGACGAATCAAGGTGTTTAGATTCATCTCTATTATTTGGAATAACTTGAATTTGTCCCAACTTAAACAGGGAAATAATTTTGCGAGCCTGCTCCAGTTCCTTTTCTGAAATCGCTACAGTAGTCGTTGGACTGTTCTGCGATTCCTCAAACCTGTGGGATGATTCTAAGCACGTTTCTTGTTGGAGACGATGCACCCTATCAAGGCGCTCCTGTTGGCTTTTGACCGGTGATTTAATAATAGTTGGGAGTATCAATTTGTTGCCAAAGATGTTTCCCATATTATCAGGTTGTTGTGCTTGTTCCGGTGGCCTAGGGTGGCCAGCCGGTGGCACCTCGGCCATTCTTGTCATTAGTCTCAACTAGTCGTTAGCAAGAGAGTTAGCCGTTATAAGGTAGTCTCAGTATTATTGTATGGGCACTATGAGTTCCTTATAATGTCCTTTAGGATAACCAATGCCCTTGCCGCATTTAGAGAGTTGATGAATGATGTATTTCGACTATATTTGGGTTCCTTGTTTTTTTGTTTTCATTAATGATATATTACACTGGGTATGTTGTTGTTGTATTAATGATATATTGGTCCGCTTCAATGCGAAAGAGGATCATGAGCAGCATTTGAGGATTGTACTTAAATGGATTAGAGATGAGAGGTTATATGGCAAGTTTTCCAAATGTGAGTTTCGGCTGAGTTCGGTGGCATTTATTGTATGTTGTTGTTGTTATATTTTATATCAACTAGGAAGGCCAATGGGGTGGATAATGCTTTGAGTAGGAAGGTCTCACGCTTGGGGAGTCTTGTAGCTATTTAGGTTAAGGAGTGACCATTAACTAGATATGTTGAGAAATTGGCCAATGGATTGGTAAGGGTGTAGACTTCAGCATCGAGGGTGGTGTTTTCCTAGTCTACTAGATGTCCGGGTGATTCATAAACATGGCATAGCGTCATTAACGTAATGACTATGTTATCGATGTAATAATTATAGGATTCCAGTTGTTAAGGTTTCAAATGAGAGTTGATTGGTATGGACAGATGATGACATTGTGTTCATTAAAAATCAGGATCTCTACTAAGTCTTCTTGGAGTGGATATGTTGCACGAATGACTATGATATAAGTGCTTTGGTGGTGTCTATGTCTATTTGGATAGGGCTATGGGTTGTGCTAATTCTGCTACCCATCTTGTCTGTGGAAGAAGGTATATTGTTTGGTGAGAGATGAATTCAAGGAGACAAAAGTGTGGACCATTCGAGCACAAACTTCTCGGAGGATATGGTGCATTCTAGTGGTGAATATGGTGGGACTTGTGATGTGGTACGGATAATATACAAGGATAGAGGCATTGATCATTGAGTGCAGACATTAGTTACTAAGGAGTTATGAATTGTTGCACTTCCTCAGGTAGTGGAGTTTGGCATTACTGTTATATTTGGGGAGAACCATTTGGTTGTTACTATAGATGCTTGGGTTTGGAATCAGTTATAAGGAAAATTGTAGTGGTGAATCATAGAATGAGTATTAATATGTTTAAGTGTGATTTTATTCCATAGATCTATATGGGGATCGGTGACCTCAGTGCTTTGATATCGAGATAACAAGCATATGGACTAATAAGGTTTTGACAAGTTCACTTGTATAAATGGAAATGGAAGTGATAGTGAGAAAGTACATACGGATAATTGTTTGAGTAGTAAATTTTGCTGGTAAGACTTGGGATTGGGCTACCATATCAATCATAACAGCAGTGTTGTTATATGTCATGACTTTAATTGCCTGATTCGACTATGGTAAGATAGTTACACTTGTATCAGCAGGGTTAAAAGATTGTTTGGTAAGGTATGAGAGAGAAGTCTACAGGGGTTGGCTCGAGTGTGAGAATGAATTTCTTTATGGTGTTCAATTTAGTGACTAGTATAACTTGGGTTGCAAATAACGAGTCCGACAAGGTATATGAGAAAGCGATTGATGAAAAAGTAGGGATGCAACATCTAAAGATCTTCAAGATGTATATTAACCATAATTGAGAAGGAAATCAATTGCATAGTGTGAATCGAGATCCAGGGTTTCATGGTACGTTGCGTTCACGATAATTGATTTTGTCAATGTATGGATTAGTCTAATGAGATAATCGGTTATGTTAGTTACTGAGCATTTTTGAAGGGTTTTGAGCTTGTCTTCGATTATGGATTCTGTTACTTTTGACGGTGAAGGAACTAAATGAAGTTTCATTTGAGTAGTTTGGTGTAAAGTAAAAGACAATCTGTTGTGGAAGTTTTTCTAAGAAAGTATAATAATAAATGGGTTAGGAGCGAGTACATAAGCCTTAGGCATCAAAGAGTTTGAACACCTAGGATTAGGCCATGAATATAGGTTTAGTATTCAAACATCCTCGCAACATTTATGACATATACAAGTCAAGAAAAGTAAAGGAAAGTAGACATCATATATGCATCCATGGTTCAGAGTTGTAAATTGTATGGATTTTCGCTTGGAGTTCGTGCTAATGTGAGAGGGGTTGACTCATCAACAGATTATGAGAGACTATGAACTTCCTTTTTTTGAAAGTTTGGTTTGGGTTGGAATGACAAATAGTGATCTGTGAGAAATTACGCAGTTCATGTTAAGTTGGATTGCTCAATCATAATAGGTGACTCATGGAAGCAATATAGAAAGGACTCACAATTTCATATGTGTCACCGATGACTTTGGATTAGATAGATACTACTTCATTGATGGAGGTTAACGTAAACTATTATGATGAATTATGTTGGTACTTAGTGGTAAATGGAGGTTATGTATTCATGGTATGCAGAATTCCTAGGGTGATCAATAATTTCTTAAGTTTGGCATGAGGGAACGATTGTTGTAGTGGACGTTGAGACATTTTTCTCTTCG
Organism: Solanum rostratum; assembly: GCA_029948455.1. Classification (NCBI taxonomy): domain Eukaryota; kingdom Viridiplantae; phylum Streptophyta; class Magnoliopsida; order Solanales; family Solanaceae; genus Solanum; species Solanum rostratum. The sequence goes on from CM057049.1 coordinate 27,586,140, forward strand.
AAGGGTTATATGTGGTTGATGTTGATTTCTAATTAAATAGTTGTAGCTCGTGGAAAGGGAACCATACTTGATTTAGCTATTGCTCCAGCATCCGAGCAGTATTATTTGAGGTTTTATAATCTTGGGAGTGTCATTTACTAGTTGTCAAATTTAATTGGGTTCTCTCTTATGAATATATTGTCGAAGTATTGGAATTGCGCAACTTAAGTTCAGGGAGGATTACATTAAGGGAATGGGACTTGGATGAGGTTTGCTATGGTTGGTATATTGCAATTGGCTATTATTGGTTCAAGTTTAGTTCATTGGCTAGTCTCCGACTTGGTAGCTACTCTTAGAGGGCAAAATTTCATGTTGGTTCATAAGTATTATTCTTGCTGGTATGTTTTGATGTTATGAATCTCGAGAATAAGGTCACTTGGAAGCAAATTAATGACTTGAGAAGGATATGTCAGACCCTTAGTTACTTCTAGTGAGACTCCTCCCTTTGCCTTATGTTCGAGGACGAACATGGTTTTTAGTGGTGAATAATGTAACGACCCTAAAGGTCATTTTTTGTATTTTTGACAAAATTCGGAGGCTTGGATCGAAATTCCGTCAATTCCAATAATTCCAAATGGTGAAACTAATGCTAGAAATGGCTTCATTGCAATTTTCAGAGTTTCTGAGAATATTTTGAGTTTTTGAGCCCGAAACTAGCTTAAATGAGCTTTCTCGGGTTTTGACCAAGGAGACCTCAAATTCAAATTCTAATGATTCCGTTGGATTCGGAATATCAATTTTGGTCTAGAAGGACCCTTCGTTCAGTTTTCAAAGCTTCGGGTGTGTTTCGGTACTTTCGATATTGGAAAGTGGGACCCACCTTGGAATAAAACGACCTCTGGTGGGAATTTCGACTACATCGTTGAGTTCGGAATATTGTTTCCGATCAGATTTCATATATGGAATGTATTTTTTCGACTCCGGATAAGGCCGGAGCATTGAATTTAAGTTTGAGAGTTTGCTGAAAAATGCTGAAGCGGGGATGACGTGGCCCAATTAGGCGCTGCCACGTGGCAGACGCAGTATATAAAAAAATCTGCAGATTTCTTCTCATATTTTCTAGTTTTTTCACAAACTTCCATCAGCGATTTCTCCCTCGATTTTGGTTCGATTTGGGCGATTCAAAAGGCTAAATTGTGTATTTTTCCGAGAGGAACACCATGGGAGTTTCAGAAATTAATTTTGCTACACCGTTCGAGGTAAATTTTTCTGTTTTTTGGCTAGTTTGAATGTTTCTTTTGGAAACTTTAAATATGAGATTTCTACCTCGTTTTAGCTCCATTTTTTAAATGGTTTTCGGTATTGAATTTCTTATTACTTGGAAAACATTTTCATATATAAATTTCCAGATTTTTGATGACTTTTTCCGATGATAAAATTTTTGGACCATTTTGCCCTTTTCACCCGAATTAATTGATTTTAGTGTCATTAGATTCGTTATGTGATTGTGATGTTATATTTGAATAGATTTTGGTGATTTGGAGTATCGTAGAGAGGGAAAAACTTCGTAATTGATAAGATTCGAGACTTTATATAAGGCAAGTGGATTTCTAAACTTTTGGTAAATATGTTGAACCTCGTATGCTCTACTGTGTATAGAATTGAGTATTTTGGGATAGAGATGGATTAATGTAGGTTAGGCTATCCTTCTTTGAGACTAGGATTGAGTTATTGAATATCCTTATGTTGTAATCTACAAGATGAGATCGTATCATGTGTTGGGTTGATAATTCTTATTGTGATGCCAGTGTGAGGGCTTTTATTGTCTATGTGTTGCTTTGAGAGCATGTGAATCTTAAATTGAGAATAGTGTGAATATGACGTGTTGAGAAAGGGAGATAATTGTGATATATACTGAGGATCGTGGGTTGTTTGAGAAAATAAAGTTACTAAAATGGGGTGAAATATCTTAAAAGAGAATTGTATCCAAATATGTATAAAAGAGGGTGAATATTATAATTGTTAAACTTTGAGAACTTTGATATTTATTGTACTTATTGAGAGAAATATTGCTTCTATAATTGTGTCGTGATTGCATGCATCCTCATACTACATGTTATGACATTGTGGGAAGTTATGAATGGTGATTCGTATCATGAGTCCTTGACCACGAGCACCTGGGTGGCAAGGTAGTTGATACATCGAGACTCTTATCATGAGTCCTTGACCACGAGCACTTGGGTGGCAAGGTAGTTGATACATCGAGATTCTTATCATGAGTCCTTGACCACAAGCACTTGGATTGCAAGGTAGTTAATATATTGTGATTGAGGTATATGGCCTGCGAGGTCCCTTGGGTCCCCTTAGTCTTGGAGCCTTAGCTCGACGGGGATATATACGAAAGATTGTGTGACGGTCTTGATACCACCTTGCATTGCACGACATTGCATCTCATCCTTGCATATTATTATGTGGCATGATGTTATTCATGTGATTGGTTATGTTATCACTTGTGAGTTATGGATTGTGATTTGATAATTGTGATATATTGAAAAACTATCTTTATTGTGTATTATGTGTTGCTGGGCTGGGACTTTTCTGAGTGCAGGTTTGTAGTTCGGCGGTATGTGGTTGGGTGTGAAGGAGTTACTTGGTTCTTCATTGTTTTACTCTAGGTTAGTTCCATTTGCTGAGCACCACGTTGTTTTGGTACTCACCCCTTGCTACATTTTTGTAGGTTGCGAGTCTGGTCCCTCTAGTTAGAATTTTCTCATTGCAAGACCGAGCTTCTGGATTATCTTTAAGGTAGCTGCTTATGTCACCGGTGGACCTTCAAGGAATCCATTATTATTTTACGTTCTATTTGAGGATTAGACATTTAAGACATTTGTTTTATTCAAGTACTATGTATTTAGAGGCTTGTATACGTGACACCAGTTCTTGGATGGTTGTAGTTTTGTCTTCCTATGATTATTGGTCATATTAGGCTATTTTATCTTCCACTATTATCGTTATGTTTGGATCAGTAGGTATTGGGCTGACTCGCCTTGGTGGGTTAGGTGAGTGCCATCACGTCCATTTTCGGGTCGTGACAACTAATATACTATAACTCTATTTTCCATATACACTAAAAAAAATTGTCTATTAACAATATATGGTGAGAAAGAATATATGTTTCTTACCTGAAATGTCAATTTTATTTTTTCGTATTTCTGGTTCGACACTTCAGTCACTCAAACCCCCTCTTTCTTTTTCTTTTTATTTATTTATGTAATAAAAGTGACAAATCGTATTAATTTATTCTAATAAATATAGGAAGTAAGTGTAGGGTATTAACTAAATTATTACTTTAGTCAACCAACTGAATGAATTATCTAAAATTATCCCTCAACTAAATAACTGTAATTATCGAATAATCCAAAATACCCATTAAAAATTTACAAAATAAATTATTTATAGAATGAAAAGCTCTAGTACTCAAAATGACCTAATGGGTCATTACAATGACTTATGAATTAGATTGATAGTTAAATATTGTATTTCCACATGATATGCTTAATGAAAAATTTATCTATTTTGTTGAGATTTGACTTAGCACCGAGTGAATTTTGAGGTGGAAACTCGATAAGGAGTTCTCTAGTAGCAATCTCTAGTTTTATATAACTATATAAAGCTACAAATTTGCGTGAATTGGCCTAGTTATTAGATCCATATATACTTATGATATGACCCCTTTATGGGGTAGAGTCTATTTTTTCAAGTGGTCTCTTCTTTTTCAGTGTAGAAACAACATTTGAATTCCATGTTATAACTTGTATGGTCTTACTATCCGTTAAGATTGATATCCCACAAATGAATATGTTTCTTATTGCTTATTCTCTTTCAAAAAATTTTTCATGATTTTTAAATTGCATTTACCTTATTAATGTTCTATTTTCATATTTTGAATAAATCACTTGTCATGCCTACAAACTTAGTCAATTGCACATCATGACATACTACTTATTGCATTACTCACACATGTAGTGCATTTCATATACTAATGCATATTTTGTTTTACATGATATTATAATGTAGGGTTCGACGATCATCACTCTCACCCCACTCATGGCTGGATAATATCTTTGAAGTTCATTTGATTGGCGAGTTTTCATGCTTCAGGGACAATCCAGTAAGAGTTTTATACTTTTGTTTGACTTTACTTCTTATGTTAGAGTAAGCTAGAGATTTTCCTACGCCCCCGTCTAGACTAGTAGAGATATATTAGGCAATTACGAGATATATATTCTTTATGCAGATGATGACCTTTGTCTTGAACCATTTGAGACTATATTACATATTATATTTATTCTGAAGTCTTTAATTACCTTATTTATGCATTGAATGCTAAGAGGCTAGGTTGAGGTTCCTTAGGATCCTAATCACTATGTCATGTCTAAGACCTAGCTTGAATCATGATAATATTAGAAGATATTATATTATAAAAAATTCTTGTCAACTTAAGGAACATGATTTTTCTATAACTCAATTTGAAAAGGAAATGCTTCAATTTTGTCCTAAATAATTTAAGGACCGTACATGATTGGAGTACAATATAACAAAAGATGTTGCATTTTTTATTTATGTTGCTATTTATTTAAAAATAAATGTGAAAGTCGTGAAAATATGATTAATGTTGTTTTTACAAAGAATGACTTTACAAATTGAAACAAGGTTCTTGAAAGATTTAAAGCTCAAGTTGGAGATGTAAATAGAATTCATGACAAATGTTTTAAGAGGATGCTTAATTTAATGTATCCAACATGATCAATATGTATTTTTTTATAAGCAATTCGAAAAAGTAAATCTCAAAATGTCACTTAAGTGCTTTAATTGATGTGATAAAATATCTCTTGAGATTAGGATTATTATTTTGTGGGCATGATGAAAGTCGATCTTCTTCAAATAGAGATATCTTTCTTGAACTTTTGCAATGGTATAGAGATATTGATCAAGATAATGAAAGCATTATTTTAAAAAGTGCTCCAAGAAATTATATGATGTATTCTCCAACTATTCAAAAGAATATTATTAATTTTTGTGCTTAAGAAACAATCAAAGCTATCATTAAAGAATTAGAAGGAACTTATTTTGAGATATTAGTTGATGAGTCAAAGAATTATATCACAGAAGGAGCAAATGACACTTGTTTTGATATGTGTTAACAAATAAGGTGAAGTAGTAGAGCGCTTTGTTGATATTATTCATGTTGATACAACTGCTCATTCATTAAAAGAGGCAATTTACTCTTTTCTCTCAAATCATTCATTAAGTGGGTGTTTGGATTGACTTATTTTTTACTTTTTGCCTTTTTAAGCACTTTTTAAATTTTAAAAGTGTTTGGGTAACACAAAAATGTGCTTAAAAATACTTTCTTAAAGTTAAAAAAAGTATTTTAAAAAATCCAAAAGTCAAAAGTAGGGCACTCCCAACTTATGGCTTTTGGTTTTTAACTTATAAGCCACTTGAAAAAAGTCAATGCAAACACCCTCTAAGTCTATCTCGAATTCATGGACAAGGTTATGATGGACTCTAGCAACATGCAAGGGGAGCTAAAAGGCCTTAAAACTTTAATTTTAAATGAGAGTTCATCGACATATTACATTTATTGTATTGCCCACCAATTATAGCTAATACTTGTAACTCTTGCAAAGAAGGATTCAAATGTGGATGATTCTCTTTAGTTACTAATATGTTAAATATTGTTGGAGCATCTTTTAAGTATAGAGATTTACTTCGAGAACATCAAGTTGATAAATTAAAGAAGCTGCTTATATCAGGTAAAGTGCATACCGATTGTGATTAAATCGAGAATGTAGACTTCAACGTGCAGATGATACTTGTGGGAATTCTTATTATAGATCATTGGATAAATTCATTATTCTACTTTTATCAGTTATATATGTGCTTGAATTTACCGAACGTGAGTGTTTAAATTATATTGGAAGACTTATTACTAAAAATCTTTTAGATGTGAGTAAGAAATTCAATTTTCTTTTATGTTGCACTTGATGTGGAAAGTTCTAATGATGAAAAATGAGTTAAGTTCCTCATTACAAAGAATAGATCAAGACGTTATCAATATTATAAAATTTCTCGCTCTTACAAAACAAAGATTAGAATATATGAGGAATAATGAATTTAAATTATTAATGACTAATGTCTCATCTTTTTTAGATAAGCATGAGATAATGATTTCAGAGATGGATGATAGCTACTTTCCAGGAGGTTGAAGTGTAAAGTTATGTTACATATTTTCATCATTTGTGTGTTGAGATTATTTATGTTGTTATTGATTTGCATCTTTAAGAGCTTAATAATTCTTTTGATGTTGTGGATCGTGACTTATTTCTTGGAAAGACTAACTTAAATCCAGTTAATTCATTTGGTAGTTTTGATAAGGATTAGATTATGAAATTGGCTAAATATTATATGAATGAAGTTTGATAGCAGTGAATTTCAAAATCTCAGTTGTCATGTTGATAGTTTTATAGATTATGCCCATGCGTTTAACAAGAGGTTCTTCAACTTGAAGAGTGACCCTTGCTAAAGTATTGATGAAGTTAGATTTGTATCAAACTTGTCCACTTGTTTATTTGTTTATCAAGTTGACTCTCATTCGTTCTGTTGCTACTGCTTCTGTTGAACAAGCTTTCTCATTCATGAACTACATTAAAAATGAACTTCGTAATAATATCAGTGATGAATTTTTGAATGATTGCTTAGTTTGCTATGTAGAGCGTAAGATGTTCACAAATATAAACAATAATGCTATTATTTATCATTTCAACATATGAAAAGTCGTCAAGCACAATTATTAATTTAATAGAAAAAATTTCTTTGTATAATGATAATATTTCTAATATGCCAATGTGATTTGTGATTATAATTTTTTTATTATGATGATAATAATTGTTATTTTATTATTTACTTTTTTATTGATATGTTCAAATAACTATTTTATATGATGTGATTGCAAGCAAATTTATGTTAATAAAAATAACATTCACAATGCTTAAATTCAGAATTTGCCACTGCATGCCTTGGTTACCGTGTAGGTGTGTATATTCATTTGAGTAAAAATATAGATGCGTCTTCTTCTTAAGTATGATTATTTTACTCATAACTTGTTTTCATATGTATTGATGCTAACTATTAGTTTTTGATTAAATTTTTTTTTTTGTGATTGTTATATAATATTTACAAACATTAGATTTAAAAATGATTATTTACTTCATATATAGGAATAATATTCAAAAAGATGGGTTAAATGGGGAAAATTTCAGCATCATTTTTATCGAAAACTAAGATAACAACATAAATATTTTATGTTTGTCTCTATGATTTGAAGTTATTATTTGAGTTAAGTTGGCTGTAAATTTTAAAAATTAGTGTTTGCCTGAAGTGTGCTTTAAAATTTTGTTTTGTTTAAAATAAATTTTCATCTAAATTATTCTTTTTTTTTAGATACTTAATACCATGCTATATTTAATGTACGTTGACATTTAATATTTTAATAAGTTACTTGAATTACTTAGTTATATAATTGATAACGCTAAAATATCATTATCAAGATAATGCTTACATATAAAAAGATACAAAAATAATCATCTGAGTGGGTGACAAAAACATTAATAATTCAAAAGGATTCATTAAAATCATACAAATAATTATGATATAGAGAATTTTGAAGTCTATATTGTGAGACCTCGTGTTTCTCGTCTTTTATTATATAAATAGTGTGGCGTTATATAAGGCATATGTGATTTTTGCTGGCCCCTAAGGATAATAAGGCTGCCAATAAGTGGTAATATCAAGGACCTAAAGTTTTAAGCCAAATGAATACCCTAAATACACGTTCGGGATTAAAGAAATGACCCAAGTGGCACCTCGCCTTTTCGGAAGGTTTAAATTAGGTTTCACTTTTTGGATGGGACTAAAAGTTTATAATTTTCTAATAATGGATTTTTCCAAAGTTATTTTAATAGCACAAAGGTCATACATTAAGTTTTGGAATCAAGAAAGTTGCAAGATAAAGGTTGGCCAAAGTTACCGTAAGTTTCTTTAAGAAATTCTTCTTAAATTTGGTCAAATGTAACAGGCCATATTTCCCAAATAAGGAGTTAGAAGGTCCATGACCTATCAAATTGAAGATCTATGAGTCTAGTTTGCAATGCACAAAACCACGCGTCAAACCGACCTCAGAATAACAAGTTATAACTGTTTTACTGAAACTGCCCGAGCAGGAAATCGGGTCATGGGTCGGGTCGGCTCGACCCAACTTAATGTCGGCTAATTTGACCTTGTTAAAGCTCAAATCAGTACTATTTCATCCCCAAATAGCGTATAAACTGAAGGAAAGGTTCCCTCAAGGTGCCAAAGGGGTTTGAGTAAGTTTTTCGCATTTTTATCATTAAAATTTGTCTGTGTGCCTAGAAATACATGCCTTACCAATTATTTTCCACTTGTATTAGCTATGTTTAGGGCTGTAAAAAAAAGTGGTGTTCTTGTTGGTATTGTTGGTTTGCATCTGGTGTGTTTAGGTAATAATTTTGAGGCTCTTTTACGGTCATTTTTAGGAAGTTTTACGTACATTTCCTCGCGTAAATGCTCCTTCCCGAATCTGGTCATTAATGCTAAATTTTTTACTGTTTATAGGTGTCTTTAAGCTGTATATATATAGTCGTTGCTAAGCTTAGGACGTAAGGAACAACTTTTGTGAAGAAACTTTTGGCAATTGGACGTTCGTTGGAGAGGTATGTTAAGGCTAAGCTCCGTCCCTCCTTTTAGCACAAAATCCAGGAAGTTTCCCAAAACGTCAAATGTGCTATCTTACTATTCTGTTACTAGAAAGACATTCTGTGAAAGGCATTGGGATTGTAGCTGAGTTATATTCACGATGGTATTAGGTTGAAATTCCATTCGTTCGCTTAAACTGCACATTCAATTTCTATATATCACTTTGCCGGTTTAGCTACCTATTCATATGTTCGAGGTTTTTCTCTTCTTGGTGTAGTGCCATTAAAATAAATATAGAATGCGAAGGGAATATAGTATTCATAATCAGTCCTTCTTCCATAAAATAATATAATTGAAGCATTTAACAAGTAACGCGATGGTTTCCAATATTCTCTAGTGAAATGCTCCTGTTTAAACTACCAAGGCACTTGATCCTGTTTAAATACTTTCTTTTACTAATTGACATGGGACCAAGTATAAGCATTATGTAAAGTACCTTTATGAACATTTTCAAAGTCAAGGCTTCACTCTAAATGTTGGGTGAAGTTTCCAAACTTGTTAAAAAGACATATAAGATCTCACGAGTCATGTGTATATGCTGTGACAACGATTATGATGTTATGAGAATAAGCGTACCAATGAGCCAAGATTGGCTAAATAACAATGATTATGATGCTATGAGAATAAGTATACCAATGAGCCAAGATTGGCTAAGTTCTTGCTATGGCTTGCTATGTGCATTCAACATTCATATCATACATTGCACGTTATGCATGGACTCCGAGCTATAATTTGAGGTATGGGGACTATTTGCCCAAATGATTTTATATATATATATATATATGGTACAGATGGTCACAGGTTGGCAGATATGATGCCGGTTAGCTACCGGAAAGGACCACTGTTGCTAACATTTGGTGGGTATGTCATGCATTTACATATATATATATATATATATACATATATATATATGTATATATATATACATATATATATATATGTATATATATATACATATATATATACACATACATATACATGTATTACGACATGCGATATTCGAGCATACCATGCATATTTGATCACTAGGAGGTTGCTTATTGGCCATTAAGGCTACTTGAGTTTTGGTTATAGGTGATATTTCTATTAACCTTTTTACTACGGTTATCTATGATTTTACTTCCTACCTTACATACCAGTACATGTTTATTCGTACTGACGTCCCTTTGCCTGGGGACACCGCATTTTATTTCGTATGTGCAGGTTTAGGTAGGGGTTCTGATTTACCCCTCCACTAGGAGCCCCGTTCAGCTGTGAGTTGGTAAGCTCCACCTCTTCCTGGAGTTTTAACAGGATACTTATTTTTTGTCGTACAGTTGGGTATAATTGGGGCCCTGTCCAAGCAATGTTAGTGATTCTCTTAGAGGCTATTGTGAACATGTTATTGTGGGTTGGTTCGTTTGTGCCTGTCAGTCTCCAGTCATCAGATTGGCATGTATATATATAGTGTGTGCTTGTACCTCTATTGTTTCAGCCTTGTCAGCTAACTAGTACTCTATCGTTTTGGTTTACCTATCTTTATGTACATGATTTACTGATGACCAGGTCATGACCTAAAATGTCCAGACTTAGTCTTTCAGACGTTATGCTGCCCAATTTTCTTCTGGTCCCTAGTTTAGTTAACTAGCATGTTTAGTGGCTTACCTAGCCAATAACGGTATCGGGTGCCAGTCGCGCCTCCCCTCTCTTTGGGGCGTGACAAACATGGTATCAGAGCAGGTTGTGTCCCAGGGAGTCCACAATGTTGTGTCTAGTAGAGTCTTGCTTATGGGTGTGTTGTGCATCACACTTATAATCAGGATGCTACGAGGCATTTAGGGATGGTTACATTTCTTTCACTTAATAGATCGTGCTATAGAGCAAAGCTATAGGAACATATGAAATTTATATCAATGTATGCTCAGGAGATGGCACAACATGAGATAAGTATGGATCCGAGAGAAGGTACCAATCATGTCTTGCCTGGTGAGGCAGATATATCCTTATTGGGGCACATAGGGAGTCTCCAATGCCCACAGTACCAGATTTACCAGAACCTGTTGGAGCCCAAGGAGATCTAGTACCCCAAGCCCTATTAGAGACTGGGGATCAGGGGATGAAGGAGGCTATTCAGCTACTAACTATGATGGTTTCTATTCATGAGAGACAACTAAAGGCGAAAGCAGACACCAGAAGGGATCAAACAGAAAGATCAAAGGTACGAGAGTTTCTTCACTTAGCCCCTCCAGTATTTACAGGGTCCAATCCCACTAAGGATTCACAGGACTTTATAGACCATATGTATAGAGTATTAAGGGTGATGCATGCCTCTGTCACTGAGGCTGTGGAGTCGACTTCTTTTTTACTACGTGATGTTTCCATCTTGTAAAACGAGGCGTGGGAGAGATCCAGAGGGCCTGATGCTCCACCAGCAGATTGGGAGGACTTCTATGAGGCATTTTTAGCCCATTACTTACCACGAAGGTGCGGGAGGCCTATCTTGACCAGTTTATCAACTTGAGGTAGGGGGATATGAGAGTAAGGGAGTATAGCCTTAGGTTTAATTCTTTGGCTAGGTATGCACCAGATATTGTACGTACCATGAGTGCTAAAGTTCATCATTATGTGGATGGTTTGGGGGATCATTTGATCAAAGACCGCAGGTTAGCCTCTTTACATTATGGTGTAGATATTTTTTGTATTCAGGCTTTTGCTCAGACTACAAAGGATCTTTCTCTTCAAATTTGGGATACCCATAGAGATAGGGAGAAGAATAAGAGGGCTCGTACTATGGGGTCTTATAGGGAACCATGGGGTGATTTTAGGCCTCTTTTTAACCGATATCTACCTCCGTCAGCAGGTAGTTCCCCGCTATAGATAGAGGGCCAGTAATTTGATCATTATATTCGAGTCGGGGCAGAGTTTACGCCAGCCTAAGAGCCATCAACAGGAGTGTTATGCACAAATGAGACAACCTACTCCCCCATGTACACAATGCGGTAAGCTTCATACTAGGCAGTGTAGAAAGGGTTAAGGTGCATGTTATGATTACGGGAAGATAAGATATTTTATTAGAAAATGGCCCTTTAGTCAGTCCCTACTGTGAATGAATTCATGGTAATATTCCCCGATGAGCTTCCTGGAATCCCCCAAAAGGGATATCGATTTTTCTTTAGATTTTCTCGCTGATAGGAAACCTATACCCATTCCTCTCTAAAAAAATGGCTCTTGTAGAGGTAACAGACTTGAAGGGACAACTGAAAGGCTTGCTTGATAAAGACCTTATTAGGCCAAGCACATCTCCATGGGGTGCTCCAATGCTCTTTGCTTGAAAGAAAGACGGCTCCTTATGGATGTGTATCGGTTACAGATAGCTAAAAATTCACTATTAAAAATACGTATCCTTTTATGTGGATTGATGGGTTTTCAAAGATTGACTTGTGACCTAGGTACTACCAGCTATGAGTCAGGGATGTTGATATTCCAAAGGCAATATTTAGGATGAGTCAGGAGCTGAGCATGCAGACCACTTGCGAGTTATATTACAGACTCTCCAGGACAATAAGTTATATGCTGAATTCTCCAAATATGAATTTTGGTTAACTTCTATAGCTTTTCGTGGACATGTTATCCAGCGATAGTATCAAGGTCAATGGCCAGAAAATTGAAGCAGTAATGGCCTAGCCGAGACCATTGAATCCGACAGAGGTCCATAGTTATTTGGGCTTGGCAGGATATTATAGGACGTTTCTTGTGGGATTCTCCACTACTTCTACACCACTAACGAGGTTAACGCAGAAAGCAACTAAATTTCAGTAGACTGAATTATGTGAATAGAGTATTAAAGAGCTAAAGAAAAGGCTTGCCACCACACCTAGTCTGGCTCTTCCGAATGGAACCAAAGGCTACATTGTATATTGTGATGCCTCGAGAATTGCCCCAGGTTGTGTTCCTATACAGCATGGTAGGATTATTACATATGCTTCTAATAAGTTACTAAAACATAAACAAGACTATCCTACATATGATCCTAAGTTTGCCGCAGTTGTATTCGCCCTAAAAATTTGGCGACATTATCTATACGGAGTTCACGTTGATATTTTTACCAACCACTAGAGCCTTCAATATTTATTTAAGCAGAATGAGTTCAAACTATGACAAAGTAGGTGGCTAGAATTACTAAAGAAATTATGATTTTGACATTTTGTACCATCCTGATAAAATTAATGTTGTTGTTGATGCACTTAGCCGAACGTCCATGGGAAGTCTAAGTCATGTTAAAGCTGACAAGATTGAAATGACAAAAGATTTAGGTTAGCTGACTAGTTTGCAAGTGCTATTAGCAGCTGCAAAAGTGAAGGTGTGATTGTTCAAAATACAACAGAATCTTCCATTGTTAACGAAGTAAAAGAGCAATAACGTAAGGATCCTGAGCTTACGATATCGAGGGAAAGTGTTCCGTAACATCAACATCCGCTGTTTGAGCTAACTTGAGATGGGGTCCTTCAGTATCGGGGCCTTTTATTTGTGCCAAATATTAGAGGGCTCCATGCCAAGATTCATTTTGGGGCTCATTATCCTAGATATTCGGCTCAACCTAGGGCAACAAAAAAGGGGGTATTGAGACCTATGAAAGATCTATTGGTAGAATGGCATGAAAAAGATATTCCAAAGATAGTGGTCAATGCCGCAACTACCAGCATGTTAAAATAGAACATCAAAGACCTGGAGGCCTAGCTAAGTATACTGATTTTACGTTCTGAAAATGGGACATGATAAATATAGGCTTCATCACTAGGTTGCCTCATACTCTACGCAGGATGATTCTATTTGGGTAATCATTGATATGTTGATAAAATCTGCTCATTTCTTGCTAGTAAGAACGACATATTTAGCGGAGGTTTATGCTAAGCTTTATATTCAAGAGATTGTTTGCCTTCATGGAGTTCCATTATCTATAATCTCTGACCAAGGGGCTCAATTTACCATACATTTTTGGAAGTCTTTTTAGAAGGGTGTGGGCACTCAGGTGAATCTCAGCACCGCTTTTCATCCACAAACTGATGGGCAGGTAGAGCGTACCGTCTAGAACGTTGAGGATATGTTACGTGCCTATATGCTGGACTCTAAAGAAAATTAGGATGATCATCTACCTCTTGTTGAGTTTGCTTATAATAATAGCTTCCATGCTAGTATTCAAATGAATCCTTAGGGAGCACTATACGGGCGAAGATGTAGGTCACCGATTGATTAGTTTGCAGTTGGGGAGGAAAATTTGCTAGAGCCTAATCTAGTTCAACAAGCAATGGAAAAAAAGAAACTTATTAGAGACTTACCACTAATGGCCCAGAATTAGCAGAAGTCTTATGCAGATGTTCGATGACGAGACTTAGAGTTTGATGTAGAAGATTGGATCTTCTTAAAGGTATCACCTATGATGGGAATCATGCGGTTTGGGAAGGCAAAAAGGCTCAGTCCTAGATATGTTGGACCGTATAAGATTATTAAAGAAATTAGCAAGGTAACATGCAAGCTTAATTTTCCTTTAGAATTGAAAGCAGTCCATCCAGTGTCTCGTGTATCTATGTTGCGAAAGTACATTAGAGATCATTCGTGTATTACTCGCATTAAGGATACCTTCATTTCTAAAGACTTAACTTATGATGAGGTACCGGTGGTTGTTTTAGATCGACAAATAAGAAAGCTTCGAAATAAAAAGTGGCCTTCGTGAAAGTGTTGTGGCAGAACAAAAATATTGAGGAAATAACTTGGGAAGCCAAAGAAGAAATGATGAGAAATCACCCCCAGCTATTTATAACTTAAAGTGGGTCGAGTTTCAAAACTAGCAGTTATCTTTTTTTTTTAATATCTTAAGTTTTAAAAGATTTGGAGGTGTAACTTGTATGTTTTGTCGTGGGATAGATATACAAAGCTTAGTAACTGGAGTTTTTTAAAGTTGATTTATGGTTTGCAAGGGTAATAGATGTATCCAAAAAAAATATTTTAGTAGATGGTGATTCAACCAAGAGGTTGTCTTGATACATTCGCGGACGAATATTCTTAAGGGGGTGAGACTGTGAGACCCCGTGTTTCTTGTCTTCCATTATATAAATAGTGTGGTGTTATATAAGGCATATGTGATTTTTGCTTGCCCTAAGGATAATAAGGCTGCCAATAAGTGGTAATATCAAGGACCTAAAGTTTTAAGCCAAAGGAATATACCCTAAATACACCTTCGGGATTAAAGAAATGACCCGAGTGGCACCTCGCCTTTTCGAAAGGTTTAAATTAGGTTTCACTTTTTGGATGGGACTAAAAGTTTATAATTTGCTAATAATGGATGTTTTTAAGTTATTTTAATAGCACAAATGTCATACATTAAGTTTTGGAATCAAGAAAGTTGCAAGATAAAGGTTGGCCAAAGTTACCGTAAGTTTCTTTAAGAAATCCTTCTTACATTTGGGTAAAATGTAACAGGCCATATATCCCAAGAGGTGTATGACCTATTAAATTGAAGATCTATGAGTCTAGTTTGCAACGAACAAAATCGCGCATCAAACCGACCTCAGGAAAACAAGTTATGATTGTTTTATCGAGACTGCCCGAGCAGGAAATTGGGTCATGGGTTGGGTCCGGTCGACCCAACTTAATGTTGGCTAATTTGAGCTTTTTAAAGCTCAAATCAGTACCATTTCGTCCCTAAACAACTTATGAACTAAAGGAAAGGTTCCCTCGAGGTGCCAAAGGGATTTGAGTAAGTTTTTCATATTTTTATCATTAAAATTTGTCTGTGTGCCTAGAAATACATGCTTTATACTTTGCAATTATTTTCCCCTCGTATTAATTGTGTTTGGGGCTGTTTTTGGGCTGTAAAAGAAGTGGTGTTCTTGTTGGTATTGTTGATTTGTAGCGGGTGTGTTTAGGTAATAATTTTGGGGTTCTTTTACGGTCATTTTTACGAAGTTTTACGGACATTTCCTCGCATAAATGCTCCTTGTCGAATCTGGTCATTAATGCTAAATTTTTGACTGTTTATAGGTATCTTTAAGCTTCATATATATAGTAGTTGCAAAGCTTAGGATGTAGGAACAACTTTCGTGAAGAAACTTTTGGCAATTGGACGTTCGTTGGAGAGGTATGTTAAGGCTAAGCTCCGTCCCTCCTTTTAGCACGAAATCTGGGAAGTTTCCCAAAACGTTAAATGTGATATCTTACTATTCTTTTGCTAGAAAGACCTTCTGTGAAAGGCATTGAGATTGCAGCTGAGTTATATTCACGATGGTATTAGGTTGAAATTCCATTCGTTCGCTTAAATTGCACATTCATTTTTTATATATCATTTTGTCGGTTTCCCGGCTACCTACTCATATGCTCGAGGTGTTTCTTTTCTTGGTGTAATGCCATTAAAATAAATGTAGAATGCGAAGGGAATGTAGTATTCATAATCAGTCCTTCTTCCATACAACAATATAATTGAAGTATTTAAAAAGTAACGTGATGGTTTCCAATATTCTCCAGTGAAATGCTCCTGTTTAAACTGCCAAGGCACTTGATCTTGTTTAAAAACTTTCTTTTACTAATTGACATGGGACCAAGTATAAGCATTACGTAAAGCACCTTTATGGACATTTTCAAAGTTAAGGCTTCACTCTAAATGTTGGGTTAAGTTTCCAAACTTGTTAAAAAGACATATAAGATCCCACGAGTCATGTGTATATGCTATGACAATGATTATGATGTTATGAGAATAAGCGTACCAATGAGCCAAGATTGGCTAAGTTCTTGCTATGGCTTACTATGTGCATTCAATATTCATATCATACATTGCACGTTATGCATGGACTTCGAGCTATAATCGGAGGTATGTGGCCTATTTGGCCAAATGATTTTATATATATATATATATATATATATATATATATATATATATATCCACGACATGTGATATTCGAGCATACCATGCATATTTGATCACTAGGAGGTTGCTTATTGGCCATTAAGGCTACTTGAGTTTTGGTTACAGGTGGTATTTCTATTAGCCTTTTTACTACGGTTATCTATGATTTTACTTCCTGCCTTACATACCAATACATGTTTATTCGTACTGCGTCCCTTTACCTGGGGACGCTGCATTTTATTTCATGCGTGCAGGTTCAGGTAGGGGTTCTGATTTACCCCTCCACTAGGAGCCCCGTTCAGCTGTGAGTTGGTAAGCTCCACCTCTTCCTGGAGCTTTAACAAGATGCTTACTTTTTGTTGTACAGTTGGGTTTAGTCGAGGCTCTGTCCCGGCAGTGTTAGTGATTCTTTTAGAGGCTACTGTGGACATATTATTGTGGGTTGGTTCTTTTGTGCCTATTAGTCTCCAGTCATCAAACTGGCATGTATATATAGTGTGTGCCTGTACCTCTATTGTTGCAGCCTTGTCGGCTAACTAGTACTCTATCATTTTGGTTTACATATCTTTATGTACGTGATTTACTGATGACCAGGTCATGACCTAAAATGTCCAGACTTAGTCTTTCAGACGTTATGCTTCTCAATTTTCTTCTAGTCTCTAGTTTAGTTAACTAGCATGTTTAGTGGCTTACCCGACCAATAACGGTATTGAGTGCTAGTCGCGCCTCCCCTCTCTTTGGGGCGTGACATATATTTTGTTGTAGAATTTCAATTTATTTTAGTATTTACTTATTAATATAGTTTTTGTTATTATTAATGACATTGAATATATGTACATTTAATTTTTTGACATAGTTAAATTGATAGTTTTTATTAGTTATGTCAAACAATCAAAGGTTGTCATCAAACTACTAGGTTGTAGTGGCCCGTGCGAGCACGGGTCCAACGTTGAAATCTGTACATACAGACTCATATATGAGCAAGCTAAATGTACACGTATAAACATAATGAATAGATCAACAAACCCAAAAAGTCATTTATAAGGAAATTGCCAAAGGAAAAAAAAGAAAGGAAAGTGAGGTTATAAGTTGCAACAACTGTTCAAGAAATTTTATAGGCAGGGGAAAAGATGAAATGAATTCACAAAGAGAAATCATAGTTGCAAGAGCTAATTCAAGTACATGAAAAGCTTGAAAAAACTACTACAGGTTTACTATATTCTAAGCTCTACTTTCTACAAATAAGTACCAGATACATGACAATCTACCTAATATTATGATATCCTGTTAATGTACCACTCAAAAAGGAAACAAAAATTGCAGCTCAAATAGTTCAAATTATTATTGCTGGAATTGAAGTTCCTCATGGACTTCTCAACGAACAGGTACTAATCTTTAGTTTTTGTCACGACCAGGGGTTGGGGTCTAGATGTGACACGGCGAATGGGGACACGACGAATGGGGACCCGAAAGCCCCCAAACAAGCCTCAAATTTTCAGAAAACTAAAGACAAGTATCAAAGGGGAAAATTCTAAATCCAAAGAAGAGCATATTTTATAGATAATAAAATAACAAGTCTTTACAACACCCAACACATGCCTTTAAGAAGGGACGGGGGCCAGGACAAGTTCCGGGCTCACCCTTATCAAAATACATATGTACATAAGGAACACAAGGAAATAAGGTTTGCCCTCGGAAGACGGGGCTCACCACAAAAATAGCTGCAAAAAAGGGGGACTACTCGCCCTGCGGATAAGGCTCAAACTGCTCGATCCCTGCATGGTAAAAATCATGCAGGCATAGAGTATGTGTTAATACTTTTGAATGTACTAAGTATGCGGCTATGCAATGCACGTGACTTACCGAACCTACATAAACATGCTAAGTGGCAAGGGCACATAATATACAAGGATCATATAATCAATTGAACTTAGTATACGAGATGCCATGAGATGTGTGATGCGTGCAATGCGATAATGCTCCTATATACATAACCGGGATGGACTATAATCGACAACCAAATCCATGCGAGCTACTACATGAATTGGACTGATTTGGACCTCCCACCGGTAGGGAGAGGATTACTTGCCAAAGGTAATCTACATCACATCTTACGGGGACACCCATTTCGGTGGATGGACACCTTCCTTACGGGAACTCCCATTTCGGAAGGGTTTACAAAATCATATCACAAACGTTATAACGACTAACCATCACACCTTACGGGCACTCCCATTTCGGTGGATGGCCACCTTTCTTACGGGGACTCCCATTTTGGAAATGGTGATCGTTCCTATGTTGGCACATAGTTCAAGGAAAGGGAGAGGCACCTTGGGGATATCCCTAACACCCCCAATCCATCGGTGCTAAGTACACATCCCACTAAAATACTTATACATATACATACGCTTCCAAGAGGATCAAATATCCATTTCAAAACTCATGATCATAATTCTCATGCAAGGAATAGCTCATCTACACATATACCAAAATGGTGCAAGCACCCATATTGCTCAAGGAGCCATAATCATAGACATACCGGTGATCACCTTATTGTCATATCCCATGTCTTACCAAAATCATATCGTAATCCCATTTTTAAACAAAATTGGGCTTAATCCCACATTTCCAAATTTTCATATATCAATGCCATAAGTATGATGTAATGCATAATGTAGGAATGACATGAGTAATGTAGAATATATCCAAAATTAGCAATATAATGTAAAGACTAGGAAATCCATAATAAAATTCATATAAAAATGTAGTATAAATCACCCATGCAAAATAACATCTTTAAAGGGACATGCAAGCTTCATAGTTTCATAGCTCAAGTAACTCACCATAGTTCAAGCTTAACATAACTCAAAATTTCAGAATATTAACTAGCACATGCATGGTTCAAAATATCAAGTTCAAGTAGTAAAATCTCACACTTAAAGTAGACAAGTGTATAAAATAGTTTAAGAAGAACTTGGGTCTTCTTGGTTGAAAGGAACCAAGAATCAAAACCCACATACCTGATTGTAGACAAAGTTGAGAAGGTTAATAGACTCAAAATCTTGACCCTAAGCTTGAATGATCTAGAGAGATGTTGGAGAGTTCTTGAGGGATGAATTTTAGAGAGAGAGAGTAGAAGTGTAAAATGGCTGAAAAATGAGAGTGTTTACTTATATAGGGGGCTTAGGAAGGATGGGAAAAGACCAAATTTTCGTTAAAATAAACCAATATTTCAAAAAAGTCATTAATGAAACGGAGCAGGAAATGGTTTGTCTGAGGCATACGGACCGGTAAACGGTCCGTCTAGGCTCACACGGGTCGTATACAGGTTCGTGGCCTTAGACTTAGATTTTTCGGAGGCAATATTTTTTTGGACTAAGTATCACCACACTGTCCAGTAAACGGACCGTCTAGTGTCACACGGACCGTTTACTGGACCATGGCCCCAGATTTAGAATTTTCAAAGGCAAGATTTTTCGGACCAAGTGTCACCAAACGATCCGGTAAACGGACCGTTTAAGGTCACACGGACCGTGCAAGGGTCCGTATGAAGGTACCACGGAAGTACACACACTTAGAACACAATTTGGCAAGAAAATCGTGGGCCAAAGCAGCCTCACGAAGCGTTTGATGCCACACGGCCCGTGTGGCTGGCCGTGTGGCTTGCCTGCACGAACAGTCTGAACAAAAACGAGCATAACTCTTTGGTCTGAGCTCGGAATTAGATGAAACCAGGTGCGTTGGAAAGCTAATTCAAAGAGTTGTAATTTGATATGTCATGGGCCACCCAGTTCATTTTGAGCTGAGAGATATGCCCACTCAAAGTTGACCCTCCTATCGGTACTTGAGAAGAGTTTAGCCAAGGGAATCCCTTGAGGTCGTTAAACAAATTTCCGGGTCCTTACAGTTTTGTCCTTGTGGCGAACCAAAATTTCTAACATTCAAAAAGATCTATTCTTTTTCCGTTGATGCAACACTCAAGTAACATCGAGTAAAGGCAAATCTTGAACTTTTTCATTACCTTAATCTTGCACAACTTCTTCAAGCACATAGTCCGATAACTACAATTCGACGGATTTGACGTACATATCCAACCAAGCATGGCGCCTTTATGGTTGCTACGTCACCAAATTCCAGAGTTCTCTGTCTAGTGATCAATGAGAATACCAAATATATATCCTACAGTTCCTCTAACCGCGATTATAACATATGAATCGTGATGATCCAAGAGCTTTGCCAATTCGAAATCTCCTGTAACAACTTCACAATAATCATCAAGCAATATATTTGGAGCCTTCACATCCATGTGAATAATCTTTGGATCATATCGCTCATGTAGATACAATAAGCTCTTTCAGCTCCCCAAGCTATTCTTTGAGTTGTACCCCAATTCAAGGCTAGTTTGGCTGCAAGAAATGACATAATATGAGCAGAGCATATAAGAAGAAAAAAGTAAATTTGGAGGTTCTTTGGAGATTTTAATTAAGGTGTAGTTCTTGTATATAAAGAGAAATAGTTTTTAGACATGATTACCTTTGAGACGCAAAGCTACCGTTTCATTAGACATATAAAAGTACACCAACAACCTTTCAGTTGGTGTCGTACAAACCATATAATCTGAGGAGATTGTGTTGCACGGTCAGGCTGATCAACGCGACTTCAGTCGGAAACTGCTTATTGCCTCCAATTGCATTTCCGTGTCTAAGCCTTTTCATATATAGCTACAATAACTCTATTAAGACGAACTTTATAAACTTACCAAAATCACCTTTCCCGAGTATGTTCTTGCTGCTGAAATTGTTTGTGGCAAACTAAAGTGCCTTGAATTGGAACCTTCTTAAGTTGCCCATAATATATTAACATTTGCGTTTATAAGAGAGGATCCCTTTTCCTTTTCCTCTTCCTCTTACTCTTATTCTTATGCATCTTTATTGATTAACACCAATTGTCATTCATTTAATATTTCTCTCACGTTCCTCATTGGATTGTTGTAGGTGCTGCTAACACTATATTGCCTCTATCTCTTGGTTATTCTTCTTAGGGATAGTTTCATCTAGTTATTATCTTACTATTTTTTTACTTGCGAAAATATTTGGTGTTTGGAACATTAAGGGTTTTTGGGTATGCCAGATTATCCAGATGCTTACGCTGGATGGAATGCCCTTAGCAGTTTTGGCTCTTATATATCCGTAGTTTAGGATTTGTCGTTTCTTCGTGGTCGTAACAATCAAAGCTCATTATTAACTTAAATTTAATAGTTATTCTAGCTGCTGCAAATGATATTTATAAGTTGGACTATTTCAGTCACCTTATTACTTATATACGTAATATCGGTTTACGATGTAGGTGCTCAAAACTTCTAATGCAGTAATATAAACAAAATTTAATCAACAAAAAAAATCCACACTTTAACATCTACATCAAGTGACTTGTAAATCAACAGATAATTTTAACATCCATCAACTATTCAAACAACATCCATCTCAAATATAGCTAATTTAATCACCTCCAAATGATAAAAATATAATCTTTAATAAAAAATTGTATAATAACAGAGTGCAAAGCAAGATTAATCCGTATTTAAAAGGTAAAACCTGAGATTAAACTTGAAGGGCTCTTGAATTCTTGGCAAGTTACATGTGATCCTCAAATATGAAGAGAAACCCACAGAGAAAATCAACAAAATATAACCCAAAAAGCCAAAAAAAAAAAATTACATATACATAGAGAAGCAGAGTTGCAGCTTGTGGTTGCTCTTTCTTTAGTTTAGTATATATTTTTATAAACAGAAAGAGAGATAAAGACAGAGAAAAAGAGTTGATACATGTCTATGCAAAAGCACAATGTAAGACACGTATATGACAAAAGTGAATATCAGTTTGCCATTAAATGACCAGAATACCCTCCATATCAGCTCATCGTCATATCATCTGCATTCACGTGAATTTCATGTGGTATAGCCAAATATAATTTAAATGACTAAATTGCCCCTGAAAATAATGATAGTAGCACTATGAGCTCATCATCACATTTTCATTTATTATGGTATGTGATATAGCTAAATTATCAAATTGCCTCTGAGAATTATAAAATTGCCATTTAAGCAGGCATGTTGAAGTAGCCTTTTTTATAATAATAGAAAAATAAGATATGCTATACTTGCCTAGTTATAAGTCCCAACGAGCAATTAGTTGTATTATATTTTCGTAACATTTTTCATTAAAAAAAATGCCCCAACAATTACTTAAAATTTTGGACCCTTTGAATGTTTAGTACATATAAGATGATTTCTTGATAATTAACAATAATGTCATATATGAAAAGAATTACAATTAGTCATATGTTCTCAAGTATAATTTAATTATCTTAATAATTTATTTTTTTCTCCCACTAAAATAAGAATATACTTTCAAATTCACTTAAATGTACTTTTAATATTTGTTTGTTTTCAATGAATGAAGAGCCGAACTAAGTGAAAATTTCATGTACAATTTTATAAAATGGCAATAAAACTGACTTATTTGTCAATTTTTCTACTATCACCTCAAAAATATTGTAAGCCAAACAAATTACTTTTTTGATCATTATATATTTATACATCATAAAATAAAATACATTATTTTTTATATGTATCTAATAAATTTTTATTGTTCATATTTGTAGGTTTACACGATTATCAATAATTTTGACCTCAGCAAATAAGTCATCTTACGAGAATCTTACATTTACCCTTCACATAAATTTGTATAATTTATTCATTTATGTACAAATATTTACTCAACATTTTAATTTTATAATATTGACATTATTTATAAAGTGTAACGATCTGACCCATTAGTAATATTATTCGTTTTGGGTTTAGGCCCCCACGATTTTACAACGTGTCACTCGTAGGTGAGGTCTGTTTACTTATAGACCCAACATCTCTTCTGTGTTTTGTCAATGTGAGACTTTTTTTAGTTTAAATGAGTTGTTAAATAAAGTCATATAAAAATGACCCGATATAGCATATACATGCTGAAAATTAGTAATAATTAAATAGTGAAGTGTCAAAACACACACATACATTATTTTCTTTTATTTGAGTTTCATATCTAAACTATTGAGAGTGCGAGTTTTATATCTAAACTATCGGCCATTAGTTTGATAAATACACCTTTCTCTTTTATTACACACTCTTCATTTGTTGTACTACACTTTCTCTTTTATTTTAAAAAATTATCAAATAACATTGCACATGAACAAAATAATTCACCTTGATAAAAATTAGATATATTATTAGTATTAGTTAAAAGTTAAAGATTAAAATTTCACTATTTATATTAAAAAAAATAAATTTAAAATATTTTTCTTACTTCATCCCCTAGCCCCTCACCCCCCAAAACCCACCTCTCTTTCCAAATTTTTATCAGATATCATTTTTATTTTCTTAAAATAATCTATCCCGTTCTACCTAATTTTTCATTCTCGATTTTTTCTTTTTCTTTGCTTTGTATTAAATTTATACATATATTTTTAGAAAAATATTTTTCACTTGCCATGATTTCTTTTAAAAGATAAAATTTTCATTCAAGTTGTAATCAACACGCAAGTATAACAAAAAATTCTTTTTTTTTTTTTTAAAAAGAATGTTGAGTGTTCGACAACGTGAGGACCGCAATCTCGACTTAGAATAATCAAACGCCCATCAAGAGTCACATGGGCACCCCCACCAGGTAGCATAGTTGTGATATCCCTATCAAGATCTAACTCCGTATGGATTAGGGGGTCGAAGTAAGATTTTTTTTAAGAAATTTATAAAAGAATTTGTCTTTTTAGAAAAACTAATAGAAGAAATCTTGTTAGAAAATAAATTAAATTGGGATGGGTACGGGGAGGAGATAGTGAAGTAAGCTAGAAAAATATTTTAAATTTTATTTTCATATTTTATAGTGATACTTTAATATTTAATTAATATTATATTCATGTGATAAGATTTCTTTTTAAGATAAAAGAGATGTTTTATTTTTGTAGAATATTTTGTGATAAGATTTTTTAAAATAAATAAATGAGAAAGAGTGTTTAACACTTTTAACAATTTAGATACAAAATTAAAAGTAGAATATTATGTGATAAATTTTTTTAAAATAAATAAATGAAAAAAAGTGTTTAACACTTACAATAATTTAGATACGAAATTAAAAAGAAAAAGGGAAATAGTTTTCAAACGTCTTTTTAATACTTAATTGAATAATTAAAAAAAAATAAATGAAAGAACATAATTTGGGCATTTCGCCATTTATAATATACGCTGCTAAATAATACAGCTGACCAGATTCATAAAAAGCCACGCAGTGATCTCGTCCGTCAATGGCGAAGCTGAAGACAGATTCTCCTCTTTCGCGTCGCATAGTCCTCTCCTTCTTGCGCTTTCTTGGTTCCGGTTAGTTCTGCCCATTGCCAACCTATATAGTTGTACTCTTTTGATGGATGCATAACAGATATTTTTTGTATAGATCAGTCTATTGGAGTATTTATAAATTAGAATTCTGTACTGATTAAACACAAAAAAGCTTCACAGTGTGTGCTATTCAGCATTCGGACGCATGGTCTTCAGCTAAATCAGAGATGAACAGTTTAGTTTATAAAAGGAAATCAATGTGTCGGCTTACTACCACTAAAGTGGAACTACTGACTAATTCTGGACAGAGATAATGAATTATGCTATTGCACGGCATAAATATAGCCAACGTGGTAATTAATTTTCCTCTTAGGGGATTAGGATTAGAACTTTGTATTGTATGAAGTGAAACCAAGTTTCATAGGATAAGAGTGACTTCTAGGGGGGAGGGCAAAGGGGGTTAGGATCAGACTCTTTTGTAATTATTCAGGTTCAAGTTGATGTTCTCAGCATATTCTGTTTAGACCTGAAACTCATAAGTGAAGCATTGTTTTTTTGTATACGGTGATTGACCGGTTCTAGGCATGCTTACTATCTCTTATGCCCAGTTGGTTTGAAGGGAGTTGAGCATGAGAATTTGAAGTGACAGAAGGAAAACTATTCTTCAAAAAGTATATTAGGAGTAGGAGTATTTACTACGGACATCCATGGGCGCAACATCAGGGTCTTGCATATGGCACCAGTGATTAGAAGGCATTATTTTCTTTTGAGAATGAGTAACCTACCAAGGATTGAACAGAACTGCAAATAGGAAATTTCGGCTGCCTATCTTTAGCATTTAAAACGCTGCATGAACACTTGTTAGGCAAGTGAATCACATTTCAGTTCTCAGTTTATGAGCTAAATTACAAGTTTGATTATATCCCTACGGTGTGGAGTTGGTGTTGTAGGTGCTTTTTTTTTTTGATAATCGTGGGGTTTAGGCTAGCTTGCAGCCTTGCGCGTATCTTGACTAATTCCACGGAATACCTGTCGTCTCATATCAACAACAAGTACCAGGTAGCTTTCTCTACCAAGGCTAAAACAGATGGCTTAAACAGATGAGAAAAAACCACCTAGTGGTTTGTCTTTGTTGGAATTTGAACCTGAGACCTCATGGTGCTCAACCCACTTTATTGACCACTACACCACACCCTTGGGTGACTCTTATAAACAATGGGAGCTGAATTCTGAAGTCTGGTTGAATCTGACCATCAAGGATTAAAAAGTGGGGGGAAAAAAAAGATTGTAGGTTGAAAGGATTAGCCAAAAATTAACGTGCTACTTACTAATTGATTTGAAAGATCAGACCAAACTTAGAGGGAATCATAAAGCAGGCAAGGATAAAGGAGAAACTTAAAGTGAAAAATGAAACCAGTCATGTTTCGCAATCATCAGGTAGCCGCCTCTCATCCACACTCTAAAACTGATCAGCAATAACATCATGTTTTCCTAATCCAGCCTTTGGGGCGGGGCATCCACTTCCCTCGACCTTTATCTTTTAGTATTTATAACCATCATACAATCTCCAACCTTACCATTGCACCTTCTGCACCTCCCTGCCTTTTTAATATTCGATTCCAAGTTTGAAACCTATCTCTAAGCTCCTTTTACTAATTACATTGATCCATCCTGATTAAAATAGCATTGATCCATCATCCAAGTTTGTGACTTTAGCTAAATAAATAAACGTTACATATTACAAATTCAGAATGCGATACTAAAAGAAAATATCCATCAGTACATATATCCAACCTGCCCTCTTTCGCACCGTTCACATCCTCGTATTCCTTCCTCTTCTATAATCCCTTCACAAACCAACAAACCATCTCCTCACTTCCCAATGGCGTCTATAAAATCCCACAACATGCTTCAAAATAGTTATTGTTTTGGGTTGGAAAGAATAGATGGTGGACATCATATGAAGGAATTCTTGAAAATGTGGAATAGTGTGGCAAAGCAATAGATCTTCTTCCAAAAAATGGCCCTAACATAATCTCTTGAGGCTTGAGTAATGACTGTAATTTGGTTGCTAATGAATGTAGGAACCAGTTATTACCAAACCAATCTTATGCTATAGGGTGAACAAAGTAACAACTCAGCTCAAACATCTGGGACCATTTATATAATTTAAAAGTTGTTTCCATTGTTCCAGCTTTGTGTAACATAAAGTTGGACATTTTATGTTGTTCTTTTTGATGCTGTAGTATCTATTGCTCATGCTTCCTTTCCAACGAAATCCTCATGATTTCGCAAGTATTTATCTTAAGGAAATTAATGAAAGGGGATGATAGGTAGCTCAAATGGAAAGCACCTTGTGCCTCCTATTGTTTGAGGTTGGGGGTTCGAGCCAAAAAGCTGCTCTGCTTCACTTGTATGTGTCCCTGTTTTGAACATTTAGACAGTTTTGCCAGATTAATTTCTTGTACTTCTACTAATGATATCCGAGGTTCTCTCCTAGGGACCCTTCCGGTCCTTAGGAATCCAAAATTCCGGTGTGATCCTAGCCGGAATCTGTTCCTTCTTTTCTTTTTCTCTTTGATCTCTCCTTGTGTTAATCTCAACACATGGACAACGCTTTATTTTTTAGATTGGGTTCCAAGTCGTATGACATCTCAAAATTGGATAGTATGGGAGGAAGGTGGTTCGAGTGGGTAGAAAGGGCTAAAAGACATTTAAGGAGAATGGTCTTAAGTAGGGATGGTCTCTTCTGGCTAGGCAGAAGGTTGGGGGAGGCTACTGGCATAAAGGGCAATGTGTTTAAGACGTGGAAATGCAAGCATTTGTCTACCTTCATTTATTGCTCCCTGAAGCACAATAAATATGGTAGATTTCTTTCTATAGTCACAGTTAAGGGGCTAGACCGATCAGTGATCACATTGCCAGAAAACAGTTTCAATGTGGGGTGGGGGGGCCTTTCGGTGAAAATTGAAGATTATATTTCCAAATCGGAAGGTACGGACAATGGACGTCTAGGAAGCCAAGCGACCTCAAAGCTTAGAGGAGAAAAGAGTTACAAAGAGATCCTTCAAAAGAACAAATGGGAGGCTTCGGGTCCGTTCGAGACCCCACGCAAAGGAGAGGGCAACCTGAGCAGATGCTTGGTGGGTAGCTTTCCTGGGATGGATGAAATTCCCACCCGAAATGAAGTAAGGAGGTGGGCGATTCAAACATGGAGAGGCATTCATACTGTAAACATTTATGATATGAATGGGATACAATTTTTATTTGAGTTCCAGTCGAGGGAGGAGGCAGAGCATATCTTGCTGGGGAACTGGAAAAAATCTTCTCATTTCATTAAATTGGAATGGTGGTCCTCCAGGGCAGGTGCGATAGGAGAGAATGTCCAGTTCGACTGGTACTGGGTAAGGATTTTGGGGCTCCCTTTGCACTTATGGACGCCAAAGGTAATGAAGCAGATAGGTGATCAGTGTGGGGGTTGGCTGGAGACGGAGGAGGAAACCACCCTTAAAAACCATCTCCGATGGGCTCGATTAAGGGTTAAGGGGCCGAGAAGAATGATTCCGACGGAAGTGGAGGTGGAGGACGGTGTAGATCTGTTCATGTTAACTGTGTGGTGTGAAGCCCCGGCGAGATTCAAAATTAAAAAGGGGGGAAAGTCCTTCGATCGAGATGACAGTATAGAGCTAGAAGAGGAAAGGCTGAAGCTGATGAAGGAGAGCAGGACAGAAAGAAATGAGAAGATTAGGAAAGGAAAAGAAAAGATTTATCCAGAGGATAAAGGAGGTGGGCCAAATATATTGTTGGATAAGGACTTGGTTGTCCTTAGTGGGAATAGACACGTGGACGAGCCTGAGGGGAGCAAGTGGCGGTGGAGTGTGAATGGGGCCAGGGCTGTTTTGGACACAATTTCTTATGGATCCAAATTTTCAGACTCTTGTGTGAATGGGGCTAGGGCCACTTTGGGCCCAAATTCTAATGGGCCCAACTCTCCACTTATTAATGGGGCTTGGGACACTTTGGGCCCAATTTCAATTGGGCCCAATTTTTCAGAACCCTTTGTGGATTCCATATTATACTCCCATGTCTCCCCAATGCCTTTTACGGCATCTCCTCTCTCGGAAGAAGAAATAAAAGCCAGCTACTTTACTTCAGCTACTCAACCAGTGGTTATCGGCGACATGCAGATGGTGGGAGATTTTCCGGCGCTGGCTACGGGCACTTGCGTGCCTGTCGAAGTAGAAGGAAGGCCTTCCGCAGTACGCGAACAGCAAGGAATTTCACTAGGAGCTCTAGATCGACAGCTGGTTATTTTGGAAGAGCCTTCTCCTCTGAATTTCCAGGAACCTTTGTCAGAGGAGGACATCGATGATAGGGCGTCGTTATGGGTGCAAGCTAATGTCCTTCGACTCAGTAAATTGTTCGGGGCAGCGTTCGAAGGATGTGATAAAAATGCTTTTGACCTCTTCATGAAAATAGATCAGAAGAGGGAGAGATCCAAGCAGATTCTGGGGGAAGGAAATTTTGATAAAGCTTCTAATGTGATTCCAAAGGAGGTGAGGAATTTGGCCTTCAACGTAAAGTTCAAAGAGGGTGAGTCGCGAAGAAAAGGGAGATTGACATCTTCTAGCCATCAATGATTAAAATAGTATCTTGGAATGTAAGGGGGGTTAACAATGGAAATAAAAGAAGAATAATTAGAAACCTTTTACAACATTGGGATGCGGATGTTTACGTCCTGGTTGAAACAAAAATCGCAAGGTCAGATACTGAGCTGATTAGGCAACTTTGGTTTAACAGATGGATGGGTGAGGTGCATCTGGAGGCGGAAGGAAGAAGTGGGGGTATTATAGTGTTGTGGGATAGAAGAGTGTGGAAGGGTGAATTGATGGAGGTCTCTGCTCAAGCTTTAACCTGCAAGTTTGAAAGTATCAATAGTAATTTGAGCTGGTACCTCAGTTCGATCTATGCAAAGTGCGATGCAGTCAACAGGAGAGATTTATGGAGAGATCTAACTAATCTTAAGGCCAGATGCTTAGGCCCGTGGCTTTTCTGTGGAGACTTCAATGTGACAAGATATCCTTCCGAAAGATCTAACGGACAGAGATTGACAAGGGCAATGACTGAATTCTCAGACTGGATTAATGAAATGGAGCTGGTGGACCCCCCTTTATTTGGGGGGCAATACACATGGAGGAGGAGTGATAATCAGATGGTAGCTTCCAGATTGGACAGATTTTTATACTCTCATCATTGGGATGAGTTATTTTCTCACATTAAACAGACCACTCTACCTAGAATGATGTCAGATCACAATCCATTGATGTTTACATGTGGGGAGCTAAACTTGAGGAAATCATATTTTAAATTTGAACAGTGGTGGATGCAAGTGGATGGGTTCAAGGATAGGGTGAAGGACTGGTGGGGTTCCTGGTCAGTTGAAGGGACTGCCTCCTTCGTCCTAGCTACTAAGTTGAGACTTTTGAAAAGGAAACTAATAACATGGGGCAAAGAAAATAGAGTCAATTGGAAGCAAAAGAAGGAGGAGCTTCTCCAACAAATTGCGGGTCTGGACGAATTACAAGAGCAGAGAGTACTGTCTAATGATGAGTTGCTTCAGAAGGTTCAAATTTCCAGGGAGTTCGACGAGGTATCCAGGAATGAGGAGATAGCATGGAGGCAAAGATCAAGAATTCAATGGCTCAAACAAGGCGATAAAAATTCCAAATATTTCCACAGAATAGCCACAGTTCATAAAAGATGGAATTCAATTGAGAAGCTGGTAGTTGATGGCAGGGAAGTAACAGATGTGGATGAAATTAAATCTGAAATAACTGGATTCTACCAGACCTTATACAAAGAATCTGAACAGTGGAGGCCTGGCTTCACTTTACAAGGCTCTGGGAGTATCAATATGGAAGAGAAGGAATGGTTGCAAAGAAGGTTCGAGGAAGAAGAGGTACGGGAAGGAATCAACCTGTGTGCTAGTGACAAGGCACCTGGTCCAGACGGTTTTCCTATGAGTTTTTACCAATCTTTCTGGGAGCTACTTAAGCCTGACATCATGAACACCATTTCTCAATTCTTTGAGCACCAAACTTTTGAGAAAAGCTTAAATGCCACTTTTGTGGCCCTTATTCCTAAAAAGACAAATGCAGCGGAGCTCAGAGACTTTAGGCCAATTAGTCTGATAGGAGGCGTATACAAGATTATTGCAAAGCTGTTGGCAGAAAGACTGAAAAAAGTAATTAACAAGTTGGTGAACAGACATCAGATGGCATTCATAAGGGGTAGACAAATCATGGATGCGGCTCTTATTGCTAATGAATGTGTGGACTCTAGACTCAGAGGGGCTGAGCCAGGAATAATGTGTAAGCTCGATATTGAGAAGGCCTATGACCACGTTAATTGGTCCTTCCTGTTGAATATTTTAAGGCAAATGGGGTTCGGTGAAAGGTGGATGGGCTGGATTGGGGCTTGTATTAAAACCGTCAGGTTCTCCATCCTGATAAATGGAGAACCAGTCGGTTTTTTTTCCCTCAGAGAGGGGTCTCAGACAAGGAGACCCTCTGTCTCCTTTTCTTTTTATATTAGCCATGGAGGGATTAGACAGCATGCTGAGAGTGGCTATTGAAAATTCATGGTTGCAAGGTTTCAGGATTGGAAGTTCTACAGAGGCAGGGCTGCAGATATGTCACTTGATGTATGCTGATGACACCATTATTTTTTGTGATGCTAAAGAAGAGGATATTCAAACAATTAGAATGATCTTGTTAGTTTTTGAGGCTGTTTCCGGTCTGGCAGTAAATTGGAGAAAGAGCAGTATATTCTCTATCAAGGAGGTTCCTTATATTCAACCTCTGGCAAATATTCTGGGGTGCAGGATTGAAAGTCTTCCAACTATCTACTTGGGCATGCCGTTGGGAAGATCCTACAAAGAGTCTGCGATTTGGGATGGTATCATTGAAAAAGCTGAGAAGAGACTCGCAAATTGGAAATCCCAATATCTATCCCTAGGTGGCAGAAGCATTTTAATTAACTCTGTTTTGGACTCACTTCCTACATACATCATGTCTCTTTTCCCTATGCCACCCAGGGTGGAAGCAAGACTAGACAAGATAAGGAAGGACTTCCTTTGGTGCGGGATCAAGGAAGGCAAAGGAATTCATCTTGTTAAGTGGCAAACTGTGGTTCTAAGCAGGAGATCTGGGGGGCTGGGGATTAAAAATCTGGGGATTCAGAATAGGTGCTTACTGGCTAAGTGGTTGTGGAGGTATGGAAGAGAGGATCAGTCTCTCTGGAAGGAGGTGATTAGTATAAAGTACGGACAGAGGAACCCTTGGCAGTCTAGAAGGGTGAATAGCACTTATGGGGTAGCTCTGTGGAGAAATATCAGGAACCTATGGGTACATTTTAAGCACAAAATCAGATTCAAAGTGGGGGATGGGTCAAGAGTGCTGTTCTGGAAGAGTCTCTGGATTGGTCAAGAATCATTGATGACATCCTTTCCGGATTTGTTTGTTATCAGCAGGCTGCCAGATGCTTTGGTAAAAGATGTTTGGTCTGAACAGGGGTGGAACCTAAGTTTTAGAAGATCCTTAAACGATTGGGAGATAGGGAGAGTAGCTGAGATGCTTCAAACCTTAGAAGACTTCAAGGGAATCAGTCCGATGGCAGATGTTATGGTCTGGAAACATAATCAGGAGGGTACCTTATCAGTAAACGACATGTACAAAGAGGATGTGAAGGATCTCCCTGGTGTATCCTCTGGACCATGGAGGAAGATATGGAAAAATAAGGTGCCAACAAAGGTTAAATGTTTCACATGGTTGGTAGTTAGAAGAGCATGCCTAACCCATGAAAAGTTACAGAGAAGAGGTTTCCAAATTGTATCCAGATGCTCATTATGTAATGGGGCATATGAGACCAATAGCCATCTTTTTCTACATTGCAGTCTTACCACTCAATTATGGGATATCTTCCTAAGAAATACAGGGACTGCCTGGACAATGCCTGAGAACACTATAGACCTCCTTAGCTGTTGGGTGAGGAGAGGTGGGAGTAAGATCCAGAAGTCATGGTGGAACATGATTCCATCTTGCATATGGTGGACTGTATGGAGAGAAAGGAACAAGAGATGTATGGAGAATATTGCTGAACCTACACAGAAGATTATATGGAATTGTATGAAGACCTTTGTTTTTTGGTGTAAAGAAGAGGGTATAGAGGAAGCTAGTGGCATCTTAGATTTTTTTTCCTCTCTGTAGAAGCTCTTGGACATTGTCCTGAGAGCTTTATTCTTGTAAATATTTTTGAAGGTTGCCAGCACTCCTTAATTGCTGAAGAATACAAGCCTTACCTTTATCAAAAAAAAAAAATGTTTTGAAATAAATAAATGAAGTCAGGATGTAAGAGTGAGAGATGGTACAACTCAGTTCCAGGAACAAGAGACCAGTTTTAGCTTTGAACTTTTATTCCAGACCAATATATTTGCTCTAATAGGTAAGGGATCCAAATCAAAGTACTAGGTGAGAACTAATGTGTGCCCTTTGGGATTCCAAATACATCTATTGAAGCAAAATTCAGTTGGCAGGTTAGACTGGAAATAATTATACCCCTCACAAGGCTCAACATTGCTTGACTGGGCAGCAGAATTGGGAAATACCAAATCTATTTGGGATTTGGGAACCTCAAATGCCTTAAAGTATTTTAATATTACATTATTTGGTGCAGTTGCTTTCTTGTTTCTCTTAATCATGTCTGCTGTGGTGTTTGTTCTGTCTGTTGGAAGTCTCCTCAAGTCTTAGTTCAATGCGGAGTATATGAATTTTGCATTTACTGGTATATGAATTTTGCATTTACTGACGATGTCTCTCTTGTTTCATAGTGGAACCTGCTCCAGGAGTTGATGATGAAGTACTTGAGGTTGCTAAGCAATGCCTTTCTGAGGCTTTTAAGATTGATCCTTCATCTTATGCCTCAAGTTCAGATTCATTAGTGGACATATTCAGTTCAGGGGAAGCAGTTGACCAAAGCCAAATAAATGTAGATCTTAGGCATGATGTATCTTCCTCAGATGCTCCCTGTACATCTTCTGGGCAGAAGGTTGTAGATGCTAAAGATGCAGATGGATCACATTTGCTGGTTCTTCCTCCCACTCTACCTCCTCCTCCTTGATGTATTTCTGAATTTCATCTATAAATCTTCTCAGCTTCATTCTTTTTGACAGTTTCCCCTTATTTCATATATTTAGGTTCATTTTCTATTCCTTATATCAGCATGTTTGCTTCTTTTTCTATATGGTGGCCTATAAGCTATAAACCTGTGAGGTGTTAATCCACTGTGTTGTCTTTATCTACATTTTCTCTTATTTTCATTACTGTGCACACGATAATAGTTTTTCCGTCATGGTTGAGAAAAATTGAGATATTTGGCGCATGACCATGATGTCATATATCATTAAGTCACAATCCAGGGAATCTAATAAGTAGTAAAATTTTCTATGTACCTTTACGTCTAATAATACTCGTATCGGTGAACCTCGCTGTTGAATTTAGTCCCCTAGATAGTCCTCAATGGATATCGTGTTCGGGGTGTCTCAACTCTTATACTTGTGCTAGACCATGGTACTTAAACATCAAAATGCAGCCCAAATAATAGGCACTCATAATTTTATCATTACGTTGTCGTCATATGTAAAGAAGTTATATTGGTTGGAAACTGTGTGCTTCATGCCACAGAGTTTTATCGATAAATCCAAATTCTGGATGAAAGTGTATGGTTGTTACTAGACAATCTTTGCTCGAAAGAACTTTCTTTTTAAGCATGGAGTTGGTGTAAGCTAGCATGGAAATGATTGTCAAATGCTTATATCTGGTGTACTGTGTGTTTGACACTACAGCAATGACAGAGGACTTACTTTAACAATATCTGTTGCCATAGACATTTTTTTTATTTATTTATATCGAACATTAGCTGCCGTTATTCTCCCTTTTTTCCTACCAATCTATAAGTGAACTATTAGTATGTGATAGCTTTTTCTTTTCAACATTTTTGTGCAGCATTTAACTTTAACACATTTTGTTCTGTTATCAGGCCGAAGGTTGGACAAAAGAAGCTCATACTTTTGGTAAGGCCAAACTCCAAATATATGTTGCCTTGACTCTTCAAAAATGTAACGGGTGTGTGTCGGATTTTCCAAATGTAGTATATATTTGGAGAATCCAACTTGGATGCAGCATTAAGTGCCGAGTCCGCCGAGTCCGCGCAACTTAGCTATGAATTATAGGTTTCTCACTGAAGGGCTCTATATATTGTCCTCAGATTCTTATTCTGACTAGTATACCACACTTCTTATTTTTAATATATCTTGTCCATATGCGTGTGCTGTTATCTTCATGTCATCGCCAGTGTCATTAAATGCTCGGTTGAAGCACACTTTAACTCTGAAGTTTTGTGAAGCCCAATTTAGACGCTCCACCTTGCATAGGTGGCACTTTTGTGCAAGCACCAAGCCACTTAGACCTACACCTCATCACCATGGGTCTGTTTTTAAGAAGGCAACACTTGGCAATTATATAGTTACCAAACTAATAGAGTTGTTAACAAAACATTATATTGAACTTGTTAATGATTGGGAACAAGAAACTGGAGAACTAATATAAAGAACTAGTCACTATATTTTTTTAATATGTACTTCTTTACATCTAATTCTTAAGTTTAAATTGGTTCGTGTACTTTTTGCATCTATATTTTTCCCAGTTCCAATTTTTCAATTTGTTTATACTAAATGATTATTTGTTGTGCTT
This sequence comes from Solanum rostratum, assembly GCA_029948455.1. Taxonomy (NCBI): domain Eukaryota; kingdom Viridiplantae; phylum Streptophyta; class Magnoliopsida; order Solanales; family Solanaceae; genus Solanum; species Solanum rostratum. Next base: position 27,622,021 of record CM057049.1, read on the forward strand.
ATAGTAATCTTTTCTTTTATGTGTACATACACAGAGGCATCTTTTTTACACATTTTGCCAATTAAAGCTGTAGGCATTTTTATTGGCAATGAGTTTATTACTCATTCAGTCTCAATTTGTGTGACAGTGTTTAATTGAGAAAACATTTTAAGAAGGAGAGAAAGACATTTGAAACTTGTGGCCGAAATAAGCCGTAAGCATTTGTGTCCACTATATGTCATCTCATCTCATTAAGAGTAAAATGGAAAGTTTGAAATTAAATTATTTCTAAATATTACATTTTCTTTGGGTCAAACTAATAAGGTGAGTGTGCCATATAAAATGGGATAAGGGTAGTAATACCTTAAATTTAGTTGCCACTTTTATTTTTCACGTAGTTTCGTAGTAATTCTTTATATTATTGCAAACCATAAAAAAAGGGGGCAATTTTTCCATTTATTGATGGAATTTGTTTAGATGTCATACATGATATGTACAAGAGATGTGTGACGATAGCACAGGGAGATATAGAGGAATTTCACATAATTGTTAAATGTATACATGTGGTTTGCCTTGAACCCATACTTATTTGCATAGTTATGAATGAGTTAATTATCAGTATAAATGGTGAGGTCTCATGGTGCATGCTATACGCAAATGATATCATGTTATTGATGAAGAAGTAATAGGGTCAATAAAATTCTAGAACTATGGAGAAGCACTTAAAGAGTAAGGGGTCGTTTGGTTACTGGTTAGGAAGATAGTTATTCATACTATGTTTGAAAACACTTCCTAGCTTTTCCATATGGGCTCTAGTTAGTGTGAATCTAATCTGCGCCCTTGGCCAGAAATGGCTAGGGGCTGGCAGAAGAAAGATGTGAAACCACATGAGAAGCTCACCATGCCTGTAGCCCAACCTCCAGGAAATGTTAAAGCCAAGGAAACACCACAGGCAACGCTTGGCTCTGCGAGCAGTGGCTGCAGTTGAAAGACTCTGCCAATTATTGCTGGGCTGCGGGAGGAGATCTGGATCACTGTCCCAGCTCTGAGGAAGGTTGCGATGCGACCCCAACGATTGGAGTGGTTCAGGGGCAACCGATTATGGTACCTGTGGTTGCTGCAATTGTGAAGAAGACTTGGGTCATGCTGTTTACAGGTAATCTCTTAGCCTCTAAGGGTTTGGGTTTGCATTTTGAAGCCCCTACTATCAAAGATGGGTTCACGATTGTACAACTTGACCAAGATGAAACTGGTAAGGAATCAACGAAGTGGCAGAACTCGATGATTTTTTATATGTTGAGGGATTCCCCAATCTTCGCTGCTCTAGACAGGTGTATTTGTTCGCAATGGAATTTTGCCATGAAACCGATGTTCTTCCACAATGATGGGTACTTCATGTTGAAATTTGACAGTGCTACCGACAGGGATGAAGCGGTGTTGTCAGGGACGCACCTAATTAATAGCAAACCCATCATTGTGAAGCCTTGGAAGTCGGATTTTAACTTCAATGAGGAGATGTTGAAGACTATCCTACTGTGGATTAAGTTAACTGACCTCCCAATCAATTGTTGGGGAGTGGAAACCCTAAGCAGGATTAGCAGCTGGTTGGGAAACTCTCTGTTTGCAAATGAGTGTACTCTCATAGTCGAGAGGATATCATATGCTCGGTTTCTAATTGAGACAGATGTAACACAGGTTCTTCCTGAGAAGATTAAGATAGCAGGGCCCAACAGCAAGGTGTTTGAGCAGGCAATCAGCTATGAATAGAGGCCTGACTTCTGCTCTAAATGCCTCCAGATAAGCCATCAATGCCAACCTGAACCTCAGAAGCAGGAAGGAGGAAATATAAAGCAGCAAGTGCAGGGGAAGTATGCAAAGGGACCAAGCAAAGGGATTGTGCAAGCTAAACATCCTGTGTTCAACAAAGTTTGGCAAAAGGAAGCTCAAACCGATGATGTGCCAATGCATCTGAATAAAAATGAGCCCCAGGTGACACAGACTGAAATCCAACAGAACTCACCTGAAGGATGGAAGCAGGTAAAAGGTAAGTCAGCAGCAAAGGAAGGAGTGATGGAGGTATCTGTAGCTGGGACCAACAATGGTTATGACCCACTTGATGAAAATGCCCTTCAAGCCATGATCCTAGCAGCTTTTGAGACCAGAAGCCAGAGGAGTAGGGGCATAGTGATCAAGGAGCCCGACCCCTCCAAATTCCATCTATGAAGATACCCACTTGGAATATGAAGGGATTGAATAAGTTATATAAGCAAAAGGAATTGATAAAGATGATGAATAGGGGAAAAATTTCCACTTTTGCTATTGTTGAACACAAAATAGTAGAGAATAATGCTGCACACATTCTTAGGGAAGTGTTACCCAGCTGGATGTGGTGTCACAAATATGATCATACTGGTAAGGGGAGAATATAGATAGTTCGGAATGCTCCGGAGGTTGAAGTAGATGTGCTTGGGACTGATCCTAAATTCGTATGTTGCTCCATCAAGGTGCATTTGAGCTGGATGCTAGTTTTGACTTTATTGCAATTCAATGAGGCGGCCTTGGAATGGTTTAAATATGTTTGATTCTAGCTGGTCAAATCCCTGGTTTGAACACAAAATAGTAGAGAATAATGCTGCACACATTCTTAGGGAAGTATTACCCAGCTGGATGTGGTGTCACAAATATGATCATACTGGTAAAGGGAGAATATAGATAGTTCAGAATGCTCCGGAGGTTGAAGTAGATGTGCTTGGGACTGATCCTAAATTCGTATGTTGCTCCATCAAGGTGCATTTGTGCTGGATGCTAGTTTTGACTTTATTGCCATTCAAGGAGGAGGCCTCGGGATGGTTTAAACATGTTTGATTCTAGCTGGTCAAATCCCTGGTTGATTAATGGGGGACTTCAATGCTGTGCTAAAGCCTGAAGATAGAACAGGGGGACTTCCCAGATGGATGTTTGGTTAGCTATTGTTCAGAGAATCCCTAATTTTCCATATAGACAATTTTTTTAGTATTGAAATGAAATAGGTCAAGTAAAGCGGGAAGATTTGCATAGACTATTCTCTGGTTGTTGAAATTGAGGTTTAGTTTATTGATTATTAGATGTAACAAAATCATTTTTCTAGGCTATACATGTCTTGCTATTCCCAGACTAACTTTAGAATGTGGAAGTGGGCCTTTAGTTCAAATGGCATACGTGTAGGTCACTGACATGGTTGCCAAGAACAGCAAGTACGAGTCACTTGCTTTTCTTGTAGTCTTTTGTTCTGTTACTGCTACTTTTTTAGATGCAGGTTCTTGTGCCTTTTTCTTTGTTGTACCAAATACATCATCCATATGTTATAAACCTTGTTTTGCCTTCTATATTTTTTGCTCTCACAACATATGTTTGTGGCAGTGGCGGGTAGAAGTAACTGCCTCTTTCCTGTTTGTCTAGTCTCTTGCTTTATGCTAATCAACTTGTTGTTTATCATGCTTTGCAGGCTTATCCAAAGATGAGCTCTTTGGGCAGTTTTTTGATGCTCTTGAAAAAGCTCACTATTTCAGAAGCTTGCCGGATGGAAACGACGATCAGGCTCAGCTAGATAAAGCATCAAGGATATTCCACATGGCTTTAGAGGTATATATTGACACATAAGTAATTTTGTCCATGGTTATACAACTGTGATGCATGAGTTTTGAACTTGATGGAATTGGTTAAGGAAGCACAACATTTCATCTTCCACCTATTTTTTTCCCCCTTTTTCTGATTAACCTTGTAGTGTAACATCACTTTATAAATAGTATATTTTATTCAAGAATTGACATCATAGTATTTTCTATTCACCGTGTGATTCAAAATGCTTTCCTGGATAAGAAGGGCTCATACTTCCTTTGTCTGACATCATTATGACCGATGTTAAAATTTCCTTGTGATGATGTAAGAATACCAAAAAGCTTGATTCCATGAAAGAAAGACTGATGTTAAAAAGGGGGAACTCATCGTTGTTAAAGACACGCATGCAAGCATTTATACCCTAGAGAATGCAGGTTGTGATTTACTTCGCTTAGCCGATGTGTCAATTCATGCCCCAAGGGGCTAAGACCTGGGCCTCATCTCCACACTAAATAATAGTATTGCACTTAATTATTGTTTTTGATTCTTTATCCAAAAAAGTAAATTTTATTAAGTGACTATACATAAAGATCCTCAAAGTAGTAGTCTTTTTTCCATTACGAACTAAACTATGTTGGGTGTCTCTATGAACTCATATGAACTGGCAGTAAGAGGCCCCTTTTACCCCTACATGCTATGGAGTGTGTTGCGCTTCCCATCAGCACACAGGAGGAGCATTTCAAGCCAAAAATCATGTATGTTTCTATGAGAAGCTTCTGGCTAGGGCGGAGGATAGTTTCCCATTCGGATCAGTCACGAGACCTAAGGTACCGAGGAAGGTGTGCTTCTTCACGTGTTTGGCTAGAGGGGTGATACTGACAGCAGAGAATCTTAGGAAGTGAAACGTTGTTTGTATAAGCTGGTGTTTCTTGTGTAAGGAGGCAGGTGAGGATGTGGATCATATTTTGTTACATTGCAAAATTTCCACGATGATATGGTGGGATTTCTTTAGTTGATTTGGTGTTGGGCTATGCCAAAATCTATGAAGGAGTTAATGTTCAGTTGGAAGAGTAGAGCTTGGGGAAGAAAGCACAAGGGTTGGACTATTACTCTTGCTCCTTTTTGGATCATTTGGAAGAGAGAAATAAGAGAGCTTTTAAACGGGCTTTTGGCCAATAGAGAATTAGTCTCTGGTACCTAACATTCTTTTTGGTGCACTCATATAGTTCTGTTTGTGTAGAGGATTGGGTGTCTTTTGGATAGAATCGTAGTTTGTAGATCTCTCTTTTTGGTATACAAGAGTATACCTATACTCTTGTATACGGCAGTGTTTTGAAAGGCGCTCACCTTGTTGCCTTTGGCGAGAGGCGAGGGGAGGCCTTGCCGCCTATAACTGCCATGGCGAGGCGCACATTAGAAAGGCGACGAGAGGCGCAGTAAAGGCAAGAGGCGACGGGGCGAGGCGAGGCGCCTATGGTGTCGCTTTTTGATTTTTATTTAAAAAATACCCTGATTTTAATAATAAAAAAGACCTCATAGGGTTTATTTGGAAAAAAGACCTGTGCGACTCAGTTGCGACTTCAGTTCTCCATTCGACATTCAATTCTTCATTGCTTGCGACTTCAGTTCTCCTTCTTCACTGCACTTCTTCTCCAGCTAACTTTTCTTTCTTCTTTCTTCTTCTTCAATTCCAGAATCCAGCGACCTAGCTTTTTTTTTTTCTTTCTTCTTCTTCAGTTCTTCTCTTCTTCTTCTTCTTCTTCTTCTTCTTCTTTCATATGTTTTGCAGTTGCTTTGTTTTTCTGCTTCTTTTTGCTGGCAACTTTGTTTCAGAGACTCAATTCACTGGAGCAGTGGACTGCCAACTGAGTGTCTGTCTATTTTTTTTAAAAAAAATTTGTAATCCTTCTTTATTAATACAAATTGTGTTGTATACTACTTTATATAATATTAATTTGTCAATCAATAGTGTGATTTCAATGGCGGCTGATCATAGCAGAAAGAAGGTTTTTTTATCTATTATTAATTTGTCTTTTTGGATTGAAATAATTGCTAATATATGTTATTGCTATTGAGATTTTGGTTATTTATATATGCAATTAAATATTTTAAGATTATGATATAAATTGGCGCCTCAATTCAAAAAGGCGAGCGGCTCGCCGCGTGGCGAGGCAGAGCCTTGTCGCCTTTCCCCGTCCAATACACTGGTATACGGCCATAGGGCTTATTAGCAGTGAAATCTTTAGAGATGACAGGGAGGAGAAGAAGAAAAGAAAGAGAAAAAACAAAGTAAAGGGAAACGAAAAAGGAATTGAAAAGAAAAGTAATATTAAAAAACTTACGCGGCAAAATATGATTGTTGCGTGACAAGGGCTTTATATAGAAGGACTTAACAGAGAACAGTGTGTTATTCCCCAAACCAACCTCAAAGCATAAAGTTTATCATATCTATTGGCATACATTCCTTATGAAGCAAAACTAGCTATCTTGAAACTCAGTAACCTCCCAAACATGGGAAGCCCTCCTGAATCACCCTGTATCCCCTAAATTTCCGGACTATCAGCTCCTTTTGAGTTTTGGCATGATAGCCTATGAATGCTCAGAAATTCAGTTTTCAACAAGTTTTGCCCACACCACTTGCGTCCCCAGAAGCTAATCTCCTCCCATCTCTTATCCTAAATGATATATTGCTTCTAAATTCTACCCATTCCATCATAATATTCCTCCACAATCTGCTACCACAAGGCATATTGACATCTTTAGTTCTCCACCCCTTCCTATATGTACTATCAACCCTCTCCAAAATTTAGATTAAACCTTCCCTCTTTTTCATTGTGTATGTTTCAATAATCTAGTAGAATAATGAAGGGAGAAGATATTCTAGTAACCACCTTGTTCGCTCCACAAAATTCTCCCACTTTTTGCTGATTTGGCCAATTGTTATCTTTTTCAATAGACCATATTTCAATTGATTAATTTATTTTTTTCTATCTACTTTTATAAATAGGCACAGGCACCGAGCCTGTCACAACTGCTTGTGTACATCTATTAGCTAGTGTTGCTTCTGTCATGATCTGTTATAATTATTGCAGTTATTGCTCCTCTAATATTTTCCTACCACCTTTATTTTTGCGGTTTTAGGAGATGCAAAAATCTGGATGTGCTATGTTCAACCGAAACAACCTTGCTGAGATCTTAAAATCTCAAGGTAAATTGTAACTACATTTTTTTCCTCGAAAAGTAAAGATATTTTATTGATGAAATGGCAAAGTGGTTAGATTACCAGTATTATAAACTATTATCTCGATTAACTATAGTGAATTAATGAAATGTAAGAGAGTATCAAATAATTTACATTTTACATTTTCAGCAAAATAGATAAATCCTGCAAAGATGTATGAATTCTAGAATCATAACCATAGAAGCATAGATGCCCTAATTCATTCCTCCCATCAGAACATCGTCTATTTCTTTCTTTCCTTACATGCAAGAAGGCACCTGTAGTCCAGATTGTTTGCATGTCTTATTCTCTGTCCTTTGTAACATTCTATAGCTTGTTCACAATCTTTGGCATCATTATAGCACACTAAATAGATTTGGAAATAAACTCCAGCTTTGCCAGCAAACAGGTTTATCCAACAGTAATCTTTTGCCTTTTTGACTATTTCTTCACATTAGTAATCATTGCTAATTTCTCACATCAAGCGGGTATCTGTTGCTGCTATGTAATAAGTGTTCAACAGGGTTTTAGATTGCATTCCAGGGCAATATTCTTCTTTCAGTAGCAGAGCCATTGGTACCTCATAGCAAGATTTCACCTAAAATTTACCATCCTTCCTCGCTCCCCAAGTTTAAGAATCAGTTTCAATCAATAGCTTGTTAGCTTCTTCTACCTAACTAAAGAATTGGATGTGATTTCAATTTGCCAGTCTTGGAATGCCTCCTGAAGCTGATGTTCCCTTCATTTCCAATTATACAATCTTCAATTTAGGCCTCCTTGTCTTGTAACTGATAGCTGGCGAAGGTTTGTCTCAGTATATTTTGCTGTAAGGGGTAAACTTCCTGAACTTGATTTCCCTCCACATTCAACTTTCAGCTTGACAAGATTGTTGAAATGTCCATGGTCCCTGTATGCTCAAAACGGACACTTGGCCATATAAAATCAATATACCACCCAAGATGGTGGTCTATGAAGTTGGAATAAGGACCAAAAATGAGGGAAAAAGTAAGAGAAATTAGGTGATTTCTTCTTATCTACTTAAGCTAGGGTGGATAGTCTACCCCATACCTGTGCGGGTGTTGCAGTTAAACAGTGGAATAGTTGATGTGTGGGCAAATTGGTCAGAGTACCACTGATATCAAAAGATGAATCTTCGATATTCATTACCTGTTTGGAACCATTTCATTCCAAGACTCACCTAATTTCCAGTATATTTAGCAAAGACAAACTAGTTGAATCATGATTAGCACGTGAAACTATCAGCAGTTCATATTTCTACAGGATGAAATGTGCAAATCATGTGGAGTCGAATTCAGGTTAAGATAATCTTGGTTTACACTTCACAGTAACCTGAATTTCTCTTCAGTACATGCTCCATTTTGATTCATACACTCAGCTGAACCCTAATTTTAGTTGGACAGAGGATTGAGCTTTGAGCTTTGAGCTACCTCAATCATTGGGAAGTGTAAGGTTTTCAAGAGAATTACTTTCTAGTTCTAAAGCGATTGAGGGGTCTTACTTGTCCCACAAATGTGTGCTTGAGGTTGGCATCTGCTTCTGGAGAGGTTTAGTCTCCTTTAAAGGTATAGTTCATTTTTTCAGAAAGATTTTACTCAAAAGTTCTCTATTTTTTTTTTGTGATTTTACAATAGGTAATAAAGCGATGCAGTCAAAACTTTATACTGATGCTATTGAGCTGTATTCTTTTGCAATTGCACTTTGTGAAGATAATGCGGTTTACTATTGCAACAGGTGCGTCATTATCACATTGACGGAAGAAAGTGATTATTGCTTTTTGCATGCAAAAATATTACTTCGTCTGTCCCAATTTATGCGGTACTCCCTTTTTAGTCAGCCCCACCCCCACCCACCCACCCACACACACCCCTTCCTATCTAAAACATATCTGGTGGTTTATATTTGGGTCTGTCTTTTAGTCCTGCACTTTTGTATTTGCCTGTTGGGCCTTTTTTGTTTATTTATTTTCAGAAATGTTTTGTTGCGTTTTTGATATATATATAAAATCGGCCTCCGGGTCATATTCTTTTTCTTAAAGTAATATTCAACTTTAAACTTTCCATTTTACCCTTGATGAGATGATCTATAGTCACACAAATATCTCTGACTTATTTTAGACCACAAGTATCAAAAGTCTTCCTTTCTATTCTTAAACTCCGTGACATGTCAAAAACCATGGGACAGAGGGAGCATCTGCTTTGTCTATTTTTTTGAAAATTCTAAAGCAATGAGATGAATCTTTCTAATTGTGAATATCTCTGAAGGCCTATTTTAAGATGACGTTTTTGTGATGTATCAGGGCAGCTGCTTTAACCCAGATCCACCAATATGAAGCAGCAGTTCAAGATTGCCAAAAATCTATTGCAATCAACTCCAATTATAGCAAGGCTTATAGTAGATTGGGTTTTGTATATTATGCTCAAAGGAAGTACCGCGATGCCATAGATAAGGGATTCACAAAAGGTTTGATCAAGAATCTTTTCTCGTTATTAGTAATTCAGTTAGTTTGGATGAGAATTTTTGAAAGTTTCTTGTTATTTTGGACTACATTATATTTTTGAATTTATTGAGAATGGTCATCTTTATGCTCCAACATCTTTGACATGTGGCTTCTAGTTCTATATTTTAACTGATGAAATTAACTGTATGCTTATGTTCTATAGTTTGTTTCAGTTAGATTCATCAGTTCACCATGAGATTTTATTTGATGTTCTTCCCATGATACATAGTAGATATGCGGACATATTATTTAAGATGAAGGGTAGATTTGAAGGATGATTTTACAAACCTTAGCTAACATTACTGCAAATGCTAAAATTGTGTTTCTTAAGTATTGTAGAGTCTGGCAGATTTCACTTTTTATTAGGTTTATATAAGACTTGTTCTTGAAAAGGAAAAAGGGAACACTGGCCAAAATGTCAAAATGATGGCTGGATCCTCTTTCTTCATTAGTGAAAAGTGTAAGATCATTTTACAGTCATGATTATGCTTGTGTGAGTACCCACTAAAGCATAACCACAAAAAATCAAATAGAAGCCATTTAAAGAATAGAAAAGGTTAAAAAATGGCCTTAACCTATTCAAAATAATTAGAGGGGCAAATTTGATCCAATAAGTGGAAGGGGGGCATTTCTGAATTTTTTTTTTTTAATTCTCAAAAAAAATAATTCAGAAATGCCCCCCTTCCACTTATTGGATCAAATTTGCCCTTCCTGTCTATTAAATCAAAAATGCCTTTGACGTATTAGAAATGATTGAAAAATGTCCTCATTCCATCTACTGGATCAAAAACCTTAGTGGGTGTTTGGATTGGCTTATGTTTTGGCTTTTAGTTTTTAAGCACTTTTTTAAGTTTTGGAAGTGTTTGGGTAACACAAAAAACCACACTTTTAAAGCTGAAAAAGCTTTTAAAAAAAGCCAAAAGCCAAAAGTAGGGGATCCCCAACTTATGACTTATGGCTTTTAACTTATAAGCCACTTTAAAAATAGTCAATCCAAACACCCCCTTAACCTATTAGAAATGGTTCAAATATATCCTTATTCTACTTATTCTATGTTAAGGGTATTTTTGAAAGGAAAAGTGGAAGAAACCACTATCTGCCTCCTTCCTTTTTTTTTTCTCTTTTTCCTTCCCTCCTTACCTTTTCCCTCATCAAGAGATGGTGAATGAAGTCTTCCATCCGCAACCAATCTAGAAGTGATGGAACCCGCTTTGCACATGCAAATTGAGGGCTTGGACTGATATCTGTGTCTATGAGGATTAGTTTGGGGTGAAGTTTGAAAAAAAGGATAGTCCGGTGCACTAATCTCTCATTATGGGCGGATCTGGGGAAGGACCGGACTACAAGTACCTATTGTAAGTAACCTTACAATGCATTTCTACGAGAGGCTGTTTCCACAGTTTGAACCTATGATCTCCTAGTCGCATCACAACAAATTTACCAGTTACACCAAAGATCCCTTCAACATTCTACAACAGCTGTGAATTATTATATGTTATGCTATTGTGCCTAGTAATGCATGTATCTCTACTTCGGTCATGAGAAGTGTTAAAAGGTTTGCACTTTGTCTCTGTCAACCATGTTAGGAATTTAAATAATCAGTGCCAGGATACAGTGTGCATTTTCTTGTCTAGTTAATCTGCAAAAAGAAATCTATTTCTGACATAAAGCCTTGTTTATGAAGCATTGCAGTTGGATCCTAATAATGGTTCCATCAAGGAAAATATACGGGTTAGTTCCTCTTATTGATTGTGGTTTGTAAGATTATTAGCTGGAAAATGGTTTTACAGTATTGATTCAAGTATGACACTCATATTTAAAACTTGTAGGTAGCAGAACAAAAGTTGAAAGAAGAGCAACAGAGGAGGGAGAATGATCAGGTAACTGACAATTGTGGCATTACAGGAGCTTTATTAGATTTAATAAGTTGATAATTACAAGGCATGTAAGTAACAACCAAATCAGGTGCTGACCACAATAGTCAATGCCTGTTATAATCTGTCCTCGTAACACCATCTAATGCAGCATTTTCGTCTGAGCAACTACAACGAACATGTATTGATACTCACTCATAATCTTTCTGTTTTAAAAGAAAGAAAGATTCCGATAAATTTTTTTGAGAAGTAAAAGAATGGAGTATGTATCTCTAGCTCAGTCATCTGCCAGAGTGGTAATGCAATCGGCTGCTCATATCTGAAATTTGAATTCCTTTGCTCATTTATCCATCCGCGATTGTGAGCATTGATCTAATTAAAAATAGTAAAGCATCTGTCAAAAAATCTCATTTTTCTTTCCTTGGGTATTTTGCAGAGCTCAACCTCTTGGAGCCATGGACAAGACTCATATCACCAGCCTGCTGGGGCACCTAGAAGCCAAGCCATGCCTCCACCATTTGCATCAATGTCATTTGATGGCAATGGCATTCCAGATTTGACTAACGTGTTTATGAACATGACAAGAGATGCATTCCAAGGGCAGCATGGTCCAAACGGGCCAGAAGGAAGCAACAATGCTGATTCAACCAATGATCCCGTAATAAGAATACGCAGGAACATCAATCTTGGTTTTGGTGAACAGATGCCTGAGGAATTGACAGGGACCCTGAGGTCTGTTATGGAGATGTTTTCAGGAGCACAACCTCCAGAGAATCCTCAGGATAGCATGAACGGAAGGTCAACGCCAAATTGAGGCATTCATTTTAGAGATCCTCATTCTCGAGTTGATTAACATCTCCATCCTTTTACTTGTTGTTTTTTAATGAACTGTACTCTTGCGTTCAAATTGATTATTTTCCCATCAACTTTATTTGTAAATTAAAGATCTAAAACTTGTTTGCGGTGTAATCTTAGGTGTTTCGCTGATGCGTCTGTTATTGCAATGGTGCGTAGAATATTATATTGACAGAATATATAGTTTTCAAAAAGCTTCAGAGTGGCATTTTTGTACTGTTTTCTTAATTGGAAATGGAAGCATGGCCTATCTTTTGCACTATTAAAATACTTCTTTCGAGGAAAAGGGGACTAGGATCCTGGACTTCCCACTTCCGGTGGTATGTTACGGGTGAAAGAAAGTACTCGTGCTGTTTTTATTTGTTTGTCTCCCTTTTTTTTTTCTTTTAAATTTTTAATTTTAATTTTTTACGTGACTTGTTTAGAATCACAACATTTTAATATGTTTTATACGTCTTTAATTGAAGATTATATGATTTAAAAGTTTTTTTTACTTTTTAAAATTTTATGTTAAATTTAAAAAATCACAATCAAATTGAAATGGGGGAGTAGTGTTTACTCGGAACTGTTCTCTAGTCTTCTGTGTCCATGAGGCCGCAATTGGCTCTTTATATTGATTTTCATTTTATCCTTGTTTAGATGAATTAAAAAAGGAAGAGCTTATAACAAAAAAATGCGAAGGAACAAAGAAGTTTCTATGGTGACATTTTCATTTTATGTTATCCTGATCCTAAATGATATGACATTAATTTAAGGGAAAAAAGGTAAAAAAATCCCTTTAAATTATATGAAAGAAACAAAAATATTTTTGATTCAAAAATGTCCTTGTCATTGATACTTTAGTTCAAAAATATCTTTATTGTTATCAAATGGATCAGAAATGTCCTTCTCTCTCTCTCTCTCTCTCTCTCTCTCTCTCTCTCTATATATATATATATATATATATATATATATATATATATATATATTCTTTTTAAATATTGTGTGATTCTAAAAAAAATATTATTTTTAAAGGATCTTTTTCTTGTTTTTTTAAAAAATCACATTAACTAATAAAAATGCAAAAAAATATTTTTTTATTCTTAATCTCATCTTATCAATTTAAATAGAACATCGCACCCCTGTAATAAATAATATATGTCATAAATATAAGATCATAATAAATTCAACATTAATTTTTATTTAATACTTTGGTCCAAAAATGCTCTTATTATTACCAAATGGGCCAGAAATGCCCTTCTCTCTCTATCTATCTATCTATCTATCTATCTATCTATCTATCTATCTATCTATCTATCTCTATATATATATATATATATATATATATTAAACATATTGTGATCCTAATAAAAATATTATTTTTAAAGAATCCTTTTCTTGTTTTGGTTTTTTGAAAATCACATTAACTAATAAAAATGGAAGAAAATAATTTTTTTTCTTGATCTCATTTTATCAATTAAACTAGAACATCGTACTCCTGTAACAAATAATATATGTCATAAATATAAGATCATAGTAAACATAACGTTAATTTTTATTTAGATAATGATAAAAAATAGTAATTACAATAAGGCTAAAAAATATTTTTAATTTTTTTCTCTAATTGAAGTAGGATAAATATTTTCTAATTAAATAAATATTATTAGAAAAATATTGTGTTCAAAGATAAAATAAATAATAAATTTATTTGAAAAAGAGCATTTTTGACCCATTAAATTACAATAAGGGCATTTTTAGACCAAAATATAAATGAAGGACATTTTTGTTCCTTTCATATAGTTTAGTGACATTTTTTACTCTTTTTCCTTAATTTAATAAAGGAGAGAAAAATCAGTGAATTCACAAAGATAATTGTTGCCTAGTTGATCCCTTTATCTTTTATTTGCTTGGTACTCCCTCTATTTCAAAATGAATGAATTATTGGGTTATATTATACATGTTCAGAAAAAGAAACAAAGACAAAATATTAATCACGTTTTTTTAATTTTATCCTTTGAAACTCAAAACACTCATTTAATACATCATTTATTTTTAATATATTTTTTTAAAAAAGGAAGTCTTAGAATTACTCCCTCTAGAACAAGCTAAAATTTGTTACTCCTTTTTAGAATTTGTTTCCAATGCATCATTTAAACCCTTTAGCATTTTTGGAGGTAAAACTTTTTGTCCTAAAAATCTTAAATTTGACAACAAATTTTTGGAGGAAAAAAAGCTTAAACATTTCGATAGAGGCAAATTTAAAATTAAATTTCCCTCTAAATTTATTCTATAAAAATGATTCTTAGTTAATTTAGCATGGCTATTATGCAATTAGATCTAAATTTTCATTCGAGTATAACACAAATGAGCTTCTTGATTTCAATGTTGTAGTAGATCACAATGTCAATGGATATTCAATTTTCGACCTGAATTTGAATCCAAATGAAGATAATGATACACAATTTGAAGTAAGATTGCAAGAATCGACACACGATTCAAATCTTAATTGTGGTAAATAAGTCTACGATTGTAAATAAGGCTCGTAAATTGACCTAAAATTTCTAGTTTTAGCATTTTTCTATATTTTCATACTTTCTAACTCATAGGGCCTTACAATATTTCTCCCTTGGGAATATTCATCCTTGAATGTTCAAAATGCAAGCTCTAAAATAATAGAGGAATAACTAACAACCCAGCGTGAATGCAAAACGCAACTTAAACATTCTTTTCATGGAAACTTCAAATTCAAGCTTTAAATATCATTTAAATGCAATCTCATAAACATGTAAAAATAAATGTGAATAAATGACATGAAAACTAAAATGCAAGGAATTTGGAGTTTTCGACAAGAATGACTTAATATCTTAGGCTTAAGTAGAGTGAAAGAGATAAGGGTATCGTTTCATTGTGTCTGCTTTTGCTTCCCATATAACACTCTCCACTTGTTGATTGACGGATGCAAATTCTTTGTTCCTCAACTTCTTTACTTGTCTGTCTAGGATCTCAATCGGAACCTGGTTAAATTTTCTTCCATACTCACATCTTCCAAAGGCACTATTGAATTTGATCACCTATAAACTTTCTCAATATTGACACATGGAACACCGAATGCACCATACTCATCTCCAATGAAAACTCCAATTAATAAGCCACTTTACCAATCTGCTTGAGAATATTATATGGCCCTACATACCTAGGGCTCAATAGACCACACCCTTCATGGGCGACACTTCAAGTATACCTAATCATTGATATTGAACTCTAGGTCCTTTCTCCTAACATCGTAGTATGACTTTTGGGGACTTTGAGTCGTCTTCAACTTCTCCCTTATAAGTCTCATTTTCTTCATAGCATCTATACAAGTCAGGTCCTATCAAGGCCATTTTACCAACTTCAAACCATCCCATTGGATATCTATAATGATTTCCATACAAGATTTCAGATGGTGCCATCTCGATGCTAAAGTGATAGATATTATTATATGTAGGATAAATCAATAGTGGTAAGTGGTCATCCCAACTTCTTTGCACTCCAACATACAAGCCCTTAATATATCTTCAAGTGTTTGAATTGTCCTCTCGCCTTGTTCATCGATTTGAGAATAAAAAGTTGTACTCAACTTTACCTCGGTACTAAGCCTCTTTTGGAAAGACCTCAAAAAATGAGAGGTGAATTGAGCACCATGATTGGATATAATGGAACCCCGTGTAACCTCACCAACTCCCAGATATATACCTTGGCATAGTCTTTGGCACCATAAGTTTCCTTGACTGGTCGAAAGTGAGTCGACTTTGTCATTTTATCCACAATAATCCATACGAAGTCAAAATGCCTCCGAGTCTTAGGCAAACCTACCACAAAATCCATGTTGGTCTCTTCCCGTTTTTAAGTGGGGATCACTATGTCTCAAGTTAGGCCATCTGACCTTTGTTGCTCAGCCTTTACTTATTGGCAATTAAGACACTCTGACATGAATCTTGCTATATTCTTTTTCATTCTGTTCCACCAATACACTTACCTAGGTCTCTATGCATCTTGGTGGATCCTGGGTGAATAGAATATTGTGACTTATGAGCTTCTTCTATTATCTTCTCCCTTATTTTAATATTTGGAACACACAATCACCCTTGGTAACGAAGTGCTTCATCTCCCCCTTGTGGGAAAACCTTCACTTTACCTTCCTTCACCAATGTCTTTAATTCAACCAAAGTGGGATCTAGATCTTGCTTGGAGTTGACATCTATAATCAATGAAGATTTGGAACCATTTAGCACTATCATACCACCATCATTTGAACCACCTAGTCTCACACTCAACCGAGCCAAATAGTGTACTTATTTGGCTAACTCTTTCTTTCTATCTTTAATGTGAGTTATGCTACCCATCAAAACTCTACTAAGTGCATTGGCTACCACATTAGCCTTACCCAAATGATACATCACACTCATATCATAGTCCTTGAGAAGCTCTAACCAACTTCTTTGTCTTAGGTTGAGGTATCTTTGTCTAAACACATATTCGAGGCTTTTGTAATAAGTGAAGACATCTACATGAATCCTATATAAGTAATGATGCTAAATTTTCCATGCAAATACCATGGTCGCAAGCTCAAGATGATATGTTGGGTAGTTCTTTTCATGTACCTTCAATTGCCTTGAAGCATATACAGTCACCTATCCATGTTGGATTAACACACAACCTAACAGTACACAACAAACCCTTCGATACCATCTAATAATTTCAAGATTGGAGAAGAATTTAACCGATCCTTTAAGGTTTGGAAGCTTTTCTCACACTCATCCGTCCACAAAAATTTTACTTTCTTTTGAGTCAACTTTGTCAATGATGATGAAATAGAGGATAATCCTTCAACAAAC
The DNA here is from genome assembly GCA_029948455.1 of Solanum rostratum. Taxonomy (NCBI): domain Eukaryota; kingdom Viridiplantae; phylum Streptophyta; class Magnoliopsida; order Solanales; family Solanaceae; genus Solanum; species Solanum rostratum. The sequence continues at coordinate 27,638,920 of CM057049.1, forward strand.
CTCCTAGAATACTCAACTAGACCCAAAAAAGCTCCTAACATCTGAAGGAGTCAATGGTGTAGGCCAATTCTTTACCGCCTCTATTTTCTTAGGATCAACCATGATTCTTTCACTGGACACCACATGCCCAAGTCATGCCACCTATTTAACCAAAAATCGTTCTTGCTAAACTTGGAAAACAATTGCCTCTCCCTCAAGAGTTGAAGCACAATCCTAAAATGGTTCATGTGATCTTCACTACTCTGAGAATTAACCAAAATATCATCTATGAAGACAACCAAAAATGCATCAAGATAGGGCTTGAACACCCTATTCATAAGATCCATGAATATTTTCGGTGAATTAGTCAAATCAAATGATATCACAACAAATTCAAAGTGGCTATACCTTGTGTGGAAACCATTTTGAGAATGTCACACTCCCTCACCCTTAGTTGATGATAATCGGACCGAAGATCAATCTTGGAGAAGTGCCTATCCTTTTGCAACTGGTCAAATAACTCATCTATTCTTGAAAGTGGATACTTGTTCTTTATGGTCACTTTGTTCAATTGTCGGTATTCTATGTACATCTATAGTGACCCATCTTTCTTTTTTACAACAACGTTAGAGCACCCAATGGAGACCTATTTGGCTCAATGAAACCCTTCTACAACAAATCCTTCAATTGCTCTTTTAACTCTGTTGGGGACATTTAGTAAGGAGGAATGAACATAGGTTGGATATTGGGAAGAAGATCTATGTCGAAGTCTATTTTTCTTTTGAAAGGAACACTAGACAATTATTTAGGAAAGACATTGGGAAACTCATTGATAATGGGAACTAACTCAAGAAATGGAACCTCGAAAGTGACATCTGTAACCCTCACTAGGTGATAAACCCCTTGAAAATCATCTTATGGTCCTTAAGATAGGAAACAAATTGACACTTACATATCGAGCTACTACGCTTTCACCAAAATATGGGCTTATTTGGAAATTAGAATTTAACTTTGCGGGTTCGACAATCTATAGAAGCATAGGAGACATGTAACCAATCCATCCAAAGAATGACATCAAAATCAACCATAGAAAGTTCTATTAGATCACTAGGGACAACTTTATGCAAGATAGACACGAGACAATTTTTGTAGACACTTTTTGCAATCATCGACTCACCTACGGGAATACAAACTTTAAATGGCTTAAGTAAGACTTCAAGACATACATTGAATCTATTTGCAAGGATAGGAGTTACAAAGGATAAATGGCTCCCAGGTATAATAATGCATGCACATCAAAATTGTAAACTTTCAACATACTAGTAACAACATCCGGAGTCTCTTCCATTTCTTGTCGAGCGTGCAATGCATAAAATTGATTGGTCCTTGGAGCACCTCCTTAAACTTGACCACCTTGGACTTGAGGCCTAGTACAACCACTTCTACACTTCTTAGCATGATGGTCGGGTTTGCGATACTTGAAGCATGCATTGAAATCGACTAGGCTTTCCTCTCTGTGGGGTCTTTGACACTTAGCACACCTGGACCTCTTTGCAACTTGGGGTTGAACCCCTTGTCCTTGTTGAACCTTAGAGTAGGATCATTGGTTGAACCTTGTCCCACTTTCTTTCGGCCACCCCCGAACTTGCCATGTCCACCACCTTTTTGGTAGGAGAATCCACCACTTTCAACCTAAACCCTCTTGGAATCCCTAGCACGTTCCCTGAACTTTTCCTCCTCTATTTGCTCTGCATAGGTCATGAGACGGGAGATATCCCTCTCCTTCACTAGCATGGTGGTTTTGCATTCCTTCGACACCAATTCTGACACTTCAGAAATAAACTTGCTCATTCTAGCCCTTGGGTTAGCCACCATGGATGGTGCATACTTTGAGAGATTGGTGAACTTAATGGTGTATTACCTTACACTCATGTTGCCTTACCTTAGGTTGATGAATTCTTGCACCTTGGCCTCCCTTAGTTCCAATGGAAAGAACCAGTCTACAAAGGCTTTCCTAAACTCTTCCTAAGCGATAGGTCCTACTTCACCTCTCTCTTCCACCCATTGGTCATGCCACACTTTGGCGATGGCTTTGAGTTGATAGGCCATATGTTCAACCTTTTCTTTTGGTGGTACCCCCATAATGGCCACAATCTGATAAGCCTCATCAATAAACTCCATTGGATCCTCATCAACTCTAGAGCTATGGTAATCGGCCAAGTTCATCCTCATGGTCTCGGATCCTAGTTGCCGGGGTAGGTGCTCGTGGAGGAGGGACAACCTCTCTGTCGACTTGGTTGGCCACAAGTTGAGCCGACATGGTGAAGGTAGCCCAAACCTCTGCATAAGTGACCTCCTCTTCTTGAGGATTAGAGGGACTTGATCCGTATTCCATCCCTTGGTGAAGGAGCTCTATTTGGCAGCATGATAAAAAAATTGCAAAGAGAATTTCATTAGATAGGAAAAAACTTAAAGTAACTTCTAAGGTGTGACATGAATTATGAAAGATGGGAATGTTTCCTAAACGCCTCATAGCATCCCATTTATGATTGTGGCGCATTCCACAGCCATGAATAAGACTCTATATGATATGGTATGTTGGACATCTGAGGAATATTTCAAAAACTCATGCGCTAATACTTAGTTTATCACGACCCAGCCTAAGACCTAGTCGTAGCAGTATAAATGAGGGACCCGAAGACACCTCACCCATGCCTCTTAGCTTTCATTAAAAATTCACAGGTATTAGAAAATAATAAAACAGAATATAAAATGGGGAAAGGGACTAAGGGACATTTTACATAAAATTCATAATGAAAACCAGCGTAGAACTTCATACACTTTGTCTAAACATACCATCTAGATAAAAACTTGGTGGAGACTAAGACATATTCAAAGATCACCCTCAAGTATATGTAGCAATAGAGATACAACATAGAAAGTAAAATTCTCAAAATTATAAGCTTGAATGAAAATGGGTGTTGTCCCCAAACTAGAGGACTCAACAAAACTACTAGTCCTTAATAGTCCAAAGATCTAGCCACGTGTGGGGAGAGGAAAAATGCTGATCTCTACATAGTGATATCATGTAGGCAAACTCTCTATGTCACGATCCAAGCTGAGGGCTAGGAGCGGCATGGCGAATGAGAATCCGAAAGTCCCCAAACAAGCCTCATAGCATCCATTTACACATCACCAATTTGGAAGCACAATTCAAACATTATTAAGTGATTCTAAGAAATAGGGGTATATGACTCAAGCTATGGCATAAGGGTCATGTGAATCATTGTCACACAATTTCAACACATAAGTCTAAGGGGTAAAAATTCGAGACTCAAGCTATAGGGATAGGGAACATAGGACTTGCCATCACACATTCAACATCAACAAGCAAATTCTTAAGGGTAGGATCATGTGACTCACGATATGGGAGCAGGGATTTAGGAACTTCATCATCACATCATACATAAACATTACATAAGATATAAGCATAGTCTCCACAAGAATCAAACATATCAAGCTCGTACATAGAGTTTACATGACGTCCAACAATGCCTCTAAGTTATAGATATGACAGGGGCCAAGACATGTCCCGGGATCACCCTCAAAGTAAAAGACATATGATATCCATAACATAATGTATGTAGATAGAAGGCGGGTCTTGTCCTTGGAATAAATGACTCATACTAGTAAGTTCTCACAAATCCAATCAAGGCGTGAAGAGGGGGATGAGGATAGTCTATGGTCCCTACATGGTTATATCATGTAGGTAAAAAGTATGCATTGGTACGTTTGAATGCACTAAGTATGCGAGCATGTTATGCATATAAACTGATAACCTGCAGTTCAATGTTAGATGACAAAAACATATATACATTTATAGAAAAAAAGTATATAGGAGGGATATCATAATAGTATGCCTTAAATCCATAATGCATGAATGCCATAATACTTAAACATACGGGGATGGGATCTCAATCAACATATAAGACCATGCAAGCTATTATATGGAATTTTGATGTTCTCCCTACATCAAAGGAAGGGTGATCCACTTGCCAAAGGTAGACCATACTCTTCCTTATGGGAACAATACTCATTTCAGAGAAGTACCTCACCTTACGGGCCTCACCTTATGGGAATACCACCCATTTCGGAAAGGATTTTTCATAAGTATAATCATCCAGAAAGGGGAATAAACTTGAACCTATGGTTGGCACATAGTTATGAGAAAAAAATTTATATAAGGACCCCTTAGGTTGAGCCTCCATCTCCAATCTCATTCGGTTCTAAGTCATCATACCATGGGAATACATATACACAAACATGCTTGAAATAGGGGCATACACCATTTCAAATCATAATTATGCATACTTGCGCTTAAAAGTTAAATCATATATAAATCCATGTTTACATGCATATGAATAGCTCATTCATACTTGAACATGATGGTTATACACACCCATAATTTCTTAAAGCCATATCATAGACATTATGCGATCACATGTCATGTCATAACCATACTTGTCTTGAAATCATAGTCATAATCATAATTGAGTAATAACCCACAACATAAATCTCATAAAATCCTTGTTCATGAATGCATATGTCATGAGGAATGAATAAATAGCATGGGTACTTAGAATTCATAATTAAAACATCATAATGAGATGAAATCATAATAAATCTATAAAAAAAATTAACAATTGAAACATACATAAAATTATCCATGCATAAGTTCATCATAGAAACGAAAATGCATTTTCAATTCTCATAAAATCCATGTAAATAAACATAATAAGACTTCAATCATGTTAAAATCATCAATTGAATTCAGTTTATAACTTAATTTCATCAAATTGAAGCTAACTTAAAAGACCCATTTGCAACTCATACTTAGAAATCATTAATTTCATGAAATAGATTTTGGGGTTTCATGATTGAAAGGAAATCATGAATGAAACCACACATACCTTGAAGAAATTAGGAAAAAATGAGATGAATTAGGCTTGAGATTGAAGCACCTTTAAATCCCCAACTTGAATCTTCAAAGCTTGGCTTGAATAGAGTTTAGGGACTTGAATTCTAGAGTCTAAATATTTGAATTGGAAAAGAAGTATTTTGAATGAACGGGTACTAATTTAGAGGTCTTAGGATAGTCATAAAAATCATAAAAGACCTTGGAAGTGAACCAAATTATCATATGGCCCTTAGCAAAAATGAAACAAAAATTGGAGTTGGGCTCTGCACGCTGGCCATGAAGCCTGTTGTGAAGGGTACCCCAACACCCGAGATGAAAATTTCCTAAAGAATATTGGCCAAGGGTCCATCCACGGTACCACGGACCGTGAGGGGGCCAATGGTTGCACCCTTAGGCCAAACAGTGGTCATAAAGGCAAGGGATCCTCCCATGAGCCCTTTCACGACCACTGGTGAGGACGACGAGCTGTGAAAAGCTTCGTGGAGGGCTTTTGAGCCTAAAACTCAAGAAACAAGGTCAAGCATCCTAGGAACAAACCAAGGTCCACTCCACGGTGACTCTATGACTTGTGGACCCTTCTACGGCTCGTGGAGATGCCCTAAAAGGGATTCCTAGGTAAAAAACATTGGAAATTAAAATTCAAGCATTGCTAAGGCCTCTCGAGGCCCGGATCCTTACAATCCTCTAGTACTTTGAATGTACAAAGTATATGGGATGCAAATGCATACATAAAATTGTAATGTCATCATACATGAAATTGTAAGTAATGTGATAATTGGCAATATGCATAGTCATAATCAAAGAGTAAAGCTCAATATATTATGAATGATCAATGCATCATGTGAAATATGCTTCGAAGTAACATAAAAATCATAATACATAATTATATGGGAGGAGATCATAACCGACATTTAAGAACATGCAAGCTATAATGCCCAGTAAAATTACAAAAATACCTCTAGAGGATAGAGGTGCACATAACGCGTCTTCCGATGCTCGAATGGCAAATCCGAAGCTGGATTTGTGATCAACATGAAAAATTGAGTGGGAGAAAGATCTCGGTTGATTTTTAGAGCAGTCGAGTCAAAAGATAATTTTTCGTTTTGAGATGCAAAACAGTGAGGATCCACGACAGAGCCGCATCGTGGACCCATCGTGGAGGGGTAAATTATGTGTTTCCATAATTTTTTGACGGGATTTAGAAAACTCGTTCAGAAAATTTTTAGCCAAAAATGAATTGTTCGCGACTAGTCCACGTCGCGGACTAGGTTATTTCGCAGTTGGAAAATTTAAAAATTTGAGGGCCATTTTGGTCCATTCCTAACACCTTCTAAAACCCATATACGACTAATGTATGTCGTTTTCACGAAGAAAGGGTTCCAAAATCCATCTTACAATCCCCTTCCTAGCAAATCATCAAGTTAGGGCTTGTAAAGAGTTGAGATTGAAGAATCAAGAGGAAGTTCCAAGGGATATGTGTTGTTAGCAATCATCCGAGGTATTTAAGGCTAACCTAAAGGATGAGATTATTCTTCCGTGTGTCCCATTTGAGTAAATTGAGTCTATAAATGAAGATGATGAGGTATATGTGAAAATCCTTGAGTATTTTACTGAGATTCTTCCTAATTCATGTATTTTTCTTAAATTGGTGATCATCATAAACTTGAGTTACTACATAAGGTGATTTCATGAATGATTTTACAAAATTCTATGTCTATTTTACTAAAGAATGCAAGAATGAACTTAGGGGATGAGCCTAGAGCCTTGACGATGATGATGTTTGTGATGTTGTGATTGTGGTCCAAATTGTTGAGAGTCTTGATGATGATGTCGAGGAGAATGATGTTCATGAATATTAAAAACTTAAAACTAAATTCTAGAAGAATGTTTCAAGTCCATGATGTTGATATTGATGAGATGAGTTGATGTTGATGATACGAGTTGATGTTAATGTACTATGTCCCTATGGGACCAATGATGAGAAATCTTGATGATGATGTTTTATGAGCATGTCGAGTTCTGGGAGAAGTATCGAACACTGAAATAGGTGAGAGTGAGTCTCACTCGAACTCATTAACTCTGTGGCCGGAGAGGATCGAACCGTAATACAGATGTTTCCTTTGTCCCAAAAGAGGACTGGTGTTATTTCTTGTGGATCCACTGATAGTGATGTCCTTTACCCTGGGCAGGGTACTAGATGGATGTGGCAACGACATTGCTTCGTTGTATCATCACCGACTGATAGGTGATGGTTGTCGGTTAGAGAAACTCCCAGCTAGGTTCCATACCGATAGAACTCTTATGTTGATGTGATGGTATGAGTCTTGATGGTTGTGATATTTTATTGTCTACCCTTTTATCCTTGTCCTAGACAGGCATGAGTCCTTCGATTTCAGTTGAATTGAGTAGAGTTTCTTTGAGATGGGTCTGATGTATTGATGAGATCTTGATGGATCATTTGTCTACTCTTTATTCTTGCTTTAGATAGACATTTGGCATTCTAACGAAGTATGATATTGAGTTGATGTTATCCCTATACTATTCTATCTATACTGTTATATTCAACCATCTTAGATACCGTACATTCCACGTACTGACACCACTCGGCACTGCATCATTTCATGATGCAGTTACAAGAGGTAGAGGACTTCAGCAGACACATCGTTGAGGTTCGCAGATTCTGATTTCATTCTTTGGTTAGCCCTCCTTGCTATCCGGAGGAGCCCTTTTTCCTTTACCTGTTATTTTATTTATTGAGTTGGGTAGCCATGGCCTGTCATGGTACCCTCTTAGACTGTCTAGTTAAGTTAGAGGCTTCATAGACATGAGTTGAGGTTTGATGTTGAGGTCTTTTCCCTTTTTGAGTTGAGTTAGCATTTACATTTGCTTACCATTGATGTTGAGACTGCGTGTTGGCCATTGGCCCTCCTTATTGATGTAAACTGATTGATGTAGTTCACTTCTTTTACCTTGTTATTCCGTATGCTTGATGTTGAGTGACTGTCCTGAGATCGAGTGGTTCGCTTGGGGACTAGCAATAGTCTCTGGGTGCCGGCCACGCCTAGGGTACCCTCCCGGGGCATGACAAACTTGGTATCAGAACACAGAGTTTAAGAGTCCCAAGGAGTCTATGAAGCCGTGTCTAGTAGAGTCTTGTTTACGTGTGTGTTATGCTCCACACTTCATTAATAGGAGGCTATAGGAAATTAGGAATGGTTACACTTCTTTGATATTCTGAGTTCATGCGATAGAGTTTAACTTTATGCGACTCTCTTCTAATTCGTGCATTATGCGTTTGAGATCATGCCTCCTAAACGTATTGCTGCCCAAAGAGATGGCTCAACCCCAAACACTGAGAATCCCCCACTAGAGGTCCCTACCCAGACTGAGATGAGGAGACGGGGTCGACCTTCCAGAGCTACTGAGGTTCCACAGGCACCACCTGGTCAATTAGCCTCCAGTTCGAGAGCATACTTCAGGGGAGCCATTTGTCACAGACTTAGAATTCTCGCTAAGACTTTTGTGCGGCACTAGTCAATTTGCTTACGACTTTTTCATGATTTTGCAAATACTAATAAGCCTTTCAAATAAGACCGCTAAGGGAACGCTAGATAGAAGACTTATAAGAGAGAAAGAGAGCTTTTAGAAAGAAGGCTTCTATAGCTTGGAAGAATGCTTTACACTTGATTTCTGGATGGTTTGCAAATGAAAATGGTCCCCTCTATTTCTACTACTCCTAAGGGACCTGAGTGCAAATAACATTTACATAATAAGTCCTCTATATTTATAGTTTAGGTCCTTCTCTAGAATTCTCCACACAGTTCTAGAGAAGACTACACAGTACAAGAATAATCTACACAGATCCAGAGTCTTCCGAACTACCTGAACGCTTCAGATTCTGCTTCGGTGTGTAAGAATAGTGGTGGGTCCTGACAGACACTCTCCCTCACCTGATGTGGCGACGACCACGGTGCACTACTTCTGCTGCTACAAGAATTCCCGCACTTTGTCCTTGAACTACCACAGGTCTTCATACCTCTCCCATGTGGCCTCCTTTGGTGCTTGGCCCTTCCAATACACAAGGAACACGGCGATAGCAGGCTGTCCCCTTTTCTGCTTGGCTTGGTAGTCCATGATGGCTTCTATGTCCCGATTGTGCGAGGCGGTGACTGTAATAGGCGCCCTCTTTGACTATCCTCGGCTTGGCTCCTCTTTGTCCTTATGGTACGGCTTGAGGACGCTGACATGGAAGATAGGGTGTACTTTGAATGCTGGTGGAAGCTCTAGTTGGTATGAGACTTTGCCTACCTTAGCAACGATCCTGAATGGGCCTTCGTACTTTCGTACTAGATTTTGATGCATACCTCGTAGAGCTTTGAATTGTCTTCAAGACCAAGTCTTCAACCTTGTAGTCCGTGGGGCGACGCTTACAGTCGGTGAACTTCTTCATCTTCTTGGCCGCTTTGTCTAGATAAGACTTAGCGGTGTCCAACTGCTCCTGAAAGCCCTTGGCCAAGTGATACGCCCCCAAACTCTTACCCTCGAACGTGGCCGGTAATGAATGTGGAGTTTAAGGCTGTTGGCCTGTGGCTAACTCAAACGGTGTCCTGCTAGTTGCTTCGCTTCTCTGCAGGTTGTATGAGAATTGGGCCACGTCAAGCAACTTTGCCCAATCCCTTTGATAAGAGCTCACGAAGTGCCTAAGATAGCACTCCAACAATGCATTCACCCTCTTCGTCTGGCCGTCTATTTGTGGGTGGAAACTTGTGGAGAATGTAGATTCGTACCAAGTATCTCAAATAACTCTCTCCAGAAGTTCCCAGTGAATCGCGGATCTCGGTCGCTTATGATATGCCTCGGCAGCCCCCAATACTTCACTACATTCTTGAAAAACAACTAGGCAGCTTCCTTGGCAGTACATCCGGCTGTGGCGGGCATGAAGCTGGCATACTTGGAAAATTGGTCCACCATAACCATAATCGTCCCGTACCTGTCAGACTTTGGGAGGCAAGTGATGAAGTCCATAGTGACGCTTTCCCATGGACGTTAGGCTATTGGTAGCGGCTCCAAAAGTCCTCCAAGTGGATGTTGTTCCATCTTGTCTTGCTGGCACATAAGATAAGTCTGCACATAGCACTCGTCCCGCATACGTGGCTAATAGTATATAGCCTTGATAAGAGCCCTCGTGCGGCACTGCCCAGGATGTCTGGCCCATAACGTGTCGTGGCTCTCCCTCATGATCTTCCACCTGTTGTTCCCATGCTTCTGTACATAAATTCTCCGTCCGACGGTGAGCAAGAAGCCATCCTCCATCCAGAAGCATCGTGTATTGCCTTGAGACGCCAACTCCACGAGTCTCTTCGCTTCTGGGTCATGTAGTAAGCCTTCCTTGATAGCCTCCCGTATGTCGCACTAGACAGTAGTGATGGCGGCTAATTCAGCTTTTCTGCTCAAAGCATCTTCCATGACGTTGCCCTTGCCTAGCTTGTATTCTAGCTCGTAGTCAAATTTAGCTAGAAATTCCTGCCATCTAGCCTGCTTGGGAGTGAGCTTCTTCTAGGACTGGAAGTAGCTAGTGGCAACATTATCGGTTTTGACCACAAATTTGGACCTCAATAAGTAATTCCTCCAGGTGCGTAGGCAATAAACTATGGCAGTCATTTCCTTTTCCTATATGGTGTATCGCCGTTCAGTCTCATTCAGCTTACGACTCTCGAAGGTGATAGGGTGTCTCTCCTGCAAAAGCACACCCCCTATGGCATAGTCCGAGGCATCAGTATGCACCTCTAAAGTTTCGGAGAGGTCGGGCAGCGCAAGGACTAGCTCTTCTAATATGGCAGCTTTCAAACCTTCGAAAGCCTCTCAACATTCTTTGCTCCATATCCATGGCTTATTTTTCTTTAGCAACTCAGTGAGTAGAGCGACCTTTGTAGAGTAGCCACTAATAAACCGTTGGTAATAATTAGCAAGCCCAAGGAACGACCTTAGCTCTGTCACCTTTGTGGGAGTCTCCTACTCTTTGATGGCTCGTACCTTGGCTTCATCCATTCGCAGCTGGCCCTAACTAATGATGTGACCCAAGAAGTGCACCTTGTGCAAGGCGAACTCGCATTTCTCCCGCTTTATGTAGAGCTCATTTTCTCGCAGGACTTGGAATACCTTTTTCAAGTGTTGCACGTGCTCTTCCAAGGTGTTGCTGTAGATGACGATATCATCCAGGTACACCACCATGAAGTCATCCAAGTAGGGATGGAAGATCTTGTTCATTAGTGTGCTGAAGGTAGCGGGTGCATTGGTCAAACCGAAAGGCATCACCAACCACTCATAGGAACCGTACCTTATCACACACTTCATCTTTGGCTCATCTCCTTCCACAATTCGTACTCGAAACTACCTCTTTCAGTGATCCACCTTGGTAAAGTATTTGGCTTGTCCAAGTCTGTCGAACAAGTCTGCAATGAGCGGGATTGGATACTTGTTCTTCACGGTCACCTTGTTCAGCGCCTAGTAGTCTATGCAAAGGCGCAATGATTCATCTTTCTTCTTTTGGAACAGCACTGGTGCGCCATACGATGCTTTGGAGGGTCGGATGTGGCAAGCTTAGAAGAGCTCCTTCAGCTGCTTCCTCAGCTCCTCTAACTCTGGTGGTGCCAGGCGGTAAGGCAGGTAGGCGGGTGGTCTGGTCCCTGGCTCCAGATCTATCCCGTGATCAACTTCCCGCCTAGGAGGCAAGTGTTTTGGCAGCTCGTCTGGTATCACGTCCCTATTCTCTTCTAGCACCTTGTTGATGCAAGGTGGCAAGGCTTCCTTAGCACCATCTTCCTCGTCCAAACTCATGCTAGTAGCTAGATATGTTGGCTTCCCCTTCTTCAGCCCCTTCACTATCTGCATGGCTGACAAATGGGCAATGCCTTCTGCCTTTGGCAGCTCGATCAAGGGCACCATGCAAGACCCTTCCCTCTTTATAACAAGAATGCGTTGGAGGTAGGGGTCAATCATGGTGTTGCACTGCCTGAAGAATTCTTGCCCAAGGATGATATCGAAAATGTCCAAGGAGGCAATAACAAAGTTAGTCTTACCTTGCCACTTCCAAAGGGTGACGTCCATTCCATGTGACACTCCGCATACAGGACTCGGTGGGGCATTAACCGTCTTGAGGCGGGTGTTGCTTGGACTGTAGCTCAACCTTAACCTTGATGCCACTGTCTTAGTCATGATGTTGGCCTCTGCTCCCGTTTCTACCATGGCACATACTGGTTTCCCATTCAGGGTCATCTTTACATATTGTGTTGGGTAAGCCTTCTATTTATCAGCTGGTTTGGCGGTGGTGGCGCATAACCCGATCATGCCCACCTGGGTGGTGCCTGAGCTCTGCCCTTGGTCTTGTGACTCCTTCTCCTTATGTTCCCGCAGGATAGCTCTAAGGTTCTTCATCTGGGGACACCTAGTGTACCCGTGTGGGCCTCCGCAAATATAGCAACCGCTTCCCTTGGATGCCTACTCCTTCTTCTCAGCGTATCCCTGATGTCCGGCCTTCTGTTGTCAGCTCGATCTTGGTTTCTAGGTGGGTGTTGCTCCTTGCCTTCGCTAGGATCTCCCCCACCTTTGGTATGGCTACCCTTCGACTCTTTAGCCTTGCCTTTGTCGTGCTTGAAGTTTGTCAGGGCCTCGGCTTGAGTGATGGCTTCATCTATGGTGGACACTTGTCTCCATTCTAGCTCCGTTCTTACCCAGTTTTGCAATCCGTCCATGAAGTGGAACATTATGTTCTCTTCTGTAAGGTTGGGAATCTGAAGGATGAGAGTTGTGAACTCCTTTACGTATGCCCTTATGTTGCCAGTCTGCTTCAATTCCCTGAACTTACGCTTGGCCTCTTAGACGACGTTGTTTGGGAAGAAGGTCTTCTTGAACACTGCCTTGAACTACTCCCATGTGCTTATCGTGCATAGCCCCTTCCCTATCTTGGCCTCCTTACGCTTCCACCATAGCATGGCCATCTCTATCAAGTATAGCATGGCCGTGTTGATCTTCGTTTCATCGTCGCATGTCACCTTGTTGCACTTGAAGTAGTTCTCCAAATGCCACAAGATGTTCTCCACCTCCTGTGCACTCGGACACCCTTAAAGACAAGTGGCTTGGGAGCCTCAATCTTGGCCTCCCTTTTAACGACCGACATAGCATACTTCCCTTCCTCAATGACATCCTCGGGCGCCTTTACCCTAGCATTCATGGCCTCCAGCATGTCCATGAACCTGCCCTCAAGGGCGGCAACCTGACAGTCCAAGGAAGTGAGTGCTTCCTTCGCCTCGATCTTGGCTGCCTTCTGCCTGTCCAAGTCTTTATGGATGTTGTCACTTTCGTCAAGGGTTAACTCCTCCAAGGTCTTGAACTTGCTGTTGAACTCGTTCAAGTGCTTGCCAAGGAATTCCACCGCTTGATGGACAGCCTCTACCCTTGTGATCCACTACATGCTGGGTGTGACGTTCACGGGCTCCTCGCCACACTCATCGTCACTCACCTCTGTAGCTGAGAGAGAGTGGGTGGTAATGACGTTGCTTGGTGCTGGTTAGAGCAACATTTCGTCCCTTTTAGAGTTCTTCTTCCCCTTTCATGACTTCTTGCCATTATCTTTCTTCATGTTGGTGTCATTGACGACGTCAAAGTCTCCTCCACTTGCCATGATCACTTAGTTGAAACCTCGCTTTTGTACCACGTTGTCACGGACTTAGAATTCTCGCTAAGACTTCCGTGCAGCACTAGTCAATTTGCTCACGACTCTTTTACGATCTTGCAAATACTGGTAAACTTTGGAACTAAGACCGCTAAGGGAACGCTAGATAGAAGACTTATAAGAGAGAAAGAGAGCTTTTAGAAAGAAGGCTTTTATAGCTTGGAAGAATGCTTTACACTTGATTTCTGGATGGTTTGCAAATGAAAATGACCCCCTCTATTTATACTACTCATAAGGGAGCTAACTGCAAATAATATTTACATAGTAAGTCCTCCATATTTACAATTTAGTCCTTTCTCTAGAATTCTCCACACGGTTCTAGAGAAGATTACACAGTACAAGAATAATCTACACAGATCCAGAGTCTTCCGAACTACCCGAACGCTCCAGATTCTTCTCTATTGTGTAAGAATAGTGGCGGGTCTTGACACATTGCTATGCTCACTCAGTTGGTGGCCTCCCAGAGTAATAGCCAAGGTCCCCAGGCCCCTAGCTCCAGCTTCCAAGAGCCCACTGCTGCAACTAGGCTCAAAGATTTCTTGAGGATGAACTTGCTAGTCTATATAGGGTCTAAGGTTAAGGAGGACCTACAAATCGTTATTGATAAGATGTGCAAGATTTTGAGCTATGCATGCGAACGAGGTTGAGGGAGTCGAGCTTGTGGATGTTGAACCTGCTGAGTATAACCAACGGGAAGATGGTAGCAGTGTGGATGTTGAACCTGCTAGGAGGAGTTTGAGAGTGCTTTCCTCGACCACTTCTTTCCCCTAGAGTTGAGGGAGGCAAAGGTTGAGGAGTTCGTGAACCTGAAGCAAGAGGGGTTAACTATCAAAGAGTACAACCTCAAGTTCATTCAGCTGTCCAGATATGCCCCAGAGATGGTTCTGGATATGAGAGCGAAGATTAGAAAGTTCATGTCTGGATTGGGCAGACATGTAAAGAGGGAGTGTAAGGCAGCATTGCTGATTCCAGGTATGGACATCTCTAAACTTATGGTCTATGCCCAGCAAACTGAGAAGGACAAGAAGAAGGACAAGGAAGAGCAGCAGAGTAAGAAGGGCAAATCGGCAGGGCATGATCCTAGCCAACAGAAGTAGGATAAGGGTGATAGAACTTACTTTCAGAAGAGGTCTTCTAACTATGAACCCTTGGTGGAAAGTGCGCCTATTCAGTAAAACAGGTATGATAAAAAATCTTATGGTCACAAGAATTTCAGAGCTCAGGGTCCTCAATCCCAAGCTAGTGTGACCCAAGGCCCGAGAGGAAAGCCACCTTATGGCAGGTGTGGCAAACTTAACCTTGGTGCATACCGTGAGGGCATAAATACCTGTTATTTATGCGAACAGCCTGGCCATTTTTAGGGTGAGTGTCCTACGAGGAGATGGGGTGATGGGAGTAACAAAGCTTAGTCTTTTACGGCGCCCCCTGCGGGCAATCATCAGAAGGCTACTACTGCGGGTGCAGGAGGCGGGAAGAACCGTCTGTATGTGATGGGTAATCGACAGGACCAAGAGGTTGCACCAAATGTTGTTACGGGTATACTCCGAGTCTTTACTTATAATTGTTATGCACTGCTTGACCCATGTGCCACTTAATTAGTTGTGACTCCCTATGTGGCCAATAAATTTGAGATTTTTCCAAAGTGTTTTCTTGAGCCTTATACTGTTTCTACTCCTACTGGTGAGTCTATCCTAGCTGAGAGGGTCTATAGAGATTATGTAGTATCCATCTATCATAGGGATACTTTGGCTGACTTGGTAGAGTTGGAGATGGTTGACTTTGATGTAATCCTTGGTATGGATTGGCTCCACGCCTGTTATGCCTCAATAGATTGTAAGACTCGAGTTGTCAAATTCCAATTTCCAAATGAACCGGTCCTAGAGTGGAAGGGAAGTTCTATTGCACCAAAGGGTAAGTTTATTTCCTACCCGAGGGCTAGAAAGCTAATTTGTAAAGGTTGTATTTACCACCTCGTGCAAGTTAAATCTGAGGATATCGAGTCCCCTTCTCTTGAGATAGTTCTGATTTTGAATAAGTTCCCTGAGGATTTACCCGGAGTCCCTCATGATAGGGAGATCGACTTTGGGATTGATGTTCTTCCTGATCGTATCCTATTTCAATTCCCCCATATAGAATAACCCCCGCTGAGTTGAAGGAGTTGAAAGAGCAGTTGAAGAATTTGTTAGAAAAGGGCTTTATTAGGCCAAGTGTTTCTCCTCAGGGTACTCTCGTTCTGTTTGTATGAAAAAGCATGGGTCTCTCAGGATGTGCATAGACTATAGGAAACTGAACAAGGTCATGATCAAGAATAAATATCCTCTCCCCAGGATAGATAATTTGTTTGACCAACTTTAGGGTGCCGCATGCTTTTCAAAGATAGACCTCAGATTGGGTTACCACCAGTTGAAAGTTAGAGAATGTGATGTTCCAAAGACAACCTTCAGGACTAGATATGGCCACTTTGAGTTCTTGGTCATGTCCTTTGGGTTGACGAACGCACCTGCAGCTTTCATGGACTTGATGAATAGGGTGTTCAAACCTTACCTTGACATGTTTGTAATCATGTTCATTGATGATATTTTGGTGTATTCGAAGGATAAGGAGGAGCATGCCAAACACCTTAGAATTGTCCTTCAGACTCTTAAGGACTATGAATTGTATACGAAGTTCTCAAAGTGTGAGTTTTGGCTCAAGTCAGTGGCTTCCTTTAGCCATGTTGTTTCAGGTGATGGAATTCGAGTAGATGCCTAGAAGATTGAAGCATTTAAGAACTGGCCAAGACTTACCTCTCCAACTAATATAAGAAGTTTCTTAAGATTGGCAGGCTACTACCGCAGATTCGTTGACGAATATTCTTCCCTATCTGCACCATTGACCAAGCTGGCTCAGAAAAAGGCCAAGTTTCAGTGGTCTGAGGAATGTAAGAAGAGCTTCCAAGAGTTGAAGACAAGATTGACCACCACACCTATTATGACGTTTTCCGATGGGATGGAAGATTTTGTGATATATTGTGACGCATCAAGAGTTGGGCTAGGTTGTGTATTAATGCAAAGAGGGAAGGTGATAGCCTATGCTTCTAGGCAGCTTAAAGTTCATGAGAGGAACTATCTGACCCATGATCTTGAGTTGGCAGCAGTAGTGTTTGCACTTAAAGTCTGGCGCCACTACTTGTATGGAGTGCATGTGGATATCTTCACAGATCACAAGAGCTTGCAGTATGTCTTCAGTCAAAGAGAGCTCAACCTGCGACAAAGGAGATGGTTCGAGTTGCTCAAGGATTATGACATGAGCATTCTATACCACCTTGGTAAAGCTAACATCATTGCTGATGCTCTTAGCAGGTTGTCAATGGGTAGGACACCCCATGTTGAGGAAGAGAAGAAAGAGCTAGTGAAGGAAGTGCATAGGTTTGCTCAATTGGGAGTCCAACTCGAGGAGAATGACGAGGGAGAAATCAATGTTCAGAGTAGGTCTGCATCATCCTAGTCGTAGAAGTAAAAGAGAAGCAAGATGGAGATCCTATCATACTCCAGTTGAAGGAGGCTGTCCACAAACAAAAAGTGACGGTTTTCTCCAAAGGGGGAGATGGGGTGTTGAGATACCAGAATAGGCTATATGTTCCTGATGTTGATGGTATCTGAGAGAGGATTATGGCTGAAGCCCACAACACTAGATACTCCATTTATCTGGGCTCCACCAAGATGTACCACGACTTAATAGTAGTCTATTGGTGGAGTGGGATGAAGACGGACATTTCTGAGTTTGTTCAAAGTGTCCGAATTGCCAGCAAGTGAAGTTGAGCATCAAAGGCCAAGTGGCATGGCTCAAAACTTTGAGATTCCAGAGTAGAAGTGGGAGATTTTTAACATGGACTTCATCACCGGCCTACCGAGATCCCCGAGATAACATGATTCCATATGGGTGATTTTAGACAGGATGACTAAATCAGCACACTTCTTGGCAGTCAAGACAACTAATATTGCAGAGGAGTTTGCCAAGATGTACATCCAAGAGATTGTGAGGTTGCACGGAGTTCCCTTGTCCATCGTTTTGGACAGAGGAGCCTAGTTTACTTCTTACTTCTGGAGGTCTTTCTAGAAAGGATTGGGTGCCAAGGTAAATTTGAGTACAACCTTTCATCCACAAACGGATAGTCAGGTGGAGCGCACTATTCAAACGGTAGAAGATATGTTGAGAGCCTGCGTCCTTGACTTCAAAGGGAATTGGGATGACCATCTACCACTAATTGAATTGGCATATAACAATAGTTATCATGTGAGCATTCAAATGACCCCCTATGAGGCCTTGTATGGGAGGAGGTGTAGATCACCCATTGGGTGGTTTGAGGTTGGAGAAGCTGAGTTGATTGGGCCTGACCTTGTCCACCAGTCCATGGAGAAGGTGAAGATTATTAGAGAGAGGTTAAAGACTGTACAAAGATGTCAGAAGTCTTACACTGATGTAAGGAGAAGGGACTTAGAGTTCGAGGTGAACGATTGGGTATACTTGAAGGTATCACCCATGAAGGGTGTCATGAGGTTTGGGAAGAAGGGGAAATTATGTCCTTGCTATATCAGCCCTTATCAGATTGTGAGGAGAATTGGGAAGGTTGCTTATGAGCTAGAGTTACCTTTGAGTTAGATGGAATCCATCCGGTGTTCCACAATTCTATGTTGAAGATGTATTTGGGAGATCCTGCCTTGGTGATCCTTGTTGCGAGCACTAGAGTCAAAGATAGCTTTTCCTATGAGGAAATTCCAGTCCAAATCCTTGATCGACAAGTTCGCAGACTGAGAAACAAGGAGATAACCTCCATTAAAGTTTTGTGGAGGAATCAATTTGTTGAGGAAGCCATGTGGGAAGCTGAGGAAGAGATGAGAGCCAAATACCCGCACCTATTCGTGCCTGATGACGAGAATATCGAAGGTAATATTCCTATTCTTAACTTAAATTGATGTTTCTATCCTGAGTTGATGTGTCTATTCTTGATGTTCTGAGTAGAGTTATTAAGGTCGATGAAGAGTTCAGAAGTTGAGTTTTTGAGCGAGTATCGAGTGAGTCTTGAGTCTATTCGTGCCATAATACCGCTACTACTCATCATTTGAGGAGGAATGATCCCAAGGGGGAGATGATGTAACGCCCGATAAAATTACCAAAATACTCATAAAGGAGAGAGGTGTGCATAACGCGTCTTCCAATGCTCAGATGGTAATCCAAGGCCGAATTTATGATCAGCGTAAAAAATTGAGTGGGGGAAAGGTCTCGGTCGATTTTTAGAGAGACCGAGTCAATAGATAATATTTCGTTCTAAGACGCAAAACAGTGAGGATCTGCGACAGAACCGTGTTGAAGACTCATCGCAGAGGGTAACTTATGTTTTTCCATAATTTTTTGACGGGATTGAGAAACTCATTTAGGAATATTTTTTCCAAAAATAAACTATTCGCAACCAGTCCACGTCGCGAACTGGGTTATTTCACGACTGGAAAATTTCTAAAAATGCGAGGGGCATTCTTGTCCATTCGTAACACCTTCTAAAACCCATATACGACTAATATATGTTGTTTTCACGAAGAAAGGATTCCAAAACCCATCTTACAATCCCCTTCCTAGAAAATCATCATGTTAGGGTTTCAGAAGAGTTGACATTGAAGAGTCAAGAGGAAGTTCCAAGGGATTTGTGTTGTTAGCAATCATCCCCACTATGTAATGCTAACCTAAAGCATGTAATTGTTCTTCCATGTGCCCCCTTTGAGTAAATCGAGTCTATGATTGAAGATGATGAGATATATGTGAAAATCCTTGAGTATTCTACTGAGATTCTTTCTAATTCATGTATTTTTCTTAAATTGGTGATCATCATAAACTTGATTTACTGCATAAGTTGTTTTCATGAATGATTTTACAAAATTCTATGTCTATTTTACTAAAGAATGCAAGAATGAACTTAGGAGATGAGCCTAGAGCCTTGACAATGATGATGTTTGTGATGTCGTGATTGAGGTCCAAATTATTGAGAGTCTTGATGATGATGTTGATGAGAATGATCATGAGTCTTGAAAACTTGAAACTAAATTCTAAAAGAATGTTTTGAGTCCATGATGTTGATGTTGATGAGATGAATTGATATTGATGATACGAGTTGATGTTTATGTACTATGTCCTTATGGAACCGATAATGAGAAATCTTGATGATGATATTTTATGAGCATGTCGAGTTCTGGGAGGAGTATTGAGCATCAAAATTGGTGAGAGTGAGTCCCACTCGAACTCATTAACTACGTGGCCCGCGTAAGAGAGGATCAAACCATAATACGATGTTTCCTTTGTCCTAAAAGAGGATTGATGTTATTTCTTGTAGATCTACTGATGGTGATGTTGTTTACCCTGGGCAGGGTACTAGATAGATGTGGCAACGACATAGGTTCATTGTTTCATCACCGGCTCATAGGTGATGGTTGTTGGTTAGAGAAACTCCCAGCTAGGTTCCATACCAATAGAACTCTTATGTTGATTTGATGGTATGAGTCTTGATAGATGTTGATGTTTTATTATCTACCCTTTTATCCTTTTCCTAAACGAGCATGAGTCCTTCGAGTTTAGTTGAGTTGAGTTAAGTTTCCTTGAGATGAGTATGATGTAGTTGAGTTGAGTCGAGTTTCCATGTGCTGACACTACTCGGCACTGCATCATTTCATTATGCAAATAGAGGAGGTAGAGGACTTCAGCAGATGCATCATTGAGGTTCGGAGATTCTGATTTCAGTCATTGGTGAGCCCTCCTTGCTATTCGGAGAAGCCTTTTTTCCTTAACCTGTATTTTATATATTGAGTTGGGTAGTTATGGCCTGTCATGGTACCCTCTTAGACTGTCTAGTTGAGTTAGAGGCTTCATAGACATGAGTTGAGGTTTGATGTTGAGGTCTTTTTCCCCTTTTGAGTTGAGTTAGAATTTACATTTTCTTACCATTGATGTTGAGACTGAGTGTTGGCAATTGCCCTCCTTATTGATGTAGACTGATTGATGTAGCTCACTTTGTTTTACTTGTTGATATTGAGTGACTGTCCTGAGATTGAGTGGTTCGCTTGGGGACTAGCAATAGTCTCTAGGTGTCGGCCATACCTAGGTTACCCTCCCCAGGCGTGACACAAGCTACTACGTGGAACCCAACATAATCCCCTATATTGGCATAGGGAGTCCACTTTCCAGGTGAAACTCCTTCAACTTATGCATGCACATCTTTAACTTTAACTTTTTTTTTATGGGTCCACCAGCCTTAGCTTACAAGGCCTCCTATGGTGGCACATAGTTAATGGAATAGGACGTTGCTACTAAGGATCCCTTACTAAACCCCACCTCAATGCCCCATTTGGTGCTAAGTCAAGTCCTACAAAATACTTTAAAACATTATCATAGTCATGCATGTATAAGTTTGAAAGCATAAACATCATCATATAGGTGTAGCTCATTAACTTAGGAATACATTCAAGTGAGAGTTGTCCTTTCATCATCTTATCATCATATAAAGGACATCTTAAAGGCTTTATAAACTTTCATTAACTTTCATGAACATCGATTAAAAAGCTCTTATCATTCATAATGTACTCTATCATAGAACATAGCTTGAAACTTGGTGGACTCATGCAAATGCGCTTAAAAGCATGTAATTCAAGAGTATTATGTAATAACATAATGAAATTCATCCATTCAAAACCCATTCATAAAAGCTCACTTCATATATTCACAACCCTAGATAGAGTCATCATGAAATTCATCTTGAAAACTATCACAAATCATAATATGTCATATTATTGTATCAATATACCTCATATAATTAAAATACATCACAATTTGATCATTTAAAAAGAACTCATGAAATCCATAAGATTTCGTAACTTAAAAAAAAAGGTAAAATAGATAATTATTGGACTTAACTACAAAACTCATCATGTTCATCTATAAGCTCAAGTTCAAAAACTCACCTCTTGACCAACCCTGACCCCATTCTATGAACCCCTCTTTACAGTTCGTAGTTCCTTTTACGAACCATAAACATACCTCATCAATTATTCACATGCTTAGCCAAATTTTCACCTGACTAACCCAATCCATGAGTCTTGTCTATGATCCATG
The DNA here is from genome assembly GCA_029948455.1 of Solanum rostratum. Classification (NCBI taxonomy): domain Eukaryota; kingdom Viridiplantae; phylum Streptophyta; class Magnoliopsida; order Solanales; family Solanaceae; genus Solanum; species Solanum rostratum. Next base: position 27,660,741 of record CM057049.1, read on the forward strand.
GTTTGAACCATGAGTCGTAAATGAGGCTAAAAAATTGACCTAAAATTTCTAGTTTCAGCATTTTTTCTCATTTTCATACTTTCTAACTTACGGGCCTTTCAAAATGGGACAAAGGGAGAATCAACATGATAGTGTTTCCAAACCATAACCTTCACCCTAATGTCCAATAATAACATCTAGTAATAGACTTAGCAGGAGTTAAGACATGTTTCTAGCTTACCCTCTAAAGAAGTAGCAAAGAAATACAATGAAATATTATAAAGTCCTAACATCTCAAGCTTAAAGGAAAGCGGGCTATTATCCCTGAACTAGATGACTTACCACTAAAAGTCTTCAAACAATCCCAAAATCTAGCCACGTGGAGGAGGAAGAGCAATGTTGATCCCTACATGGTGATATCATGTAGGCAAAAGTATATGTTAGTACTTTGAATGTACTTAGTATATGAGATGCAATGCGATAAGGAACTATAGTATCATAGTAAGCAATATGCATAATCCTATCAAGAGAATAAGAGACAAGAGATGATGAATGAGCAGTGCATCTTTAAAATATGGTTTGAAGCATCATAAACGTAATAAATAATCATATACAAACATAGGTGGGAGGAGACCATAATCAAAACTTAAGACCATGTGATCTACTGCATGAATCCAACATAACCCCCTACATTAATTAGGGAGAGTACTTTCCAGGTAAAACTCCGTCAACTTATGCATGCACATCTTCAACTGACTTTTTTCATTGTGGATCCACTAGCCTTATCCTACAAGGGCTCCTATGGTGGTAAATAGTTAATGAGACAGGAGGTTGTTACTAGGATTCCCTTATCAAATCCCACCTTAAATCTCATTTCGTACTAAGTCAAGTCCCATGAAATACCTTAAACCATAGTCATATGCATATACATTCATAAGCTTGATGATCCTTTCTAGTGAAAATTATGCTTATCGCAATAGGATCCATCTTTGGTAAGAATTGTCCTTATCACTATCTTTATACATTCATAAAAGAGCTTCCATAAATACTTTATAACGTTCATAAACTTTTATAAACATATGGTTAAAATCATTATCACTTTCATAAACTTTCATAATCATTCTTCATTTGAATCATAGCATAAAACTTGGCGGGTTTAATACATGTAAGCTTTGAAAACAGATAATGCAAGAGGAATAAAAATAATCTTTATAAAATTCATAAATTCAATTCATTGATAAAACAACCCACCATAACAATCAAAACCCTAGGCAGCAATTTATAAAAACATCTCATTAAATCATCAAGTTTTTGTAATATATCATAAACTTGTAGGATAATACAGTGAAATACATCATGGTATAAACATTTAATAAGATATCATAAAGACGCATAAAGAATTCTTAATTTGAAAAAAAGTAAAATAATGAAATTACTAGGGCTTTACGGGTGGAAGGAACCCATAGATGAAACCCACATACCTTGATTGGAAGGCTAAGAGAAAATCTTGAGATTGGGGAAGAGGACTCAAAACTCTAGTTCTTGTCTTCTTTGAGTCTTGAGGAGTTATTAGTGGAATTTGAGAGGAAATGTGAGTTGAAAGTGAATAGGAAAGAAATAAGAGGGAATGGGGCTAATATGACGTAGTATTAGGCCTAAGGTGTGAGGAAAAAGTAGAAACTCTCCTTTATTAAACTATCAGGGCCCATCTACGAGCCAGATCTATAGGTCGTAGATCATTATATGGCTCGTAGGTCTGAGGTTTTATCTGGTTACATTTTTTTAGTTCCTAAAACATGTCTCTGAACCCTATCCACAAGCAACCTTATATAGCTCATAGTTCCATCTACAGATTGTAAAGACCACTTGTAGAACTACCCTCCACACTTAGAAAATTTTTACATCTTAGGGTCCAAAGCACGAAGCCAATTCATGATTTGTCGAACAAACTATGACTCATACATGGGTTTGCCTAATGATACTTTTCCAACTTCAAAAACTTAATTTGTTCCCCTAGTCTATAAGCTAATGTCTACGACTCATAGACCCGTTTACGAGTCATAGACCCCATTCGTACAATCAACCCTCAACTTTCCAAATTTTACTAAGTCTCATCCTCATCCACGAGGCCTATCTATGACTCATATTCCCAATTACGAGTTGTAGATGGACTCATACAATACCGCACCAAAACTTTTTTCTACACTTTTTTTTTGAATTTTGACCTTTTAGCATACGGGATCTTATAATATCTCCTCCTTGGGGATATTCATCCTTGAATGTGATAAAAGCAAGCTTGAAAGTAGTAAAGTTACAGCTAACAATCCAACATGAATGCAAATGCAACTTAAACATCATTTTCATAAAAATTTCAAACTTAAACATTAAATATCATTCAAATTCAATCTCGTAGGCATGTATGCAAGCAAAATGACATGAAAAACTAAAATACAAGAAAATTGAGGCCTTTCGCAAGAATAGCTTAACACCTTAAACTTGAGTTAAGTCAAAGAGATAAGAGTATCATTTTATCATATCTTCTTATACTTCTCAAGTGGCACTCTCAACTTATTGGTTCCTCTTTGCTTCCGCTTCCCAAATGGTACTCTCAACTTATTGGTTCCTCCAAAGAACTTTGAGGGATAAGACTTCTTTATTTCTCAACTTCGATTTGTCAGTCTAGAATATCAATTGGAACCTCTTCGTATGTCAAATTTTATTCAACATTCACATCTCCTAATGGCACAATGGAACTTGAATCACCCACAAACTTCCTTAACATAGATACATGAAATACCACATGAACCATACTCATTTTCAATAGCAACTCCAATTTGTAAGCCACTTTTCTAACCCACTTAAGAATCCAATAAGGTCCTATATCTAGGTCTCAATTTACTCTTCTTGCTATACTAGATCACACCCTTTATGGGTGAAACCTTCAAGTAGACTCAATCGTCTATACTAACTTCAAGGTCTCTCTTTATAACGTCAGAATATGACTTTTGGTGAATTTGAGCCATATTAAACTTTGCCTTATGAGTCTCACCTTCTCCATAGGATCCAAAACTAAGTTAGTAACATTCAAAGCCATCTTTCTAATTTCAAGCCAACCCATCGGAGACCTACATTGCCTCTCATACAAAGCTTCAAACGGTGTCATCTCTATGCTAGAGTGATATATATAGTTGTAAACAAACTTAATGAGTGGTAGATGGTCATCCTAATTACCCTTGAACACCAACACACAAACCCTCAATGTCTTCTAAAGTTTAAATTTTCCTCTCGGTTTGTCCATTCGTTTGATGATGGAAAGTTGTGCTTAACTTCACCTTGGTACTAAGACTCTTTTGGAATGAATTCCAAAAATTTAAGCAAATCGGGTACCACAAATTGATATGATTACCAAATGGTACACCATGCAACCTTACCACCTCATGGATATACAAATTGGCACAATCTTGAGCACTATATGAAGTCTTGACCTGTAGGAAGTGAACCAACTTCGTCATTCTATCAACAATCACTCTAAATGGATTCATATTGCTTTTTAGTATGAGGCAACCCTACTACAAAATTCATGTTCACATCCTTCCGCATCCAAGTGGAGATCTCAATGTCTTGGGATTAGCAACCCAACCTTTGATGTTTGACTTTCACTTGTTAGCAATTAAGACATTCTTCCATGAACTTGGCTATATCTTTCTTCACTTCATTCCACCAATAGACCTCTCTTAGATCTCTATACATTTTGGTGGATATCTGGTGAATAGAATATTATAAATTATAAGCCTCACGCTAAATCATCTATCTTATGCCATCTATATTGGGAACACATAGCCACCCTTGATAATAGAGGATACCATCTCCCCCTTGAGAAAGGACTTCTATTTTCTTATCAACCACCAACCTCTTCAACTCCACCAATGTCGGGTATAAGTCTTACTTAGTCTTAACATCTACCATTGGTGATGATTTGGAATCATTATGCACAAGGACACCACCCTCATTTGATACGCTCATCCTTACTCCCAATCGAGCCAAAAAGTATACATCTTTCACTAACATCTTTTCGCCTTCAATATGAACCACACTATTCATGGACCATAAATTTTGAAAGTAAAACAGCTTATCAGACCTGGTTCTATGAGAGGGTTTAAAGTCGTAGACTGGAGAACGGCCCGTAGACAAGGTCGTAAAAGGTGTTCCAAAGTTGAAAAACTTGATCAAGTATAAAAGAGGTTTTATGAGAGAGAACATGATCCGTAACATGTTCCATGAGTCGTTTGTCAAGTCGTGGAACAAGATTCAGAAACCTGTAATTTTGGCCCAGGTTCTACGAGAGGGGATACGACTTGTAATATTTTCTATGAGTCATCTGATGAATCATAGACTAAGAATCAGAAACTGATAATTTTGATCTACTTTCTACGATAGAGGACCAAGACCCATAACCTGTTTCAGGGGCCGTAAAAGGGGTTTCGTGGTCCACTTCAATAGCTTTTCTTGAGGGGTAATTTTGTCATTTCCCATCCCTTTTAATTAAAACCCATGATGTTTTGGACTTATTTTAGACCCCTTATCAGTACCCTAAAAGTATTACTCCCCAAAACTACTTAGAAATTCTAGAGAGCATTGAAGGAAGGGAAAAAGCTAGGGTTCCAGGCACGTGATGGAGATTTTTTTGATAAGTCGATTGTCCTTCTATCTCCAGGTATGTAAGGCTAACCAAAATATGGATTATGTTCTTTAATATACCTCATACCCTGAATTGATAGAGTTGTGAGGGAATTGAGTTTCCAATGCATGTTTCTTAAGGGTTTTTCTTAAATTCTAATGTATTTTCACCTTGTTTTGCATGAATTACTATTTTACAAATTAAATAATGGAAATAGATGATTTTGCCATATTACATGAACCCTAGCATGAATTCTTAATATTTTTATAAATTGCATTTAATTGAGCATGCATGAATATGATTTGAGTCTAGAGAGCCTATGAAATCCCTAAGAGCTTGAACTTCACTTTTGTTTCTTGAATGTTATGAGTCAGTATGAATGCATGATAGAGTCTCTATGGGCCAAGAGTTAAACCCTAAAAGAATGTAACCAAAGAGTTGATAGTTGATGTGATGATTTGAGTTGACAAATGCCTAGATGAGACTAGTAGATTGAGAATGATTGTATAATGAGTATTGAGTCTTGGGAGGAGTATAGAGCACTAAAACTGCATCGCAAAGCATAGGTGAGGATTGAACTGTTAAATTGGATGTTCCCTCTTGATTAGAAGTCCCTGAAAGAATATCAGGCTTGATTGATCAGATCCATTATGGATTCAATTTTCTCTTTACCCTGGCAAGTACTGAGTGATTGTGGTAACATGAACGAGATTTTCGTACAATCATTGGCTCATAAGTGATTGTTATCGGATAAGAGAAACTCCTAGACTGGTCCAAAATTGATTGTATTCTGACTTGATTGGATCAGATTGATTTGGATTGGTATTGATGGGTCATTTTCTATTATTTATTCTTTCTTTAGATAGACATTTGACATTTTGATTGAGCATCTTTGAGATTTGTTATTCTATCTATATCTGTTTTACTCAGCTATTTTACATTCTCGTACATTCCACGTACTGACGTCCATTTGGGTCTGCATCTTTTCATGATGTAAAGACAAGTGTTAGAGATCATCAGCAAGTGCATCGTTGAGGATCTAATTGCACCCAGTCAATTGGTGAGTCCTTCCCTACTTCCAAAGGATGCTCATTTAGATTTCATCTAGCTTGAGTTAGTACTTTATTTCCTTTGATTTGGGTAGTCATGACCTGTCATTGTACCATCTAGACAGTTTAGTTAGAGGCTTCATAGACTAGATTTGGGATTGATGATTTGGATATTGTCTTACTAGTTTCTTTCACACTAGTCCTGCTGATTTGCCATAATTGTCTTTATTTGAGATGTCTACCTTTATTCATCCGATGATATGATAATTGTTGATTGAATGAATGTGATGAGGCCAAGTGGTTCGCTTGAGGGCTAGCAATAGTCTCTGAGTTCTGGCCACGTATAGGGTACCCTCCCGAGGCGTGACAAATTTGGTATCAGAGCACAGAGTTCAAGTGTCCTAGGGAGTCTATGAAGCTATGTCTAGTAGAGTCTTGTTTATGGGTGTGTTGTGCTCCGCACTTCATAAGCAGGAGGCTATAGGACATTAGGAAAAGTAATACTTCTTTCGTATTCTGACTCGTGCTATAGAGTTAAACTTTATGAAAGTTCTCTTCTAATCTGTGTGTTGTCCATTTGAAGAATTGTGAGCATGCCTTAAAAAAGAGCTGTTAGAGGAAGAGGGCGTCCGGCTAGACAGAATATCAACCAACCTGAGCCTCAAAATCAGGATATACCCATAGGCCAGGCCCTCCCTGAACATCCACTAAAGTCAGACATCACGAATGTTGAGCTCCGCCAAGTCATCCGGACCTTGGTCTAGGCTGTGATAACACCTGCTGCTAGACAAGGAGCTGGTAGACAAGGAGCTGGTGGACACATCTAGAGTCTGAGAATTCTTGAGGTTGAACCCACCCGAGTTCACAGGGTCTACGCCCACTGAGGATCCTGAGAACTACATTGATGAGCTACAGAAGGTGTTCTAGGTTATGCATGTGACTGAAGTTGATATGGTGTAGGTTGATGCCTACCAGCTCATGGGTTTTTCTAGGATGTGGTATGATCATTAGAAGAAGAACCAAGGAGAGGATGCCCCAATTCTAACTTGGACAATATTTGAGGAAGCTTTCTTGGGGCGCTTCTTTCCAAGAGAGCTGAAGGAGGCCAAGGTAAGAAAGTTCTTAAATTTGAAACATGGTTCTATGATGGTGAAGGAATATGGTCTTAAGTTCATGCAGTTGTCTCGCTATGCTCCTGAGATAGTTGCGGACATGAGAAGCAGGATAGGTCTGTATGTTGATGGGTTAAACAAGTGGCCAAAGAAAGATGGGAGAGGAGTTATGCTTGTGAGTGAGATGGACATAGGAAGATTGATGGTCTATGTGCAGTAGGCTGATGAGGAAAGACAACAAGATAGGGAGGAGATCAGGAATAAGAGGGCTAAAACCTCCAACTATGAGGTTGGGAGGAGAGGGAATGGAAGCAAGTTTCAGTCCAGGCCAGCTCCTTCATCTGCCAGTGCACTGACACCCAAAAATTGGAATGAGCTAAAGTCTCAGAATTTTAGAGCCCAGGGGTCTCATTCGTAGGCTAGTGTGACTTTAGGCTCACATGGTAATCCATTATGTGGCAAGTGTGACAAACTATATAAGTGTGGCCAATTGGGTCTTTTCCACAGAGATTCTCCAAAGTGGGCTGACAAGGCCCAATCTTCTGCACCAATGCCACCAGCTAGAGGAAATCAGAGAGGTGCTACTTCTGGTGCAAGGGGCCCCACAAACCGTTTGTATACTATGGGTAGTCTCCAAGATCAGAAAAACTCCCCAGATGTTGTGACGGGTATGATTCAAGTCTTTACTCTTGATTTCTATGTTTAGATAGATCCCAGTGCCACATTGTCGTTTGTGTCTCCTTATGTGGCTACTAAGTTTGATAGAACTCCTGAGTGTCTTCTTGAACCCTTTGATGTTTCTACTCTGGTTGTTGAGTCTATTCAAGCTGAAAGAATCTATAGAGACTGTGTAGTGTCTGTCCATCATAAGAGTACTCTTGCTGATTTGATTGAGTTAGAGATGGTTGACTTTGATATGATTCTTGGAATGGACTGGCTTCATGCCTGTTAAGCCTCTGTTGACTGTAGAAATCGAATTGACAAATTCTAGTTTCCTAATGAGCCTGTCATAGAGTGGAAGGGTGACTCTATTGCACCTAAGGGTAAGTTTATTTCCTACCTTAAGGCCAGATTATTAATCTCTAAGGGATGTATCTACCATCTCGTACGAGTGCAGTCTGACGATGTTGAGTCTCCAACCCTTGAGTCTTTTTCGATTGTGAATGAGTTTCCTAGAGTATTTCCTAAGGATCTGCCTAGAGTCCCTCCCGATAGGGAAATTGACTTCAGAATTGATGTTCTTCCAGACACCCAGCCTATCTCTATTCTGCCATATAGAATGGCTCCTGCTGAGTTGAAAGAATTGAAAGAGCAGCTGAAGGATTAACTAGAAAAGGGCTTTATTAGGCCGAGTGTCTCTTTGTGGTGGGATCCTGTCCTATTCTTTCGAAAGAAAGATGGTCCCTCAGAATATGCATAGATTATTGCTAATTGAATAAGGTGACCATTAAGAACAGATATCCCCTTCCGACGATTGACGACTTATTCGACCAACTTCAGGGTGCCACTATTTTCTCCAAGATAGATCTTAGGTTAGGCTATCACAAGTTGAAAGTGAGAGAATGTGACATCCCGAAGACGGCTTTTCGAACCCGATATGGTCACTTTGAGTTTCTGGTAATGTCCTTTTGGGTTGACGAATGCACCTGCAACCCTTATGGATTTGATGAACAGAGTATTCAGACAGTATCTAGACATGTTCATGATCGTGTTTATTAATGATATTTTGGTATATTCCGAGGATGAGGAGAAGCATGCTAATCACCTCAGAATCGCTTCGCAGACACTCAAGGATAATTAGTTATATGCAAAGTTTTTGAAGTATAAGTTTTGACTCAAGTCTATGGCATTCTTAGGCCATATAATTTCGGGCGATGGCATCCGAGTGGACACTCAAAAGATTGAGGCGATCAAGAATTGGCCCAGACCCACCTCTCCGACTAAAATAAAAAGCCTTTTGGGTTTGGCTGGTTACTACCACAGATTTGTTGAAGGATTTTCTTCCATATCTGCACCGTTGACTAGACTAACTCAGAAAAAGGTCAAGTTTCAATGGTCTGATGAGGGTGAGATGAGTTTCCAAGAGTTGAAAATGAGGTTTACTACTGCCATAGTATTGACCTTGCCCGAACGAGCTGGCGGGTTTGTTATCTATTATGATGCCTCAAGAGCGGGGTTGGGATGTGTATTGATGCAGAATGATAAAGTTGTTGTTTATGCTTCCAGGCAACTCAAAGTGCTTGAGAAGAACTATCCCACTCATGACTTGGAATTAGCAGCGGTAGTATTTGCTCTCAAGCTATGCTGCCACTACTTATATGGAGCACATATTGATGTATTTACAGACCACAAGAGCCTACAATATGTCTTTACCCAGAAAGAGCTTAATCTGAGGTAGAGGAGATAGCTTGAGTTACTCAAGGACTATGGCATGAGCATCCTCTACCATCCAGGTAAAGCTAATGTGATTGTTGATGCTCTTAGCAAGTTGTCTATGGGGAGCACTGTCTATATGGAAGGAGAGAAGAAGGAGTTGGCTAAAGAGGTTCACAGACTAGCGCAATTGGGAGTTCAACTCGATGAATCTAGTAAAGGTGGGATACTTGTGCATAATGGGTCTACATCATCCTTTGAGGTAAAGGTAAAGGAGAAGCAAGACCAAGATCTCATCCTACTCCAATTGAAGGAAAATGTACATAAACAGAAAGTAATGGCTTTCGCCAAAGGGGGAGATGGAGTATTGAGATACCAAGGCAGATTGTGTATCTGAGATGTTGATGGTGTTCGGCAGAGGATCATGGCTGAGGCCAAAATTCTAGATGTTCTATTCACCCAGGCTCAACTAAGATGTACCACGACTTGAGAGAGATTTATTGGTGGAGTGGGATGAAGAAAGACATTATTGAGTTCGTTTCCAAGTGCCCAAATTGCCAACAAGTTAAAGTTGAGCACCAAAGGCCACGTGGAGTAGCTCAGAATTTTGAGATTATAGAGTGGAAGCAGGAAATGATCAATATGTACTTTATCACAGGTTTATCAAGCTCCCGCAGACAGCATGATTCAATTTGGATGATAGTTCATAAGATGACAAAATCTGCACACTTCTTGGCAGTAAAGACATCTGACACTGCAGAGGACTATGCCCGGTTATACATAAGGGAGATTGTTAGATTGCAGTCCCCTTGTCTATTATCTCAGATAGAGGAGCTCAATTCACTGCTCAGTTTTGGAAGTCCTTCTAGAGAGGCTTAGGCTCAAATGTGAATCCTAGCACTGTTTTTCACTCTCAAATTGATGGCCAAGCAGAGCGAACATTTCAGACCTTGGAGAATATGTTGCGAGCTTGCGTCATCAAGTTTAAGGGTAATTGGGATGACCATTTTCGTCTAATTCAGTTCCCCTACAATAATAGCTTCCATTTGAGCATCCATTTGGCTCCTTATGATGCCCTCTATGGTAGGAGATGTCGATCACCGATTGGATGGTTTGAGGTAGGTGAAGCAGGGTTGATTGGGCCAGATTTAGTCACCAGGCTATGGAGAAGGTGAAGATTATCCAAAAGAGACTAAGAACTGCTCAGAGCCATTAGAAGTCCTACATTGATGTTAGAAGAAGGGATTTAGAGTTCAAAGTAAATGATTGGGTATACTTGAAACAGTCGCCCATGAAGGGTGTAATGAGATTTTGGAAGAAAGGAAAGTTGAGTCCTCGATATATTGGTCCCTACCAAATTTTGAAGAAAGTGGGAAACGTAGCTTATGAGTTGGAGCTACGACTAGAATCGACAACCATCCATCCGGTCTTTCACATTTTTATGCTTAAGAAGTATTTAGGAGATCCGTCCTTAGTTGTGCCTGTTGGAAGCATTGGAGTGAAAGATAGTTTGAGTTATGAAGAGATCCTAGTTCTAATCCTTGATCGTCAAGTTCGCAAATTGAGAACAAAAGAGTTTTCTTCTGTATAGGTGTTGTGGAGGAGTCAATCCATTAAAGAGGCTACATGGGAAGCTAAAGAGGATATGAAGGCTAGATACCCGCATCTATTCGTGCCTAATGATGAGAATGTTGAAGGTAATATCCTAGTCTTAACTTGAGTTGATTTGTTCATTTCTTGAGTCTGAATAGCGATTGTCTAGATTGTTAATAGTTTGATTAGTTGATTGGGTAGTGTGAGGAGTCTTGATTGTTATTCGTGCCTCGATTCTATCCATACTCTTCATTTGAAGATGAATGATCCCAAGGTCGAGATAATGTAACACCCCAAAAATTTTGAAAGTGAAATAGGTCATCAGACCTGGTTCGACGAGAGGGTTTACAAGCCGTAGACTGGAATACGGCCCATAGGCCAGGTCATAAAAGGTGTTCTAGAGTTAAAAATTTTGATCTAAGTATAGAAGAGGTTTTACGAGAGGGAACACGACCCGTAACATGTTCCACGAGTCGTTTGTCAAGTCATGGAACAAAATTCAAAAACCTATAATTTTGGCCCAGGTTCTACGAGAGGGAATACAACTCGTAATATGTTCTATGAGTTGTCTAATGGATCATAGAATGAGAATCAGAAATTGATAATTTTGATTTACTTTCCACGAGAGAGAATCACGACCCATAACCTGTCTCACGGGTCGTAAAAGAGGTTTCGTGGTCCACTTCAACAGCTTTTCTTGAGGGGTAATTTTGTCATTTCCCATCCCTTTTAATTAAAACACATGATGTTTTGGACTTATTTTAGACCCCTTATCAGTACCCTAAGGGTGTTACTCCTCAAAACTACTTGGAAATTCTAGAGAGCATCGAAGGAAAGGAAAAAGCTAAGGTTCCAGTCATGTGAGTGGAGATTTTTTTGAGAAGTTGATTGCCCTTCTATCTCTAGGTATGTAAGGCTAACCAAAACATGGATTTTGTTCTTCCATGTGCCCCATACCCAGAGCTGATAAAGTTGTGAGTGAGTTGAGTCCCCAATGCATGTTTCTTAAGGATTTTTCTTAAATTCTAATGTACGTTCACGTTTTGTTGCATAAATTACTATTTTACGAATTAAATAATCGAAATAGATGATTTTTCCATATTACATGAATCCTAGCATGAGTTCTTAATATTTTTATAAATTCCATTTAATTGAACATACATGAATATGATTTGAATCTAGAGAGCCTATGAAACCCCTAAGAGCTTTAACTCTACTTTTGTTTCCTAAATGATATGAGTTAGTATGAATGCATGATAGAGTCTCTATGAGCCAGGAGTTGAACCCTAAAAGAATGTAACCAAAGAGTTGATAGTTGATGTGATGATTTGAGTTGACAAATGTCCAGATGAGACTAGTTGATTGAGAATGATTCTTATGAGCATTGAGTATTAGGAGGAGTATCGAGTACTAAAATGAGTAAGAGTAAGCCCAACTTGAACTCATTAACTATGTCACCAAGCATAGGTGAGGATTGAAATGTTAAATTGGATGTTCCCTCTTGATTAGAAGTCCTTGAAAGAATAGCAGACTTGATTGACCGGATCCATTATGGATTCAATTCGCTCTTTACCCTGATAAGTACTGAGTGGTTGTGGCAATATCAACGAGATTATTGTACAATCACTGGCTCATAAGTGATTGTTGTCGGATAAGAGAAACTCCTATATAGGTCCCAAACTGATAGTATTCTGACTTGATTGGATCAAATTGATTTGGATTGGTATTGATGGGTCATTGTCTATTCTTTATTCTCGCTTTAGATAGACATTTGACATTTTGATTGAGCATCTTTGAGATTCGTTATTCTATCTATATCAGTTTCACTTGGCTATTTTACATGCTCATACATTCCACGTACGGATGTCCATTTGGGTCTGCATCTTTTCATGATGTAGAGACAGGTGTTAGAGATCATCAACAGGCGCATCGTTGAGGATCTAATCGCACCTAGTCGATTGATGAGTCCTCCCCTACTTCCGAAGGATGTTCATTTAGATTTCACCTAGCTTGAGTTTGTACTTTATTTCCTTTGATTTGGGTATCCATGGCCTTTCATGGTACAATCTAGACAGTTTAGTTAGAGGCTTCAATAGATTAGATTTGGGATTGATGATTTGGATATTATCTTACTAGTTTCTTTCACACTAGTCCTGTTGATTTGTCATGATTGTCTTTATTTGAGATTGCCCGCCTTTATTCTTCTTTAGTCTTCCACTGATATGATAATTGTTGATTGAATGAATGTGATGAGGCCAAGTGGTTCGCTTGGGGGCTAGCAATAGTCTCTGAGTGCCCGCCACGTCTATGATACCCTCCCGGGCGTGACATGGACATCCTACTGTGTGTTGGCTACCATATTAGCCTTACTTAGATGATATATCCCACTTACTGCATAGTCTTTAAGAAGCTCTACACACCTCATTTGCCTTAAGTTGAGAACCTTTTGACTAAACACATATTTTAGATTCTTATGGTCGGTGAACACATCTACATGCACCCAATAAAGATAATGGCACCAAATCTTCAACACAAAGACAATCATAATATCCTGAGTTGGATAGTTCCTCTCCTGCACCTTTAATTTCCTTAAGATGTTTTAGGCACCACGACCCATAGTGTGAGTCATGGTGGGTGAGAAAGGATAGGCCCTGGGTAACCTCTCCTTCACGAGGCCCTCCACTGCCCATGAAGGGCATCATGCCCTGTGAAGGGTACTGTCATGAGGTTCCTTGGCTTCTGGATAGTGGGGTGCCCATAACGAGGCCCTTCCACGACCAGTGGTGCCCACCACAACCTATAGTGGGTCTCATGAAGAGGATCTTGCATTGTTTTCCAAATCAATAGCTTTATATCAATAAAAGTGGGTTTCAAAATAGACTCAAAGTACATCACAACTTAGTCTATGAAGCCTCTATCAACTATCAAGAAGGTGCCCAGACAACGAGTCCAAAGTACTTCAAAACTATGAAAAATAAATAAACTAAAAGTATAAGATAAACCTATGAATGCTAAGAGGTCTCACCAAGACTCTAGAAATACATAGAATCTTCAACCAATCCTATGTTGAGGACCCGTAGCACCTGTACCTGAGTCATGAAAAGAAGAAGTGTTGATGATATTAGTACGTGGAATGTACGATAAGTAAGATGGATGAGTACAACAATATGCATCAAAGGTACTCAAGAAAGAATGAGCTCAACTCAACATCAATATTCTATACAGGTTTAAAACAGTACAAACAATGTTTTTCATCAACATCAGTAAAAATATGCAAATTAGTAAAATAATATAATTACTCGTAGAGAGTTTCTTTAATTGATACTCATCACCTATGAGCTAGTAATGGTACAACAAGCTTGCTATTATTGCCACAACTGTCTAATACTTTCCATGGCTAGGGGCATTCAATCTCTAGTGATCTACTAAATAAAAGTTCATTTTTGGGGACGAGAGAAGCTAGGCCTATATCCTATGATGGATACGTTGTTTATGAGACTCAAGTTACCTCTATTCAAATTCTCACTCAAATCAGTTCTCAATACTACTCCAAAATTAAAACATATATATGTTCATATGCTCAATCAAGTAAAATACTCAAATCATCTTATTTAGTTCCATTAGATCTTAAATTAAACATCAATCTCTTCTCAAAACATAATCATAATTTATCACCAAAACTATGCTTTAAAAATCATTTACATCATCATTGAAATGTTTGCTCAAAACATCATTTAACATAATGGCCAAATTCATCAAAACTCTTTTAAAATATGAATCAACTCAATCATCAAATAATAGATGGAAAGTCATGATTATCAACTCAATCAGAGTTCATGAAAAAGTAATCACGACCCAAAAATTCTAATAATAAAATAATAATATGAAATGACATGACTCCATTGTTATGGGCAGGTCAATGGGGGAAGGAAATTAAGTTGAAAAACTTTTGAGTACTGACTTGAAAATTTTGAGCCTTGGCCAGATTGGACAAAATTAGAGTCATGTGAGGTCTAGAAAAACTTAATAATGTATTGGAAATTAAATAATGTGTTTAATTATTGAGTTGATATCCAAGATGATAAGGAGCCTATACGACTTTACAGAACTGAATTCACGTAAGTAGAATTCCTAAAAATTGATCTTGATGCAAAGAATAAGTTATGAAATATCATAGTTTGAGAGTGTGTTGTAAATCTGAGAATGGGATGCAGTTTTGTACCGACCCCCAGTTTAGGAGCCATGAGTGCAAGAAAGTTGGCCTAAAAATGATCCAGAGTCTAGTTTACGAGGGCAACTTATGGCCCATAGTTGTACTTACGACTCGTAGAATTGACCCTTAAATATAGACTTTAGGAAAGGGGAAAGTTTCCAAGTTTGGGGTAACCCACTGACCAAGTGATGGCCCGTGAAACCCTTATGGCCCGTAGAAAGGATCATGAGTGAGACTATCAAACATGAAGGAAGATTAGAATTTGTTGGTAACCCACATGTTACTAGACGACCCATGAAGCAGGATACGACTCGTAAGGAGTCTCATGGAATAAGACCCAGAAAAGTAAGAAAAATGATTAAGTGTGGAAGGACTCTACGAGTCCAACCACGACCAATAGATGGTTACACGGTCTGTAACAAGTGTTCGTGGTTTTGCATCCAGCAAAATTAATTTTTAGGAATTTCATATGTGTTACCAAGTGAAAGGGACCTACAACCCATAGTTTGACTTACGGCCCATAAGGGGGTTTCGTAGGTCGAATCCAACAATTTTAATGAGGGTAGTTTTGTCATTTTCGTCCTTTATATTTCTAAACTATGTAATTTTGGGGACGGGAAAAGGACCCTATATCAGCCTTTAAGCCCTAATTCCCTCATTTAATCCCTTATTCCTCGCTCTCAAAATTTTTAAGGCAAAAAGCTCAAGAACAAGCTAAGGCAAAGTCTAGGGTTCCAAGGTTTCTTTTTCAAATCTTCAAGTTCATTTCTCCTAAGTTTCCCCAAGGTATATAAGTTGATTTATAGATATCTTTCCACCCATAAAGTTCCTTATTAAGTATTTTACCTTTTCTTTAAGTTAATGTACATGCTTATGATGATTTCATGATATTTATATTATTAAATTCTACTTATGATATCCTACAACTATTTTACTAAGTATAGATGCATGTTTGAACTATTGATGATGACTCCATGATGGGTCTCGATGTCGATAAAGATTGGGCCCTTTTGATGTTCCTTTAAAGGAGAAATTTCCTTATGACTTATGCGTTTTATGATTGTTCTATTTAAAAAGCCTATCCCACCTAGTTTTCAAATAAAGTTTTATGATATATGATGATGATTAGGGCATTAAAGTTACATTTTAGGTAATGATTTGTCAAATATATAAGCTTGTTGACAATTGTCCTAAAAGATGTTTTAGAAAGGTCCCCAAGATGAAAGGACAATTCTCACTTGGTGGTTCCTAATGTTCGAGCTATTCTTATAATTGCTACTTATGATTCTAAGTTTTATTTTAAAGAATTATGTGGGATGACTTAGCACCAAGAGGACTTGAGGTTGGGTTTCATCCCGTTAGTTGAGACATGACCCATTAAATTTAAACCTCAATGTCTCGAACTACGTGCCACCATAAGAGCCCTCGTAGGCTAGGATACTGGATTCACATAAGCCATTTATGTTAATATAATGCATGTAAAGTTGATGGAGTTTCACCCAGAAAGTGGTCTCCATATGCTAACAAAGGGGGTTATGTTGGATTCCATGTAGTAGCTCATATGGTCTTAAATATCGCTAAAGGTCTACTCATATAATTTTATGACTCTATGATATGCTTTCATTACGTGTTATTTCTCATGCACAAACTCCTATTCATATTGAGCTATATTCCTTGTGCATGCTTAATCTCACTTTATGTATCTTTCACTTTATATGTACTTATATGTTATGTTTATGAACGATGGCATTACAATTTCATACATGCATTGCATCGCACATACTTAGTACATTCCGACATACTAACACATATTTTGCCTGCATGATTTAACCATGTAGGGACAGGCACTCCTCCACTGGCTTGTGGCTAGTACTCAGCATTCAAGACTAGCTTTATTATTTGCGGTGAGCCCTTAGTTTGGGATTCCTCCACTTTTCATTCTATTATGTATCTTAGTTTTATTTTAAGACGATATATTTGTATCCCTTTTGAGGTGTTTACTTTCTATGTTGCACTATTATGGGTTTCTTTCTATTTGATGGAGACCGACTATTACTGGTTCCGTCTGTTGATGATGTAGTTGGTATGCTTATGGAAAAATGAATGTTAGTCAATTCCACTACTTTTTAATATTACTAGATTGCTTAAATGCCCATAGTCTCTTTTACATTATTTTTTCGCAAATGTTTTCATTAAATGCCTATGAATGCTTAAGATGCTTGAGATGGCTTAGGTGATGTGCCTCGGGTATCTCATTTGCCGTGTAACGACTAGACGCCTAGGCCGGGTCATTATAAACATGGTATCAAAGCATGAGGTTTTAAAATATTCCTTGAATGTTCGTGCATACCCTGTAGCATAGAGTCTCATTCAAGGTTATGAAGTGCGCCACTATCTTGAGTGAGATGTTATGAGACTGTTTAAGAAAGTTTCCCCTTCTTTCTTATTCATTCGTGCCTTAGAGTCAAATAAGGTTTTCTGCTAACTAATAATGGGATTTTGTTTGTTTTTAGATCATGCCTCCATGAAGAGTTTCCCGTTAACGAGGCACTCCAGAACAACAAGTTCCTCCACTCCTACAAGATGATAGAGTGTCTCATGCAGAGTGTCCAATCGCATTTACCCTATTGACCCAAGTCATGGCCAATCAAGACAACCGGGAGATAGTCATACCTCTCCAAATGCCTACCTCGGCCGCCAGAGGATATGACTTTATGCGGATAAACCTGTCGGAATTCCATGGGTCAAAGACGGATGAGGACTCTATTGACATAATTGAGGAGGCTTACCGGGTAGTTACGGTGATGGGCATTGCGTCGGAAGAAAAAGCCGAGTTGGTGGCCTACATCTCAAAGGAGCCGCCAATTTGGTATGAACAATGGGCTGATGAGAAGGGCCAAAGAGCGGGTCCTATTGGTTGGGAGAAATTCAAATGTGCTTTCCTAGACCAGTTCTTCCCGATTGAGCTTAGGGAGGTGAAAGTTCAATAGCTTATCAACTTGAAGCAAGGGACCATGAGTGGGAGGGAGCATGCCCTCAATTTCACCAAGTTGTCAAAGTATGCTCCCTTTATGGTCGCGAATCCGAGGTCTTGAATGAGCAAGTTTATTTCAGGTGTCTCCGCGTTGGTCTTCAAGGAATGCAAGATGGCCATATTAGTCAAGGTGATGGACATTTCCTGCTTGATGGCGTACGTGGAGCAAATTGAAGAAGAAAGCTTTATGAGAGGGAAAGGGATTCCAAGAGGGGTTGAGTTGAAGGTGGGAGTTACTTTAAGCAAAGGGGTGGTGTCACAAATTTCAAGGTGGCCAAAAGTAAAGTGGGCAAGGATCCACCAACACTTCTCCTCCCTGGAAGGACAAAGGGGTGGCTCCCAAGCTGCAAAGTCCAAATTGCCCTAAGTGCGGGAGGCCCCATAAAGGAAAAAATCTACCCGGGTCCAATACTTGCTTCACTTATGGGAAGCCCGGCCACCATGCTAAGGATTGTAGGAGCAGAGGCATAAGGCCCAAGGTCAAAGAGGTCAAGTCTAAGGTGCCCAGAGGACCAATCGATTATATGCTCTTCATGATCACCAAGAGGTCGAACAAGCTCCAGACGTGGTCACTAGTATGTTAAGAGTTTTTTTATTATGACGCATATTCACTTTTAGATTTGGGAGCAAATTTATCTTTTGTAACCCCATTCCTTGCATGTAAGTTTCATGCATATCCCGAAGTCCTCCATGAGCCTTATGAGGTGAGCAACCCCGCACGTGAGTCCATCATAGCCCGAAGAGTCTATAGAAGTTATCCCATTTCTATCTTGCATAAAGTGATCCCATGTAACTTAGTTGCGCTTTCCATGGTAGACTTTGATATGAATTGTGGATGGATTGGTTGCACGTTTCCTATGCTTCCATTGACTGTAGAACCCGTAGGGTCAAATTCTAATTCCCTAATGAGCAAATTCTTGAATGGGAAGGAGTAACTCTTCATGTAGGGGTCAGTTCATTTCTTTCATAAAGGCCTGCAAAATGATTTTCAAGGGGTGAATCTACCATTTAGTGAGGGTCAAAGATGTCTCTTCCTTATATAATGGCTTCTGCATAGTTGAAAGAGTTAAAAGAGTAGTTGAGGGATTTGTTAGAGAAGGGTTTCATTAGACCTAGCCTGTCTCCTTGGGGTGCCTCAGTTTTATTTATAAGGAAGAAGGACGAGTCACTCTGCATGTGCATTGACTACAGATAACTCAATAAAGCCACTATCAAGAATAAGTATCCTCTTTCGAGAATAGATGATTTGTTTGATCAATTGCAAGGGGCTAATCATTTCTCCAAAGTTGACTTGAGATCTGGTTATCACCAATTCAGCGTGCGAGAAAGTGACATTCCTAAGACGATATTCCAAACTAAGTGTGGTCGTTTCAAGTTTGTAGTGATGTCATTTGTCCTTACTAATGCACCGGTGATGTTTATGGACCTCATGAACAGAGTGTTCAAGCCCTACCTCGACATGTTTGTAGTGTTGTTTATTGATGACATCCTTATCTACTCCCAAGTTGAGCAAGAGCATATGGAACACTTGAGGGTAGTATTGCAAACCCTGAGGGAGCAGAAACTCTTTGCAAAGTTTGACAAATACGAGTTTTGGCTAGATGAGGTTGCCTTCCTTAGGCTTGTGGTATCTGGTGAGGGCATCAAGGTTGACCCTAGAAGACTGAAGCAGTGAGAAACTGGCCAAGGCCATTGACTCCCACTAACATAAGGAGTTTCTTAGGCCTAGCTGATTACTATAGAAGGTTTGTGCAAGACTTCTCCACTATTTCATCTTCACTTACCGAGTTGACTCAAAAGAAAGCTAAGTTTGAGTGGACGAATGAATGTGAGAGGAATTTCCAAACTTTAAAGGATCGATTGACTTCAGACCCCATATTGACTTTGCCAGAAAGGAATGATGGGTTTGTCATGTATTGTGATGCATCAAGGATTGGGTTGGATTGTATGCTAATGAAAAATGGTAATGTGATTGCCTATGCTTCAAGGAAGTTGAAAGTGCATGAGAAGAATTACCCAACTCATGATCTTGAGCATATGACGGTGGTGTTTGCGTTAAAGATTTGGCAACATTACTTATATGGAGTTCATGTGGACATCTTTAGCGACCACAAGAGTCTCCAATATGTGTTCACCTAAAAGGATCTTAATTTGAGGCAACAGAGATGGTTAGAGCTACTCAAGGATTATGATATAAGTGTGAAGTATCACCCTTAGAAAGGCCAATGTGATAACAAACGCCCTTTGGAGAATTTCCATGGGTAATGTGTCTTATGTCGAAGATGATGGAAAAAGAGAGTTAGCCAAAGACATTCATAGGTTGGCTAGACTGGGAGTGAAATTGAGTGAGTCTGGAAGTGGTGGTGCAATGGTTCTTCATGGGTCCACATCTTCTTTGGTTGATGAGGTTGAGGCTAAGCAAGACCTTGATCCCGCCCTTGCTGAGTTGAAAACCTTAGTAGAATATGGAAAGATAGAAGTCTTTTCACAAGGGGGAGATGGTGTACTCTGATATCAAGGGAGGTTATGTGTGCCCAATGATAGTGAGTTAAAGAAGTTGATCATGCAAGAGGCCCATAACTCTTCATATTCCATTCATCTTGGCACTACAAAGATGTATGGACACTTGAGGGAGATTTATTAGTGGAATGGATTGGAGAGAGACATTGCTCATTTTGTGTTGAGTATGCAAATTGCCAACAAGTCAAGGTTGAGCATCAAAGGCCGGGTGGCCTAGCACAAGACATTGATATTTCTACTTGAAAGTGGGAAGAGACTAACATGGACTTCGTAGTTGGGTTGCCAAAGTCCAAAAAAGCATTTTGACTCCATATGAGTGATAGTTGACCACATGACAAAGTTGACTCATTTCTTACTGGTCAAGACTTCATTCAAGGCCAAGGTCTATGCCCGCTTGTATATCCAAGTGTTGGTGAGGTTGCATGGAATTCCATTGTCCATCATATCGGATCGTGGAGTTCAATTCACTTCTCACTTTTGGAAGTCCTTTCCAAGGGGACTTGGCACCAGGGTGAAGTTGAGTATTACTTTTCATCTCCAAACTGACGGGCAAGCCAAAAGGACTTATTTAGATATTGGAAGACATATTGAGAGCTTGTGTGTTAGAGTTTAAGGGGAGTTGGGATGAACATTTTCGACTGATCGAGTTTGCCTACAACAATAGCTTTTATGCAAGTATTAGGATGGCACCATTTGAGGCTTTGTATGGTAAATGATGTAGATTTCCCATCCAGTGGTTCAAAGTCGTTGAAATGGCATTAATAGGACCGGACTTGGTGATGAATGCTATGGAGAAAAAGAAATCATAAGGGAAAATTAAAAATAGCCCAAAGCCGACAAAATCTTACTCCAATGTTAGAAAAAGGGAACTTGAGTTCCAAGTTGGTGATTGGTTCTGCTTGAAGGTATTTCCAATGAAAGGTGTGATCTGGTTTGGTAAGAAAAGAAAGTTGAGCCCTAGATATGTGGGCCCTATAAGGTGGTGAGAAGAGTGGAAAAGTGGCATATGAATTGGGTCTACCCAACGAGTTGCATTTGATTCATCTGGTCTTTCATGTTTTGATGTTTAGGAAATTCATAGGTGACTAAAGTTCCATAGTTCCGTTGTATGATGTGAACATTGAAGAGGATTTGAGTTATGAAGAAGTACCGATTGAAATCCTAGACTAGAAAGTAAAAAAGCTAAGGAACAAGGAAGTTGCATCTGTCAAAGTGCTTTGGAGAAACCAACAAGTTGAGGGTGCTACATGAGAAGCGGAAGCGGATATGATGAAGCGTTATCCATATCTATTCCGCTCTACTCAAGCCTAAGTTATTAAGAAATTCTTCCTAAAACCTCCCATTTTCATGCATTTTAGTTTTTCATCATATATGCATTTATAATGATGTTTATGGAATATTTTGAGACATGTTTTCAGTATGAAATCTGAAATTTTGAGAAATGACGTTTAACTGGCATTTTTGCTTGCATGTTGGGTTGTTAGCTGCTAGTTTACTCCTTAGATCCTACCTTTAAGTACATTCAGGGGTCGAATGTTCCCAAGGGGGAGATATTGTAATGACCCCTAGTTAAGGAGCCTTGAGTGCAGGAAAGTTGGCCTAAAAATAACCTGAAGTCTGGTTTACAAGAGAAACTTATGGCTCGTAGGTATATTTACAGCCCGTAGGACTGATCCTTAAACATGAGCCTTCCAGAAGGGAAAAAGTTTCCAAGTGTGTGGGATAACCCACGGACCAAGTGACGTCCCATAGAAAGGGTTGTGAGAAAGACTATCAGACATGAAGGAAATTTGAAGTTAGCTGGAAGGTGACCTACGTGTTACCAGACGGCCCGTGAAATAGGATATGGCATGTAATAAGTCTCGTGGAATAAGACCCAGAAAAGTAAAAAAATGGCTAAGTGTGGAAGGACTCTACGAGTCCAACCATGACCCGTAGATGGTTACATGGCCCATAACAAGTGATTGTTGTTTTGGGTCTAGCAAAGTTAGTTTTCAGGAATTTTGGATATGTTACCAACGAAAGGAACCTACGGCCCGTAAGTAGGGTTTTGTAAGCCAAATTCGGCAGTTTTAATTATGGGTAGTTTTGTCATTTCCATCCTTTTATATTCCTAAACTATGTCGTTTTGGTGGAAAAGGGGACCCTATATCCGCCTTGAAGCCCTAATTCCTCATTCAATCCCTCATTCCTCACTCTCAAAATTTCTAAGGCAAAAAGCTCTCAAGAACAAGCTAGGGCAAAGGCTAGGGTTCCAAGGTTTCTTCTTCAAATCTTCAAGTTCATTTCTCCCAAGTTTCCCCAAGGTATATGAGTTGATTTATGGGTATCCTTCCACCCATAAAGTTTCTTATTAAGTATTTTACCTTTTCTTTAAGTTCCTTAAGTTAATGTGCATGTTTATGATGATTTCATGATATTTATGTTAAATGCTATTTATGATATCCTACAACTCTTTTACTAAGTACATATGCATGTTTGAACTATTGATGATGACTCCATGATGGGTCTTGATGTCGATAAAGGTTGAGCATTTTTGATGTTCCTTTAAAAGAGAAAGTTCCTTGTTACTTATGCGATTTATAATTGTTACATTTAATAAGCCTAGCCCACCAAGTTTTCAAGTGAAGTTTTATGGTATATGATGTTGATTAGGGCATTAAAGTTAAGTTTTAAGTAATGATTTGTCAAAGATATAAGCATGTTGATAATTTTCCTAAAAGATGTTTTAGAAATGTCCCCAAGATGAATAAACAATTCTCACTTGGTGGTTCCTAATGTTCGAGCTATTCCTATGATTGCTACTTATGATTCTAAGTTGTATTTTAAAGAATTCCATGGGATGACTTAGCACCAAGAAGACCGGAAGTTGGGTTTCATCCCGTTAGTTGAGGCATGACCCATTAAAGTTAAACCTCAATATCCCTAACTATGTGCCACCATAGGAGCCCTTGTAGGATAGGCTAGTGGATCCACGTAGGTCATTTATGTTACTATGATGCAGGTAAAGTTGACAGAGTTCCACCCGACAAGTTGTCTCCCCGTGCCAATGTGTAGGGGGTTATGTTAGATTCCACGTAGTAGCCCGCGTGGACTTAAATGTTGGTTAAGGACTCCCACAAGTTTATGACTCTATGATATGCTTTCATTACATGTTATTTCTCATGCGTAGACTCATATTCATATTGAGCCATATTGTTTGTGCATGCTTAAGCTCACTTTATGTATCTTTCACTTCATATGTACTTATATGTTATGTTTATGAATGATGGCATTATAATTTCAGACATGCATTGCATCTCACATACTTAGTACATTCTAATGTACTAACACATATTTTGCCTGCATGATTTAACCATGTATGGACAGGCACTCATCCACCGAATTGTGGCTAGTACTCAGCGTTCAAGACTAGCTTTATTATTTATGGTGAGCCCTTAGTTCGGGACTCCTCTACTTTTCATTCTATCATGTATCTTAGTTTTATTTTGAGATGATGTATTTGTAGCATTTTCGAGGCGTTTATTTTCTATGTTGCACTATTATAGATTACTTTCTATATGATGGAGACCGACTATTACCGATCCCATCTGTTGATGATGTAGTAGGATGCTTATGGATAAAATGAATTTTAGTTATTTCCACTGCTTTTGAATATTGTTTCATTGCTTAAATGGCCCATAGTCCCTTTTCCCTTATTTTTTTTGCAAATGTCATAGATGCCTATGAATGCTTAAGATGCTTGAGATGGCTTGGGTGAAGTGCCTTCAGGTATCTTATTCGCCGTGTGATGACTAAGCCCCTTGGTCGGGCCATTACAGTTTTTGTCTCCACCATGGCGCCACCACCTTGGTGGGATAGTTGTGGATTTTAAGTTAGAAAAATCTCAAATTCGTTCTTATTTCTCTTGCTTCGTCCTTAAGAGATCAGATACGACCTAGGTTTTTTTTTCTAGTTTTTCACTTGTTCCATTGCAAGAGTTAATAAGTTACTTATTTTTCTAATTTATATTTTAATTCCTAAATCTTTGATTCCAAGGAGATTAATGTAGGGAAAGATTTATACCTGTAATTAATGATTGAGAGAATTCCTAATTGAGGGAGATGATCTTGAAAGTGGCTCAAAGTTAGAATTTTGTTATAATCTGGGTAAATTAGGTCATTGTGGTTGAATATATATATTTTATTGACTGTTTATAGATCAAGAACGAGCTACGGTTGTAGAAAAGAGGGAAGCCCTGGTTCTATAGTATTATGTATATGTATGTGAAAAAGAAAAATAACAATATGAAGTAGTTGATGTTTTCATTATCAAATTATATGTAATGAATTTATTACTTGAATTTGGTAAGTTGTGTATTATTCGTTGTGATGATTATTGTGATTGGGATTGTGGATCGGGTGTCGCATACTGACACGTTCATTATTATTGAATCGGGTGTCACATTTCAACACATTTATTATTATTGGATCAAGTGTCATATTCCAACACAATCATTTTTATTGAATCAGGTGTCACATTGACACACTAACTATTAGATTAATTATTATGCCTAGTCAACCGTTTGGTATGGATCCTTTGAGAGGACCACTTGTTGACTTGTTGGGACTAATGATTATGATGGTGATATGTTGAGCATGAACTGTGAACTTATGGTATTTTTTTCTTATATATGTATATTATTGTGTTTAGTTTCTTGTGTATATCTTACTTATTAGAGTAGCCACGCGATCTTACTAGTATACTGTTGTTATGTGTATTAATACTGCACTTCTATTTATTTTGTTGTGTATAGATCATCTTCAAGCGACTGCAGAGAGACCTCAGTAAGGTGACTATTGATTTAGAATTCAAGGGTGAGCTAGTTATCTTTTAAGCTACTATGGATTCTCCCACTATCTTAGTCCACTTATCCAGACTCAGACTACATTATTTTTCTTATTAGTTTTCGGAGGTTGTATCCTCATATGTTAGACTTATAGATAGAATTTTGGTACATTGACTTTTAATTTTTGGATAGTATCTTATATTATGTAAGTTTTTCATTGAGTTTAGGAGAACTCAATTAGCTTCCTGTTTTTTGCTTCCATTACTTTAAATTATTGAATTGTGCTAAATTATTTGGACTGGATTAAGATATTTATTCTCCCATCAGAGGGATAGTGTGGGTATCACTCAAGGTTTGTTCGGGGTCGTGACATAATAATTTCAATGTATAATTATATGAAATTCAATAGGAAAAGAATTAATTCAATTGGAATTTAAAAAACCAAATTTTTGACTCATTTCAATACTCAATTTAAAATGAAACTTAGACATTGGGTGCATGGACAAACTCAATCCAATGCTATGATAGCCTTACATACCTAGAAACATTGAAACTTTACTCAAATTCAAAACCTTGGTAGAATTGCTTGAGCCCTAGCTTTTTCTCCTCTTGGACTTGCTCTTAGAGTGTTCAAAGTGATTATGAAGGTATGGATATCATTGGATACTGATAAGAAGTTTGTTTTTATCACAAAACATCAAGGGTTTGACAAGGTCGTCTCAACAAGTTTGGCGGCCTAAATCCAAATTTTGTAGCAATGTTTTATTATTTTTTTAGTTGTCACATATAAATTAATAGCTATAACATATTCAATGTATTCTACAGATGAAGTCTCAAGAAGTCAGGATGCACGCAAATTTTATGAAGTAAGAATGCTAATAGTGAAAATTTTCAATTAAGAAAGATTTTATGAAGTAAGAATGCAAATAGTGAAAATTTTCAATTAAGAAATATAATATAAAGTTAAAATAATCAAATTAGACTCAAAATGTTAAGAAGTTTATATAATGATGTTGAAACAGTTTGCTGAATTTGATAAACTGATATAACAAGATTGATATTAAAATAATATTGATTTGTTGTTGTGCTTGAATTTTGAAGAATACTCCAAAAAATAAATTTGATATTTTTATAAATATACAATAAATATTTTTCATACTGCATTGATAGACTTTAGATATTCAATAATGAGTAAGTAAAAATAGAAAGAGGAATAAAAAAGGTAAATGCATGTAAAAATAATAGTTTGGATTCATGATAATAGTCAAGATATAAAGAAATCAATAAAATAAGTAGCCATGTAAGAAAAGATATTATTTCATTTCTTAATTATTTCATGACCTCCATTGTAAATAAAGTAAATAGTTATTATTATATTTTTTATCAAAAAAATTCTTTTCAAATTTATCAATAGATGATATATATTTTTGTTTAAAAAAAAGTGGAAGGCCCTAAAAATTGGGGGTCCCTAGTGGTTGCTTTAATGGCCTTATGATTGAAACGAACCTTGAATTTGATTAGAAAATGATGAAAAAAGACAAAATTACTCATCATTAAAGCTGGCAAACTAGACCATGTGGTTCCATTTTCAGATCATGATTTGATTTACGGGTCATAGAAGGCTCTCTTTGTGGTTTTCAAAAAAGGTTAGGCCTAGGTCTACGATCAGCCTCCTATGGATCGTAGAACCATTAACAGATCATACTTAGGCCTCGTCCTATCAAAGGTGTTCAAGTTTCAGAGGACAAGAATTTTGGTCTAGAAACCCACGGACATGGACTATGGATCGTAGTCTTAATTACGGATCGTAAATTCTTCCTTGTGGTTGGACACTAAGCTGGGACAGAGGAACTATGAAATACAAAATACAGACTCTAGGAACCTTTACGAGTCATCAAGACCCCTCGTGAATATCAGGGATTTTATTTTAATCTCCTTCTCAGGATTTCATTTACAGACCTCATCTATGGTCCGTAGAAACTTCTACGGCTCGTAGAATTATTTCGTGAAATGAATCTCAGGACTTGAAAATTTTCCAAAGTCTAGGATAGAACCACGAGACTCCTTCTACGGACCGTAGAAGTTGCTTCGTGGTTATTGATTGTCTTTCTCAGTTTTTTTTTTTGAGATTTTAGACTTTCTAAATTAGGATATTTCAAGGGAGTAATACAACTCCTATCTATGGGCCATATTATTTGTCCACAGAACCCAACTAACTAAAAAATGTCACGCCTCCAAATTTAAACTACGGATATCAACCTACTAGTTATATAACAATTTTACAATTTGTAAATCTTCTTCATACTATACAAGTTTAATTTTTTTTCAATTCTCTGAATCTAAATTCACGAACTTTAACTACAATTTGTACCTTTTCGTCTTGTTTAAGGTAATTTCTCCAATTTTTTAAAATGCACCTACAAAGTCATTCACGATACAAAGTCATTCACGAGTCATATAACCATCTATGAGTCATACCTAGAAAATTTTCTGAGCTTCAGATTTTTCTGCACTGATTCTAACCTTAACCGAGTTGGGTATTTCTGTGGTATTACATTGGACCACCTCACATGGTGTGAGCTGCATGCAGATTGACCCGCTTGTATGATTTTTATGTGTTTTAACTTTTGCGCTTTGCAAAAAGGAGTTAAGCAACAATTACTATGTTTTAAATCTATGTTAAGTATATTCTCATCTAAAGAGATGATGGATGTGGTTGACTTTGCTCCCTCGTCTTCCACTAAACTGAAGTACTAAGAAAGATTCTCGCGCTAGTGTAGGCTCATTCATATATATATTTTTAATGATAAATTAATAAAATTAACATATTTAACGAAAACTAGTTTCCTTCAACATGCACCACAAACTTTCTTGTTATCTTTCTCCATGTCAATAAATATCATGTCTAGAATTTATTTTTATTTGGGAAAAGGGTTGAGATTACCCCTAGTCTATTAAAATTGGCTTAAAAATACCCTCCTTCCACCTTATAGTGTAAAAATACTCTCCACCTTTGTTTTTGGTTCAAAGATATCCCTCCTCCTACCTTTTGGTCTTAAATTGCCCTTAACTCTAATATAATTAAATTAAATTCTTTTACTAATTAGTTCATTCTTTTATTTATTCTATAAGATAATTTTTTTATTTATTCTAATTCTTAATATTAGCTCATTTCGAAATATTTAAAATATTTAAGTCTAAAAATAAAATAAAAATTTATTTTTTAGAACAAATAAATAAATTAATTAATTAATAAAAGAATTCAATACAAAATAAATTGGGGTTGAGAGTATTTTTAAGTCAAAAAGTGGAAAGAGGGGCATTTTTGAACCTTAAATAAAAAGTAAAAGATACTTTTAGACCAAAAGATAAAGGATGGTATTCTTAAACCATTTCCAACAGATTAAGGGTCGACTAAAGATGTTAAAATGAGCTCAAATATAGATAATCCGCCTAAGTCGTCCAAAATTTTATAGGTTGAGCTCAAGATAATTTGAATTAGGTTAAATATCAATCCCTTCAAGCCTTAATCCATTTTGAAAGATTCTTCAATTGAGCCCAATTCAATTCCCAATTTCAATCAGTTCTAAAGCTCTTTACTTGTATTGATATGATGTATATTTTCTGTCTATTTTATATTTTCTACGATATATCTATCTAGTTGTAACTTTTTATTTTTATTTTTTGAGTTGAAATTCAAATTGTGATTATATAAAGTAAATAATAATATAATGAAATTATTGAGATTGGGTGGGTCAAATTGGTGGGTCATGACCCAACCCAAATTTTAATCCATTTGAGTCCAATCTGTTTGAGGCCACTGTAAATATAGACGGGTCAATACCCAACTCAATATCTATTTGAACCAATTTTAATATTGTCAACTTTAGCCCAACCCGCCCATTTGATAATCCTACTTGACCCTTTTCCTTTTTGTTTTGGAAATGGAGTTCTTAAACCAAATTTAAATATATAAGAAATAAGAAAAATTAAGTTATCAAGAAATGAGGCATATGCAAAATAATTAATTTAATTAGAAGATTCAAATAACACCTTCTGCTCATTGGTCACAAGTCTTGGGGTTGGCAATCTGGTGATGGAGTTGGCAAGCAAAGTCGGCGAGGCAGTGAGCAAAGCCCTAAACAGCAACAAAGTGTTGAACGTGGCGTTGTTGAGTGCATTTGGGTTGCTATGTTTGAGATCAGTGCAGCAGCAAAAGAACTTGGAAGTTCTTGAGGCAGAAAAAGACTCTCTGCTCAATTCTAATAAAGCTATGAAGAAGGCCATGTGGGATTGGAAGCAGCAGCTTTTTGCTGAAGCTGCTTTACCCAACCCCCTTATTCCACTCTCCAAGCTTAAAGCTATCTATGGAGAAGCCCAAACCACCACATCTTCTTCTGGTATGGCTTTTCTCTATCTGCCGTTCCTTTTATGTAGTTGTTTGTGTGGACTGTTTGTGCTTGAATTATAGGATTTGGGCTCTCTGGGAATTGCACAAATTAGCTGTGTTGCAAATGATTTTGTGGGTTTGGCCTTTTTGAATTTGGAATGATTCTTCTGTAATTTGCTCCATTAGAAATGATCGCTAACTAGTGAAATAGTGGTTGAAAGAAATTTAAAGCTGTTGGGTTTAGTTCGTTGTTAAGTTTTTGGGGTTTTAGCTCCCTTTATTTTGCTGCGGCAACATAAAGAGATTGAGATTAGATTGGTTACTAGGAATAAGATGGGGTTTCTATTATACGTGCTCCAGTTTTGCTGCTTCAAAGTGTTCAGCGGATTATTGAATTTTTGTATTAGATCAAGTCTGATACAAGTACTCATTTGGTCTTGCTGCTCTTATTATATCCATCTAAATGTTAAGTGGACAGTTGGCACTTAGACGTTTACGCAAGATATAGCAAGGTTTAGACATGAGCTAGTTACTGAAAGTACTATAAACCTAGCAGGACTTATCAATGATAAGTTCTTTTAGAAACCTCAGCTCTTTATGAAGCCTATTTTGCTTAATAGAGATGTGATTACTTGAAATTGTATTGGTGCAAGAGCTGGAGAAGCAAGTGCTCACCTGGTATCCTAGCCCCTATTGATGTTGTCTTTTGCTACAAGCAATCAAAGATCTATGATGGCGGAATGAAATGCCATAGAAGAACTAAACCCCAGATGCATTTATAATTGTATAGATGTATAGGTGAGTGGGTGTTATTTATAGACAACTATGTCCTCTTGTAAGGTTTTCTACTTTTGGTATACTTCTTTCTTGTATGTTGTTGTTGGTGTTGTTGTTATACTACTTGTATATGGGCAGCTTTTGCCGTAATAAAATTTATTACTTCATCAAAAAATAAAATATAAGTGTATCATTTCTTTATAACTGTATTAGACTATTAGTGGGTGGATGTTGTTCATTCCATAAATTGGATCTTTCCCCTACTCTTGCAGTGTTATCTATGTCCTTCCTTATCATCTTTCATCATATGCTACTTTTGTTGTTCCTTTTTCATTTATTGAAGTAGATTCTCTTTGGACTTTCATTTCTTCAAAAGTCAAAATGTTGGGAAGCAAAATTCTTCAAGCTTTATGATACACTAGTAAACACACTAATTATGTAAATAATGAAATGATGATTTTTGTTAGAATGACAAGGGAAACCCGCAGTTGCTACCCTGTGGGTGCGCATAGGGTAAACCCTCGCTCCAATTCAATAGCTCGCAAACCACGTAGGAGAGGTAACCTGCACTAGGAAAGCTCGGTGCGACGAGCTCGACCCAGAAGGCAAACCCCTTGCTTTCGCTATCAAAAGGTTTCGAACTTGAGACCTCCAACATGGAAGCCCCTAGTTGAAGTAGTGTTTCTTCAAAAATTGTGTAAAAAAATTACCAAATGAAGTAATTAGGCTATTAGAAGTCGTTTATATGAGGTATTAGAAAATATATTCACAATATGAAATTTTGTCGTATTACCTCTGCTTAACATATCATTTTTGAAATAATAGAATCCACTCAACTTATTATGGTAATCTTTATATTATTTTTTAAACTGGTTACACTTTTGCTTCACTCTAGAATCGGACCACCATGAATCTACCAAAACCTTGATAATTCCTTCTATCACCCTTTTCTCTTTCTCTTTCTCTTTCTCTTTCTCTTTCTCTTTCCCTCTTCAAGCTTTCTGATACACTAGTAAACACACTACAACAACATCATACGCAATGGAATCCCACAAGTGGGGTTTTGGGAGGGTAAAATGTACGCAGACCTTACCACTACCTCATAGAGGTAAAAAGACTATTTCCTAGGAACCCTCATCTCAAAAACTCATAAGCAGAATAAACTAGATATGGAAAAATGGAAAGGAAAATAAAAGGGAAACAAAAAGAGCGACTAATAACGAAAACCACATGATATAATACGGATAATGACAACACAAGATATAAAGGCTCGTCTAAATCTCCTATCGTACCATACCCCACGGCCAGACATCAACCTAATCCTACTAACCTATTAGCCTGCTACTCTAATTCGCGACCTCTACTCCTTCCTATCTAAGGTCATGTCCACTGCGAAATCAAGTTTCATCATATCTTGTCTGATCAACTCCCCCAATACTTCTTTGCTCTGCCTCTACCCCTTCGTTTAACTCCTAAATCCAACCTCTCGCACCTCCTAATAGGAGTATTGGTACTTTTTCTCTGCACATGTCCAAACCATCGCAGTCTCGCTTCACTCATCTTGTCAGCCACAAGGGCCACCTCTAGCTTCTCCTGAATGATCTCATTCCTAATCTTATCACTCCTAGTTTATCCACACATCCATCCTAACATCCTCATCTCACTTGCATCTTCTGAACATGTGAGTTTTTGATTGGCCAACACTCCAACCCATACAACACAGGCGATCTAACAACTATCTTGTAAAACTTACCTTTGAGTTTAAGTGGTATCTTCTTATCACACTATACTCTAGAGGCAAGCCTCCATTTCGTCCATGCTGCCTCAATACGGTGTGTGACATCATTGTCGATATCGCCACTGCTCTGGATGATGGACCCAAGATATTTAAAATTTTCTCTCTTGGGAATAGGTTGAGTGGCAAGCCTCACATCAATGTCTGCTTCATCCCTTGCAACACTGAATTTGCATTCCAAATATTCTGTTTTGTTCTTGCTCAGTTTGAACCCTTTGGATTCCAAAGCGTATCTCCGGACCTCCAATCTATCATTAACTTTACCCCGAGTCTCATCAATCAGCACTATATTATCTGCAAATAGCATACACCATAGAACCTCTTTTTGAATAGACCGTGTCAGCTCATCCATCACCAAGACAAATAAAAAAGGGCTCAACACAGATCCTTGATGAAGTCCTATCTCAACAGGAGAATACTCTGAGTCTTATCCCATCGTTCTTACCCGAGTTTTGGCTCCGTTGTACATGTCTTTTATCACCCTAATATACACCATTGGAACACCTTTCACCTCTAAACACCTCCAAAGGACATCCCTCAGAACTTTGTCATAGGCCTTCCCGAGATCAATGGACACCATATAAAGGTCCTTTATTCCGCATATTTCTCCACTATTCTCTGAACAAGATGTATTGCTTCAATAGTCGACCGCCCCGGCATGAATCCAAACTGATTCTCTGAAATAGACACTCCTTTTCTCACCTTCATCTCTACTACTCTCTCCCAGACCTTCATAGTGTGGCTTAACAACTTGATACCCCTGTAATTGTTACAGTTTTGAATATTACCCTTGTTCTTATACAATGGAACCATTGTACTACTCCATTCATCAGGCATCTTTGTCGTCTTCATAATAGCATTGAACAGTTTAGTCAACCACTCTATGCCATCCTTGACCATGTTTTTCCAAAACTCTATCGGAATCTCATTGGGTCCGATCGCCCTCTCTTTCTTTATCCTACTAATAGCACGTCTAACCTCCTCAACTCTGAACCGCCTGCAATAACTAAAATCTCAATTGACTTTTGGAGTGTGCCAACTCAATATCTCTATCTCCTTTTTCGTTTAAGAGTTTATGAAAGTAAGTTTGTCACATTAGCTTAATGGATGTCCTATCCACCAGCACCTTACCCTTATCCTAGATGCACTTCACTAGGTCCAAAGTCGCGAGCTTTTCTTTCTCTCTTTAGTGAGCCTATACAATCTCTTGTCCCCACCTTTATCACTTAGCTCCACATATAGGCGCTCAAACGCTGTTGTCTTAGCACTCGTCACCTCCATCTTCGCTTTTGTCTTTGTCGTCTTGTAAATCTCCTTAAGCCTTCGCTTTTCATCCTCCTCCTTACACTCCAATCACTTCGTATAAGCAATCTTCTTAGCTTTCACTTTGCCCTGGACTTCGTCATTCTACCACCAATTGCCTTGACGTCCATCAAAGATCTCTCTCGAAACCTCTAATACCCCGGTAGCTACTTTCCTTATGCAATTAGCAGTAGTGTCCCACGTATTGTTCACATCTCAGCCACTATTCCAAGCCTCTGACGTACTCAGCTTTTCTTCTCTCTCGTGAAAGGGCAGGGATCAGGTCACCCCATCTAATACTCAGTAGGGCATTAAAAACCTTCTTCGTCTTTTCTCTCTTAATCTCTAAATCCATCACTAGAAGCCTATGTTGAGTGAAAATATTTTCACTCAGAATAACCTTGCAATTCTTACAAAGGCTTCTATCGCCCTTTCGTAGAAGTAAGTAATCAATTTGAGTCTTAGCTACCGTACTCCGAAAGGTAATCAAGTGATTTTCCCTCTTCGAGAAACATGAGTTAGCAATAAGTAACTCAAGGCTTTGGTGAAATTCAAGAGAGACGTCCCTCCATTCCTCTTCCCGAAACCAAAGCCTCCATGAACATCTTTAAACCCGCTAGTGGTTGCCCCTATATGCCTATTAAAGTCTCCCCCAATGAAGATTTTTTCTGTCTTTGGTATTCCTCTTACCACCTCATCCAAATTCTTCCCGAAAGAGCTTTTTGACTTCCTCATCCAGGCCTACTTGAGGCGCATAGGCACTAATTACATTCACTACATGCCTACCCACCACAAGTTTTGATAGACATCATCCTATCATTGAACCTCCTAACCTCAACCACATATTTCCTAAGGTCCTAATCTACTAGGATACCTACACCATTTCTATCCCTAGAACCACCCGAGT
Organism: Solanum rostratum; assembly: GCA_029948455.1. NCBI lineage: Eukaryota > Viridiplantae > Streptophyta > Magnoliopsida > Solanales > Solanaceae > Solanum > Solanum rostratum. The sequence continues at coordinate 27,695,291 of CM057049.1, forward strand.
ACCATAACTTAAACCTATCTACGTCCCGAGCTTTGGTACCTACCCATCTGGTCTCCTGAACACACACTATATTAATATGTCTCCTCTTAAGACACTTCACTGGCTCTATGTATTTCCCTGTGATCCTATATTCCATGACCCTACCTTAACTTAAATAAGCCTGTGCCCCTCTTACCACCCCTACCCCTTACCTCTGACCCCAACTGATGACATGATCCTAGTCCACCATTAGATCCTGATGCCACTAAATTAAGAACTAATAACTCACTAAGCTACGAAGATCAAGAAGATACAATTTAGTGAAGATACAACCCCACACCACAGAACAGTAAAATATACGGTAAACTACTAATCAAACAATCAATTTATATCTACTAATCAGTTCAGGTACAAATCAAGGTGAATAAATGAGTAAAGGCAACACAATATGCTATGTAAACTCACAAATGGTAAATATAGAAAATATGGTAAATCTAGAAATATATGGTAAAAGGCAACACAACAGGCAAGAAACAACAACACAAATATGTGAAGGGCAAGAAATAAAAGACATCTAAAGGATACTATTGATTAAATAAGAAATAACAAGAGATTTAGAAGATATCACCTGGGATTCTAGTAAAAAACAATGTTGAATGCTGTTGGAAAATGCTGGAAAATAAAATTTTGGATGTCGCTAGAAAACCACGCCGAGTTTTGTTTCTCGCTGGACTATCTCGCCGGAAATTCGCTAGGTGATTCCAACTGGAAGATTCTGACCGGGATCTGGAGTAATGACGTCACCGGAACTCTGTAGACGCGAAGTTGGGGGTTGACTGGACGTCGGCGGAGAATACGTCGCTCGTTGGATTTTCTTGACACTTTGCCGGAGAAGGTCTTGCAGGCCGTGTCGCGTCTTCACGAGAAAAGAATGTCCGAAGTCAGAGTTGGCCGTCAGTCACGGAGTCATGAAGGTCGCCGATGTACAAGCGACGATAAAAGAGACAACCAAAATCTGATGAAGGCGTCGTAAAATCTGGACCGGTCAACCATCGACTGTCGGTAACTACTAAATAAGTGATAAATTACTCCGAAGCAGTGAGGACTCGACGATGTGAAGGTTGACGGCAATCGGCGCCGGCGTCATAGAGAGATGATCGAAGAAGAAACGTGTAGTAGGTCAGCACGTGTAGTTAGCGCGTGTAAATAATGTAATGATAATTGAAGTAGTGTTTCTTCAAAAAGTGGTGAAATATTGCCAAGTAAAGTAATTAGGCTATTAAAAATCGTTTATATGAGGTATAAGAAAATATAATCACAATATGAAATTTTTGAAATTACCTCTGCTTAACATTTCATTTTTGAGATGTTAAGCAGAGGTAATCTTTGCATTATGTTATACTGGTTACGCTTTTGCTCACTCTAGAATCGGACCGCTGGGAATCTACCAAAACCTTGATAATTCCTTCTCTCACCCTCTTCTTTTTCTCTCTCCCTCTCCCACCTTCCTGTTCTCCTTTAACAATTCTCTGACAATTTTTGGTGATCATCCACGCCGGTGATTAAGCCTAGCTTCATCAATAGAAAAACCATGTCATTGTTAGCCAAATTTTTGTAGCTACTGACAATCATGGAAACATTAGCAATAGGTGGATTGTAAGTAAAATCAGGGCAGTCTCTTGCCTTCTCGATATTTCAAAAGACACAAGATATTTGAGAATTCCGACCTAAAAAGAACAAACAAGAAGAATCATCATAACACCCAAGATTTTAGCCTAGTAATTAGTGAAGTGGGGTTCAAGTTCCAGCAATGACAAAAAACAATTTGGTTGACAGAGCTATTCAATACTTGTGTTGGTGGGGGGCAACATGTATCGTGTGGCAGTAAAATTGTTAACTAATGACCCAAACAGCACCATTATAAAGAAAAAGATAAAACAAGATTCGTAAGGGCTAGACTCCTCAACTAGAGTCCTCATTAAACATTAAACACCAGAAAGGTAGACATTGCCGTTAATTATGGAGATTCATTGAAAAGAGTCCAAATGCCTTGCTAGAAAATCGACTCAATGGTCTACAAAGCTAGTGTTTTAAAGAAGAACAGCCTTCCCAACAAAAACGTATCATAAATGAAAATATTTCATAAATGAGAAATTGTACCATCCTTGGGATAAAGTTCCTCAAAAGATGTCTAGTAGGAGTATCCTAACATGTTAACACATGCACTTATTGGAGTGGTCGACTCCAGAAGGATGTAGGGGAAGTTAGAGATCTTGTGTAAATTAGACCTTGACCACGCATATGATCATGTGAATTGAGAGTTCTTGAATTTAATAATGTTGATGACTTGATGTCGATTAAGTTCTCCCTCTCAATGATCAGATTTTCGGTCCAAGTGAATGGTAGACTTGTAGGAGAAAATAAGAAGTTGTGAATATCTCCCAATATTTTACTCCTGCAACGGGTTATTTAATTCATACCTTATTTGCAAAATGTAATAAAGTACTACATGAAAAAAAAAATCCTTGAAATGCCTCAAATAATTTTGATGAAGTAAAGATTTCATTATTGGCATCAAGAAATGCAAGAAATTACAGAGTGAAGAAATAAAAAAACTTTACTAGTTGCATTTAGGGGTGGTGATACGCCCAAATTACACTCCGAATAGAAGAGTAAAGCGGTCGTTGGTCAAATATAGAACTCAACCAGAGTTGAGGTCGATCCCACAGGGAACACGTTAGAATTGTTTTATTAGTACCGGCTTTCAGATGTAAATGCTATTCCCAAGATAAACGCACATAAAGTAAATGGGGGGTTGCGTTGGTTAACTTAAATGCTTGTGTAATGTAATTAACAAAAACGTTGTTCTGATTTTCAAACAGATAGAGAGAGGCTAGGGTTGTGTTCCCCATGACTTCCAATTACGACAACTAAACTGGTTTGGTAAGCTCGCTCTTAATGGTGCATGCAAAATTCAACAACTTAGCTAATATCTAGTTCACCTTTCGGTCCTTCCTAGTTATATTTCACTATCTCCTTTCGGTCTCAGAGTGTATGCAATTCTAACCGTTGTTTTTGATCTCAGAGTACCTTCACCTTTCAGTCTCAGGCACTTAGACTAGGTTCATAACCCCGAATTTCTGTTGTTAACCTCTTTTCCCAATCACTACATCCCTCTCGGGCATGTAGCGAATACAGGCTTACCCTAACGCGTCGACTCAATAAGGAGAAGTTAGAACGAAGAATTTAACAATACATGCAATAATCATTCGAACGAATTACCCCAGTTTGCGTTATCTTATTGAGTCGTCATGGTTCCCACAACTCTAGTTGTGGGTTTAGCCTAGCATAATATTGATAACTTGCCCACAACAATTAGATGAAGACATAAAAGTTGACTTACAATTGAAAGAACAAGAATCCGTGTTACAAGCTTCGAACAATGATCACAAACACGAATCTCACGAATTACAAAGTCAAACTAATGTTTTCTGCTTTTTCTCTCTTGTTTCTGCCGTAAAAAACGAAGTATCTAATGAAATAAAATAATGTACTATTTATACTAAGTAAAACTAATTCGATACAGTTTAGGAAAAATAGGCTCGGCACGGGGCACGGTCCGTTACACGGACCGTCTGAGGCCAGACGACTCGTCTAATGGACCGTCTGGGTCGGCTGCTGTGTCGGCACGGCCCGTGACACGGCCCGTGTGGTGTGAGACGGGCCGTCAGTCCCTCCGTGTGCCTCCACTTGCACAAATTCTGATATTTTCGACGAAGGCCCTTTAGAGTTACGTCGCTTACACGGTACATGACACGGCTCGTCTGGTGTCAGACGGTCCGTGTGGATTTCCTTGCGCAATTTCCTTAAATTTCGACGAGTGCCTCTCCGAGTTACGTTAGTTACACGGCCCGTGGCACGGACCGTCGGAAGGTAGACGGCCCGTGTGCCCGTCCGTGCGAAGCTCTTTTCTGCGCGTTGCATCCAGTGCGGTGCCACGGTCGGTCAAACGGACCGTGTGGCGTGACACGGCCCGTGTGGGCCTTCCGTGGTCCAACACTTGGCCTTGTTTTTCACTCGTTCCTTGTGCTTTCCTCAATTACCCATGCCTTTGCTATTTTCTTGCACAGTATCAAAACACACATATTAAACTAACAACAACGCTTAAGAACGCACAATAATTCTATATCTTAAGCGTCGTAAAAGTCGTATTTTCATGACTCATCAACACCCTCAACTTAGAACCATTGCTTGTCCTCAAGCGATGACCAAAAACACATAACGACACACACAGACAAGCGCTTAATCAAGAAGTAAATAGAGACCCCTTTATCATCAAATTCATGCTCAAAAAGTAAACTTGCAATGTGCTCATACCCCAACGGACTCTTATTAGATCAACCTGAGCACTATACTATATCCCGTTGGCCCTACTTAAGTCCGAGAATAAAGATGAGCTGGTTAGTATAGCCACCAAATAGTCTCGGTGATAGTGCCCCTCACTACAAGGAAGTCTCTCACACAGTGTAACAAGGTAGCACAGAGACTGGAATGTAGACACTCACACTCAGAAAGATTTTCAACCGACACACAAGTATAGACCATATGCTTGCCTTTATTTTCACCACCTTGACTCTTGAATGACCTTTTTAGGATCACTTTAGGACTTTTAAGGCTTGTAACGTAGGCTCGGGCTTGGGTGAGGTATATTTAGGATCGAAGTGACTAGCTTTTCGTTCCAAGACCCTGCTTTGACTCAGCCACTACTTTCGGCCCCCCAAACTCTTTGTTTTCCTTATTTTACCACTTTGCTTTGCTGATGGGCGTGGTTACCTTCTTCGTTCAATCATTTACACGCCCCAGATTTCCCTCTTCTTTTTTTTTTCTGTCCAACTTTTCTTCTCATTACTCGACTCCTTTCCATCCATATTGTACTGCCTCTCTTACAATAGCCACCCTCAACTTAGGATTTTAGCCTGAGTTGAGGTTCACAATGTCTTTTCAAGGACCAGGGCCAATGTAAGCCACCCTCAACTTAGGCCTTTGGCCTGGGTTGAGGTTCACAATGTCCTTAAAGGGACCAGGGCCTGAGTAGGGTCTGCAGATAAATCGAAACATGAATTGGGTGATAAGAAAGAAAAGGTCTATTAAGGCTCAATCATTTGGTTCAAAGGGAGAAACTTCATTTGGTTAATTCGTTTTAGGCTTAGTGACTTCTCAACAACAACGGCCTAAGATCCTATCTTAATCCACTCATTCAATCGTTTTAGGGGGACCAACCTGGCAAGTTCTAGTTTACAAGTGTGTCAATTGAATTCAAGCAAGTCCACTCCCACACACATGGCACATATCCCCACTATTCAGCACTACACAACACAGTCAAGCTTCATTATTCAAGATGCCAACTAGACAATGTACACCGTGCTTTAAGAGGATCACAAAATCAGTCAGTATGGGATGCATGCTCACACAAGTTTCGTGGATTTTCATTCTTTAAATTGTTGGGGTTACTATAGACTCTTATGAACACTTGTCTTTACACACACAAAACAAACAAAATAAACCTAAACATGCCAGTTCTACTAGATACTACACCTTCAGAGAAAAGAAACATGGCAAGAAAAACTCGTCAGGGTAGGATGCCCCACCCCCAACAAAATACGGTGCAATGTTCCCATTGCACCAGAATACATATTAAAGCAAAAATAGGAGTGGGACATACCTGGGACGCCCTAGGCGTCAGGCGGGTCATCATGGCCCGAGCCAACTGGTGGGTCCGGGTAGGCAACATCAGCATCTGGCCCCACGACACTTCCGGAAGCACCTGTCCGGGCAGCCTCATATGCTAGGCGCGCCTGCTCCTCCTGGGCAGCGCCTCTCGCCTCTGGGCCCTCAAAGCTTTGCGCAGCCTCCTCGCTTCCTCACGCTGCGGGTCTTCCGGAGGGCTAGTGCGCTGGCTGCGGCGCTTACCTTTATCCTTATGACCGGAAGCCGCTGGAGCAGGTACTTGGGCAGCAGGATGTACGAGCGGTACGCCCCAGCCCTCGGTCAGGCTCGGCTCCACCGGGGCACTGAACAATGAGATCAACGAATTTGGCGGCGGAGCCAGAGCTGGCACCGAGTTGTTATACCGGGTATATAGCTCTGTAATTTTCTCCTTCATATCCTGCATCGTCTGTACCAAATGCGCCCTCTCATCATCAGACAAACTTCCAAACATGCGATGGAAGTAGCCCTCCAACGTGTTGACCTGCTCCTGTAAACTCTGTATCTGGCCCACTAGTTTGGCGCGGAGACGGTCCTCAGCCAGCTGCACATGAGCCTGCACCACTTGAGGCACCCTGACCATCATTTGGTCAACAATTGCCTGTGTCTGTCTCTGTTCTGTTACCATGCGGGCTAGAAGGTCATAAGGGACATAAGTGTATCCCTGATGCGCCTGAGGTGCTGTGCCACTGCCCCCGGGCTGCTCAGAATCTATACCAGTCTGGGGGGCCGTGGGGGGCTCCTCAAATGACAAGGGTTGCTGCGGAGGAGCCCGAGGAAGCTGTGTAGGAATCCCAAGCCGACGGGATCTGCTGTGATACAACGGGTTGTCTATATCTTTGATCATGGCAATGTTTACCACACCTGTTGGAGCTATCTTTCTGTCCAAGTAGTGGGTGGTGGGGACACAGGCCTGCCTACAAAGTGCTCGAATCAGGCATGGAAATGACATACCTGCTCGTTCCGATAGGGCGCGGTCCTTGATCTCCATGGCAATAACACGACCCACATTAATACCAAGTCGAGCTACCAAACACGCTACCAACGAAGCATGAGAGAGATGGAGCGTGTTGTCGTTCACCGTGGGTCGTAGTCGGGCCCGCACCACCGACCACCAGAACTTCGCGACAAATGTGAGGGAGGCCTTGGTAATAGGAATCTTGGGGTTAGTCACCCAAATGTGCCTCCGCTCCTTGGAGCGCAATCTGCTCCGCAATCCACTGCAACTCCTTGGCCTGTGCAAACGGGTCTGACATGTGAACCTCATTAGTAATGTTCACATACCTGGCAATGAATAACCCATCCGGTGGGGCACGGTAGTCTGGGTCAAATAAAAACCTGTTGATCGTCTCTGCCGAGATATCTACCTGAGTCTCCCGGATGGTAACATAGTCCCGGTGGGACAACTTGGCAGCAAGCCGCTTCTTCGATCTTCTGGGCAGGTTGCCTTCGATGGAGGCAAGTAGACTGGCGGCGTAGCTGGAATAGAACTCGGCGATCATATCCGGGCCATAATATCCGGGAGGGCTGGCCATCCACCGAACTGGTACGCCTCGAATGCATTGCGGATCTCCGGGATAGCATCCAGTTTGTCGCTGAGGACCCGCATCTTCGGAATAATCGGCCTCCCCTGATAGCCTCCGGTGCCTTTAGTGATGCCATTAACATAAATCTCCTTTGCTTCGGGAACTGTCCACCGCCTGCGTAAGAAGACCAGAAGCCACTTGGCGGTTTCCGGGTCAGAAGTCCGGGCAACCACCTGCTGAGTGGCCTCATCATCACTGTCGCGGAGGAGCAGAATGTCCTCCTCACCACCAACATCGTGCTATGCGGTGACTGGAGTGCCGGCCTCGTCCTCCTGCTCTGGGGCTGCAGCTTCCCCCTCCACCCCCACCTCTGGAGCTTCCTCCTCAGACTGGAAGCTATGTAGCGTCTCACTACACGTGAACGGGTAGTGCGAGGGGGGTGGGGGGAGACATTGCAGGCGATCTGCACAGCTGACCCGCCGTCGGAGTCATCACCTGAGTCACTCCCCTGATGTTGACTGGAGGATTCTGTGATCGAATCCCGGAGACGTGACTCATGCTCGTCCCTACGTTGGCGAGGTCTTAGACGGGGACCCATATTAACCTGCAAACATCACAAGGAATAAAAAAAATTAGTTATGTCAGGATGCTTGGGACGACACACCAACGGGTACTCAGACTTCCCCTGTGTAAATATAGTGACAAAAACCCTTAAGAGTGGCGTCACCCGGTCTATCATAGGGAATTTTGCACTAGAATGCATATGAGAATCAATGAGAATAAATACAGTGAAGTCCATAGAAAATGAAGTGTCATGGCACGGTGGCCCCACACGGGCCGTGTAAGGGTACACGGGTCGTGCAGAGGCCCGTGTGAGGGCCATGAGGTGGCAGACTACCAAGTGTCATGGGACGGGCAGCCACACGGCCCGTGTAGGGTCAGACGGTCCGTGAGAAAGGACCGTGTGGCGTGCTGCGAATCGCGGACCTCGAGCCGGACGGCCCACGACACGGCCCGTGCGATGCCACACGGACCGTGTAACGTGCCGTGACACGGTCTTCGTCCCCAATCATCCCAATATCATAAAATCCATGCTCACACACAAAACAATGCATCAAAAACGCAAGATCGGCCATTTAACCTACGCGTACCACACTTCCTACAACATGAATCCTATTTTAACAACCCTAAAATTACAAACACCCTATGGTCAAGAGTTCAAGAAAGCAACAATGGTGGTTTAGAGTAACCCATTACCAAATCTTTAAGAAATCGTGCCTTAGAGCGTCATAGACTTAACAATAAACAAGTATATGCATAAAACCACACAAAGGAACAAACTAGAAGAAAAATTTCAAGCAACAACTTAAAAAACAATTAACTCAAAATAAAACTTACTTGAGAGAGAATAGTAGACCTTGGACTCGAAAATTTGCCTAAGGAAATTGGGACGGATCGTGAACGGAGTGCACAAACCGTGTGAGAAGAGATGAAGATTTGGTGGTGTGAGGAAGAGAGGAAAGGGCGTGTGGGGTGAGTTAGAGAGAGAGAATGAATGTGTGAAAAATAAAATTTGGAAAGAGGGTATAAATACCCAAAAATACGTGGCCCAAGACGCTCCGGAAAACGGGCCGTGCCACGTGGCACGGTCCGTGTTGCTTACCGTGGGCGGCTCGCGTCTGTTCCCGAGGCGCACGCCTAAACGGTCCGTTAAACGGACCGTTATGCGTGGCACGTGCCGTGTGGCGTGCCGTGTGGCGTGCCGTGTGACTTTCCCAAGGCGCGTGCTCAAACGGTCCGTGACACGGTCCGTTCAAGCTCACGCGGACCGTGTAAGCGGACCGTGTGCTTTTACTTGGCGACTAGAAAAACTTACTTGGGGCACGCCCACTAGACGGACCGTTACACGGGCCGTCTGAGTGTACACGGGTCGTGTACATGCCCGTGTGGCTCTCCTTGCAAACTTTTTGTCAATTCCGCCCCCCGCATGCCTGATTAGGCTTCCTTTCACCATGTGCATCCTTCCCTGAGACAAAAATACAAGCCAATATAAAGCATAAGTCAGTTTTTTTTTTTGATGGGTTGCCTCCCATTAAGTACCTGGTTTAGCGTCACCGCTCGACGTGGTTTTCTCGACTACTCAGACTTCATCAAGATGGAGAACCTCTATCACCGAGGTTTCATCTGCAGCTCCCCAGTACTTCTTCACGCGCTGCCCATTGACCTTGAAGCGGTGCCCGTCATCCGTCTCTAGCTCGACTGCTCCATTAGCAAACACTTGTGTGATCTTGTATGGGCCAGACCACCTTGATTTCAACTTCCCTGGAAACAACCTCAATCAGGATTTGTAGAGCAACACTCTGTCACCAACCTCAAAGCTCCTTGGTTCAATCAGCTTGTCATGATAAGCCTTCATCTTATCCTTGTACAGAGCAGCACTCTCGTAGGCCTGGAGACGAAATTCATCCAACTCATTTAGCTGGTCCATCCTCATGTTGGCTGCCTCTTTCCAGTTCATATTCAGGGCCTTAAGAGCCCATAGCGCCTTGTGCTCCAACTCAATTGGCAGATGACAGGCCTTACCAAACACCAACTGATATGGGGACATAACAATGGGCGTCTTGTAAGCTGTCCTATAGGCCCACAATGCATCATCTAACTTCCTCGCCCAGTCCGTTCTTGTGGCATTCACAGACTTGGTCAGGATCTCCTTGATTTCCCTGTTGGACACCTCAACCTGCCCACTTGTCTGCGGATGATAGGGCGTGGCAACCTTGTGTTGGCGTACCCCGTATTTAGCAAGCACAGCCCGAAAGGATTTGTTGCAGAAGTGGGAGCCCCCATCACTAATGATAGTTCTAAGTGTCCCAAATCTGGCAAAAATGTTCCACCTCAGGAACTGTACCACACTCTTGCTCTCATTATTTGGCAACGCTGTTGCCTCCACCCATTTAGAGACGTAGTCCAGTGCCACCAGGATATACTTCATCCCAAAAGAGCTCACGAACGGGCCCATGAAGTCAATGCCCCATACATCAAATAGCTCAATCTCCAAAATAGGGGTCATTGGTAGCTCTTGGCGCCTTGAAATGTTCCCTTGGCGCTGGCACTGGTCGCACCCCCGCACCAAGTCATGGGCATATTTATAGATGGTGGGCCAGTAGTACCCACACTGCAGGATCTTTTTGGCAGTCCTGGCACCACCATGATGCCCCCCCACTAGAGAGGAGTGGCAGGCTTCCAGGATGCTCAACATCTCTGCCTCTGGGACACATCTTCGAGTGACCCCATCTGCGCATGTTCTGAATAAGTATGGGTCATCCCAAAAGTACCTGCACACATCATGAAAAAACCTTTTTCTCTGGTGAGGGTTAAGGCCTTCCGGCATAATATCACTCACCAGGAAGTTAGCAAAATCAGCATACCAAGGGACTAAGTCCGCAGAAGCGGCTAATACTTGCTCATCGGGAAATGAATCATCGATGCTCAACCACTCATTAGCGCGGGCCGCGTCCTCCAACCTTGACAGATGGTCTGCGACTTGGTTCTCTGTGCCTTTACGGTCCTGGACCTCGAAGTCGAACTCTTGTAGCAAGAGCACCCATCTGATTAACCGAGGCTTTGCATCCTTCTTGGCCATGAGATACCGGAGTGCAGCGTGGTCAGTGTGTACAATCACCTTAGTGCCCAGTAGATATGCTCGAAACTTGTCGAATGCATACACCACTGCCAGCAACTCCTGCTCCGTAACAGTGTAATTCCTTTGAGCCTCGTTTAGTGTCTTGCTGGCTTAGTAGATAGGATGGAAGATTGTGTTGCGCTTCTGCCCCAGCACAACACCCACGGCAACTTCACTTGCGTCACACATTACCTCAAACGGAGCGCCCCAATCTGGTGCAACCACGACAGGCGCAGAGATCAACTTCTGCTTCAAGGTCTCAAAGGCTTGCCGGCACGCATCATCAAAGTAGAACTTGACATCCTTCTCCAACAGTTTGCACAATGGGTGTGCAATCTTGGAGAAGTCTTTGATGAATCTGCGATAGAAACCAGCATGCCCAAGGAAACTCCGGACCCCTTTTACCGAGATAGGAGGTGGCAATTTTTCAATGACCTCAATCTTTGCCTTGTCCACCTCAATCCCCTTATCTGACACCTTACGGCCAAGGACTATGCCCTCCTTAACCATGAAATGATATTTCTCCCAATTTAGGACCAACTGGGCCTCTTCACAGCGCTGCAGTGCCTTGCTTAGATTTTGCAGACAATCATCAAAAGAATCACCCACTACCGAAAAATCATCCATAAATACCTCGAGGGTGTCTTCAACCATGTCTGAAAAGATGGACATCATGCAGCGCTGGAAAGTGGCTGGGGCATTGCAAAGTCCAAATGGCATCCTTCTGAAAGCAATTATCCCATAGGGGCACGTGAAGGTGGTCTTCTCCTGATCTTCTGGGGCTATTGATATCTGATTGTAGCCCGAATATCCGTCGAGGAAGTAATACCATCCTCGCCCTGCTAGCCTGTCTAGCATCTGATCCATGAACGGCATGGGGAAGTGGTCCTTTAGAGTCCATCTATTCAACTTCCTGTAGTCCATGCACGCTCGCCATCCGGTGACAGGTCTCAGCGGGACAAGCTCGTTCTTGTCATTGGCCACCACCGTCATGCCCCCTTTTTTGGGACACACTGCACTGGGCTCACCCACTTGCTGTCCGAGTTGGGATATACCACCCCAGCATCCAGCCACTTAATGATCTCCTTTTTCACCACCTCTTGCATGGGTGGATTAAGCCTTCTTTGATGCTCAATGCTGGGCACACAGTCATCCTCCAGTTTGATTTTATGAGTGCAGATGCCTGGAGGAATGCCAATTATGTCTGCAATGGTCCATCCAATAGCTCGCTTGAACTTTTGGAGGACCCCCAATAGCGCCTCCACCTGGTATTCCTGAAGATCTGCAGCCACAATCACAGGAAGAGTGTTATTAGTACCTAAAAATGCATACCTGAGGTGTTGAGGTAGCTCCTTGAGCTCCAGAGCGGGCGGTTCCTCGATAGAGGGTTTCGCCGGCGGTGTTGGCCTATTTTTCAAATCCAAGTCCAACTTCCTAGGCACGAATGGTCTGGTCCCCATGCCCTGCAGTGCATAGATGGCTTCGTTGTACCCCTCAACACCATCTTCTGGGAAATTCATCAGAACTGCCGCCAGTGTGTCGACAATCATCTTTTCCTCCAACGAGGCCTCAGAAGAGTTGTCGTCATCAAAATCCATGATAGACATCACAGCTAACTCTTTGGGCCTTTTCATGGCAGCGCACACACTGAATTTCACCTCTTCGGTGTTTAACCGGAAGGTGAGTTCTCCGCGTTCTACGTCCACTAGTGCCCTGCCAGTTGCCAAAAACGGCCTTCCAAGGATGATTGGTACCTCAAAGTCCACCTTACAGTCGAGGATGACGAAATCGGCAGGGAAGATGAACCTACCAACCCGAACTAGAACATCACACAAGATCCCCACAGGCCTCTTCATTGATCTATCTGCCATCAGTAGCCGCATGGTTGTGGATGTGGGGGCTCCAAAGCCCAACTGCTGGTATACTGCCAGCGGCATCAAGTTAATGCTGGCACCAAGGTCACAAAGAGCCCGTGCAAAGTCGTATGCACCAATGGTGCACGGGATGGTGAAGGCCCCTGGATCTCCCTTCTTTTCTACCAAAGACCTTGTAGCAATGGCGCTACAGTGGTGTAAGTTATCAGCTGGCTCAATCGTGGCTGTCCTCTTCTTAGTAACTAAGTCCTTCATGAACTTAGCGTAGCCAGGCATTTGTTCAAGTGCTTCCACCAAAGGAATGTTCACAGACAGCTCCTTTAACATGGACAGGAACTTCTGGAACTTGCCATCCTCCGCCTTCTTTTTCAGCCTTTGGGGGAATGACGGTTGCGATTTCGGGATGGCTGGCAGATTTGGGTAATTGGAGGTGTCCGTCTCTATTGCCTGCTTGGTCGACTCTGGCTCTGTTGTCGCAGCCTCAGGTCTATCACTCCCATTGTCAACCTGACCCTCCATGGGGCTATGCATCTTGTCACCTGCTTTAACCTGACCTGCATCAGTAGCAACAACTGGGTTAGAAAGTACCTTACCACTTCTCGTGGTGATCGCCATGCAGTGGCCATCGTTCTTCGGGTTTTGCACTGTATCACTCGGGAGTGACCCAGCTTTCCTCTGGTTAAATGCCACTGAAAGCTGCCCCAACTGCTGCTCTAATTGCTTGATCGAGGTGGAGTGCGAGTCTACCAACTGCCTGACATTAGACATTTCGCTCTTTACATCCCGCACCCCTGCCTCAGTGGCCTCCACTTTGCTTAGGACTTTTGTCATCATGTCCTCTAGCCTAGAGTTGCCGCCACCTTCGTTTTGGCGGTCCCGATTTCTGTAGCCATCCCTATTCTGCCAATTCCCTTGGTAATTATCCCGATTGTAGTTCCGACCTTGGTTACCAGAGTTGAAACCCCGGTAACCCCCTTGACTACCAAGAAACTGAGCTTCCTCATCATAGTCGCTGCCTTGATCATCATACCTGGGAAGTGCTTCCATTGCTTTGACCTTCTCAGTGCCCCCACCAAGGAACCTCTTTGACAGCAAATCGATTTGTGTCCGCATATGGGCCATGTCCTGGTCCCGTTCTTCCTCCTTCTTGCGCTGCTCCTCACTCATCTCAAATACCATTCCAGAGCAATCTGCCTCTCTAGTGTACCATGCCCTGTTGTTCTTTGCCACCTGATCTAAGATGACCACTATGTCCAGGAAGGTCCTAGACATATATGACCCTCCACAAGCTGCATCAATGATTGGCTTGGTAACAAAGTTACAGGACCTGTAGAAGACTGCCTTGAAGTGTTCGTCAGTGAGATGATGGTTTGGGCACTGTTTGAGCTTTTGTCTGAATCTCTCCCAAGACTGATACAGCGCTTCATTCGACATTGGTTTGTGAGACCCGATCTCATCTTTGAGCTTCAGTTGCCTTGAAGCAGGGAAGAATCGTTCCAGAAAGGCCTCCTTTAGTTCTCCCCAGGTGCGGATGGAATCGTGGGGGAGCTTGTTCAGCCACCTTATTGCCTCCCCAGACAGAGACAGTGGAAATAGTCTCAACCTCAGCGCTTGCTGACTAACTCCTAGAATTTCGGACGACTGACAGGTAGCTAAGAAATTCAGCAAGTGTTGATTTGCGTCCTCTGTGGCAGCTCCAGTGAGCAACCCCTTCAACTGCAACATCTGCAGCATGGTGCTGGTGATAGTGAATTTGACCCCAGCAGGCAGAGGTGGTAGTACTATTGCCCCAGTGGTCCCAGCACCATCATCATCATCATGCGCTGCTGGTGGGTACTGAGGGCCTTGAGGTCTCAACGGGAGTTGGTGTTGCTGTGGTGGTACGAATGGTACCTGGCGAAGTGGTGCTGCGGGTGGTACCACATTACCAGCGAGATCATCCATGCCCAACCCATCCTGACCTCTATCAGCAGGATTCACTGCCAACTCCATCTGCCTTGCTGCTTCACGGTCCTGGGCGTTCATTCTGCGAATTGATTTAGTAAGCTCTGGATCGTAGGGAATAAGTGTTTCACCCTTGCTTCGGGTGCTTGGCATGCAATGCTGATCCCCTACGAGGACAAAAACAAGAAACAAAGTAAAATCAGGGACTAGACTTACAAGCTGAAAGTAGCAACTAATAGACTAGTTCTTTGCCGCGTTCCCCGGCAACGGCGCCAAAATTTGATACGCCCAAATTACACTCCGAATAGAAGAGTAAAACGGTCGTTGGTCAAATATAGAACTCAACTAGAGTTGAGGTCGATCCCACAGGGAACACGTAAGAATTGTTCTATTAGTACCGGCTTTCAGATATAAATGTTATTCCCAAGATAAACGTACATAAAGTAAATAGGGAAAAGTAAATAGGGGGTTGCGTTGGTTAACTTAAATGCTTGTGTAATGTAATTAACAAAAACGTTGTTATGATTTTCAAACAGATAGAGAGAGGCTAGGGTTGTGTTCCCCATGACTTCCAATTACGACAACTAAACTGGTTTGGTAAACTCGCTCTTAATGGTGCATGCAAAATCCAACAACTTAGCTAATATCTAGTTCACCTTTCGGTCCTTCCTAGTTATATTTCACTCATCTCCTTTCGGTCTCAGAGTGTATGCAATTCTAACCATTGTTTTTGATCTCAGAGTACCTTCACCTTTCAGTCTCAGGCACTTAGACTAGGTTCATAACCCCGCATTTCTGTTGTTAACCTCTTTTCCCAATCACTACATCCCTCTCGGGCATGTAGCGAATACAGGCTTACCCTAACGCGTCGACTCATTAAGGAGAAGTTAGAACGAAGAATTTAACAATACATGCAATAATCATTCGAACGAATTACCCCAGTTTGCGTTATCTTATTGAGTCGTCATGGTTCCCACAACCCTAGTTGTGGGTTTAGCCTAGCATAATATTAATAACTTGCCCACAACAATTAGATGAAGACATAAAGATTGACTTACAATTGAAAGAACAAGAATCCGTGTTACAAGCTTTGAACAATGATCACAAGCACGAATCTCACGAATTACAAAGTCAAACTAATGTTTTCTTCTTTTTCTCTCTTGTTTCTGCCGTAAAAAACGAAGTATTTAATGAAATAAAATAATGTACTATTTATACTAAGTAAAACTAATTCGATACAGTTTAGGAAAAATAGGCTCGGCACGGGGCACGGTCCGTTACACGGACCGTCTGAGGCCAGACGACTCGTCTAATGGACCGTCTGGGTCGGCTGCTGCGTCGGCATGGCCCGTGACACGGCCCGTGTGCGTGAGACGGGCCGTCTGTCCCTCCGTGTGCCTCCACTTGCACAAATTCTGATATTTTCAACGAAGGCCCTTTTGAGTTACGTCGCTTACACGGTACACGACACGGCCCGTCTGGTATCAGACGGTCCGTGTGGATTTCCTTGCGCAATTTCCTTAAATTTCGACGAGTGCCTCTCTGAGTTACGTCAGTTACACGGCCCGTGGCACGGACCGTCTGAAGGTAGACGGCCCGTGTGCCCGTCCGTGCGAAGCTCTTTTCTGCGCGTTACACCCAGTGCGGTGCCACGGTCGGTCACACGGACCGTGTGGCGTGACACGGCCCATGTGGGCCTTCCGTGGTCCAACACTTGGCCTTGTTTTTCACTCGTTCCTTGTGCTTTCCTCAATTACCCATGCCTTTGCTATTTTCCTGCACAGTATCTAAACACACATATTAAACTAACAACAACGCTTAAGAACGCACAATAATTCTATGTCTTGAGCATCGTAAAAGTCGTATTTTCATGACTCATCAGGTGGCAAAGCAAACCCAATCTGCCCAACCAGTTTAAGTTTTAGCTCAACTCATTTCAGCCCAACCATTAAAAATTAGGCTGATATTCAGCCCAAATTGGCCAATGGGAATCTTGTGAAAATATCTTAAAAGGACTTTTCTTTTAATTTGATATGTTATACATAATTATAATTAAGTAAAAAATAATTTTATTATGTACTAATTTTTTTTTGAAAGAAATAATAAAACAATTAAACTTGGTAAAGATTGGGCAGGTTGTGTTATGACCCATTTTGACCCAAGTAAATTTTTTGGAGGTTGGGTCTTGACCCGTTTTGACCCGCGCAATTGCCAATCCTAGCTGCATTACATAAATACCTATGCTAGTGTTAGGGAGCTAACAAAGTTCAAAAAGGTTTCAGCGTAATCTACCAGAGAAGTATTTTTCCACAAATAGAAACATCAAACAATTTAGCCTTGATGGAATAATTTGGAGTTGATGAACCATCAAAACATCTTTGTGTTCCTCTTTGTCCATATACACCAAAACATACTTGCAGGTATCATTTCCAGATTTCCTTGATGACCTTATCAACAACTACTCCAACCTTCACAGGCCTCTTAAATGATCTATGGCATTGCACAGCTAAGACCAAAAATAGGGTAGAACAAGCTCCATATATCACTAGCAATTTTGCAGTGGAGGAATAAGTGACTGTTGGTTTCTATCTCCTGTTGACACATGTAGCATCCGGTGACTATTTGGATGTTCCTTTTCTCAAGATTGTCTTGAGTGAGACATGCTTCATAAAGGAGTGTCCAGCAGAAACATTTAATTTTTTGGGGTAGCTTAGACTTCCATGGTCAGTAGTCAATCAAATCACATTTGTAGCACAAGTTTGCATAACCTGCTTTTACTGAGTACCTGCCATCATTAGCACTGCCCCATCTTCACTTATTTGCTGCCTGCAAATTCAATCTGTATCCTTCCAGCCTGGAGATTCATTTTGAAAAGATGATTGCAGGTGTTGACTTCTATATTCTAAGAGATGTGGAGTTTGGCTCACTAGAGATTTGAAATATGTTGGTTAATTCATCCTTGAGGATTCTGTTGTTTAACCAACTACTTTTTCAGAACGCAGTGTCTAGACCATTGCCTGTTATTAATTGTGTATCTTTAAAGAGCAACTCCTTAAGCTTGCCTATACTCAAATATTTATTACTTAGATCCTCAGCTAAAGGTGTAGATTTATCAATGTAAGACCAGCCTATCACCTTATGAACTCCTGCCAGTTTCGAACTGTGGGCAAGGGTAGAGAGCGAGCCATTGTCCACCAAGTTCCAAATGTGCACCATTGATCTTTGGGGATTTCTTGGTTATAAAAAAAAACCTTCTGTTCTTTTTTGTTTTCACGGACTCGGTGTAGTTCTTATTAAGATTAAATCTTGTGACTTTGATGGTAGCAAAATTATTGTAGCAACTTGTAAAATATCCCCTCTTTAAGAGTTTGAGATTGTGAAACTTTAGTTAGTTCTATTTTTTCTCTTTTATGTATTTTAGGAGATCATGTGCTAATCCTTTTATATGATAAATAAAGGACTGTGACATTGTAAGTTAAATTTGCAGCAAGTAGTAGAAATCAGTGACTTTGAGCAAGCCAAGATAAAAATCTATGAGTAAATATTTAATTGATGCAAGGTTCTCTTACAAGGCAATCCTAGCAGAAAGACCTCCATCAGTGGCCTCAGTTGAAAGTCGAAAGTCGAAATGATTAAAGAGGATGTAAAGCTCTCTCTTTCTCTTTGTCCAACAATGACTGATTGATTGGGAAATTCTGGATAATATGTTCCCACGCTAAGAACTACTGATCTCTCTAGTATGACAGAGACAAAAGTTAGGTATTCTCTGCGCAGTACTTCTCCGAGATAGAAGAAAATGTTGTGAATATCTCCCCAATATTGATCCTGGAGAGTTTTTAGCTTCCGACTATCAAATTATATGTCAGAGACCAAGTATAAACTTGGGCTGAAGTCCTAAACTTGTATTTACAGGAGTAATGCATGAAATTTTCTGTCAATAGCAGAAGTTTCATGTGGTTCTTCACATAGGACATTTTGGGTAGCAAAAAAGAATTAAAAAATGGATGAAAACACACCAGAAAGTCAACTCAAAGATGGCTCTTGAGGTAGAATTGGTGGGCTGAGACATCGATGCTAGTAATCCTAGCACTTGAAAGGTTTAACTCCATTTTTAAGAAGCAGAATAGAAGTTTGACCGTTAGGGCATGAGATGCTAGTGGTCCTTTCAAGAAGGTGGTGAGCAGGCCCTTGACCTTGTTTTTGCCTCAGATCTACCTTACAGTCATTTCTTTTCCTTCTAGAGCTCCTTTTGCTCTTGATGTCAAATGACGACAGCTGGGCCGCTGGCATTTTGTGATTGACTTTAAAAACATACAACTTTGAATAGGACTTCATCTGATACTATCTTTTGTAACTGCCCAGAATTAACTTTATGTTGTCGCTCATCGTTAAAATCCTTTCGTTACTGATATATATATATATATATATATATATATATATATATATATATATATATATATATATATATATATATATATATATATATATATATATATATTTATATATATATGCAAGTTCTTATTATGGACTTGGTAATGAACCAAAAAATCGTGTTCAATGTGGCCTTCGTTATTTTCAGAGTAAGAATAGGGAAGAGCAAAATCAGTATCTTCCCACAAATTAGTGAACTAGGCAGGATTTCTTTATTAAGAATAAGAAGCGGTGGGTCAATTGCCCCTAGGGCTTTGGTCTAGTAGTAAGATCAGAGCTTGTGATGTGTGGTTAGGTCTATTGGCCTTCGGATTTCTCGGTATGGAAAAAAAGTGGTTGGTCAATTTTAATGAACTTTTATCGTGAATGAGAAACTTATACGTAAGATCCTTGAATATCTGAATGTCTTAGTGGAAATATCTTATTATTCGATGAGCATGTTGTATTTCAAACACACATCTGCACACACTCATCTACATGCACACACACACATGATGTATTTGTGCTATGGAAGGGAAAATGCTATTTGCATTGCTTCTAATTGCTTTTTGTCACAAACATGCAGGTGAAAATGCTCAAAAAGGAAATGGAAAATCACCTGCACCAGCATTTATTGTTTAAAAGCCATTGTTGTAGCTTGTTTATGATGGAGCAAGTTTGTTTACCGGCAAAATAACAAGTGGCCACTAAGATCTGGGAAATATCACGCTTCAGTTAGCATAATGAGAAGCTGATCGTAAGGGGAAAAGTGGTGTAATTCTGAGTTTTTTTTAAGAACTAGTGATTTACCACTTATTTTTTCCTCTCTTTTCTCAAGTGTGATCTGTAAGGAGGTCGAGGTCCATGTTTAATTTGTGGTATTATTGAGGCTTCTCCACTTCTCTACTTCTATTCCCGGGACTCTGCCATGAGTTGATTTTCACCTATTAATCAGCCAAATATATTAAATGTCAGGTTGAAAACTCATGTGAATTTGCTTGTCTCACAATTGTAAAAGGGTGCATAAGTTATCTTCATATTGTTTTTGCTGGACAAATGGGACATTTCCTTAAAGTGATAACCTTTTCCCAAGACTTAACTTTGCCATAGCATTGATAGATGAAGTTGTTGTGTATTGAATAAGATTGGTGAGATATCTAGGAATAATTACTTCTATTAGAGCAACTCCAGTAACATGTGCTTCCTTTTGATGTCTATGGAGATGCAAACTGCAGTGGACTTATGAGTTTTTGCACCTGGATGTTTGATTCCACTACATGTTAGACATGGTTATTTGTAGTTGGCAATATGACAGGAGTTTCTTAGTCACTTCTGTTTTATTTAGGGATCATAAAGTCTATCTCAACTTATTTGGGATCAAATTTTGTACCTCTAATGTGGCTATAAAACAAGGAAAAATTATGTAATTAAGCAAATATAGCTACGATATTTTTGCAAGCTATACTTTTCAACTATATTTTGGATTATATAGCAAATTGTATTGCAGCCTCCTTTTATTCCCCTATTCTTTTTCCTCCTTGAAGAGGAAACTTCACGGGCAACCATTGGAGAAAGCTCCTAAACATAGGTTCAAATTGCGGGATTCTATACATAGAGTGTGCAAGCAATGTAAGACCATATATGGCCTTAGGAACAAACTCCACCGACGCTCCAATAAACAATTGTAGATGACATAAAAGTTGGAGGCGATGGAAGCTCTAAAAGTGGGACTTTGAAAATCATTTTTCACTCTACACTTGACATAGCATCCTCTTAAAGTCATTTTCCACCTCCTCCATCATAAGGTAAGTAAGATCTAAGCTTGGTCTCACTTCTTCTTTTGGCATAGCGTTTTCAAGAGGCTACAGTGATGAAAATCTTTTGGTCTAGGCTAGGGCTGCTTCCTTCCCATTGTATGCATTTATGGTGGTGATCGAAAGTTGTAAGTTCCAGTTATATGTATTTGTTTGAGTATGTTGAGGGTTGTACATGTGGAGTAAGTTTGGGGGAATTGTTATTGATAATTTGGGAAGAATGGTGTGGTGAGACACTGTTTGTTGTAGCATTTGCCGACCTTATTTGTTGTATTGCCGGCAAAAATGTGCTCTTTGGTTCCATGCTTATATAGCTGTCGTATTTAATATTGATAAAGGTTAAAGCTTGAAAGAGCCATAGCTGTAAACCGAGGATTGAGGTTTGTAAAGCTAAAACCTCCTCCCTCGTTAAGACATGTTTGATGTTTCTCCTATAAGCTCACAAGTCTACCACTTTAAATTATTTGTCACTAAGACACACGATCCTCTACCACTTTAAATTACTTGTCATTGCGCTTCACACGTCTGTTTGCTAAAGCTCAAAAGCATTTGTATTGCTCTTTTCGAGTCAAGTATTCATATTGTCTCACATGACCGTACTAGTCTTCATTAGGAACTCATACAAGTCACATGGCATATTTGTTATGCGTCTTAAACAAGAATTATTTGTCATGACATAGCTCCTACTAATATGTATTTCATCACTTAGTTAAATGTATGTCAAATATTCATGCAGTGCTTATCCACCTCATCCTCCTTGGGGCATGGCATCAAGTCTCTTATCCTGAGTAAGGGTAAGGGTACCGAGTTGGGTAAGAGGATTGGGGCTCGGGGCTCGGGTCCCTAGGTATCATATTTTGGTTTCGAGTCAAGGTTGGGTCGATCAAATTTCGAGTCGAAGTCGATGTCGAGTCTAGAATCAAGGTTGAATCTTAGGTCTCATTTCTTGTGTCTTGGGTATTGAGTCAAGGAAGAGGGTCAGGGCTCGAGTCCGGCTATGGACAAGTCTCGAATCAAGGTTGGATCTCTGATCGGATTACAAGTCTCGAGTCAATAACGTTTCGGGTCAGGTCGTTAAGGTAGGGTCTCGAATTGGATCTTGATAGAAGGTAGGGAAGGAGCGGGCCGAAGCAAAAGGTAGGGTGAGATGGGGAAGGGGGAGGTCGACCAACAACAACATATCTAGTGGAATCCCACAAGTGGGGTCTGGGGAGGGCAGAATGTATATAGATCTTACCACTACCTCATAGAAATAGAGAGGCCGTTTCTAGAAAACCCTCATCTCAAAAAGATCAAGCCTCATAAGTAGAAGGTACTAGATATGGAAAAGACAGGGAAAAAAAGGAAAAAAAAAAGAGAAAAACGACTAATAATGAAAAGCAAATTGATAATGTGTAAATACGATAAAGTAACAAATATAAGACGTATAATGACATCACAGGATATAAAGACTACTCCTACTAACCTACTAAATCATAAGGTCATACATCAACCTACCCCTACTAGCCTATTAGCCTTCTACCCTAATACACGACCTCCACTCCTTTCTATCTAAAGTCTTGTCCTTGGTGAGATGATGTTTTTCCATATCTTGCCTGATCACCTCCCCCCAATACTTCTTCGGTCTACTTCTACCCTTCTGTGTAATCCCTAAATCCAATCTCTCGCACCTGGGTCATCGATACTTTTTCTCTACACATGTCTAAACCATCGCAGTCTCGCTTCCCTCATTTTGTCAGCCACATGCGCCACCTCTAACTTCTCCCGGATGATCTAATTCCTAATGTAGGTCCACACATCCATCTCAACATCCTCATTTCCGCGACCTGCATCTTCTGAACATATGAGTTTTTAATTGACTAGCACTCTACCTCATAAAGCAAAGACGGTCTAACCACCATTTTGTAAAACTTGCCTTTAAGTTCAGGTAGTATCTTTTTATCATAAAATACTCCAGAGACAAGCTTCCATTTTGTCTATGTTGCCCCAAATGACGACATCATCGTCGATATCGCCACTACTCTGGATGATGGACCCAAGATACTTAAAGTTTTCTCTATTTGGAATAGGTTGAGTGGCAAGAGTCACTTCAACATCTGTTTCATCTCTCGCAACATTGAATTTGCACTCCGGGTATTCTGTTTTGCTCCTGCTCAATTTGAATCCTTTAGATTCCAGAGTATGCCTCCAAACCTCTAATCTATCATTAACTCTAGCCCGAATCTCATCAATCAGTAGTATGTCATCTATAAATAACATACACCATGGAACCTCCTCTTGAACAGACTGTGTCATCTCATCGATTACTTAGGCAAAGAGAAAAGGGCTCAACACAGATTCTTGATGAAGTCCCATCTCAACAGGGACGTACTCCAAGTCTCCTTCCACCGTTCTCACCCGAGTTTTGGCTCCGTCATACATGTCCGTTATCACCCTAATATATGTTATCGGAACACCTTTTGCCTCTAGACATCTTCATAGTACATCCCTCGAAACTTTATCATAAGCCTTCTCAAAGTCAATAAACACCATATGAAGGTCCATCTTTCTCTTCCTATATTTCTCCATTAATCTCTGAACAAGATGGATTGCTTCAGTAGTCGACTGCCCAGTATAAATCCGAACTGATTCTCTGAAATAAACCCTCCTTTTCTCACCCTCAACTCCACCACTCTCTCCCAGACCTTCATAGTGTAGCTTAACAACTTGATACCCCTGTAGTTGTTACAATTTTGAATATCACCTTTGTTCCTCTACAATGGAATCATTGTACTCCTCCTCCATTCATCGGGCATATTAGATGTCTTCATAATAGCATTAAACAACCTAGTCAACCACTCAATATCATCCTTGACCATGCTATTTCGAAAATCCACCGAAATCTCATCGGGTCTGATCGCTCTATCTCTACTCATCTGTAACGCTCGGTAAAATTACCAAAATACCTCTAGAGGAGAGATGTGCGCATAGTACATCTTCTGATGCTCGGATGGAAAATCCGAGGCCGGATTCGTGATCAGCACGAAAAATTGAGGGGGGGAGAGGTCTTGATGGATTTTCAGAGCGACCAAGTCAAAAGATATTTTTTCGTTCCAAAACGAGAAACAGTGGGAGTTCACGACAGAGCCGCGTCGCGGACCCATCGCGAAGAGTGACTTATGTTTTTCCTAATTTTTTTGACGGGGTTGAGAAAACTTATTCAGGAAGATTTTTGCCAAAGATGAGCTATACGCGACCAGTCCGCATCCAGACAGTTTTTTATCTCAAGATTTTTAAATTTTTGATCTGAAAAATCTTTAATTAGTTGATCCTTTCCATTTGCTACTTCTTGAAAATCGTCTATCAATCCATTCATCAGCAAGATTAGCTTCCTTTTTGAAAAGAGATACAACTTTTCTTTCAATTCAGAAATACTTACCTCAGATATGTCATCTTCTTCTATATCTGAATCTCCAGCAGCCATGAAAGCAGTTTCATCAATATTTTCAGTATCAGAATCTTCCAGACCTGATCCCCAAGCGGCCATCATGGCATAGTTTTCCTTTTCCTTTTGCTTAGTTGCTTTTTCTTTGATTTCTCTTTCAGCCCTTTCCTTTCTCCACTCAATCTCCCATAGAGGACACTGTTTGATGTGATGATCAGTTTTTCCACATTTGTAACATCCAGAGTTGCTTTTGTTATCGGACCACTTCCTGTTACCAGTGTCATCAAACCACTTCCTGTTACCTGTTTCTTTCTTATCCTTCCCTTTCCTGTTCCTTAGAAACATTTTGAATTTTTTAGCTAAAAATAATATCTGATCTTCATCAAGATCTGATCCCTCATCATCAGAAACTACTCTAAAAGCGAGTGATTTTTCATACATTCCCACTTCTTCCTTTTGCTCTTCCATGTTCATCTCATATGTTCTGAGATTTCCAACCAGCTCAGTCAATGTCATGGTTTCAATATCCTTAGCTTCCCTAATGGCAGTAACTTTTACATCCCACTTAGCTTTTGGTAAAATTCTCAGAACCTTGTCTACCTGTTCTTCAGAGGTAAGCACATTTCCCAGAGAAGCCAGTTCATTAATAAGTAGTGTGAGCCTTGCCATCATCTCTTGCAATGTCTCATTCTCTTTCATCTTGAAGGTCTCATATTCCGTAAATAGCATGGCAATCCTGAACTTCCTGACCTGATCAGTTCCCTCGTGAGCAATTGTAAGAGCATCCCAGATTTCTTTTGCGGTGGAGCAATTTGAAATTCTGTTATACTCTTGTGGACCAAGACCACAAATCAAAATATTTTTAGCTTTGACATTTTTCCTCATGGCCACCAAATCCTTAGCGTTGAACTCCCTTCTCTCTTTCGGCACTTGTTGGTTCTCCACTTCTTTCATAGGATTAGTAGGCCCTATAATAATTCTATCCCAGAGTTCGTAGTCTTCTCCTTGAATGAAGTCCTCCATCCTAGCCTTCCACCAACCGAAATGTGTTCCATTGAAAAGAGGAGGCCTCACAGATGATTGTCCTTCTCCATGTCCAAAAGGTGGTGCAGTATTCATCTGGATCAATTCTTAGGTACTAGCCTTTAATAAGAAAACCTGCTCTGATACCAACTGTTAAGTTTTTCACCCCTACGGATTTGCCTAATCATTGGTACAGGTTAACCGATGTGTTTCAATGATGCAGAAATAAACTGGAACGCAACAATTTTACGTGGAAACACCCGACTCACAAAAGGTGAAAAACCACGACCTGTACCTCTACAGGATTTACTCCAACTTCACTACTTCAATATGAGCCTTCAACAAACGATTACAATTCCTAGTAATCTAAACTTCAAAATTACTTCAACAACTTCCTAACTTCACATAAACCTCCCTAGGCTTATGTTCCCAACGTCTTCGAGTTACCCCCAACTTGAATACTAGAATCTAATCTCAGTTATAGACTCTAAGAGATTACACAATTTGTTCAAAATTACAAAGAGAAAACAAATCTTCCTTAGTCCTATGCTATCACGCCGTGCTTCTCCTTTTCTTCATCTGTCTCTCTCTTTTTTCTGTGTGTCTTAATCTCTGATTTTTTTGTGATGTCCTTCCTTGCTTTATAGTTATCAGATCAAGTTCTATTTGTCCTAGAACTCTTTTAGTGATAATTCTCAGTAGAATCCTTTTCTGCATCAAACTCCTTCTTTACATAGAACTTCTCTTGCACTTCAAAATCCTTCTTCGCATAGAACTCCTTCTTTTCATAGAACTCCTTCTTCTAATAGAATTCTTTTTTTTAAGCGCCCTGTTTCATTATCTTTTGTCAATCATCAAAACTTCACTGCTCTAACAGATAGCAATCATCCCAGGTAAGTAAGGCTAACCTAAAGCACGAAATTGTTCTTCCATGTGCCCCCTTTGAGTAAATTGAGTATATGACTGAAGATGATGAGCTATATGTGAAAATCTTTGAGTATTTCACTGAGTTTTTACTTAATTCATATATTTTACATGAATTGATGATCATCACAAACTATTTTACTACATAACTTGTTTTTACGAGTGATTTTTACAAAATTCTATGTCTATTGTACTAAAGAATGCAAGAATGAACTTAGGGGGGAAAAGTCTAGAGCCTTAACGATGAAAATATTTGTAATGTTGTGATTGTGGTCCAAATTGATGAGAGTCTTGATGATGATGTTGATGAGTGTGATGTTCATGAGTCTTAAAACTTGAAACTAATTTTTGAAAGAATGTTTCGAGTCCATGATGTTGATGTTGATGTCCATGAGATGAGTTGATGTTGATGATGATGTTGATGTTGATGTACTATGTCCCTATGGGACCGATCATGATGATGTTGATGTTGATGCACTATGTCCCTATAGAACTAATGATGGTGATGTTTTATGAGCATGTCGAGTTTTGGGAGGAGTATTGAGCACCGAAATGGGTGAGAGTGAGTCCTACTCGAACTCATTAACTACGTGGCCCGCGTAGAAGAGAGGATCAAACCGCAATGCAGATGTTTCCTTGTCCCAAAAGAGGACTGATATTTTTTTTCCTTGTGGATCCATTGATGGTGATGTCCTTTACCCCGGGCAGGGTATTGGATGGATGTGGCAACGACATCGCTTCATTGTATCACCAACGGCTCATAGGTGATGGTTGTTGGTTAGAGAAACTCCAGTTAGGTTCCTCACTGATAGAACTCTAATGTTGATGTGATGGTATGAGTCTTGGTGGATGTTGATGATTTAAAGTCTACTCTTTATCCTTGTCCTAAACGGGCATGAGTCCTTTGTGTTGAGTCGAATTTCCTTGAGATAAGTCTGATGTATTGATGATGTTGAGATGAGATGTTGATGAGTCATTTGTCTAGTCTATATTTCTTGCTTTAGATAGACATTTGACATTCCGATAGAGTATAATGTTGAGTTGATGTTATCCCTATACTGTTATACTTGTACTGTTACATTCAGCTATCTTACATACCGTACATTCCACGTACTGACTCCATTTGGCAGTACATCATATCATGATGCAGGTACAGGAGTTAGAGGACTTCAACAGATGCATCATTGAGGTTCGGAGATTCTGAGTTCACTCATTGGTGAGCCCTCCTTGCTATTCGGAAGAGCCTTTTTTCTTTATCTGTTATTTCTGTTTATTGAGCTAGGTAGCCATGGTCTGCCATGGCTCCCTCTTTAGACTAGCTAGTTGAGTTAGAGGCTTCATAGATATGAGTTGAGATTTGATGTGAGGTCTTTCTCTCTTAGAGTTGAGTTAGTAATTTCGCTTACTTATCATCGATGTTGAGACAGAGTTTGTTGGCCATTGGCCCTTCTTATTGATGTAGCTCACTACCTTATTTTACTTTTTTCTGCCATGCTTGATGCTGGACGACTGCCTTGAGATTGAGTGGTTTGCTTGGGGACTAGCAATAGTCTCTAGGTGCCAGCCACGCCTAGGATGTCCTCCCGGGTGTGACAATCTTTGTATCAAAGCACAGAGTTCAAGAGTCCTAGGGAGTCTGTGAAGTCGTGTCTAGTAAAGTCTTGTTTATGTGTGTGTTGTGCACCACACTTCATATATAGGAGGCTATAGGACATTAGGAATGGTTACATTTCTTTGATATTCTGAGTTCGTGCAATAGAGTTTGACTCTATGTAATTCCCTTCTAATTCGTGTGTAAACGCGTTTGCGAAGCATGCCTCCTTGACGCACTATTGCCCAAAAAGAGATGCTTTAGCCCGAAACGCTGAGAGCTCCACACCAGAGGTCCCTACCAGACTGAGGCAAGGAGACGGGGTTGACCTGCTTAGAATACTGAGGTTCCGCAGGCACCACTTGCTCAGTCAGCCTCCACTTTGGAAGCAGACTTCAGGGGAGCCAATTGCTATGCTCACTCAATTGGTGGCCTCCCAGAGCAATAGCCGAGGTCCCCAAGCCCCTAGCTCCAGCTCCCAAGAGCCTACGACCAGGCTCAAAGATTTCTTAAGGATGAACCCGCTGGTCTATACGGGGTCTAAGGTTGAGGAAGACCCGGAAAACTTCATTGATGAGATATGCAAGATTTTGAGGGCTATGCATGCGAATGATATTGAGGGAGCCGAGCTTGTCTTATATCAGCTTAAGGACGTTGCTAATGTCTGATATAATCAATGGGAAGATGGTAAGGGTGAGGATGTTGAACTTGCTGAGTGGGAGGAGTTTGAGAGTGCTTTCCTCGATCACTTCTTTCCCCAAGACTTGAGGGAGGCGAAGGTTGAGGAGTTCGTGAACCTGAAACAAGAGGGGTTGACTATCAAAGAGTACATCCTTAAGTTAATTCAACTATCCCAATATGCCCCGGAGATGGTACTTGATATGAGGGCGAGAATGAGGAAGTTCGTGTCTGGATTGGGTAGGCAGGTAAAGAGGGAGTGTAAGGTAGCATTGTTAATTCTAGGCATAGACATTTCTAGACTTATAGTCTATGCCCAGCAAACTAAGGAGGATAAGAAAAAGGACAGGGAAGAGCAGCTGAGTAAGAGGGCCAAATCGGTAGGGCATGAGCCTAGCCAACAGAAGAAGAATAAGGGTAAAAGAACGTATTTTTAGAAGAAATCTTCTAACTATGCACCCTCGGTGGCAAGTGCGCTTGTTCAGCAAAACATATATGAGCAGAAATCTTATGGTCACCAGAATTTCAGAGCTCAGGGTCCTCAATCCCAAGATAGTGTGACCCAAGGCCCGAGAGGAAAGCCACCTTGTGGAAGATGTGGAAAACTTCACCTTGGTGCATGCCGTGAGGGCACAAGTGCTTGTTATTCATGCGAACAACATGACCATTTTCAGGGTGAGTGTCTGATGAGGAAATAGGGTGATAGGAGTAACAAGGCTCAGTCTTCTATAGCGCCCCCTGCGGGCAGTCATCAAAAGGCTACTACTGCGAGTGAAGAAGGCAGGACGAACCGCCTGTATGCGATGGGTAATCGACAGGACCAAGAGGTTGCACCAGATACTGGTACTGGTATGCTCCGAGTCCTTTCTTTAATTGTTATGCATTGTTTGACCTGGGTGCCACGTTATCTTTTGTGACGCCCTACGTGGCCAATAAGTTTGAGGTTTTTCCAGAGTTCTTGCTTGAGCCTTATACTGTTTCTACTCCCACTGGTGAGTCTATCTGTCATGCCCTAAGTCCCATTAAGGTGGACTGGCACCCGTTGCCGACAAGGCTCGGAGAACCAACATATAACTATGCATCTGCTATGAACATTATAAGAGGTTTCTATATTCAACATGCTATCAAAAAAAGTAGACAACATTAACAAACCAGAAGGAAATGCATATGACTAGGCCGTTGGAGCCATGATGTCTAAAGTACGATACTTGACCACACTTTATTTAACATAGTCTGCAAAGCCTCTAGGTAAGGAACAATATCTATATGGGTCGGGACAAGCCCTGCCTCATGACCAACTATACAATACAAAATATAAGCTCTAGACACACCAAGCCCCGAAGCAACTTGAAGCTCAATAACAGCAGCTGGAAGTCCTGTACTCCTACTGGGAAGATCTAGTAGCTCCTGTACCTGTAGCATGAAATGCAGGTCCCCCCGTAAGGGACGTCAGTATGAGATAATGTACTGAATATGTAAGGCAGGAAATACTGTATATGAAATAAGAACTGAAATGAAATCACACACTCGTGTGTAAGAATAAAAAGACCACCTTTAGTCATACTATGAAATCATGTACTTTTATGTCTTTTTATTACTTTACCTTTCTTTACTGTATAATCAGTGCACAATATATCATGTAAATGATCAGCTGATCAGTGGTAAATCAATATCGAGATCGACCCATGCTAGGCTTTCCTTTCACCCCTAGGATACCCCCCGTAATATGGGATCGACCCATGCCAGGTGATTCTTCCACCCCTGGGATACCACCCATCAATAAGAAACTTTGAGTTATCTTTTATTTACTTTTGAGATGATCCTTTTGGTGGTCATAAAATTTAGAGCTATAGGAATATAGACATGGCATGTGACATATAAACAACCATACAAGATAATACCACAATGAAAAGAGAGTTACACAACTAATGAAACGTGTAGGAGATTAAACAACACATGGATTCTACTTGGTAAAAAGAACTCACGTATCTTATGAACATGGTAAAGAGTGGAGACATAGTTATTAGTTCTGTCAGAATTGGTAAGTGCCTTTATGTACCAAGGAAAATCTAGATTTCATGCCAAGTAATAGGAAATCAAGTAGCCTTACATACCTTGTTGTACTCTGTCGTTATTACCTCGGAGTAGTATCCTTTTACTCCAAATACTTATCTACAATATAGTAGGTGATAAAACTAGTATTAGCAGCTAATAAACACATCTTGGCAGTCCAATTCCACCCAAAAATAATATCCAGGCAGCAAGCTCGTAATTATCAACCAAAGAGTATTCTTTCAACCTTTCCAATCCTAATCATATTTTCTAATGCACATTCTCATATACATGTCATATCCAACTTTTTTTAGTCACATAACAGTCTTACAACAGCTCATAAAGTACAACATACAACAATTCTACACAACACGCAAATAGGCAACGTAACATTACGTCCTTTTGCTATATTTCGACGTCAGCCATTCCAAATCTATTTCAACCTCAACCAAACTGTCCTCAACATATTTGTACACCAAAAACAGTCCTAAAACAGTCCCCAAATAGATGGAGCACGTGCAACAACAATTCCCAATATTCAGTCCACAAGTTCTTACTAAGAGCGGAATTAAGATATCATATAAGAACTCATTTTTGCGAAAGATAAAAATGGTGCAACAGCCTTCTTACATCACTACAGAACCAAACCTTGTTAAAAAAATAAACTTTACTTCATAATTCAGCTAACCAACAAGAGAAAAGCCTCTTAATAAACAAGAAAAGTGTACAACAATCTTTGGAACACATGCTGTCCAAAATTCCTGCACAAGTACAGCCAGCATACTCCTCATATTTTTCATGGAAAAATTATACTACACCATAGGTATTTTTACTTAACTTATCACTCAAGGATTAGGTGCTCTTCAAGAACCCTAAAGGTGTGCCTTGGCTGCTTTACAAAGTGAAGAGAGAGCAAGGAGAAACTTGGAAAGAAATCTGATTTTTGGTTAAGTGAAAATGACCTAAAATTGCTGGTTGTTAATCCCTTTTAAAGGGCCACTTTTGACCGACTTTCTTTTGCATTTCAAGCCTTATTTTATTAAGGTGATGATGCAGCAACTTGCCCCTTTTACATGGCATTATTGGGCTTCAATTGGATGGGCTTTGCTGCAAAAATTGCTCTTTTACACCCACTTAGTTTGGGCCCTATTTGTGAATGTGGTTGTGAATGTAATTTGGCCCTTTTCCTATTCATCTTGGGCTGCAAATGTTGTCCCTTTATGATGCCAAACCATGGGCCCAAGTGACATCCTTAACTCGGGGCTTATTCTTTATCGGACTTGAACAAATTCGGTGTTGGGCCTCATCTCCGTTTACCTAGCCTATTTAAGCTAAGCACATAGGTGACTCACCTGCTAGCTTTCTAAGTCCCACAAGCACCTCATTTCTTTCACTTCATTTGAGGTCGCGCTCTCCTCAATTTGACTTTAAACTTACATACACTTGGTCATGTTGAGCGTTAGACGTACATAATTTGAAATTCAAGCACTTCTAAAAATGTGTGCTGAGTTGACCCCACCATATCATGTTTCATATGCATATGACTAGTACATGTAAGATATGGGGTGTTACACTATCCTAGCTTAGAGGGTCTATAGAGAATGTGTAGTATCCATCTATCATAGGGATACTTTAGCTGATTTGATAGAATTGGAGATGGTTGAATTTGATGTAATCCTTGGTATCGATTGGCTTTATGCCTGCTATGCCTACATAGATTGAAGGACCCGAGTTGTCAAATTCAAATTTCCGAATGAGCCAGTCCTAGAGTGGAAGGGAAGTTCTGTTGCACCCAAGGATAAGTTTATTTCCTACCTGAGGGCTAGAAAGCTAATTTCTAAAGGGTGTATTTACCATCTCGTACGAGTTAAATCTGATGATATTGAGTCCCCTACTCTTGAGTTAGTTTCGATTCTGAATGAGTTCCCTGAGGTATTCCCCGAGGATTTACCTGGAGACCCCCCAATAAGGAGATCGACTTCAGGATTGATGTTCTTCCCGAGACACAACCTATTTCAATTCCCCCATATTGGATGGCCCCCGGTGAGTTGAAGGAGTTGAAAGAGTAGTTGAAGGATTTGTTAGAGAAGGGATTTATTAGGCCAAGTGTTTCCCCTTGGGGTGCTCCCATTTTGTTTGTACGGAAGAAGGATGGGTCTCTCAGAATATGCACAGACTATAAGCAACTGAACAAGGTCACGATCAAGAATAAATATCCCCTTCCCAGGATAGATGATCTATTTGACCAACTTTAGGGTGCCTCATGGTTTTCAAAGATAGACCTCGTATCGGGTTACCACCAGTTGAAAGTGAGAGAATGTGACGTTCTAAAAACAGCTTTCAGGACTAGATACAACCACTTTGAGTTCTTGGTCATGTCTTTTGGGTTGACGAACGCCCCTGCGACTTTCATGGACTTGATGAATAGGGTGTTCAGACCCTACCTTGACATGTTTGTAATCATGTTCATTGATGATATTATGGTGTATTCGAAGGATGAGGAGGAGCATGCCAAACACCTTAGAACTGTCCTTCAGACTCTTAAGGACCATGAATTGTATGCGAAGTTTTCAAAGTATGAGTTTTGGCTCAAGTCAGTGGCTTTCTTAGGCCATGTTGTTTTGGGTGATGGAAATCAAGTAGATGCCCAGAAGATTGAAGCGGTTAAGAACTGGCCAAGACCGACCTCTCCAACTGACATAAGGAGCTTCTTGGGGTTGGCAAGCTACTACTGCAGATTTGTTGATAGATTCTCTTCCCTATTCGCACTGTTGACCAAGCTAACTCAGAAAAAGGTCAAGTTTCAGTGGTCTGAGGAGTGTGAGAAAAGCTTCCAAGAGTTGAAGACTAGATTGACCACCGCACCTGTTTTGACGTTGCACGATGGGACGGAGGATTTTGTGATATATTGTGACGCATCCAGAGTTGGGCTGGGTTGTGTATTGATGCAGAGAGGGAAGGTGATAGCCTATGCTTCCAGGCAGCTTAAAGTTCATGAGAGGAACTACCCAACCCATGATCTTGAGTTGGCGGCAGTAGTGTTTGCACTTAAAATTTGGCGCTACTACTTGTATGGAGTGCATGTGGACGTGTTCACTGACCACAAGAGCCTACAGTATGTCTTCAGTCAGAGAGAGCTCAACCTGCGATAGAGGAAATGGTTGGAGTTGCTCAAGGATTATGATATGATCATCCTATACCACCCAGGTAAAGGTAACATTGTTGCTGATGCTCTTAGCAGGTTGTCGATAAGTAGCACAACCTATGTTGAGGAAGAGAAGAGAGAGCTAGTGAAGGAAGTGCATAAGTTGGCTCAATTGGGAGTCCACTCGAGGACAATGGCGAGGGAGGGATCAATGTTCAGAGTAGGTCTGCATCATCCCTAGTAGCAGAAGTAAAAAAGAAGCAAGATCGAGATCCCATCATACTCCAACTGAAGGAGGCTGTCCACAAACAAAAAGTGATGGTCTTCTCCAAAGAGGGAGATGGGTTGTTGAGATACCAGAGTAGGCTATGTGTTCTTGATGTTGATGGTGTCCGAGAGAGGATCATGGGTGAAGCCCACAACACTAGATATCGGGCTCCACCAGGATGTACCACGACTTGAGAGAAGTCTATTTGGTGGAGTGGAATGAAGAGGGACATTGTTGAGCTTGTTTCAAAGTGCCCGAATTGCCAATAAGTGAAGGTAGAGCATCAAAGGCCAAGTGGCTTGGCTCAAAACTTTGAGATCCAAGAGTGGAAGTGGGAGATGGTTAACATGGACTTTATCACCAGCTTACCGAGATCCCAGAGACAACATGACTCGATGTGGGTGATTGTGGACAGGATGACCAAATCAGCGCACTTTTTGGCAGTTAAAACAACTAATACTACGGAGGAGTATGCCAAGATGTACATCCAAGAGATTGTGAGGTTGCATGGAGTTCCCTTGTCCATAATTTCGGACGGAGGAGCCCAGTTTACTTTCCACTTCTGGAGGTCTTTCCAGAAAGGATTGGGTACCAAGGTAAATCTGAGTACAGCCTTTCATCCACAGATGAATGGTCAAGTGGAGCGCACTATTCAGACGGTGGAGGATATGTTGAGAGCTTGCGTCCTTGACTTCAAGGGGAATTGAGATGACCATCTACCACTGATTGAGTTTGCATATAACAATAGTTATCATGCGAGCATTCAAATGGCCCCCCCATGAGGCCTTGTATGAGAGGAGGTGTAGATCACCTATTGGGTGGTTTGAGGTGGGAGAAGCTAAGTTGATTGGGCGTGACCTTGTCCACAGGCCATGGAGAAGGTGAAGATTATTAGAGAGAGGTTAAAGACTGCACAAAGCCATCAGAAATCTTACACCGATGTAAGGAGAAAAGATCTAGAGTTCGAGGTGAGTGATTGGGTATACTTGAAGGTATCACCTATGAAGGGTGTCATGAGGTTTGGGAAAAAGGGGAAATTAAGTCCTCGCTATATTGGCCCTTATCCAATTGTGAGGAGAATTGGGAAGGTTGCCTATGAGCTAGAGTTTCCTTCGGAGTTAGACGGAATCCATCTGGTGTTCCACGTTTCTATGTTGAAGAAGTGCTTGGAAGATCCTACCTTGGTGATCCCTGTTGAGGGCACTGGAGTCAAAGATAGCTTGTCCTATGAGGAAATTCCAGTCCAGATCCTTGATCGACAGGTTCGTAGACTAAGAAACAAAGAGACAGCCTCCGTTAAAGTTTTGTGGAGGAACCAATTTGTTGAGGAAGCCACATGGGAAGCTAAGGAAGAGATGAGAACTAAATAGCCTCACCTATTTGTGCCTGATGACGAGAGTATCGAAGGTAATATTCCTATTCTTACCTTAACTTGATGTTTCTATCCTGAGTCGATGTGTATACTTTGATGTTCTAAGTGGATGTATTGAGGTCGATGAAGAGTTGAGGAGTTGAGTTATTGAGTGAGTATCAAGATGAGTCTTGAATCTATTCATGCCATAATACCGCTTCTACTCATCGTTCGAGGATGAATGATCCTAAGAGGGAGATGATGTAACACCCGATAAAATTACCAAAATACCCCTAGAGGAGAGATGTGCGCATAGTGCATCTTCTGATGCTCGGATGGAAAATCTGAGGTCGGATTCGTGATCATCATGAAAAATTAAGTAGGGAAGAGGTCTCGAACAATTTTTAGAGAGATCGAGTCAAAAGATAATTTTTCGTTCCAAAATGAGAAATAGTGAGAGTTCGCGACAGAGCCGCGTTGTGGACCCATTGCGAAGGGTGACTTATGTTTTTCCTAAATTTTTCAATGGGGTTGATAAAACTCGTTCAAAAAGATTTTTGTCAAAAATGAGCTATACGCGACCAGTCCGCGTTGGGAATTGGGTTATTTCGGGCCGAAAAGTTTCTTAAATTTCGAGGGGCATTCTAGTCCATTCCTAACATCTTCTAAAATCCATGCACGACAATATAGGTTGTTTTCACGAAGAAAGGGTCTAAAACCCCATTCTAAATCCTCTTCCTAACAGCGCTAATATGCTAGGGCTTGAGGAGAGTAGAGGAGAGTCGAGATTGAGGAGTCAAGAAGGAGTTCCAAGGGAATTGTGTTGATAGCAATCATCCCGGGTATGTAAGGCTAACCTAAAGCATGAGATTGTTCTTCCATGTGTCCCCTTTGAGTATATTGAGTCTATGACTGAAGATGATGAGTTATATGTGAAAATCCTTGAGTATTCCACTGAGATTTTACTTAATTCATATATTTTACATGAATTGATGATCATCACAAACTATTTTACTGCATAACTTGTTTTCATAAATGATTTTTACAAAATTCTATTGTACTAAAGAATGCAAGAATGAACTTAGGGGGAAAGAGTCTAGAGCCTTAACAATGATGATATTTGTGATGTTGTGATTGTGGTCCAAATTGATGAGAGTCTTGATGATGATGATGATGTTGATGAGAGTGATGTTCATGAGTCTTAAAACTTGAAACTAAATTTAAAAGAATGTTTTGAGTCCATGATATTGATGTTGATATTGATGAGATGAGTTGATGTTGATGATGATGTTGATGTTGTTGTACTATGTCCTTATGGGACCGATGATGATGATGTTGATGTACTATGTCCCTATGGGACTGATGATAATGATGTTTTATGAGCATATCGAGTTCTGGGAGGAGTATTGAGCACTGAAATGGGTGAGCGTGAGTCTTAATTGAACTCATTAACTACGTAGCCTGCATAGAAAAGAGCATCGAACCGCAATATGGATGTTTCGTTGTCCCAAAAGAGGACTGCTATTTTTTTCTTGTGGATCTACTGATGGTGATGTCCTTTACCCCGGGCCCGGTACTAGATGGATGTGGCGATAGCATCGCTTCGTTGTATCATCACCGGCTCATAGGTGATGGTTGTCGGTTAGAGAAACTCCCAGTTAGGTTCCTCATTGATAAAACTCTGATGTTGATGTGATGGTATGAGTCTTGGTGGATGTTGATGATTTAAAGTCTACTCTTTATCCTTGTCCTAAACGGGCATGAGTCTTTTGTGTTGAGTCGAGTTTCCTTGAGATGAGTCTGATGTATTAATGATGTTGAGATGAGATGTTGATGAGTCATTTGTCTACTCTATATTTCTTGTTTTAGATAGACGTTTGACATTCCGATGGAGTATGATGTTGAGTTGATATTATCCCTATATTGTTATACTTGTACTGTTACATTCAGCCATCTTACATACCGTACATTCCACGTACTGACGCCATTCAGCGCTGCATCATTTCATGATGCAGATATAGGAGTTAGAGAACTTCAGCAGACGCATCGTTGAGGTTCGGAGATTCTGAGTTCAATCATTGCTGAGCCCTTTTTGCTATTTGGAGGGGCCCTTTTTCTTTATCTGTTATTTCTGTTTATTCAGCTGGGTAGCCATGGCCTGTCATGGTACCCTCTTAGACTGGCTAGTTGAGTTAGAGGCTTCATAGACATGAGTTGAGATTTGATGTGAGGTCTTTCTCTCTTAGAGTTGAGTTAGTAATGCTATTAACTTATCATTGATGTTGAGACAGAGTTCGCTGGCCATTGGCCCTTCTTATTGATGTAGCTCACTACCTTATTTTATTTGCTTCTGCTATGCTTGATGTTGGATTACTGCCTTGAAATTGAGTGGTTCGCATGGGGACTAGCAATAGTCTTTGGGTGCCAACCACGCCTAGAGTACCCTCCTGAGGCGTGACATCATCCTACTAATAGCGCATCTAACTTCTTCAGCTCTAAAATGCCTGCAATAACCAAAATCTCGATGACTATCGGAGTGCGCCAAATCACCCAACTCAATATCTCTGTTCCCTTTCTCATTTAAGAGTTTATGAAAGTAAGCTTGCCGCCTTAGCTTACTGGAAGCCTCATCCACCAGCACCTCACCCTGCTCATCCTTCATGCACCTCACTTGGTCCAAGTCGCGAGCTTTTCTCTCTCTCACTTTCGCAAGCCTATACAATCTCTTGTCCCGCCTTTTTCACCTAACTCAATATATAAGCGCTCAAATGCTACTGTCTTGGCACTCGTCACCACCGTCTTCACTTTTATCTTCGTCGTCTTATAGATATCCTTAAGGTTTCATTTTTCATCCTCATCCCTATATTCCAACCACTTTGTATAAGCTATCTTCTTAGCTTTCGCTTTGTCTTCAACTTCTCCACTCCACCACCAATCATCTTGGTGTCCACCAAAGGTCCCTCTCGAAGCCCCTAGTACCTCGGTGGCTACTTTCTAATGCATCTGATCATGGTGTTCACCTCTCCGCAACTACTCCAAGCCCCTAAATTACTCAACTTTGCCCCCCATCTCCCGAGAAAGGTCAGGAGCCAGACCACCCCATCTAATAATCAGTTAGGCATAAATAGCTTTCTTGCCCCTCTTAATTTCTAAGTCCATCACTAGAAGCCTATGTTGAGTAGAAATATTTTCACTCGGAATCACCTTGCAATTCCTATAGAGGCTTCTATCAACCTTCCGAAGGAGCAAGTAATCAATTTGGGTCTTAGCTACCGTACTACGAAAGATAACCAAGTGATTTTCCCTCTTCGGAAAACATGAGTTGGCAATAACCAACTCAAAAGGCTTCAGTAAAGTCCAAAAGGGATGTTGGGAGGGGGAGGTTGACCATTAAAAAAAATGATCAAGGTGAGCGAGGGGTAAGAGTGGCAACAGAATCGGTGGGTGCCGGTTCTGGACCGGTTCAATGCCGGTTCCGGAGCTCTACCGATTCCTACTGGGTGGGGGGGTACCGAGAAGGGAGGGGTTCGGTTTACTTGGTATTTTCCGGTTTATCGGTACAGGACCGGTATTAAAAAAAATTATTTTTTAAATAGGTTACCATTGGGGTGGAGCCCACCAACGGTAACAAAATAATTTGGCCGTTTTTTGACCCTTTTTAATA
The DNA here is from genome assembly GCA_029948455.1 of Solanum rostratum. Classification (NCBI taxonomy): domain Eukaryota; kingdom Viridiplantae; phylum Streptophyta; class Magnoliopsida; order Solanales; family Solanaceae; genus Solanum; species Solanum rostratum. Next base: position 27,734,403 of record CM057049.1, read on the forward strand.
ATTCTATTAATTGTTTTTCCAAAATTCAATAATTTCTCAACTATAAATACCCCTAAATCTTTCATAATTTTTCAATCCAATTCTCTCAATCATCTTAAAATTCTCTCAATATTCTCAACTCAATTCTTTCCACTATTATAAATTCATAATTATATTATACATACTACTCCCAAATTTATTATATATTAATTATTTACTCTCTCAATTATTATAATAATATTATTTATTTTGGTGTGTTAATTGCAATTTGGAGCAAATTTTGGTGGATCAATTTGGAGCATATTCAAGCTTCAACTTTCATCAATTTCGGCTTCTACGTCTGTTTTTACACAGACATTTGGTACCTTCGTTTCTACTTATTTGTTCTTCTAGTTAGTTATTTGATTACTTGTCTACTTGAATTAATTTTTTTATATTCATAAATTATAAGTTCATATTTCATAACTTGAATTTTTGCATATGATCTTTAGTTGTTTAGTTAAATTTAAAATGGATTCCGGTGGAAAAGGAAAGGGAAAAAGTACTTTTTTGTGGAATAACGAAAGCTTTAACCGGTAAAAAATCCGGTGCTAGTTTGTCTAAATCTACAAGACAACCACCACTTAGATTTAATACCGAAGATTTTACACACGTAGACAACACATGTTTTAATATTGATTCTAATACGAAATTAGAACACGAATTTCTTGAACGTAGATTTGGCTTTAATGAAGATTTACCGGAAGATGATTTTGAAATTAATTAGGACGACGATATTTTTTATGACGATGAAACTCAACCCCCATATACTGCTACTACTCCCCCTCCCGCTCCCGCTCTCGCTCCCTTCGTACAACCTTCGTCATCTAATAGGCCTAAGAAGGAACGTATTAAAAAATCTGTTGTTTGGCAATTTTTAACACAAAATGAAGATAAAACAAAAGCGATTTGTAACAAATGTAAATATGTTTTAACCATAAAACTTCGGGAAAGGGGGGTGGGACGGGTCATTTGAAAAATCACTTAATGCATTGTTGTAAATTAGAATTTTTGCATGCCCAAGCCATTGCGGATGCCAAAAAATATGGAACTCTCATTCCCGAAGAATCGGTGGGAGGTTCAAATATGGTGCAATCGCAATTAAACCCTACTAATATTTCCGATTCTAGTACACATCAGCCCATATAATAGACAATGTGACTTAGATGAGCTTTGCTAAAATGATTGTTTTTACTAGTTTGCCTTTTAGTTTTGATGAAAATCTTGGTTTTATCCATTATATTCAAATTGTAACCCATCTTTTAATGGTTTTTCTAGAAATACAATAAAAAAAAGTAGTTTTTGATTATTAGGCACGACATGTACAATATCTTAGATGTTTATTTGCTTATAATACTTGTAGGCTAGCAATTACTTCTGATATGGGACATAGTATAATCGGTAATGATTATTTTACAATTACCGGCCACTGGATAGATAAAAATTGGAATATGCAGAAAAGAATTTTAGGATATAAAAGTTGTGAAATGCGTAAAACAGGTTCTTATATTGCGCAACTATTCTTGATATTTTACAATTTTTTGGTATTTCTGGTTAAATTATTAATGTAACTTTAGATAACGCATCTAGTAATAAACGTGTTGTAGATTATTTAAGACATGTTCTTAGTCCAATTTATGAAGATGGTTTTCATATAAAATGTGCTGCTCATATTTACAATTTATTTGTTAGAGATGGTGTGTCATTATTTGAAAACGGCTGTAATAAAGTAGAAATAGCATGCCATTTTATTTTTAAATATCAAGTAGAGGCTAAGCGTAAAGAATTTGAAAGTCGGTGCATTGAATGTAATTTGCCTGTTAGGAAAATTCCTAAAACCGTAGCTACTAAGTGGAATTCATTGTATGAAATGCTAAAGTAGCTTATGAATAGGAGACCGGTTACAATGGTTTGGCATGCACATAATGCAGATATGACCTACCGACTAGATGAAAATGATTGGAATGATATTAGGGATTTAATTGAATTTTTAAGAGTTTTTTATTTAGCCACTAAACAAATATCTGGTCTTTATCATCCTACGATTTATTCCGTTTTGCCTAATATTTGTGATATTTGTACTAAATTTGCTTTGTTTAGAAATAATCCAAAATTTAAAGAACCTGTTAAAAAAAGATAGAAAAATTTAGGATTATTTTTTTCCAATTCCTCAGATTTATTTAACAGCTTTTTTATTTAATTCGTCTTACAAAGAGGTCGGGGTATCTAGAATGGTGGATAGTATATATGCAAACTTAGAAATCGAATACGATGAACAAAATCAATCACATAATTTAGACGTAGTTAAAAGTAACATTAGAACAGAAGCTAGAAAACTGTATGATTTAGAAGAGTATAATTTAGTAGAAAATGTACAATACCAAGAACCACAACCATGTAGGCCTAGATACGAGGATGATATTGATGATATGTTAGAATTTCAGCTTGGACTAACCACTAACGAAAACAATGATTTTGATGAATATCTTAACCAGGCTACAGAAAGCATCAAGGATACAGAGGGGAAGCAGCAGCTTTTGGCGTAGTGGAAGAATCGTGGAAAAGCTTTTCCAAGACTTCAGCGGGTGGTTCGTGATGTCCTTGCAATTCAAGCGTCGTCGGTGGCTTCGAAAGGCGCTTTTAGTGCTGCTAGATTCCTATTTGGAGACCATAGACATTCACTAGCAGCTGATAGCTTGGAAGTTTCAGTCTTATTCCGAGATTGGATAAATGCGGAGCGCAGGAATTTAGGGCGTCCAACATTGTTTTCTCAGTTTGAAGCCAATATCGATAATATTTTATCGGAATCAAGTGAAGACGACATGGATTTTCTGGAGGAACAAGCTCAAGAGCCGATTCCAGAAAATGTAACACTAGAAATGTTAGAAACACTTAGGCAAGAATTTCAAAGTGGTTTAAGATATTAGTGATTAAATTTTATTGTATTACAAATTTATAATAAATAAGATTTAGTTGAAACAGAACCTTTCCTAGAAGGTGACTGCGTAAATTAGGTTGATTTCTAATATCTTACATTACTACATTGTACAATTTAAATTTTAAAATAACATAATAAAATTATAGGTTATTCGCCTTATTTCTTTTTTAATGTTATTATCTTGACTTAAATTTTAATTTAAGTTTGAACTTTTTTTTAAATATATTTGCCCCCTTATTTCTCAAATCTTTATTAACTTTAAAGTTTAAAATATAAAAAGTAACATTCAAAATTTAAACCTTAAAAATTAAACTTTATAATTTTATATTTAAAAAAATTGAAATTTAAACTTTTAAAGTAGAAACTAGAAAGTTAAAAAATTTGGATTTTATACTTTAAATGTTTTATATAAGTATAAGTGTATAACTATTTATAGATTTAAAACTTTTATACTTATATTTTATGACAACTTTAATTAAACTTCATTTTAAATTTTAAATTTTTTTTATAATGAATATTAATACTATTTAAAATTTTAATTTAGCCTTTAACATTTTAAACTTCAATTTAAATTTTAAATATTAATCTTAATTTAACATTTAAAAATTACACTTCAAATTGTAATATATTAATATAATTAATTTATTTTTTAAAAGAATCGGATTACCGATCTGGTCCGGTCCGGTCCTGTAGCGGTTGGTACCGAACCGGTAAGGTAACGGAGAATTTTCCCTGAACCGCCGGTACCAATTTCGGTACCGGACCCGGTGCCCCCTTAGCGAAGGGGTTATTCCCTTCCCATTATCAATAATTTTTGAGATAATTTTAACCCAATTTATTAAATCAATCCATTTTTAATATGCTCAAATTCAACTTAAATCTGGATTCATGTTTGACAATTTTTGTATGGGCAAGTACACAGATGGCCTTTTGGTTAGGATCAGAAATCCCACAAAAAACCTAGTATCAAAAAGCCTATTGAGTCTGCTAAGATTCTTCGACCCAAAATTAAAGCAGACCCATGTATTTTACATACATTTGAATTTCTGGCAGCTGCACCATGTCATTTTCTCTTCTTCTTTTCTCTCTCTATTGTTGGTAGTTTTGTTTTTATATCCCTCCATTTTTTTTCCCAATAAAATACTTCAAAATGAAGTGACATACTTGGTCTTTTTGGACCACGCTCCTTTGAGCCCATTTTTCAGTTATTCATAATAAAATCGGACACACCCAAGTTTAGCTTAAAAAAAAAAAGGTATAACACTTCCAATTCAATCAACCAGAAAGAGGAAAAAGAGTGGTTTCAATGAAATGATTATGTTCACCTGTTGTAAATACCTATCAAATGACGTTCTTATATGCAGGAACTGAGACAAAAATTTATATGCTAAAAAATGCAAAACAAATTAAGCACTGATAAGGGGAGAGGTGAGGGGTCGAGTCCAGTCGAATAACCTCTTGAGATTTTTAAAGGTTATCTTAGTCTTCCGCTTTCTCATGTACCAGAGGAACAAACTCCATCTTGTTCTTTGGAGTACGAGGTGTCCGTGGCGTATGAGGAGTTCGTGGTGTTCGAGGAGTCTCTTGAGCCTGTTGTGATATAATGTGCCTCACATAACCATAGAATGTGCATCCAACAAGTGTCACTCCACAGCCCAAGGCATTCATAGCTGAGATTGGATTTTGGAATATCATCCATGAAAAAGTAACAGCCACGGCAACCTGATTATCACAAAAACAATTTCATGTTAAAGATGGTCTGGACCAAAGACAAATGCCACTTTCCAATATAATCAAACTACTTGGTAAACAATGCAGTCAATGACATGCCAAAAGACTAATGAAGTAGCATGGATCTTGTATTATATCGATTTGAACATGAAAAATGATTGCTTGTCTGACAACTGAAGAGTGAAACTGCACGTTGGTGGGAGAAAAGAGAGAAACTCACCTTAAGGTTTCCAGCAACATTGAAAGTGACAGCAGTTGTGGAGTGGATGACATAGAAGATAGAGAAGTTAAGGCAAAAAGCTAGCACTCCAGAGAGAAAAATAAGCAGCATGGATGGGACTACCGAGGGGAAAGTGTGTAACCATTCTACAACTCCAGCTCCTTCAAGGACTAAAGATGGCAAAGCCAGTATCATAGTTGCAAATGGAGCCATGTAGTATACTGTGTTTATACTGGAGAACAATAAGAAATGACAATTATTTACAACACATATACTAGCAGAAGAGAAAACAGGAGCACTAAAAACCTGCAACTCCATGGCGTTTTCTGTTTCTTCTCGACAAACATTAAGCTAATAAGTCATATGTTATCCATAAAAAATAAAACAAATATAACAAGCAAAGCATGAGCATTTTAGATAAACCAACAGGCAACAACTGAAAAAAGATCCAACGCATTTCAGAAGCTTCCTGACAATCAGATTGAAGCTATAGACTTGCAAATGTTAGTTTAATATTCAGGATAACCTAGTCAAAATATAGAGCAAAGTGGATGTAGTGATATCTAAGATGGTTTCTTTTCTTTTCAAATAGTTCATGAACCAGTTCAATTATGAAATAATTAAGAATAAGAAAGTAGAAAAAATAGCATCCAAAATTTGCTTTCCTGGAAACTCGAAGAAGCGTTTAGTAATCATAGTATATAAGGATTGTCTATGCAGTGAATAATAATGCGTAAATTATGGTGAATAACAATGTGTAATTTTTATGAAGTGAATAATTATACATGAACTACTATTAATAATAATAGTAGTAACACAAAGACTATTATGCAGGAATTGCTTGTTTAAGGAAATTCATAGACTATATTCAAATACTTCTATTAGTACACAATATCTCATGGGTCAATATAATAAATAGATTATTATACATATTAGTAATGCAGATCTAATACTGGAAAAAAACACTACAACAATTATTGGAGTTATAAAAGAAACCAAACATTGTATTAGTTATGGAGAGACTCAATTGGTAATGCAGAGTACTATGTTGCAAACCAAACGTCATAAAAATTATTCAGAATTTTATGTAGGATATTATTTTTCTATGCGTGGCCAACCAAATAACCTCCGAATTTATACACAAATCAATTTAGCAGGGGATAAATCACTTTCCTACAAGCATGATTGCAAATATTATTCCAATGACCACCTGATTTGTTAATTGTTAGTGACAAAAGAATAGATGTAAAATTTTTGTTAACACGATAGAGGAATACATATTAACTACAAGGAAGGGGTGGACGAGGTAGGTACGAACCTGTCAAATTTGTATCCATGCAGCAAAGACTCTGCTAGAATAGTTTTTGTAGAAGTAGCAAGACAACCAAACAACGCAGCGCAGAACCCAAAAGTATTGAAACTGAGCTCAGTAATAGAAGTAAGAAGAATTCCTCCAACAATGGGAATCAAAGAAGTCCAGATTTTCCAGTCAAAACTCTTCTGCCAAACTAGCCACTGCAAAATCACTATTCAAACATAGTTATTAGAAGCAAATATAAATTAAGTAGAGGCCTCAAAAAGGGCTTTTTTCACTAAAGATTTACCTGTTGTTGCAGGAGTAAATGACTTTATGGTCTGCATAAAAGAGACAGGGATGTACCGTAGGCTTACATTCCCCAAGACTATGTTGATACAAAACACAAATGACATTGGAAAAATTCTTCTCCACCGATCTATGGGTTCAACAACAATGAGCGGTTTAAGTTTGAGCACTTTAATTACCAGGTATGCACCAATAGCTGAGCATATGAAGTGCACGCAAGATACCGTCAAAGGAAATTTAAACTCCAGTTTCTACAAAGATGAATAGAGTATACAATCATAAGAAACTTTATCGCAAAAAAGAATTACATGTGTACGATAACATGATCATATCCTCTTTCTAGAATATCATCTTTGCAGTTATAATTTAAAAGGAACGTGCCGCATATAAAGTAATTCTCAATATTTCAGAGAAGCAAAGAAGTAGAAAGCATCAACCCAATATGCTGAAAAGTTAGGCGTGAACTCGTTTGCAGACAATAAATTAAAGTAACTACTCATTTTACTCTGTCATTCAGAAGTCTGATTCATACCTTACTCATGTCGTCAACCTTGGAATTAGGTTTGGGATTTGGAGAGAGGTAATGGTGGTAGAGTGGTGTGCAAATTAAGATCATTTTTGAGGCGTCCTAATTGGAATGTCATCAAATATAGTGGGAGCGAAGAGAAAGAGACTCTGTTGGCTTTAGACTTTAGACAAGGATGGTAATGAAAAGAGGGCAACGGAGACATTTGGATGGTTAGCACTATAAGAACTGGCTGGAAGTAGAGACAAGAAAAATGTATTTTTGACGTGCCTTGTGTTGTTCTTTCTTTCATATTCATGTTCACATTTTGCTGCCTACAAACGTCCAAGTTCCTAATCTGCATATTGTTTGTGTCAAGGCTAAACTGCCTAAAATTCTATTCGGCAAAGATGTTGCAGGGACAAACGTCACCTTGTCTAGTGTTGCAAAAGCTGCCAATGAAGCCTTGGCCTTGTGGTTATGTAGATGAAGCTCATGTCTCACCATCAAATCTTACAAATATCTTATTATGGCATAAAAGAAAAGGTACAAACATGGTATGCAGGAGATCGCAGAATAAGGAAGAAAATTAGAATCCCAAAATGACAATGTTATAAGAAAGAAGCAGAAGATACCTGAAAGATCCATTTGTTCATGATAATAACAGCAACATTGAAAGCCCACCATTGAAGAATAGCAAAAATGGATCTAATGACACTCCACTGTGACAATACACTTTCCTCCATTTCTCTCTAAATATTAAATATAGGCATAAATGAGTCATCTATATATATAGAGACCCACAAAGGAAAAATAATACAAAAGTGAAGGAAAACAGAAGAATGTCCGGTTTCTCTCATTTCTTAGGAAAAATGGGAGATCCTCCAATTACTATAACCACTTGACACGTCTTCCTAACTTTCACCCAACTCCAACTGTAACATATAGTAATACTATTAGATACAAAGACTCCATGCCATGTTATTCTATTTATTTCAAATTTATGAGCCACAAATAAAATTAAAAAGGTCAATTAAACTTCTATACATATAATTTTAACTTTTTACGACAACAACGATATATCCATTGGAATCTCACAAAGTGGGATTTAGGGAGGATAGAACATATGCAGAGCTTACCACTATCTCATGGAGATAAAAAAAACTATTTTAAAAGACTCGTTCCAAATGTATCGGTCCCAAGTAAAAAGTGAAAAATGATACATATAGAATAACCACCAAAACAAAGAACAATGTCTATTTTGCAAACAAAAATAATGGAAAAGCAGTAACCACACAATCATAATAGCACGATTAATTTTATGACAAACTTAAAAATGATCATACGGCAAGGCAACATTCTATCCCTACTAACCTTCTATCCTAATATGCGACCTCCGCTTCTTTTTTCTAAGGTCATGTCATTGGTGATATGAAGCTATATCATATCCTGTCTAATCACCTCTCTCTAATTTTTTCGGTCTACCCCTACCACTCCACTTAACTCATAAATCTAACCTCTCGCACCTCCTAACTGGAGCATCGACACCCCTTCTTTGCACATGCCTAAATCATCTTAATCTTGCTTCTCTTATCTTATCTGCCACTGAGCCCATTCCTACCTTCTCCCGAATAACTTCATTCTTAATCTTGTCACTTCTGCTATGTCCACACATTCAATGATTTTAACTTCTTAGTTATTGTAATTTATATTACCTTTTTTTTAAAATGTATTTTCAAATAATATTTGTTATTCCCTTTGTCATAATTTATGTGGCATAAGTAAATTTTGAGAATCATCCAAACTTTTAATATTTCCTAAAAAATGATTTTAGCTGTTAATTGTTGTGATTTATAATACTATGCAATTTTTAAATATAACATACTAAAAACGAAAGTAAGATAAATAAATTAAAATGGAGAAGATACTAAATATAAGCAAATTAAAATATTCACATTTTAAATATATATTTAAAATATTTTAAGTTGTTAATTATTATGGTTTATAGTATAACTAGGTAATTAGCTCGTGCTTTGCGCGGTTATAAGTAATCTAATTAAGTTTATAAATCTTAATATTAAAACTAATAAAATACTCTAAAGTTATTAAGTTCTTTCTATGTAGAAAATTTAGCATTAATAATTTATCTCAAGAACTTCTATTAATGTAATAAAGCCAAAGTCATACTTATCTTCAATAATATTATAACATTACTTTTTGATATAATTGGCCTGTTAATATTGCTTGAACTCTCTAACTTGAATATTAAATTACTATAATACCCCAACTGTAAAATCAATTTAATATACTTTATATTATATTATATTATATTATATTATATTATATTATATTATATTATATTATATTATATTATATTATATTATATTATATTATATTATATTATATTATATTATATTATATTATATTGAAAGCAGATAATTTTTCACATTGAAGGATTGCGACTTTTTCGAAAAGTTGTAACTTTTTCGAGGATTTGTGAATTTTTTAAGAAGTTATGACTTTTTTGAAGAGTTGTGCCTGTTTCGAAGGATTATGACTTTTTCGAAGGATTGTGACTTTTTTGAAGGGTTGTGACTTTTTCAAAGAGTTGTGACTTTTCTAAAGAGATTACTATAATCTCTAACTTAAAAATCAATTTAATATATATTAAAAGCGGATAGTATTCCACATTAAAGGATTGTGACTTTTTCTAAGGTTGTGACTTTTTCAAAGAGTTGTGACTTTTTCGAAAAGTTGTGAATGTTTCAAAGAGTTGTGACATTTTCGAAGGGTTATGTCTTCTCCGAAAGGTTGTGACATTTTTGAAGGATTGTGACTTTTTCGAAGGGTTTTTTCAAAAGGTTGTGACTTTTTCGAGGAGTTGTGACTTTTTCGAAAAGTTGTCTCTTTTTTGAAGGGTTGCGACCTTTGCAAGGGTTGTTACTTTTCTAAATGGTTATGATTTTTTCGAATAGTTGGGACAGGCTAAAGTACCATTTAAGCAGAAACGATGCTTTTTGAATTTTGTTTACGTCTATTGGGTTATTTAATTGATTTTTAAAATATTGAATTATTTAAGAAAATATAAATAAGAATTATGTGAGAATGCCAAGTAGACGGTGTCACACCTCTATTTTTCCCCACGTGAGTTTTGAAAAAAATAGAGTTTTTTCAATTAAAGTGATATTTTGAAAAGAGATTATTTTGTTTATTTAGAGTCGCCACTCGGAAATGAGTTTTAGTGTTCCAACTCACCTAATTTAAACTCCTAATCAAAAGAAAGTTGACTCTTTATTTTATTGGTTTGCGAACTAGAAATTCAGATAAGGAATTCTACTGACCGAGGGGAAGGTATTAGGCAACCCTCGAGTCCAGTGGTTCTAGCACGATTGTTTTATTGACAAATTTATGGCTTAACATAATTTTAAATAAATAAATTTATGAGTTTTACAAAAGATGTCATTTACCCGCCGTCTTTGATTTATTTTAAACTCGTTTAAGACTGTCTTATATTATTAGTGTGGTATGTTGGTAACAGCGCATTCTAACCTTGCCACAAATTATTTATTTTATCTGTCACACCTAAAGTTTGTGTAATCCTTTTCAAATCGTAAAATGCGTCTATTATTGTCGGCCTAATCATGCATTTAATGATTCAATTTAAAGAAATTTAATTGTAAAAGTTGTTTCAAATCTGAATTCTTTTTACAAAGCTGAAGGATTTTAATTCTTTTATTTTTTAATTAAAAGTTTATCATTGTGATTAACTAAAAGTGTAATTCAATAATTTAATATTAATTATGTGAATCAACATAAAATCGTTAAGTTGGTATTATAAAAGAAACCATCACTCAAGTAAAATGATTTTTTTATTAAATTACAAATTTTATTTTTATTTTTTTCTAAGGAAAAAATGAGTACAATATTTGTAAGAACACAAAAATACATTTTTCCCATATAAATTTTGCACAACTATAAGCATGTTAGGAATCATGTGTGCATAAAATTTTTCTTTTCTTTATTTAGTCATTATATTCAAAAGAAGAACCTACTAGCTGAAATCAATATTTAACATAATGACATGATCCTTGTCATCAATTATTCTTATCATTTTAATTTATTAAGTCATAAATCATCATAGATAATTAAAATATGAAAATATAGATAGACTTGGACAAGAGATTTACTTAAACATGAAATAAACATTTGATTGTTTAAATATGAAATAAACTAAGGACTGTTATAACAATTTTACAATACATTTAATAACATAAAAGATATGAAAAATTTGAACATACATACTTTATATTATAACATCAAAGAATGTTAACGGGTTGAACATAAATGAAATTTGACAACTTCAATGTGTTGCAATAACATTAAAGTATACAAAAAAGATTAAGTGTTACCTTTTGTGAAAATTGATTTACAAAAATAGGCCACAATAGGAACCACGAACTCGAAACTACAAGAGCAAAACTCAAACTTTGTTTTTCCTTTAGTTGTGTTTTTGAGGATTTTTTCCTGTGTTGTTGAAAGTGTGTGTGTTTGTTGTATGTATATGTTTTTTGTCTGTCTGTATGAATGTGTGTTATGTATATATGTGTGTGTCGTGAGAGAGAGTGGAGTTTTTGTGAGTGTGCAAATGTGTAGTATGGGTTTGTGTATGAGAGAGTTTTTTTGGTAGTTTTTTGTGTAGGTGTGTTGTGTCGTGTAGTGGGGAGGTAGTTTAGGTGAGTGCAGGAGGAGTTGAAATTAATGGGTTGTTATTTTTTAGGTTTATTTATTTGAATCAAAATTTAAAGAAAAAGCATATATATATTTTTTTATAAATTTTCTCTTTTTTAAAAAATAAAATTTACACTAAAATAAGACTCTATTTTTGTAATTTTTAAATTATTTTTGAACAAACTTATTATAAATAAGATAAAAAATAATAATATTTAATTTAATTTCAAAAATAAATAGTTAAGTACAACAAAGCATATATAACTTAAGTTTGGTCAAAAATTATGTCACGCCCCGAGAGGGTACCCTAGACGTGACCGGCACCTATAGACTATTGCTAGTCCCCAAGCGAATCATTTGGCCTCATCACATCCATTCAATCATATAGACTCTACTGATCAGCGGAAGACAAAAGGAAAGTTATGGGCACATCTCATCTAGTCTCAAAATAATATTATAAATAAAAGGGCTAGTAGAGAGAAACTAGCTCAACAAGTCGCAACATCAACATTCGACTCTAGTCTATAAAGCCTCTATCACTATTATATGGTGCCAATGACAGACCCATGACTACCTCAAAATAAGGTAAAGCTAACTCAAAAGTCTAACTCTAGTAAGCAAGATGAAATAAATGTAATGAATCTCTGAGGTAAGGAAGGTTCACCAATTTGCTGAACTGCTCAAATCCTCAATGATGCGACTGTCGACGATTTCTAATACCTATGTCTGCATCATGAAACAATGCAGCGCCGAGTGGCGTTAGTACGTGGAATGTACGGTATGTAAAATAGTTGAATGTAACAAAAACAGGTAGAATAATATGAAAATACCGTCAACTCAGAATAATAACCAATCAAAATGTCAAATGTCTATATAAAGCAAGAATAAAGAGTAAACAAATTACCCATCAGCAATCACCCTTATCAATCAAATTAGACTCATCTCAAAGGACCTTAACTCAACTCATCTCATCTCGACTTAGAGTACTCAGTGTGGGAACTTTCTGGGAGTTTCTCTTATTCGACAACAATCACTTATGAGCCAGTGATTGTATAACAAGCCGCCATTGTTGCCACAACCGTTCCATACTTTCTAGGTAGGGAACAAATCGAAACCATAATGGATAATCCAAAATGGAAGTGGAAATCAACAAGTCCTCTATTGTTTTAGGCACTCTCTCAAGAGGGGACCCACAATGTAATGTGACGGTTCTAATCCTCTCCTATGCTTGGCTACATAGTTTGATGAGTGCGAGTTGGATTAACTCTTACTCTTTCGGTGCTCGATACTCCTCCCAAGATTCAATGCTCATAAGACAATCAATCCAATTAAACTATCTCAATCAAATCATCTCAATCAGCCCTGTGGAGGCACTATCATTCAATCAGTCTCATATGGACTCTAATCATCTCATCAATCAATAGCTCAAGGCTTAGAACAATCATTAGGTAACAATCGAATAGACAATTCATGGGAGTTCATTTATGGAGACTCACAGGATTATCAAGTTCTATCTATTCATCATCATTCTCACATCACAATCACAATCGGCATTCTCAAATCAAGGCTCTAGACACAATCCCTAGGTTTATTCATGCATACTTTCAAAAATAATCATGTAGGGTTATACAATATCTCATGAGAAATATTTGATTCAAGAAAATAAGTTTATGATGATCATCAACATAGGAAAATACATGTAATTAATATAATTTTCAAGAAAAATCATCACGAATCATGTATGTAGACTCTCTAGACTTTCAACTCTTCTATGACCATCTATGGGGCACATGAGAGAACAATCTCATGCTTTTAGTTTAGCCTTACATACCTGGTGTGAAGCGTTTGGACAATCAATCCTAAGAACTCTCCTCGACTCCTAAATTTTACGCTCTTCTTCTCTTCTCTTTAGCCCTAGTCTTTTTTAAGGACTTAGAATAGGGTTTAAAACTCTTTTTATGGTTAATATGACCCATTTTGATCATATATTACGTGTAGGAGGAGTTTGGAAAGGTCTAGAATGCCCCTCATGAAATTCGAAAAAAGTCTGTATAGAGACATGGGGTCCGCGACGCGGACAGGGTATATTTTTAGTGTTTTTCACTGAAAATTCTCCGAACAAGGTTTCTAATCCCGTGGAATTTTTTTGGAATAAAACCAAGTGTTGGTCTGTGTAGGTGCGTATCGCACACCTGTCGCACACCCTCACTGGTTCGCATTTTCGCATCGCAAAAGTAACTTTCGACCCAGTTTCTCTAAAAATCAACCGAGACCATTTGTCCACTCAATTTTTCATATTGATTTCAAATTCGGAATCAGATTTTGTAACACCTGGTAAATTACTAAAATACCCCTAGGGAAGAGGTGTGCGTAAAACGCGTCTTTCGATGCTCGAATTGAAAATCCAAGAGCGGATTCGTGATTAGCACTGAAAATGGAGTGGGAAGAGGGTCTCGGTTGATATTTAGAGCGATCGAGTCGAAAGATAATTTTTCGTTCCAAAACAAAAAATAGTGAGCCTGCGCGACAGAACTGCGTCACGGACCTGTCGCGGAGCCACACTTATGTTTTTCTGTGATTTTTCGACGGATTAGAATTTTTCGAAAATACACTGTCCACGACAGGTCCGCGTCGCGGACTGTGTTATTTCAGGTCGGGGGAAAAATTCTTTAAAATTACGAAGGGCATTTTAGTTCATTCCTATTTATCCTAAACGTACCCCTACGACTAATTAAAGTCGGTTTCTAAGAAAAGGGTTTCAAAAATTCAAATTCTAAAGCGTTCTTCCTAAAGGTCACTAAGCTAGGGCTTGAAGGGAGTGGAGGTTGAAGAGATCAAGAGGAGGTGGTGCATAATTGTGATAGCAAAACATTCCAGGTATGTAAGGCTAACCTAAAGCATGGGAATGTTCTCCCATGTGCCCTTTTGAGTATTGACTATTGTATCTTGACATAATGAGGTTAATGTGAAGAGTTTGATGCATGTAAAAACCTACATTATTTTATGTATAAATAATTTTCCTACAGGAATTGATGATCATCACTATTTTGTTTTACATTATAATACATTTTCATGAGTGCATTTTGAAACCCTATAATTATTGTGTTTTGGAAAGAGCATACATAATGAAATTAGGGGATATGTCTAGAGCCTTGATGATGATGATGTTAAGATGATGTTGATGAGAATGATGTTTTATGATGTCTTAGCATTGAGATTTAATTGCTAAATGATGTCTCTTGAGTTCTGATGTTGATGTTGATGTTATGAGGTGAGGTATTATGTCCCTATGGGATTGATGTTGATGTTGAGGTTTTATACTATGTCCCTCTGGGACTGATGCTGATGTTGAGGTATTATATCATGTCCTTATGTGACTGATGATGAGGTATTATGTCCCTATGGAACTGATGAGGTTGATGTTTTATGAGCATGTCGAGTTTTGGGAGGAGTATTGAGCACCGAAATGGGTAGAGAGTGAGTCCCACTCGAACCCATTAACTACGTGGCCCACGTAGGAAAAGAGGATTGAACCGCAATGCGGATGGCTCCTATCTTGTCCCAAATGAGGACTGAGGTTTTTCTTGTGGATCTACTGAGGTTATGTCCTTCACCCCGGGCAGGGTATAGGATGGATATGGCAACGACATCGCTTTTTTGTATCATCACCGACTCATAGATGATGGTTGTCGGTTAGAGAAACTCCCAGTTAGGTTCCTTTTGATAGAACTTTGATGTTGATGTTGATGTGATATTTGAGTCGAGTCCCTTAGTCAACGTGATATTTCCTTGAGTCGATGTGATGTTCCCATGAGTCGACGTGATGTTCCTTTGATGTGAATTGATGTTGAGGTTCCTTGAGATGAGCTTGATGTGATGTCGATGATTGATGAGAGGTTGATGAGTCAATTGTCTAATCTACCATCTTGCTTTAGATAGACTTTTGATATCCTCATGGAATATGATGTTGAGTTGATGTTTCTTTATGCTGTGTACTTACCTTGTTATTCAGCTATTTTACATGCCAGTACATTCCACGCACTAACGCCATTTGGCGCTGCATCATTTCATGATGCAGATACAAGAGTTAGAGGATTTCAGCAGGCTCACCGTTAAGGTAAGAGATTTCGAGTTCAGACTTTGGTGAGCCTCCTTGCTATCCGGTGGAGACCCTTCTATTTTATGTTTTACTTTATTTCATTGAGTTCGGTAGCCATGGCATGTCATGGCACCCTTCTTAGACAGTTGAGTCAGGTTAGAGGCTTCGTAGACGTGACGTCGAGGTTGATGTGAATGTTTCCCTTATGAACTGAGTAGTATTTTACTTACTTAGTTGATGTTGTGTCTGATGTTTGGCCATTTGGCCCTTACCTGAGGTTTTCTATTTATGATGTTTCCGCTATGTTGATGTTGAATGATGTGATGAGGCTAAGTGGTTCACTCGGGGACTAGCAATAGTCTCTGAGTGTTGGCCACGTCTAGGGTACCCTCCCAGGGCGTGAAAAACTTGGTATCAGAGCGCAGAGTTCAAGAGTCCTAGGGAGTCTATGAAGCCGTATCTAGTAGAGTCTTGTTTATGCGTGTGTTGTGCACCACACTTCATAAACAGGATGCTACAGGGCATTTAGGAAATGGTTACCCTTCTTTGATGTTCTGAGTTCGTGTGATAGAGCTTGGCTCTATGAAACCCCCCCTCCTTTCCAATTCGTGCGTTACGCGTTTGCAGATAATGCCTCCCAAACGCACTGCTGCCCAAAGAGATGCCTCAGTCCCTAACACTGAGAATCCCTTACCAGAGGCTCCTAATCAGCATGGGACAAGGAGACGGGGACGACCTGTTAGAGCTGTTGAGGCTCCACCAGCACCTCCTGTTCAGTCAGCCTCCACTTCGGAAGCAGACTTCAGGGGAGCTATTGCTATGCTCACCCAGTTAGTGGCCTCTCAGAGTAGCAGTCGCGGTCCCCAGGCCCCTAACTCCAGCTCCCAAGAGCCTGCAGCTGCAACCAGGCTCAGAGATTTCCTGAGGATGAACCCGCCAGTTTATATAGGGTCAAAAGTGGAGGAGGACCCATGAAACTTCATCGACGAGGTGCATAAAATCTTGAGGGCTATGCATACGAATGAGGTGGAGGGAGTCGAGCTGGTCTCTTATCAGCTTAAGGATGTTGCCAATGTCTGGTATAACCAGTGGGAGGATGGTAGAGGTGAGGATGCTGAGCCTGCTGAGTGGGAGGAGTTCGAGAGTGCTTTTCTCGATCACTTCTTTCTCCAAGAGTTGAGAGAGGCAAAGGTCGAAGAGTTTGTGAATCTGAAACAAGAGGGGTTGACGGTCAAAGAGTACAACTTGAAGTTCATCCAGCTGTCCAGATATGCTCCAGAGATGGTCCTCGATATGAGGGCAAGAATGAGGAAGTATGTGTCTGGGTTGGGCAGGCATGTGAAGAGAGAGTGTAAGGCAGCATTGCTGATTCCAGACATAGATATTGCTAGACTTATGGTCTATGCCCAGCAGACTGAGGAGGACAAGAAGAAGGATAGAGAAGAGCAGCAGAAGAAGAAAGCCAAATCGGCAGGGCATGTGAGCCTAATCAGCAAAAACAGAATAAAGGTGATAGAACCTTCTTTCAAAAGAAGTCTTCTAGCCATGCACCTTCGATGGCGAGTGCACCTGCTCAGCAAAACATGTATGATCAGAGATCCTATGGTCATCAGAAATTTAGACTACAAGGACCTTAGTCCCAAGCCAGTGTTGCTCAAGGTCCGAGGGGAAGGCCGCCTTATGGCAGATGTGGCAGGCTGCATCTTGGCGCGTGCCGTGAGGGCACCAATAATTGCTTTACCTGTGGACAGCCTGGCCATTTCTAGGGTGAGTGCCCTATGAGGAATCTGAGGTGGAGCGATAGAGGTAATAAAACTCAGTCTTCTACAGCGCCCCCCGATGGTAGTCATCAGAAGGCAACTACTGCAAATGCGGGAGGCGGGACGAACCGTCTGTATGCGATGGGTAATCGACAGGATCAAGAGGTTGCTCCAGATGTTGTTACGGGTATGCTCCGAATCTTTTCTTATGATTGTTATGCATTGCTTGACCCGGGTGCCACCTTATCTTTTGTGACGCCCTATGTGGCCAATAAGTTTGAGATTCTTCCTGAGTGTTTGCTTGAGCCTCACACTATTTCGACTCCTACTGGTGAGTCAATCCTGGCTAAGAGGATCTATAGAGACTGTATAGTATCCATCTGTCATAGGGATACTTTGGCCAATTTGGTAGAGTTGGAGATGGTTGACTTTGATGTGATTCTTGGTATGGATTGGCTCCATACTTGCCATGCATCCATAAACTGTAGGACCCGAGTTGTTAAATTTCAATTTCCTGATGAACCGGTCCTAGAGTGGAAGGGAGATTATGTTGCACCCAAGGGTAAATTTATTTCTTACCTGAGGGCGAGGAGGTTAATCTCTAAAGGGTGTATCTATCACCTTGTACGAGTTAAATCTGATGATGTTGAGTCCCCTACTCTCGAGTCAGTCCCGATTGTGAATGAGTTCCCCGAGGTGTTCCCTGAGGATTTACCCGGAGTCCCTCCCGATAGGGAGATCGACTTCGATATTGATGTACTTCCTGAGACGCAACCCATTTCGATTCCACCATATAGGATGGTCCCTGCTGAGTTGAAAGAGTTGAAGGAGCAGTTGAAGGATTTGTTAGAAAAGGGTTTTATTAGACCTAGTGTTTCTCCTTGGGGTGCTCCCGTTCTGTTTGTACGGAAGAAGGATGGGTCTCTGAGAATGTGCATAGATTATAGGCAACTGAACAAGGTCACAGTCAAGAATAAATATTCTCTTCCCAAGATAGATGACTTGTTTGACCAACTTCAGGGTACCTCATGCTTTTCAAAGATAGACCTCAGATCGGGTTACCACCAGTTGAAGGTGAAAGAATGTGATATTCCAAAGACAACTTTCAGGACAAGATATGGCCACTTTGAGTTCTTGGTCATGTCCTTTGGGTCGACGAATGCACCGACAACTTTCATGGATTCGTTGAATAGGGTGTTCAGGCCCTACCTTGATATGTTCGTGATCGTGTTCATTGATGATATCTTGGTATATTCGAGGAATGAGGAAGAGCATGCTAAGCATCTTAGAGTTGTCCTTCAAACTCTTAAAGACCATGAGTTGTATGCGAAGTTCTCTAAATGTGAATTTTGGCTCAAATTAGTGGCCTTCCTAGGCCATGTAGTTTCAGGTGATGGGATCCGAGTAGATAGTCAGAAGATTGAAGCGGTTGCCAGCTGGCCAAGACCGACCTCTCCAACTGACATCAGGAGTTTCTTGGGGTTGGCAGGCTACTACCGTAAATTTGTTGAGGGATTTTCTTCTCTATCCGCCCCATTGACCAAACTGACCCAGAAAAAGGTCAAGTTTGAGTGGTCTGAGGAATATGAGAAGAGCTTCCAAGAGTTAAAGACTAGGTTGACTACTGCACCTGTATTGACCTTGCCTGACGAGACGGAAGGTTTTGTAATATACTGTGATGCGTCAAGAGTTGGATTGGGATGTGTGTTAATGCAAAGAGGTAAAGTGGTGGCTTATGCTTCCAGACAGCTTAAAGTTCATGAGAATAACTATCCGACCCATGATCTTGAGTTGGCGGCAGTGGTGTTTGCACTTAAAATCTGGCGCCACTACTTGTATGGAGTGCATGTGGACGTATTTACAGATCACAAGAGCTTATAGTATGTCTTCAGTCAGAGAGAGCTCAACCTGTGGCAGAGGAGGTGGTTGGAATTGCTCAAGGATTACGAAATGAGCATCATGTACCACCCAGGTAAAGCTAATGTTGTTGCTGATGCTCTTAGCAGGGTGTCTATGGGTAGCACAGCCCATGTTGAGGAAGAGAAGAAGGAGTTAGTGAAGGAAGTGCATAGGTTGGCTCGATTAGGAGTCCAGCTTGAGGAGAACGACGAGGGAGAAATTAATGTTCAGAATGGGTCTGCATCGTTCCTAGTGACGGAGGTAAAAGAGAAGCAGGACCGAGATCCTATTATACTCTAATTGAAGGAGGATGTTCAGAAGCAAAAAGTGACGGTCTTCTCGAAGGGGGAGATGGGGTATTGAGGTACCATAGTAGGCTATGTGTCCCTGATGTTGATGGTGTCCGAGAGAGGATTCTGGCTGAGGCCCATAATACTAGATACTCCATTCATCCGAGCTCCACCAAGATGTATCACGACCTGAGGGAGGTCTATTGGTGGAGTGGAATGAAGCGGGATATCGCGGAGTTTGTTTCAAGATGCCCAAATTGCCAACAAGTAAAAGTTGAGTATCAAAGCCCAATTGGCTTGGCCCAAAACTTTGAGATTCCAGAATGGAAGTGGGAGATGATTAACATGGATTTCATCACTGGCCTACCGAAATTGCTGAGGCAGCATGATTCATATGGGTGATTGTGGACAGAATGACGAAGTCAGTGCATTTCCTGGCAGTCAAGACAACCAACATTGTGGAGGATTATGCCAAGATGTATATCCAAGAGATTGTGAGGTTGCATGGAATTCCCTTGTCTATTATCTCGGACAGAGGAGCCCAATTTACTTCTCATTTCTGGAAGTCTTTCCAGAAAGGATTGGGTACCAAAGTGAATTTGAGCACAGCTTTTCATCTACAGACGGATGGTCAGGCAGAGCGCACTATTCAGACGGTGGAGGACATGTTGAGAGCATGCGTCCTTGATTTCAAAGGAAATTGGGATGATTATTTACCACTGATTGAATTCGCATATAACAATAGTTATCATGCGAGCATTCAAATGCCCCCTTATGAGGCCTTGTATGGGAGGAGATGTAGATCACTCATTGGGTGGTTTGAAGTTGGAGAGGCTGAGTTGATTGGTCCTGACCTTGTCCACCAGTCCATGGAGAAGGTGAAGATTATTCGAGAAAGACTGAAGACTGCCCAAAGACGTAAAAAATCTTATACAGATGTAAGGAGAAGAGACCTAGAGTTTGAGGTGAGCGATTTGGTTTACCTGAAGGTATCACCCATGAAGGGTGTCATGAGGTTTAGGAAAAAGGGGAAATTAAGTCCTCGCTATATTAGTCCGTATTAGATTGTGCGAAGGATTGGAAAGGTCGCCTACAAGCTAGAATTACCTTCCGAGTTAGATGGAATCCATCCGGTGTTCCATGTTTCAATGTTGAAGAAATGTTTGGGAGATCCTGCCTTGGTAGTTCCTGTGGAGAGCTCGAGAGTCAGAGACAGTTTGTCCTATGAGGAAATTCTAGTCCAGATCCTTGATCGACAGGTTCGCAGACTGAGGAACAAAGAGATAGCCTCTGTCAAAGTTCTGTGGAGGAATCAATTTGTTGAGGAAGCCACATGGGAAGCTGAGGAAAAGATGAAAGCTAAATACTCGCACCTATTTGAGCTCGAGGTTGATGAAAGTATGGAAGGTAACATTCTTACTTTTATGTAAATTGATGTTCCTACCATGATGTGATGTTTATAGTATTGATGTCTGAGTATATGTTGACGAAGTCGATGAGAAGTCGAGGTGGTGATGTTACTGAGTGAGTATCGAGCGAGTCTTGAGTCTATTCGTGCCAAATTACCATTCCTACTCATCATTCGAAGATGAATGATCCCAAGGGAGAGATAATGTAACACCTGGTAAATTACTAAAATACCCCTAGGGAAGAGGTGTGCGTAAAACGCGTCTTCCGATGCTCGAATTGAAAATCCGAGAGCGGATTTGTGATTAGCACTGAAAATGGAGTGGGAAGAGGGTCTCGGTCGATTTTTAGAGCGATCGAGTCGAAAGATAATTTTTCGTTCCAAAATGAAAAACAGTGAGCTGCGCGACAGAACCGCGTCGCGGACCTATCGTGGATCCACACTTATGTTTTTCTGTGATTTTTCGACGGAGTTGAATTTTCTGAAAATACACTATCCGCGACAGGTCCGCGTCGCGGACTGTGTTATTTTAGGTCGGGAGAAAAATTCTTTAAAATTACGAAGGGCATTTTAGTCCATTCCTATTTATCCTAAACGTACCCCTACGGCAAATTAAAGTCAATTTCTAAGAAAAAGATTTCAAAAACCCAAAATCTAAAGCGTTCTTCCTAAAGTTCACTAAGCTAGGGCTTGAAGGGAGTGGAGGTTGAAGAAATCAAGAGGAGGTGGTGCATAATTGTGCTAGCAAAACATTCTAGGATGTAAGGCTAACCTAAAACATGGGAATGTTCTCCCATGTGCCCTTCTGAGTATTGAGTATTGTATCTTGACATGATGAGATTAATTTGAAGAGTTTGATGCATGTAAAAACCTACGTTATTTTATGTATAAATAATTTTCCTACAGGATTGATGATTATCACTATTTTGTTTTACATTATAATACATTTTCATGAGTGCATTTTAAAACCCTATAATTATTGTGTTTTGGAAAGAGCATGCATAATGAAACTAGGGGATATGTCTAGAGCCTTGACGATGATGATGTTATGATGATGTTGATGAGAATGATGTTTTATGATGTCTTAGCATTGAGATTTAATTGCTAAATGATGTCTCTTGAGTTCTGATGTTGATGTTGATGTTATGAGGTGAGGTATTATGTCCCTATGGGATTGATGTTGATGTTGAGGTTTTATACTATGTCCCTTTGGGACTGATGTTGATGTTGAGGTATTATATCATGTCCTTATGTGACTGATAATGAGGTATTATGTCCCTATGGGACTGATGAGGTTGACGTTTTATGAGCATGTTGAGTTCTGGGAGGAGTATTGAGCACCGAAATGGGTAGAGAGTGAGTCCCACTCGAACCCATTAACTACGTGGCCCACGTAGGAAAAGAGGATTGAACCGCAATGCAAATGGCTCCCATCTTGTCCCAAATGAGGACTGAGGTTTTTCTTGTGGATCCACTGAGGTTATGTCCTTTACCCCGGGCAGGGTATTGGATGGATGTGGCAACGACATCGCTTCGTTGTATCATCACCGGCTCATAGGTGATGGTTGTCGATTAGAGAAACTCCCAGTTAGGTTCCTTTTTACAGAACTCTGATTTTGATGTTGATGTGATGTTTGAGTCGAGTCCCTGCATCGACGTGATGTTTCCTTGAGTCGATGTGATGTTCCCTTGAGTCGACGTGATGTTCCTTTGATGTGAGTTGATGTTGAGGTTCCTTGAGATGAGCTTGATGTAATGTCGATGATTGATGAGAGGTTGATGAGTCTATTGTCTAATCTACCCTCTTGCTTTAGATAGACTTTTGATATCCTGATGGAGTATGATGTCGAGTTGGTGTTTCTTTATGCTGTGTACTTACCCTGTTATTCAGCTATTTTACATGCCTGTACATTCCACGTACTGACTCCATTTGGCGCTGCATCATTTCATGATGCAGATACAGGAGTTAGAGGATTTCAACAGGCGCACCGTTGAGGTCAAAGAATTCGAGTTCAGACTTTGGTGAGCCTCCTTGCTATCCGGAGGTTACCCTTCTATTTTATGTTTTCCTTTATTTCATTGAGTCTGGTAGCCATGGCATGTCATGGAACCCTTCTTAGACAGTTGAGTCAGGTTAGAGGCTTCGTAGACATGACGTCGAGGTTGATGTGAATGTTTCCCTTATGAACTGAGTAGTATTTTACTTACTTAGTTGATGTTGAGACTGATGTTTGGCCATTTGGCTATTACCTGAGGTTTTCTATTTATGATGTTTCCGCTATGTTGATGTTTAATGATGTGATGAGGCTAAGTGGTTCGCTCGGGGACTAGCAATAGTCTCTGAGTGCCGGCCACGTCTAGGGTACCCTCCCAGGGCGTGACAGATTTGCAACCGGAGCATGGAAAGATGCATTACGCGTACATCTCTCCTCTAAGAGTATTTTGATAATTTTACCGGGCATTACATTGTCTCCCCCTTGGAATTATTCGTCCTCACATGATGAGTAAAGGTAGACATTAAGGAACGAATAGACTCAAGAATCATCTCAACTTTCACTCAGTCAATCAAACTCTCGACTCTTCATCAACCTTAACAAACTTCACTCAGACTTAGGAAAAGATACATCAACTCGGATAGATAATTCGGTCCAGATTAAGAGTAGAGATATTATCTTAACATCCTCACCATCAAACACGAATGGAATGTTAAAACTCGATCAATTCGAATCGTTTAAACACTTTGTTAATCAGTTGTTTGAACTCAAGAAGGAAGTCATCAAGTCTAACCGAGAAAGGGGACCACCATAATATACAAGACTCTGCGGGCATTCTCAAGCTCAACTCTCCACCTCAATTGTGCTCCCTTTTATGGCACTCTACTCCATCAACTTAAACTTATAGTTCCTATTCAACTCCCTACCTATCCACATCCTCTTATTTCATTCAAGTCTACTTCCGAGCCTCACGGTGCTATTGTTAAGATGATCATATCTATACAAGGCTAACACTCAATACTCAAGCCATATACACTCACAGGGACTTTCCCTAAAAGATCACTAGTCCTCTTCACTATCCCACTATCCTTATTTGAAACCCTCATCACGAAGTCTTCAACAGTCTATCATGAATACTCGTATAATAACAACCACATATTCAAGCCTATCAATCTAACCACTTCAACTATCTAAAAAATTTCAAGCCTACTAAGCACTTCTACCTTTGCCATTCAATGAGCTCCCATTCAAAGGCACTCCAACATACTCTTACCTATCTGTTATATATCATACTGTCACATCTCTCTACTCATCCTTATCTCTATCCCTACATGACACAAGTACAACACCAATGTCATAATAAGGATGCATTCGCTCCTCCTCATCTACCCTCATTCTCCGTCTACCGTTATCAGCATCACTACTTGGGCCTAGAGGGACTCGTCATCTCCCCCTTCCACAAAACCCCAACCACTACCTCCTCATGTCAAATAAGCACGATTCTACATCTAAAACTTGATACTCTATATCCTACCATCAATAATAGCATAATGTACCGAAGGTTCGGTATACGTAAGATGACATCAGAATAAAGAACCCGTACTCTCTCTCATCAACCATCACTCCTCTATTCTCATCAACATTTCATCAAGACTGGGAAGACAGGATCACTCAATGAACTTGGAACGAAGATCATTAGCACAACTCAATCGAGAAATCTTATTTGAGAGCATTCATAATGAAGTACAATCTCCCTCGTCTATCAAGACTCATTTTGGGTTCATAGAATTACCCACAGTATAAAACTCAGTCACATCTCATTTAACATAGGAGTGGAAACTCTTAAATCCATGGGGTAAGATCAAAATTAATGAATAAATTCATCGCTTTCATCCTCATAATTCAACATGAATAACAATCAATAAATGGTATATGGGACTAGGTCATGGGCATGGCGGTCGTATACCAGATGGGAATAGAGTATCATCTACATTGAAGTATAAGGAATATACGAGATGACAAAGAATTGACGCCTCATCCAAATCAACCTATTACTATCGAAAACTCAAGATCTACTTCAGTCTATCACATCATTGTCTCCCCCTTAGCTCAAGGATTGTCTCTCAAGTTTTGTAAATCAATTTCCTCTACTAGGTTATAAACATATACCTCCACATGGTCGAGGAATCACTATCCCTGAGAATAGGGGTCTTAAACTTCTTCTATCATACTATAGTCGCATTTATAAAATGCCACTAAGACTCTCTTCAAAGATACCACTCTTAGCTTCCTCATGTCGCTAGTGAAATTTCTCTATATTTGTTGCTCTAATGGAGTACATAACCACTTCCCGCAACTCTTACAATCTAATCTCTCCAATCAAATGTTTCATCCTCAATTCTCTCTTTCCATCTAATGACACCTATACTATACTCATAATATCACACGCCTTGCAAGCCAACACTTTAATCTCAAACACACACTATGGTGAACCTCTTTGGGAAAATCTCCAACTAAAACTATCCCTCTCATGATGTTGTCTCCTCTTTACCACTGCTCCTCAACGTTCAAGCTTACAGTCTAGTTCTAACATGTGCATCTATCACACACCTCTCCAATATCACACCAATATTACAATTACTAGGAAAACTTCGGAGCATAAGCCCATTAAAATCTCATAGCAGTTATTCACTCAACACATCCCCTTTTCGCAACTCAAGTACCATTCTTCCACTTACTATACCCCCTTACTTGGCTAAGCTCATAACTATATAAATCTCGTGGGGATCTTTCTTGAAATTATAAGCCTAGTGTAGATCTATCACATTGAAAGCACTCCGTCCCTCTATTCAACATATATGTCTCACCCTCACAGTACAATATCAGAATACATCAACATAGATCTCTTCCTAGCTTTGATCACGCCCTAACACATTCCGAAACTAACTACCTCAGCATGACACTCATAGGGTACTAATGACTCTTTCATCAAACTTATGGCAATCGACTCATTATAATAGGTATGTAACTCTAATAACAAGCCTCAATCGACTATCACTCTCACTATCTCATCCTTTCCTTTTTATCATCATCATTCTAACTCTGGAATGACAGCTCTACTTAGGGTGGTATAAGACCTCACATCTCACTCTTAGGTGGTAACACTAAATTCTTTAGAGACATAAGTTTCTCTCTTATGGATAACATCGAACGTAAGTAAAGACTCGAATGATATCCGTCATGACATCTGGGGTGACATCTAGAGAACTTTCCTGATCCTCTCTGACTGTGGGTGCTGGGTAGAAGCTTGGGCTCTTTTGGCCCACTTAGGAAAATTCCTCTGGAAGTGACCCATTTGGCCACACTTGTAACATCCATCACTTCTCGTATGACATTCTCCCAGGTGACGTTTGCCATATGTACCACAAGGTGGCTTGCCTCGGGGACCTTGAACCACATTAGTTTGTGACTTAGATTTCTGAGCTCTAAAGTTGTGAGGCTCTACTTGAAAGTGACTCCTGTTCCTATTCCTCCTCGACCTCTTAAACTCAAGTGGGTTCACCCTCAAGATCTCATGATCTCCGGATGTATTTGGAACACCTTGCCTGCCTGCTCCCTGCCTATCAACCAGTGCTGTCACAGCCTGGGCCAAAGTCTGGAGGGCTTGGCTAAGCTCAACATTGTTGATGTCAACCTCTGGTGGTTGCATGGTAGGGATGATGGGTTCACCCTGATCTTGGGGGTCAGGTTGGTTAGCATTCCATCTGTCTGGGCTCCCGTTCACTACACTAACTCGTCTTGGAAACATGGTCAAAATTCTGAAAATGCATAACAAACGACTCAAAAGAGAGCTTTCTTAGAGTTTAACTCTACCCTACGAATTTGGAATAAGAAAGAATTGTAAGAATTCCTAATGTCCTATAGCCTCCTGCTTATGAAGTGTGGTCGACAACACACCCATAAACAAGACTCTACTATACATGGCTTCATAGACTCCCTAATACACTTGAACTCGTGCTCTGATAGCAAGTTTGTCATGCCCCGGTAGGGTACCCTAAACGTGGCCGGCACCTAGAGACTATTGCTAATCCCCAAGCGAACCACTTAGCCTCATCACATCCATTCAATCAAATAAACTCTATTGATCAGCGAAATACAAAAGTAAAGTAATGGGCACATCTCATCTAGTCTCAAAATAATATTAT
This sequence comes from Solanum rostratum, assembly GCA_029948455.1. Classification (NCBI taxonomy): domain Eukaryota; kingdom Viridiplantae; phylum Streptophyta; class Magnoliopsida; order Solanales; family Solanaceae; genus Solanum; species Solanum rostratum. The sequence continues at coordinate 27,761,801 of CM057049.1, forward strand.
AAATAAAAGGACTAGTAGAAAGAAACTAGCTCAATAAGTCTCAACATCAACATTCGACTCTAGTTTATGAAGCCTCTATCACTATCATGTGATGCCAATGACAGACCCATGGCTACCTCAAAATAAGGTAAAGATAACTTAAAAGTCTAACTCTAGTAAGCAAGATAAAATAAATGTAATGAATCTTCGAAGTAAGGGAGGTTCACCAATCTGTTGAACTGCTCAGATCCTCAACGATGCAACTGTTGACGATCTCTAATACCTCTGTCGTACATGGAATGTATGGTATGTAAAATAGCTGAATGTAACAGAAACAGGTAGAATAATATGAAAATAACATCAACTCAGAATAATGACTAATCAAAATGTCAAATGTCTATCTAAAGCAGATATAAAAAGTAGAAAAGTGACCCATCAACCAATCACCCTCATCAATCAAATTAGACTCATCGCAAAGGATCTCAACCCAACTCATCTTATTATATCTCATCTCATGTCGACTCAGAGTACACAGTGTGGGAACATTCTGGGAGTTTCTCTTATCCGACAACAATCACTTATGAGCCAGTGATGTACAACAAGCCGCCGTTGTTGCCACATCCGTTTTGTACTTGCCAGGTTGAGAATGAATCAAAATCATAATGGATAATCCAAAATGGAGATGGCAATCAACAAGTCCTCTATTGTTTTAGGGACTCTCTTAAGAGGGAACCCACAATATAATGTGATGGTTCTAATCCTCTCCTATGCTTGGCCATGTAGTTTGACGAGTGCGAGTTGGATTAACTCTTACTCTTTCGATGCTCGATACTCCTCTCAAGACTCAATGCTGATAAGACAATCAATCCAATTAAACTATCTCAATCAAAGCATCTCAATCAGCATCGTGGAGGCACGATCATTCAATCAATCTCATATGTGCTCTAATTATCTCATCAATCAATAGCTTAAGGCTTAGAACAATCATTAGGAAATAATCGAATAAACAATTTATAGGAGTTCATATATGGAGACTCACAGGACTATCAAGTTCTATCAATTCATCATCATTCTCACATCACAATCACCATCGACATTCTCAAATCAAGGCTCTAAACTCAATCCCTAGGTTCATTCATGCATACTTTCAAAAATAATTGTGTAAGGTTATTCAATGTCTCATGAGAAATATTTTATTCAAGAAAACAAGTTTATGATGAACATCAACATAGGAAAATACATGTAATTAATATAATTTTCAAGAAAAATCATCAAGAATCATGTATGTAGACTCTTTAGACTTTCAACTCTTCTATGACCATCTATGGGGCACATAAGAGAAGAATCTCATGCTTTTAGTTTAGCCTTACATACCTGGTGTAAAGCTTTTAGACAATCAATCCTCAAGAACTCTCCTCGACTCCTCAATTTTGTGCACCTCTTCTCTTCTCTTTAGCCCTAATCTTTTTCAAGGACTTTGAATAGGGTTCAAAACCTTTTTTATGCTTAAAACGACCCATTTTGGTCATAGATTAAGTCTAGGATGGGTTTTGAAAGGTCTAGAATATCCCTCACAAAATTAAAAAAAATCTGTGTTGAGACATGGGGTCCGCAACACGGACAGGGTATATTTTCAGTGTCGTTCACCGAAAATTCTCCAAACAAGGTTTCTAATCCTGTAGAAATTTTTGGAATAAAACCAAGTGTTGCTCCGCGGCTGGTGCACGTCGCACACCTGTCGCGCACCCTCACTGGTTTGCAATTTCGCATCGAAAAAAGTATCTTTTGACCCAGCTGCTCTAAAAATAAACCAAGACTATTTTTCCACTCAATTTTTCATGTTGATCACAAATTCAGCCTCGAATTTGCCATCGGAGCATGGAAACATGCGTTATGCGCACATATCTCCTCTCGGGGTATTTTGGTAATTTTACTTGGCGTTTCAAATTAGGTGCTAACAGAATGCCTCTCTTTGCTTGAGAACATGAAGGGTTTTCAAGCAAAAAAGTGAAGATGCCTACTTTTTGTCCTAACCAATTATTAAAGGTAGATAAATAAAGAGAAAATAAGAGTGACTGAACCCTAGTTTTGAGTAGCCTACATATCTCAAGTTATAAGAGAATCACGTCACGTGTAGTTCAAGTGGGTGCAGAGATGGATGGACGGATGGATTATAGAGTTGAGTCTTGTCTCGTCGAGATCGCAGTCTGCGGATTTAATTGTTACATTGAAGATAATAAAACTGAAACAATACAAGATCTATTTTATTTTGCTTGTCTCGACCCTCTTTTTCTTTCAAGTCTTCCCTTGCATCTTACGTTATCGCCTCTGTCACGCCCCAAAGAGAAGGGAGGCGCGACTGGCACCCGATACCTTTATTGGCCGGGTAAGCCACTAAACATGCTAGATAACTAAACTAGGGACCAGAAAAAAATCGGGCAGCATAATGTTTAGGAAAAACTAAACCGGGACCATTTAGGTCATGACCTGGACAATAGCAAATCAGGTACATCAAGATAAGTAAACTAGAACGATAAAATACTAGCTAGCCGACAAGGGTGCCACCACAGAGGTACATGCACACATCATATATACATGCCAATCTTATGACTGGAGACTGAAAGACACAAAAGGACCAACCCACAATAACATATCCACAATAGCCTCTAATAGAGTCACTAGCACTGCCGGGATAGGGCCCCGACTATACCCAACTATACAACAAAAAGTAAGCATCTTGTAAAAGCTCCAGGTTGAGGTGGAACTTACCAGCTTACAGCTGAACGGGGCACCTAGTGGAGGGGTAAATCAGAACCCCTACCTGAAACTACACGCACGAAAGAAAATGCAGCATCCCCAGGCAAAGCGACGTCAGTACGAAGAAACATGTACTGGTATGTAAGGCAGGAAGTAAAATAATAGATAAGCGTAGTAAAAAGGTTAATATGAATACCACCTGTAACTAAAACTCAAGTAGCCTTAATGGCCAATAAGCCATCTCCTAGTGATAAAACAATGCATGGTATGCTCGAGTATCGCATGTCGTGAATACATATATATAGATGCAAATGCATGACATACCCAACCAAATGCTAGCACTGGTGGTCCTTTTCGGTAGCTAACCGGCATCATATCTGCCAACCTGTGGCCATCTGTACCATATACATATATATAGTTGGGCAAATAGGCCCTATACCTTCAATTATAGCTCAAAGTCCATGCATAACGTGCAATGTATGATATGAATGTTGAATGCACATAGTAAGCCATAGTAAGAACTTAGCCAATCTTGCCTCATCGGTACACTTGTTCTCATAGAATCATAATCATTGTCATTCAGCGATTGGCTCATTAGTACACTTATTCTCATAGTATCATAATCATTATCATTCAGCCAATCTTGGCTCATTGGTACACTTGTTCTCATAGCATCATAATCATTGTCATTGCATATACATATGGCTCGTGGGATCATACATGTCTTTTTAACAAGTTTGGGAATTTAACTCAACATTTAGAGTGAAGCCTTAACTTTAAAAATGTTCATAAAGGTGCTTTACATAATGATTATATTTGGTCCCATGTCAATTAGTAAAAGAATATATTTAAATAGGATCTAGTGCCTTAGTAGTTTAGACAGGAGCATTTCAATTGAGAATATTGGAAACCAACGCGTTACTTGTTAAATTCTTCAATTATATTTCTGTATGGAAGAAGGACTGATTTTGAATACTACATTCCCTTTGCATTCTACATTTATTTTAATGGAACTACACTAAGAAAAGAAACGCCTCGAACAAATGAATAGGTAGCCAGGAAATCGACAAAATGATATATAGAAATTGGATGCCCAGTTTAAGCGAATGAATGGAATTTCAACCTAATACCATTGTGAACATAACTCAACTGCAGTCCCAATGCCTTTCACAGAAGGTCTTTCTAGCAACTGAATAGTAAGATATCACATTTGACATTTTGGGAAACTTCTCAGATTTCGTGCTAAAAGGAGAGACGGAGCTGAGCCTTAACATACCTCTCCAACGAACGTCCAATTGCCAAAAGTTTCTTCATGAAAGTTGTTCCTTACGTCCTAAGCTTCACAACAACTATATATACGCAACTTAAAGACACCTATAAAGAGTCAAAAATTCTGCATAAATGACTAGATTCGGCAAGGAGCATTTACGCGAGGAAATGTCCATAAAACTTCGTAAAAATGACCGTAAAAGAGCCCCAAAATTATTACCTGAAAATACCAGCTGCAAACCAACAATACCATCAAGAACAAAACTTTTTTTACAGCCCAAAAACAGCTCCAAACACAGTTAATACGAGGGAAAAATAATTACAAAGCATAAGGCACGCATTTCTAGGCACAGGGACGAATTTTAACGGTAAAGACGCGAAAAACTTACCGAAATCACTTAGAGAACTTTTGGGAGCTTTCTCTTCAGTTTCATACTAGTTTGGAACGAAAATGGCTCATTTTTTAGCTTTAAAGTGTCAAAATAGCCGACATTATGTTGGGTCAACCCGACCCGACGCATGACCCAATTTTCAGCTCGGACAGTCTCGGTAAAATGGTCATAACTCTTTATTGTGAGGTCAGTTTGGTGCGTGGTTCTATGCGTTGCAAACTAGACTCATAGATCTTCAATTTGATAGGTCATGGACTTTCTAACTTCTTTCATTTTGGGAGATATGGCCTGATATATGTGACCCAAATTTAAGAAGGATTTCTTAAAAAAACTTACGGTAACTTTGGCCAACCTTTATCTTGCAAATTTCTTGATTCAAAAACTTAATGTATGGCCTTTGTGCTACTAAAATAACTTTAAAAAATCCATTATTATCATATTATAAAAACTTTTAGTCCCATCCGAAAAGTGAAACCTAATCTAAACCTTCCGAAAAGGGCGAGGTGTCACTCAGGTCATTTCTTTAATCCCGAATGTGCATTTAGGGTATTCCTTTAGGGTATCTCCTGACGATCCATATAAGTATGCCCCCAACTCATTTAAAATTTAGGTTACTGTAGAAAGATGACTGCCAACTTTTAAAATATGACTCACCTTAATTTGTAAATAGCTGGCGGTGCTTCTTCTTCATTCCCCTTTCTGCTTCCCAAGTCATTTCCTCAATGTTGTTGTTCTGCTACAGTACTTTCACGAAGGCCACTTCTTCATTTCAAAGCTTTCTCACTTGTTGGTCTAAAATAGCCACTGGCACCTCATCATAGGATAAGTCATTATCAATGTGGACATCTTCAATGTGGGTAATACGCAAAGGATCTTCAACGCACTTCCGCAACATCGATACATGAAACACCGGATGGACTGCCCCCAATTCTGAAGGCAAATCAAGCTCGTATGCGACCTTTCCAATCTTTCGGATAATCTTATACGATCTAATATATCTAGGACTGAGCTTTCCTGTCTTCCCAAACCGCATGATTCCCTTCATAGGTGATACCTTCTAGAAGACCCAATCTTCTACGTCAAATTTTAAGTCTCATTGTCAAACATCTGTATAAGACTTTTGCTGATTCTGGGCAATTTGCAATTGATCTCTAATAAGTCTCACTTTGTCCATCGTTTGCTGAACTAGATTAAGGCATAGCAATTTTTCCTCCCCAACCTCAAACCAACTGATCGGCGACCTACATTTTTGCCCGTATAGTGCTTCATAAAGCGCCATTTGAATACTATCTTGGAAGCTATTATTATAAGCAAACTCAATTAGAGGTAGATGATCATCCTAGCTTCCTTTAAAGTCCAGTGCACAAGCACGTAACATATCCTCGATGGTTTGGATGGTACGCTCTGCTTGCCCATCAGTTTGTGGATGAAAAGCAATGCTGAGATTTACCTGAGTGCCTAGACCCTTGTGAAAAGACTTCCAAAATATATGGTAAATTGAGCCCCTCGATCGGAGATAATAGATAATGGAACTCCATAAAGGTAAATAATCTCTTGAATGTAATGCTTAGCATAATCCTCCGCTGAATATGTCGTTCTTACTGGCAATAAATGAGCAGATTTTATCAACCTATCAATTATTACCCAAATAGAGTCATACCTGCATGAAGTATGAGGCAACCTAGTGATGAAGCCCATATTTATCATGTCCCGATTTCCATAACGGGAAATCAGTATAGTTAGCAAGGCCTTCAGGACTCTAATGTTCTATTTTAACATGCTGGTAGTTGGGACATGGGCCACCATTTATGGAATATCTTTTTCATGCCATTCCACCAATAGCTTTGTCGTAGGTCTCAATATCCCCTTATTTTTGTTGCCCCAGGTTGAGACGAATATCTAGGATAATAAGCTTCAAAATAAATCTTGTCATGGAGCCCTCCGATGTTTGCCGCACATAAGAGGCGCCGGTACTGCAGGATTCCATCTCAGGTTAGCTCAATTAGAGGATGTCGATGTTCATGTTGTGGAACACTTTCCCTCGATATCATAAGCTTAGGATCCTCACGTTGATGCTTATTTACTTCCGTAACAATGGCAGATTCTGCTATATTTTGAACAATCACACCTCCACCTTTCGCATCTGCTAATCGCACCTATAAACTAGCGAACTGATGTAAATCTTTTGTTATTCCAATCTTATCAGCTTCAACATGACTTAGAATTCCCATGGACTTTCGGCTAAGTGCATCAGCAACAACATTAGCTTTACCGAGATGGTACAAAATATCAAAATCATAATTATTTTCGTAATTCTAGCCACCTCCTTTATCATAAGTTTAACTCCTTATGCTTGAATAAATATTGGAAGCTCTGTTAGTCAGTAAAATCATCGATATAAACTCTGTATAGATAATGCCACCAAATCTTTAGGGCAAAAACAACTGCGGCAAACTCAGGATCATGGGTAGGATAGTTTCGTTCATGTTTTAGTAAACTTTCTGGAAGCATATGTAATAATCCTACCGTGCTGCATAGGAACACAACCTAGGCCAATTCTCGAGTCCTCATAATATACAATGTAGCCTTTGGTTCCATCCGGAAGAGCCAGACTAGGTGCGGTGGTAAGCCTTTTCTTTAGCTCTTGAAAACTCTGTTCACATGATTCAGTCTACTGAAACTTAGTTTCTTTATACGTCAACCTCATTAGTGGTGTAGAGGTAGTCGAGAATCCCAGAACAAACCTCTTATAATATCCTGCAAAGCCCAAATAACTATGGATCTCAATCGGATTCAATGGTCTCGGCCAGGCCATTACTGCTTCAATTTTCTAGCCATTGACCTCGATACTATCGCTAGTAATAACATGTCCACGAAAAGCTATAGAAGTTAACCAAAATTCACATTTGGAGAATTCAGCTTATAACTTGTTGTCCTAGAGAGCCTGTAATATAACTCGCAAGTGGTATGCATGCTCAGCTTCTAACTCATCCTAAATATTGCCTTTCAAATATCAACATTCCTAACTCGTAGCTGGTAGTACCTGGGTCACAAGTAAATCTTTGAAAAGCCATCAATCCACATAAAAGGATACTTGGCCTAATAAAGTTTTTATCAAGAAATCCCTTCAGTTGTTCCTTCAAGTCTCTTAGCTCTACAGGAGCCATTTCATAAGGAGGAATGGGTATACCTTGCATATCAGGGAGAAAATCTAAAGAAAAATTGATATCCCTTTCGCGGGATCCCGAGAAGCTCATCGAGGAATATCATCATGAATTCATTCACAGTAGGGACTGACTAAAGGGCCAGTTGCTAATAAAATATTTTGTCTTCTCGTAATGGTAACATGCACCTTAAACCTTTCTACACTGCCTAGTATGAAGCTTACCGCATTGTGTACATGTGGGAGTAGGTTGTCTCATTTGTGCAGAAGACTTCTATCGATGGCTATCAAGCGGGCCTAAACTTTGCCCTGGCCCTGATTGAATATAATGACCAAATCATTGGCCCTATATTTATAGTGGGGAACTACCAACTGACGGAGGTGGACATCGATGAAAAGGAGGCCTAAAATCACCATGTGGCTCCCTATAAGACCTCATAGTAAGAGCCCTCTTATTCTTCTCCCTATCTCTACGGGTATCCCGAATCCGGCGAGAAAGATCCTCTGTAGTCTGAGCAAAATCCAGAATACGGGAAATATCTATACATCCTGTAAAGAGGCTATCCTGCAGTCTTTGATCAAACGAGCCCCCAAACCATCTACGTAACGATGAACTCTAGCACTCATGGTACGTACAATATCTGGTGCATACCTAGCCAAAGAATTGAACCTAAGGCTATACTCCCTTACTTTTATATCCCCCTGCCTCAATCTGATAAATTGGTCAAGACGGGCCTCCCGCACCTCCCGTGGTAAGTAATGGGCAAAAATGCCTTAGAGAAGTCCTCCCACTCTTCTGGCGCGACATCAGGCCCTCTGGATCTCTCCCACGCCTCATACCACAAGATGGAGACATCACATATTCAAAAAGAAGCCAACTCCACTACCTCGGTGACAGAGGCATGCATCACCCTCAATACTCTATACATATGGTCTATAAAGTCCTATAGATCCTCAGTGGGATTGGACCCTGTAAATACTAGAGGGGCTAAGTGAAGAAACTCTCGTACCTTTGAGCTTACTGTTTGATCCCTTCTTGTGTTTTCTCTCGCCTTTAGTTGTCTCTCATGAATAGAAACCATCCTAGTTAGTAGCTGAATAGCCTCCTTCATCCCCTGCTCCCAGTCTCTAATGGGGCTTGGGGTACTAGATCTCCTTGTGCCCCAACAGGTGCTGGTGAATCAGGTATTGTGGGCCTTAGAGACTCCCTATGTGCCTTAATGGGGAATATATCTGCCTCACCAGGCAAGACACGATTGGTACCTTCTCTTGAATCCATACATATCTCATGTGGTTCCATCTCCGGAGCGTAGGCAGCCCATTAAATAAGAAAAACATAGCACGATATAGATTTCATATGTTCTTATAGCTTTGCTCTATAGCACGATCTATTAAGTGAAAGAACTGTAATCATCATTGAATGCCTCATAGCCTCTTGATTATAAGTGTGGTGCACAACACACCGATAAGCAAGACTCTACCAGACACGGCATTGTGGACTCCCTGGGACATGACCTGGTCTAATACCATGTTTGTCACGCCCCAAAGAGAGGGGAGGCGCAACTGGCACCCGATACCTTTATTGGCCGGGTAAGCCACTAAACATGCTAGATAACTAAACTAGGGACCAGAAAGTAATCGGGCAGCATAATATTTAGCAAAAACTAAACCGGGACCGTTTAGGTCATGACCTGGTCAATAGAAAATCAGGTATCAAGATAAGTAAACCAGAACGATAAAGTACTAGCTAGCCGACAAGGGTGCCACCACAGAGGTACAGGCACACACCATATGTACATGCCAATCTTATGACTGGAGACTGAAAGACACAAAAGGACCAACCCACAATAACATGTCCACAATAGCCTCTAATAGAGTCACTAACATTGTCAGGACAGGGCCCCGACTATACCTAACTATACAACAAAAAGTAAGCATCTTGTAAAAGCTCCAGGAAGAGGTGGAGCTTACCAACTTACAGCTGAACGGGGCACCTAGTGGAGGGGTAAATCAGAACCCCTACCTGAACCTGAACGCATGAAATAAAATGCAGCGTCCCCAGGCAAAGGGACGTCAGTACGAATAAACATGTACTGGTTTGTAAGGCAGGAAGTAAAATCATAGATAATTGTAGTAAAAAGGTTAATAGGAATACCACCTGTAACTAAAACTCAAGTAGCCTTAATGGCAAATAAGACCTCCTAGTGATAAAAAAATGCATGGTATGCTCGAGTATCGCATGTCATGAATACATATATATAGATGCAAATACATGACATACCCAACCAAATACTAGCACTGGTGGTCCTTTTCGGTAGCTAACCGGCATCATATCTGCCAACCTGTGGCCATCTGTACCATATACATATATATAGTTGGGCAAGTACACCCCATACCTTCGATTATAGCTTGAAGTCCATGCATAACTTGCAATGTATGATACAAATGTTGAATGCACATAGTAAGCCATAGCAAGAACTTAGCCAATCTTGGCTCATCGGTACACTTATTCTCATAGCATCATAATCATTGTCATTCAGCAATTGGCTCATTAGTACACTTATTCTCATAGCATCATAATCATTATCATTCAGCCAATCTTGGCTCATTGGTACACTTATTCTCATAGCATCATAATCATTGTCATTGCATATACATATGGCTCGTAGGATCATACATGTCTGTTTAACAAGTTTGGGAAGTTAACTCAATATTTACAGTGAAGCCTTAACTTTAAAAATGTTCATAAAGGTGCTTTACATAATGATTATATTTGGTCCCATGTCAATTAGTAAAAGAATGTATTTAAACAGGATCAAGTGCCTTAGTAGTTTAGACAGGAGCATTTCACTTGAGAATATTGGAAACCAACGCGTTATTTGTTAAACTCTTCAATTATATTTCTGTATGGAAGAAGGACTGATTTTGAATACTATGTTCCCTTTGCATTCTACATCTATTTTAATGGCACTACACCAAGAAAAGAAACGTCTCGAACATATGAATAGGTAGCCGGGAAACCGACAAAATGATATATAGAAATTGAATGTCCAGTTTAAGTGAATGAATGGAATTTCAACCTAATTCCATCGTGAATATAACTCAGCTGCAATCCCAATGCCTTTCACAGAAGGTCTTTCTAGCAACAGAATAGTAAGATATCACATTTGACGTTTTGGAAAACTTCCCGGATTTCGTACTGAAAGGAGAGACGGAGCTTAGCCTTAACATACCTCTCGAACGAATGTCCAATTGCCAAAAGTTTCTTCATGAAAGTTGTTCCTTACGTCCTAAACTTCGCAACGACTATATATACGTAGCTTAAAGACACCTATAAACAGTCAAAAATTTTGCATTAATGATCGGATTTGGCAAAGCGCATTTACACGAGGAAATATCCATAAAACTTCGTAAAAATGACCGTAAAAGAGCCCCAAAACCTGAAAACACCAGTTGCAAACCAGCGAGACCAGAAAGAACAACACTTTTTGTACAGCCCAAAATAGCTCTAAACACAGCTAATACGAGGGAAAAATTATTGCAAAGCGTAAGGCATGCATTTCTAGGCACGGGGACGAATTTTAATTGTAAAAATGCGAAAAACTTACCTAAATCACTTAGAGAACTTTTGGGAGCTTTCTCTTCAGTTTCATACTGGTTTGGGACAAAAATGGCTCATTTTTTTAGCTTTAAAGTGTCAAAATAGCCGACATTATGTTGGGTCAACCGACCCGACCCGACCCGACCCATGACCCAATTTTCAGCTCGGGCAGTCTTGTTAAAATGGTCATAACTCTTTATTGTGAGGTCGGTTTGGTGCGTGGTTCTATGCGTTTCAAACTTGAATCATAGATCTTCAATTCGATAGGTCATGAACCTTCTAACTTCTTGTATTTTGGGAGATATGTCCTGATACATTTGACCCAAATTTAAGAAGGATTTCTTAAAAAAACTTACGGTAACTTTGGCCAACCTTTATCTTGCAAATTTCTTGATTCAAAACTGAATGTATGACCTTTGTGCTATTAAAATAACTTAAACAAATCCATTATTATCAAATTATAAGCTTTTAGTCCCATCCAGAAAGTGAAACCTAATTTAAACCTTCCGAAAAGGGCGAGGTGCCACTCAAGTCATTTCTTTAATCTCTAATGTGCATTTAGGATATTCCTTTGGCTTAAAACTTTAGGTCCTTGACATTACCACTTATTGGAAGCCTTATTATCCTTAGGTTCTATCCAAAGTCATATATGTCTTATATGACATGCCACCCTATATATATATGGAAGACGAAGAACACAGGGTTTCACAACCTCTTGGAGGTGTCTAATAGGGAAATTAAACAGATTTTATCCAAGATTGTGAATGCAAATTGTATGAATTGGTCGTGAAAACTTGATGATGCAATATGAGAAAACTTGATGACGCATTATGGGAAAACTTGATGACGCATTATGGGCATATCGAATAGCATTCAAGACCCCTATAGGCATGTCTCCCTACCAACTTATCTTTGGGAAAACATGTCATTTGTCGGTGGAGCTTGAGCATAAGGCAATGTGGGCGATGAAGAAGTTGAATCTAGACTTGAATGATACAGCAAACTCTAGGCTGAGCCAACTCAATGAGCTTGATCAATTTCTCTTGAAGGCGTATTAGAGTTCAGCCTTGTACGAACAAAGGATGAAGCTACAACATGATTATCACATAGAGAATCATCAGTTCGCACTCGGGGACTTGGTGCTACTATATAATTCCAAGCTAAAATTGTTCCCTAGGAAACTTAAATCCAGATGGTTGGGACCCTTTCGAGTAGCACGAGTCTTTGGTCATGGAGCCATTGACCTGGAAAGAAGAAATGGAGGGACATTCAAAGTAAATGGTCAAAGAGTCAAGCCATACCTTGGAAATATGGAGGAAATAAAAACGGTGGAAGATTGGATGCTTGAGGAAGTCTGAGTACTCAAGTTGTTAATGTCGTACCACGACAATAAATTAGGCACTGCTTGGGAGGCAACCCAAGGTACACATTGGCGCTTAGGCGCCCAGGTATGTTCTTCTTGACTCCGATACTTTATTTTCTACTATTGTGTGCATTGAAAATAATACACCTCTTTTTCGATGGGGTGTTGGTAGTTATGGGTCTCAGTGAAGTCTGAGTAGTCTTGTTCCATAAGTAGCCCAATTTTTGAATCCTAGGGGTTTTCTTGCCTATGTTCGTTTTCCCCATAAATATTTATTTTCTGTTGAACCGACATGTTTAGGATGTTTAGGTAGTATTGGTAACATATCAGGAATGAGTCGTCGATCTCCAATCCATCATCAAACTTTGCCATTGCCCCATCTTATAACCTAAAAAGGTGATTTACAACCTAATTTTCAATCTCTTTTCCGTTGATGACATCGAAATCAAATTCTTGCAAGAGAAGTTTCCATCTCATCAAACTTGATTTTGCATCCTTCTTCGCCATCAAGTATCGCAGTGCTGAGTGATCCGTGTGCACCACCACTTTGGTCCCTAATAAATAAGACCTGAATTTCTTGAACGCAAAGACTACCCCAAGTAACTCCTACTCAGTGACAGTGTAGTTTTTCTGGGTTGTGTTTAGTGCCTTGGTAGCATAGTATATGGGATGTTATATCTTCTCTAGGCGTTGTCCCAATACTATACCTAGCGCAACCCCACTTGCCTTACACATGCTTTCAAAGGGTTTTGACCAGTCTAGAGCTACAATGATTAGGGCTGAAATCAGCTTCTACTTCAATCCTTCAAAGGCTTTGAGGCATGCATCATCGAACACAAACTTAGCGTCCTTCTCAAACAATTTTCACAATTGATGTGCAATTTTAGAAAGGTCTTTTATAAACCACCTGCAGAACCCTGCATGCCCTGTCACGCCCCGGGAGGGTACCCTTGGCGTGGCCGGCACTTAGAGACTATTGCTAGTCCCCAAGCAAACCACTTAGACTCATCACATCATTGAATCACATAATTCTAATGAACAGCGGAAAATATATGTAAATAATGGACACATCTTATCAAAAGTCTCAAAGGAATATAGATAAAATAATGAAGGCTAGTAGAAAGAACTAGCTCACAATCTCAACATCAATGCTCAACCCTTGTCTATGAAACCTCTATCGCTAATGATGTGGTTCTAATGATAGACCCATGGCTACCCAAATCAAAATAAGGAAATAGTCCAATCCTAACTCTAAAGCATGATGAAATAAAAGTAATGGTTCCTCCGGAGTAGGGGAGGCTCACCAACTCAGCTTCGAATCCCTGATCTTCAACGGAGCGCCTGTTGATGATCTCTAGTACCTGCCTCTACATCATAAAACGATGCAGTCCAGAGTGGACATCAGTACTTGGAATGTAAAGGTATGTAAAATAGCTGAATGAAACAGAAACCAGTAGAAAATACAGAAAGTAACATCACTCAGAATAAACATCATAATCACATCAAAACAGTCAATTGTCTATCTATGATAGAATAAAGAGTAGACAAGTGACACATCATTATCTCAGACTCATCAATAGTCTCAACTCATCAAATAGATCATCTCAGGGGTGTCCACCCCCACTCATCTCATCTCATCTAGACTCAGAGTACGGTGAGAATTTTTCCGAGAGTTTCTCTTATCCGACAACACTCACTTATGAGCCAGTGAATGTACAACAATCACCCTGATGTTGTCACAGTGGTCCCAAACTTGCCATGTAAGGAACATTGGATACCATATCAATGTACCCAATATGGAATCAAACCGAACAGATCCTCTATTGCTTTCAGGGACAGTTAAACCTCGAGGGAAACCATATATATGTGATGGTTTAAGCCTCTCCTACGTTTAGCAACGTAGTTAATGAGTTCAAATGAGACTCACTCCTACCCATTTCGGTGCTCGATACTCCTCCCGACTCAATGCTCATAAAATCAACCTCAACTAGTCTCATAGGGATTCACTCTCCGTCAACGACTGCCAGTCTCATAGGGACTCACTCCTCGTCCACGACTGATATTTCACAGGGACTTTGGTCCTTTCATCAATTATCTCATAGGGACTCCCACACACTCATCAACATCTCATAGGGATTTTAACCCTATCATCAACATCTCCTCAATGACTCAAGATTGTATAACCGTCATTAGGAAACAAGTGAATAACACATCGGTAGAGTTCATTTATAGAGATTCATAAAACAATCAAGATTTCATCAACTCATCACCACAATCAAAAATCCCTATGCAAGGCTCTAGACTCAAGTCTCAAGTGCAATGTGCATGCTTTGTAAATTAGTCATGAAGGGTTATGCAATTCTCATGAAAATATCCAATTTAAGAAAACAATTAGTATGATGATCATCAACATAGGAAACATGTAATTTAAAATATAATTTTCAAGAAAAATATCCGTCAAAGAATTCATGCATGTAGACTCTCCAATCATCAATTCGTCTATGACCTCTATGGGGCATATGAGAGAACAATCCCATGTTTTAGTTTAGCCTTACATACCTGTGATGCAACTATTCAACCGGGTAATGTCGAGGATCTCTTCTCGAATGTCTCACCCCAAGCCTTTCTCTCCCCTTCTTAAGCCCTAGCCTTGTTGGATTTTGGAATAGGACTTAGAATAGGGGTTTTAGGCACTTTTCATGTTGAAACAACCTAACTAGCCGTGTATTAGTGTTTAGAAGGGTTTAGGGATTGACAAGAATGCCCCTCATAATTAATTAGAACTTCCCAGTTCGAAAAATACACGGTCCGCGACACGGACTGATCGCAAATAGTGTATTTTTGGAAAAGTATTTTTGAACGAGTTTTCTCCATCCCATCGAAAATTTGGAAAAACGGACAAGTGTCCCTCTGCGACAAGTGCGGGTCGCGCCTCTGTCGCGGATCGTCACTGTTTTGTGACTTGGATCGAAAATTTATATTTCGATCGGGTCGCTCTAAAAATCAACCGAGACCATTTTCCCACTCATTTTTTCATGCTGATTTAAATCCGATCTCGAATCTGCCATACGAGCATCAGAAGATGCATTATGCGCATACCCTCACTCTAGGGGCATTTTGGTAAATTTATCGGACACTACATCATCTCCCCCTTGGGATCATTCGTCCTCGAATGAGGAGTAGAAATGGAGATTAAGGCAAGAATAGACTTAGGACTCATTTCCACACTCAATTCAATTAATCAATCCTTGACTTAATAATAGTAAGTCACATAAAAATAGAACACTTAGCTTAGTGAAGAGTAAGGATTTCTACCTTCAATATTTTCATTATCAGTTGGCACGAACAAGTGCGAATACTTTGCCTTCATCTCCTCCTCAGCTTCCTATGTGGCTTCTTCAACAAATTGATTCCTCCACAGGACTTTGACTGAGGCTATTTCTTTGTTCCTCAGTTTACGAATTTGACGATCAAGAATTTGAACCGGGACCTCTTCGTAAGATAGGTTATCCTTCACCCCAATGCTATCAACAGGGATCACCAAGGCAGGATTTCCCAAGCATTTCTTTAGCATTGACATATGGAACATCGGATGCACCCCATCTAACTCGGAAGGTAACTCTAACTCGTAAGCCACCTTCCTAATTCTCCTTACGATTTGATAGGGTCCAACATAATGGGGACTTAGCTTTCCCTTCTTTCCAAACCTTAGGACACCCTTCATAGGTGACACTTTCAAGTACACCAAATTGTCCACTTCGAACTCTAAGTCTCTCCTTCTCACGTCGGTGTAAGATTTTTGGCAACTTTGGGCAATCTTTAACCTCTCTCTAATGACCTTGACCTTCTCCATCGACTGGTGAACCAGATCAGGTCCAATGAGCTCCACTTTTCCAACCTCAAACCACCCAATAGGCGATCTACACCTCCTTCCGTACAAGGCTTCATAAGGAGCCATTTGAATACTTGCATGATAACTATTGTTATATGCAAATTCTGCCAGTGGTAAATGATCATCCCAATTCCCTTTGAAGTCAAGGACACAAGCTCTTAACATGTCCTCCAGTGTTTGAATTGTACGTTCCGCCTGACAATCCATCTGTGGATGGAAGGCTGTATTCAAGTTCACCTTAGTACCCAAACTTTTCTGAAACGATCTCCAGAACTGGGAGGTAAATTGAGCTCCTCTGTCCGAGATGATGGACAAGGGGACCCCATGCAACCTCACAATCTCCTGGATGTACAATCTGGCATACGCCTCCGCAGTGTTCGTTGTTTTCACTGCCAAAAAGTGGGCCGACTTAGTCATTCTATCCACGATTACCCATATCGAATCATGTTGCTTTCGAGATCTCGGCAGGCCAGTGATAAAGTCCATGTTAATCATCTCCCATTTCCATTCCGGAATTTCAAAATTTTGAGCCAATCCACATGGCCTTTGATGCTCAACCTTCACTTGTTGGAAATTTGGGCATTTTGAAACGAACTCCGCCATGTCCCTCTTCATCCCATTCCACCAATAGACTTCCTTTAAGTCGTGGTATATTTTGGTGGAGCCAGGATGAATGGAATACCTAGTGTTATGTGTTACTGCCATTATTCTGTCTCGTATTCCATCAACATTTGGAACACACAATCGAATTTGATATATTAACACTCCATCTCCCTCTTTGGAGAAGACCATTACCCTCTGATTATGGACATCCTCCTTCAATTGGAGTATGACAGGGTCTCGGTCTTGCTTTTCCTTCACCTCCACCACTAACGAGGAAGCAGACCCGTCCTGAACATTAACTCCTCCATTGTTCTCCTCAAGTAGGACTCCTAATCGAGCCAACCAGTGCACGTCCTGGGCTAACTCCCTCTTTCCTTCCTTTACATGGGCTGTGCTACCCATTGATAACCTGCTAAGCGCGTCAGCAACAACGTTAGCTGTACCTGGGTGGTAGTGAATGCTCATGTCATAATCCTTGAGCAACACCAACCATCTCCTCTGTCACAAGTTGAGCTTTTTTTGACTAAAAAAATACTGCAAGCTCTTGTGGTCAGTGAACACATCCACATGCACTCCGTACAAGTAGTGACGCCAAATTTTAAGTGCAAACACTACTGCTGCCAACTCGACATGGGTTGGGTAGTTCCTTTCATGAACCTTGAGTTGCCTGGAAGCATAAGCTATCACCTTCCCCCTCTGCTTTAGTACGCATCCCAATCCAACCATTGAGGCATCACAATAAATTACAAAGTCTTCGGTCCCGTCGGGTGAGGTTAGGACTGGTGCAGTAGTTAACCTCATTTTCGATTCCTGGAAACTCTTTTCACATTTTTCGGACCACTGGAATTCGACCTTCTTCTGAGTCAATTTGGTCATGGCGCGGATAGGGAAGAAAATCCCTCAACCAACCTGCGGTAGTAGCCCGCCAGCCCCAAGAAGCTCCTGATGTCAATCGGAGTGGTCGGTCGGGGCCAGTTCTTAGCTGCTTCAATCTTTTGGGCATCCACTCGAATACCATCACCGGAAACAACGTGGCCTAGGAAGGCCGCTGACTTAAGCCAGAATTCACATTTGGAGAAATTTGCATACAACTCATGGTCCTTAAGAGTTTGGAGGACCATTCTGAGGTGGTTAGCATGCTCCTCCCCACTCCTTAAATACACCAGGATGTCGTCGATGAACACAATCACAAACAAATCGAGATATGGCTTGAACACTCTATTCATCAAGCCCATAAAGGCGGCAGGGGCATTCGTCAGTCCAAAGAACCTGACCAAGAACTCTAAATGGCCATATCTAGTCCTGAAGGCTGTCTTTGAAACATCACACTCCCTCACCTTCAGTTGTTGGTAGCCAAATCTAAGGTCTATCTTAGAGAAGCAAGAGGCGCCCTGAAGTTGGTCAAACAAATCATCTATCCTTGGGAGAGGATATTTGTTCTTTATCGTGACCTTGTTCAGTTGCCTATAATCGATACACATTCTAAGGGACCCATCTTTCTTCTGCACGAATAGCACAGGGGCACCCCATGGTGAAACACTTTGCCTAATGAAGCCCTTTTCTAGCAAATCTCTTAGTTGCTCTTTCAATTCTTTCAACTCAGTGGGGGCCATCCTGAAAGGTGAGATCGAAATAGGCTGGGTATCTGGAAGAACATCAATCCCAAAGTCAATCTCCCTATCAGGAGGGACTCCGAGCAAGTCGTCAGGAAAGACTTTTGGAAACTCGTTGACAATCGGAACTGACTTAAGAGTTGGGGACTCAACATCATCAGATTTCACTCTCACCAAGTGATAAATACAACCTTTGGAAATTAACTTCTGGGCTTTAAGATATGAGATAAATCTCCCTCTAGGTGTCACTGAGTCCCCCTTCCACTCTAGAACCGGTTCATTTGAAAATTCGAACTTAACCGTTCGGGATCTATAATCAACAGAGGCATAACAGGTGTGAAGCCAATCCATGCCGAGGATCAAATCAAGGTCAACCATCTTTAACTCGATCAAATCAACAATGGTGTCCCTATGATGGATGGACACTACACAAGCTCTATAGACTCTTTCAACTCGAATAGACTCACCCACCGGAGTAGAAACATCAAAGGGTTCAAGAAGACTCTCGGGGGTTTTATCGAATTTATTGGCCACGTAAGGAATTACAAACGACAATGTGGCACCAAGATCCATCAAAACATAACAATCAAAAGTAAAGACTCGGATCATACCCGTCACAATGTCTGGGGAATTTTCTTGATCTTGGCGACTCCCCATGGCATATAAGAGGTTTGTTGCTCCGCCTGTACCTTACATAGTGGCCCTCTGGTTCCCTCTAACTGGTGGGACTGATGTAGTAGACTAGGCCTAGCCAGCCCGCTTCGGATAATCCTTCTTGTAGTGGCCTACTTGGCCGCACCCGTAACACGCATCATTTCTATCGCGGCATCTCCCCCAGTGCGTCTTTCCACAGTTATCACACGGTGGCCTACTCTGCGAACCTTGAGCCACACTAGCTTGGGACTGGGGTCCGTGGGTTCCTGTATTCCGAAATCTTTGATCATACGTGCCTCTAGGCACAGGTGCGCTAGCAGCTGAGGGTGCTGGAAATCGATTCCCATTACCTCTCCTTCCACCCTCGTGGCTGGATGTCTTAGCCTTCTTGCGCTTGAACTCTTCCCTGTCATGTTGCCTCTCTTCGTCAGCTTGCTGTACGAATGTCATCAGTCGCCCGATGTCCATGTTACTCACAAGTATGGCTCCTCTCCCATCTCTCTTGGGTCCTCTGTTCAACCCGTCTACATACATTCCCATCTTTCCCCTCATATCAGCAACCATGTCTAGAGCATAGTAGGATAGTTGCGTGAATTTCAACCCATACTCCTGCACAGTCATGGAGCCCTGCTATAGATTCAGGAACTCTCTCACCTTGGCTTCTCTTTTCTCTCTTGGGAAGAAGCGTCCCAAGAAGGCCTCTTCAAACATTGTCCAAGTCAAACAGGCGGCATCATCCCTTCTGCCTTTCTTCCACTGGTTGAACCACAGTCTCGCCACTCCCTTCAGTTGGTAAGCAGCCAGTTCTACCCTATCAACATCAGCTAAATGCATTACTTGGAATACCTTCTCAAGTTCCTCTACATATTCCTCAGGATCTTAAGTGGATGCAGACCCCGTGAACTCAAGCGGATTCATCCTAAAAAATTCTCGAACTTTAGAGGTGCCATGAGAGTCCATCCCACCTACACCTTGCTTCACAGCAGGTGCTGCGATAGCCTGGGCCAAAGTTTGAATAGCTTGACGTAGCTCAGCATTCGAGACCTCATCTTGAGGGGGTTGTTCAACCGGGACAGCTGGATCCACGGGCCCCTCGGGTACTTCAGGCTCAGGTGGGTTAACAGTTTTCCTGGCAGGACGTCCCCTTCCTTTGACAGCTCTTCTTGGAGGCATATTATTAATTCTGCACGTGTAGCGCACGAATTAGAAGATAGTTTTCATAGAGTTCAACTCTATCACACGAATTGGAATAAGAAAGAAGTGTAACCATTCCTAATGTCCCATACCCTCCTACTTATGAAGTGTGGTCGACAACACACCCATAAACAAGACTCTACTAGACACGGCTTCATACACTCCCTAGGACACTTGAACTCTGTGCTCTGATGCCAAGTTTGTCACGCCCCGGGAGAGTACCCTTGGCGTGGCCGGCACTCGGAGACTATTGCTAGTCCCCAAGCGAACCCCTTAGACTCATCACATCATTGAATCACATAATTCTAATGAACAGCGGAAAATATATGTAAATAATGGACACATCTTATCTAAAGTCTCAAAGGAATATAGATAAAATATTGAAGGCTAGTAGAAAGAACTAGCTCACAATCTCAACATCAATGCTCGACCCATGTCTATGAAGCCTCTATCGCTAATGATGTGGTGCCAATGACAGACCCATGGCTACCCAAATCAAAATAAGGAAATAGTCCAATCCTAACTCTAAAGCATGATGAAATAAAAGTAATGGTTCCTCCGGAGTAGGGGAGTCTCACCAACTCAGCTTCGAATTCCTGATCTTCAACGGAGCGCCTGTTGATGATCTCTAGTACCTGCCTCTGCATCATAAAATGATGCAGACCAGAGTAGACATCAGTACTTGGAATGTAATGGTATGTAAAATAGCTGAATGAAATAGAAACCGGTAGAAAATACGGAAAGTAACATCACTCAGAATAAACATCATAATCACATCAAAACAGTCAATTGTCTATCTATGAAAGAATAAAGAGTAGACAAGTGACACATCATTATCTCAGACTCATCAATAGTCTCAACTCATCACATAGATCATCTCAGGGGTGTCCACCCCCGCTCATCTCATCTCATCTCATCTAGACTCAGAGTATGGTGAGAATTTCCCGGGAGTTTCTCTTATCCGACAACACTCACTTATGAGCCAGTAAATGTACAACAATCACCCTGATGTTGTCACAGTGGTCCCAAACTTGCCAGGTAAGGAACTCTGGATACCATATCAATGTACCCAATATGGAATCAAACCAAACAGATCCTCTATTGCTTTCAGGGACTATTAAATGTCGAGGGAAACCATATATATGTGATGGTTTAAGCCTCTCTTACATTTGGTGATGTAGTTAATGAGTTCAAGTGGGACTCACTCCTACCCATTTCGGTGCTCGATACTCCTCCCGACTCAATGCTCATAAAATCAACCTCAACCAGTCTCATAAGGATTCACTCCCCGTCAACGACTGCCAGTCTCATAGGGACTCACTCCCCGTCCACGACTGATATTTCACAGGGACTTTGGTCCTTTCATTAATTGTCTCATAGGGACTTCCACCCTATCATCAACATCTCATAGGAATTTTAACTCTATCATCAACAACTCCTCAATGACTCAAGATTGTATAACCGTCATTAGGAAACAAGTGAATAACACATCGGTAGAGTTCATTTATAGAGACTCATAAAACAATCAAGATTTCATCAACTCATCATCACAATCAACAATCCTATTGCAAGGCTCTAGACTCAAGTCTCAAGTGCAATGTGCATGCTTTGCAAATTAGTCATGAAGGGTTATGCAATTCTCATGAAAATATTCAATTTAAGAAAAAAATTAGTATGATGATCATCAACATAGGAAACATGTTATTTCAAATATAATTTTCAAGAAAAAAATCCATCAAAGAATTCATGCATGTAGACTCTCCAATCATCAATTCGTCTATGACCTCTATGGGGCACATGAGAGAACAATCCCATGTTTTAGTTTAGCCTTACATACCTGTGATGCAGCTATTCAACCGGGTAACGTCGAGGATCTCTTCTCGAATGTCTCACCCCAAGCCCTTCTCTCCTCTTCTTAAGCCCTAACCTTGTTGGACTTTGGAATAGGACTTAGAATAGGGGTTTTAGGCTCTTTTCATGTTGAAATGACCTAACTACAGTGTATTAGTGTTTAGGAGGGTTTAGGGATTAACCAGAATGCCCCTCATAATTAATTAGAACTTCCCAGTTCGGAAAATACACAATCCGTGTCGCGGATCGATCGTGAATAGTGTATTTTTGGAAAAGTGTTTTTGAACGAGTTTTCTCCATCCCATCGAAAATTTGGAAAAACAGACAAGTATCCCTCAGCGACAGGTGCGCGTCGCGCCTCTGTCGCGGACTGTCACTTTTTTGTGACTTGGATCAAAAATTTATCTTTCAATCAGGTCGCTCAAAAAATTGACCGAGACCATTTTCCCACTCAATTTTTCATGCTGATTTCAAATTCGGTCTCGGATCTATCATACGAGCATCGGAAGATGCGTTACACGAATACCCTCACTCTAGGGGCATTTTGGTAAATTTACCGGGCGTTACATGCCCTAGGAAGCTCCTCACACCCTTTACTGAGATAGGGGGAAGCTTCTCAATCACTTCCACTTTAACTCTATCAACCTTGATTCTTTTGATAGAGATTTTGTGCCCCAACATACTGCCCTCATTCACCATAAGTGAAACTTTTCCCAATTCAGCACGAGATGGCATTCCTCACATCTTCTTAGCACAGCCTGCAAGTGCTTCAAGGATTCCTCAAATAAGTCCCCAACCACACTAAAGTTATCCATGAAGACTTCAATATTAGTATCCACCATATCTGAGAAAATGGATATCATGCATCTTTATAATATTGCTGGGACGTTACACAACCCGAATGGCATCCTCTTGAATGTGAAGGTGCCATAGGGGCATGTAAACATTGTCTTCTCCTGATCCTCTAGAGCAATAGTTCTTTGATTATAACCTAAATATCTATCAAGAAAGCAGTACCAACCCTTTCCAGCTAATCGTTCCAATATTTGATCCATGAAAGGCATAGGGAAGTGGTCCTTCTCAATCGACGCATTGAGCTTCCTATAGTCCATGCACACTCTCCATACACTGACTGGCCGCATATGGATCACTCATTATTGGCATTATGTACTACAGTGATACCTCCTTTCTTAGGAACATACTGAACCGGGCTCACCCATTCGCTGTCGGCAATCAATAGATCACTCCTACATCCAACCAGTTGATGATTTCTTTGCGCACAACCTCTTGCATAGTGGGTTGAGATGATTTTGATGTTCAATGCTCGGATTTTATTCCTTGACCATCTAGATTTTATGTGTACATATTCCAGGAGGGATACCAATGATATCTGCAATCATCCACCCAATGGCCTTTTTGAACTATTTAAGTGCCATGACAAGGGTGTTCACCTGCTCATCATTCAGGTCCACAGCAACTATGACTGGCAAGGTATTGTTGGCGCCTAAAAATGCATATCTCAGATGTGCTGGAAGAGCCTTCAACTCTAGCACCGGTGGCTCTTCTATGGATGGCTTGTGGGTGGTGACTCTCGATTCTGCAAGTCTAGTTCCAACTTGGTTTGGCACCTAGGGATGTAAGATACCCCTAATGTATTTATTGTCTCTTCATAATCTGGGATGCCATCATTATCAAAGTTCACTGCACAACTTCCAAAGTGTCAACACTATTCTCACCTCAAGTGGTACTAATGGCTCAGCATCATCAATATTATCAATAACTGAGATCACCCTCAAATCATCCTCTTTTGTTGCATGTTGGAAAATGCTGAACACAACCTCATCTTTTCCCAACCTGGGCTTGAGTTGACCCTTCTCCATGTCCACCAAAGTGCGTCCAGTCGCTAAGAAGGGCCTCTCTAAGATGATGGCGACTTCAAAGTCAACCTCGCAATCTAGGATCATAAAGTATATGGGGACTAGGAATTTATCCACCTTGATAAGCACATCATAAAGTTTTTGCACGGGCTTTTTCACTGTGAGATCAGCCATAAACAACCACACGCTCATCGAAGTAAGGGTTCCCAGTCCTAGTTTCTTGAAGATCACAAAAGGCATTTGATTAATGTTGGCATCGAGATCACACAATGCCCTTGCAAAATCCGCAGCTCCAATGGTGCAGGGTATGGTAAAAGCACCGGGATCTTCTCGCTTTTGAACTAAGGACCTCGTAGCAATTGCATTGTAATGTTGAAGCTCTTGGGAGAGCTCCTGACTCACAGTATGCTTCTTTGTGACCAGGTCCTTCATGTACTTTGCATGCACTGGAATCTTCTCCAATGCCTCAATGAAAGGGATGTTCATAGAGACTTGTTTTAGCATGGAGAGAAAGTGCTTGAACTTGTCTTCCTCCTCCTTCTTTTTAATTCTTTGAGGGAAAGGAGGAGGAGGCCTAGGAATGGGCTTTAGCTTCTGTGGTACCTCTGCAACATCACTCACCCCATCCTTGCCACAATCATCATTGGTATCCACTTCTTTGACTATAACTATCTTCTCTCGAACATCATCCTCATCAACTGTCATAGGAGGATCAGTGGTGATTTTGCCACCACGAGTAGTGATCTTCATGCACTGCCCCTCATTAATGGGATTTTGAACTGTGTTGCTAGGAAACGTACCCCTCTAACGCTGATTGAGTTGAATTGACACTTGACCAAACTGTTGCTCAACTGGTAATCGAACTTTGCGGGAGCTCAGATAGCCATAATGCTGCATTGCCTGTCAGAGATAATGGGAAGAAACGAAGTCCTACAACATCCATAGACAGATTCTGTGTTCGCATTATGCTCTTTCAGAATAATGCAACATTGTGTAGATGGCTATGAGGATCCTCTGATGGTAGGCCCACGAACAACCACGGCTCTACAGAATCTGAAGCAACCCACTCGAAACCACGAACTTTATATCAGCCGGTAGTGGTGGCAATACAATAGCTCTAGTCACCTCCACAGCCATAGGGTTTAACCGATATTAATTCCACTGATAAGCTTCGGCATTAAAGTCATGTGGCTATGGAGCAATGTCCTAAAGAGGAGGTGGGTTTTCATTATTGGCATTCTCATTCTCATTCCTGTTCAGAGTTGCATTAGCTGCGTTGTCGGTGTTATCTTGGGCCATTCTTCTCAGTCTTCTCTAGATCTCTAGGTCAAACGGAGTCAAGGGTATGCCTCAACTTCGTGTGTTGGGCATACATTACACCTATACCTCGTAAGAAAACAAAAACAACAAGAAACACAAAATGATGAAAGTAATGGTTAATTCCCAAATTACTTAAATTAGACAAGTCTAGTCCTATTCCCTGACAACAACGCTAAAATCTTGGTGTAACCTAAGCTACACCTCCTTTTTGAGGCTAAAGTAGTCATAGTCAAGAAATTGAACCTAACTAAGGTTAGGGTCGAACCCAAGGGAATAATGTAGACTAAGAAGAATTCAATGATGCCAGTTGAGTTTATTAACCAGCTTATTTCCCCGGGGGGGGAGGGTTATAATAATTAACAAAAGTAATGCTAACTAAAACAAGTGTGTAACCAATATGGAGAGAAACTAGGGTATTGTGTTCCTCATGATTCCCTAACTTAGTATCGCCGAATAACCAAATTTTTTTCTAGTGTGTAGCATGTAGAATGATAAGTAAAGTTCATCAAACCCTTTGGCCCAGGTGAGAGGTGAGTTTTACTACGTGACTTGGTCCATCTTCGCAGTGTGACAACACTAACCCTTACCTATTATCTCACTACAACCTCCCCTTGGCCCAATTAGGTTGATTAGACGAGAAAAATCGACGAATCCTGTTAATTATTCTCTTTTTCTATTCATTACTACCTTGGTCAAGTCAGTATTACTAGGCAACTTCTAATGTTGGCCACCATTAGAAAGCATTCAATACAAAGAGACTTAATTAATACATACATGCACACTTTTCAAGAATTATGAATTATCCGATTTTACATTGTTAGTTCTTCAGGGTTCCCACAACACTACTTGTGGATTTAGCTACTCATGATTTTTGTATATCCAAGACTTATGAATTTGAATAACATAATAGAGCACTTACACAATTGAATTAAGCACAAGAAAATCTAAGTTTCAATGAGACTCACAAGATTGTAATTAGAAAATAAAATTAAAGTGTGCACATGTTTCTCAAAACTCTCCAATGTTTTCTGCTCACTATCGCTACACTCCTCACTCTCTGAACTCCTTAAGAAAAATAATCTTAAAACCTATTTATTATGTTTAAAATACAAATCCAAAACAAAATAGAATAATTGGAGTCAGCTAGCTTCACGAGATGCACTAGGGGTCCTATAGTGATTTACGGTCCGTTATCGGGCTTTCGTACTTTATTGCTACAAATCTGGACTTGGCCTCTACAACACCCCTTATGGCCCGTAAAAGATTCCACGGTACGTAGGGGGTTTCATCTAATGAAACTTCAAAAAGTCTTCCTTCTCTAATCCTCAAGGTACGAGACTTGATCCACGACTCATAAAGTGTTCCATAACTCATTTGCATGTTCATGGACCAAACTTCAGAAATTCACCCTTCACTGAAATTTCACACGAAACCTTCTTTACAGCCCTTAGAATTCTCTACGCCCCGTAAAGGGTCTCGTGGATCCTCAAAATCAGCAACTTCTGCATATTTTGCTCAAAATCAACGCCAATCCTGCAAAACAAACACAAAAACACATAAAACCTACTAACATCGCATTGAGAACACATAAAATTCCAAGTTTTAACCATAAAAAGAGTTTTATTTTGACAGCACATCACACATCATCAGCCTAAACATGTTCTTTATATATATAAAAGAAGGATTTTATTTATAATTTTTTAATATATACTAAAACCTCACTAAACTAATATTAGTGGAACAATGAAATATCATTATTTTGTAGAGATATTATTTAATCGGCAAATTAATATTTATTAATTTAAAGAGTGTTTTGAGATTCAATGAAGGCTAATTTTAATTACATCAAAATTGTTGTATCTTATGTACTAATTTATGTATAATATTTATTGAGTTCGCATAAAAATTAAATTTGTTTGGGGGATGAAATTTCAGAGAATTTGAATGAACTCACTTGTGAAAACGTTATTCATGAATTTGAGATCATGATTAATAATCTTAGTTATCACAATAAAATAGACGTGAATAACATGTTAAATTATCCGGATGAAAATGATACATGTTCATATGTGCAGAGCTTAGAATAAATTAGATACCACCGAGAATAATAATGTTGATGATGAAGTTGAAGATGATACAATACCTTTGAAACCTGTTATGCTTTTGGAAGCTAAGCACTTATCATATTTAGAAATCTTCACAATTTTATGGTGCAGTTCAAAAAGCTAACACAAGAACTTTTGGATGCAACAAGAGAAGTTAGAGATTGATGTCACAACCCGGATCTAGGGTTTGGGAGTGACATGGCGAATGAGAACCCGAGAGTGCCCAAACAAGCCTCAAAGTATTCATATTCACATCATCAATTTGAAAGCATATATGAATAATAAACACATAGTTTCAAGGGATGGGAAAATAGGACTCACACTATGGGGATGTCATAGGGAAAAAGGATTGACATGGATCCACATAACTCATAACACATAGAGACTAAGGGGCGGGCAAGTATGATTCACTCTATGGGGGGAATTCGGGACTTAGGATCTTTCACATCATAACATGTATTCACATCACTATACTCATAGTCAATCCACATTATAATATCCAATATATATCCATATTCATAAACATAATCTCCAAATATAACGCTTAGCATATAAACGCAAAGGAGTTTACAAGATGTCCAACAATGACTCAAGTCATAAAATAGGACGGGGCCAAGTCATACCTCGGGTTCGCCCTCAAAGTAATTGATATAAATAAAACACCATAGATAGATGACTGGTGGTTTCTCCTTGGAAGATAGGACTCACCACAACAAGCAAATCTTACAATCCAAGTTAGAAGTCATACGATGGATGAAGGTAGTCCTTGGTCCCTACATGGTTAGATTATGTAGGCAAAAGTATATGTTAGTACGTTTGAATGTACTAAGTATGTGGGCATGCAATGCATATGACTTACCAAACTTGCATTCAATGTTAGATGACAAGGGCACATAATATAGAAGGAGATATATAGCAAGAGATATAGTATACAATGTGCCATGAAACAAATGATGAATGAAATGCAAAATAATGCTTATATAAGAGGGGATGAGACCTTAACCGACATACAAGACCAAATGAGCTATTACTTGGAATTCTGATGTTATCCCCACACCGAAAAAGAGGTGGTCTACTTGCCAAAGGTAAACCATACTTCTCCTTATGGTTACGGACCTCCATTTCGGAGAAGTGACCTTCCTTACGGGCCTCCCATTTCGTATAGGATTTTCACAATTTATCATATCATATCAAAGTTAAACCGCACCTTAGGGGCCTCTCATTCGGTGAGAGTTATCATATATGTATACCTATATTGGCACATAAATCAAGAAAATGGAGAGGACCCTTAGGGATAGCCCTGACGCCCCCACTCCACTGTTGCTAATTCATGATCCTACAAGAATACATATACCTATACATGATTTCAAAAGAGATGCAAGTCATTTCAAAAACCTTCAATACATACTTGGGCTTAAAAGCCAAATAACATTCATCATAATTCATACTTGGGCTCAAATGCCAAATCATGATTCATATCATACTTTTCACGTATAGCAATAGCTCATTCACATATATCAGAATGGTGCAAGCACCTAAAATGCTCAAAGAGTCATATCATAAACATTTATGTGATCATATTCTTATCATAACCATAATCTTACCAAAATCATATACATAAACATAATTGGGCTTAATCCACTTCATAATTTTCATAAAATATAATGTACATGAATGCATATGCTATGAATGATGTGAGAATAACATGGATAATTGAGATTCAATCTAAAATCAACAATACAATAGGAAATTGAAGTAAATCCACATTTAAATCATAATATAGATCGCTCATGCTTAGTTTAAATCTTAAAAGGACAATTCGTAATAACCATGTGTTGATACCCAATGTTATCCCTACTTTTCTTCTAATTTATTTCCTCGAGCTTCTAAATTGCTAATAAGTCAAATACTTAACATTTCACTACTATTTTTGTTCATTCATATTGTTATCATTATTATATATTAGATATTATTACTACTATTGTTTTGATTCTTATTATTCTTATTTTCGCTACTTTTAACATTTCATTTTTTATTACCGAAATTTCTATTATTATCATTATCATCTTCTTTAAAATCGATTGTCGTTACTTATTTCAAGTTAATTATAACTCAACATTGATGTTTACAATATTTTGAATTATTAATGGTGAATTTTATAATATTAGTACCTTACTTGTACATTTTTATTATTAATTTTATGGCATAACCTATATTGTGTTAATTATTAAATTAGAAGCTCAAAGAAATTAATTTAAAGAAAACTGGCCCAAATATGCAGCCCAAAGACCCCATATATTCAAACCAAATCTGTCCCAAAAACCTAATTTAAAGCCTCAATGTTCAGCCCAAAATTGAGCACCAAAATGAGCCCAAATCCACTCCAAATTAGCCAAACACTATTTTATTTTCTGAACCAGCAAACGACTTGTCCCTTTCTCTTCTCTGTACCATTTCCTTTTCTAAGAAATAGGTCCAACGATCTTCAACAAAGACAGAAGCCACCAGTCCCTTTTTAGTTCAACTTCTATCTTTTTCCACAGTCATCACGTGCATAAACCACCCTTCCATCATCCTTATTCCATGTTTCAAGACACGATAGATTTTGAATGACCAGGGAAAATCTAGTCATTTCGAGAAAGATCTACAAGTTCGTCTAAATTTTCCCAACGTTCTGGTTTAAAAGAGTTTGACTGGATTTTAAAGACTCTTGTTTAAAATTTTCACCCAAAGCTTTAAATTTTTCTATAAATACTGGCCCTATTTAGCCATTGAAAAAAACTTTTAGGCGGAGAAAAACACCACTCTTTGATATCATATTACTTTCTATTTTCCTTTCTATCTTGTTCAACTTTATCTCAAGAACGAGTGTAGATTCAACACGTACGACGACCCTAGTTCACTGCTCACAAGAAGGTTAGATCCAAATCTAATTTTTGTTTCTAGTAGTATTTTGTGATTTTGAAGTTAAACAAAATTGCTTGTTATTTTATCTAGTTAAGTATTTGTGTGTTGTATCCTTGTTAGTTGTGAAAATTGACCAAAACAGTTTCCACTGTTTCAGGCAAAATTTTTTAAAAAATTTAATTTTGAGCTACGGGCCCCGAAAAATTCCCCGAACAATGCACTACGCTTCAAAATGGTAATATATGTTAGTTCAACCAAACAAATGACAAAAACAACTCACGGATTTGGAAAAAATCGATGATGCATTTTTTACTCAGAACAGGCGAACAAGTGTGTGTTCGCGACGCCTCCACGATGCGGACATATCGCGGAGGGTCACTGTTTTCGGGACCAAAATTTTTTTGGAATTTGAGCTACGGGCCCCGAAAAATTCACCGAACAATGCCAATAGCTGAAAAACATCAACACCACTTAGTCCAAACATAATAATTTCAATATTGAATGACAGATTACCGGGAATCGGTGATGCACGGGCATTGTGCAGCAGTTGTTGTAAAGGTCGTAGCAGTTGCTGGGAATTGTGCAGCAGTTGCTGTATTATTCTCAGCAATTGTTGGACCCTACTTTTGATTTTTCGTTAGTAGCTATAGCAAGTTGACTATAAGTTGATGGTATCAGCCATATGTAGTGATAAATTGAGTTTTGTTACTCCAATTTCAAATAAAACGCTAAATTCATGAGTGATCATATACATTGACGTGACGATTGCACAAGTAATATACAATCTATTGAACAATTGCATATGTAAGTGATGGTGATTAAGTAAATTGACTATTAGTTTTATAATATATTATTAGAGATCTTATGCGTTGAGGTGGAATCAGTAGTGATCTTATACATTGAGATAATACTTACACAAGTAATATGATCGCAGTTCTAAATCACACTTATTTCAGTGGCTTTTTCCATTAATTAGTCCATTTGATCATGGTTATGGATGAATATAGCGATTTTAGTCCAATTCAACACTAGAAATAACTCGAAGGTAAACATTTTGTTTGAATTTGTTGTAGCAAGTTGGCAAGTTGCTGGATTATTCTCAGCAGTTGCTGGAAAATGTGCGGCAGCTGTTGTAAAGGTCGTAGCAGTTGCTGGGAATTGTGCAGCAGTTGCTGTATTATTCTCAGCAATTGCTGGACCCTACTTTTGATTTTTCGTTAGTAGCTATAGCAAGTTGGCTATAAGTTGATGGTATCAGCCATGTGTAGTAATAAATTGAGTTTTGTTACTCCAATTTCAAATAAAACGTTAAATTCATGAGTGATCTTATACATTGACGTGGCGATTGCACAAGTAATATATAATCTATTGAGGAATTGCATATGTAAGTGATAGTGATTAAGTAAATTTACTATTAGTTGGTTGCGTCAATATGTTTTACAATATATTAGTAGTGATCTTATACGTTGAGGTAGAATCAGTAGTGATCTTATACATTGAGATAGTACTTACACAAGTAATACGATCGCAGTTCTAAATCGCACTTATTTCAGTGACTTTTTCCATTAATTAGTCCATTTGATCATGGTTATGGATGAATATAGCAATTTTAGTCCAATTCAACACTAGAAATAACTCGATGGTAAATATTTTGTTTGAATTTGTTGTAGCAAGTTAGCAAGTTGCTGGATTATTCTCAACAGTTGCTAGGAATTGTGCAGCAGCTGCTGTAAAGGTCTTAGCAGTTGCTGGACCCTACTTTTGATTTTTTACTACGGACCCCAAAAATTTACCGAACACCTACACATCGTTCAAAACATTAACACATGTTAGTTCAGCAAATACAACTCACAAAATAACTCAGGGGTCGACCGAAAATGACAAAATATTTTCTCCACTGGAAATAGGGCCAAGAAGTGTATGTTCGCGACAGCTGCTGCACTCAGTCCAGCAGCTGCTGCATCATTCCTGAAATGGCTCAGCAGTTAAAAAATGCAACAATGGCGGAAACATCAATAAAAACACAAAACCAAAATAAATAGCACCACATACACTTTCATCAGTCATAATAATGATTAAAACTTACCTTTCAAGTAATTTCGAAGGCTACACGAACAAATGCCCAAAAAAATTAATTTTTTTCCTCCCAAATTTTAAGCTCAAATGTTGTGTTGGGAAAACAGTGACAACAATAACAACAACAACAACAACAACAACAACAACAAGAAGAAGAAGAAGAAGAAGAAGAAGAACAACAACAACAACAACAAGAAGAAGAACTAGAAAAAGCGATGAAAAAGGGAGAAAAATTGTCGCGGGAGAAAGTTGGGGTCGTTGGGGATTTTTGGGGAATTAGGGTATTTTTTTTGGGTTAAAGTGTATAAAGAAAAAGTTGGGGACTTTTTTGAAAATAGTCAAACATCATTAACTCTTAACTATAATTTTGTCACCTACACTCAATTTTTATAACTTGTGTCACTTTTTTTTAATTTTGAAAGCTTTTTGTCACCTATAACTAAAAGCCCCTTGTTAGTTAGCGATCATGTCTAAAATACTCGAACAACTTCTTATGTAGTCTCTGTAGTATGTATAATTTTTTTGTTTTTCTAATATTCTTGGAAGTTATAATGCTTATGCAAAGATACGCTGCTTAGTAGTATTCCAGCAAAGAGTTCGGGTTTACTTATTACTTGATTTTATCAGGGTACTAATATGGCTAATGTTTCGTGAATTATATATTAGAAATGGTTATCTATGTATTTATGTATATGAGCTAGAGTAAAGGAGAGCTGTAAATTTTAAGTTAGATCCTATCAGTTTAGAGAAGTAGTTTTGTAGCTTTTGTTATTGGATGAGGATTTTTTCCTCACGATTTCTAAAGGATGATAATATATAAGTTTGCTTTCTCCTTAATAGATTTGATGAGGATCCTTCAAATGATTAATCGTTTCGCCCGCATAGTTGTCGATCTTGATTGACATATCTTTACTTCTTTAACATATAGCAGATTGTATGATTTTAAATCTTGGGATATACCTTCGTCCTCTAGCATGAGCATTTCATTTTAAAATAATGAGTGAATTTATATTTGTCTTGCTAACTTTAATAATCCTCCTTCGTTACATGTACACTTCGGGCATATGGAGTCTTAGTCAAGACTCTCACGGACGGAGTCTCAAGGTGAGACTCGAAGCTACCATCACTTGGAGTCATCCTATGCTTTCTTCCTTGGATACACACCAAATAGCAAGAAAACAAAGTGAAAATTGCTTAGATTCCTATGGTGTCGTTATTCTGTTTTCTTTCATTATTCACCATTCTTAACTCTTCACGATTAATTATTGATACGTGTCTTTGGGTTTTATTTCAGGTTTTGGGATTAGCTTTTGAAACTTACGTTTAATGTAATTTAGTTGCGGAGTTTTTTTTATCACTTAAGAGTTTACCCTTTACTTTAGAATAAAATTACTTTTCTTTAATAATAGTACTAGGATCACCAACCAACTTCCTCAATATAGACACATGGAAAACCAGGTGAATAGAACTCATATTCAGAGGTAAATCTAACCTATAATCCACAGTCCCAATCCATTCAACAATCTCATAAGGACCTACATACCGGGTACTTCGCTTGTCGTTCTTCCCAAAATGCACCACACCCTTCATAGGTGAGACTTTCACATACACCCAATCACCAACATGAAACTCAAGATCCCTCTTCCTAACATCATAATAAGACTTTTGGCGACTTTCGGCTGTCTTCAACCACTCACTAATAAACTTCACTTTTTCCATAGCCTCCAACACCGAATCCGAGCCAATTAAAGCTATCTCACCTAAATCAAACCACCCTACCGGAGATCTACATCTCCTACCATACAAAGCCTTAAACAGTGCCATACTAATGCTAGCATGAAAGCTATTATTATAAGCAAAGTCAACGAGTGGAAGATGGTCATCCTAATTACCTTTGAATTCCAACACACAAGCCTTCAACATGTCCTCAAAAAATTTGAATTGTCCTTTCAGCTTGTCCATCAGTTTGAGGATGAAAGCGGTTTGTCAACTTCACTGTAGTACCAAATCCTCTTTGAAATGACCTCCAAAAGTGAGAAGTAAATTGGGTGCCACAATTCGATATAATAGACCTAGCATACCGTGCAACCTCACCAACTCTTGGATGTACAACCTTGCATAAGTTTTGGCACTGAAGGTAGATTTGATCGGTAGGAAATGAGCCGACTTAGTCATCCGATCAACAATAATCCAAATGAAATTAAATTGTCTTCGGGTCTGAGGCAAGCCAACGACAAAATCCATGTTCACATCTTCCCACTTCCATGTAGTGATTTCAATAACTTGAGCCAAACTACCGGGCTTCTGATGCTCTACCTTCACTTGTTGACAATTAGGGCATTTCAAATACAAACTTAGTGATATCCTTCTGCATATCATGCCACTAATACACCTGTCTCAAATCCCAATACATCTTAGTACATCCCGGATGAATGGACCAATGAGAGTTATGGGCTTTACTCATGATCATCCTCCGAAGATCATCCACATCCGCAACACATAATCGATTTTGATACCGAAGCACACCATCTCCCGTTGGGAGAAAACCTCTATCTTATTTTTGGCAACTGATTTCAACTTAACCAATGATGGATCTAGGTCTTGCTTAGCCTTAACATCAACAACCATATGAGATTCGGCCCATTCTGACCATGAATATGATGTCGCCCAAGTTACACCTCCTTTTTAGAGGATAAAGCAGTCCTTGTCAAAAGATAGAACCTAACAAAGGTTAGGATCGAACTCATAGGGAATACGTACACTCAAGATAAATTTACCAACAAGCAATCCGAGTAGTTAATTAATTCAATTCCCCAAGAGGAAGGGGGTTTGCAAAAATCAATAAGAAAAATATACTAACTAACTAGCACGAGAGAAAGATCAATAAAGGAGAGCAACTAAGGTATTGTGTTCCCCATGATTCTCCAACTAAGTATCATTGAATAACCTGATTCTTGTCTAGTGTATAGCATGGAGGACAGTAATTTAAGTTCACCAAGCCCTTCGGTCAAAGGTGAGAGACAAATTTCACTATGCAACTTGGCCCATCTCCATATTGTGTATTACTACCATTACCTATAAGCCCCAATAAAACTTCCTCTTGGCCCCGTTTGGTTGATTAGATGAGAACACATCAATCAAATTCTGTTAATTAATCTTTTTTCCTATTTATTACTACCTTGTTTCAGTCAGTAACACTAAGCGGGTGCTAATGTCGGCCACCATCAGATTCCATGCAAAACGAAGAGAGTTAATCAAGACATACATATACACCTTCCAAGAATCGTGAATTATCCGATTTTACTTTATTAGTTCTTCATGGTTCCCGCAACCCTAGTTGTGAATTCTGCTTCTCATGCTTTGTGTAGATGAAGAGATTATGAATTTAGAAGACATTTACACAACTAAATCAAGAACAAGCAAATCCAATGCCAATGAAAATCACAAGCTTGAAGATTGAATTAAACCACAAGTGTTTTCAAAGACTCTCATAATTTTCTCTCCAAGAATATTGAGTTCTCTGAGCACTACACTAAAACTAAGCTAATCTCTCGTAAACTGGTCTTCTCCTCCTGAAAAATAACCTAAAAGACCTATTTATAATAATTAAAAACAAGTCATAAACAAATTAGGAAAATTGGTTGGCAACCTCCATTAAAGAACTTTACGGCCCGTATTGAAGTTCATGGCCCGTAATTGAGGTCTCGTACATAAATTGCTGGGAAAATGGACTTCTCCTTTACGATACCTCTTTACTACTCGTAGAATGGTTTACGACCCGTAAAGGGGGTTTCGTCTGATGAACTTCAGAAAGTCTTCATTCCCTGATCCTCAGGGCACGAAACCTCTTCTACAATTCGTACATTATTTTATGGTTCTTCTGCATATTAGTAGAAGTGACTTCAAAAACTTGGCTCCTCACTAGGATTCCTCACGAAACAGCCTCATGGCTCATAGAATGGTCGACGACCCGTAAGGTATCTCGTATAACAGAATATCTGCAGCAACTTTATAAATTTTCCCAAAATCATTGGCCAATCTAGAATCCTACAAACATAGACACAAAAACACATAAAAATAACTGAAGTTGCATTGAGAACAAACAAAATCCTAAATTGTAAGCATCAAAAGTGATGTATTTTGGTAGTACATCAACACTCTCAACTTAAAATTGTTGCTTGTCCTCAAGCGACAGACTCAATCGATATAGAAAATACAGTCACACACAAACCTCAACTCAATGGCATACATCACATACATCTCAGACTTAGATACCCACACCAACTCTTCAAAACGGGATTAGATAGTTATTTAGCAAACCAATGCAAACTGGTGCATGTGTTAACACAACAGTGACACACAAAGTATAATCAACAATCCACAACCACTGAACAAGTCTAATGCTAATAATGCAATGCAAGTGCCCTCACAGAAAGAAGTCCCATATCTGAGTAGCAGTGAGACTGTGCAAACTCACTCACTCTCACAATAGATATTCATGCGTAATGACTAATACCATAAGCTTGCCCCTATGCTCATTACTCAGACCTTCAACTTATTGGACTAAGATCACTCTAGGACTTTCTAGGCTTGTAACGTAGGCTCATGGGGCTTTGGTATGATGTTTCGAAAAAATAGTGACCGAAGGCCCTCCTTGAAATTTCATTTTTTTAACACTTTCGCCTCCAACTCTATTATTTTTACCTTATTCTTCCTTTTCCTCTTACAAGATTTTCTTTGTGTTTTCTTTTCATTTTTCAGCTTTTTGCCCTGTTTTTACACTTTATTTTGCCTTTTTTAGATCTCAATTAAGGTGTCTTTCATTTTTCTTGCACCCAGTATGTGCTTTTTCTCTTTTTCCTTTGTATTCCTAACTTACCTCCCTTATTTTTGTGTTTTACCCTTACACTAGCCACCCTCAACTTAGGCTTTTGGCCTGTGTTGAGGTGCACACTATCCATCCTCAGAACCAGGTTCACTTTTGGTAGCCACCCTCAACTTAGGCTTTATGCCTCAGTTAAGGTACACAATGTTCAAGGAATGACCACAGCTAAATTCAGGATTTTTCACTAGATAAGGATGGGTTAATAAGGTGTTTTGAAAGAATGGGTACATGCTAAGATCAAATATTAGGAACAAGGTATATATCATCTATTTGGTTGGTCATTTTTAGGCTAAAGTGGATGATTTAAGAACAATGGTCTAAGATCCTTTCCTAATCCAACTAAGGTACAATCTAACTTAGAGTAACCGGGCAAGTTATGAATTAGCACAAAACACATGAATTTATCAAATAAAGCTCACACTCACATGGCACTACCTACATTATCAACGAAAGACTCTCAGATAATGCTACTCATCTCAATTTACCCTTACTTATTAGAACAGATTTTGTTAATCACCTAAACATGCATGGTTACCATCTATGGTTACTATCTAACTACTAATCAAAATTTTTGGTGGATACCATTTTTTCAAACAAAACACAAAAATATACTATATGCTACAAGTATGGTACTATATGTTACACATATTATCTAAACATCCTAAACATGCCGGTTAAACAGAAAATAAATATCCACAGGGAAAAAGAATAAAGGCAAGACAACCCCGGGACAAAAAATTTGGGTAGTTATGGACCATAAGCTACTCAAACTTCACTGAGGCCCATAACTACCCACATCTCATCAAAAAAGATGTGTGTTGTCTCCAATGAACAAAATTAAAACAAAATAGAACATAAGGGGTAAAAAATACATACCTAGGCACCTGAGCGCTAGTGCTCCTTGGGTTGGCTCCCAAGTTTCAAATTTGAGTACTCAAACTACTCCTAAATCTTCAAAAATAAAATTGACACAAAATAAAAAACAAAAGGACTATATGAAAAAAGAAAATAAGAAGTTACACTTCTAGGTGGAGAACTTCCATTTCTTCTTCCACCTTGAACTTACTAATTGTACCCTAATTTCTTTTCCAATTTTCTATTATACTCAAAAGATGGTGGTATAAAAATAAGGGAGCAAACAATAGAGATCGCATGTTGTACTTCTTGGCCTTTAAATGAGGAATGTAATTTTTTTGATTTGTGCCCAATAAATTCAAGAATATAACTATATTTTTCCTCCTCCTTACAGTCATCTATATGCTTACATGATTCGATTAATACCTCATCATTGAAGCATAATGTAGAAAAATGGAATGACGTCCAATGCGTCCTAATTCATGAATTATATTATTATCTACATCCTCATGTTTACACACGCTAGAGGTTTTAAAGATAATATTATCTACTTCTTCACATGACTCTCGTGTACTTTTCTCAAAAGTGACAGCATCAGTAATAGTATGATCAAGAAGTTGTCAAGATATAG
This sequence comes from Solanum rostratum, assembly GCA_029948455.1. Classification (NCBI taxonomy): domain Eukaryota; kingdom Viridiplantae; phylum Streptophyta; class Magnoliopsida; order Solanales; family Solanaceae; genus Solanum; species Solanum rostratum. The sequence continues at coordinate 27,800,788 of CM057049.1, forward strand.
AATCTAACTAAGGTTAGGGTCGAACCCAAGGGAATATGGTAGACTTGGAAGAATTCAATTGCAATTTGGGTTTATTAAATAATTTATCTCCCCAAAGGGGGGGGGGGCAGGTTTAATAATAACTAGCAAAAATAAATCCTAACTAACACATGTTATTAACCAATATGGAGCGAAACAAGAGTATTGTGTTTCCCATGATTCCCTAACTTAATATCACCAGATAACCAAATTCTTTTCTAGTGTGTAGCATGCAAAATAGTAGTTAAGTTCACCAAACCCTCCAGCCTAGGCGAAAGCCAAATTTCACTTTGTGACTTGGTCCATCCCCACAATGTGACATTACTAACCCTTACCTATTGTCCTTGTACAACCTCCCCTTGGCCAAGTTCAGTTGATTAGATGAGAAACATCGATCAAATCTTGTCAATTAATCTATTTTTCTATTTATTACTACCTTGCTCCAGTCAGTAACACTAGGTGGGTCCCAATGTTGGCTACCATTAGTATACATGCAAAACAAAGAGAATTAATTAATACACACATGCACACTTTTCAAGAATTACGAATTTTCTGGTTTTACCTTATTAGTTCTTCGTGGTTCCTACAACCCTAATTATGGATTTAGATACTCATGATTTGTGTAGAGGCAAGACTTATGAATTTGAATAACATAATAGAGCACTTACACAATTGAATTAAGCACAATAAAATCCAAAGCTTCAATGAGAATCACAAGATTGTAATTAGAAGATGAAATGAAAGTTTACAAGTGTTTCTCAAACTCTCCAATGTTTTTCTCTACAGTATCTTACCTTTTTGTGCTAACTCTACGTCCTCCCTAAGAAAAAGACCTAAAAACCTATTTATAATGTTTAAAATACAACTCCAAATCAAAATAGGATAACTGGGTCGGTAGGCTCTGATGTGCTTCCAAAATACAACACTTTTGATGCTTAAAACTTATGATTATGTGTGTTCTCAATGCAATTTTAGTTGTTTTTATGTGATTTTGTGTCTATGTTTGCAAGATTATAGGTTATGATTTTGGGGAAAGTTATATAGTTGTTGCAGATTTGTTGTTATACAAGGCACGTTACGGGCCGTAGATCATTCTATGAGTCGTAAGATGGTTTCGTGAGGAATTTTAGTAAGGGGCCAAGTTTCTGAAGTTACTTTTACAAACCTGCAGACGAGCCTTAAATTAATGTACGAATCGTAGAAGAGGTTTCGTGCCCTGGGGATTAGAGGATGAAGACTTTTGGAAGTTCATTAGATGAAACCCCCTTTACGGGTTATAAACCATTTTATGAATTGAAAAAGGATGTCGTAAAGGAGAAGTCTAGTTTTCCAGCAACAATGTACGAGATCTCAATCTCGGGCCATGAACTTCAAAACGGCTGTAAAGTGCGTTCGTGGAGGTTGCCTACTAGTTTTCTTAATTTGTTTAGAACTTGTTTTTAATTATATTAAATAGGTCTTTTAGGTTAATTTTTCAAGAGGAGACAAGAAGTTTACGATAGATTAGCTTAGTTTTAGGTTAGTGCTCAGAAAATTGTGTGAGAGTCTTTGAAAACACTTGTAGATTAATTCAATCTTCAAGCTTGTGATTTTCATTGACATTGGATTTGCTTGTTCTTAATTCAGTTGTGTAAGTGTTTAATTATGTCTTCTAAATTCATAATTTCTTCACCTATACAAAGCATGAGTAGTTAAATCCACAACCAGGGTTGTGGTAACTATGAAGAACTAACAAAGTAAAATCGGATAATTTACAATTCTTGGAAGGTGTATATGGATGTATTAATAAATTGTCTCATTGATTTTTGTAACCCCCCTCCTTTCGGGGAATTGAGTTGATCAACTACTTGGATTGCTTGTAGGTGAATTTGCCTTGAGTCTTCGTATTCCCTATGGGTTCGACCCTAACCTTGGCTAGGTTCTATTTATTGACAGCAATCACTTAATCCTCTAAAAAAGAGGTGTAACTTGTGTAACATCAAGATTTTGGTGTCGTTGCCATGGAATATGGCTAGACTTAGTAAATTCATTGATATTTCGGGTGTTGATCCTTGATCTTTTTATTTTACTTTTGTTTGTTGTTTTTGTTTATTTGCAAGGTGTACGAGTAGTGTATGCCCAACACTCGGAGTCAAGGCAATTCCTTAACTCTATTTGATCCAGAGATCCACAGAAAAATCAGAAGGATGGCCCAAGATAATGCTAAACGCGACAAATGCAGCCTTGAAACAAAACAATAATGATGATGATGGGAATGAGAACCCACCTCCTTTGGAGGATATTCCACAGCCTCAAGATTTCAACGCTAATGCTTACCAATGGAATCAGTATCGGTTGAATCCCATGGCTATGGATGTGATTGGAGCCATTGTGTTGCCACCACTACCGGTAGACACAAAGTTCATAGTTTCGAGTTTGATACTTTAGATGCTACAGAACGATGGGCTATTTGTGGGCTTACTATCAGAGGATCCATGTAGCCACCTACACAATGTGGCATTTGTTTGTAAGAGTGTGATAGGAACACAGAATCTGTCTATGGATGTTGTGGGACTTGGTGCCTTCCCATTGTCTCTCAGGGGAAATGTTGCATTATGGCTATCAAAGCTCCTACAGATTTCAATTGGTGGCTGGGTAGACTTGCAGAAGGCCTTTTTGGGGAGGTACTTCCCTAGATTGAAGAAGCTCAAGTTAAAGGACCAGATCATCAACTTCGAGCAACTTTCTAGTGATTCCATTAGCACTATTTGGAGAGGTTTACAAAATGCCTGAGGAGCGTCCCTGACTAGAAGACAATTGATGATGCCTTGGTGGAAATCTTCTACCATGCTTTTGATGAGTACAATCGAGCCTGTGATGACACTATCATGGGGGGGGCATGTTTTTAGATCAACCATTTGCTAGGATTGATGAACGCATGGAAAGAGTCGTTAAGACGAATCATGCATGGGGGAAAAGAGATATAGCTTCCACGAAGAGTTCATGTGTAGTCGGTGTGGGTCTAGAGCAAGCCAAGATCAATGAGAAGATCATGCAATAGCTTGCTCAGATTTGCACAGATATGGAGGTGATGATGAGGCAGAACCAAAAGAGAGTAAATACAGTGGGTCATCAACCTCCACGTGCACCCATGTACGAGGAGCTATACTATGAGGAGGACGCATGCTTTGTTAGTGATCAGACAGGGGGCTTCGGACCAATTCCCAAGGATCCGATCAAGACAATTGGCGTCAAGGTCAAGGAAACCAAGGTCAAAACTTTGGTAGAGAAGGAGCTTATAGAGACAACCGGTGGTTACTCTGATAGAAATAGGGGTCTGGATGCAGATTGGGGTCACAGAGAAGGCTTCAGGTATGGTCCTTATGTGCCACCACACAACCACAACACAGATGCAAACAATTCTAGAATTGAAGAGATGTTTGATCGCCTGTTGAAGAAGGCTGACACAGAGGATGAGATCCTAAAAGGCATGAAAACAGAGATCTCTAGTATCAATCAAAAGATAGAGTCTCACTCTGTGGCTATCAAACAGCTAGAACAACAATTCGATCAAGTGTCAACTCAGTTGAATCAGTGTCAAAGGGGTACATTTGCCTAGTAATGCAGTGCAAAATCCTAAGAATGATGGGCAGTGTATAGCGGTTACTATTCGGGGTGGCAAGAACACCATTGATCCTCCTATGCCGATCGAAGAGGATGATGTTCGTGTGGAGATGGTTACAACTAAAGATATAGATGAAGGAGATGGCCGCCACAAGGATGGGTTTGAGTGAAGCAGCTGAAGCGCCATAGAGGTTTAAGCCCGATCTTAGGCCTCCTCCTGCCTTCCCTTAGAGACTCAAAAGAAGAGAGGAGGAAGACAAATTCAAGCACTTCCTCTCCATGCTAAAGCAACTTTCTATCAACATCCCTCTCATTGAGGTTTTGAAGATGATGCCAGGCTATGCGAAATAAATGAAGGAATTGGTCACCAAAAAGCACACTGTGAGTCAAGAGCTTTCTCAAGAGCTTCAATATTACAATGTTGTCACTACGAAGTCCTTGGTTCAGAAAAGAGAAGATCCAGAGGCTTTCACCATACCCTGCACCATTGGAGATATGGAGTTGACAAGGTCACTATGTGATTTAGGTGTCTATATCAATCTAATGCCCCTTGCGGTCTTCAAGAAGCTTGGATTGGGGGCCCCTACTCCTACAAATTTGCGGTTGCTGATAGCGGATCACATTGTGAAGAAGCATGTGGGGATTCTATATGATGTGTTGGTAAAGTTGAGAAATTCATATTCCCTACAGACTTTGTGATTTTAGATTGCGAAGTCGACTTCGATGTCCCAATCATCTTGGGAAGACCATTCCTGGCCACTGGACGAGCCCTAGTGGATATGGAAGCTGCTCAACTCAAGTTTAGATTGAATGACAAAGAAGTTGTCTTCGACAAAGAAGTCCATGAAGCATTTAGATGAGTTGAAGAGTGAAGTTTGGGAACCTGGCAAAGTCTGAGTAACCAATGTCTCCAAGTCGTGCTACGATAATAAATCAGGCGCTACTTGGGAGGCAACCCAAGATTTTTAATGTAATAGCATAGTTACAAGTTTATTGACAGTTTTGGACTCATAGGTAATTTATTTCTTTTGATTTAATTGTAGTTATGGGCATTGGGCTAGTTTCATATAGGATAACAGTGTATTTTATGAGAGTATGCAGGTACAGGAATAAGTCAGCCGGTTTAGCTGAGGAAAAACATCAAGTTGGGTCTCTACAATTGGGTCTACAGGTCGTAAACCATACCCCATCTCATAGAGAATTCTAGTAAGCAAAAGAATTATGTACTCCAGTCCACAAGCCAACTTTACGATTCGTAGATCAAACTACAAGTCGTGAGTTGGGTTCATATACCCCAGGTAAGTTCTCTGAAAATTTGCTAAGTGTTGTGAGTTCTATTAGATCCATGATTTATGAGCTATAGAACCATCTACGGCCCATAATCAGGGTTTCATAGGGTCAGGTCCATTAAATTCAGCTGACTCGAGTCAAAGTATAAATAGAGGAGTCAAAATATTTGCCCTAATTTACAAAATCACCTAACCTACCCCACACCCCCAAATTTCTGACTACCTCCAGCCACCGTCGATCTAATTCCAGCAAGAACTCTGGCTGACCTAGGGTTTAACTTCTACTCACCTCCTTCCTCTCTTCAAGTTAATCCCGATTCTTGGTAAGTTTTAGTTTAATTAACCCTTAATTTGCCTTGAATGAATGATTGTTTTATATATTATGTTGAGAATGTTGTTTAGAAAAAAAATTGTTGTCTAATTTGATTATGATTAGTTAAAATTAGGTTGCCCATGCTTGATTTTTTTCTAAATTTCGAATAGGATATTATGGCCTTGTAAATGTTAATTATTTTTGCCTACCTTGTCACTCACCTTAAGTGATTGAATGATTATGAGCGTGCATTGGTGGGTGATGACATAGGTACATGATATTGCTTGAATCAATTAGAGGTGGTCGGAATTGTAGGATAAGTTATGCTAAATGACTCTTGATGGGGTGTATGTGTGTTGAATATCTTGGGGGTGATTGGTGTAGTGTTGAAACCATGTGGGTGCGTGTGTTCTTGCTTCGATGCTGATAATCTATTTGTTGAAACTGTGTGATGAACTTACACACTCATGTAACTAAATATTTTGGTTCACGAGTGGCCTTTACGACCCGTATAGCAATCCACGAGTCATAATTTCCCTCGTGCACAATTCCAGAAACTTGATGTTTTTGAGTACCCATTAGATGAGACCTTCTACGAGTCGTAGACCACTTTACAGCTCGTAGATAGGTCTCGTAGACCCCTGCTTGAATGTAATTACTCACTAGAATTCTCTACGACCCTAATCTATGACTCATAAATTACTTTACGAGTTGTACCTAGTTTCGTAGACTCTTCCAGTAACCAAATTTGTTTGAACCACTAGTCTACGAAAGCTCTTTACAGCCCGTAGTATTCACTACGCGTACAGGGGCCTTCGTAGAACCCTTCTGCAATTGAACCCAGATGAATTCTTGCATTTTAATTCTTGACTTGTAGGCTAACCATGGTGTGTATATGCTGATGTTTCAAGTACTATTGCCCCAAAGCCAAAGGCGTAGAGATCGAGGCTATGAGGAGGAGACTCCGGGACGAGCCTTCAGATGATGATCAAACTACTCAATTGAGTGGTTCACTTGAGATCTTAGATGTCCAACCGGACCCAGAGTCAGCTATACCACAGACTAGAGCCGCTAACAGAGCTGGGCGTACTCCGGCTTCTATTGATCGCATTCCCCAGTTTGAGGAGGGAGACACCGATGGGAGCGGGCTACTATAGATTACTCCATCTAGAGAGAAGTCCAGCTCTAATGGGAGCTCTGAAGACAGATCATAGCTAGTCCTCTGTCGCACCATCATCATTCTCTACACGGGATGCCCTTACTAGCCGGTGGTGTGTCGAGGGCATGCAGGAGATCTACAAGAGGGCACATAACCGGGAGAGAGGGGCAAGCCAACCCGCTCTATTTATTAGGAGCACAGAGTTATTGTTGACAAACTTGATGGTGTCCCTAGCCTCTAGGACACGATGATTCGACACGAGCTCCAGTGGTTGTCCGATTCTATTGGACGATACTCCCCGACTATGGTGAGAGAGTTCTATGCATCATACGTAGCCACCATCCAGCTTACTCTTCCCAAAGGAAAGATACCCCTCGCTCAACCCAAACTGACAGAGACGAGGGTGAGGGGCCAGCGAGTGGATATATCAGAGGAGACCATCTGTCGTATGTTATTTGGTCCCAAGACTTGTGCCCTCAGATCCACCGCAGAGTTCAACTACAAGGTGGGGCAGATGAGGGACTCACTAGTGATGAAGGATCCTGAGCGATGAGCCACATTGATGAGATGGGTGGCCAAATATATTGCAGAGCAGGGTTCAAAACCTGCTTGTGTCGCCACTCACTTAAAGCCTATAGTCAAAGCTTCGTTCAGTTTCCCCACCAAATTTTGGTGGGCAGTTGTTCGTTCACGCATTCGTCCAACATTCATTAATAATACTCTAGCGTCGATGCATGCGGTTTTGGTTGCCAATATCTTACCTGACTATGAAATTGATTGGGCATGACTCATTGCTGAGAAGATTCATGAGGCTGCAGTGAAAAGGTCCACTTCTATCTCCTTCCCGCACTTGATTTACAGGCTCTGTCTAGAATCGAGGGTGGAGATTCTACATCAGCTGGACCGAATGATTGAGGCCCAGCACATATTAGATCCCAGCCTGATCAAGGCTGACGAGAACCTGGTGGCACTCTAGCAAGCACAACCTCTACCTATGCCTGAGATTCCGCCCCAGTGCCACTTCTTGAGAGTTTTGTGACTTCCACCACCACTAATGCTATTGCTATTGAGGAGAGGCCACCGCAGCCTGAGGAAGTTGAGGAGAGGGGCCCTACTATTATTATTCCTGCACCAGAGGCCACTACTTCATAGTCTCCTACCACGAGCATGATCTACGTGTCTGCAACTTCTATATAAGCCATGGTACAGAGGTTAGAACAAGCTGAGGCACAGTTGACTCAGCTTATTCAGCAGATCAGGCCATAGGTCCGCTAGGCTATTGCAGACTTAGAGGGTCGGATTAGGAATTCACTATCGCGACTATTCAGGTTCGTATTTCTATCGTGGATGTCTGCATTGATGCATTCGAGGACAGAGTACAACAGAGATGCGACGAGGCCCGGCCTACAAATTTAAAAACTATGCAGATAGAGGTCTAGCAGCTCCGAGCTGACTTGATAGCAGCTCTTGCGGCATCGATTGCACTACCAGCGACTCTACTTTGGTGCCGGTAGTTGATTTGTCCCCTCCCGAGTAGCCTATCTAGTCTTCCCTTGGAAAAAAACCTTGCATGGATAAGGAGTCATATGATAGACGTGTATGTACGAGGATGATAGAGGAGGAGGAGCTCGAGCTTTCCTTGAGGAGATCGAGGCATGATGAGAAAATGAGACAAGTTTGAGAGACGGAGCAGGTGAGGGGTGTTGGCCCCTCCAGAAAGAGTACCACCACTGAGCAGACCACCCCGCAGGATGAGGGTGGCCAGACTCAGCTACACGCAGGCGCTTAGGCGCCCAGGTATGCATTTTTGACCTCTTATATTCTATTTTGTTTTAATTTTGTGCATTGGGGACAATGCACATCTTTTTCGATGGGGTGTAGGTAGTTATGGGCCTTAGTGAAGTCTGAGTAGCTTATGGTCTATAACTACCCCAATTTTTTATCCCTGGGTTTTCTTTCCTGTGTTGTTTTTCTCTATGGATATTTAATTTCTGTTGAACTGGCATGTTTAGGATGTTTTAATAATATGTGTAACATATAGTACCAAGACTTGTGGCATATAGCATGTTTTTATGTTTGTTTGAAAAAAATGGTACCCACCAAATATTATGATTCATAGTTAGATAGTAACCATGTATGTTTAGCTGATTGACAATATATGTTCAAATAAGTAAGGGTAAATTGAGATGAGAAGCATGATCTGAGAGTCTTTCGTTAATAATGTAAGTGTCATGTGAGTGTGAGCTTTATTTTATAAATTTATGTGTTTTGTGCTAATTCAGAACATGCCCAGTTACTCTAAGTTAGATGGTAGATTAGTTGGATTAGGAAAGGATCTTAGGCCATTGCTCTTAAATAGCCTACTTTAGCCTAAAGATAACCAACCAAATTGATGATATATCCCTTGTTCCCAATGTTTGAGTCTAACATGTACCTATTCTTTCAAAACACCTAATTAACCCAGCCTTTTCTAGTGAAAAATCCTGAAATTCGCTTTGGTCCTTCCTTGAACATTGTGTACCTTGACTGAGGCAAAAAGTATAAGTCGAGGGTGGCTACCAGAAGTGGCCCTGGTTCTGAGGATGGATAGTGTGCACCTCAACACAAGCCAAAAGCTTAAGTTGAGAGTGGCTATTGTGAGGGTAAAACACAAAAATAAAGGAGGTAAGTTAGGAATACAAAGGAAAAGGAGAAAAAGTATGTACTGGGTGCAAGAAAAATGAAAGACACCTTAATTTAAAAAAAAAGGAGAATAAAGTATAAAAACAAGACAAAAAACTGAAAAATGAAAAAAAAGCACTCAGAAAAGCTTAAACGAGGAAAAAGGAATAATAAGGTGAAAATAACAGAGTTGGTATGGCGAAAGTGTAGAAAAAATCAAGTTTCAAGTAGAACCTTTACTCTCTATTTTTCCAAAATATCATACCAAAGCCCCCTGAGCCTACGTTACAAGCCTAGAAAATCCTAGAGTGATCCTAGTCCAATTAGTTGAAAGTTTGAGTCATGAGTATAGGGGCAAGCTTATAGTATTAGTCATTATACATGAATATCTGTTGTGAGTGAGTTTGCACAGTTCTAATGCTAAAACATGGAAATATTATTGAGTGTCAGATATGGGACATCTTTCTATGAGGGAACTTACATTGCATTATTAGCATTAGACTTTTTCAGTGATTGTAGATTGTTGATAATACCTTACGTGTCATGGTTGTGTTGTCACATGCACCAGTTTTCATTGGTTTGCTAAATCGCTATCTAATCCCGTTTTTAAGTGTTGGTGTGGGTATCTGAGTCTGAGATGTATGTGATGTATGTCATTGAGTTGATGTCTGTGTGTGACTATATTGTCTATATAGATTGAGTATGTCTCTTGAGGACAAGAAACAATTTTAAGTTAAGGGTGTTTATGTGCTACCAAAATACAACACTTTTAATGCTTAAAACTTAGGATTTTGTGTGTTCTCAACGCGACTTTAGTTGTTTTATGTGTTTTTGTGTCTATGTTTGCAGGATAACAGGTTGGCTAATGATTTTGGGGAAAGTTACAAAGTTGCTGCAGATTTGCTGTTATACGAGACACTTTACGGGTCGTAGCCATTCTTCGAGCCGTAAGGTGGTTTTGTGAGGAATTCAAGTGAGGGGCCAAGTTTTTGAAGTTACTTTTATGAACATACAGACGAGCTGTAAATTAATATATGAATCGTAGAAGAGGTTTCGTGCCCTGAGGATTAGAGAATGAAGACTTTTGGAAGTTCATTGGACGAAACCCCCTTTACGGGTCATAAACCATTCTACGAGTCGTAAAAGGGTGTCATAAAGGAGAGGTCCAGCTTTCCAGCTACTATGTACGAGACTGCGATTATAGGCTGTGAACTTCAATTTGAGCTGTAAAGTACTTTCGTGGAGGTTGCCGACCAGTTTTCCTAATTTGTTTATAACTTGTTTTTAATTAATATAAATAGGTCATTTAGGTTATTTTTCAAGAGGAGATGACCAATTTACGATAGATTAGCTTAGTTTTAGGTTAGTGCTCAGAGAACTCAATATTTTTGGAGAGAAAATTCTAAGAGAGTCTTTGAAAACACTTGTGGTTTAATGCAATCTTTAAGCTTGTGATTTTCATTGACATTAGATTTCCTTGTTCTTAATTCAGTTGTGTAAGTGTTTAATTATGTTTATTAAATTCATAATATCTTCCTCTACACAAAGCATGAGTAGGTAAATCCATAACTAGGGTTGTGAGAACCATGAAGAACTAACAAAGTATAATCGGGTAATTCACGATTCCTGAAAGGTGTATATGCATGTATTAATTAACTCTTCTCGTTTTGCATGATTTCTGATAGTGGCCAAAATTAGAACCCGCCTAATGTTACTGAGTAGACCAGGATAGTAATGAATACGAAAAGAGATTAATTATAACGATTCGATTGATGTGTTCTCGTCTAATTAACTAAACTAGGTCAAGGGGAGGTTGTACTGGACTTATAGGTAATGGTTATTAATGCACACCATGGAGATGGGCTAAGTCGCATAGTGAAATTCATCTCTCACCTTTGACCATAGGGCTTGGTGAACTTAAATTACCGTCATGTATGTTATACACTAGACAAAAATTAGGTTATCCAATGACACTGAGTTGAGGAATCATCAGGAACACAATACCCTAGTTGCTCTCCTTTATTGGTCTTTCTCTCGTGCTAGTTAGTTAGCTTATTTTTCTTATTGATTTTTGCAAACCCCCCCCCCCTTTGGGAAATTGAGTTGATTAACTACTCGGATTGTTTGTTGGTGAATTTGCCTTGATTCTACGTATTTCCTATGGGTTCGATCCTAACCTTGGTTAGGTTCTATTTCATGACAGCGACCGCTTTATCCTCTAAAAAAGAGGTGCAACTTGGGTAACATCTGGCTCCACGAAGTGCTTTACGGGCCGTATAGTGATTTATGGCCCATAGTAAGGCATATTTTGTTGCTTCAATTCTGGACTTGACTTCTACGATACCCCTCTCCATCATGTAAAAGGTTCTATGGCCCATAGGGGGTTTTATCTGCTGAAATTTCTGCAAGTCTTCACTTTCGGATCCTTAGGGTATCAACTAGGTCTATGACTTGTAAAGTGTTCCACGACTCATCTGCATGTTCGTAGACCAAACTTTAGAAATCCATCCTTCACTAGAATTGCACACGAAACCTCCTTCACGCCCATAAACTACTCTACGGCCTATAAAGGGACTCGAGAATCCTCAAAATCAACAACTTTTGCATATTTTGCCCAAAATCACTGTCAACCCTTAAATTCTGCAAAACAAACACAAAAATACATAAAATCTACTAACATTGCATTGAGAACACACAAAATTCTAAATTTTAAGCATCAAAAGTGTTGTATTTCGATAGCATATCAACACCCTCAACTTGAAATTGTTGTTTGTCCTCAAGCGACGGACTCAATCTATATAAGTAGCGCAGTAACACCCATACCTCAACCTAATGGCATACATATCATTAAAGTTAAGAACAGAACCCATACCACTTTTCAGAACACAACCAAATAGCTATCAGGCAAACCAATGCAACTATGACAACCGAGGTACTATCAACAAGTCATTATCACTAAATAAGTCTAATGTTAACAATGTAATGCAAGTGCCCTCACAGAAAGAAGTCCCATATCTCACTCTTAATGATGTTTTCATGTATAACTTTGGGACTATGCAAGATAACTCACTCTCACAAAAGACATTCATGTATCATGCCCAATACCATATGTTTGCCCCTATACTCATGACTAAGGCCTTTGACTACTTGGACTAGGATCACTTTAGGACTTTATATGCTTGTAACGTAGGCTCGGGGGGGCTTTGGTATGATACTTTGGGAACATAGTGACTAAAGTCCCTCCTTGACATTGCGTTTTTCTACACTTTTTCCCTACCAACACTGTTACTTTCATTCCATTCTCCCGTTCTATTTCAAGCTATTCTAGGTGCTCTCTTTTCATTTCTCAATTTTTCCTTGTATTTACACTTCATTTTTCTCTTTAGCTCATAACTAAGACATCACTTATTTTTCTTGCACCTAGTACACTTTTTTTTGCCCCTTTTCCTTTATCGCTAACTTTCCCCCTCGTTTTGTGTTTTACCCATACACCAGCCACAAAAGCCTAAGTTGAGGTGCACATTATCCAATCTGAGAACCAGGACCACTTTTGGTAGCTACTCTCAACTTAGGCTTTTTGCCTCAGTCAAGGTGCACAATGTTCAAGGAATGACCAGGGCCAATTTCAGGATTTTACAACTAATAAGGCTAGGTCACTTAGGTTTTTACAAAGAATAGGTACATATCATGCTCAACATTAGGATCAAGGGATATTCTGCACATTTGGTCAATTATTTAGGCTACGTGGACTATTATGAACAATGGCCTAAGATCCTTTCCTAACCGACTAACCTAAATTCTACATCAGAGTAACAGTACAAGTTTTGAATTGAAACACAATGCATGAATTTAGCAATTATAAGCTCACACTCACATGGCACTAATTACATTATCAACAAAAGACCTTCAGATCATGCTTTTTATCCTTCTTATCGAAACAAGTATTGTCAACACACTTAAACATGCATGGTTTCTCTCTAAACTAATCAGTCAAAAATTTTTGTGGGTATTATTTTCACAAAAAACACAAAAATACATATATGCCACAGATATCAATACTATATGCTCCCCATACTATCTAAACATCCTAAACATGCCAGTTCAATAGAAACTAAATATCCATGGGAAAAAAGAACACAGGGAAGAAAACCTCTAGGATTCAAAGACTTCATTGAGGCCTAAAACTACCCACACCCTATCAAAAATGAGGTGCATTATTCTCAATGCACACAACAATGCACACAATCAAAATAAAATAAAGTGTCAGGGTCAAAAAATATGTTTGGGCGCTTAAGCACCAGTTTGTGGCTGAGTCTGACCACTCTCAACCTGTGTGGTGGCCTTCTCAGTGCTAGAACCATGTCTGGAAGGGCCAGCACCCCTCACCTGCTTGAGTGCACGAGCTTGTCGTATCTCCTCCTCCTGCCTCGATTGTCTCAAGACAAGCTCGAGCTCCTCTTGCTAAGTCAGCCCCGCATATAACTGTATTGCATCTGGATCGTCATCTGTGCGAGGCCTCTTCCCAAGGGAAAGATGTGTAAGCTCCTCAGGAGCAAATAAGTCTACTACTGGCATAGAGAGTGTAGTCTCTGGAAACTATACCGGTGTCGCTAATGTTGCTAGTCACTGGATCTCCATCTGTATGGTCGTCAAATCTACTGGTTGGGACGTACAGGCTTTGCTGGACCCTCAACTTGAAGGTGTCAAAGTGGGTATCTATGTTGGAAAGTTGGTCCTGAAAAATAACAACTGTGAATGCCTGCATGTATCCCTCAGACTCTGTAATGGCCTGGTGGACCCAGGGCCTGATCTGCTGAACTAACTGAGTCAACTGAGACTCGACATGTGATAATCGATCCGCCATGGCTTGAATAGATACCGCGGACATGTAAACCATGCCCGCGGGTGTTGACTGTGATGAAGTGGTTCATGGTGCAGGAGTAGTGGTAGTAGGCCCCCTCTCAACATCTGTCTCTACTTGTGGGGCCCTCTCCTCCGTGGAAGCAATAGAGGTGGTGGTGGGTGGAACCTCAGGCAATGGCACTGGGGTGAACATCTTTGCAAGTGAACTGGTTGGTGCAGTGCTCACCAGAGAGCCATCGGGTTTTCCTCAGCCTTAATCAGGCTAGCATCCAAAGTACGTTAGACCTTGATCAGTGAGTCCATCTACTGTAGACTCTCCACCCCAAACTCTAGACAGAGTCTATAGATCAAGCATGGGAAGGGGATTGAGGTAGACCTCTTTAGGGCCACCTCGTGGGTCTACTCGGTGATTAGGCGGGCCCAATCTATCTCATAGCCACCCAAGATACTAGCAACTAGAACTGCACACTCCGACGTCAAGGTATTACCTGCAAGCATCGGCCGAATCCATGATCTGACAACTGCCCACCAAAATTTGGCACGGAGACTTAGAGAATCCTTCACAATAGGCTCTGAGCGGGTGGCTACCCATGCAGGCTCCGGACCCTGCTAAGAAATCAAACCAGCCACACATCTCATCAAGGCGGCTCTATGGTCTACTTCTCTCATCAGACCCAAGTCCCTAGTCTGCCCCACTCTGTGATCGAACTCTGTTATGGATCTGGGGGCTGGGAACTCAGGTCCAAATAGCATACGGCGGATGGTGGTCTCCAAGATATCCACCTTTGTGTCTGTACGGGCTGAGCGAGGGGCTTATTCATATTGGAAAGAGTTCTCTTATTGGTAGCATGAAGCACAGAACTCCCACACCATGGTCGGAGAATACCTTCCTAGTGATTTGGTCAACCACCGATATTGTCTGATAATGTCATGGAGTCCAGGGAAACTGTCTAATCCAACTGACCCGAGGATCCTCATAGATAGAGCGGGTTGGCTTGCCCTGCTCTGTGGTCTGTATGTCCTCTGTGTATATGTCCCGCATGCCTGTGACATACCACTAACTAATAAGAGCATTTGGAGGTAATGGTGATGTCCGTGGATGGGCAGAGGACTCTATCTCTGACTCGTCGCCAAAGCTTAACTCTGAGCTTGACTCCTCTGTAGAAGAAGTCATCTGAATAGAGCTGCTCTTGTCATTGCCTCCCTCGTTAGACTAGAGGGTACGAACGACAAGTGCCTTTTTCTGCCCAAGTTTGGTGGCAGCCCGTGTTTGTGGTCTCTCGGCCTTCAGGTCAGGTTGGACGCCGAGCTCTTCAAGTGATCAACTTAGTGTGGGGGTTTGCTCCTCCCGCAAGGGCTCATCTTTGAGCCTTCTCTACATGGCTCTGATCTCCTCACGTCTTGGTTGGGGCCATAATACCTGAAACATACACATTTACGCACCCTGGTTAGCTCCATAGATCAAGAAACAAAATGCAAAAATATATCAGATTTGATTGCAAAAGGGGCTATGAAAGCACCAATACGAGCCGTAGTGGAAAGTACAAGCCGTAGAAGTCTTTTGTAAAATAGTGTTCACAATTTTTCATTTATTAGACTGACATCTGAGACGAGGTATGACTCGTAGAAAGTTCTATGAGTTATAGAATGAATCATAGAAGATTCCAGTGTGTGAATCTTTTTGCATGCAAGGATCCATGAGACAATTCTACGAGTTGTAAAATGGTTTACGATTTAAGCATGCTTTCCCGACCCTTCCAACCCCGTTTGAATGAATTATTATCAAAAACATGAACCCATGTCATCACACACCGAATTCTAAAGTGATAGTCAATTTATTTCACATGGTGAGTTTACATGGGTGTCAACACATATTTCAAAACACACAACAAGGCAACTACACCAAATTTCAATCCTAAAACACATGTTCAAGCATGGTATAACTATATTTTAATTATCAATCATATCAATTTGCACACATGGGTTCATGTCTAAATTAACCATACCCGACAATATTTTCAACCTAACCATACAATAATTGATAAATCAATGGTGTTTGAAGGACCGAAAACTTACCAAATTGATTGATTAGATTGTGGGATTTGAAGGAGGCCTTGAGACACTAATAACCCTAGGCTGCCGGGGAAAGGTGGTAGTGTTGTCGTCGATGGTTGGAAAGATTTGGGGTGGGCTTTGGTTGGTTATTTTTTGTAATTAGGGCAAGAAATGGGGTCAAAATATTTTGACACCATTATTTATAGTTTGACCAGGTCAGTCAAGACTAATGGGCCCAGGCTCTACGAAACCTCGATTATGGGCCATCGAATGTTACACAGCCTAATCATGGTTTCGTAGAAGGTCCAAACCCTATTTTTGAAGATTGCATTTCACGGACCAGTCTACGAGTTATAGAATGAGGTACAAATCATAGAGTTGGTCGTAGAAACCCCAACACTTAGCCAAAAACTCAGAAAACTTACCTGGGGTCCACGATCCCCATTCACGACCCATAGTTTGTTCTACAGGCCATAAAGTTGGCTCATGCACTAGAGTGCATAATGTTTTGCTCACTGGAAGTGTCTATGAGATGGGTGTACGGGTCGTAGAATGATGTACGGCTCATGAAACCAGTTGTAGAGACACTTGTTGATGCCTATTTAGCCAAGGATGGTTGACCTAGCCATGTACATGTACATTCTTCACAGAACACATTGTTACCCTATATGCAATCAGCCCAATGTAAAAGATTACAACCAAAATGCAAAAAATTAAACTACCTACAAGTCCAAAAACTAAATATAAGCTACAACTACAATTATTACATCAAAAACCTTGGGTTGCCTCCAAAGTAGTGTCTGATTTATTATCACGGCACGACTTGATTACTTGGTTACTCAGACTTCACCAAGTGTCCAAACCTCATTCTTTAGATCATCTGGCCTCTTCATAGACTGACAAATATTATAGACAACTTTTTTCTCGTTCAATCTAAACCTGAGTTGACTAGCTTCCATATCCACTAGTGCTAGACTAGTGGCTAAGAATGGCCTTTCCAAGATGATTAGGACGTCTAAGTCGACTTCACAATCTAGGATCACAAAGTCTGCGGGGAATATGAACTTCTCTACTTTAACAAGCACATCATAAAGTATCCCCAAAGGCTTCTTCATCGTGCGATCAGCCATCAATAACTGCATGCTTGTCGGAGTAGGGGCTCCAAGTCCTAGCTTCTTGAAGATCGCAAGGGGCATTAAATTAATGTTGGCATCGAGATCACATAATGCCTTTGCAAACTCCATATCTCCAATGGTGCAGGATATGATAATAGCACTGGGATCTTTTCGCTTTTGGACCAAGGACCTCGTAGTATTGCACTATAATGTTGAAGCTCTTGGGAGAGCTCCTGACTCACAATACGTTTCTTCATGACCAAGTTCTTCGTGTACTTTGCACACCCTAGCATCTTCTCCAATGCCTCAATGAGAGGGATGTTGATGGAGAGTTGTTTCAGCATGGAGAGAAAGTGCTTGAACTTGCCTTCATCCTCCTTCTTTTTAATTCTTTGAGGGAAGGGAGAAGGAGGCTTAGGAATGGGCTTCAGCTTATATGGAGCCTCTGTAGCATCACTCGCCCCATTCTTGCCACGATCATCTCTGGTATCCGCATCTTTGACCTCAACTGTCTCCTCTTGAACATCATCCTCATCTACCAGCCTAGGAGGATCATTGGTACTCTTGCCACCATGAGTAGTAATCGCGATGCACTACCCTTCATTCTTAGGATTCTGAATCATGTTGCTAGGCAGTATACCTCTCCAATGCTGATTAAGCTGAGTTGATACTTAACCAAACTGCTACTCAAGTTATTTGATAACAACAGAATGAGACTCGATTTTCTAATTTATATTGGAGATCTAAGATTTCATCCCCCTCAGAGACTTATCCTGTGGATCAGCTTTCTTCAACAGGTGGTCAAACATCTCCTCAACTCTTGAGCTACTCGCACGTGTATTGCAGTTGTTTGGTGGCACATAAGGACTATTTCTATAACCATCTTGTGGCCCCAATTTGTATCTCTGTCTTGGCCTCGATTCATGTCATAGTACCCTCTATGGTTATCTTTGAAAGCTCTATATCGATTAAAGTTCCAACCTTGGTTTCCTTGACCTTGGCGCTAATAGTCCTGATTAGACCCTTGTGCGTTGGTCCGAAAATCCCCCGTCTGATCAGCAATGAAACAAGTGTCCTCCTCATAGTAGGGATCATCATATATGGAAGCTCGCGGAGGCTGATGAGCAATTGCATTAACTGTTTACTAGTTCTACTTTATCATCACCTCCATACCTGTATGGATTCGGGCAAGCTCTTGGATAATCTCTTCATTTATTTTAGCTTACTTCAAACCAATACTGACAGTGCACGAACTTTTGGTTGATGATTTTTCTCTTTACCCCCATGCACGATTGGTCTTAACCATTCTCTCCATCCTTTCAGTGATCCTTGCAAATGGTTGATCTAAGAACATGCCTCTCATGATGGTATCAACACATGCTTGACTATTCTCATCAAGGGCACAGTAGAAGATCTTCACCAAGGCATCATCAATAATTTTGTGGACAGGGAAACTTCTCAAGCACTTAGTGAACCGCTCCTATGTAATACTGACTGAGTCACCAAGAAGTTGCTCAAAGTTGTTGATTTGATCTTTCAACTTGATCTTTTTTTATCTCGAGAAGTACCTCTCCAAAAAGGCATTCTACAACTCAGCCCAAATAGTGATCGAACTCTGCGGGAGGTCGGATAGCCATAGTTTGTTAGAGATAATGGGAAGACACGAAGTCCCACAACATCCATAGACAGATTATGTGTTTCCATGACACTCTTACAGACAAATGCAATGTTATGTAAATGGCTATGATGGTAGGCTCGCAAACAACCTATGGTTCTGCAGCATCTGAAGCAACCCATTCAAAACCACGAAATTTGTGTCAGCCAATTGTAGTGGCAACACAATAGCTCCAATCACCTCCATAGCCGTAGGGTTCAACCGATATTGATTCCACTGGCAAGCTTCAGCATTAAAGCCCTGTGAATGTCCTCAAGAGGAGGTGGGTTTTCATTGTTGGCATTTTAATTCTCATTCTGGTTCAGATCTGCATTTTCTGCGTTGTTGACATTATCTTGGGCCATTCTTCTCAGTCTTCTCTGGGTCAAACGGAGTCAAGGGTATGCCTCGACTTCGCGCGTTGGGCATACACTACACTTACACCCTGAAAGAAAACAAAAGTAACAAAAAAATGTAAAATGAGGGAAATAAGGACCAATTCCCAAATTACTTGAATTAGACAAGTCTATATTCCCCGGCAATGTCACCAAAATCTTGATGTCGCCCAAGCTACACCCCTTTTTTAGGCTAAAGCGATCATTGTCAAGATATAAACCTAACAAAGGTCAGTGTCAAACCCAAGGGAATATGGTAGACTTAGGAGAATTCAATTGCAATTCGAGTTTATTAACCAACTTATCTCTCCAAAGGTTTTTTTTAATAATAACTAGTAAAAAGAAATTCTAACTAATAGAAGTGGTTAACCAATATGGAGAGAACTGTGATATTATATTTCCCATGATTCCCTAACTTAGTATCACTGGTCGACTCACCACTGAGTCCCTTTCCCCTCTCACTATTCCACTGAATTCTTTTCTAGTGTATAGCATATAAAATGGTAAGTTAAGTTCACCAAACCCTTTGGCCCAGGTGAGAGGCGAATTTCACTATATGACTTGGTCTATCCTTGTAGTGTGACATTTCTAACCCTTACCTATTGTCCCAGTACAACGTCCCCTTGGCCCAGTTCGGTTGATTAGATGAGAAACATCGATCGAATCCTATTAATTATCTCTTTTTCTATTCATTACTACATTGGTCCAGTCAGTAACACTAGGAGGGTTCTAATGTTGGTTGTTGTTAGAAAACATGCAAAATCAAGAGAATTAATTAATACATGCATGCACACTTGTGAAGAATTACGAATCATCCGATTTTACCTTGTTAGTTCTTTATGGTCCCCACAACCTTAGTTGTGGATTTAGCTACTCATGATTTGTGTAGATGAAAGACTTATGAAATTTTTAAAAAACATAATAAATCACTTACACAATTGAATTAAGCACATGAAAATCCAAAGCTTCAGTGAGAATCATAAGATTGTAATTAGAAGATGAAATTAAAGTTTACAAGTGTTTCTCAAACTCTCTAATGTTTTTTCTCAACTGTATCTTACCATTTTCATGCTAACTCTACGTCCTCCTAAGAAAAATAACTTAAAAACTTATTTATAATATTTAAAATACAAATCTAAAACAAATTAGGATAACTGGGTCGGCAGGCTCCACGAGGTGCTCTACGGGCCATATAGTGATTTACGACCCGTAGTAAGGCTTTCATACTTTATTGCTTAAATTCTGGACTTGGCTCTACGACACCCCTCTATGGCCCATAAAAGGTTCTACGGCCCGAAGGGGGTTTCGTCTATGGAAATTTCTACAAGTCTTCACTTTCTGATCCTCAGGGTATGAGACTAGGTCTACAACTTGTAAAGTGTTTCACGACTCATCTACTCGTTTATAGACCAAATTTCAGAAATCCACCCTACACTGGAACTGCACACGAAACCTCCTTCATGACTCGTAGACTACTCTATGGCCCGTAAAGGGTCTTGTGAATCCTCAAAATCAGCAACTTCTGCATATTTTGCCCAAAATCAATGGCAACCCTAAAATCCTGCTAAACAAACACAAAAACATATAAAACCTACTAACATTGCATTGAGAACACACAAAATTCCAAGTTTTAAGCATCAAAAGTGTTGTAATTTGATAGCACATCAGCACACGAGGAAGACATTGGCCCACCTCCAATTTGTGCCTTAGGAGGAGGCACCTTAGCATTAGCAAACCAGCATTAGAACCTTGGCCTTGTCGAAAATGATCATAACCACTACCCTTGGAGTTGGAGAACCCACCATCATGACGGCCCTCTTAGAATCATGCACCCTCTTTTTTTTTGAGCTCTTCTCCCTTAATCTATTCAACATATGTCATAAGCCCGGAGATGTCCATGTGCCAAATAAGCATAGTCGTGCGACATTCCTACACAACCAAGTGAGAGATACCAGAAATAAACTTGTGCATTCTTGCACGGGGGTCAGCCACAAGCATAGGAGCATACTTGTAGAGCTTAGTAAACTTGAGGGCATAGTCCCTCACACTCATACCACCTTGTTTGAGGTTGATAAACTCAGTCATCTTGGCTTCCCTAAGCTTAAGTGGAAGAAATGATCCAGTAATGCGAACTTGAACTCTTCCCAATTAACAGCATTACCCCAAACCCTCTCCATCAACCATTGAGTGTACCACACTTGAGCCACATCTTTCAACTGATAAGCAGCCAACTTAGCTTTCTTCTCAAAAGTGACTCCCATAATAGTCAACACCTTAGTAAGCTCATCAATGAACTCTTAAGCATCCTCATCAGCCTTTGACCCATAGATATTCAAAGGATTCATCCGGGTGAAATATCTCACCCTAGAGGCCGAAGAGAGATCCCGAGGAAGATTAGTTTGCCTAGTTTGAGTAGTCACCACCTGGGTAAGCATAGAAAAGACCGTATAGAATTCACCAATAGAGATAGGCTCTTCCATAAGCTCTTGGGGAACTTGGTCCTCACAAGTTGAGGCTAGTCTTGGTAGGGGAGCTTTTCATGAAGGCATCTTCTGTAATATAGCAAGAACATGATCAGGATAAGGGAACTATAGTGCACGGTCCAAAGTACGACATAAAACATGAAGAAGTGAGATAATTCCTAGAATCCCATCATAGCCTCTCACTCATAGGCATGATGCACTTTATACCCATGAATAGGACTTTATTCGATGGGGCATGTTGGACATCAAGGATCATTTACAAACCTAGTGCTCTAATACCAAGCTTGTCACGATTTACAAACCTAGAGTCTCGGAATGACATGGCGAATGGGAACCTGAGAGTTCCCAAACAAGCTTCAAAGTATCTATTTTCACATCATAGGTTTGGAATCGTATATGAATAATAAACACATAGTTCTAAGGGATGGAAAAATAAGACTCACACTATGAGGATGTCATAGGGTAAAGGGATTAACATGGAACTACATAACACATAACACATAGAGACTAAGGGGTGGGTAAGTATGACTCACTATATGGGGGCAATTTGAGACTTAGGATCTTTCACATCATAACATGTATTTCACATCATAATACTCATAGCCAATCTACATGACAATATCTAGTATATAGCCATATTCATAAACATAATCTCCAAATACAACACTTAGCATATAAACGTAAAGGAGTTTACAAGATATCTAACAATACCTCTAGTTATAACACAGGACGAGGGCCAAGACATACCCCATGCTCACCCCTAAAGTAATTGACATAAAACAAATCATAGGTAGATGAACAATAGTTTGTCCTTGGAAGATAGGACTCACCACAATAAGCAAATCTCAAGATCTAAGCTAGACATCGTACGGTGGATGAAGGTAGTCATCGGTCCTTACATAGTTAGATCATGTAGGCAAAAGTATGTATTAGCATGTTTGAATGTACTAAGTATGCAGGCATGCAATGCACATGACTTACCAAACCTGTTAGATGACAAGGGCACATAATATAGAAGGAGATATATAGCAAGAGATATAGTATACAATATGCCATGAAACCAATGATACATGTAATGCAAAATAATGTTTATATAAGAAGGGGGAGACCTCAATCGACATATAAGACCAAGCGATATATTACTTGAAACCCCGATGTTATCCCTACACCGGAAAAGAGGTGGTCTATTTGCCAAAGGTAAACCACACTTCTCCTTACCGGCCTCCTTTTTCAGAAAAGTGACCTTCCTAATGGGCCTTCCATTTTGGATAGGATTTTCACAAGTTATCATATTATATCAAAGTAATAACCGCATCTTACGAGCCTCCTATTTCGGTGAGGGTTACCATATATATATACATATGTTGGAACATAGTTCAAGGAAAGGGAGAAGACCCTTGGGGATAACCCTGGCGTCTCCCAATCCATCGGTGCTAATATTCATCATCTTACAAGAATATATATACATATGCATGATTTCAAAAGAGATGCATGTCATTTCAAAACCTTTCAATGCATACTTGGGCTTAAAAGCCAAACAATATTCATAATAATTCATACTTGGGTTCAAATGTCAAATCATAATTCATATCATACTTTTCATGCATAGGAATAGCTCATTCAGATATATTGGAATGGTGAAGCACCCAAAATGCTCAAAGAGGCATATCACAGACATTTATGTGATCACATTCTTGTCATAAACATAATCTTATCAAAATCATATACATAAACATAATTGGGATTAACCCACTTCATAATTTTCATAAAATCCAATGTACATGAATGTATATGCTATAAATGATGTGAGAATAGCATGGAAATTAAGATTTAATCTAAAATCAACAATACAATAGGAAATTGAAGTAAATCCATAATTAAATCAACATTTAAATGATAATATAGATCGCCTATGCTAAGTTCAAACCTTAAAAGCACAATTCATAATCAAATCTTCATAATAACCATATATTTCACCATATTAAGACTTAAATCAACTAAAAATCATCAAATAAGCATAGCCCATACTTCAATTGAATTTAATAATTAATAATATTCAAAACTCATATTCAAAGTAAGTAAAGTTCCATGAAATTCAAGTAAAAAGAGTTTGGGTCTTCTTGGTTGAAAGGGACCAAGAATCATTCCCACATACCTTAGCTAATAAAGAAGATTCAAGAAGAAATTTGAAGAGAAATGAGTCTTCCCTTGATTCCCAAGCTTAGATTCACAAGAGTCCTTTGAGAGAGAGTTCTTAGAGTGACTTGAGAAAATTCTAAGTGTGGTGAATGAATTTGAATGAAGGAATAAAGTATAGGTCATTTGAAAGTCTTTAGGTAGCATAGAAAGTCACAAAAGACCCTTAGAATAAACCATAATTACAAAAACGCAATTAATGAAACGAGTAGAAAAATTGAAGTTAAAGTCTCAAGGAAGGGTGGTACGATCCGTGATAGGTCATACGGACAATATACATGGTCCGTGATCCGAGATTTAGAAAAATTATTCCTGACTCAAGTCTGAAACGGTAATCCCATACTTAGAAAAACTTCAACATAGGCATCCATTCAGAGGGTGGTATGGACTGTACCAAGCCACACGGTCCGTGTGCCTCCTCCGTCCCACTCCACTTAGAAAATTTCTCCACGACGAAGTTCTAAGACGATGATCGAATACTTAAAAAAATTTCTCTCCAAAACCCATACAGAAGAGCATACGAACCGTACCACTCCATACAAACCGTATACTTGGTCGTACCACTTCTCTTAGGCTCAAAACTGTGAAGTCTCAAGCGCAAGGCTACCATACGGTCCACCCCACAGTCCATATGGCCTCATACGATCCATGTGGGGTCCAAGCGTGGTATCCTTGGTCTCAAACTCCACACTAAGGCCCTAACATCCTTCATAAGGCCAAGGGCCACTTCAAGGAGGTTCCACACAGTCCGTAAAGCACCACACGGACCATGAAGGCTTCCATGGAGAGTCACCTTGGTCCAAAACTTTCCGGAACCAAATTTCTATGCTCCATTGAGGTCATACAAAGTCCTGATCCTTACAATGGACTTCAATCAAATTTAAACTTTAACAAAATATAAAACACAATAGAATCATTTTTCACTAAATTGTCATTGATATATTTGTACTTTTAAAGAGTTATTAATTTATAGTATTAATGAGATCATATGTTTATATAAGGATCTTCTGAAAATATATTATTTTATAATCTTATCATTATAGGTAATTTTTTTCGTTGGACCAAGTTGGGATCGGAGGAAAGTATTACCTTAAAGAGATTATGAATTTATAAAGTATTAATTTACTGAGGTTTTACTATGTAAAGTACCTTATAAAATTAGAAAAAGATAAAAGTAACAGCTAAAATTTTCTTTTAAAAAAAAACAAGTATCATATCTATAGGGGTTCGAACTTATGACCTCTTACATGAAAATCTTAACTTTAACCATAGGACTAGATGTAATGAAATTAACTTTATATACAAATAGGTAAAATAATGACCATGATACATATACATTTGAAATTTTGAAAGTCAACTAAAATTTTATATGATTTAAAAATATTTTGAGTTATTAATTATTGTAAATTATAGACCGCTTTTTGTGAAAATTATAAATACAGAACATACTAAAAAGAAAAGTAAGACAAATAAATTAAAATCGAGAAAGTATTAGATATAAATAGAGAAAATCATAACAACAAAAAGACGAATCAATCGATTCATCGACTTGCCCTAAGTTGCTCACATTCTCTTCTAATATTTCAGAATAAAATAAGCTATTGTTTATTGTGACTTATAGTATAATTTTTTTTTAAATACATAGCATATTAAAAAACAAAGTAGGATAAACAAGTTTTTGACGAAGAAGAGGAACCCTAGGTTAGTTTTGGGAAAGCTTGTTGAGATAAAATTGTTTAGATTGATGATTATGAGGAGAAAACTAGTTAGTTGAATGATATATAATTTTAGAACACCCACAAATGATTTATAATAAGGTTAAAAAGCTTTGGAGATGACCAAAATAACTTTGGGATGTGTCCAAGAAGTTGTTGAAAATAAAGTGCATAAAAACCTTCCAGTGAGGCTCTACGGGTTGTCGAATGATATTCAAGACCTGTTAAAGGATTTCGTACATTTATACTATCTGATAGGGTTTCACTAAAATGGACATAATTTTTTACTCCGAACTCGAAATAAGGCGAATTTGGAGGTTTTGGAAAGAGGATTCAGAGACCTTTAGTTTGATAGGTTATAGGCACCTAACTTTTTACATTCTAAAAGATATGATCGTTTGAAGTTGACCTTTCTATGAACTCATGTGAAATCTTAGTTGATAGAAATTCTTTGGATTTGGTTTGATGTAAAAGATCCCTTATGACCCTAAATCGTATATAATACACTTTAAATACTTAGAAATTGATCCTAACATATATGTATAAACTTTTAAATCATTGGATCACTTAATCTCTTTAATATCTTATAGCAAAACTCAATCAATAAGAAGGCTTTTGACTCAATTTTGTACTAGAAGGTTCTTATGCCCTTATTTCATTTCCAAATCTATCTTCATACTGAATATTAATTTTCACACTTATGATCAATTAAAAATTATTGGATACAATCTTATATCATATGAAAGATGACCCAATATTAACTTTATAAAATTTGAGATGTTACATTCTACAGATTCTATTCCTCGGTATGATTGTCTATTCCACTGCAACAATTAACTCAACATGTTGCCTGACTTTATAGTAACATTTTTGGCATAAAGAAATAGACAAAAATAAATCTGCACATCTAGAAATTTGAATTTGTCTGACATTTCCAACTAACGGTCATAATATGAGCATGGATTCATGGATTTTCTGTTTTTTTTTTTTTTTTTTTGGGCTAGTAAGTGAATTATATTATTTGATTTGGTTTAAAAGAAGGGCTTTCCAAAACATATGGCAGGGACACCAAAAGACAAATCTTAATAACAGGCGTTTGGCTATATCAAAAAGTTATATTATATTTGAAATCTTAACATTTGGAGTTGGAATTGAAGTTATGTTTAGACATAATTTTTGCAGTTAATGTTTAAAATATAAATAAATTTTTTTAAGATGATATATAATATTATTTAAACGTGAAATATAATTTAAATAAAATTATTTTTATGTGAACAAAAAATTTAAGATTTTTTTGAAAGTAAAATAAATTTAAAAATAAAAATAAAATTTTTGAATGTTTTCAAATTTCATGATTTTAAATTGTATTTAGAATTTTCATGACTAAATAATAGTATTAATTTTGAAATAAAATAAAAAAAATTCTGTTGGCCACAAACTGGTCCCAGGTGCTCTTTTTATACATTACAGCTTTGCGAAAAACAAAAAGAATTACAGGTACAATCCCTGAAATACCCCTCTTTCTTGTATTCTACTTTGAGCACTGATAGGAAAACATTGCTTTTTTATCAGGGCTATTTTTGGTATTCAATTTCAAATCCTTAAAAAAAAATTGCATTAAAATTGCTTTACAAGGGCACCTATTTGTTTTTTCCCCTAGTAATAGACAATGAAATCATCTCATTTGGCTTCATTACCTCTGCCTGTATGCTTTCTTTGAGGGAAAGGTAAGTCCATTAGCCTTACACATTTGTACCTTTGATTTTTCTTTTTAGTCATTTACATCCGTGGGTTCCATTTATAACCTTTTAAATAGTATTTTCTTAATTCAATTACGTTCTTTTATTAAGTCATTCAATTTTATTTATCTAAATAACTAAAGATATTACAGAAACTTGAATTAAAAAATGACATATATCATGTGAAAAAAAGTGATATATGCTATGATTAATATTTTAAGTGCTTTTAAATATTTAAATAAAACAAAGAAATAATTAAACTATTATTTTTAAAGTTTAATTAAAAAGTTATTTTTCAATTAAGACTTTGACTTCTAATAATAAATCATAAATCTATTCATACGTGCTCTAGAAAAAACCAAAGGAAGAAAAGAATTGGTAGAGAGTATTATGATATATTAAAATAGTGAAGACCTTTAGAATGTAGCTTGAAATTTTTTGTTCTTTATTAAAATACTTCTCTTTAGGTAAAATTATTTTTTTATTATTTTTTTTAATTCATTAAGTATTTATTTTTTTATTTATTTAATTTCAAGATTTATTTTTGAATTAGAATTTCTTTATATTTAGATTTCACTCTAAATTTAAATTTAGGACTATTCTATGTAAATAATTATCTAGACTATGAAGACAAGGAGAAATATTACTATTATTTTTTTAATATTTAAGATTTTAAAATTAATTAAAATTTAGATTATCAAATATTTGCTAATAAAAATATGTAATACAATAAATTTAAAAAAGAAAAAGAGTAATTAAAATTACATTGGAAACATTAAACTACTCCTTTTATATGCCGGAGTCTTTTTTAAAATTAAATGTTAATAAACTAATTATTTAACTCTTAACTATTCAACTCTAAATTATTACTTTTTACTATTCATAAACTATTAACATATCTATATCATAAATAATTGAATTGATTTTCTCACCGTACATAATAGATTACTATTGCATCAAATTAATAGTATTTATTTAATTTTATTTATATAAATATTATATATATAATATAAATACTATTTATATATAATTTTTAAATTGACATAACACAAACAAATACAAACATACTAAGGGCAAAATGGTTAAAAAAAAAAAAAGAAATAGTAAAGAAAACCCAAACACCAAGATTCTGATTAATGTTTGTCTTCATGAAGCCGCGCACACACCTTTGTCTCCTCCCTCGCCTTTTTCCACATTCCAATCTTCAATTTGCCTCTTTCTTTCAAATAAAACTATAATTCTTTCCTTTCTTCCCTTGCCAAAAGAACACCTCCCACCCCTCATCACTGTCACTCAGTACCCCTCCCTACCCTTTTCAAGAAAACCCCTTTACTCTTTCAAACCCCAAATCCTCCCATTTTGTGTCTTTCTGCAACTTCTTGCTGTGGAACCAAGAAAAGTAGTGTAATTTTAAGTAAATAGAGGTAAAAGGGTAGCTGAGAAAAATGTTACATTTCTTCTTCCTCTTGTTGAGCTTTAGCTTCATCTATCCCACAACCTCAAAATCCACTATTGAGCCGTGTTCCAACTCTGACACTTGTTCTTCCCTTGTTGGCTACTCTCTTTATACTGACCTTAAGGTTTCTGAAGTGGCTTCCCTCTTTCAGACTGACCCAATCTCTCTTCTTACCACTAATGCTATTGATATCTCATACCCAGATGTTGAAAACCACATACTTCCAGCTAAACTCTTCCTTAAGGTCCCTCTCACTTGTTCCTGTGTTGATGGGATCTTTAAGTCGGCCTTTGTTCACTACAAGACTAGACCTTCTGATACTCTCTCTTTGATTGCTGACACTATTTATGGTGGTCTTGTTTCTGCTGACCAAATCAAAGAAGGAAACCCCAATGCTGTTGGTCCTGACCCTTCAGTGCTAAATGTTGGGACAAATCTTTGGATTCCTCTTCCTTGCACTTGCTTTAATGGGACTGACAATAATCTTCCTGCTATTTATATGTCCTATGTTGTTAGACCTGTTGATACTCTTGCAGGGATTGCAGCTAGGTACTCCACCACTCTTACGGACCTTATGAATGTTAATGCATTGGGAGGTCCTTCAATTAAGGAGGGTGACATTCTTTCCATTCCCCTGTCTGGTCAGCATCCCACTCTTTTTGTCCCCTTTGTTTGTTTGCTTCTTTAATTTGTGTGTGTTTATGCTGTGTAGGGGGTCAAAGTGTTTGATTTTCCATCCATTGAACTCGCTCTATGTTTCAATTTGTTTGGTTGGCTTTGACTTAGACACAAAGTTTGAGAATGTTAAAAGATTTTTGAATGTTTCGGTCAAGTAAAGATATGAAGTATGTACCAAAATACCCTTCTATCTCATGGTCTAAAACATTTCGTGTGGAAAGTTTATAATTAAAGAGTCCCCGAAAAAGAATAGAGAAATTCTTTTTTAAGCAGACTAGAAAGGGAAGTAGCATAACCAAATTGAAATGGAGGGAGTATTTGACTTCAAACTTGTGTAAATTTGTATGCGTACAACAGCATACCCCGCGTAATCCCACAAAGTGGTGTTTGGGGAGATTTGTGGTATTTGGCAGGGTAGATTTTGTGCAGACCTTACTCTCACCTTGTATACCGTATGTGTATCTATGCTTAATGGATAGGTAACATTCTGTGAAGTATGTGCACCTAGTACTCGCCTTTTGAAGGGACAATTTGGCTGAGGAGGCATGCATGTCATGCTATCAGTGAAAAGGTTCATTATATATTTGTGTTTGTTATACATATGAAAGACGGTTTCCTGAAACCTTTTAATGCATACATATGATGTAATTTGAACTAATGAAGATTTCATGTCCAACATAAGAACCCTTTGTGTCTACCTTTTTTCCCTTCTTTAATGTTATTAAGCAATCAGTAGTGCACAAGCTAGGACTTTATTTAGACAGTGCTTATTACTGCAGTTTTCCCAGACCCACTTGTGGGATTCCACTAGATATGTTGTTGTTTATTACTGCAGCTACTTTTAATGGCTGCTGTTATGCTAAGGCTTATGAAGAATGCAAGACACTTTATGTGCATACACTGTGATATGTTTTATAACCCCCAGTAGCAAACAAGAAAAATAGGAATACCAAATGGAATTTTGTTCATCTGCCGTGTTGCTCAAATGTGAATACAAGCTTGTTATGTTTTTGGGTGATTCCATTTTTCCCTCTCAAATGAAAATGTCTCTCTTTGATAATCTTGGTGAGAACTGCTTAGGATGACCGATATGGTTATAATACTTCATAATTATATGCGCCAGAATATAATGTCAAAAGTTGAGTGTCACTTGTAATGATTGTTACTCTTCTTGTCCCTAGATGTAGGTGAAATGCTTAAAGTTGCAAAGACATGTTACTGTAGCATAAACCCATAATAGCATATCTAGAGTTTTTCATAACTTTTTTAAGGTGACTAAGAGAACAGAACATGAATCCTTATTCGTAGATTGGATATAACTTTTCTCAGTTAGTAATATATCATTTCTGGTAGTTTGGAAGTATTTCTTTGTCCAAATTTTTGTTGTTTCATGTTCTTAATTCTTCTTGAGGTTGTAATTTAACTAGTAGGAACAGCTTTATTGGAGATTTCATAACAATGCTCCGCCATAATATTTCGTTGTTGAATATCCATTGTTCGTGAACAAAGATAAAATGTTAACTATACTAAACCTAGCAGCAGCATTGTGGTAAAGCAATTTGATTTCTTTGATGATAGATGTTTGATAGTGATAGGTGTTGTTTCTTCTCTCTGCAGCTTGTACATCTAGCTTCCCAAGATCAGCCTCAGATTATGCCTTATCTGTTGCGAATGGAAGCTATGCTATTACAGCTAGTCACTGTGTGCAATGCAGTTGCGGACCAGGGAGTCGGAAGTAAGTCCACGGATTATCTTCTTTCATTTCAATTGTAGTTATCCAGGTCTTTCAGAAGTTCTGTTCATGATATTGCTGGCTGTTTTGCAGTTTGTACTGCACTCCAGCTTCCTTAGCAGTTTCTTGCTCGAGCATGCAGTGCAAGAACAGCAATCTCATGCTTGGGAATGTTACCGTACAACAGACTGGTGGTGGTTGTAATGTTACTTCTTGCAATTACGGTGGCCTTGTTAATGGAACCATCATTACTATGTGAGCATCATAGTTCATTTTCTGCTCTTAATTGCTTAGCTGTATATGGTCTCTGATTTCTATTGCTTATGGCCTGTTGACATTATACGTCCTTGTGCTGGATGCAGATTATCCACTTCTCTTCAACCTCGATGCCCTGGTAAACATTCAATTGATATTCCTTTTCATTTGGCATTTTATGAAATATAGAGACCAAAATATGACTTCTTTTTAGCAGATCATTTCACTTGGACTGTTTCACAAAAGTTCTTTTGTTTCTTTTGCTTAACAAAATCAAAAAAATTTCAGGACCCCAACAATTTCCTCCACTAGTTGAGCCGCCTACATCAGTAGGCCCCGACTCAATGTTTGCTCCTGCCCCTTCACCTTCTGAATCTGGTGGTGCTCCGATGGGCGGTCCACATTCTTCTGTGGTGCCTGCATCTGGCTCAGTCATAGCGTTTCCACCTTCAGGTGGACCAAGTGGAAGTGCATCTTCTTCTTGCTCGTTGAACCCTTTTGTTAGTTTTCCTATTGTGGTTTTCTTGTGTTTGTCTATGAAATACGTGATTGCTTCTCCATTATAATCCTCATGAGCTGTGGATGACCAAGTAAGGGATTTTTCCTTTGTTAGAAAGAGGAAGGATGTGTAATTTTGTGTTTCTTTTTTCCTTCAGATGGAATTCACTTGAAGATTGTAGGGTGTACTATTTATTGCTCCCAAATTCTGAATTGATTTTGTGATTTTCTATTTTTTTATCAAGTTTTAATCTAACCCTCACGTGTGACCATTGATGTCTGTGTATCTGTTTTTGCATTTGTTATTAATTTATGGGTGTGTAGGTTGATGTGGCAACATTTTTGGAGAGTCCGACCAATGTATAGTAATGTTACGTGAGTGTGTGGTTGTTACAGACAAGACCGTATCCCTCTTGTCAATGTTTATTGTGATCTTGTTTGTCCATGTTGCATATGGTTGATTTATCTTTCAATATGCAGTATGTTTTGGATCGGTTTTGAAAGACAAAGTGCTGATAGTACACTTGTATAGGTTACTTTGGGTCTCTGTGCAAGTTCTGCGTCATGCTTTTGAATTTATTTACATGGCATGGACAGTGTAGATTATCCCCAGACCTCACTTGTGGGATTTCACTTGGTATGTTGTTGTGGATAGTGTAGATTAAGTAACATATTTAATTGCACGGATATTTTTTTTACGAGATACTTCCTTTTAATATTCTCAGAACAATTTTATTCAACTTTGAACAATTTACTTATTTTGAATGGGGAAAAAATTGAACAACCACAGAGAGTATGGAGTATGTTTATTATATATACATATATATTCTTAAATTGGAAATTATGATAAGAAAGAAAAAAGGCAGGCAGGCAGATGGAGTATATGTAAAAGTGTAGCCTTAATTGAGATGGAGATTTTGACAAGGACCTGGACAACAAATTCCACTAGTTGTCCTTTTCACTAGGCCAACTATCCTAACAACAACGCTCTCAATAGCAAAATTCTGTGATCTGATGGACGTTCATTTTTGTTATATGAACTTTGCTACTTACCTTTTTATTAATGGAACACAACATATTAAACTCTTTGAATCATTAATCAGCTGAGTTGAGTTGGCACAACGCAGAAAACAAAAATTAGATTAAAAGTAATTAAGAATTTTACTTTTTTCGCCCTCCCCATTTCATTTCCTCTTTCTACCCATCACCTTTCTTGTTCTTTCCCACCCCAATCCCCTCTTTCTTTAGTTTTGCCCTCCCCACTCCTTTTCAATTTCTATCCCCCAAATTAGTGCAAAAAATGAGCAACGAAAAACTGATACACATAGCGGCGGAAGAAATATGTCGAATGAACTCTTTTGGCTGTTAAAATTGTTAGCAATTTGAGTGCTCCATCTTTTGATACGCTATACTTCTTCATTTGTCTTTCTTTTCCGTTTTCTGGCATCAAGTGTCATGGTTTTGGTAGTTTTGTGTGAAATTATGTACGAATATTGAAATATTTTAAAAGTGATTTATTCTCATCAATGGAAAAGGGCGAATGGCCTATTGGAGTGACAAAGAAGAAGAAAATTAATTTATGTGTCATATAAAATCTAATCATATGTTATTTTCATCACGCATTTGAAGTTGATACAAAGTTAAAATGATTTAAAATATTGAATTTAAGCTTCAGAGGTAACTTGAAAGGATCAAAAATAAATTCATCAGTTCAAACGGTCAAAAATATCTCTGAACTATTTGAAATAGAGAAAATATACCCCTCCATTGTGTTTTGGCTCAATACTCCTTAATTAAATTTTTTGCTCAAAAATGCCCCCCTCTTTAACGGAAACAAAAAAGATCAAAAATACCCCCCGAACTATCAGAAATGGAGCAAAAATACCCCTTAGTTAAATTTTAGTTCAAAAATACCCCTTCCTTAAAATTTTGTTTAAAAAAAAGTACCCCTCTCTCTAATAGAAATAACACCGTGCATATTATGTGGGCAAAAACTGACACATGATCAGTCCACGTGAAATCCCCTTTAGGAACCCAAGAGGTTTTCTTCTCCAATATTAGGTCCGAGACTAGCCGTTTCATGTCAAAAGAGACTGTTATTTTACTTGCAAATGTCTCAAAAAGTCGATCTCTGAATGATAACATTTGATTCCTCGTTATAATCATTGTCTCATCCTTCAATCAGTTTCTCGAGTTCAATAGGATCCAATTCTTCAACTTTTGCGAGCCTACGAATCTTGTATAGAAATTGTTGTGCTCATGTGAGCAATGTAACATAAGTAATATAAGTTATCATTCAAGAGATAATTCAACTGCAATTATAAATAAAAGTTCTTTTTTAAAATATAGTAAGAATCTGGACTACTCAAAGTTGGATAAAATTGATTTGAAGATGGGTTGAAGTTGAGTTTAATGAACGAGGGATATTTTAAATAATAACTTTAAAATTTTAACGAAGGGGTATTCTTAGCCAAAAACTAACGAAGGTTTTTTTTCTTGCTCTATTTCTAATAGTCAAGGGGTATTTTTCGCCCTTTTTTCATTTCTATTAGGACGGGGGGCATTTTTGAGCAAGAAATTTATTGGAGAGGTATTTTTGAGCCAAAAATATAATGGAGGGGTATTTTCTAATCCAAAAATATAACAGATAGGTATTTTTAATCAAAATATAACCGAAGGGTATTTCTGCTCTGTTTCAAATAGTTCAAGGATAATTTTTACCCTTTTCCGCACCATAATGAGTTCAAAATTATTATTCATATTTAGTTAATTCCGAACTTATAATATAAGATGTGAATCTGAATCAAAATTAATAATTTTGAATTATTAGTTGAGAGATAAGGAGCACCAATCACGGAAAACAAGAGAATCATATGAAGATCACGTAGAATATGTTTTGCTAACTGTATTAGCCATGACACAATATCCAGCTTCAATAATTGACTCCCACTTAAAGGGGTTAAAATGAGCTCAAATGTAAGTAAATTTGTTTAATTCGTCTAAAATTTTATGGATTGAGCTCAATTGATCTTACTTTTCCATATTTCAAGAGATAAAGGGGTACGAACCCAAAAAACACAAGAGGGCATACTATGAACTTTAAATTATTATAATATTCTCAACTTCAAATATTCAATTTAGTATATTTATATATGTTATACTATATTATATTTATTTATTTATATTATATAAAACATAAATACTTTTTCAAATTAAAAAATTGTAATTTTTTCGAAAGTTACGACATTTCTAATGTACTATAACTTTTTCAAAGGATTGTTACTTTTCTAAAGAATTTAAACTTTTTCTAGGATTGTGATTTCTTCAAAGAGTTGTGATTTTTCCAATAAGTTGTGACTTTTCTAGTAAAGCACACTAAATACTTGTTCATACTATATTTTATTGGCTAAAAATAGGGGTTTCCTCAAATTTTTAAATTACACATTTTCTAAGTTTTCTATTCTTCTTCATCTTAAAACACCTAATTTAATACATCTTTTATATTTTATATTTTATTTTATATTTATTTATAAGCATGAACTCTAACTTGAATGTTAAATTAATATAATATCCCCAATTAAAAATATTCAATTTAGTATGTCTTTTATATTCTATATTATTATTATAGATTTATTTATTTATTTATATTAAAAGCATATATATTTTCGTGTTGAAGGGTTGTGAATTTTTTTGAAGGGGTTATGACTTTTCTAAAGAGTTTTAACTTATCCGAAGGGTTGTAACTTTTCTGCTAAGACACAATAAATGCATATTCATATATTTTTAAACTACAAATCTTTTAAGTTTTCTATTCTTCTTCTTCTTAAAACACTCAAGTTAGTACATCTTCTATATTTCATATTATATTAATTAAAAACAAGTAGCTTTTTTATATTGAATGATTGTGATTCTTTTGAAGCGTTGTGACTATTTCAAAGATTTGTGACTTTTTCAATGAGTTGTAAAGGGTTGTGTCTTTTCTGATAAGGCACAATAATTACATGTTTATACTACTCTTTGTAGCTATAAATAGAGGAATTCTCTCACATTTTTCGAAGAGTTATGACTTTTTTAAAGAGTTGTGACTTTTCTAAAGGGTTGTGTCATAACCCAAAAATGAGTGTGATGACACTTGCCTAACCCACCAAGACAAGTAAGCCTAAACATGCTCAATTCAATATATAAACTAAGGCGGAAGAAATAAAGTCTAAAGATAGGACAAGCACTAGAATATCAAGTCTATAAACCATCCCAAGACTGATGTCACATGTATAAGCTTCTAATATAGAATACAGTAGAAAAGAAAATACAAGTCTGAGTCTCAATTCTCAAATAAAACACAAGATATGTTGAAAAGACTTTGAGAGTCTACCAAGATAGATAAGCTGCTACCTCTCGAATAAGCTCGGTCTATCTAGAAGAAAGCTAACTCAAGTGAAATCGGGCTCACAACCTATACACATGTGTGAAAGCAAGGGTGAGTACCAAAACAACAGGCACTCGGCAAGGGGATCTAAAGACAAGTAAAGAATACAAAAGAAAATACTCCTTCTACATTAACTACATACCGCCAAACTAAACACCTGCACTCAAAAAAGTCCCAACACAATAACAACATCACATATCTATATATACAAAAAACACAACAAGCATTTCCAAACTCTGTCACATAGTATAGCTCAGGTACACAATAATGCCTTAATAAACAACTCGATTATACAAAAGATATTTCACAATAGTTTCAAATATTCAACAAATATAGTCCAGGCATATTCATCTCATAATCCAATCTCAATAACCGAATCAAGTTAAAAGCTCAAGTATGAAGATATAGAATGATATTAAGTGAAATAAATCAATGCAATGTCAAATAATCGTGATGCATGTCTGTCCTACAATACACATCTGCTGAAGTCATAAGTCTGGAACCCATGAAGGACATATTTGTCCATGTACCCACCCCAGATTGTAAGGCATGTTCCTGGTATTTCGATATCTTGTATTAGTGTTTTCCAACACGAACGTGTGGCCCGATCCTTATTTCTCATCAGCGCATGCAAGATCCCACATTACAACATGTACATCAACTTAAGTCAGATACCATAATACACAAGTCATAACGATGATCAAATTCAAACCTATAATCCATTCTCTAATCCACAAGTAAAACTCAACACATTGTGTCATGACCCAAAACCAGATCACGACTAAAAAGAAATAATAGTAAAGTGAAAGCAAACAAAACACTTACTTTCAAATCCCAAAACCTGGAGTTACGAGTACAAGAACTTTAAAGTAATGTGACAAGTAAACACAAAGTTGTCTGATAATGTAAGATACAAGATCTGATATGAATAACAATGAA
Source organism: Solanum rostratum (assembly GCA_029948455.1). Lineage (NCBI taxonomy): Eukaryota > Viridiplantae > Streptophyta > Magnoliopsida > Solanales > Solanaceae > Solanum > Solanum rostratum. The sequence continues at coordinate 27,838,030 of CM057049.1, forward strand.
AGGAGCCTCAACAGATCAATGATGACACGGAGTCTAAGCCTCATCGCTGAAATCTGGGATAGTAAGAAAAACCTTGGTAGAATCGAATCAACTATCCTGTGGGGTCCCTATGCTCGATCTGCAGGGAGGAAACAAAGTAGGGATGAATACACCGGAATATACCCAATAAGTTCAACCAACTAGGTAGGAGAAATCAAATAAGCATATAATAACGAAGAATCCTATCACCTGCAATGAAGGGGTTGTACACAATATATAAATATAAGAGCAAAATAAGATAACAATAACAGTCAATGATGCAATGCACATGTAATGTATGAATGCTATGCATGGGGTAGAATCACGGCGGACGCTGGCGCTAGTGTAGACATCTACCGAGCTGAAGAAACCAGGTAGAACCCATGGGAGTATTGTCAGACCATATACCAATATCTCTCAAGTATCCCGACCGTCTCTAGGGCCAACAGATACATCTCTCAAGTATCACGACCATCTCTGGGGCCGATAAATACATGTCCCTTGCTACCTCAGAGTATCCAAGGGGTTTTATAAAAAGTGGTACAGATGCATTATGAAATGAATGCATACCAATGCCCCAATATCAAGATATAGCAACAATAAAGAAGAATGTGGACAAGTAACCATCATATAATCAGGATAAATAACATCAAGAATCATAACTGGTACCACAAGTGATCAATATGACTCAAATCACCATGCTCTCATTGATAACCAAGTATACCAAAAATACCAGACTCCACAAGTCCCAAAATATGCACATGATTTTCAAAAGTATCTCAAATACCATAATATTGTCACAAAACTTCTAAGATGATATCACAAGTCTCATATTATCACAATAATGTCATAAGTATCTCAAATCTAAATAATATATCTCAATTTACCAGCAAAGTAACAATTTAGTCCAATTCCCACATAACCAATATTGCAATTTTACCAAAATTCTATCATATCAATCCAATAACTCATGAAACAACCTAAATCTTCCAATTATCACATAAACATATCCAAAAACTCAAATCTAGTCCCAAAAGGTTAGCCGAACCTACCTCGATGTCGAAACCGCACTCGAACAAAGCTCTCGATCAACCCAAGCCTCAAAATAATTTTCAAATCAACCAATCGCTATAAAAAAATAGATATTACGCATCAAGAGATAAATTTTGACACCCATATTGGCACTAATTAGACTTTGGGGCGAAATGATCAAAATTCGGGCTAAAATTTGAAGTTTCTGAATTTAGAAATTGACCAAAATAATGATTCTACGCAAGAAAAGGAGTTCGTGGGTGAAAATCCCACTAAAATTGAGCTCATAAAGAAGGAGAAATCAACAATTAAAGTTTTCAATTCAAAGGTATGAAATCCCCAATTTTAAATACCCAAAATCGTGAAATTCAAGATAAAATCAAGATAAAAATAATGGAAATTAATTAATTCAATTAAAAAATACTTAACCAAGAGTTTTTTTTAATTTTACAAAAGGTCTTTTCAAAAATCGCCTCAAGAAGCTTGAAATATTGAAAATGGTATAAAATGGTGTTTCTCGAAATTAAAACTGACTCAGACGAAAATGTACTCCACGAATGTGGATAAAGATCTAAAAACATGGAGAACAAGGGAGCACTGACCTCCGCAAACGCGGAGGTTCCATCCACGAAAGTGGATAAGGGGCCAGTAGACCTCTACAAAGGCAGAGGGTCCCATTACGAACTCGGAGAAAGGGACAGCTTGGCCTCCGCAAATGCAGGTGTCAACTCCACAAACATGCAGTAATAAGGGGGCTGCACTACATTCCAATTACACTAGCTATTTCAACCAAAATTTCCAACTTGGAACGGACCCTCGAGGTCCATTCAAAACTCAAATTTCACAAATAAGATATGTATCCATACCAGAAATGGCTATCCAGACTCAACGAAAATATCAGAATTTGATTTCGGGGTCTCTTCGACAAAGTTACAAAGGACTAAAATGAAGCATTGATTGAATCCTATTATTGATGAAAATCTAAAGAAAAATGATTTCGGCCAGACTTGATAAATGCCAAAGGAAAATGTCTTTCGATAAATGTGATAAAAATCGAAGGTAAATAGTTCCAGAGATAATTGTGTTGAAGGAAAATGATTCTAAAGGATACATGGTCCATGTGAGGACCTCATGAGTTCCAGCTTAATTACATCAGCGGATATGTATCATAGAACATACATACATCATGATATTCTTGACATTGCATCGAAACATGTGCACTTCATTACATTTCATTTCATTTCATAGCATTGTATTATTGTGAATACTTGTATGAAAAGTGGATATATTGTATACTTGTATTATAGTTATGTGTGTATATATATTACAATATACTGATTATTTTGAGTGTAGGTTATAATGGTGGATATTCGATTAGGGTGAAAGGAGTACATGTGTTCCTTATTCTCTACCTATGCTTATATCTTCTTCCTGGGTGTTACGTTATTTGGCACTCACCTTGGTTCCACACTTACCTGTAGGTTGTGCATCCAATTTTGGTTGACGCTTCTACTCATTTTGAACCAAGTTTTGAGATAGCTTGAGAGGTATCAACTAATCCATTTTAGCGGATCCTTCAAAATTTTATTTACTTATTGTTTTTGTTCTATTTGAGAATCAAAGACGAATGAGACATATATTTTCTTTCAAATTCAATTCTAGTAGAAGCTTGTACATGACACCAGTCTTGGGTTGATTTTAGATTGTGGGTCCCCTTCCCCTGATGCCAATCTTTCTTGTGGTCGTTATTTGGGGGTCTCCTCGATTGGTGGTAAGACTATTTCTTTCAAAAAATGTGATGGAATCACTCACGTGCTATCACATGACAACAACTCAATCGTATGCATAGGTATCTTAAATTTGTTTGTTACTATAATAGACTGAGCAGTAATCCTAACAATGTTTGTCTCTATACGCGATAGCAATAATTACATGGCTACATAAAATTTTATCATGTTAAAACATTCCACAAGCACACATCTGAGTAATCATACATACCGTGAATTTTTTTTGTGTCATTTGTAACTACATGAAGGTACTTTGTTAATGCGCGTACCTTTCATTAAAACATTCAATAAATTTGTCATATAAAAATTTAACAAATTGAATAAAAATAAAAATTTACATTCTAACCATCATACGATTAAACAATCTTTTATTTTTCATCAATATTTCATTATATTTTTTATATTAAAATTATTGAGTTTTTTGGTCCTCTTCATCGTTCTTTTTGCTTCAATATTCAATTGTCTTGTGCATATACTCCAGTAAAGGTACTAAGGGAAGCTTTCTTCCGGGCAAAATAGCATTATTGATTGATTTCGTGATGCTGCTTGTTAATGTCCATGTCCTCTTTACCATTAAATATGAGCGGAATCACTTCTCATAATCTACTTTCACCCTATATGCACAAAAATTTGGACTTATCTCATTCATTCATCCCATTAAATTCACCAAATTCTTGCATAGTGTATATTTTTGCAAAACTGAAGAATAATTTTCTCACCTCGTAGGTATTTTTGCATGTTTTCTTGAGCAAATTGGTCCAGAGATGATAAATACAAGCATAATATTTAAATCTCGGATATATTGAGGCAATAACATTCCAAATACTTTAATGTCTCTTACAAATAAAACACATACCTTCTTTATCACCAAATGCTATTTTAAAACATTCAAAGAACTAACTCTATGAACTATCATTTTTAGAATTAGAAATACTATATGCAAGTGGCAAAATACACTCTGCAATTATATAAGATTTATTACCAAATAACATAGTCAAATATCTGTAACGTTTACTATAATTATTGAAACACAAAAATAACTCACTTCCAGAGTCTAATGTGCTAGCTATCAACATAATGCCTTCAAAGGTTGATCTCAGATATGTACCATCAACTACCATTACTGATCGACAATACTCCCAGATTCAAATACTTGCATCAAGTGCAATAAACAAATACAAAAAAATGATTCTTTCCAGTTTTTTTAAATTCATAATTTTCCTTTGATATGTTTATTCTAATATATATAGATACACTAAATTTTTCACATATGATCCTACAATATCCCCTTTCAACATCTTCAATGTGTTTTGCATACTCCTTCAAGCTTTCATGTATGTTAATGAAATTTCAAGTGCTCTCTTCATGTCTACTTATATGTCACTTGTTATGTAGATAGTTTGTGTATCACTATACTTGTCCATTAACATTACACCAAGCATGCCACTAGTAGATTCACGCTTCAAATTCAACCTATCCTAAAGTGGACATGTATGTTCGTCACAAAATTTTTTCACTTTGAATAATGCAGATTTATTCAAACACAACAATTTAAACAACCATGAATAATCATTGATTGGACACTTAATATTAGAGCTATTAAAAGAAAAGAAATATAAGAATATTATCATATGCTAAAATAGAATATACAAAAAATGATATTAATTAAATATTTCTAATCTGGTAGTACTTGACTTCAATGAAACTGAACTCCGTTAAAAGTGCATATCGATGCGTTACTTCTGATAAAGTCTGCTTGTTTATGTAAATCTATTTTTTTGCCACCAAATCATATTGAAAGTTGTTGATTATTTTAGTACCTTCGTTTTCTTCAACAAAATCTTTCATTATGGGACTCATTCCAGTCAAACATATTGCATTAGTTGAGGTAAACTTTTGTGTTGCTGTTGGAACATCGCTTTGATACATAATAGCGTTCATAGCTCTATTCGTATAGGTACACACAATTAATATTTTGAAAAGAAATTGAAATTGCACCTTTCTGGTCTAAATAAACTTGCACACTCATATCGTTATGAATCCTCATTGATGGGGAATTATCACTCACACCATATTGGAGTACCAATTCAAATATGTTCTTGTCCACACTCAATTGAGAAGCAGTGATATTAATCAGTTCTTCATATTTGATTGTTGCATCAAATGACTCCTTTAATTTTGAAATCGACATACTTGTAAAATTATAAACATATCAATGTTAAAATCAACTATAAAATATCATACACAAATCAAAACAAACTCCATATTAACAAAAAAAATAATCAATTATTATAAAAATTAAATCATAACACAATCAAATAGAAAATGGATCAAATTTTAAAGAAAATAATTAGCAACTATAATATATCATATATACGCCATTGTTAATGCCAAATCTAAAATACCATATGCAAAAACCACAAATAACACCATTTTCAAAATAAAAAAAATTAATTAGTCTATAACATAAATACCAAATGCAATATGCCATAATCAACCCAATAATATACCATATATCAACAAGTCCAGTAAAATCAAATCATACAAATCATAATATAACCTAATAAAAAATTATCTATAAAAAATAAATTAAATACCAAGTCAAAAATGAATTAATTTTTTAAAAAAAGTTATTATTAACGGTAAGATATCATATATGCGACAATGTTAATATCAATTATTAAATATCACATGAAATCAAAAATAACACCATATTCAAAATCAATAAAATCAACTATTATATAGCATAAATATCAAATATTACATAGCACAATTAATCCAACACTATACCATACATTATACTTTATAAACATACCAATTAAATTAACAGAAGCAATATATTACGTACATATCATCATAATTCATACAAAACTATATACTTCAAATATTTATGCAAGTCTTGTTTAAAATTAACACAAAATATATTCATAGTCGATTACCAATCATTGAATCAAACTATTATCTTAGTTGTATTTAGATAAACAACATACCCAGTGAAATCCCACAAGTGGGGTATGGGGAGGGTAAGATGTACGCAGACCTTATCTTAGTTGTATTTAGATATATCACCAAAAAATATACATAATTACCATTACTATTCATAATCACCGTTGTTTATCATTAAAGAAAAAATTTCATAAACACACCCCAAAAAATCATCCGAAACTGTAACAAACAACCCCTATATATTATTATTACAATATATAACTTTTTCATCCATTTTCTGTTATGTTAAATCAAAATAGATACGAGTCATATCTTTCATTCAACCAGATATTAGAAGAAAGAACGTAGGATATTTGATTTTGAGTAGAATAATTCTTTTTAGTCGATGAGATAGAACCATTAATCATTAACTATGATTTGACTTATTATTGAAGGTAAATAACTAAATAATAGTAATTTAAGGGATGAGAATTTCATTAAAGGTTAAAAAACGTGTCCTATATTTTTGGAATTTTATTTTTTCCATTCCTATTAGTATTCTGTTTTTTTATTATTTTGGTTTATGATTGAAAAAGAAAATTATCGCTATGTTGTTGTAAATAAAAACTATTACTATGTTGTAGTTTTTTAGGTGCTTATTTTGTGTAATTAAGTTTATTTCCAATCAAAATAGTGTTAATTTGTTTTAGTCCTTGAAATTTGAAGAAGACACCAAAAAATAAATTTGATTTTTCTTGTAAACACACAACGATAAATTTTGAATAATCTAGAAGGTTTGATCGTTCGAGAGGCTTTAGAATATTCAATAATGTGAGAATAAAAATAGTGAAAGAGTAATATAAAAAATAAATATAAGAATAATAATGTTGGCTCATGATAATCGTCTAAATATAAATGAGATAACAAAATAGATAGTCACATAAAAAAGGATGCTATAATTAACTAAACACTATTTCATTTTTTTCAATTATTACAACCATCATTATATTAAATGAGATAAAATTTTATTATATTTTCTATTTAATTTTTTTTTTCAAATTAATACATGAGATTTTATTACACAAACACACACATTTGGGAGAAATTGGGGGCTTCAAAAAAATTAGAGCTCTAAGTGATTGCTTTAGTGTTCTTAGAGTATATTTTTAGGATATAAAATCATACCATAATAAAGTGTATCATACATAAGTGACTCAATTTTATCGGAATCTTAAAATAACTATGTTTTCATGCAAATCAAGATAAAAAAAACCAAAATCTCAAATAATATACCAAGCTAGATCCTCAATTTCAGCGATTAGCTAAATTTACTACAACTTCAATATTCTGTCTTTGCTTGTCCTTCAATCCAAAAATATCAAGAATAAAGAAAAATATAATCCCTGATATAAAAGTATAAAATATAAGAAGAAGAAAGTAGGGGAGAAGAGAGAAGGCTTCTTATTGCTCTTGTTTCAAGTGTATTTTACAATGAAGGAAACCCTTATATTTATATGGAAAAACTGACTTGGTCTCCAAGTAGGATCCCTAACTCTTAAAGGAATCTACATAATATTTACTACAAATAAAATATGTTTATAATACTCCACTTAAATGTCTATTAGCTAGATTATGTGCCTCGTTAAAACCTTACTAGATAAAACACAGTGGAAAAAATTCTAGTGAAGAAAAAAAGAGTATGCATATCTAATAAATACGCATTTTGGATGCCTCATTAAAAATCTTACAAGGAAAACCCAACGAGACAAAACCTTGTGAGGAAAAAAGAGTACATTGTGTATTAACTCCCCCTAATGAAAACATCAATCCAAAGACTTGAATCTTCGCATCCCAATCTTGTGTACCATCTTCTTGAAAGTTGCAATTGGTAGAGATTTGATGAACAAATCAACCACGTTGTCACTCGAATGAATTTGTTACACATTTATTTCACCGTTCTTTTGGAGCTCATGTGTGTAGAAAAGTTTTGGTGAAATGTGTTTTGTTCAATCTCCCTTTATGAATTCTCCCTAGGATCAAAGAGTTTTGCAAGTTCCTTATTTCAACTTCTTTAAGCAAACAATCTATTGCCTTTTGAAAACCTTTCAAGAGTTTCAATTCAAGTTATCAACTTGCATAACAATATGAAAGATTCTTGATTGATTTAATCAATGTGAGGATGATAAACAAGTTTTTCAAGAACTTGTATATGCTTCATGCATTTCAAATCCTTCAAATACTTTCATATCAATTTTGTCCAGTGACAATATTTAATATTAAATGCATGACTTTTCTAGTGTCTAGATTGCAAGTCAAATAAGTTTTACGCTTATCAAGATGCATCATTCCACTTGATAATTAGATCATGCTTTAATATACCATAGAATTTAGATCCTCATAATCTTTTATAATATTTCTCTACATTGTATCTAAGATACCATTAACAAAATATCTTTTTTGTCGATTTGCAATGCTATATAACTTGTTGAGATCTCATCACTTCATTATTTTCAGGTAGCTACTCCTCTCATGAAGTTTCATGAAGTATTATGTCATAAGCTCTTCAAGAACACAACACCTCTTGATTATGATCATTTTGATCATTTGCTCCTTTTCTTTCAAGAATTATCTTATTTGGGATCAATTACATGTTTCATGCATTTCATAAACTATGTCCTTCGGGGATATTCAATAAGAGCATTTTAACTCTTAGTTTATCATTATCTCCCCCTTATGTTAGACAAACTAACATATATTCCAATCTACCTTGAAGAATCTATTTTTTATGCATCATGGTATATTTATTAATCATATATGGCATATCAAAATTATTAGATGGAAATTATATGACTCCTGACCATAAATCAATTGAAGGAAAAATTGATCATAATATATTGGATTGATGTATATCTTTGTCTACATTTTATCATATTTCAGACCATGAAATTTTGTTCTCATCAGTAATGATTGACTTTATCTACGACATTTAGTGTCAATCAGCTTGGATATTTATCAATATTATCAAGATAAATAGTCTTGATTATGTATTCTGAAAGTTGTGCTTTTTTAACTCAATTATCTTTCACAAACAATTTTGCAAATGTCAAACTTCAAGTTGACAATAAATGCACATGTGATCATCTTATAGGTTCATCCATTTATAATATCACATGACGGTGAATGAGCCCATATTCACCTTTTTATACTTTCAGAATTTTGGGGATTCACTCCCAACATTAGTTGATCTAATCAACTTATCACGAGAACAAACAATCTTGAAGAATCTTTTATTTCTTCAATATATGTCTACTAAGTAAACTCCAAGTTTACCATGACATGTGCCTTTTGCTGTAGTAGATTTCTAATTTACTATTACATAAGCAAATTTCACTCATATTTTTCATATTCATTTCTTCTCAATTACTCTATCTCTCTTCCGGAGATGAGTCGTGATCCTATCACGATAAAATTCACATTCATATTGAAAAGTTTTATTAAGTACTATCATATTCACTTTAAAGAATGGATCATTATCTGTGGCATTTATCAAAAAGTTCTCATTCTTCAAGAACGGGATACAATCATCTTAGCATATCAATTTATGATAGCTTAGTACCTCATTCCATGTTCACGTGCATTATTAAATCACTTGTCTTCTTTCAGACATTATGCACTGCTACCACATTCACTTTTTACAGAATGGAGTATTTTAATGGAACACATTTTATGACTTCAGCAAAAGCATATTATTTTATTTTAGTCATCATTATTTTATTAATATAGTGCATTGGGACTTGAACCTAATATCTTATCTACATAAAGGCGTCTTATGCCATAAACAAATGGGGTTTGAATCCAACATCTTATTATTATGCTTTTGGATGTATGATCATCTTCAAGTGATCATATCTTTCTTTTAGGCTTTTCCACAAAAGAAGTGGATCTTTAATTGTGAGATATTTCGTATTTATAAGATTTCATCAAGATGAAGACACAAGATATCATAACTTTAACACAATTTTATTTTGATGCTTTATTTCCATTCTCAATGGTATCTCCAAGACCCATAACATCCATCACCCATGAAGAGTAGTCCTTGCCAAGGGCAACAAACTCAAGTTTCATAAAATTATTCATATTAAAAAGAATGAAAATAAATAATACTTTAGCCTTCAAACTTTACTTTCATTCTTTAAAACGGAAGAGTCTCGTGCTGATAACATGTTATGAAAGTATAAAATAAAAAAAAACATGCTATGGAAGTATAAAATAAAAGAAGAAGAAAGTAGGGGAGAAGAGAGAAGGCTTCCATTGATCTCGAACAAAATAAAAGAAGGAGATAGTAGGGGATAAGAAAGAAGGCTTCTTATTGATCTCAAATAATATTCAAGTGTATTTTATAACGAAGAAAACCCTTATATTTATAGGGAAAAATTGGCTTGGTCTCCAAGTAAGAAACTTACTTGGTTTCCAAGTAAAAAACTTTCTTGGTCTTCAAGTAGGATTCCTAACTCTTAAAGGAATCTACATAATAGATATTCACTACAAATAAAATATGTTTATAACAATCCCTTTAATTTCTTTTCTTTCTTTATCCTTGTAACACCCGGTAAAATTACCAAAATATCCCTAGAAAAGAGATGTACGTATAACGTGTCTTCCCACACTTTGATGGCAAATCCGAGGGCGAAATGGCGACCAATATGAAAAATTGAGTGGAAAAATGGTCTCGATTGATTTTTAGAGCAACCGGATCAAAAGATAATTTTTTGATGCGAAAACAATTTCCAGAATAAGTGCGTGACAGGTGTGCGACACGCGCCTACCGTGGAGTTACACTTAGTTTTGGTCCAAATATTTTTTACGAAATTAGAAAACTCAATCGGAGAATTTTTGACAAAAAAACCCAGAAAAAGAATGAGTCTGCGTAGCAGAACCACGTACCCAGGCCAAACTTTTTTTCAGTTTTTCGTGAAGGGCATTATAGACCTTTCGCAACCCCTCCTAAACTTAAAACATGATCTAAATGGGTCATTTTGAGCACAAAAAGGATTTTACTCCCCATTCGTAAGCCTTTCAAAACTTCTAACAAAGGACCTAGGGCTTAGGAGTAGAGGAAAGAGAGAGGAGTTGAGGAATTCAAGTTGGATTCGTGCCAAATTGATTGTTTACCTTCATCGCAAGTATGTAAGGCTAAACTAAAATATGAGAATGTTCTTCCATGTGCCCCATTGATGGTAATAGAGGAGTTGAGAGTCTAATGAGTCTACACACATGATTCTTGAAAGTTTTCTTGTAAATTATATACATATTTTTATGTACTTTCACATGTTGATGATCATCATAAGCTTGATTTACTAATTTAATGCGTTTACATGAGTCATTACAAATATCCTATATGTTATTTTATAAAGATTGCATGAATGAACCTAGGGATTGAGTCTAGAGCCTTAACTTGAGTATGTTGATGTGAGTATGGTGAGGAGTTAGTAGAGCTTAATGGTCCCATGTGTATTCATAATTGAATTCTAGAGTTTTGTCTAATTGACTTCTTCCTAATGATTATTTTGAGTCCTTAAATGAGAATTGAGTTAATTGAGATTAGTCAAAGTCCTTGAAAGCAATAGAGGACTTTAGAGTTTGAATTAATAAGATGATGTGAGTCTCTATGAGACTATGGAGATGAGTAATTGAGATGAAGAGTTTTATGAGCATTGAGTCTTGGGACGAGTATCGAGCACCGAAATAAGTAACGTAAGTCCAACTCGCACTCATTAACTACGTCGGCAATCGTAGGTGAGGCTTAGACCATCACATTAGAGGTTCCCTCTTGAAGAGAAGTCCTTGAAAGCAATAGAGAACTTCTGAGGTCGTTTCCATTATGGATCTCCATTATGAACTCTAGTTGTTCTTTACCTGGCAAGTACGGAACAATTGTGGCAACATCAGCGGGATTGTTGTATAAATACTGACTCATAAGTGATTGTTGTTGGATAAGAGAAACTCCCAAATAGGTTCCACCCTAATAGTACTCCAAGTCATGTTGAGTTGAGTTGATTGATGAGGTTTGATTGGTATTGATGGGTCATTTTTCTACACTTGCTTTAGATGGACATTTGACATTCTGATTGAGTATCTTCTGAATTGATATTATTTCTATATTATTCTACCTTTATCTGTTTTATTTAGCCATTTTACATACTTGTACATTCCACGTACTAACATCCCTTTTGGACTGCATCATTTTATGACACAGAGACAGGTATAGAGACCGTCAACAGGTGCATCATTGAGGATCTATCGAAATCAACAAAGTTGGTGAGCCTCCCTTACTTCGGAGGATCATTATTTTACTTTCATCTAGCTTTATAGAGTTAGACTTGGGTTAGATTTATTTTGTTTTGAGATAGCTATGGGTCTGTCATCGACATCACCTGATAGTGATAGAGGCTTCACATATTAAAGTTGACTTATTAATGTTGAGACTTTGTTCAACTAGTTTCTTTCATACTAGCCTGTCTATGTAATATGATATTTGAGATTTAGATTGCCCATTTCTATCTTTAGTCTTCCACTGATTGAATAGCTATTGAATGAATGAATATGATGAGGCCAAGTGGTTTGTTTGGAGACTAGCAATAGTCTTTGAGTGCCTTCCACGTTTAGGGTACCCTCTTGGAGCGTGACAAAATTGGTATCAGAGCACATAATTCAAGTATCCTAAGAAGTCTATGAAGCCGTGTCTAGTATAGTCCTTATTATTGGTGTGAAGAGCTCTACATCCATAATAGGGAGGCTCTAGGACATTAGGAATTGTCTCATTTTTTTCATACTCTAAATCGTGCGATATAGTTACACTCTATGAAAACTCTCTTCTAATTCGAGCGTTACACTTTACAGAATTGTGATTATATTTCCAAGGAGAGCTGATAAAGTTAAAGGGAGTCCAGCTAGACAGAATGCCAACTGACCCATGCCCCAGAATCAGGATGAACCTATAGGCAAGCCACCTTGTGGCAAGTGTGGCAAACTTCATTTGAGAAAATGTCGTGGAGGGAGCAATGGATGTCACAAGTGTGGCCAAGTGGGTCACCTTCAAAGAGAATGTCCTAAGTGGGCCAAAAAGGCCCTAGCTTCTACACCAACACCCCTAGTTAGAGAGGATCAGAAAAGTTCTCCAGATGCCACCCAGATATCATGGCGGGTATGATTTGAGTCGTTACTTATTTTTGATGTCACCCATGAGAGAGAAAGTTATATCTCTAAAAGTTTAATGTTACCCCTCCCCCCAAGAGAGAGATTTGAGATCTTATAAACCCTGAGTAGAATTGAATCATCCCAGAATTAGAAGAACGATGATGGAAAGAAAGGGGCGAATTAGCAAGGGTGATGGTTGATTAAGGCTTGTAGTTAGAGTTAGGTATCTATTAGGTATGTAATGGGATGATGAGTTGATTGCCATAAGTCATGACGAGGGAGTAGTAAGTACCCCTTGATTTTCATGATGAGGTATAGAGAAAGAGTTATTGTCAGAATGTGTTAAAGCGTGCTCAAAACTAAAAGGAGGTTTTTGTTGATGTGTTATAACATATATACCATTGAGGGTGAATTATAGATGTTTAATAGGGGGAAAGAAGTACTTTTGAGGTGATAGATCTAAACTAGGCTTATAATTCTGAGGGGAAGCCCGTGAAATTCATATAGTTTTGAGCTTGGCCAGATAAGGAGGTATAGTGAATGAGAGAGTGGTACATAAGTTGTAAAGAGGGGATGTATTGATAGATTATTGGCTATGAGATTTTAGTAAGCCTATATTCCTAATTTTTACCTAGTAGTTATGGGTTAGTATAATATGAGGGAAGTATGTGATGCACATGTTGGTACTAGACCCTAAGCTTGAATTTTGAGTAGTATTGCGAAAGAGGGGATAACATTGTGATAGTGATAGTTTTAGTTGGAGATTAGCCCTAAGAGGTTCACCATAGTGTGTATTTGAGATTAAGGTGTTGGCTTGCTAGGAGTGTGATGTTATGAGTATGGTGTAGGTGCCTTTAGATGGAAATAGAGAGTTGAGGATGAAACATTTGGTAGAAGAGGCACAAGATATGTAACCATGATAGAGTAACGTTGTGTGAAACTCTAAGTTATGACTGCTATAAGAATCCAGATAATATATTTGAGTTGTCAATGTGGAGTCTGCTGATATAAGCATTCTTTGTCATTCTTAATTATTAAATCGGTCGGGGCTTAGGGATAGATGACAATGAGTTTTCCATGATAGTCTAATTCTTATACAAATAAATTTATGAGAGCATAGAAGTTGAGCGTTAGCAGGTGTCACGGCCTGGACCTAGGGTCTAGGAGTGACATGGTGAATGGGGACCTCGAGAGTCCCCCAAAAAGCCTCAAAGTATCCAAATTCACATCATCGGTCGAAAGCGTACTCAAATGATAAACACTTAATGCTAAGGGACAGAAAAGTAGGACTCACGCTTTGGGGAAATCATAGGAAAAGGGGCTTAACATGGATTCACATAGCACGTAGCACATAAAAACTAAGGGACGGGTAAGTAGGACTCACGCTATGGGTGCAATTCGGGACTTTTAAGATCTTTCGCATCATATCATACCATCAAGTCATAAGACTCATAACCACAACACATAATAATATTCAATGGGTAACCAAGCCATAACATAATCTTTAACATAACACTTAGCATACAAACGTAAAAGAGTTTACAAGATGTCCAACAATACCTCTAGTCATAAGATAGGATAGGGGCCACGACATACCTCGGTCTCACCCTCAAATATGAACATCCTAAACAAAAGTACCATAGGTAGAGGATAGGTGGCTTTTCCTTGGAAGATTGGACTCACCACAACAAGCAAAACTTGAGATCTGAGCTAAACGTCGTGCGGTGGATAGATGTACTCTTCGATCCCTACATGGTGAGATCATGTAGGCAAAAGTATGCGTTAGTGCATTTGAAAATACTAAATATGCGGCATGCAATGCATATGACTTATCAAACCTACATTTCAATGATAGATGACAAGGGCACATAACATAGGAGAAACATATATCAAAAGAAGAACAGTATAACGATATGCCATGAAATTTATGATGCATGAAATGCAATAATGCTCATATATAGTGGGGATGTGACCTTAACCGACATGAGTAATACCAAGCAAGCTATTACTTGGAATCCTGATGAAATCCCTTCATCGGTTAAGAGGTGGTTTACTTGTCAAAGGTAAACCATGCTTCACCTTATGGGCATCCCCATTTCGTATGAAGCAACCTTCCGTATGGGCATCCCCGTTTCGGATAGGATTTTATGCCCATTTCGTATAAAGCAACCTTCCTTATAGGCAACCTCATTTCGGATAGGATTTTCACATAACCTATGCTAGGAATATAGTTCAAGGAGAGAGAGAGAACCCTCAATCCATCGGTGCTAAGTCAGTATCCATAAGAATACATATATGTATATATACGTGCTTTTAAAAAGGCAATAGTCATTTCAAATCATTTCAATACACATTTAGACTCAAATGCCAAACCATAATTCATAATCATGATACTCATGCATAAAAATAGCTCATCCAAATATACAAGATCGTGCAAGCACCCAGAATGCTCAAAGAGCCATAACCATAGACATTTATGTGATCATATTTTTGTCATAATCAATACCTTATCAAGATCATATCATAAAACATAATTGGGTTTAACCCACTTCATAATTTTCATAAATTCAATATGCATGAATGCATATGTCATGAATGATGTGGGAATATCATGGGTAATTGAGATTCAATCTAAAATCAACAATATGATATGAAATTGAAATAAATCAATAATTAAATCCACATTTAAAACATAATATAAATCACCCATACATAAATCAAGCTTTAAGGGGACATGCATGTTCATAACTTCAATGTAAATCATCATAATAGGTCTTAAAGTAACTTAAAATCATAAATAAAGTACAATTCATACATCAATTGAATCTATTAAACAATAATTCTCAAAACGCATATTTAAAGTAAGCAAAATTCCATGAAAATCAATTGAAAAGAGTTTGGATCTTCTTGGTTAAAAGGGATCAAGATTCAATCCCACATACCTTGCTTAGGAAGAGGAATTTGAGAAGAATTTAGCTTGAAGTTGAAATCCCAATTGAAGCCTAGCTTGAGTTTTGAAGGAAAGACTTGGAGAGAATTTTGAGAGAGTTCAAATGTGAGGAGTGAAGTTAGAGTATTAGGAATAGTGTTTAAGTCATTAGGGAGCCCTTAGATAGCATAGAAAGTCTTAAAAGACCATTAGGCTAAACCAAATTTACAAAAACACCATTAATAAAATAGATAGAAAAATTACACGTCGTTGCTTCACTGGAGGTTACACGGCCTGTTTGATGTCACACGGTTCGTGACATGGGCCGTACCCCAACACTTAGAAAATTTTTCGTGATCAAGTTATGAGACAGTGATTCCATACTTAGAAAAATTACACGCCGAAAGCCTTACGGCTCACCATACGATCCGTGAGCCTCCACACAGCCCGTGATGGTGGTTTTGTGACCTCACTTAGCCTTAATTGTTAGTGTTCCCAGCTCAAGGCCATCACACGTCCCTCCATATGGTCTGTGAAGTGCACACGGCTTGTGTGGGGTCCAAGTGTGACGTGCCTTTGCCTGAAACTCTACGCCAAGGCCACACACCAAGAATTAAGGCCAAGTGTCACTACACTGGAGGCCATACGGGCCGTGTGACCTCACACGGACCGTGTAGTCCCTTGAGACAACACTTGGTCCAATTCTTGCAAAAAATGACATTTTTAAGCTTCGATGAAGTCGTACAATATTCGGGTCACTACATTATGTTCCTCTTGCGAGCATTCATCCCTGAATGTGCAAGGACGAGGCTTGAAAGGATTGACTTAGAACATGAAACTTCCAAACATAAGATACCATGTATAATTCAACATTTGAAAACCATAAAGTCATTAAAACCCATGCCAAAGCATATTAAAATCGTGCAAAACATCATAAAAATCTTTTTAATGCATATGTATGCATGTCATATCATGAGACTCAAGAATGAAATAGTTAGGACACTTTAGTAGAGGAAGAACCCAATACCTTAGGCTTGAGTAGATTAGAAAATGTGGGGATATCATTTTATCATGTCTAACTCTGCCTCCCATGTAGCACTCTCCACGTGTTGATTCCTCCAAGGTACCTTCACCGAAGCTACATCCTTGTTACAAAGCCGCTTCACTTGTCTATCCAAAATCTCCACCAGGACTTTCTCATAAGATAAGTTCTCCTCAATCTCCACACCTTCCAAAGGCACAATAGTGATAGGATCATTAACTAACTTTCTCAACATAGACACATGGAAGACCGGGTGAATGGAACTCAAATGTGGAGGCAACTCCAACCTATAAGCCACAATCTCATAAGGGACAACATACCGGGGACTTAGCTTGCCCTTCTTACTAAAGTGCATCACACCCTTCATAGGTGAAACCTTCACATACACCCAATCACCAACATGAAATTCAAGGTCCCTCATCCTAACATCTGAATAGGACTTTGGGCCGTCTTCGACCTCTCCCTAATCAACTTCACCTTCTTCATAGCCTCCAACACTAAATTTGGGCCTATCAATGCCATTTCCCCAAACTCAAACCACCCCACCTATAACCTACACCTCCTCCCATACAAGGCCTCAAATGGTGCCATACCAATGCTAGCATGGAAGCTATTATTATAGGCAAACTCAATAAGTGGAAGCTGGTCATCCAATTACCCTTAAAATCCAATACACAAGCCCTCAACATATCCTCCAAGGTTTGAATTGTCCTCTCAGCTTGCCCATCCATTTGAGGGTGAAAAGAGGTGCTCAATTTAATCTTAGTACCAAGTCCCTTTTGAAACGACCTCCAAAAGTGAGAAGTGAATTGGGTGCCACGATCCGATTTGATGGACCTTGGCACACTATGTAACCTCACCGACTCTTGGATGTACAATTGTGCATAATCTTCAGCACAAAAGTCATCTTGATGGGTAGAACATTAGCCGACTTTGTTCATCCGATCAATGATAACCCAAATGGAGTCAAATTTTCTTCGGGTCTGAGGTAAACTAACCACAAACTCCATGTTCACATCTTCCGACTTCCAAGTGGGAATCTCAATGTCTTGAGCCAAACCATCGGGCCTTTGGTACTCTACCTTCACTTGTTAACAATTTGGACATTCGGACATAAACTTGGCTATGTCCTTCTTCATACCATGCCACCAATACACCTCCTTCAAATACCGATACATCTTAATAGATCCTAGATGAATAGAGTAATGAGAGTTGTGAGCTTCAATCATGATCACCTTTCTGAAACCATCCACATCCAGAACACATAATCGCCTTGGAAGAACACCTCAATCTCCTTTTTGGCAACCAATTTCTTCAATTCAACCAATGATGGGTCTAAATCTTGCTTAGCTTTCACATCAACAATCACTGAAGATTTGACCCATTTTTGAACATGAATACCACCATCATTAGAGTAGGCCAACCTAATACCCAACCTAGCCAACCGGTAAACATCCTTTTCCAACTCCCTCTTCTCCTCCCCAACATGAGCCACACTCCTCATAAATAGCCTGCTAAGAGCATCGGATACAACATTGGCTTTACCAAGGTGATATTGAACACTCATGTTGTAGTCCTTTAGGAGTTTCAACCATCTTATTTGCCTTAAAGTTGAGATCCCTTTGAGTGAACACGTGTTGCAAACTCTTGTGATCGGTGAAAACATCCACATGTACCTCATATAAATAGTGCCTCCAAATTCTCAAGGCAAAAAACCAATGTCGCTAACTCAAGATCATGCGTCGGGTAATTACGCTCATGCACCTTTAATTGCCTTGATGCATATGCCATTACCTTACTACGTTGCATATGTACGCAACCCAAGTCGATCTGTGAGGCATCACAATACACCAAAAATCCCTCCAAGCCATTAGGTAAAGTCAAGACAGGTGCCGATGTATGCCGATCCTTCAAGGTTTGAAAACTCTTTTCGCATTCATCTGACTACACAAACTTAACCTTCTTTTGGGTCAATTTAGTCAACGGAGACGCAATAGATGAGAAACCTTCCACAAACCTCCTATAATAGTCGTCCAACCCCAAAAACTTTGGATTCCCGAAGGAATCAACGATGTAGACCAATTCTTCACGGCCTTGGTCTTCTTCAGATCAACCTTAATACTATCACCGGATACCACATGACCAAGAAAGGCTACTTCACCCAACCAAAATTCACATTTTCTAAACTTAGCATACAACTTCTTCTCCGTCAAGGTTCGTAGAACCAACCTCAAATGATCCCCATGTTCCTTCTCACTTCAGGAATAAATGAGAATGTCATCAATGAAAACAACCACAAAAGTGTCAAGGAATGGCTTGAACACCCGATTCATAAGGTCCATGAACATGGCCGGAGCATTAGTTAAGCCGAACGACATCACCACAAACTCAAAGTGCCCATACCTTGTTCGAAAAGCTATCTTGGGAATATCACACTCTCTAACCTTCAACTGATGATACTCGGAACAGAGGTCAATCTTTGAGAAGTGGGTAGCCCCTTGAACTTGGTCAAACAAGTCATCAATCCTAGGCAACGAATACTTATTTTTAATGGCCACCTTATTCAGTTGCCTATAATCAATACACATCCAAAGAGATCCATCTTTCTTCCTTAGAAATAACACCTGGGCACCCCATGGCGATATACTTAGCCTAATGAAGCCCTTCTCCAAAAATTCCTTCAACTGATCCTTCAACTCTTTCAACTCAGTCGCTGCCATACAATAGGGAGGAATAAAGATAGGCTGAGTATCCGAGAGAATATCTATGCCAAAATTTACTTCCCTTTTGGGAGTAATACCGGGCAAATCTTTGGGAAACACATCCAGAAACTCATTCACCACCAGAACCGACTCAAGAGCAGGCGATTCGGACTCCATGTCCTTGACCCTCACAATATGATAAATGCACCCTTTTGAGATCATCTTCTAGGCCTTGAGGTAGGAGATAAACTGACTCTTAATAGCGGAGTCACTACCCTTTCATTTAAGAACAGGCTCACTGGGAGGTTGAAACTTGACCTTCCGGGCTCGACAATCTATAGAGGCATATGATGCATGCAATCAATCCATCCCGAGAATCACGTCAAAATCAAACATCTCAAGTTCCACAAGATCACACTGGAAGACTTTATGCAATACAGAAACAGGACAACCACGATAAACCCTATGTGCAACAATAGATTCACCCACGGGAGTATAAATGGAGAAAGGATCCTTCAAAATTTTGGGACTCAAACAAAATTTAACAGCTAATAGAGGAGTCACAAAAGAAAAATTCGCACCCCGGTCAAGCAAAACATAAGCATCAAGATCAAAGACTTTTAACATACCAGTCACAACATCTGGAGCCTCCTTAACCTCCTGGCGTGCGTGAAGAGCATTGAACCTGTTGTTCCTCGGGGCAACACTTTGGGGAGCTTTTTGTAGGCCTTGACCACCTTGAGCCGCCTGACCTTGACCTCTATGAACATTCTTAGGAGAACTGGCAATCTTGTGGTTCTTATCACCACACCCAAAGCAGGTGCCCAAATTCTTCTAACAAATACTAGTGTGGGGCTTCCCAAACTTGTCACACGGAGGATACCATGGTCCACCACCAATCGGTGCCTTAGGAGGAGGCACTTTAGCATTAGCAACTCGAGCACCAGAACCTTAGCCCTGTTGAAAGCGACCAAAATCACCCTGAGAGCTGGAGAACCCCCCATCAAAATGGGCCCTCTTAGGATCATGTACTCTCCTCTCCTTGAGTTTCTCCCCTTCGATATGCTCGACATATACCATGAGTCTATAAATATCCATATCTCGTATGAGCATAGCTGTATGACATTCTTTCACAAGTAACTCAGAGATACAAGAAATGAACTTGTGCATTCTTACACGAGGATCAACCACAAGTGTCAGTGCATACTTGGAGAGCTTAGTGAACTTAAGGGAATAGTCCCTCACACTCATACCCCCTTGCTTGAGGTTGATAAATTCAGTCATCTTGGCCTCCTTAAGCTCAAGGGAAAAGAAGCGATCCAGGAATGCAACCTTGAACTCCTCCCAATTGATAGCATTACTGCAAACCCTCTCCATAGACCATTGGGTGTACCATACCTGAGCCACATCTCTTAATTGATGGGCAGCCAATTCAGCCTTCTCCTCAGAAGTAACACCCATAACATTCAACACCTTGGTTAGCTCATCCACAAACTCCTAAGCATCCTCATCAGCCTATGCCATATAAAACTCAGGAGGATTCATTTGGGTGAAATCTCTCACCCTAGAGGCTAGAGTGGGATCCCGTGGAAGATAAGCCTGCTTAGTCTAAGACGTCACCACCTAGGCAAGCATAGCGAAGGCCGTACAGAATTCACCATTAGAGATAGGCTCATCCATAGGTCCTTGAGGTGCTTGACCCTCATTAGCCAGGGCTGGTCTTGGTAGGTGGGTCTTCCTCGAGGTATCTTCTAAAATGGAGCAATGATACCATCAAGCAAAGGAAACCAAATATATGAACCATAGCATGACATAAGGCGTGAAGGAGTGAGAATATTCCTAGAACATCTTCGTAACCTACCACTCATAAGCATGGTGCACTTCATATCCATGAATAGGACTCTACTTGACATGACATGTTGGACTGCGAGGATTATTTACAAACCTAGTCCTCTGACACCATCTCTGTCAAAACCCATAGCTACGGTCTAGGAGTACCATAGCGAATGGGGACCTGAGAGTCCCCAAACAAG
The DNA here is from genome assembly GCA_029948455.1 of Solanum rostratum. NCBI lineage: Eukaryota > Viridiplantae > Streptophyta > Magnoliopsida > Solanales > Solanaceae > Solanum > Solanum rostratum. The sequence goes on from CM057049.1 coordinate 27,859,695, forward strand.
CCTCAAAGTATACCAATTCACATCATCAATTCGGAAGCGTACTCAAATGATAAACACTTAATTCTAAGGGATGAGAAAAGAGGACTCATGCTATGGGAATATCATAGGGAAAGGGGCTTAACATGGATTCATATAGCACGTAGCACATAAAGACTAAGTGACGGGTAAGTAGGACTCGTGCTATGGGGGCAATTCAGGACTTAGGATCTTTCGCATCATATCATACCATAAAGTCATAAGACTCATAACCACAACACATAGCAATATTCAATGGGTAACCAAGCCGTAACATAATCTCCAACATAATACTTAGCATACAAACGTAAAAGAATTTACAAGATGTCCAACAATGCCTCTAGTCATAAGATAGGATGGGAGTCATGATATATCCCGGGCTCACCCTCAAATATGAACATCCTAAACAAAAGTACCATAGGTAGAGGATAAGTAGCTTGTCCTTGGAAGATTGGACTCACCACAACAAGTGAAACTTAAGATTCGAGCTAAACGTCGTGTGGTGGATAGATGTACTCCTTGAACCCTACATGGTGAGATCATGTGGGCAAAAGTATGCGTTAGTACGTTTGAATGTACTAAGTATGCGGGCATGCAATGCATATGACTTATTAAACCTGCATTTCAATGTTAGATGACAAGGGCACATAACATAGGGGAAACATATATCCAAAGAAAAATAGTATAACGATATGCCATGAAATTCATGATGCATGAAATTCAATAATGCTTATACATAGTGGGGATGTGACCTTAACCGACATGAGTAAGACCAAGCAAACTATTACTTGGAATCCTAATGAAATCCCCTCACCGGTAAAGAGGTGGTCTACTTGCCAAAGGTAAACCATACTTCACCTTACGGGCATCCCCATTTCGTATGAAGCAACCTTTCTTACGGGCATCCCCATTTCGGATAGGATTTTCATATATAACATATCATATCATATCATGTCATATCATACTTCACCTTACGGGCATCCCCATTTTATATGAAGCAACCATCCTTATGGGCATCCTCATTTCGGATAGGATTTTCACATCGGTGCTAAGTCGGTATCCCACAAGGATACATATATGTGTATATATACATGCTCCCAAAAAGGAAATAGTCATTTCAAATCTGTTCAATGCACATTTAGGCTCAAATGCCAAACCATAATTCATAATCATGATACTCATGCATAAGAATAGCTTATCCAAATATACAAGATGGTGCAAGCACCCACAATGCTCAAAGAGCCATAACCATAGACATTTATGTGTTCATATTCTTATCATAACCAGTACCTTATCAAGATCATATCATAAAACATAATTAGGCTTAACATACTTCATAATTTTTATAAATTCAATGTTCATGAATGCATATGTCATGAATGATGTGGGAATTGCATGGGTAATTGAGATTCAATCTAAAATCAACAATATAATATGAAATTGAAGTAAATCAATAATTAAATCCATATTTAAAACATAATATAAATCACCCATGTATAAATCAAGATTTAAGGGGACATGCATGCTCATAACTTCAATGTAAATCATCATAATAGGGCTTAAAGTATTTAAAATCATAAATAAAGTACAACCCATACATCAATTGAATTTTATTAAACAATAATTCTCAAAATCCATATTTAAAGTAAGCAAAATTCCATGAAAATCAATTGAAAAGAGTTTGGGTCTCCTTGGTTAAAAGGGACCAAGAATCAATCCCACACACTTTGCTTAGGAAGAGGAATTTGAGAAGAATTTAGCTTGAAGTTGAAACCCCAATTGAATCCTAGCTTGAATCTTGAAGGAAAGACTTGGAGAGAATTTTGAGAGAGTTCAAATATGAGGAGTGAAGTTAGAGTATTAGGAATAGGGTTTAAGTCATTAGGGAGCCCTTAGATAGCATAGGAAGTCTTAAAAGACCATTAGGATAAACCAAATTTACAAAAATGCCATTAATGAAACAGATAGAAAAATTGCATGTCGTTGCTTTGCTGGAGGTTACACGGCCCGTGTGATGTCACACGGTTCGTGACATAGGCCGTACCCAACACTTAGAAAATTTTCTACGATCAAGTTAGGAGATGGTGATTCTATACTTAGAAATATTTCACGCTAGAAGCCTTATGGCTCACCATACGGTCCATGAGCCTCCACACGGTCCGTGAAGGTGGTCATGTGACTGCACTTAGCCTCAATTGTTGGTGTTCCTAGATCAAGGCCATCCCACGGTCCTCCACATGGTCCGTGAAGTGTCACACGACCCGTGTGGGGTCTAAGTATGACGTACCTTAGTCTGAAACTCCACGCCAAGGCCACGCACCAAAAATCAAAGCCAAGTGTCACTCCACTGGAGGCCACACGGGCCATGTGACCTCACACGGACCGTGTAGTGTCCCTTGAGACAACACTTGGTCCAATTCTTGCAAAAAACATATCATTTTCAAGCTCTGATGAAGTCTTACAATATTTGGGTCATTACATTAGGCAAAAGAAGAGGTTAGATTGTAAGAGTTTTGGAAAGTGGTTATGTACGCCAATAAGAGTAGTAAATATAGAAAGGTTTCCATAGAGACAAAATGAAGCTAAGAATGGTATCTTCGAAGGGAAGTGTCCATTATGTATACGTGACTATAACATAACCAGAGAGTTTAAGACGTTTTTACAGATAGTGATTCCTTGACCATGTAGAGATATGTGCTGATAGCCTAATAAAGGGAGTTGATTTGTAAGATTAGAGAAATACTTGAACTAAGGGGGAGATGATGATGTGATAAACTAATGTAGATAATGAGTTTTTGATAGTGATAGGTTGATCAAGATGAGACATATATTCTTTGCTATATTATATGTTCCTTATACTTCAATTGAGGTGATGCTCTATTCTCGTCTGGTGTATGACTACCAAATCCCATGGCCTAGTCCCATATACCACATAATGATTCCTGTTCATGTTGAGTTTTGAGGATGAGAAGTGATGACTTCATTCAGTAATGTTGATCTTAGCTCATGGATCTAAGAGTTTCTAGTTCTATGTTGAATGAGATGTGACCCGAGTTTTACACCATGTATAGTTATATGAACTCAGAATGAGTCTTGATAGAGGAGGGAGATCGTACTTCATTATGAATGTTCCTTGATGGAATTGTGCTAATGATCATTTTTTCCAAGCCCTTTTCAGTGATCCCGTCTTTCAGTCTTAATAGAAATGTTGATGATATTAGATGAGTGATGGTTGATGAGAGAGAATGAGTGTTCTTGATTTTGATAATGAGGTGATATCATTTCCTTTAAGGTTTTAGAAATGGATGAGGAGTTAGAGAGATTGTGATGAGCCTAATAGATAGTAAAGGAATCCCATGATAAGAGTTCATGCGATCAGGGGTGTAGATGCACTATGTAAGTTGAAGATTCTCTAGTGATATTGACCTTAAAAAGGCCATAAAATGGTTAGAGTGATAGGCTTGAATGTGTGGTTACTATTATGTGAGTGTATTAAAGTGATGAGAACGAATAATATTATCAGAGTAAAGGTCACTATGGAGATATGAAACATAGATTTCGAGGGGTTAGATTAGTGTAAGGAATAAGATGATGTGGAAAGGCAGAGAGTTGAATAAGAGATATAGGCTTAAGTTGAAGAAGTGTAGTGCCATTAAAAGGGTCGTAGTCGAGATGAGCTTGAAGTATCCATAGAGTCTTGTAGATCACAATGGCCCCATTCGTGATTAGAGTTGACGACTTCCTTCTCGAGTTCGAATGACTTGATTGTCGAGACATTTAAATGATTTGAAATGATTGAGTTCTAATATTCCATTAGTGCCTGATGATGAGAATGCCGAAGACAATGTCCGTACACTTAACTTAATTTGATTTGTCTATTCCTGCGTTGATGTGTCCATTCCTAAGTTGATGTGTCTATTCCTGAGTCTGAATGGAGATTGTGAAGATTAATGAGGAGTCGGGAGTTTGATTGATTGAGTGAGTATATATAGGAGTCTTGATCGTATTCGTGCCTTGATGTCTACCCTTACTCATCATTCGAGGATGAATGATTAGGGGAAGATAATGTAACATCCGATAAAATTATCAAAATACCCTTAGAAAAGAGATGTGCACATAACGCGTCTTCCCACACCTAGATGGAAAATCCAAGGCCAAAAATGCAATCAACATGAAAAATTAAGTGGAAAAATGGTGTCGGTTGATTTTTAGAGCAATTGAATTAAGAGATAATTTTTCAATACGAAAATGATTTTCTGAATTAGTGCACGACAGGTGTGCGACACGCACCTGCCACGGATTTACACTTAGTTTTGGTCCAAATATTTTCTACAGGATTAGAAAATTCGATCGGAGAATTTTTAGCGAAAAAACCCAAAAAGAAGTATAAGTCTGCGTCGCAGACCCACAAACTCGAGCCGAATCTTTTTTCAATTTTTCGTGAAGGGCATTCTAGACCTTTTCCAACCTCTCCTAAACTTAAAACACGATCTAAATGGGTCGTTTTGAGCATAAAAAGGGTTTTAATCCCAATTCTTAAGCCTTTCAAAACTTATAACAAAAGACCTAGGACTAAGGAGAAGAGAGAAGAGCGAGGATTCGAGGAATTCAAGTCGGATTCATGCCAAATTGATTGTCTACTTTCATCCCAGGTATGTAAGGCTAAACTGAATCATGAAAATATTCTTCCATGTGCCTCATTGATGGTAATAGAGGAGTTGAAAGTCTAATGAATCTACATACATAATTCTTGAAAGTTTTCTTGTAAATTATATATATATATATATATATATATATACTTTCACATGTTGATGATCATTATAAACTTGACTTACTGATTTATTACTTTTACATGAATTATTGCAAAAATCCTATATGTTATTTTATAAAGATCGCATGAATGAACCTAGGGATTGAGTCTAGATCCTTGACTTAAGTATGTTGATTGTGATGGTGATGTGAGTATGATGAGGAGTTAGTAGAGCTTGATGGTCCCATGAGTATTCATAATTGAATTCTAGAGTTTTGTCTAATTGACTTCTTCCTACTGATTATTTTGAGTCCTTGAGTTCTTAAATGAGAATAGAGTTAATTGAAATTAGTTAAAGTCCCTGAAAGCAACAGAGGACTTTAGAGTTTAAATTAATAAGACGACGAAAGTCTCTATGAGACTATGGAGATGAGTAATTGAGATGAAGAGTCTTATGAGCATTGAGTCGTAGGAGGAGTATCGAACATCGAAATGAGTAAGAGTAAGTCCAACTCGCACTCATTAACTACGCCGGCAATCGTAGGTGAGGCTTGAACCATCACATTAGAGGTTCCATCTTGAAGAGAAGTCCTTGAAAGCAATAGAGGACTTTTGAGGCCGTTTCCATTATGGATCTCCATTATGAATCTAGATGTTCTTTACCTGGCAAGTACGGAACAATTATGACAACATCAGCGAGATTGTTGTGTAAGTACAGGCTCATAAGTGATTGTTGTCAGATAAAAGAAACTCCTAAATAGGTTCCACACTAATAGTACTCTGAGTCATGTTAAGTTGAGTTGATTGATGAGGTTTGATTGGTATTGATGGGTCATTGGTCTACTCTTTATTCTTGCTTTTTATAGACATTTGGCATTCTGTTTGAGTATCTTCTGAGTTGATGTTGTTTCTATATTATTCTACCTTTATCTGTTTCATTTAGCCATTTTACATACTCGTACATTCCACGTACTAACGTCCCCTTTGGACTGCATCATTTTATGATACAAAGGCGGATACTAGAGATCGTTAACAAACACATCGTTGAGGATCTATCGAATTAAGCAGAGTTGGTGAACCTCCTGTTACTTCGGAGGATCATCATTTTACTTTCATCTAACTTTATAGAGTTAGATTTAAGTTAACTTTATTATGTTTGGAGGTAACCATGAGTCTGTCATTGACACTACTTGATAGTGATAAAGGCTTCCTAAACTAGAGTTGCGTTATTGATGTAGAGACTTTGTTGAGCTATTTTTTTTTTCACACTAGCCTATCTATGTGACATAATATTTGAGACTTAGATTGCTCTTTTTTTATCTTTAGTCTTCCGTTGATTGAATAGTTATTGAATGAATGAATGTAATGAGACCAAATGGTTCGTTTAAGGACTAGTAATATTATCTGAGTGTCGGCCACGTCTAGAGTATTCTCTCGGGGCGTGCCAATCATTCCAATAATCAAAACAAATTGAAAACAATAAGGGATATTTGTGACATTTCATCTTTTTTTTTTTTTTTTCATAATTACTGTACTCACTCTGTAACCACCAGAAGAACAATAATCAAGTTTCTCAATTTAATGACTACTTCTCGATAGTAGAAAAATAATTCACTTCATGTTTCTTGCGCGGGAATTTAATATTAAACTTTAAAGTTTCAAAACAAATAGGAAAAAGCCAGAAAAAAAGACTAGAAAGGAAAAAACAGAAGAGCATTAAGAAAGCTGAAAAAGGTGATCCAAAAAGTCTCATTCTTCCGTTGTTCCATTCAGCAAATCACATGCGCTCCCCTTCTGGGTCCCATTTTTGCTATTTCAAAAATCTCCCCACAAAAAAAAAAAACTATCTTTTTCTCCAAAAAGACAGCAGATATTAAAAAAATTATATTTTTCTCAGAAATTTGAATGAATAGAGGCTTCTTGCTTCTGGGTTTTGGATATAATTGAGTAGTACTTGTTCTCTGACAATTCACAGCATAGATCTTTGACTAGCTCAATTTGCTTATTGCTCCACCAATCTGAAATCTTGAAACCCCAATTCAGCTGTTATTGGTTTCCCTGCTTCTTTACAGTAATGTATGTCTATTCTCTGTTTCTATTTCTTTTTTTCATTTTCTGTTGAAACAGTACATTTTAATCTTGGAGACAACAAACTGAAAATGGGCCAGCAATGGATCTTTTTTTTTTTTCTCTGCTTGGTGTTTTGGGGTCACTTTGGTCTGCCATTAATACTTTTGGGTAGAGGGTGTGATTCTGATTTCTGCGGTTTCTTTTGATGGTTTGCTTTAGGATGGGTGTTTCTTGTTTTCTGATCAAGAGTACTGGTAAAGATTGGTTTTCGTTCTATCTATGGTTCAATTGCCTAATTTTGAGTTTAGATGGCTAGATGAGTGGATTTGAAGGAAAGCTGAATGAACTTGAAGCCAAATCATAGCTGTTGTTACATGACAGTATGTTTGGACAATATGTTCTATTCTATAAGGCATAGGTATATTAGTCGTTTTTTGCATTTGGGATGGAGGCTAATGTGAATAAGAGTATCTTCCTTGTATCATATCAGAGGTTGTCTGGTTCATTTTCTTGTTGAACTAATATGTCTCTCTGTGTTGTTATTTATTGAGGGTCTCAATTATATGCAGATGGACATTGTGTTATGAGCATTTAGGAGATTTAAATGGTTGTTGAGATGGAAAAAAGGAAATGGTTGTGGAAGAGGAAAGCTTCCGATAAGAGCCCTGGTGAAACGGAGAGTTCTGGTTCTTTGTCTTCATATTCAGAGAGATACTCTGATGAGCAGGTAAAAGGGAAATAGAGAGTTTATTTTGGTCTTTCAGTTAATTGTGCTGATATGTAATAATCTTATATCATATACTTAGAAAAGATAAGCTGCTATCTTTTAAAACCTCACATTTAATCTTCACTTGCAACCCAGATGTAATTGATAATGGTTGAGCTAAATATGTAGCTCAAACTCTGACTGCTGAGAGTTGTTTGTCTGCTAGTGCTGTATTTGCTTTCTGCTTGCATATATATATATATATATACCAGTTTTAGTGTATGAAATATATGGAAGTTCATTGTCCATTGGTCTTTATTGATCATTATCAGGCTTTCACCATTAGTATCTAAGTGGGAATATAGTTTTATGCTTTCTGAGTGTAAGTGGTAACCTATAATTATGTGATTTTATGGATGTGCATTCTCAGAGCATATACATCAGGCCTGCGACAATATCTTTGGGTTGAATATACTTATGTTTTGTTTGGACTTAATTTGCATGTAAAACCTGATTTTAATGTGGTCATGTAAAATGACTTACATTTCAAAGGAGAAGTCTTTGAATGGTAGTTTGTATGTTGAGAAAGTGTTCTCAAGATATGCTCTTTAAATGGGAAGACGAGCTTTATTTCCTTACTTGGAACAACTTGTAAATAAAGTGTAGAACTGCTAGCGGATTATCAATGCCCTAGTTTTTAGATATAGAAATGAGTAGGTTATGGTTATTGTAGATAAATAATCACAATAGATAGCCCCTCCCTTCTATTTCTTATCTGTTGTTTATGTTTACCTAAAGATTGGCTTAATATATATAATGCTATTTTTTTGTCGTTATTGTCCTTCCTATCCTGCTTTGATTACACGTCTTTGGAGTTGAGGGTCTATTGGAAATAACCTCTCTATCCCACTAAGGTAGGGGTATGCATACATCCTACCCTCCCCAAACTCCAGTTGTGGGACTACATTGGGTATGCTGTTACTATTGGATTAGCATAAATTTCCAGTTTTTGAAGTGCTTGGGCTGAATTATGTTCATGACCTTTTATAGAACACTAAGTTCCTCATAGTAGGCATTTATTATGTCTATAAAATCAAATTGGCATATAGTAATTTATTGTTTCATGTCTGAGGTGATCTTTTTAAGTGTTTTAGGTTTTATTAAATCAAGTGTCCAAGCCAAGATTGTAGTTAATTCACAAATTTGATATTGATGAGGCAAACAGCATCACAAGAAGAGATTGTTTGTGATAGGATTGAGTATGTCAGATCATATTAATTGAGTGCCATACAGTTTATTTATGTTTGATGAGCATCTACTGAAATAGTGAACATGAAGTGCAGAGGAAGGTTGAATAGAAATTTATATGTGCAGCTTAAAACAGTAGTGACTGAAGATTGACCTCTAGTTTGGTGCCTCGGTATGCTTTCCAGTATAAAGATCTGCTGCCCAGGTTAGATGGTAAAGTTAGATGGAAACAGATTATGTAAAATGTTGGTTTGGAAAGAAAGTGGCAAAAAGCTTTCATCAGTGATGTTTCTGAGAGTAGTCATGTGAGTCATGTCCTGCTACTGGAATGTTCTCTCACCCCTTGACCATTTCTTTTGGGTTGAGATTAAATGGTCTTAATTAAGTGTCAGAATGATTATATTGCTTTGTTGGAAAAACTGTGTCCTTATTACTGCACCATCTGTAGCTTCTTTGTGGAGTCATTTTTCTCATATCGAAAATCATCCAATAGATTCCTTACTGACTTGCTGCCAGAGAACCAAGTCTGTTATTTATAACATTTTCTTTTTCGGAAAAGCTTCGTCATTTTTAGCTATTGTACCTGTTCTTTTCATTGAAGCAGGATGCATTAAAAGAATTTCCTGACCATGGCAAGCAATCACCAGAGGTAACCTCAAAAGCTGCAACCATTGATGAAGAAACCAAGGAAAGCTTGAGATGTTTGACGGAGAAATTATCAGCTGCTCTTGTTAATGTTAGCGCCAAAGAAGACTTAGTTAAGCAGCACGCTAAAGTTGCTGAAGAAGCTATTGCAGGTATCTTCTTCAACTCCCTTTCTTCCTCTGTTGTGATTGCAATCTAAATATGCATTTGGAATTGAAAATGTAATATTTGAAAAGAGTGGTACTTGAAAAAGAAGTTGTGAATGGGTATTTGGAAGTTGTCGTTGCGTTTGGACATGCATTTAACTTGATTTTTTCTTTTTTTGAAGTTTTGTGGGTGGAAAGAAAACTTCACTTGAACTTGAAATTCATCTTCAAATTTTTCCTTCGAAAGATCAGTGCGATGTATGATCAAACACTTACGAAATTCTTTTTTTGAAAAAAAAGGAAAAATTATTCATTTTTGTCTCTTGTCTGTCTCTTCATGTACACTCCTTTTCCTGTACGTGTTTCACATGCGGAAACAATTTTGTGGAATATGCCTCTTCCATCACCTTCCAAGAAAGAGAGTTTTGGTCTGATTATTTCCTGTATTCTTTTTATCATTTTGGTAGGTTGGGAAAAGGCAGAAAGTGAAGTTGCTGTTCTAAAGCAACAAATTGATGCAGCTGTGCAGCAGAACTTGACGTTGGAAGTTCGTGTCAGTCATCTTGATGGTGCGCTCAAGGAATGTGTCAGGCAGTTGAGACAAGCTAAAGATGAGCAAGAGAAAATAATTCAAGATGCTTTGGCAGAGAAAAATGAATGGGAATCTGAAAAAACTGCACTTGAGAAACAGCTACTTAAGCTCCAGACACATGTGGAGGCTAGTAAAGCTGAAATGCCTACTTCTATTGATCCTGATATCCTTGTTAGTCTTAAGTGTCTACAGAAGGAGAACACAGCTCTAAAAAGTGAGCTTCGCTCTTGTTCAGAAGTGTTGGAAATTAGGACTATCGAGAGGGATTTGAGCACTCAAGCAGCAGAAACTGCTAGTAAGCAGCAGCTGGAAAGCATAAAAAAGGTGACCAAACTTGAAGCTGAGTGTCGTAAGCTACAGGCCATGGCTCGCAAAACCTCCCCATTCAATGATCAACGTTCCTCTGCTGTTTCATCTTTCTATGTGGACTCTGTCACTGATAGTCAGTCTGACAGCGGAGAGCGATTAAACATAGTCGACAATGATGCTCTCAAGATGAGTAGACTGGAAACAAGAGAATATGAACCAAGTTGCTCAAATTCATGGGCTTCAGCACTCATTGCGGAGCTTGATCAATTTAAGAATGAAAAGGCCATGCCTAAAACTCTTGCTGCCTGTTCTATAGAAATTGATATGATGGATGATTTCTTGGAGATGGAGCAGCTTGCTGCATTATCTGAAACTGCAAACAAGACACCTTCGGTCATATCTGATGCTGTTCCTCATGATTCCCCCAATGTTGAGAACCCTTTGGCAGCAGAATATGATTCCCTTTCACAAAGGGTGGTTGAATTAGAACAAAAGCTGGAGAAGATTGAAGCAGAGAAAGCTGAACTGGAGAATGCTTTAAGCAAGAGTCAAGATGCCCTTATGGTGTCCTCTTTGCAGCACAAGGAAACTCAAACCAGGTTGGAAGACCTGCAGAAGGAGCTAGATGTGGTAAATGAGTCAAAAGAGTTGCTTGAGTTTCAACTCTATGGCATGGAGGTAGAAGCACGGACGATGTCTGTAAATATTGATTCTTTGAAAACAGAAGTTGAAAAAGAAAAATCCTTGTCATCAGACAAGGAAGCTAGGTGTCGTGAATTGGAAAACGAGCTTAGGAAAAGAGCCCAGGAAGTTGAGCTTCAGCAAATTTCTGGTTCAAATGGTGAATTGAAAATAAAGCAGGTAGCTCTTTCTCTCAACCTATATTGTTCTGTTTGTTATTCATGTATCTTTTACACATCGATGTGAAGAAAGAAGATGAAAATTAATAATGGGTGTGTGAATTTTCTTATTAGCAGGAGGATTTAGCAGTGGCTGCTGACAAGCTTGCAGAATGCCAGAAAACAATTGCATCCCTTGGGAAACAGCTTCAATCCCTAGCTACTCTGGAAGATTTTCTGGTAGACACAGCAAATCTTCCGGGTGGAGGATCAGTTGTTGCTAAAGCCGGAGAACTATGGAAGTTGCATGTAAACGAGACATTCACCCCAAAACGTGATTCTGATCCTACCAAGTTTGAGGAAGAGAATGTGAGTGACTCTAAGAACGGAAATGAAGGGGAATCTCCAGCATCCTCATCTTCATCATCCGGTACTCAGGCAAACACTAGTGGCAAAAGCAAAAATGGTTTTGGGAAATTGTTTTGTCGGAGTAAGAGTGGAGTGCCAACTCTAAAAGTTAACGAGGATAAATAAATAGAGGAAGAATGTTGAGAAGCTGGAACATAGTTTGGATATCATGGCTGATCAAATTCTGTTTGATAAGCAAACTGTTTGCTTTATAGTTATGATTATCTTCAAAAAGCAATAGATACCTTCAAGTTACATTGCTTTGGCTCATCTCCCTCTTTTTTTATTTAATACCTGTCAGTGTATCCATTTCTTTTTCCTTTCTCCAGTTAATTACATTCTTGAGAAACAGTAAGTATCCCCTAAAAAAATAACCTTTCAAGAGTATGACCCCAACATTGTTTCCAAACAAGTAAATGGTCTTTTGACACACGGTAATATTATTATTTTTTTAGTGTAAAAAAAAAAAACCAATTTCGCAATTAATATCTCAAATTAAATATAAAATAAAATTTATGTCAAAATTATTTTCCAAACATATGAAAGGGGACCTAAATATTTCCAGCCATAGGACAAGAGGAAGATTTTTTGGAAAAAATCAAAGAAGAGATATGTTCGAGAATCCACGCTGGCTGGCAGCTTCAAGAAGATATATAAGATACCTCTTTACGAAATTGGCCTTCAAAGAATCATGTGGAAATGGAACAGATGGGTCCCACTTGCTTCCACGTGTCAATCCATGACAGGTCAGCAGAGATTGCGCACGACACCAACCTCTTATCAACGAAAACCTTAGAAAAAACAGAGAGAAAAATCTTTCTGCTGTTGTTGTTTACCGCATTTTCTTAAATAGATGCACAGAAAATAAATAAATAAATCTTTCTTTAATCAGCCCCCTCACCATGACAGCCATTGCTACTGCTACTGCTATTTCTCTTTCTCTTCCTTTCTCTTTCTGCCGCTCCACCAAGTCTTATACTAGAAAGGTACTTACCCTTTTCTTGACTTTTTTGGATATTTGCAAAAATCATTGAAAGGCTTGCATCTTTGTGTTGATTAAACTTGATCCTTTTTGAGTTGTACTGAAAAAAGTAGAGAATGGATCATAAATGGCAATTTCTTGATGTTGGTTATCTGTATAGAGATTTCAAATCACAAAGGGTCATCATCTTTTGCATTTGGAAACATGCTTAGTGTCAAAGGTGTATCAGTTTTGACTAGTGATCTTGTGGATGCTAAGATTTGTTAAATAGGTTGGTAACTTAGCCAGTTAAGCTTACTGCACCCTGGTGGCTCTGATTCTCCACACTAGTCAAATTTAGGGCCATTTATGTCATGAAAATTGTGAGTATACGGAAAAAGTAGTTTTTGTTTTCAAGGTGAAAAAATATACTGTATTTGAAAATTAATTACTTATGTTTGGCCATGAATACAAATTGGAGTTGTTTTTGAATTTTTACGAGTAATTTGGAGTGAAAACATCTTTTCGGTGTTTTTCAAATTTCGGAATCAACTTGAAGTTGAATTATGGAGTTTTTTGGCCAAACATATTTTCATGAGTTCAACTTCAGAAAACAGTAATAATAAGTCATGGCCAAACGCCCCCTATTTGACTGTCCAGACTATCTACAAGAATAAGCTCTAAGTCGTGTAACCAATTACTCTTTCAGGCCATGATATATACGAATGGAGATTAATACATCACTTGCATTTTCTCTGTGTGAGCAATCATAGTTGACTAGTTACTGATTATTCGTTTTGTTAACAATCAGTTTGTCAAAGGGAGCTTTGGAGTATTTGCAGTGTATGGGGAGGAGGGTGGGATTCCAGATAAGAAAAGTTCCTGGTTGACACTCTTTAACGTGGAAGATCCCAGGAATAAAGTTCCACCAAGTAAAGGCAAGTTCTTGGATGCGAATCAAGCTTTAGAAGTTGCTAGATATGATCTACAATATTGTGATTGGAGAGCTCGGCAAGATGTACTTACTATAATGCTCCTACATGAAAAGGTACGTCATTGAATTAATGTGTATATTGAACTTGGAAACTTGGTAACTACATCATCCACTGTCTTTATCTAGGTCTATTTACAAGTTTGTTGCATTGTTGTTTCTCATTTTCCTTGCTTCACAAATGGAGTTCCCCCTTTTTATTTTCTATTGTACCTTCCTTATAGTTGTTTCAAATTTTCCTGGTCTTCATAGAATTCTGTGAAGTATTCTAATCAGTTTATGTAACTAGGTCGTGGAAGTATTAAACCCCTTAGCACGTGATTATAAATCTATTGGAACCATGAAGAAGGAACTTGCAGAGTTGCAAGAAGAACTTTCTCATGCCCACAACCAGGTTTGGAAAATTCTGACCTATTTTGATACAAATTGCATTTTCTGGTTTCCAGTTCACACAACTAGTGGATATTCAGGGCGATTTCCCTTCAAAATGTCAAACTTATTGAAATGAATCTTCTTAAAAATAAATGGAAAGTTATATAGAAAAACAGTTCCAGGATCTTGCTTATCTTTCATAAGAATTAAGCTCTATATCTGAAATAGCAATACAACAGGTACATATATCTGAGGCCCGGGTTTCTGCTGCTTTAGATAAGCTAGCTTACATGGAAAAGTTGGTTAATGATAGGCTTCTGCAAGAGAGAAACACAGAAGAATCAGATTGCACATCTTCCTCTGCCAGTACGTCAACAGGATTATTAGATACTGTTAAAAGCAAACAACCCCGAAGAACCCTGAATGTGTCAGGTCCTGTCCAAGATTACAGTTCCCGTTTGAAGAACTTTTGGTACCCTGTCGCATTCTCTGCAGATCTTAAGGATGACACCATGGTGAGTCAATTATCTCATATCTGGAATAGTCTCTTTTGGATAAAAGAAAGAAAACATTTGATTCGAAACACAGAAAACCATGTAGATGCAAAAGTGTGATTTCAAAGCATATCAACAAGCTATACGGTCTGCTCTCCTACTTTATGGTCTTCTGTTAATTCTCTTGGCTGTTCTATTTGATGACCACAAACTATATTGTTTCAGTTACCGATTGATTGCTTTGAGCAACCGTGGGTGATCTTTCGTGGGACTGATGGAAAACCCGGATGTGTCCAGAATACATGTGCACATAGAGCTTGCCCCCTTGATCTTGGCTCAGTGAATGAGGGTCGCATTCGATGCCCTTATCATGGTGAGATAAATTTGAATCTTACTACTTTCAGTTCAGAGTTCATATTTGGGAGATGGACATAGCTTTCAAATGGATTTTGTAGAGGACATGAAATGGCCGACACTAACTGTGATGTTTATGTAATGAATTTAGGATGGGAGTATTCCACTGACGGGAAGTGTGAAAAAATGCCGTCTACAAGATTACTGAACGTAAAGATCAAAGCACTGCGCTGCTTTGAGCAAGAGGGAATGATATGGATTTGGCCAGGAAATGATCCACCTGCAGCTACCCTTCCTTCTTTACTACCGCCTTCTGGATTTCAAATCCATGCAGAGGTTCGAAATCACTATGGCTAGATTTTCAGTTCTTTATCTTACAACACATGTTTGAACTTTTTGCCTTCGACTTTTTTCACTGAAACTGCAGATAGTCATGGAACTTCCAGTGGAACATGGACTACTTTTAGACAACCTTTTGGATGTTGCACATGCTCCTTTCATTCACACATCAACTTTTGCTAAAGGATGGAGTGTCCCAAGGTAGTTATGGATCTGGTCATATGATGCTTATTATCTAGGCGTTTAGTGACTTATCAGTAGTTATTAAAAGGGTGGATAGTTTTTCTATTTATTTTCATATGGTTTTCCAGATAAATCGATATTTCTGGTCCAAGTTATGAGTTTTAAGACATAAGAAATGCTTTCAAGTTGTGCGTTGTGTAGCGTATGAAGGTCTACATACTTATAATTTATCATTTATTTTTATTTCAGCTTGGTAAAGTTCTTGACTCCTGCATCTGGTCTGCAAGGATATTGGGATCCATATCCAATCGATATGGAATTTAGACCACCTTGTATGGTTTTATCCACCATTGGCATCTCAAAGCCAGGAAAATTGGAGGGACAGAGCACCAAGCAGTGTTCTACGCACCTTCATCAACTGCATGTTTGCTTACCTGCATCACGACAGAAGACACGGTTATTATATAGAATGTCACTGGATTTTGCTCCCCTGCTGAAACACATCCCCTTCATGCAACAGGTTTGGAGACATTTTGCTGAGCAGGTTAGTTTCTGGCCTAAACTGTGTGAATGGCAGTTACATTAAACCTTAACATCCTATAGAAGTCATCAGTCAGTGACTTCTTGAAATATTGACTGCTTGATCTATGAAAAACTGCATTTTGTTCTGGGACATTTGTCTTTGAAATTGATACATTTGAAGTTGAAATATGCAAATCATAGTGTAACATCCGACCTTGAACTCTAAGATTACCATCAAAATGGCTTTAGGAGCTCATAGTCACAATAATCGAGATTTGCGAACTCTTTAATTTCTGGAAGTAGTATACACTTGCCTAAAATAGAACCACACAATTGTGAGCATGATCTTCTGTAATAGAATTTTTTCAAATATATCAAATAAAATTTCACCTTCTGTAAAAGAAGTTTCTAAATTTTTGCTTCTTCAGCAAGGATAATGCTGCAAAGAACTTCTTAATAAACAAAATGAAGAAGGTTCCAAAATGAAAAGATATGTTCTAACTTTTCTCTCTTCTTTGTAAAATTGTATACAGGTTTTAAATGAAGACTTACGGCTTGTGCTTGGCCAGCAGGATCGCATGCTCAATGGTGCCAATATTTGGAACCTGCCAGTGTCTTATGATAAGCTAGGTGTGAGGTATAGAATATGGAGAGATGCTGTAGATGGTGGAGCAATGGACCTACCATTCAGCAAATAAATATAATTCCATCAAGCACCGGTTGTGCCTTTCAAGATGACTTTGATCTCTTCATTGTCAGCTTGCAGCAAATACCAGTACGGTTGCTGAGAAGCTCTCGCTTACTGCAGTTTCAATATTTTTTCTAGAGAGGAGATACTTCCACCCCTTCTGTAAATATAGCTGTACACAATTTTTTTTGTAGCTTCGTGTACAGTTTGACCAACATTTGCCGTTTAGAAAATGTCATAAGTTCTTTGAGAATGTCTCGAGTCCCAGAAATGTCACTCCACCTTGTCATAGCATGATTTCTGATGTCAGATCGCAATTCAGGGTATGCTTTTTGCCAAACAAGAATCCAGAGGTGTTTTGGTCTTTGGTAGCAGTTTGGGCTCAGTTGAATCAGTATGACAATATAGAAATATTATCCTCCTTGTATATTATTGTTGTCGATGTTCCTATGCTGAACGAGAGACAAAGCTTTGATGAAATAATTCATCTTTTCATTTCTTGGCAAGGTAATACTGAGCTCAAAGTTATGCAGAATGACCCCTTAAACACACCGGTAGTAGATCCAAGATTCTATTTTTTGGTAGTGTGTACTTTCGGACAATATGCAAAATCTGTTCCCTAATATAAAAACATTCTGATTATAGTGTAGATGACAATACAACTTCATGCAACAAGTCAGTCTTAGCAGAGTTCTCAGTTAAGCAGCTAATGATAGCCTCCAATGGTATAAATCTAATTGGACAAGACCCAAACAAATTTGGTGTTTCACATATTCACAACTTTTTGAGCTATTTTTTTCCAAGAGAGAGCTTAAGCTTATAGAGCAAAATTAGGTTGGCGTAGCAGTTCCCTTGCTGAGTTTGTGAAAAATTATTTTGGCTATAACACAACAGTATCAAGGAAAATTTTTCATTAATGAAACCAACAACAAATTCAAAGAAATAACACATGTGGATCTGGGGAGGTTAGAGTAACGGAAACATCTTAGTAGCTAAAGGAAGGAAAATCGACCGAGACCCGATTAGTAGCGGCGAGCGAGAGTACATAGACCTTACCCTGCCTCATAGAGGTAGAGAGGTTATTTTCAAAAGAAAATAACTTGCACAATAAGAACATTACAAATTAAAAGTATTCTCTACTAAAACTTATTGTGGACGATAAAACTCGTCTCGAGAAAATAATAATTAAGAAATGAAAATACTGCAATAGTTGTATTATTTTATTTCAACATGCAAGTGTTATAATCTCTATAAATCCTCTTATTCTCCCTTTCAAATATAAATTCAAGGGCTATTGAACTTGATCTTGAATTTTAAATTTGTTTGTGAACGTGATCTTGAATTTTGAATTTGTTCTTGAATTTGAGAAATTTGCGGCATTTGATCCACGTTCTCTCTAGCTTTTTTGTTAGAATTCTTATTGTTACTTCTGATTTATGAAGTCCTTATTTATAATTATACAATAGAGGAATTATAATAAGAAATGTTTCTCTTCAACCAATCAGATTTAAGTGACATTGTACATTGAGCTTTAGCAAAATGGGCTTGTCATTTTGACTCATGGTGTCACGCCCATTTTTTGGGAAAGGGGGTCACAAGATTGGGACAACTCTTTCTCGAGATTTGTTAAAGAAAAGGAAAAAAAAAAGAATCGCCACCTAACAAATTAGGTGCCTTAGGACATCATTCTATTCTAAATAAATATAATCATATATTACTAAAAGTGGGAAGCTCCAAAATTCAAAGTTGAAATACCACTTTACCCCTCTACTAAATAATTTTTCTTATAAAATATCTAAACAATTATATTATATATTAAATATTATATTATTGTCACGCCCCAAAAAGAGGGGAGGCGCGACTGGCACACGATAGCGTTATTAGTCGAGTAAGCCACTAAACATGCTAGCCAACTATACCAGGGACCAGAAAAAAATTGGGCAACATAATGTCTGAAAAAGTAAGCCGGGACCATTTAGGTCATAAACTGGTCAACAACAAATCATGTACATCAAGATAGGTAAATCAAAACAATAAAGTACTAGCTAGCCGACAAGGCTGCAACAACCGAGGTACAGGCACACACTATATATACATGCAAATCCTATGACTGGAGACTAAAAGGCACAAAAGAACCACCCCAAGATAACATGTCCACAATAGCCTCTAAGAGAATCACTAACGTTGTCGGGACAGGGCCCCGACTATACCCAACTGTACAACAAAAATAAGCACCTTGTGAAAGATCCAGGAAGAGGTGGAGCTTACCAACTGACACCTGAACTAGAATCCTAGTGGAGGGGTCGATCAGAGTCCCTGCCTAAACCTGCACACACGAAATAAAACGTAGTGTCCCCAAGCAACGGGACATCAGTATGAATGAATATGTACTGGTATGTAAGATAGAAAGTAAAACCATTGATACTGTAGTAAAAAGGTACAAGAAATACCAACTGTAACAAAAACTCAAATAACATTAATGGCAACCACTTAACCTCCTAGTAATTCAAATATGCATGGTATGCTCGAGTATCGCATGTCGTGAATACATATATATATAGATGCAAATGCATGAAATACCCAACCAAATGCTAGCAATGGAGGTCCTTTCCGGTAGCTGACCAGCATCATCTTTGCCAACCTGTGGCCATCTGTACCATATACATATATATAATCATTTGAGCAAAATAGGCGCGATACCTTCAACTATAGCTCGAAGACCATGCATAACTTGCAATTTATGGTATAATGTTGAATGCACATAGTAGGCCATAACATGATTTTAGCCAATCTTGGCTCATGGGTACACTTATTCTCATAACATCATAATCATTGTTATGACACATACACATGACTCGTGGGATCTTACATGTCTTTCGAATAAATCTGACAGCTTAACTCAACATTTAGAATGATGCCTTAATTTTAAAAATATTCATAAAGGTGATTTACATAATTCTTATACTTGGTCCCATGTCAATTAGTAAAAGAAAGTATTTAAACAGAATCAAGTGCCTTAGTAGTTTAAAGAGGAGCATTACACTAGAGATTATTGGAAATCAACGCGTTACTTGTTAAGTGCTTCAATTATATATTTTTTATATGAAAGAAGGACTGATTATGAATACTAAATTCTCTTCATAATCTATATTTATTTTAATGACACTACACTAAGAAGAGTAACACCTCGAACATATGTATAGGTAGCCAGGAAAACTGACAAAATGGTATGTAAATTTTAATGTCCAGTTTAAGTGAACGAATGGAATTTCATCCTAACGCCATCATGAAAATAACTCAGCTACGATTCTAATGCCTTTCACAGAAGGTCTTTCTAGCAACTGAATAGTAAGATATCATATTTGACGTTTTGAGAAACATCTCAAATTTCGTGCTAAAAGAAGGGACATAGCTTAGCTTTAACATACCTTCCCAATGGACATCCTATTGCCCAAAGTTTCTTCATGAGAGTTGTTCTTTACGTCCTAAGCTTCACAACAACAATATATACGTAGCTTAAAGACACCTATAAACAATCCAGATTTAGCATTAATGACCGAATTCGGTAAATAGTATTTACGCAAGAAAATGTCCGCAAAACTTTGTAAAATGACCGTAAAGGAGCCCAAGATTATTACCTGAACACACCAGCTGCAAACCAAGAATAACTAGTAGGAACACTACTTTTTTACAGCTCAAAACAGCCCCAAACACAGCTAATAGGAGGGGAAAATAATTGCAAAGTGCACGACATATATTTCTAGGCACGAGGATGAATTTTAATTGTAAAAATGCGAAAAACCTACCCAAATCACCTTAGTGCCTTGACAGAGCTTTATCTTTAGTTTATATGCTGTTTGGGACGAAATAAAATAGATTTGAGATTTAAAAGCTCAAATTAGCCGACATCTAGGTGGGTTGACCCGACCCGGCCCATGACCCGTTTTCCTACCGGGGCAATCATAGTAAAACTGCCATAACATTTTATTCTGAGGTCGGTTTATGCGTTGTAAACTAGACTTATAGATCTTCAATTTGATAGGTCATGGACCTTCTAACTTCCTATATTTTGGGAGATATGGCCTGATACATTTGACCCAAATTTAAGAAAGATTTCTTAAAGAAACTTACGGTAGCTTTGGCCAACCTTTATGTTGCAACTTTCTTGATTCCAAAACGTAATGTATGGCCTTTGTGATATTAAAATAACCTTTAAAAATCTATTATTAGAAAATTATACATTTTTAGTCCTATCCAAAAAGTGAAACCTAATCTAAACCTTCCGAAAAGGGTGAGGTGCCACTCGGGCCATTTCTCTAATCTCAAATGTGTATTTAGGGTATTCCTTTGGCTTAAAACTTTAGGTTCTTGATATTACCACTTATTGCCGGTCTTATATCCTTAGTTTCTATCCAAAATAATATATGTCTTATATGACATGCCACCCTATGCATATATATGGCAGACGAGAAAGAAAGGGTCTCACAGTCTCCCCCCCACCCCCCCTTTAAGAATATTCGTCCGCAAATGTATCTAGACAACGTCTTGGTTGCCCTACTATGTCTTAAAATATGATTTTTGAGGATATACCTTTTATCCCTCCAATCCATAAATAAACTTCGACAAAAAATTCTAATTACTAAGCTTGTATAGCTTATCCCGTGACGACCCATCTAAACTATATTCCCAACTCATTTACAATTTAATTTACTGCGATAGATGGCTGACAATTTTAAAATATGACTCACCTTAATTTGTAAATAGCTGGGGGTGCTTCTTCATCATTTCCTCTTCCGCTTCCCAAGTTATATCCTCAATATTGTTGTTCTGCCACAATACTTTCACGAAGGCCATTTCTTTATTCCGAAGCTTTCTCACTTGTCGATCTAAAATAGCCACTGACACTTCATCATAAAACAAGTCTTTAGCAATATGGATATCCTCAATGTGAGTAATACGCAAAGGATCTCCGATGCACTTCCACAGCATAGATACATGAAACATCGGATAAAATGCCCCCAATTCTGGAGGCAAATCAAGCTCGTATGTGACCTTGCCAATCTTTCGAATAATATTATACGGTCCAACATATGTAGGACTGAGTTTTCATGTCTTACCAAACTGCATGATTCCCTTCATAGGTGATACTTTCAAGAAGACCCAATCTTCTACATCAAACTCTAAGTCTCATTGTCGAACATCTATATAAGACTTCTACCGACTCTAGGTGGTTTTAATCGGTCTCTAATAAGTCTCACTTTTTCCATTGCTTGCTGAAGTAGATTAAGGCCTAGAAACTTTTCCTTCCCAACCTCAAACCAACTGATTGTCGACCTACATCTTCGCCCAAATAGTGCTTCATAAGGATCCATTTGAATACGAGCTTGGAAGCTGTTCTTATAACAAAACTTAATAAGAGGTAGATGATCATCCCAGTTTCCTTTAAAGTCCAACACACAGGCACGCAACATATCCTCAATGGTCTGGATGGTACGCTCTACCTGTCCATGAGTTTGTGGATGAAAAGCGGTGTTGAGATTTACCTGAGTGCCCAGATCCTTCTGAAAATACTTCCAAAAATGTGCGGTAAATTGAGCCCCTCGATCAGAGATAATAGACAATGGAACTCCATGAAGGTGAACAATCTCTTGAATGTAAAGCTTAGCATAATCCTCCCCTGAATATGTCATTCTTACTAGCAAGGAATGAATAGATTTTGTCAACCTATTAATGATTATTCAAATAAAATCATACCTGCATGGAGTGCGAGGCAAACCAGTAATGAAGTCCTTATTTATCATGTCCCATTTCCATAGTGGAAGCTCAATATACTGAGCTAGGCCTTCAGGTCTTTGATGTTCTCCTTTAACTTGCTGGCACTTGGGACATACCATCTCTGCAATATCCTTTTTCATGCCATTCTACCAGTAGATTTGTCGAATGTCCTGATACATTTTTGTTGCTCTAGGGTGGGTTGAATATCTAGAATAATGGGCCTAAAAAAGAAGCTTGGCATAGAGTCCTCCGATATTTGGCACACATAAGCGGCCCTGGTACCTAAGGACCCTATCTCCAGTTAGCTCAAATAAAGGATGTTGCTGTTGTGGAATGCTCTCCCTCAGTGTTCTAAGCTTAGGATCCTCGCACTGTCGCTCTTTTGCTTCAGTAACAATGGAAGATTCTGCTGTATTTGAACAATTACACCTCCATCCTCATATCTACTAATCGCACCTGCAAACTAGATAGCTGGCATAGGTCTTTTGTCATTTCAACCTTATCAGCTTCAACATGGCTTAGACTTCCCGTGGACTTTTGGCTAAGTACATCAGCAACAACATTAGCTTTACCGGGATGGTATAAAATGTCAACATCATAGTATTTTATTAATTCTAGCCACCTCCTTTTTCGTAGGTTCAACTCCTTCTGCTTAAATAAATATTGAAGGCTCTGGTGGTCGGTGAAAACATCAATGTGAACTCTGTATAGATAATATCACCCAATCTGTAGGGCAAATACAACTACAGCGAGCTCAAGATCATGGGTAGGATAGTTTTGTTCACGCTTTTACAACTGTCTAGAAGCATATGTAATAACTCTGTCATGTTACATAAGAACAAAACCTAGGCCAATTCTCGAGGCATCACAATATACAATGTAGCCTTAAGTTCCATCCAGAAGAGCCAGAATAGGTGCGGTGGTAAGCTTTTTCTTTAACTCTTGAAAACTCTATTCGCATGCTTCAGTCAATTGAAACATAACTGCTTTATGTGTCAATCTCGTTAGTGGCGTAGAGGTAGAGGAGAATCTCTCAACAAACCTCGTATAATATCTTCCCAAGCATAAAAATCTACGAACCTCGGTCGAATTCAGTGGTCTCGGCCAGACCATTACTGTTTCAATCTTCTGGCCATCGACCTTGATACCATTTCCTATAATAACATGGCCAAGAAAAGCTACAGAAGTTAACCAAAACTTACATTTAGAGAATTTAGCATATAACCTGTTGTCCTGGAGAGTTTATAATATGGCTCACAAGTGATCTGCATGCTCAGCTCTGACCGTGAATATATTAAAATGTCATTAATAAACACGACCACAAGTTCATTCAAGAATGGTTTAAATACTCAATTCATTAGATCCATAAAATCTGTTGGGCATTTGTAAGCCCAAGAGACATGACTAGGAACTTAAAACGCCCATACCTCATCCTAAACATTGCTTTTGAATATCAGCATCCCTGACTCGTAGCTGGTGGTACTTGGGTCACAAGTCGATCTTTGAAAAGCTATCAATCCATGAAAAAGGATACTTGTTCTTGATAGTGACTTTTCTGTCTGTAACCGATACACATCTGTGAGGAGCCATCTTTCTTTCAAGCAAAGAGCACTGGAGCACCCCATGGAGATGTGCTTGGCCTAATATTCAGTTGTTTCTTCAATTTTCTTAGCTCTACAAGAGCCATTATATAGGGAGGAATGGATATAGGTTGCGTATCCAGGAGCAAATCCATAGCCAAAATCAATTTCCCTTTTGGGGGGAATCCTTAGAAGCTCATCAAGGAATACCATCGGGAATTCAGTCACCATAGGGACTGACTGAAAGGTCAGCTGCTAATAAAATGTCCTGTCTTCCCATGATGGTAACGTGCACTTTGACCATATCTACACTGCCTAGTAGGAAGCTTACCGTATTGTGTACATAGAGGAGTAGGATGTCATATTTGTGCAGAGCGCTCCTGTTGACGGCTCTCAGGCTAGAGTAAACTCTGCCCCGGCCTTGACCGAATATAATGATCAAATTGATGGCCCTACATTTGTGGTGGGAAACCACCTACTGGCAGAGGTGGATATCAGTGAATGGGGGGCCGAAAATCACCCTGTGGCTCCTAATAAGACCTCATAGTACGAGCGCTCTTATTCTTCTCCCTATCTCTACGGGTATCCCGAATCAGACAAGAAAGGTCCTCTGTAGTCTGAGCAAAAGCCTAAATATGAGAAATATCTACACCATCCTGCAAAGAGGCTATCCTGCAGTCTTTGATCAAATGATCCCCCAAACCATCCATATAACGATGAACTCTAACACTCATAGACGTACAATATTTGGTGCATATCTAGACAAAGAATTGAACCTAAGGCTATACTTCCTTATGCTCATATCCCCCTATCTTAAACTGATAAACCGGTTAAGATAGGCCTCCTGAACCTTATGTGGATAGTAATGGGCTAGAAGTGCCTCAGATAAATCCCCCTACTATTTTGGCGTGAAATCAGGCCCTCTATATTTTTCCCATGCCTCGTACCACCAGATGGCGACATAACATAGTTTAAAAGAAGCCAACTACATAGCCTCGGTGATGGAGGCATGCATCACCATAAAAACTCTACAGATATGGTTTATAAAGTCATGGGGATCCTATGTGGGACTGGGTCCTATAAATACTGGAGGGGCCTAGTGAAGAAACTCTCGTATTTTTGAGCTTTCTGTTTGATCCCTTCTGGTGCTTGCTCTCACCTCTAGTTGTCTCTCATGAATAGAAACCATCCTAATCGGTAGCTGAATACTCTCCTTCATCCCTTGCTCCCCAGTCTCTGATGGGGCTGGGGTACCATATCTCCTTGGGCCTCAATAGGTGCTGGTAAATATGGTACTGTGGGCACTGAAGACTCCCTATGTGCCTCAATGGGGAGTATATCCCCCTAACTTGGCAAGGAATGACTGGTACCTCATCTCGGATCCATACTTATCTTAAGTTGTGCCATCTCCTGAGCATAGATAGCCCATTAAATAAAAATAACGTAGTACGATTTAGATTTCATATGTCCCTATAAATTTGCTCTTGTAGCATGATTTATTAAGTGAAAGAAATATAACCATCCCTAAATTCTTCATAGCCTCCTGATTATAAGTGTGGTGCACAACACACCAATAAGTAAGACTCCACTAGACACGACATTGTGGACTTCCTAGGACATGACCTACTCTGATACCATGTTTGTCACGCCCCAAAAAGAGGGGAGGCGCGACTGGCACTCAATACTTTTATTAGTCGACTAAGCCACTAAACATGCTAGTCAACTATACTAGGGACCAGAAGAAAATCAGGCAACATAACGTCTGAAAAACTAAGCTGGATCGCTTAGGTCATGAACTGGTCAACAACAAATCATGAACATCAAGATAGGTAAACCAAGACGATAAAGTACTAGCTAGCCGAAAATGTTGCAACAACAGAGGTACATATATACATGCCAATCCTATGATTGGAGATTGAAAGGAACAAAAGAACCAACCCAAAATAACATGTCCACAATAGCCTCTAAGAGAATCACTAATACAGCCGGGTGAGGGCCCCGACTATACCCAATTGTACAACAAAAATAAGCATCCTGTGAAAGCTCCGAGAAGAGGTGGAACTTACCAACTCAAAGCTGAACTAGAATCCTAGTGGAGGGGTCAATCAGAGTCCCTACCTGAACCTACACGTACGAAATAAAATATAGTGTCCCCAGGCAACGGGACGTCAGTAAGAATGAATATGTACTGGTATGTAAGGTAGAAAGTAAAACCATTGACACTGTAGTAAAAAGGTACAAGAAATACCACCTGTAACAAAAACTCAAATAGCCTTAATGGCAACCACTTAACCTCCTAGTGATCAAATATTCATGGTATGCTCGAGTATCGCATGTCGTGAATACATATATATAGATGCAAATGCATGACATACCCATCTAAATTCTAGCAATGATGGTCCTTTCCGGTAGCTGATCGACATCATCTTTGCCAACTTGTAGCCATCTGTACCATATACATATACATAATAATTTGGGCAAATATGCCCCATACCTTCGATTATAGCTCGAAGTCCATGCATAACGTGCAATGTATGGTATGAATATTGAATGCACATAGTAGGCATAACATGAATTTAGCCAATCTTGGCTCATGGGCACACTTATTCTCATATCATCATAATCATTATCATAACATATACACACGACTCGTGGGATCTTACATGTCTTTCGAATAAATCTGACAGCTTAATTCAACATTTAGAATGATGCCTTAACTCTAAAAATATTCATAAAGGTGCTTTACATAATTCTTATACTTGGTCCCATGTCAATTAGTAAAAGAAAGTATTTAAACAGAATCAAGTGCTTTAGTAGTTTAAATAGGAGTATTACACTAGAGATTATTGGAAATCAACGCGTTACTTGTTAAGTGCTTCAATTATATATTTTTGTTTGGAAGGACTGATTATGAATACTACATTCTCTTTGTAATCTACATTTATTTTAATGACACTACACCAAGAAGAGAAACACCTCGAACATATGTATAGGTAGCCAGGAAAACCGACAAAATGATATGTAGATATTGAATGTCCAGTTTAAGTGAACAAATGGAATTTCATCCTAATGCCATCACCAAAATAACTCAGCTACAATCCCAGTGCCTTTTATACAAGGTCTTTCTCGCAGCAGAATAGTAAGATATCACATTTGATGTTTTGGAAAACTTTCCAGATTTCATGCTAAAAGAAGGGACGGAGCTTAGCCTTAACATACCTTCCCAACTGACATCCTATTTGTGCAAAGTTTCTTCACGAGAGTTGTTCCTTACGTCCTAAGCTTCACAACAACAATATATACGCAGCTTAAAGACACCTATAGATAGTCCAGAATTTAACATTAATGACCAGATTTGGCAAATAGAATTTACGCGAGGAAATATTTGTAAAACTTTGTAAAAATAATCGTAAAGAAGCCCCAAGATTATTACCTAAATATACCAGCTGCAAACCAAGAATAACCAGTAGGAACACCACTCTTTTACAACCCAAAAACATCCCCAAACACAGCTAATAGGAGGAGAAAACAATTGCAAAGCGTACGTCACATATTTCTAGGCATGAGGACGAATTTTAATGGTAAAAATGCGAAAACCTACCCAAATCACCTTGGTACCTTGACAGAACATTATCTTCAGTTTATATGCTGTTTGGGAAGAAATAGAAAAGATTTGAGCTTTTAAAAGCTCAAATTAGTCGACATCTAGGTGGGTTGACTCGACCCGGCCCATGACCCGTTTCCAGCCGGGTCAGTCATAGTAAAACTACCATAACTTTTTATTCTGAGGTTGGTTTGATGCGCAGTTTTGTGCGTTGAAAACTAAACTCAAGATCTTCAATTTAATTGGCATGGACCTTCTAACTCCTTATATTTTGGGAGATATGACCTGATATATTTGACCCAAATTTAAGAAGGATTACTTAAAGAAACTTGCGTTAGCTTTGGCCAACCTTTATGTTGCAACTTTCTTGATTCCAAAACGTAATGTATAACCTTTATGATATTAAAATAACCTTTAAAAATTCATTATTAACAAATTATACATTTTTAGTCCCATTCGAAAAGTGAAACCTAATTTAAACCTTCCAAAAAGGGTGAGGTGCCACTTGGGCCATTTCTCTAATCCCGAATGTTTATTTAGGATTTTCCTTTGGCTTAAAACTTTAGGTCCTTGATATTATCACTTATTGACAGTCTTACTATCCTTAGGTTCTATCCAAAATCATATATGTCTTATATGATTAGCCACCCTATGTATATATATGACAAACGCGAAAGATAGGGTCTCACAATTATCTTCATCATCAATACATTCATCTTTATCTATAAATATTAATTAATTATTGCTAGAATAAAAAAGGAAAATGAAAAGTTGTAATATAAGAAGAAGTAGTTATGAATAAACTTTAGTAACATATATATATACACATACACATATACATGTATGTGTATATCTTATGCGTGTAATATCTTATGTTTAGCCTAAGGCGATCCTCCTTGAGAGGTGATCCTCTTTGAGAGGATGTAAAGGGCCAGAGGTTTTGGGTTTGAATCCCACGAAGCGATGCAGCGTGAAGGTGCATTGAACTGGCTGTACCTTGGCTACACAATACCTGAGTATGTGATTGAGGTCGAGTGACGTCGTGAGGGAGTGAGCCCCAAGACCGATACCGTGAGGGGGTGAGCCCCAAGACCGGCAGAGGGAGGATCGTCACACCAAACATACCTAGCCTCGTTGTAGCAAGATTCCACTTGAGCTCGGCTTCTTGTATTGATTCTTTACTCATTGTGATTGAATTTCAAGTAACGCCATTCCATTGTAGCCGTGTACATGTAAGAATATTTAAAGAGATGAGAGTATGTCTGAATTAATATCTTTAAAAATAATATTAAAGTAAAGATACTTTTGAAAGAAGTAAGATTATATGGATACCGAAATATGAGGAGGTAGAAAAATGAATAATGACGCAGCTGATTAGAGCATAGTACGAATTATTATTCTAGCAAAGATCATCTGATCATTTTAACAATAAATTTGAAGAGCATAGATGCTGCACATATGAAGCAACTCTTCCTTATTATTATCATAGTTACAAACATGACGGGATCAATTCCAACAAATAATATTATTTTCTCCAAAAGATAATATAGTTGATCAAAATTAAAGCATACATTAATCGATCTCTTGACCAAAAAAATAACTGCACATAATGAAATAACTTCTGTAACATCTTGGAAATTCCAAATCTAAGATCCAAATTTTCCTTTTACGTGTATGGGATCATGCCGAGTGATACTAACCTTAAAGATAGGTATTAAAGACTATTCTACAGTGGGATGATAGTTGAGATGAATTAAGGTTACAAAAATCCTTTAACACAAAGTTGAGATGAAAACTCCCTTACCGATTTATATGAAATTCTATGCAATTGAATGATCCAATAACTCCACGGTTGTGAAGTATGTTAAGGTCTTTTCCGAAGTATTTGAAGTGTGTTGGATGTGGTTTGAGGTCATAAGGGACACCCAAGGTCAAGCCAAGTTCAAAACATTTCAATTGGCTAAGTTTTGGTATAAGTTCATAGAAGGGTCAACTTCAAATGGTCATATCTCTTAGAATATGATGTATTAGGTGACCCATAATATATCAATTTGTAGATAATTGAATTAGCTTTCCAACTCATCCAATTTCGCCTTAATCAGAGTTCGAAGAAAAATGTTATGACCATTTTACTGAAGCCTGTCAAATCTGTAAATTTCGGCGATCCGCCGATTGAGACCGCTATAACGCTCCAAGAAAGCTTAGAATATGTCAAAAAGGGAGACCCAAGTTCCTCATTCGGCGTACCACTGAATGGTTTAGCGATAGGTCCCCTAGACCGCCGTTTTGGCCGCTGAAACACATCAAAATATCATTTTTTTTCAATTTTGATGATTATTTGACTTTTCCCAAAGGTTATTTTCGACCTTTTACCCCTAAATAACTTCCCTAAGCCTATCATATAGCCTAATACTATCCCACTAATGCATAAATCCCTGAAAATGTTAGATTTGTACATTTAAAGTTCTCCCAAAGAAGATGCTAGGTTTTTTTTTTTAATCTTCAAGTGCAAACAAAAGGTTTCTTCAAGAGATTTTCCTCTTCCGGGTATGTAAGGCCCCTCCAAAAACTCATCCTATGTTTGTCTTAGAACTTGAAATTTCTAATGTCTATCCTATATCAAGTTAATTATTGAAATAAGTTTTCTTCATTATGAGTAAATCTCATCAAAATATTTGTTTATTTTGCCCTCTTGAATAAAATTACTGCATTTAATGATTTCAATACTGAGTTAGGTTTTCAAGTCAAGAAGGTCACATTTAATTGTGAACTAGTAAGAATCCTAGATATTTCATGAAAAGCTCTCAGGTTTAAAGCATTGCATTGAGTCTAAGAAGGATTTAAAGGATCTATATTCATAAGTTAGTTGAATAGTAAACCAATGTTTTCAAACTCATTGCATTAATACTTTCTTCAGTTAAAGAGAAGAGACAAGTTGAGAAAAGCTAAACTTGGGCTAAGTCCTAAAAAGTTAAAAAATTATGTTTTAGTGATATTACACTTATAGTTATGAGCATATAATAAAAGACTTTGGGAGTAGTATTGAGAGCCAATTTGGGTACAAGTTCAGATAACTCTAACCCCATAAACTACGTAGCAACGAAGAATAGGATTCTATCAATAGTACAACTCCTCTTTGCCACTGAGATCACCCAGTTTTGGGATGGATCCACTTCCCGAGTACTTTATCCTATATCCTGGAAAAGTATGGGATGGGTCTGGCAACGTGGGCAAGACGTTGTACATCACGAGGCTTGTCACACCCCTATTTTTCCCCCGCGCGTGGGTTTAGGAACAATAGAGTTTTTCAATTAAAGTGACATTTTGAAAAGGGATTATTTTATTCTTTAGAGTCGCCACTTGGAATTGAGTTTTGGTGTTCCAAGTCACCTTTTTTTTTATCCCTAATCAAAACGAAATGACTCTTTATTTTTGGACTGCGAATCAAAGATCGGGTAAGGAATTCTGTTGACCGAGAGGAAGGTGTTAGACACCCCTCGAGTCCCGTGGTTCTAGCACGGTCGCTTTATTGACTAGTTTATGGCTTAACTTAATTTGAATATATTGTATTTATAAGTTTTCAAAAAGGTCATTTATCCGCCATCTTTAATTTATTTTGAACTCGTTTAAAACTGTCTTATTTTATTAGTGTGGTGTGTTGGTAGCAGCGCTTTCCAACGTTGCCACGAATTATTATTTTATCACTTTATAGTTTTGAAAAGAAAGTTTATTTAATAAAGTTTGAGCCCTAATATTTGCCTATTGTTGTTTATCGGCCTAGTCATACTCCTAAATACAAGATCCAAAAAATTTATTCATTTAATATTCTAAAAATATTTATCCCTTAAAAGTAGTATATATATATATATATAATTGCAGATTTTATTTTTTGGTTTCATTTCATTTTCTAGAAAAAAATATAAATATAATTCATTATAATTAAACTTCATTTAAATGTCAATTAATTATATCTCTTAGAACATGGATTTTTTTGTATTTTAATCAAGAACAAGTTTAAAAAAAAATAAATGTTTAAGCATGTAACATATAACCACATGTTATACCAAATGTTACTTTAAATGTAACAGTATAAAAAGTTCAAACATATTTCAATATTATAACATGAAAGTTAACATGCATAGAATTTGAATAACTTCGTAATATTTGAATCAAGTATTATATAATCATGAAATAAAGTCATATGATGAAATTCAGGGGATACCTTTTGTGAAAATTAATTCACAAGAAGAAAAGACCACATCTAGGACCACGAACCCGAAATCCCGATAGCAAATCTTGAACTCAACTTTTGTTTTTCTCTAATTATTTTTTTTTTAGGTTTTGTTTTGTATGTTTCTTGTGCAAATTTTTTGCTAGGTTTTTCCTAAATGTGTATAAGATGTGTGAAGAAAAAATGCAATATTTTTTCTACTGTGTTTGTGTATGTGGGAAAAAGGAAAGAATGTGGTGTATGATTTTTTTATCAGTGTTTTTGTTGTCTTCTTTTTTTTGCTTTGTAGATGTATAGAAAGAAAAAAAGATTGATGAAAAATTCTCCTTTTGTTGTGTATGTGTCGTGTGTTTCTCCTCCCTTTTTTTTGTTTTTGTGTGTAGTATATAGAGAGAATATGTGAGAGTGGAAAAGTGGGAGTAGTGGGGGAGGAGTTGGAATTAATGGGTAGTTTTAGGATTATTTGATTTTTCTTTTTATTTCATTTTGTTTTGAAAAGAAGAAAAAGAAAGAAAGAAAAAATAAATATGTTAGAAAACTATTTACAATTAAAAATAAATAGAAAAGTTAACTAGAAAAAAAATATATTTTTTATAAATTTTCTCTTTATTAAGCAAAACTTACATTAAAATGTGACTATGTTTTTGTTGTTTTCAAATTACTCTAAATAAGATAAAAATATCTAATTTAGACTCAAAACTAAATATTTAAATATTAAAAAGTAAATAACCTAAGTTTGGTAAAAAATTAGGTGCTAACAGGATGCCCCTCTTTGCTTGAGAACATGAAGAGTTTTCAAGCAAAGAAGTTAACGTGCCTAATTTTTGGCTTAACCATTATTAAAAGGTAAGGAAAAAGAAGGGGAAAACAAAGAGTAAGCAAAAGTGACCGAGCCCTGGCTTTGGGCAGCCTACATATCTCGGGTCATAAGAGAATCAGGTCACGTGTTGTTCAAATGGGTGCAGCGGTGGATGGATGGATGGATGGATGGATTAGAGAGTTGAGTCTTATCCTTTCGAGATCCTGGTCCGTGGCTCCTATTGTTACATTGAAGATAATAAAACTAAAAGGAAACGATACAAGATCTATTCAATTCTACTTGTCTCGACCCTCTTTTCTTTCAAGTCTTCCTTTGCATCTTCAGTTATCACCTTGCCTTTTTCAGGCGGGTACCTTGATATCAAAATCTAATCTTGAAATTTGAGTTTGAATCTTGAACTTGAAATCTCAATTGAGTTACCGATGGCTCTCCAGAAGAAGGTTAGTACACTATTCGTGTACACTTGTTTCCTGAATTGAAGTTGGGAAATAGAATCTTGATATGTTAAGCTGCTACATGGGTCTGAATTGACTCTTAATGTCATTCTTCACTTCACAAATCGGACGAATGTTACTCTGTTATTGATGTCCAAACTTGTGGTCGCAGAGGGACCTGCCTGTAATCAAAGAAAAACAAAACAAAATTTTTTTGCTCCAGTTTGTGCTAAGAAAAATTTTGTGGGTTATTTTGCTTGATTTGAACATAATATTAAACAAAAATAATAAAGTGATTAAAACAAGGGAAAAAAAAATAAATACTCTGTTATTGAATGAAATTAGATTTTATGCTTTATGGAAAATAAAAATGGGGGCTATCATGCCCGATGAAGATATGAACGAATATTATGAGGGTTCGCGCCCTAGACGAATATTATGAGGGTTCGCGCCCTAGCGAATATTATGAGGGTTCGCTCCCTAAGCGAATATTATGAGGGTTCGCGTCCTAAGCGAATATTATGAGGGTTCGCGCCCTAAGCGAATATTATGAGGATTCGCTCCCTAAACGAATATTATGAGGGTTCGCTCCCTAAGCGAATATTATGAGGGTTCACGCCCTAAGCAAATATTATGAGGGTTCGCGCCCTAAGCAAATATTATGAGGGTTCATGCCCTAAGCAAATATTATGAGGGTTCGCTCCCTAAGCGAATATTATGAGGGTTCGCTCCCTAAGCGAATATTATGAGGGTTCGCGCCCTAAAAGAATGGATTATTTTTATTTTATTTTACTTTTTTTAATTTTTAAAAATAAGATAAAGTAAAATATGCCCCAGTTTTGAAACTGAGAAATTTTGAAAGTTTTTTTTTAATCTTTTTATTGGTGAATTTATTTTTTATTTTATTATCTGTTTTTTTTAGAAAACAAAATGCTCCTATTTGATTTTTTCAAAAATATGAGAGAGAGAAAAGAATATATATATATTCTCTTTATTTGAGACCGAGCCCTTTTTTAGGACTGCCTACGTATCTCACCATAGCAAGAATCAGGTCTAACGTAGTTCATACGAATCAAAAATATTTTTTTTATTTGAGATCGAGCCCTTTATTAGGACTGCCTACGTATCTCACCATAGCAAGAATCAGGTCTAGCGTAATTCATACGGATCAAAAATATATTTTTTATTTGAGACCGAGTCCGTTAGTAGGACTGCCTACATATCTCACAATAGCAAGAATCAGATCTAATGTAGTTCATACGAGTCAAAAATATATTTTTTATTTGAGACCGAGCCCTTTATTAGGACTGCCTACGTATCTCACCATAGCAAGAATCAGGTCTAACGTAGTTCATACGAATCAAAAATATTATTTTTTATTTGAGACCGAGTCCGTTAGTAGGACTACCTACGTATCTCACCATAGCAAAAATCAGGTCTAACATAGTTCATACGAATCAAATTTTATTTTTATTTGAGACCGAGTCCGTTAGTAGGACTGCCTACGTATCTCACCATAGCAAGAATTAGGTCTAACGTAGTTCATACGGCTCAATATTTTTTTTTTGCAAAATAATATCTTTTGAAAGGATTGTTAGATAGAAAGAAATTGACTTTTGATTGATCATATCTTGGCTTTAGATGGTACCAACAATTAGATTTATGCATATAAATTACCGTTAAATACTTCTAGGCAAATTTGAGGACAACTTTGAAGTAATTTCTATATTTTCAAATGATACCTCAAGCATACTTAAGTATTTACAAGATTTATTCATCTTGCATCAAATATGAGGTTAAAATTATTTATGTCCTCATGTTTCAGGTGCCTCACCGAAACAAAGTCCTAATTCACACAAATTAGAAGAGTTGAGATCGTGGGACATTTTGAGAATCACTCACACTCAGAAAGATGTTCAATGCATGAGATTGAGATACCATATGCTTGACCCTTATGTATGTATCCACTAATGTGAGAACATCGAAAGTGAAATCAAGTAGGACTTGTATTCGGCTTAAAACGTAGGCTTGGAATATGGGTAAGATAATCTTTTTGGATAAAGTGACAATTTCCTCCCCAAGCATTGGACTATGCTCTCAATTTTTTTTTTCATTTTTACAATTGATCTTTTTTTTAGGACTTTCTCCTTTTTTGAGTTTTCTCTCCTTTGGTTGGAGGTTTTTTTTTTGACTGCCATATTTTTCATTTTCACCTTGTCATCCTACTTAGGACTTTGTCAGTGCATTCTTGGAGATGAGAGAAAAATAGAATGGTGCATTTGTGCAGTCAAAAGGATATTGGTGAAAATATAGTTATGGAAAAAATATATTAGGCTCAAAAAGGAAAGCACTAAGGATCATGTATCATTTGGAAGGCTTACAGGCACAATTGGATCAAAGAAAGCCTACAATCCTTTTTCAAATTTGATGTTGCTCAAAATTTCGCCTCAACAAACATTAAGGTCAAGTTCTAGATCAACAAGTCATGCCATTGAACTTTATATCTAAAACTCACCACACCATGCACATGAAACAATGAGGTCATTTTTTTTAACCCTTAACTTTGAGCAAGAGAATTTTCCAAGTGTGGCATAAGTATAATCAAGAGGTTCCAAAAGAATCTATATGGGTCACAACAAAGTTGGTCCACTCTATTATGCCAAATAATTAACACTTTTTCATGTACACTTCTAACTATGTTGGTACCGATCTAGACAAGAAGTACCTTTTTATTTTTAGTATTTTTATTTTGAAGGGGGATAAAAAATATTATTTTTTGAATAAGAATAAAAAAATATTTTTCTTTTCTAGACAAAGAAATAAGATCTTCCTTTTTTAAATTTCTTGAATGAGGATCCTTTTTTTTTAAAAAGTAAAATCTTTTTTTTTTATTATTTTCTGGGATAAAGAATTATTAATATTGTTTTTTTTTAAAATAAGAATCACCGAACCCGAGAAGGGTTGCCTACGTATCTCATCAAGGTGAGAATCAGGTGTGCGTAGTTCTTGAAAATATATATAAAAAAAATTCTTTTTTTTTGAATAAATAAAACTTTTTTTTTTGCTTTTATGAATAAAGAAACAAAATCATTCTTTTTGAATTTGATTTTCTGAATAAAGAGTAATAATATTTTTTAATACGAATTCTTTTTTTTATTCTTTTACTTTATTTTTTGAAGAAGAATCACCGAACCCGAGGAGGGTTGCCTACGTATCTCATTTAGATGAGAATCAGGTGAGCGTAGTTCTCAAAAATGAAAATTCTGTGTTTCCTTTAGAATAAACAAAATTTCCTTTTTGAATTTGATTTTCTGAATAAAGATTAATCATTTTTTTAATAAGAACTCTTTTTTATTCTTTTCTTTTATTTTTTTGAAAAAGAATCACCGAACCCGAGGAGGGTTGCCTACGTATCTCATTTAGACGAGAATCAGGTGTGCGTAGTTCTTGCATCAAAGAAATATTTGTGTTTATTTTTTGAATAAGAAATAAATATTTTCTTTTGCTTTTATGAATAAGAAGGAAAAAATATATTTTACATTTAATAAGAAATATATTCTTTTTTTTACAATTTTATTATTAAAGATCACCGAACCCAAGAAGGGTTGCCTACGTATCTCATGGAGATGAGAATCAGGTGAGCGTAGTTCAGCCAACTTCTCATAAAAATGTTGACTTTTGAAAATTTTCCTTTTTTAGGATATCTTATTGTAAATATGCTAGGACCGAACTATTTGGGATTTGACCCAAAAAGAAAATACTCAACGACAACATTCAAAATGTGACAAGTAATACATAGTCATGAACATGCTGATCTTGTTTTATATGATCCTAACACCTGTGTTTAGCCATACAAAGTCAAACACAGATTACACAGATAAAGTGTATCCTAAGATAAATACTGGTTGTATAAGGCTTGTTCTACTAAATTTGAAGTCCTTATAGAGTTGGTATCTAGACCGGCGATAAAACGAGTGGACAACTCGAGTTGGGAAAGAACCGTTTACCGGTAGCAGGGTTTTCCGGCCTCACTGTTTGGACCTTCCCATATCCTAAAATATGTATGACTAAAATCCTTCCCAGGAGCGTAATCGCATCTCTGGTATCTCAAAGAAAGGTTCGGGAGCGTACATCGCATCTCCGAAAAATGTATCTTTCAGAAGACTCAGATAGGTGTGTGAGAGAAGATAGTTTATATCACAATTCAAATAATATCAAAGCAATAAATTATCGGGCAAATATCACATTAAATAAATGAATACAATATTCAAAATAATAAAGCCATATACAAGCCAATATTGATAAGCTCGAATTCTGGTTATCCCCAGTGGAGTCGCCACCTGTCACACCCCTATTTTTCCCCCGCGCGTGGGTTTAGGAACAATAGAGTTTTTCCAATTAAAGTGACATTTTGAAAAGGGATTATTTTATTCTTTAGAGTCGCCACTTGGAATTGAGTTTTGGTGTTCCAAGTCACCCTTTTTTTATCCCTAATCAAAACTAAATGACTCTTTATTTTTGGTCTGCGAATCAAAGATCGGGTAAGGAATTCTGTTGACCGAGAGGAAGGTGTTAGGCACCCCTCGAGTCCCGTGATTCTAGCACGGTTGCTTTATTGACTAGTTTATGGCTTAACTTAATTTGAATATATTGTATTTATAAGTTTTCAAAAAGGTCGTTTATCCGCCATCTTTAATTTATTTTGAACTCGTTTAAAACTGTCTTATTTTATTAGTGTGGTGTATTGGTAGCAGCGCTTTCCAACGTTGCCACGAATTATTATTTTATCACTTTATAGTTTTGAAAAGAAAGTTTATTTAATAAAGTTTGAGCCCTAATATTTGCCTATTGTTGTTTATCGGCCTAGTCATACTCCTAAATACAAAATCCAAAAAATTTATTTATTTAATATTCTAAAAATATTTATCCCTTAAAAGTAGTATATATATATATATATATATATATATATATATATATATATATATATATATATATATATATATATATATATATATATATATATATATATATATATATATATATATAATTGTAGATTTTATTTTTTGGTTTCATTTTATTTTCTAGAAAAAAAATATAAATATAATTCATTATAATTAAACTTCATTTAAATGTCAATTAATTATATCTCTTAGAACATGAATTTTTTTTTGTATTTTAATCAAGAACAAGTTTAAAAAAAAATTAAATGTTTAAGCATGTAACATATAACCACATGTTATACCAAATGTTACTTTAAATGTAACAGTATAAAAAGTTCAAACATATTTCAATATTATAACACGAAAGTTAAACATGCATAGAATTTGAATAACTTCGTAACATTTGAATCAAGTATTATATAATCATGAAATAAAGTCATATGATGAAATTCAGGGGATACCTTTTGTGAAAATTAATTCACAAGAACAAAAGACCACATCTAGGACCACGAACCCAAAATCCCGAAAGTCAATCTTGAACTCAACTTTTGTTTTTCTCTAATTGTTGTTTTTTAGTTTTTTTTTGTATGTTTCTTGTGCAAATGTTTTGCTAGGTTTTTCCTAAATGTGTATAAGATGTGTGAAGAAAAAATGCAATATTTTTTCTACTGTGTTTGTGTATGTGGGAAAAAGAAAAGAATGTGGTGTATGATTTTTTTATCAGTGTTTTTGTGTCTTCTTTTTTTTGCTCTGTAGATGTGTAGAAATAAAAAAAGATTGATGAAAAATTCTCCTTTTGTTGTCTATGTGTCGTGTGTTTCTCCTCCCTTTTTTTTGTTTTTGTGTGTAGTATATAGAGGGAATATGTGAGAGTGGAAAAGTGGGAGTAGTGGGGGAGGAGTTGGAATTAATGGGTAGTTTTAGGATTATTTAATTTTTCTTTTTATTTCATTTTGTTTTGAAAAGAAAAAAAAGAAAGAAAGAAAAAATAAATATGTTAGAAAACTATTTCCAATTAAAAAATAAATAGAAAAGTTAACTAGAAAAAAATATATATTTTTTATAAATTTTCTCTTTATTAAGCAAAACTTACATTAAAATGTGACTATGTTTTTGTTGTTTTCAAATTACTCTAAATAAGATAAAAATATCTAATTTAGACTCAAAACTAAATATTTAAGTATTAAAAAGTAAATAACCTAAGTTTGGTAAAAAATTAGGTGCTAACAAGGCTCGTAGTGGTGGTCGTCGGTTAGAGAAACTCCCCAAGAAGTACAACTTATTATTTTTATAGACTTGAATTTATTATTTCTTTATTAAAATGTTTCCTTTTATTATGTTGCATATTTAATTGAGTTGAATTATTTTCAAAGCTAAGTATTTGAGTATTATATTTTTATATATTTAGTTATGCTCATTAATGCATTAAAGTAAGTTTTTCTTTCATATTGAGTTGCACTTTTAAACGTGTTTAAACCATATGTTTTACTCGCATGACATACTTTCATCAATTGTGCTATCTCAGAGTTTAGTTCTAAAGTTGAGTATCCTGTCGTTAGTACTTTTGGCCATCTTACATACCGTACATTCCACGTACTGATGCCCTTTGGCGCCACATCATTTTATGATGCAAATTCAGGTACTCTTGACAGTAGACATTCAGTAAGGCAGTCTGAATCAACAATCAATGAGGCCTCTTTGCATTCAAAGGAGCTCAGAAGTCTTTATTTTTTTATATATATTTTAGTTAAGGTAGCTGTGGCCTATCGCGGCACCCACTCTTTAGTCATGACTTGTAGAGGCTTCATAGACTAGTAGACAATATTTCAGTATCTTTTTCAGATTGTTGACTTCTTAGTTGGTCTGCTTTATTATAATTTCATACATTGATTCAGTAGTTAAGTTTAATTCCATCCTATTTGTAATGCCCGGTAAAATTACTAAAATACCCTAGAGGGAGGGTATGTGCGTAACACATCTTCGAATGCTCGTATGACATATCTGAGGCCGGATTTATGATCAGCACAAAATATTGAGTGGGAAAATGGTCTCGGTCGATTTTTAGAGTGATCCGATCAAAAGAAATGTTTTTACCTGAAGCGCAAAATTGTGATGGTGCGTGACAGGAGTGCGTCGCGCCTCCATCAAGGACCAGCAACTTATATTTTTCTGGAAATTTTTGACGGGATTGAGAAAACTCATTCAGAAATATTTTCTAAAAATACTCTGTGCGCAACCAGTCTACATCGCAGATTGGGTCTTTTACGAGTTGAAAATTTCTAAATTATTATGAGGGGCATTTTGGTCAATTACCCACCGCTCCTAAACTCTATACATAATCTAATAAGGTCGTTTTGATGTAAAAAGTGTTTAAAACCCCCATTCTAAATCCTATTCCAATATTCTAACAAGGCTAGGACTTGAGGAAAGAGGAGAAGAGCTTGTGTTTGAGAGAATCGAGAAGAAATCTTTGACGTAACAGATTGATAGCTTTATCCCAAGTACGTAAGGCTAAACTAAAAATATGAGATTGTTCTCTCATTTGCCCCATAGATCGTCATAGATGAGTTGATGGTTCAAGAGTCTACATACATGAGCCCTTGATGGTTTTTCTTAAAATTTTATTTGAAATTAAATGTTTTTCTATGTTGATGATCATCATACTTTGTGTTTTCTTGAATTGAACATTCTCATGAGAATTTGCATAACCCTACATGATAAATTTGAAAAGCATGCATAATGAACTTAAAAATTGAGTTCTAGAGCCTTGAGTTGAGATTGTTGATTGTAATGAAAGAATGATGATGAGTTAGTAGAAATTGATTGTCTTATGAGTCTTTATAAATGATATCTAACGATGTGTCTATTCAATTTATTCCTAATGATTGTTCTAAATCTTGAGTCATTGATGAGATTGATTGATGAGAGGGTTAAAGTCCCTATGAGTTGAATGATGATAGGGTTCGAGTCTCTATGAGATACCGGTCGATGGCGGGGTTTGAGTCCCTATGAGATTGGTTGAGATGGAGATTTTATGAGCATTGAGTCACGGGAGGAGTATTAAGCACTAAAATGGGTAAGAGTGAGTCCCACTCAAACTCATTAACTATGTCGCCAAATGTAGGTGAGGCATGGGACCATCAAATATATTATGGTTCCCTCAAGAGTAACAGTCCCTGAAAGCAATAGCGGACCTGTTGAGTATTTACTCCATATTGGGTGAGCTGATATGGTTTCAAAGTGTTCTGTACTTGGCAAGTTTGGAACGGCTGTGGCAATATCAGTGAGATTGTTGTACGTTCACTGGCTCATAAGCGATTGTTGTCGAATAAGAGAAACTCCCATGAATTTCCTATCTTGAGTACTCCGAGTCGAAATGAGAGGAGGTGAGCTCCTCTGAGCTGAGATGAGATGAGATGAGATGAGAGGAGGTGAGCTCCTCTGAGATGAGATGAGGGGAGGTGAGATCCTTTGAGATGAGTCTGAGATAATTGAAGAGTTTGAGTTATTGATGGGCTACTTATCTACTCTTTATTCTTGCATAGATAGAAATTTGACGGTTGATGTTATTTGATGATTACTTTGAGTTGATGTTGTTTCCATATTATTCTACCTGTTTCTGTTTCACTCAGCTATTTTACATACGAGTACATTCCAAGTACTGATGTCCCTTTTAAATTGCATTATTTCATGATGCAGAGGCAGGTACTAGAGATCGTCAACAGGTGCTCCATTGAAGATCTTAGATTTGCAGCTGATTTGGTGAGCCTCCCTTACTTTGGAGGATCCATCATGATTATTTCATCTTGCTTTAGAGTTAGACTTGGGACTATTCTCTTATTTTGATTTGAGTAGCCATGGGTCCATCATTGGCACTACACGATTAGTGATAGAGGCTTCATAGACGATGGTTGAACGTTGATGTTGAGACTGTGAGCTAGTTCTTTCTACTAGCCTTCATTATTCTATATATTCTTTTGAGACTTTAGATGAGATGTGTCCACTACTTACATTTTCCGCTGTTCAGTAGAGTTTTATTTCATTGAATAATGTGGTGAGCATAAGTGGTTCACTTGGGGACTAGCAATAGTCTCTAGGTGTTGGCCACCCAAGGGTACCCTTCCAGGGCGTGACACTATCATTATTGCTTAAGTCTTTCGCTGAGTAAAGTAGCTAGGCCAAGTGGTTCACTTGGGACCAGAAATGATTTCTAAGTGCCGGCCACATCCAGGGTGTAGATCGAGGCATGGCAGCTTCTCAAATAAATCAAGGTTCATTATATATATTCAACAAAATATGAACATATCAATCAAATCAAATCCCATGGATAAGAAATCCAACAACACCACTAGATTCATTTTGTTATGACCTCTATAACGCCGGTAAAATTACCAAAATACTCCAAGAGAAGAGATATGCACATAACGCGTCTTCCAATGCTCAAATAGAAAATCTGAGACCAAATTTGTGACCAGCACAAACAATTGAGTAGGGGAAAGGTCTCGGTCGATTTTTAGAGCGACTGAGTCAAAAGATAATCTTTCATTTTGAGATGCAAAACAGTGAGTATTCGCGACAAAGCCACGTCATAGACCTATCGCTGAGGAGGACTTATGTATTTTTCAAAATCTTTTGATGGGATTGGGAAAACTTGGTCAGAAAATTTTTGCCAAAAATGTACTATTTGCGATTAGTCCGCATCGCGGACTGGGTTACTTCGCGACTGAAAAATTTCTAAAATTTTTGAGGGGCATTCTGGTCCATTTCTAACACTTTCTAAACTCCATATATGATTAATATAAGTCGTTTTCATGAAGAAAGGGTTCAAAACCCATCCTAAATCCCTTTCCTAGCAAAATTATCAAGTTAGGGCTTGAAGAGAGTAGAGGAGAGTTGAGATTGAGGAGTTCAAGAGGAGATCCCACGAGAAATTATTGTTAGTAACCCCAGGTATGTAAGGCTAACCTAGAGCATGAGATTATTCTCCCATGTGCCCCCTTTTGATTGAATTGAGTCCATAATCGAAGATAATGAGTCTATATGTGAAAATCCTTGAGTATTCTACTGAGATTTTACTTATTCCATGTATTTTCTGAAATTGATAATCATCACAAACTTGATTTACTACATAAATGGTTTTCATGAATGACTTCACCAAACTCTATGTGTATTTTATTAAAGATTGCAAGAATGAACTTAGGGGATGAGTCTAGAGCCTTGACAATGATGATGTCTTGATGTATATGATTATGGTCCAAATTGTTGAGAGTGTTGATGAGAATGATGTTCTTGAGTCTTAAGAAGCTTGAAACTTAATTCTAAAAGAATATTTCAAGTCTATGAGTTGATGTTGATGAGATGAGTTGATGTTGATGTACTATGTCCCTATAGGACTGATAATGAGAAATCTTGATGTTGATGTTTTATGAGCATTTTGAGTTCTGGGAGGAGTATTGAGCACCGAAATGGATAAGAGCGAGTCCCACTCGAACTCATTAACTACATGGCCAGCGTAGGAGTGGATTGAACCATAAAACAGATGCTTCCTTTGTCACAAAAGAGGACTGATGTTATTTACTATGGATCTACTGATGTGATGTCCTTTACCCTGGCAAGGTACTGGATGGATGTGGCAACAACATCGCTTTGTTGTATCATCACCAGCTCATAGTGATGGTTGTCGGTTAGAGAAACTCCCAGTTAGGTTCCTCACTGATAGAAACTCTAATGTTGATGTAATGGTATGAGTCTTGATGGAAGTTGATGATTTATTGTCTACTCTTATTCCTTGTCCTAGACGAGCATTGGTCCTTCGAGTTAAGTCGAGTTTCCTTGACACGAGTCCGATGTATTGATGATGTTGAGATGAGATGTTGATGGGTCATTTGTCTAGTCTTTACTCTTGCTTTAGATAGACATTTGACATTTTGATGGAGTATGAAGTTGAGTTGATGTTTTCCCTATATTATTCTGTCTGTATTGTTATATTCATCCATCTAACATACCGTACATCCCACGTACTGACGCCACTCGAGCACTACATCGTTTCATGATGCAAATACAGGAGGTAGAGGACTTAAGTAGACGCATCGTTGAGGTTCAGAGATATCTGATTTATGCTATTGGTGAGCCCTCTTTACTATTTGGAGGAGCCTTTTTCAGTTATTTTATTGTTATTGAGTTCGGTAGCCATGGCCTGTCATGGTACCATCTTAGACTGTTGGATTGAGGTAGAGGCTTCATAGACATGAGTTGAGGTTTGATGTTGGGGTCTTTCCCTCTTCGAGTCGAGTTAGTAATCTTATTTACTTATCATAGATGTTGAGACTGAGTTTGTTGGACATTGGCCTTTCTTATTGATGTTGAATGACTGATGTAGCTCACTGCCTTATTCTATTATTTCTGCTATGCTTGATGCTAAATGACTGAGTTGAGATCAAGTGGTTCGTTTGGGGACTAGCAATAGTCTCTAGGTGCCACTCACACCTAGGGTGCCCTCCCAGGGCGTGACAACCTCGAAGGTCATATTTGGCATTTTAAATAAAATTATCATTTTGTCCTTCTCAAAAGTTACCTTGAGTAATTTTTGGTTGAGTCTAAAAATCAAATTTTGAAAGGCTCATAAAAAGTTGGAATTTTGCTAAAGAAAGAATTTAAAAAGGCTTAAAGTTGGAATTTTGAGCTTTGTGGTCATCATGAGTTTTGAGTGTTGAAATCTAATTCTGTCAATTTTGTCAGCTCGGGAATATAGAATCTAGTCTAGGAGAACTTGCAGACTAAATTTGGAGTTAAAATGGAGTTTTTAGACCCAAAGTATCATGTTTAGTTCATTTTAGATCATAGTTTGACTTTGGACATTATTTGGAGTTCAAAAGCTTGAATCAAAATTTTGACAATTCTAGTGGTTTCAGATGGTGAAACTAACACTATAAATGATCTAATTGTAACTTT
This sequence comes from Solanum rostratum, assembly GCA_029948455.1. Lineage (NCBI taxonomy): Eukaryota > Viridiplantae > Streptophyta > Magnoliopsida > Solanales > Solanaceae > Solanum > Solanum rostratum. The sequence continues at coordinate 27,904,662 of CM057049.1, forward strand.
TAGAGCTCCCAAAATTATTTTGAGTATTTGAATCCTAAATTAGTTTAAACAATCTTTCTTAGGTTTCGCGCCCAGGGGATCTGGAATTCAAATTCTGATGGTTTTATTGAATCTGGAACGTCGTCTCTAATAGGGTTCCATGTCTGGTTTATGTTCATGGGGTTTTGAACAAATCACTAAAGTCCAATATGCAAATTATGTGTTGTGTATGTAGCTGGTTTCTTGTGCAATTAAGTCTGTACTCTGTGTTCGTTGGGCCCCCTCCATGTTTGCGGAAGTGAAGTCCGCGTTCACGGAGAGTTGGTATCATTACCCTTCGCATTTGTGGAAGAAAGCTCTATGTTCTCAAAGTGTTGGGCTTACCTGGCCTTCGGCGGGCAATCTCCCATATTCGCAGAGAACAAAAAAGTGTCTGAACCGTGTAATATTTTAAGTGACGGGTTTTATTACTTTTCCACTATTTCCAAACTTTCAAGCTTTGCTTTTGAGAGATTCTTCAAGGTTTTTCAAAGCAAATCAGTTGGGTAACTATTTTCTAACCTATTTCTTCAATTTTCATTGATTAAATTATGTTTTTAACTTAGAATTTTGGGATTTTAATTGGAGAACTTGGGAATTTCTTAGATTTTGATTTCTAATACTAAATTGATAATTTCTATCTCATTTCAACTCCATTTTCAAAATGGTTTTCACCGTTGGAGTCCTTATTACTTGGGGAATATTTTCATGTATTGAATTTTAGTTTTTGATAATTTTTCGATAAGGAATTTTTGACCATTTAGCCCTTTTCACCTGAATTAATTTAATTTTTCATTAGATTCATTATGTGATTGTGATGCTATATTTGGATAGATTTTGGTGATTCAGAGTATTATAGAACGGGGAAAGATTTGGATTTAACTTGATTTGAGACTATTTCTAAGAAAAGTGGACTTCTAACCTTTTGTCAAGTATGATTGGACCTTGTATGCTTCTATGTGTATGAAATCGGGTGATTTGGGACATGAATTGGGATAGAATTTTATCATTGTAGGCTTTGATCATGGGATTTCGGTTTGGGTAGTTGTAAATATTGTGAATCCTTATACTTATGCCATAACTGTGAAATAGGTGAATTACTTGATGTTGGCATTAAGATAGTGATAGATATATGATTGTGTTGTGAATAATTGAGGACTTGTGACATATTTGAAATTGAATGTTATATTGAATGATTTAGGTAGACATCTTGCATATTCACATACTTATGAACAAGATTATTGTGCTATGATTACATACTTGCTTGATGTTCCATTGATGATGAAAAGCCGAAGAGAAATGGCTCTATCTAGAAAAAGAGAAGAAATGAAAAGCCGAAGGAAAATAGTTTTTGCTAGAGAAAGAATAGAAAAGAAAAGTTGAAGGAAATTGGTTCCGGCTAGAGATGAAAGTAAACGCCCAAGGAAAATGGTTCCGGTGAATACATAGTCTATGTGAGGCCCCCATTGGTTCCAGCCTTAGTTTATCAGTGGATGTGTATCATAAGATAGACATGCATCATGATTAACTGGCATCACATCACATGGTTTGCATTTCATTTCATTCACTGCATCTCATATCATTCCTTCTTGATATTACTATATTTGTTGTATGGAAGTTGTGAATCACTTACTATTTGTTTATGATATTGCATATCTATTGTATCATTTGACTTAAGTATCATTTGGACATTTGAGATATAAAGCTATGTGATGAGTAAATCTATATTCTTATTATTTGTATATTTTATGGTGTTGGGACTTTTTTAAGTGCAGGTGTGTAGTTCGGTGGTATGTGGTTGGGTGATAAGAGTACTTGTGTTCTTCATTGCTTTACCTTAGGTTAGTTCCATTTGCCGAGTACCTTGTTATTTGGTGCTCACCCCTTGCTACATTTTTGTAGCCTGTGAGTCTAGTCCTTCTTGCTAACATTCTTCATTATCGGATCGAGCTTTTGGATCGCTTGTGAGGTAGTTGCTTATATCTTCAGCAGGCCTTCGAGGATTTCATTTTATGTTTTGTCCTATTTGAGAACTAGACACTAAGACTTGTACTTTATTGAGTACTTTATATTTAGAGGATTGTACATACAACACCAATTCTAGGATGGTTTTAGTTTTGATTTCCTATGCTTATCTATCTTATTAGACCATTTTTATCTTTTGCATTTATCTTCATGTTGAGCTATTTAGGTTTTGGGCTAACTCACCTTAGTGGGTTAGGTGAGTGTCATCACATCAGGGTTTTGGGTCGTGACAATCTTGGTATCATAGCCTCAGGTTCATTGGTCTTACATATGTACAAGCCTAATCTAGTAGAGTTTTAAGGATCGATGCAGAGATGCCTGTTGCCTATCCTTAAGAGGCTATGAAGACTGTTAGGATGTTCTCTTTTGCTTCTTTCTATTCAATTTTTGTGTGGGTTTTGTTTAAGTGATGAGTGGTCATGTGTCCTTTTGACAGATTGCGAGGACTAAAGTTATAATGGCTATCGTTAAAAGGAAGGCAGCCCTCGAGATCACTATTGAGACCCCAACTAGGGGTAGGGGCTGAGACAAAGGTCGAGGTCGAGAAACAGCACTAGCTGGAGATTATAAGAGGGGCATCTCCCCTGAGCTAGTGATAGAGCCTAGAGAAGGGCAGGTTCCTCTCGAGTTTGTTGCAACACCACTACTACAGGATACGCTTTTGAGAGTTTTGGGTGTACTTGAGACCATGGGGCAGGCAGGTAGCCTAGTTGATACATCCGGTACTTCACAGACATGGGCTAGGTTCAGCCTCAGGATCAGCAGCGGGCCCCCGTGGCCTAGGTATAGGTGGACCAACAACTAGTAGCTCCTATTATTGAGATCCCTCAAGCTGTTGCACTTACTGATAATGAGCAATGTATATATCAGAGGTTTAGAAAGATGGACCACCTCAGTTTTAGGGTGGGAAGATCGAGGATGCATACAAGTTTTTGACTACCTGCAGAGAGTTACTTGATTCCATGGGATTGACAAAGACTTATGGGGTACGATGTATTACTCTCTAGCTTCGTGGACTGGCCACAGAGTGATGGAGGACTTATTCGAAATCTATTCCAGTTGGGTCTCCCCTGATGACTTGGGAGACATTCTCTAGTGCTTTCTATGGTAGATTTGTTCCTTGGAGTGTCCGCGAAGAAAGCTGTCTGAGGTTTGAAAGCTTGAGATAGGGTACCATGATAGTTACTGAGCATGAGAATTACTTTTTCCAACTAGCTCGGTATGCTACAACTCTTCTTCTTACTGAGGTAGAGAGAGTTTGTCAGTTTGTGAGAGGGTTGGCATATTCTATCAAGCAGGCAGTATTTTGGATGTCTAGAGATGGAGCATCTTTTCAGTTAGGTGTTAGTGCCACCAAGGAGGCATAACTCATGCAGAGAGAGGATTTTAGGGATCCCAAAAGGGTCCGTACATCTGGACAGTACTCGGGAGCCTCATCTGGAGGCAAATATATGATTAGGGGAGGTGGTCCATTTCAGCATCTCGGTGTTCATGTAGCTTTTCCAGCTTTTGAGGGAGGGCGAGGTTCTCTTGATTCTTATAATTCAGGCCATAGCTCTTCCAATTCACAACAGAGGCCTGCAGCGCCGAGGTGGCTACAATATCCCCCTTATTCCTTCACAGCAGCCATCCACACCTAGATCATGTTATGGCTGTGAATCTCCAGATCATATGGCTTGATAGTGCCCTATGCAGACTCATCATTGGCCCCACCATCTTACTCCACATCAGTCAAAGATTCGGCACCATCAACTAGAGGTTCAGCCCTACAGACTAGGGGCTAGGGTAGAGATTAGACCGATAAAGGTAGACGCACCAGAGGTAGAGGAGTAGGTGATACTTCCATACATTCTAGTGGTAGAGGGGAAGCTTCTACTAGTGGAAGATGAGGAGGCAATTGCTATGCTTTCCCAGGTAGACACGAGGTTGAGGCCTCTAATGCTATGATCACACGTATTGTTTTGGTTTGCCATCACCCTAGATCTGTGTTATTTGATCCAGGCTCTACTTATTCTTATATGTCTACATATCTCTCCTAGGGATTTGACTTGCCATGCGATACTATGTTTGTGCCTGTTTATATTTTGAACCCGGTAGGTGAGTCCTTAGTAGTGGATCAGGTATATCGATCCTAACTTGTGACCTTATCAGGCTATGAGACTTGGGTTGATATGATTATTCTTGATATGATTTATTTGATGTTATATTCGGGATGGATTGGCTTTCTCCTCATGGGGTTATTCTTGATTGCTATGCTAAGACTATAACTTTGGCTATTCTGGGCAGATTGAGTATTGTATGGCAAGGATCGAGCGGATCCTATCCCAACAAAGTCATATAATATATTAGGATATAGAAGTTAGTGGATCGGGGTTGTCTTACATATTTAGCTTTTATCCATGATACCTATGTTGAGCCATCACCGATGGAGTACATTCCTATTTTTTAGGAGTTTGTCTATGTGTTTCTTTCAGACCTTCCTGGAGTCCCTCCTGATAGGGATATTGACTTTTCCATTGATCTTGAGCCAGGAATCAAGCCTATTTCTATTCCTCCCTACCATATGGCTCTGGTTAACTTGAAGAAGATAAAGGAGTAGCTGCAAGATCTCTTGAGTAAGGGGTTTATCCGCCCTAGTGTATCCCCTTGGGGTGCTCCTGTTTTATTCGTGAATAAATATGTATTGACTATAGACAATTGAACAAAGTGAAAATCAACAACAAATATCCTCTTCCTAGAATTAATGATCTACTTGACCATCTTTAGGGTGCAGACGTGTTTTCCAAGATTAATTTGAGATCCGGATATCATCAGCTAAGGATCAAGGCTTCTGACATTCCTTAGACAACTTCTGGACGAGGTATGGGCACTATGAGTTCCTTGTGATGTCCTTTGGGTTGACTAATTCCTTGACAACATTTATGGAGTTGATGAATGGTGTATTCCGACCATATTTTGATTTCTTTATCATTGTCTTTGTAATAATATAACATTTATTAAAATATAAATTTTATAAAATGACAAATTACATTAAATTTAAAATAAATTAGTCCAAGTGAATATTGTGGACTCATATGATTGAGTTAATTAATTAAGTCTAATAAAATATGAATTTAATTAAAAGTTCAAATTCATTTATTTAGGCTACAAATGATGACCCACTGTGTTAGACCAAATATTCTCTCGTCCTAAAGGCCCCTTGATGCCATGTATAGGATGATGTGGCATGCCAAGCCAAACAGGAGTCAATAGGATCATTCCATGTGTCAAAATGACATGGCATTCCTATCTCAATCAAAGGCCAATAAAAATATGCCACATGTACGAGTGATATGTCTCAACTGATCGAATATCGCCATGTCACCTTAAATTTGATTGGCTGAAAAAAACATGATTCCATCATAACTCCCATATTCTACAACTATATATAGCGATCCGCATAATTTAGAATTCATATCAAGAATTCTAACAAAAAGTTAGAGAGAGTTTGATCTATCACAAATTTCTTTACAAGTTCAAAAATTCAAACTTTCAAGTTCAAGAACAAGCTCACAAGCCCTAAAACTCAAGATCAAGCTCAGGAACAAATTCAAGTTTCGAGATCAAGATCAAGATCAAGATCAAGAACAACTTCAAATTTCAAGATCAAGATCAAGAACAAATGTCAAATTCAAGATCATGTGCAAGAGCCCTTGAATTTACACTTGACAAGGTGAATTAAAGGATTTATAGAGATTGTAACACTACAAATTGAAATTAAATACTACAAATTATTGCGATATTTTTGTTCTTGATTATTATTTTCTTGACGCAAATTTTATCATCTACAAATTTTGGCATGCCCAGTGGAACCATCTCTACCTCTCATCTCAAATTTTCAAGCATCAAAGAATACTGAAATGGCTTCTAAGAAGATCTCCCTATCAACTTCCTCTAAGGCTACTACTCTGTTAGTACAAATTCTTGTCAGAATTCTTGGCGTTCCTTTTGGAAGTGTCGTAACGGTTACAAGGAGCAAAGCTACTATGCTAGGACAACAAACACTATGAGTGTCATCCACACCAACTCATGATTTTGAATCTTCAACCCCAAAAGGAGCGAGGTCCTCTACAAATGTTTTAGAAAGAGGAAGTAGTGTTGCTGAGAGATCAAGCAGGATTTAGCTTTACTTGAGGTCTCTGGTTTTAAGAACTCTACCGCAAAGAAAGACCGTGACTTACCCAATGAATCTTCTCCATATGCATCACATAATTTGACCCCTCTAAAGATAAACTTTCATAATAATCCATGCTGCTCTTCAATGCCTCCAATAGTGATTAAAGCAATGACAATGAATTCTTCATCCATGTAGGAACAACTTGCAAATCTGGCAAAGATGATTGAAGGATTGACCAAGCATGTGCAGCACCAAGAGTCTCGCATTGATAAGTTGATGGATAGGGTTAATAGCTTACTAGATGGGGAATCTAGTCATGCACTTTGGAAGGGTATTGAAATTCAAGATATTGAAAAGCAAGCACCGTCTATCAAGGAGATGCCAGTGTTTGCGAAAGGATGATCCCACTCGATCAACTAAAGTATTTCTTTGAAGAGACCATCAAATAAACGTATGAATTCTCCGCGAGGTCTTCCCATATGTATTCTAAGCATTACATTGCAAGGATTGATAGCTTTAAAATGCCTACAGGTTATCAACCTCCTAAATTTCAGCAGTTTGAGGGCAAAGGGAATCCAAAGAAACATCTTCCAAACTTTGTAGAGACATATAACAATGCTTGGACCTATAGAGACTATCTTGTCAAGCAGTTCATCCAAACCTTAAAGGGGAACACATTTGACTGGTACATTGATCTTGAGCCTAATTCTATCGATAGTTGGGAGCAACTAGAATATGAGTTTCTTAACCGCTTCTACAGCATAAGATGCACTGTCAGTATGGTAGAACTCATGAGTACTCTCCAAAGAAAAGATGAACTCGTCATTGATTTCATAAATTGATGGAGAAACACTAGTTTAAATTGCAAAAATAGGCTTAGTGAAGCTTCTTCTATAGTAATGTGTATCCAAGGGGTGCACTGGGGGCTTTTCTACATCTTACAAGGAATCAAGTCTAAGTCTTTTCCATAACTAGCTAGTCCTGCTCATGACATGGAGTTGAGAATATGATGCCGCCCAAGCTACACCTTCTTTTTGAATGTTAAAGCGGTCGTTATTAAGATATATAACCTAACCAAAGTTAGGGTCGAACCCACAGGGAATATGGTAGACTTAGAGTAATTTTAAGTAATTCGAGTTGATTAACCTACTTATCTCCCCAAAAAAAGGGGGGGTTTGTAAAACTAGGAAAGAAATCCTAAGCTAAGACAAGTGTGTAAAACAGTAAGAAAAGTAACTAGGGTATTGTCTTCCCTATGATTCTCTAACTTGGCATTACCATATAATTAAATTCTTTTTATAGTGTGTAGCATGAAAAACAGTACGTTAAGTTTCGCAAACTCTTTGATCCAGACGAGAGGTAAATTTCACTTTGTTATTTGATCCATCTCCATAGTGTGACATTACTAACCCTTACCTATTATTCCTGTACAACCTCCCCTCGACCCAGTTTGATTGGTTAGACGAGAAACATCAATCAAATCCTGTTAATTAATTGCTTTTTCTATTCATTACTACCTTGATCCAGTCAGTTATAGTAGACGAGTTCTAACATTGGCCATCGATAAAAAGTAATCAAAATGAAGAGAATTAATTAATACATGCATGCACACTTTCCAAGAATTATGATTTATCCGATTTTACCTTGTTAGATCTTCATGGTTCCCACAACCCTAGTTGTGGATTTAGCTACTCATTATCATTATAGATGCAAGAATCTGATATTGAATAACATAATTGAGCACTTACAAGAAGAGAATTAAGAACAAGAAATCCAAGTTTTCAATGAAAATCACAAGTATTAAGATCATAAAATATTATTTCCAAGTGTGCACAAAGTTTCTAATTGTTGTACCTATTCTACCTATGAAAAATAATCTAAAAACCTATTTATAATATTTAAAATATACAAAACCAAATCAAAATAGGAGAACTGGGTCGGCAGGCACTACAAGCATCTTTACGAGCTGTATAAAGTTCTACGGCCCGTAATTGGGGCTTTGTGGATTCTATATGAAAATCTGGGGTTGACTTCTACAAGACCTATCTATGCGTCGTATAAATTTTTATGATCCATGAAGGGTTTCCGCTGATGACTTTTTAGCAACTCCTCACTTTCTGATCCTCAAGGTACGATACCATATCTACGACTCGTATAATGTTGTACGACTCAACTGCATGTTCTTAAACTCAATTCTCCCCTTCACTGGATTTTGCTATGAAACCTACTCTACGGCCCGCGGAAACTTCCACGGCCCGTATAGGATGTCGTAGAACAACAAACACTTCAAATTTTGCACATTTAGCCCAAAAATCATGCCAACCCTGTAATCCTACAAAACAAACATAAACACATATCAAATCTACTATCATCGCATTGAGAAAATACAAAATTCCAAGTTTTAAGCATCAAAAGGGCTATATTTTGACACCACATCAACACACTTAAAGTTGTTGTTTGTCCTCAAGTGACAAACTCAATCTACATACGCAATATATTAACACACATACCTCAATCTAATAGAACACTGATGTGCTATCAAAATATAACACTTTTGATGCTTAAAACTTGGAATTTTATGTGTTCTCAATGCTATGCTAGTAGATTTGATTTCTTTTGTAATTGTTTTCCAAGATTACATGGTTGGCACAATATTCGGGTTAAGTGTGCAGAATGTGCTGAAGTAGAGGTTTCACGAGACGCTTTATGGGCCATAGATACTTTTACGGGCCGTAAAGATGGTTTCATAACAAATTCCAATGAAGGGTGATTTTTTGAAGTTGAGTGTATAAATATGCAGACGAGCTGTAGAAGACTTTATGAGCCGTAGACTTGGTGTAGTGCCCTAAGGATCAGAAAGTGGAAAATTGCGGAAAAGTCATTAGACAAAACCCCTATGGGTTGTAAAACTTTATATAGGCCATAGAGGGGTGTCGTAGAAGTCATCCCTAGTTTTGAATAAGTAATCCAAGAAAGCCCATTTACGGGCCATAAAATGTTATACGGCTCGTAAAAGCTACCGTAGAGTCTCCCGACCCAGTTATCCTATTCCATTTTGGTTTAGTATTTTAAATATTATAAATAGGTTTTTAGGTTATTTTCAGAAGGAACAATAGAGGAAAAGTAGAGGAACGTGATTGAGCTTGTGAAACACTTGTAAAACTTTCGTTCATCTTTCAATTTTAATCTTGTGATTCTCATTGAAGAGTTTGGATTTCTTGTGCTTAATTCTCTTGTGTAAGTACTCAATTATATTATTTAAATTCATAAGTCTTGCATTTACACTGATCATGAGTAGCTAAATCCACAACTAGACTTGTGGGAATCATGACGAACTAACAAGGTAAAACCAAATAATTTGTAATTCTTGAAAAATGTGCATGCATGTATTAATTAATCCTCTTCGTATTGAATGCTTTCTAATGGTGGCCAACATTAGTTATAGCCTAGTGTTACTGACTAGACCAAGGTAGTAATGAATAGGAAAAGAGATAAATTAATAGGATTCGATTGATGTTTCTCATCTAATCAACCGAACTGGGCCAAGGGAAGGTTGTACTGGAATAATAGGTAAGGGTTAGTAATGCGACACTGAAGGGATGGACCAAATCACGTAGTGAAATTCTTCTCTCACCTAGGCCAAAGGATTTGGTGAACTTAACTTACCGTTTCACTTGCGACACACTAGAAAAGAATTTGATTATCTGGTAATACTGAGTTAGGGAATCATGGGGAACATAATACTCTTGTTCCTCTTCATACTGGTTTAACTCTTGTCTTAGTTTAGGATTACATTTTATAGCTATCATCAAACCCCCCCTTTTTGAGAGATAAGTTGGTTAATCAACCCGAATTGCATTGAATTCTTCTAAGTCTACCATATTCCTTGTGGGTTCGGCCGTAACCTTGGTTAAGTTATATATCTTGACAACGATCGCTTTAGCCTAAAAAAGGAGGTGTAGGTTGGGTGACATCAAGATTTTAGCGCCATTGCCAAGGAATATGGCTAGACTTGTCTAATTCAAGTAATTTAGAAATTAATCCTTATTTTCCTTAGTTTACGTTCTTGTTGTTTTTGTTTTCTTTCAAGGTACAGGTGTAATACGCAAAGTCGAGGCATACCCTTGACTCTATTTGACCCAGAGATACAGATAAGACTTAGAAGGATGGCCCAAGATAGTGCAAACAACACGGTAAATGCAACTCTGAACTGGAATGAGAATGAGAATGCAAATAATGACAACCCACCTCTTCTTAAGGACATTGCTCCACAACCATAAGACTTCAATGCTGAAGCTTATCAGTGGAACCAATATCGACTGAACCTTATGGCATGGAGGTTACTGAAACTGTTGTTTTACCACCGCTAATGGCTGACACAAAATTCATGGCTTTGAGCGGGTTGCTTTAGATGTTGCAAAACCATGGGTTGTTTGCGGGCCTACCATCAGAAGATCCACATAGTCATCTACACAACATTGTATTTGTCTACATGAGTGTCATGGGAATACATAATCTATCTATAGATGCTGTGGGACTTCGTGTTTTCCCATTATCTCTGAAAGGTAATGCAGCGCTATGGTTATCTGAGCTCCTGTAGAGATCGATCACAAGTTAGGCTGAGTTGCAGAAGTCCTTTTTGGAGAGGTACTTCCTGAGATAAAAAAGGCTCAAGTTGAAAGATCAAATCAACAACTTTGAGCAACTTCTTGGTGACTCGATCAGTACTATATGGGAGCGATTCACAAAGTGCTTGAGGAGTGTCCCTAACCACAAAATTATTGATGATGCCTTGGTGGAGATCTTCTACCGTTCCCTGGATACAAATAGCCAAGCATATACCGATACTATTATGGGGGGCATGTTATTAGATCAATCATTCGCAGAGATCATTAAGCAACTGGATATGGCGGCCAAGCTAAATCGCCTCTGAGGGCCAAGGAATAAGTCTTCTCCCAAAAGATCGAGTACGGTCGGCATAAGTTCATAACAAGAAAGGATAAATGAGGAGATCATGAAAGTGCTTGATCAAAATAATACTTACATAGAGCTGCTAATAAAGCAAACATGGGAACTAGTTAGTTCTAGAAGCAACCATGAAGGTTACCACGCTAGGAAGAAGGAACAAGAAAGATATGCAGACTGGGATCACAAAGATGGCTACAGGAATGGTCCTTATGTGCCTCCCCAGAATCACGACACTGATGCCAGTAGTCCCAGGGTTGAAGAGATGCTTGACCAACTATTGAGGAACGCTGACACATAAGATGAGACCTTGAGGGGGATTAAGTACGATATCTCTAGCATAAATTGGAAGATTGAAGCTCATTCTGTTGCTATCAAATGACTAGAACAATAGTTTGGTCAAGTATCAACTCAACTCAGTCAGTGTCAAAAAGGAACATTGCCAAGCAACAAGGTACAAAACCTAAAGAATACTGAATTGTGTAAGATGGTTATTACTCGAGGTGATGAGAACACCACCGATCTTTCAACGATAGTTAATGAGGAAGCATGGACACTTGATGATGTGTGAGTACTTAATTTGTCTATGTCGTGCCGCGACAATAAATCAGACGCTGTTTTGGAGGCAACCCGAGGTAGACACTGGTGCTTAAGTATGTTTCTTTTGACCCCGGTACTTTATTTTGCATTTTTGGTGTACATTGAGCACTTTGTTTTTGAAGGGGTGTGGGTAGTTATAGGCCTCAGTAAAGTCTGAGTAGGATTGACCTGTAACTATCCTAAATTTTGAATACTAGGTGTTTTCTTGCCGGTGTTTTTTTCCCCATGAACACTTAAATTCTGTTGAACTGACATGTTTAGGATATGTAGGTAGTATTGGTAGCATATTGTGCTGATATCTATGGAATATATGTGTTTTTGTGTTTTTTGTGAAAAATGGCACCCACCAAATTTTATTAGTTAGTCCAGATAGCAGCCATGCATGTTTAATTATGTTTATAGTGCTTGTTCTGATAAATGAGGATAAAAGTGAGACAAAAAGCATGATATGAGAGTTTGTGTTGATAGTGTAATCAGTTCTATGATAGTGTGAGCTTACTTTGCTAAATTCATGTATTATGTTTCAATCTAGAACTTGCCCTATTACTCTGGCTTAGACTGTAGGTTAGTTAGTTAGGAAATGATCTAAGGCTATTGTTCATAATAGTCCACTTAGCCTAAATAACCAACAAAATGTGTGAAAAATCCCTCGATCCTAATGTTTGAGCCTTATATGTAACTTTTCTTTGTAAAAACCTAAGTGACCTAACTTTGTATGATGTAAAATCTTGAAATTGTCCTTGGTTCTTCCTTGAACATTGTGCACCATGACTTAGGAAAAAAGCATAAGTTGAGGGTGGCTGCCAAAAGTGGCCCTAGTTCCTAGGTTGGATATTGTACACCTCGACTCAGGCCAAAAGCGTAAGTTGAGGGTGGATGGTGTAAGGATAAACACAAAATGAGGGGAAAAGTTAGTGATACATGGAAAAGGAGAAAAAATGTGTACTTTTGGTGGAAGAAAAATGAGTGATGCCTTAGCAATGAACTAAAAAGAAAAATGTTGTGAGAATATAAGGCACGGAGTTGAAAAATGAAAATAAAGCACCTAGAAAAATGTAAAATAGGAGAAAGGGAGAATAAGATGAAAAGTAACAGTGTTGGTAGTGCAAAAGTGTAAAAAATCGCAGTGTCAAGGAGGGCCTTTAGTCACTATGTTTCTAAAACATCATACCAAAGCCCCCTGAGCCTACATTACAAGCCAGTAAAGTCCTAAAGTGATTCTAGTCCAAGTAGTGAAAGGCCATAGTCATGAGTATAGGGGCAAGCATATGGTATTGAGCATAATATTTGAATGCCTTTTGTAAGAGTGAGTGATTTTGCATAGTCGCAAGGTTATACCTGAAAATATCACTGTGAGTGAGAAGGGACTTCTTTCGGTGAGGGCACTTGCATTGCATTGTTGACTAATTCAGTGATTGTGGCTTGTTGATAACTACCTCGCTTGTCATAGTTGCATTCTCACATGGATTGATTTGTGTTGGTTTTCTTACTAGCTATCTGATGTGTTTTTAAAGTGGTGTGGATATGTATGCTTGAGTTTGATGTGATGTATGCCATTAGATTGAAATCTGTGTTTCATTGTGCTGCTTATATAGATTGAGTCCGTCGCTTGAGCAAAAGCAACAATTTTAATTTGAGGGTGTTGATGTGCTATCAAAATACAACACTTTTTATCGTTTTTAGTAGACTAGATGTGCTTTTGTATTTGTTTTCTAGGATTACAGGGTTGGCACAATTTTTGGGCTAAGTGTGCAGACGGTGCTGAAGCAGAGGTTCCACGAGACCCTTCACGGGCCATAGATACTTCTATGGTCCATAAAGATGGTTTTGTAACAAATTCCAGTGAAGGGTAGATTTCTGAAGTTAAGTGTACGAACATGCAAATGAACCGCAGAAGACTTTACGAGCCATAGACTTGGTGTCATGTCCTTAGGATAAGAAAGTGGGGAGTTGCTGAAAAGTCATCAGACTAAAACCCCTACAGGCCATAAAACTTTATATGAGCTATAGAGTGGTGTCCTAAAAGTCAGCTCTAGTTTTGAAGAAGCAATCCATGAAAGTCCGTTTACGGGCTGTAAAATGTTATACAACCCGTAAAAGCTACTGTAGAGTGTACTGGCCCAATTATCCTATTCCATTTTGGTTTTCTGTTTTACACACTATAAATAGGTTTTTAGATTATTTTTCAGAAGGAACAGTAGAGAAAAAGTAGAGAAATTTGATAGAGCTTGTGAAACACTTGTAAAACTTTCTTTCATCTTTCAATTTCAATCTTGTGATTCTCATTAAAGAGCTTGGATTTCTTGTGCTTAATTCTCTTGTGTAAGTGCTCAGTTATGTTATTCAAATTCATAAGTCTTGCATTTACAGTATTTATGAGTAGCTAAATCCACAACTAGGGTTGTGGGAACCATGAAGAACTAACAAGGTAAAATCGGATAATTCATAATTCTTGAAAAGTGTGCATGCATGTATTAATTAATTCTCTTCGTATTGAATGCTTTCTAATGGTGGCAAATATTAGAACCCGCCTAGTGTTACTGACTGGACCAAGTTAGCAATGAATAGGAAAAAAGATTAATTAACAGGATTCAATTGATGTTTCTTGTCTCAACCGAACTGGACCAAGGGGAGGTTGTACATGTACAATAGGTAAGGGTTAGTAATGTCCCACTGAGAGGATGGACCAAATAACATAGTAAATTCACCTCTCGGCTGGGCCAAAGGGTTTGGTGAATTTTACTTATCGTTTTGCTTGCGACACACTGGAAAAGAATTCGATTATCTGGTAATACTGAGTTAGGGAATCATGGGGAATACAATACCCTAGTTCCTCTTCATACTGGTTTAACACTTGTCTTAGTTTAAGATTACTTTTTTTTAGTTTCCATAAAACCACCATTTGGGGAAATAAGTTGGTTAATGAACTCGAATTGCATTGAATTCTTCTAAGTCTACCATATTCCTTGTGGGTTTGACCCTAACCTTGGTTAGGTTATATATCTTGAGAAAGACCTCTTTAGCCTAAAAAAGAGGGCTTGGGCGACATCAAACACATCATCTCATACTCAAGCACATATACCCTCACCTCTCACAAAAGCATATCAGATAGCTATCAAGCAAATCAATACATGTGACAATACAACGATGACAAGCAAGGTAATCAATGATAAGCAACAACGACTAAGTTAGTCTAAAACCAATAGTGCAAGGCAAGTACCCTCATAGAAAAAAGTCTCATATCTCACTTGTGATGATATTTTCAGATTCAATGCTTGGAACTATAAAATCATTCACTCTCACAAAAGACGTTCAAATACATGCTCAATACCATATGCTTGCCCCTATACTCATGACTATGACCTCCGACTACTTGGACTAGGATCACTTTAGGACTTTATTAGCTTGTAACGTAGGCTCAAGGGGCTTTGGTATGATATTTTTGGGAACATAGTGATTAAAGACCCTCTTTGACGCTATATTTTTCTGCACTTTTTTCCTACCAGCACTGTCAGTTTTTGCTTCATTCTCCCTTTCTCCTATTTCAAGATTTTCTCGGTGCCTTACTCTCTTTTTTAGCTCATTGCCCTTTTACTTTCACATCATTTTTCTTTTTAGCTCATTGATTAGGCATCTACTCATTTTTCTTGCACCCGGAACACATATTTATCCCTTTTTTCATGTATCACTAGCTTCCACCTCATTTTGTGTGTTTATCCTTACACCAACCACTCTCAACTTAAACTTTTGGCCTGAGTCAAGGTGCACAATATCTAGCCTATGAACCAGGGCCACTTTTGGTTGCCACCCTCAACTTAAGATTTTTGCCTTAGTCAAGGTGCACAATATTCAAGGACCAGGGGCAATTTAAGGATTTTACATTTAACAAGGCGAGGCAACTTAGGTTTCTACAAGGAAAAGGGTACACGCAAGGCTCAAACAGGGATTAAGAGATATATTACACATTTGGTTGGTTATTTGGGCTAGGTGGACTAATATGAACAATGTCCTAAGATCCTTTCCTAACCAACTAACCTACTGTATAAGTTAGAGTAACAGGGCAAATTCTGAACTGAATCACAACATATGAATTTAGCGAAGAAAGCTAACACACACATAATACTGATTATACTATTAACAAGGACTCTCAATCATGCTTTTCATCACAATTTATCCTCACTTATCAGAAAAAGCACTGTCAACAATCAAACATGAATGGTTGCTATCAAGACTAACTAACAAAAATTTTGGTGGGTATCATTTTTCACACAAAAACAAACATATGCCATAGAAATCCGTACTACATGCTACTAATACTACCTACATATCCTAAACATGTCGGTTCAATAGAAAGTAAATATCCTTGGGGAAAAAACACACAGTCAAGAAAACCCCTCAGATTGAAAATTTGGGATAGTTATAGCCAAGGTTACTTAGACTTCACTGAGGCTTATAACTACCCATACCCCATTGAAAAAGCTTTGCATTGTTGTCAATGTACAAAATATAATAGTA
Organism: Solanum rostratum; assembly: GCA_029948455.1. Taxonomy (NCBI): domain Eukaryota; kingdom Viridiplantae; phylum Streptophyta; class Magnoliopsida; order Solanales; family Solanaceae; genus Solanum; species Solanum rostratum. The sequence goes on from CM057049.1 coordinate 27,920,941, forward strand.
AAGCACAAGAGTCAAAAAGAAATATACCTGGGCACCTAAGCGCCAGTTTCTACCTTGGGTTTCCTCCCAAGCAGTGCCTGATTTAGTGTCGTAGCACTTAGACATGTTGGGTACTCAGACTTCACCAAGTGTCCATGCTTCCACTGTCTTTACTTCTTCAATATTGCTAAGATACAGTTTGACTCTATGACCATTCACTTTAAATTTTGCACCATTTCTCTTCTCCAACTCTGTGGCCCCATGGTAAAAAACATGTGATACTTTGATGGGTCCCAACTATCTGGACTTGAGTTTCTCAGGGAACAACTTCAACTTGGATTTGTTTAGCAACACTAAGTCCCCTGGTACAAATTGGAGATTCTCTATGCGACGATCATGCTGCAGCTTCATCCTTCGTTTGTACAGGCCTGAGCTCTCCTATGCCTTCAATCATAATTCATCAAGCTCATTGAGTTGGCTCAACCTTGAATTCGCCACACCATTCTAGTCCAAATTCAACTTTTTGAGCACCCACATCGCCTTGTGCTCAAGCTCCACCAGTAAGTGATAAGATTTACCAAAGACAAGTTGGTAAAGGAACATGCCTATGAGGGTATGTGCAGTCTTGTATGCACATAATGCATCATCACGCTTTTGCGACCAATCTGTCTAGTTTGCATTCACAGTCTTGGATAAAATTTATTTGATTTCCCTGTTGGACACCTCCACTTGCTCGCTTGTCTATGGATGGTTGGGTGTTGCCACCTCATTCTTTACTCCATACTTCTCAAGTAGAGCTTTGAACAATCGATTGTAGAAACGGTAACCTCCATTGCTAATGATTGCCCGAGGAGTGCCAAACCTTGAGAAGATGTTCTTTTTTAGAAAAGCTATGACACTTTTGCCTTCATTGTTGGGAAGAGAGACTGCCTCCACCCATTTTGATACATAATCCATAGCCACTAAGATATATTTGTTCCCGTGCGAGCTAACAAGCGGACCCACAAAATCTATCCCCCATACATCGAATAATTCAATCACCATGATACGGTTTAGAGGAAGCTCATGATTGCGGGAAACAACGCTTTCTTTCTGGCATATATCACATGCTTTGGCATAGTCATGGGCATCTTGGTGGATGGTTAGCTAATAGTAGCCACACTGCAAAATCTTATGTGCTGTCCGAACTCCACTATGATGTCCACCTACTAGAGACGTGTGGTACACCTCTAGGATACTTATCATCTTGACCTCAGGTACACAACGATGAATAATCCCATCTACACACACTTGAAACAAGTATGGATCATCCCAAAAGAACTTCCTCACATCATACATGAACTTGCGGCACTGGTGAGTAGTCAAGTCCGGTGGTACAATATCACTAACCAAATAGTTCGCATAGTCTGTAAACCATGGTATCAAGTCATAAGATGCTGCCAACACTCTCTAATCAGAGAATGAATCATCAAACTCTAACCCATCATCGAACTTTTCCATGGCTCCATTTTCTAATATGGAAAGGTGATCTGCAACTTGATTTTCAGTCCCTTTTCTGTCGATAATATCAAAGTGAAACTCTTGAAGAAGAAGTACCTATCGAATCAATCTTCGTTTTGCATCCTTTTTGGACATCAAGTACCGTTGTACGTAATGGTCAGTGTGCAAAATGACCTTGTTCCCCAACAGATAAGACCACAATTTTTCGAACGCAAAGACCACTGCAAGTAGCTCTTGTTCTGTGATAGTGTAGTTCTTTTGGCTGCAGTTAGGGCTTTGCTAGTGTATTATATGGGATGTGATATCTTCTCTCTGTGTTTTTCCAACATTATACAAAGCGCAACCCTGCTTGCATCACACATTATTTCAAATGGCTCTGACCAGTCTGGAGCTACGATGATAGGAGCCGAAATCAACTTCTGCTTCAATCCTTCAAAGGCTTTGAGATATGCATCATCAAACACAAACTTAGCATCATTCTCAAGTATTTTGCACAAGAGATGTGAAATATTAGAGAAGTCCTTTCTAAAGTGCATGTAGAATCCTGCATGGCCTAGGGAACTCTTCACACCCTTGACAGAGATGGGTAGGGGAAGCTTTCAATCACTTCAACTTTAGCTCTATCGACCTCGATTCCCTTGATGGAGATTCTGTTCACCAACATCATACCTTTCTTCACCATGATGTGACACTTTTTCCAATTCAACAACAGATGACATTCTTCACATCTCCTAAGCACAGCTTACAAATGCTTCAAGCAATCTTCAAAAGAGTCACCAACCACAGTAAAGTCATCCATGAAGACCTCAATAGTGTCCTCTACAATGTCTGAGAAAATGGACATCATGCATCTTTGGAATGTTGCTGGCGTGTTACAAAACCCAAATGGAATCCTTTTGAATGTGAAGGTGTTGTAGGGACATGTGAACATCATCTTCTCTTGATCCTCCAGAGCAATAGAGATATAATTGTATCCCGAGTACCTATCAAGAAAGCAATATCAGCCCTTCCTAGCCAAGCATTCTAGCATTTGGTCCATGAATGACATAGGGAAGTAGTCCTTTTTCATCGATGCATTATGCACACCCTCCACCCAATGTGTGGTCACGTGGGGATCAACTTGTTGCTAGCATTAGGGACCACAGTGATACTTCTTTTCTTTGGAACACACTGGACCAGGCTCACCCATTCATTATCGGTGATTGGATAGATCACCCATGCGTCCAACCACTTGATGATTTCTTTGCGCATGACCTCTTGCATAGGTGGGTTAAGATGCCTTTAGTGCTCAATACTCGGCTTGTAGTCATTGACAAGTTAGATTTTGTGAGTACATACCCTAGGTGGGATACCAATGATGTTCGTCATTATCCACCCGATAGCCTTCTTGAACTGCTTAAGCACCACAACCAGAGCATTTACCTGTTCGTCATTAAGGTCCGCAGCGACTATGACTGGAAAGTTATTGTTGGCACCCAAAAATGCATATCTCAATTGGGATGGAAGAGCCTCCAATTCTAGCACTGGTGGCTCCTCAATAGATGGTTTAGTAAGTGGTGATTCTCAATTTTTCAAGTCCAACTCCAGTTTAGTTTGAAGTCTAGGGGCGTAAGATACCCCAGAGCCTTCACTGTCTCCTCATAATTTGAGATGACATCACCCGCAAAGTTCATTAATACTGCTTTCAGGGTATTGACACCTAATCTTTCTTCAACTAGTATCTTTGATTTTGCATCATCAATACTCTCAATGACAGAGACTACCTTCAAATCATCATCCTTCTTTGCATGTTGGCATACGTTGAACATGAGCTCATCTTTACCCAGTCTAAACTTGAGTTGGCCCCTCTCCATGTCTACCAATGTGTGCTAGTGGCTAAGAAGGGCCTTCCTAAAATGATTAGGACTTTAAAGTCAATCTCACAGTCCAGGATCACAAAGTCTACAGGAAATATGAATTTATCTACTCTGACAAGGATGTCATACAGTATCCCCACAGGCTTCTTCACCGTCTGATCAGCCATCAAAGCTTCTCAAAGATCACAAGGGGCATCAAATTTATGTTGCACCGAGATCATATAATGCCCTTGCAAACTCCATATCTCTGATAGTGCAGGGTATGGTAAATGTGTTGGGATCTTCTCGCTTTTACACTAAGGGTTGTGTAGCAATTGCATTGTAATATTGAAGCTCTTGGCTTACTGTGTGCTTCTTTGTGACTAAGTCCTTTATGAACTTTGCATACCCTTGCATCTTCTCTAATGCCTCAATAAAAGGAATGTTGATGGAGAGTTGTTTTAGCATGGAGAGGAAGTGCTTGACTTTACTTCCTCCTCCTTCTTTTTGATTCTTTAAGGGAAGGGAGTAGGAGTTCCAGGAATGGTCTTCAACTTTTGTGGTATCACTGTAGCATCACTCACCCTATCCTTGACACTATCATCTCCAGTCTGCATACTTGGCCTCAACTATCTCCTCACAAACATCATATCATCAACCAACATAGAAGGATCAATGGTCTGCTTGCCACCACAAGTAGTCGCTGCCATAAACTACCACTCATTCTTTAGATTTTGAACTGTATTGTTAGGCAATATAACTTTCTGTCGCTAGTTGAGTTGAGTTGATATTTGACCGAACTGTTTCTCCAGCTGCTTAATAGCAACAGAATGAGACTCGATCTTTTGATTAATGCTGGAGATGTCAGTCTTCATCCCCCCTCAAGGTCTCATCTTGTGTGTCATCCTTGTTCAACAGACGATATAACATCTCCTCAACTCTAGAGCTACCAGCACCTGAATCACGATTATGTGGTGGCACATATGGACCATTCAAGTAACTATCTCTATGATCTCAATCAACATCTCTATCTTGGTCCCTATTTCTATCATGGTAACCTCTACAATAATTATCTCTAAAGGCACCATCCCATGTATAGTATCGACCTCGGCGCCATAGTCCTAATTGGACCCTTGGGCATTAGTCCGGAAACCAACCACCTGATCAGTGACGAAGAAAGTGTCCTCCTCATAGTAAGGCTCCTCGTACAGGGGTGTTCATGGAGGTTGATGAGCAACTACATTCACACGTTCTTGGCTCTACTTCATCAACAACTCTGTATTGGTACTAATCCGAGCAAGATCTTGCATCATCTCCTCATTTCTTTTTGTTGCATTGTATTAGTAATGATTGCGCACAAGATCTTTGTTGTCAACCTGTCCCTCATTCCCCATACACGATTTGTCTTGACTACCTTTTCTAGCTTCTCAGCAACCCTTGAAAATGGTTGATCTAGAAATGAGCCACCTATGATAGTATCAGCACACGCTTAGCTATTCTCATCCAGGGCTTGGTAGAATATCTCCACTAAGGCATCATCAATGATCTTGTGGTTAGGGAACTTCACAGACACTTTATGAACCTCTTCCATGTGGTACCGATCGAGTTACCAGGAAGTTGCTCGAAGTTGTTGATTTGATCTTTATACTTCAGCTTTTTCGATCGCAGAAAGAACCTCTCTAAAAAGGCCTTCTATAATTTAGCCCTACTGGTGATCAAACTTCATGGGAGCTCAGATAGCCATAACGTTGCATTGCCTGTTAGAGATAATGGGAAGACATGAAGTCCAACAACATCCACAAATAGATTCTTATTTCCCATTACGCTCTTATAGACAAAGACAACGTTATATAGATGGCTATGCTGATCCTCTGATAGTAGACCCGCAAACAACCTGCGATTCTGTAGTATTTGACGTAACTCACTCGAAACAACAAACTTTGTGTCATCCGGTAGTGGCGACAATACAATAGCTCCAGTGACATCCATAGTCATAGGGTTAAGCCGATATTGATTCCATGTATGAGCTTTAGCATTAAGGTCCAATGCTTGTGGATCAATATTCTCAAGCGGAGGTGGGTTATTATCATTCTCATTTTAGTTAAATTCTACATTCACTTTGTTGTTTGCAGTGTTGTTTACGTTGTCCTAGGCCATTCTTCTCAGCGTTCTCTGGATCTCTGGGTCAAATGGAGTCAAGGGAATGCCTCGACTTCAAGTGTTAAGCAAGTTTAGCCATATTCCTCGGCAATGGCGCCAAAATCTTGATGTCACCCAAGCTACACCTTATTTTTGAAGGGTAAGTGATCTTTGTCAAGATATATAACCTAACTAAGGTTGGGGTCAAACCCACAAGGAATATGGTAGACTTAGAGTAATTTTAAGTAATTCGAGTTGATTTACCAACTTATCTCCCCAAAAGGGGGGTTTATAAAACTATGGAAACAAAGTGTGTGAAATCAGTAAGAAGAGTAACTAGGGTATTGTGTTACCCATGATTTCCTAACTTAATATTACCAGATAATCAAATTCTTTTCTGGTGTGTAGCATGCAGAATGGTAAGTTAAGTTTACCAAACCCTTTGATCCAGGTGAGAGGTAAATTTCACTATGTGATATGATACATCCTCGGAGTGTGACATTACTAACCCTTATTTATTGTTCCATTACAACCACCCTTAATCTAGTTTGGTTGATTAGACGAGAAATATCAATCAAATCCTGTTAATCAATCTCTTTTCCTATTTATTACTACCTTGATCTAGTTAGTAATATTAGACGAGTTCTAACGTTGGCCTCCATTAAAAAGGAATCAAAACAAAGAGAATTAATTAATACATACATGCACACTTTCCAAGAATTACAAATTATCCTGTTTTACCTGGTTAGTTCTTCATGGTTCCACAACTCTACTTGTAGATTTAGCTACTCATTATCATTGTAAATGCAAGAATTGTGATATTAAATAGCATAAATAAACACTTACAAGAAAAGACTTAAGAACAAGAAATCCAATCTCTTTAATGAAAATCACAAGTATGAATCAAGATTACAAAAAAAATTGTTTCCCGAGTATCTCACAATGTGTCACGCCCCAAAGAGAGGGAGGCGCGACTGGAAACCGATACCGTTATTGGCCGGGTAAGACACAAAACATGCTAGTTAACTAAACTAGGGACCAGAAGAAAATCGAACAACATAACATCTGAAAGACTAAGCGTAGGCATTTTAGGTCATGACCTAGTCAATAGTAAATCTTGTATATCAAGATAGGTAAACCAAAATGATAGAGTACTAGTTAGCCGACAAGGCTGCAACAATAGAGGTACAGACACCCACTATATATACATGTTAATCTGATAACTGGAGAAAGAAAGGTATAAAAGAACCAACCCACCATAACATGTCCACAATAGCCTCTAAGAAAATCACTACCCGACTATACCCAACTGTACAACAAAAAGTAAGTATCCTATTAAAGCTCCAGAAAGAGGTGGAGCTTACCAACTCACAGCTGAATGAGGCTCCTAGTAGAGGGGTAAATTAGAACCCCTACCTGAACCTGCACGCACGAAATAAAATGCAGCGTCCCCAGGCAAAGGGACGTCAGTATGATAAGCATGTACTCGTATGTAAGGCAGGAAGTAAAATCATAGATAACCATAGTAAAAAGGTTAATAGAAATACCACCTTTAATCAAAATTCAAGTAGCCTTAATGGCTAATAAGCAACCTCCTAGTGATCAAATATGCATGGTATGCTCGAGTATCGCATATCGTGAATATATATATATATATATATATATATATATATATGCAAATGCATGACATACCCAACCAAATGCTAGTACTGGTGGTCCTTTCCGATAGCTAACCGGCAACATATCTGCCAACCTGTGGCCATCTGTACCATATACACACATATATATAATCATTTGGGCAAATAGGCCCCATAAATTCGATTATAGCTTGGAGTCCATGCATAATGTGCAATGTATGATATGAATGTTGAATGCACATAGCAAGCCATAGCAAGAACTTAGCCAATCTTGGCTCATTGGTACACTCATTCTAATAGCAACATAATCATTTCATTTAGCCAATCTTGGCTCTTTGGTACACTTATTCTTATAACATCATAATCATTGTCATAATATATACACATGACTCGTGGGATCTTATATGTCCTTTTTAACAAGTTTGGGAATTTAACCTAACATTTAAAGTGAAGCCTTAACTTTGAAAATGTTTATAAAGGTGCTTTACATAATGCTTATACTTGGTCCCATGTCAATTAGTAAAAGTATTTAAACAGGATCAAGTGCCATAGTAGTTTAAACAGGAGCATTTCACTTGAGAATATTGGAAACCAACGCGTTACTTGTTAAATGCTTCAATTATATTTTTGTATGGAAGAAGGATTGATTATGAATACCACATTCCCTCCACATTCTACATTTATTTTAATGGCACTACACCAAGAAGAGAAACACCTCGAACATATGAATAGGTAGCCGAAAACTGACAAAATGATATATAGAAATTAAATGTCCAGTTTAAGCAAATAAATGGAATTTCAGCCTAATACCATCATGAATATAACTCAGCTGCATCCCAATGCCTTTCACAGAAGGTCTTTCTAGCAACAGAATAGTAAGATATCACATATCAAGTTGTGGGGAACTTTCCGAATTTCGTGCTAAAAGGAGGGACGGAGCTTAGCCTTAACATACCTAATATACCTCTCCAACAAACGTCCAATTGCCAAAAGTTTTCTTCACGAAAGTTGTTCCTTACATCCTAAGCTTCCCAACGACTATATATACGCAGCTTAAAGACACCTATAAACAGCCAAAATTTATCATTAATGACCAGATTCGGCAAGGCGCACTTACGCGAGGAAATGTCCGTAAAACTTCGTAAAAATGATCATAAAAGAGCTCCAAAATTATTAACTGAACACACCAGCTGCAAACAAACAATACCAGTAAGAACACCACTTTTTAAACAACCCAAAAACAGCCCCAAACACAGCTACTACGTGGGAAAAATAATTGCAAAGCGTAAGACATGTATTTCTAGGTACACAGACAAATTTTAACGATAAAAATGCGAAAGACTTACTCAAATCCCTTTGGCACCTTGAGGGAACCTTTCCTTTAGTTCATAAGCTGTTTGGGGACAATATGGTACGGATTTGAGCTTTAAAAGCTCAAATTAGCCTACATTAAGTTGGGTCGACCCGACCCGACCCATGCCCGATTTCCTGCTCAGACAGTCATGATAAAACAGTCATAACTTGTTATTTTGAGGTTGATTTGATGCACGATTTTGTACATTGCAAACTAGACTCATAGATCTTCAATGTGATAGGTCATGGACCTTCTAACTTCTAATATTTTGGGAGATATGTCCTATTATATTTGATCTAAATTTAAGAAGGATTTCTTTAAAGAAACTTACAATACCTTTGGCCAAACTTTATCTTGCAACCTTCTTGATTCCAAAACTTAATGTATGACCTTTGTGCTATTAAAATAACTTAAAGAAATCTATTATTAGAAAATTATAAACTTTAGTTCCCTCGGAAAAGTGAAACCTAATTTAAACCTTCTGAAAAAGGCGAGGTGTCACTCGGGTCATTTCTTCAATCCCGAACGTGTATTTCGGGTATTCCTTTGGCTTAAAACTCTAGGTCCTTGATATTACAACTTATTGGCAGCATTATTATCCTTAGGGTCCAGGAAAAAATTACATATGCCTTATATAACGCCACACTGTTTATATAATAGAAGATGAGAAACACTTCCCCCCCTTAAGAACATTCGTCCGCAAATGTGTCAAGACAACCCCTTGGTTGAATCACCATCTACTAAAATGTTTTTTTTTGATACATCTATTACCCTTGCAAACCATAAATTAACTTCCAAAAATCCAATTACTAAGCTTTGTATAGCTATCCCGCGACAAAACATACAAGTTACACCTCCAAATCCTTTAAAACTTAAGTTACTAAAAAAATGATAACTGCCATTTTTGGAACATGATCCACATTGAGTTATAAATAGCTGGGGGTGATTCCTCATCATTTCTTCTTTGGCTTCCAAAGTTATTTTCTCAATATTTTTGTTCTTCCACAACACTTTCACGAAGGCCACTTTTCATTTCGAAGCTTTCTTATTTGTCAATCTAAAACAACCACTGGTACCTCATCATAAGTTAAGTCTTCAACAATGGAGGTATCCTTAATATGAATAATACACGAAGGATCCTTAATGTACTTCGGCAACATATATATGTGAGACACTGAATGGACTTTCCTCAATTCTAAAGGAAAATTAAGCTCGTATGTTACTTTGCTAATTTCTCTAATAACCTTATACAGTCCAACATATCTAGGACTGAGCTTTCCTGTCTTTCCAAATCACATGATTCCCTTCATAGGTGATACCTTTAAGAAGACCCAATCTTCTACATCAAACTCTAAGTCTCGTCGTTGATCATCTGCATAAGACTTTTGCTGATTCTAGGCCATTTGCGGTAAGTCTATAATAAGTTTCTTTTTTTCCGTTGCTTGTTGAACTAGATTAGCGTCTAGCAACTTTTCCTCCCCAACTGCAAATTTATCAATCGGTGACCTACATCTTTACCTGTATAGTGCTCCCTAAAGATCCATTTGAATACTAGCATGGAAGCTATTATAATAAGCAAATTCAATAAGAGGTAGATGATCATCCTAGTTTCCTTTAAAGTTCAGCATATAGGCACGTGACATATCCTCAATGGTCTGGACGGTACGCTTTGCTTTCCCCAATAGTTTGTGGATGAAAAGCGGTGCTGAGATTCACCTGGGTGCCCAAACCTTTCTGAAAAGACTTCCAAAATGTATGGTAAATTGAGCCTCGATCAGAGATGATAGATAATGGAACTCCATGAAGCAAAACAATCTCTTGAATGTAAAGCTTAGCATAATCCTCCACTAAATATGTCATTCTTACTGGCAAAAAATGAACAGATATTATCAACCTATCAATAATTACCCAAATAGAGTGATACTTGTGTGGAGTCTGAGGAAACATAGTGATGAAGGCCAAATTTATCATGTCCCATTTCCAGAATGAAAAATTAGTATATTTAGCTAGGCCTCCAGGTCTCTGATGTTAGTTTTAACATGCTGGTAGTTGGGGCATTGGCCACTATCTTTGGAATATCTTTTTCATGCCATTCCACCAATAGAGCTGTCATAGTCTCAATGTCCCCTTTTTTGTTGCTCCAGGTTGAGCCAAATATCTAGGATAATGAGCCTCAAAATGAATCTTGGTGCAGAGCCTTCTAATTTTTGGCACACATAAGAGGCTTCGATACTGAAGGACTCCATCTTAAGTTAGCTCAAACACAGGATGTTACTGTTGTGGAACACTTTCCCTCGATATCATAAGCTTAGGATCCTCACCTTGTTGCTGTTTTACTTCAGTAACAATGGAAGATTCTGTTGTATTTTGAACAATCATACCTTCACCTTTTGCATCTGCTAATAGCACTTGAAAACTAGTTAGCTGATGTAAATCTGTTGTCATTTCAATCTTATCAGCTTCAACATGACTTAGACTTCCCATGGACTTTTGGCTAAGTGCATCAGCAACAAGATTAGCTTTACTGGAATGGTACAAAATGTCAACATCATAATCTTTTAGTAATTCTAACCACCTCCTTTGTCATAGGTTTAACTCCTTCTTCTTGAATAAACATTGGAGGCTCTGGTGGCTGGTAAAAATATCAACATGAACTCCGTATAGATAATGTCGCCAAATCTTTAGGGAAAATACAAGTACGACAAACTCAGGATCATGAGTAGGATAGTCTTGTTCATGTTTTAGTAACTTTCTGGAAGCATATACAATAAGCCTACCATGCTGCATAGGAACACAATCTAGGCCAAATCTCGAGGCATCATAATATACAATGTAGCCTTTGGTTCCATTCAGAAAAGCCAGACTAGGTGCGGTGGTACGCCTTTTCTTCAACTCTTGAAAACTCTTTTCACATAATTCAGTCTACTGAAACTTTGTTTCTTTATGCGTCAACCTCATTAGTAGCGTAGAGGTAGTGGAGAATCCCACAAAAAAACCTCCTATAATATCCTGCCAAGTCTAAAAAGCTATGGACCTCGGTCGGATTCAAGGGTCTCAGCCAGGCCATTACTGCTTCAATTTTCTGGCCATCAATCTTGATATTATTGCTAGTAATAACATGGCCACAAAGAGCTATAGAAGTTAACCAAAATTCACATTTGGAGAATTCAGCATATAACTTATTGTCCTGGAGAGTCTATAATATAACTCGCAAGTGGTCTGCATGTGCAGTTTTGTGCATTGCAAATAGACTCATAGACCTTCAATTTGATAGGTAATGGACTTTCTAACTCCTTATATTTTGGGAGATATGTCTTATTACATTTTATCCAAATTTAAGTGGGATTTCTTTAAGAGAAACTTACGGTAACTTTGGTCAACCTTTATCTTGCAACTTCCTTGATTCCAAAACTTAATGTATGACTTTTGTGCTATTAAAATAACTTAAAGAAATCCATTATTAGCAAATTATAAACTTTTAGTCCCCTCCAAAAAGTGAAACCTAATTTAAACCTTCCGAAAAGGGCGAGGTGCCACTCGGGTCATTTCTTTAATCCTGAACGTGTATTTAGGGTATTCCTTTGGCTTAAAACTTTAGGTCCTTAATATTACCACTTATTGGCAGCCTTATTATCCTTAGGGGCCAGGAAAAATCACATATGTGTTATATAACACCACATAACGCCACACTATTTATATAATAGAAGACGAGAAACACGGGGTCTCACACAATGTTTCTAACTGTTGTACACTGTTCTCCCTACAAAAAATAACCTAAAAACCTATTTATAATATTTAAAATACAAAATCAAATTGATATAGGAGAATTGGGTCAACAGGCACTACAGGTATCTTTACAGGCCGTATTAAGTCCTATGAACTATAATCAGGGCTTCCTGGATTCCATATGCAAATCTGGGTTTAACTTCTTCGAGACCTATCTATGGGTTGTGTAAAGTCTTATGGCCCATGGAGGGTTTCATTTGATGACTTTTCAGCAACTCCTCACTTTCTAATTCTTAGGGTACGATACCATATTTACGCCTCGTATACTGCTTTACGACTCATCTGCATGTTCGTAGACTCAACTTCATAAAATCGCTCCTTCACTAGATTTTGCTACAAAACCTACTCTACGACTTGTGGAAACTTCCATAGCCCATAAAGTGTGTCATAGAATAGCAAACACTTCAATTTCTTCACACTTAGCCCAAAAATCATTCCAACCCTATAATCCTGCAAAACAAACATAAAAACACATCAAAGTTACTAACATCACTTTGAGAACACAAAAATTTCAAGTTTTAAGCATCAAAAGTGTTGTATTTTGACAGCATATCAACATGTCTTCTGCCGGAAAAGATAGGATATTGTTCACGGTCCTCGCAAAGGGAAGGACAAATAGGAACCCAAGAAATGGGGAAAATTTGTGACCACGAATGACAATAAAGAACCATAAATGTCAATGTATCGCCTGTGAAGTTTATTATGAAAGAAAGTTAGAAGCAAAATGTAAAGATTTTCAAGAGCATCCAAATCAAAAGCTAACCTTGAGAGAGATATAAGAAAAAGAATATCCTTTTCTGGATTCTATCGTTCCTGAAATTTTTGATGAAATGGTTGAGCTAAAGCTCATTGATTTGACAAAGATGAAACGATCCAATGAAGCTAGGAAGACTGATGACCCAAATTATTGCAAGTATCATAGACTTGTCAGCCACCCTCTTGAATTGTATTTTGTCTTCAAGGATAAGGTTATGCAACTGGATAATGAAAGAAAAGATTGTCCTTGATGATAGAAAGGCAAGTTCTAATCAAATCTATAACATATTAGACTCGTTTGACCTGATCCAAATATGTACATCTGAAGAAGAAGGGCCATTAGAGCAAGAAGAATCCCAAATTGATACATATAATGATGCAGGTTGGGTTGTAGTGACTTGGCGGAGATGCAACAAGATAAGTCCATAGAAAGAATCATTTGAACAACCGATCAAACAAAGGGTAGTGAAGACACCGAAGAAGTAAAATTCGGTGAGACGCCCAAAGAGGTCATAGGTAGAAATGCATCACCACCAGAAACTGTGAAGTCCTGTGACTTTGGGGGAATTTATACCGAGTTGGTTCTGTGTGGAGGCCACTCAAGACAATGTTGAGGCATCATCAATGCTGACAAGGGAGAAAAATTAATGAAACTTTATCGAAGATGTATCCTGCTCATAAAGAAGAAGCAATGGGTGGTATCTCATCAAAAGCATCTCCCTCATTTTCTAAAAGTCTATGGAGCCCCCTCTTCAAGAGGTACATGTATGTGATACAAAGATCACATTTACAGGTGATGATTTTCTATTTGGTAAAACTCTACACAATCATCCTTTGCATATGGTGGGTCACATGCTAGAGAAGATGATAAACAGGATCTTGATAGATGAAGGGTGTAGGGTCAACTTTCTACCCATACATATGTTGAAAGAGCTCGGCATCACAAATGAAGAACTTAGCGAAAGTCGTTTGTTGATACAAAGATTCAATCAAGGGGGCAGAGGTCTATAGGCTCAATTAAGCTAGAAATTCACATGGATGAATTGTGATCAAGTGCATGGATACATGTGATTGATGCAAACACTTCACATAATATATTTCTTGGAAGGCCTTTGCTGCACGAGAACAAAATTGTCTCATCTTCTTACTGTCAATGTTTGAAGTACCGCAAAGATGGAATTAAAAGGAAAATAGTTGCTGACCATAATCCTTTCACTGAAGTTAAATCATATTTTGCCGATGCAAAGTTCTATTTGAAGAATTATGTTGTGAAAGGGGTAAAGCTTGAGGATGTCAAATCGACCAAGTCTAATAAGTTTAAAGGTGAAACAACCAACATGGCCACTGAAAGGGCCAAAGTTGATATTGGGGAGCCTAGTACTTGACCAAATAAGGAGAAGACCATGCCCTCCAAAAGAAAGCCATCCTCAACACTCTGTTATGTCCCAAAAGTGAAGAAAGAGGAGGGTAAGTCATCTAATGTACGAGGGAATGTAATAGGAGGGTTGAATCTTCCTATCAAATGGATTGATGCTATGAACTTGTCTTCAAAGTTGTTGGGAAATGTTTTGGCTCAAAATCTACCACAAGATATATTGCTCCCTAAAAAACATACAGAAAGCTTTGATCTGAATCCTTACAAGTTATTTGCAAAGGCTGGGTATAAACCTGACGAGTCATCTAGGTTAGGGAAACTCCCATCAAAAGGCACAACCAGGAAAGCATATGAAGCTTTAGGCTATAGGCAACCGCCACCGGTTCGTATCTCCATAAGAAGGGTAAATAATAACTACATCTCTATTGAAGATGAGTGTGCTTCTTTTAATAAATGGCCTTCTGCCTTTGATTGACTTAGAAAACCTGTTGCAAAAACTTTTGTGTTCAAGAGCCTAGGTCCATTGAAGAAGAAGAATAACAAGCATCGAAGGAGTTACCTAAAAGTAATGACACTTACTTCACCTATGATTCAGAAAGATTTCAAAAGTGCAATTTCTTCTAGGATGAAGCGACAAGTAGAACTCATAGTTTTGTGTAAAGAGGTACTAAAGGAAAAGGCTCACACTGTGGTTTATGCCAAAGAGTGCAAGGAAGATGAAGAACGTGTAGGCTCCTCATGTCATGTTACAAATCAGAATGAGAACGATGGTTCATGTCAATTGAAAATTGATGAAGAGTTAGGAGGTACTGTTTGGTGCTATATGACAATGATCCACCAGGAAGAGGGGGATGTTGGAGATGCTTCACTAGAATTTGAAAAATGAGTAAAGACCACGACGGATCCCTTAAGGAAAGTTAACCTTGGCACTGATGAAGACCTAAGACCAACTTACTTGAGTGCCTTTGTAGAAGCTGATGAAGAAATGACTTATATGGATATACTCAAAGAATATAGAGATGTCTTCACTTGGAGCTATGAAGAAATGCCTAGCTTAAATCCCAAAATAACAGTCCATCAATTAGCAGTCAAGCACGGCACACGTTCGGTCAAGCAAGCTCAAAGAAGTTTTAGGTTGGACTTGGTTCTATTGATAGAGAAAGAAATTAACAAACTCATTGAGGTGGTCTTCATTTGGGAAGTTTAATACGCTACATGGATTACAAGCAATGTTCCCGAGAGGAAGAAAAATGGCCGAATTCGAGTTTGTGTTAACTTCAGAGATCTCAACAATGCATTCCCTAAAGATGAATTCCCGCTGCTATTCTAGAGCTATAATTGATGCTACAACCAATTTAGAGGCAATATCATTCATGGATGACTCTTCTGGCTATAGCCAAATTTGCATGTCACCAAGGATGAAGAACTCATGGCATTTCGTACACCTAAAGGAATTTATTGCTACAAGGTAATGACCTTTAGTTTAAAGAATGTTGGTGCCATCTATGCAGAATATATTTGATGATTTACTCTATAGAAATGTCAAGTGTTATTTCGGTGAAGTCAAAAAAGAGAAGCAACCATTTGAAAGACTTGAGAATGGTGTTTGAGTTGCTTCGAAGATGCCAATTGAGGATGAATCCATTAAACTATGCCTTTGGGGTTATTTCTAGAAAGTTTCTTGGCTTCATTGTATGATATCAAGGAATTGAGATTGATCATGCCAAAGTTGATGTAAGGAATTGAGATTGATCAAGACAAAGTTGATGCAATTTTGAAGATGCCCGATCCTCGAAACATTCATGAGTTGAAAAGTCTTCAGGAAAATTAATCTACTTGAGAAGGTTCGTCTCGAATCTAGCTGAAAGATGCCAACCATTCAGTCATCTCATGAGGAAAGGTGTCCCTTTCAAATGGATCAAACATATGGAAAAGCTTTTGAAAGTATCAAAGCATATATGGTGAAACCTCCAGTCCTAATAGCTCCTATACCTAGAAATCTATTGATACTTTACATTGTGGCACAAGAGAGGTCTGTGGGAGCCTTACTATCTCAAGAAAATAGTGAAAGCAAGGAAAATGACCTTTATTACTTGAGCAGAATGACGACACCAAATAAACTAAACTATTTACCAATAGAGAAGTTGTGTTTGGCACTGGTCTTTTAGATTCAAAAGATGAAGCACTATTTCCAAGCTCAATCTTATTTCTAGAGCAAACTCCATCAAGTTTGTTATATTGAAACCAGTCCTTAGTGACCGACTAGCAAGGTGGGACCTTTAATTTCAACAATTTGATATTGTGTACATCCCTCAAAAGGTTGTGAAGGGGAAAACATTAGCGGACTATTTGGCGGACCATCTTATACTATATGATTGGGAATTGACTGATGAGCTTCCTGACGAAGATGTGCTGGCCATTGAAATCCATCCTCCTTGAAAAATGTACTTTGATGGGCCTGCGCATCATGGTGGAGATGGTGCAGGCGTAGTGTTTGGTTACTTCACAAGGAGAAGTCCTACCATTCTCTTTTACCTTGAAATAGTGTTGCTCCAATAACGTCGCAGAATATCAAACATTAATACTTGGGCTCAAAATGGCAGTTGACGTAAAGCAATTACAGTTACAAGTCTTTGGTAACTCTCAATTGATGATCAAGCAACTTTTAGGAAGTTATGAGGTCAAAAATCCTAAATTACATCCCTATCATTGTTATGCCTGGAAGTTGATAGGATGGCTCGAAGAAGTGACTTTATAACATATGCCGAGAAGGGAAAATAGAACACTTGATGCCTATTGACTCCTTTGTTTAACTTGGCATGCTATGTCATCCGACACATGGCATCAAGTGGGGCCTCTAGGATGAGATGACATTGGGCCTAGTAAAATGGCTCATCATTTGTAGCCCAAATAAATGAATTTTGGGCTTTTAATTAAATTCATATTTTATTGGACTTAATTAATTAACCTAATTATATAAAGGGATAATTACACCCACAAGCCACTAAGAAAAATTATTCACACAAAAAATGACCCACTTTTTCATAATTACGAAAAGTAGCCATTCAGCTGACCTTTGGCTATTTGTTACAATTTCGGGCATTCAATCCTCGTTGTATAGGCATGTATAGTCAGTGTATATTTTTGTATCATAATGTATATTTAGTGTATAGCTCATGTATAAGTAATATATATTATATAGTAGTGTGTACTTTCTATAACTTTGACAAACTATATTGTATAGATGTATAGTTTTGCTGAATTTGGGCTATTTTTTATGTAAATAAAACATGGGCTACTTTTTTGTAAACTTTCTACTTTTTTGTATATATATGTAATATTCCCTTATATAAAGCCACAATATTCATTTGGACTAATATGTTTTAAATTTAATGCAATTTGAATCATTTTATAAAATTTATATTTTAATATATTTTATATGATTACAAATGCCCCCTACTTCAAGTCTTGTCTTAAATATTCTATTTTTGAATACTAGAATTGAATAATAATTTGAGTTTTAATCACTTGACCGTTATTATATATGATGCAAATATTTACTTGACCATTTATATGAAACAAATATTTATTTGACCTTTATTTGTGAAAAGAAAGAAAAGGGGCAGGCCCACATTCAAAACAATTAGGATTGAAAATTCCTATTTATACCACCTTTCCTGAGAAGTGTAGGTTTCCCACCTTTGCGTGTGTTTTGGAGATTTGCATGTAAATAGATTATAAATCAAGCTATCAGTGTTTTAATTTTAGCGTCAACTGATCGCCTTAATCCTAGGTCTCCTATTAGCAATGGGAGTGTACCAGTCCTTTTTCTTTGTGAATTGGGTAACTTTTTCCAATTTGTTGTCCTACTAGGAATTAGGCACTGCCACATTAGTCATCTATGAATAGATCTCACATTTTTAGATGTGAGCATCACTTTATAAATTTTGTAAATCGATTCATCCTCACAGTTAAGGGACATTCGTGCTCAGGTAATTCTTTTTCCTCTTTTTGTACCTTCTTCCCCTCTTATTTTTTGTGGGTCAACACAAACAATGATTATATTATGGATACCATACAATGAAAAGTTTTGTCATAGCATAAAAATTTAATTTTGAGGTGTGAATAAATGGATACGCATTCCATGCTTTGAGATCACCAATTCGAGGCTTTACAATATTCAACATATGAAATCACCAATTCGAGGCTTTACAATGTTTAAACATATGAAATCACCAATTCGAGACTTTACAATGTTCCAAATATTTAAACATATGAGATCACCAATTTGAGGCTTTACAATATTCCAAGTGTTTGAACTTATGAGGTCACAATTTTGAGGAGTCAATAGGACATGACATGTGTCAAAATGACATAGCATTCCTATCTCAATCAAAGGCCAATAAAAATATATCACATGTACGAGTAATATATCTCAACCAATCAAATATCGCCATGTTACCTGAAAGGAAACCTATTCCTATCACTTTTCCTGTGCCATGTCACCTTAAATTTGATTGGCCGGAAGGAAGCCTGATTTCATTATAACTCCTCTATTCTATAACTATATGTAGGGGTCCTCATAATTTAGAATTCATATCAAGAATTCTAATAAAAAGCTAGAGAGATCATGGATCAAAGGCCACAAATTTCTCTATAAGTTCAAGAATTCAGACATTCAAGTACTCAAGTTCAACAACAATCTCAAAAGCTCTTGAACTCAAGATCAAGCTCAAGAACAAATTCAAGTTTCAAGATCAAGACACAAGAAAAAATTAAGTTTCAAGGTCAAGAACAAATTCCAAATTCAAGATCAAGCTCAAGAGCCCTTGAATTTACACTTGGAAAAGTAGATGAGAAAATTCATAGAGATTGTAACACTCATATATTGAAGTTAAATACTAAAATTTGTTGCGATATTTTCGAACTTGATTATTATTTTTTGAAGTGAATTTTATCATCTAGAGTCTTCATTGATGATATATTGGTCTACTCTAAAACCAAAGCAGATCATGAGTAGGACTTGAGAATTGTACTTCAATGGCCTAGATAGGAAAGGTTATATACCAAGTTTTCCAAGTGTGAGTTCTGGCTGAGTTTAGTGGCATTTTTAGGTCATATTGTATCTAGAGAGGGTATTCAGGTTGGTCCAGCCGAATATTGAGGCAGTTCAGGGTTGGACCAGGATTACTTTGGGCATTGATAACTACTTCTCCTATATTCAGGTTCAAGTTATTGTTGACCACCGCTCCTATATTGACCTTTTTGGAGAAGGGTGTTGATTTCATGGTATATTGTGATGTGTCTGTGGTTGGCTTGGGTGGAATCTTGATGTGGAAAGGGAAAGTGATAGCTTATGCCTCTAGACAATTCAAGACTCATGAGAAGAACTATCCTACCCATAACTTGGAGCCAGCAGTTGTTGTGTTTGTGTTGATGGTATAGAGACACTTTCTTTATGGTGTTCATTCTGACATTTTCACTGATCATCGTAACTTGTAATACATCTTAAGCCAGAAGGATCTAAACTTGAGACATAGGAGGTGGATTGAGCTTATGAAGGATTATGATGTGACTATTTTATATCACCTGGGGAAGACCAATGTGGCGGATGATGCATTGAGTAGGAAGGCTTCCAGCATGGAGAGTCTAGCAGTTATTCGGGTTGAGGAGCGACTGTTGGCTAGAGATGTTCAAAAATTGGCTAATGGATTGATGAAATTATAAACCTCATATTAGGGTGGAGTGCTTGCTACTACTAAGGCTCACTCGTCTTTGATGGATCAAATTTGGGAGAGGTAGTTTGAGGATGAGAAGTTGTGTGTTATTCGGGACAAAGTGACTACAGGTGAAGTTAGAGGACTAGTGCCTGATTCCGATGGTGTATTGAGGATCGAGGTTCGTATCTGTGTGCCCAAGGTAGGTGATTTGATCAGATTGATACTTGAGTAGGCTCATTGTACCAAATTTCCTATTCACCTAGGGGCTGCAAAGATGTACCATGATTTGAAACAACACTAATGGTGGTGTGGGATGAGAAGAGACATTGTTGAGTTTGTGGCAAAGTACTTGAATTGCCAACAAGTCAAATATGAGCACCAAAGGCCTAGAGGTCCAATACAGAGGATGTCAATTCCTGAGTAGAAGTAGAAGCGTATTACCACAGACTTTCAAGTTTGGATACCTCCTACAGTTGGAGATTTTGACTCCATTTGGGTAGTGGTGGAAAAGTTGACCAAGTCTTCCCTCTTCAATCCAGTCAAAGTGAAGTATACAGCTGAGAGACTAGCCCAACTCTACATTAGTCAGATTGTGAGGCTTCACGGAGTCTCGATCTCCATTTGTTTACTTCGCATTTTTGGAGAGCTTTACAGTATGGTTTGAGTACCCGTTTAGATTTGAGTAAAACTTTCCATCTCTAGATCGATGACCATCCAAAAGGACCATTCAAGTGTTAGAGGATATGCTTCGGGCATATGTCATTGATTTTGGTGCCAGATGGGATCAACGCGTAGCCTTGCTAGAGTTTGTTTACAACAACAATTATCATTCTAGCATTCAGATGGCTCCCTTTGAGGCCTTGTATGGCCGAAGATTTAGATCACCCATCAGATGGTTTGATTCGGTAGCGGTGGAGTTAGGTGTAGATATGTTAAAAGATGATTTAGAGCGGGTGCAGCTGAAACAGAGTAGGTTGATGACAGCCCAGAGTCATTAAAAGAGCTATACTGATAGGCGGGTTCGACTTTTAGAGTTCATGGTTAGTGACATTGTATAGTTGAAGGTCTCATCCTTGAAGGGTGTTATGAGGTTCGGAAAGAAGGGCAAGCTCAGCCCAAGGTTTATCGATCCTTTTGAAATCTTGGATAGAGTGGGAGAGATGGCTTATAGACTTGCCCTTGCCACCCAACATGTTTTCAGTTCATCTCTTGTTTCATGTCTTGATGTTGCGACGTTACATTCCGAATGAGTCTCATGTGATTTTCATGGATTCAGTTGAGTTAAACCCAAATTTGACTTATTAGGAGTAGCCAGTGGCCATTTTGGACAGGCAGGTGAGGAAGTTGAGGACTAAGGAGATCACTTTCGTGAAGGTCTAGTGGATCCATGGGCCCGAGAGTAAGGCTACATGGGATATAGAGTTAGAGATGTGTGTCCGATAGCCTTCACCTTTTGAGCCTTCACGTATGTCCCTTATCTCATGTTCAAAGATGAACATTTTTTTTAGAAGCGGATGATTTAATGACCTCAAAGGTCATTTCTGGCATTTTGAATAAAATTATCATTTTGCGCTTCCCAAAAGTTGCCTTGAGTCATTTATGGTTGAGTCTAAAAGTCAAAATTTAAAAACCTTATAAAAAGTTGGAGTTTTGCTAAAGAAAGAGTTTTAAAAGGCTTAAAGTTGGAAGTTTTGAGTTTTGTGATCATCTTGAGTTTCGAGCATCAAAATTCAATTTCGTTAATTCTATCATCTCTAAAATGCCAAATCTAGTTGAGGAGAACTTTCATAACTGAATTTGGAGTTAAAATAGAGATTTTAAACACAAAGTTGCAATTTCAGCTCATTTTGGATCATAGTTTCACCTTGGTCAATATTCAGTGTTCGAAAACTCGAATCGAAATTCTCACAATTCCAATGGTTCTGGATGGTGAAACTAATACTAGAAATGGCCTCGTTGTAATTTTTAGATCTCCCGAGGTTATTTTGAGTATTTAAGTCTTAAACTATTTTAAATAATTTTTCTCGGGGTTCACACCAAGGAGGACTCTAATTCGAATTCTAATGGTTCCATTGAGTCTGGAATGCCATGTTTGGTAAGGCTCCATGTCTGTCTTGTGTTCATAGGGTTCCAAACAAATTACGAGGGTCCAATTTGTGAATTCTGTGTTATGTATTTAGTTGGTTTCTGGTGCAATTAAGTATATACTCCGCGTTCGCGGAGAGTTGGCATCATTAGCCTCCGCATTCGTAGAAGAAAGCTCCGCGTTCACGAAGTGCTGGGCTTTCCTGGCCTACACATTTGTGGGTAATCTCCTACGTTCGTGGAGAATAAGAAGGTGGATGAACAGTGTGATATTTTAAGTGACAGGTTTTATTACTTTTCCATCATTTTCAAACTTTCAGGTTTCGTTTTTAAGAGATTCTTCAAGGTTTTTCAGGAAAATCTGTTGGGTAACTAATTTTTAACTATTTCTTCAATTTTCATTGATTAAATTGTGTTTTTAACTTAGAATTTGGGGATTTTACTTGGAGAATTTGGAGATTTCTCAGACTTTGATTCATAACACTAAATTGATGATTTCTACCTCATTTTAACCTCGTTTTCGAAATGGGTTTCATCATTAAAGTCCTTATTACTTAGGGAACACTTTCATGCATTAAATTTTAGTTTCTGGTTACTTTTTTTGACAAGGAATTTTTTACCATTTTTTCCTTTTTCCCCGAATTGATTTAATTTAGTGTTATTAAATTCATTATGTGATTGTGGTGCTACATTCAAATACATTTTAGTGATTTAGAGTATCATAGAAAGGGAAAAGCTATGGATTGGACTTGATTTGAGACTTTTTTAAGGCGAGTGGACTTCGAACCTTTTGTTAAGTATGATTAAACCTTGTATGCTTCTATGCGTGTGAAATCGGGTGATTTAGGACATGAATTGGGATAGAATTTTATCATTGTAGGCTTTGATCATGGGATTTTGATTTAGGTGTTTGTAAACATTGTGAATCCTTACACTTGTGCTATAACTGTGAAAAAGGTGAATTACTTGATGTTGGCATTAAGATTGTGATAGTTATGAGACTGTCATGCCCCGAGAGGATACCCGAGATGTGGCCGACACCCAGAGACTATTGCTAGTCCCCAAGCGAACTACTTGGCCTCATCACATCCATTCAATCCAACAACTTACATATCAGCGGAAGTAAAAGAAAGTAAATGGGCCCATCTCATCTATTGTCTCAAATAATAATAGATTAATAATAAAGGCTAGTAGGAAGAACTAGCGCACAATAACGTCCGAAAATCATCTATGAACACTCTATCATTAATCAAGTGGTGCCAATGACAGACCCATGGCTACCAAGATCAAAATATAAGACTAGTCTAACTTAAAAGCATGATGAGATAAATAATAATGGATCCTTCGGAGTAGGGGAGGCTCACCAATAAGCTGAACGTCCTGGATCTTCAATGATGCACCTATTAACGATCCCTAACCCCTATATCTACATCATAAAATGATGCAGTGCCGGGTGGTATCAGTACGTGAAATGTACGGTATGTAGAATAGTTGAATGAAACAGAAATAGGTAGAATAATATGATACAACATCGACTCAAAATAGTAAACAATCAACATGTCAAGTGCCTATTCTAAAGAAAGAATAAAGAGTAGACAAGTGACCCATCAACATCTCAACCTCATCAATCAAATCAGACTCATCTCAAGGGATCTCAACTCAACTCAATGGAATTCAACTCAACTCGAAGTGATCAAGGTGGGGACTTTTGGGAGTTTCTCTTATCCGACAATAATCACTTATGAGCCAATGATTGTACAACAATCTTGTTGATGTTGCCACAGTCGTTCCATACTTGCTAGGTAGCGAACGAATCAAATCCCATATGGGAAACAGCCTCAGCAAGTCCTTTATTGTTTTAGGGACATAAACTCAACTTAAGAGGGAACCACAATGTAATGTAATGGTTCTAATCCTCACCTATGTTTTGGCGACGTAGTTTGATGAGTTCGAGTTGGACTAACTCTCACTCTCTCAGTGCTCAATACTCCTCCCAAGACTCAATGCTCATAAGATCTCTATCTCAGCCAATATCATAGGGACTTTAATCTCGTCATCGGTCAGTATCTCATAGGGACTCTAACCCTATCATCAATCAAACTCATAGGAACTTTTACCCTTTCATCAATCAAGCTCATAAAGACTCTAACCCTATAATTAATCAAACTTATAGGGAGCTTAACTCTTTTACCAATCAAACTCATAGGGACATTAACTCTTTCATCAATCAAGCTCATAGAGACTCTTAACCCTAGATTCATTCATGCATGCTTTCAAAAGTTAACATGTAAGGTTATGCAATTTCCCATGAAAATATCCAATTCAAGACAATAAGTTTATGATGATCATCAGAATACAGAAATACATGTAATTAGATTTAATTTGTGAGAGAACATTCAAGAATTAATTTAAGAAAGATGTATAGGGACTCATGGACACTCAACTCCTCTATGACCATCTATGGGGCACATGAGAGTACAATCTCATGCTTTTAGTTTAGCCTTACATACTTGGGATAAAGCTCTTAACAATCACTTCAAGAATTTCCTCTTGAATTCCTCAATCTCAAGTTTTTCTCCTTTTTCCTCAAGCCTTAATCTTGTTAGATTGTTAGAAAAGGACTTAGAATGGGGTTTTAGACCCTTTTTACGTCACAATGACCTAATTAAATCATGTATTGAGTTTAAGAAGGGTTCAAAATTGACTGGAATGCCCCTCACAAAATTTTCAAAATTTTTCAGTTTCGGAACAACATAGTCTACGTCACGAACTGGTTGCGTACAAGTGTATTTTTCTTCAAAAATTTCCTGAATGAGTTTTTCAATCATGTCGAAAAAAAATTGAAACAACAAGTGTAAGTCCTCTATAAAGGCGCGACATGCCTCTGTCGCGCATCGACATTGTTTTTCATTTCAGACCAAAAAATTATCCTTTGATCTGATTGCTCTAAAAATCAACCGAGACCATTTTTCCACTCAAATTTTCATGTTGATCGCAAATCCGGCCTCGGATTTGCCATACGAGCATTGGAAGATGCATTATGCGCATACTCCTCCTCTAGGGGTATTTTGGTAATTTTATTGAGCATTACATCATCTCCCCCTTGGGATCATTCGTCCTCGAATGATGAGTAAAGGTGGTTATCAAGGTATGAATAGACTCAGGACTCATCTCAACACTTACCTCAACCAATCAAACTCCTCCTCAATCTCAATCAACTCTACTCGGACTCAAGAATAGACAATCAACTAAAAAATAGATCAGTCAATTTAGTCAAGGATAAGAAATTTACCTTAGACGTTCTCATCATTTGGCATGAATAGGTGTGGATATTTTTCCTTCATCTCTTCCTCAGCTTCCCATGTGGCTTCCTCAACAAATTGATTTCTCCGTAGGACTTTGATTGAGGCTATCTCTTTGTTTCTAAACATACGAATCTGACGATCAAGGATTTGGATCGAAACCTCTTCGTAGGACAAGATATCCTTCACTCCAATGCTATCAACAGGGATCACCTAGGTAGGATCTCCCAAGCACTTCTCTAACATCGACACATGGAATACCGACGACCTACATCTCCTCCCATACAAGGATTCATAGGGAATCATCTGAATGCTTGCATGATAACTATCGTTATATGCAAATTAAATCAATGGTAGGTGATCATCCCAATTTCCTTTAAAATGGATAACACAGGCTCTCAACATATCCTCTAATGTTTGAATTATGCGCTCTACCTGGTCATCCGTCTGTGGATGAAAGGTTGTACTCAGGTTCAACTTAGTACCCAATCCTTACTGGAATGATCTCTGAAATTCAGAGGTGAATTGAGCTCCTCTATCTGAGATGATGGACAAGGAAACCCCATGCAACCTCACAACCTCCTGGATGTACAACTTGGCGTACTCCTTCACAGTGTTGGTCATCTTAACTGCTAAGAAGTGAGCCAATTTGATCATCCTATCTACAATCACCCATTTCGAATCATGTTGCTTTCGAGACCTGGGTAGACCAATAATGAAGTCCATATTGATTATCTCCCACTTCCATCCAGTATTCTCAAAGTTCTTAGCCAATCCATACGGTCTTTAATGCTCAACGTTCACTTGCTGGCAGTTCAGGCACTTTTAAATGAATTCCACAATATCTCTCTTCATTCCACACCACCAATAGACTTCTCTCAAGTTGTGGTACATGTTGGTAGAGCTAGGATGAATGGAATATCTAGTGCTATGGACTTCAGCCATAATCCTCTCTCGAATACCATTAACATCTGGAACACACAATCTACTCTGGCATCTCAACACTCCATCTTCTTCTTTGGAGAAAACCATCACTTTCTGTTTGTGGATAGCCTCCTTCGATTGGAGTATGACAAGATCTTGATCTTGCTTTTCCTTCACCTCTGCAATTAAGGATAAAGCAGACCCATTCTGAACATTAACTCCTCCCTCATTATTATCCTCAAGTTGAACTCACAATCGAGCCAATCGATGCACTTCTTTAGCTAGCTTCTTTCCCTCCCCAATATAGGTTGTACTACCCATTGACAACCTGTTGATAGCATTAGCAACAATGTTAGATTTACCAGGATGGTAGAGAATGCTCATCTCATAATCCTTGAGAAACTCTAGCCATCTCCTCTATTGCAGGTTGGGCTCTTTTTGATTAAAGACATACTGCAAGCTCGTGTGGCCAATGAACGCATCCACATGCACTCTGTATAAGTAGTAGTGCCAAATTTTAAGTACAAACACCACCGCTGCCAACTCAAGATCATGGGTTGGATAGTTACTCTCATGAACCTTAAGTTGTCTAGAAGCATAGGCTATCACTTTCTCCCTCTGCATCAGCACACATCCCAATCCAACCCTCGAAGCATCACAATAGATTACAAAGTCTTATGTCCCATCAGGCAAGGTTAGAATCGGTGCAGTAGTCAATCTTGTCTTCAACTCTTGGAAACTCTTCTCACATTCGTCAGACCACTGAAACTTTACCTTCTTATGAGTCAATTTAGTCAATGGTGTGGATAGGGAAGAAAATCCATCAATAAATTTGTGGTAGTAGCTTGCTAACCCCAAGAAACTTCTTATGTCAGTCGGAGAGGTCGGTCAGGGCCAGTTCTTAACCGCTTCAATCTTTTGAGCATCTACTCGAATACCATTGCCGAAAACCACGTGGCCTGGAAAAGCCACTAACTTAAGCCAAAATTCATATTTCGAGAATTTTGCATACAACTCATAGTCCTTAAGTGTTTGGACAACTCTGAGGTGATTAGCATACTCCTCCTCATCTCTCGAATACATCAAAACGTCATCCAAAATACAATCACAAACATATCAGGGTATTTTCTGAATACTCCATGCATCAAGTCCATGAAGGTTGCAGGGGCATTTCTCAATCCAAAAGACATGACCAAGAACTCAAAATGGACATATCTAGTCCTAAAAGATGTCTTTGGGTAGCATATTCCTTCACTTTCAACTGATAGGCACCTTGAAGTTGGTCAAACAAATTATCTATCCTTGGAAGAGGATATTTATTCTTTACTGTGACCTTGTTCAGTTGCATATAGTCAATACACATTCTGAGAGATCCATATTTCTTTCGCATGAATAGGACAAGGACACCCTAAGGAGAAGCACTCGGCCTAATGAAGTCGTTCTCTAGCAAATCTTTTAAGTGCTCTTTCAACTCCTTCAACTCAGCGGGGGTCATCCTTTAACGTGGAATCAAAATAGGCTGGTTATCAGGAAAGACATCAATCCCAATGTCAATCTCCTTATTAGGAGGGACTCCAGGCAGATCCTCAAGAAACACCTCCGGAAACTCATTCACAATCGGGACTGACTCAACAATTGGGGACTCAACATCATCAGATCACCCGCACAAGGTGATAGATACAACCTTTGGAAATAACCTTTCTGGCTCTAAGATATGAGATAAACTTTCCTCTAGGTGCAACAAAATCACCCTTCCACTCTAGAACCGACTCATTCAGAAATTGGAACTAAATGGTTTGGGATCTACAATCAACCGAGGCATAACAGGCGTGAAGCTAATCCATGCCAAGGATCAAATCAAAATCAATCATCTCCAACCCAACCAAATCAACAAGAGTGTCCCTATGATGGACGGACACTACACAAGCTCTATAGATTCTCTTAGCTCGAATAGACTCACCTACTAGAGTAGAAACATCAAAGGTTTCAAGAAGACTCTCAGGAGTTCTATCAAATCTACTGGCCACATAAGGAGTTGCAAATAACAATGTGGCACCCTGATCCATCAAAACATAATAATCAAAAGCAAAGACTTGAATCATACCCGTTACAACATCTGGAGAGTTCTCCTGATATTGGAGACTACCCATGGCGTACAAACAGTTTGTTGCTCCACTTGCGCCTGACATAGTGCCCCTATGGTTTCCTCTAGCTGGGAGGGGCTGGTGCAGAAGATTGAGCTCAGTCAGCCCACTTTGGACAGTCTCTCTAGTGATGACCTGCTTGGCCACATTTGAAGCATACGTGATCCCCCTCACGGCATCTCCACAAGTGCAATCCGCCACACTTACCACATGGTGGCTTACCCTGTGAACCTTGAGCCACACTAGCTTGTGACTAAGGTCTTTGGGTTCCGAAATTTTGAGATCTCTTATCATACCTGCCCCTAGGCGCAGGTTCACTAGCAGATGATGGTGTTGGAAATCGGTTACCATTCCCTTTTTTTCCAACCTTATTGTTGGATGTCTTAGCTTTCTTGCGTCTGAACTCTTCTTTATACTGTTGTCTCTCCTCATCAGCTTGTTGTACAAATGTCAGCAATCGCCCAATGTCCATATCACTCACAAGCATTACTCCCCTCCCATCTCTCTTGGGTCCTCTATTTAACCCATTAACATATATCCCTATTCTTCCCCTCATATCAGCAACCATGTCTGGAGCATAGCGATATAGTTGCATGAACTTCAACCCATACTCATATACAGTCATGGAGCCCTATTTTAGATTCAAGAACTCTCTCACCTTAGCCTCTCTTCGTTTTCTTAGGAAGAAGTGTCCCAAGAAGGCTTTCTCGAACATTGCCCAAGTCAACAATGGAGCATCATCTCCTATACCTGTCTTCCATTGGTAGAACCATAGTCTGGCCACACCCTTGAGTTGGTAAGCAGCCAGTTCAACCTTGTCAGCATCAGCCACATGCATCACTTGGAACACCTTTTGAAGTTCCTCCACATAGTTCTCAGGATCTTTAGTGGATGCAGACCCTGTGAACTCAGGCGGGTTCA
Source organism: Solanum rostratum (assembly GCA_029948455.1). Classification (NCBI taxonomy): domain Eukaryota; kingdom Viridiplantae; phylum Streptophyta; class Magnoliopsida; order Solanales; family Solanaceae; genus Solanum; species Solanum rostratum. The sequence continues at coordinate 27,950,398 of CM057049.1, forward strand.
TCCTCAAGAATTCCCAGACTCTATACATGTCATGAGAATCCTGTCTACCCACTCCTTGTCTCGCAGCTGGTGCTGTGATAGGCTGGCTTAGAGTTTGAATAGCCTGGCATAGTTCAGCATTGGAGACCTCATCTTGCGAGGGCTGATCAACAGGGAAAGCTTGGTCCGCAGGCTCCTCGTGTCCTTGAGGCTCAGGTGGGTTAACGGTTTGCCTGACGGTACATCCCCTACCTCTGACAACTCTCCTAGGAAGCATGATCGCAACCCTGCAACGTGTTGAGTACGAATTAGAGGAGAACTTTTCATAGAGTTATGCTCTATCGCACGATTTAGAACATGAAAGACTCTGAAACAGTTCCTAAATGTCCTATAGCCTCTATATTATGGATGTGGAGCTCTTCACACTAATAATAAGGACTCTACTAGACATGGCTTCATAGACTCCCTAAGACACTTAAACTATGTGCACTAATACCAAGTTTGTCATGCCCCATAGACTCCCTAAGACACTTAAACTATGTGCACTAATACCAAGTTTGTCACGCTCCGAGAGGGTACCCGAGACGTGGCCGGCACTCACAAACTATTGGTAGTCCCCAAGCGAACCACTTGGCCTCATCACATCCATTCAATCCAATAGCTCTACAGATCAGCGGAAGTAAAAGAAAGTAAATGTGTTCATCTCATCTAATGTCTCGAATAACAATTGATTAATAACAAAGGCTAGCAGGAAGAACTAGCTCGCAATCTCAACATCGACGTCCGACAATCATCTATGAAGAATCTATCATTAATCAAGTGGTGTCAATGATAGACCTATGACTACTGAGATCAAAATATAAGAGTAGTCTAGTTTAACTCAAAAGCATGATGAGATAAATGATAGTGGATTCTTCAGAGTAGGGGAGGCTTACCAATAAGCTGAACATCCTAGATCTTCAACGATGTGCCTGTTGACGATCCCTAATCCCTGTATCTATATTATAAAATAATGCAGTGTCGAGTGGCGTCAGTACGTGGAATGTACGGTATGTAACATAGCTGAATAAAACAGAAACATGATACAACATCGACTCAGAATAGTAAACAATCAACATGTTAAGTGTATATTCTAAAGCAAGAGTAAAGAGTAGAGAAGTGACCCGTCAACACCTCAACTTCATCAATCAAATCAGACTCATCTCAAGGAATCTCAACTCAACTTAATGGAACTCAACTCAACTCAGAGTACTCAAGGTGGGGACTTTTGGGAGTTTCTCTTATCCGCAAGAATCACTTATGAGCTAGTAAGTGTACAACAATCCCGTTGATGTTGCCACAGCCATTCCATACTTGCCAGGTAGGGAACGAATCTAATCCCCTAAGGGAAATAGCCTCAACAAGTGTTGGAGTAGTAAAGTTTTGATGGTTGACAAAAGATAATTCAACAGGATGTTTAAAAAGAGGAATTCTATGTGAAGAAGAAGTTCTATGTAAAAAAGGACTCCACTGGTGGTTATCATTAACGAGACCTAGAGTCACTAAAATTCAGACAAAGGAAGAAGTTATAAAAGGTGAAGGACTGATACAAGAAGCTCAGAGATTGAGGCGCAGAAAAAGAAAGAAGCGAGAGAAAAAAGGGAGATTTGCAGATACAGAAAAAAGAAAAAAACAAAGGCGCTGCAGCGGTACAAAAAGAAGAATCATTAGAGCTAATAAGTTTTTTCTGCAGCATAGTTTTTTTCTCATTCATGATAATTGAACACTGTAATCTCTCAGTACTTATAAACTGGGGACATAATCCTTGGGAGATTTATGTGTAGCAAATAGGCTAGCGAAGTTGAGTTGAAGTTTAGATTACTAGAGATTGTAATCGGTTGTTGAAGGCTCATATTAAAGTAGTAAAGTTGAAGTAAATCCTGTAGAGGTACAGGTCGTGGTTTTTCCACCTTTTGTGAGCCGGGTGTTTCCACGTAAAATTGCTGCGTTCCAGTTTATTTTTGTATCATTGAAACACGTCGATTAACTTGTTCCAATGATTAGGAAAATCTGTAGGGGGTGCAAAACCTAACAGTTGGTATCAGAGCGGGTTTTCTTATTAAAGGCTAGTACCTAAGAATTGATCTAGATGAATACTGCACCACCTTTTGGACATGGAGAAGGACAATCATCTGTGAGGCCTCCTCTTTTCAATGGAACACATTTCGGTTGGTGGAAGGCTAGGATGGAGGACTTCATTCAAGGAGAAGACTACGAACTCTGGGATAGAATTATTATAGGGCCTACTATTCCTATGAAAGAAGTGGAGAACCAACAAGTGCCGAAAGAGAGAAGGGAGTTCAACGCTAAGGATTTGGTGGCCATGAGGAAAAATGCCAAAGCTAAAAATATTTTGATTTGTGGTCTTGGTCCACAAGAGTATAACAGAATTTCAAATTGCTCCACTGCAAAAGAAATCTGGGATGCTCTTACAATTGCTCACGAGGGAACTGCTCAGGTCAGGAAGTTCAGGGTTGCCATGCTATTTACGGAATATGAGACCTTCAAGATGAAAGAGAATGAGACATTGCAAGAGATGATGGCAAGGCTCACACTACTTATTAATGAACTGGCTTCTCTGGGAAAAGTGCTTACCTCTGAAGAACTGGTAGACAAGGTTCTGAGAATTTTACCAAAAGCTAAGTGGGATGTAAAGGTTACTGCCATTAGAGAAGCTAAGGATATTGAAACCATGACATTGAATGAGCTGGTTGGAAATCTCAGAACATATGATATGAACATGGAAGAGCAAAAGGAAGAAGTGGGAATGTATGAAAAATCACTCGCTCTTAGAGTAGTTTCTGATGATGAGGGATCAGATCTTGATGAAGATCAGATATTATTTTTAGCTTAAAAATTCAAAAAGTTTCTAAGGAACAGGAAAGGGAAGGATAAGAAAGAAACAGGTAACAGGAAGTGGTCCGATGACACTGGTAACAGGAAGTGGTCTGATGACAAAAGCAACTCTGCATGTTACAAATGTGGAAAAACTGATCATCACATCAAACAGTGTCCTCTATGGGAGATTGAGTGGAGAAAAGAAAGGGCTGAAAGAGAAATCAAAGAAAAAGCTGCTAAGCAAAAGGAGAAGGAAACCTATGCCATGATGGCCGCTTGGGGATCAGGTCTGGAAGATTCTGATACTGAAAATATTGATGAAACTGCTTTCATGGCTGCTGGAGATTCAGATATAGAAGAAGATGACAGATCTGAGGTAAGTATTTCTGAATTGAAAGAAAAGTTGTATCTCTTTTCAAAAAGGAAGCTAATCTTGCTGATGAATGGATTGATAGACGATTTTCAAGAAGTAGCAAATGGAAAGGATCAACTAATTAAAGATTTTTCAGATCAAAAATTTGAAAATCTTGAGATAAAAAACTGTTTGGATAAAGCAAAAGAAATAAATGACAAGTTGAAGAAACAGGTTAAACAACTTGATTCACTTGTGTTGAACCTAAAGTCAGAAATCCAAAAGTTAACTGCTGCTGATAAGGGTGAAAGTACGATGAGTGAAGAGCATCAGAAGGTAGAAGCTGAGTTGAAAGAATGCAAAATTGAGTTTTTGTGTGAGAAAGAAAAAGTGAGAAAATTGACCCAGGAAAACTCCATTTTAAAACTGGATTTAGAAAAGGCAAACAGATGGACTCAGTCATCAAGAATAGTGAACCATCTAGGAAGCAGGAGTCACATTGAGAAAGCTGGAATAGGGTTCTTTCAAGAGAATGTTACTACTACTAATTTGTGCTACCTCTGTGGAAAAATTGGACATCCAACTACTGAGTGTCCAATTGCAAACAATGTTAGGAGTAGAAACACATATCATGTGCACAAAAGAAGGCATGAAAATGATAAAAGAAACAGGTCAAGGAACATGTTGCCTACTTGGGCAAGAAGGGATCTCATTCATCCGTTTTACAACTGGAAAGGACCCAAGCTAGTCTGGGTTCCTAAAACTAACCCTTGATCTGTCTTACAGGTTGCAGTGAAAGAAAGCAAGCATTGGTACATGGATAGCGCTTGCTCAAGGCACATGACTGGTTATAAGAACAAGTTTCTTTCACTTGCACCTTTTAAAAAGGGGAGGACAAGATGACTATGAGCTGGATTAGAGGAACAAGTCAGGTTACCTGGTCCATCTACTGGACAAGCAGAGGGCACACAGTTAGGGGGAACTATGGAAAGCTGAAAATAAATCAGAAAAGATGGATAGGCCTGACACTCAGAAAGTTTGTCATCATCAAAAAGGGGGAATTTGTTGGAGTAGTAAAGTTTTGATGGCTGACAAAAGATAATTCAACAGGATGCTTAAAAAGAGGAATTCTATGAGAAGAAGGAGTTTAATAAGAAGAAGGAGTTCTAATTCAACAGGATGCTTAAAAAGAGGAATTCTATGTGAAGAAGAAGTTCTATGTAAAAAAGGACTCCACTGGTGGTTATCATTAACGAGACCTAGAGTCACTAAAATTCAGACAAAGGAAGAAGTTATAAAAGGTGAAGGACTAATACAAGAAGCTCAGAGATTGAGGCGCAGAAAAAGAAAGAAGCGAGAGAAAAAAGGGAGATTTGCAGATACAGAAAAAAGAAAAAAACAGAGGCGCTGCAGAGGTACAAAAAGAAGAATCATTAGAGCTAATAAGTTTTTTTCTGCAGCATAGTTTTTTTCTCATTCTTGATAATTGAACACTGTAATCTCTCAGTACTTATAAACTGGGGACATAATCCTTGGGAGGTTTTTGTGTAGCAAATAGGCTAGCGAAGTTGAGTTGAAGTTTAGATTACTAGAGATTGTAATCAGTTGTTGAAGGCTCATATTGAAGTAGTGAAGTTGAAGTAAATCCTATAGAGGCACAGGTCGTGGTTTTTTCACCTTTTGTGAGCCGGGTGTTTCCACGTAAAATTACTGCGTTCCAGTTTATTTCTGCATCATTGAAACACGTCGGTTAATCTGTTCCAACGATTAGGCAAATCCGTAGGGGGTGCAAAACCTAACAACAAGTCCTCTATTATTTCAGGGACATAAACTCAACTTAAGAGGGAACCACAATGTAATGTGATGGCTTTAATCCTCGCCTACGTTTGGCGATGTAGTTTGATGAGTTTGAGTTGGACTAACTCTCACTCTCTCGGTGCTCGATACTTCTCCCAAGACTCAATGCTCATAAGACCTCCATCTCAACCAATCTCATAGGGACTTTAACCTCGTCATTGATCAGGATCTCATAGGGACTCTAACCCTATCATCAAGCAAACTCATAGGGACTTTAACCCTTTTATTAATCAAACTCATAGGGACTAACTCTTTCATCAATTAAGCTCATAAAGACTCTAACCCTAGATCTATTCATGCATGCTTTCAAAAGTTAACATGTAAGGTTATGCAATTTCCCATGAAAATATCCAATTCAAGAAAATAAGTTTATGATGATCATCAACATATGCAAATACATGTAATTAGATATAATTTGGGAGAAAACATTCAAGAATCAATTTAAGAAACATGTATGGGGACTCATGGACACTCAACTCCTCTATGACCATTTATGGGCACATGAGAGGACAATCTCATGCTTTTAGTTTAGCCTTACATACTTGGGATGAACCTCTTAACAATCACTTCAAGGATTTCCTCTTGAATTCCCCAATCTCAAGCTCTTCTCCTCTTTCCTTAAGCCCTAATCTTGTTAGATTGTTAGAAAAGAACTTAGAATGGGGTTTTAGACCCTTTTTACGTCAAAATGACCTAATTAGATCATATATTAAGTTTAGGAGGGGTTCGAAATTGACTGGAATGCCCCTCACAAAATTTAGAAATTTTTCAGCTTCAGAAAAACCAAGTCCGCGTCGTGTACAAATGTATTTTTCTCTGAAAATTTTCTAAACGAGTTTTTCAATCCCGTCAAAAAAAATTGAGAAAAAAACAAGTGTAATTCCGCTACAGAGGCATGATGCGCCTCTGTCGCAAATCGACACTGTTTTTCGTTTTGTACGAAAAATTATCTTTTGATCTAATTGCTCTAAAAATCAACCGAGACCATTTTCCCGCTCAATTTTTCATGCTGATCACAAATTCAGGCTCATATTTTCTATACGAGCATTGGAAGATGTGTTACGTGCATACCCTGCCTCTAGAGGTATTTTGATAATTTTACCGAGCATTACAGAGATTGTGTTGTGAATAATTGAGGACTTGTGATATATTTGAAATTTAATGTTATATTGAATGATTTAAGTGGACATCTTGCATATTTCCATACTTATGAATATGATTATTGTGCTATGATTACATACTTGCTTGATGTTCCATTGATAATGAAAAGCCAAAGGAAAATGGTTCCAGTTAGAAAAAGAAAAGAATAAAAAGCCGAAGGGAAATGGTTCCAGTTGGAGAAAGAGTGAAAAGAAAAATCGAAGGAAAATGGTTCCGGCTAGATATGAAAGTAAATGCTGAAGGAAAATGGTTCTGGTAGAAATATGGTCCATGTGAGGCCCTCATGGATTTCGATTTAAGTTTATCAGAAGATGTGTATCATATGACAGACATGTTTTATGATTATCTAACATTGCATCACATGGTTGACATTTCATTTCATTCACTCCATCTCATATCATTCCTTCTTGATATTACTATATGTGTTGTATGGAAGTTGTGAATCACCTTATGATGTTGTATATATATTGTATCATTTGACTTGAGTATCAGTTGGACATTTTGAGGTATAAAGCTGTGTGATGAGTAAATATATATTCTTGTGATTTGTATAATGTATCATGTTGGGACTTTTCTGAGTACAGGAGTGTAATTCAACGGTATGTGGTTAAATGATAAGGAGTACTTGTGTTCTTTATTGCTCTATCTTAGGTTAGTTTCATTTGTTGAGTATCTTATTGTTTGGTGCTCGTCCCTTGCTACATTTTTGTAGGTTGTGATCCCGGTCCTTCTTGTTAGCATTCTTCATCATCGGAGTAAGCTTTTGGATCGCTTGTGAGGTAGCTACTTATACCTTCAGCAGGTCTTTGAGGATTCCATTTTATGTTTTGTTCTATTTGAGAACTAGACACTAAGACTTGTACTTTATTGAGTATTCTATATTTAGAGACTTGTACATGTGACACAATTTTGAGATGGTTGTAGTTTTGATTTCCAATGTTTATCTATCTTATTAGACCGTTTGTATCTTCCGCTTTTATCTTCAGTTGAGTTATTTACGTTTTGGACTAACTCACCTTGGTGGGTTAGGTGAGTGTCATCACACTCAATTTTTGGATCGTGACACATTTAAAGCCAAGGTATGAATTTAAAATATGAGAATTTAAGAAAAATTCAATCAAAATGTGAACATATTACAAAAGTACTTATTTTTAACTACTAAATATAGCCTCTTGAACCAAAACGTGTGCATTCCTACTATGTAAAAATCAATAGCCACTATTGTATGTGTAAATACAACGGAAAAGGGTAAAAATTATTCTCGAAGTATTCGAAATAGCTCACATATATCCTTCAACTATTTTTGGTATCAAAAGTACCCTTGCCGTCTATGTTTTGGACCCCAAATGCCCTTAAAATACATCTTTGCCACATGGAAGTCCACGTAAATATCCACGTGGCAATAAAAGGGTAAAAATTACCATGAAACTATTCAAAATAGTTCAAATATGCCCTTCGATTATTTTTGAGATCAAAACTACCTTTGTCGTCTATGTTTTGGACCACAAATGCTCTTACACCGTTGCCGAAATGGAAAAAAGAAATTAATTATATATATACTACTTTTCCACTTTTTTTATTTATCATAGAAGAAAAAGATGTGAATGATAAAATATAATCATTACTCATAAACAAATTTAAAAGACATCTTAAAATTTTCATGTGATCTATCCAAACTATATATTTTAGAAATTAAAAATAAATTATGTATATAAAATTTACTTAAATAATAAGTTTATATTGATATAGTTTATATTAATATTGAATTAAAATATAAATTTATTTTATTTTATTTTATTTTCTTAGACAAAAAAATATTAAAGTACTCAGTTTTTATGATGTTAACAGATTGAAGGATATTTCAGACATTTTAACAACACTTATGTGCCAAACACCCTTGCGGTTTGCAGGCTACTGCATAGGGGAGGGTTCACCTAGTGCGCACAGTGTCCTGCGGTGTGGTGTAGACTGTGTCCCACAAAGGTGGCGTAGACAGTGTCTCACGGTGTGGTGAAGATTGTGTCCCACAAAAAGTGGTGTAGACAGTGTCCCACCTGTAGTGTAGACTGTAGCGGCTTAGGGTTTGCCTTAGTATTCCAAAAAAAAACTATTATTCATGAACAAATTAAAAGACATCTTAAAATTTTCATGTAATCTATTCAAATTATATATTTTAAAATTTTAATAAATTGTGTATATAAAAATTTACTTATATATATATATTCTTTTTTCACTCGTGTTTTTTATAAAGCAAGGGCATTTGTGGTCCAAAACATAGACGACAAGGGTAGTTTTGATCTCAAAAATAGTCGAAGGGCATATTAGAGCTATTTTGAATAGCTCCGGGGTAATTTTGATCCTTTTATTTCCATGTGGATATCTACGTGGACTGCCATGTGGCAAAGATAACAGTGAAAGGGTATTTGTGGTCCAAAACATAGGCGGCAAGGGTAGTTTTGATCTCAAAAATAGTTGAAGGATATATTTGAGCTATTTCGAATAGTTCGAGGGTAATTTTGACCCTTTTCCTTAAATATAATCAACTTTACAAAAAATATTAAGAAGGGTGGAGTTAGCTTCTTACTCTTTATTTTTCAAAAAATAAGGCTCACCAAGCATATACATGTATATAGAATGAATTAAACTAGATCCAATAGAAATAAATAACAAGCTGTAATGGGAAAAAGATTTCAAAAGGTTTAGAAATGACCTATTTCAAGGAGCAGCACCATAATATATGTAGTTTTTTTTAGTCTCAAGATTCACTAGGGTTTTTGGTTGAACTTCTCATAGCTATATGTCACGGCCTTAGAGCTTTAGCTAAAACCGTGCGGCACTAGTCGATTTGCTTGAACTTAGCAAATACTAGTTAGCCTTTCAAGAGGACCACTAAGGGAACTCAAGATAAGAAAACTTTGGAACTAAAGAAAACTTTAGAACTAGAGGAGGGAAACTTGTATTAGCTTTCAAGAGAATGCTTTACAAGTGATTCCAGGATGGTTGGAAATGAAAATGAGGCCCTCTATTTATACTAGCCAAGAAGGGCCTTAGTGCAAATAAAAATTGTACTACAAATCCCTCATATTTACACATTAGTCCTTCCCTATTTACAAATGAGCCCCTAGTCTAGAATATTCACAAAGACTAAGTCTTATATACAATTCCGGTGCTATTTGTCGGATCCGGTTGCGCGCGTAGTCAGGGAAATTGGCGGACCCTGACATTCTCCCCCACCTGATTCTGCGACGACCGCGGCGCAGTGTTGGTGCCTGAGGAACTCCTGCACTTTGTCCCTGAATTGCCATAAGTCCTCGTACCTTTCCCATGTAGCCTCCTCGGGTGACTGCCCCTTCCAGTGTACCAGAAACATGGCTATGGCAGGGTGGCCTCGTCTCTGCTTAGCTTGGAAGTCTATGATGGCCTCGATGTCTCGGTCATGCGAAGCGGTGATGTTCAAGGGTGCCCGATCTGATTGTCCTCTACTTGGATCCTCCTTGTCCTCATGGTATGGCTTGAGGACGCTGGCATGGAAAACGGGGTGTACCCTCAGTGTAGGTGGAAGCTCTAGTCGGTATGATATCTTGCCACCTTGGCAAGAATTCGGAATGGTCCCTCGTACTTCCGCACCAGACTTTGGCTCAAACCTCGCATGGCCTTGAACTGTCTTGGGTTGAATTTTACCAAGACTAAGTCCCCAACTCGGTAGTCCGTCGGGCGGCGCTTTCTGTCAGCAAACTTCTTCATTCGTTTGGCCGCCTTGTCTAAGTAGGACTTAGCGGTATCCAATTGCTCTTCGAACCCTTTGGCCAAATGATATGCTCCCAAGCTTTTGCCTTCGAATGCGGCCAGCAAGGAATGGGGAGTTTGAGGCTGCTGGCCCGTGGCTAACTCAAAGGGCGTCCTCCAAGTAGCCTCACTTTTCTGTAAGTTATAGGAGAATTGGGCCACGTCAAGCAACTTGGACCAGTTTCGCTGGTGAGCGCTCACGAAGTGCCTTAAGTAGCACTCCAATAGGGCGTTGACCCTCTCCGTCTGGCCATCAGTTTGTGGATGGAAGCTGGTGGAGAAGTGAAGCTCCGTGCCAAGTATATGAAACAGCTCCCTCCAGAAGGTTCCCGTGAAGCGAGGGTCTCGGTCACTGATTATGTGCCTCGGCAGCCCCCAATATTTTACCACATTTTTGAAGAACAAGTGGGCTGCCTCCTTGGTAGTGCACCCGACCGTGGCAGGCATGAAGCTAGCATATTTTGAAAATCGGTCTACCACAACCATAATGGTGCCATACCCTTCGGACTTCGGGAGACTTGTGATGAAATCCATAGTGATGCTCTCCCAAGGACGCTCGGCAGGTGGGAGTGGCTCCAATAGTCCTCCAGGTGCCCTATGCTCCACCTTGTCTTGCTGGCACATGAGACAAGTCTGTACGTACCGCTCAATGTCGTCTCGCATGCGTGGCCAGTAATAGGTTGCCTCGATGAGCGCTTTGGTGCGGCGCTGTCCCGGATGTCCGGCCCATAAGGTGTCGTGCCCCTCCTTCATGATCCGTCGCCTCAGATTTCCGTATCGGGGCACGTAGACTCTCCTCCCAGTTGTGAGCAAGAACCCGTCCTCGAGCCAGAAGCGCCGGGTCTTGCCTTGGGAAGCCAACTCCATGAGCTGCTTGGCATCCGCGTCGTGCTGCAGGCCCATTTTAATCTCCTCCCGCACATCGCTTTGGGCCGTAGTGATGGCGGCCAGCGCGGCTTTCCGGCTTAATGCATCCGCCACGACATTGTCTTTGCCTGGCTTATACTCGAGCGTGTAGTCAAATTCTGCCAAGAAATCCTGCCACCTAGCTTGTTTCGGCGTAAGCTTCTTCTGTGTCAGGAAGTAGCTGGTGGCCACGTTATCCGTTTTGACTACGAATTTGGACCCAAGGAGATAGTGCCTCCAGGTCCGCAGGCAATGAACGATGGCGGTCATCTCTTTCTCCTGCACCGTATACCGCCGCTCAGCTTCATTTAGCTTCCGGCTCTCGAAAGCTGTGGGGTGCTTCTCCTGCATTAGGACACCCCCAATGGCATAATTAGAGGCATCGGTGTGTACCTCGAAGGGTTTGCTAAAATCTGGCAATGCAAGCACTGGCTCCTCCGAGATAGCGGCCTTCAGGTTCTCGAATGCCTCTTGGCAGTCCGGACCCCAAACCCACGGCTTGTTCTTCTTTAATAACTCGGTCAGGGGTGTGGTCATTGCCGAATAACCACTGATGAACCGCCGGTAGTAGTTTGCAAGTCCAAGGAACGATCGTAGCTCAGTCACTTTGGAGGGAACCTCCCAATCTTGAATTGCTCGTACCTTGGCTTGATCCATGTGCAGCTGGCCCTGGCTGATAACATGCCCCAGGAAGTGCACCTCGGGTCGGGCGAACTCGCACTTCTCCCGCTTGACATACAGCTCATTTTCCCTCAAGACTTGGAAGACTTTCTTCAGATGCTGTACGTGCTCCTCCAAGCTGTGGCTGTAGACGACTATGTCGTCCAGGTATACCACCACGAAGTCGTCTAAGTAGGTATAAAAGATCCGGTTCATCAGCGTGCAGAAGGTGGCAGGGGCGTTGGTTAGCCCGAAGGGCATTACCAACCATTCGTATGAGCCGTACCTTGTCACACATGTCGTCTTCGGCTCGTCCCCTTCTGCGATACGCACTTGGTAGTATCCTTTTCTGAGGTCCAGCTTGGTGAAGTATTTTGCCTGCCCAAGTCGGTCGAATAAATCGGCAATGAGCGGGAGAGGGTACTTGTTCTTGATCGTTACTTTGTTTAGCGCCCGGTAGTCGATGCATAGGCGCAATGACCCGTCCTTCTTCTGGAACAGCACCGGTGCACCAAACGGGGCTTTGGATGGTCGTATGTGGCCAGCTTCGAGGAGCTCCCTCAGCTGCTTCTTCAGCTCCTCCAATTCTGGTGGCGCCATGCGGTAGGCTGGATAGGCGGGTGGCCGGGCCCCGGTCTCCAGCTCGATCTGGTGGTCTACTTCCCGTCGGGGAGGCAGATGTCTTGGAAGCTCATCGGGCATCACGTCGGCATTTTCCTGTAGCACTTCCTCGATGCAAGTTGGCAAGGCTGGTGCGGCACCATCATCTTCACCCAAACTTATGATGGTTGCCAAGAATGTTGGCTCGCCCTTTTTCAGCCCCTTCGCGATCTGCATGGCTGAAAGGTGAGCGGTATCCCCTGTCCTCGGCATTTCAACTAGTGGCACCATGCAAGCCCCCTCCCTTTCCACCACGAACATCTTTTGAAGGTAGGGGTCAATCATGGTGTGGCACTGTTTGAAGAACTCTTGCCCCAGAATGATGTCGAAGATGTCCAGGGGTGCCACGGCAAAGTTCATCTGGCCTTGCCAGCTTCCAAGAGTAACGCCTACCTTGTGGGCAACCCCACAAAGCGGTGTTGGCGGAGCGTTGACGGTCTTGAGGCGGGTGTTGCTTGGGCTATAACGCAACCCCAACCTGTCTGCTGCTGCCTGAGTCATGATATTCGCCTCTGCTCTAGTGTCCACCATGGCGCGCGCGGGCTTCCCATTCAGAGTTATGTCCACATACTGCGTGGGATAAGCCTCCTGCTTACCGAGGAGCTTGGCAGTTGTGGCACATAACTTGACGGTGCCCACATGTGTGGTGTCTGAGGCCTGTCCTTGGTCCGGTGCGTCCTTCTTCTCGTGCTCCCTGAAGATGGCACCAAGGTTCTTCATCCGCGGGCATCGGATATAACCGTGTGGCCCTCCGCAGATATAGCAGCCGCTGCTCTTGGGCGTCTGCTCCTTCTTCTCGGCGTAGCCCTGCCGTCCGGACTTCCTGTCGTATCGGCCCTGGTTCCGTGGGGGTTGCTGCTGCTCCTTGCCTCTGCGGTCTCCCCCACCTTTGGCATGGCTATCCTTCGTCTCCTTAGCCTTGCCCTTATCCTGTTTGAAGTCCGTGAGGGCCTCGGCCTGGGCGATAGCGTCGTCTAGCGTGGTCACGTGTCTCCGCTCAAGCTCCGTCCTGGCCCAACCCTGTAAGCCATCCATGAAGTGGAACATCATATCCTCATCCGTGAGGTTGGGTATTTGGAGGGTGAGCGCCGTGAACTCCTTCACATAGGCTCGGATGGTGCCGGTTTGCTTCAATTCTCGGAACCTCCGTTTGGCCTCATAGACGACGTTACTTGGGAAGAAGGCCTTCTTAAACTCGGCCTTGAACTGATCCCAAGTGTCAATGGCGCACTGCCCACGCCCGATCTCTGCTTCCTTGCGTTTCCACCATAACATGGCCATCTCAGTCAAGTAGAGTATGGCCGTGTTAACCTTTGTCTGCTCGGACCTTACCTTGTTGCACCTGAAGTATTTCTCCAGATGCCACAAGAAGGTCTCCACCTCCTGTGCATCACGGGTGCCACGACGGGTGGCTTGGGAGCTTCAATCTTATCCTCCCTATCGACCGGTGGCATAGCAATTCTTCCTTCGGCTACACCTCCCTCGAGATCCCTTATTTTCGCACTCATAGCCTCCATATTGGCCTTCATGGCCTTTATTTCGGTGAGTGCGTCCATAAGACGGAACTCTAAGGAGGTGATGGTCTCCTTCAGCTCGCACTCCGTTGCTCGTCGACCATCCAACTCCTTGCGGATGTGGTCATTCTCCTCCAGGGTGAACTCCTCTAAGGACTTGAATTGACCATCGAGATTGTTCACCCGTTGGCCTAAGAACTCCACTGCTTCGCCGGCAGCGACGGCCTTTCGGACCCAGCCCATGTCGAGCGAGACGTCGACAGGTTCCTCACCTCGATCGTCATCGCTCATCTCCGTGGCCGACAAGGCCTGGGTCGTCAGGACCTCGCTGGGTGCTGACTCGGGCGGCACCTCATCCGCTCTCTTGGAGCCCTTCTTCCCCTTGCGCTTCTTCCCAACATCCACCAGGACGTTGGTGGTGACGGCATCCGAACTTCCTCCTGTTGCCATAGCTTCCCTTAGACCCGCTCTGATACCACTTTGTCACGGCCTTAGAGCTTTAGCTAAAACCGTGCGGCACTAGTCGATTTGCTTGAACTTAGCAAATACTAGTAAGCCTTTCAAGAGGACCACTAAGGGAACTCAAGATAAGAAAACTTTAGAACTAAAGAAAACTTTAGAACTAGAGGAGGGAAACTTGTATTAGCTTTCAAGAGAATGCTTTACAAGTGATTCTAAGATGGTTGGAAATGAAAATGAGGCCCTCTATTTATACTAGCCAAGAAGGGCCTTAGTGCAAATAAAAATTGTACTACAAGTCCCTCATATTTACACATTAGTCCTTCCCTATTTACAAATAAGCCCCTAGTCTAGAATATTCACAAAGACTAAGTCTTATATACAATTCCGGTGCTATTTGTCGGATCCGGTTGCGCGCGTAGTCAGGAAAATTGGCGGACCCTGACATATAACTCATCAATGTTGTTGGTTGATTGCTTGCTGGAGTCTTCAGCAACACAACTTTTATGGCTAATTGACCCATGAAGCCTAGCGTCTATGGATGATCTTTTTATTGTTTATGTGAATCCATGTATTTGTCATGTGCATTGTTTGGTATTTGCCCAACAAGAATAGCTATATATGTTAAGTTCTAAGATAAAAAAATATTGGAAAAGGAAGCTAAACTTGGGGGGGGGGGGGGGGGCGTAGGAGGTGAAGTACAAGTGAATGAGTAGAATAATAAGGAAAATCTGATTTGGGGGGATTTTGTGGAAAAAAATAATATTCTTTTTCTATGAAAAGGATAAAATATTGAGGATGATTTTTCTGAATATGAAAAGATTTGACCAATTTTAGAATTTGAAATTGAATTTTGAATGTAATTACAGTTAAATAAAAATTTATCAAAATATATAAAATAAGTAATTACTAAAATAATATTAAATCACTAATTGTATTTCATTGTCAAAAAATAATCCAATATTATTTACAAAAAAAAGAGTAATTTATAATATTTTCTCATTCAAACATTTACAAAATAAAATAAAAGATAAAATGCCAAAAGTAAGTAAATAAGTACATTTGTAAGTAAATAATAATAATTTTATAAATTATGAATATCAAAATATACAATTTATTGAATAACAATTAAATATAATTTTATGCATGTAATAAAAGAAATAAATTTTAAAAATATTTAATTAATCAAATAGGTCAGTCAAAATTGGATGTTAACACATGACATGATCATATTAGCTTCTTTATTTGATTACGCATGCCACATTATTTTGACATGTGGTACCACACTAGACTTCCAAAATGAGATGACATTGAGCTTAGCAAATTAGGCTCATCTATTGTAGCCAAAGTTACTTAATTTGGACTTTAATTAAATTCGTATTCATTGAACTTAAATAATTAACTTAATTATATTAATCCATAATATTTATTTGGATTATATATTTATGAATTTAATATAATTCGAATCATTTTAAAATTTATATTTAACAAATTTTAAATGATTACAAATGTCTCAATTTTAAGTCTTGTTGAGATATTTCATCTTTTGAAAACTAGACTTGAAGTATTAACTTGATAACGAAACAAACCAATGTGAAAATATTTTAAATCACATAATTTTTTTTTTTTTGAATCGCATGACAAGAGAAACAGATTTGAGCATTCAATGCTAAATGCTACCCTTTGTTTCTCTGAGTTTTTTTTAAAAAATTTAATATTTATTGCCACCGCCTAAACTTTAAAATGCTCCAATCAAATTAAGGAAAGGAACATGAAGTGGATTCTTGTTCCTATATTAGAGTATGGAACACCCTCCCCCCCCCCCCCCCGGGGTCCTTGCTTCTGAGGCACCATTCCCTTCTTCGTTTCTTTTTTATTCTTTTAGAATCTTACTTCTTTTTTTTTACGAAATTCAATAAATAGGAGTGTGCTTCTTCATCGAGTCATCACCATTTGGTGCAAGTTTGATGTTTTATAATAAAATAGTCATAGCCTTATTCTTCAATGACAAATCAAGTAGGAGCATATTATTTCTTGACATCCATGCGCCCGAATTTAAAATACAATTCCAAGTACCTATGTACCTCAATGAAGAGGATCAAGTCAAAACGTACTTTTGAGCGAGTATTCTTTTAATTTGTCCTAATTTTCTCTAGACTGTCTCTTTCGAGGTTTTCAATCTAACAGACATTTTTTCAGGGTGTCCTACATAACTTATACTCTTGCGAGCCGGAGTAATAACCTGAAGGTTTAACTCATTTTCATGAAGCTTTTGTGACTTGAAAACTTGGCTTGAATTTTCGAGGAGCATGACGACTTGAAAGCTTAGCTTGAATTTGAGGAGCTTCAGAACTCGAGTCTTAGCCCGAGTGATGACATGCATTTTAGACTTGGGCTTGAGGAGCATTTTGACTCAAAAAAATTTCTTGAATTTAATGAGCTTTAAAAGTTGGGAATTTTCCTTGAATTTGAGGAGCATCACTTCTTTAAAACTTAGCTCAAATTTAATGAGCTTCATGACACGCATCTTAGGCTCGTGCATCGAGAAGTGTTTTAGCTTAAAGGTTTAGCTCAACTTTGAGGAGCTTTATAACCTAAAGATTTAGCTCAAATTTGATGAGCATTTACGTGTCACGACCCAAAAATGGACATGATGGCACTCATCTTATCCCACCAAGACAAGTCAGCCTAAAACCCAATTATAGCCATAAAATATGGAAGGATAATACAAAGTGAAAATTTTAACTACCGATAATAAGTCAACTCAATTAAAATCCCCCAAGACCTGGTTTTCACGTGCACAAGCCTCTAAGGTATTACAATAGATTTGAAAGAAAAGTATAAGTCTCAAATGATATTGTTTCTAAAGTAGAACAAAATCATAAATAAGAGTGAAGAGTCAGCTGGGATGGCAAACAGCTACCTCACACAATCTCCACAGGAAGCCTCGGACAAGGAAACATAGAGGGTATCACAAAGATCCGGGCTCATAACCTACAAAAATGTAGTAGCAAGGGGTGAGTACCAAACACACGGTACCCAGCAAGTGAACTACTAAACACAAAATTAAATAATATAGAATACAAGTACTACTAACACTCCAACAGAACCTCCACAACTACCACCTGCATAAAGTCAGCTCAACCTAACAGTTTACAATGTACATAACCTATAGCTCAATACCCACACCAATATTTATAGTTCAACAACATAATGATCAAGTCCATCCATCACAAGTTCCATAAAAGACACTCGCAAGTTCATAGATAATAATGATGTGTGATGCAATGTAATGCAATGCAATGCAATGTCAAATATCATGATGCATGTCTGACCTAGTGATACACACCCGCTGTCTCACAGTCCGGGACCCATGGGGGACTTTTAGTCTGTGCATCCGTCGCAGCGTGCGACACGACCCTCGATTCATATATAGTATCCGTCGCGGAGTGCGACACGTCCCTCGAATTATAGTATCCGTCGCGGCGTGCGACACGACCCTCGAATCATATATAGTATCCGTCGCGGCGTGCGACACGGCCCTTAAATTATAATATCCGTCGCGGCGTGCGACACATCCCTCGAAATATAGTATCCTCTTTAATTCTTATTCTTTTCCAGTCCTCATAACACTTGTCACACAGGTCAATGCAAATAGGCATGCTTACATGATGATCGGAAAATGATTAATTCTAACACAATGCACAATTCACAACAACATGGTCTTAATACAACGTCAACACTAACTCAATATGTCAAAATCATTCACAACCGTCACACAAGGAAGCACGAGATACTATATATTTTACAAAGGTTAAGAAATTCACTTGCCTTAATTAATAAAATAATGCTCCGAATCATGAGTCTTTCGTAATGCTTTCAGATGATCAAAATCTGTTCAAATATATAATCTACATAAGAATACGAATCTAATGACACCCTTATTGCTATACTTATTTTTTTCCAAAAATTGAGTCAAAAAGTCACCCCGAGCCCTTAAATTCAAATCTGGAATTTTCGTTCAAATTATGTTTACCCATCATAAAATAAACTTATATGTTAAATTTCAGCTAAAACGGATCGTTATTCGACCCCTAAATCAAAATTTTATTCTAAGAACCCTAGGGTTATATTTCCTTAATTTAACATAAATTATACCCGTTTCTACCCTAAAAAATTATTCATAATCTCATGAAAACTTATTAGAAAGGATGATAATAATTACCTTGATGATTTAGGATGAAAATCCTAATTTTTCTTCTCCTCTTTTTCTTTCTTTTTCCTTCCCATAATTTTTTTCTTCTCCGTATGTATATGGCGTCGAAATTGTTTTCTTTGCTTTCTGCTTGGCGTATGTTTCCATAGGGTTGCTGCTGCGCAGCCCTTTTTATCTTCATCTTTTTTTAAAAAAAAAAATTAATTATTTATTTATTTATTTATTTTAATATACTAAAAGTGATAAATTCTATTAGTTTATTTTTGATAAATATGAGATAAATAGTATATGATCTTAATTAAAATATTATTTTAATCCACCAACTAAATTGATTTTCTAAAATTATCCCGCAACTAAATGATCGTAATTATCGAATAGTCCAAAATTTTCAGTTTAAATTTACGAAAAAAAGTCTTTTATAAAAAAGTGAGGATTCGTTCTCCAAATGATCTAACGGGTCATTACATTATCCACCACTAAAAATCATGTTCGTCCTCGAACATAAAGTAGGAGAAGGAAGAATAATCGACATTACCAAGATCCAAACTTATGATCTTCCAAAATTAGTATTTATCTCTCCAAGTAAGCTTCTCCTTAAGACCATTCCACCAAAATTCCCAATTAAGAACTGAACTTTCAAATCAAACCTTGAAAGATTTTCAAATCGATAGTGATTTTCAAGCCACAGGCTAATCCATGAACTCGATTTAAATAACAACCACCTAATCCATAACTCAATAATTAGGACGAATCTTTTCTCATATAACCACAATAAAATTTTAAATCAATATTAACCATAATCAAAAGCGAACCTAAATCAACCATCTCACACTTTTAATGTGCAAACCCTCACAGATCTTATTAAGATTTCATTCTCACAATTAAATCTTCCCACGATCTTAAGTTATAAAAATGCGATCTTTAGACATTGAACACTTATCATAGAGAACCAAATTCTTTTCTAACCTAACAAAGGAAAGGATCAAGTAACAACTTAGCGAATGATTCATTCAAACATACAGAATCTCTAACAACACTATCAGGAATACTATATCAATAACAGTGATTATAAACAACCTTTAAGAGCGATAGAGATAAATCCAACAGGCCTCATATCCAATCATACATAGCCAGAACATAACCCCAACGACAAGATGAGCCTTAAAGTTATTGTACAACTATAAATATTTATGGTAGCTCTTTTATAAATTTACATAAACAAAATTGTGTGTGTAGCATCACTTGTATGATTCAACTATCCCAAATAATACTAAATATGTCAACATTGAAATAATCAAGTCTGCATAAGCATCCTATCTTACTAGGAGGAAATTGTAGGATCGGTTCACCCGATCCAGCACTAAGGATCCGTCTACCAAGGTGAAGACACGAGTGGGAATAGGCAAGGAGTAATACTCTAAAACATAATCTTAATGAGGTAGGTAGTCACAAAAGAATGCACAGAATCAAGGTCGAATGATACAAGATACTCCTTTCATAATGCCCGTATCAAACATTTTCATTCATCCGACCCTATCTTCTTCTTCTTCTTTTCATTTTTAGCTGCACATAATCAACTTGTCTGGTCCCAATATAATCGTACACATACTTAATTTATCAAACTTCATATACTCTTCACAATACTGCATCAAAGACAACACTCTTAATACTAACAGCATATCATAACCATTCTTTTCATTCACCGTTCTCTCAAATTATTACTAGTATTAAAGTCTTCTTAGCTACACATTAACGCCTTCAAATATCTCACTATGGTTTTCTCTCTTTTTATTTGAATTTTTTTTATAGACATAAATCACGCCCAAAGCTGATAGCATTGATTTCAAATTTGATAGTATTTTTCTTATCAAGGTAAAGTAATTTAATTATACCTAGAGTCAATTTCATGCAACCTTTCACATACCGATTTCAACTACTATTCAAATCATCATATAACTTGTGCCAAAACTTAGAGAAATTCAATTACCTTAATCATTCTGCTTACCATAAGCACATAACCTCTGGTCATCATTAAGTGTCTATGTAACGTATCACAATAATGTGTAGTCCTATTAGTAGAGTAATTTCAACTCCCTTAAATCCTCAACCATCATGTAGAGCTATGGGTCTATAACGCAACATCCCCAGAATTCATATATCATAATTGAACAATCTAGACCAATGTAGCATATTTCAAACATCATTATTTATCACTCGAATTAAAACTCAGTCTTCATGAAAGTCATGAGTAAATCCTAGAAATATTGTGTTAAACAAGTACGCATTGCATTATCATGTTTGAGCTCAAATGCAAATAAGTAAATCATTTAATTTCGAACCAAGGGTTCATACATGGGGTCTTATTCCTTCACTTTCTTAAATTCTTCCTATGACACAAATTTCAGATACCCTGAACTCTTCAATATATTAGATTCTCGTTCCTTCGCTAATTCACTTGTCAACTTTATTCTCTGACCAACAACACATGACATTTTACCTCGTGTTCTAAGCTAAAACTTTAAGTGAAGCGCTTCTTTAGGTCCTTCAACAATAATTAAAAAAAAAACTAAATTTATGACCCAAATCACATGCAGATTCTTCCAAATGTTGAATACTCATTGCTATCCATTATTTCTTATCTTATTAATAATTATCTTGGCAAGATATATATACTACCAAAAATATAGACTAACAGTGAAAAACTCGAATTTTTATTTTAACTTGTGATTGATCCCCTCTTTATCGACCCTACAATATCTTTTATAAAAATTTTAAAGTACTAATTATCATACTCAAAATCACAAAGAGAGATTATCACCATATTCAAGCCCAACATTGTAGATTTTTTTCTCAAATATTATCCAACAGTTTTCTAGCCAAAACCAATGATACTTAATACTATCACCATAACCAAAGTAAAATAAATAAAACTGGGTGGCTTTAAATTCAATTTTCTACTCTCTCGAAAGATATATTTTTGACCTTTTCCATCAAAGTGAATATCCCTACATCTCACTAATTTATTCATTTATGACTAGCTCATTTCAATTCTATTGAAGCAGTATCTCAACAAATTTTATATCTTTCTTATGATCACGTTACTCATCAAATAGTAGCAATCGTAACTTTTGATACCTGTAGATTGTGTTTACCATACTGAATTCACTCAACCAAAAATTCTCATCATATGATTGCATCTTGATCATAATCCATCACAAACTTTTATTACCATTATGCTCTATAGCTATTGCCATCATCTCAAGGTTACCCTCATCATTGATATGACACCAAAATTATATCGGTCGAATATAAAGAACTAACTCCCTTGGATCTTATTATTGAGTAATAGTCCTCATTTAGAATCCCCCAAATACACTTCACAACTTATATACATTGATTGTACCAAAGATCCACCACTAAAATTTTTCTTATAAATAATATTTAACCCAAGCATCTAGAGTAGAAAACTAGTTGATTTCTCGAATATGAGTACAACATTAAGCATTATTAAATGGGCCCATGATACACTAAAAATTTCTAAAATAGTTTGTATTCACACTTGACAATGGACATATCCATTTTCATATGTCACTAGTAATATATCGTGAAAGTCCATTAGATCCACCACTAGAACACATCATACCTATCAGAAAAGTAGTACCAAACTCGCCCGCATACTTTTACCCATTAAGTAGCTGCAAAATATTATCCAATCCATCATGACTTTATCCTAAGTACTGCATATTTTGTTTTCATAAATTCAATCGCTAGCAAAAGTAACACACTACATAACTCTAACCAAGTAAGCGTTGGTATCGTGGTGATAGTCGTATCCTGACCCTCCTTGATATCCACTCGATTTATGAAACCATAATAGAGAGTCTGACCTCAATTGGCACAAGATCATTCTTATCATTATCTAAGCAATCCATACATATTATGAAAACTTTAGTAGTATTAGTTTACAGAACAAAATTTATGATCCACCTATCCTTTTAACATTTCACCTTAAATTGTTGAACCATTTTCGATATCATATATACCACATTAATACTGTTTGTGTTGTTGGATAACTAACCCTAAAAAGGATAACACATTCATAAAATCTCTCAATTCACTATTTGACCTTATCACTCCAACATCCTCAAAGTGTATCGTCAAGTCATCACTTTACTCAACCTATTTTAATCATTAAATCTTTTAAATATAACCACACATCCTTTTTACAAGTATGTCACTTATAATTTAGTAGTAGATCTAACATTCAAGTCATATATAACCCACTAACTACTCATTTAAAGAACCAACCACGAATCATCTCTATAAATGGGAGAGAATGAATAAAATGATGAGAATCACGCTGAATCAGGGACGCACGATGGAAAAAGAGTAAACAAAAGGAAGTTTCCTAATAGTCTTCATAGCCTCTTGAAGATAAGTATAGACGTCTCCATACCGATCCTCGAGACTCTACTAGACTCGTCTTGTACATACGTGAGACCTATGAACCTGGGGCTCTGATACCATTTTGTCACGACCCGAAATGGACGTGATGGCACTCGTCTTATCCCACCAAGACAAGTCAGCCTAAAACCCAATTATAGCCATAAAATATGGAAGGATAATACAAAGTGAAAATTTTAACTACCGATAATAAGCCAACTCAATTAAAATCCCCCAAGACCTGGTTGTCACGTGCACAAGCCTCTAAGGTATTACAATAGATTTGAAAGAAAAGTATAAGTCTCAAATGATATTGTTTCTAAAGTAGAACAAAATCATAAATAGGAGTGAAGAGTCAGCTGGGATGGCAAACAGCTACCTCACACAATCTCCACAGGAAGCCTCGGACAAGGAAAAATAGAGGGTATCACAAAGATCCGGGCTCATAACCTACAAAAATGTAGTAGCAAGGGGTGAGTACCAAACACACGGTACCCAGCAAGTGAACTACTAAACACAAAATTAAATAATATAGAATACAAGTACTCCTCACACTCCAACAGAACCTCCACAACTACCACCTGCATAAAGTCAGCTCAACCTAACAGTTTACAATGTACATAACCTATAGCTCAATACCCACACCAATATTTATAGTTCAACAACATAATGATCAAGTCCATCCATCACAAGTTCCATAAAAGGCACTCACAAGTTCATAGATAATAATGATGTGTGATGCAATGTAATGCAATGCAATGCAATGTCAAATATCATGATGCATGTCTGACCTAGTGATACACACCCGCTGTCTCGCAGTCCGGGACCCATGGGGGACTTTTAGTCCGTGCATCCGTCGCGGCGTGCGACATGACCCTCGATTCATATATAGTATCCGTCGCGGCGTGCGACACGTCCCTCGAATTATAGTATCCGTCGCAGCGTGCGACACGACCCTCGAATCATATATAGTATCCGTCGCAGTGTGCGACACGACCCTCGAATTATAATATCCGTCGCGGCGTGCGACACGTCCTTCGAAATATAGTATCCTCTTTAATTCTTATTCTTTTCCAGTCCTCATAACACTTGTCACACAGGTCAATGCAAATAGGCATGCTTACATGATGATCGGAAAATGATTAATTCTAACACAATGCACAATTCACAACAACATGGTCTTAATACAACGTCAACACTAACTCAATATGTCAAAATCATTCACAACCGTCACACGAGGAAGCACGAGATTCTATATATTTAACAAAGGTTAAGAAATTCACTTGCCTCAATTAATAAATAATGCTCCGAATCTTGAGTCTTTTGTAACGCTTTCAGATGATCAAAATCTGTTCAAATATATAATCTACATAAGAATACGAATCTAATGACACCCATATTTCTATACTTATTTTTTTCCAAAAATCGAGTCAAAAAGTCACCCCGAGCCCTTAAATTCAAATCTGGAATTTTCGTTCAAATTATGTTTACCCATCATAAAATAAACTTATATGTTAAATTTCAGCTAAAACGGATCGTTATTCGACCCCTAAATCAAAATTTTATTCTAAGAACCCTAGGGCTATATTTCCTTAATTTAACATAAATTATACCCGTTTCTACCTTAAAAATTTATTCATAATCTCATGAAAACTTAATAGAAAGGATGATAATAATTACCTTGATGATTTAGGATGAAAATCCTAATTTTTCTTCTCCTCTTTTTCTTTCTTTTTCCTTCCCATAATTTTTTTCTTCTCCGTATGTATATGGCATCGAAATTGTTTTCTTTGCTTTCTGCTTGGCGTATGTTTCCATAGGGCGGCTGCTGCGCAGCCCTTTTTATCTTCATCTTTTTCTTTTTATAAATTTTTTTAATTATTTATTTATTTATTTATTTTAATATACTAAAAGTGATAAATTCTATTAGTTTATTTTTGATAAATATGAGATAAATAGTATATGATCTTAATTAAAATATTATTTTAATCCACCAACTAAATTAATTTTCTAAAATTATCCCTCAACTAAATGATCGTAATTATTGAATAGTCCAAAATTTTCAATTTAAATTTACGAAAAAAAGTCTTTTATGAAAAAGTGAGGATTCGTTCTCAAAATGATCTAACGGGTCATTACATTACGGCATGAGAAGTTAGCTCATAATTTGAAGAGCTTTATGATATATAGTTTAGGCTTGTGCGTCTCAGGGCATTATAACTTGCAGTTTAGGCTTGTGCAATGAGGAGCATTATAACTTGCAACTTAGGCGCATGCATTGAAGAGCATCATAACTTGCAGTTTAAGCTCATGCAATGAGGAGCTTTTGAATATGCAATTTAGACTCATGCATTTAGGAGCGTCGAGATATATATAGACTCTTCAAATTTATCTTCAAATACAGACTTGCCCCCACTTTGAAGTTCTTCTATATTTTCATCTTCATGAGGTCCACAGACAAGAAATCGTTGATCTCTTCTTATAATCATGCTTAATTTCATGTCATGCACACGAATTACCAACTCATGTATTGGGCTTCAATCCTTGCAAGATATAGTGAAGATCTCAATTCATGCCTTGGATAAACATTTCAATACTAGAAGTTTGACTAAGGTGATTTTTGAAGTTGAGTCTCAAATTTTTTCAGTGATTGATAAAGTCAATAACTAGCTCATTCTTATGTTGGCGAGAACACATCTTGTGCTATAAATATTATTGATGAACTATTGTTGTAAGTGCTCTCAACAATCTATAGAATTAGATTCGAGATCTGTATACCAATCAAAGACATTTTCTTTAAGAGATCGAATGAACTATTTGACGAGATAATCATTATTTGTCCCAGCATCATCAAAAATCTCAATAAAGTGCACTATATGTTGTTTGAGATTTCCTTTGCCATCAAATTGTTGGAGCTTACGAGGCTGGTAACCCTCAAACATATCCAAGTTATCAATTGTCTGTGTATATGGTTTTGCATATATGAGAGAAAATTTAGATGAGATATCATATTTGTATTGGATGGTCTCTATGATAAGGTCCTTCAATTGATCAATAGGAATCAAACCTTCAGTGGAGAGATGAATTTTTTCGCTCTTTCTTTGCTTTATGCAAAACTTTCCTTGTTTTTGAATCCTAGAAAGCTTCATCGGTTCTTGACTTGATCGATCTCAATCATGTTATCCATCTTATTTGTCAGCTTGAAAAGTTTAGCATCTTGTTCGTGTACGCACTTTGTCAAGTCTTCAATTGCTTTAGTCAAAGCTTACTAGTTGTTCTTCTATAATGGAAGCCATTTTTATGTTGGAAAATTTGAGAAGCGACGTAGAGATTTCCCCTCTGGTGTGCCACTATGTTTGCAATATATTTTAAATTGATGAAAATAAATTGAAATCACAAATAAAATATGAAGAAATACAATTTTATTGATAAAGACAAATTTGTTTCTCCTTTGATTCTTCTCTCCTAAGATCTCTCCATAATCCAAGGATTGTTAGTGGTGTATTTCTTAAACTAGGATGATTTTGACTTGATCTCCATGAAAGAATTTGTGTGGATCTACTTGAAGAATTTGATTATTAAGAAAAGTCTGGTATATTCTAATCTCTTTATGAATATCCCAAGAGTTTAAATTTTTTAGATGCTTTTCAAGGGAACATAATACCCTTTATACAGGCATGAACTAGGGTTGATAGAGTAACCTCCAACAAAACCTAACTGAAATAGAAAAACTTTTTTAGACTCCTACAAAATTTTAATGTCTACAGTGCCCCCCTTCTTCAAGACTTATCAGGGTTCTAATTCGCCATTTCAAACATAAATTCAAAGGCTTTTGAGCTTGATCTTGAATTTTGAATTTGTTTTTTAACTTGATCTTGGATTCAAGGGCTTTTGAGCTTGTTCTTGAATTTGAATGCTTGAATATTTGAATTCTTAAACTTAAAGAGGAATTTGTTGTGTTTGATTTGCAAAAGCTCTCTAGCTTTTTTTTTTTTGTTAGAATTCTTCTTGTTATTTCTGAATCATGAAGACCTCCATTTATAGTTGTAGAATAGAGAAGTTATAATAGGAAATGTATCCCTTCAGCCAATCAGATTTTAAAATAACATACATATTGGGCTTTAGCAAAGTAGGCTTATCATTTTGATACATGAGATGATCCTATTGGCTTCTTTGTTTGACTGAGCATGACACATAATTTGACACGTGGCACCAAACTGGGCTCTAAGATGAAATGATATTGGACTTAGCAAATTGGGCTCATCTATTGTAGCCTAAGTCAATTAATTTGAACTTTAATTAAATCCACATTTATTGGACTTAATTTGTTAACCAATTATATTAATTCATAATATTTATTTAGACTAATATATTCATATATTTAATATAATTTGAATGAGTTTAAAATTTATATTTAATAAATTCTAAATGATTACAAATACTTGTTTATAACATATCTTAAATTGATGACAAATAAATTGCAATCACAATTAAAATATGAAGAACACAATTTTATTGATAAACAATGTGTTACAAATTTGTTTCTCCCCTAATTCTTCTCTTCTAAGATTTCTTCGTTATATAGAGACCGTTAGTAGTGTATTTCTAGAACTAGGATGATTTGGACTTGATCTCCATGAACGGATTTGTGTATATCTACTTGAAGTATTTGATTATCAACAAGAGTCTGGTATATTTTGATCTCTTTATGAATATTCCAAGAGTTTATGAGATTTCTAAGAAGCTTTTCAAGGGAATATAATACCCTTTATATAGACAAGAATTAAGGTCTAGAATAGAGTAACCTCCAACAAACTCTAACTGAATTAGGACTAATTTTGTAAAGTCCTACATAATATCAAAATCCATAGATGCCCCTTGCTTCAAGACTTGTAAGAGTGTAAACTTGATAAAACTCAAAGACAAGGCTTGAAGTACTCATTTTTTTTCGTCCTCACTGCTAGCGGCTTCATATTTGCAGTTTTTTTTATGAGAGAAGAGACGAAGGACAGCTTTGGTCCCACTAGGCGTGCCAGTTTTTTGCAACAAATTTTAATGTGCTAGAATATAAATTGCAATCACAAATAAATTATGAAGAAATATAATTTTATTGAAAAACAATGTGAATACAAATCTGTTCCTTCCTTGATTCTTCTCTTTTGAAATTTTTCCACGATTCGAGAGTTGTTAATGACGTATTTCTCAAACGTAAGATGATTAGACCTCCTTGAGTCATATTTTAAACTCTTTAGGAATATCCCAAGAGGTCATGGGATATTTGAGATATCTCTTTAAAAGAATATAATATCTTTTATGTAGACATGAATTAGGGTTTATAATAGACTAGCCTACAAAAAACCGTAACTAAAATACGAATCATCTTATAGAGTCCTACAAAATTTTAATGTCTACGCCCATTTTAGTTTCTACTAAGATATTGGCCTTGGATGATTTCTACTAGCTTTCTAAGGGTTCAGACGAAATCACTAGAGAAATCCAAATCCAAGATGCCTGCAAACAGAACACCAACCATTTATACAACTGATACCAGATTACACACTTAATAGTACAACAAAATTTACACAGGATTAGCACAGTAGTAGATACAACATGGCTTTCTTAGAAAGCTACCGCTTAGTAATAGCTAGAGTTTTTCCATATACAACTACGGTGAAAATCTCATCATGTTAGGCGGGTTTCCAAACTGTGAGCACTTCTTGAAACATCTCTAGCATCAGATCTCTATCCGCCTGTCTGAAAAAGTTGTTAATTTCATCCCTAACATCATAAATCTTGCCAAAATCGAACAAATACATCAAGCAACCTTTTTTCAAATTATTTAGCTGGTAAAGCCAGGCCTCTTGCAATCTCTCAAGGACATTCCCTGAGTTGATGTCTTCTAGGAGACTTTCCTCACAAGCATTCTTCAAATCTACAATGTCATACTTGTTTGCAGCACCCAGCAGTGCCAACCGGTGCTTCCAGAAATCCTCTTGTTTTATGGTCCCATACAAGTAACTGAGAAGGGCTTTGCATGATTCTGTTGACATGTCCTCTATGTCAATCATAGAGGACTCTTTCTCCCTGAGATCATGAAGGAACATGCTGTGGAATACAGGAGAAGTAGCGGACAGTATCGCTTTGTGAGCTTGCACTGATCCATCAGCCGTATTTATGGTAACATCAGCATGGATGGACTCATCGAGCATGCGAGAGAGGCATCGGAGAGTACTTTGGGTAGCTAAAGATTGCAAAATCATGTCATTGGGCCATATAGATTTCCCTTCTCCACCCTAAGGGTTCAATTACCACAGGTTACTAAGAGAAGGAACATGAGTTCAAAAATATAATCAAGGTTATTTTCTGGTAAATGCTGAGAAGAAACATTTCATTCTTTTCCATTTTCTGTAAAATGGAATATTTGGAAAATTTCATTCTTATTCAGTTTAAATATGCTCAAAGGAACAACCAAAGAAGTCAATTACATATGCCTATACACAAGCCCTATCTGTTACAACTAGATAGGTATTTTATCAGAGAACCATTTCATGTAGCAATCTCATAAGAGTCGTACATATTAAACATACACTTGAACACTGCAGAATATCAAGGAACTCACATTTGGTGTGTAGATCTTCAACTCAAGGAACTCAACATCAATGATGAATCGACCTTGTAAACAAGAATCAATAGGCCACACAAAGTCATCACTTGTTCGAAGTAGCCTCTCATATACTGCAACATGGACCGCCAGAGAATTATACATGCAACATAACATGTTGAATATAGTAAATGTTAATTCAGAATTGTTAATGAAATTCAACTGTGATAGAGGTGGAAAGGTGTGATGGACATTAGTTCAGGCTCTTTGTCTGGACAAAGGAAAAAACAACGAACCCACAAGAGTCTACAATTCCATGTGTCTGCATATGCAGCTGAAGAATATCCAATTTGCAACTAAAAACCGTAACAATCCTTAATTAGGAACGTAGCACGCGACAGTTAGGCTTGCAATTATTGGCATCTTGATGGTTTAAGATAGTTTAAAGATAGGATCTTGTCCTGCATGAAAGGGTGCAGATTTAATTTATAGCATGTATAGAAAAGTCCTTTTTCTTAATGAACGAAAAGAGTCTTATTTCTGGTCAGTAAAACAAAAAGATTGACCATATAAAGGAGGACAATTTATGTGCACCATTAAGGACACTTTCTCTAATTTTTCAGTGCTTTAATCTACAATAGTCAAGTTGCCTATGATAACCCCCACCCCATCCAAGATGCATGCAGCAAGCAATATAACACCCATGACCCATCCCCTAAAGATTACACATACCTTGGTAATTGACACTACATACTCATCCCCCAAATTACAGGTTGCCTGATATGTTAGAATGAGGTATTTAAAAACATAATGTGAGTAGGAAATGCGTCCAAGAATTCCTTTTCAAGGAAATCACAAGTTTCAGAACTGGACATATGTGTACTGCATGTTTCCTTTTAAGATATGAGCACAACTGATTTGGTAAATTATTAAATAAAGATGTCTGATTTTCCATCTCTCCAGAAGAACAGGAATTGGCATTCCAAGAAAACGTTTGAACACTGGTAGCCCGGTTCACGAAAGCTCCAGCTATGAGCAGGGTCCGGGAATGTTTGAACACTATACAAGTAAATTCATCTCCAATGCTCAGCATAGTTCAAAAGAGTTACCAAATCATCCATAGAAGATGCAAATAACCATGAAGACAATTGATGTCATAGATAAGTTGCATTTACGTGGCAAATAGAGTACATAAGTTTTCCAACCAGACCTTTGTGAATAGAGCAAGAAGCTAAGAATTTGAGAACGAATGTTAAGAACTAGCACAGCTAGCTTTCTGCTGGAAGGACATGAGCATTTCAGTAGAGAGGAGCAATGAAATCAATAACTGTAGTATGACACCCATCAGTTCAATTAGTACGGGACGTGCTAATATGGAAGTTTAAATGCTAGGAGGATAACCCTTGTTCTATTTCTCTTGTTTCTCTTTTTGTGGGAATTAACAGAACTCACATGTCAACTCTTTGACAAATGCTTGTATCATGAGTCTATTCAATCTTCTACGATGCAACAAAAGAATGTCCTAATACTTAAATTGTGCTTTTGCTAGACTATTAGAGTGGATGACATGTAGTACGTTCTTAGCAAAAAATGCATTGTACTTGTCATAATGGGTTCAAAATTTAATGATCCTTTTGAAATTTAGTTCTCTCTTCACATATGGTGTTCATCGATCTATAAAAGGCAGACAACAGTTTTGAGGGAGGTTCTAAGGAGATGTCTGGAGGCTAGAGCTGTACCTGTGGAGTATACTAGGGCAGTTAAGGACATGTATGATGAAGTCAAGACAGAGTAATGACAATCCGAGGAGACTCGGAGCACTTCCAAGTTGTGGTGAGGTTGCATAAGGGATAAGCTCTTAGCTTGTTTTTATCTGTCTTGGTGATGGATGTATTGATGTGGCAAATCCATAGGGAAGTGTTATGGTGCCTGTTATTAGCAGATGGCATGATTTTGATTGATGAGATTTGCGGCGAATTTAATGCTAAGCTAGAGTTTAGAGACAGACGTTGAAGTCTAAAGGGTCCAAGTTGAGTAGGACCAAAACACAATCCTTGGAGTGCAAGTTCATTGATGAAACACAAACACCCAAGGCTAACCTGGAAGTGAGGCTTTATACCCAAGCTATCCAAAAGAGAAGAAATTTCAAATATTTTGGATCTATTATTCAAAGTAGTGTGGAGATTGAAGATGATGTCTCGTAACGTATTGGTGCAAGGTGGATGAGATGGAGGCTCGCTTACAAAGTCTTGCGTGATAAGAAGGTACCACAAAGACGTAAAAGACAAATTCTATAGAATAGTCATTAGATCGGCTATGTTATATGGAGTGGAATAGAGGCCAATCAAGAATCATGTTCAGAAGATGAGAATGCTGGGATGGATGTGTGCGCTTATTAGGAGATAAATTATTAGGAATGATGATATAGGGATAAGTGAGATTGGCCTCGATAGAGAATAAGATGTGAGAAGCGAGACGGAGATGGTTTGAGCATGTGAAGAGCTAATGCATGGATGCCTCAATGCAGAGGTGTGAGAGGTTAACTATGGATGGTTTCAAACAAGGTAAAGGTAAACTGAAGAAGTATTGGGGAGGTAATTAGACAGAATATGATACAGTTTCAACTTGCCGAGGATGACCTTAGATAGAAGGCTATGGAAAACACATATTAGGATAGCACATTAGTAGGTTGTTGAAAGTTGTCGCACTTATTCTTCCATGCTAGTAAACATAATATTATTCTGGAGTTGCTTGTTCTTCGATTTTTCTTACTATCTGTGTTTCTTGTACTTCAATTTCTACTACTATCTGTTGATTCTGGTACTTCAATTATAGTATTACTATACAACAACATATCCAGTGAAATCCCACAAGTGGGGTCTAGGGAGGGTAAAATGAATGTAGACCTTACCTCTACCTCATAGAGACAAAGAGGATGTTTTCAGAAGACCCTCAACTCAAATATCCAGCCCCAAAAGTAGAAAATACTAAATACATAATAACGACCAGAACAAAAAGCAATTGACAATTTTGTAAATGCAATAAAAATATCAAAATAAATGATAAGGAGTAACAACACAATATATAAAGACGCGACTAATCCTCTTAGCCTACTACATCATAAGGCAGGACAACATCCTACCCGTGCTAGCTTATTAACCTTCTACCTTAATATGCAACCTCCATTTCTTTCTATCTAAGATCATGTACTCAGTGATATGGAGTTGCATCATATCCTATCTAATCACCTCCCCCCAATACTTTTTCGGTTGACCTCTACCCCTCCGCGTAACCCCTTAATCCAACCTTTCGCACCTCCTAACAGGACCATCGGCACTCCTCTACACATGCCCAAACCATCTTAGTCTCCCTTCTCTCATCTTGTCTGCCACGGGGGCCATCCCTAACTTCTCCTGAATAATCTCATTTCTAATCTTATCACGCCTAGTATGTCCACACATCCATCTTACCATCCTCATCTCCGCAACTTGCATCTTCTGAACATGTGAGCTTTTGACCAGCTAGCCACTCAACACATATCCTTGGTGAATCCCATCTCAATAGGAAAATACTCCGAGTCTCCTCCCAGCGTTCTTACCCAAGATTTGGCTCCATCATACATGTCTTTTGTCACCCTAATATACACCGTTAGAACACTTTTCACCTCTACACACCTCCATAGGAAATCTTTCGGAACTTTATCACAGGCCTTCTCAAGATCAATGAACACCATATGAAGGTCCCTCTTTCTTTTCCTATATTTTTCCACCGGTCTATGAACAAGATAGATTGCCTCTGTAGTCGATCGCCCCGACATGAATCCAAATGGATTCTCTGAACTAGGCACTCCTCTTCTTACCCTCATCTTCACTACTCTCTACCAAACTTTCATAGTGTGGCTTAACAACTTGATACCCCTGTAGTTGTTACAGTTCTGAATATCACCCTTGTTCTTGTAACAATGTAACAATTGTACTTCTCCATTCATCGGGCGTCTTAGCCATCTTCAAAATAGCATTAAACAATCTAATCAACCATTCCATACTATCCTTGATGGTGCTCTTCTAAAATTCTACCGCAATCGCATCATGTCCGATAGCTCTCCCTCTATTCATCCTACTAATAGCATGTCTAACCTCCTCAACTCTAAAACGCCTGCAGTAACCAAAATCTCAATGACTATCAGAGTGCACCAAATCACCGAGCTTAATATCTCTATCCCTTTATCATTTAAGAGTTTGTGGAAGTAAGTTTGCCACCTTTGCTTAATGGATGTCTCGTCCACCAACACCTCACCACCCTCATCGTTGATGCATTTCACTTGGTTTAAGTCGCGAGCTTTACTCTCTTTTTTGCGAGTCTATACAATCTCTTGTCCCGCTTTTTCTCCTAGCTCGACATACAAACATTGTTGTCTTAGCACTCGTGACCGCCGACTTTGCTTCTATCTTCGCCGTCTTATAGATATTTTTAAGCCTCTGTTTTTTCATCTTCATCCATACACTCCAACCACTTTGTATAAGTAACCTTCTTAGCTTTCACTTTCTCGAGAACTTCTCTATTCCACCACCAATCACCTTGACGTCCACCAAAGACCCCTCTTGATACCCCTAGTACCTCAGCAGCTACTTTTCTAATGCAACCAGCAATTATATCCCACATGTTGTTCACATCCCCGCTACTACTCCAAGCTCCTACACTATTCAACTTTTCCCCCATCTCTCGAGAAAGGGAAGGAGTCAGGCCTCCCCATCTAATCCTCCATCGGTCATAAAGAGCTTTCTTCCTCTTATCCCTCTTAATCTCTAAATCCATCACCAAAAGCCTATGTTGAATGGAAATGTTTTCACTCACAATAACTTTACAATTCTTACAAAGACTTCCATCCCCTTTTTGGAGGAGTAAGCTAATCTGAGTTTTCGCTACCATACTACGAAAGGTAATCAAGTGATTTTTCCTCTTCAAAAAACATGAGTTAGCAATAAACAACTCAAAGCTTTAGCAAAATGTAAGAGAGACGCCCCACCTCCTTTCCTCTCCCCAAAACCAAAATCTCCATGGACATTATCAAAGCCACTAGAAGTAGCACCAATATGCCCATTAAAGTCTCCCCTAATGAAGATCTTTTCAGTGTTCGGTATACCTTTCACAACCTCATCCAAATCCTCCCAAAAGATCTTTTTGACTTCCTCATCTAGGCCCACTTGAGGCGCATATGCACTAACAACATTCACTATATGTCCACCGATAATAAGTTTAATAACATCATCCTATCATTTATCCTCGTGACCTCAACCACATCCCTAAGATCCTCATCTATTAGAATACCCACTTCATTTCTATCTCTAGAACATCCTGAGTACTATAATTTAAACCCGTCCATATCTCGAACTTTGGTACCTACCCATCTGGTCTCCTAGGTACACGCTATATTAATTTGTCTCCTCTTTAGGCTCTTCACTAGCTCTATGGACTTTTCTGTAAGTGATCCTATATTCCACGACCCTGTTCTCAACTTAAGTAAGTCCCTTCCCTTTTTACCACTACTACCCCTCGCCTTCGACCCCAACCAAAGATATGACCATAGCCGACCATCTGTCCCCAACACCACTAAACTAAGAACTAATAACTCGATAAACTACAGAAGATCAAGAAAATACAATCGCTCGAAATCAACAGCCCAACAATACAATATAATACAAAACAATAAAATATACGATAGGAACAATACACGATAGTCAATACTACAGTTATTGTTTCTTATACTTCAATTGTAGTATTTTATGTTGTAGTTATTGTTCTTTCTTTTGTAGAATTTTTTGTCATACTATCTTTAGTATTTGTCATGGCTTCTTCACTTCTGTTATTTCTTTTGCCGAATTGTTTTGATATATCTGTCCTTGAGTTGAGGGTCTATCGAACGTCCAAGATCGGGGAAAAGTCTGCATAAACATTACCCTCCCCAAGCACCACTTGTGGAATTGCATTGGATATGTTGTATTTTTCTCATCACATATACGTATGTATGCTTCGCTGGGTTCAGCTTAACTCATATTTAATACTACTTTCTTTCCAATTTATGTAAGTTAGTTTGACTTGGCACGAAGTTTAAAAACAAAATCTTTTGAAACTTTTGGTTTAAAATAAGTCACAGATGTTTGTGGCTATAAATCAGTTCACTAAGGGTAAAACTGACATTTAACGTTAAATTGTTACTAAATATAAATATGTGTCATTCTTTTGAGGACTGAATAAAAAGGAAAGTGAGTCATACATTAGGGCAGGGGGAGTAGATTGTATCTACCTAGGGTAGACAGATGTATATCAAACAAATTTAAGAATATAACCATCCACCAAACAGATCAATACCTACTGAAAAAACAATTTCAAGAGGAGGATCACCTCATTTCTAATTTCTGGTTCATATTTATATCTATTATTGAGGGGTGGAGGGCTTAGCATCATGAGCCAAAACATTTGAGAGTTCGTTTCGATACCAATCATCTCGGTCAAACTTCTATGACATCCCTCAATTTTCACAGGTGAATTGAATACAACAACAACCCACAAGTGGGGTAGAGGTGAATTGAATATGTAATAATATTTGTATCCTGTGGACATATGTTTTGTAAAGGGTTTATAAATATCATCTAAAAATACAAAGATAAGTGTAACACCCCTTTGAAATATCTAAATTAACCCATACTTTCATGGCAAGACTAAGGTGATTAATACATTAAGGATGAGGTATGATGTATTTTAGTTGTTCAATAGCCATATTTATAGTTTCAAGGTCAAGCAAGTTGTAAAATAACAGTTGACAAAAGCTGTAGTAAAGTACTTTTCAAATGTTCTTATGAAATTTACCTCAAATGTATCAAAGCTTTTCTCTTAATCTATAAAGAGTTAGAGGGCCCACAAACTATCAAATCGAAGGTCTACTTATATAGTTTTCAATGCATCAAATCATTCATCCATACGACTTCATAATAGAGAAACATTTGTGATATGATGAAAGCAGGCACATGAAGTGGGTTCAAGTCGATGGAAGTTTTATGAAGGATCATCTTCTTCAATTGTTCTCAAAATTATGTCGAGGAACTAGAAACCTAGCTTATAGACCAAAAATCACCCTTATTGAAATCTCGGCCCAAGTCCTCGACAAAAGTTGTTCTACACGTTGAGCTTGTCATCCTGATATAATTTGTCCTGTCGATTTTGTAGCGTATCTCTGTTGGGGTTGAGGCAGCAGTGATTTCGAGATATCAAGTTATATTTTGAACTCAAAATCAAAATAAGATCCTCCTTTCATTGATTCTAGTCCCAATAAGCCACAAATAGTAATTTACGATGAAAATTCGTATCATTTATCAGATTATCATGGTTCCTTATATAATGTGTTGATTTTTTGCAGTATCGTAGTATCAAGAGGATTCGGGCAGAAGTCCATTGACCACTTGAAATCTTCAAAAAAGGTATGTTGATATTATTCCCTTCTCTAGGCATGTTTTCTTAAAGCTTAGGAGCAATACAATAAGGTTGTTGTTGATGTACTCATAGCCATGGTTGTTGGATGCTCGAGTTGTTTGTCCCTGTCCCTCCCTTATCGATATTCTTATTCTGTTAGTAGCGA
This sequence comes from Solanum rostratum, assembly GCA_029948455.1. NCBI lineage: Eukaryota > Viridiplantae > Streptophyta > Magnoliopsida > Solanales > Solanaceae > Solanum > Solanum rostratum. Next base: position 27,987,502 of record CM057049.1, read on the forward strand.
AAATATGTTAGACATGACTTAGAGTTATAGGTTGCTTATAGCTAAATTGTTCCCCTTTGGGCTATTGAATTGTTTATTGTTGCCTTTAGAGCTATTGTGGTTAGCAACAAAAATATGACCTTTGCTATGGGACTATGTATGACTTGCTTAAGGGGCTATTGAGATCAGTGGGAGTGAGAGCCTACAGGTTATTCCAATTGCCTTCGGGGATTCAATGGGAGCCTACAGGTTATTCTGATTGCCTTCGAGGATAATATGAAGCCAGTGGGCTATTGTGTTACCTACAGGATTATATTCAGGCTTGTTCACTTACAGGCCACTCGATTGCCTAAGAGGGCTACAAGATGTATAAGGGGCTATTAGAAGGTACTGATTATCTTAAAGGCTCTATGTAGAATCAGGGGTGGCAAAATCAAACCTAACTTGTCTAACCCGCCCAACCTATTCAAGTTTGAGCGGTTTAATAACCTGCCATTTATTAGCTCAACTCATTTCAACCCATTAAAAATTGGGTTGACATGCAACCTAAATTGACTCGAGAGAAATATTGTCAAAATATTTCTAAAAAAGAACTTTTTTTAGTTTGATATGTTATATATAGCCATAATAAAGAAAAATTTAATTTTACTAAGTACTAAATTATTGTAAAAGAATAAATAAATAAGTAAAACTTAGTGAAAATTGGGTTGGATTGGATCTTGAACCATTCTATAACCCATTTCCCCACCTGTTTTGACCCAATCCATTTAGACCCTCTATGTAGAATGCATGAGGGGCTATTGAGATGTAATGCCTACGAGGCTAGGGGACTACTGATAAGAATATAGACTGAATTGGCACCTTCCAAGCTTATGAGGGCCTTGGTGTTTTTGTCTGTTGTTTGTACCCGCCATGCTTATGGAGGCTTGGTTAGGTTGTTATTTGATTATTTTTGTATGCTTAGATTTCGGGGCAGCTAGGTGCTCAAGTTATCTTTGACTTTCTGATTTAGTTGCCTTTGGTACTTTACAATTCTTGCGTAGTTACTATTTCGCCTTACATGCTTGGTACATTATCTCGTATTGATGCCCCACTGCTTAGGGGCGTTGTATTCATGCCTACAGGTCCTGATAAATGACCCAATAGACCTCCCCCGCGACACAGTCGAGTTGCAGCAGGTTGGCTAGCCCTTTTTTCAGAGCTGCTAGAGTTCTGAAGTTTGTTAGCTTTTGCCGTAAATAGTTCTAGGTATGGCAGGGCCTTGTCTCGATTAGGCTTTACTACTCTTAGAAGTTTGCAAACTTTGAGTTATATTGATGTGCGTCGTCGTCTATGTTGGCCTTGTTGTCATTGAGGAAAGAAAATAAGGAATTTTTAGGGAGAAGAATTTGGCCCTAACTGATAAACTAACAAAAGAAAAAATGAAATGCAATTTTGCCTTTTCACCAATGGCTTGTTAGCCTTTTTCATATATATACATATATATTCAGTTCCGTATATGTACATATATATTTGAAAACCCGCTTAGCGTTACTTGATTATAGATATCAGGATGACCTCGATGGCGCACATAGGATGTAGTTTTTATTCCGTATGAATTGCTACAGTCAACTAAGTTAATTGCAGGTTTATGGACAGGGGCCTAGCTGGCCGAGGACTTAATTTTTAAGCCGAGATATACTTATTTGTTTTTCTTAATTTTGTGGTTGGTACTATGTTGGTAGCATAGTTGTCCAACTGGGTTGGCTCAAGGTCAAGTGTGGCACCAGGTGCTAGCAGTATCCTTAAGTTGGGGTTTGACAAATTGGAATAGCCTCAACATACTCTTTTCGAAGATTTCAAGTGACCTAGTGACTTCTGCCGGAACCCTTCTTGATAGACAACATGGCAGGATCATAACCAACACCTAGAATATAAGGCACCACAACAATCCGATAAAAGATACAGATTTTCGTTGTAAATTACTATTTGCGGTTTATCAAGGCTAGAAATGATAAGGGTCTTACCTTGATCTTAAAGCTTAACATATAACTCGAAACCTCAAACCGCAGCAAAATCACTGCTGAGCCAACCCCAACAGAGATACACTATAAATTGATGGAAGAAATTACACCACAACGATGAGTTCAACGTGTAGAATAATTTCTGTCAAGGACTTAGGCCGAGAAAATCAATAACTTGGGGTGATTTGTGGGCTTCTGGTTCCTGAGTGTAAGTTTGAGAAGAAATGAAGAAAATGATCCTATAAAACTCCCATCGACTTGGACCCATTTCACATGCCTACTTGCATTGTCTAGCAAAAACATGAATATCTCTCTTTCCGAAGTCGTACGATTGAACAGTTTAATGCATTAAAAACTAGACTTGTAAACCTTTTATTTGACAGGTCGTGAGCCCACCAACTCTTTATAGATTGGGAGAAAAGCTCCGATATATTTCACTCAAATTTCAGACAAACAGTTACAACGTACTTCACGAAAGCTTTTGCCAAGTATGATTTTATAATTTGCTTGACCTAAAAAACTCAAAATATGACTATATGAACAACTATATCCTTCTTAACTTATTAATTAATCTTATTCTTGCTATGGATCAATATAGACAAACCGAAAGGGTGGAGTTTTGCCATAAGTCTCTCCAAAATTAGTGATCTTTGCCGAACAGAAACTAGAGCCTATATTTTAGACGTACCAAAATACAAATTACATCAAACAAAATGGAGGGGAATAAGGAATACAACATAGCAGTAATAACAAATGATCAGCCATTAACTAAATCAAGGATATATGTTGGAACTTGAACTATTTTAGCTACCTCTGAAAATTGCAATAGGGGAATGAAAACATACAATCAAAAGAGCAGAAGAGGTTGAATTAGAGTTTACCAGGAGATATATGAGGTCTCCGATTGGTTCCAGTGGTTGTGACACGGAGCATAAAACGAGCAAAAGGAGGAGGAAGTTGGTCTTTTGAAAGCCGAGAGGGTTCAGGAAACAAGCGAATATACAAATAGCGATTCTTCTCGATGGAGAGATGCCTTAATGAAGCATGAATGATCAGTATGAGAAAAATGAAATTGGTGGATAGGAGAAAGGAAGTAGAGGCATACCAGTTCCAGAGACCAATTTTGAAAGGGTCGGATCTTTTGTAAGTGGATGCTGCGAAGCTGTCGATCCTCCATTGAGCTAACCTTGATAGAGTCTCAACCTTGCTGTCTGTCATTCTTCTTCTTTACCTTGTTGAGGAAGGATGGATGAATTTATGGGAGTATAGTCACACAAGTCTTTGCTTTTTCAAAGGGACACTTTAAAGAAAGGATCTTTTACACAAAAAAGCAAGTGTGTCGCAAGTACTTCTATAGTTTGTATGAGTAACACCTAAACAGTCAAAATTAATTTAATTAAGTTGGTTTTGGTGTGCAGATAAAAGAAAGTCTGGCCCTAAAATTCATGGCATAATCTAATGGAGAGGGAAAAAGAAAGGGGATAATTACATTGACCAATGTTTCACTTAAAACAATTAAATTAAATAGTATTTCATTGTATAAACATATATAATTAGTGTATCATAATGTATATTCAATGTATAATTCATGCATAAGTAATATAAATTGTATATAGTAGTGTATACTTTTGATAAACTGTATTGTATAGTTACGCTGATTTGAAGTTATATTTTATATAAATAAAACATGAACTATATTTATTGTAAATTAATATTTTATTTTATTTTGGATATATATGAAATTTCCCCAAAAGAAAATCTCAACCCAAAAAAGGGGTGCAAGTGAAAAAGGCCTTCAATGGTAGGGTTTTTAAAATGATTTTTTTTTTTTAGTTGTTGCTTAAAAATCATTGTTATTATGCAGTTACTGTAAAGCTTCACAAATTTTTGTAGTTAATTTGTGTAAAAAAAAAAAAAGGATAAAGATAAAGCTGAAATGCGTGGGAAAGTGATAGGAACACAAAATTGGGACAACAAAATTTGATGAAGGTGACTTAATATCTAATGAATTAATTAAGGCCTTTTGAGAGAATTAAAAGCGTAACAGAAGAAAAGTCCATTGACACATTAGAATGATCCATGTTGGTTGATTTGGGATGTTTCAAAATTTGTGCATCGGATAATGATCCATGTCTCTATTGTTTCTTATCCTTAATCCTTAATGGAACATTATGTCCTACCAAGAGGGGGATCTTGTCATAGCAATGGAGTATCTAGGTAAGGAATTGAATCATTTGTATCTCAACGCTAATTTTAATAAGATGCAGGAAATTAGAGAATGCTCAATATTTGTTTTCTTGATGATCTACTTGTGTATTATAGGGCTAATGTGATCTCTATCAATGATGCATCCAAAAGTTCTATAAGGCCTTTGGGTTACAAGGTAACAATGAAAAAAGCTCCATATACATAATTTAGTGTGACAAAATTTGTAAAGGAAAAATATTATTGACAATTTGAGTTATACTAAATGAGTGTTACAAGGGGGCATCAAAGAAATTATGTATTCATCGGTACCTACTTTTGATTGAGAAAATCAATATACTTGTTGGTATGCAAAGTTGCTCTCAAATGCAAAAGATTATTGTAGTGAACTTGATATACAGTCCGGGAAGGGGCGACCACACTTGAAGGGCTTTTTCAAAGAAGGCCAGGTGTCCCAAGATAGAATTTGTATGGCCTTGTTGGTGTTGGGTTGAATATCATTATGTCTTTGAAACAAAGTTGTTATGTAGACATGTTATAAGAAAAAAATAATGTATGGACACACAAACACTATATGATCAATTCCCAAGGAGGTGGATCGTATGAAATTACTACTCAATTTGCAAAAAATGTAATATATCTGATCTCTTGTACCTCGAGCTGAATGGAAGAGCATTACTAGTTTTAAGTTTATCCGTTGATTAGCTGTTTAAAGACGGTTAGTCATCATGGACAAATTGGTATACATGTAGCACATAATTGTGCATTATGTGGCCAAACTTTGAACACCATCAGTCATATGTTTTTTGATCGCATCTTTTGTATATGCTTGCAATATCATAAAAGTATTTAGGATTGGACAACTCTTCAAGTATTAGAAAGTGTATATAGTAGAATCCCTCTTGTCAATGTCCGCAAACATTTAGGAAGTTTCATTTTATTGTCACTCTAGATGATGTTTATGAGAGACAAGACACTCCATCCATATTAATACACACAAAGCTCAAGGATTTGGAAAATAACCAGGAAATGTTAGGTTGTACCAAAAAATAAATAAATAAATAAACTTAGGAGTTACAGAGGTAATATGGACTTTTACAAGAACACAATCATCTGGATGACCATGTTAAGCTTGTCCAGCTGCTTTATGCTAACTTTGCATTTTCGAGTGATAACAATTTTTTCCTACAGTGCTCTTATGTGCAAGTGGTTTGTTAAAATTCAAATCAGTTGAATCCTTGCGTAAAGGGGAAAAATGAATGTTTCACCCAAAAAATGCATATGCACAAGCCACTAAATAATACACTGATTATTAAACCCCTCCTATATTATCAAACAGATTCCGACTTGGAACATATTCAAACTGCCACATATTACATTACACACACAATCAAACTGCTCTTTCATTGCTCGATAGGAACCTGCTCACCAACAAATTGAGAACTTTCCAATTATAAGATACCAAAAATGAAAGAGTAGCAAATAACGTCGTTACATATTTACAACCAATGGATTGTCTGTTTGTTCCACTTCTTAACCAGGAACATAATAATCCATTTTTTCCACGGGGAGATTTAGAACTGAAGTTTCCACCTACGTCCAGGAAAAAGAGGATAAGAAGCATAGCTTTAGTGTTCAGTCATGTGATAGAAAATATATTTGAAATCATTATAAAACAGAAGAATTGAGAAGTTGCTTCCAACGTAATCACACAATAGAATATGTCAAAATACAGGCCATTAATCAAGGCTGAGAAGATAGCCAGATGCCCCTCCAATCTATATCCAGAATCCCAACAACTCAATTGTTCTGTTGAGAATTTGGTAATTAAGCTTGGGGGTTTGGGGTGGGGGTGGGGTGGGTGGGGGGCAATTGTCTATTTTATCCTGAAACAATTAAAAACTGATTCTAGCAAATGGAAAATCAAGTATGGTTTGGCGGTCATGGTTCATAGCATTGAATAGAGAGCTAAAAACATTAAGATTGTAAGCAACAAACCATAATGATGAAAATAGCAAGACATTGTAAGCCAGCAAGTGATGAGAAATCCAAGCAAGATAGGGCATTCAATGACTCAATGCATCCATATGCAGCAGCTAAGTTGGACGTTTGAATAATGAAGAAACCACATATTCATGTATCTAAGCTAAGTGACTTTTATCCAATTCTTTTACTTATTTGGTATATTGACCTATATCAGCTGTGTCAAGATTATAGATAAATATTGTGCTACTTAATATTAGAAGATAGTCGGATACTATTTCCTTTGAAGTTATAATTTCAAGTCAGTACATCACATTCAATCATAAAAAGTAATTCGATGCCTATTAGAATTGCCTCATTAGATATACTAATCACTAGATGTGAAACTAGATCTTCTTTTTGCTTTGATGCAACAAAAGGGACGACTCCACACAAATGTGAATGATAAACTCACCTCCTCAAATGAAACAAAGACAAAAGGTGTTAGACCCCTCTTGTGTGAAATTGCTGGAACATCTGGGTTATGTGTTTCATCTTCTTCCCACCTCTCGACAACCCCAAGAATGTCTTCATCCTGGGCATTGACCTCATTATCATTCACGCCACTTGTAAGAAGCGCAAGCAGATCCATCCTATTATTAGCACCCTGGGTTGTACCTCTCAACCTAATGGACAAGTGAAATGTCATGAATTATACAAGGTACCCTGTAGAAATCACACCAATTAGAGTAACCAGCATTACAGTTCTGTTATTTTACACATTACCCCCACAAACTTCAGGTTTATCGTATAATTCAAACTTGACATTTTTTATAAGGTAAAAATAATTCAAATTTTACAGGTAATATAATGATTGGATTGACGATAAATTATTGTAACCAATAAAATGAAAAGCAAATGTCATCTGCAAGTGAATAGCAGAACGCTACTAAGTTTGAATTCTCCTTAGACGCTAGTTTGGCTTAGATGAAAAGTTTAAGAAACTAATATGGTAACTTGTAAGGCCAGGAAAAAATTACCCAAACTTTTAACCATGGTTTTATTAACAAGAGCTGAACATAAGAACTCAAAATACAAATAGAATCTTCATGATCAAGTACCTTAAGCGGAATCTCAACACAGTTGGACGCATTCCCGGGTACAAAAGAGCAGCTTCAACCTGCAAATGAGAAGGCGGTGAGCTGTCTGTTGAAAAATTAGCTTTACATGTATCAACTAACTGCCAACCGAGGAGCAATGCACCATTATTTAGATTTGACCGTATATAACCAAATTGCTGCCAGAAACAAACTGACTTGTATGGGAAGATTAGAACTGGACTTACTTTATCCTCTGATAGCGTGTAATTCCCCTTAAAAACACAATCAGCTTTTGAGGCACGGAAATTCAGGTACTTCGCGACATCTTTGACCTTTTGTGATGAATTCTAGTTAAAAAAAAAACTACAGAAGTTATAAACCAGGTAGAGCAAGAATGTCTGAAGATCTAGTACGTCACGAGCTGAACAACAAACAATTATTACCTTATAAAGGAATCTGCCTGAAGGATAAAATCTCATGTAGCGATAGTAACACACCTACAATCAAATAAAAGACGGCAATGGTATAAAATGCCATTGACACTAAATGCTATAGATGCAAACTGGACAGAAGAAGCAACAGGAGGAAACTGAATACACTCAGAGTAAATTCTGCTTAGAATTCAAAGTCTACTAACAATAGCACACAACTTATCAATTCTCTCAGATGAGGCAACATCCTCACTAAAGCAGAGCAGGTCTTCTTGTTAGCCCACAACTTGCTTTGTTTTCTGGAGTCCTAGGCAGAGCAAGTAGGTCTATTTGCAGTAATTAGCTGCATCCTATGCTTTACAGCCTTCAGTTTCCAGTATCACCCTTCAGTTTGAAATGTATCTGCTACTTGTGCATCTCATTTTTATTTAAATCTTGTTCCACGCTCAGCAGAACGTCATAGATACTTGCTGAGTATTGTGGCTACAACTCGCTTGGGCCAGCTTAATTTTTTGGGTGCAGAGACAGATACCTCTAAGCTTGGTATCACCAGCTCGATCTTGCATCCTCATCAACATCTTTCACTCATCTTTCGTTAAGAACTTCAATCTGTTTTCCTAGTCTTCCCTTTATTTCAAAAATGTCCCAAAAACCTATGTAGCAGTTGTGTTTTTTCTAGATGGCTCATGACTAGCCAGTTCTGCAGTATTGTTTCTTTTACTTTTACAGTATACAGTTGAGACTTATATTGAGATATTTCAGTTCTATGCAATATGTTTGACTATATTTCCAGTTCTACAATATTTTCATGTGGTTGCGAAGTTACTCCGTTGTTAGTTTAGAGGTTTACTTGATAGGGCTGTTAGTCAGGCGCCTGGTGCCGGCCATGACATTCTGTTGGATATAAAGAGGGTAGTGGCACAAGATATTAATAAGAAAGTGGGAAATGGAGCAAGAGACTCTCATTTGATGGTGTTCTGAGTAGTGAAGTCTGTTAAGGATGTTAGCAATGCTGGTTGTGGAAATGGTTTTAGTAATCATGATATATTCGTAGAGCACCCTTACCACCCACATCTATGCCCTCTCCATCCTATGGTTTTAGTAATCATGATATATTTGTAGAGCACCCTTACCACCCACATCTATGCCCTCTCCATCCTATGGTTTTAGTAATCATGATATATTCGTAGAGCACCCTTACCACCCATATCTATGCCCTCTCCATCCTATGTATATGTTAAGTTTCACTTTATGAGTGCGCACAACCTTCCACCAAGTAGGTGAAAAGTTCAACTTCAACCCCCATAAGCAGTTGTACAGGAAATGATCTGTGCCATTCAAAGATGTAGCACTCCTTTCTAGTTGGTGTAAAATATTTCTTGATTAGAATATCTTCAATAATTTACAACAAGCAATGATTAGAAACTAATTCCCTCAACGATAACATCTCATAAGTACAAATTCAAACCATACCAAAGCACCTTTCCTTTTTCTCTCTATTCCTTTGGGGATGGGGATATAACAATTTGGTTCAACCAATCATAAATCTTCACAGTATAAGGAAACAATAATCTACTAAGCTTTAGGCACTGATGAACTAGTTACCTCTTTATCCCAAGGAAAAGAGGAAGTAACATTTGTCTAATTTGTCATTTTCTTGTGAACTATCTTCCTTCGTGAAAATTTACAAGGCAAAACATGAATTAGCATTTTGCATATTTGCCTTCTCTTACAAGCACTATGCAGTATTTACCAGCACAGCTCATCTCTAAACATACAATTGAAGAACTGTATGACAATTTTAACTATGTGGAGAACAAGAATTCGCATACAATATGAACTGGATTAGTGATCTTCCACTCAGCTACTCCTGCACGAATATATGTGTTTCGACTGACATAAATACCTGTGGAAAAAAATTAAATTAAGAATTCTTAAACTTGAAAATTTTCAATCTGGACTTATAGATAGAAATAAACCAACTTCTTTTACAGGCTACAACAAAAACATCCTGATAGGAAAAAAGCATTAGTTCTCCAGCAAATGACATAAGTAAATCCAAGACAAATACCTTGGTATGTGATCCATAGAGAAATTTATTTTGCAAAATACAGTCGCTACATGCCAACCAAATACATTTACTCAGCTTTAAGACACTTAGTGAAAAATTTCTATCGCTAGCTTTTCCAAATATTGAATGCTCAACAGTAAAATTCTAATGATACTACTAGAGCAACCAAAATTTCCACAATGGTGAAAATCAGCAACTCTTAACTCTTGTTTTCGCTGCTTGTTGACTCTTACCATTATTCTTTAACAGAAAAGCTATGTCAAAGTGAGTATCAACAAATACTGTTTTTTTCCAGATGCACCAATTAGGGACTGAGACTTGAGAACTTAAAAGGTTCTTCCGGAATAAAGAAGAGACTCATATTAATCCAGTGACCAATGAATAAATAACAGAATTCATTTGAGGATAATCAAAATCCGGCATTGAAATAACAAAAATCCGAGAATTTCACATTGTGTGGTCACCTATCTATTAAAAAATTAACAAACGAAAGTTAAAAGTATTGGCATACTAGTGTCTTGAGAAAAGTGTCCATTTCATTTGTCACCAAAATCAAGAATTAGAATCCACAACATGGCAATATTCCATGAAAGGAAGTAGCCAATGATCCCTATATAAGTTCTCATGCTGCTCTCCCCCCCAAAATAATAACTTCCCTAAAGAATTTTACAATTAATATGGAACACTTCTTTTGGGTAAGTAATAATGAACCTCTTTCATATAAACAGGTGTAACTGTAGAATATTTCGAAGTTGTGACTGTGGAATTATATTTTACCATCTTCATCAAAAACTATATCTTACCATCCGTACGAATCCTTGGTCTTAAAAGCCACATTTTTCTCCATGAACCATCATACTTCAACTGAAGGACCTTATAGTTTTCTACCACTCCAGGAACCTTAGAAAATGAGGCACAATTTCTAATGATCAATAACCAAGCTCACTAGTGGCAATAGAAAATCCAGAATCGGTGTCCCTGGTACCTGCCAAGCCTTTAGGCATGCGTTGCGCCAAAATACAGGATTCCGAATTGTATATCTCCACTTTCGACAAACACAAGCTGCCCTGCCCAAGGTGTATGGAGTCGCCTTTGAGAAGATCTGCACAATTAATCATGAAATCATAGTAAGTTTATGGCTTCCTCACCTTAGCGATAAAGATTAGAATGGGAAGGCTGAAAAGCTAAATTTTCCATCTACAAACAGCATAATTTTTCTCAAGCAGATTGCTTGGATGCTAAGCTCGACTTGAGTACTATAACGAGAATGAGATTATAGATTCCAACATTCCTCGTCTCCGAAGAAGAAAGAGATGACATCCAACTTTTCTACAACATGCTCCTCAGAAGAATTGAAGAGGGAAAAGGGCTCAAGGCAGATGTCAAAATAGTAATGGTTGTCTCCACATAGAATCCACTAATTTTTTGCATGCACATGAAACAAAAAGTATCCACAGGGGGATAGCTAGATATCAGCTCACCATAAAGGTACATGTAACCCCAAAACAGCCACGAAATACCTTACTTTCTGGTTAATTTTTCTTTTGATTAATAGAAAAACATTGTTCATACTTCTGATACCTATTACCTAATTTAGCAAAATCAGCTCCGTTGTAAGTCATATCAATATGCTTCAGCTTCCTAGCGTAACAAAGCATTTCCAGCACTTTCACATAGTTTCATGTTGAGAAGAAAATTACACAGGAACTTAATCAAGTCCAGAAAGGCATACCTCAAAAAGCAGCTCATCAGGTAAAACCCGGTGTATCAACGCAGGATCAACAGACTGCTTGCTACTAGCACTTCCAAAAGGAGCGACGGGTCTAACATTAATCCCATACAAATCTGAAAGAAAAAAGACAGGTGAGTTGAAATTATTCTGTTCTACACAAATTCATCATCAAAACCCAATGTCAATAAAAAGAATTCAAGAATTGATGAATCTTTTATGCAGCTAGCAAGTTGCAGAGAAAGGTAAATAAGCAATGACAAAGTGCTAGGAAAATACCAAGCCATGGCCTTTGAGGAAAAATGAAATGAGAAGCTCTCAACCTTGCAGCAGTTTCAAGTTTCACAGAGAGTTCCACTGTGTGATCTGCAAGAAATGTGCCATTATCAATAATGAACAACGAAAAGAACATGACAATTGCCAAAGAAGGACAATTTCTTGTTCTGCGATTAACTCAAGGAGCAAGTTTCCGAGAGCTGATCAATGCCCAGTCGACGAGACTTAATAGTAAACTGAGACAAAAAACATAGAGATTGACAAAAAAAGCTACATATATTCATAATTTGGAAATAAATATTTCCATTACTCAATGAATTAAAAAGATACTAAGATCAGGTAAACAAACCTACAATAAATGAAAATTATTGCAAGATTGGACAAGTCACATAGAATCGCTCTTGAATCAGCAGTATCAACTTCCCAAATTAGCAATGACTAGCGAGCAGAAAGATTCATCAAACTGCAGACCGGCAAAGATATACACGAGTGCATAGAACCCAATCCTCTATTTATTTATTTTTTTTCCTTTTCTTTCTTTAAAAGTAGTATCCGGGGCACTTCCCACCTCAACTAATCCATTGGGTACCTACTAACCACCTAGTGTTATTGGGATCTGAACCCTGTCTACCACGTTCTATTTCAGCTCCATTGAACACAAGACAATCCACTCTATGATGCAACACAAAAAGAACATAAAAATAAGCAACTAACACTAGGAAAAACAAATACTATTAAGAGAAATGTTTGCACTTCTTCCAGAAATTAATAGCCTTTATTGACAACTTGAAATTCAGAAAAATCCAACCAAAAATTTGAACTTCCTTACACATACAACTGAGGTTCTTAATCACATGCAACCCTCTTCATAACCCGAAACCCAATAGAGAGTCCAATCAAATAATTGGAATTTACAAATACCCAGATGGTAAACATCAATTCTAAAACACAATAGAAGAAAACAATTAAGAATGGAGAAAACAGTATAATTTTTGAGAATTTCATAGGTCACCTGAAGCCATTTTTCTAGGTTATGAATGTTCTGCTCGACAATTTGGATAGCCAGGGAAATTGAAGGAAGAAATGAGAAGGGGAAAATTCTCGACAAAAATCAATTGTCCCTATTTATATCAGCCGTGTACCAAGAGCACCGACTAACCGTTGTTTCTTTGCCGGGTCATTGCCCATCTCTTCTCTTTTTTAGCCGGGTTGCTACACTTCTGACTGTTTTATTATACTGCTATTTCTGTGTATATCAAGTTATATATACAAAAAGGTTAAAATTACCCTTAAAGTATTTAAAATAACTCACATATACCTTTTAACTATTTTTGGACTCAAAACTACCCTTACCGTCAAACTATTGATCCACTTCTACCCTCCACATCCAAATCTCCGTTTAGCCTCACACGTGGCATCCGATGTGTCACGTATTTTGACACATGGACGTTCACGTAAGCAGTCATTTATTTTCCCAAATTAAAACCCGACCCGTTGGATCCCAAATATCAAACCCGATCCGTCTATTTGTGCCAAGTTAAAAGGGGATCTTAGATCCCTTTTCTGACAGAGGACATTCTTTTAAGTTTTCAAACAGATTCCATCTTAATAGTTCAATGTCAGAATTTCTCAAGTAAACAACATATGCGAATGGCGATTATTACTCAGCTAGTTCTCAATTTTAATATGTATAATCATCTTAAGTGAAATTTCATGATCATTTACTGATTACTAATGCTGGGAATCTATTCAAAGGTTCAATGTGGGGTAAACAACATCCACTAAGCTTCAATTTCATCTTAAATACAGACAACACAGGAAACTCTATAAATGAAAATATATTTATGCTACGCCAAAAAATTGTTGATTTGAGATGAATTAAAAAAGAACTCTTCGGATACTCGCGCGAAACTCGATGAACGATACATGACTTTTTCAGATGACAGAAATGGAGTATCTGGAATTTGGAAGAAGATGGGTTCCAACGGGGCAGGTTTGATATTTGGGATCCAACGGGTCGGGTTTTAATTTGGGAAAATAAATGACTGCTTACGTGGACGTCCATGTGTCAAAATACGTGACACATCGGATGCCACGTGTGAGGCCAAATGGAGATTTGGATGTGGAGGATAGAAGTGGACCAATAGTTTGACGGTAAGGGTAGTTTTGAGCCCAAAAATAGCTAAAGGGTATATGTGAGCTATTTTAAATACTTTAAGGGTAATTTTGACCCTTTTTCCATTACGTGGACGTCCATGTGTCAAAATACGTGACACATCGGATGCCACGTGTGAGGCCAAATGGAGATTTGGATGTGGAGGGTAGAAGTGGACCAATAGTTTGACGGCAAGGGTAGTTTTGAGCCCAAAAATAGCTAAAGGGTATATGTGAGCTATTTTAAATACTTTAAGGGTAATTTTGACCCTTTTCCCTATAATATATGATATATGATGGTAAATAAAAGACGATCTTTGATTAAATAAATATAATGAAAGAGTAATTATGAACATGTTTCAATGAATGATTGATGTTGTTTATTACACGAGTGACTTATTCGTAGATTTTAAGATGGTTGAATTTCAATATGAAACAAAGTGAATGACATATGTGCCTTTTTTTCACTCTTTATAAGGTGCATACCACTACATTTTTACCTTTTATATGTACTCCTCCACCTTATCTTTATGTGCCATAATTTGACTTAGCATAATATTTAAAAATAAATAAAGACTTTTGAATTTTGTGGTATAACATAATTCTTAAATATTTGTGTCGTTGTAAATCATTTAATCAAGAATAAAATATTATCTTAAGTTAAAATAGGAGAAAGGAAGTAATATTGTTCACCAGAATCTATATATATATATATATATATATAAATTAATATATAATTTTTTTCTACATCAGAAATCAATACAAAATAAACAATGAACACAAATTCAGTGAAAATCATCACAAATATTATGCAAAATGTTACTACTCTTTTTGAAGTGAATCAACCAAAGCACAATTTCACAAAATAAGTTTAGTTGGAGAGCATCCAAAAAAATTGATGTGTCTATTAGAAAATTATGTCATAATTATGTTTTTACGGATTTTTTTCATAAGAATGATATGTAAATTATTTAGAAGTGTGTGTAAATTTTTAAAATTAATGTACACATCGGATAAATCTAAGTACACAACACTTTTTTTGGATTTCGTTGTGAAATTATATTGGAGTAATGGTAAGTTGTTATTATTGTCGTTGTTTTAACTTATGATAGTAACTATATCGTATCATGAAAAGTGATCAAACTATTTGTGTATGTTAACATATTTGAAGGCAAAAATCATAAATATTGAGGTAAACATGGTCATACCTCTTTTGATATCTAGTCTAGAATGAGAAATACCTTAGTTTTGTATTGTAGGAAATGGTTTCAAATTTTAATTTTTTTTTTCTTTATCTCACATTTTTAGTGGCTCATAAAAAAAAACTCTACTAATATTAAAATTATTCCACCCAAAATGGAAAGCCAAAGTAAAATAATATGCAATAATTATCAAAACATTTATAAAAGACAACAATGGTTGAAAACAATAAAAATCTTTAGTTGTATAACTATTAAAAGGATTACATTCATCATTCAAATAAATATGATCTTTTATTTAAATTTATATAAATAAGATATTTAAATACTTAATAAATGAACTTTCAAGCATAAATAAGATTCCACAACAAGTTTCACGCTGCTATTTTCTTTTAAATATGGAGATTGCAATAATGGTGAATGTCATTTTGGTGATCTAAAATTCTATGTAGATGTCGATTTTGATTTTAAGACCAAACATGTGGATCATTTTGAATATTCCCCACCAACTAAATGTTGCTTGACTAAAGTTACATGATAATTTTTTTGTAAATTGGATGATCACTTTTTTAAAATTTATTAATTTATTTATTTATATTGGTTATCCGATCTAAATACGAAAGTCTTTTTTGTTGTTGATGTATGTTTTGATAATTATTTTCTTAACACTTTCTAGAATATATCTTTTTGTGAATTTTCTGAAAAATATACATGGAATTAATGTATAATTTGTTAAGTTATCCTTATCCTTTAGATATTTTTTGAGATATGCACAGTGAACACTATTAAAAAGGGAGTAGTTCTTTAATATAGGATATATTTCAAAATAATTAAAAAAAATTGAATTTATTAAAAAACTTATTTTGAGATTATTTTTCTTAGTAAAAAGTGACATATACTTTTAGGGACCAAGGAAGTAGATGATACCCCCTAAATCATTCTTGCTTTGTATTCTATTATTTGCAATTTTGAAACTATACTTCCTGCTCTGTTACTTTTATTTGTCCGTTTCAAATATGGATATTTATTTTTTTGTGTTATTTTTAACATATCAAAAAAAGATAATTGTGTTTTCTTCATATTTCATCCTTAGCATTAATAACTTATTCTCCAAAGTATTTTTCAAGATTTAATAAAATATTAATAATTAATAGAATCAGTGAGATAAAATAGTTATATCAATCCTTTTTTTAATAGATATGCCAAATCAAATATGAGAATGTAATAAAAACAAAAAGAGGAAGTAAGGAAAAAATTAACAACAAGATGATAAGATTTTGGAATACTCAAAAATTACACCATTAGTGAAAGCATCAAACATACTTAAATGGTATTGAAACAGATAGTGCACATTGTTCCCTTAGAAATATAGTGATTTATTGTTCCTTAGAGATGCAGTGATTTGACCGCATATGATGAGAAACTCATCGAATTGTGTGTATGTAGGTGCTTTATGTAGGATTATTTCCCTTTAGTTTAATGAATGTTTGTGATGGTTCCGTAAATTGGAGGCAATGTTTGTAATGGTTCAGTAATGTTATGCAACTCTTCGGCGGAATAAATTGAAGACAAGTTTTTGGTTTATCAGAAGTTACATTTTTCGTAATTTTGTAATTAAATAAATTAAAAGGTTAAAAGGGTATTATAATAATTAAACTTTCAAGTTTTGGAGTTCATGCTTTTAAAGTAGTATAGATATGGATGGATGGATGGATGGATGGATGGAAATAGTATTTTTTATACAAGGGGTCAAAGGAGTTGAAAGGTTAAAAAAAACTGACTCAAATCTTAAATATTAAATATAAATGATTAGTTTATTATTAAATTTTAATAATAATTGATTTTTAATAGGTTCTCAAGTTTTTTATTTTATATTTTAATTCAAATTTTAATTTAATACCTTAATTCCTAAAAGAAGAAAAATTAGTCTTTTTTTCTCCAATTGGATTTGCTTCAACCAACATGTTTCTTCTTCTTTATGTTTTCTCCACTCTTTCTTCTTTTTCTCCTTAATTTTATTGTTTTCTTATTAGTATTTGTAATACTCCCTAATTCTTTCCACCTAATCTGAGTAGATGCACGGAGAAACTGAGAAAATGACTGAGAAAAATTACTGGAAGAGAAACCATGAGGGCCATCTAAGAGTGACCTCTGGCCCACAGAAGAGGCCTCGTAAATCCCCAAGTGACTTGGTGAAATTTTCTAAGTCTGAGGCCCATGTACAAGACAAATCAACTTTTCAGTATATTAAGTTACGAGTTATCCGAAGAAGTATTTATGGTCCGAAAAAGAGGTTTCATAGATTCTATGCCAAATTCCAGTAATTCAAACTTTTGGACATCTTACCTACGAGAGGTCATCTACGGCTCGTAAAAAGATCTACGACTCGTAGACGCGGTCTCGTAGATCCTATCAGCAACTTTTAAGAGGGGTAGTTTTGTCTATTCCTATTCCCTTTTAATATGATCTGTGGACTTTTTAGACTCTATTAAAGTCCTAAAACAAAACCCTAAGTGTATTTTCACTTTTCATTCACGCTTAGGAATTCTTGAGAGCACTAGAGGAGGGAGAAAAGCGAGTGTTTCAAGTTCAAACGCGAGGATCAACTGAGATTTGATTGCTTCTTCTATTTCCAGGTATATAAGGCTTACTAAAGTGTTGAACTACACTTGTTCACATGCCATTTTTCTTTCCTTGAGTCGTAATTGAGAAAGCGCGTTGAGTCTTGAGAATTCCATAACCTAATTATCAAATTTTCTGCGTTTACTTTGAGTTCTCATGATTATGAACTAAATAATTGATGCTTTACACTACTGTTGATATGATATTGAGGTATAAACTTTATGCGTTGACATTATGAACCCCAAATTGCATGATTTACGAAATTCTATGCATGGACTGAGTTGAGGTTTGAGTTTGATTGTCTAAGTTGAGTAATTTGAGCATAATTGAGCATGAGGAGCATGTTGTATTTTAATCACATGTACATTTATGCATTTTTTTTTTGCATTCCATGGTGAGTATAATTGAGTGCGTCTGAATGACCATTTGAGTATGAGTTGAGTCTTATTGTTTTCCTTGATTGATTGAGTTGATGAGAAACTGAGATGAGCTGAGTTAAGATAACCTAATGAGGTTGAGATTTGAGTTGATTGATGAGTTGAGCATATTTTAGCCTTGGGAGGAGTATCGAGCACCGAGCTGGGAGCGAGTAAATAACTACTCTAACCCACAGTACGTCGCCAGCGTAGGATAGTCATGCAACATGCTCTAGCGACTCTTGTCCCAAAAGATGGATATTTATCATGGATCCATGAGAGAGTTGATCGTACTTTACCTTGGCAATTCTAGAACGGGGCATGGCAACGACGTCACCTTCATTGTGCATCACCAGACTAAAGGTGGTGGCATTGGATGTCGGCTAAGAGAAACTCCTGAGCAAATACTAATTGAGCATAAGATTTCTAAATTGAGTTTATTTCTACTGATCCTATTATTTTAAAAAGCATGATTTACTTTAAAACTTGCATATTTATTGAGATGAGTTGTGAGTTGTTTGAGTTGAGATAAGTGAGTTGAATTTTACTTTTTGAGCTATTTTACGTACCAGTATATTCCATGTACTGACATCTATTTGGACTTCCATCGTTTCATAATGCAGATACAGGTGATAGAGGACTTCAACCCGCGCATCATTGAGATCCAATTCAGTGCATTTTCAAAGTTGGCGAGCGCTCCTTGCTTTTCGGAGAAGCCCCTTTTATTTTTTGATTTGGGGGTATCCATGGTTTGTCCTTGTAATTGTTGATTAGGGGGTTCATAGACATTGAGTAGAGGGTTTGTTGAGCATTATTTATTTTCAAACTTATTCATTGGGAAACTATGTTTTAGTAAAGTTATATCTATCCAACTGACGTCTTTTATTTAAGTATTTTCTTCCACTGTTGAGATGATATGACGATGAGGCCAGGTGGTTTTCTTGGGGAATCAACTATGGTTCTTCAAATGCCGGCCACGCCAAGGATACCCTTTCGGATTGTGACAAACTTGGTATCAGAGCACAAAGTTCAAGAGCCCTAGGGAGTTTATAAAGCCGTGTCTAGTAGAGTCTTATTTATGGGTGTGTTGTACACCACACTTTATAAGCAGGAGGCTATAGGACATTAGAAATTATTTCCCTTATTATATTATGAGTTCGTGCGTTAGAGTTAAAACTCTATGAAGCTCTTTTCGAACTCGTGGGCTACGCGGTTGCAGATCATGCCTCCTAAGCATACCATCACCTAAAGAAGTACCCCAGCTGACGATACTGAGAACCCAATCCCAGTGGTGCTTACTCAGATGGAAACGAGGGGTCGAGGTACACTAGCCAGAGCTACTGGTGATCCATAGACACCTACTACTCCACCTACTCTTATTGTAGAAGTTGACTTCAGAGGAGCTATCACTATACTCACCCAACTAGTAGCTACTCAGAGCGAGAACCGGAGTTCATAGACTCCTAGTTCTAGCTTGGAGGAGCCAACTGTTGCAACCAGGCTTAGGGACTTTCTGAGGACGAACCCACCAGTCTTCACAGAGTCAAAGGTTGAGGAGGACCCTCAGAACTTCATTAATGAGATGTGGAAAGTTCTGAAAGCTATGCATGCGATTGAGACTGAGGGAGTTGCATTTGCTGCCTATCAGCTCAAGGATGTAGCTAATGTTTGGTGCAATCAGTGGAAGGAGAGTCGAGATGAGGATGTTGAGCATGTTGTTTGGAATGAATTCAAGAGTGCCTTTCTCGATCACTTCTTTTCCCAAGAGTTAAAGGAGGCCAATATTGAGGAGTTCGTGAATCTGAAACAGGAGGGGCTGACTGTTAAAGATATGCCCTAGAAATGGTCCAGGATATGAGGGTGAGGATGAGGATGAGGAAATTCATATCTGGGTTGGGGAGAGATATGTGAAGAAAGAGTGCAAAGTGGCATTGCTGATCCTATGTATGGATATTTCCAGAGTTATGGTCTATGCCCAACAAATTGAGAAGGATAAGAAAAGAGATAGAAAGGAGAAGGCCAAGTCAATAGGGCCTGATCCCAATCAGACTAAGCAGAATAAAGGATATAAGTCTTACTTCTAGAAGAGGTCCACTAGTTATGCACCATCTTTAGCTAGTGCACCAGCCCTGAATGCCAAGTATGATCAAAGGTCCCAAGGTCAGCCAAACTTTAGAGCACATGGTTCACAGTCTCAAACCAGTGTTGCCCTTAGCTCAAGGGGAAGCCACCTTGTGGGAAATGTGGAAGAATGCACCCGGGAGAGTGTAAAGATGGAGGGAATAATTGCTACAAGTGTGGCCAACCAGGCTATTTTTAGAGGGAGTCTCCGATGTGGGGAAATAAAGCCTAGTTTTCTACCACATTACCACCAGCAAGAGGTAACCAGAAAGGTACTGCACCAGGGACAGGTGGTGGGACAAACCGTCTATATGCGATGGGGAACTGACAGGACCAAGAGGTTGCACCATATGTTGTGACAAGTATGCTTTGAGTCTTTACCTTTCCTTATTATGCTTTACTTGATTCGGGTGTGACTTGTTCCTTTGTGATGCTATAAGTAACTGGTAGATTTGAGATCCTTCTTGAGTGCTTGCTTGAGCTATTTTCTATTTCCACTCCTGTTGGTGACTCCATTCGAGCCAAGAGAGTCTATAGAGATTATGTTGTATCCATATATCATAGAGATACCCTTGCTGATCTGATTGAGTTAGAGATGGTTGATTTTGATGTTATCCTTGGCATGGACTGGCTTCACGCCTTATGCCATTGTTGATTGCAGAACCCGGACTGTCAAATTCCAGCTTTCGAATGAGCCCGCTATTGAGTGGAAGGGAGATTCTGTTACACCTAAGGGTAAGTTTATTTCTTACCTCAAGGCTCGAAGACTGATCTCTAAGGGATGTATCTATCACCTCGTGCGAGTTAGGTCTGACGATGTTGAGCCTCCTACTTTTGACTCTGTTCCAATCCTGAGTGAGTTTCCTGATATATTCCCCGAGGATCTGCCTAGAGTCCTTCTGATAGGGAGATTGACTTCGGAATTGACGTTCTTCCTGGCACCTAGCTTATTTTTATTCCGCCATATAATATGTCCCCTGCAGAGTTGAAAGAGTTGAAGGAGCAGTTGAGAGATTTGCTAGAGAATGGATTTATTAGGCCAAGTATATCTCTATGTGGTGCTCCGGTCTTATTCGTGCGAAAGAAGGATGGATTCCTTAGAATGTGTATTGACTACTGCAAGTTTAATAAGGTGATAGTCAAGAATAAATATCCCCTTTTGAGGATCGACACTTGTTTGACCAACTTTAGGGTGCCACTAATTTCTCCAAGATAGACCTCTGATCAAGCTATCACCAATTAAAAGTGAGAGAATATGAAATTCCAAAGACGATTTTTTGAACCCGTTAGGGTCACTTTGAGTTTTTGGTGATGTCCTTTGGGCTGACAAATGCACATGCAACCTTCATGGACTTGATGAATAGAGTATTCAAACAGTATCTTGACATGTTTGTGATCATGTTTATTGACGATATTGTGGTATATTCCAGGGATGAGGAGGAGCATGCCAATCACCTTAGAATCGCTTTGCAGATGCTCAAGGATAATGAGTTATATGCAAAGTTTTTGAAGTGTGAGTTTTGGCTCAAATCTGTGGAATTCTTGGCCATACAGTTTCGGGCGATAGTATATGAGTGGATACTCAAAAGATTGAGGCGATTAAGAACTGGTCTAGACCAACATCTCCAACAGACATAAGGAGTTTCTGGGATTGGTAGGCTACTACCACAAATTTGTTGAAGGATTTCTTCCATATCTGCACTGTTGACTAGATTGACTTAGAAGAAAGCTAAGTTTCAATGGTTCGATGAGTGTGAGAGAAGTTTCAAAGAGTTAAAGACAAAGTTGACTACTGCCCCAATGTTATCCTTGTCTGATGGAACAAATGGATTCATCATCTACTACTATGCTTCGAGAGTGGGATTGGGATACATGTTAATACAGAGAGGTAAAGTTATTGTTTATGCTTCTAGACAAC
The DNA here is from genome assembly GCA_029948455.1 of Solanum rostratum. Taxonomy (NCBI): domain Eukaryota; kingdom Viridiplantae; phylum Streptophyta; class Magnoliopsida; order Solanales; family Solanaceae; genus Solanum; species Solanum rostratum. The sequence goes on from CM057049.1 coordinate 28,009,688, forward strand.
TTAAAGTGTATGAGAAAAATTATCCTATTCATGACTTAGATTTGGCTGCAGTGGTGTTTGCTCTCAAGCTATGGCGCCAATACCTATATGGAGCACATGTTGATGTATTCACTGACCATAAAAGCCTGCAATATGTCTTCACCCAGAAGGAGCTTAACTTGAGGCTGAGGAGATGGCTGAGTTACTCAAAGACTATGACATGAGCATCCTCTACTATCCAAGTAAAGCTAACATGGTTGTTGATGCTCTTAGTAGGTTGTCCATGGGAAGTATCTCCTATGTAGAGGAAAAGAAAAAGGAGTTAGCTGAAGAGGTTCACAGACTGACACAATTGGGAGTTCAACTAGACGAATCGGGTGAAGGTGGAGTACTTGTGCATAATGGGTCTGCATCATCTCTAGTAGTAGAGGTGAAAGAGAAACAAGATTAAGATCTTATTTTCTGCAGTTGAAGGCGTATGTGCATAAACAGAAGGTGATGGGTTTTGCTAAAGAGGGAGATGGAGTATCGAGGTACTAGGGCAATTGTGTGTTCCAAATGTTGATGGTTTCCGAGAGAGGATCATGGCAGTGGCTCATAATTCCAGATATTCTATCCATCCAAACTAGACGAATATGTACCATAACTTGAGAGATATTTATTGGTAAGAGTGGAATGAAAAGACATATTAGTGAGTTTGTTTCTAAATGATCGAATGACCAACAAGTGAAAGTTGAGCATCAAAGGCCATGTGGAGTAGCTCAAAACTTTGAGATTCCAGAGTGCAAGTGGGAGATGATTAACATGGACTTCATCATAGGTTTACTGAGGTCTCGCAGACAATACAATTCAATTTGGGTGATAGTTGATAGAATGACCAAATCTGCTCACTTCTTGACAGTAAAGATGAATGACACTATAGAGGATTATGCTCGACTATACATAAAGGAGATTGCTAGACTTTATGGAGTCCATTTGTCTATCATCTCAAACAGAGGAGCCTAATTCACCACTCAGTTTTGGAGATCCTTCCAGAAAGGCTTGGTTTCGAAGGTGAACCTCAACATTGCTTTTCACCCCTAGATGGATGGTAAGGCAGCGTGCACAATTCAGACCTTGGAGGATATGTTGAGAGCCTGCTTCTTGATTTCAAAGGTAATAGGGATGATCACTTTCCTCTGATTGAGTTTTCCTACAACAATAGTTCCCATTCGAGTATTCAAATGGCTCCATATGAGGCTCTCTATGGAAGGAGGTGTAGATCACTGATTGGTTGGTTTAAGGTAGGTGAAGCGGAATTGATTGGATCGAAATTCATTCACCAAGCCTTGGAGAAAGTAAAGATCATCCAAGAAAGGTTGAAGATTGCATAAAGTCGACAGAAATCCTACACCGATGTTAGAACGAGAGACTTAGAGTTTAAGGTGGATGATTGGGTGTATTTGAAAGTGTCACCTATGAAGGGTGTAATGTGATTTGGGAAGAAAGAAAAGTTGAGTCCGAGGTATATAGGCCTCTATTAGATTATAAAGAGTGGGAAATGTAGCTTATGATTTGGAGCTACCACCAGAGTTAGCAGCAATCCATCTAATCTTCCATATTTCCATGCTCAAAAAGTGTTTGAGAGACCCACAATTAGTTGTGCTTGTTGGAGTATTGGAGTAAAAGACAATTTGAGCTATGAGGAGATTCCTGTGCAAATCCTTGATCGTCAGATTCGCAAGTTGAGAACCAAAGAGATTGCATTTGTCAAGGTGTTGTGGAGGAACCAATTCGTAGAAAAGGCTAATTGGGAAGCAGATGAGGATATGAAGGCCAAGTACCCTCATTTATCCCTGCCTGCTGATAATGAGATAATTGACGGTAATGATTTCCTTATAAATTCTTGAAATTCTATTCCTTGAGTTCTCCTTCTATTTTGAGTTTGATAGACGATAGAGCTCTAGAGTCCGAGTGATGGTTGATTTGATATGTTGACTATTTATTTGTTTTGCTTGTTGAGTTTCTTGACTGATTGATTGTATGAGTGAAATGCGAGTTGTTTGATTGTTAGATCTCATAGAGAGATTCGTGCCTTGACTAGGTTTCCTAGATTTCTCTTCATTCGAGAACGGACGATCCCAATAGAGAGATAATGTAACACCCCTTAATTATTTTCACCTTGTCTGAGTAGATGCATGGAGAAAACTGAGAAAATGACTGAGAAAAATTACTAGAAGAGAAACCACAAGGGCCATCTATGGCCCGTGGAAGAGGCCTCGTAAATCCCTAGGCGACTTGGTGAAATTTTCTAAGTTTGAAGCCCATGTACGAGAAAACATACAACCTGTAAAATAATCCACGGTCTGTAGATTGGTTTCTTGAGTTGGTGATCCAAAAATTAACTTTTCAATATATTGAGTTACGAGTTATCAGACGACTCGTAGAAATATTTACAGCCCGTAGAAGAGGTTTCGTGGATTTTATGCCAAATTCTAGGAACTCAAACTTTTGGACACCATACCTAGAGAGGTCATTTACGACCCGTAAAAAGATTTATGGCCTAAAGACCTGGTCTCATAGATCCTGTCGACAGTTTTAAAAAGGGGTATTTTTGTCTATCCCTATTCCCTTTTAATCTAATCCTTGGATGTTTTAGACTAAATTAAAGTCCTAAAACAAAACCCTAAGCGCATTTTCACCTTTCATTCACGCTTAGGAATTCTTAAGAGCACTAGAGGAGGGAGAGAAGCGAGGGATTCAAGTTCAAATGCCAAGATCGACTGAGGTTTGATTGCTTCTTCTATTTCTAGGAATGTAAGGCTTACTAAACTTTTGAACTACGTTCGTTCACACACCCTTTTTCTTTCCTTGAGTCGTGGTTGAGAAAGCGAGTTGAGTCTTGAGAATTCCGTAACCTAAATACCGAATTTTCTGCATTTACTTTGAGTTCTCATGATTATGAACTGAATAATTGATGCATTGCATTGCTTTTGATATGAAATTGAGGTATAAACTTTGTGCATTGACGTTATGAACCCCAAATTGCATGATTTACAAAATTCTATGCATGGACTGAGTTGAGATTTGAGTTTAATTGTCTAAGTTGAGTAACTTGAGCATAATTGAGCATGAGGAGCATGTTGCATTTAAATTGCATATACGTTTATGCATTTTTATTGCATTCCATGATTAGTCTAATTGAGTGAGTCTGAATGACCATGTGAGTTTGAGTTGAGTCTGATTGTGTTGCTTGGTTGACTGAGTTGATGAGAAACTAATATGAGCTGAGTTAACATATCCTAATGAGGTTGAGATTTGAGTTGATTGATGAGTTGAGCATGTTTTAGCCTTGGGGGAGTATCAAGCATCGAGCTGGGAGCGAGTAAATAACTATTCTAACTCACAGATTACGTTACCAGCATAGGATACTCATGCAGCACGTTTTGGCGACTTTTGTCCCAAAAGATGCCATTTATTATGGATCCATGAGAGAGTTGATCGTAATTTACCTTGGCATATCTAGGACGGGCGTGGCAACGACGTCGACTTCATTGTGCATCACCAGACTAAAGGTGGTGGGATTGGATGTCGGCTAAGAGAAATTCTTCAGTAAACATTGATTGAGCATAATATTTCTAAACTGAGTTTATTTTTATTGATCCTATTATTTTAAAAAGCATGATTTACTTTAAAACTTGCATATTTATTGAGATGAGTCGTGAGTTTTTGAGTTGAGATAAGTGAGTTGAGTTTTACTCTTTTGAGCTATTTTACATACTAGTATACTCCATGTGCTAATGTCCATTTGTACCTGCATCATTTTATGATGCAGATACAGGTGATAGAAAACTTCAGCTTGTGCATCATTAAGGTCCAATTCAGTTCATTTCCAAAGTTGGTGAGCCTTCCCTACTTTCCGGAGGAGCCCCTTTTATTTTCTATTTTGATTGAGTATTTTATTTCTTTGATTTGAGGGTATCCATAGCCTGGTACCATCTAGATTGTTGATTAGAGTCTTCATAGACATTGAGTAGAGAATTGGTTGAACATTATTTATTTCCAAACTTATTTTTTAGAAACTATGTTTTAGTAGAGTTATATCTATCCAACTGACATCTTTTACTTGAGTATTTTCTTCCGCTATTGAGATGATGTGACGATGAGGCCAGATGGTTCTCTTGGGGAATCAACAATGGTTCTTCAAGTACCGGTCACGCCAAGAGTATCCTCCCGGAGGGTGACAGGCTTAGTGATGCATTTATTGAGGTTTGCTAACAATCGTCAGGAGGTGTGATGTACATGCACTCATTTCACGGGGATGTTCAATCCTCTTAATAAGTGGATTATGTTGTTTTGTATGTATTATTCATTTGGCTTTGATTTTTATATTGTTGTTTTACTATTATTGATGCTCAAATAAATATAAAATACTAATTTTTTTTTTACAATTATTGAATGGTTTATTCAGCTATTGTTTAACTGTGTCAACCATTACTGCAACAAGTACTAAAATAAGTATAACAATTTCTAATATATACAAAATAGTTGCTAAATAATTTATTTAGAAAATAATTCATCAATTACAGTATCTGTTAAAATAGGCATAATTGTTGGATAAATTTCAATAGTTATTACATCTATTTCAGCAGTTTATTGAATAAATTATAATAGCTATGGTATTTTAGTACTTTTATTTTTATTTTTTCATGATCAATATTTATTTAAATTATAACATTTTCAAATACCTTCAGTATTATCAATGAAAGATAAAATAATATTAGACTTTGATTATCATGTTGAGTAGGTTGAATCCAATAATATTATATTTGACATTAGAACAATAAAATTCACTACTAAAAAACTGTTAAAAGATACTTGAAAAAGAGACCTCATGAGGTCATTTATAACAAAAAAGAGACCTCAACGTTAGGTCGCTAAAATGTAGTTAGCTTTTTTGTAGAGACCTAATGAGGTCGCCAAATAGAGACCTCAAGAGGTCGCTAATTTTTTTTTTCTGATTTTTACAAACAAGAGACCTCACGTGGTCGCTACTTTATTATTTATTTTTATTTACATTTTACTAAAGGAGACCTAATGAGGTCACAGTTTTATATTTTCATTTTATTTTATATGCTTTATTAATTTTATTTAAATTCATATAAGTAGAGACCTCATGAGGTCGCTTTTTTATAACATACAAGATAAAAAAGTGACTTCTTGAGGTCTCTTTTCTGGAAGATAAAATGCAGAAAAGTGATCTCATGAGGTTTATTTTCTGGAAATTAAAATGCAACAAAGTGACCTCATGAGGTCGTTTTTCTAGGAAAATAAAATGTAACAATGTGAACTCATGAGGTCTCTTTTCTGAAAAAAAAAAACTAGTAGCTTATTACTGCCTTTGCAGCTTTCCATGTGTCATTTAATTCAATATATATTTTACTCAGCCTAATCAAACTCAAAGAGCTACCAACAATACCCCAAAATGTATTTACTAAGTATTCTCTTGTCAATTGAATAAAAAAATCAACTTGAAAATAATTTGAATTTAAGCAAATAAAAAATAAAACTCATAAATTAAATAATAGGATTTCAAAGTTATCATGCATTGATAAAATACATAATAAGTCTCATAAACCAACCATAAAGTAAGGAATTTAGATTATATCAATTACAACTCTATACTTCAATAATGTGACAGTGTGTTTGCCACATGTTCCTCATCATCTTCCTCACTATTAGACTCATCCATCGAATCCCTTTGTTGCCCATATACGGGATGTTGAGTAGGTTGATATTGAGAAGGCCGAGAAAGGCAAGTAATATCACCAGGACAAGGAGGAATTCTTCCCGAAGCAAGTAATGCATCAAATTGATCCTTAAGACCCACATACTCTATGTCCCTCCATTTTTCCCTAGTATGTGCAGCTTCGACTTGGCTAGATAACTCAGCTAGCTTCTGCTCTAAAGCCAAATTAGTCTTTCTCGATCCATCATCATAGGAACTACCTAGGCCTTCTAGCTCCGAATGATATTCACGAAAGGTCCATTGTGGCATGCCACAAACATATCCATATCTACTCTTGCCACCAATTGAGTCTAACTAGACTCTCTCAGTATGCCCTTGGCTAAGTGGCATGCCTTGAATATCTTCTGGCAAACTCTGACGGAAATCCTTCAAGGCTTGAAGATATCAATTCTGAATTGAATGATAATAATATTAGAATATAAATTTAGAATATAAGGTACCTACTATTTAAATTAGAGGCTTACATAGGTTAGTTGAGCTCGTGGCTCAACCCAAACATTTGGATCTCCGAAATTTTCTTTCTTCTTTGTATGTGTAGCCTTGAATGCCTCAGCATGAGTTACTGGCTTCCCCAACTCTTTTCCTACAAATGGACTAATTATATTATAATCAAGAGTACTAGTTAAATAGTAATACCTAAAATAGACAATTTTTAGTTTTAACTTCCACAGGTGATAGCCCTTAGGAGCTTCAAATTTTTCTCCATTGTTTCTTTGTACTGATAATTCTTTGCCACCACAGAATTGTAACACACTTATTCTGTTTTTTTGTTGGTCTCAGTCCATTATTTTTTTCCTTTTCTGTTTTTAAGTTTTAGCATAAAAAAATAAAGAAAGGTACTCTTATTTGACGTGTGTTGTATTAGCAATATCATTATTCATGCCTCGCTGGAATGTCCTAGTGATACTTCTAGGTCTAAATTGGATTGTGGGGGTGAAAATACGAGAAAGAGATACAAAATTTAGAACATAGAAACAAAGCATCCTATATGTGAAAAATATAGCAAAGAAGTCAAGTACATGTGTGTGCGCATAAAGATGTCAAAGTTCATCCATATCCATCCTTCCCAACAAGAATTTGGGACAAGTTCTAACTTATAATTATGTTGTCAGTTGTTGTGAAAGCATGCATATAAACATAAATTTCCCATTTTTCAGATTCAAGGATTGTTTATATCTATCTTAAGTCTAATATATTGATAAAAGATATAGATAAAGAAAGAAAATTTTGACCAGAAATGTATCCAACTCATTCCACCACAATATGAACAAGCAGGCAGAAATACTAAAACTTGATATAGTTGTTACTGCAAATAGTTGACACTTTTGTATAACAATAGGAACCTTCAAACCATTCAATATGTTAAAAATATATGTACCTCACAAGAATCTGTGTTGCTAGCAAAATTAGGCAAAGTCCTAAGAAGCTAACACGAGGGATCTCATCGTGAAGAAGTTAACCAGAAACTTGGATACTTTTGATGCTATTATCATTTCAATTGATGACTTACAAGGATCTCTGAGGACATTGTAAAAAAATACTAGATCTATACAAACTACATATGCATATTCAAAAAATAAATAAAGAAATACAATAAACTAGACAACAAGAAAAAAAAAGAGTTGAACTACACTAGAAAAATGACACATACCAATTTCCTCCTCACATTTCCTTGACTTTGAGCCCTACTTTTGTGTAGAGAACTGTCCTTAATAGATGATCTAGCTTTTTTACTAATCTCTCTCATCTGCTTGAACCTTGCATCCCTTACCCAATGTGTAACTAACCTTTCCCAATCCTTGGGTAGAATTCACTGAGGCTTTTTATTGTACTGACGAGATTTCATGAACAAATTGGGAAGCAGATGCCTGATTTTCTTATGAAAGTTTGCAAAAATTTGGCTCTCATATTCTAGACGCCAAGCACAATTTTTCTACAAATGACAAGATAAATTTTTTATTTATAAGTATTATTGAAGACAAATATTTAAATATAGTTAATTTAAGCAATAAATTTAAATATACCCTAAACTTTAAAAAAATTGTCTCTTGAGATTAGCTGGCATCTTTCCCTAACTCGAAAATGACCCTCTATAAAAATCTTTGATGGTCGGAGAAATGATCCTCACAGCATCATCCAGATTAAACTCTAATACAGAATTTAAACACTTATAGGTTCAATCTAAAACAGTTATAATATAATCATATACTAAAATCATTTTATAAGAAATTCATCATACATATAACATGTGTATATCTATCAGGCTCGATGACAAGTCTATTCTGCATATCCCTCACGCCAACTTGTCTAGGCATATGAGCATGTACAACTGACTGATTTGTGGTAGGAGTATCGGGATAAGAACTGTTGTCTCGAAAATGACGGCTATATATCCCAAGTTGTGAAGTAGATGCTGATGAATGTTATGAATCTGTAAGTGTGTGAGTAACTGTACGAGAGACACTAGATGTCGGTCGCTGATACTCTAGAGGCAAATGAGTGTATCCACGTGGTGTGGCATACCCTGATATGGGCATCATCATTGGAGCTTGGGGGGGGGGGTGGCTGAGTATATTCCAATGGTGGATGCATATTGGTCGATGGAAGATGAACCTGTGGAGGCACCTAGCTGTAAGACTTGATATGCTTAGAATAGTGATGTATCAAAGTGTCTCATGATGGGAGAGATGGTGTGGAGTCTGATATTATATGGATCGCCATCGATCGTCTATTAATCATCACACTATCATTTTTTCTTCTTTTTGGAGGCATTATCAATACTTTTATTCTTCTCATAACTTGCTATCTAAGTAGCAAAAGTATTCAAAAGATAAACCCAACTTCCTTTTTGAAACAAAATAGAAAAATAAGTGATTCAACTTATGTCCATCAACAACTCAGATACACACTATGAGATGCACATAAATTATAAGCATCATTACTGTTTTAATCAATGGAGAAAAAGGAATGATGCTTCAAAGTTTGCTATAGCAAAGTGCAAGGTTGAGTTAGTTCCTTAATTAATTGTTTTGAGATTCCACAGAAGTTGTGACAAAAAGACAGAAACAATAAGAAAAGATTTAATTACTATGCTATATGTTGGGCTGATGTACTGAAAAATTCATTGAATAGATTATTGAATTATATATACAGATTTTGGAGTAAAACTAAATAGGAGTACTTGTTTACTTATAAATGTGTTGTTTGTTCTCAAACTCCTTTTTATACAATCCTTAGTTTATGTGTAAACTTCAAGTTATAAGGTACATGCTTATAATATAAAGCAAGTTAAGAAGGGTTTGGGATGTCATGTGGTACTGATATCACAATTTGTAAATAAAAATTTTAAGTGATTTGGGTTTGGAATTGTGATGGTTTTAAAATTTTTTTCTTAAAACTATCATTATTAAGACCAAAGAGTTGAACAAAAAAGAGAAATATGCAACAATCCCTAATTTAGGAGCCTTGAGTACAGAAAGTTGACGTAAAGAATAACATGGAGTCTGGTTTACGGGACAACTTACCGCCCATAAGTTGACATACGGTCTGTAGGTTTGTTCTTAAACATAGAACTTCAGGAAGGAGAAAAGTTTCCAAGTGTGGGTAACCCACGGACCAAGTGATGGCCCCGATACCTTACGGCTCGTAGGTGATTCCATGAGTAGACCCTAGACATGAAGAAAATTTGGAGTTTTCAAGACAGTGACTTACAAGTCATCAGAAAACCCATCGAATGGGTTACAACCCATAGGATCCTTTTGTGGGTAAGGCCACGAATGTGAGAAAGAATGGTTAAGTGTGGAAGAACTCCACAAATCAAACCACGACCCATAAGATGTTTCATGACCCGTACTAATGCTTCGTCATTTTCAATTCAACAAACTCAATTTTCAGGATTTTCAGATGTGTCATCAGACGAAGGGACTTACTTCTCGTGGATTGACTTACGACCCGTAATTGGGGTCTCGTAGGTCAAATTTGGAAGTTTTAATGAGGGAAAATTGTCATTTTCATCCTTTCTATTCCTATACTATGTCGTTTGGGGGACAAGAAAGGGACCCATATTCGGAGCGACCTATCTTTCTTTCATACCAACAATACTGGAGTACCCTATGAAGACCTACTTGGCCTAATGAAACCTTTATCTAAGAAATCATTCAATTTCTCCTTCAATTCGTTCAAATCCACTAAGGCCATTCAATAAGGAGAGATTGAGATAGATTGAGTATTGGGGAGAAGATCTACGTTGAAGTCTATTTTCCTTTCAGGAGGAACATTGGTAATTCTTTAAGAAAGACATCAGGGAATTCATTAACAATGGGGACCGACCCAAGAGATAAAATTTCAAAAGTGACATCTCTAACCCTCACTAGGTGATAAATACACGATTGGAAATCATCTTATGGGCTTTAAGATAGGAGACAAACTGACCCCTACAAACCAAACCCGTTCAAGAATGGTCTTATTTGGGAACTAGAATTTGACTCTGCAAGTTCGACAATCTATAGAAGCATAGGAGGCATGCAACTAATCCATCCTACTAGTAACATCAAAATCAACCATAGAAAGCTCTACTAAATTGCATGGGACAACTTTGTGCAAGATGACATGGGACAACCCTTATAGACTCTTTTTCCCACAACTGACTCACCTACGGGAGTACAAACTTGAAAAGGCTCAACTAAGACTTTAAGACATATATTGAATCTATTTGCGAGAATGGGGTTACAAAAGACAAATTGTCCCCTGGATCTAATAGTGCATCAACATTAAAATCATAAACCTTCAACATATAGTTAACAACATCCGGGGTCTCTTCCACTTCTTGGTGGGCATGCAAAGCATAAAACGGATTGTCCCTTAGAGCACCTTGAGCTTGTCCACCTTGGCCTACAGCTCAGCACCACCACACTTACACTTTCTAGCATGATAACCAGGTTTGCCATATTTAAAGCATGCATTGGAGCTGATTAGACATTCCCCTTTGTAGGGGCCTTCCGCACATTACACAATTTGAGGAGGCTTGAGCACCCAGACCTTTTTGTAATTTGGGGTTGGACCCCTTGTCCTTGTTGAACCTTGGAGGGGGAGCATTGGTTGAACCTTGGCCCATTTGCTTTTTGGCCACCTTGATCCTTTCCATGGCCACCAACTCTTTGGTGGGAGAATCCACTACTTTCAACCCGGTCCCTCTTGGACTCCCTAGAATGCACTCTCAATTTCTCCTCCTTAATTTGCTTTGCATAAGCCATGGTGCAGAAAATGTTTATCTCTTTCACAAGCATGGCAGTTTTTCATTCTTTGGATACCAACTCTGATTCCCCAAAGATGAACTTGCTCATTCTATCCCTTGGGTTGGCAACCATGAATGGTGCATACTTGGAGAGTGTTGTGAACTTAAGGGAGTATTCCCTTACACTCATGTTTCCTTTCTTCAAGTTGATGAACACTTGCACCTTGACCTCCCTTAGCTCCAATGGAAAGAACTGATCCAAGAAAGCACCCTTGAACTCTTCCTATGAAATTGGGCCCTCTTTCTCACCTCTTTCCCCAACCCATTGATCATACCAAACCTTAGCCACCCTTTGAGTTAATATGCTACAAGCTTGGCCTTCTCCTTTAGTGCTACCTGATGTGCTGTCAAAATATAACACTTTTAATACTTAAAACTTGGAATTTTATGTGTTTTTAATGTGATGTTAGTAAGTTTGATGTCTTTTTATGTTTATTTTGCAGGATTTCAAGGTTGGCACTATTTTTGGGGCAAAGTGTGTAGAGATTGCTGAAAGTGATGTTCCACAAGACCCTTTACGGGCCATAGAGTATTCTACGAGCTGTAAAAGGGGTTTCGTATGCAATTCCAGTGAAGGATGTAATTCTGAAGTTGAATCTACGAGCATGCAGACGAGTCGCATAAAATTTTATGAGCCATAGACTGAGTGTCGTACCCTGAGGATCAGAAGGTGGGAACTTGCTAAAATTCCATCAGACAAAACCCCCTACAGGCCGTAGAATCATATATGGGCTGTAGAGGGGTGTCGTAGAAGATAGTTCCAGAATTGAAGCAACAATTCATGAATGCCCGATCACGAGCCGTAAATTGTTATACAACCTATAGAGTACCTCGTAGAGCCCGCCAACCCAATTGTCCTAATTCGTTTTGATTTTGTATTTTAAACACTATAAATAGGGTTTAGGTTATTTTTCATAGAGAACAAAGAGGGAACATAAAAGAAACATTAGAGAGTTTCATCTTTGAATTTCAATCTTGTGATTCTTCTTGAAGAGTTGGATTTCTTGTCCTTAATATTATTGTGTAAGTGCTTAATTATGTTATCCAAATCCATAAGTCTTGAATTTAACTGATCATGCATAGCTAAATCTACAACTGCGATTGTGGGAACCATGAAGAACTAACAAAGTAGAATTAGATAATTCGTAATTCTTGGAAAGTGTGCATGCATGTATCAATTAATTCTCTTTGTATTAAATGATTTCTAATGGTGGCCAACATAAGAACTCACCTAGTGTTACTGACTGGATCAAGATAGTAATGAATAAGAAAAGAGATTAATTAACAAGATTAGATTGATATTTCTCATCTAATCAACCGAACTGGGATAAGGGGAGGTTATACTTGGACAATAGGTAAGGGTTAGTAATGTCACACTGCGAGGATGGACCAAATCACGTAGTGAAATTTCCCTCTCGCTTGGGCTAAAGTGTTTGGTGAACTTAACACATGCTATACACCATAGAAGGATTCGATTATCTGGTAATACTGAGTTAGGGAATCATGGGGAACATAATACCTTAGTTTCTTTTCATACTGATTTAACACTTGCCTTAGTTTAGAATTACTTTTAATCATTATTAAAACCCCCTATTTTGGGAAATAACTTGGTTAATCACCTCAAATTGCAATTGAATTATTCTAAGTCTACCATATTTCCTGCGGGATTTGACCCTAACCTTGGTTAGGTTATATATCTTGACAACGACTACTTTAGCCTAAAAAAAGGAGGTGTAGCCTGGTGACACCAAGATTTTGGCGCCGTTGCTGGGGAATACAACTAGACTTATCTAATTCAAGTAATTTGGGAATTTATCCTTATTTTCCTCATTTTACGATTTTTGTTGTTCTTTGTTTTCTTTCAGGACATAGGTGTAGTATATGCCCAACACATGAAGTCAAGGCATACCCTTGTATCCATTTGACCCAGAAATCCAGAGAAGACTAAGAAGAATGGCCTAAGATAAAGCAAACAATGCAACAAATGCAGCTTTGAACTGGAATGAGAATGAGAATGAGAATGAGAATGCAAATAATGACAACCCACCTCCTTTTGAGGACATTTCTCTATAGCCATAGGACTTTAATACCGAAGCTTATCAGTTGAATCAATGTTGACTGAACCCTATGGATATGGAGGTTACTAAAGCTATTATGTTACTGCCACTACCAGCTGACTCAAAGTTTGTGATTTCAAGTGGGTTGCTTTAGATGCTATAGAGCCGTGGGTTGTTTGCGGTCCTACCATTAGAGGATCCGCATAGTCATCTACGCAACATTACATTTTTCTGCAAGAGTGTGATGGGAACACAGGATCTGTCTATAGATGTTGTGGGACTTTGTGTCTTCCCATTATCTCTGACAGGCAATGCAACACTATGGCTATCCAAGCTCCCGCAGAGTTTGATCACCAGTTGGGCTAAGTTGTAGAGGGCCTTTTTGGAGAGGTACTTCCCGAGATTGAAGAAGCTCAAGTTGAAGGACCAAATCAACAACTTTCAGCAACTTCCTGGTGACTCAATCAGTGTTACATGGAAGCGGTTCACAATGTGCTTGAGGAGTGTCCTTGACCACAAAATTGTTGATGATGCTTCGGTGGAGATCTTCTACTGTGCCCTGGACGAGAATAGTCAAGCTTGTGCCGATACCATTATGAAGGTATATTCTTAGATAAACCATTTGCAAGGATTGCCGAAAGGATGGAACGGGTGGTCAAAACAAATCGTGCATGGGGGAAAAGAGACAGAGCATCTTCCAAAAGTTAGTGTGCTGTTAGTATTGGTTCAGAGAAAGCTAAAATAGATGAAGAGATTATGCAAGAGCTTTCCTGAATCTGTACAAGTATGGAGGTGATAATGAAGCAGAATTTGGAACGAGTTAATGCAGTTGTTCATCAGCCTCCACGAGCACCCCTGTATGATAGTACCTACTATAAGGAGGACACTTGCTTCATTGCTGATCAAACGGGGGGGTTTTTGGACCAAAACCCAAGGGTCCAATCAGGACTATTGGTGCCAAGGTCAAGCAAACCAAGGTCAGAACTATAATCTAGATGGAGCTTTCAGAGACAACCATGGAGGTTACTAAGATAGGAATCGGGGCCAAGATAGAGATGTAGATTAGGGACACCGAGATGGATATGTGCCACCACACAACCGCGATACTGGTGTAAGTAGTTCCAGAATTGAGGAGATGTTTGACCATTTGTTGAAAAACATTGAGACATAGGATGAGATTCTGAGGGGGATAAAATCTGACATCTCCAACATCAATCAAAAAATCGAGATTCATTTTATTGCTATCAAACAACTTGAGCAATAGTTTGGCCAAGTGTAACTTAACGTAACCAGCATCAAAGAGGTACACTGCCTAGTAACATAGTTCAGAACTCAAAGAATGAAGGGCAGTGCATGGCGGTAACTATTTGTGGTGGCAAGAGTACCATGATCCTCCCATGCTAGTAGATGAGGATGATGTTTGAGAGGAGACAGTTGAGGTTAAGGATGCAGATATCGAAGACAATCATGGCAAGGATAGGGTGAGTGATGTTGCAGAGGCACCATAAAAGCTGAAGTCCATTCTAGGCCTCCTCCTTATTCCCTCAGAGAATCAAAAAGAAGGAGGAGGAGGGCAAGTTCAAGCACTTTCTCCTCTCCACTAACATCCTTCTCATTGAGGCATTGGAGAAGGTGCTAGGGTATGTGAAGTTCATAAAGGACCTGGTTATGAAGAAGCGCACCGTGAGTCAAGAGCTCTCCTAAGAGCTTCAGTATTGCAGTGCAATTGCTACGAGGTCCTTGGTACAAAATGAGAAGATCCGGTGCTTTTATCATACCTTACACTATTGGAGATGTGGAGTTTGCAAGGACATTGTGTGATCTTGATGCTAGCATAAATTTGATGCCCCTTGCGGTCTTCAAGAAGCTAGGACTGGGAACCCCTACTCCGATGAGCATGCGGTTGTTGATTGTTGATTGCACGGTGAAGAAACCTGTAGGGATACTTTATGATGTGCTTGTTAAAGTTGAGGAATTCATATTCCCCTCGGCTTTGTGATCCTAGATTACGAAGTCTACTTCAGCGTCCTACTCATCTTGGGAAGGTCATTCCTAGCCACTGGTCGAGCACTAATGGATATGAAAGCTGGTCAACTCAGGTTTAGATTGAAAGATGAAGAAGTTGTCTTCAATATCTGCCAGTCAATAAAGAGACCAGATGGTCTGAAGAAGGAAATTTGGACATTTGGTGAAGTTTGAGTAACTAAGTTGTCCAAGTTGTACCGCAACAATAAATCAGGCGCTACTTAGGAGGCAGCCTAACGTTTTTGATGTAATTGTTATAGTTGTAGCTGTGTTTTTAGCTTTTAGACTCGTAAGTAGTTTACTTTCGCGCATTGTAATTGTAATATTGGATATTAGGCTGGTTTCATATAGGGTAGCAGTGTGTTCTATGGAGAATGTGTAGGTATAGAGTTGAGTCAGCCGTCCTTGGCTGAGAAAGCATCAAGAAGTGCCTCTACGACTGGTTCTATGGGTTATGTATTAATCTACGACCCATACACCATCTCGTAGAGACTTCCAATGAGCAAAATGTTATGCATTCCAATCCACGAGCCAACTTTACGGCCAGTAGATCAAACTACGGGTTGTGAATGGGGCTCGTAGATCCCAGGTAAGTTTTCTGATTGCTTAACTAAGTATTGAGGTTTCTACGACCAACTCTATGAGTCATATCATAGTCTAGGACTCGTAGACTGGTCCGTGAAACCCAGTCCTCAAAACTAGGGTTCGGATATTCTACAAGACCACAACTTATGGGCTGTAAAACACTCTATAGCCCATAATCAGGGTTTCATAGAGTCTGGGCCCATTAGTTTTGACCGACCCGATTACATATAAATAATGGGGCCAAAATATTTTGACCACATTTTCCCCCTAAATTACAAGTCAAACCCAGCCAAAACACCTGCCCTACATTTCCGATCACCTACAAAAAGGCACCCCCACCATTTTCTGGCAAATTTTTCCGGCGGCCCTAGGGTTTCACTATCACACTTCCTCCTTCAATTCCTATGATTTGGTCACTCAATTTGGTAAGTTTTTGATCTTTAAAATACCTTTTATTTACTAATTATTGTGTGATTGAGTTGAACTTAAATTGATGGGTATGGTTATTTGAGACGTGAACCCATTTGTGCAAATTGTTATGTTTGAAAGTTGAAATATAGGGTTGCCAATATGTGAATATATGTTTACATAGAAAATTGGTGTTTTTGCCTTGTTTATATGTTTTGAATGATAAGATTGAAATCTATGTGATCACACATCGTTTGAATTAAATTGATTATAGAATTGAGAATTCGACGTGTGATGGCATGCGTTTGTGATTTTAATATTAATTCATTCAAATGGGGTCAGCAGGTTTGGGAAAGCACATTTAAGGATATTTTATGGGGAATATGTGCAAATTATCATGCGGGGGTGTTGGGCATTTTGATATGATGTATGTGGGGTTGTGTACGTATTGCTTCGATGCTGGTAGAGTGTGTTGAAAAAGTCATATGGGGTCTGTTATGATGGACTTAGAAACTCATGACACTGAGTTTGCTGGTCTACGAGGGTCTTTTATGGCTCGTGGAGCTTTCCACAATCCGTAATTTCCCCTTCTATGAAATTCCAAAAACCTAAGGCTTCTGAGAACCTATCAGTCAGACCTTCTATGAGTCGTAAAATATTTTACAGCTCGTGGATAGGTCTCGTGGATCACTATGTGCATAAGATTCAGACACTGGAATCATCTATGATCGTAGATGTCATTCCAGTAATAAATTATTGTGGACTTTACTTCTACAAGAGCCTTTTATGGCCCGTAGAGGTGTTTCGTAGATCCCTCTGTAATTAGGTCTGATAAGTTTTTGCATTTCGTTTCTTGATCTATAGGTATAACTATGTTGAGTAAATGTGTATGTTTCAGGTACTATAGCCCAAAATCTGAGATCTTAGGCCATTAAAGCCATGCAAAGAAGGCTCAGATATGAGATCTCGGGGGAGGAGGAGACCCTCGCGGTTAGTGGATCACTTGAGGAGCTCAGTGTTTGACCTAACCCAGAGGCTGAGAGACCATAGACACGGGCTGCTATGAGACCTGGGTAGACCAGACCCAGGCTATTGTTGTTAACACTCCTAAGTATGAAAAGGGAGGCAACAACAATAGAAGCTACATCTAGATGACTCCAATCAGAGAGGAATTCGACTCAGGGAATGACAAAAAATCAGCGATCAAATTGTATCCCCTCAATACACACAACAACACGCCCCTCTTTCTAACACTTTCCAAGACCCATACATTTTCCTTCATCATCTTTCTCAGTGACACACGACGACGAAGCAAACTAGAAAATGCTTCAGCATGAGCAACCAAAAAAGGCAACGCAGCAGGGTACTGGCCCTTTGACCCTCACCCTCATTCCTTGAGCAGCCACATGTCTCTATCTCACCCATCATCCGTCCTTGTCCTTGAATCAAACGGAGGAGATTAGGCCAATATTGTCAGCTATTGAATCTTTTGGATAAACGTTTTGCAGCTATTGAAGTTGTTGATGAAGGTTTTGCCAACTATTGAAGCTGTTTGATGAAGCTTGATTTGAAATTTAGAATATTCCTCAAGATTCCATCCCGCCCCCCCCCCCCCCCCCCCCCCAGTTCTTTCCCTAATTCGCCTATAAATTCACATTCTTTCCCCCCAAAAGGATAAGTTGTTATCAATCTCAGAAACCCTATTAGAACCTTCATTTCTTTAAACTTTCCTACATCTAAGAAAAGCCCACTTTGGGAATCCCATCATTTTTGTCGTTGAAGGTCCAACTTTGAAGCTTCCGTCGATTCCCTTCCCTTCCGAATTTTTTGTCCATTGGATGTCACCTTACATGGACGTAACAGATGGATGGATCAACCAAAAAGATAGAGGAAGTAGGTTGAATGATGGAGCATGTTCATCACCATGCATGGAAAGCTGCTAGAATTTATGAAGCAGTCATGAGTTTAGTTTATAGAGTCCACACAGATAAAAATTTGATTTTTTGGTTGGTAGAAAGGTGGTGTTGTGAGATTAATACTTTTTTCTCCATGGGGTGAACCTACTATTACTCTTCAAAATATGATGCTTTTAAGAGGGTTTTCAATTTTGGGTGAACTTGTTTTGTCCCCCCTTCAATCCCATGAGTTGGTAGTGATTCACGAAAATCTTGAAAAATCACGAAAAGAATTGATTGGAAAGAAGGATAATAATCAAACAATGTGGTTGACTTGTTCCAAGAACAATGGTAGCGATTATAAACATGAAGTTTTTCTTTCTCTTGGTTGTCAAAATTTGTGTTTCACGGTAAAGTGGAGACACCTGTTTTCTCTACTGCAATCAATTTGGCAACAGGTGTGCGACTAGCACTTGCACCTTCTGTTCCTGCTAGCATATATGGGGATTTGGGCTTGTTGAATCAAGCGATGATAGTGGCTTCATCAACTAGGAATGAAGACAACGTTGATATTCTGAAATTGTAGTCGCTTGGAAGAGGATGGTGTTTTTGCAGCCATAGTTGGGTAAGAATTACAATATGGTTAGTGGGGTGAGAATTGCCCGATGGCACAATATAAATCAATCAGGTGTAATTAATAGGGGTGTGCAAAAACCAAACTGAATGATGAATCAAAATGATAAAAACTTTATTGGTTTATTGTTATGGGGCTACTAGGTTATCCGATGTTTTAAATTATTGGGTTATTGGTTAAATATCGATTTTCACTATTAGATTATAGGTAAACAAATAACCCAATAAGATTATATTAATTTACTATTTTACCCCTTCGTAAACATTAAATATTACTCCATTTGTCCTATTTTATGTGGCACCTTTTCCTTTATCGTCTGTCCCAAAAAGAATGTTACCTTACTCTAATTGGGAACAATTTACCTTTAAAATTCTCTTTTCATCCTTCATGAAATAATTCTCAACCACACAAATATCTACAAATGATTTTAGACCATAAGTTTTAAAATTCTTCTTTTCATTCTTAAACACTATGCCACGTCAAAGGGTGCCACATAAAATGGGACGAAGGGAGTAGTAATTTAATAGTAATAGGACACTGTAGTAGCACGTTACCTATTTTAATCTTTACCGTGCTTAAGTGATTAGTTACCCGCCCTGGTATTTAGTCTTCAATTTTTAGTCTTTCGTACTTCATATGTTTTTATTAATGCAAATTCTCATTACTATCCTTATCGGTTAAATCAAAACCCTAACTGTTAAGGACATAAAACTGATAAATAAAAAATTGACAAAATATATTTTATTCATTTGTTATTGATTTAACATATTTAAAAACTGAATCAATAATGTATAAAATCAATCCGAACCGACCGATGCAACCCCTTATATTTAATGTGAGGACTACTATTGACTTATCTTGAGAGTTTTTTCAGTGGAGGCCATACGCCTTGGCTGTGGAAGGTTGGTTGATTCCCCAGTTTTACAAAGAAAACTAAGGTGGACAATATTTGAAGGGGAAAATTTAGATCTAGAAGTGGAGTCTTTCATTCGATGCTTGAAGATATCTGAGCTTGTTATATTTGATTGTAAAGAGCCCTATCGACCAAATTGGGTAACAATGTAATTTGGATATGAACAAGACTTCCCTAAATGGATTCCTTGCTCATCTTCAACTCTAGTTATTGAATGGATCAACTATAGCAGACCTATTGATTATGGTTTGAGGTTATACTATCTTGCAAGGCTGTTTGAAATGGATGTAACAACACAGTATTTTTCTAATCTACCGACTGAGTACCCATCTGTTCCTCCTAGTTTTCTCCCATGCTAAAGCAAGTGAAAGTAGAAACTCTTCCAGATATTCCTTGTTAGTTGATTGATAAAAAGTTAGTGTCATTAGTTGTAACACCCTAGAAATTATAAAGATAAACAGTCATTGGACTTGGTTCTATGAGAGGGCTTACAAGCCGTAGACTGGAATATGGCTCGTAGACCAGGTCGGTAATGGTGTACCAGAGTTGTAAAATTTTGATATAGTATAGAAGGGGTTTTAGGAGACCGTATATGACTCATAAAGTATTCATGAAAATTCTAGTAACTCAAATTTAAGGACTCCCTATTTTACAAGAGGTAGTTTACAACCCGTAGAAAATTTTATAGATCATGGAGAGGGGTTTCATGACAAATTCCAGTAACTAAAATTTCAGACACAAGATTAGGAGAGGTCGTCTATGGCTCGTAGAATAGTCCATAGCCCGTAGAATAGTGTATGGCTCGTAGATGGGGTCTCGTAAACTCAGTAGACAACTTTTAAAAAGAGTAATTTTGTCCATTCCTGTCCCCTTTAATTCATTCATTGGATGTTTTGGACTTAATTTAAGTCTTGAAACAAAACCCCAAGGATACTTTTCACCATTCTTCACACATAGAATTTCTTGAGAGCATTGGAGAAGGGAGAAGAGGCTAGGGTTTCAAATTCATGTGCAAGGTTTGACTGAAGTTCAATTGTTTCTTCTTTGTATAGGCTAAGCAAAACACGCAACATGCTCTTCCATGTGCCCCAACGCCAAATTGATTGAGTTGTGAGTGAGTTGTGCCTCCAATGTACTTCTACATAATCTTGCATGAATTACTACTTAAATACATTAAACACTTGAAATAGTGGTTTTGCAATAATACATGACCACTATTATGAATTCTCAGTTTATTACAAATTGCATTTTAATTGAGCATGCATGAGTATGATCTGAGTCTAGAGAGCCTCTAAAATCCTTCAATACTATAATTCCTCTTTCGTTTCCTGGATGTCATGAGTTAAAACGATGTTTGAGAGAGTCTCTATGAGTCAAGAGTTGAACCTCTAACGAATGTAACCAAAGAGTCTGTAGTTGATATGGTTATTTGAGTTGATAGATGTCCAGATGAGACTCGTTTATTGAGAATGTTTGTCTTATGAGCATTGAGTCTCAAAAGGAGTATCGAGCACTGAAATGAGTAAGAGTAAGCTTATCTTGAACTCATTAATTACGTAGCCAAGCATAGGTGAGGATTAAACTATTATATCAGATGTTTCCTCTTGATTGGAAGTCCTTGAAAGAATAACGAACTGGATTGACTAAATTCATTATGGATTCTATTCGTTCTTTACCCTGGCAAGTACTGAGCTACTATGGCAACATCAGCGAGTTGTTGTACAATTACTGGCTCATATGTGATTGTTGTCGAATAAGAGAAACTCCCAGATAGGTCCCAAGCTGATAGTATTCTGACTTGACCGGATCAGTATTGATGAGTCATTGTCTATTCTTTATTCTTGCTTTCAATAGACATTTGACATTTTGATTTAGCGTATTTGAGATTTGTTACTCTAGCTATATCTGTTTCACTCAGCTATATTACATGCTTGTACATTCCATGTACTAGCGTCCATTTAGACCTGCATCTTTTCATGATGTAGAGACAGGTGTTAGAGATCATCAGCAGGCGCATCATTGATGATCTACTCGCATTGAGTTGATTGGTGAGTCCTCCTTCACTTCTGGAGGATGCGCATTTAGATTTCATCTAGGTTGATTTAGTACTTTATTTCCATTAATTTAGGTAGCCATGGCCTGTCATGGTATAATCTAGATAGTTTAGTTAGAGTATTCATAGACTAGATTAAGGATTGATGATTGGATATTCTTTAGACTAGTTTCTCTCACACTAGTCCTATTGATTTGTCATAATTGTCTTTATTTGAGATTTTCCACCTTAGTTCATCTTTAGACTTCTGTTGATATGATAATTGTTGGTTTAATGAATGTTATAAGGCCAAGTAGTTCGCTTAGGGGCTAGCAATAGTCTCTGAGTGCCAACCACATCTTGGGAGTCTATGAAGCCGTGTCTAGTAGAGTCTTCTTTATGGGTGTGTTGTGCACAAAATTTCAAACGCAGGAGGCTATAGGGCATTAGGAAAGTTACACTTCTTTTATATTCTGACTCGTGCCAAAGAGTTAAACTCGATAAAAGCTCTCTTCTAATACATATGTTACGCGTTTGCAGAATTGCGACTATGCCTCCAAGAAGAGCTATTAGAGGAAGAAGGCACCTGGCTAGACAGAATGCCAACAAACTTGACCCTTAGAATAAGAATGAACCAATAGGCCATGCCATCTCTGAAAAGCCACCACAGGTGGACATCTCGAATGCTGAGCTCCGCCAGGCCATCCATACCTTAGCCCAGGCTGTGACTGCA
This sequence comes from Solanum rostratum, assembly GCA_029948455.1. NCBI lineage: Eukaryota > Viridiplantae > Streptophyta > Magnoliopsida > Solanales > Solanaceae > Solanum > Solanum rostratum. The sequence continues at coordinate 28,032,030 of CM057049.1, forward strand.
CCTACTGCTAGACTAAGAGGGGGCAGACAGGATGCACAGGACATATCAAGAGTCCGAGAATTCTTGAGGATGAACCCACTCGTGTTCACAAGGTCTACACCTACTGAGGATCTTGAGAACTACATTGATGAGCTAAAGGTGTTCCAGGTTATGCATGTGACTGAAGCTAATAGGGTAGAGTTGGCTTCCTACCAGCTCAAGGGTGTTGCCAGGCTATGGTATGTTCATTGGAAAAAGAACCAAAGAGAAGGTGCCCCAATTCTGACCTGGAGAATGTTTGAGGAAGCTTTCTTGGGGCGCTTTTTTAAGAAAGAGCTGAAGGAGGCACAGATAAGAGAGTTCTTGAATTTGAAACAGGACTTTATGACGGTGAAGGAATGTGGTTTTAAGTTCATTAAGCTATCTCCCTATGCTCCTAAGATGGTTGTGAACATGAGAAGCATGATGGGTCGGTATGTTGATAGGTTGAACAAGTGGCAACAAAAAGATGGGAGAGGAGCTACGCTTGTGAGCGACATGGACATACGTAGATTGATAGTTTATGTGCAGCAGGATGATGTGGAAAGAAAACAAGATAGGGAGGAGAGCAAGAATAAGAGGGTTAGAACCTCCAACTACGATGTTAGGAGGAGATGGAATGGTAGCAAGTTTTAATCCACGCCAATGCCTTCACTATTAGTGCACGGACACCCAAGAATCAGAATGAGAAGAAGTCTCAAAATTTTAGAGCTCAAGGGACTTATTCGTAGGCTAGTGTGACTTTAGGCTCATAAGGTAAGCCACCATGTGGAAAGTGTTGCAAACTACACTTGGGTAGGGGCCGTGAGGGAGGTGATGCATGCTATAAGTGTGGCAAGATGAGTCCTTTCCAGAGAGATTATTCAAAGTGGGATGACAAGGCCCAATCTTCTGCACTAGTGGCACCAGCTAGAGTAAACCAAAGGGGTGCTACTTCTTGCACAAGCAGGACCATAAACCGTTTGTATGCCATGGGATGTCGCTAAGATCAAGAAAACTCCCCAGAAGTTGTGACAGATAAGATTCGAGTCTTTACTCTTGGTTGCTATGTTTTGATGGATCCTGGTGCCACATTGTCATTTGGTTCTCCTTTTGTGGCTAGTACGTTTGATAGAACCCATTAGTGTCTTCTTGAACCCTTTGATGTTTTCACTCTTGTTGGTGAGTCTATTCTAGTTGAAAGAATCTATAGAGACTGTGTAGTGTCCGTCCATCATAAGAATACTCTTACTGATTTGGTTGAGTTAGAGATGGTTCACTTCAATGTGATTCTTGGCATGAACTGGCTTCATGCCTGTTATGCCTCTATTGACTATAGAAATCGAATTGTCATATTCCAGTTTCCAAATAAGCCTTTCATAGATTAAAAGGGTGACTCTATTGCGCCTAAAGGTAAGTTTGTCCTACCTTAAGTCCAAGAGGTTAATATCAAAGGGTTGTATCTACCATCTCGTACGGGTCAAGTCTGAGGACGTTAAGTGTCCAACCCTTGAGTCTATTCTGATTGTGAAAGAGTTTCTTGAAGTATTTCCTGAGGAGCTGCCTAGAGTCCCTCCAGATAGGGAAGTTGACTTTAGAATTGATGTTCTTCTCGACACCCAGCCTATCCTTATTCCACCATATAGAATGGCTCCCGCTAAGTTTGAAGAATCGAAAGAGTAGTTGAAGGATTTACTAGAAAAGGGCTTTATTAGGCAGAGTGTCTCTCCATGGGGTGCTCCTGTCTTATTCGTTCGATAGAAAGATGGTTCCATTTCCCAAAACATGGAATATGCTCTTCCATGTGTCCCATACTCTAAATATATTGACTTGCGAGTGAGTTGTGTCTCCATTGCATGTTTCTCTAAGGTTTTTCTCTTAAATTCTAATGTATTTCTATATAATATTGTATGAATTACTACTTTAATGCATTGAACGCTTGAAATAGTGATTTTGCCATGTTACATGAACCCTAACATCAATTCTCAATATTTTTACAAATTGTATTTTAATTGAGAATGCATTAGTACGATCTGAGTCTAGAGAGCCTATGAAATCCCTAAATAATTTAATTCCTCATACATTTTGTAGATACAATGAGTTTGAACGATATATGATAGAGTCTCGATGAGTCAAAAGTCGAACCGTAAATCATTGTGAACAAAGAGTCGGTAGTTAATGTGGTGATTTGAGTTGATAGATGTCCAGATGAGACTCGTTGATTGAGAATATTTTTTTATGAGCATTGATTCTTGGGAGGCCTATCGAGTACCGAAATGAGTAAGAGTAAGCCCAACTGGAACTCATTAACTACGTAGCCAAGTGTATGTGAGGATTGAACTATTATATTAGATGTTCTCTCTAAATTGGAAGTCCTTGAAAGAACAATGGTCTTGATTAATTGGATTCATTATGGATTCAATTCGTGCTTTACCTTGGAAAGTACTGAGCGGATGTGGCAACAACAATGAGATTTTCGTACAATCACTGGCTCATAAGTGAATGTTGTCGGATAAGAGAAACTCCTAACCTAATAGTTTTCTGACATGATTGGATCCGCTCGATATTGATGGGTCATTGTCTATTCTTTATTCTTGCTTAAGATAGACATTTGACATTTTTATTGAGCATCCTTGAGATTTGTTACTCTGGCTATATCTTTTTCACTCAGCTATTTTATATGCTTGTACATTCCACGTATTGGCATCCATTTGGGCCTATATATTTTCATGATGCAGAGGCAGGTGTTAGAGATCATCAGCAGGCGCATCGTTGAGGATCTACTTGCATCTAGTTGATTGGTGAGTCCTCCCCTACTTCAGAAGGATGCTCGTTTAGATTTTATTTAGCTTGAGTTAGTATTTTATTTCCTTTGATTTAGGTAGCCATGGCCTGTCATGGTATCATTTAGATAGTTTAGTTAGAGGCTTCATAAACTCGATTTGGGATTGATGATTTTCATATTATCTGACTAGTTTCTTTCACACTACTCTGGATAATTGGTCATGATTTTCTTTATTTGAGATTGTCCACCTTTAATCATCTTTAATCTTCTGCTGATATGATAATTATTGGTTGAATGAATATGATGAGGCCAAGTGGTTCTCTTAGGGGCTAGGAACAGTCTTTAAGTGTCAGCCACGTCTAGGGTACTCTCCCGAGGAGTGACATTAGTTTAGGAGTCTTTTATGTTTAAGCTTTAAGAGTCCTAATTAGTTTATATTAGTCAGTTAGTAGGTCATGGGTTAGTGTTAAACTAGTACCCTATGTTTTCTTAAGATTTGTTGCTTTTCAAGTACTATTTAAAGTCTTGTATCACTGTTTTCTGAAAGCAATAAAAAGAAAAAAGTTTCTCTCCATTTCTTAATATTTTATTCGAATAGTTGCTTATCTCTTTTCCCAACATTCTTGGTTCCAGAGCTTTGCTCCAGGTTTGAGATCAATCCTTTCCTAAAGCAAGGATTGGCATAGTAAGAGAGAAAAGAAATAGTGAAACATTGTGAAATTTTTTGCGAAGAGAAACAAAAAAATTTTGATGGTAGGAAATGGGATAGCAGCTTCGTCGCAACCCCTAATTCCAATTTTCAAAGGGTAAAATTTTCAGTTTCGAAGTCCTAAAATGAAGACTCTTTTCAATCTTTAGAAGTATGGGATATAGTTGATACTGGAATTCCTAAAGGGAACACAAACCAGCTGAGGGAGCATCGAAAGAGAGATTCAAAAGCTATGTTCATGATACAACAAGCTCTTGATGATGAAATATTTTCTTTGATATCAACAACTCAACTTCCAAACAAGTATGGGACATCTTAAAACAAGAGTACTTTTGTGATTACCGGATAATTATAATTAAATTACACTCTCCGACATTATTTTGAAATATTATTCATGACTGAAAATGAATCTGTGCAACGTTATTTGTCTAGAACATCTGCTATTGTAAATAAGATGAGGTCCTATGGTTAAAATATTGATAATAAGATTGTTCTACCTAAATTTTGGAGAAGTCTAACCACCAAATGTGAGCATGTTGTTACTGCATTTGAGGAATCTAAGGACCTATTTACCTATTGTTTGAGGAATTAATACTTGTGATGGTAGAATGTTTGTGCATAGTGGGTCAACATCATCTATTGTAGTAGAGGTAAAGGAGAAGCTAGACAAAGATCCCATCTTACTCCAATTGAAGAAACATTTACATAAGTAGAAAGTGATGGTGTTCATCAAAGGGGGAGATGGGGTATTGAGATACCAGAGTAGATTGTGTGTTCCAGATGTTGATGGTAGTTGAGAAAAGATCATGGCAGAAGCTCAAATCTAGATATTCTATCTATCTAAGGTCTATCAAAATTACTGCGACTTGAGATAGGTTTATTAGTAGAGTCGGATGAAAAGAGACATTGTAGACTTTGTTTCTATGTTCCCAAATTGTCAACAAGTAAATGTTCAGCACCAAAGGCCATGTGTTGTAGCCCAGAATTTTGGCATTAAAAACAACTAATACGGCAGAGGACTATGTCCAATGGTATATCTGAGAGATTGTTTAGATTAGATGGAGTTCTTCCATCCATCATATTAGATAGGGGATCTCAATTCACTGCTCAATTCTGGAAGTCTTTTCACAAAGGCCTAGGTTTAAAGGTAAACCATAGTACTACTTTCCACCCTCATACTGATGGATAGGCAGAGCGTTCGATACAAACCTTGGAGAACATGTTCAAAGCATGTGTTATCAAATTCAAAGGCAATTGGGATGATCATTTACGTCTTATTGAGTTTGCCTACAACAATAACTTTCATTCGAGCATCCAAATGGCTCTAATAAGTCTCTTTATGGGGCATGGTGTAGATCACTAATTATATTGTTTGCGGTAGGTAAAGTAGGATTGATATGACTTGACTTAATACACCAAGAAATGTAGAAAGTGAATATCATCCAAGAGAGATTAACAACGATGTAGAACCATCAGAGGTCTTATAGTGATGTTAGAAGAAGGTAACTAGAGAATGAAGTGAACAATTGCATATACATGTAAGTATAACCCATGAAGGGTGTAGTGAGATTTAGGAAGAAGGGAAAATTTAATCCTCGATACAATAGTCCCTACAAAATTGTGAAGAAAGTGGGCCACGTATCTTATAGATGACCATCTATTCGGTCTTTCACATCTCTATGCTTGAGAAATGTTTAGAAGATCCATCCTTGGTTGTTCCTATTGAGAGAGCACTGGTGAAAAGTATATTTTGCATTACGAAGAAATCCCAGTCTACATTCTTCATCCTCAAGTTCAAAAGTTGAGAATTAATAAGGTTTTGTCTGTAAAAGAGTTGTGGAATAGTCAATATGTTGAAGAGGCTACATGGGAAGCTAGAGAGGATATAAAGGACACGTACGCCCACCTATTCATGCCTTCTAATGATTAAACTGATGGTAATAATTCATTCCTATTCTCTGAGTTAGCTCCCAATTATCAAATTAAGCTTTTATCTCTGATGCTCTTCTTGAGTCCGTGGGTATTTGATTATGCAATTTATTTAACGTTATTTATGCCTAATGATGATGTTAGAAATAATCATTCTATGTATTTAACGTTAATCGTGCCGAATAATGATGTTAGAAATGATCTTTCAATTATTAATCCTAAGTTGAAAATGATTAATGGAGTATGAGTATTCGAATATCTGAGTATTTGAGTCCTTGATGGTGTTCGTGCTTGATAGGTCTCTTAGTTACTCATCATTTGAGCACGAATGATCCCAAGTGGGAGATATTGTGACACCCTGAAACTTTATTCTTACATGCACCTATGTTTCAAGACTCACTTTTATATATAAGATGTAGATTAGGTTCATAAGAAACCTGCTTTAGATTATATACAGGTCAATTTTAAATGACCATAACTTTTAGAACACAAATAATTAGATGTCCTATGACCTACCAAATATAAGGTATATGAATTATCTTTTTAATGCCATATATTTCACCTTATTTGAGAGTGAAAAATTATGACCATTTTACTGCAAAGTGATAGTATAGAGTGCAATGAAAACTTAAATTACGGGTTGTGGTCTGAATGACGACTTGACCTATTAACTTGAGGAAAAACATCCGAAAGTCCATTTTTGAGCCCTAAACTTTGTGGAACAAACTGCGAGTCATAGATTCTTTTACAGGCCATGGTTTGAGTTCGTCGAATGGATCTATAGAGCTAAACATTCTCCCAAAAGTTCATGGACGGGTTTTTACGGACCTTGGAATTTTCTACGGGCCGTAGGTTGACCGGTGGACCACTTTAAGAACATTTTTAAGAAGGATTATTTTGGTCAGTTTTCCACCCTTTCAAAGCCTTAACTAAACTTTTTATAACTAAATATGCCCGTAAACATCTCTATTCAACTCTTTACGCTATAACACATTCTTCGACATATAGCTAGGTTTAGGGGAGAAAAAGCTAGGTTGCAAGAGGATCTTGTGAGGTCTTCCAAGCCATTCCAAAAATCAAACTTTCAAGTATGTATGGCTAACTAGAACACTGATTATGTTCTTCTTTGTGCCCCAAAACATGAATTGATGGAGTTGTGAATGAATTGAGTCTTCAATGAATATTTGTTGAAGTTTTTTCTTAATTCCTAATGTATTCCTATATAATCTGGTATGAATTATAGTTTTTATGAATTAAAAACTTTAAATAGATTATTTTACTTTTCTAGATGAAACCTAGAATGAATTTGTCACGCCCTAAGCCCTATTAAGGTGGACTGGCACACGTTGCCGACAAGGTTCGGGAGAACCAACATATAACTATACACCTGCTATGAACATTTAAGAGGTTTCCATACTCAATATGCTGTCAAAAGAAAGTAAACTGTACTAACAAACAAAAAGTAAATGCATAAGACTAGGCCGTTGGAGCCACGATGTCTATAATACACTATTTGACCACACTTTAATTTACATTGTCTACAAAGACTATAGGTAAGGAAGAATATCCATATAGGTCAGGACAGGCCCCGCCTCATGACCAACTATACAATACAAAATACAAGTTCTAAACACACAAGCCCCGAAGCAACCTGGAGCTTAGTAATATAAGCTGAAAGTCCTGTACTCTTACTGGGGAGATCTAGTAACTCCTGTACCTGCAGCATGAAATGCAGGTCCCCCGTAAGGGACGTCAGTACGAGATAATATACTGAATATGTAAGGCAGGAAATACTGTATATGCAATATGAACTCAAATGAAATCACACACTGGTGTGTAAGGATGAAACGACCACCTTTAGTCATACTGTGGAATCATGTAATTTATGTCTTTTTATTACTATATCTTTCTTTACTGTATAATCTGTGCACAATATATCATGTAAATGACCAGCTGATCAGTGGTAAATCTGTAATGGGATCGACCCTGGCTAGGTGATTCCTTCACCCCTCGGGTTACCACCCGTAAATGGGATCGACCCTGGCTAGGTGATTCTTCCACCCCTCGGGTTACCACCCATTTATAAGCAACTGTAAGTTATCTTTTATTTACTTTGAGATGGTTCTTTTGGTGGTCATAACCTTTAGAACTGTGGGAATATAGACATATGACATATGAACAACCATACAAGATAATACCACAATGAAAAGAGAGTTACACAACTAATGAATCGTATCGAAGATTAAACAACACATGGACTTTGTTTGGTAACAAGGAACTCATGTATATTTGGTATCCAAGTACATATGCAGGTTTGACAATGGCTATGTATGGGTACATATGAACATGGTACAGAGTGGAGACACAATTATTAGTGATGTCGGAATTTGTATGTGCCTTTATGTGCCAAGGAAGAACTTAGATTTCATGCCAAGTAATAGGAATTCAAGTTGCCTTACATACCTCGCTGTACTATGTCGTTATTACCTCGGAGTAGTATCCCTTTCCTCCAAACACTTATCTACAATATATTAGGTGATAAAACTAGTGTTTGCAGCTAATAAACACATCTTGGTAATCCAATTTCACCCAAAAATAATGTCCGGGCAGCAAGCTCGGAATTAGCAACCAAAGAGTATTCTTTCAACATTTCTGCTCCTAATCGTATTTTCTAATACACATTCCCATATACATGTCATATCCAGCTATTTTTAGTCCCATAACAGTGTTATAACAACTCATACAGTACAGCATGCAACAACTCCACACAACACGCAAGTAGACAACGCAACATTGCGTCCTTCCGCTACATTTCGACGTCAACCATTCCAAATCCATTTCAACCTCAACCAAACTGTACTTAACATATTTACACACAATTACAGTCCTAAAACAGTCCAAAAACAGTCCCTAAGTAGATGGAAAACATGAGACAACAATTCCCAACAACTCCAAAAACAGTCCACGAATTCTTACTAATGAGCAGAATTAAGATATCATTCAAGAACTTATTTTTGCAGAAGATAAAAGTGGTCCAGCAGCCTTCTTACATCATTACAGACCCAAGACTTGTTAAAAACATACATATTACTTCATAACTCAGCCAACCAACAAGATAAAAATCTCTTATTTAACAAGAAAAGTGAACCACAATATTTGGAACACATGCTGTCCCAAAATTCCTGCACAATACAACCAACATACTATTTATGTTTTTCATCGAAAAATTATACCAAACCATGGGTATTTTTACTTACCTTAACCCTCAAGGATTAGGTTCTCTTCAAGAACCCTAGAGGTGTGTCTTGGCTGCTTTAGAAAATTAAGAGAGAGCAAGAAGAAACTTAGAGAGAAATCTGAAATTTTGGCTTGCGAAAACGACTAAACGTTGCTGGTTGTTGCTCCCTTTTATAGGCCACTTTTGGCCGACTTTCTTTTGGGTTTTCAACCATATTTTATTAAGGTTATGGGGCAGCAGCTTGGCCTTTTCATTTGGGCCTTATTGGGCTTCAAATGGGATGGGCTTTGTTGCAAACATTTCTCCCTTAAGCCCACATAGTTTGGGCCCTAGTTTTTAATTGGGTTATGATTGTAATTTGGCCCTTTTCCTATTCATCTTGGGATGAAAATGTTTTCCTTTTATGATGCTAAACCATGGGCCCAAATGACATCCTTAACTCGGGGTTTATTCTTTATCGGACTTGAACAAATTCGGTGTTGGGCCTTGTCTCCGTTTACGAGCTTATTTAAGCTAAGCACGTAGGTGACTCACCTACTAGCTTCCTAAGTCCCACAAGCACCTCAATTTTTTTACTTCATTTAAGGTCACATTCTCCTTAACTTGACTTAAAAATTATATACGCTCGGTCATCTTAAGCATTAGACGTACATATAGCCCTTTAATCTAAAATTCACGCACCTTTAAAATATGTGCAGATTTCACCCCGCCATATCATGTTTCATCTACGTTGGAGTAGTACATGTAAGATATGGGGTGTTACATCCTCCCCCCCTTAGGAACATTCGTCTCCGAATGTAAGCATAATTGAATAGGTTAAACAAGTTCGAACTTCCGTGTAAACAGACTTTTGAAAACATAATAAGAATTCATATTCACGTACCTACTACTCCTTTAACTCTGTATCCTGGACTTCCTCTTCAGCCTCAAATAAATAAGGGTATTTAGACCTCATTGCTTCCTCCACCTCCCACGTTATCTCTTCTACCTGCTGGTTCCTCCAAAGCACCTTTACTGAAGGTATTTCCTTATTCCTTAGCTTTCTAACTTGACGATCTAGGATAGCAATAGTTACCTCTTCATAGGTGAGATCTTCCGTAACCTGCATATCTTCAATAGGAGTAATACGAGATGGGTCACCTATGCATTTTCAAAGCATTGAGACATGAAAAATTGGATGAACCATTGAAAGCTTCTGGGGTAGCTCCAATTCATATGCAACCTGCCTAAACCTTTTAATAATCTTATATGGCCCTATGTAACGCGGGCTTAGTTTTCCTTTCTTACCAAATCTCATAACACCTTTCATTGAGGACACCTTTAAGAACACCCAATATCCTACTGAGAATTCTAGTCCTTTTCTTCTGGCATCTGCATATGATTTGTGACGGCTTTGGGCTGTTTCTAGCCGTTGTCGTATTACCTTGACTTTTTCCATGGCTTGTTGGACTAGATATGGACAAGCAAGGTGGTTTCACCTACTTCAAACCATCCTATTGGTGATCTAAATTTCCTTCCATACAAAACTTCATACGGTGCTATCTTGATGCTTGAATGGTAGCTATTATTATAGGCAAATTCAATAAGTGGAAAATGGTCCACCCAAGTACCTTTGAAGTCCAATGCACACACCCGCAACATATCTTCATGTGTTTGAATGGTGCGTTCTGCTTGACCATCCGTCTGCGGGTGGAAAGCTGTACTTAAATTCACTTGTGTCCCTAAGCTCCTCTGGAAGGATTTGAACTTTGCAGTGAGTTGAGCTCCCCGATCGGATATAATGAAGATTGGGACCCCATGTAGTCTAACTATCTCCTTAAGGTATAGCTTTGCATACTCTTCAACCGTATAGTCACTCTTAACTGGCAAGAAGTGTGCTGACTTTGTAAGTCTATCAACCATTACCCATATGGAGTCAAACTTCTGAAATGAGTGAGGCAACCCAGTAACAAAATCCATATTAATCATATCCCACTTCCATATTGGAAGCTCCATACATTGCATATAACCTCCCGGCTTTTGGTGCTCTGCCTTAACTTGTTGGCAATTCGGACATTGAGCCACAAATTCTGCAAGGTCCTTTTTCATGCCTTCCCACCAAAACATCTTAGTTGATCCTGAATGGATAGAATATCTTGAATGATGGGCTTCTTCCATTATCCTTCTTCTTAGTCCATTTATATTAGGAACACACAATCTATTTTGGCAATAAAGTACTCCATTTTGGGTAAGTTCAAAGCCCTTCATTGTGCCTTGACTCACCTTCTCCTTAAGTCGCCATAGAATAGGATCTTTGAACTGTTTTTCTCTTACCTCTATTACCAATGAAGACTCCGCAGCATTATGCACAATAACCCCTTCTTTTGGAGTTTCAATTAGGCGGACTCCCAAATTAGCTAGTTGACATAGATCCTTAGCCACTCCGTGACGTACCATGGACTGCTCACCAATATTCATAATTGCCTTACGACTCAAAGCATCAGCTACCACATTTGCTTTCCCTGGATGGTATAGTATATCAACGTCGTAATCCTTTATTAGCTCTAGCCACCTCCGCTGCCTTAAATTTAGGTCTTTCTATTTAAAGATGTACTGTAGGCTCTTATGATCAGTATATATGTGAACATGAACTCCATATAAATAGTGGAGCCATATTTTCAAGGCAAACACAACAGCTGCTAGCTCAAGGTCATGTGTCGGGTAGTTTTTCTCAGGTGGCCGCAGTTGTCTCGAGGCATAAGCAATTACCCTACCATGTTGTGTTAGTACACACCCTAAGCCAACCCACGAAGCATCACAATACACCGCATACCTCTCTGTGCCTTCTGGAAGCACTAATACAGGTGCAGAATTTAGCCTGCTTTTCAACTCTTGAAAGCTCCTTTCACATGTATCATTCCATTGAAATTTGGTCGCCTTATGTGTCAACTTTGTTAGAGGTGCAGAAATAGAAGAAAAACCTTCAACAAATCTTCTGTAATAACCTGCCAACCCTAAGAAGCTTCGAACTTCTGTGGGTGTTTTTGGCCTTGGCCAATCTTTCACCGCCTCTATCTTTTGTAAGTCAACCCTTATTCCTTCATCAGATACAATATGTCCCAAGAATGCCACTGATTTTCAACCAAAATTCACATTTAGAAAACCTGGCATACAATTGCCGATCACGAAGAACTTGTAATACCTGTCGTAAGTGATTTGCATTGTCCTCTTCTGATCATGAATAAACCAAGATGTCATCTATAAATAATATCACAAAGACATCCAAAAATGGCTTGAATACCCTGTTCATTAAGTCTATAAAAACTGCTGGTGCATTTGTCAGACCAAATGACATAACAAGAAATTCAAAGTGACCATAGCGTGTCCTAAAGGTTTTCTTGGGTATATCTTTCTCCCTCACCCTCACTTGGTGATAACCCGACCTCAAATCAATTTTTGAAAAGCATTTGGCACCCTGTAACTGATCAAACAAATCGTCAATCCTGGGGAGGGGGTATTTTTTTTAATTGTCACCTTATTCAATTGCCGATAGTCAATACACATTCTCAAGGTGCCATCCTTTTTACGTACAAATAACGCTGGTGCACCCCAAGGGGACACACTAGGTCTTATAAAACCCTTCTCTAGCAAATCTTTTAATTGCTTCTTTAATTCACGTAATTCTGTCGGGGCCATTCTATATGGAGGGATAGAAATAGGTTGAGTACCTGGAAGTAAGTCAATGCCAAAATCTATTTCTCGTTCTGGAGGTAAACCTGGAAGCTCTTCGGGAAACAGATCAACAAATTCATTCACTACGGGAACAGATTGAAGAGTTGGTGATTCAGCCTCCATATCCCTTACTCTAAGTAGATGACATATATACCCCTTTGACATCATCTTCCTTACCTTAAAATAGGAAATAAACTTACCCTTTGGTGCCCCAACATTACCTTCCCATTCAATGACTGCCTCATTTGCAAAGTGGAAATACACCCTCTTAGTTCGGCAATCCACAGTAGCATAGCAAGAAGCTAACCAATCCATACCCATTATAATATCAAATTCCACCATATCTAACTCAACAAGGTCCGCCCACGTGTCACGGTCACAACCAGTTACGACACAGTCATAATAGACCCTTCTAGTTATAATAGATTCACCGGTTGGTGTAGACACTTCAAATGGCTCATTCAATAATTTAGGTGTTCTTTTAAGCTTGTCAGCCACTAGTGGAGTGATACATGATAACGTAGAACCAGGGTCAATTAATGCATACACATTATGTGAAAAGATGGACAATGTACCTGTGACCACATCGGGTGAAGCTTCTAAATTCTGCCGACTCCCCAGAGCATAAGTGCGATTCTGGGCTCCGCTGGAGCTAGCTGCTCCTCTACCACCTCTACCACGGCCTGCAGGCATTTGCTGACCCCTACTAAAGGGAGGAACTGACGATGATGATGCAACAGCTGACCCACCAGGTTGTGCTATATCACCCATACGTCTTTTTGGGTAATCTCTCATCATATGCCCTGGTACACCACACCAATAACAGGCATCTGTTCCAACACGACATATACCTGAATGACTCTTCCCACATTGTTTGCAAAGCTGCCTAGGAGAAATCTGCTGGCTGGCCGAATATCCTGTAGTCCATGCACCTTGTCCCTCACTTCTTTGATTAAACTGATTACCTCTAGGCCCTTTAAATTGCGGTGGAGCACTGACTGCAGAATAGGAGGATGATGGTCTAGGTGGTTTACTAGGAAATCGGGGCCTAACATCACCTTGGGACAGTACAAACTGCCCTGTAGATCTGACCCTCTTGGACTAGCCCCTTTCTATCTCTTGTGTCCTTATCCTTTGCCTCTGATCCTCTAATTTCTGTGCAAATGCTTGCATCCTTGCTATATCCATGTCTTTATTCAATGAAGCAATAGTACAGTCTCTTACTAGATACATATCCAACCTATCCAAATACCGATGAACTCTATCTGCCATAGTAGCAACTACATTAGGAGCATACCTGGCCAAGGAGTTAAACTGGAGACTATACTCCCTCACGCTCATACACCCTTGGTGGAGATTCAGAAACTGATCTGCCCGGGCCTCTCGGATCTTGTATGGCAAGTAGTGGTCATGAAAGGACTCTTTGAACTCCTTCCAGGTAGTTGGAGGTGCATCTATACCCTTAGATTGCCTCCAAGCTTCATACCACAATACAGCCACACCTTTCAATCTATTTGCTGCCAGTTCTACACCTTCTGTACCACTTACATCCATAACATCTAAAGTGCGTTGGATCTGGTCGATAAAGTCTTGTGGATCTTCATTAGAATTAGACCCGGTGAAAAATGGAGGGTCCAAATTAAGGAAGTCACATATCCTCGTGCTAGCTGCCCTATCCACACCACCTGCACCTACAACTGCGCCTTCTTGTCTTTAGCTTTGGCTAGCAACTATGCGGGTCAATAATTGGACCGCATTTCTTAGATCCTACACAGCAGCATCGGCAGGTGGTTCTGGGGGAGTTTCACTACGACCTGGTTCATTAGAAGCTAGAGGAGTTGGAGATGTTTGGGACAGAGACTCATCTTGGGCCTTATCTCGTCGTCTCACCCGACTGGGCATACTAATTACCACTTCCACCTCCTTCCCTTTGCCTTTGCTTTTCCTGTTTTCAGGCATGATTACTGTACAAAATGATTTAGAGGTTAGAAATAATTAACCTACAACACTTGGCTCTATGGCACGATCTAAAGAATGAAAAGAAAGTGACAACTCCTAAATGCCACGTAGCCTCCTGCTTATAAATGTGGTGCACAACACATCCATAAACAAGACCCTACATAGACACGGCTTTGTAGACTCCCTAGGACAACCCGCTCTAATACCACTTCTGTCACGCCCTATCTTTTCAAACCTAAGGTATTAGGTTCTTCCTTTTCAAAAGTGATCCTAACTCTTTCATTCTTGAGTCTCCTGGCATGACATGCATACATGTGTATTAAAATGACTTTTATGATATTTTGAATGATTTTAATATGCTTTGGCATGAGTTTTAATGACTATAATTTTTCAAGTGGTGAGTTACATATTGCATCTTATGTTTGAAGGTTTGATGTTATAAGTCAAGCCTTATACTTACACATTCGGGGACGAATGTTCACAAGGGGGAGATGATATAAGGACCCAAAATTTTTGTAGCGTCTTTATTATATCGGACCTCATAATGTCACCCCATGAGAAAATTTGACCAAGTGTCACCTCAATGGAGGCCCACATTGTCCGTGTGAGGTCACACGACTTGTGCGGTTTCCAGTGAGGGGATAATGGGCCTTATTCTTTTGAATGTGGGGACTTGATAGGGAATTTTAAGCTAAGGCACATCATATCTGGAACCCACACAGACCGTGTAACACTTCACGGACCGTGTGGAGGGCCGTGTGATGGCCTTGATCCTAAAAGGCAAACAATCGAAGCCAAGTGAAGTCATACGACCTTCTTCAAGGGTTGTGAGTGTGGATGGCAGTGGGGCTTCTGGCGCGAATTTTCTTCTAAGTATGGAATCACCATCTCATAACCTTTCGTGCAAAACTTTTCCTAAGTGTAAGTTGAAGGCCACTTACACGACCCATGTAACTCCATACGGGTCGTGCGGCCATCCGTATGGCAACCTTGTGTCAAAAATTCTAAGTGTTGAATTTTGGTTCCGGACCTCTTCATGAAAAATTTAGCTAAGTGTTGGTTCATGAGCCAGTGAAGTGCTTCATGGGTCTTGTAACCTCTAGTGAAGTGATGATGGGGTATTTTTCTATCCATTTCATTAATGGCGTTTTTGTAAATGTGGTATACCCTAATGGACTTTTAAAATTTCCTATACTATCTAAAGACTCCCTAATTCCCTAAACCCTATTCATAATACTATGAATTTACTCCTCACATCTTAATTCTGTCAAATTCTCTTCAAGTCTTTCTTTCAAGACTCAAGCTAGGATTCAATTGGAGTTTAACTTTAAGCTCAATTCTTCTCAAATTCCTCTTCCGAACCAATGTATGTGGGATTGATTATTGGTCCCTTTCAACCAAGAAGACCCAAACTCTTTTCAATTGATTTTCATAGAATTTTGCTTACTTTAAATATGGGTTTTGGGGATTATTGTTTAATAAATTCAATTGATATATGGGTTGTACTTTTTTATGATTTTAAGTTACTTTAAGCCCTATTATGATGATTTACATTGAATTTATGAAGTTATGAACAAGCGTGTCCCCATTAAAGCTTGATTTATGCATGGGTGATCTATATTATTATTTAAGTATGGATTAGATTATGGATTTACTTTAATTTAATATTATATTATCGATTTTATATTAAATCTTTATTACCCATGTTATTCCCGCATCTTTCATGGCATATGCATTTTATGAACATTCGATTTTATGGAAATTATGAAGTGGGTTAAACCCAATTATATTTTGTGATATGATTTTGATAAGATATTGGTTATGACAAAAATGTGATCACATACACGTCTTATGATTATGGCTCATTGGGAGCATTTTGGATGCTTGTACCATTCATTATATGTAAATGAGTTATTCTGTGCATAGGTATTACAGTTATGAATTATGTTTTGACTCTTTAGCCTAAATGTGCATTGAGAGAATTGGAAATGACTATCGTCTCTTTTAAAGCATGTATATATGTATTTTTGTGGGATGCTGACTTAGAACCAACGGATTGAGAGTTGTCTTTCCTTAAACTATGAGCCTAGCATAGGTTATGTGAAAATCCTATTCGAAATAGGGATGCCCGTAAGGAAGGTTTCTTCATATGAAATAGGGATGCCCGTAAGGTGAAGTATGGTTTAACTTTGGCAAGTAGACCACCTCTTTACCGGTGAGGGGATTTCATCGGGATTCCAACTAATAGATCGCTTGGTCTTACTCTTGTCGGTTGAGGTCACATCCCCGCTATATATGAGCATTATTGCATTTCATGCATCATGAATTTCATAGCATATCTTTATACTATTCTCCTTTGGATATATGCTTTTTCTATATTATGTGCCCTTGTCATCTAACATTGAAATGCAAGTTTGATAAGTCATATACATTGCATGCCCGCATACTTAGTACATTCAAACGTACTAACGCATACTTTTGCCTACAAGATCTTACCATGTTGGGACCGAGGATTACATCTATCCACCGCAAGACGTTTATCTCGGATCTCAGGATTTGCTTGTCGTGGTTAGCCCTATCTTTCAAGGACAAGCCACCTATCCTCTACTTATGTTACTTCCATCGTGTTATTTAATTTTAGGGTTAGCCCTGAACATGTCTTGGCCCCCGTTCCATCTTATGTCTAGAGGCATTGTAGGACATCTTGTAGACTCTCATCGGATCTATATGCTATGTGTGCTTTTGAAGCCTATGATTATGGATATTTATTAGATATCGCTATCATGGATTGATTATGAGGATTATGATATGTATGTATGTTTGATGTGGAAATGTGGAAGATCCCAAGTCCCGAATTGCCCCCATAGAGTGAGTCCTACCTTCCCACCCTTTAGTTTTTATTTGCTACATGTTATGTGAATTCATGTTAATCCCTTTCCCTATGATATCCCCATAGCGTGAGTCCTACTTTCCCATCCCTTAGAATTATGTGTTTATTATTTGGACACGCTTCCGAACAGATAATGTGAATTGGGATACTTTGAAGCTTGTTTGGGCGCTCTCTTGTTCCCATTCACCATATCACTCCTAGGCCGTAGGCTCGGGTCGTGAAATATACATTCATGAACATTGGTTTTAATGAAAATTATAAAGTAGGTTAAGCCCAATTATGTTATCTGATATGATTTTGATGAGGTATTGGTTATGACAAGAATGCGATCATATATATGTCAATGATTATGGTTCTTTGAGCATTTTCGGTGCTTGCACCATTCCGTATATGTAGATGAGTTATTCCTATGCATGAGTATTTTGACTAAGAGATATGATTTGGAATTTAAGCCTAAGTACGATTTATTATGAATGATGTTTGGCTTTTGAGCCTAAATATGCTTTGAAAGAATTGGAAATGACTATTGTCTGTTGGAAGCATGTACATATACATATAAGTATTCTCGTGGGATGCTGACTTAGCACCAATGGATTGAGGGTTCACTCTCTCTTCTTGAACTATGTGCCTAGCATAGAAATGGGGTTTCCCATAAGGAAGGTTGCTTCATAAGAAATGGGGGTTATCGTAAGGTGAAGTATGGTTTACCTTTGGCAAGTAAACCACCTATTTACCGGTGACGGGATCTCATCGGGATTCCAAGTAATAGCTCGCTTGGTCTTACTCTTGTCGGTTGAGGTTACATCCCCACCATATATGAGAATTATGGCATTTCATGCATCATGGACTTCATGGCATATTGTATACTACTCTTCTTTGGATAGATGATTCTTTCTATACAATGTGCCCTTGTCATCTAACATTGAATTGCACGTTTGGTAAGTCATATGCATTTCATGCCTGCATACTTAGTACATTTAAATGTACAAACACATACACTATGCCAATTGGATTTTATCATGTATGAGCCGAGCGCTACGACTATCCACTGCTTGAAGAGTAGCTCAATTCCAAAAGTTGAACTTGTGGTGAGTCTCATTCTCAAAGGATAATCCACCCTTCTCCTATCTATGTTATCCTATGTCTACTTTCCTATTTAAGGGTAAGCTCAAGACATGTATTGGCCCCCATTCCATCTTATGACTAGAGGGTGGACATCTTTTATACTCTCGTAGACTTTTTATATTCTATGTGTTGTATTTGGAGCTTATGTTTCTGGTTATCTATTTGAAATGGCCTTTATGGAAATATGATATGTATGCATGTTTGGTGTGGAAATGTCAAAGTCCCAAGTCCCATTTGCCCCCATAGAGTGAGTCCTACTCACCCGCCCCTTAATTCTTATATGCTATGTGCTATATGAATCCATGGAAATCCGTTTCCCCTCGATGTACCCATAGCGAGAGGCTTACTTACCCATCCCTTAGTATTATGTGTTTATTATTTGATTATGTTTTCGACCCGATGATGTGAATTTGGATACTTCGAGGCTTTTCTAGGGACTTTTAGGTTCCCATTCACTGTGTCACTTCTAGACCCTAGTCTCGGGTCGTGACAAAAGATGGCATCAGAGGCATAGGTTTATAAATGGTCCTTAGAGTCCAACATGTCGCGTCAAGTAGAGTCCTATTCATGGGTGTGAAGTGCATCATGCCTATGAGTGGGAGGCTATGAAAACGTTCAAGGAATTCCTCACTTTTTCATGTCTTACGTCATGCTATGACTCGTATATTTGGTCTCCTCATCTTGCCGGTGTTGTTTCTCTGTTTCGACAGATGCCTCGAGGAAGACCCCTGGCCATATCAGGCTGATGAGGATCAGGCACCTCAAGGGCCTATGGATGACCCCATCTTAAATAGTGAATTCTGTATAGCCTTTGCGATGCTTGCCCAAGTGGTGACATCTCATACTAGGCGGGCTAATCTGCCATAGGATCATACACCAGCTTCTAGGGTGAGGGATTTCACCCGGATGAATCCGCCAGAGTTCCATGGGTCGAAGGCTGATGAGGATGCTCAAGTGTTCATTGATGAGCTCACCAAGATATTAAACATTATGGGTGTTACTTCTGAGGAGAAGGCTGAATTGGCTTCCTATCAAGTGAAAGATCTGGCTTAAGTGTGGTACACACAATGGTCTATGGAGAGGGTTTGCAGTGGTGATGTCAATAGGGAAGAGTTCAAACTTGCGTTGTTGGATTGCTTCTTTCCACTTGAGCTTAGGGAGGCCAAGATGATTGAATTTATCAACCTCAAGCAAGGAGGTATTAGTGTGAGGGACTATGCCCTCAAATTCACAAATCTCTCCAAGTATGCTCCGTCACTTATGACCGACCCTCGTGCAAGGATGCACAAGTTCGTTTCGAGTATATCTAGTTTTCTTGTAAAAGAATGTCATATTGCTATGCTCATACGGGATATGGATATTTCTAGACTCATGGTATATTCTTAAAAGATGGAAGGGGAGAAACTCAAAGAGAGGAGGGCACACGATCATAAGAGGGCATGTTTTGATGGTAGATTCCCCGATTCTCAGAGTGGAGGCTTTGGTCGCTTCCAACAAGGCAAAGGTTCTGGTGCTCGGGTTGCTAATGCTCGGGTACCTCCTCCTACGGCACCGGTTGGTGGTGGACAGGGGTATCCTCTGTGTGGAAAGTGTGGGAAGCCCCACACAGGTAGTTGTTGGAGGGATTTAGGTGTTTGCTATGGGTGTGGTGATAAAAACCACAAGGTTGTTGATTTTCCTAAGAATGCTCATAGAGGCCAAGGTCAGGTGGTTCAAGGTGGTCAAGGCAAACCGAGCTCCCCAAGGTATTTCTCCATGCAACAACTAATTCTATGCACTCCATGCCCGTCAGGATGTTGAGGAAGCTCCAGAGGTCGTGAATGGTATGTTAAATGTCTTTGATTTTGATGCTTATGTTTTGCTTGACCCGGGTGCAAATTTTTCTTTTGTGACTCCTCTATTGGCTATTAAATTTGGTTTGAGTCACAAGATTTTGAAGGACCCTTTCTCGATTTATACTCCCGTAGGTAAATCTGTTATTGCACATAGAGTCTATCGTGGTTTTCTGGTTTCTGTGTTACACAAAGTTTTCTCGTGTGACCTTGTGGAACTTGAGATGTTTGATTTTGATGTGATTCCTGGGATAGATTAGTTGCATGCATCATATACCTCTATAGATTGTAGAACTCGGAAGGTCAAGTTCTAACCTCCCGGTGAGCCCGTACTTTAATCGAAGTGTGGTGACTCCTCTATTAGAGGTCGGTTAATTTCCTTCCTCAAGGCGTGGAAATTCATTTCCAAGGGGTGTACTTATCATATTGTGAGGGTCAAGGATATGGAGTCTGAAACACCTATCCTTGAGTAGGTCCCAGTGGTGAGTGAGTTTTCGGATGTGTTTCCCGAAGACTTGCCCGGTATTTTTCCGGAAAAGAAAATAGACTTTGGCCTAGATCTTCTCCCAGATACTCAACCTATCTCTATATCTCCTTGTCGTATGGTGCCGGTGGAGTTGAAACAGTTAAAGGACCACTTAATGGTCTTTTTGGAGAAAGGTTTCATAACACCAAGTATATCGTCGTGGGGTGCTCCAATTTTATTTGTGAGAAAGAAGGATGGATCCCTACGAATGTGTATTGATTATAGGCAACTGAATAAGGTGACAATTAAAAATATGTATCCGCTGCCCAGGATTGATAACTTGTTCTACCAGCTTCAAGGGGCTACTCATTTCTCAAAGATTGATCTTCATTCCGGGTATCATCAGTTGAATGTTAGGGAGTGAGACATTCCCAAGACAACCTTTCGAACAAGGTACGAGCACTTTGAGTTTGTGGTGATGCCATTTGGCTTAACCAATGCTCTGGCCGTGTTCATGGATCTGATGAATTAGGTGTTCAAGCCATTTTTTGATAGTTTTGTAGTGGTTTTCATTGATGACATTCTCATTTACTCCCGAAGTAAGCAGGAGCACGAGGATCATTTGAGAATGGTTCTACAAACCCTGAGGGAGAAGAAGTTGTATGCCAAGTTTATCAAATGTGAATTTTTGTTGGGTGAAGTGGCCTTCCTTTGTCATGTGGTGTCTGGTTACGGTATCAAGGTGGATCTGAAGCAAACTGAGGCCATGAAGAATTGGGCTAGATCGTTGACTCCTTCGGATATTTAAAGCTTCTAGGGTTGGTTGGCTATTATAGAAGGTTTTTTGAAGGGTTCTCATCTATTACGTCTACTTGACTAAATTGACCAAAAAGAAGGCTATGTTTATGGTCAGATGAATGCGAACAGAGTTTTCGAACCTTGAAAGACCGGCTTACGTCAGCTCCCATCTTAACTTTACCAAATGGCTTGGAGGGATTTGTGGTGTTGTGATGCCTCGCAGATTGGGTTGGGTTGTGTGCTTATGCAACATGGTAAGGTAATAGTTTATGCATCCAGGAAATTGAAGATGCATGAGCGTAATTACGTAACGCATAATCTTGAGTTGGCGGTGGTAGTGTTTGCCTTGAAGATTTGGAGGCACTATTTGTATGGGGTTCATGTTGATGTGTTCACCAATCACAAGAGTTCGCAATATGTATTCATTCAAAGGGATTTCAACTTGAGGCAAAGGAGATGGTTGGAACTCCTAAAGGACTACAACATGAGTATTCAATCACCCCAACAAGGCCAATGTTGTAGCCAATGCTCTCAGTAGGCTATCTATGGGTAGCGTGACATATGTTGAAGAGGAAAGGAAGGAGTTAGCAAGGGATGTTCACCAGTTGGCTAGGTTGGGTGCTAGGTTGGCTGACTCGAACGATGGTGGTATCCATGTTCAAAGCGGCGCAAAATCTTCCGTGGTGGTTTATGTAAAAGCTAAGCAAGATTTAGATCCATTGTTGCTTTAATTGAAGAAGTTGGTTGCCGAAAAGGAGATTGAGGTGTTCTCCCAAGGGGTAGATGGTGTGCTCCGGTACCAAGATCGGCTTTGTATTCCGGATGTGGATGATCTTAAGAGGGTGATCATGAGTGAGTCTCACAACTCTCATTGTTCAATTCACCTGCGGTTTACTAAGATGTATTGGGATTTAAAGGAAGTCTATTGGTGGCATGGTATGAAGAAGGACATGGCTAAGTTCGTATCTGAATGTCCAAGTTTTCAACAAGTGAAGGTAGAGCACCAAAGGCCCGGTGGTTTGCCTAAAGATATTGATATTTTTGCATGGAAATGGGAAGACGTGAACATGAACTTTGTGGTTGGCTTACCTCGGACCCGAAGACAATTTGACTCAATTTTGGTCATCGTTGTTCGGATGACTAAGTCGGCTCATTTCCTACCAGTCAAGACTACCTATAGCACAGAGGATTACGTAAGATTGTACATCCGAGAATTGGTGAGATTGCATGGTGTGCCTAGGTCTATCATATCAGATCGTGGCACCCAAATCACTTCCCACTTTGGGAGATCATTTCAGAAGGGACTTGATCCTAAGATTAAGTTGAGCACTGCTTTTCATCCTCAAACCGAAGGACAAGATAAGAGGACTATTAAAACCTTGGAGGATATGTTGAGGGCTTGTGTGTTGGAATTCAAGGGCAATTGGATTGATAACCTTCCACTCATTGTGTTTTTCTGTAATAATAGATTCCATGCTAGCATTGGTATGGCAACATTTGAGGCCTTGTATGGGAGAAGGTGTAGATCATCGGTAGGGTGGTTTGAGTTGGGAGAAATGGCACTGATTGTCCCGAATATAGTGTTAGAGGCTATGGGAAAGGTGAAGGTGATTAGAAAAAGGTTGAAGATGGCACAAAGTCGCCAAAAGTCCTATTTAGATGTTAGGAGGAGGGATCTTGAATTTCACGTTGGTGATTGGGTGTATGTGAAGGTTTTGCCTGTGACCGTATGATGCATTTTTTGTAAGAAGGGCAACCTAAGACCCCGATATATTGTCCCTTATGAGATCGTTGAGTGAATTGAGAGTGTGGCGTATAGGTTAGAGTTGCCTCTGGACTTGAGTTCCATTCACCCTGTCTTCCATGTGTCGATGTTTAGGAAGTTAGTCGGTGATCACAGCACTATCGTGCCTTTGGAGGGAATAGAGGTTGAGGAGAACCTATCTTATGAGGAAGTCCCGATAGAGATTTTGAATAGACAAGTGAAATGGCTTCGTTACAAGGATGTGGCTTCTGTGTAGGTACTTTGGTGAAATCAACACGTGGAGAGTGCTACATTGGAGGTGGAGTTGGACATGATGAAGCTATATCCCTATCTTTTCCAATCTACTCGAGCCTAAGGTACTAGGCTATTCCTCTTCTAAATAGTCCTAATTCTTTAACTCTTGGGTCTCGTGACATGACTTGCATACATGTGCACGAAAATCATTTTTATGATGTTTTGAATGATTTGAATACATTTTGATATGGGTTTTAAAGACTTTATAATCTTCAAGCTTTGAACTATGCATTATACCTTGTGTTCAAATGTTTCATGTCTTAAGTCAAGCTTTCATGCCTTGTCGTATATTCAAGGACGAATGTTCCCAAAAGGGAGATAATTGAAGGACCCGGATTTTTGAACGACTTTATCAGATCTTTTAATGTTGTCCCGAGAGAAAATTTGATCAAGTGTCGCTCCATAGGAGGCCCACATGGCTAGTGTGAAGCCACACGTACCGTGTGATCTCCAATGGAGGGGTACTTGGAAATAAATTTTATAACGGGGATTCAAAAAAAAAATTAAGGCTAAGTGAGGGCGCACAGCCACCCCCACACAGTCTGTGTCATGTGTCATGGGCTATGTGGCCAATCGTATAGTCGCGACGTGAAATTTTTCTAAGTATAACATTATTGTCTCATAATTTTTTCGTGCAAGATTTTTCTAAGTGTCGTCACAGAGCTATTGAAATGACTCGTGTAGTGTCACACGGGTCGTGTAGTCGTCCGTATGGCACCCTTTTGCTTCAGAAAATTCTAAGTGTTGAGCATTGCAAAAATATATTTAAGTGTCACCTCACGGGCACAGTTCATAGGCCATGAAGTGTCTCACAGACCGTGTCGGTGCCAGTGAAGCCGTGATGGTCCTTTTTCCATCCATTTCATTAATGGCTTTTACGTAATTACGATTTATTTTAATTGTGTTTTATGACCGTTTTTCCTATCCTAGAACCCTAAATCAGTCGATACCCTTCCATTCTAATTCATTCTCATTGAAAACACTCTCACCCTAAAATCATACCTAAAGATCCTCCTTAAGCTCTCCACTCAATACACAAGCTAGGGATTCAATTGGGGGTTCAACTTCAAGCTAATTTCTTCTCAAAATTCATGTTCCTAATCAAGGTATGTGAGATTGATTCTTGGTACCTTTCAACCAAGAAGACCCAAACTCTTTTCAATTGGTTTATATAAAATTAAGCTTACTTTAAATGTGGGTTTTCATTATTTGATTCTATTAAATTCAATTGAAGTATGGGTTGTGCTATATTGATGATTTTAAGTTGATTTAAGCCCTTATATTATTGTTAGCATTGAGATTATGAAATTATGAATGTGCATGTCCCATGCTTAATTTATGCATGGGTGGTTTATATTATGATTTAAATGTGGATTTGATTATAGATTTACTTCAATTTCATATTAAAATGTTGATTTTAGTTTGAATCTATATTACCCATGTTATTCTCACATCATGCATTGTACTTGCATTCATGAACATTGGTCTTTATGAAAATAATAAAGTGGGTTAAGCCCAATTATGTTTTATGAAATGATTTTGATAAGATTATGGTTATGACAAGAATGTTATCACATATATGTTAATGATTATGGCTTTTGAGCATTTTAGGTACTTGCACCATTCCGTATTTGTAATCGAGCTAGTCCTATGCATGAATATTATAACTACAAGCTATGATTTGACCTTTGAGCCAAATATGCATTAATCAGATTTGAAATGACTATTGCCTTTTTGAAAGTATATATATATATATACTATATGTATTCTCGTGGGATGTTTACTTAGCACCGATGGATTGGGGGTGTCAAGGCTATTCCCAAGGGTCCTCTCTGTCCCTCGAATTATGTGCCTAACATATGTTATGAGAATCTTTGCTGAAATTGGAGTGGTTCCCATAAGAAAGGTTTCTTCATACGCAATAGGAGTAGTTCCCGTAAGGTGAAATATTATGTTATGATATGAAAATCCTTTCAAAATTGGAGTGGTTCCCGAAGGAGGTTGCTTCATACGAAATGGGAGTAGTTCCCGTAAGGTGGAGTAATGGTTTACTTTAGGCAAGTAGACCACCTCTATACCAGTGAGGGGTCTTCATCGGGATTCCAAGTGCTAGCTCACTTGGTCTTACTCTTGTCAGTTGAGGTGACCTCCCCGCTAAGTATGAATATCATTGCATTTCATGCATCATGAATTTCATGGCATATTGTATACTACTCTTCCTTGATTATATGATTCTTCCTATATTATGAGCCCTTGTCATCTAACATTTAAGTTTAGGTTGATAAGTCATATGTATTGCATGCCCGCATAGTTAGTACATTCAAACGTACTAATGCATACCCTATGCTGACATGATTTTACCATGCAGGGGCCGAGCGCTACAACTATCCACCGCTTGACTAGTAGCTCAATTCCGAAAGTTGAACCTATGGTGAGTCTCATCTTCCAAGGACAAGCCACCCTTCTCCTATCTAGGTTATCCTATGTCTACTTTCCTATTTGAGGGTGAGCCTAGGACATGTCTTGGCCCCCGAGGCATTGTTGGACATCTTGTAGACTCTCGTACACCTTTTTCTTGCTATGTGTTGTATTTGGAGCATATGTTTCCGGTTATATATTGGAAATGGTCATTATGGATCGATTATGGAAGTATGATATGCATGCATGCTTGTTGTACAAATGTGGAAGTCCCAAGTCCCTTTTGCCCCCATAGAGTGACTCCTATTACCCGCCCCTTAGTTCTTATATGCTATGTGCGTATGAATCCATGGAAATCTGTCATGCCCCAAAGAGAGGGGAGGCGCGGCTGGTACCCAATACCCTTATTAGCCGGGTAAGCCACTAAACATGCTAGTGAACTAACTAGGGACCAGAAGAAAATCGGGCAGCATCACATCTGAAAGACTAAGCCTGGACATTTTATGTCATGACCTGGTCAACAGTAAATCACGTACATCAAGATAAGTAAACCCAAACGATAAAGAACTAGCTAGTCGACAAGGCTGCTACCACAGAGGTATAGGCACACACCATATATACATGCCAATCTTATGACTGGAGACTGAAAGGAACAAAAGGACCAACCTATAATAACATGTCCACAATAGCCTCTAAGAGAGTCACTAACATTGCCGGGACAGGGCCCTGACATACCCCATTGTACAACAAAAAGTAAACATCCTGTGAAAGCTCCAGGAAGAGGTGGAGCTTACCAACTCATAGCTGAATGGGGCTCCTAGTGGAGGGGTAAATCAAAACCCCTACCTAAACCTGCACGCACGAAATAAAATGCAGCGTTCCCAAGCAAAGGGACGTCAGTACGAATAAATATGTACTGGTATGTAACGCATGAAATAAAATCATAGATAACCGTAGTAAAAAGGTTAATAGAGATACCACCTGTAAGCAAATCTCAAGTAGCCTTAGTAGCCAATAAGCCACCTCCTAGTCATAAAAAAATGTATAGAATGCTCAAGTATCACATGTCGTGAGTACATATATATAGATGCAAATGCATGACATACCCAACCAAATGCTAGCACTGGTGGTCCTTTCCAGTAGGTAACCGGCATCATATCTGCGAACCTGTGGCCATCTATACCATATACATATATATATATATATATATATATATATATATATATATATATATATATATATATATATATTCGAGCAAATAGGCCTCATACCTTTGATTATAGCTCGAGGTTCATGCATAACGTGCAATGTATGATATGAATGTTGAATGCACGTAGTAAGCCATAGCAAGAACTTAGCTTATCTTGGCTCATCGGTACACTTATTCTCATAGCATCATAATCATTGTCATTTAGCCGATCTTGGTTCATTGGTATACTTATTCTCATAGCATCATAATAATTGTCATAGCATACACATATGGCTCGTGGGATCATACATGTCTTTTTAACAAGTTTAGGAACTTAACCCAACATTTAGAGTGAAGCCTTAACGTTGAAAATGTTTATAAAGGTGCTTTACATAATGATTATATTTGGTCCCATGTCAATTAGTAAAAGAATGTATTTAAATAGGATCAAGTGCCTTAGTAGTTTAGACAGGAGCATTTCACTTTAGAATATTGGAAACCAACGCATTACTTGTTAAATTCGTCAATTATACTTTTGTATAAAAGAAGGGCTGATTATGAATACTATATTCCCTTCATATTCTATATTTATTTTAATGGCACTACACCAAGAAGAAAAACACCTCGAACATATGAATAGGTAGCTGGGTAAACCGACAAAATGATATATAGATAGTGAATGTCAAGTTTAAGCAAACGAATGGAATTTCAACCTAATATTATCATGAAAACAAGTCAGCTGCAATCTCAATGCCTTTCACAAAATGTCTTTCTAGCAACAGAATAGTAAGATATTGGATTTGATGTTTTGGGAAACTTTCCGGATGTCGTGCTAAAAGGACAGATGGAGCTTAGCGTTAACATTCCTCTCCAACATACGTCTAATTGCCAATAGTTCCCTCATGAAAGTTGTTCCTTATGTCCTAAACTTTGCAACGACTATATATATGCATCTTAAAGACACCTATAAACAATCATAAATTCAGCATTAATGACCAGATTCGGCAAGGAGCATTTACGCGAGGAAATGTCCATAAAAGAGCCCCAAAATTATTACCTGAACACACCAGCTGCAAACCAACAATACAAGCAAGAACACCACTTTTTTGACACTCCAATAAAGCCCCAAACTCAGCTAGTAAGAGAGGAAAACAATTGCAAAGCGTAAGGCACACATTTCTAGGCACGAGGACGAATATTAACGGTAAAAACGCGAAAAACTTACCTAAATCAATTAGAGAATTTTTGGAGCTTTCTCTTGAGTTTCATACTGGTTTGGGACGAAAATGGCTCATTTTTTAGCATTAAAATGTCAAAATAGCCGACATTAAGTTGGGTCAACCCGACCCGACCCGACTCATGACCCGGTTTCTAGCTCGAGCAGCCTCGGTAAAACGGTCATAGTTCTTTATTTTGAGGTCGGTTGGATGAGAGGTTTTGTGCGTTGCAAACTAGACTCATAGATCTTCAATTTTATAGTTCATGAACCTTCTAATTCCTTATGGTTTAGGAGATATGGCCTGATACATTTGACCCAAAATTAGAAAGGATTTCTTAAAGAAACTTACGGTAACTTTGGCCAACCTTTATCTCGCAAATTCCTTGATTCCGAAACTTAATGTATGACCTTTGTGCTATTAAAATAACTTTTAAAAATCCATTATTAGCAAATTATGAACTTTTAGTCCCATCTGAAAAGTGAAACCTAATGTAAACTTACGAAAAGAGCGAGGTGCCACTCGGGTCATTTCTTTAATCCTGAATGTGCATTTAGGGTATTCCTTTGGCTTAAAAGTTTAGGTACTTGATATTACCACTTATTTGTAGCCTTATTATCCTTAGTTGCTAGCAAAAATCACATGTGCCTAATATAACGCCACATTATTTAAATAATGGATGAGGAGAAACACGGGGTCTCACAGTCTCCCCCCCCCCCCCCCCCAAAGAACATTCATCCGCAAATGTGTCAAGATAGCCCCTCGGTTGCATAACCATCTACAAAAATGTTTTTATTTTAAATACATCTATTACCCTTGCAAACCATAAATCAACTTCCAAAACCTCCAACTACTAAGCTTTGTATAGCTATCCCGCGACAAAACATACAAGTTTTACCTCCAAATCCTTTAAAACTTAAGTTACTAAATAAAAGATAACTACCAATTTTGGAACGCGATCCATATTAAGTTATAAATAGGTGGGGGTGATTCCTCATCATTTATTCTTTGGCTTCCTAAGATATTTCCTAAATATTTTTGTTCTTCCACAACACTTTCACAAAGGCCACTTTTCATTTCGAAGCTTTCTTATTTGTCAATCTAAAATAGCCACTGGTACCTCATCACAAGTTAAGTTTTCAGCAGTAGGGTTATCCTTAATGTGAGTAATATACGAAGGTTCCCTAATATACTTCCATAACATAGATACATGAGCCACTGGATGGACTTCCCTCAATTCTAAAGGAAAATTAAGCTCGTATGTTACCTTGCTAATTTCTCTAATAACCTTATACGGTCCAACATATCTAGGACTAAGCTTTCATGTCTTGTCGAACTGCATGATTCCCTTCATAGGTGATAACTTTAAAAAGACCCAATCTTCTACATCAAACTCTAAGTCTCATCATCGAACATCTGCATAAGACTTCTGCTGATTCTGGCCATTTGCGGTAAGTCTCTAATAAGTTTCATTTTTTTCCATTGCTTGTCGAACTAGATTAGGGTCTAGCAACCTTTCCTCCCCAACTGCAAACTAATCAATCGGTGACCTACATCTTTGCCCGTATAGTGCTCCCTAAGGATCCATTTGAATACTAACATGGAAGCTATTATTATAAGCAAACTCAATAAGAGGTAGATGTTCATCTCAGTTTCCTTTAAAGTCCAGCATATAGGCATGTAACATATCCTTAACGGTCTTGATGGTACGCTATGCCTGCCCATCAGGTAGTTGGTGCGTTGGCCACCATCTTTGGAATATCTTTTTCATGACATTCCACCAATAGATCTATCGTAGGTCTCAATACTCCTTTTTTTTGTTGCCCTAGGTTGAGCGAATATCTAGGATAATGAGCCTCAAAACAAATCTTTGCACGGATCCCTCCAATGTTTGGCACACATAAGAGGCCCCGGTACTGAAGGACTCCATCGCAAGTTAGCTCAAACAGAGGATGTTGTTGTTGTGGAACACTTTCCCTTGATATCATAAGCTTAGGATCCTAACGTTGTTGCTCTTTTACCTCAGTAACAATGGAAGATTCAATTGTATTTTGAACAATCACACCTCCAGCTTTCGCATCTGCTAATGGCACCTGTAAACTAGTTAGCTGACGTAAATCTTTTGTCATTTTAATCTAGTTAACTTCAACATGACTTAGACTTCCCATGGACTTTCGGCTAAGTTCAGCAACAACATTAGCTTTACCGGGATGGTACAAAATGTCAAAAACATAAAAAACATTGTAATTCTAGCCACCTCCTTTGTTGTAAATTCAACTCCTTCTACTTGAATAAATATTGGAGGCTCTGGTAATTGGTAAAAACATCGATATGAACTCTATATAGATAATGCCACCAAATCTTTAGGGCAAAAACAACTGCAGCAAACTCAGGATCATGGGTAGGATAGTTTTGTTCATATTTTAGTAACTTTCAGGAAGCATATGTAATAACCCTTCCATGCTGCATAGGAACACAACCTAGGCCGATTCTCGAGGCATCATAATTAATATACAATGTAGCCTTTGGTTCCATCCGGAAGAGCAAGACTAGGTGCAGTGGTAAGCCTTTTCTTTAGCTCTTGAAAACTCTGTTCACATGATTCAGTCTACCAAAACATAGTTGCTTTATATGTCAGCCTTATTAGTGGTGTAGAGGTAGTGGAGAATCCCATAACAAACCTCCTATAATATCCTGCAAGACCCAAAAAGCTATAGACCTCTGACGGATTCAAGGGTCTCGGCCAGGCCATTACTGCTTCAATTTTCTGGCTATCGACCCTGATACTATCGCTAGTAATTACATGGTCATGTAAAGCTATAAAAGTTAACCAAAATTCACATTTGGAGAATTCAACATATAATTTTTTGTCCTAGAGAGACTATAATATAACTCGCAAGTGGTCTGTATGCTTAGCTTCTGACTCATCCTAAACATTTCCTTTGGATTGTCAATATCCCTGACTCGTAGCCGGTAGTACTTGGGTCATAAGTCAATCTTTGAAAAACCATCAATCCACAGAAAAGGATATTTATTCTTGATAGTGACTTTATTTAGTTGTTTGTAACCGATACACATCCGTAAGGATCCATCTTTCTTTCAAGCAAAGAGCAGGGGAGCACCCCATGGAGATGTGCTTGGCCTAATAAAGGTTTTATCAAGAAAGCCCTTCAGTTGTTCCTTCAAGTGTCTTAGCTCTACAGGAGCCATTTTATAAGGAGGAATGGGTATATGTTGCTTATCAGGGAGAAAATCTAAAGAAAAATATATATCCCTTTCGGGGGATCTCGGGAAGCTCATCGAGGAATATTATCATGAATTTATTCACAGTAGGGACTGACTAAAGGGCCAGTTGCTAATAAAATATCTAGTCTTCCCATAATGGTAACGTGCACTCGAACTCTTTCTACACTGCCTAGTATGAAGCTTACCACATTGTATACATGGGGGAGTAGGTTGTCTCATTTGTGCATAATGCTCTCGTTGTCAGCTATCAGGCTGATCTAAATTCTGCCTAGGCCTTGACTGAATATCAAATCCTAGCCCCTGCATCTGTGGTAGGAAACTATCTACTGGGGAAGGTGGATATCATGGAAATGGGGGCCAAAAATCACCCTGTGGCTTCCTATAAGACCTTATAGTACGAGCCCTCTTATTCTTATCCCTATCTCTACTGGTATCCCGAATTTGACAAGAAAGGTCCTCTATAATTTGAGCAAAATCCTGAATACGAGAAATATCTACACCATCTTGTAAAGAGGCTATCCTGTGCTCTCTGATCAAATGATCCCCCAAACCATCCAAGTAACGATGAACTCCAGCACTCATGGTACATACAATATCTGGTGCATACTGAGCGAAAGAATTAAACCAAAGGCTATACTCCCTTATTCTCATATCCCCCTGCCTCAAACTGATAAACTGGTCAAGACGGACCTCCCACACCTCCAATGGTAAGTAATGGGCTAAACATGCCTCAGAAAAGTGCCCCCACTCTGTTGGCGGAGCATCAGGCCCTCTGGATGTCTCCCACTCCTCGTACCACAAGATGGAAACATCACGTAGTTAAAAAGAAGCCAACTCCACTACTTCTGTGACTGAGGCATGCATCATCCTCAATACTCTATACATATGGTTTGTAAAGTCCTGTAGATCCTCAGTGGGAGTGGACCCTGTAACTACTGGAGAGGCCAATTGAAGAAACTCTCGTACCTTTGAGCTTTCTGTTTTATCCCTTCTGGTGTCTACTCTCACCTTTAGTTGTCTATCATGAATAGAAACCATCCTAGTTAGTAGTTGAATACCCTCCTTCATCCCCTGCTCCCCAGTCTCTAATAGGGCTTGGGGTACTAGATCTCCTTGGGCCCCAACAAGTGCTGGTGAATCTGGTATTGTGGGGATTGGAGAATCCCTATGTGCCTTAATGGGGAATATATTCGCCTCACCAGGAAAGACACGATTGGTATCTTCTCTGGGATCCATACTTATCTCATGTTGTGCCATCTCAAGACAATAGGCAGCCCATTAAATAAGAAAAACATAACACGATATAGATTTCATATGTCCCTATAACTTTGCTCTATAGCACGATCTATTAAGTGAAAGAAATGTAACCATCCCTTAATGCCTCGTAGCATCCTGATTATAAGTTTGGTTTACAACACACCCATAAGCAAGACTCTACTAGACACAGCATTGTGGACTCCCTAGGACATAACCTGCTCTGATACCATGTTTGTCATGCCCCAAAGAGAGTGGAGGTGCGACTGGCACCCCATACCGTTATTGGCCGGGTAAGCCACTAAACATGCTAGTGAACTAACCAGGGACCAGAAGAAAATCAAGCTGTATAACGTCTGAAAAATTAAGCCTGGACAGTTTAGGTCATGACCTGGTCAACAGTAAATCACGTACATCAACATAAGTAAATCCAAACGAAAAAGAACTAGCTAGCCACAAGGCTGACACCACAGAGGTACAGGCACACACTATATATACATGTTAATCTTATGACTGGAGATTGAAAGACACAAAAGGACCAACCTACAATAACATGTCCATAATAGCCTCTAAGAGAGTCACTAACACTGCCGGGACAGGGCCCCGACATACCCAACTGTACAACAAAAAACAAACATCTTGTGAAAGCTCCAGGAAGAGGTGGAGCTTACCAACTCATAGCTGAATGGGGCTCCTAGTGGAGGGGTGCCTACCTGAATCTGCACGCACGAAATAAAATGCAGCATCCCCAGACAAAGGGATGTCAGTACGAATAAACATGTACTGGTATGTAAGGAAGGAAGTAAAATCATAGATAACCGTAGTACAAAGGTTAATAGAGATACCACCTGCCAACCAGTGGCCATCTATACCATATACATATATATATATTTGGGTAAATAAGCCCCATACCTTCAATTATAGCTCGAAGTCCATGCATAATGAGCGATGTATGATATGAATGTTGAATGCACAAAGTAAGCCATAACAAGAACTTAGCCAATCTTGGCTCATCGGTACACTTATTCTCATAGCATCATAATCATTGTCATTTAGCCAATCTTGGCTCATTGGTACACTTATTCTCATAGCATCATAATCATTGTCATTTAGCCAATCTTGGCTCATTGGTACACTTATTGTCATAATATCATAATCATTGTCATAGCATATACATATGGCCCGTGGGATCATACATGTCTTTTTAACAAGTTTGGGAACTTAACCCAACATTTAGAGTAAAGCCTTAATGTTGAAAATGTTCATAAAGGTGCTTTACATAATGATTATATTTGGTCCCATATAAATTAGTAAAAGAATGTATTTAAACAGGATCAAGTGCCTTGGTAGTTTAGACAGGAGCATTTCACTTGAGAATATTGAAAACCAACGCGTTACTTGTTAAATTCTTCAATTATATTTTTGTATGGAAGAAGGACTGATTATGAATACTACATTCCCTTCATATTCTACATTTATGTTA
Source organism: Solanum rostratum (assembly GCA_029948455.1). Taxonomy (NCBI): domain Eukaryota; kingdom Viridiplantae; phylum Streptophyta; class Magnoliopsida; order Solanales; family Solanaceae; genus Solanum; species Solanum rostratum. The sequence goes on from CM057049.1 coordinate 28,066,335, forward strand.
ATGGCACTACACCAAGAAGAGAAACACCTCGAACATATGAATAGGTAGCTGGGAAAACCGACAAAATGATATATAGATATTGAATGTCCAGTTTAAGCGAACGAATGGAATTTAAACCTAATACCATCATGAAAATAAATCAACTGCAATCCCAATGCCTTTCACAGAATGTCTTTCTAGCAACAGAATAGGAAGATATCACATTTGACATTTTTGGAAACTTCTCGGATTTCGTGCTAAAAGGAGAGACAGAGCTTAGCCTTAAATACCTCTCCAACGAACATCTAATTGCCAAAAGTTCCTTCACAAAAGTTGTTTCGTACGTCCTAAGCTTTGCAACGACTATATATACGCATCTTAAAGACACCTATAAACAGTCAAAAATTCAGCATTAATGACAAGTTTTCGGCAAGGAGCATTTAGGCGAGGAAATGTTCGAAAACTTCGCAAAAATGACCGTAAAAGAGCCCCAAAATTATTACCTGAACACACCAGCTGCAACCAACAATACCAGAAAGAACACCACTTTTTTTACACTTCAAAAACAGCCCCAAACTCAGCTAGTAAGAGAGGAAAACAATTGCAAAGCGTAAGGCACACATTTCTAGGCACAGGGACGAATTTTAACGGTAAAAATGTGAAAAACTTACCTAAATCACTTAGAGAACTTTTGGGAGCTTTCTCTTCAGTTTCATACTAGTTTGGGATTAAAATTTCAAATAGCCGACATTAAGTTGGGTCAACCCGAACCGACCCATGACCCGGTTTCCAGCTCGGGCTATCTCGGTAAGATGGTCATAACGCTTTATTCTGAGGTCGGTTTGATGCGCGGTTTTGTGCGTTGCAAACTAGACTCATAGATCTTCAATTTTATAGGCCATGGACCTTCTAACTCCTTATAGTTTTGGAGATATGGCCTGATACATATGACCCAAAATTAAAAAGGATTTCTTAAAGAAACTTACGGTAACTTTTGCCAACCTTTATCTCGCAAATTTCTTGATTCCAAAACTTAATGTATGACTTTTGTGCTATTAAAACAAATTTTTAAAAATCTATTATTAGCAAATTATAAACCTTTAGTCCCATTTGAAAAGTGAAACCTAATTTAAACTTTCCGAAAAGGCGAGGTGCCACTCGGGTCATTTCTTTAATCCCGGACGTGCATTTTGGGTATTCCTTTGGCTTAAAAATTTAGGTCCTTGATATTACCACTTATTTGCAGCCTTATTATCCTTAGTTGCTAGCAAAAATCCCATGTGCCTTATATAACTCCACACTATTTAAATAATAGAAGACGAGAAACACAGGGTCTCACAAATTCCCTTCCCCTCGATGTCCCCATAGCATGAGTCCTACTTACCCATCCCTTGGTATTATGTTTTTATTATTTGATTACGCTTTGAACCGATGATGTGGATTAGGATACTTCGAGGCTTTTTTGGGGATTTTTGGGTTCCCATTCGACGTGTCACTTCTAGACCCTAGTCTCGAGTCGTGACATTTGTATATCTATCCTATGCTTTCACTCATGAAACGAAAATCACTTAGCCGTTTTTTGCCTTTTTTAATTGTCACTTAAAAATCATATCATCATCATCATCATACTAAAAGTGGAAGCTCGTATCTTCAAAGTTGGATTACCATTTTTCCGCTGCTTAAATCATAAATGTTATAGAATATCTAATTTTATTAAATATAAATTGTAATAAACTTATGTTAAGTATTTATTAGTGATCCTTTGCAATTCATTTTAATGGCTTATCATATTTAACCTACTTTTGAATTACTTTCATCCTCCAAATGTTATTATAAAGATATCATTTATTGACAATTCATTGTCATTATATTTAACTATCAGTTTTCTTGTTTGTGGTAAGTATTTGTTTTTTACGGGTATTGTGTCAAATAAAAAACAATACATGAATAGGAAAGACCAAATGTTGCATTTATCCCTAATAATTGTGGACCTTTTGGTTCTTTTTTGTTAAAGAATCAATTGTTTTACTTATACTCCCTCCGTCCAACTTTATTTTGCCTCTATACTATTTTGGGATGTCCAACAATACTTGTCCACTTTCTAAAATTAATGGATAATTTACCTATTTCTACCAATATTACCCTTAATACTACATCATAATTTTCAATTCATTTTTCAATACTTTGGAATTGCTATAAGTCAAAGTTAAACTTTCAAAAGCCTAATAAATGGCTAAATATACATCCCTCCATATCCTCCATTCCACTATACATAAAGTATGTTGCTTCATAGTTCTTTTGAATTATTTTAGAGGAAAATTTAGAATTAATTTTTTTAAAATCATAATACATGTCTGTAACAATTTTTGGCTCCATAATTCTTTTGGTTGCATAGTTGTTTCCAAAGTTATGGTGAAGACTCATATTCCTTTAGAAATTTTAAAAATATGAACTTTTAAAAACTTTTGGCTCTATAATATTTTTGTTTAGGGGGAAAATGTATCAACATGGTCTTGTGCACTTATGGTTGTGGAAACTTCAAGGAGTCTTTATGTTTGGCACATATTTTTTAGTTAGATGTAATTCATCCTCATTAATTAGATAACTTATATTAAATAAGGATAATTTGGTAAAATTGTTTCAATCATTTATTGTTCCTTAATCCCCGTCCCAAGTCAACAGAGGCCAAATAAAGTTGGACGGAGGGAGTACATAATAGGATTAGTATCAACTTCTTATGAGATGCACCTCCAACCTTAGGAAGTTTCTCAATTCTGGTGCATAAGGTTTTCTTCTTTCTATTGATCAAGTTTTCTCAATTTTAAATGGAATTTGATTACATGCGCTCTTTGATGTGGCGAGTAAGATTCGTAAAATTGGGTTCCAACTCAGATTATGGCCAAATTCATTGGAAAAAATAATAATAAAGGTTTGGCTGACAACAAAGCTCATAGCCTCTCATAGAATTCAATTAAACTTTTATAAAGATGCATATTTTTCATTCACACTATATTCTTAGTTAAACTACGTATTATGTTGTTTAACTTTGAAATTTGATATTATTTCGAAAAGGGTATTTTTTATTCTTTTCTTCTATTTTTTTTAGGGTTAAATTTTACACTCTTTTATTTAGCCTTGAAATTTTCTTGTAATGTAATATTTTTCGTTTGCAAGTATTGTGTGTTGTTTAATATTTAATATTTTGAGATTTTGATTTATTTAAGTTTCAAATTAAATTAATTTTTGTGTTTTTATGTTTTATGTTGTGTTTTTGACAATATTTCTAAATTTTATGTTATGCATCACATTGTTTAAACTTATTTTTTTTATGTGTGTCATTTTGAAAAATTTGAACAAATTAATTTAGGATGCAAGTGTGACGCACATGTTTGAAAACTGGTTTTATATTAATATTCTTGGGATAATACTTTTTTTCTTACTTACAAATATTAGAAAATAAGTATAAAGAAAACTTTTTTGTAAAAATTAAAACATTTCCTTCCGGCCAAACACACCCATATTTCTGGTTGGTCATATATTTTAACAGTCTATGGTCAAACACTAACCAAAAATATATTAATTACATTAAAGTTTTTAAATTTGTATGGTCAAAAATTTCAAAAAACATTTGTCTTATGGGTGAGTTTTGTGGTGTGGAGAGAGGAAGGAGGCGTGAAAATTAACAACTTTTTTATTTTGTACAGCTGTTTTTAGTCTTGAAGGAACGAAGGAGCCCTATGGTTTAAGAAGAATAACTAAAGGGAGGAGTGTAGAACACTGAAAATAAGAAATTCACACATAAGTGTGTATAGGTTTCAGTTCAATCTACAGCTTTGCTGTCTAGAGAAGGATACCATGATATTCTAGAAAATGTTTTTCATTTTGTTTAGTTTGATTGGTCAATAAGTTTTTTTTTAAAAAAATCTTTTAAATATAAATATAATATATAATAATATATTTAATGTTGTCTTATCCCTACTGTAGAAATAGAAAGGTGCTTTCAAGTAAAACCTCAATTCAAAAAGATTAGTTCAAAATAGTCCAAAAAAATAAATATAAAAGAAGTATAAAAGAAAACCATGACAATACCACCCTCGATCACCTATTTCCCAACCTACCCTACCCGAACACTATTTATGCTAAATTATAAATATTCTTGGGATAATATTTTTTTGCTTAGTTACAAAATATTAGAAAATAAGTAAAACAAATTAAAATACTTTGTAAAAATTAAAATATTTCCTTCCAACCAAACACACCCATACTTCCGTTTGTTCACATATTTTAACAGTCTATGGTCAAGCACTAACCAAAAACATATTAATTACATTAAATTTTGTGAAAACTATATGGTTAGATATTAATTACAATTAAAATTTAAAGTTTATGTTTAGATATTATTTACCATAAATTTCAAATATCTATGGTCAAATATTAACTAAGAAATATTAGTTACACTAAATTTTTATAATCTATCATCAAATAAATATTAATTGCACTAACAAATGGGGTATAACACTTGAAACACATTTTCCTTTGTTATTGATTTTGTATGTTACAAATTCAATTGGTTAGTGACTCACTACATTTTATACGACTCAATTAGTATGTTTGGAAAAGTGGCAAATCAAAAGACTTTCAAGTGTTTATTGTGTGAAATAGAATTTAATAATCATTATATTTTCAGTTAAAGTTGATGCTGACAACTCAAACTTTTTGTCTTAAGCTGAGTTTGATAATCATTAATGGTAAGATTGTTACTCCATTCTAGGAGCATTTGCCTCCTGTTGTATCATGACCCAGACGTAGGGTCTAGGAGTGACATGGCGAATAGGAACCCGGGAGTCCCCAAACAAGCCTCAAAGTATCAAAATTCACACATCGGTTCGGAAGCGTATGCAAATGATAAACGCATAGTTCTAAGGGACGGGAAAGTAGGACTCATGCTGCAGGGGCAATTCGAGACTTAGGATCTTTCATATCATATCATACCATCAAGTCACAATTCTCATAGCCAAAACACACAACAATATTCAACGGGTGATCAAGCCACAACAAAATCCCCAACAAATCACTTAGCATATAAACGCAAAGGAATTTACTAGATGTCCAACAATAACTCTAGTCATAAAATAGGATGGGGGCCACGACATACCCCGGGTTCACCCTCAAATATAAATATCCTAAATAAAAGCGTCATAGGTAAAGAATAGGTGGCTTGTCCTCGGAAGATAGGCTCACCACAGCAAGCAAAACTTTAGATCTTTGCTAAACATTATTCGGTTGATAGATGTACTCCTCGGTCCATCCATGGTGAGATCATGTAGGCAAAAGTATGCATTAGTACATTTGTGTTACGACCCGGGGTCGGGGCCTAGATGTGACACGACGAATAGGAACCCGAGAGTCCCCAAATAAGCCTCAAATTTCAGAATCCACATACTTGGTGCAAGAGAAGATAGACACATGTAATTAAATTAAAACGGGAGTCAAAGTCAAAAGTGTAAATCATTCAATCAGATGAACAAAACAAGGAAAGTTTTACATAGTGACCAACGTATGCCTCTAGTAAGGGAACGGGGGCCAGGACAAGCTCCAGGCTCTCCCTCAACAAAAGAATATTTACAATGAACACAAGAAATAAAAGCTCACCCTCGGAAGACGGGGCTCACCCCAAAGTATCTTCGAGGAAGGACTATTTGATCTGCGGCTGGTACACAAACTGCTCGGTCCCTACATGGTAAAATCATGTAGGCATAGAGTATGTGTTAGTACGTTTGAATGTACTAAGTATGCGGGCATGCAATGCATGTGACTTACTGAACCTGTATATCAATGTTAGATGACAAGGGCACATAATATAAAAGAATCATATAAGCAAAGGAGTTTAGTATACAAGATGCCATGGAATTTATGATGCGTGCAATGCGATAATGCTCCTATATAATGCGGATGGACTATAACCGACAAACCAAATCCATGCGAGCTATTACAAGAATTGGACCGATTGGGACCTCCCAACGATCGGGAGAAGATTACTTGCCAAGGGTAATCTACATCACACCTGATGGAACACACCATTTCGAGGATGGTCACCTTCCTTACGAGGCTCCCCATTTTGGGAGGATTTACAGAATCAAAGCAAGACATGTTATAACATAAACAAATAGACGAATAAAATTTGTCCCTATGTTGGCACATAGTTCAAGGAAAGGGAGAGGGACCTTGGGGATATCCCTAACGCCCCAAATCCATCGGTGCTAAGTCTTACACATCCCACTAGAATGCTTATATATATATATCTGTGTGTGTGTGTATACATATGCTTTCAAGAGAACCAAATGTCCATTTTAAACGTTAAATGCACATGTAGGCTCAATTTTTTCAAATCACAAGGTTCATGCAAGGAATAGCTCATCTACATGTACAAGATGGTGCAAGCACCCATGATGCTCCAAGAGCCAAAATACTAGATGGTGCAAGAACCCAAGCTGCTCCAAGAGCCATAATCATAGACATACTGGTGATCACCTTCTTGTCATATCACATGTCTTGCCAAAAATGACATCATATTCCCTTTTTTAAACGAAATTGGGCTTAATCCCACATTTCCGAAATTTCCATGTATCAATGTGATAAGTACGATGCAATGCATAATGTAGGGATGGTATGGGTCATGTAGAGTATATCTAAAACATAGCAATATAATGTAAAAACTATGAAATCCATAACAAAATTAACATGAAAATTGTAGTAGATATCACCCATGCATAACAATATCTTTAAAGGACATGCATGTTCAAGATTTCACAACCCAAAGTGATTTACCATACTAGAGCTTAACACAACTCGAAATCCGGAATAATGTATAACACATGCATTATTCAAAGTTACCAAAATCAAGTAGTAAAAATTCACATTTTTAAGTAGACAATTTCATAAAGTAGTTTAAAAGGAACTTTGGGTCTTCTTGGTTGAAAGATACCAAGAATCAAAACCCACATACCTGACTTGAAGACAAACTTAAGGAGAAGCGCACTTCAATTGAGAGTCTTGACTTGAATTTCCTAGAGAGAGGTTGGAACGCCTTGAAGGAGTGAATTCTAGAGAGAGGGAGAGAAATGAAGTAAAATGGTTGAAATGAAGGATTTCAGCTGGTTTAAGGAGCCTAGGAGGGGTGGAAAGGTCCATTTTCATGTTTAAAATAAACAATATTTCAAAAATGCCGTTAATGAAATGGACCTAAAATTGGCCCCACTAGGTCACACGGTATGGTACACGGTCCGTGTAGTGTCACACGGACCATATACTGTGCCATTGTCCTGGACTTAAAATTCTCAGAGGCAAAATTTTACAGAATTAAGTAGCACCACACGGATAAGTCTCACGGACCATCTGGGGTCACACGGACCGTGACCTCATCCGTGTACAGGTGGCTCTCCATATGGCAACTACACGAAAGTTCACAAGGACTGTGTGAAGTCACACGGACCATGTGATGGTCCGTATATCCTTACTTAGAGAATTTCCCAATGGGGAGCTGATCACTGCCACTCCGCAGGAGGCCTATACGGACCATGTGGCTCCACACGGGCCGTGTAGGCTCCTTCGTGGAGTGATGCCTGGCAGATTTTCTGGGGAACAATTTTAGACATCAAGGTAATGCTAGCGAGATAAATATCTGGGTCTTTACATCATCTCCCCCTTGGGAACATTCATACCCGAATGTGCAAGAACAGGGCTTGAAAGATTAGAATTAGGGCAAGACACATCCGCCACTAGACCAAAATACATAGGTCACATCAAAACAAAAGGTTTTGTACCAAAAGCATCATGCAAAAATTAGTAGTCTAAGACCAAATCTCATATCAAGATTGCATCCAAGTCACTTGTGAAAAGAAAAAGATCTTTTAGTGCACACATATGCATGTCATGTCATGAGACTCAAGAAGGCAAGAAATAGCACAATTAGATAAGGAAGATTCCTAGTACCCTAGGCTTGAGTAGATTGTAAAAGATGGGGGTATCGTTTCATCATGTCCAGCTCCGCCTCCCAAGTAGCACTCTCCACTTGCTGATTTCTCCAAAGTACCTTCACCAAAGTCACATCCTTATTACGAAGCCGCTTTACTTGCCTATCTAAGATTCCCAGTGCTTCCTCATAAGACAAGTTTTCCACGATCTCATTTCCTTCCAAGGGCACAATGGTGCTAGGATCACCAATTAGTTTCCTCAACATAGATGTATGGAAGACTGGATGAATGGAACCCAAATCCGTAGGTAACTCCAACTTGCAAGCTACATCTCCAATCCGCTCAACGATTTCGTAAGGACCAACATACCGGGGACTTAGCTTGCCCTTCTTGCCGAAATGCATCACACCCTTCATAGGAGAAACTTTCACGTAAACACAATCCCCGACATGAAATTCAAAGTCCCTTCTCCTACTATACGAATAGGACTTTTGATGACTTTGAGTCGCTTTCAATCTTTCCCTAATCACCTTTACCTTCTTCAAAGCATCCAATAGCGAATCCGGGCTAACTAAAGCCATCTCACCCAATTCAAACTAATAAACTGGTGACCTACACCTCCTCCCGTACAAGGCTTCAAACGGCGCCATGCCAATGCTAGCATGGAAGCTATTATTATAAGCAAATTCGATGAGTGGAAGGTGGTCTTCCCAATTCCCTTTAAAGTCCAACACAGATGCCCTCAACTTATCTTCCAAGGTTCTAATAGTCCTCTCCGCTTGGCCATCGGTTTGAGGGTGAAAACCGGAGCTTAACATAATCTTAGTCCTAAGGCCCTTTTGAAAAGACTTCCAAAAGTGGGAAGTGAATTGAGCACCACGATCCGATATGATGGACCTAGGTACACCATGCAACCTCACCAACTCCTAGATGTACAACCTCGCATAGTCCTCGGCACTGAAAGTAGCCTTCATTGGTAGGAAACGGGTCGACTTCGTCATTCGATCCACAATAACCCAAATAGAGTTGAATTGCCTTCAGGTCCGAGGCAATCCCACCACAAAGTCCATATTCACATCCTCCGATTTCCATGTGGCAATTTCAATTTCTTGGGCCAAACCTCAGGGCTATTGATGTTCTACCTTCACCTGCTGACAACTCGGGCATTCAGAAACAAATATAGCAATATCCCTCTTCATACCATACCTCCAATACACCTCCCTCAGATCTCGGTACATCTTTGTAGGCCTCGGGTGGATAGAGTAATGAGAGTTGTGAGCCTCACTCATAATCACTCTTTTGAGGTCATCCACATCAAGAACACAAAGCCGGTCTTGATACCAGAGCACGCCATCTCCCCCTTAGGAGAATACCTCGATCTCCTTTGCAGCAACCAGATTTTTCAACTCAAGGAATGATGGGTCTAGATCTTGCTTAGCTCTTACCTCATATACCACGGAAGATTCAACCCCACTCTTAACCTGAACACCACCCTTGCTGAAATCAGTCAACCTGACACCCAACCTAGCCAACCGATGAACATCCCTTACCAATGCTTTCTTTTTATCACCAATATGTGCCACACTCCCCATAGACAATCTACTGAGAGCATCGGCCACAACATTGGCTTTTCCCGGATGATACAGAACACTCATATCGTAATCCTTCAAAAGCTCCAACCACCTCCTTTGCCTTAAGTTGAGATCCCTTTGGGTGAAAACATATTGTAAACTCTTGTGATCGGTGAACACATCAATATGGACCCCATACAAATAATGTCTCCAAATCTTCAAAGCAAAGACCACCACTGCCAATTCAAGGTCATGCGTGGGGTAGTTATGTTCATGCACCTTCCGCTGCCTCGATGCATACGCTCTCACCTTACCATTCTGCATAAACACACAACCTAGTCCGATCAGCGAGGTATCAGAATACACTATGAACCCCTCTGAACCATTTGGCAAGGTCAAGACGGGAACCGACGTAAGCCGATCTTTCAAGGTTTGGAAACTTCTATCGCATTCATCCGACCATACAAATTTAGCCTGCTTTTGGGTCAACCTGGTCAGTGGAGATGTAATAGATGAGAAACCTTCCACAAACCTTCTATAGTACCCGGCCAACCCGAGAAAACTACGGATATCCGAAGGAGTCAATGGTCTTGGCCAATTTTTCACAGCCTCTGTTTTCCACGGATCTACCTTGATACTGTATCCGGACACCACATGACCGAGGAAAGCCACTTCGCCCAACCAAAATTCACACTTGCTAAACTTGGCATACAATTTGTCTTCCCTTAGAGTATGGAGGCCATCCTGAAATGATCCCTGTGCTCCTGTTCGCTTCGGGAGTAAATGAGAATATAGACAATGAAGACCACCACAGAGTTTTCCAGGAACGGTTTAAACACTTGGTTCATAAAGTCAATAAATACGGCTAGAGCATTAGTAGATCCAAACGACATCATCCTAAATACGAAATGTCCATACCTCGTTCGAAAAGCTGTTTTAGGGATGTCACACTCCCTAACCTTCAACTGATGGTACCCGAAATGGAGATCAATTTTTGAGAAGTGAGTGGCACCTTGAAGTTGATCAAATAAGTCATCAATCCAGGGAAACGGGTACTTGTTCTTAACAGTCACCTTGTTCAGCTGCCTGTAGTCAATACATATACGGAGGGACCCGTCCTTTTTCCTTACAAACAACACGGGAGCACCCCACTGTGATGTACTGGGCCAAATAAAACCCTTCTCCAATAGGTCCTTTAACTGTTGCTTTAACTCTTTCAGTTCTGCCGGTTCCATCCAATACGGGGGAATAAAAATAGGCTGAGTATCTAGAAGAAGATCTATGCTGAACTTTATCTCCCTGTCCAGAGGAATGCCCGATAAGTCTTCGGGAAATACATCCAGAAATTCATTCACTACCAGGATCGACTCGAGAGTAGGTAACTCGGAATCCGTATCCTTGACCCTCACAATATGGTAGATGCACCCCTTAGAAATCATTCTTTGTGCCTTGAGGTAGGAAATAAACCTACCTTTAATAGAGGAGTCATTACCCTTCCATTCAAGAACTGGCTCACCCAGAGGTTGGAATTGGACTTTTCGGGTTCTACAATCTATGAAAGCATAAGATGCATGCAGCCAATCTATTCCAAGAATCACATCAAAATCAAACATCTCGAGTTCCACAAGATCACATGGAAAGATTTTATGCAACACAACAATAAGGCATCTGCGATAAACTCTATGAGCAACAATTGATTCACCCATGGGGGTGTAGACCATGAAAGATTCTCTTAAAATCTGGGGTTTCAAACTGAACCTAACAACCAACAATGGAGTCACAAAAGACAAGTTTGCACCTGGGTCAAGCAAAACATAAGCATCAAAATCAAAGACTTTCAACATACCAGTCACGACATCTGGAGCTTCCTCAATATCCTAGCGGGTATGGAGTGCATAGAGCCTGTTGTTCCTTGGGGCAACACCTTGGATACCCCTCTACTGACCCTGCCTGCCTTGGGCTTCTTGACCTCGGCCTCCGCGTGCACTCCAAGGATAATAAGTAACTTTATGGTCCTTACTTCCATATCCGAAGCAAAGTCCCAAATCCCTCCGGCAGGCACCTGTGTGGGGCTTCCCACACTTGTCAAACGTGATATAAGTTGCTCCTCCATATACCGTTACCCCGGAAGGGGGTGCCCGAGCATTACCTACCCGAGCTCCCAAGCCTTGGCCCTGTTGGAAGCGACCAAAACCAACATTCCTAGCACCGGAGAACCTACGGTCAAAACGGGCTCTCTTGGGATCGTGTGCTTTTTTCTCTTTGAGTTTCTCCCCTTCAATTTGCTCAGCATACACCATTTTCTTGCAATATCCCCAATCAGCGTGGCAGTCCGAAATTCTTTCACCAGCAAGTCAGAAATACCCGAAAAAAATTTGTGCATCCTTGCACGGGGATCGGCCACAAGAGATGGAGCATACTTGGAAAGCTTGGTAAACTTGAAGGCATACTGCCTCACACTCATACTCCCCTACTTGAGGTTAATGAACTCGGTCAATTTGGCCTCCCTCAGCTCAAGGGGGAAGAAGCGATCAAGGAAGGCAGATTTGAACTTTCCCCATTTAACATTACCATCCCAGACCCTCTCCATAGCCCACTGTTTATACCATACCTGGGCTACCTCTTTCAGCTGGTAAGCAGCCAATCCAATGTTTTCCTCAGAGGAGACGCCCATAATACCCAGTATTTTTGAGAGCTCATCAATGAATCCTGAGCATCCTCATCAGCCCTCGACCCGTAGAACTCCGGAAGATTCATTCGGGTGAAATCCCTCACAACAAATGCGGGTGTATAGAAAGGAATTCAAAATTTTTACAATAAAAGCAATATTGACCACTATTGTATGAACAAGTGTGTCTTATGTAGCACCATGAATCCTCAATTATGAGTATATAATTTAATTAAAAATTATTTCATATAATTGCCAACAACATGTTAAGATTTTTCCAAGCCCTGTCTTTCTCACTTTGTACTGACTCATATGTTACATTGGATAAGTGCTTACGAATAAATCACGTATCAACAAGAATTAGAAGTTGCTATAATTAATCACGAGAATGTGAATCATCATTATATCAAATCAAGAGTGAACACAACCAAATGTTGTTCCAAAATTTATTACGATGGCACTGGTGGAGGAGAGCAGGGATATACAAAGATAAGGGGGCAGGTTGGGAAATTAAAACATAATGGTAAAATAATGCAATTAAAAGGCTAAGTCAAACCAAATAGTTAGGTTATACAATATTCACAACATTCTAGGGTTAACACTCATATGCTAAGTGATTATAAGCATACATACCTAATTGTAATTTTCTTTTTAAATTGAACAAAATCCCAAGTGAATAGATCTCACTTATAAAGTATTTGGGAATAGGGTATCCATTATTAACCATAGTGCGGGAGAAAGAGATGAGTTGGCTTACTTGGAGAATGGTGGTGGGCCATTGTAAAAGACTGATAAGTTTTGCGGCAATTGGAAATTGATCCGATTCCCAGGGATGCTCGTCGGAGATGGGGAATCAAGTCCCACAATTCTCCAAATGAATGATTTTTGTTGATACTTCGATCTGTTCGTGACATGGATAAAATAATTGGAGGGAATATGTATATTTCATGAAAAGAACTGGAGGGAAATATAAAATAATAAGAAAATTGCTTTCAATAGTTAACCTTTTTGTGGTCATTTATTTTTATTGCCTCTAAACATATATGTGTTTCTGCCTAATTTTCATTTGCCGGTAAATAATCATGTTATATGATATATTAGTGGCAGTTAATCAATTGCCGCAAAATAAACGTCGCTAAAGGCATTTTTTCTAGTAGTGGTAGGGTCCCGTGGCAAATTAGCTTGCCTTGCCTGAGCAGTCACCACATGTGCAAGCATGGCAAAAATGGTGTGGAATTCACCGTTAGACATGGGCTCATCCATAGGCTCGTGAGGGGCCTGATCTTCAGCAGTCAGAGCCGGCCTAGGTAGCGGGGGTCTTCCTCAAGGCATTTACTGAAATGGATCAACGACATCATTAAGGTAATTGCATAAACCGATCACAACATGAAGAAAGGAGAAATTTCGTAATACATCTCTGTAGCCTCCCACTCATAGGTATGGTGCACTTCACACCCATTAATAGGACTCTACTCAACGTGGCATGTTGGGCTCCGAGGACCATTATAGACCTAGGGCTCTGATATCACCTTTTATCAGGACCTGGGGTCGGGGCCTAGATGTGACACAACGAATGGGGACCCGAGATTCCCCAAACAAACCTCAAATTTCAGAATCCACATACTTGGTGCAAGAGCAGATAGACACATGTAACTAAATTAAAATGGGAGTCAAAGTCAAAATAGCAAATCATTCATTCTGATGAACAAAACAAGGAAAGTTTTACATAGTGCCCAACGTACGCCTCTAGTCAAGGAACGGGGGCTAGGACAAGATACCGGCTCACCCTCAAAAATCGATTATACACACTGAACACAAGAAATAAAAGCTCGCCCTTGGAAGACGGGGCTAACCGCAAAGTATCTTCGAGGAAGGTTTATTCGTTCTGCGGCTGGTACTCAAACTGCTCGGTCCCTACATGGTAAGATCATGTAGGCATAGAGTATGTGTTAGTGCGTTTGAATGTAATAAGTATGCGGGCATGCAATGCATGTGACTTACCGAACCTGCATATCAATGTTAGATGACAAGGGCACATAATATACAAAAATCATATAAGCAAAGGAGTTTAGTATACAAGATGCCATGGAATTTATGATGCGTGCAATGTGATAATACTCCTATATAATGGGGATGGACTATAACCGACAAACCAAAGCCATGCGAGATATTACATGAATTGGACCAATTGGGACCTCCTACCGGTAGGGAGAAGATTACTTTCCAAGGGTAATCTACATCACACCTTACAGAAAACACCATTTCAGGGATGGTCACCTTCTTTACGGGGCTCCCTATTTCGGAAGGATTTACAGAATCAAGGCTAGACATGTCATAACATAAATAGATAGCAAATAACATCCATCCCTATGTTGGCACATAGTTCAAGGAAAGGGAGAAGGACCTTGGGGATATCCCTAATGCCCCAATCCATCGGTGTGAAGTCTTACACATCCCACAAGAATACTTATATATATACATATGCTTTCAAGAGAGTCAAATGTCCATTTCAAAAGTTAAATGCACATGTAGGCTCAAATGCCAAATCACAAGGTTCATGCAAGGAATAGCTCATCTAGATGTACAAGATGGTGCAAGCACCCAAGATGCACCAACAGCCAGAATACAAGAGGGTGCAAGCACCCAAGATGCCCCAAGATCCATAATCATAGACATACCGGTGATCACCTTCTTGTCATATCCCATGTCTTACAAAATATTATATCATATTCCCTTTTTAAAACGAAATTGGGCTTAATCCCACATTTCCAAAAATTTCATGTATCAATGTCATGAGTATGATGCAATGCATAATGTAGGGATGGCATGGGTAATGTAGAGCATATCTAAAATATAGCAATATAACGTAAAAACTAGGAAATCCACAATAAAATTGACATGAAAATTATAGTAGATATCACCCATGCATAACAATATCTTTAAAGGACATACATGTTCAAGATTTCACAACCCAAAGTGATTCACCATACTAGATCTTAACACAACTCGAAATCAGGAATAATGTATAACACATGCATTATTCAAAGTTACAAAAATCAAGTAGTAAAAATTCACATTTTAAGTAGATAATTTCATAAAGTAGTTTGAAAGGAACTGTGGGTCTTCTTAATTAAAAGAGACCAAGAATCAAAACCCACATACCTGACTTGAAGACAAACTTGAGGAGAAGTTGCCTTCAATTGAGAGTCTTGACTTGAATTTCCTATAGAGAAGTTGGAGAGCCTTGAAGGAGTGAATTCTAGAGTGAGGGAGAGAAATGAAGTATAATGGCTGAAATGAAGGATTTCAGCTGGATTAAGTAGCCTAGGAGGGGTAGAAAGGTCCACTTTCACATTTAAAACAACCAATATTTCAAAATTTTCATTAATGAAATGGACCTGAAATTGGCCCGTCTGGGTCACACGGTATAGTACACGGTCCGTGTAGTGTCACACGGACTGTATACTGTGTCGTGGTCCTGGACTTGAAATTCTCGGAGGCAAAACTTTACAGAACTAAGTAGCACCACATGGACAAGCTCATGGACCATTGGGGTCACGCGGACCGTGACCTCGTCTGTGTACAAGTGACTTTTCACACGACAACTATACAGAAGGTCACACAGACCATGTGATGGTCCGTGTATCCGTACTTGGAGAATTTCCCAACGGGGAGCTGATCACTGCCACTCCACGGGAGGCCTATATGGACCGTGTGGCTCCACACGGGCCGTGTAGGCTCCTACGTGGAGTGATGCCTGGCAGATTTTCTAGGGAATAATTTTAGACATCAAGGTAATGCTAGCGAGATAAATATCTGGGACTTTACAATTTGAATGTACTATGTATGTGGGCATGCAATGCATATGACTTATCAATCCTGCATTTCAATGTTAGATGCGAGGGTAGATAATATAGAACAAGCATATATCCAAGAAGAGTAGTATAACGATATGCCATGAAATTCATGATGCATGAAATGCAATAATGCTCATATATAATGGGGATGTGTCCTCAACTGACAATAGTAAGACCAAGCGAGCTATTACTTGGAATCCTGATGAAATCCCCTCATCGGTAAAGAGGTGATCTACATGCCAAAGGTAAACGATACTTCACCTTATGGGAATTCACCCATTTCGTATGAAGTAACCCCCTTACGGGAACATCACCCATTTTGGATAGGATTTTCAAATAGCATATAATACTTCACCTTATGGGAACATCACCCATTTCATATGAAGCAACCTTCCTTACGGGAACAACACCCATTTCGAATAGGATTCTCATAACCTATGTTAGGCGCATAGTTCAAGGAAAAAGAGAGGACCATCCATCCATAGGTGTAAAGTCGGCATCCCAGGAGAATAGATATACGTACATATATACATACTTTCGAAGAGGCAAAAGTCATTTCAAATCCGTTCCATGCACATTTTGGCTCAAATGTCAAACCATACTTCATACTCATATTACTCATGCGTAGGAATAGCTCATTTACATATACAAGATGGTACAAGCACCCAAAATGCTCAAAGAGCCATAATCTTTTACATATATGTGATCACATTCTTGTCATAACCAATACCTTATACAAATCATATCATAAACCATAATTAGGCTTAACCCACTTCATAATATCCATAAAATCTAATGTTCATGAATGCAATGCCATTAATGATGTGAGAATAGCATAGGTAATTAAGATTCGATCTAAAATCAATAATATAATATGAAATTGAAGTAAATCTATAATTAAATCCACATTTAAATCATAATATAAATCACCCATGAATAAATCACGCTTTAAAGAGGACATGCATGTTCATAACTACCAAGACCCGGACCTAGGGCCTAGAAGTGACATGACGAATGGAAACTCGAGAGTCCCCAAACAAGCCTCAAAGTATCCAAATCCACATCATCGGTTCGAAAGCCCATTCAAATAGTAAACATATAGTTTTAAGGGATGGGAAAGCTGGACTCACGCTATAGGGATATCGAAGGAAAATAGATTGAGATAGATTTACATATCACATAGCACATAAAAACTAAGGGGCGGGTAAGTATGACTCACTCTATAGGGGCAATACGAGGCTTAGGATCTTCCACATCTCCACATCAAACATACATACATAACATAATTCCCATAATCAATCCATGATAGACATATCCAATAGGTAACCGAATTCATAAGCTTAAATTTCAAGACATAATGTATAGACTCTACGAGTGTCTACAATATGTCAAACAATGCCTCTAGTCATAGATGGGATGCGGGCCAAGACATGTCCTAGGCACACCTTCAATTATGGAGATAAACAGAAAACAACATAGGTAGAAGGATGGTGGTTTGTCCCTGGAAAATAGGACTCACCACAATATCAACTCTCTGAAAATGAGCTACTCGATGAGCGATGGATGATCGTAACACACAGTCCCTACATGGTAAAATCATGTAGGCATAGAGTATGCATTAGTATGTTTGAATGTACTAAGTATGCGGGTATGCAATGCATAAGACTTAACAACCTACATTTCAATGTTAGATGATAAAGGCATATAATATAAGAGGAATCGTACATCCAAGAAAGAGTAGTATACAATATGCCATGAAATTCATGATGCATAAATTAAACAATGCTCATATATAGTGGGGATGGACTATAACCGACAAATCAAACCCATGCGAGCTACTAACATGAGTTAGTCCAATAGAGACCTTCCATTGGTAGGAGAAGAATACTTGCCAAAGGAAATCTACATCACATTTTACGACCCGGTCTTTTCGGTGGATGGTCACCTTCCTTATGACCCAATCTTTTCGGAAGGGTTTCCAAGATGACATCATATCTAAAAGTGAATAACCATTCCTTACGACTCGACCTTTTCGGTAATGGCTCCCATTCCTATGTTGGCACATAGTTCGAGGAAAGTGAGTAGACCCTCAATCCATCAGTGATAAGTCAAAACATCCCACATGAATACTTATACACGTACATGCTTCAAGAATTACAAGATTCATTTTAAAACCGTTCAATGAACATTCAGGTTCAAAATCCAAATCATAAATCAAAATGATGATAATCATACAACGAATTACTCATCTACCTATACAAGATGATGCAAGCATCCAAAATGCTCAAGGAGCCAAAATCATTGACATATATGTGATCACATTCTTGTCATAACCCATAATCTTATTAAAATCATATAATAAAACATAATTGGGCTTAACCCCCTTCATAAATTCCATAAAAACCAATATCCATGAACGCACATGCCCTGAGTGGTGTGAGAATAGCATGGGTAAAATAGATTCAAGCTAAAATCAACATTATAAAATGAAATTGAAGTAAATTCATAATTAAATACATGTTTAAATCATAATATAAATCACCCATGCATATATCAAGTTTAAAAAGGGACATGCATCTTCATAACATCATAACCTCAATGTAAATCATCATAGTCGGGTTTAAAATAACTTAAAATCATAAACAAAATACAACCCATATATCAATTGAATTTAATAATATCAAATAATGAAAACCTACATTTAAAGTAAGCTTAATTGCATGAAAATCAATTGAAAACAGTTTGGGCCTTCTTGGTTGAAAGAGACCAAGAATCAATCTCACATACCTTTGTTAGGAAGATGAACTTGAGTAGAATTTAGCTTGAAGTTGTAGCCTGTAACAACCCAACTTTTTTTTTCTAAGATTGAGTCATCCTTCATATGTCGTACGATCTTAATTGATAATTCTTAATTGAGCATAGATGTTAAAGTTAATTCCTTAGAGTGGGAATAGAATTGGAGATTATAAAAGCATCTTTTACATCAAGTCAAGTCCAAAGAATTTCTAGCGACTAAGTTTTCGTATGAGTTGATAGAAGAGTCAACTTCAAATGACCATATCTCCTAGAGTATAATCATTTAAGTGACCCATAATATATTAAATTAAAGATACTTGAATTATCTTTTCCACGCATCTTATTTCACCTTAATCAAAATTTGGAATAGAAAGTTATGATCATTTTACTGGAGACTTGCAGAGCTGTTTGAAGAGCCGCGACAGCTCCGCGTCACGGACCTATCGCGAACCCTTTCTGGATCAGCTAAGCAAGGTCTCTTTATTTTATTTTGAGGGTACCTTTATCCTAAAACCTTTGGAGATCTATTTAAGGTCCTAAAACGTATGAAACGCCAGTTTTCATAATTAAAACCCTCTCCTTCACTCCTAAATGAAAACGTTCAAGAATCACCAAGAAAGTCATCATGTTGGGATTAACTTTCAAGATTCATCATCGAGGTGAGTTATTCTTCACAAGTTTTAATCTACCTAACCTAAATTTCTTTATATATTCATAAATCCCTAATAGAATCTTAAATCATAACCTAGGGTTTCAAGAAAACATACTAAAGAATCCCAAGAAAGAATTTCTTGATTATTCTTTGCATGAATAAGGGTTCTTCATCAAGAACTCCAAAAATTCTAAGTCAAGAATTCAAGAATCAAAGAGAAGCTCTTCAAACAATGTCTTTCCAAGTTCTTCCACTCTAAAAGAATAACCGAGATCGAGGATTTTCTCCAAGAAAATGAGTATTCATCAAATTTCGGTTGTAATATCAACTTTCCAGATATGTAAGGCTAAACTAAAAATATGAGATTGTTCTCTCATGTTACCCATAAAGGTCATAGATGAGTTGATGGTTAAAGAGTCTATATGCATGAATACGTTAGGGTTTTCATTGAAAAATTAATTTGAAATTACATGTTTTCAATGTTGATGATCATCATACTATTTGTTTTCTTGAAGTTAACATTTTTCATGAGATTTTGCATAACCCTACATGATTATTTAAAAAGCACGCATAATGAACTTTGGGGGATGAGTCTAAAGCCTTGGCGATGATGATGTCTGTGATGTTGTGATTTTGTTTCAAATTGATGAGAGTCTTGATGATGATGTTGATGATGTTCATGAGTCTTAAAACTTAAAACTAAATTCTAAAAAGAATATTTCGAGTCCATGATGTTGATATTAATGAGATGATATTGATGTTGATGAGACGAGTTGATGATGATGTTTAGGTACTATGTCCCTATGGGACTGATGATGATGATGTTTTATGAGCATGTCCAGTTCTGGGAGGAGTATTCAGCACCAAAATGGATGAGATTGAATCCCACTTGAACCATTAACTACGTGTCCCGCGTAGGGGATGATCGAACCGCCGTGCAGATGTTTCCTTTGTCCCAAAAGAGGACTGATGTTTTTCTTGTAGATCCACCGAGGTTGATTTCCTTTACCCTGGGCAGGGTACTGGATGGATGTGGCAAAAACATCGCTTCGTTGTATCATCAATGGCTAATTGGTGATGGTTGTCGGTGAGAGAAACTCCTAGTTAGGTTCCATGATATTGATGTGATGGTATGAGTCTTGTTAGATATTGATGTTTATTATCTACACGTTATCCTTGTCCTAGACGGGCATGAGTCCTTCGAGTTGAGTTGAGTCTAGTCGAGTTTTCTTGAGGTGAGTCTGATGTATTAATAAGATGTTGATGGATTATTTGTCTACTCTTTATTGATTCTTTAGGTAGACATTTGATATTCTGATAAAGTATGATGTTGAGTTGATATTATTCCCATATTATTCTACCTATTTCTATTAAAACTCAGCTATTTTACATACCGGTACATTCCACTTACTAATGTCCCCTTCTGGGACTGCATCATTTTATGATGCAAAGGCAAATATTTGAGACCATTGACAGGCACTTTATTGAGGATCTATTCGCATTCAGCTGATCGGTGAGACCTCCTTGTTTTTGGAGGATTTCCATATTATTATCATCTAGATTGAGTTAGTACTTTATTTTTCTTGAGTTGGGTAACCATGGCTTGTCGTGGTACCATCTATATATAAGAGGTAGAGGTTTCATAGACATTGAGTAGAGGATGTTATGTATTGTCATTTTAACTCCTTTTTGTTAGAAATTTACTTTTCATATAAAGACTTGATTACTTTAGTCACAATACAGTCCTTTCCTTGAGGATGTTCCTTCTGCTGTTGAGTATGAGGTGACGCTAAGGCCAACTGGTTCGCTCGGGGACTAGCAATAGTCTCTAAGTGCCAGCCACACCAAGGGTACCCTCCAGGGGCGTGACAAACTTGGTATCAGAGCACAGAGTTCAAGTGTCCTAGGGAGTCTATGAAGTTGTGTCTAGTAGAGTCCTTATTATTGGTGTGAAGTGCACCACATCCATAATAGGGAGGCTATAGGACATTAGGAAAAGTTTCCCTTCTTTTAGTTTCTGAATCGTACAATAGAGCTATTTCCTAAGAAATCTATGATGATTTGTGCGTTGCTCTAAACCTTTCGACTATGCCTCGTCCACGAGGCGATAGAGACAGTAATGTTCAAACTGTTACAAATGAGATCTTCTATGATAAAGTAGTCAGAATGGTAGAGAGGTTGCAATGGGCCTGAGAGAAGCCGAATAGTGTGTGAAGTTGATTGACTAGAAAGAGTTCACTATTACTCATATAAATCATGTATTTGAGTTAGCTCTAGATGTACCCTAACCCTTTTTTTAAAATCTTGCTTTCGATGTGACCCATGAGAGATGAACTTAAGTCTTTAAAGAGTTAATGTTACAATCTAAGAGTGAGATATGAGGTCTTATAAACCCTGAGTAGAATTGCATCATCCCAGAGTTAGAAGGATGCTGATGGAAAGAAAGGGATGAGATAACAAGAGCGGTGGCCGATTGAGGCTTGTAGTTAGAGTTATGTATTAGGTAAGTAATGATGTGCTGAGTTGATTTCCATAAGTTTGATGAAACAGTCGTGAGTACCCTATAATTTTCATGATGAGGTATAGAGGGAGAGTTATTGTCAGAATGTGGTAGAGAGTGCTCAAACTAGAAGGATGTTATGTTGATTTATTGTAGTATTCATACAATTGAGGGTGAAGTGTAGATGTTGAATAGGGGAAAAAAGTGTTTTCAATGTGATAGATCTAAATTAGGCTTATGATTTTTAAGTGAGAGTTTATGAGACTCATTGAGTTATGGGGTAAGTCAAATAAAGAGATATGATTGAATAGGTGAGTGGTACTGAGTTATGAGGAAGGGATGCTTTGATTGGATACTCGCTATGAGATTTTAGTAGGATTTTGTTCCCTAAATTTTACCTAGTAATTGTAAGTTGGCATTAGAGAAGTCTGTGATGTACATGTTAGTGCTAGACCCTAAGCGTGAATTTTGAGGAGTAGTGTTAAAGAGGAGAGAACATCGTGAGAATGATAGTCTTAGTTGGAGATTTTCTCTAAGAGGGTTTCCATAGTGTATGTTCGAGAAGAAGGTGTTGATTTGTGAGGAAGGGTGCTACGGGCAAGGTACAAGTACCCCTTAGCTAAGACCAGTAAGACGAGGATAGCTCATAGATAAAAAGAGGCTTGAGATATGTATCCATGATTGTGTAAAGATGTGTGAAGCTCTAAGTTGTAACTGCTATAAGAATCTAGATAATATATTTGCGTTATCGATGTGAAGTAGGCTGATGTAAGTAATCTTTGTCATCATGAGTAGCTAAATTGATTTGGGGCTTATCGGTAGATGATGACAAGTTTTCCATGATAGATTAATTTTTATGCAATTAAATGTATGGGAGCACTGAAGTTGAGTGCTAGAAGACAAAAGAAGAGGTTAGATTGTGAGAGTTGAATTAAGTACCAGCTTTGTCTTAATACAACATTGCAAAACCTTTTCCAAATGAACCAAGCATTATTTAAATGTGTCACCTACCACCGAGAAGTCATTCATGAAGACTTTCATGGAATCTTCTACCGTACCAATGAAGATAGAACGCATGAACTTCTTAAAAGGTATTGGTGCATTGCACAACACAAAAGGCATCCTTTTAAACGCAAAAGTTCTATATGGATAGGTGAAGGTAGTATTGTCTTTGTCTTTCAAGGCAATATATATCTTACTGTACCTAGAGTATCCATCAAGAAAAATAGTACCACCCCCTCCCATCTATCCTATCCAACATCTGATCCATACAGGCAATGAGAAGTGGTCCTTTTCTGTAAAGGCATTCAATTTTCTTTAGTCCATGAAAAAATGCCATCCGGTGATTGGTCTAGTGGAAATCAATTGACCCTTTTCATTTGGTACCACAATCATACCCACCTTTTTGGGCATGCATTGAACTGGACTTACCCAATTGTTGTCCACTATCGAGTATATTACACCAGCATCTAACTACTTTATGATTTTTTCTTAATTACCTCATGCATAGGAGGATTAACTTAACCTTATTGTTCAACACTTGGCTTGCAACCGTCAATTAGCTTTATTTTTTGGGTAAAATTTCCCGAACGAATGCCTTAATGTTGGCAATTGTCTGACTGATAGCTTTCACATATTTTTAAGTACCTCGACAAGAGCTTTAGTATGATGTTCTTGTAAATCAGCTGCCACAATCATTAGCAAAGTGCCATTCTTACCCAGGAAATCATATTTTAAATGGCTCGGCAGCTCGTTTAATTCAAGTTTCGGTGGTTCCTCAATTGATGGCTTTTATGGTTGAGTCTCATGATTCTTCAAGTCTATGACAAGCTTGGCTAGATGTCTTGAATCAATAACCTCCTCATAATTCATCACGATTTTAACAATTGATTTACTACTCGAGTAAGCTAGCTCTCCAATACTTTTCACAACTTCATCAAATACATAAACATTGACATTTACTTGGAAATCATTAT
The DNA here is from genome assembly GCA_029948455.1 of Solanum rostratum. Taxonomy (NCBI): domain Eukaryota; kingdom Viridiplantae; phylum Streptophyta; class Magnoliopsida; order Solanales; family Solanaceae; genus Solanum; species Solanum rostratum. Next base: position 28,090,307 of record CM057049.1, read on the forward strand.
GCCTTTCCATTGTTTCGCCAATATTGAAACTCACCTCTTTGTTATTCACCTGAAATTTCAGATCCTCTTTTCAACATCCATAAACACTCTATCGGTGGGAATGAATGGTCGACCAAGGATAATCGGCACCTTGACATCTATGCCACAATCTAAAACGACAACGTCAGCTAGAAATATGGACCTAACCACTCTTACCAAAACATCATATAGTATTTCAAATTATTTTTTAACTTGCCTATCAGCCATGAGAAATTTCATTGATGTTGGGATACGATTTTTCACACCCAAGTCTTCAAACACCGCCAATGGCATCAAGTTTATACTGGCTTCCAAATCACACAAGGCCTTTCCAAATTTACAAATTTCGATATTGCATAGTATTGTGAATGCACCCGGATCATCCTTTTTAACAACCATATATCTTTCTAAAATTGCACTACAGCTGTGCGAAACTTCAATCATCTCACACTCTAAGGTTCTCTTCTTGGTTACCAACTCCTTCATAAATTTTCCATATGTTGGCATTGCAATAAGAGCTTCAACAAGCAAAATGTTAATAGCAAGAGAATTGAATATACAGAGTAATTTCTGAAATTTTTTATCATCACTTTTCATTGTAAACTTTGAGGGAAAGGGATTACATCCTTGGATAATTTTTGGAGGGGAACTTTTCTAACTTCAATAGATTCACCCCCATCTTTTTCGAAGTACTTGCTCCTGGGATTGTTGAGAGAAATATTTCCTTCTTTTATTATCCCATCATCTTCCTTTCTCGAATCATTGTTCCCCCTAAATAAAATGTAAAATCGACACTCTTGCAACTTTGGGTGGTAACAACCATGCACAACTTCTTATTATTTTTCATTTGGGTGTTTAATTGAACAATAAATGTCTCTAACCGTGTCACCATATATTTAATTGAGGCTGAGTGAGATGACACCGTGTTGCTTAATTTAAAGAAGCCTGATTTCGTTCCATTCAACACATTTTCAGAGGCCTCTACCTTGCTCAAGATCCTCGCAAGCGTTATTCCACTCGGGACCCTTTTGCACTCACAAGCTGCTCCATGGCTCTCGGCCTCTATAGATGTTGTGTATATTGCATTCTCTCACTCTTTTTTTCTGCAAACCTCCAGATTGATTCACCCAATTTCCATGTCTACAGCCCTTAATGTTCCAACCTTGATTCCTAGGTGACTTTTGAAAAGCCGATCGAGAACCCAACCTTGATTCCTAGGTGACTTGATTCCTATCAATAGGACCATACTCATATGACACATTTCCAGTTACATCCGCGACATTCATTTATTTTCTATCGCCCTTTGTTACATGTTATATCATAAGATTCAACTGCACTATAATTTTTTCCATGTTCTCAGGTTAAGATGGATTAAATTTTGTACATCAATGGTCAAGTACTCTGTTTTGGTGAATAGGGGGATTGTGCGGTTCTTCTCTCCTCAAAGAAGCATCAGGCAAGGTGACCCTATTTCACCTTTCCTCTTCATTCTTCTCATGGAAAGGCTTAGTAAAATGCTCAAATAGCAAGGCTTCACTGGAGAGGGCTTCAAAATAGGAAGGAATTTTGGGTCCCAAGCTACAGTATCACATTTGCTTTATGCAGATGGCAACCTGGTCTTCTGTGGAGCTGAGAGATCCCAAGTGATCCACCTAAATCTAACTTAGTCTAATTTCGGAGCTATTTCAGGGCTACACATGAACATGCAAAAGAGTAACATATTCCCCGTAAATGAAGTTGCCAATCTGGAAGAATTGGCAAGCCTTATTGTTCACTTACCAATTAAATTAAGCACAAGAAAATCCAAACTTCAATGAGAATCACAAGATTGTAATTCGAAGATGAAATTAAAGTGTGCAAGTATTTTTCAAACTCTCCAATATTTTTCTCTACTGTATCTTACTTTTTTCGTGCTGACTCTACGTCCTCCCTTTAAGAAAAATAACCTAAAAACCTATTTATAATGTTTGAAATACAAATCCAAAATAAAATAGGATAACTGGGTCTGCAGGCTCCACGAGGTGCTCTACGGGTCGTATAGTGATTTACGGTCCGTAGTTGGTCTTTCGTACTTTATTGCTTCAATTCTGGACTTGGCTTCTATGACACCTCTCTATGGCTCGTAAAATATTCTGCAGTCTACTGGGGGTTTCGTTCTGATGAAATTTTTGCAAGTCTTCACTTGCTGATCCTCAGGGCACGAGACTTGATCTACAACTCGTAAAATCTTCCACAACTCGTCTGCATGTTCGTAGACCAAACTTCAGAAATCCACTCTTCACTGGAATTACACACGAAACCTCCTTCACGGCTCGTAGAATACTCTACAGCCCGTAAAGGTTCTCGTGAATCCTCAAATTCAACAACTTCTGCATATTTTGCCCAAAATCAATGCCTAACCCTAAAATCCTACAAAACAAACAAAAAACACAAAACCTACTAATAGAACACTCAAAATTCCAAATTTTAAGCATCAAAAGTGTTGTATTTTAACAGCACATCAACACCCTCAACTTAAAATTGTTGCTTATCCTCAAGTGGTAGAGTCAATTTATATAAGCAGCACAGTAACACACAGAACTCAACCTAATGGCATACATATCATCAAACTTAAGCATATATACCCACACAACTTTTCAAAACACCACCAGATAGCTATCCACCAAACCAATACAAACTAATGCATGTGACAATGCAACTATGATAAGTGAGATCTATCAACAAGTCACAATCGCTGAATAAGTCTAATGATAACAATGCAATGCAAGTGGCCTCACCTAAAGAAGCCCCATATCTCACTCTCAATGATGTTTTCATGTATAACTTTGGGACTATGCAAGATCACTCACTATCACAAAAAATATTCATGTATCATGCCCAATACCATATGTATGCCCCTATGCTCATGACTAAGACCTTTGATTACTTGGACTAGGATCACTTTAGGACTTTACAGGCTTGTAACGTAGGCTCGGGGGGCTTTGGTATGATATTTTGGGAACATAGTGACTAAAGACCCTCCTTGACACTGTGTTTTTCTACACTTTTGCCCTACTAATGTTGTTACTTTCATTCATTCTCCCTTTCTCCTATTTCAAGCTTTTCTGGGTGTTTTCTTTTCATTTTTCAGCTTTTTGCCTTGTATTTGCACTTGATTTTTCTTTTTAGCTCATAACTAAGGCATCACTTATTTTTCTTGCACCCAGTATATATTTTTACTCCTTTTCCCTGTATCACTAATTTTGCCCCTCATTTTGTGTTTTATCCTTATACTAGCCACCCTCAACTTAGGCTTTTGGCCTAAGTTGAGGTGCACATTATCCAATTTCAGAACCAGGGCCACTTTTGGTAGTCAACCTTAACTTAGGTTTTTTGCCTCCGTCAAGGTGCACAATGTTCAAGCAAGGACTAAGGTCAATTTTAGGATTTTACAACTAATAAGACTAAGTCACTTAGGTTTTTTACAAAGAATCGGTACGTGTCAGGCTCAAAATTAGGATCAAGGGACATTCTCTACATTTGGTCGGTCATTTAGGCTAAGTGGATTGTTATGAACAATGGCCTAAGATCCTTTCCTAACAACTAACCTAAAGTCTACATCAGAGTAATAGGGTAAGATCTGAATTGAAACACAATGCATGAATTTAGCAATTTAAGCTCACACTCACATGGCACTAATTATATTTTCAATAAAACACTCACAGATCATGCTTTTTATCTCAATTTTATCCTCACTTATTAGAGCAAACACTGTCAACACACTTAAACATGCATGATTGCTATCTAGACTAACTAATCAAAAATTTTGGTGGGTATCATTTTTCACAAAAAACACAAAAGTACATATGTGCCATAAATATCAGTACTATATGCTACCCATACTACCTAAACATCCTAAATATACCGGTTCAACAAAAATTAAATATCCATGGAAAAAAAGAACAGATAAGAAAACTCCTAGGATTTACAAATTGGGGTAGTTATAGGCCAAGGCTACTCAGACATCACCGAGGCCCATAACTACCCACACCCCACAAAAGAAGAGGTGTATTGTCCTTAATACACACAATCAAAACAAAATGAAGTATCGGGCTCAAAAGACATACTTGGGTACCTAAGCGCCGGTGTGTGGCTGAGTCTGACCATCCTCAACCTGCATAGTAGCCTTCACAATGCTAGAACCATGACCGGAGGGGCCAACACCCCTCACCTGCTCGAGTGTATGAGCCTTTCATATCTCATCCTCTTGCCTCGACTGCCTCAAGACAAGCTCGAGCTCCTCCTCACCAGTCAGCTCCATGTATAACCACACTACATCTAGATCATCATCCATGCGGGGCCTCTTCCTATGGGAAGGCTGTGTAGACCCCTTAGGGGAAAATAAGTCTACCACTAGTACCGCGAGTGTAGTCTCTGGTAATGAAACTGGTGCTACCAATGTTGCTGTCATGTCAGCCTGGAGTCGTTGGATCTCTATTTGTATGACCATCAAATCTACTGGGTGGGCCATACTTAGGCTCTGCTGGACCCTCAACTCGAAGATGTCAATGTGGGCATCCACGATGGAAAGTCGTCCTGAACAATAGCGATCGTGAATGCCTGCGTGCATCCCTCGAACTCTATAATGGCCTAGTAGATTTAGGGCCTAATCTGCTCAACTTACCAAGTCAACTGAGACTCAGCATGTGATAATCCCTGCGCCATGGCCTGAATAGATACCGTGGACACGTGAACCATGCCAGCGGGTGCTGTCTGTGTTAAAGTGGCCTGTGGTGCAGGAGTAGTGGTAGTGGGGTGGAACCTTAAGCAATGGCGTTGGGGAGAACATCTCTGGCATATGAGCTAGCTGGCAAGGTGCTCGCTGGAGTGCAACTGGGTTCTCCATAACCTTAATCAGGCTGGCATCCAAAGTACACTGGACCTTGATCAGTGAGTCCAGCTGGTGTAGACTCTCCACCCTCGAATCTAGACAAAGTCTATAGATCAAGCATGGGAAGGGGATGGAGGTAGACCTCTTTAGGACCGCCTCGTTGATATGCTGGACGATGAGGCGGGCCTAATCTATCTCATAGACAAAAAAGATGCTGGCAACTAGTACTGTGTGCTTCGACGTCAAGGTATTATCTGCAAGCGTTGGCCAGATCCTTGATTTGACAACTTCCCACAAAAGTTTGGCGGGGAAACTGAGATAAGCCTTCACAATAGGCTCCGAGTGAGTGACGATCCATGCAAGCTCCAGAACTTGCTCACCAATCAAACCGACCACCCATTTCATCAACCCGGCTCAGCGGTCTACATCTCTCATCAGACCCAAGTCCCAAGTCTGGGCCACTATGTGATCGAACTCTGCTGTGGATCTGGGGGCCGGGACCTTAGGCCCAAATAACATACGACGGATGGTGGTCTCCTAGATGTCCACCTGCTAGCCCCTCACTCTGGTCTGTGACAATTTGGGCTGAGCAAGGGTCTTATTCCCTTGGGAAGAGTGCTCTGAATGGTGGCTGCTTATGAAGTGTAGAACTCCCGTACCATGGTCGGGGAGTACCTTCCTAGTGATTTGTTAACCACTGGAGCCCATATACTTTCATAGTGTCTTGGAGATCAGGGACACTGTCTAATTTGGCTGAGATGACCCAGGGCTCCTCATAGATAGAGCGGGCTAGCTTACCCCGCTCTATGGTCTACACGTCCTCTGTATATATGTCCCGCATGCCCGTGACAAACCACTGAGTAGTAAGAGCATCTGGAGGTGATGGTGATGTACGTGGATGGGCAGAGGACTCTATCTCCGACTTGTCGCTGGAGCCTGACTCTGAGCTCGACTCCTCTCTGGAAGGAGTCATATGAATAGAGTTACTCTTATTATTTCCTCCCTCGTAAGACTGGGTAGTATGAACGACAAGAGCATGGGTCTGCCCAAGTTTGGCGGCAACCCATATTTGTGATCTCTTGACCTTTGGGTCAAGTCGGACCCCGAGCTCCTCAAGTGATCCACTTAGTGTGGGGTTCTACTCTTTCCCCGAGGGCTCATCTCTGAGCCTCCTCTACATGGCTCTGATCTCCTCACGTCTTGTCTTTGCAGACATAGTATATGAAACATACATATTTATGCACCGTGGTTAGCCCCACAGATCAGGAAATGAAATGCAAAAACATATCAGATTTGATTGCAGAAGGGGCTACAAAAGTACCTCTATGGGTCATATTGGAAACTATGAGCCGTAGAAAGCTCTCATAAAATAGTGTGCACCATTTTTTATTTACTGGAATGATATCTACGAGACCAAGTCTGACTCCTAAAAAGTTCTACAAGTTGTAGACTGAGTCGTAGATGATTCAAGTTTCTAAATTTTTTGGCAGGCAGGGATCTACGAGACCTTTCTACAAGTTGTAAAATGGTTTATGACTCATAGAAGGTCTCTTCTGATGGGTATTCAGAAACTTCAGGTTTTTGGAATCTAATACGAGGGGCAATTACGACTCATGAAATGTTTCATGGGCCGTAAAAGACCCTTGTAGACACAAAAACTCTGTCACCTAAGTTTCTAAGTCCATCATTACGGACCCCATACGACTCTTTCAACCTATTCTACCAGCATTGAAGCAATACACACACACCCCACATGATTCATAACACAACAACCAACACTCCAGCGCGATAATTAGCACATATACCCCATAAAAAATATTAAGCATGCTTTCCCAACCCTTTTAAGCCCGTTTGAATGAATTAACATAAAAAACATGACCCCATGTCATCGCACACCAAATTTTAAACACATAATCAATTTATTTTTCACGGTGAGTGATTATATGGATGTCAACACATCATTCAAAACGCACAATGTCATGCCCCAAAAAGAGGGCTGACACTCAATACCATTATTGATCGGGTAAGCCACTAAACATGCTAGTTAACTAGATTAGGTACCAGAAGAAAATCGGGGAGCATAACATTTGAGAAACTCTGCTGGGACCGTTTAGGTCATGACCTGGTCAACAACAAATCATCTACATCAAGATAGCTAAACCAAGACGATAAAGTACTAGCTTGCCAACAAGGATGCAATGACAGAGGTACATGATATACTATATATACATGCCAATCCTATGACTGGAGACTGAAAGGCACAAAAGAACTAACCCATAATAACATGTCCACAATAGCCTCTAAGAGAACCAATAATACTGCCGGGACAGGGCCCCAACTATACCCAACGGTACAACAAAAAGTAAGCATCCTGTGAAAGCTCCAAGAAGAAGTTGAGCTTACCAACTCACAACTGAACTGGGATCCTAGTGGAGGGGTTGATTAGAGTCCCTACCTGAACCTGCATGCACGAGATAAAATGCAGCGTCCTTAGAAAACGGGACGTCAGTACGAATAAACGTGTACTGGTATGTAAGGTAGAATGTAAAACCATAGATAATAGTAGTAAAAAGGGTGATAGACCTGTAACCAATACTCAAATAACCTTAATGGCCAATAATCAATCTCCTAGTGATCAAATATGCATGGTATGCTCGAGTATTGCATGTCGTGAATACATATATATATGCAAGTGCAGGACATACCTAACCAAATGCTAGCAATGATGGTCCTTTCCAGTAGCTGATCGACATTATATTTGCCAACCTGTGGCAATATATATATATATATATATATATATATATATATTATCTGGGCATATAGGCCCCATACCTCCGATTATAGCTTGGAGTCCATGCATAACGTGCAATGTATGGTATGAATGTTGAATACACATAATAGTCCATAACATGAATTTATCCAATCTTGGCTCATGGTTACACTTATTCTCATAGCATCATAATCATTGTCATAGCATATACATATGACTCGTGGGATCTTACATGTCTTTTTGAATAAGTTTGGCAGCTCAACTCAACATTAAGAATGAGGCCATAACTTTGAAAATATTCATAAAGGTGCTTTACATAATTCTTATACTTGGAACCATTTCAATTAGTAAAAGAGAGTATTTAAAAAGAATCAAGTGCTTTAGTAGTTTAAATAGGGGCATTACGTTAAACATTATTGGAAGCCAATGCGTTACTTGTTAAATGCTTCAATTATACTTTTTTCTGGAAGAAGGGCTGATTATGAACACTACATTCCCTTCATAATCTACATTTATTTTAATGACCCTACACCAAGAAGAGAAACACCTCGAACATATAGGTAGGTAGCAAAGAAAATCGACAAATGATATATAGATATTAAATGTCCAGTTTAAGCAAACGAATGGAATTTCAACCTAATACCATCGTGAGAATAACTCAGCTGCAATTACAATGCCTTTCATAGAAGGTCTTTCTAGCAACAAAATAGCAAAATATCGCATTTGACATTTTGGGAAACTTCCCGGATTTCATGCTAAAGAAGGGATAGAGCTTAGCCTTAACATACCTTCCCAAAGAACGTCCTATTGCCAAAGGTTTCATCACAAAAGTTGTCCCTTACGTCCTGATCTTCACAAAAACTATATATACGCAGCCTAAAAATACCTATAAGCAGTCCAGAATTCAACATCAATGACCAGATTCAGCAAATAGTATTTATGTGAGGAAATGTTCATAAAACGTTATAAAAATGACCGTAAAAGAGCCCCATGATCATTACTTGAGCACACCAGCTGCAAACCAAGAATAATCAGTAGGAACACTACTCTTTTACAGCCCAAAAATAGCCCCAAACAGAGCTAATAGGAGGTAAAAATAATTACAAAGCATAAGATACACATTTCTAGGCACGAGGATGAATTTTAACGGTAGAAATGCGAAAAACTTACCCAAATTACCTTGATACCTTAGGGAACTTTATCTTTGGTTTATATGTTGTTTGGGATGAAATAGAACTGATTTGAGCTTTTAAAGGCTCAAATTAACAGACATTTAGGTGGGTTGACCTAACCAGACCCATGACCCGATTTCCTGCTTGAGTAGTCATAGTAAAACTGTCAAAACATTTTATTATGAGGTCGGTTTGATGCGGGGTTTTATGCGTTGCAAACGAGACTCATAGATCTTCAATTTTATAGGTATATGGACTTTCTAACTCCTTATATTTTAGGAGATATGACCTGATATATTTGACCCAAATTTAAGAAGGATTTCTTAAAGAAACTTACGTTGGCTTTGGCCAACCTTTATCTTGCAACTTTCTTGATTCCAAAACTTAATGTATGACCTTTGAGCTATTAAAATGACCTTTAAAAAAATTCATTATTAGCAAATTATACACTTTTAGTCCTATCCGGAATGTGAAATCTAATTTAAACCTTTCGAAAAGGGCGAGGTGCTACTCGGGCCATTTCTTTAGTCCCAAATGTGAATTTAGGGTATTCCTTTGGCTTAAAACTTTAGGTCCTTGACATTAACACTTATTGGCAGCCTTACCATCCTTAGGTTTTACCCAAAATCATATATGTCTTATATGACACGTCACCCTATGTATATATATAATAGACGAGAAACACGGGGTCTCACACACAACAAGGCAACTACACCATATTCTGGTCTAAAAACACATGTTTAAGCATGGGCAACCACATTTTAATTAACAAACACATCAATTTGCACACATGGGTTCATGTTTAAATTAATTATACTCGACAGAAAATTTCAACCTATCCATACAACAATTGGTAAATCGGTGGTGTTTGAAGGACTGCAAACTTACCAAATTGATTGATTAGATTATGGGATTTGAAGGAGTTAATGAGACACTAGGAACCCTAGGCTACTGGAAAAGTTTGCCGAAAAAAGGTGACGGTGCTGCCATTGATGGTCAGAAAGGTTTTCGGTGGGGTTTGGCCAGGTATTTTTCGTAATTAGGGAAAGATATGGGGTCAAAATATTTTGATCACATTATTTATAGTTTGACTGGGTCAGTCAAAACTGATGGGCCCAGACTCTGCGAAACTCCGATTACGGGTTGTAGAATGTTTCACAGCCCGTAAATCATGGTTTCCTAGAAGGTCCAAACCTTAGTTTTGAGGATTGGGTTTCACGGACTAGCCTACGAGTTATAGAATGAGGTACAACTCATAGAGTTGGTCGTAGAAACCCCAACACTTAGTCAAAACTCAAAAAACTTAGCTAGGGACCAAGAGCTCTATTCATGACCAGTAGTTTGTTCTACAAGCTGTAAAGTTGACTTGTGGACTGGAGTGCATAATTTTTTGCTTACTGGGAGTGTCTACGAGATGGTGTACGGGTTGTAAAATGATGTACAACCCATAGAACCCATCGTAAAGTCACTCTTGATGCCTTTTCAGCCAAGGATGGCTGACCTAGTCATGTACCTGCACATTCTTCACAGAACACACTGTTACCCTATATTTAACCAGCCTAATGTCCAAGATTACAACAAAACTACAAAAAAGTAAACTATCTACAAGTCCAAAAACTAAAAATAAAGCTACAACTATAACTATTACATTAAAAACCGTGGGTTGCCACACAAGTAGCGCCTGATCTATTGTCACAGCACGACTTAGACGACTTAGTTACTCAGACTTCACCAAGTGCCCAAATCTCATTCTTCAGATCATCTGGCCTCTTCATAGTATGATAGATATTGAAGACAACTTCTTCATCGTTCAATCTAAACCTGAGTTGACCAGCTTCCATATTAAATAGTGCTCGACCAGTGGCTAGGAATGGCCTTCCCAAGATGATTAGGAGGTCAAAGTTGACTTCGCAATCTAGGATCACAAAGTCTGCGATGAATATGAATTTCTCCACTTTAACAAGCACATCATAAAGTATCCCCACAGTCTTCTTCACCGTGCGATCGACCATCAACAATTGCATGCTCGTCGGAGTAGGGGCTCCAAGTCCTAGCTTCTCGAAGATCGCTGGGGGAATTAGATTAATGCTGGCATTGAGATCACACAATTCTCTTGCGAACTCCATATCTCAAATGGATCTTCTCACTTTTGAATTAAGGACCTCGTAGCATTTGCACTGCAATATTGAAGCTCTTGGCAGAGCTCCTGACTCACAGTATGCTTCTTTGTGACCAAGTCCTTCATGTACTTTGCATACCTCGATATCTTTTCCAACGCCTCAATGAGAGAGATGTTGATGGAGTGTTGTTTGAGTATAGAGAGAAAGTGCTTGAACTTGCCCTCCCCCTTTTTAATTCTCGAAGAGGAGGCCTAGGAATGGGCTTCAGCTTCTATGGCGCCTCTACAACATCACTCACCCTTTCCTTGCCACGATTATCTTCGATATTCGTATCTTTGACCTCAACAATCTTTTCAAACATCATCCTCCTCTACCAGCATGGGAGGACAATGGTACTCTTGCCACCACGAGTAGTAATCGACATGCAATGCCCTTCGTTCTTGGGATTTTGAACTGTGTTTCTAGGTTTTGTACCTCTATGACGCTGATTAAGTTGAGTTGGAACTTGAATGAACTGCTGCTCAAGTTGTTTGATAGTAATAGAATAAGACTTGATTTTCCGATTTATACTAGAGAACTCAGATTTCATCCCCCTCAGAGTTTCATCCTGTGTCTCAGCTTTTTTCAACAGGCAGTCAAATATCTCCTCAACTCTTGAGCTATTCGCACCAGTGTCACAATTATGTGGTGGCCTTAAGGACCATTTCTGTAACCATCTATGCTATCCTATCTGCATCTCTATCTTGGCTCCGATTCCTATCATAGTACCCTCCATGGTTGTCTCTGAAAGCTCCATATCTATTAGCATTCTGAGCTTGGTTTCCTTGAAATTGGCACCATTAGTGCTGATTGGACCCTTGGACGTTGGTCTGGAACCCCTTGTCTAATCAGAAATGAAACACGTGTCCTCCTCATAGTAGGAATCATCATATATCAGTGCTCACGAGGGCTGATGTACAAGTGCAACGACTTATTCCTGGCTCTGCTTCATTTATTTTGGCTTACTTCGAACCAACACTAACAGTGCATGAACTTTTTTTTAGATGCTCTATCTCTCCACCCCCATGCACGATTGGTCTTGACCATCCTTTCCATCCTTTTAGTGATCCTTGCAAACGGTTGATCTAAGAACATGTCCCCCATAATGGTATCAACAAACGATTGAGTATTCTCATCAAGGGCATAATAGAAGATCTCCACCATGGTATCGTCAACAATTTTGTGGTCCAAGACACTCTTCAAGCACTTAGTGGACCGTTCCCATGTAGTACTGATCGAGTCACCAGGGAATTGCTCAAAGTTGTTGATTTGATCTTTCAACTTGAGCTTCTTTGATCTCGGGAAGTACCTCTTCAAAAAAGCCTTTACAACTCAGTTCAATTGGTGATCGAACTCTACGAGAGCTCAGATAGCCATAGTGCTGTATTGCCTGTCAGAGATAATGGGAAGACACGAAGTCCCACAATATCCGTAGACAAATTATGTGTTCCCATCACACTCTTACAGACAAATGCAACATTGTGTAGATGGGTATATGGATCCTCTGATGGTAGGAACCCAAAAAACCCACGGTTCTGTAGCATCTGAAACAACCCACTCAAAACTGCAAACTTTATGTCAGCCGGTAGTGGTGGCAACACAATAGCTCTAGACACCTCCATAGACATAGGGTTCAACCAATATTGATTCCACTGGTAAGCTTCGGCATTAAAGCCATGTGGCTGTAGAGCAATGTCCTTAAGAGGAGGTAGGTTTTCGTTGTTGGCATTTTAATTCTCATTTTGGTTCAAAGCTACATTAGCCGCGTTGTTGGCATTATCTTGGGCCATTCTTTTCAGTCTTCTCTAGATTTTTGGGTCAAACGAAGTCAAGGGTATGCCTCGACTTTTCATGTTGGGCATACACTACACTTACACTCTGAAAGAAAACAAAAACAACAAAAAAATGTAAAATAAGGGAAATAAGGATTAATTCTCAAATTACTTAAATTAGACAAGTCTAGCTATATTCCTCGGTAACAACGCCAAAATCTTGATGTCTCCCAAGCTACACCTCCTTTTTAAGGCTAAAACAGTCATTGTCAAGATATAGAACCTAACCAAGGTTAGGGTCGAACCCACGGGGAATATGGTAGCTTAGAAGAATTCAATGGTACAATTTGGGTTTATTAACAACTTATCTCCCGGGGGGGGGGTTTAATAATAACTAGTAAACTAAATCCTAATTAACACAAGTGTTTAACCAATATGGAGAGGAACTAGGGTATTGTGTTCCCCATAATTCCCTAACTTAGTATCACCGGAAAACCAAATTGTTTTCTAGCGTGTAGCATGCAGAACAGTAAGTTAAGTTCACTAAACTTTTTGGCCCAGGAGAGAGGTGAGTTTCACTACGTGACTTGGTCCATCTCCGCAGTATGACATTACTAATCCTTACCCTTTGTCCCAGTACAACCTCCCTTTGGCCAAGTTTGGTTGATTAAACGAGAAACATCAATTGAATCTTATTAATTAATCTCTTTTCCTAATCGTTACTACCATGGTCCAGTCTGTAACACTAGGCAGGTTCTAATATTGGCCACCACTAGAAAACATTCAAAATGAAGAGAATTAATTAATACATGCATGCACTCTTTTCAAGAATTACGAATTATTTGGTTTTACTTTGTTAGTTCTTCATGGTTCCCACAACCCTAGTTTTGGATTTAGCTACTCATAATTTGTGTAGATGCAAGACTTATGAATTCAAATAACATAATTGAGCACTTACACAATTGAATTTAGCACAAGAAAATCCAAGCTTCAATGAGAATCACAAGATTGTAATTAGAAGATGAAATTAAAGTGTACAAATGTTTCTCAAACTCTCTAATGTTTTTCTCTACTATATCTTACTATTTTCGTGCTAACTCTACATTCTCCCTTGAAGAAAAATAACCTGAAAATCTATTTATAATGTTTAAAATACAAATCCAAAATAAAATAGGGTAATTGGGTCGGTAGGCTTCACGAGGTGCTCTACGAGCCGTATAGTGATTTACGGTCTATAGTCAGTCTTTTGTACTTTATATTGCTTCAATTCTAAACTTGGCTTCTATGACACATATTTCTACAAGCCTTCACTTTCTGATCTCAGGGTACGCGACCTGATCTATGACTCATAAAATGTTTCATGACTCGTCTGCATGTTCGTAGACCAAACTTCAAAAATTTATACTGGTATTGCACACGAAACCTCCTTCACGGCTCGTTGAATACTCTACGGCCTGTAAAGGATCTCGCCAATCCTCAAATTTAGCAACTTTTGCATATTTTACCAAAATCAAAGCCCAACCCTAAAATCTAGAAAAAAACATAAAAACATATAAAACCTACTAATATCGCATTGAGAACACACAAAATTCCAAGTTTTAAGCATCAAAAGTGTTGTATTTTGACAGCTTCATAAATGACATCACCTTTTTGGTAAGTATTATCAGATGTATTTATCTTATGACATTGCCTTTTGGTAGGTATCACAAGATATCCTATGGTGTCACATAGTTAAGGGACAATGAAAATCCACCAAGTTCCTCTCTAAGCTAAATCAACATCCCACGGAATACTTAATTCATAATCATAATCATAACATGCATAATTTCGTAATTCATAACATTATCATAGAAGTAGCTCATCAAATCCATAACATCATAGAAGGGCTTCTTATCTTTCATAACTTTGAAACATTCTCATGAACTCATAGCATGCTTATTAGCCCTTAAACATTCATAACATTCATAACTTGCACATCTTGTAATAAGCCTTTCATCAACATAAGAAGAATCATCATATCGCTTTAGTCAAAACATGGTGGGTCTATGCATATAAGCTTAAAATCATGAAATTCTAGAGTTCTGGACATGAATGAAGTAAAACATGATCATTTCGAAACCATTAAAAATAATCCACCATCTACATAATAAACCCCTTAGATTGGGTATCAGGAAATCCATTTCAAAATCAAGAATCTTTCATAGCTTTTCATGATATCATAACATGCAAAGCTCTAATTTCATGAAGAAAATCATAATTTAAACCTTCAGTAGGAGCTTATGCATGAATATACCTATAACCAACAATTTCCAACATTATTCATGCGTTGAAGTAGTAATAGAAGATACCTATAAAGAAACAATCCTTGAAACCAAGAAATTTCATTAAAAAGGAGGTTTGGCCTCCATGGATGGAAGAACTCATGGATGAAAGACCCACATACCTTGAAGCCTTGAAATTGATAAAGAAGATTTGAGGAAACTTTGGGGAATCACCTTGAGACTTGAACTTCAATGGAGTCTCTTGAAAATCTAGAAATTTAATGAGGATTTTTGGGAGAGTTTAAGAGTGATTTAAGGCTATAATGACTGAAAATTTTGAGGGTTGCCATCTATAAGTGTATTGGGTTATGTCCCAATCGCCTCACTTGAATTAGGAAAAGTTCAAAAAATTTTGTTCTTTGGTGAACCATGTCCGCGACGCGTACTTGCTCCCGCCAATGTCATTTTTGCGTGAATTTCAATTTTCCTTTGTTTTATCCTATGAATGAGTTTAGGCCACTTTTGTACTGACTAGAATCCAATCTGCGACGTGGACTTGTCGTGTACATTTTTTGTTAAGGCAAAATCAACTGAAAAATTATTTTTTTGATACTGTTGACCTAAACATTGAAGACGATCTTTTTCTTACATAATTTTACCTCCTAGAAATGAATACGATGTCGGATTTTCCAAAAAATGTATGGATTTTATTATATTTAAGAAATACATCATAAGGGCATTTCGAGTTGCGTGGGAGGTGTTATAATATCTCTCCCTTGGGAACATTCATCCCCAAATGTGATGAAAATATGCTTGAGAAGACTAATTAAATACTTTTTTAGCCCAACATAAATACATCAATGCAATTTAAATATTATTTTCATAAAATCTCAAACTTATACATCAAATGCCATCAAAACATGTTGCCATGAGTACGTATGCATGCAAGAATGAGACAAAGGGCCGAATTACATGACTTGACAGCATAGATAGGATTAACTTATTACCTTATGCTTGAGTAGAGTGGAAGAGCTAAGGATATCACTTCTTCAT
Source organism: Solanum rostratum (assembly GCA_029948455.1). Lineage (NCBI taxonomy): Eukaryota > Viridiplantae > Streptophyta > Magnoliopsida > Solanales > Solanaceae > Solanum > Solanum rostratum. The sequence goes on from CM057049.1 coordinate 28,106,382, forward strand.
GTCCACTTCCTCTTCCCAAGTAACACTTTCGATTTGTTAATTCCTCTATAGGACTTTAACTGATGCTACATTTTTGTTCCTCAATATCTTCACTTCCCTATCCAATATCTCCACCAAAACTTCTTCATATGCCAAACTTCTCCTCAATGCCAACAACCTCCAAAGGCACAATAGAGTTTGGATCACCTAAACACTTCCTCAACATAGATACATGAAATACCAGATGAACCATACTCCTCTCCATAAGCAACTCCAACTCATAAGCAACCTTACCAATTCATCTCAAGATTTTATAGGCCCCACATACCTAGGGCTCAACTTTTCCTTCTTTCCAAATAGAACTACACCCTTCAAGGGTGAGACCTTCAAACACACCCAATTATCAACACTAAACTCAAGATCCATCCACCTAATGTCGGAATAAGAATTTTGTCTACTTTGGGTCGTCTTTAATCCTTCCCTTATTAACCTCACCTTATCCAAAGCTTCCATAACGAAACCCAGACCTATCAAAACCTTTTTCCCCATTTAGAATCACCCAACCGGGGATCTACAACGTCTCCTATACAAGGCCTCCTAGAGTGATAGATGTTGTTGTAAGCAATCTCATTAAGAGGAAGATGCTCATTCCAACTAGCTTTAAATTCCAAAACACAATCCCTTAGCATATCCTCAAGAGTTTGAATGGTCTTTTTGGCTTGACTATACGTTAGTGGGTGAAAGGCCGTGTGAAGCTTGACTCTAGTACCAAGGCCTCTTTGGAAAGATCTCCAAAAGCATGATTAAAATTGAGCACCATGATTTGAAATGATAGACAATGGAATCCCATGCAATTTAACCAACTCATGGATGTATAACCTAGCATAATATTCGGCACCATAGGTTGTCTTAACCAGTAGGAAGTGAACCAATTTCATCATTCTATCAACAATAACACAAATAGAATCAAAGTACTTTTTAGTCTTGGGCAAGCCAATCACAAAATCTATGTTGACATCTTTCCACTCCCGAGAAAAAAATATCAATATCTTGGGCTAGGCCACTCAACCTTTGATGTTCGGCTTTGACTTGTTGGCAATTGTGGCATTCAATTAAATACTTTGCAATGTCCCTCTTCATACCACCCCACCAATATACTTCCCTCAAATTCCTATACATCTTTATAGATCTGATGTGAATGGAATATGATGAATTATGTGCCTCTTTTAAAATCAAGTCCATCAACCCATCATATTTGGCATACACAACCTACCTTCGTGCCTAAGGGTACCATCTCCCCCTTGGGAGAAAACCTCTACCTTGATCTTTTTTACCAATGCTTTCAATTCCACCAAATCTAGGTCAAGGTCCTACTTGAATTTGACCTCTTTAATTAAAGAAGACTTGGAACCATCTACAACCACCATAACTCCATTTTCAGCTTCATTTAACCTAACTCCCAATCTAGCCAACCGGTTGACTTCTTTTGCTAATTCTTTGTTACCATCATTAATGTGAGCCATACTCACCATGAACACCCTACTTAGAACATAAACCACAACACTATCCTTGCCCAAATGAGAATGCACACTCATATCATAATGTTTAATGAGTTCCAACCATTTTCTGTTCCTCAAATTGAGATCTCTTTGGGTGAACACATATTAAAGATTCTTGTGGTCAGTGAAGACATCTTCATGAACCTCATACAAATAATGATGCCATATTTTCAAATAAAATACCACGGCTGCTAACTCAAGGTCATATGTAGGATAATTACGCTTACGAACCCCAAGTCGATTCTTGAAGCATCATAATAGAAGACAAACCCTTCTAACCCTTTTAGTAGTGCCAAGATAGGAGCAGATATAAGCTTGTCCTTTGAAGTTTGAAAACTCTATTCACATTCATCAGTGCAAACAAATTTTTCACCTTCTTTTGTGTCAGCTTTGTCAAGGGAGAAGCAATTGAAAAGAAACCCTCAACAAATCTTCGGTAGTACCTGCCAAGCTAAAAAACTCCTAATATCTATTAGATTCAAAGGCCTAGGCCAATTTCTCATCACTTCTGTCCTCTTAAGATCCACTTTAATCCTTTTGCTCGACATTAGATGCCCTAGAAATGCAAACTCTTTAAACCAAAATTCATATTTATCAAACTTAGCAAATAACTTTTCCTCCCCTAGAATTTGCAACACTACCCTCAAATGTTTCACATGCTCTCACTCACTTTGGGAGGGGAGTAAATCAAGATATCATCAATGAATACCATAACAAATATATAAAGGTAGGGTTTAAGACCCTATTCATGAGATTCATATATATTGATAGTGCATTAGTTAGACCAAAACACATCACCACAAATTTAAAATGCCCATGATTTATCCAAAATCCTATTTTAAGAAAATTGCATTTAATTACCCTTATCTGATGGTATTTGGATCAAAGATCAATGTTAGGAAGATGATTAGCCCCTTGGAATTGATCAAATAAGTCATCTATCCTTGGTAGAGGATACTTGTTCTTTATGGTGGCCTTGTTGAGTTGCCGGTAGTCGATGCACATTCTAAATGAGCAATCCTTCTTCCTTACAAACAACACCGACACACCCCAAGGTGACTTGCTAGGCCTAATAGACCATTCTCTAATAAGTCTTTCAATTGATCATTTAATTCTTTCAATTCTACTGGGGCCATGCGGTAGGGAGGAATGGAAATGGGTTGAGTATTGGGTAGGATGTCTATACCAAAATCTATTTCCCTTTTGGGAGGAACACGAGGGAGTTGATTGGAAAAGATATCAAGAAACTCATTGACCACCAAAACCGACTTAATCAGAGGGACTTTGGACTCAACATCCCTAACCTTTACAAGAAGACAAATGAAACTCTTATGTAAAGACCCGGACTTTGTATGACCTTAATGGAGTTTGAAAATTTGGTTTTGAAAATTTTGGAGCAAGATAACACTTCGTGGAAGCCTTCACGGTCCGTGTGAGGCTATACGGACTATATGAAGGCTCCTTAATGTGATCCTTGGCTTTGTATGGGAAGTGTTGGGGTTGATGTGGAAATTTGAGACTAAGGCATACCACACGTGGACCCATACGATCGATGTGAGGATTTACAGCCGTGTGGTGGACCGTATGGTAGCCTTGGCCTTGAAAATCCACATCTTTGAGCGAAGAAATTTCACACGGACCCTTTCACGGACCGTATAGTCTTTCACAATCCCTGAGGCCCTCCATATGAGCGTTGGAGTGAAATTTTTTTAAGTATAGGGTCACCGTCTCGGAATTTCATTAATAGAGAATTTTTCTAAGTAAAGCTTCATGTAAGGCCACACGGTCCATTTGACTTCTCACGGGCTGTGAAATCCTCCGTATGGGTGTTGGTGTGCAATTTTTGTACGTATGAAATCTTCAAGCTCAAGCTAAGTTCACTTTCAAGCCCTTCAAGATTATTTATGTGGTTTATGGTCATCATGGGCCTCCTTCATCAAGTCAAGTTCAAAGGAATTCCATTGGTAAAGCTTTTCACAAGAATCAATAGATGGGTCAACTTTAAATGCATATCTCTTAGCACAAAAAAATTGGGTGGCCCACGACTTACCAAATTGAAGCACTTTGAATTAGCTTTCCAACTCATCTAGTTTCACCTCATTCTGAGTTGGGATCAAGAAGTTATGCCTATTTTCATAAATCCCATCAGTGCAGAGTTTCCTGTGAATTAGCTAAGTATGGTCTCACGGAAGGGCCCATGGTCTGTGTGACCTTGTACGAACCCGAGACCTTCCCACGGGACCCATCGCAAGAAATTTTATTCCACTTTATTAATAGTTGTTTTTTGTAATTATGGCTACTCCTAAGGGGCTTTTGTGAATTCTTATGCTATCCTAAGACATTCAAATGATCTAAACGCTTCCCCTCTCATTCAAATTTATTCTCACACTTAGAATTATATTCAACTTTCTTAATAACTCCTCTCAAAGGCTCCAGTGGAGAATTAACTTAGGATTCAAGGAAGGGATCCCATCTTCATCAAATTCTTCTTGTTTCTTCTTGGTGAACTTTGGTATGTGGGTTTGATTCTTGGTCCCTTTCAACTAGGAAGACCCAAACTCTTTTCAAGTGATTTTTATGAAATTTAACTTACTTTAAATATGGGTATGTAAGATTATTGCTTATTAAATTAAATTGATGTATGGCCATGTTTTATTGATGAATTTAAAGTGATATAAGCCCTAATATGTTAAATTACATTGAAGTTATGAAGATATAAATGTGCATGCCCCCTTTTAAGCTTTATTTAAGCATGGGTAGTCTATGCTATAATTTAAATGTAGATTTAATTATGTTTTTACTTGAATTTCATAATATATTGTTGATTTAAGTTTGAATCTCTATTGCCCATGCTATTCTCATGTCATTAATGGAATATATATACATGACTATGGTTTTCATGAAGCTTATAATGTGGGATAAGTCCCAATTATAATAATGTTTATGATTTCAATGAAAGTATGGGTATGACAAGAATGTGATCACATAAATATCTACGATTATGGATCTTTGAGCAGTTATGGTTGTTTACACCACTATGTTTATGGAGCACCGATTGAGGTTGGAGGTAGGGTGGGCTATCCCCAAGGGTCCATACTCCTTTCTCATGAAGGTGCTTAAAGGAACTATTCTTATGTATGAAAATCTGACATGAAGTATGTTTTGACCTTTTAGCCTAAGTATGCAGGATTATCAAAATGTGATTTGGCCTTCAAGCCTAAGTATGCATTGTTATGTTTTGATAAGACTTACGTCTCTTTTACAAGAATGTATATGTGTATATATATATTCTTGTGGGATGATAACTTACCACCGATGGGATTGGAGGCAGGGTGGGCTATATCCAAGGGTCCATACTCCTTTCTCTGGAAATATGTGCCTAACATAGGTATGTTTATTCCCCTTTGTGGATGATGAATGATTGTGGATCTACCTTTGGCAAGTAGGTCACCTCTTTATCCGTTATGGGGATAGAGTTCCAAGTTATAGCTTACTTGTCTTATGTCAGTTAAGGTCTCATCCCCTTCTACACAAAGTATTTTCATATTTATGCATCATGTATCTCATGGCATATTGATATTATGTTCCTTCTTCATACTTCTTTCTATATATATGTGCCCTTGTCATCTAACATTGAATGCAGGTTCGATAAGTCATATGCATTGCATGTTCGCATACTTAGTATATTCAAACATACTAACATATACTTTTGCCTACATAATCTAACCATGTAGGGATCGAAGACTACATTCATCCACCATTTGACAACTTGTTGGATTGAGACACTTGTTGTGTTGAGTCTTATCTTCCAAGGAAAAGTCACCATCTATCCACCTTATGTTACTTTTTCTTATGTTATCTTCACTTTGAAGGTGAGCCCAGGACATGTCTTGGCCCCTGTCCTATCTTATGGCTAGAGGCATTATTGGACATCTTATAGACTCTTGTACGAATATATGCTATGTGTTGTATTTGGAGTTTATGCTTATTGTTACCTATTAGAATGGTTATTATGGATTGAATATGAGTATTATGATATAGATTCATATTATGATGTGAGAGATCCTAAGTCCCGCCTTTCCCCTATAGAGTGAGGCATACTTAAGCGTCCCTTAGTCTTTATGTGCTACGTGTTATGTGAATCCATGTTGATCCATATCCCTCTGACATCCCAATAGCGTGATTCCTACTTTTCCGTCCCTTAGAATTGTAAGGATCTAGACTTTGTACAACCTCAATGGAGCTTGGAATTTGGTTCCAGAAAGTTTTGGACCAAGGTGATGCTCCTTAGAAGCCTTCACAGTCCGTGTGAGGCTATACAGACCGTGTGGAGCCTCCTTGGAGTGACCCTTGGCCTTGTCTAGGGTGTGTGGGATTTAAATAGAGTATGGGACTAAGGCATACTATAGATGGACTCTACACGGTCCATGTAAGGCTTCACAGACCGTGTGGTATCCTTAGCCTTTAAACTCCATAGTTTTGAAGCCAAGGCATGTCACACAGACCGTATGACCCTTCACGATATGTGAGGTCCCTTCTATAGATGCCGGAGTGAAAATTTTCCAAGTATGGGATCAGCATGTTGGAACTTTGTCGTGAAGAATTTTCTAATTGAAGTGGTACGGCGGAGTACCTGGACTATGTGGCTTAGTACGGTCCGTATAGACCTCCCGTATAGGTGCCTACGTCGAATTTTTCTAAGTATGGAATTACCGTCTCAGACTTTTGTCAAGTTGAATTTTTCTAAGTGTTGGACCATGGGAAAGTATACGGTCCATATAGTGCCTCACAGACCGTATACCTCTTCCAAGAAACCTTGACTTCAATATTTCTACTCGTTTCTTTAATGGTGTTTTCGTAATTACGGTTTATCCTAAGGGCCTTTTGTGACTTTCTATGCTACCTAATGACATTCAACTGACATATACTTTATTTCTCTCATTCAAATTCATCCTTAAACTTACAAATACATTAAACTCTCCTTAAAAACTCTCTCAAAGCCTCTTGTGAAGACTAGGCTCGGGAATCAAGGGAAACCTCCTTTCTTCATCAAATTTCTTGTTGAATCGTCTCCATTAGCTAAGGTGTGTAGGATTAATTCTTAGTCCCTTTCAACCAAGAAGACCCAAACTCTTTTCACTTGAATTTCATGAAATTTCGGTTACTTTAAATATGGGTTTTTAATATTATTCTTTATTAAATTCAATTGAAGTATGAGCTATGCTTTATTGTTGATTTTAAGTTGATTTAAAACCTAATATGCTGAAACACGTGATTATTATGAAGATTTGATTATGAATTATCCCTCTAAAGTTTGAACTAAGCATAGGTGATTTGTATTATGATTTAAATATGAATTTAATTATGGGTTTACTTCAATTTCGTATTATATTGTTCATTTTAGATTGAATCTATATTACCCATGCTAACCTCACATCATTCATAGCACATGCATTCATGAACATTAGATTTTATGAAAATTATGAAGTGGGTTAAGCCCAATTATGTTTATGTATATGATTTTGATAAAATTATGGTTATGACAAGAATGTGATCACATAAATGTCTATGATATGGTCTTTGAGAATTTTGGGTGCTTGCACCATTCCGTATACATGCATGATCTATTCCTATGCATGTGAAGCATGATCATGAACTTTGATTTGGATTTTGAGTCTAAGTATGAATGTATAAGAAATATGTTTGGCTTTTAAGCCTAAATGTGCATTGAAAGGATTTGAAATGACTTGCATCTCTTTTGAAATCATGTATACGTATATGTGTTCTTTTGGGATGATGAGTTAACACCGATGGATTGGGGGCATCAGGGCTATCTCCAAGGGTCTTCTCCCTTTCCTGGAACTATGAGGTTTATATATATGGTAACACTCACGAAAATGGGAGGCCCGTAAGGTGCGGTTACAATACTGATATGATATGATAAAATTGTGAAAATCCTATCCGAAATGGAAGGCCTGTAAGGAAGGTCACTTCTTCGAAATTGGAGACCCGTAAGGAGAAGTGTGGTTTACCTTTGGCAAGTAGACAACCTCTTTTCCGGGGTGGGGATAACATTGGAATTCCAATTAATAGATTGCTTGGTATTATATGTTGGTTGAGGTCTCATCCCCTCTTATATAAGCATTTTTGCATTTCATGCATCATTGGCTTCATGGCATATTGTATACTATACCTCTTGCTATGTATCTCTTTCTATATTATATGCCCTTGTCATCTAACATTGGATACAGGTTTGATAAGTTATACACATTGCATGACCGTATACTCAGTACTTTCAAATGTACTAACACATAATTTTGCCTACATGATCTAACCATGTAAGTACCGAGGACTACCTTCATCTACCGTATAACGGTTAGCTTGGATCTTAAGATTTGCTAGTTGTGGTGAGTCTTATCTTCCAAGGACAAACCACCATTCCTCTACCTATGGTGCTTTTGTTTATGTTATTTACTTTAAGGGTGAGCCCGGGACATGTGTTGGCCCCCATCCTATCTTATTACTAGAGGTATTGTTGGACATCTTGTAGACTCTTTTACGTTTATATGCTAGTGTTGTATTCAGAGATCATGTTTTTGGATATGACTATTTATTGGATATCATTATCTGATTTGGCTATGAGTATTATGATGTGTTTTATGTTATGATGTAAAAGATCCTAAGTCTCGAATTGTCCCCAAAGAGTGGTCATACTTACCCACCCGTTAGTCTTTATGTGCTATGTGTTATGTGGATCCATGTTAATCCCTTGTCCTATGACATCCCGATAGCGTGAGTCCTACTTTCCTATCCCTTAGAACTATGTGTTTACTATACATATATGCTTCCTAATCAATGATGTGAATATGAATACTTTGAGCCTTATTTGGAGACTCTCGAGTTCCGATTTGCCATGTCACTCCTAGACCTTAGGTCCAGGTCATGACAAGAATTATGTGTTTACTATTTTATATGCACTTCCGAATCGATGATGTGTGAATAAATACTATGAGGCTTGTTGGGGACTCTTGGGATCCCTTTGCCATGTCACTCCTAGACCCTAGGTCCGGCTCGTGACACCTTAGCAATCAATTCTCGAGCTTTAAGACAAGTGATGACCTACCCTTAATCACCAAATTAAGACCTTCCCACTCAAGGATGGGTTCATTTGGAAATCAGAACTTAACTTTACGAGTCCTACAATCAATAGACACATGATATGCATGTAATCCATCCCAAGAGTAATGTCAAAATCTACCATGTCAAGTTCAACAAAATCACAAGGCAAGACTTTATGCAATATGGAAACGGGACAACCCCTATAGACTCTTCTAGCAACAATAGACTCACCAATAGGAGTAGATACCTCAAAGGGCTCACATACCAATTTGAGACACACATCATGCCTATTAGCAACAAATGGCATAATAAAAGATAGAGTGGCACTCAAATCCAATAAAATATACACATCATAAGCATAAACCTCTAACATACCGGTAACAACATCGGGTGCCTCATCCACCCCTTGCCTCCCTTTAAGAGCATAGAATAGATTGTGATGCGGAGCACCCCTTTGTTGACCACCTTTTTCCCTTTGATCTCCATGAGCATCATATCCTTAAGGACAACCATCTCTACCCTTGTTTTGAGCATGAGGATAATCAACAATCTTGTGACCTATCTTGCCATACCTAAAGCATGCACTCGTGTTCCTCCAACATGTGCCACTAAGATTATTTCCACATCTTGGGGACCTAGGAAGAGTTAGTTCACCATTACCACCTTGATATTTAGGGTTAGGCACCCTATCATTGTAGAACCTTTGATTTGGAGCATTTGTTAACCCTTAGCCTTGAAATTTGTGGCCTTCTTGAAAACAACAACCACCACCACCCCTAGCACATTGTAATCCACCATCATAATGAGCCATCTTGGACTCCCCACTCTTTTTATTTCTAATATTTTCTCCTTCAAGTTGTTCAACATATGTCATGAAGCGAGAAAAGTCCATATCCCAAACAAGCATAGCGGTGCGACAGTCTTCATTAACCAAGTTAGATATTCCCAACACAAACTTATTCATCCTTTCCCTAAAGTCGAAAATCAAGTGAGAAGAATACTTTGAGAGATTGTTAAATTTGAGGGAATAATCCCTCACTCTCATGGAGCCTTGTTTGAGATTAATAAATTCCATGATCTTTGCCTCCCGTAGTTCAATTAGAAAGAAGCAGTTGAGGAAGGCTGCTTTGAATTCTTCCCAAGGAATAGGCTCGTCATTCACCCTTTCCATATTCCATTGATCAAGCCATATTTTAGCAAGGCCTATGAGTTGATAGGCCGCAAGTTCTTCCTTCTCCTCTGAGCTTACCCCTATAGTAATAAGAACTTTGTATACTTTATCAATAAATACTTGAGGATTCTCCTCCATTTTATAGACATGAAGCTCTTGAGGGTTCATTCTAGTGAAGTCCCTCATCCGTGAGACTAGAGTAGGAGCATAATGAGCTTGGGCCCCTTGGTTGGCTTGGTTGGATACGACTCATGCCAACAAGGTCAAAACATTTTGGTATTTGGCATGAGTGACCCCTACTTCTTCTTGGGGAGCTTGTGGAGTCGGATCCCCATCCAGAGTGGGAGCTCTTTGTGGCATCCTTCTTGGTAGCATAATCTAGAAGTACGAAACACCAACCATAGAAATAAGAAGACTTAAGTCAAGTCAAGTTCTAAAGAACGACATAGATCACAAAGAAGTGAATTATTTCCTAAATTCCTCATATCCTCCTATTCATAATTGTGGTGCACTTCACAACCATAAACAAGACTCTACTCAACGCGGTGTGTTAGATTTTTGAGGACCATTTACAAACCTATTATTCTGATAGCTTGTCACAACCCAAGCCTAGGGCCTAGGTGTGACATGGTGAATGGGAACTCAAGATTTTCCAAATAAGCCTCATAGCATACTTAAGCACATCCTTGGTTGCAGAAATGTAGTTCAAGCATCATTCATTCAAACTAAGGGGATTCAGGACTTCGGATGCAAGCTATAGAAATAAGGAATAAGGAGCGCCATCATATGATCTCATCATCACATAAAATAAGGGAAAGGGGTCATGGAATGCACTCTATGAGATTAGGGACTTAGGAAAGCCATCACATGCTATCAACACCCAACATATACATATAAGGGATAGAGATTAAAGGAAATTTCCATGGATACATAAGCATCATAAGACCCAAGCTCATCATATGATCCAACAACACCTTTAAACATAAGTGGAACGGGGGCTAAGATATCTCCCGTACTCACCCTCAAAAGTAGATAATAAAAGTAAATAAGTCTTAACACAAGCATGATAGATAGTGGTTGATGTATCTATAACGGAGGACTCACCACAAGTAAGCCTTCAAGAAAACCACTTAGCCACATGGAGGTTGATTAATAAGAGCTCCGATCCTCCATGGTTAGATTATGTAGGCAAATTAGTATGCATTAGTACTTGAATGTACTAAGTTTGCAGGGTGCAATGCAGCAAGAGATCATAAGCCATAATAATCAAGATGCATAATGATATATAAATATAGTATGCTCAATATGATATGAATGATCAATGCCTTATTCAAATCATGCATGGAATATAGTCAAAATCTCATAACTTAACATACATATGTGGGAAGAGAATATAACCGACATATAAGACCATGCGAGCTACTATATGGAATCTTGATATTTCCTCCACACCAAGAAAGGAGTGATTTACTTTGCCAAGGTAAACCAAACACTCACCTTATGGAATTGCCTTTTTGGTAGGTATTTCAAGCTATTCTTACCTTACGACATCACTGTTTTGGTAGGTATTACAAGATGTCCTTACCTTATGGAATTATCCTTTCGTTAGGTATCACAAGATATCCTATGGTGCGATATAGTTATGGAACAATAGAAATCCACCAAGGTCCTCTCGGTGCTAAGTTAACATCCCATGGAATACTTAATTCATAGTTATACTCATAAAATGTATAATTTTGGTAATTCATAACATTATCGTATGAGTAGCTCATTAAATCTATAACATCATAACATCATAGAAGAGCTTTAGATCTTTCATAATAACATTCTCATGAAATCATAGTATGTTTATTAGCCCTTAAACATTCACAACATCCATAAGTTGTGTATCTTGCAATAAGCCTTTCATCAACATAATAAGCTTCATCATATAGCTTTAGTTAAAACATAGTGGGTCTATGCATATAAGCTTAAAATCATTAAATTCAAGAGTATTAGACATGAAAGAAGTAAAACGTGATCATTTAGAAACCATTCAAAACAATCCACCATCCATATAATAAAATCTTTAGCTTGGGTATCATGAAATCCATTTCAAAATAAAGAATCTTTCATAGCTTTATAAGATATCATAACTTGCATAACTTTAATGTCATGAAACAAATCATAATATCAATATTTTTAGGATATTATGCATTAATACACCAATAACAAACAATTTATAACATTATTCGTGCATTGAAGTAGTACTATAAGATACCCATAAAGAAATAATCCTTGAAATCGAAAAATTTCATTAAAAAGAAGGTTTGGGCTCCATGGGTGGAAGAACCCATGGATGAAAAACTCACATACCTTGAATCCTTGAAATTGATAAAGAAGACTTGAGGAAACTTAGGGGAATCACCTTGAGGCTTGAGCTTCAGTGGAGGCTCTTGAAAATCTAGGAATCGAATGAGGAATTTTCGAAAGGTTTTAGGAGGAATTTACGAGAGTTTGAGAGTGATTTAGGTCTAAAATGATTGAAAACTTTGAGGACTCCCGTCTATAAGTTTGTTGGGTTATGCCCCAACTACCCTAACTTGAACTAGAAAAAGTTTAGAAAATTTTGTTCTTTGGTGAACCATGTTCGCGTTGTTGACTTGCTCCCACCAAGGTTATTTTTGTGAAAAGTTCAATTTTCTCCTATTTCCCTACCTTGGAAAGTTCCTTGTCTGATGTCCAGGTTTCTGGCAAGTTCAGCAAACTTTTTCCCCTCCATGTTTATTTTAACTGGACGAGGCAACATCCTCTTTTCCTTTGCCTTTGTCATTTCCGTCCGACTTTCATTTGTCTTTCTTATAGTCCTTGCCATTCTCATTCTTCTTTCACTTAGAAGAGTGAGTTAGGTTAGTGGCAACATTGTTTGATCAAAAATCAATCAAGGCATCAGTAGCAACAATGGTACTAGGCAGATCTTGCACTTTCTGCCTACGCAACGTACTTTGTGACCAACCTTGCATCCCAGAAATGAAGTTGTGCAACTTGTCTTTATCTAACATGTTTTGAATGTCCAGCAACAGTGATGAGAACTCCTTCACATAGTCCCGTATTGATCTCACTTGTTTCAAATGCTTCAACATGTCCTTAGCAACCTAAGACGAGTTGCTTGGCAGGAATTTTTCATGCAGTGCCTCCCTCAACTACACCCACGTACTGACCTTGGGTGTGTTTGCACTGTCATCATCATCACACTTTGTATGCCACCATAGAATAGCATCCCAACGAAAGTAGCGAACAGTCATAGTCGGTTTGTCATTTTCAGGAACATGAGCAGTAACAAAATATTGCTCCAAGTCCCACAAGAAGTTTTCCAATTCTTTTGTCCCACGCACACTATCAAACAATTTTGGCTCTGGAATTCTGATCTTGTCATATTTTTTGCCTCCCCTTGGAAGATTTATAATAGCCAACCGAAGAATATTCACTTCCACTTTCATATCTTCATTTTCCTTCTCAAGGCCTTTAATTTGTGTGCCCACAGAGTCACGAAAAGCTTGCAACTCAGCCAATTGATCATCAACAGGACCACGATGGGCCTGCAATGCAGCATTGAGGCCCTGAATCTATATTAGGATGTCTATCATGGCCTTAGCACCATCTGTCATGCCAGAATAGCTTCCAATCATACAACCTTTTCCCTAACTCGTTTTATGAATTTCCACTGGCTATGTTCATGTTGAAACAACCTTCGCTCTAATACCAGTTGTAATAGGGTCAACCCTTGTGACCAAACCCAATCGACAGCCTAACACACTTAGACTCAGCCCTCTTTTTCACTCACTTTGAGCAAGTCCCAACATAAACAAAGACTAGGAAATCAAGACACAAGCATATACAAGAACAAGTCCCCAAGTTTGTACTTAACTCGTGCTAACAAAGAAAGCACACAACAGGTAGACTACAAAATTCTTCCAGGCTAACTTGCTGCCCAGACTGAACTTGTGCCTTTAAATAGGCCATAGCATGCCCAGCCATGTGCCTGCCAACTCAGTTGACATCCCCAACTAATAGGCTTAATTTAAATTAAAAAATACAAGCTTATCCTAACATATTGACATGTCTCAAACGCCCGAATTCATGCTTGCCCTGCATGCTTTTGCCATGCCCAGGATGTTAGATTTGCACACCCTATGGATTTGCCTAATCAAAGGAACAGGTTCACAAACGTATTTCAGTAAAGCAGAAATAAACGTGAACACAGTGTTTTTACGTGGAAACACCCAGCTCACAAAAGGTGAAAAACCATGACTTGTACCTCTACAGGATTTTCTCCCAACTTTTCTAAATAATTATGAGCCTCCACACAAGATTACAAAATCCTAGTAATCTAAAGACTCAACAGAACTTCAAGAACTTCCTAACTACACATAAACCTCTCTAGGCTTATGTTTCCCACGTCTTCGAGTTGCCCCCAACTTGAAGACTAGACTTCCTCTCAATTTATAGACTACTGAGATATGAACAATATTTAGACTCAACACAAAAAAATATATTTCCTAAATGATGACTCAATAAAGAACCAAACCACCTAATTGTTTCCCAACTCTAGACTTCACTGACTTCTTTTTCTCTCTTTTCGTCTAGTTCATCTTCTGAAATCCTTTTTATTGTTGTCTTCCAGAGTTCTACTTGCAGTTAGACTCTTTAGATATCACTTTGCAGAATACTTATTCTTCAGCTCAAAGTCCTCTTTTTTTGATTCTTGCTTTATTAGAGCTCTATGCCTTTTCGCACTCCTTCTTCTCACCAACTCTTTATTCACTTGTGATTGTTGAACCATCTACCTGCTTTTGTGCTTTAGACCTTATCTTCAGGAGCTTTATTCATTCCGCTTCTTACGGTATCGTGCCTTCTTCTCACTGAGACATTGCACTGAAGAACCTGATAAGTCAACGTGTTTCATTGTTCTTTGTCCATGATCAAAACTCTATTTAGCCCAAGATATTCCCCCTTTTTTATGATGACAAACTTTTTGAGTATCAAATCTATCCATCTTTTTTCTGCAGCTATTAAGAAAAGAACCTCAAGAATAAAACAGATTAAACAAGGGTTATAAACATTGCATAACTCAGATTTGACTTCCCGCTTTTGACATCATCCAAAAAATAGGTGTATACGCGACAAGGTAAGAGATTAAGCAAATCAATATCACAGATGCAAACCCTAATAACACAAGGTAGAGCAAGGGAACAGTAGTATGCATTAAGATGACAAAATAAAAATGAGCCCAGCATATTTAGACAGTCAAGAAAGAAAAATCAAACCAGGAAAATAAAATTCACACGTTCTTAATCAAAGTAATTGATAACAAGAAGAAGCACACAAAAGGACCAACAAAGAAATAGGTTGGATAGAGGGGGCAGAAGAGGGAATAAACATGCATAGTTTGTGGTCAATTTCGGCATGAGCAACACGCTCCTTGTGCAGGGTGTCCTCTAAGTCTGAAATCTGAGAAAGCAGTGCATTCCTTTCTTGAAAAAACTGTTGATGAGCGAAGGACAGTTCTATAGTCTTGGCATCCAAGGGCGTTTGAAGGCGATGAAGAGGAGTGCCAGCACACTACGTAGAAACAAATAGAGCTGTGTGGTTCACCTGACCAAGAACATCCTCAGTGGCCTGCATAGTCCAAACTTGGACAGGAACTGAGTAAGCCTTAAAGATCTGAGCGAGCCAAAAGACATATAGGAGAGCATGCCTATTTTTATCTTGGATGAGGACACGCTGCATATGCTTTAGAATTAGGTTAGGCAGATTGATAGGAACATTCGTATGTATTAATTCCATTAAGGTCTGATCAAACTAACTAGCTTCAAACCGTCTCTCTTGGCAAGGGATGATGACTTTGTCGACCATGTCAAACTACAGGCGATGAAAAGAGGATATTTCCCTGCATTGGAGACGCCTGTGTTGTGCTAAGGCAGGACAACCAGAAAATTTTCAGGATTTATCTAGGGCAGAGGGAAGATTTTCTAGAGACGATCATTTATGGCACACATGATGATCTCATCCCTCATTAGAAACCCTAAAATTTGTGCAATGTCTTGAGCCCCAATATGAAGTGATTCCCTCTAACATACGTGAGGAAAACAAATTCCTGAACATGCCCCCGTCCGTAAAATTCATATATCTCAGGTTTGGCAAACTTTCTCTAAGTATCTCGCTGGAGGAACAAGTCACACCAACCCTGAAACTCTAACTTGGAAAGAAGAATGTCCATATTGGATCCCCCAAAACCATTAATAACATGTCCCAAATAAGGGAGCGCCTTTGGAAGTGAATAAGGGAAGAAAAATTTGGATCTGTGGTGTCAATGGAGGGTGGATCAGAGTCACTCTCAGTCTCAGAATTGTATGAGGGAACAAGAGGAGGAACTTGTTTCTTGCTGGAAGAAGGTCTAGACTTGGATGGAGACTTGTAGTGGAAGAGGCAGGGGTTTTCTTGGGCGAAGAAATAGGTTTAGTTTGAGGAGGTTTAGGAAACATATGCTTTTGCGTGTTCCTCCAAAATGACGCACCAAAAGATCCCCAGAGGAAGAAAAACCAGGATTATCGTTTTGCTTCTTGCTCGTTACAGAGCCTGTTGAAGAGCCACCTCTTCTTGATGCTTGTGATTTCTAGTTTGAGGTGTTCATAAAGAAAGGGGTGGGATTACTCGTTCAGGAGAGGGGAAATCATGGGTTCACTGATAGCCTTTCTCAAACGACGTCTTACTAGTCTAGGGGTTCATTCCTCACATGGTGGAGCATCGCGGGGAATTGATTGTCTAGGGGTTCATTCCTCACATGGTGGAGCATCACCGGGAATTGATTGAATGGGACTGATATTCAATCATTGCGAAGAAGAGGCCCATGGAAGTGATGAAGTAGTGGAGAATTGCGAAAAGCTATTTGGAAACCCTCCCCATTTTGCAAAATCAGAGAAATCAATTGATAATGGAGGAGGCGAAGTTGTCGTTTCATGAACCATCAAGGTAAGGGAATCTGGGTTTTGTGGTTCTTGCATGTTTTCATTTTGGAGATTTTGAGAAGATGCCATTGATGGAGGAGTACTTTCTTGATGGAAGAAATTAGGTGTTTCATATATAATGGGATGAGGAAGTGCAAGAGACAACACTGAAGGTTTATGATAGCCTGGGGGACTGAATTTGAGTGGAAAAAAAGAGTCGTGTGATTGGACTTCTTCATAAGGATGACAGTGTGAAAATACTGATGTATGTTTTGCGGCAAAAATACTGAGGACTTAGGGAAGGGAGTGAACAGGTTAGGGTACCCAGTCTTGTTATCAATTTCTAGGAAAAAGTGTACAACAATTATTACCTGGTTTATTTTCATGTTCCATCAGCCTTTGCACCTGAGCTAGTAATCCTGCACACTGTAATATACATTAATGTCAACCTAGCTCATTTTTGCTGATTTTTGGAAATGCACATAATGTGAGAAATTGAATTGAGAACCTCGTTTACTTGTCTGTATACAACCAGATTATATAGTCAATCATTGACGGGAGTTTATACAATCTTAATCATCCTCGGGTCTAACCTGATTTTTTCAAAGTGTTCTCTACTTAGTGCTTTAGTAAAAATGTCAGCAATCTGATTCTCAGTATGACAACACATTATTGAAACAAGACCCTTTTCTACATTGTCACGAAGAAAATGGTGTCTTATGTCAATATGTTGTGTTCTTTTATGATGAACATGACTGTTTGCAATAGTAATAGCACTGGTATTATCGCACAAAATAGGGACACAACCTACATCCATACCAAATTCCAATAGTTGTTGCTTAATCCAAAGCAACCGGCACAACATGACCTTGCTGCTACATATTCTGCCTCAGTAGTTGACACGGATACAAAGTTCTATTTCTTGGTGGACTGAGAAATCAAATATATTTCAATGAAGTGATCCATACCTGAAGTGCTTTTTCTATCTACTAAGTAACAAGCATAGTCAACATTAGTGTACCCTACAAGATTGAAATTACTACCTTTAGAGTACAAGAGTCCCAAGTTTGAAGTTTTTTGAAATACTTGAGAATTCTCTTGACTACTGTAAGATATGACTCCTTGGGATTAGATTGAAATCTAGCATAGAGTCCCACACTAAAGACAATGTTAGGTCTACTCGCAGTGAGATACAAGAGAGATCCAATCATACCTCTATAGAGCTTTTGTTCCACTGTGTTCCACTGATAACCCTTTCTCATCCAAATCCAGTTTAGTGGCAGTGGAAATGGGAGTATCAATAGCTTTGACATCCTCCATTTTGAATCTTTTGAGAAGCTCCTTTACATACTTTTGTTGATGAATCAGAGTTTCAGAAGGAGTCTGCTTGATTTGTAAACCTAAGAAGAAATTGAGTTTCCCTATCATGCTCATTTCAAACTCTCCATTCATCAACTTGGCAAACTCTTGAGTCATGAGCACATTTGTTGATCCAAATATGATATCATCATATATACCTGCACAATCAACAAATCCTTTCCTTTTGTTTTTAAAAATAGAGTATTGTCAATTTTACCTCTTGTGTGTCCATGGTCTAAGAGAAATTTTGAAAATCTTTCATACCAAGCTCGAGGAGCTTGTTTTAATCCATACAGTGCCTTGTCCAACTTATGCATATGATTTGGGAATTCAGAGTTATCAAATCTAGGTGGTTGTTTCACATATACTTCTTCCTTTAAGTAACCATTTAAGAAGGTACTCTTAACATCCATTTGATACAGAGTGAACTCCTTAAAGGCTTCAAATTCTATGAGTAACCTAATAGCTTCAACTCTGGCTACTGTAGCAAAAGCCTCATCATAGTCTATTCCTTCTTCTTGATTGTACCCTTGGACCAACAATCTTGCGTTGTTTCTTGTAACTATTCCATGCTCATCAGCTTATTTCTGAACACCCACTTCATGCCAATGATGGTCCTTCTTTCTGGTTTAGGTAAAAAGTGCTATACTCTGCATCTCTCAAACTGATTTAGCTCTTCCTGCATTGCTAGTATCGAATCCTCATCCTACAATGCTTCTCCTACCCTTTTTGGTTCCATCATGGATAGAAAGGCCTGGAACACACACAAATTCTTCATCCCTGATCTGGTTTTGATTCCATAAGTCAGATCAGTGAGAACATATTCTAAGGGGTGTGAGTCCTGATACTTGTAGCTTTTCACCACAAAACCCTTGAGGTTATTCATCTTGTACAGAGTCAGATTGAGCAGATCCCAAGTCAACAGGTTGGGTTTCAGTTTACATAGTTCCCCCTGACTGTGTGCCCTCTAATTGTCCAATAGATGGACTAGGTAGCCTAGATTATTCCTCTGATCTGTGCTCCAGCTCATAGTCGTCCTGCATATCATTTTCAAAACACCACTATTTTAATAAAAAACAACATGAATGCTTTCTTCAATACAGTTGGTTCTTTTATTCAGTACTTGTAAGCTTTGTTATGTGAAGAAAATTCTCTCATCACTTCTGGCATCAATTTTTTTCAAACTATCTTTACCATTATTATGAACATAGCATTTACATCTAAAGGTTTTGCAATGGGAGATATTTGGTTTTCTTCCTTTAAGTAACTCATAGGGAGTTTTTTTCAGTATAGACCTTAACATGCATCTATTGAAAATGTAAGCAGCAGTACTTATGGCTTCGGCCCAAAGATATTTTGCCAAGTTAATAGCAATCATCATTATTCTAGTCATATCTTTTAAAGTCCTATTTTTCCATTGTATTACTCTATTTTGTTAAGGAATTCTTGGAGCAGAGAAGTTATGATCTATACTATTTGTTGAACAAAATTCTAAAAATTTTGCATTTACGAATTCAGTCCAATGGTCAGATCTTAAGGAAATTAAGGAAGTCTCCGATTTCTCTTCTATTTTCTTGATGAAATGGAGAAGACATCTAAAGACTCATCTTTAGAAGCTAAAAAGAGTGTCCATGTAAATCTTGAGTAATCATCAACAATAACAAACATGTACCTTTTACCTCCTTTGTTTTTACTCTCATGGGTCCACATAGGTCGATGTGAACTAGTTCTAAGCACTTGGTAGTACTTACCTGGTTCTTCGATTTAAAGGATGATCTTACTTGCTTCACCCTTACACATGCACTACATACTTTGTTATCTTTGAACTTAGTTTTAGGTAACCTTACAACTATGTCCTTTGAGGCCAGAGTATTCAATTGCTTTAGACTTGCATGTCCAAGTCTTTTGTGCCAAAGTAAGGGATCATTAGAAATAGCACTCAGGCATTTCAAATGTGTGCCTGACATTCCCATGATGTCATCCTTGTACACATTTTTATGCCTTTTTGCTGTTAAAACTATCTCCTTTATGTCCAGCTTTTTGACCCTGCAACCTGCAGAAGTGAAGGTTACTGTATTACCTTTATCACACAATTGCAAGATTCTCAACAAATTGTGCTTGAATATATTCACGTGATAAACTTCTTCTAAGGCCCATGATTCACTTCGTCCAGTCTTTCTAACTCCAACTATAGTACCCTTTTTCCATCTCTAAAGGAAACCTTTCCTCCTTTAAAAGGTGCAAGTGAAAGGAAGTTGTATTTATCTCCAGTCATATGCCTTGAGCAAGCACTATCCATGTACCAATGCTTGCTTCCTTTCACTGCAACCTGCAAGATAAATCAAGGGTTAGTTTTAGGAATCCAGACTAGCTTGGGTCATTTCCTGTTGTAAAACGGATGAATGAGATCCCTTGTTGCCCAAGTAGGCAACATGTTCCTTGACCTATTTCTTTTATTATTTTCATGCCTCTTTTTGTACACATTATTTGTATTTCTACTCCTAACATTTTTTGCAATTGGACACTCAGTAGTTGGATGTCCAATTTTTCCATAGAGGTAGCACAAGTCAATAGTAGTAACATTCTCCTGAAAGAACCCTATTCCAGCTTTCTCATTGTGGCTCCTCCTTCCTAGATGGTTCACTATTCTTGATGACTGATTTCATCTGTTTGCCCTTTCTAAATCCATTTTAAGGTGAAAATTTCCTGAGTCATTTTTCTAACCTTTTCTTTCTCACAAAAGAACTCAATTTTATATTCCTTCAATTCTGTTTCAATCTTGTGGTGTTCTTTAGTCATTTTACTTTTACCTTTTTCAGCAACAATTAATTTTAGAATGTCAAATTTTAAGTTCAACACAAGTGTATCAACTTGTTTAACCTATTTCTTCAACTTGTGATTCTTTTCATTAGCTTTATCCAGGTAGTTTTTGATCTCGAGACTTTCAAAATTTTTATCTGAAAAGTCCTTAATTAGTTGATCTTTTCATTAGCTATCTCTTGAAAATCATCTATCAACCCATTCACTAGCAAGATAAACTTTCATTTTGAAAAGAGATGCAACTTTCCTTTTAGTTCAGGAATACTTACCTCAGATTTATCATCATCTTCTAGATCTGAATCCTTAGCTACCATGAAAGCATTTTTATTGACGTTTTCAGTGTTTGAATTCTCCATTCCTGAAACACCCCCCCAAGCAACCATCATAGCATAGTCTTCCTTCTCCTTTTGTTTAGCAGCTTTTTCTTTCAGCTCTTTCTCAGCTCTTTCCTTTTTCCACTCAATTTCCCATAGTGGACATTGTTTGATGTAATTATCCATTTTTCCACACTTATAACACCCTGATTGATTGTTGTCATCAGACTATTTCCTGCTTCTTGTGTCATCAGACCATTTCCTGTTACCTGTTTCTTTCCTATCTTTCCCTTTCCTTTTTTTGAGGAATTTTTTGAAATTCTTTGCTAGAAAGGCTATCTAATCCTCATCTAGATCTGATTCTTCTTCATCAGAAGCTGACTTTAGAGCTAGTGATTTTTCATCAACAGTTGTTTCTCTCTTTTGATCTTCCATGTTCATTTCATAAGTTCTGAGATTTCCAACCTTCTCATTCAATGTCATGGTTTCAATGTCCTTAGCTTCCCTGATGGCAGTGACTTTTACATCCCACTTGGCTTTGGGTAAAATTCTTAGAATCTTGTCCACTTGTTCCTCAATAGTAAGAACCTTCCCCAGAGATGCAAGTTCTTTGATAAGAAGTTTAAGTCTTGCCATCATGTCTTGCAGAGACTCATTTTCCTTCATCTTGAAGGTTTTATATTCAGGGAACAACATAGCCACCCTGAACTTTCTGAGCTGAGTAGTTCCTTCATGTGAAATAGTCAGGGTATCCCAGATTTGCTTACCTGAAGTACATTTCAAGATCCTATTATATTCATGTAGATCTAGACCATAGACCAAAATATTTTTGGCTTTAGTATTTCTCCCTAATGCTACGAGATCATCAACATTAAACTCACTTCTCTCTTTTGGCACTTGTTGACCTTCCACAGTTTTCATAGGAATGGTAGGTCCCACAATAATCCCATCCCGGTGTTCATAATCTTCTCCTTGAATGAAATCTTCTATCCTAGACTTCCACCAACCGAAATGAGTTCCACTGAAGAGTGGTGGCCTCATAGATAATTGTCCTTCTCCATGTCCAAGAGGTGGTGCAGTGTTCATCTTAATCAATTCTTACGTACTAGCCTTTAATAAGAAAACCCACTCAGATACCAATTGTTAGATTTGGATTTACCTAATCGAAGGACAGGTTCGTAGACGTGTTTCAGTAAAGTAGAAATAAACGAGAACACAGTGTTTATATGTGGAAACACCCGGCTCACAAAAGGTGAAAAACCACAACCTGTACCTCTACAGGATTTTCTCCCAACTTCACTAAATCAATATGAGCCTCCACAAAATATTACAAAATCCTAGTAAGCTAAGACTCAACAAAACTTCATGAACTTCCTAACCACACATAAACCTCCCTAGCTTATGTTGCTCACGTCTTCGAGTTGCCCCCAACTTGAAGACTAGACTTCCTCTCAGTTTATAGACTACTGAGATATGAACAACACTTAGACTCAACACCAAAATAAAAAAACAATTTCCTAAATGATGGCTCCATAAAGAACCAAACCATCTAACTATTTCCTAACTCTAGACTTCACTGACTTCTTTTTCTCTCTTTTCGTCTGGTTCATCTGAGTCTTCTGAACTCCTTTTTATTGCTGTCTTGCAGAGTTCTACTTGCAGTTAGACTCTTTAGATATCACTTTGCAGAAGGCTTCTTCTTCAGCTCAAACTCCTCTTTTTCTGATTCTTACTTTATTAGAGTTCTATGCCTTTTCAAACTCCTTCTTCTCACCAACTCTTTATTCACATGTGATTGTTGAACCATCTTCATACTTTTGTGTGTTAGACCTTATCTTCAGGAGCTTTATCCATTCTTCTTCTTGTGGTATCGTGCCTTCTTCTCACTGAGACATTGCACTGAAGAACCTAATAAGCAACATGTTTCATTGTCCTTTGTCCATCATCAAAACTCTATTTAGCCCAACACAGGCCCTGGACACTTGCCTGCACTATGACACAAGTCCTACCCAGGACAGCTTGCTATTGGGGTCCGATTTGCTATTGCATTGGCCTTGTCCAACACCTAACCTTAGCTTTTTTAGCCACGACATTTCCATGTCATAACCTTGCCTTGCCTTAGCTTGACCACCCCTTGTCATGCCTTAGTCATATCCATCCTTAAATTGTCTTAACTGTGCAGGCCTTGCCATGCCTTAGCCACATCTTGCCTTGCATGCCCTGGCCATACCAGCACCAAGGTTTTCCTTTAGTTAAACTTTATCTTGATTGAAGTCATGGGGCGTTGGCTAGGCTCATTAGGTAAATCACTATCCAAGCTAGAGCCACTCGAACCATCGAGCTAAGGGTTTGACAGATGGCTTCATTGACTGTGAACCTTTTCAAGGTCCATGAAGACTCCCGTGAAAGTGACCTTGCATTGTCAAGTTTTATGAAAACAGGCGTAATATTTTGCTCTGAACTCAGAATTAGGTGAAATCAAATGTGTTGGAAAGCTAATTCAAAGAGATTTGATTTGGTAGGTCATAGTCCACTTAATTATTTGGTCATGGTCCACTTAATTATTTTTGTTCAAGGAGATATTAACACTTTAAGTTGACCCTGAATGAAACAAGGTTGAGAAACTGAACCGAACACTTTTAGGGAAGGTTTCATTGTCCGTGAAACTCTTCACTGGCCATGAAACCCTTTGTGAAATTGGCCCAAGTTATGAAACGAGGTTGGCCAAGTCCTATGGTCCCTTCACAGACCATACCACGGTCCATGGTGAGCTTCACGAACCATGGTGGTGCTCGTGGTGGAACATTTAGGCAAGGCAGCCTCCAGACAACAAGGAAAATGGCTAAGGCCACTTTCACGGCCAGTGAAACCTTTCACGGCTCGTGAAGGGCTCCCTAAAAGGGTGTGTTGGCCAAAAGCTTCTAGAAACCATTTTTCTTGCCTTGCTAAGGCCTTCCAAAGTTTGGGTTATTACAGTTAGTGGCAAGTCATAATTATTTTAAACTATAGATATGTTTGCTAAGTAACTAGTATATATTTGCTCATCCACGTAATTTTTTTCTTAGTTTATTAAATTTGTATTTATTAGACTTAAATAATTAACCTAATTATATTAATCCATAACATTTATTTAAATTAATATATTTATGAATTCAATATAATTTGAATCATTTTGAAATTATATTTAATAAATTTTGAATAATTACAATGTTGTACAGTAACTCTTAGAAAATACCTCCTTCGTTGAAAAAGGAATGATACTCTTTCTTTTTTGTTCTATTTTAAAAAGAATGATCCATTTTCTTTTTAGGCAAAAGTTTAATTTTAACTTTTTATATTGCATGTTTCAGACCACAAGATTAAAGGGTATTTTGGTAAATTTAACATAACTTTAATTTACAACCACAAAATTTAAAAAAAAATAATCTTAAATTTTATATCAAGTTAAATCAAATCATTATTTTTTTAAATGGAGAGAGTAACAAAACTTGTAAATGGTAAACATGGAAAAAAAAGCCAAATAGTTTTTCTTGAATTTTAAATAATTTTCATTATTTTAAAATTTGAGTTAATATTAGGGGTGACAATTTCAACCCATATAACGTGATAGGAATCAATTTAACTCATATTACTTTAATGGATTGCTCATATTTTCTAAATGTGTAAATATGGGTTGATCGATTTTAAGAGCTCATACAAATATGGTCAAAATAGGTAAAATATGGGTACCTATATAGACCCATAGATCCCCTCTCATGAAAAAAGTTTCATTATTGCACTTAAAAACAATTTGTGTGCATGAATTTTTTTATTGTTCTTAAAAATTTTTGGGGGCAGGAGTGGGGGTAAAAGGATGGGGATAGGGTGGAAATGTGGGGGTGCGAAAAAACTTTAACTTTTTTTAAATTTTTTATTTTTCATTAAAAAGAATTGAGGGTGGTGGTAGGAAGTCCGGAGGGGGCCGATTGGATGGAAGAGGGAAAGTGGGGTGACTTTTTACTATTAATTTTTTTTTTAAAAAAAATTGAGGTTGGGGGGTAGGGGGTGGGGAGAATTTTTTTAAAAAAATTGGGAGTGCGAATGGGGGTTGGGCATTAGGAGATTGAAAAAATCAACTTTTTTTTTTAAATTTTTTAAATTCTTTTTTAGAAAAATTTTGAAAGTGGGGGTGGGGGTAGAGAGTCTGGGAAGGGGGTTGGTGGAAGTGGGCAAAGGTGGGGGGTGAAAAAATTTAACATTTTTTGTTATCATTCCATAAAGATTTTTTTTTTTTGCGGAGGAGGGGGGGGGGGGGGGAGGGGGGGGTAGAAATGGACGATGGGGTGGTGAAAAATTCTATTTTTTTATTTTTATTTTTTTGGGGGGTTAGGGGGTCTTATAGGGATTGTAGATGAAATTTATTTTATAAATGCTGATAGGGTGGGGTATAGAGAGCGGGTGAGGGGAAGGTAAGGTAGGAAAATTTTTCTTGGTATTTTTTAATTTAAAAATTGAGAGTGATAGAGGTGCGGGTAGGGTGGGGATGAGGGTTGGGGTGGGGTGGGATGGGAGTGAGCATTAACAATCTAATTTTGATTTAATTTTTTTTGGCTTTAGGAGATTAAAGTGGGTTGGAACTATTTTTATCCAAATCATATTTGACCATATTTTATATGGAATGAATTGTAATCCAATTCATTTTGATTCAATCCATCAAAATCTGATTCAATGCACCCATTTGCCACCTCTAGTTAATATGCAGTTAGGGTGGTAATTTTAACCCATATAAGGTGAAAAGAATCCATTTAATCTTTATTTATATTAATAGATCACTCATATCTTCTAAATGAGTTAATACGAGTTGATTTATTTTAAGAGCTCATACAAATATGGTGTCAATATTCTACAAAATTCATATCTACTTATATTTTATATAGATGGATTGTGATCCAATTTATTTTAACTCAATTCATATTCAATCCATTCAAATTCGATACAATCTAACTATTTGTCACCTCAACTGCATCAGAAATTCAGAAATCAATCTTAAAAAATAAAGAATAATTTTAGGGTGCCAATAAGAAAAAGAGAATTAAGTGTAAAATGATTACATGGCATTTTGTAGTTTTCATAATGATAAAACAATCTTGTCGTATACTACTATTTAAACTATTGACGCTTTTTGTATAAAGGGTCTAGAAATTCCAGTTAGTTGGTATATAGCGCAGGATCCTCTTCTGACACGCATGATACAAGTAATACTTCTCCTTACACGCCAAAATAAATTGCACTCCGTGGTAATTAAATACGTCCAATCTATTCTTGCCCCATTTTAATCTTTCTGTTTAACTATGGAATTGAACACACGGACTGCCTAAAACTGGTAGACTAAATGCTAAATACTCCCTCTATTTTAATTTATATGGCATTATTTGTATTTTAAGATTTAAATTTAAATTTTTTTTGAATATTTTGAATTGTCAATTGTCATGACTTATAATACTTTTATATTGATTAAAGACATAAAATTTTATTTCAAAAAATTCAAATATCCATGTGCTAATTGCTAATCGATTTTAAACGGTATGAATCATGAAAAATACTACATAAATTGAGACGAAAAGAGTAGTTTAATTTCTTGACCTTATTTGAGTTGTCTAAAATACAGTTAAACAAACCTCCAAGCTTTGAACGTAAAAAGGAAGGCTTTACTTTTTTCTGAATATAGTTACCTGGTTTCGAATTTGAATTAATTGGACAATAAACTTTATGATAATGATTAAACCGAGAAAGAAGTCTTCAAGCTCTTGTTACACCCACTAGGTAAAATTGATGTCATGATCCATTCTCTCGAATCATGACAACACATACTATAACTCATTAGTACAAGGTAATCTCATCAGTACACGTTAAGTCAATTCATAATTCAAAATGAAAAGTAATGGGTATAAAGATAGAAACAAGCAAAAATAACAATTTAATAGAATGAATAGGAGAAATGAACAGAAGCATAACATATAGACAAAATCAAAAGATCCCTCCCAAAACCTGAAAGTTACGAGAAGGGTACAAGCCCCAGAACTACATTAAAAATATATATACACACTTGTTTTAAAATACAAAATACCCTTCAACTTAACACAAATGGAGACGGGTATGATCTAGAATGCCATGTGCTCAACCTGGCTTCCGAATACGACAATTGTTGGCTCTAACTTAATGTTGATAGCTAGTGTTTGAACCTGCATCATGAGGCATATACAGGATGTAGTATGAGTATCAAAATATAGGTATTTAGTGGACATCATAAGCCGACTAAGCAAGAAAAACAAAGATAATATAAAAAGCAAAAAGTAAACACTAGAGAAGTTCAAAGGATAAAATTCTAATAATAATATACATGAGTGTGGAAGGTACTGAAATGAAATAAGCAAACTACTACCTAAATCTAACTGGGACTATATAACACTGGAAGGTACACTCATATGCAAATCATAAATAAAAATCAAGCAGACCCACAACCCTGATGAGTACATAGGAGAACTAAGAATACTACCAAATGAGATTAGGACATTCCATACTAAAAAGTCATCCTCGGACTAGAACTGTGGTTAGACACTTCAAATATCTTAAATCGAATCACCATGTCAAGACCCGAACTGGGAAATAAGGATAATGCGAACTCGAATCAAGATTAATAAAAATATATCAAAGACTTGACCCGAGGTTAAGAGTTACTCTAGGGACTCTAACTGCGGTGAAAGAGATATACCAAGATTAAGAGGTATGAAAGGTACTTAATCTGTGGCTAAAAGATATGCCAAGGACTCAAATCGAGGCACAAGAAAGGAGGTGACCAGACGTTGGACCACTTGGCTAAGGAGATAATACACTCAGCCCTTGAACCTCCAACTAAAGACACTATACTCGAGCCTCAAACCTCTGTTGAAGAATGAAAGCTTAGGACTTAAACCTTGGTTGAAGAATAATACAAGCAGCTAGGGAGAACCTCATACCGAATGTCATAATATAAATAAATTGTTTCAAACTCAAATCACATCAAATTTAAATGAGGCAAATGACGCCAAAAACACAATCAAGCTACCGCTGGGCCAAGTATCAAGGGATTGTGTATAAAAGGTTATCAAAGTTGGTTTATCGCCTAGTTAAGGCTCAACTACCAGGTTCAAATCTGTTATACTGACCTACAAAGAGCTAAGTTGTCCAAACACGTCTAAGGAAATACTGCCTGCATCTAGGCTAAGGCCAATAAATATACTTAAGTAGAAACAAAGGCGACAAGGTAAGAATGATCACAAAGAGGGGATAATACATGCTTATGGTCCCAAAAATTTGAAAGATATCTTAAAACATGAGTTCTAAATTACTAAGATGATCAACTAGCAACCCAACCTAAATTATAACTAATCAACATGAATTTAGATTCTTGAGCTCAATGTAAAGACCGAAAAATCATAGCCTATCTCAAAGCAAATGTTAAAGCTTTATCCTTTTGTATGTCTACTGTTAGGAGCACACACCCTATGAATATTGCCTAGTCGTTGGAACAGGTTAATCGAACGTGTTTCAATAACGCAGAAATAAACAGGACGCAACAGTTTTACGTGGAAAACCCCCGGCTCAAGAAGGGTGAAAAACCACGACCTGTACTCTACAGGATTTAACTTCAACTTCACTACTTCAAAAGAGCCTTCAACAACAATTACAACCTCAGTTAGATCTTTAGCTAGTTAGCCCTAAGATCCAACAATTCAAACAGCAAGAATTGAAAAAACAACTTGTTTACAGAAGAATTCTTCCTAAAACCTAATTGTTTTTGACTTCGTGCTTTCTAGATTAAGTTCTTGCATTGTTGGTTTTCTGCCTCAAAACTCTCGCCTTCTTTGCAAGCTGCTTTCCCCTTTTTATACTTGTTTTTCCGAGTCCTAGTTGCTCTTGTCTTCTCTTGATAATAATTCTCCTTAGTAGAATCCTTTTCTTATTAGTAGACACCTTTTTGCTTTCTACCTCCTTTTTCTTTGCTTCTATCATTATCCAATTCTTTTATTCTGACAAAGTCTCCTTGTGGTGAATGACCAGCTTCCTATTTGCATGCCTTATTTCCAGCGAATTCAGTGCAGGTGAGATGATGTGCTCAGGGACCTGATAGATGAAACCTGTTCCACACATTTTGTCAATCATCAAAACTTTAGTGCACCCAACAGATTCCCCCTTTTTGATGATGACAAACACCCTGATTGGCGGACCTGTTGCTACAGCTTTGTTGGACACAAATCAAGTTAAACATGGGTTATAAATATTGCATGACTCATTTTCAATTGTAATACGATATCTTCCCCCTTTTGACATCATCGAAAATCAATGAATACACGAATTTAAAGACTAAGCATAACAAAGAACATAAATGAAATGAACAATAACACTTGGAAGAAACACTGGTGCATAAATATGAACAAGAAACAAGCAGCTCTCCATACACAAACACATAGATCAAGGATGAGCTTAACACCGACTAACAGAAATTGAGCATAACACTAGCAAATATTGACAATGACCAACAACACCCTAACCAACACAAGGGTGGACACAGGACACAAAACAAACGAACAGAAACAGGTTCAAGGGATCAGCATGGTGAGTTTTCGAACAACCTCCGTATGCTCTGCTCTCTCCTTCTATAGGGTCTCCTCAAGAATAGTAATTTTGGAATTTAGGGCTTCTCGTTCCTGGTTAAATTGTTGTTGAGCAAGAGAACACGCAGCAGTCTTGGCATCCAACTCTATTTGAAGACAATGCAGGGGAGTGCCAGTGCGTTGCGTTGAACCAGGTAAATGTGCATGGTTTACCTGCCCAAGTACATCCTTTGTGGTCTGCATGGTCCAGACCTGAATCGGAACAGAGTAAGCCTCGAAAACTTGCCCCAGCCAAAACCCATATGGAAGGGCATGACCATTTCTATCCTAGATGAGGACCCTCTGAATGTGATTCTATCATAAGGCAAGGCAAATTAATTGGAACATTTGAGTCGAGCAGTTCCATCAATGTGAGGTCCAGGTAGCTTGCCTCAGACCTGCGCTCCTGGCGAGGAATGATGATCTTGTGAACCACATCAAAGTACAGACGGTGGAGGGAATACATCTCCCTACGTTGAACTCGCCTATGGTGAGTCAAGTTGTGCTTCCCAGAGAATTTCCTAGTTATATCGAGAGCAGACGGAAGATTGTCCAAGGGAGGCCATTCATGTCGAACATAGTGACCCCAACCAGCATTGGGGATCCCCAAGATTCTTGAAAAATCAGAGGTTTCCAGATTCAAGGGCACACCTCGAACAGTAGAAGAAAAGACAAGATCACGAACACAAACATTTGCATAAAATTCATACATCTCAGGTCTGGCCATTTTCCTCTGAGTGTTGTGTTGAAGAAACAGGTCAGACCATCCCTGATGAGCAATCTTGGTCAATAAGGTGTCCATGTCAGGGCCCCCAAAACTTGTGATCACCCGGCCCCGAATGAGGGAGCGCCAGCTGAAAATGAGCAAGTGAAGGAGATGGTGATTCTAGATTAGAGGGAGGAGTGGGATCAGAGGGACCTTCTGTGACGGGTTCTTGGGGAGGAACAGGAGGAGGAACCTGTTTCCTTTTGGTAGGTTGTTTGGGCGTGGATGAACTGGGTGTAGCAGTTGCCCTGGTTGGCCTCTTGGGAGAAGGTGTAGACATGGATGAGGAGGAGGAGGATGTGGACTCAGAGATGGAAAGACTCTCAGATGACGAAGGCAGAGGACGAGTACGAGGAGCCTTTAGGAATATGTGCTTTCGTCTGGTCCCACGAACTAGTTGTGGCAAGGGGTTTCTTGACGGAGAAGGACCAGACGCAGTTTTTTGTTTCTTACTCTGTTGGACGGCTTGGTGAAGAGCAACATCCTCTTGTCGTTTACGACTTCTTGTGTGGGGTGTCCTGATAGAACCAGATAGAGGGACCCGTTCAGGGGAGGGGAACTCATCTGAAATTTCTATAGGTTCCCTTGAAATTCTTCTGAGGCGACGACGAGCAGGGTTAGGGTTTTGAAGAGTTTCTGGCTGAGCCATCGTCGGAGGGGTACTGGTTTCCTGTGCACTTGGGAATGCAGTAAATGGTGAAGGAACACGGGAAAATCCAGGAAAGCGGATCGAAAACCCTCCCCAAAATGCGAAGTCGGAGAGATCAATTCTTAGAGGTGGAGGGATGTTTGCAGAGGTATGAACAACAAGGGCTTGAGAGTCAGAGTTTTGAGTGGCGGGGACATAGGTGTTTTGAGAATCGTGTGGGGAAGCCATGAAAGCAGAAGGAAGATGGATGTGAGTGCAAGGAGATGGTTCAGGAGAGGTGATGGTGGGAAGGATCAAAAACGGATTTTAAAAGGGGTTGGGAAATCGAAGAGTCCCTTTTGCATTTAAGAGAGAAGACGTGTGATGAGTGGTTCTTTGAACTTGTCAGGGTGAGGACACTTAAAAAGACTAGTGGAGGCAAAAGAGGGAAGTGGGTAATGTCAGTATAGCCCAGAGAAGGGAACAGGTTAGGGTACCTGGTCGTATTATCAATATTTAAAGTGAAATACGTAATGACTGTTACCTGGTTAAGGAGACCTGTTCCATATGTCCTTGTAGGTTGAGTAAGTAATCCTGCACATAGAGTCACACACCATGTCAATCCAAATGGAATTTTATCATAGCATTATGACGTTTTATGAAAGGTGCCCTAATATCCAGTATTGCAGTGAAGTCTAGTCAATCATTGGAGGGAGTTCAAGCAATCTTAATCATCCCCAAGTCTAACCTAATTTTTTCAAACCGTTCTCTGCTTAAGGCTTTAGTGAAAATATCAGCAATCTGATCCTCAGTGGGACAAAACATTATAGATACAAGACCCTTTTCCATAGTATCGCGAAGAAAATGGTGCCTTATGTCAATATGTTTTGTTCTTTTGTGTTGTACGGGATTTTTTGCTATGTAAATAGCACTAGTGTTGTCACACAAAATAGGGACACAACCAATATCCATCCCAAAGTCCTGTAGTTGTTATTTAATCCAGAGCAGTTGAGCACAGCACGAACCAGCTACGACGTACTCTGCTTCTGCTGTTGATAAAGCTACAGTGTTTTGCTTCTTGGTGGACCAAGAAATCAGACATGTTCCAATGAAGTGAGCCATACCTGAAGTACTTTTTTTGTCCACTAAGTAACCTGCATAATCAGCATCTGTGTAGCCAACAAGATTGAAGTTGCTACCTCTGGAGTACCATAGGCCCAGGTCCTGGGTCCCCTTGAGATATCTGAGTATTCTCTTCACGGCCTTGAGATGAGATTCCTTGGGATTTGCTTGAAATCTAGCGCAGAGTCCCACACTGAACATTATGTCAGGCCTACTAGCAGTGAGATACAGGAGAGATCCAATCATACCTTGATAGAGTTTCTGTTCCACGGACACCCCTCTCTCATCTAGGTCCAGTTTTGTCCCAGTGCCGATTGGAGTGTCGATCTCTTTGGCATCTTCCATTTTAACCCGCTTGAGGAGCTCCTTTACATACTTGCTTTGATGAATAAGAGTTCCTGAAGAGGTTTGTTTAAACTGTAATCCTAAGAAGAAATTGAGTTCTCCCATCATGCTCATCTCAAATTCTCCATTCATCAAGTTTGCAAATTCCTGGGTCATGAGTGCATTTGTAGATCCAAAGATGATGTCATCTACATATACTTGCACAATCAACAGATCCTTTCCTTGAGTTTTTAGAAACAAGGTGTTGTCGATTTTTCCCCTTGTATGCCCATGGTCCAGAAGGAACTTCGACAGCCTCTCATACCATGCCCTAGGAGCTTGTTTCAACCCATACAGAGCCTTGTTGAGCTTGAAAACATGATCTGGAAAGTCAGGATTCTCAAATCCAGGTTGTTTCACGTAGACTTCTTCTTTTAAATACCCATTCAGGAAAGCACTCTTCATGTCCATCTGATATAGGGTGAATTCTTTGAATGCCGCAAATGCAACGAGCAACCTGATAGCCTCAAGTCGTGCAACTGGAGCAAATGTCTCATCATAGTCTATTCCTTCTTCCTGATTGTATCCTTGAACCACCAGTCTTGCCTTGTTCCTCGTAACTGTTCCATGCTCATCAAGTTTATTACGAAACACCCATTTTGTGCCAATTATGGCCCTTCCTTCTGGTTTAGGAACCAGGTGCCAGACTTTGCATCTTTCAAACTGATTCAGTTCTTCCTACATGGCTAGAATCCATTCCTCATCTTGCAGTGCTTCACCTATCCTTTTTGGCTCCATCATGGACACAAATACTTGGAACGCACACAGGTTCTTCATCCCTGATCTGGTAGTGATCCCAGATGTCAGGTCTGTAAGAACATTGTCAAGTGGATGCGAGTCCTGGTATTTGTATTTCTTAATCACGAGTTCCTGGGGTTGATCGTCTTATTCTGAAGGAGTGTGATTAGTCCCAGGGTCTGAATGTTGCACCTCAGCTTCAATGGTTCCCCCTGACTGTGTGCCTTCCTCTTGATCAGTTTGTGAACCAGGTGATCGGATCTGTTCCTCTGGTCTGTGCTCCTTGTCATATGTATCCTGCAAATCATTCTCAAAGACCCCACTGGTTTCATCAAAAATAACATGAATACTTTCTTCAACACAGTTTGTTCATTTATTCAGTACTCTGTATGCCTTACTATGAGAGGAATAACCTAAGAAGATTCCCTCATCACTTCTAGCATCAAATTTTTCCAAATTGTCCTTGCCATTATTATGAACATAGCATTTGCATCCAAATGTTCTAAAATGGGAGATATTTGGTTTTCTGCCTTTGAGTAATTCATAGGGAGTCTTGTTATGTGTTGGTCTTAGCATACATCTGTTGAGAGTGTAAGCTGCAGTGTTTATGGCTTCAAACCAAAGATTTCTTGCTAAGTTATTAGCAATCATCATGGTTCTGGCCATATCTTCTAAGGTCCTATTTTTCCTTTCTACTACTCCATTTTGTTGAGGTGTTCTTGGAGCAGAGAAATTGTGATCTATACCATTTGTTGAACAAAATTCGAGAAAGTTTGCATTTTCGAATTCTGTTCCATGGTCAGATCTTATGGAAACTAGGGAGGTCTTCAACTTCTTCTCAATTTTCTTGATGAAAATAGAGAAGACATTGTAAGATTCATCCTTAGAAGTCAGAAACAGGGTCCATGTGAATCTAGAATAATCATCAACTATGACAAACATGTACCTTTTTCCTCCTCTGCTTTTCACTCTCATTGGTCCACACAGATCCATGTGAACCAGTTCCAAGCACCTGGTAGTACTTACCTGGTTCTTTGGTTTGAAGGATGCCCTGACTTGTTTCCCCCTGACACACGCGCTGCACACCTTGTCGTCTTTGAACTTGGCTTTGGGTAGTCCTATGACCATGTCCTTTGATGACAGAGTGTTCAGTTGTTTCGAGCTTGCATTGTCCAAGTCTTTTGTCCCATAGCAACGGATCATCTGTCATGGCACTTAAACACTTCAACTGTGTTCCTGGCATTCTCAC
Source organism: Solanum rostratum (assembly GCA_029948455.1). Classification (NCBI taxonomy): domain Eukaryota; kingdom Viridiplantae; phylum Streptophyta; class Magnoliopsida; order Solanales; family Solanaceae; genus Solanum; species Solanum rostratum. Next base: position 28,141,248 of record CM057049.1, read on the forward strand.
AATATCAGCCTGATAAACATTTTTGTGTCTATTTGCTGTTAGCACGACTTCCTTTGTGTCTAGCCTTTTGACCTTACAACCTTCAGAGGTAAAGGTCACTTTATTGCCTTTATCACAAAGTTGAGATATACTCAGAAGGTTGTGCTTCAACCCATCCACATGGTAAACCTCATCTAAAGCATTTGAGTCTTTTCGTCCAATTTTTCCAACACCCACAACCGTGCCCTTTCTTCCATCTCCGAAGGAAACTTTTCCTCCTTTGAAAGGTGCTAGTGAAAGGAACTTGTTTCCATCTCCAGTCATGTGCCTTGAGCAAGCGCTGTCCATGTACCAATGCTTGCTTCCATTCACTGCAACCTGCAAAATAGATCAGGGGTTAGTTTTAGGAACCCAGACTAGCTTGGGTCCTTTCTTGTTATAAAAGGGATGAATGAGATCTCTTCTTGCCCAGTAAGGCAGCACATTCTTTGACCTGTTTCTCCTAATCTGTTCCTGTTTTAGTTTGTGCATGTGAACATAGTTTCTGTTTTTAGCAGTTGAGGCAACTGGACATTCAGTAGTTGGATGTCCTACTTTGCCGCACAGATAGCACAAATCAGTGGAAGAGCCATTTTCATGAAAAAAACCAATTCCTGCTTTCTCATTGTAATTCCTGTTACCTAGGTGGTTTACAATTCTAGATGACTTGGTCCACCTGGCGGCTCTTGTCACACCCCTTATTTTTCCCCCGCGCGTGGGTTTAGGAACAATAGAGTTTTTCCAATTAAAGTGACATTTTGAAAAGAGATTATTTATTTATTTAGAGTCGCCACTTGGAATTGAGTTTTGGTGTACCAAGTCACCTTTTTTTTTTATCTCTAATAAAAGGAAATGACTCTTTATTATTATTATTATTATTTTTTATCTGCAAACCAGAAATTCGGGTAAGGAATTCTATTGACCGAGAGGAAGGTGTTAGGCACCCCTCGAGTCCCATGGTTCTAGCATGATTGCTTTATTGATTTATGTATGACTTAAATTAATTTTGAAAATATTATATTTATTGGTTTTGCAAAAATTTATTTACTTACCTTCTTCAATTTATCCGAAATTTAGTTACTTTTTTTAAAAAAAATAAACTATCATATTTTATTAGTTCATGGTGTATTGATAGCAGCGCTTTCCAATCTTGCCACGAATTAATTATCTCTTTGAAGTTTTCGAAAGGAAATTTATTTAATAAGGTTTGAGTCCTAATATTTGCCTATCATTATTTATCCGCCCAATCATTTTTTCCTAAATACAAGGTCCAAAAATTTATTTATTTATTTATTTATTCTAGTCATTATGACTTATGAAAAGTATAATTAAAAATTCATATTAATTAATGGATCACTCTAAACTTGTTAATAGTATTCATAAAAAAAAACATTACTCAAATGAGATGCAAAGAAAGTTACAACTTTTGTTTATGTTTTTTTTTTTAAACAAAAGTGAACACAAATTTATCAGAAACACTAAATATATTTTCGTACAAAAAAAATATTTTTTTTTCTACATGCAACACTAGTATGAACATGTTAATAATCATGACTAATTTTTTATGTTTTCATATAAATTTTGTACATGCAAATACTGTAATCTTTTTTCCTTTTATTTTAGTCATTAAAATAAAAGACAAACATTTATTAACTGAACCACATATTTTACATAATGATTAGTCCTTGATTATTTTCATCATTTATTCTTACTAAGTCATTAAAGTACACACAAAACCACAAAAATTAACAATGAAAATAATTTACTCAATATGAAATAAACTATCTAACAATTTTACACTAAATTTAACAATAAAAAAAATCTAAACAGAAAGTTGATATGAAAGATTTGAACACAGTGTCAAAGCATATTAATGAGTCATAAACATACAAAATTTGACAATTTTAATATATTATGATCATATTAAAGTGGACAAGGGAGATAAGTGTTACCTCTTGTGATGAATGATTTACAAAAAAAAGACTGCAATAGGAACCACGAATCTGAAACTCCCAAAAGCAAACCTTAAACTCAACTTTGTTTTTCTTCAATTGTGTTTTTTTGAGATTTTGTTTTTTTGTGTGTTTGTAGAAGGTGGAGAAGGAAAAAGATGGATGAAAAAAAAAGATTGTCCTTTTCTTGTTTTTTGTGCTTTTTGTAGAATATAAAGAAAGAGAAAAAATGAGTGAAGTGTGTGTGTGTACGTGTGTTTACAAGAATAAGGGAGTGGGGGATGTGAAGATGTGGAAAATGAGGGAGTAGTGGGGGAGGAGTTGGAAATAATGGGTAGTTTTTTTTTTTTTTTGTTTAAGTTTATTTATTTTGTCTTGCTTTTATTTTGAAAGAAAAGAAAGAAAAGAAAAAAAATATATATATTACAAAACTATTTTAAATTAATAAGATATAGAAAGTTTTAACTAAAATATAATTAAGAAAGTAATAACAATACTAGATTGTTTATTAGAATCAAAATTAAAAAAAAAACATATATTTTATAAATTTTTCTTTTTTAGAACAAAACTAACATTAAAATATGACTCTCTTTTTGTTGTTTTCAACTTATTCTAAATAAGATTAAAATATCGAATTTAGACTCAAAACTAAAAATATTTATATACTAAAAAGTAAATAACTTAAGTTTGGTAAAAAATTATGTGCTAACAGGATGCCCCTCTTTGCTTGAGAACATGAAGAGTTTTTAAGCAAAGAAGTTAACGTGCCTAATTTTTGGCCTAACATTATTAAAAGGTAAGGGAAAAGAAGGGGAAAAGAAAGAGTAAGCAAGAGTGACCGAGCCCTGGTTTTGGGCCGCCTACATATCTCGGGTTATAAGAGAATCAGGTCACGTGTAGTTCAAATAGTTGCAGAGATGGATGGATGGATTAGGGAGTTGAGTCTAGTCCTATCGAGATTCCGGTTCGTGATTCCTATTATTACATTGAAAATAATCACACTAAAAGGAAACGATACAAGATCTATTCAATTCTACTTGGCTCGACCCTCTTTTCTTTCATGTCTTCCCTTGCATCTTCAGTTATCACCTCACCTTTTCCTGGCGGGTATCTTGATCTCACAATCTAATCTTGAAGTTTGTGTTAAGGCTTGAACTTGAAACCTCAATTGAGTTACCGATGCCTCTCCAAAAGAAAGTTAGTACACTATTCGTGTACACTTGTTTCCTGAATTGAAGTTGGAAAGCAGAATCTTGATATGTTGAGCTGCTACATGGGTCCAAATCAACTCTTAATGTCATTCTTCACTTCACAAATCGGACAAATGTCACTCCGTTATTGATGTCCAAACTTGTGGTCACAGAGGGACCTGCCTACAATCAAAGAAAAAAAATAAAACAAAATTTTTCTGCTCTAGTTTGTGCTAAAAAAAATTTTGTGGGTTATTTTGCTTGATTTGAACATAATATTAAACAAAAATAATACAGTGCTTAAACAAAGGGAAAAAATGAATACTCTATTATTGAATGAAATTAGATTTTATGCTTTATGGAAAATAAAAATGGCAGTTATCATGCCCTATGAAGATATGAACGAATATTATGAGGGTTCGCGCCCTAGGCGAATATTATGAGGGTTTGTGCCCTAAGCGAATATTATGAGGGTTCGCTCCCTAAGCGAATATTATGAGGGTTCGCGCCCTAAGCGAATATTATGAGGGTTCGCTCCCTAAGCGAATATTATGAGGGTTCGCGCCCTAAGCGAATATTATGAGGGTTCGCGCCCTAAGCGAATATTGTGAGGGTTCGCGCCCTAAGCGAATATTATGAGGGTTCGCTCCCTAAGCGAATATTATGAGGGTTCGCGCCCTAAGCGAATATTATGAGGGTTCGCTCCCTAAGCGAATATTATGAGGGTTCGCGCCCTAAGCGAATATTATGAGGGTTCGCGCCCTAAGCGAATATTATGAGGGTTCGCTCCCTAGACGAATATTATGAGGGTTCGCTCCCTAGGCGAATATTATGAGGGTCCGCTCCCTAGGCGAATATTATGAGGGTTCGCTCCCTAGGCGAATATTATGAGGGTTCGCTCCCTAGGCGAATATTATAAGGGTTCGTTCCCTAGGCGAATATTATGAGGGTTCGCGCCCTAAGCGAATATTATGAGGGTTCGCTCCCTAGGCGAATATTATGAGGGTTCGCGCCCTAAGCGAATATTATGAGGGTTCGCGCCCTAAACGAATGAATTATTTTTATTTTATTTTACTTCTTTTTTTTATTTTAAAAATAAGATAAAATAAAATATGCCCCAGTTTTGAAACTGAGAAATTTTGAAACTTTTTTTTTTAATCGTGAATTTTATTTATTATTATTAGTATTTTATATTAAAAAAATGCCCCAGTTTCGACTAGGAAAATAAAGGTCCTTTTTACCGATTTCTGATATGAATTAACAACAATTTTACTATGCGCGTATTGGATCGCACATAAAGATTTGAGAACTTACCTTTGGTGCTCGTCTCTCAAAACTATTTACAGGATTTGCTCGTACCTGTTTAATCAAAGAACGATTTGTTAGTTTTCCTAACTGGTGGTTGATTTGTGGCCTTGATCCCGTGGGGTTTTTGATTTGTCATGCAATCCACTTGGCTTGGAAGATTGACTTTATTGGTGATTGATCAAATTGCTTGAAAGCTCTTAAAAGTCAATCCCTATCTTTTCGAATGCGCGCCATTGAATGCTTTGATCAAATATTGATTTGTGCATATTGCGTGGATCATCTTGTTTCAGCAAGCATTCCCTTGCCTTAGTGATCTTCCCCTATGGAGACTTGCCATAATTTTTTCCTTTTTCTTTATCTTAGCTAGTCAACAAATGTGTTTCACCGGTTGTGTATGCCCCTCGCTCTTCAACTGAAAAACTGTTAGTGAATTTTGCAACTTTTCCTTTAACACTTGACACAAGATTTTGAGAGCAGCGACTCAACACAAGTACGATGGGGTGACGCAATGGATCATAACTTTACGAGGGAAGGTTATCTCTTGAAGAGGGGACAAGGAAAAGAAAGAAATAAAAGAATGAACGTACGTATCAATTTTAAGGAATCATGACATGCATTTCGGCTCATACGTTTCGATCCATCCAAATAGTCTAAATCTCATAAAACAATGTTGTGCCTTTCAATTTAGAGCTGACCTCTCTTTCATTTTCCTTTACCGTCGTCTTATGGTGTCATAGGGCTCTCACCTATAAGACTCTCACCTTTGTAAAATCACACATCTGTGACACCGTGCTTTGAAGCTTCTTGAAGAGTGATTGAGAAGTCATTTTAAGGCATGTGAGAAAGGCTTTTAGAAAGATTTACAACTTTGGAACCATTAAAGTGTGCCTCGGCTTTGAACACGCCAAAACATAATTTAATTTTTTTTCTCAGACCGAACCCCAAGATAGGGTTGCCTACGTATCCTTTTAGGAATCAGGTCGCACGTAGTTCGATCAAGGGTTATCTTTTTTTTCTTTTTTTTTCTTTTTTTTCCACGGTTCCAAAGAGGGAAATTTTCGAAGAGGTGGGGGGTGTTCGAACAGAGGTCATCTTATCTTGGGAACACTAGTCACGCCGATGTCGAACCAAAAGTATTAAATGTAATATCTTTTGACCGAGTCTACATTAACCATTATGTCGGCTACCTTTTCCTCCATATCTGCCAATTGCAAAACTCCTTTTGGTAACACTCGTTTAACGATATAAGGGCCTTGCCAATTTGGGAAAAATTTTCCTTTAGCTTCTTTTTGGTGGGGAAGGATGCGTTTTACAACAAGCTGACCGACCTCAAAATTTTTGGGGCGTACCTTCTTATTATAGGCTCGAGCCATCCTTTGCTGGTATAATTGGCCGAAACAGACTGCCGTCAATCATTTTTCATCTATTAATACTAATTGTTCCAACCTTTTCTTCACCCATTCTGTATCATCAATTTCTGCTCCAGCAATGATTCGAAGCAAAGGGATTTCAACTTCTGCAGGTATAACAGCCTCAGTTCCATAGACTAATAAGTAAGGAGTTGCACCGATTGATGTACGGATGGTCGTGCGATATCCCAAAAGAGCAAAAGGTAATTTCTCATGCCACTGTCTAGATCCTTGGACCATTTTCCTAAGAATCTTCTTGATATTCTTATTTGCGGCTTCTACAGCTCCATTTGCTTTAGGTCGATAAGGAGTTGAATGGTGATGGGCAATTTTAAATTGCTCACAAACCTCCTTCATTTGGTGGCTATTAAGATTTGCCGCATTGTCTGTGACAATGGTCTTCGGCATACCAAAACGACATATGATATTGGAATGGATAAAGTTCACCACTGCTTTCTTGGTGACTGCTTTTAAAGTAACAACTTCTACCCACTTGGTGAAGTAGTCAATGGCGACCAGAATAAATCGATGCCCGTTAGAAGCTTTTGGCTCGATTGGCCCAATAACGTCTATGCCCCAAGCAACAAAAGGCCAAGGAGCAGACATAAAGTGTAACTCTGAAGGGGGTGAATGAATCAAGTCACTATGGATTTGACACTGATGACACTTTCGAACAAAACGGAAGCAATCTCTTTCCATGGTCAACCAGTAAAATCCTGCCCGAATAATCTTCTTTGCTAAAACATAACCATTCATATGCGGGCCGCATACCCCCGAATGTACTTCAGCCATGATCATTTCTGCTTCTTGAGAACTCACACATCTTAATAAATTCAAATCTGGGGTTCTTTTATATAAAACTTCCCCGCTTAGAAGGAAACCACTGGCAATTCGCCTAATAGTCTTCTTTTGATCTCTATTGGCATGCAGTGGATATTCTTTTTCTTTTAAGAACCGTTTGATGTCATGATACCATGGTTCACCATCTGGCTCTGCTTCAGTTATATTACAATAACCATGCTCATTCCTGATTTGAATTTCTAGGGGATTGATATAGGTGTTGCCTGGGTATGGAAGCATTAAGGCTAAGGTGGCTAAAGCATCAGCCAACTCATTGTGGGACCTAGGGATATATCTGAACTCAATGGACTTGAACCTTTTGCTAAGGTTCCCTAAACAGTGCTTGTATGGGATGAGCTTAATATCCCGAGTTTCCCATTCGCCTTGAGCCTGTCGAACAAGCAAGTCGGAGTCCCCCAAAACCACTAGCTCGTGCACATCTAAATTTATTGCCATATTCAATCCCATAATGCAAGCTTCATATTCTGCTGTATTATTGGTACAAAAGAACCGAAGGCATGCGGTGGCAGGATAATGGTGTCCAGTTGGTGAAATAAGGACTGCTCCAATTCCCACTCCATTGACATTGACAGCTCCATCAAAATATAACTTCCATATCTGGCTATCCCTTGGCCCTTCTTCCTCAGCAACATTAACCTCTTCATCTGGGAAGTATGTGTCTAATGGCTGGTATTCATCATCAACAGGATTTTTTGCTAGATGATCAGCCAATGCTTGTGCTTTCATAGCGGTACGAGTAACGTACATTATGTCAAATTCCGTAAGTAAGATCTGCCACTTTGCTAGTCTACTCGTTGGCATAGGTTTTTGAAAAATATATTTCAAAGGGTCCATTCGAGATATGAGATAGGTTGTGTATGACAAAAGGTAGTGCTTTAATTTTTGAGCCACCCAGGTTAAGGCGCAACATGTCCTCTCTAAGAGAGTGTATTTCGCCTCATACTTTGTGAACTTTTTGCTCAAATAATAAATTGCTTGCTCCCTTTTGCCTGTGGCATCATGTTGACCTAGAACACAACCGAAGACATTATCCATCACTGAGAGATATAAGAATAAAGGTCTTCCGGGCTCCGGAGGGACTTATAATACTGGAGGGTGCATTAGATATTCTTTGATCTTGTCAAAATCTTCTTGACACTCACTCGTCCATTTGACAGCGGCATCTTTTTTCAACAGCTTGAAGATTGGCTCACATGTGATGGTAAGCTGCGCGATGAACCGACTGATATAATTTAGTCTCCCTAGAAGGCTCATGACTTCTGTCTTATTCCTCGGAGGAGGTAATTCTTGAATAGACTTTATCTTGGCAGGATCTAGCTCAATGCCTCTTCGACTAACTATGAAACCCAGAAGCTTTCCTGAAGGTACTCCAAATGCGCATTTAGCTGGATTGAGCTTAAGGTTATAATTTCGTAATCTTTTGAAGAATTTCCTTAAGTCACGCACATGATCTGCTTGTGTTCTAGATTTAATGATGACATCATTGACATATACTTCAACTTCCTTGTGCATCATATCATGGAATATGGCGGTCATAGCTCTCATGTAAGTTGCTATTGCATTTTTAAGACCAAATGGCATGACCCTATAACAGTAGGTCCCCCAGGGGGTAGTGAAAGCAGTCTTCTCTGCATCATTTTCATCCATGAGGATTTGGTGATATCCAGCATAACAGTCCACAAAAGATTGAATCTCATGTTTGGCACAATTATCAACTAGAATGTGAATATTGGGTAATGGGAAGTTGTCCTTTGGACTTGCTTTGTTTAAATCCCTATAGTTGACGCAAACTCTGGTTTTCCCATCTTTCTTTGGCACTGGCACAACGTTGGCCAACCACATAGTGTATTGGAAAACTCTAATCACATTTGCATCTAGTTGTTTCATAATTTCCTCTTTTATTTTATCACTCACGTCTGTCTTGAACTTTCTTTGCTTTTGTTGGACAGGTGAGGACTCAGGATATGTGGGTAGTTTGTGAACTACCAAATCAACACTTAAACCTGGCATGTCATCGTAGGACGAAACAAAGACATCTCTATATTCAAATAGAACTTGAATTAGTTCATCTCGGGTCTTTTGTTCGACATGAATACTTATTTTTGTCTTTCGAGTTTCCTCTCGAGTTCCCAAATTTACTGTCTCAGTTTCATTTAAATTGGGCTTAGGTTTATTCTCAAATTGGTCCAATCCCTTTTTAATTTCTTCATATGCTCCATCTTCATCATATTCTTCAAGATCTTGATTTATTGTTTTGAGATCAGACAATTTTTCAGGATCTAGACATAAACTCCGCATGCATGTCATGTTATTAAAGTCAGTATTAACGTAACTGAAATGAAAATAAAACAAAATCAGAAAAGCGAAGGGACATGATACGCTTTTACTAGGGAAATTGGAACTTCATTAAACTGGATTGAAATGATAAAGGACTAACATGGCATAAGAACAACTAAGACATTTAGATTACAACCCTAAAAATAGTGCAAATGTAGGAAAAGCTGCAAAATAAACTACCAAAACTCCTTCCTGCTAGGGAGAGGAGTGACTTCCCAATTGTTGAGTTGGACATTGTGGCTGATGAATTGCACATCTGCATGACTGGGGCCTTCGTCCATATGAGCCATGTTCACTTCATAAAACATCTCCTTAAGACCTTGACAGTTTTCATCTGTATCATTTTGGGCAGATGGGTTTGGACCCTTCTCACGTTGAGATTTAGTGAAAGACTCAAGAATATGAGGGATCGGCCTTGGCAGGCTCCAAGCCTTCTTTTTGTGCTCCTTTTCCCATTTTCTGTCAACTTTAGTTGGTTCGAAACCCAACCCAAATGTTTCTTGATTGCCCATTGGATTGATAGGATCTACCCTTCCTTGCAATGACAATCCCAGTCCCTTTCCAGGCTCATAACCATTATGTATCATTTGAGCTACCACCATGAACGAAGCAGGAGAGAGATGAGGATTTGGTATAGGCTTCCCTTCCATAAGCTGATTGACCGCTACTATCTCGAGGGCTTGATAATTGAGGAATTCATATTTTTTTTGGCCTCTATGCATGGTGTGGAAGGGTCTCGATACATCGGGAGGTTGTCTTCACCATGGACAATGATTTCTTGTTTGTCATGTTCAAATTTGACCATCTGATGCAAAGTAGATGGTACAGCCCTGGCCATGTGGATCCATGGCCTTCCCAAGAGTAAGTTGTAAGAGGTGTTCATGTCTATCACTTGAAAGGTAATTCCAAACTCCACCGGCCCAATTGTCACGATCAAGTAAATTTCACCAACTGTGTCTCGCTTTGCTCCATCAAATGCTCGTACACACACATTGTTAGTGCGAATTCTATCAGTGTTAATCTTCAAACTTTGTAATGTGGAAAGAGGACAAATGTCGACACCTGATCCCCCATCAACCAGGACCCTCTTCACGTAATGTTCTTCACATTTCACGGTTAGATGTAGAGCCTTGTTGTGCCCATACCCTTCCAAAGGCAATTCATCATCCGTGAATGCGATTCTATTTACCTCAAATATCCTGCTGGCTATCATTTCCACGTGACTTACCGTGGTGTTCTCGGAGACGTACGCCTCGTTCAAAATTTTAATCAATACTTGACGATGCTCCTTGAAATGTAGGAGCAATGATAGCAAGGAGATTTGGGCAGGGGTTTTTCTTAACTGATCGATAATAGAATAATCCTGAGCCTTTATCTTTTTCAAGAACTCCTCGGCCTCTTCTTCAGTGATAGGCTTTTTCACCGGGAGCTGACTTTCTTTTGCGTGCTTGGCTCCTCTTAGTTCCTCTGGGACATAACACCGTCCAGAACGAGTCATACCGCCTGCTTCATTAATTTCTTCAGCGAGTTCTTTCCCTTTGTATGTCATAATGGTTTTGTTGTAGTTCCATGGGACAGTTTTCATGCTTGTGATCGGGAGTTGTTTTGCAAACTTTATTACAACTGGCTCCTCTGTCTTTCTTAAACCGTCTTGGGTTAAATAGGCACTTGAAAATCTTCCGGGAACATATAGTTTTGGCCCATTTAATGGTATTCCTCCTTTAATAGCTCCAGGGACATACAATACTGGTTTTCTTAAGCTCTCAGGAGTTGAATTTGCGCCTTTCACAATCAATGGTCCCCTTTGTATAAATTCTAAGACATGCTTGACTCTTCTTTTGAGGGCCTACCTTCAATGTTCTCTCTATCTGTTGGTTCACTTTTCACATAAGTGCTTATCATTCCAACGACACGCTCGTTGTTGTGAGTAGGAAGTGGATTGTTGGTGACATTCGGAGCTTCTTCATTACGTATCATAATTACTTTGTCATTGGTTAGCTTCTCGATGACCCTCTTTAAGGTCCAACAATTTTCGGTGCTATGACCAGGGGCGTTAGAGTGATACTCGCACGTAACTGTTTGATCAAAGCCTCTCATATTTGGGTTGACCTGATAAGGAATGATAGGTTCAACCAGTCTTAATTGCATTAATTTCCGCAATAGGCTAGTGTATGACTCTCCAATTGGGGTGAAAGTTTCCTTTTGACCTTGTTCCTTTGCATAATCTGCCCTTGGACGTGGATTATAAGGTGCCTGGAAGCTCTGTTGTTGGGGCCGAGAGCCTGGTGGGGCAGGTGCCCGCCATTGTCGATGTTGAGGAGGTCGGGCATATGCTTGAGTGTTAAAAACAACATATGGGGGTGGATAATAGTGTTGAGGTACAACAGGTTGCCCTTGTTGGGCTTGCACATGAGGGTAGTTCGTCCTTTTTTGCGTACCTTTTGATCCTAACACCATCATGGACCCTTCTTCTTTCTTCTTTCGGTTCCCAAAACCACCTGATCCACTTTGTATTGCTTGTGTGGTGGCTTTTATAGCTGCTTGACTCACAATTTTTCCCGACTTTATGCCATTTTCCACCATTTCTCCAATCTTGATTGCTTCAGCGAAGGGCTTTCCCATTGCGGCAAGCAAGTAGTGAAAGTAGTCAGGTTCTTGGGCCTGGAGAAAAACATCAATCAACTCCTGATCTTTCATTGGTGGCTTGACTCTAGCTGCCTGTTCTCTCCATTTTATGGCATATTCCCAGAAACTTTCAGTTGACTTCTTTTTCAAGTTAGCGAGGGAATTGCAATCTGGGATGATGTCAATATTATACTGAAATTGTTGAACAAAATCCTGAGCCATGTCATCCCAAACATGCCAACGAGAAATATCTTGATCAATGAACCATTCTGAGGCCAACCCCGTTAGGCTCTCTCCAAAGTAGGCCATAAGGAGTTCTTCTCTTCCTCCTGCTCCCCTTAGTTGATTACAGTACTTCTTTAAGTGAGCCACGGGATCACCATGGCCACTATACTTGTCAAATTTTGGGAGCTTAAACCCATCAGGCAAGTGAACATCAGGGAACATACACAAGTCCTTGAACGAGACACTTTTATGTCCTCCTAATCCTTGCATGTTTTTTAAGTTCTGTTCCAGACTTCTCATCTTCTTAGCCATTTCTTCATGTTCCTCATTCTTGGTTGTTTTCTCAACTTCTATAGGGGAATTATACTGATGAGTTTGGTAGTAGGCATCTGGAATTTTAATAGTCATTTCAGGGGCATATCCTTGACTAGGATAGGCCTTGGACAAAGGATCATCATTGCATTTGGGGACCAATTTGGGCTGAGGGACTGTATTGGTTTATGCGGCTGGCATGAAAAGTGGATTACTTATCATAGGCGTATTCAGAGGGCGTACAGTGGAAGTCTCACTAGCATTGGATGTGTCAACATATGGTCCAAACCCAGGAGGGTAGAGGGGATCACTCGTTGGGGGCGGCATAGCTGTATTTAGGTACTCTTGGATTGAAGGTGGCGGGGCTTGCTCGCTCATCCAAGCCTGGTACATTACAGCCATTTGCTGCCTTAGCATCCTTACTTCCTCCACTGGCACTGATTCTTGTTGAACTATCGAGTTTTGGGTATCCTCATTATCCGACTCTGTTCCGTCTTTGCGGGTCATCTTCTTTTTTCCCTTTGACCTTGTGTTGTATGGGTGAGATGCCAGTTTAACCACAAATCAACCACCTTAAAGCTTTCTCTTTTTAACAAAACAACACGTGTTAGGGTTTATAACTTTGCAGATATCTATCACACATTGTATGTTATGCTTCCTAAATTATTTCTATAGTGGAGACGGCTTTCATGCTTCATCCCGGCTTTTAGGTGAATTTGTTTTTTTTTAGCGATATTTTGATCGAACCCATTGAGGGTTGCCTACGTATCATGTTGAACATGAATCAGATCATTACGTAGTTCCTGGAAAAAAATGCTTTTTTTTTAATAAAATAAAGAAAAACACAATTTTAATTATATAGAAAAACATCTTTTCATTTGTGTCCAAAAGGTTCTGAATACAAATAACCCAAAATAAAACTAAGACTTGAAGTTGCAACAGACTTGACAAAATAAAAGAAAAGAAAGGAAAATAACAATAATGAAAATGCTTTCTTGGAATGTCTTGGATTTCAGTCACTTCTCAGGTTTGAATAAATTTTGAACAGTGCTTTCGGCAGGTGTGGTGCCAATTCCCGTGCTTGTCGGCCCAAGGTCTCATCATCTCGATGAAGATAACTGCCATATACGTCAATTGGGTCTTCAGCAAGCTGAACCACGTGTCCTTTGGCTTCCTCCATGTTGTCATGACAATTCCGCAGCCAGTTCTGAGTGGTATGGATCTCATGGTTCAAATTGTCTTCTTGTGCCTGAAGCTCTTCTACTTGGTTGAGAAGTCCATTCCTCTCTGCAAGCCATTGGTTCCTTTCACTCTCGACCTCTGCCTGGTAAGCCGTGAAATGCCTTGCTATACTTTTCTCCCGCTCCATAGAGGCTTTCAACTGAGCTTGCAACCTAGTCTGTGTCTGTACCATTAGGGCCTTTTCCTTTTTAAATTCTTCTTCTTGTTGCTCCATGGCGCCTGTGGTAATGCCCAGATCCTCACGCAAAGACTGAATGGTGGCTTGGTGCTCTTTTTCTACCCTCTTTCGAATCAATCTCACTCGAGCCTCCAGTGTTGCCTCGTGTTGTGCCAGTTCTTCTCGGACATTCTTCAAAGCATTACTTAAGCCATCAAGAGTGGACTGATAACTCCTCTCAACTTCAAGGCGGGCTTGCTTAATTTTGACCTCGGTTTCAGCTACATAATCTACGGCTCCTCTTGCCGATCTTTCGGGCATGGCCTTAAGCGGGGGCTGATCATAAAACCATACTAAGTATGAGTGATCCACCTCACCTTTGCTACGATCGGTCACTCTGTCTTGGGAGCCCGAGAATATGCGCCCTCCCCAAATCTTGAATATCTCTGACTCCCCGAGAGGATTATCGGGATGGAACTCATACATAAACTCTCGCATGTCTTCACATAGGGGAAGACACTGTCGTCGACCCAATTGCCTCATGACCCTGAGTGGTGCATAGGGTTGGACACCACGGAGACCTATTAGGACAATGAACGGTCGAAAGAAGGAAATGTATATTACCTCTTCTGACGGGAACCAGTGATAATTCCATACAATCTTACCGGCAGTTAACTCGTTAAGATACCTTCTCCAAGCTTTGATGCCCTCAGGGAAAACCTGATCTTCAATCCTTTCTTTCTGACCACCGATGTAATCATTCCATTCTACTTTGAAGCTATTGCATAGGGGTGATATCGGATGTGTTCGAGCATCCATATTTGTAACAAGATATTACATCCCTCAAAATAGTCTTCACCATTTTTTTGCACCTTGTCAAGGCGCGGTAGATGTCAGCTAGAACCATTGGTACAAGGGTAATATTAGGCCTCTTCTCAAAAGCTGGAAGGACAGCGGCCAAGTTTATGTCAATCATTTGCCCCCTTCTTGGGAATACCATAGTTCCTAAGAAAGCCACTATAAATGCCTCGTAACTGTGCTTCTCCCAAGTCTGGCGGCACCCCTTGTTACAGAGTTATTTTTCGTAGACCTCAAATCTATCTTGTCGGTCATATCTTTTGTAGAGGAAATCTAAATGAACCCAACCCTGCTTTAAACAATCCATCTCCACTTGTTTGATATGCATCAGTTCTAAGAATCTTCTTGCACCAATATGCTTGGGCATCATCGGTTCTCCTTTGTGAAGGTCCTTGCCCGTACCCATAAATGCTCCTATTTCTTCTAAAGTTGGAGTAAGTTCGAAATCAGCAAAACGGAAGATATTATTCAGCGGATCCCAAAAAGAGACTAAAGCTTCTATCACATCCCCTCGCGGCTCAACATACAAGAGGCTTCGCAAGTATCCTATGCTTCTATCACATCCCCTCGCGGCTCAACATACAAGAGGCTTCGCAAGTATCCTAAACGCTTAAATACCTCTCCTTTTTCATAATTTCCCATATTTTCGTACCATGCCTTAAAATACACCGGAGCCTTGTCTAACACCATAAACTGGGGTGGCTGGTCATCTGTAGGCCTCTTATCAGATCTCCCCATTGAGCTTATTTTGTCCCTATAGGGTGATGGCAAATTAGAAAAAAAATGACACTGGTGACATCAAGAGAAATTATTGTTGCATTTTGAAAACAGAGGACAGACTTATCGAGAAAATGAGATGGACATGATTTTTTTCAAGACATTATGTTTTTTTTTAAAAAAAATAAAAAAAATAATGAATCTTAATGTCTATACTTTGGGGAAAAATTGATGAATTTTTTATATATTATTCATTTACTATTTATTATTATTATCTATATTTTTTTAAAAAAAAAACTTAGGTCTGACGAACTTTATGACACCAAACTAGAGTAAAAAAAAATCTATTTTCACTTTAAACCCTATAAAAAAAATTATTTTAATTAATTTTTAGGTGAATTATGAAATTTAAAGCCTCTTTATTTTCTTAAAGGAAAGAAAGAGAAAAAAAATCTTTTAGTTTGTTTTGTTCTTTTTTTTTCGAAGAAAGAGTAACTTGAAAAAAGAGAAAACACAAAATTATCTTATTTTCAATTCGTCTAAAAGCCGGTCAACATTTGATATAGCCCCTCTGATGATGCAACAAGTAGCATAGAGAATGTGCATGATAGTCTTAAAATTGGGTACCTGTCCTAGACGGACTCGACCCCAGTGTCAAGCCCCACTAAGTCAAAATAAGCGTACCCTAAGACTGGTTCAGCTAGATTTTAAACCCTAATGTACTTGGTGTCTAGACCGGCTGTAAAACGAGTGGACAACTTGAGTTTGGGAAGTAATAGCTTACCGGTAGCAGGGCTTTCCGGCCTCACTGTCTGGAACTTCCCATCCTAAAACTTGTGTAACTCAATTCCTTCCCAGGAGCGTAAACGCATCTCTGGTATCTCAAAGAAAGTTTCGGGAGTGTAAATCGCATCTCCGAATAAAGTGGACTTTCAGAAGACTCAGATGGGTGCGCGAGAGAGGACAATTTATATTTCAAATAATATTGAGGCAGTAAATAAGAAGGAAAATAGCACATTAAACCAACAAATACATCATAATAAATAAATAAATAAATAAATAAATAAATAAAGTCACGCATAAATCAATATTCTTTAAGCCTGGATTCTGGTTATCCCCAGCAGAGTCGCCACCTGTCACACCCCTTATTTTTCCCCCGCGCGTGGGTTTAGGAACAATAGAGTTTTTCCAATTAAAGTGACATTTTGAAAAGAGATTATTTATTTATTTAGAGTCGCCACTTGGAATTGAGTTTTGGTGTTCCAAGTCACCTTTTTTTTATCTCTAATCAAAAAGAAATGACTCTTTATTATTATTATTATTATTATTATTATTATTATTATTATTATTATTATTATTATTATTATTATTATTATTATTATTTATCTGCAAACCAGAAATTCGGGTAAGGAATTCTATTGACCGAGAGGAAGGTGTTAGGCACCCTTCGAGTCTTATGGTTCTAGCATGGTTGCTTTATTGATTTATGTATGACTTAAATTAATTTTGAAAACATTATATTTATTGGTTTTGCAAAAATTTATTTACTTACCTTCTTCAATTTATCCGAAATTTAGTTACTTTTTTTTAAAAAAAAATAAACTATCATATTTTATTGGTTCATGGTGTATTGATAGCAGCGCTTTCCAATCTTGCCACGAATTAATTATCTCTTTGAAGTTTTCGAAAGGAAATTTATTTAATAAGGTTTGAGTCCTAATATTTGCCTATCATTATTTATCCGCCAAATCATTTTTTCCTAAATACAAGGTCCAAAAATTTATTTATTTATTTATTCTAGTCATTATGACTTATGAAAAGTATAATTAAAAATTCATATTAATTAATGGATCACTCTAAACTTGTTAATAGTATTCATAAAAAAAAACATTACTCAAATGAGATGCCAAGAAAGTTACAACTTTTGTTTATGTTTTTTTTTAAAACAAAAGTGAACACAAATTTATTAGAAACACTAAATATATTTTCGTACAAAAAAAATATTTTTTTTCTACATGCAACACTAGTATGAACAGGTTAATAATCATGACTAATTTTTTATGTTTTCATATAAATTTTGTACATGCAAATACTGTAATCTTTTTTCCTTTTATTTTAGTCATTAAAATAAAAGACAAACATATATTAATTGAAACACATATTTTACATAATGATTAGTCCTTGATTATTTTCATCATTTATTCTTACTAAGTCATTAAAGTACACACAAAACCACAAAAATTAACAATGAAAATAATTTACTCAATATGAAATAAACTATCTAACAATTTTACACTAAATTTAACAATAAAAAAAAATCTAAACAGAAAGTTGATATGAAAGATTTGAACACAGTGTCAAAGCATATTAATGAGTCATAAACATACAAAATTTGACAATTTTAATATATTATGATCATATTAAAGTGGACAAGGGAGATAAGTGTTACCTCTTGTGATGAATGATTTACAAAAAAAAGACTGCAATAGGAACCACGAATCTGAAACTCCCAAAAGCAAACCTTCAACTCAACTTTGTTTTTCTTCAATTGTGTTTTTTTGAGATTTTTTTTTGTGTGTTTGTAGAAGGTGGAGAAGGAAAAAGATGGATGAAAAAAAAAGATTGTCCTTTTCTTGTTTTTTGTGCTTTTTGTAGAATATAAAGAAAGAGAAAAAATGAGTGAAGTGTGTGTGTGTACGTGTGTTTACAAGAATAAAGGAGTGGGGGATGTGAAGATGTGGAAAATGAGGGAGTAGTGGGGGAGGAGTTGGAAATAATGGGTAGTTCTTTTTTTTTTTTTTTTTGTTTAAGTTTATTTATTTTGTCTTGCTTTTATTTTGAAAGAAAAGAAAGAAAAGAAAAAAAATATATATATTACAAAACTATTTTAAATTAATAAGATATAGAAAGTTTTAACTAAAATATAATTAAGAAAGTAATAACAATACTAGATTGTTTATTAGAATCAAAATTAAAAAAAAAACATATATTTTATAAATTTTTCTTTTTTAGAACAAAACTAACATTAAAATATGACTCTTTTTTTGTTGTTTTCAACTTATTCTAAATAAGATAAAAATATCTAATTTAGACTCAAAACTAAAAATATTTAAATACTAAAAAGTAAATAACTTAAGTTTGGTCAAAAATTAGGTGCTAACAGCTCTATCTAGATCAAGTCTCAAGGTTGAGATTTCTTGATTTAGCTTTCTTACTTTTTCTTTTTCACACAGGAATTCAATGTTACATTTTTTCAGTTCAGATTCCACCTTCTGAAATTCTTCCCTAGACTTGTTTTTTCCCTTATCATCAAGGGTTAATTTTAGCACTTCTGATTTCAGATTTAAAACAAGAGAATCAAGTTGTTCGACCTGTTCCTTTAGCCTATTATTTCTCTCATTTGCCTCATCCAGACAATTCTGTATTTCAAGATTTTCAAATTTCTGATTAGAAAAGTCTTTCATCAGTTGAGCCTTTTCATTTTCTATTTCTTGAAAATCGTTTATCAGACCAGTGATGAGAGAAATTAGTTTTTTATTTGAGAAAAGATGCAATTTCTCTTTGAGTTCTGAGCTACTTACCTCAGATTGGGATTCTTCTTCAATATTTGATTCTCCAGCAGCCATGAATGCAGTTTCATCAATCTCCTCTGTATCAGAATCTTCCAATCCTGATCCCCACGCAGCCACCATGGTACAGTTTCCTCTTTCCTTTTGCTTGGCTGCCTTCTCTTTAAGTTCTTTCTCAGCCCTTTCTTTTCTCCACTCAATTTCCCACTGGGGACATTGTTTGATGTGGTGATCAGTCTTTCCACACTTGTAGCATCCAGAGTTGTTTCTGTCATCGGACCACTTTTTGTTACCTGTTTCATCAACCCTCCTTCTATTACCTATTTCTCTCTTGTCCTTGCCTTTCTTTTTCATGAATTTTTTAAAATGTTTTGCTAGAAAAGCCATCTAATCTTCATCCAAGTCTGACCTTTCATCATCTGAGGCTGCTTTGAGAGCGAGTGACCTTTCCTCCAGGCTGGCTCCCTTTTTCTGATCCTCCATGTTCATCTCATAAGTTCTGAGATTTTCTATTAGTTCATTCAGTGTCATTGTCTCAATGTCCTTGGCTTCCCTGATAGCAGTAACCTTTACATCCCACTTAGCTTTGGGGAGGATCCTCAAGACCTTGTCAACCTGTTCCTCAAAGGTGAGTACTTTTCCCAAGGAGGCTAGTTCGTTGATGAGCAAGGTGAGTCTTGCCATCATTTCTTGCACGGTCTCATTCTCCTTCATTTTGAAGGTTTCATATTCTGTGAAAAACATTGCCACCCTGAATTTCCTAACCTGGGTTGTTCCTTCATGAGCAATGGTGAGAGCATCCCAGATTTGCTTGGCCGTAGTGCAGTTTGATATTTTATTGTACTCCTCAGGGCCAAGGACACATACCAGTATATTTTTTGCCTTTGCATTTTTCTTCATGGCAATCAGATCGTCGGCATTGAACTCCCTTCTTTCTTTTGGGACCTGTCTGCCATCCACTGTCTGCATTGGGATAGTGGGTCCTACAATGATTCTATCCCAAAGCTCGTAGTCTTCTCCTTGGATGAAATCCTCCATCCTGGCCTTCCACCATGCAAAGTGTGTTCCATTGAACAGGGGGGTCGAACAGATGACTGTCCTTCTCCGTGTCCTAGCGGTGGTGCAGTGTTCATGATGATCGGTTCTTAGGTATTAGCCTTTAATAAGAAGACCTTGCTCTGATACCAATTGTTAGGAACACGCACCCTATGAATATTGCCTAGTCGTTGGAACAAGTTAATCGAACGTGTTTCAATGACGCAGAAAAAAACAGGACGCAACAGTTTTACGTGGAAAACCCCCGGCTCAAGAAGGGTGAAAAACCACGACCTGTACCATACAGGATTTAACTTCAACTTCACTACTTCAAAAGAGCCTTCAACAACAATTACAACCTCAGTTAGATCTTTAGCTAGTTAGCCCTAAGATCCAACAATTCAAACAGCAAGAATTGAAAAAACAACTTGTTTACAGAAGAATTCTTCCTAAAACCTAATTGTTTTTGACTTCGTGCTTTCTAGATTAAGTTCTTGCATTGTTGGTTTTCTGCCTCAAAACTCTCGCCTTCTTTGCAAGCTACTTTCCCCTTTTTATACTTGTTTTTCCGAGTCCTAGTTGATCTTGTCTTCTCTTGATGATAATTCTCCTTAGTAGAATCCTTTTCTTATTAGTAGACACCTTTTTGCTTTCTACCTCCTTTTTCTTTGCTTCTATCATTATCCAATTCTTTTATTTTGACAAAGTCTCCTTGTGGTGAATGACCAGCTTCCTATTTGTATGCCTTATTTCCAGCGAATTCAGTGCAGGTGAGATGATGTGCTCAGGGACCTGATAGATAAAACCTGTTCCACACATTTTGTCAATCATCAAAACTTTAGTGCACCCAACAGCCACGGAACGCCTTTACATGCTACCAAAATTAAAATCACAATGTTAAGACAACTATTTAGTCACAAAAAATGCAATAATTAAAGACTGGCAAAAAATCAGACCAAAAATAAAAATATGAGACGCATGCTAGAAATCTCAAAATTGACTCTATCAAAATATTCATTTAAGCTTTATGAACTTGTATTCTGAAATGGAAGCAATTCAGAACTTGAAACACAGCCACCCAAGACATGGACCTGTAGACATTGAAATTTTGTAGGAATCTACAAAATTAGTCCTATTTCAGTTAGGGTTTCTTGGATGCTACTCAACCCTAAACTCTAACTTATGCTTATATAATGGGTATTATATTTTCTTGAAAAGCCATCTCACATATCCATAGGAAGATCAAAATATGACAACGTATAAAGGTCAAAATCATCCTACGTTCAAGAAATACGCCACTATTGGCCCTCGAATCTTGAAAAAATCTTATGAGAGAAGAATCAATGGAGTAACAGATTTGTACCCACATTCTTATCAATAAAATTCTATTTCTTCATACTTTATTTGTGACTGCGATTCATTTTTTATCACTTTGAAATTTGTTGCAAACAAACTGGCACACCTAGTGTGACCAAATCTACCTTTCATCTCTTCTCTCATGCAAATCTGAAGCCAGCAAAGGTGGAAAAATAAGTATTTAAAGCCATGTCTTTGAGTTTTATCAAATCTTCACTCCGACAAGCCTTGAAGTAGGGGGCATTTGTAGACATTGAAATTTTGTAGGACTCCACAAAATTAGCGCTATTTCAATTAGGATTTCTTGGAGGCTACTCTATCTTAAACCCTAATTCATTCCTATATAAAGGGTATTATATTCCCTTGAAAAAGCATCTCAAATATCCCTAAATCTGGGGATATTCATAAAGAGATCAAAATAGGATTCAAGGAGGTCAAAATGATCTTGTGTTTGAAAAATACGCCACTAATGGCCTTCGAATCATAGAGAAATCTTATGAGAGGAGAATCAAGGGAGGAACATATTTTTACCCACATTGTTTCTGAATAACAATTATGTTTCTTCAAATTTATTTATGATTATAATTTATTTTCTATCACATTAAAATTTATTGTAAATAAACTGGCTCGCCCAGTATTTTCTCTACTTCAGCAGAGAACTTGTAATCAACATCCTTGGAGGAAGTTGATTGAGAGTTGATCTTCTTGGAAGCCATTTGAATATTCTTTGATTTTTGAAAAGTTGAGATGAGAGGTAGAGATTGTCCCACTGGGTGTGCCAGTTTATTTGCAACATATTTTTATGTGATACAAAATAAAATACAATTACAAATATATAAAATATAAAGAAACATAATTTTATTCATAAATGATATGGGTACAAATTTGTTCCTCCCTTGATTCTCCTCTCATAAGATTTCTCCATGTTCTCTCATAAGTTGTTAGTAGCATATTTGTCGAACGTAAGATGATTTTGATCTCCTTAAGCCATATTTTAATCTCTCTGTGGGATATTTGAGATGACTTTTTAAGGGAATATAATACCCTTTATATAGGCATGAATTAAGTTTTAGGGTAGAGTAGCCTCCAAGAAACCCTGACTGAAATAGGACTAATTTTGTAGAGTCCTACGAAATTTCATTATCTACAAATATCCCCTGCTTCAAGGCTTGTTGGAGTAGACTTAATGAAACTCAAAGACAAGGCTTGAAGTACTCATTCTTTCACCGTTGCGGATTTCAGATTTGCAGATTTGATTTATGAGAGAAGAGATGAAGGACAACTTTGGTCCCACCGGGTGGGCCAGTTTGTTTTGCGACAAATTTTAATGTGATGAAAAGATAAATTGCAATTACAAATAAAATATGAAGAAATAGAAACATAATTTTATTCATAAACGATGTGGGTGCAAAGTTGTTCCTCCCTTGATTCTTCTCTCATAATATTTCTCCATGATTCAAGGGTCGTTAGTGGCATATTTCTCAAACGTAGGGTGATTTTGACCTCCTTAAGTCATATTTTGATCTCTCTATGCGAGATAACTGAGTTTTTGATCTCTTTGTCAATATCCTAGAATTTGGAGGATATTCAAAATGCCTTTTCAAGATAATATAATACTCTTCTATAGGCATGAGTTAGGGTTTAGGTAGAGTAGCCTCCAAGAAATCCTAACTGAAATATGTCTTATCTTGAAGAACCCTACATAATTTTGAAGTCTATAAATGGCCCCTGCTTCAAGGCTTGTCGGAGTGTAGACTTGATGAAACTCAAGGATAGGGCTTGAAGTACTTATTTTTCCATTGTTGCTGGCTTGAGGTTTGCATATTTGATTCATGAGAGAAGGATGAAGGGTAGATTTGGACACAGGGCGTGCCAGTTGGTTTGCGATAAATGTGATAGAAAATTAATTGCAAACAAATAAAATTTGAATATACAAGAATATTATTGATAAACGATGTGGGTATAAATCTATTTATCCTTTCATCTCTTCTCTCATAAATCAAATCTACAAATTTGAAGCCAACAACGGTGAAAAAATGAGTACTTCAAGCCTAGTCTTTGAGTTTCATTAAGCATACCCTCCGACAAGCCTTGAAGCAGGGGGTATTTGTAGACATTTAAATTTTGTAGGACTCTAAAAAATTAGTCCTATTTCAGTTAGGGTTTCTTGGATGCTACTCTACCCTAAACCCTAATTCATGCCTATATAAAGGGTATTTGTAGACACATAAAATATATTGGGTTAAATTCATACAAAATTTGGATTAAATCCATATTCATTTGGGTTTAATAATTAACTTGGTCTTTAAAATATAAATAAAGTCCATTTTTCTAAGTTCAAGTCCAGGGTCCATCTCACCTTGAAGCCCAAATCCGTTCCACATTTCACAATAATGAAGCATCCAAGACCAACAAGATGACATCACTTATCTAAATTATGTGGTATTCTTAGCTAAATGCAAGAACAAATCATATTTCGCCAAGTGTCAAAATGACATCTTTAGGCCAATCACAAGCAATCTTGTCCATTCTTTACAACTATAAATAATAGATAGATATGACATTCAAAGAACATTTTCTACAAACACTTGAGCAAACATTGGAGCAAGTATTTTGGAAAGCTACAACATCATCTATTATACATTTCTTATAAGGAGTGATCGACAAAATTCTTCCCGGAGATCTTCTCGAAGAACAAAACTTCTGGCGATTAAAGTACATCTCTAAGGGAGATAAATCACTCAACAATTCGAGAAATATGCTACTGAAAGCCCTCGGATCTTGGAGAAATTTAGGAGAAAGAATCAAGAGAGTAATAGAATTTTACTCACAACATTCATCAAAATAAAGAAAAATTACATCTTTCTTTTATTTATTTTTTGTTGCAGTTATTTTTCGACGCTTTGAAAGTTTGTTGTGAACAAACTTTGGCACACCCAGTGGGACCAGCTCTGCTCTTCATCTCTTTCTCTAAAATCTACAAAGTCAAATATTGTAATGGCCTTTAGGAAGACTAGTGATGTTTAATGCAAGGACTCTACTGCCGTGTCTTTTGATCTTAGTCATATTGGTCCAATTATTCGAAATAATTTCAATATTTATGGCTTAGTTAGATTTGAATACTTCACTTCTTTGGAGATGGTGAAAAACAATAACTCTTAGACGATAGTCGTAACTGCATTCCCTGAGGAGAACCTCACATCTACGTTCTTCGGAGAACTTTCTCAAATCGGTTCCAACTTTGGTGAATCTGATGATTCAACAGATTCTCTGATTTTAGTAAATTTCAATGCCTTGATTGCTGACTCAACTAACATGGACAAAAAGATCACACTAATGGAGCAAACTATTGAAACCTTGAAGAAGTTTGTTGACGATAAGAATCTTCATATTGCTCAACTTATGAACTAGTTAGAGGCCTTCACAGCTAGAGAATCAAGTCACGTCCCCACTTGTCCATCTGGTTTCAATCTTCAAAGCAAGGACATTGAGGAAACTCTGGCTAAGTCCAAATTTCAAAAACATAAACAGTCTATTTCAGTCGCAGTGACAATCTATTTTAGTTGCAGCATTATCTGTCCAGCAGTTGCAAGACATGATAATAAATACCATTAGGGCTCAATGTGGTGGAGCACCACAAAGTTCATAGTATTACTCAAAACCATATACTAGACGAATGGATGGTCTGTCTATGCCAATGAACTATCAACCACAAAAGCTTCAATTATTTGATGGCAAAGGGAATCCAAGGCAACATACCGCCCACTTTGTTGAAACTTGTAGCAATGCTGGAACACATGGTGACCTTTTGGTGAAACAATTTGTTCGTTCACTAAAAGGAATTGCATTCGACTGGTATATCGACCTAGAACATGAGTCTATTCATAGTTAGGAGCAACTCGAGAAAGAGTTCCTCAATCATTTTTGTAGTACTCGTCAAACTGTAAGCATGATAGAGTTGACTGGCATAAAGCAAAGAAAGGATGAGCTCGTGGTGGATTACATCAATCGCTGGAGATCATTGAGTTTGGACCGTAAAGATTGCCTATCTGAAATAACTGTTTTGGAAATGTGCATTCAGGGTGTGCATTAAGGACTTCTCTATATATTACGAGGAATCAAGCCACAAACTTTTGAAGAACTTGCTACACAGGCACATGACACGGAGTTGAGCATTGCAAGTCAGGGAAGACATCTCCTTTTGTTGATATGACAAAAAAAAGAAGGATTTCAAGAAAGGTTCGACCTCGAAGATCCAAACTAAAGAATACATGGCAGTGAAAGAAACTTCTATCAAGCTTTCAACTAAGAAAAAAGTTAAAGAGGAGGAAGCTTCTAGTCAATATCCAAAGGATGAGAAATGTCGTCCAACTTTAAAGGAGTTAGAAGCAAAAGTTTATCCATTTCTAGATTCAGATGTACCTGTGATCCTTGATGAATTACTAACCGAGAAAATCATTGACCTTCCTGAATTAAAAAGGCCCAAAGAAATCAACAAGGTGAATGATCCAAAATACTGCAAATTCCATCGTCTCATTGGCCATCCGACAAGTAAATCCTTTATTTTAAAGGATAAATCTTGATGTTGATAAGTGAAAGAAAAATCATCATTGATATGGATGAAACATTGGAGGCAAATCATGCTAGTGTGACACCCCACCAAAAGAAGTGCTCGAGGTCCCAAATTATGCCAAATTCCATCTCTTTACAATTTGGAGGTCTCACACCTATTGACGTTGATGTTCTTGAAGATCCAGTAGAACTTGACAACAACCACAAAGGAATTAAAGATGATGGTTGGACACTAGTTACTTGTAAGAAGTGGAGACATCAATCAGCTCTTAGGATATGCCTTCCTACGACAAGAGCGATAAGAAGTGATGTGAATCAATTAGAACCATTAAAAAGCATCAAATTTTATAGCCAAAAGATTAATGCTTCTTTAGCACAGAAGGTCCAAAAGCTTATTACACTATTTGAATTCTTTCCAAAAAAATTCCTTTGTGGCAGTCAAAGTAGTGCTGCACATGTTGTTTCGAGCACAGATGAAACAAAGCAAAGCAAAGACGAGTACAATCTAGAAACAACGCTAGAGCATCATATTAATGAAAAAGTTTCCCAATGTTGTGCTACAATTACCTTCACTGATGACGATTTGTTGTTAGGTTCTAAGCTACATAACAGACCCTTGTTTGTTGTAGGATCTATTCAAGAACAATGTCTTGATTGCATACTAATTAATGGTGGTTCGGTAGTCAATATCATGCCAAAGGTTGTCCTGAAAAAGCTTGGGATCACTGTTGATAAATTGGCCAAAATTAATCTAACTATCCAAGGTTTTAATTAAGGAGGACAACGAGCCATAGGAATGATTCGATTAGGATTGTCCATTGGTGACATGAAGTCAAATACTTTGATTCATGCTATAGATGCCAAAACATCATACGACTTGTTGCTCGAACGACCTTGGGATCATGAAAATGGAGTGGTTCCATCTTCTTTGCATCAATGCAGGAAGTATATGAAGGATGGTGAAGTAGTCAAAAGTGATGTAGATATCAAACCTTTCACCGAAACAGACACATACTTTGTAGATGCAAAATTCTATTTAGATTCTAAGGGATCAAATATGAAAAAACCCACATAGGATAGCTTAATTGATGTCGAAGAAAGAGAAGTTCAATAGGCCCTATTAAAATGTCTGAAAAGAGAACAAGAGAAGTCTCCATCAAGCTCGCACCATCTGAAGAAGACATGCAGACTAATATTGATAATGAGAAACCAATTCTTTGTTACATTCCACATGAGCATCGAAAAAAGGGTTAACCCTTGTTAGAGGAATACATTCAACGAGTTCACTGTCGCGCCCCTATTTTTCCTCGCGGAGAAACGGGAACATGGACGACGTCGTGGCAATAACTCTTTTGGGATTAAAAAAAAGAGAGAGTCGCCACCTAATGTTTGGGTGCATTAGGACACTATTCTAGCCTAAGGTCAAAGGTCAAACCAGAGAAGAGGGTTCGGGCTCAAGTTACCTCGAAGGGAAGGTGTTAAGCACCCTTCAAGGTCCGCAAAGGCGGGTCCCGACCGTGTCTCATATTTTAAGTGGGGGTGAAAACACAAATAAAGGTCTTGTAATTTTAAAAATTCCAAATTAATTCTAAGCGACAAGAGTTTGATCAAACACAAATAAATGTTAAACGGGTTGGGTTATTAACTTCTCGGATCAGACGCACTTGGTTTATTACCAAGCCCCAGGATGAAAACCAAGGTTCCATCCTATTGGGGTCAAGCGTATATCATCCCTTCCGAGTCCTATCTACCCCTACCCCCTCCTAAGTTCATTTTTATTAATTAACCTAAAAGCGGGCTAAAAAAAATGAAATGCTAGCGTGTCCTAATGATGCCTAGCGTCCCTCCTATTGTCCAACAGGCATTGGACGTCTATTTTGGCGGTTCTAGACTCAACTTAGGTTTCCTATTAGACTCTCGCGGTAGACACAACAAAAGGAACTTTTGAGGACAACGGTTGGCATATATGGTTTCACATAGCCTCGAGGAACAAAACAATGAACACAAAAGAGAAGTACTAAAACATAAGTAATTCAAAGACATATGCATTATATGAAATTCTAGAGGCATGGTCTTTAAAAGTACATTTTCAAGATCCTATAGGCATGCTTTCTAAGAAGAGGGGAAAGCAATTACAAAGGCATGAATAGTCCTATAGGCATGTTTTTCTAAGAGGAAAAAAAAAGACGATTACAAAGACATAAAATCCTATAGGCATGTTTTTCTAAGAGGAAAGAAAAGACAATTACAAAGGCATAAAATCCTATAGGCATGTTTTTCTAAAAAGAAAAGACAATTACAAAGGCCTAACATATCCTATAGGCATAATTTCTAATATCATATTATTAAGCCCTATAAACATATTTCTAGTAGGTAATGAAAATACCATAAAGTTTGAAATAATATCTCAAAGTATGATTTCTAACGAATATATTATTTAAATCCTATGGATATGCTTTCCAGCACGTAAAAAAAAATCATAAGAAATAATATAAAGTTTGAGGATAATCCTAAAGCGTGATTCCTACACAATAGATTATCGCGCATGAAATCTATCTTTTTCTTTTAATTTTTTTTTATTATTATTTTTTTTTTTTAATCCTGAAATTTGCCTAGATGAGACGAGAAATAACGAAAAACACAGCATACAATCCCCTCCCCCTTTTCACTACATCCCCCATTTCACTATCATCATTACAAGGCCGGAAAAGAAATAATAATTACAAAACAAAAAAAAAGATAGAAAATCAAATTCTCCTGAGGCCTTCCACGTTCAACCTCCCCCAAGCGACTCTTGATGCTCTTATTTTAAAAGACAACCTGCGATACTAAAAGAGCGAGCAGTACCGAAACAGACAATAAGAGATTTAAACACTTGTAAAAATCAGATGGGAGTATAACCTTATAGTTCGAATTGGCAGGGTATACTACAGGGACAAGTGATAGTAATTCAAGATCAGAATCACCCTTCGCTCTCGACACGTCAAGTTCACAAGAATCTTAAAGATTCCGAGCAATGCTTGTGTCAAGAGGAGCTTGCATCAAATTGCATCAACAGAAGAGAGGCCGCATTCGAAAGTAAGCCAAAAATGCAGAATGTATCAAGTAATGGTAATATATGATATTTTAAGAGGTGTGTGGAAGTTCCTGTCCTTATCCCCCTTGAAGAGTGGGAGATGGAGTGTTTATATAGGATGGGGGAAAGAAAAATTTAAAAGGTAAGAGAAAAAGGATATATTCTTACCATGATGGAGTGAATCAAATTGATTGGCAGAATATATTTTAATAACCAAATCAGTCAACTTATAAGGAAGGAAATAATAAAAAATTCAAAACACTTTCCTTACAGGCTGATTGCAGTAAAATCACAATCTCTTTTAATTTAGTAATTGAATAAATTTAGAAAATATGACTTAATAGCAGCAACCAAATTAAATGCTTAAGGCAATGTTCCTTATCTGTTATGAACTAAGATGGCAAGTCAATTAATCCTTTCCATAATCAAAAAGGGTTAATTAATTTAGGGCATATTTGGGGCGATCAACACAGATAGACAAATTCACATAACTCGCAGGGATTATCAGGATTTATCGGTTTCTCAGAATCACCCAATTTCAATTAAACAAGGCTAAAGAAAAGAATACTGCAAATCTAGTGACTTTTCGTTAAAAAGATAATAGGGAGAGTAGACTTTGAACGAACAAAACGTCAAACTACATGTAACAAAACAACGAACAATACTAAAATGAGAACAAACCGACTTTACGCGACGTTCTCCGATGAAATTGAAAAATAAACTCAAAGTTTTAAAAATACCCATTTAATCAAATGACGTCGTAAAATACCTTATGGGTCGGTCAAAATTGGGTGTCAACAGCTGCCCCTTCTTTGCTCGGAATGAAGGATGAATTGTTGAGCAAAGAAAGTTGACGGAGTAGCCGATTTTGACCGGCCTATAAAATGTTATCAGAGGGACTGAACAAAACGAAGAGTTGTGAAAAAAAAATATTATGGCCGAGACTTCGGTTTAAAGTCGCCTACATATCTCTGTCATACGAGGATCAGGCCATGTGTAGTTCTAGATTTAGGAATGAAAGAAATTCCTTAAGATAGAAATAACGTTATCGAATTTAAATAGCTTGAATTGGGAGGATTAGGCATAAGGCGGTATAAGTGGCAAATGAAGGTGCGAGAACCGCTTGTGTCACAGTAATTATGTAGGCTTAAAAAAATTACATTTAAGAAATGAGAAGTCTTCGACCCCTGCAGCTTCAGATATGACTAAATGAAATGGTTAGTTCATAAATATAAAAATAGTGAACAAATGTGATTAATGCTATAAAGGAAATGACAAAAATAGATGAGAAACCGTATCTGCTTTTGAGAAAAAATAATCCTTAGCCTTTATAAATATTTGGATTTTCTTGAAAGGATTGTACTGATTCAATTGACTTTCAAAAGACAAAGCTTAACCTTGAATAGATTCGTTAGCAATATGATAATGTAAAAGCACATGATAACAAATAAATTGACAACTTAAATATCTTATTGTAAGGCAGATAAACCTAAATGTCCTATTGTAAGGCGGACGAGCCTAAATGTCCTATTGTAAGGCGGCGAGCCTGAATGTCCTATTGTAAGGCGGACGAGCCTGAATGCCCTATTGTAAGGCGGACGAGCCTAGATGTCCTATTGTAAGGCGAACAAGCCTGAATGTCCCATTGTAAGGCGGACAAGCCTGAGTGTCCTATTGTAAGGTGGACGGGCCTTAGTGTCCTATTATAAGGCGGACGAGCCATAATGCGATAACATGATAGATAGTAGGCCCAAATGATAACAAAGTTTGACTAATTAAAATGATTACTTGATTTGCAGTAGGCCTAAATAATAATTTGATCCAGATAGTAACTCTTTCAGTCAAATCTAACAGTAGGCTCAAGTATTATCGGTTCCTGCATTTAAAGAAAAATTGTGAGTTTTGAAAGACAAGATGGGATCATACCTTTGTTGTCTTTGATTTTATGGAGCCCAAAGTCACACTCCACCGTAATGAAATTTTTGAGGATCCTCAAAAATTTCTGCCCCAGTTTAAATATTTTCGCTCGTGTGTTGATATGTTGTGTACTCATGAATTTTGAGGGATCCGAAAAATTCTGCCCCAGTTTGACATGTAGGATTTTTATGTTCCTGAATCACTCAAAGAAACTTGTCAATAAAAAAGAAAGTGATTGTCTTGCATTTGAACGTTAAGGCTTGATTTTGAATTTGCATGTTATTAATGTCTAGAAGTTGGATCGATTAGCTATGGATTCGATTTGAAGGATTTGATTGAATTGAGGAATAAAAGGAATATTTTATTGATTGAGACCGGACCCAATAATGGGCTGCCTACGTATCCAATAAGGAAATCAGGTCAAACATAGTTCAGGATTCATCGAGTACTTCTACATTTGGCAAGTCATCAAAATGAATATCTGTCTTAGGCATTGATCGAGGAAGTGTGCGAGTAAGAATGGAGTGAGGAGAGAGAGTCAAAATGTGTTTTAAATTGGATGGGAAGAAGGACGAGTGACATTTTTACGAACGTTGAGCATGTTGGACATGTTGCAGTTTCTTAATCAAGCTGACGTTCAAATATTAGACAACCTTTAACAAAATAACATAAATTACATACAAATGTTAGTATATGACATGACTAAATAAAACATCAATAACAACTATAAAAATTACGTTTGAAGAGGAAAGAAAAATTATTAACGCTAAGATAATGAATCTGAGCCTGTGTAAATAACTGGAAATGACAATAAATTTAATAGAAAGGTATGATGCGAATAAATTAAGAAGAGCAAAAATAAATATTTATAATTAAATAAACAAATAAGCGTCCTAAATGCATATGGCCTCGTCAAGCCAGAGGTAAGCCTAAGACGACAAAAAAAAGCGACCACAATAATAAATCCAAGCCGTATTGATATTCTTTGGAGTTTAGAGTTAGAAAAAAGTAATAAATAGTTGAAAGACTCATTTTATTAATAATAATTATAACCGTTACAATTTTGAATGACATAAATGGGACGTAAAAGGGGATTGGGATAATTATAATTTTGAATTTCCTCGAGAGCATTGATTGAACTCCATAAACTTGCAAAACAAAGATAACAAAGGATTTTCTAAACTCTAAATAATATAACTTGGCTTGGATTAAATTATCATGGTCACGTAGATATGCAATATTTCGTCTAGAGGGTGATTGGACTCTTTAGACTTAAAAAGTGGCTACTAATATGTTGATTGACCCCATGGGGCCAAACTATCTAAGGTTTATGCATGCATGACTTAAATTTTGGGGTGGATAGCTCTATCCTAAGTTTCTAAAGAGTGGGTTTAGACACGGACTAGGTATTCCTATGTGAGAAGCACGTGGTCCAACGATAGTAAGACTATCCGCCATTCACCACGCAAGCGCTTACTCTCTAAAATTTGGGTTTGAAAGAAGTCGGGAGAAGTGCAAAGGCACAACATCACCTTAAAAGAAAATAAAGAGGGTCCCAAGTGGGGGAGTTTATGAACGGAATGTCAGTTTAATTAAGACAGTAACATTTAGCAGATATGGCAATGTTTATGCAAATAATTTAAGGCGATAAATAAATAAAAGGGAAAGGGGAAGGAGTTAGGGGGAATAAGGGAAAAAGGACAAAGAAAAATAAGTTAGTAAG
Organism: Solanum rostratum; assembly: GCA_029948455.1. Lineage (NCBI taxonomy): Eukaryota > Viridiplantae > Streptophyta > Magnoliopsida > Solanales > Solanaceae > Solanum > Solanum rostratum. Next base: position 28,173,707 of record CM057049.1, read on the forward strand.
ATAATAAAAGCAATATAAGGAAAGCATAAACACCCACATAAAGAGACATGTCATGGTAAGAACCTAAGTCCCCAGTGGAGTCGCCATTCTGTCGCGCCCCTATTTTTCCTCGCGGAGAAACGGGAACATGGACGACGTCGTGGCAATAACTCTTTTGGGATTAAAAAAAAGAGAGAGTCGCCACCTAATGTTTGGGTGCATTAGGACACCATTCTAGCCTAAGGTCAAAGGTCAAACCAGAGAAGAGGGTTCGGGCTCAAGTTACCTCGAAGGGAAGGTGTTAAGCACCCTTCAAGGTCCGCAAAGGCGGGTCCCGACCGTGTCTCATATTTTAAGTGGGGGTGAAAACACAAATAAAGGTCTCGTAATTTTAAAAATTCTAAATTAATTCTAAGCGACAAGAGTTTGATCAAACACAAATAAATGTTAAACGGGTTGGGTTATTAACTTCTCGGATCAGACGCACTTGGTTTATTACCAAGCCCCAGGATGAAAACCAAGGTTCCATCCTATTGGGGTCAAGCGTATATCATCCCTTCCGAGTCCTATCTACCCCTACCCCCTCCTAAGTTCATTTTTATTAATTAACTTAAAAGCGGGCTAAAAAAAATGAAAAACTAGCGTGTCTTAATGATGCCTAGCGTCCCTCCTATTGTCCAAGAGGCATTGGACGTCTATTTTGGCGGTTCTAGACTCAACTTAGGTTTCCTATTAGACTCTCGCGGTAGACACAACAAAAGAAACTTTTGAGGACAACGGTTGGCATATATGGTTTCACATAGCCTCGAGGAACAAAACAATGAACACAAAAGAGAAGTACTAAAACATAAGTAATTCAAAGACATATGCATTGTATGAAATTCTAGAGGCATGGTCTTTAAAAGTACATTTTCAAGATCCTATAGGCATGCTTTCTAAGAAGAGGGGAAAGCAATTACAAAGGCATGAACAGTCCTATAGGCATGTTTTTCTAAGAGGAAAAAAAAAGACGATTACAAAGACATAAAATCCTATAGGCATGTTTTTCTAAGAGGAAAGAAAAGACAATTACAAAGGCATAAAATCCTATAGGCATGTTTTTCTAAAAAGAAAAGACAATTACAAAGGCCTAACATATCCTATAGGCATAATTTCTAATATCATATTATTAAGCCCTATAAACATATTTCTAGTAGGTAATGAAAATACCATAAAGTTTGAAATAATATCTCAAAGTATGATTTCTAACGAATATATTATTTAAATCCTATGGATATGCTTTCCAGCACGTAAAAAAAAATCATAAGAAATAATATAAAGTTTGAGGATAATCCTAAAGCGTGATTCCTACACAAAATAGATTATCGCGCATGAAATCTATCTTTTTTTTTTAAATTTTTTTTATTATTATTATTATTTTTTTTTAATCCTGAAATTTGCCTAGATGAGACGAGAAATAACGAAAAACACAGCATACAATCCCCTCCCCCTTTTCACTACATCCCCCATTTCACTATCATCATTACAAGGCCGGAAAAGAAATAATAATTACAAAACAAAAAAAAAAGATAGAAAATCAAATTCTCCTGAGGCCTTCCACGTTCAACCTCCCCCAAGCGACTCTTGATGCTCTTATTTTAAAAGACAACCTGCGATACTAAAAGAGCGAGCAGTACCGAAACAGACAATAAGAGATTTAAACACTTGTAAAAAATCAGATGGGAGTATAACCTTATAGTTCGAATTGGCAGGGTATACTACAGGGACAAGTGATAGTAATTCAAGATCAGAATCACCCTTCGCTCTCGACACGTCAAGTTCACAAGAATCTTAAAGATTCCGAGCAATGCTTGTGTCAAGAAGAGCTTGCATCAAATTGCATCAACAGAAGAGAGGCCGCATTCGAAAGTAAGCCAAAAATGCAGAATGTATCAAGTAATGGTAATATATGATATTTTAAGAGGTGTGTGGAAGTTCCTGTCCTTATCCCCCTTGAAGAGTGGGAGATGGAGTGTTTATATAGGATGGGGGAAAGAAAAATTTAAAAGGTAAGAGAAAAAGGATATATTCTTACCATGATGGAGTGAATCAAATTGATTGGCAGAATATATTTTAATAACCAAATCAGTCAACTTATAAGGAAGGAAATAATAAAAAATTCAAAACACTTTCCTTACAGGCTGATTGCAGTAAAATCACAATCTCTTTTAATTTAGTAATTGAATAAATTCAGAAAATATGACTTAATAGCAGCAACCAAATTAAATGCTTAAGGCAATGTTCCTTATCTGTTATGAACTAAGATGGCAAGTCAATTAATCCTTTCCATAATCAAAAAGGGTTAATTAATTTAGGGCATATTTGGGGCGATCAACACAGATAGACAAATTCACATAACTCGCAGGGATTATCAGGATTTATCGGTTTCTCAGAATCACCCAATTTCAATTAAACAAGGCTAAAGAAAAGAATACTGCAAATCTAGTGACTTTTCGTTAAAAAGATAATGGGGAGAGTAGACTTTGAACGAACAAAACGTCAAACTACATGTAACAAAACAACGAACAATACTAAAATGAGAACAAACCGACTTTACGCGACGTTCTCCGATGAAATTGAAAAATAAACTCAAAGTTTTAAAAATACCCATTTAATCAAATGACGTCGTAAAATACCTTATGGGTCGGTCAAAATTGGGTGTCAACAGCTGCCCCTTCTTTGCTCGGAATGAGGATGAATTATTGAGCAAAGAAAGTTGACGGAGTAGCCGATTTTGACCGGCCTATAAAATGTTATCAAAGGGACTGAACAAAACGAAGAGTTGTGAAAAAAAAATATTATGGCCGAGACTTCGGTTTAAAGTCGCCTACATATCTCTGTCATACGAGGATCAGGCCATGTGTAGTTCTAGATTTAGGAATGAAAGAAATTCCTTAAGATAGAAATAACGTTATCGAATTTAAATAGCTTGAATTGGGAGGATTAGGCATAAGGCGGTATAAGTGGCAAATGAAGGTGCGAGAACCGCTTGTGTCACAGTAATTATGTAGGCTTAAAAAAATTACATTTAAGAAATGAGAAGTCTTCGACCCCTGCAGCTTCAGATATGACTAAATGAAATGGTTAGTTCATAAATATAAAAATAGTGAACAAATGTGATTAATGCTATAAAGGAAATGACAAAAATAGATGAGAAACCGTATCTGCTTTTGAGAAAAAATAATCCTTAGCCTTTATAAATATTTGGATTTTCTTGAAAGGATTGTACTGATTCAATTGACTTTCAAAAGACAAAGCTTAACCTTGAATAGATTCGTTAGCAATATGATAATGTAAAAGCACATGATAACAAATAAATTGACAACTTAAATATCTTATTGTAAGGCAGATAAACCTAAATGTCCTATTGTAAGGCGGACGAGCCTAAATGTCCTATTGTAAGGCGGACGAGCCTGAATGTTCTATTGTAAGGCGGACGAGCCTGAATGCCCTATTGTAAGGCGGACGAGCCTAGATGTCCTATTGTAAGGCGAACAAGCCTGAATGTCCTATTGTAAGGCGGACAAGCCTGAGTGTCCTATTGTAAGGTGGACGGGCCTTAGTGTCCTATTATAAGGCGGACGAGCCATAATGCGATAACATGATAGATAGTAGGCCCAAATGATAACAAAGTTTGACTAATTAAAATGATTACTTGATTTGCAGTAGGCCTAAATAATAATTTGATCCAGATAGTAACTCTTTCAGTCAAATCTAACAGTAGGCTCAAGTATTGTCGGTTCCTGCATTTAAAGAAAAATTGTGAGTTTTGAAAGACAAGATGGGATCATACCTTTGTTGTCTTTGATTTTATGGAGCCCAAAGTCACACTCCACCGTAATGAAATTTTTGAGGATCCTCAAAAATTTCTGCCCCAGTTTAAATATTTTCGCTCGTGTGTTGATATGTTGTGTACTCATGAATTTTGAGGGATCCGAAAAATTCTGCCCCAGTTTGACATGTAGGATTTTTATGTTCCTGAATCACTCAAAGAAACTTGTCAATAAAAAAGAAAGTGATTGTCTTGCATTTGAACGTTAAGGCTTGATTTTGAATTTGCATGTTATTAATGTCTAGAAGTTGGATCGATTAGCTATGGATTCGATTTGAAGGATTTGATTGAATTGAGGAATAAAAGGAATATTTTATTGATTGAGACCGGACCCAATAATGGGCTGCCTACGTATCCAATAAGGAAATCAGGTCAAACATAGTTCAGGATTCATCGAGTACTTCTACATTTGGCAAGTCATCAAAATGAATATCTGTCTTAGGCATTGATCGAGGAAGTGTGCGAGTAAGAATGGAGTGAGGAGAGAGAGTCAAAATGTGTTTTAAATTGGATGGGAAGAAGGACGAGTGACATTTTTACGAACGTTGAGCATGTTGGACATGTTGCAGTTTCTTAATCAAGCTGACGTTCAAATATTAGACAACCTTTAACAAAATAACATAAATTACATACAAATGTTAGTATATGACATGACTAAATAAAACATCAATAACAACTATAAAAATTACGTTTGAAGAGGAAAGAAAAATTATTAACGCTAAGATAATGAATCTGAGCCTGTGTAAATAACTGGAAATGACAATAAATTTAATAGAAAGGTATGATGCGAATAAATTAAGAAGAGCAAAAATAAATATTTATAATTAAATAAACAAATAAGCGTCCTAAATGCATATGGCCTCGTCAAGCCAGAGGTAAGCCTAAGACGACAAAAAAAAGCGACCACAATAATAAATCCAAGCCGTATTGATATTCTTTGGAGTTTAGAGTTAGAAAAAAGTAATAAATAGTTGAAAGACTCATTTTATTAATAATAATTATAACCGTTACAATTTTGAATGACATAAATGGGACGTAAAAGGGGATTGGGATAATTATAATTTTGAATTTCCTCGAGAGCATTGATTGAACTCCATAAACTTGCAAAACAAAGATAACAAAGGATTTTCTAAACTCTAAATAATATAACTTGGCTTGGATTAAATTATCCTGGTCACGTAGATATGCAATATTTCGTCTAGAGGGTGATTGGACTCTTTAGACTTAAAAAGTGGCTACTAATATGTTGATTGACCCCATGGGGCCAAACTATCTAAGGTTTATGCATGCATGACTTAAATTTTGGGGTGGATAGCTCTATCCTAAGTTTCTAAAGAGTGGGTTTAGACACGGACTAGGTATTCCTATGTGAGAAGCACGTGGTCCAACGATAGTAAGACTATCCGCCATTCACCACGCAAGCGCTTACTCTCTAAAATTTGGGTTTGAAAGAAGTCGGGAGAAGTGCAAAGGCACAACATCACCTTAAAAGAAAATAAAGAGGGTCCCAAGTGGGGGAGTTTATGAACGGAATGTCAGTTTAATTAAGACAGTAACATTTAGCAGATATGGCAATGTTTATGCAAATAATTTAAGGCGATAAATAAATAAAAGGGAAAGGGGAAGGAGTTAGGGGGAATAAGGGAAAAAGGACAAAGAAAAATAAGTTAGTAAGATAATAAAAGCAATATAAGGAAAGCATAAACACCCACATAAAGAGACATGTCATGGTAAGAACCTAAGTCCCCAGTGGAGTCGCCATTCTGTCGCGCCCTTATTTTTCCTCGCGGAGAAACGGGAACATGGACGACGTCGTGGCAATAACTCTTTTGGGATTAAAAAAAAGAGAGAGTCGCCACCTAATGTTTGGGTGCATTAGGACACCATTCTAGCCTAAGGTCAAAGGTCAAACCAGAGAAGAGGGTTCGGGCTCAAGTTACCTCGAAGGGAAGGTGTTAAGCACCCTTCAAGGTCCGCAAAGGCGGGTCCCGACCGTGTCTCATATTTTAAGTGGGGGTGAAAACACAAATAAAGGTCTCGTAATTTTAAAAATTCTAAATTAATTCTAAGCGACAAGAGTTTGATCAAACACAAATAAATGTTAAACGGGTTGGGTTATTAACTTCTCGGATCAGACGCACTTGGTTTATTACCAAGCCCCAGGATGAAAACCAAGGTTCCATCCTATTGGGGTCAAGCGTATATCATCCCTTCCGAGTCCTATCTACCCCTACCCCCTCCTAAGTTCATTTTTATTAATTAACTTAAAAGCGGGCTAAAAAAAATGAAATACTAGCGTGTCCTAATGATGCCTAGCGTCCCTCCTATTGTCCAAGAGGCATTGGACGTCTATTTTGGCGGTTCTAGACTCAACTTAGGTTTCCTATTAGACTCTCGCGGTAGACACAACAAAAGGAACTTTTGAGGACAACGGTTGGCATATATGGTTTCACATAGCCTCGAGGAACAAAACAATGAACACAAAAGAGAAGTACTAAAACATAAGTAATTCAAAGACATATGCATTGTATGAAATTCTAGAGGCATGGTCTTTAAAAGTACATTTTCAAGATCCTATAGGCATGCTTTCTAAGAAGAGGGGAAAGCAATTACAAAGGCATGAACAGTCCTATAGGCATGTTTTTCTAAGAGGAAAAAAAAAGACGATTACAAAGACATAAAATCCTATAGGCATGTTTTTCTAAGAGGAAAGAAAAGACAATTACAAAGGCATAAAATCCTATAGGCATGTTTTTCTAAAAAGAAAAGACAATTACAAAGGCCTAACATATCCTATAGGCATAATTTCTAATATCATATTATTAAGCCCTATAAACATATTTCTAGTAGGTAATGAAAATACCATAAAGTTTGAAATAATATCTCAAAGTATGATTTCTAACGAATATATTATTTAAATCCTATGGATATGCTTTCCAGCACGTAAAAAAAAATCATAAGAAATAATATAAAGTTTGAGGATAATCCTAAAGCGTGATTCCTACACAAAATAGATTATCGCGCATGAAATCTATCTTTTTTTTTAAAATTTTTTTTATTATTATTTTTTTTTTTTAATCCTGAAATTTGCCTAGATGAGACGAGAAATAACGAAAAACACAGCATACAATCCCCTCCCCCTTTTCACTACATCCCCCATTTCACTATCATCATTACAAGGCCGGAAAAGAAATAATAATTACAAAACAAAAAAAAAAGATAGAAAATCAAATTCTCCTGAGGCCTTCCACGTTCAACCTCCCCCAAGCGACTCTTGATGCTCTTATTTTAAAAGACAACCTGCGATACTAAAAGAGCGAGCAGTACCGAAACAGACAATAAGAGATTTAAACACTTGTAAAAAATCAGATGGGAGTATAACCTTATAGTTCGAATTGGCAGGGTATACTACAGGGACAAGTGATAGTAATTCAAGATCAGAATCACCCTTCGCTCTCGACACGTCAAGTTCACAAGAATCTTAAAGATTCCGAGCAATGCTTGTGTCAAGAGGAGCTTGCATCAAATTGCATCAACAGAAGAGAGGCCGCATTCGAAAGTAAGCCAAAAATGCAGAATGTATCAAGTAATGGTAATATATGATATTTTAAGAGGTGTGTGGAAGTTCCTGTCCTTATCCCCCTTGAAGAGTGGGAGATGGAGTGTTTATATAGGATGGGGGAAAGAAAAATTTAAAAGGTAAGAGAAAAAGGATATATTCTTACCATGATGGAGTGAATCAAATTGATTGGCAGAATATATTTTAATAACCAAATCAGTCAACTTATAAGGAAGGAAATAATAAAAAATTCAAAACACTTTCCTTACAGGCTGATTGCAGTAAAATCACAATCTCCTTTAATTTAGTAATTGAATAAATTTAGAAAATATGACTTAATAGCAGCAACCAAATTAAATGCTTAAGGCAATGTTCCTTATCTGTTATGAACTAAGATGGCAAGTCAATTAATCCTTTCCATAATCAAAAAGGGTTAATTAATTTAGGGCATATTTGGGGCGATCAACACAGATAGACAAATTCACATAACTCGCAGAGATTATCAGGATTTATCGGTTTCTCAGAATCACCCAATTTCAATTAAACAAGGCTAAAGAAAAGAATACTGCAAATCTAGTGACTTTTCGTTAAAAAGATAATGGGGAGAGTAGACTTTGAACGAACAAAACGTCAAACTACATGTAACAAAACAACGAACAATACTAAAATGAGAACAAACCGACTTTACGCGACGTTCTCCGATGAAATTGAAAAATAAACTCAAAGTTTTAAAAATACCCATTTAATCAAATGACGTCGTAAAATACCTTATGGGTCGGTCAAAATTGGGTGTCAACATTCACCCTCCAAGGAATAATTTGAGCCACACAATATTCCAAGATTTAAAGGAGAAAATGATTGTCCCAATTGCACAAGTCCCATCTATCACTTTAGAGTCTTCTAAAGACAATTCCCAGATTAGTAAGATAGAAGGATATTTTGATCAAAAGATCTTCACATTATTTCAAAACTCAGGTTATGACTTCTCTAATCCAAGGTTGGGGGAGCTCAAAGATGAAGTCACTGGTGAAAAGATACATGGGCTCACAAAAGTCTCAAATAAGGTTGAGAAAACAAAGGTATTATGCTGCCACTCCTCAGTTTGGATTAGGATTCAACTTGTCAAAACCTCTTAGAATTTCGTCTAAGAAGGGAAAGGAAGTAGCTTCATCACACCACACCTCGATGGAAAATAACCACGGAATCTGAGGATGGTAAAACATCACGATGGACTTTTATGTTTGAGCGCATAGGAAGATTGACACCCTACATCTCTATATTTATAAGATTGGGTAGCAAAAATGAAAGTGAATCATCAAAACAAGTGGAAGGAGATGCCAACACATCAAAGACCTCCATATTTATCGCTTGGGAACCAAAAGAAAATCTTTATCAGGAAAATGTTTGTTGGAATATGAAAAATATGATTTTTGTGAGGTGATCGACAATAAAGAATTCATAGTGTTTTTCCAATATGTATGAAGAGAAAGGTTGTATTGTCAATTACGATAGATGGTTCATTGAAGGTTAAAAGAAGCACCATTGTTGTTACCAACCAATTTTATGGAGAAACAAAGAAGGAGCAAGTAGAAGTCATCACAATTTTTGAAGAAAGTCAGAGGGAAGATTGAAATCTAGTAGAAACATCCTATCATATAGCAGCAGAAGAAAGTCCACATCTTGATCATATGGATGATGAGATCTAAGAGGCTCTCCCTTAACTAGAGGATGGCATACAATCAACCGTAGATGATCTCAAGGAACTAAATCTGGGTACTCTAGAAGATCCACGCCCAACCTTCATTAGTGCATTTCACACACTGCAAGAACAGAGGGAATACATCAAGTTATTGGTTGAGTATAAAGATGTATTTGCTTGGTCATACAGAGAAATGCCAGGCCTTACACATCCCATAAAGCAGTCACAATGAGTGTTTCGCCCTGAGTTGGTAACACAAATCGAAGCAGACATCAATAAACTCATAGAAGCTGGGTTTATTCAAGAAGTGAAGTACTCATCATGGATCTCAAATATTATAGTTGTCAAGAAGAAAAATGTTCAAATACGTCTGTGTTGATTTTCGAGATTTAAACGAGGCATGTCCAAAAGATGACTTTCCGCTGCCAATCATTGAGTTCATGGTTGATGCTACAACAGGGCATGAAGCTCTGTCATTTATGGATGGATCTTATGGATATAATCAAATCAGGGTGTCTCCAAAAGATGACGAATACACTGCCTTTCGAACTTCGAAAGGAATGTATTGCTACAAGGTGATGCCTAGGTTTGAAGAATGCCTATGCCACCTACCAACATGCAATGCAAAATATTTTTGATGACATGCGTCAGCAGAGGGTGGAATCTTAAGTTGATGATTTGGTGGTAAAGACAAAGTAGAGAAAAGACCATCTTGAAGATTTTTGAATTATTTTTGAGAGGTTAAGACAGTTTGACTTGAAGATGATTCCACTCAAATGTGCATTAAGAATTACCTCACGTGTCACCGTGGAATTGAAGTTGATCTTGCAAAGATTGATGCTATTCAAAAAATTGCCTGAGCCAAAGAACTTGAGAGACCTCCGCAGTCTACAAGGAAATTTGGCGTTCATTAGAAGATTCATCTCTAACTTAGCTGGAAGATGTCAACCCTTCAACCATTTAATGAAGAAAGATGCCCCCTTTCATTGGGACCAATCGTGCCAGAAGGCTTTCGAAAGCATCAAAAGATACTTGTTAAATCCACTTGTGTTAGGGACACCAATTCCTGGGAAGCCATTAATACTTTACATTGCATCACAAGAACAATCACTTGAGGCACTTCTTTCTCAAGAGAATGAAGCTAAGAAGGAACAAGCATTATACTATCTAAGTCGAACCTTGATAGGAGATGAGTTGAACTATAAACACATCGAGAAGATGTGCTTAGCATTACTATATGGTATAAAGAAGCTAAGACATTATTTTGAAGCGTACACCATCAAGCTAATTTCTCGAGCTGATCATATAAAGTTTGTAATGACTGGACCAGTAGGACGGCTAGTAAGATGATCTATATTGTTCAATCAATATGAGATCATATACACACCTCAAAAGGTTGTAAAGGGGCAAACACTTGCTAATTTCCTTGCTGACGATCCTTTTCCAGGGAAATGGGAAACTTGAGATAAACTTCCTGATGAAGATGCACTGTTTACGGAGGAATTGCCGGCATGGACAATGTTCTTTGATGGATCTACAGTCTACACATCGAGATGGTGCAGGGGCCGCAGTCGTGTTAATATCTCAAAAAAGACAAATCTTGCCATTTTCATTTGTTCTAGGTGAAACATATTCCAATAATGTTGCAGAGTACCAAGCTTTTATTGTGGGCCTTGAAATGGCATCTGATATGAAGATTCCACAATTAGATATTTACGGTGACTCTCGGTTGATCGTCAATCATCTTAGGGAATTATGAAGTAAAGAAGGAAGATCTTTTGCCATATCACCAATATGTTGTTTTCTTGCTTGAAAGATTTGATCAAGTGTCCTTACACCATGTCCCAAGAGAAGAAAATCGCATGGCAGATGCTTTGGCTAACTTGGCCACAACAATGACACTCGGAGAGAATGAGACAACAAAGGTGTGTGCATGTCATCGATGGGTTATTCCCAGTTGCCTTGATATTCAAATCAATGAAAGCCATCATACATCCATTCGAGTGGTTGAAGAAGAAGATTAGAGGAAACTATTAATCGGGTATCTCGAACATGGAAGGATACGAGAGGATCCAAGAAAAAAGGCAGACATTAAGAGAAGGGTACCACGATTTATCTTTCACCAGGGAACATTGTTTCGACGCTCTTATGAGGGATTATTCTTGTGATGTCTTGACAAAGAGAAAGCTTAACAAACAATGGAGGAAGCACATTCTGGTACATATGGAACACACCAATCAGAGCCTAAACTTCATTTTCACATAAAAAGGATGGGCTACTATTGGTACACAATGGTAATGGACTGCTTAGAACTTGCTAAAAGGTGTCAAGCATGTCGATTCCATGCTAGCTACATCTATCAATCTCCCGAGATTCTTCATCCAACTATAGCCTCATGGTCTTTTGATGCATGGGGACTTGATGTTGTTGGACCTCTTCCAAAGTCGTTTAAAGGGAAAATGTACATCTTGGCTGCTACTGACGATTTATAAAGGTGGGTTGAAATTGTGCCATTAAAAGAGGTGAAGAAAGAAAATGTTGTTGATTTTATCAAGTCAAACATAATTCTCAGATATGGCATACCAAGATGTATAGTTACTGATAATGGCATGCCTTTCAATAGTAAACTCATGTGACATTTGTGTGAGAAGTTCAATTTTAAGCAACATAAGTCTTCAATGTACAATGCACCTGCCAATGGTCTTGCTGAAGCTTTTAACAAGACACTTGGTAACCTGTTGAAGTAAGTAGTTGCAAAGAATAAGAAGGATTGACATGAGAGAATTTGTGAAGCTTTATGGGCATATCACTCAACCTTTAGAACTCCCACGCAAGCGACTCAGTATTCATTGGTGTATGGCGTAGAAGCAGTTCTTTCACTGGAGAAGCAAATTCCATTATTGCGAATAGCAATTCAAGAAGAACTTATAACTGAAAATAATGCTCAACTTCGCCTAGCAGAATTGGAGGCATTGGACGAGAAAAGATTGGAAGCACAACAACAGTTGGAATGTTATCAAGCTCGACTTGCGAGAGCCTTCAATAAGAAGGTTTGAACGCGATCATTTCAAGTGGGAGACTTGGTCCTAGCAGTAAGAAGACTTATAATCCTTAACTAACGCATCAGTGACAAGTTCACTTCAAAATAGGATGGGCCATATGTTGTGAAAGAAGCATATTCAAGTGGTGCTTATAAAATTGTAGACTAAGATGGTGTACGAGTGGGTCCAACCAACAAGAAGTTTCTGAAGCAATTCTTCCCATGAAAGTCGCCATGCTCCTTGATGCACGAACCTAAACTTCATATTACTCCTGGCCTGCAAGAATAAATCATGTACGGTAAAAAAATTAAAAGAAAAAAAAGTTTTAAAAAAAACTCATCCAATAGAATACGTTATGACTTGATCCTCTTTATCAAGGTACGTAGGCAGCTTGGAGTACTTACTCTAAGTCCGGTCACATGAGTTAAAAAAAAAAAAGAAAAAAAGAGGGAGTGGTTCGTGGCATGTCTTAATCATCAATATGTTTTTGAAGTGTCATATCTACACAAAAGCATGAAAATTCTTGCATATGTTGTAGTTTTTAAATGCCTCTTCGCAACAAAAGAAGCAACTCGTGATTTAGAAATGCCTACATTGAGTTATGAACTTTCTATTAAGGTTACTCAAAGTTGGAAAATAAATTTCACATTTGAAATCTTAGCATATGAAAGATAGTTGAAATCCACAATTATTGGATCAGGCAACTTGAAGTTCAATTAAAGTTCTTGTCGCGTTAGAGGGATAATTTGGTGTAACTCGTTGAAGCTTCAAAAAGTTACTCAAAATTAGGGGCATCTTTACCCACGACGTCAAACTGGAAATACCTTGTGAGCTGAAGGTTTACTTATTTGTGTGGTATATTTGCAAAGAGCCTAATTTGAACACTCCAAGCTCAAGAGATTTTTTTTTTTCTAAAAAAAAAGATGTGGAATTGACATTCAAGGCACTTAGTCAACTTAAAAAAAAAACTTTTTCTCGTCAATTTGGATGACTTTTGTTACGAATTTCACATATATTATTTCTCTTAGTTCTTTCTTTGCAACTAAAAAAAAGAATTTCATAGTTTCATCACTTCTACATCGAGTTATTGATTACAGATGCTCAAAGCTGAAAAGTTGCGAGAGGCAGAACTTGAGTCAATTTTGAAACTATATCTGTACAAATTCAGAGACTTTTTTACCATGATTTTTACATATGTTGTGCTCCTGTGAGTTATGCTTCCAATGGAATAAGAATCTCATAATTTAGATGCTCCTACATCGAGTTATTAATTTTTCACTGCAGGTGCTATAAGCTGAAAAGTTGCGCGAGGCAGAACTTGAACCGACTTTGAAGCTATATCGGTACAAATGCATAGGTTCTTTGGCCGTGATGTTTACATATGTTGTACTCCTGCAAGTTATGTTTCCAGTGGAAGAAGAATCTCATCATTTGGATGCTGCTACATCAAGTTATTAATTTTTTTACCGCAGGTGCTCAAAGCTGAAAAGTTGCACGAGGCAGAACTTAAATCGACTTTGAAAATATATATGTATAAATCTAGAGATCTATTGATTGTGATTTTTATATATATGGTATTGTTTATGAGTTACGATTCTAAGGAAACAAGAATCTCATTATTTTGGTGCTTCTATATCGAGTTAAATAATTTTCTACCATGGATGCTCAAAGCTGAAAAGTTTGATGAGAAATGTCAAAACATGAGGGTCGGAATGATTGGAAATAAATATAAAGTTAACAAGAGAAAGATGCCACTTTTATTACAGGAAAAGAGGATTTTCACTACATCATTCAAAAAAAGAAAAAAAAAAAAGAACATTCTTATGCAAAACAAAAAATATCAAGGAAAAAATTTATGGCTAAGGATTTGGTGGCAGCTAGCTTCAGCATCCTCCTTTAGCTTAGCTAGTTCTTTTATATATATTTCTGACAAGGGACTGATTTTCTCAAGGGTATGAATCGTCTCTTCATTACTGGTGATCCTTTCTTGATTTTCAGATAGCATTTATTGATGCTCCTCAACAAGCGAGATGGTATTTTTCATCTTAGAAGTCCAAGCCTCTATCTTTTTTCAGCTTTTTCAAGAACCTTTTGAAGTTCTCTCAAACGCTTGTCCACCTTGAGTTTCTCTTCATTCACAGCCTGAAGGCATTGTTGTGCATTGGAAAGCAACTCTTGATGAGAATCTCTAGTTATCTTATGAGAGGTAGACGATCTCACAACATCGTAATCTCTATGTTTCTTGAAAAATTTCTCAAGCAAAACTTCCAATGGAGAAAAGTTGATGATGTTAACTTCTCGCAGTCCTTTGAGAATCAAAGGAACACCTGTCTCCAACTCTTTAAGGCCTTCCGAGGATTTGGCAGTGAATTGTGTAATACATTCACACAAGGTACACCACATTCCAAAAACATAAGACAATTTAAAGGCCGAAATAGCCTCTTGTGGTTCAAAGATTGGAGCAACTGGCTGCAAAGGTCCCACAAAGTCTTTTGAGACATTTGAGCATTCAACCTGATCCGCTCTAACCTCCGCATTATTAGTTGAGACTTGTTGAGAATGTTCAACGTTTTCAAAAGGAGGCGTCATCAACTTTGTCAATGAATTCTCATTTGTATCTTGACCCTTGGCTTCAACAAGTGAGAGGTGAGAATTCTTGGCCATGCTGGACGAATTTTGGCTCATGATACAGTCTTAGAATACATCTGCTTCGCTGGAGATGTCTCCAAGATACAACTAAAGAAAGTAAAAAAAAAAAAAAAGAGTTAGAATCAAATAAAGAAAAAAGGGATTCAGTAAAATATTAAAGAAATAATTTTTACATGAAGTGGCAATTCATCCGGTGGCATCCCATCTTCAAAAATGATGGTATCAATACTAATGAAGTCCAAATCAGCAAACTCACTATGTTGATTGTTCAAGTCCTTAGACTTCTTTTTCAAACGCTTCCAATACTTCTCTTGGCTAATATTGCTCTCATTAGAGCTAGAGGTTGCACTAGTATTGTAGCTAGTCCTATAAAGTGAAGCAGGTGGTTTGGACAGATTGTTGGAAGAAGGCACAATGCTTAGTGGTTTTTCAACATTTTTGTCTGATGGACTAGAAGGTTTCTTCCTCTTGTGAGTTGCGTCAGCCTCCTTAAAATTAGTGAAGTCAGCAGCCTTGAGAGTTGGCGAAGGACTCTTGACCTTTTTAGCCACATGTGTATCCTTGCCCTTTGAATTATTAGACTTGGAAACGACTTTGACAGACCGCGGAGAGAGCTCTGGTGTCACCTTGGACTTGGAAAACTTAGATGACTTTTCTTTACCATCCAATGAAGTTGGTCTCCTTTAATTGATAAAGACGTGTCATCCCTTTTTGGACCTTCCAAAATAATAAAGGTACTCCGTCTTAACACGCTCTCTCAAAGGGCTGGTCACCAGTTTGAATACTCGTGAGTCATTAAAGGCCCCTCATCTGATTGACGCATAGGTATGATAAGCTTTGACAAACTCCTAAGACGAACACAAGAATCCCAATATTGTACCAAAGCAGGTAGCGAACCATCATAATGATGCTTTATTAGTACACCAGGAACATCTTGACAAAATCCAAATTGTCGACTAAATCGATGAGGGCTATAAGGTTCCACGATTAGATCATCATGGTGCCTTAAAGTGATGAAACTCGAATGGAGGCAAAGAAATCACTCCACGAGTTGGACAATTCGCCTTTATCATCAAGATGTAACTCTTTCTTTTGTAGTAGCGCCAAATGATAAGGGTTATGTATATTCACTTGTGAAACAACTTACGAGCATCATCAAGGTCAAAGTATTTTGCCATCTTTTCTCCAGAAATTTGCCACATTTGCGCTCCCCGTTGTGGACGATTCATATGGAAATAGTTGTCAAAATACTCACCAATCCATCCATATACATAATGAATGGGAAGGAGTGCTTTGCAAGAACCCAAGTTTGAGGAGGTAGAGATCTCCTTGAGGCCGCGATAGATGCTTACGAGGACTAGAACCACCAAACAAAATTTTCGCCATGAGCCATCAAACTTGCGACTTTGAAGACGCTGGCACGAACACAATCAGCCCTCTTATTAGGAAGCAAAAATTTACAGAGCCAACAAGCAAGAAAAGTCGCCAAATAAGTCTCATCTCTTAGTGATTTTTCCACGCCTAACTCGATAAAAGGAGCATTCTCCTCTTCAGTTCGTGGCAAAAAATTCATGTCAATATTCCCTAAAGGATCATGGTTCATTCTTGGTTTCGTCCGACTTTTGGATGACTATTGTGAAGGCTCGGTATATTTACTGGGACCTCAAGACCCAAACTTAATCCAATCACGAAAGGAGACTTCATCGATTACACCTTTTATAAGTCGGTAGAATGCTGAAAATAAGTATGAGCAACTTCTTAGAAGGAAAGGAATTTTCCTTGGTCGTCTACATGCGTCAACTCCTTAGCCGAAGTAATTACTTCATCGTAGAAAGTCCCATGAACTGGAAGGTCTCCAATGGTTCTCAAATCCCACAAATACTGGGATAACACTCCGATGAAAGTAAAGAGGGTATTGGTGGATGGATGCCAGTTTTCACAAAATGCTTGGAGCACATTCTCGTCATGGTCATATGTGAACAACAAAGCAAAAATAGCGACATAAGTCTTGTTGCATTCCAGGGCCTCCTTGTTGTGAGCAAGCATGTCTTCTACCCATTCCCAATATCCAGATATGTAGTGAACTTCGCCAAAGCCGGAAGGAGGAACACGCCAACTGCTAAGGTTCTCATCACGACGAGGATGATTAACACCAACGACATTCTGAAGGGTGGAGGACTTTAAAAGAAGAACTTTTTCATTCATAACTTTGCTCGAGAAGTTATACATGACGTCCTTCGTTTCCGTGGTTGACCATTTTGCGAGATGGATGGGAGTTTCTAACGATTGTCTAGCAAGCAAAAAGACACCAATCACCGGAGGTGAATTTTCAAGACGAGAGCCTTGGCACGAGAATTTTGCTTGTCATCCATAATTTCAAGACAAGGGTACGGTGTCTCACGATCGTTGAAACATGCCATGGCTAAAAAGAATCAAAAAAACAAGTGGAGAATTTCATGGTGAATTTCTTATGAAGCTTTTTTGTGATGAATCTGTTCAACAATTGAAAAGATTATATAGGAGTTCTTGTGAAAGTTCTCATTCACCTATATGGCAAATTATCGTGGGATTGAAAAAGAAAAAAATCTAGGATTGATACATCAATGGGTAATTAACCATATTAAGAAAGATCTCTTGGGAGAAAATTTGATGAAAATCTTTGATTGACTCATCAAAGAGAAATTTACCACATTTTGAAAGATTTTTCTTGGAAGAAAAATTGATGGAAATGTTTGATTAACTTATCAAAGAGAAATTACTATGTCAAAGAAAGATTTTTCTTTAGAGATTTTTGATGAAAATCTTAGAATGACTCATTAAAGGAAAATTACCACGACTCTAACCAACATATTAATTTTGGGTTGATCAACAAAGTCATCTCAACCTTATCAAGCTGAGAAATGCATAACATGCTTTGTAAGTGGCATTGAGGCATCATAGGCCGAGCAGAAGGAACAATCCAGACTCTACAGTGGCATATGTAGTTTCAGAAACTTAATATGCGTATACTCATGCCCTCTCACTTAAACAATGTTACTCTTGGTTCCTTACATGAAAACGTTAGCTCATAAATCATTATGCTCCAAAAAATAATCATATTTTTCACAAATCGAATTCATGTAAATTCACAATTGAATAGCCCTATATTTTATGGAGTTGACACTCACATCTCTCTCATTGAAGGTGTAACAAACGATTACTTTTTAATTCTAACCGAGGTGACCATACTTTCATGAAGCAGCGGTTTTTCTCCTTTTGATGAACCTCCAATAAACAATTGATCTCCTCATTAGCTGATTTACCACTTTGGACCTAATAACCAGCCTAAATAACATCTCCAAATTTCGTGACTGGATTACCAAAATAAAACTTCTTTCAAGTGTGGCAAAAAAGTCTGAAATTAGTTTGTAGAAGCATATATATTTCAAAATATTTGAGCGCGTATTTTTTCCAACCCTATATCTGTTGCCACTAGAGTATCTGTACTTTTTAATGGACAAACCATTATTATATTTAATCTCTCTTACTTCATTTAATCGAAGTGTAAGTAAAGATAAAAGGGCCCTTTCTTTAAGAATGGAATAGTTATAGAAAATGAATTAATTATTTTTTAAAAGGTAGATCATATATGATTGTAATGATTTTCTCAGATCGGGTTCGATGCTACATAACAACGATTGGTTGGATGGCTGGGCCCACCTTTTCATTCTTTTCCTCTTTCATTTTCTTTTACCTAATTAATTACTCTTCTCTTCCCAGGGCCACCCTTTCTGTTTTGCTCCCAATTTTATCTTATTAAATAATTTAAATTTTTTTTTATTTTTAATAAAATAATTCTCAACGACACAAATATTTTAAAATGATTTTGAACCTCAAGTTTCAAAAGTCTTTTCTTTTTCCCTAAACATTGTGTCAAGCCAAAAAGTATCACATAAAATGAGACGGGGAAATACTTTGTTTATTATTTGACCCCATAATCTCTAGTTGAATCACTTTTTATATATGCACGCAACTCTGGATTTTGAAAAAAATGACCTGTTTTTTTTAAATCTTTTTTTTCTGGTAACAGTGTAATACTTTAATTTTAGCTTTTCATATGATATGTTTAAGGTCACAAAATGAAAATATATTAAGTATATTTGGTGTAATTTTACTTTGGAATCACAAGATTGAAAAGTAGTATTTATTTTCTTAAACAATTAAACGTTATGATAAGTCAAAATAGATGAGTTTTTAAAAAAAAAAAAAAAGAAAGAGGGACTATTATTTAATTCTCAGCAGTCCTGATTGAAATTTATTTGATAATCTTTGTTGGAGTAAGTGTCAAAATAGAATAGACTTAAATTTAGAAAAATACTGAATATCTTATTTCACCTATGCTTTGACTTGTATAAGTTATCCACAAGGCCACTTCTCAGTTTTAATTGAAAGTGGCTTTCTTGACTTGCAAGGCTTCTTTTTTTCTTTCGAAGTCTTGTTTTCTATGTAAGTTTAATAATATGCACTTATCGACTTTACTTCCTTGAGGTTTTGAGTTAACTAATTTAAAAGTTAAAAGTTGGAGGGTCCAAAAAGATAAGTGACTTAGCCGACTATTATCCATTTGTGATTAGGACGTGAAGAAAGAAGCATCAACTTGTTATCTTCTTACTTGGTGCTGTATTAATCAAATTATATTATTTACTCAGAAGCGAATCTAAGATTTAGAATTCACGAATGTCGAGTCTTTAGACTTATTAATTAAACCTACAACTACAAAAGGTTGTATGTGGTGTGTATCTCTAAGTGGTAACCTGGTAAAGAGGCGAGTGGCGGTGCCAGGGTGTAGGGACTGAATGTTCGGCTTTTGGCAGTACCTGTACTGCAGTAGAAATAGCGCAGGCTGTGGAGCAATGGTCTGGTCTCCTAACATGGAGAGAAGTTTGAAGGAAAGAAAGGAGTAAGGGTTTCAATAAAAGAACAAAACTAGTCTTATGTTTAATCGAACTAGCTTCGTGTATGTATTTTGCACATCTGAGTCGCGTCAAGTTAAAACTTATATATAAATAGTACTTGTCATTAAATAAATATAATACTTGTATAAATAAATACTATTAGTTTGATGCAATAGTTTAGTCTATTGTGATAGAACAAAGATGATAAAATCAATTCAATTGCTTATAATATAGATATGTTAAAGTTTTTGAATACATAAAGTAATAATTTAGAATTCAATAGTTAGAAATTAAATGATTAATTGACTAAAATTTAATGTAACAAAAGACTCATAAATATAAAATTAAAGGAGTAGTTTAATGTTTCCAATATAATTTTATTGAATTTTTTTCTTTTTAAATTAGTTATATTACATACTTTTATTAATAAAATATTTGATAGTCAAGATATTTAACAGAAATTTTGTTATGGCATGTTTTATAGTTATATACATATTATATATCTATATATATTTAAATTTTCTGTCAAAATTTGCGGATGACGTGTCATCTTCACCGGCCTTCATATATTCGTTCCTGCCTTTACTTCTTATTATATTGCATAACAAATCCAACATTAATTTGTTAGTAATCTGTTTTATTGAAATGAAATCTTGAGGTGAGCTGAATACAAAATCTGTAACAAATATTACACAAAAATCTGATCCTTAGCTTGTGTCTCAGAGAATCAAATTTTAACGACCTACCTAGTCGTCTCTTTCCCCCCAAAACACTTCCCATAGTTTTAAAATGTCAATTACGACTTGTGGGGATGGCATGGTACCGAAGGTAATTAGACGCATAATCTGAAGAGGAATTTTCATCAACAGCAAACTAGTGAAACATAATATGCTAAATACCTAATGTTTCTAAAATTACATTTTCTAACTTTCGTCATGGCTAAATAAAGGAAGTCAATAACAAATAGAATTCCTTTTCCTAATTGAAGTCATTCGTTCCAAAAATAAGAGGGGAGTTCCATTGTCAATAAAAAATATATTTTCTTTCCTAACGTGACTCTTTTTGTCCAAAAAAAGAAAAAAGTTTCATCGTAGTTTCTTGCAGACTAATTGCGAAATGGAAAACATAACTATTTTTTGTGTTTTTTGAGAAAAAATTACTGGTGAGTTTTGTTTTGCTTTCCTTTTTTTAATTTATTTTTTGGTTTTGTGATTGTCAGGCGTATTAGATGGAAAAAAAAATGTATCTTGATCGAATTGATATTGGTATTCTAAGCAATTGAGTCGATTTGTATATTATGGATGGTAATTTGTGTAAAAACTTTATATTTTATTTTGTCTACAGATGTAGAAAGATTATTTTCCATTATATACATGATGATACGGATTTTGCTGACTGTATATTATGTTCAGATGCCAAATTGCAATGGCAAGAAAGGTGATGGGAAAAGATTCCTTAACGTATTTTGTGTTGGTATAACTTGTTCACATGTCATGTAATTTGTCTATTTGGTTTTCGAGAAATATACATATTAAAATGTATATTATACCAATTATTGATGATTTCTTACCCACAAATATATTGTATTACTTTGAATATGAAGTAATTGTTCTTTCATGTTTTTTTTATATGGCAATTATTTTTGTTCAATATACCAAACTGAATGATTTACACAAAAATACATCTTACGAGTATTGTTATCGCTTTCGTGTGTATAATTACTTAATTGAATGTTGTGATATTTCTTGGGCAAATGAATTTGGAATGGAATTTGCTGGAAGATTGTATAAAAAAAAATTAATTTTTCAATTTTTATAACATTTGTTGGTTATAGCAAATTATTGTTGGGTTGTTTTGAATTTTTTCACATACACATATCTGTATAATTTTTTGTTTTTTTTTCTATTGTTATTGTCACCTACATGTATGTGTTTTATTTTTGTTCAACGATATGCAATTGTATGTATATTTGAAGAAGGATATATATATATATATATATATATATATATATAGTGTGTGTGACGGTAAAGTTTATAATTATTTGTGGTGTTTGTAATTTTTTGTATTTCTGACTGTATATAGTGAGAGAATTTATACAACAAAATGGCTATCAAAGTTTATATAACAGAGTAATTAAATACCTAAAAATATATATACATACAACACATGTATATAACTGCAACAAATATATTGGATATACTTATATATTCTTTATATGAGAATGTTTACCTGTAGCTACAAGAGATGTATACAATTACAACAACACAACTATACTTATTCTATATAACTATACAATTTGACATGTACTGTATAAATACACAAAATTGAACATGTACTATACAAAATTGAACATGTACTTTAACGTATAATTTATGGAATGCATTTATAAGTCTCAATTTGTATATAACAGTAATAATTAAAGTACCTACGCAAACATATGTATATATACTATAAAAAAAAAATTGGATATACTTATACAATCTTTTGTATGAGACTGTATACAGTAGCTACAAAAATGTATAAAATTGCAACAAATAAGCTGGGTATATATTTAGAAATTTATTGTATAATTTATTTAGAAAAAAAATAAATATGTATAAAATAATCTTGTGTGCAAGATATTTTTGTAAAATATAAAAACTTAAGGTATACCTATATTGCATTGATATGAGATAGAAACTATAAAAATAATTACCCCCTTTTTTTCAATATTGTTTTCGTCATGTTTGTCAGAATCGGATACATTTTTTTTGTTCACCATTGGTGGAAGCAATTTCATCTTCTTTTCTCTTTTTCTTTGAACTCGTTTTTTATGAAATCGGGTCATTCCGAAGCTTGGATCTTTCCTCCTCACTAGCCCTAGCTTTTACAAGAGACTCTGCAATATCCTCAATTTCTTGAGTTATACTCAACAAAAAAGATGGTGATTCTTCCATAATTTTGTCATACAAATGTATACCTCTAGTTATCCTTTTAAATGAAGAATCTTCGACCATAATATGTGAGTCTGTATTGACAGAAACAATTGTGAAAGAGGTCTTGTATCTGAAAGGAAAAAACCAAAAAAATTTAGCAATAATTCAAAAAATTGCCAAAAATTAATGATGAAATTGAAGATACATTTTGGAGGGAGTTTGAAAAATAAATTAAAATCAATCACCTGTAGAGATGATGAACTATTGAGAGATTGTAGGAGAGTGATTGTAGGAGATGAACAGGGGAACATTTAAGGAAAGAGGATTGGATTTTGTGTATACAAAGAGAGAGAATGTACCATTGAAATATGAAGAGTCTTATACAAAAAGTTGTTGGTACCCATAAATTTTCTAACCAAATTTATTAAAACGTTTGCTATAAAAAGTAATATTATAAAATTATAATTGAATTTTATTATTTAATGTTAAATGTTTGCTCAGTTATGTAATTGTTCCTAATCTGAATGTGGCTACCCATTTTGTTCATCCAAAATTTCCTTGTCCAAATTTGAATACATATCCAAGCCTACCCTATGTCAAAATTTATTTTGCTTATACTTATATTGATTACTCCCTCCATCTTATTTTTATGTGGCACCTTTGACTTGACACGGTGTTTAAGAAAAATAGGAGGATTTTTAAAACTTGTGGTTTAAAATTATTCTTAGATATTTATGTGGTTAATAATCATTTCATTAACAGCTTGTTTGGATGGTGGTTTTCCGTAGTATGGTATGGTATGGTTATTAAGAGAACAACATTTGTTTTGATTGTTTCATTAATCATATGGTATGATATGGTTTTGTTTCATAGTTCTGTAACCATGAAAGTCCCCACTTTTTGAAACCACCAATTTGGTGGTATCCCGTCGTTCTCTTATTTTTTTCCAATTATACCCTTATTTAAATTTAAATAATTCTAATTTATCCTTTATTAAACTTTACCATGATATATATATATATATATATATATATATATTATTTATTTTCCTCCGCATCAACTTTTGAAACTTTTTTTCCACCTTCCGTCTTTTCTTTCACGTTTTAGTGTATTTTTTTAAAGTTCGTTTATTTAAAAGTTCTTACTTTTTTTATTTTCTTGTTTTGATTGTATAAAATGAAGATATATTAGCTTGTATGTTTCCTACTCGATTCTATGTATTTATTCTTAAAAAAAGTTATTACAAAATTATTGATAAATTTAATAATTATAACAATTAAGGATATTTTTGTAAATTCATAAATTACGATATAGTACTATACAGTCAAATCACACAACAAATTATTATTAAACAATAACAATCCGTACAGTCTATCCAAACATTGTATGTTATAATACTGTACGATACAATATCATACCATACAGTACCATACATTATGAAATCATGACAAACCACCATCCAAACAAGCTGTAAGGATAAAAAGAAAATTTTAAGGTAAATTGTTTCCAATTTGAGTAAAATGACATTCTTTTTGGAACAGACCAAAAAGGAAAGAGTGTCACATAAAATAAGACAGGAGGAATATTTCTTTTCAAATTCATATCGCAAATGGATGCTTGAAGAGACAAGTCTTGATTGATAAGATTTAGGACCGAGTTAACATTAAAACTGAAGGTTTAGAGACAGAACATTGAATCTAAAGAATGTAGGTTGAGTAGAACCTAGATAAAATATTTATTGCGCAAGTTCAGTGATATAACATATGAGGCTGACGTTGAAGTAAGGTCTGGTATAAAAGTCATTGAAAGAGAGGTACTTTTAAGTATCTTAGGTCTTTTATCCAAAGAAATGGGGAGAAGTATGATGATGTCACTCACGATACTAGTGTATGGTGGATGAAATGGAGTACTTTCGCAGCCAAAGTATTGTGTGATAAAAAATGTCACCATGATTTAAAGACAAGTTCTACAATGTTATATGTTAGTGTAATACATCATTAATACAATAAATTACAGTTGAAAATAAAATGACAAAATTGAATAAAATTCATTAGGCCGAGGCACGAATATCTCGCTCTCTTTAAGGAGATTCAAGCCCACTGTGACATAATCTACACCGATCCAGCAGTAATACTCTTGACTTGTCCCCTCCAGGATACAACAACCCAACAACGTTGTATGACTCAAACAACTCTGGATTAGTTAAAGAGTCCAAAGCCCCACAAAAAGAATACTTTCCTTCAACATATAGTTGTTGTCTTTTGTATAACGAATATAGTTAACGACTTAGAATATTTTCTTCTTTATCTCAAATCTCTCTTTCACCATTCTAACCTCAATATAAACACAATATAATACTTCTCATTTTTCCTTGTCTCTTTTTTTCTTCACAAAATAAAGTAAGACCACCACTATTTATAGTGTGAGTAATTCTTTCTTGGCATGAATAAGAAGAAAATGTGTAACGCCCGATAAAATTACCAAAATACCCCTAGAGTGAGGGTAGGCGCGTAATGCATCTTCCGAAGCTTGTATGGCGAATCCGACACCGGATTTGGAATCAGCATGAAAAATTGAGTGGGAAAGTGGTCTCGGTCGATTTTTAGAGCGAACCGATCAAAAGATAAATTTTCAATCCAAATCAAAAAATGGTGACGGTCCGCGACAGAGGCGCGTCGCGGACCTGTCGAGGAGAAGCACTTGTGCGATTTTCAAAATTTTCGACGGGATGGAGAAAACTCGTTCAAAAATATTTTTCTAAAAATACCCTGTTCGTGATAGGTCTACGTCACGGACCATGTATTTTTCGGATTGGGAATTTTCAAATAATTATGAGGGGCATTTTGGTCAATCCCCCACCCCTCCTAAACTCTAATACAAGACTAATAATGACGTTTCTACGTGAAAAGGGTCTAAAACCCTCATTCTAAGTCCTATTCCCTAAACTAACAAGGCTAGGGCTTGAGGAGAAGAGAGAAGAGCTTGTGTGAGAAATTCGAGAGGAGATCCTAGACGTACTCGGTTGTTAGCCGTACCACAGGTATGTAAGGCTAAACTAGAATATGAGATTTTTCTCTCATGTGCCCCATAGAGGTCCTAGATGAGTTGATGATTGAGGAGTCTACATGCATGATTTCTTTGATGGTTTTTCTTGAAAATTATATTTGAAATTACATGTTTTCTATGTTGATGATCATCATACTATTAGTTTTCTTAAGTTGAATATTTTCATGAGAATTTGCATAACCCTACATGATTTCTTTGATGGTTTTTCTTGAAAATTATTTTTGAAATTACATGTTTTCTATGTTGATGATCATCATACTATTTGTTTTCTTAAGTTGAATATTTTCATGAGAATTTGCATAACCCTACATGGTTAATTTGAAAAGCATGCATAATGAACTTGAGGATTGAGTTTAGAGCCTTGAGTTAAGATTGTGATGAGAGGATGATGATGAGTTGATAGAGTTTGATTGTGTTATGAGTCCCTATAAATGAACTCTACCGATGTGTCTATTCATTTGATCCTTAATGTTTGTTCTAAATTTTGAGTTATTGATGAGATTGATTGATGAAAGGGTTAAAGCCCCTATGAGATACCGATCGTTGCCAGGGAGTGAGTCCCTATGAGATTGGTTGAGGATTGATATGGAGGTTTTATGAGCATTGAGTTGGGAGGAGTATTGAGCACCGAAATGGGTAAGAGTGAGTCCCATTCGAACCCATTAAACAACGTCGCCAAGCGTAGAAGAGGTCTTCCTCTTGAGTTTATGTCCCTGAAAGCAATAGCGGACTTGATGAGTTTTCTGACTCCATATTGGGTGAGTTGATATGGTTTTTGATTCGTTCTCTACCTGGCAAGTACATAACGACCGTGGAAACACTGGCGGGATGTTGTACAATTACTGGCTCATAAGTGGTTGTTGTCGGTTAAGAGAAACTCCCACAAACTTCGTATCTTACTTCGAGTCTAGATGAGATGAAAGGGGGCGAGCTCTTCTGTGTTGAGTTTGAGATGAGTTGAGACATGAGTCTGAGTTAATGATGTGTCATTTATCTACTCTTTATTCTTGCATAGATAGACATTTGACTAACGATGTGATGTGATGTTTATTTGGAGTTGTTATTGTTTCTATATTATCTACCGGTTTCTGTTTCACTCAGCTATATTACATACCAGTACATTCCAAGTACTGATGTCCCCTCTGGACTGCATCATTTTATGATGCAGAGGCAGGTACTAGGGATCGTCGACATGCGCTTCGTTGAGGATTCGAGATTGCAGCTGCTTGGTGAGCCTCCCCTACTCCGGAGGGTTCACTCTTTTATTTCATCATGCTTTAGACTTAGACTGGATTGTTTCTTTTGTTTTGATTTGGGTAGCCATGGATTTGTCATTGGCACCACATGATTTGTAATAGAGGCTTCATAGACGATAGTCAAGCATTTGCTGTTGAGATTGTGAGCTAGTTCTTTCTACTAGCCTTTATATATATATATATACATACTCCTTTGAGGCTTTGGATGAGATGTGTCCACCAGACTTATATTTTCTTGCTATCCAGTAGAATTATTTGATTGAATGATGTGATGGAGCTAAGTGGTTCGCTTGGGGACTAGCAATAGTCTTCGAGTGCCAGCCACGCCTAGGGTACCCTCCCGGGGCGTGACAAACTTGGTATCAGAGCACAAAGTTCCAGTGTCCTAAGGATTCTATGAAGTCGTGTCTAGTAGAGTCTTGTTTATGGGTGTGTTGTCGACCACATTTCATAAGCAGGAGGCTATGGGACATTAGGAATGGTTACCCTTCTTTCTTATTCCAATTTGTGCGATAGAGTTAAACTCTATGAAAACTATATTCTAATTCGTGCTCTACACGTGCAGAAATCGACAAATATGCCTTTCAAAAGAGCTTTCAGAGGAAGTGGACGTCCTGCCAGGCAAGCTGTTAATCCAACTGAACCCCAAGTACCTGAGGGGCCCGTGGATCCAGTTGTCCTTGTTGAACAACCCCCTCAAGATGAGGTTTCCAACGCCGAGTTACGCTAGGCTATTCGAGCTCTAGCCCAGGCTGTTGCGGCACCCCCGGTGAAACAAGGAGCGGGCAGACTGGACACTCATGACACCTCTAGAGTCCGAGAATTTTTGCGGATGAATCCGCCTGAGTTCACGAGGTCGGCATCTACCGAAGACCCCGAGAACTATGTAGAGGAGCTTGAGAAGGTGTTCCAAATAATGCACATGGCTGATGCTGATAGGGTTGAACTGGCCGCTTACCAACTTAAGGGTGTGGCTAGGTTGTGGTTCGACCAATGGAAGAAAGGAAGGGGAAATGATGCCCCGCAGGTGACTTGGGCAGTGTTTGAGGAGGCCTTCTTGGGACGCTTCTTCTCAAGGGAGAAAAAGAAAGCTAAGGTGAGGAAATTTCTGAATCTAAAACAGGGCTCTATGACCGTGCAGGAGTATGGCTTGAAATTCACACAATTATCTCTCTATGCTCCAGAAATGATTGCAGACATGAGGGAAAGGATGGGAATGTATGTCGATGGGGAAAGGATGGGAATGTATGTCGATGGGTTGAATAGAGTACCCAAGAGGGATGGTAGGGGAGCGATGCTTGTGAGTGATATGGAAATCGGGCGACTGATGACATTTGTGCAACAAGCTGATGAGGAAAGGTAGCAGGACAAGGAGGAGTTCAGGCGCAAGAAAGCCAAAACATCTAGCTATGAGGTTGGAAGGAAGGGCAATGGTAACCGGTTTCCAGCACCATCATCTGCTAGTGCACGCACTCCTAGGATCAGGGATGAAACGAGGTTCTAGAACGCCAGAGCCCATAGGTCCCAGTCGCACGCTAGTGTGGCCCAAGGATCGCAGGGTAAACTGCCGTGCAGTAATTGTGGCAAGTTGCACCTCGGAAGATATTGTGAAGGGGATAATGGGTGCTACAAATGTGGCCAAGTGGGTCACAATCAGAGAGATTGTCCGCAATGGGCTGGCCGAGCTCAATCCACTGCATCGGCCCTACTAGTTAGAGGGAACCAGAGGGCCACTACGTCAAGTACGGGCGGAGCGACAAACCTCTTGTATGCCATGGGTAGTCGCCAAGATCAGGAGAACTCCCCAGACGTGGTGACGGGTATGATTCGAGTCTTTACTTTTGATTGTTATGTTTTGATGGACCCTGGTGCCACACTGTCATTTGTATCTCCTTATGTGGCCAGTAAATTTGGTAGGACCCCTGAGAGTCTTCTTGACCCCTTTGATGTTTCTACTCCAGTGGGTGAGTCTATTCGAACTGAGAGAGTCTACAGAACTTGTGTAGTGTCCATCCATCATAGGGACACTCTTGTTGATTTGATTGAATTGGAGATGGTGGATTTTGATTTGATCCTTGGCATGGATTGGCTCCACGCCTGTTATGCCTCTGTTGATTGTAGATCCCAAACTGTTAGGTTCCAATTCCCAAATGAACCGGCTCTAGAGTGGAAGGGTGACTCTGTTACCCCTAGAGGAAATTTTATCTCATACCTTAGAGCGAGGAAATTGATTTCTAAAGGCTGTATCTATCACCTTGTGCGAGTGAGATCAGACGATGTTAAGTTCCCAACTCTTGAGTCAGTTCCGATTGTTAATGAATTCCCAGAAGTGTTTCCTAACGATTTGCCCAGAGTCCCTCCTGATAGGGAGATTGACTTTGGGATTGACGTTCTTCCTGATACCCAACCTATTTCGATCCCACCTTATAGGATGGCCCCCGCTGAGTTAAAAGAGTTGAAAGAGCAACTAAAGGATTTTCTAGAAAAGGGCTTCATTAGGCCAAGTGTTTCGCCTTGGGGTGCTCCTGTCCTATTTGTGCGAAAGAAAGATGGTTCCCTCAGAATGTGTATCGATTATAGGCAACTGAACAAGGTCGCAGTAAAGAACAAGTATCCCCTTCCAAGGATAGATGATTTTTTTGACCAACTTCAGGGAGCCTCCTGTTTCTCTAAGATAGACCTCAGATCTGGTTACCATCAGCTAAAGGTGAGGGAGTGTGACATTCCAAAGACAGCCTTTAGGACTAGATATGGCCATTTTGAGTTCTTGGTCATGTCCTTTGGGTTGACAAATGCACCTGTCGCCTTTATGGACTTGATGAATAGGGTGTTCAAACCATATCTTGACTTGTTTGTGATTGTATTCATCGACAACATTCTGATTTATTCAAAGAGTGAAGAGGAGCATGCTAATCACCTCATAGTTGTCCTCCAAACCCTTAGGGACCATGAGTTATATGCAAAATTCTCAAAGTGTGAGTTCTGGCTTAAGTCAGCATCCTTCCTAGGCCATGTTGTTTCCGGTGAGGGTATTCGAGTGGATGCCCAAAGGATTGAAGCGGTTAAGAACTGGCCCCGACCGACTACTCCGACTGACATTCGAAGTTTCTTGGGGTTGGCAGGCTACTACTGCAGGTTCGTCGAAGGATTTTCTTCCTTATCCGCGCCATTGACCAAACTGACTCAGAAGAAGGCCAAGTTTCAGTGGTCCGAAAAATGTGAGAAGAGTTTCTAGGAATTGAAAACAAGGCTGACTACTGCGCCAGTCCTAACCTTACCTGATGGAACCGAAGACTTTGTAATTTATTGTGATGCCTCAAGGGTCGGATTGGGATGTGTACTAATGCAAAGAGGTAAAGTGATAGCCTATGCTTCCAGGCAACTCAAGGTTCATGAAAGGAACTACCCAACCCATGACCTCGAGTTGGCAGCAGTAGTGTTTGCACTTAAAATCTGGCGTCACTACTTATATGGAGTGCATGTGGATGTGTTCACTGACCACAAGAGCTTGCAGTATGTTTTTAGTCAGAAAGAGCTCAACTTGCGACAAAAGAGATGGTTGGAATTACTCAAGGATTATGACATGAGTATTCACTACCACCCAGGTAAAGCTAATGTTATTGCTGACCCTCTTAGCAGGTTATCAATGGGTAGCACAACCCACGTGGAGGAAGAAAAGAAGGAGTTAGCCAAGGACATACACCGGCTGGCTCGATTAGGAGTTCGACTCGAAGAAAACAATAAAGGAAGAGTTAATATGGAGAACGGGTCCGCTTCCTCGTTAGTAGTGGAAGTGAAGGAAAAGTAAGACCAGGACCCAGTCATACTCCTGTTGAAGGAGGACATCCATAGACAGAAGTTGATGGTCTTCTCCAAAGGGGGAGATGGAGTGTTGAGATATCAAAGTAGATTGTGTGTTCCAAATGTTGATGGTATTCGGGACAGGATCATGGCGGAAGCCCATAACACTAGATATTCCATTCATCCTGGGTCCACCAAAATGTACCACGACTTGAGAGAAGTCTATTGGTGGAATAGGATGAAGAGGGACATTGCGGAATTCGTTTTAAAATGCCCAAACTGCCAACAAGTAAAGGTTGAACATCAAAGGCCATGTGGATTGGCTCAGAACTTTGAGATTCTGGAGTGGAAGTGGGAGATGATCAATATGGACTTTATCACTGGTCTGCCAAGGTCTCGAAAACAACATGATTTGATATGGGTGATCGTGGAGAGAATGACTAAATCAGCTCACTTCCTAGCAGTTAAGACAATTAACACTGTGGAAGAGTATGCCAAGTTGTACGTCCAGGAGAATGTGAGGTTGCATGGAGTTCTCTTGTCCATCATCTCGGATAGAGGAGCCCAATTTACCTCCCAGTTCTGGAGATCGTTCCAGAAAGGCTTGGGTACTAGGGTGAACCTGAGCACAGCCTTTCATCCGCAGACGGATGGTCAGGCAGAGCGTGCAATTCAAACGCTTGAGGACATGTTGAGGGCGTGTGTCCTTAACTTCAAGGGAAATTGGGATGATCACCTACCACTGATTGAATTTGCATACAACAATAGTTATCATGCGAGCATTCAGATGGCTCCGTATGAAGCCTTGTATGGGAGGAGATGTAGATCACCAATTGGGTGGTTTGAGTTTGGAGAAGCTGAACTGATTGGGCCTGATCTTGTTCACCAGTCGATGGAGAAGGTCAAGGTCATTAGAGAAAGGTTAAAGACTGCCCAGAGTCGCCAAAAATCTTACACTAACGTGAGGAGAAGAGATCTGGAGTTCGAAGTAGATGATTGGGTGTACCTGAAAGTATCACATATGAAGGGTGTCTTAAGGTTCGGGAAGACAGGAAACCTAAGTCCGCGTTATGTTGGACCTTATCAGATCGTAAAGAGAATTGGAAAGGTTGCTTATGAGTTGGAGTTGCCTTCCGAGCTAGATGGAGTCCATCCGGTATTTCATGTGTCGATGCTAAAGAAATAGTTGGGAGATCCCGCCTTGGTGATCCCTGTTGATAGCGTTGGAGTAAAGGATAACTATCTTACGAAGAGGTCCCGGTTCAAATCCTTGATTGTCAGATTCGCAAGTTGAGGAATAAAGAGATAGCCTTAGTCAAAGTCGTGTGGAGAAATCAGTTCATTGAAGAAGCCACATGGGAAGCTGAGGAGGAGATGAAAGCAAAATATCCGCACCTATTCGTGCCAACTGATGATGAAGATATTAAAGGTAAAAATCCTTAGTCTTCACTAAGTTGATTGTTTTATATCTTTTTATGCGACTTGCTATTATTAAGTCGAGAATTGATTTGTTGAATTGAGTGTGGAAATGAGTCTTGAGTTTATTCGTACCTTAACCCCCATCTCTATTCATCATTCGAGGACGAATGACCCCAAGGGGGAGATGATGTAATGCCCGGTAAAATTACCAAAATACCCTAGAGTGAGGGTAGGCGCGCAACGCATCTTCCGGAGCTCGTATGGAGAATCCGAGACCGGATTTGGAATCAGCATGAAAAATTGAGTGGGAAAGTGGTCTCTATCGATTTTTAGAGCGACCCGGTCGAAAGATAAATTTTCGATCCAAATAAGAAAACAATGACGGTCCGCGATAGAGGCGCGTCGCGCCTCTGTCGCGGAGAAGCACTTGTGCGATTTTCAAAATTTTTGACGGGATGGAGAAAACTCATTCAAAAATATTTTTCTAAAAATACCCTGTTCGCGATTGGTCCGCGTCGCGGAACGTATATTTTTTGGACTGGAAATTTCCAAATAATTCTGAGGGGCATTCTGGTCAAACCCCCGCCCCTCCTAAACTCTAATACACGACTAATAATGATGTTTCTATGTGAAAAGAGTCTAAAACCCTCATTCTAAGTCCTATTCCCTAAACTAACAAGGCTAGGGCTTGAGGAGAAGAGAGACGAGCTTGTGTGAGAAATTCGAGAGGAGATCCTAGACGTACTCGGTTGTTAGCCACACCACAGGTATGTAAGGCTAAACTAGAATATGAGATTGTTTTCTCATGTGCCCCATAGAGGTCCTAGATGAGTTGATGATTGAGGAGTCTACATGCATGATTTCTTTGATGGTTTTTCTTGAAAATTATATTTGAAATTACATGTTTTCTATGTTGATGATCATCATACTATTTGTTTTCTTAAGTTGAATATTTTCATGAGAAGCATAACCCTACATGATTTCTTTGATGGTTTTTCTTGAAAATTATATTTGAAATTACATGTTTTCTATGTTGATGATCATCATTCTATTTGTTTTCTTAAGTTGAATATTTTCATGAGAATTTGCATAACCCTACATGATTTCTTTGATGGTTTTTCTTGAAAATTATATTTGAAATTACATGTTTTCTATGTTGATGATCATCATACTATTTGTTTTCTTAAGTTGAATATTTTCATGAGAATTTGCATAACCCTACATGATTTGAAAAGCATGCATAATGAACTTGAGGATTGAGTTTAGAGCCTTGAGTTAAGATTGTGATTGTGATTGTGATGAGCGAATGATGATAAGTTGATAGAGTTTGATTGTGTTATGGGTCCCTATAAATAAACTCTACCGATGTATCTATTCATTTGATCCTTAATGTTTGTTCTAAATTTTGAGTTATTGATGAAATTGATTGATGAAAGGGTTAAAGCCCCTTGAGATACCGATTGTTGACGGGGAGTGAGTCCCTATGAGATTGGTTGAGGATTGATATGGAGGTTTTATGAGCATTGAGTCGGGAGGAGTATCGAGCACCGAAATGGGTAAGAGTGAGTCCCATTCGAACCCATTAAACTACGTCGCCAAGCGTAGAAGAGGTCTTCCTCTTGAGTTTATGTCCCTGAAAGCAATAGCGGACTTGATGAGTTTTCCGACTCCATATTGGGTGAGCTGATATGGTTTTTGATTCGTTCTCAACCCGGCAAGTACAGAACGGCTATGGCAATACCGGCGGGATGTTGTACAATCACTGGCTCATAAGTGGTTGTTGTCGGTTAAGAGAAACTCCCACAAACTTCGTATCTTACTCCGAGTTTAGATGAGATGAGAGGGGGTGAGATCCTCTGTGTTGAGTTTGAGATGACTTGAGACTATTGATGAGTCTGAGTTAATGATTTGTCATTTGTCTACTCTTTATTCTTGCATAGATAGATATTTGACTAACGATGTGATGTGATGTTTATTTGGAGTTGTTATTGTTTCTATATTATCTACCGGTTTCTGTTTCACTCAGCTATATTACATACCAATACATTCCAAGTACTGATGTCCCCTCTGGACTGCATCATTTTATGATGCAGAGGCAGGTACTAGGGATCGTCGACAGGCGCTTCGTTGAGGATTCGAGATTGCAGCTGCTTGGTGAGCCTCCCCTACTCCGGAGGATTCACTCTTTTATTTCATCATGCTTTAGACTTAGACTGGATTGTTTCTTTTGTTTTGATTTGGGTAGCCATGGATTTGTCATTGGCACCACATGATTTGTAATAGAGGCTTCATAGACGATAGTCGAGCATTCGTTGTTGAGATTGTGAGCTAGTTCTTTTTACAGCCTTTTTATATATATATACTCCTTTGAGGCTTTGGATGAGATGTGTCCACCAGACTTATATTTTCCTGCTATCCAGTAGAGTTATTTGATTGAATGATGTGATGGAGCTAAGTGGTTCGCTTGGGGACTAGCAATAGTCTTCGAGTGCCGGTCACGCCTAGGGTACCCTCCCGGGGCGTGACATAATGGGTACTAAATTGGGTAAATGAATAGCCCAAATGTTACATAAGTTACACCCATAAAGAGATAGAATATGAGAGAATAATGTGTTAGAGGTTACAAGGGTTATATGGGAAATTATTGCCACATTTTACCACAACTTAATGTAAGAAGTAATGCACTTCAATGTGTAGTAAACATTTGCAATTCACACACATGACAATT
The DNA here is from genome assembly GCA_029948455.1 of Solanum rostratum. Taxonomy (NCBI): domain Eukaryota; kingdom Viridiplantae; phylum Streptophyta; class Magnoliopsida; order Solanales; family Solanaceae; genus Solanum; species Solanum rostratum. The sequence continues at coordinate 28,208,624 of CM057049.1, forward strand.
CATATGAAGCAAACTTAATATATCTCAATATTAAAATGTTACTCCAGCAATCCTCCACTCATTTTAATATTTAGACAAGTGAGTATTTCACAATTTTAGTTGAAGATAGACTAATATGCATAGTAAATTTGTGCTCTGCATTGAACCTTCACTTAGTAAAATAATAATTTTTTACTCCAACTTCAGTAGTGATCTCAGATTTGAATGATGACTACTTAAGGGAAATAAAACATTACTATTTATCCACAATAATCAAAATATTGACATAAGCTTTAATAACCGGCACATTTTCTACTACTCTACTCAATATTTAGAACGAAACTTAGGATGCTTAGAAAAACAGGATAAAAAAGTTACAAACTTGTTAGTGGGAAGTATGAGGCAACCAAAAGTTTATATTCTTGAGAAATAGGAGAACTAGCATAACTTTTTTCTGACTGGAAAGAGGTATGTAAGGGCAGAAAACAGACAAATTAAACTTGTGCTGTTTATCTCAGATTCAGAACCTAAAAGCCCTTGGGGACAGATATGCTGTCCATAATGATAACATAAAAGAATTTTGGCTCAGATGAACCTTCCAGCATGACAACTACATATATATATATACACACACACGGCGTTATGCCCTGTCTGACCAAAGGACTACTTTTTTGTCCTCTTCTTGTCGCACTAAAAATGTTAAATCTTTCGGATTTTATTTTGGAGAATTTACACATTTCAAAGCTTATACAAAATATTTATATAGCTAGTTAATATGCTTACACTATATGTTATACATCTATTCGTTTTTTTTATAGATGACCATTTTAAGTTAATTTTTCACTCATCGGTAGGTAATATGTTGTTCTTGTTGCATTTATGTTGATTTTTCTGTAGCAATCCCTTGTAAGTGAACCCAAGCCAAGTAAATGTCAAGTAACAAATGATTTTTTTATCGTTAATTAATTGTTTTTCTTCTCATTTATATGTCTAAAAAGTCAGTGGTATCAATGATGAGAAAGAAGGTTTGCTCACTAAATTCAAACTTGTTTTTTCAAGTAAGAACTAAAGGAAAGAATTTATTTGAAAATATGCCACCTAATGAACTACGTTCTTTTCATGTCAAAGTTCTACATTTATCACTTCAAAATTTACATACATTAAGCCACTAAACACCAATTCATATTTCTACTAAATTTTTAGAATTAGGTCTAATTGATAGAGTTTAATGGCATCTCCAACCAAAATCATCAAATTTTACACTAAAATGGCGTTAGCATTATTTTAGTGTAAATCAACTCTAGACCACTGCACAAAAATTCTATACCAAAAACAAAGATTTTTTTCCTCGCTCTTTATTATTATTATATTATTTCTTATTTCATAAAAACAAATTCGTTCTAAAACATTCACTATATATAATTCATAATTTCTTTGTGATCGTTTGATATAAAATTATTTTATACCATAATTTTTTAAATAATATAAAGTGTTAATAAATATTGTACATTATACATATAGATAATACAAATAAAATTGAAATTATTAATGAAATACAATTAAATAAATATTACATAATTGAAAAGTTTATTTTAGATTCTACATAAATACTTTCAAGATCACTATGTTGCTACCACGAATGCTCTATAAATGCATTACATAATTTAAAATGAGCTTTCTTGTCCATAATTCTTTTTATGTCGAGCTAAAAATTATTGAAATCGATGGTTTTTATATATTGTTATTTTTACGGTTGGAGTTGGGCCTTCTAACACATCTTGAATTGGTAAAGTAAGATCACGCTCATCCTCAACTATTATATTGTTCATTGTAATATATGAAGTCAATATATCATGCAACACTTCTTTTCTCAAAAATCCTGACGGCCATGCGATATTTCAATTTGATATTTGCTAATTACTACTCCCTCTGTTTCAAAATGAATGAATTGTTGAGGGATTTTTGAGTTTTCAAAATAATTGAATTATTCACTTTTCGTATATGTTGAATTTTTTTTTCAATCTTGCCCTTCATTGATTCAGTTTCTAAGGTTGATTTTCCAAGACTTATTAAATGAGTGTTTGGAGTTTGAAAAGGATAAAAATGAAAAAAACATGATTTAATTTTGTCTTTGTTTCTTTTTCTTAATATGTGTGATATAACCCAACAATTCATTCATCTTGAAATAGAGGGAGTACTTTGTTGAATGTTCATTATTTTTTTAATTACTTTAAAGTATATTATTTTTTCTAATAATTTATATGTTTGTATTTTAATATTTATGAATTGTAGTTATATCCCATTATTATTTATAGCAAAATTAAGATAAATTTAATTTGAAAAAGAAAGGTCATATAAAGAAAAGATAATTTATAAAAAAAGTTAAATTTTATATTTAAAATTAATATTATAAAAATATAACATAAAAACAATTAATTGTATAAGAGATTTGATTAAGCATATAATTTATATAATATTTGATTAAAAATTGTACATGATGAAACAATATTAAAATATTTAATAAAGTGAATTGATATGGTAAATTATAAATAGTGTTACAACAAATATTAAAATGACGTAGATTTCAATATTAAGTTGGAGCACCAAAATATTAAATTACAAATCAAAATAAAATTTGATGTAAATTTAGTGATTGGTTGAAAATAATCCAATTAAAAGATCATGCATATTTAAAATGAGGGAATTTAAGGGGTAAGTGTAATTATTTGGTGACAAAGAGTGATGGATCAACTTAGAAAAGATTAGGCAGATTACAGGAACTAACAGAATAGAAAACAGGTGTCGATGTTAGATGGGTTCGAATGGTCCAAGGGCGGCGCGCACAAAACAGACAAACAAGAGTTGGACTATGTGAAATGATTTTGCCAACACCAAATAACTAAATAAGTAAACACAAAAAATAAAGAAAGATAAGAATGGTTGCTTCTTTCACTGTGTCGCCTGATATTTATACCTTGCTTTATGTGAAAAAGAAACCATGACCCCCCCCCTCCCCCTGCTCATTTTTTTTTAAAATAAAACAAAATTTTAAAAATTTATCTTTGAAAAATATTTCATATTTTAAAATTTTTATATTTTACCCCATTTCTATACAGACCCATCTACACTTCCAATAAAATAAAACATTTAAAAGCTTATTTGTTAAAATCAATTTAAATTTTAATTTTTTTGGTCTCCCCACTGCCTTGACCCCCACAACCAGGCCCCCCACATTGCTCCAAAATAATAATTTAAAATTTTATTTTTAAAAAGTATTTCAAATTTTAAAAATTTTTTGTTATCCCACCTTCTGTCCCGACTTCCCCACCCAACCCTCAACCCCATCAGCCCCCCTCTCCCCACATACACATACAAAAGAAATTTAAATTGATTTTAAAAAAAATCTCAATTTTTTTCAAGAAAAAATTTACCTCATTCGTATTCCTACCCCCTATCGACCCTATTCACACACACCCTATCCCACCCCACAAATAAAAAAAGTTAAAAAAATATTTTTTAAAAAAATTCAAATTTTAAAAATTTTAATTTTTATTCCACTTCGCCCCTATCACCCCTAGCCACCCCCCCTTCCCCCCCCCCCCCCCAAAAAAAAACATTTCATATTTTTTTTTTCAAAACATTTTAAATTTTATAAATTATGTTTTTTTTTCTAACTTCATCCCCCCGTCATCCCCTCACCCCCCTAAAAAAATTTAAAATTATTTTTAAAAAAATTAAATTATTTGAAAGTTAAGTCTGAAGTCGGGTGTGATCGAATTTCGGCTCAAAAATTAAGGCGAGTTTAAATTTGAAAGTTGAATCTTGGGTAGAAAGTTGAGTTGAGTTTCGCATTAGGTGTCGGAGTTGGGTCCCAAATCGATTCTAGGCTTAATTTGCATGTTAAAAACTATTTTTCTAAAAAAATATTTTCTACTCTCTAGTAAAAAATAAAAGATTTTTTTAAAAAAATATTTTTATTTACTAACCAAATTATAAAAAATATGTTCCGGAATTCATTCACCAACCAAACACGAGAAAATAAGTTAGAAACCAACTTGTTTTCCTAGAAATCAACTTTTTGTTTTCAAGAAAATATTTTCTAGGAGAACATTTTTCCATGGAAAAACATTTTTCGTTGCATCAAACACACCCATAGTCATCAATCATAGCGATTGTGAATATATTTGTTGTCCTTCGTTTACTTTTATTTTTATGTCACGATCCAATATTGGGTGCGATGACATTTATCCTAATTCATCATGATAAATTAGTCAAAATTCAATAAAACATATATAAAATGCGAAAATAACTAAATAGAACAAATATACCAAAAGATGAAGTCTAAGCAAACTCAAATAACCCCCAAGGTTGATTGTCACATGTATAAGCTGCTATCAGAAGCAAAATGTGAAAATAAATAAAATTCTCGAAATTTGTTTACTTCTCAAATAGAACAAAACATAAGAAAAAATAAGACTAAGAGGGTCTACCGAATAATAATAACTCCCTCTTTAAGTCTCTTGGAAAGCCTCGAATGATCAAGGAAAAGAATACTACTCAGTGTTTGGACTCGAAACTTACACAACTATATAAGTAAGGATAAGTATCAAAATAACATGGTACCCAACAAGTCTACTAATCGAACAAAACAAGTTTAATAGAATTCATGAATTCCCTTTACCCAATGAAACCTCTATATCTACAACCTCCAGGGAAAATTGGCCCAACCTAACAATTTATAAAGCACAAACCAAATAAACTTTAAATCGCGGTTTAAAAATTACAACTCACCACTCACAAGTGAATACCCAGTCAATCACAAGAACGAAGTCACTCCACACTCAATGTGCAAGAATGATCAAGCAATATGCATATATTATCGCCGGTAAAGACCTAAACACCACTCAATATTATTGGCAAATTAAGACCTCGTCTCACTCAACATCATCGATAAAGACCTCGACATCACTCAATAACACCAGAAAAAAGCTCGACATTACTCAATATCACTAACAAAGGCCTTAACATCACCCAATATCGCCAGAAAAACCTCGACACCACACACAAAAGTCTATCTCATCATAATATTCAAGGATAGAATTAAGAATCCATAATCAAATCTATGAACCCTAATAACCTGAGATACAGTTTACTTGTTAATCCATAGGAAATGTGTAATTTACCATAATCCATGTATAATTAAGTAAGAAATCACAATAATCAATAATCATGGAATTAGAGTTGAAATCATAAAATCCATAATATACCTTCATTGAAATGGAATGAAAAAGAAAGAAAGTGGTCGGGTTCCACAGGTGGAAGGTACTTATGGATGAAAATCCACATACCTTGATGAAATTCTAAAAGGGAGTTAGTGATGAAGCTTGAAATCCTAACTTGACCTCTTCAATGGAGTTCGGAGGATGAGAGGATTAAGAGAATTTGTGTACTTTACGAGTTAGGATGAAATTGGAGTGGATATGACATGGGTTGGGACAATTATGGGTAGTTATAGGGTTTAGGACTTAGGATAATAGAAAAAGACAAAAAATTCCTCATTAAATTTATCTGGATAAGGTCAATGAGATCCTTTTACGCTTTGTGGATCCATTTATGGACCGGAGAGTCCGTTCGTGAAAGTATGAGTCAAATTTCAAGCCTCTAAAGTTGATCTACGAAATCCAAACCTACGACTCGTAGTTCCTTTATGAGTCATGGTACCCTTCATAGAAGCTAGGCAAAAGTTACCCCTTTCGAATCTCGAACTACAAAACCATCTATGGACCCATTCTGATTTCTCCTTACAGAATTCCTTAGTGGTTTTCCTCGTGCCTTAGTCAAATTTCCCAACTTACTAACCAAATTATAGGACTAGTCTATGACTTGTAAACCTGAATATGATCGATAAAAGCTTTTCATACAAGTCTTTACAATAACCGGCCAAAACCCAAGAAACTCCAACTATCTAAAGGGGATAAAGTCTAGGCCATTTCTTTACTGGCTCAATTTTCTTAGGATCAACCATAATAATTTTACTAGAGATAATATGGCCAAGGAATGCCGCAGACCTTAACTAAAACTCACACTTGCTAAATTTGGCAAACAATTGAAGGTCCCTCAAGGTTTGCAACATAATTCTCAAATAACCTGCATGTTCTTTTTTATTTTGAGAATAGACCAATATATTATCAATAAAAATCACTACAAACATATCCAAATATGGATTTGAACACCCTGTTTATCAAGTTTATGAAAGTTGCAGGAGCAATTGTTATCCTAAAATGTATAGTAAAAAAATTCATAGTGACCACACTGAGTTCAAAAGACCATCTTCAGAATATCACATTCCCTTACTCTTAATTGATGGTAATCTAATCGAAGATCAATCTTTGAGAAGTAGCTTGCATCTTCAAGTAGATCGAACAACCATCAATCCTTGGGATGTGATGGTTATTTTGATGGTAACTTTGTTCAATTATTGATAGTCAATATATATATTAAGAGAACCATCCTTCTTTTTGAACAAAAAGATTTAGAGCACCTCATAGAGAGATCCTTGGTCTAATGAATGTCTTACCCCACAAATCTTTCATTGACCCTTTAATTCCTTAAGTTCCACCAAGGCCATATGGTAAGCAAGAATTGAGATATATTGAATATTTGAAAGAAGATATATGCCAAAATCCATTTACTTTTCGAGAGGAATATGGGAAGATCATCGAAAAATGCACCTTGAAATTCATTAACAATGGAGACTGACTCAAAATTGGGGCTTTAGAATTTTTACTCATAACCCACACAAGATGGCAGATACAAGCGCTGAAAGTTATTTTTTGAGCTTTAATACACGAGATGAATTAACCTTTAAATACAAACTTACTACCCTTCTATTCCAGGACGGGCTCATTAGAAAATAAATATAATAAATAAAAGCATAACATGGATGAAGTAAATCCATACGAAGGATAACATCAAAATCAGTCATATCAAACTCTACAAGATCACATGAGGTAACTTTATGAAGTACTGAAATTGATAATTTCTATAAACCTTTTTGGCTATGATTGAATTACTAATGAGAGTGTAAACTAAAAAATCTCTTGCAAGATCTCATGACTTATATCAAATTTCATAGCAAGATAAGGAGTAACAAAAAATAATAATTGCTTTGAGATAGAGCAAGACATACACATCAAAGTGAAAGATTCACAATATACCAATAACCACATCGAAGGAGGAGGGGGAATCCTTCAAATCCTATTAAGTCTTTTAGGTACCAAATATGCTTTGACACTGACTACCACTTAAACCTGAAGTAGTGTGCTGCTGAACGTGTTAACCTATAGTAGTCTGAGCCTGAGTCTGGGCCTATACTTCGGGACCACCTCTACCTCTACAATATCTTGCATGATGATCAGGGTCATTAACCTATAATGCACACCCAATCCTGCCAACCATTTCTCCTTTGTGATTCTCCGTGCGCTTCTTGTATACGGGGTTAGCTTGACTACTCGGAGTTCCTCCTTAATACTTCACCTATTGGGCATCCTATCCTTGTTGAAACTTTGACCCCTAACATCTGATAAAGTAGGACCATAGAACTTTTGGTCAAATTGAGAAAGACCATTACTATTACCGTATTTTTGGTAAGAGAAGTCACCACCATCAACTCGAGTCTTTTTGGCCTTTCTAGTTTTTTTTTCTTGATATTTTTCTCTTCAAATAATTTAGAATGAATTATCAATCTAGAAATGTTCATATCCTTGATAAGCATTGTGATCTGACATTCCTTGACAACCAAATATGAGAATCTAAAAATAAATTTGCTTATATAGGGGTCGGCCATTAATGCTAGAGCATACTTAGACGACTGAATGAATTTCAAGGCATGTTCCATCACACTCATGCTACCTTGTTTCAAATTGATGAATTTAAGCAATTTTGCCTTCAAGGCATGTTCCATCACGCTCATGCTACCTTGTTTCAAATTGATGAATTTAAGCAACTTTGCCTTCCTCAACTCTAGTGAAAAGAAGTAATCAAACAAAGAAACTTCGAATTTCTCCCAATCTAAGGGACCTTCATCAACTCCCTCTCCTTTTCATTGATTGAACCACACTTGAACAATATTTTTGAGTTGATAAGCTGCCAACTCCGTCTTTTCCACTAGAGTCTCAGCCATGATATCCATAATCTTTTAAATCGTAGCTCCAAACTTTTGTTGATTTTACTCCACTTTAGAACTATGAAATTTTGGTAGATTCGCCCTTGTGAAATCTCGAACCTTCGCCGGTGCGGAACCCATGTTAAGAGGAGGTACCTCTTCATGGTTCACTTGGGATGTCATGGCTTGAGCAAGAAATTGAATAGTAACCTATAATTAGGCATTAGTAACTTGTTTGGCCAATGAGTCATTAGGAACTTAAGGCACTTGTTCCTACTTGACATTAGTCCTCTTTATGCTGGAGCTCTTCTTGGAAATATATTTCTCAAATCGCAAAGAACAAACATTAAAGAAAAAACCTCAGATTACAACTCTATAACATGATAAGACCATGAAAGAAGTAAAGTTTTCTAAAATGCCTCATAGCCTTATTTTTATAAATATAGTATGCTTCACACCCATGAATACGACTCTACTCGATGCAACATGTTAGACTCCCTAGGATACCTTGAACCTTGTGCTCTGATACTAAGTTTGTCATGACTCAAGCAGGTTCTAGATGTGACACTGTGATTAAGATCCCGAGGAACCCGAACTAAGACTCTTAGGATTCATTGCATACATAAGGTATGTACCAATAACAAGAAAATCATAAAGTAGTAGATAAGTCTAAAAATAGAATCTTGAAATAAGAAACTCCAAAGTCATATGTTTGAATAAATAAAAGTACATCATCGTCATCTAGCATACCTCTAGTACTATGCATGGAGGCATAGAACAATCCCTATCTTACCCTAAATAAAAGAAAGTAGTTTCAATATCAAGAGAAGTAACATAGCGGGTTCAGCCTTAAATCATGAGGGCGCACCAAATATCAACTTCAAGTGGGAACCGAAACTAGCCACAAGTGAATTGAGAGTGTTCGTCTTACCTTACATTATAATACAATGTAGATAAAAAAAGTATGCTTTAGTACATAGAATGTACTAAGTATGTGAGCAATGTAATGTGTAAAATATCATAATAAGCAATTGACCAAGCAGAAAATGTAATAGGAAATTTATTTAAAATATGATACTGAAACATAAATAAGGTCAATACAATTTAAGAACCATGATAAAACCTTAAAAGATCATAAGCAATAAAAAATATAGTTGATTGTAAGATATGGACCATAGCCGATAATAAGACCATGCAAACTATATAACATCGAATTCGATGTTACTCCCACATCAAAAGGAGAAAGGCCACTTAGAACATCATAATCATCATAAGCTATACGTGGATCTAGTAGCTACGCTTAAACAAACAACCTATGGCACATAGTTTGGGACTAGTGGTTACTGTTAGTGCTCCTTTTTGTCATTATTTTGAGCTTATAGATCGAACCCCACCTCAAATTCCTTTCGGTGCTAAGTCAAATTTTAACGAAATAGAATTCATAAGTCATTAAGTTGATAATAGAAAAAAAGGCAATGCCTACTTACCAGCCTAAATTTATTAAATTATCATATAGGATAGCTCATTAAGTCTTTGATTCGATTAGTATGAGAATTTCCTTTCAGCATCTCAAATCCGTGGGTAGACAAGAAAATCTTTAAGTCTTTGATTCAATCAATGCGACGATTGCACTTTGTCGCACCTTGAATAATATCTCACTATCATTCACTCTTTATTGAATGATTTTATTAATCATAAACCATCATTTTCATAAAAACTTGCATGAAGCCCTTGTAAATTCATGATCATAGTTCAAAATAAAAAATTAGGGTGATTTGCATGAATTCATAGTAAATCAACTTAAAATCATCTAATTTGATGAAAACATGTATAATCATGTCGAAAATATATCAATTGAAAGAGCACATAATGAATCTTTTGAATCCTAGATGATATTGAGAGAAAATTGAATGAAAACTCTTGAATTTATATAAATAATGTCGAATTTATATAAATAATGTCAATGTAGGCATAATTCAATCAATAATAATGAGTAGCATAATTTGTAAAATTCAACACTAGATCATAAAATCTTAAACTTTTTTATTAAAAATTCATAGAAAAAAATGAGAATTCCTTGGACTCCATGAATAAACGAAATCTATGAATGCATACGCACACACCTTGGGTGAAATTTGGCCTTGAAATTGTAGGAGAAGATTTGGACCCTTAGAACCCTAATTTGTTCTTCCTTGAATTGGCTTGAGAAATTTTAGAGAGAAAATTTTCTCGATTGGGATGAGAGTTGAGTGAATGAAATATTAGGGTGAGAGAAACCCCTAAATTCCACTTGAAATAACCCAAACTGACATATTGTAGAAGTTAAAAAAATAGACAAAGGCGAAAATATCCTTGAGAAATAACTATCGGGATAGGAACCACAAGGACCATAGACAGTCCGTGGTTCCATCTACAGACCATAGATGTCTATAGGGACCTGCTCAAGTTTTCAGTCTCAGGATCTCAAATCACGATTGTGATCCACGAGTCAACCTATCTTCTACGGTCTGTAAATACCCATCATAATAAAAGTATTGCAAGTCTAGAAAATCTAGACCAAAACCATGAAATCAAAACCACGACCCATAGTATGACCCGTAAACCCTTTTGTGAAACTGACCTCGAATTCAACATTTTTCTAAGTGTTGGTGGTGTTTTACAAATCACTTCTACAACCGAAGGAGAAACCATGATCTGTCTTATTGGTTCGTGCAAAAAGTTATAGAGACTTGTATTTTTTAAAAATCTAGAACCTCTTCTATGATCCCTTTCCACAGGCTATATATAGTTCCTTATACGACCAATATTATGGTTCGTCAAAATTGCTTGAAATTCAAATGTTTTCAAGACTTTTAGGGCATTCCACGACCACCTGTCTACAACCCATAGAGTGATCTACGACCCATAAACTAGTTTTGTGAAACCTACACTAGAACCAATTTTCTGCATTTCTTTTTGCATTCCCGCTTTTCAACTTCCGGGGTATTATGGTCGATAATTCAACTTTCTTCTTGATTGTTGTATATTTGCATTATTTAACCATCCTCACTTGTAATGTCATACTTTGTGATGATCACAAAATACTTAGTTCTATCTAACTCTTATTTTCTTCATGCATGTTAGTAGAATTGGTAAGATAAGGCCTAGCCCCTATAACTTGTACTTATCCATATTAATATCTTTTTATTTTTAATAAAACACTGCTAGACACTCTGTTGGATGATTAATTTGCTTAAAAAATTCAAAATTTTCCATTTTATCCTACTAATCAAATTAATGACCCCTCATTTATTTTGTGAGGGCACAAATGTTAATTAATTTGAGAAGATCAATTAAATGGTTGGTGGGAAAATATAAAGGGAAAGAGTGAGAAAATCTTAGAGCATAATATTACGGCGGGCGGAGAAGAGGAGGAGGGTGGCATGAGAATTCGTTGTCACGCCGTCCAAACAATATGCCAACCCCACGCGTAATCATCAATTAACCCCGCCCCTCCCCTTACATTGTATTTTTCTTCTTTTATCTACACTATATAAATCAAATATGAAGATGCAAACACTAACTTTTATAAACAAATTGAAAAAAAAATTAAAATAATTGAAAACGCATTCTGTCATATTCACAGAATTTTTAAGTAATTCTTTTTCTGTTGTGTACCTGCTTATCAGACACACTACTCTTCTACTAACTAGCTAAACAAGTCTTTTTCTATATAAGTAAATATTAATTCCCCCACCAACAACATTTCAACCAACACCTGATTTGTCCATTTTGGTTTTCCTCATTCTTAAGTCTCTCATTCTCTCTTCATCAGGAACTCCTTCTTCCTTCAATCTCTCTCTCTCTCTCTCTGATCTTGAAAAAGGGTAAAGGGTCTCTCTCTTTGCTTTTTTTTTCTGTGGTACTTAATTTATTCAGTTTTGTGGTGGTTCTTCCATAAAGATGAATTCATTTACTTTGTACATTTTGAAACTTAAGGTTTTACTATTTGCACTAATACCAATGTTGAGTTCATAGACTATTTTCTTTATTTATTTTTGCCTTCATCCAATGAAACATTCTAAAGTTGTGAATAGAAGATCATATTGCAAATTCTTTCAATTGTTAATGTTTGCATGTTTACTTACTTTTCTTTACTGTATGTGTAATTCTGAGCTTCTGTTGAGTGTAAGATTATGGACCCCCATAGCACTTGATTGGCTGAGAAAATATAAGAGAAAAAGGCAATTCCATCGTTTTCTTGAATGTCATAATTCATTGGTCATGAAATGAAAATGTCTATATGGTAGTGTATGAAAATGGTTTTTTTCTTAGGGATCATGTGTTATTGAGTGGAATGCACTCTGAAATCATTGCGACATATATGTACTTTTTGTGTTTTTTTTACAACCAAAAACAAAGTCAATGTTTTCGGCTACCTTTTTTTTTCATGGAATTGCCTAAATGTTACTAGCATGAATCGCATGCAACTAATTAAGGCCACTGCAGGCTTATTCATAATGATTTTTCATGTTCTCTTGTTTGGTGGGAACCATCTAATTAATTGTCGTTTGCCCTTTTCCATATTTCCCAAAATCAAGAAAATAAAAGGGAGCAAAATAAATCTTGAAGAAAATATTTTTAAATGGAGGACCTTGACCCCATACCCCAACTCTCTAAACCCACCCACACAAAGAAAAAACCAAAAAGAATGAAGTAATGATGACTTTAAATTTGCTCACGAATGGATGTGCGATGAGTAGAATGATTATGAATCTTGCAAGACAAGAGGTGTAAGATTCACTCTCTTATATATATTTGAAAGGAAATATCTGTCTTTGCAAAAGTTTCCTTTTCAAGTTTACTTAACCAAAAGGTGCAAAAAACATCTCCCAACAACATAAATGGCAAATCTTGATAACTATTTATCACACCCTTTGTAACATTATATTTGTTTCGAAAAGATTTTTTGAATTAATTTGCAATTTTATATAATTTGTCAGATCAAGATGGAAATGGAGTCATGTGTTCCTCCAGGATTTAGATTTCATCCAACAGAGGAAGAACTTGTTGGATACTACCTTAAGAGAAAGATCAACTCCCTGAAGATTGATCTTGATGTCATCACTGATATTGATCTCTATAGAATGGAGCCATGGGACATCCAAGGTACATTCATTCTTTCATTTCTTTTTCTTGTAATTCATGTACTTCTCACATTTCAATTTGTTTGTCTTACTTTCCTTTCCGCTCGCTTTTCTTTAATTCAACTTAAAGGTATTTTACTATGTATGATCAACATATCTTTAGTTTAAGTCTACAAGATTCAAGATGTTCTTTTACTTTCTTAAACTCCATGCCAAGTCAAATCCAGATAAACAAGTTAAAACAAAGGAAATACTATTTAGGCATAGATCAGGCAATGGGACGTGAATAATGAGAACTGAATCCATACCTATCACAGTATATATACAGCATGACTTCTATCGATACCACTAGACTATATATCAACATCAATTAATATTGTGTGAGAGACTTGTTGATCAGCTTATTTGAACAAGTCCAGATAGGTGTAAATTGGGATATGAAGAAGAAAGCGAGTGGTATTTTTTCAGCCACAAGGACAGGAAATATCCGACAGGAACTCGGACAAATCGCGCAACAAGTGCTGGATTCTGGAAGGCAACAGGAAGGGATAAAGCAGTGTTATCAAAGGAGAGGATAATAGGGATGAGAAAGACACTTGTTTTCTATAGAGGAAGAGCTCCTAATGGAAGGAAAAGTGATTGGATCATGCATGAATATCGTCTCCAAACCTCTCAACATGGACCTCCTCAGGTTTCTTAAATCTTTCCATCTGCTTCAACATTTAATCAATATATCAAAAGATAGTGTTTTACTACTCCCTCCATCTCAATTTATCTTATAATTTGACTTGGCATGCAAGTTAACATAGAAGGAAAGATAAACTTTTGAAACGAAACTTGTGATATAAAATAAGTCACAGATGTTTGCGTGACTATAAATCATTTCATTAAGAATAAAATAAACATTTTAAAATTAATTTGTTACTAAATGTAGAAATATGTTATTCTTTTTTGGAAAGACTAAAAAGAAAAATGAGCCATATAAATTGGGACACATAGAATATGTTCTAGGCTGAACTGTATACTTTAATCCGTCCTAATTTGTGTGACGCTTTACATATTATATTTTATTCTTATTGAGATGATTTATAACCACATAAATATTTATAAGTTTATTTTAAATAACACGTTTCAAATATCTTATTTTCATTCTTAATCAAATTTTACATTTAGTCAAACACCTTCGCGTAAATAAAGTCCGAGATAGTTGTAATTAGTAACGTGTCACGCCTGAAATAGCTTTCTGCGTCTTTCATTTGAATAAGTTTGTTTTCTTTTTGACTATTGGACTTTCATCCAAAAATTTATTACTTGGCATAGCAAAATACTAATAGAAATAAGTTTTTCTTGTTCCTCTTCGGTTACTTTTGATGTTGGGAAAAATTTCTGGACAACCTATTGAAAAGACAAACCTTATTCATTTGTTGTTTATGTACTTTGTTCCCTGTGAGAAATAAAGGAGATGTTCGACTGCAGTTCAATTTTTTTTTTTTTTTAAAAAACTTGTGGTGTTAAAACTTAAACATGACAATACTTTTTTATTTATATAGAAGAAACTTATTCTTATTGGAGTTGTAGATAAAGAAGAAAAGAATGTTACTAACTATTTGGAATTTGATTTCAATTGATAGGAAGAAGGATGGGTGGTATGCAGGGCATTCAAGAAGTCAAGTCCAGCAAACAACAAGCCAAGTTTAGAATCATGGAACAATATTGCTTTTAATAATTATATGAGAGGAACCAACACAAGTTATAACACTAGACCACCTCCCTCCCTTTCACAAATGCCAAGTTATAATAATCCTCTCAATGCATTCAACCAAACACCAAATTTCAATCATCAATTCCCTTTTAATCATCAAGTCTCAAGCCAAAATATTGTTTATGAGAATAATCAACTAGTCATTGATCTCCCACAACTTGATAGCCCCACCCTTTCAACAAAAGATCATCAAAGCCAAAATTCCATGGCTAGCAACAATGAAGATCAAGAGAAGAATAGTTATGGCCAATTTTGTGATGAGTGGAATATTGAGGACAAGTTATTTGCACCACAAGTCATGAATATGGGGGCACCATCTTCTTATTATTATTCTTGCCCTAATCTTCTATTAGTCGATGATGATCAAAATCATATGAGCCAATTGCTTCAGTGTAATCCTGATTTATAGATGAAAATAAATCTTCTATGATCAGTCATAACGTTTCTACCTTTTTAATTGAAACAAAAGATGAAGTTTGTGAATTTCCAAGAAAAAGGTGGAACATATCCATAGAAGGAAATATTGAAGGTGCAAGGCACGTTAAAGAAGTGGCCTTTGAGAATTTTTTATTGTTTAACTACCTATTGACTGTTTTAACATATTCTGCAAATGTGAATGAATTGATGGGTTTTTTTTTAATCTACTTCTCATACAAGCTTAAAATTCTGTCCTTTCAATTTTGTATATTCTTTTTTTCCCTTGAGTTTTCTCCATTATTATGATTTGGATGTTTATCATTTGCCAAATAAAGTAGAAATATCACAAAATCATATACATATTTAATACTTGAGATGCTTCCATACTATGGTCATTCATCTATATTTGCTTATCCTTAATGAAGAGAGTTATCTTAAGTATAGGATCAAGTTAGTTCGGACCATACCATTATAAATAAAGTAGTAGAAGTGAAGAAACTCAGAGACGAGAATGGATGAGAAAGTTTTAGTTTCGGTATATATTTCTTCATTGTACTTTATAAAAATTAAATTACAAAGAAAATATGACAACTAATTTACTGTAAAATTAAATCTTGGGCCGAACTTATATTATAAGGTTTGAACAATCTTTCTTTGTTTGAGCTAACTTTTAAGGTGTGAATTAGACCCAAAATCTAATTTTAGACCTAGAAGTGTTAATTTTGTATTATATGCACAAAGAATTATATATGGATGCATCCATTCAATAATATGAGCTCTGTATTTGGCTTATGTGCTGGAATATTTTAGAATAGTAAATGTAGCCAATCGTGATGTATTGCGGTAATATATCATCTGCACGCTTCAATATCAGCTTAATCTATCAACTTAGGGAAACCACGTGTCAAAGTGATTAGATTCACTTGAGCTAATTTTGACGTTGTGTTTACAACATAACTTAAAGCCCGTTTGAATTACTTTATTTTACGTGCTTATTATAAGCAAAAATAGTTTTTTTAATTATTTTATAATATTTGAATAAAATAATAAAAATAAATTAAAAGTTATAAATCAAAAATTTGAACTTATGATTTTTTTTATGTGTGTCTATAAGCTATGATAAGTAAATTCAAACAGACTCTTAGTAATTAATTGTCAAAATTGAAATACAAATTGTCCCTTTCCTCTTTTTCATAAGCATCCTTTTTGAATAGCCATTGATGCAACTTGATTTTTTCGTCTACTTTGTGGATTGTGTCATTTATTGTCACCAACAACCGCTCAAGTTTGAGGAGCGAGGCAGATTTATTAACACGTGGCAGTTTAGGTTGTTAATGTTATTACAATTTTAGTTAGATTAGTTGTTAATTGTACAATTGGCACGAGTAGTTATCAATAAAGCTTTGAATTTCAAAATATCTTTCACAATAATTCTCTCCCTAAATACTGATCTCAATTGAAGAACTATTTGAGCTAGTGTTCAAGCTCATAGTTTAGTTTTCATATTGTATTAGACCTGGCTATTCGAAGTGTTTATCGGTTAACTGATTGGGTGTTTACTTTTTTTTTAAGCACAAACTTGTTGCTTCACTGCATTAATGACGGAAACAAAAATTGGCGCAAATCATCCTTTGTTTCTAGGTTCGACAGTACTTTGGGATTTGTCCTTATTCTGTTGAACTTTATAGGATCTGAAAATTATGATTTGTAGAGTAGATTGATGCAAATTCCATTGCTGCAAAAACGAAAGCTAGGGTTTGTGAAGGAGCATGCAATAAGGCTTTGTATAATAATGAATTACATGAGCAATGGGAAATATGTAATGCCATAGTCCACTCATAGGTTATGCAGTCTCTGAAGATCTTATAAGTGGAATTATTTACTCATCAAATGCTTAAATGGTTTGGAAAGACTTGAAAGAGAGCTTTGACAATGTGAATAGAGCAAGAATATGGCAGCTGTACATGGAAATCACAACCCTGATGCAAGGTACTAATTCTGTATCTGTGTATTTTTCAAAATTAAGGAGTTGTGGCATGAGTCTGATATATTAGTTCAAGAGTTGTGGCATGAGTCTGATATATTAGTTCAATCACCAAATTATGGTTGTGATAAATCAAAGAACTATATTGAATATCTGAATCAGTAGAGATTACTACATTTTCTTAGTCATATGACCAAGCCTAAAGGTAGATCTTGATGAAATCAGTAGCACCAACTTTAGGCTAGGTAAATGCCATGATTATTCAGGATGAAAGTCAGCAAGTCATTGCAACGAACATGGTTGCTAAAGGAGGCTAAAAAGGAAGAGTTATTGGCAATTCAAGCAAGGGGTATGTCCTTGCAAGCAGGAAGAGGTAGAGGATTCAGAGGAAGAAAGTGATTTTATTAGTGTGATTATTGCAAATTGAAAGGTTACGCGAGGGAGACTTGTTACAAGCTTATTGGTTATGCACCTACAAAGTCACATAGAGGAGGAAATAATTTAGAAGGATAGAAGAATAAGTTAGCTCCGAGGGAAGGAGAAAAGGTACAGGTAATTGTAGTAGCTAGAGAAAGGAATAACCACCAACTATTAATTATGTTGATGTTTCATCATTATCCAAAAGCATTGGAGAAGGTCATTGCGAAAGACAAGGATAGTTTTACAATCCTTTTTCTGATGAACAAAATAAATAGATTCTGAACTTATTGAACAAAGAATCAGGTGTGTGCCATACTAATATGGCAAGTATTGTCACTTGTCTGATGTCTATATCTCATTATCCACATGATGAATGGATCATTGATTCTAGAGATACATATTATTTTATTGCAAAGAAGAAAATATTAAAAGATAGTATTAATATAGATGTATCTAAGAAAGTAAAAGTATAAGATAGTATTAATATAGATGTATCTAAGAAAGTAAAAGTACATTTGTCTATGGGAAAAAAGAAAGAGATCATTCACAAAAGAAATATAAATCTATTTGGCCAGGAAAAAATAAAGGGTGTTGTACGACCCAAAATTTAGATTTAATCATTTCTAGTATCAAAAGTGACTAAAGAGCTATCTAGCTTTGTCACCTTTTCCCCTATTTGTTTTTGTATTTTAGGATGGCAAGGTGAAGTATATTGGTAGAGAGCAAGGAGGTTTATATTTGATCAACGCAAACATAAAACAAGATGTGGTGGTAGCTGAACTGAAAGCAGTTGTACCATCCCATACATTGGAAGTTAGAAACTGAAAAATGTGTAGAAAATAGGACCTGGTGACAGTTTGTACGACCACCATCTATGGGCCATATACGAGAGTAAGTGTCATAGATGGCTCTCGTTATTTAGACTGGTACTTGGTAAAATTTTAAAGTTTGGAGTCCCAAGTACGAAGGGGTTTTATGAACCATATAAGGGTCTACCAGTCGTAGACATAGGCTCGTAGACTAGGGGTGGAATAGGTTTCTGAAGTTTGGAAGAAGTACCACCAGATGAAATCTTGTATGAGCTGTAGTTCATTCAACAGGATGTAATAAGGGCTCATGGTTCGGGACTTGAGAGGGTGAAATTTTTCTAAGATGAGATAAAATTACGAGGGCATTGTATGAACCATAGTCCTGTTGATGAGTTGTGAAAAAGATTTTGTAGTTTGAGTTTGAGGTGAGAAAATTTACTAAGTATGGGGTGGTTCTACAAGGGGTGTCTACAACCGTGGAAGGGTATTTGTTGTTGGGGTTCAGAGGCTAATTTCGAAGGTTTCAAAAATGTAACCAGGATGAAACCCCTAATATAGAGCCATAGTTTGATCTACAACCCGTAGATTAGGATCGTAGATCAGGCCCAATAGTTTTTAATGAAGGCCTTTTGGTCATTTTCCACCCATATAATCTTTAAACTACATCATTTTGGTCCTATAACTATCCATAACCACCCCACATTCCTCAAAAACTTATTCATTTTCCTTCACTCCTAAGTTCTCTAAAAAATCTCCTAAGATTTTTTATCTCAAGGATTCTCCATTGAAGTAATTTATAGCTCCAAGTTTTCTAAGGGATTCAAGGTCAATTTCTTCTAAAACTTCTTGGGTCTCTTCATCTAGACATGTGGGTCTTCACCTATGAATCAATTTCATCCATGGGGACCAAAAATCACACAACTCTCTTTTAATTTTCAAGTGTAATCTTTATAGATTTTATTATTTTACTATTAATGACATGATTTATGATACGTACATGATTTTTGTATTCAATCATATTTAGATTACCATCAATTGTATGAATCACATGATTTTCAATTAAGTTTTAATGAGTTTTACCTATGTACCAGCTAAGGCTTACGTAATTGTGATGGGCTCTCGTAATTATGATTTGATTTGTCTCCAATTGCATGATTATTCTTGAATTTCACTTGATTTAATAACTTTAAACTTAATTGACAATGAACCTTTGTTCTGCCTAATTTCTATTTCAAGCTATGATTTGTGAAGAAGGTTACAAGTGTTTAAGCATGACTATGATTTTGATTAAGAAGGGTGACCTAAGATTCTAATATGATATAAATTCAAAAGGGTGAGGGGATTGTACCCATATTGCATACAAGTTAGGAGAATCGGCTATTCTTATGATTTGAATTGGTTGTCTTGGTTATTTCTCCTACTTTATAAGTTATGAGATTATGACTAGTATAAGCTATGAATTAAGATATTGACTATGATGCTTCATGTTTATGTATTTTGTGAAATTTGACTTAGTACCAAATGCGGCTTGAGGTGGGGGCTCAACTCAAGGGGCCCTTTATAAAGTCTCTAAGTTTCATAACTATGTGTCACCATATATTTATATTGCCAATATGGCATAGCTAGTGAATCCACATATAGAATTATGATTCATGACACACACTTAGTGGGGGTAGAGTTCTACCTTGGCAAGTAGACTCCTCTTTCTTCGGAGTAGAGGCAATATCAAAATTTCATGTAGTAGTCTGCATGGTCTTATTATCAGTTATGATCTCATTCCTACATATGTATAGTACTTATGGGCTTTGTGTTATGTCATTATTTATGGTTAAATGAGTATTGTCCATTTACATGATCACTTTATTATTTCTCAAAATTATATTGTGATGCTATATTTGACCATTGTCGTTCTAGTTGACTTACTTTACTTTGCATGCCTGCATACTAAGTATATTCTGATGTACTAATACATACTTTTCCCCCTATATTATAATATAGGGACAAACGATGATTCTATTCCTCTTTATTGTGACTAGATCCGGGCACCGCATTTGAAGATATTTTGATGAGTTCCTATGCTTCAGGAATAAGCCCTTTTATTCATGCTTTTATGTTGCTATGTTGAGGCAATTTTGTATTTCTTTAGTTGAGGATGAGCTAGTAGCATGTTCTAGCGTCCGCCAAGATCAAGATGAGTGGAGGCATATTTTGGACAAGTTGATGTAATCCCTTTAATGGGAGATTCTTGATATCTATCTTAGTTTTGGATTTAATACTTATTTCTCCTTACTTTATTTATGTTGATGTTTAATTATCTTATGTATAGTTATGAAATTCTAAGAGGCTTGAGTGAGGTGCCTTCAAGTTCCTCATTCACTATGTTACGTCTAGTAGGCTTGGGTCATGACAAACTTGGTATCAGAGCATAAGGTTTTGAAGTATCCTTGGAAATCCAACATGTCACATTTAGTAGAGTCTTGTTCATAGGTGTGATGCGCACCACATCCATGAATAGGAGGCTATGGGACATTTAGGAAGTTTTCACTTCTTTCATGATCTATGTTGTGCCCTAAGATTTGTCTTAAGGCTCCTTTTCTCTAATGCTTGTTATATGCAATTTTTAGAGAATGCCTTTATGTGGAGAACCATTGCAAAAGGGGTCGATGATAATAAGGATCAGGTTCCTCCTTCTCCTTAAGATCCACAAGATTATCTAGCCGACCAAGTGACAAGTGCAGAGTTTTAAACCGATATCACCATGTTGGTCCATGATATGACTACTTAAGCCAACCAAGGTATCATTGCTTCTCCTAATTCCCCTATCCCAGCTTCTAGGGTGAGGGACTTTGCAAGGATGAACCCTCTTGAGTTCCTAGAAGGGACTTTGCAATGATGAACCCTCCTGAGTTCTTTGGTTCAAAGGTAGATGAAGATTCACTAAAGTTCATTGATGAGGTGTATAAGGTGGTGGCAATAATAGGGGTATCTTCTATGGAAAAGGTGGAGTTGGCTGTCTTCCAACTCAAAGGTATTGCTCAAGTATGGTTCACTCAGTGGAAATCCAAGAGAGTGGTTGAGGGTCCTATTGATGGGGGGGTATTCAAGGCTACACTTCTTGATCGCTTTCTCCCACTTGAGCTAAGGAATACCAAGACGAGGAAGTTCATGAATCTTAAACAAAGCAATATGAGTATGAGGCAATATGCCCTCAAATTTACTAACTTTTCCAAGTATGCACTTTCTATGGTGGCCGATCCTTGGGCCGACATGAACAAGTTTATTTCGAATGTATCCCACTTAGTGGTAATAGAGTGCAATATCCCAATGCTTGTGAATGAGATGGATATCTCTTGACTCATGACTCATGTCGAGTAAATTGAGAGTGAGAAAGTCAAGAAGATGAGGATGAGGGAGTTTAAGAGGGCTTGTTTTAAAGGTGATTTTTCACATGCTAAGTCCGGTGGTAATGGCCATTTCCAACAAGGTCAAAGGTCCCAAGGTCAAGCGTCATCCTAAGTTGCTAATCAAAGGTTTGATAAAGATAGGGTACCTACCCGTAAGGTCTAAAGTGAAGGTGCTAAGGTGAGTGGTTCTACTTTTCCTAAGTGTCCTAAATGTGGGAGGAACTTGGTGGTAATTGTTCGAGGAGTACTGATTGCTATGAATGTGATAAAATGGGATGCAAGATCTTTGAGTGTCATAGTGTAGAAAACAACAAAAGAGAAGGATGTCCTCAAGGTCAAGTGGCTTAAATAGAGAAAGTGAAACAAGATGCTCAAGTTCATCAAGGAGGTGGTCTACGTAACAACCGGTTCTATGCTATACATGCTAGACAAGAGGTGAAGGAGTCTCTTGATGTGGTCACGAGTCTATTAAAGTTCTCTAATTTTTTGATGTGTACTCAATGCTTGATCCTGGTGGAAAATATTCTTTTCTTACTCCTTACCTTATAATGAGGTTTCATGTGTCTTATGAGGTTTTATTGAAGCCCTACTCGATTTACATTCCGATTGGTCAGTTGGTCTTGGCTAAACATGTCTATAGAAATTGTCCTATATTGGTCTTGAATAAAGTCATTTCTTGTGATCTCGTTGAACTTAACATGATTGATTTTGATGTCATCCTTAGTATGGATTGGTTGCATTGTCACGACCCAAACCTAGGCCTAGGCATGACACGGCGAGTGAGCCAAGAGCTCTCGTAAGAGCTTCAACATTGCACTGCTATTGCAACAAGGTCTGAGGTGTAGAAGAAGGAGGATCTCGAAGCATTCACCATACCCTGCACCATCAGAAATGTAGATTTCGTGAAGGCATTATGCGACTTAGGTACCAGTATCAATTTAATGCCTCTTGTAGTTTTCAAGAAATCAGACTTGGGAACCCCTACTCCAACAAACATGTGATGGTTGACAGGACAGTGAAGAAGCCTGTGGAGATACTGTACGACTTTCTCGTCAAAGTAGAAATACAACACTTTTGATGCTTAAATCTTGGAATTTTGTGTGTTCTCAAAGTAATGTTAGTAGGTTTGACGTGGTTTTGTGTTTGTTTTTTAGAATTTTAGGAATCGGGATGATTTTGGGCAAAATTCTGCAGAATTCAAGTGTTTGATGATTTATGGAGCTTTCTACGGGCTGTGGTTTACTCCATGAGCCGTAGCATGAGTCGTGGGTCAGATCAAGTGAAAGGCTGATTTTGAGATTTTGAAAGTACGAGTTGTTAGATGAGTCGTAATATGATTTACGACCCGTGTGTTAGTTTGTAGGTCAAAAATTAGAAAATATACCAAGTGTTGAATTGTTATCAGATGAGGTCACTTACGAGTCGTAAGGCAGATGACGGGTCATGGATATGATTGTGCCTAGAAAATCAGGATTTTTTGAAAAGTTAGCAAACGAAATCCCTTACAGGTCATAACTTAGCAGATGTCCCATAGGAGAATTCGTAGGCCAAGGATGATTTTTTCTCAGTGCAGGATACGAAGCCCAAGTATGAGTTGTACTTTGACCTATGACCCATAACCTTGTATGTCCGAGTTATCGATTCCAAATTTTCTATTTCATTTTGGATTTGGTTTTTACTTATTATAAATAGGTTTTTTTTAGATTCTTTTAGAAGGAGGATGAAGCAGATAGCAAAAAAACAAAATTGATACTTTGTTACTTGTGATTATTTTTTACGTTACATTAGGATTATTGCATTGTTTATTCTTGTGGAGATTTTGGATATTTTGTTCTTCAATTCATCATTGTAAGCGTTTAATTATGCTATTTTATAACATGATTATTTCATCTACAATGATCATGCATAACTAAATCCACAAGTGGTTGTGGGAATCATGAAGAACTAACAAAGTAAAAATCGGATAATCCATAATTCTTGAAAAGTGTGCATGTGTATATTAATTCTCTCTTCATTTAGAATCCTTTTTAACGATGGCCAACATTAGAACTCGCTTCATTCTTACTTACTAGATCAAATAGTTAATGAATGGGAAAGGAATAATTAATAAGATTCAATGTGATCCCTCTCGTCTAATCAACCTAACCAGATCAAGGGATGGTTGTACTAGAACGAAAGGTTAGGGTTCGTAATGCAACACTGCAGGGATAGATTAAATCATGTAGTGAAATTTGCCTATCTCCTGGATCAAAGGGTTAGGTAAATATAACTTACTAGTTCTGCATGCTACACACTAGAAAGGGTTATGATTATCTAGCTATACTAAGTTAGGAATTCATAGGAACACAATACCCGAGTTACTTCTCTCATTTATTTCACAACACTTGCTTTTGATTACTTGCATCTAGTTTAGGTTTGATTACTGCACTTTGCGAACCCTCTCCCCTTCAAGAGATAAGTCAATTAATTCAATCTGATTGCGCATAATTACTCCAGTTCTAGACCTGATTCCCTGTGGAATCGACCCTAACCTCAATTAGGTTCTATATTTTGACAGCGACCGCCTATACCTTTGGTGAGAAGTGTAGTTTGGGCAACATCAACACTCCACAAATACATAGAACTATTTGCGAATGCAGACGTCTAGGTGACCCAGCACTCTGGAACGCGGATAGGGCATCCGCAAATGGGGAGGCCAAAAGTGCATAGCTCCACGAATGCAGGATCTCTTTCACGAACGTAGATAACATGAGAAACATGCACCAGAACAATTGAAAACCAGCAACCCATAGTTAAAAACACAACATAACTAGGACCCTCCTGATTCATTTGGAATCTTGTGAACATAGACCAAACATAAAAACATTACCAGAAATGATGATCCAGACTCAATGGAATCATCATAATACGAATCTGGAACCTCCATGGCTTCAAACGCGAGAAAGATCATTTAAACTATTTTCGGACTCAAAAACTCAAAATATTCTTGGAAGCTCTAAAAATTACAACAAAGCCATTTCTAGAATTAGTTTCACCAAGCAGAACCACCAAAACTGACGGAATTTTGATACGAGCCCCCGAAATCCGAATATTGATCAAAGTCAAACCTATGATCCAAAATAAACTAGAAATGCAACGTTGGGTCTAAAATCTCCATTTTAACTCCGAGTTGAGTTCTGCCGGTTTTTCTAGACCAGATTCGCATTCTGGAGCTGATGAAATCGATGAAATTGAATTTCAACACTTGAAACTCAAATGACCTCAAAACTCAAAATTTCCAACTTTATGCCTTTTAAAACTCTTCCTTTTGCAAAACTTCAACTTTTTACATGATTCCCAAGATCCGACTCTTAGACTCACCCAACTATAACCCAAGGCAACTTTTGGGATAGGTAAATCAGTAATTTGGTCAAAAATTTCAGAAATACCTTTTGAGGTCATTACACCATATATGTATACGACTCCGTC
Source organism: Solanum rostratum (assembly GCA_029948455.1). Classification (NCBI taxonomy): domain Eukaryota; kingdom Viridiplantae; phylum Streptophyta; class Magnoliopsida; order Solanales; family Solanaceae; genus Solanum; species Solanum rostratum. The sequence goes on from CM057049.1 coordinate 28,234,157, forward strand.
AGATCTATTTTCCATGAGGGATTTGTACTTAATGAAATCAGGAAGTACACATAACTTATACCAATATACCTGGCGTTTTCGGATTTCTACAAAAAAAGGGTTTGGACTCACACGAGAACCCAAAATATAAATTACACACGGAGTATGATTCATTTAACATTGTTCATGTGAACAACCTGCCCTAACAGGATGCAGGAAGCTTGTAATTTCTTATTCAATTTTATTTCATTTGATTTTATATATTTTTCAGGATTATATATGCGACCACTTGTTTGTTTTTGGGTTTCTTTTTACAGGGACTGTGGAGTATACTTGTATGCATTCACAAAGTATTTAAGTGACTGGAATGGCATTCCAGAAACCCCCGTTGATTCAGAATTATTGCGTAACCATTACATGGCTCTATTGTGGGACTATGGAATGCGGAAGATACAGGAAGATGCCATCAGCGACAATGAAGCACCAGCGAAGCCAAGTAGGATGGCTACTGACAGTGAGGTTGAAAGAACAGTACTCTAGCAGATCTCTGCTATCCTTTTGATTTCCTTTTTGTGATGAATACATGATGAATACATTTAGTTAGTCTACTTAGAAACAACAAAACAATTCGCAATGCTATTTTTGGTTCTATTTTCTGCTACCTGAACTTTGAAATCACATTAATTGCTTAATATACATTTTCACATTATAAGGGATGTAGTTTCTGTTAAGGAAGGAAAAAAGTAGGTTGGTTTGCAGAAGGTTGCCTTTGTAAATAGTTGCACAGTATGGATTTTCATATATAAAGTTAGTCTATATATAATGATATTTTCATACATTATTGTTTACACGTTTCATATAAACACATACGCACAAAAATGCTTCATAAAATGTCTGAAAAAAATGATATATATAGCGATGACATAGTAAACACAAAATTGAAAAAAAAAATATCTAAGCATGAGTATATACATACACCAAACCATATTCAACTGTCCTATGCAATTAATATTTTATACAAACGTATATAAGGAATTAATGTGGCCTTCTTTAATACAACAATGACAATCGAAAACAAATAATAATCATATGCCAATGAAGAGAATCAATTATACAAATAAAATTTCCTTGATTGTATATATACATCACAGAAGACGAATATAGAATTTTCTTTTTCTCAGTATGCATTAATCCTGAGATGATGATAGTTGATATAATTATGATATATTATACTTATTCAAATAACTATACTTGTTGTCATCTTTGTACTCTTGACCTCATTATTGGCCAATATCTCCTGAAATTTACCCATCAGTGGGGTAAATGTATATGTTGCCTCTTTTTGATTGTTGCAGTTTTATCTGCCAAATATCAAACGTAATTCACTAGAAAGTCAAAAATCAATAATTCACGCATCGACACCAAAGTTGAATGTATACTTTCTGCAATATTTGAAGTCATAGACCAACCTCGATAAACTGGAGCATAAATCCTAGCCTACTTATCATATCCAGCCAACTGCAAGTACTCTTTAACTTTTACATCAACCAATTCCATCGTTTCCATTAGCCTGTCAAAGTCCGACTGCGTATATGATTTTGCCATTGTATAAAGCACTTCATTCAGTTTTGCATGAAACTTTTGGTACTTGATCTGAACATTATTCCATAAATGCCATGCATAAGCGTAATGTGGAATACTATCATATACTCTCATAACAACTTTATGATGTTCTCATTTTTATCAGAAACTACGCACATTGCATGTCTTTCCCCATATGCTTCTCTAAACTGTTGAAAAAACTAGGTCCAAGAGGTATCCTTTTCTGAATCTAAAACTCCATAGGCTAGCAAAAATATGTGTCCTATTTATACAAACAAATACATATTTTTTACAAAAAAAATGAACAATATATAATAGAGATGTAGTTTCAAATACATAGTCATCATACCTGCTCCATCCATAGTACTTGCCTAAATAAATTGTCCATTATATGGACCTCTAAGGTGACTTTTATGCACAACAACCACTGGCCTACAGTGATTAATGCCTCTAATAAATGTATACAGAGCAACAATACGTGGAGGAACTCACCTTCATCTGTTTTCTTTAACCATATATGCGGTCTAAGATTTGTAACATTCAGCATGTATAAATAAGCTAGCAATTTGCTTTACGATCCAGAAGGTGTCCCCAGCAAAGAATTCAAAGCTTTTTCTTTCACCCACTATGTTAACATGTATGTAACATCAACTCTGACATCCATTTTGATATCATTTTTTATATCTGAGGCCATGTACTTTTGTTTGTGATTTTCCAATCTAGGCTTCACAAGTCCACCAACCAGATTACTGGTTACCTACCTTTGTGAGTAAATTCTATCCTTCAAAGGACATGTATGATCCATGTTGAACGTTCTAATCCAAAACATACCAGATTTATTAATTGCAGAAGCTTTGATTAGTCATTCACATACCTCAAATTTGAACACAATAGTGTAATTGCACTCATATGCACAAAATTTTTAATTAAACTATTCTATAAGAAAAAACCTGAATGCATATTTTTCGCTGATGATTCATACAAATTTGTTTATACAAAAGTAAAAAAAATATAAAAAGAGAGAGTAATTCAATACACACAGTTTTTGTGTATAAGTTTTGTATATACCTTATTGCATTCAATCTCTTAGACTTGAATTGGAACCTCTGTGCAATTCCATATTGAGTCATAATAGCTTTTATGGTAGCCTTGCCTCTGTATACTTGATCTACATCTATGTACTTATGCGACAGATACAATATGACTCGAGTCCCGTCTCTAGTACCTAAAGCATGCAAAGGCTCTACTAACTCATTGACTGTTAGTTCACGCATTTCAAAATCATCCAATTCTACCATGGCATTAGTTTTAAGTTGTGAAACTGATCGCTCGATAGAACTTTCACCAACATTAGTCTCATCCACATCCTTATCAAAGTTACTTGCACAAATTGAATCACATTAAAACCATTGCTAGCTTTCTTCAACATAATATAAACTCTCCCACCATATCATTATGAATCACCATTGGCGTATTACTTTGTTCAACTCTGTACTCCATTCTCAATACTTTCTTAGTAAGATCAACACCTAGTTCATTTGCAATCAATGTATATAATTCCATATATGTTTCTTTTTCCTTAAAGACAACACCTTTCTAATTATATTCAACATAAAAATTTTCATCATCCCACCATCTAGAATGCATCATCATAATAGCCATTGAAGCTATTGCAAATACAACACATTGTGTATGTTATGAACATATATATAACAATATAATTTTACGTTGTATATAAATATCACACGCATTCCCGCAATATATGGTACAGGCATATTTGATTTATTTTATACAAACGACTATTACATTTGACACAATCAAGACATGTACACATATAATAACTTATGTCTCCCAAACTACACCTCCTTTTGAAGGTATAAGCGGTTGTTGTCAAAATATATAACCTAACCGAGGTTAGAGTCGTTAACATAGGGAATATGGTCTAGACCTGGAGTAATTACGAGCAAGTCAAACAAATTAGCCTACTTATTTTCTGAAAATTTGGATTGTGTAATTGTAGTGAGTAAACTTAAACTAGAAGCATCTGTAGTAAAATCAGTGAGAGAAGTAACTAAGGTATTGTGTTCGCCAGGAACTCCTAACTTAGTATCCCCAAGTAATCGTAATCTTTTCTAGTGTGTAGCATACAAAATTGATAAGTTAAGTTTATCAAACCCTTTGATCCAGGCGAGAGGTAAATTTCACTACGTGATTTGATCCATCCCCATAGTGTGACATTACTAACCCTAACATTTTGTTCCAGTTTAACCAACCCTTGATCTAGTTTAGTTAATTAGACGAGAGGAATCATATCAAATTCTGTTAATTAATCTCTTTTCCTATTTATTACTATCTTGATCTAATCCGTAAGAATTAGGTGGGTTCTAACATTGGCCACCATTATCTGGTTTTACCTTGTTAGTTCTTCATGGTTCCCACAACCCTAGTTGTGAATTTAGCTATGCATACTCATTGTACATGAAAGAATCATGTTACAAAATAGCATAATTAAAAACTTACAATGATGAATTTATGAACAAGAAATCCAAAGTTCTTCACAAGAAATCATAATGTAATAATTTCAATGTAATAATCACAAAATATGAAGCCTCAAAACTATTTTTGTCCTCTCTCATGCATCTCTCTACTAAAAAGACCTAAAAAAACCTATTTATAATAAGTAAAATACAAATCCAAAATGGAATAGGAAAATTGGATTCGGCAGCTTCTATAGATGGGTTTACAGGCCATATAAGGAACCACGGCCCGTACTTGGGCTTCGTACTCTACAACTTCCAAAACTTGACTTTAATTCCACGAGACCTTCTTACGGGTTGTCCTCAGACTTACGGCCCATGGAGGGTTTCATCTGATAGCTTTTCTGAAACTCTTCAAAAGCGGATCCTCCAGACATGAACTAATCCACGACTCATGACTAAATCTACGACTTGTCTGACAGTTCATCGATGCAACATCTAAAATTTGTCCCTTCACTAGATCTAACTCATGAAACCTCTTTACTGCTCATGGAAGGAACCATAGCCCATAGAGTATCCCATAAATGCTCATAAAAAACTTCAATTCTGTAGAACTTTGCCCAAAATCATACCGAATCTCATAATCCTACAAAATAAACATAAAAATAGATTAAACCCACATGCATCACTTTGAGAACACACAAAATTCCAAGTTTTAAGTATAAAGAATATTATATTTTGGCAGCACATCAACACCCTCAATATAAAATTGTTGCTTGTCGTCAAGCGACGGGCTCATTCTTCATAAGTAGTATAGTAACACATAGACCTCAATATAATGGCATACATCATCTCTAAATTAGTCACATTTACCTACACTAACACATCAGTGCATATCAGATAGTCATCAAACAAACCAACACAGATCAATATATGTAACAATGCAACTACGACAAGCAAGGTAACCATACATAAGCCATAATCACTAAAATAGCCTAGAATCAATGATGTAACTCAAGTGCCCTCATAAAAAAAAAGTCTCATATCTCACTCATGATAGTATTTTAAAATTTGATGCTTGGGACTAACAAAATCACTCACACTCATAACAGATATTCAAACACCGCACTTAATACCATATGCTTGCCCCTATACTCATGACTATGACCTTCGACTACTTGGACTAGGATCACTATAGGACTTTCTTTGCTTATAACATAGGCTTAGGGGGCTTTGGTATGATGTTTTAGGAACATAGTGACTAATGACCCTCCTAGACGCTGCGTTATTCTACACTTTTGCCCTACCAACACTATTTGTTTTTGAATTTTTTCTCCCTTCTCCTATTTAAAATCTTTCTGGGTGCTTTATTCAAACATTTAAGCTCATTGCCTCTTATTTTTACATTCTTCTTATTTTTAGCTCATTATTTAGGCATCTATTCATTTTTCCTGCACCCACGACACTTTTTTCATGTATCACTAGCTTCCACCTCATTTAGTGTAATTTTCCTTACACCGGCCACCCTCAACTTAGGCTTTTGGCCTGAGTTAAGGTGCACAATATCCAACCTATGATCTAGGGCCACTTTTGGTAGCCACCCTCTACTTACGGTTTTACCTGAGTAGAGATACACGAAATTCATGGAAAGACCAAGTCCAAATTCAAGATTTCACATTCAAAAAGGCTCGGTTGCTTAGGTGCTTACAAAGAAAAGGGTACATGTAAATATCAAATATTAGGATCAAGAGATTAATCAAGCATTTGGTTGGTTATTTAGGCTAAGTGAGCTAATTTGAACAATTGCCTAAGATCCTTTCCCAACCAACTAACCTACAGTCTTAGTCAGAGTAACAGGGCAAGTTTTAAATTGAAACACGGTATAAGAATTATGCAAAGAAGCTCACACACACTTGGAACTGATTACACTATCAACATTGACTCTCAAATCATGCTTTACATCACAATTAGACCTCAATTTATCAGAATAAGCATTGTTAATTATTGAATTCACATGGTTGTTATCAAAACTACCTAACATAAAAAATTATAATGGGTATCATTTTTCCACAAAACTAACATATGTCCCAGACTTTAGTACAATATGCTACTAATACTACTAACACATCCTAAACGTGCTAGATTCAATAGAAAATAAATGTCCTTAGGGAAATAACACAGGTAAAAAAATCCCTCGGACTTAAAATTTGGGATAGTCATAGTCCATAGTTACTCAAACATCACCGAGGCCTATAACTACCTACACCACATCGAAAAGAGTTTGCATTGTCCATAATGCAACTAAATATAACTAAAGCAAAGCATAAGGGTTAAAAGAAACATACCTGGGTGCATAGACACTGGTCTCTGGATGTGTATGACCACCCTCAACCTGCTTGGCGGTCTCCTTAGCGTTGATAGCATGTTTGAAGGATCTAGCACCCCCTTAGCCTCTCAAGCTCACGTGTCTGCCGCTCTCTCTCATCTGCAATAGAGCATAATCTCACGATCTCAAAGTATTCCATCTTTGTCAACTTCTTCTCTTGCCTTAAAGCATCTAGATCATCACTCTCTAGGTGAGGCCTCTTCCCGAGAGCATAGAGTGTTGTATCCTCCGGCTTAATAAATCAACAACCACCATAGTGGTGTCGGAAAGAGGGAGCACAAGTGGTGCTAATGTAGCTGCCCTCATCTTAGTCTGAAGCTGCTGGATCTCCTCTCAAATGGTTATCAAGTAAGTAAGCTAGGCTGAACTGAGGCTCTGCTCCACTCACCTCTCAATTGCATCTATGCAGTGTGCACTGGTGCAAGTCTCCTCTTAAGTGTGGCTGCAAATTGTGACTCTACTTGAGCCTCAGCCTTTGAAATGTCCTGGTGAACCCAAGGCCTAATATGTTGTAGCAACTGAGTCAACTAGGACTCAGTGTGAGCCTGTCACTGCGCCTAGGCCTGGATCGATGTCGTTGACACGCATACCATGCCTATAGGAGAAGTATGTGTTGGCACAGCCTCTGGTGTAGGAGTAGAAGTGGTAGTGGGCCCCCTTTCTCTATCTCAACCTTGGTCTATATGGGGCCCTCAGTATCAGCAGCAACATCATTAGAAGACGAAGAAGTCTCAGACTGTGGTGTTGTGGAAAACATCTTTGGTAAGTTGACTGGAGGTTGCAATGCTCACTAGAGGGCCACAGGATTCTCATCAGCCTTTATTAGGCCGGCATCCAGTGTCCTCTGAACCTCGATCATAGTTTCCAAATACTGTAAAATCTCCACCCCTACTGCTATGCATAAGTGATAGATCAAGCAGAAGAAAGGGATGGATGCAGACCTCTTCAGGGCCACCTCATATATCTAATCTACTATCAAGCGGGCCTAATTAATACCAAAGCTATCAAAGATGTTGGCAACCAATACTGTGTGATTTGGTGTCAAGGAATTATCATCATGTGTCATCCAGATCTGCGATCGAACTACAACCCACCAAAACTTACCGGTAAAGTTGAGTGATGCCTTCACTATCACCGCTGATGTAGAAACCCAGTCAAGGTCTAGGCCTTCCTCTATAGTGTCATCGGCGACCCATAGAAACCCATTCAAAGTATAGGCCTTCCTCTATAATGTGATCGGCGACCCATAGAATAAGTGTGGCCTTTCAGGTTGGATCTCTCATCAACACATTGTCCCTGGTCTTCCCCAATCAGTGATCATACTCAGTTATGGTCTTGAGGGGCTGATAATCGTGAACAAATAGAAAACGCCAGATGGTGGTCTTTGATAAGTCAATTGGAACTCCTCTCACCATCGTGTGTGTAATACGGGGTTAAGAAAGGCATCTCTTCCTCTTTGGGATCAGCTCCATAATCGTGGCGTCATACGATGCATAAAACTCTCGAATCATCATCTGGGAGTACTTCCCTAATGGGGCTGCCAACCACTCCAAGCTGTAGTAGGTTATGGTATCCCAAAGTCTAGGGATGCTATCAAGCCCAGATATGATGATCCGGGGCTCCTCAAATATGGTGCCAGCCTATTGGCCCTGCTCATCATGCAAGAGGTTATCTTTGTAGATCTGTTGTATACCCTGCACACACCACCTACTAGTCAATACATCTGGGAGTGAAAGTGGTGCTTGGGGTGCTAAGGTACACTTAACCTCTGACTCTTTTCCTGATCCGCACTCGGACCCCTCTCTAGAGAAAGTCATCTGGATAGAGCTGCTCTGACTATCATCTCCCTCGTCAGACTGAGGAGGTCGGACCACTATGGTTGACACTGTCTATCTAGTCGCCGCCCGTGTATGTGGTCGCTCAATGCCCATATCTAGTTGGACGTAGAGATCCTCTATAGACTCACTGGCCTCAAGAGCGACCGGGGTGTCCGACGACTCATCTCATAATTGGGTTTGTAAGGCCCGAATCTCACCTTTTCTGGATTTGGGAGCCATCATAGCTGAAATTCACACCATTAACACTCTTATTAGTCCTCGTAATACAGGAAAGAAAAGCAAAAAGTTACAACTACGATGGCTCGTCTATAAGCCGTAGGAAAAACTATGGGCCGTAGAAGGCCTTCGTAGGTGGCAGAGTATAGTAAATCAAGTAACTAGAATGCACCTACGAGACCAGGTATGGCTTATAGATTTAAATATGGGCTATAGAATGAGTCGTAGGTGTAATTCCAAAACCAAAAACTTTAGGCATGGAACCTACAAAACCAGGTTATGAGCCATTTCTAAACTATGGCCCGTACGTGGTTTCGTCTGATGATATAGCAGAAAAACCACAATATGTTGAACTTACTTACGAGGGGAAACTACCATCCATGGATTAATCCACGGGCCTTAGAAGACCCTCGTGCTATAAAAATACAGCAACCTGGGTTTTCTAAGCTTATCAATCGGGTTCTATTTATCACTATAGGACCCAACATCACATCCAACAATAAGGCATGTCTATTTAAACAACATTGAAGAAAAAATCCATGCACTAAACACATCATCAAGTTACCCAACACCCCACATGTACCCTGCCATTAGAATTTCATCATACACATAACACTTCGACCACCATTGGACAACAAATGTAACTTGTTATCATTCAACACACACACTCACTTGTCAATTTTAATTATATCGTTCAAACTAATTTTGATGACAAGTGACTTTGTGATTTCATACACAATGACATACAAACACTTTGTGGCTAATTACATTAATCACATTGTTCCAGCACATACATGGTTTAATTTCAAAGGAAACTCAACAATTAGTTTCAGACACGTGATATTTCTCATGAATAGGCAACACCTATTATTAGAACAAACACTTGGGAATACCATACCTAACAATATTTCAACCTATTGACACAATTTCCAGTAGCATATAGAAATTCAAGTCAAGAACATACCAGAATTTCATCAAGAAGCCAAGAATTGCAAGAGATGTCCAAGAAAATAGAACTCTAGTAGTGCCGGAGAGAAATTCAAAAATTGGCTAGAGATTTGATCGGAAAATATGGTGGTGGTCGGGACAGTGATCAGAGTTTTAAGGAAGAAGGAAGGGCTTGGGTATTTGGGAAAATATAGGAAGAATGACAGGTACATAATTTTAGTCCTCTTTTAAATTAACTGATCGAGTCGAGTTGAAATTGGGTGCAGGTCCCACAAAACCCTGATTACAAGCCGTAAGTGAATATACATCCCATAGGTTGTGGTCTCGTGGTTTTCTTGAAACCTTGTTTTGGAAGATTGGCATTATGAATCCTTCGACAAGTCAGGCATAGACATACGACCCGTATGTTGGATCATAGATGCCCCCAACACATAGCTAATTTTAAAACTCTTACCTATGGTCCACGAGCCACATTCACGACCCTTACTTTAATCTATGAGCCATAAAATTGGCTTTTGGACTGGAATGCACAAAACTTTGCTCAGTGGAAGTGATTCTACGAGTCAGTGTACGAGTCGTGGTATGAACCATGGCTCATAGAACCAGTTGTAAAATTACCTTCTCTTCCTTTTCAGCACTAGTTTGCTGACTTAGCGCTGTTTCGGCATGTTCTTCATAGAACAAATTGTTACCCTATAAACCACCAGTTTTTGAGTCCAAAATTACTAGCAAAAACAAGAAACTTAAACTACCTATAAGTCCAAAAAGCTAAAAATAAAACTAAAACACAAATTTTACATCAAATATCTTGGATTGCCTCCCACCTAGCGCTTGATTTATTATCGTGGCACGACTTGGACAACTTGGTTACTTAGACTTCATCAAGTGTCCAAACTTCTATCTTCAGATCATCAGGTCTCTTCATAGACTGATAGATATTGAAAATGACTTCTTCACCATTCAATCAAAACTTGATTGGCCTGATTCCATATCCACTAGTGCTCGCCCAGTGTCTAGGAAGGGCATTCCTAAGATGATTGAGACTTCGAAGTCAACTTTGCAATCTAGGGTCATAAAGTTTGCGGGGAATGTGAATTTTTCCACTTTGATAAGAATATCATATAGTATCTGTAATGACCCGTAGTATCGTTTCGGGAATTAGTCCACTTGATTTCATAAAATATCTCCCTCGTAAAATTTTAATGGGTACTTTGGACTATTCGATCACTAAGACTAATTAATTTATGGGTAAGTTGAAATAATTAATATAAGTGGTGGGCTAAATGTCAATTTATTTAAAATCTTATACCACTATGTACATGTAATTTTTTTTTTAAAAAAAATAAATAAATAAATTAGGGTAATATATATATCACTTTTAGTAATTGATTTAAGGAGAAAAAAAAAGGAGAAGCACGTATTGGAGGCGGCGAGAACAGGTAACCGCTAATCCCAATTCTTCAATTTCATATGTTTTGTAGGTGAGATTGAAGTATGTATATGTTAAATATTGATTGTGTTGCCAAATTGCCATAATTTAACATGATAAGGGAAAAGGAATGGGACACAACATCCCACACGTGGGCCATGTCAATGTGTTCCAGAAAGTGATAAAAGAATTCTCAACCTGCACTTTTTTATACATAGTTGAAACTTTGCTTTAGAAGTACAGATGACACTTTCCTTGCATCACGCCTCTGTTAAGTGCTTGCGGGTCATCGTTAGTCGAGAAAAGAAAATAGTATAATGTGTATCTCCTAACGTGCATACATATATATGTATATGTGTATATTTTGTACTAATATTAGGAGTTGTATTGTATGAGTATCATTAGATTTTAAACATTTAGGATGTCAAAATTCAATTTTTAGACTTGAAATTTTAGAGATTAATTATGGAATTGGTTAGTTTGGGTCTATGCTAGATGTATAGTAATATGAGTATTTTTAGTTTGAAAATCTTATTGTGAATTATTATTTGTTTAGATCGTGGTATTACGGATTCTAATCGGAAAGGGAAGGCTCAAGTGTTAGAGTGATCGTGATTTGACTAAGGCAAGTGAACTTTTAAAACTTTATAATTCTTGTAGAATTCTCGAATTATCCTTTCTCCTATGTGTGAATCGTGAAGTATTTTTACTATTTTAATGAGGTGCTTAAAAATAAATGGGAGTTGGTGTGTTGTTGTGACACTTGAAGTAAACATGTGGCTAAGTGATGAGAATTTATGTTTGAGTTATATGGTTGTGGTTGGTGATTATGAGTGGATTGGTTGTAGATTTCATCTCATATGCATTCATTTTTTTGTCATACACATTGCATTGGTTCTGGATATTGGTATGAGTAAGATGGTAAAAGTTGGGACCGAGGTCTTTACCGGTCGAGATATTGTGATGCCGAGGTCTTTGCCGGTGATATTGTGATGCCGAGGTCTTTGCCGGCGATATTGTGATGCCGAGGTCTTTGCCGGCGATATTGTGATGCCGACGTCTTTGCCGGCGATGATATTGTGATGCCGAGGTCTTTGCCGGCAAGCATACGCATTGCATCTCATCCTTGCATATTCCTGTGTGGCATGATGTTATCCCTGTGTTTGATTGTGTTGCTTCTTTTGAGTTACGACTTATGATTTGATATCGGTGACATAGTAGGAACTATCTCTAGAATGTATTATGTGTTGCTGGACTGGAACTTTTCTGAGTGCAGGTGTGTAGTTCCGCGGTATGTGGTTGGGTGTGAAAGGAGTTTGTGTATTCTATCGGAATTATTCTGTTTTGCTAGTTGACTTGTTGGGTACCGCGTTGTTTTTGGTACTCACCCTTGCTTCTACACTTGTGTAGGTTCTGAGCCCGGACTGTGAGTAGTAATTTCCTTGATCATCCGAGGCTTCTCAAGAGATTTAGAGAGGTAGCTGCTGTCATCTAGTTGACTCTCTTATCTTGTTTCCTTTCTGCTTTGTTCTATTTGAGAAGAAAGACAGTTTTAGACTTTGTAATTCTTTGGATTTCTGTATAACTAGTGGCTTGTACACGTGACAACCAATCCTTGGGTGGTATTTAAGTTTTGTGAAGATTTCTCTTTTTAAGTTATCTATTTTATTTAGTGCTTCCGTACGTTATTTCGATATTCTTATTGGGTTTAGGCTGACTTGTTCTGGTGGGTTGAGCAAGTGCCATCACGTCCATTTTTGGGTCGTGACAGTTGGTATCAGAGCCCCAGGTTCATAGGTCTCACGTGCATACAAGCCGAGTCTAAGTAGAGTCTCAAGGATCGGTACGGAGACGTCTGTACTTATCTTTGAGAGGCTATAAAGACTGTTAGGAAACCTCTTTTTTATTCACTCTCTCTTATCGTGCTTAAATTGTTCTTTAGTATTGAGTTGTGCCCGTGTTCATTTGACAGATGGCAAGGACTAGGGCTACTGTTGCCGGTGGTAGAGGTGGGACAACTCTCGAGAGAGTTGTTGAGGGCCCAGTTAGAGGTAGGGGAAGGGGCCGAACTAGAGGACGTGCCCGAGGAGCGACACGAGTTAGAGGCCAGGCTAGAGGGGCTCCTCTAGAGCCACAGATAGAGGTTGGTGAGGAGCAGGTTCCTTCAGAGCACGTAGCCTCACCTTTGCTGCAGGATACCTTACTGAGGGTGCTGAATGTCCTTGAGAGTTTTGCTCCGAATGGTAACTCGACAGGCATGCCCGACGGTTCTCAGACCGGAGGAGGGGTTCAGACTCCAGATCAGCATCAGGCTCCTATGGTTCGTGGTCCAGTAGAGCAGCCACCACTGGATCCTAGAGTTGAGATTGATCTTGCACCAGCTGTTGAGGTTCGGGGTGCACCTATGGCCACATTGACTGAGAATGAGCAGCGTTGCTATGAGATGTTTAGGAAGATGAACCCACCTCAATTTCAGGGTGGGAGGACAGAGGATGCTCATGAGTTTCTGACTACTTGTAGAGAGCTGCTGGATACTGTCGGCTTAGCCGAGTCACACGGGGTTCGATATGTTACTCTTCAGCTTCGTGGGCCTGCCAGAGAATGGTGGAGGACATATTCAGGATCCTTGCCAGTGGGATCTCCCATAGTGTCTTGGGAGGTGTTCTCTAGTGCTTTCTGTGATCGATTTGTCCCTTGGAGCGTGAGGGAGGAGAGCCGCTTGAGGTTTGAGAGCCTAAGGCAGGGAGGCTTATCAGTCACCGAGTATGAGACCCGTTTCTGCCAGTTATCTAGACATGCGGCAGCCATTATTCCAGATGAGACAGAGAAAGTTCGTAGGTTTGTGAGAGGACTGACCTATTCTATCCGACAGGCAATGTTTAGAGTATCTAGGGATGGAGCCTCTTTTCAGTCTGTTGTGAGTGCGGCCAAGGAGGCAGAGCTGATGGAGAGAGAAGAGTTCGGGGACCCCAAGAGGGCCCGTGGGTCCGGTCAGTTTTCTGGTACCTCATCTGGAGGTAGAGGGCCCTATAGAGGAAGTGACTCATCCCAGCGTCGAGGACCAGTTCATGCATCATTACCTACTCCTAGGGGTGGTCAGGCACATCATGGATCTCATAGTACGGGTCATGACTTGTATGGTTCTCAGCAACGATCAACAGGGCGAGACATCTATAGTAGCTCTTCAGGATCAGCACATCCGTCCCAGAGTCAGAGATGTTGTTTTAGTTGTGGAGATCCTGATCACTTGATACGACAGTGTCCCTTGTTAAGAGGACACAGAGGGACCCATCCTAGATCTTCAGTTCAGACTAGACCACCTACCCCACCACCATACAGGGGGCGAGACAGAGATCAGACAGCTAGAGGTGGTCACACTTCAGGCAGAGGGGCGAGTGGTGCCCTAGTTCCGCAGGGTAGGGGTAGAGGCGTTGCTCAGACAGGTGGTGGTAGGGGATCACAGTGTTATGCATTTCCGGGGAGGCCTGAGGCAGAGGCTTCTGATGCAGTTATCACAGGTATTATCCCGGTTTGTCATCGATCCGCATCTGTATTGTTTGATCCTGGATCAACCTATTCTTATGTATCTTCCTACTTTTCATCTGGATTTGATTTGCTATGTGATCGTATGCCTGTTCCCATCCATGTTTCCACACCAGTAGGTGAGCCTTTAGTGGTGGATCGAGTGTATCGATCCTGTCTTGTTTCTCTAGTTGGGTATGATACTTGGGTAGATATGATTATTCTGGAGATGGTAGACTTCGATGTTATCTTGGGGATGGATTGGCTTTCTCCTTATCATGCTATTCTTGATTGCTATGCAAAAACTGTGACCTTAGCCATGCCCGGTGTACCAAGGATTGAGTGGAAGGGTGACTGTGGTTCTTATCCTAGCAAAGTTATCTCCTACATCCATGCTCAGAAATTGATTGATAGAGGGTGTCTGTCTTACTTGGCTTTCATTCGAGATACCAGTGTTGAAACAACTTCTATGGAGTCTATTCCTGTGGTTCAGGAGTTTGTCGATGTGTTTCCTACTGACCTTCCAGGTGTTCCTCCCGATAGGGATATTGACTTCCCTATTGATCTAGAGCCAGGCACTAAGCCCATATCTATTCCTCCATATAGAATGGCTCCAGCTGAACTGAAAGAATTAAAGGAGCAACTTCAAGATTTGTTGAGCAAAGGGTTTATTCGTCCTAGTGTGTCACCATGGGGTGCCCCCGTCTTGTTTGTGAAAAAGAAAGATGGGTCTATGAGGATGTGTATTGATTACAGACAGTTGAACAAGGTGACTATCAAGAACAAGTACCCTCTTCCCCGTATTGATGACTTGTTTGATCAGCTTCAGGGAGCGGCTCTGTTTTCTAAGATTGACTTAAGGTCTGGTTATCATCAGCTGAGGATTAGAGCATCAGATATTCCTAAGACAGCTTTCCGAACTCGTTATGGCCACTATGAATTTTTGGTGATGTCCTTTGGGTTGACTAACGCCCCTGCAGCATTTATGGAGTTGATGAATAGGGTGTTTCGTCCGTACTTAGATTCTTTTGTGATAGTATTCATTGATGATATTTTGATATATTCCAAGACGGAGGCTGACCATGTTCGTCACTTGAGAATAGTGCTACAGAGGTTGAGGGAGGAAAAGTTATTTGCAAAATTCTCCAAGTGTGAGTTCTGGCTTGATTCGGTGGTATTCCTAGGGCATGTGGTGTCCAAAGAGGGGATTAGAGTGGACCCAGCTAAGGTTGAGGCAGTGAGAGGTTGGACACGTCCTACCTCAGCTACTGAGATTCGCAGTTTTGTGGGGTTAGCTGGGTATTATCGGCGGTTTATTCAGGGGTTTTCTTCTATTGCAGCTCCATTGACTAGATTAACTCAGAAAAATGTAGCCTTTCATTGGTCCGATGAGTGTGAGGAGAGCTTCCAAAAGCTCAAGACTTTGTTGACTTCAGCGCCCATTTTGACACTACCGGAGACAGGTGTGGACTTTACGGTGTATTGTGATGCGTCAGGAGTTGGTTTAGGTGGTGTGTTGATGCAAAAGGGGAAAGTGATTGCCTATGCTTCTAGACAGTTGAAGGTTCATGAGAAGAATTATCCTACCCATGACTTGGAGCTAGCGGCTGTGGTTTTTGTGCTTAAGTTGTGGCGTCATTACTTATATGGTGTACATTGTGAGGTCTTCACTGATCATAGGAGTCTTCAGTATGTTTTCAGTCAAAAAGATCTGAATTTGAGGCAGCGTAGGTGGATTGAGTTGCTGAAAGACTATGATTTGACCATCTTATATCATCCAGGGAAGGCTAATGTGGTGGCTGATGCCTTGAGTAGAAAGACTTCTAGCATGGGGAGTCTAGCTGCCATTCGAGTTGAGGAGCGACCTTTGGCCAGGGATGTCCAGCGTCTAGCTAATGGCCTGGTCAGGTTACAGCTTTCGGATGAGGGTGGTGTACTTGCTTTCATTGAGGCTCGTTCTTCCTTGATGGATCAGATTCGAGAGCAGCAGTTCGAGGATGAGAAGTTATGTCTCATCAGAGACAAGGTGATTAGAGGAGAGGCTAAGGAAGCGACACTTGATCCTGATGGTGTCTTGAGGATTAGAGGTCGAATTTGTGTGCCTAAGGTGGGTGACTTGGTTAGAGTGGTCATGGAGGAGGCTCATTGTGCTCGTTATTCCATTCATCCAGGAGCAGCGAAGATGTATCATGACCTGAGTCAGCATTACTGGTGGTGTGGCATGAAAAAGGACATCTCAGATTTCGTGTCTAAATGTTTAACTTGTCAGCAGGTTAAGTGTGAGCACCAGCGGCCTGGAGGTGAGTTACAGAGGATGCCCATTCCTACATGGAAGTGGGAGCGTATCACCATGGATTTTGTGGTGGGTTTGCCCACTACCGTGGGTGGTTATGACTCTATCTGGGTAGTTGTGGATCGATTGACTAAGTCTGCCCATTTCATTCCTGTCAAGGTTAAGTACACAGCAGAGAAGTTGGCTGAGCTTTACATCAGTCAGATAGTTAGATTGCATGGTGTGCCTGTTTCTATCATTTCGGATCGGGGTTCACTCTTCACTTCACATTTTTGGAGGGCCTTGCAGCACGGTCTAGGCACTCAGTTGGATATGAGTTCAGCCTTTCACCCTCAGACAGATGGACAGTCTGAGCGGACGATTCAGGTGTTGGAGGACATGCTTCGAGCGTGTGTGATCGATTTTGGTTCCCGTTGGGACCAACACTTGCCCTTGGCAGAGTTTGCCTATAATAATAGTTACCACTCCAGTATTCAGATGGCTCCATTCGAAGCTTTGTATGGTAGACGGTGTAGATCTCCGATTGGTTGGTTTGATTCTGCTGAGATGGACTCATTAGACGCAGACTTTCTTAGAGATGCTATGGAGCAGGTCTGTATGATTCAGGGTAGGTTGTTGACCGCTCAGAGTCGACAGAAGAGTTATGCAGATAGGAGGGTTCGAACACTAGAGTTTATGGTGGGCGATCATGTTTGGCTTAGAGTATCACCTATGAAGGGTGTTATGCGGTTCGGTAAGAAGGGAAAGCTTAGCCCCCGATTTATTGGTCCATTTGAGATTTTAGAGCGAGTTGGAGAGGTGGCGTATAGACTAGCTTTGCCACCTAGCTTGTCATCCGTGCATCCTGTGTTTCATGTCTCCATGCTCCGAAAATACATGCCCGATGAGTCCCATATACTTTCATTTGATTCGGTGGTGTTGAGTCCAGACTTGTCATTTGAGGAGGAGCCTGTGGCTATTTTGGATAGGCAGGTGCAAAAGCTTAGAAACAAAGAGATTGTTTCCGTGAAGGTGCAATGGAAGAATCGTCCAGTTAGAGAGGCGACTTGGGAGACAGAGTCTGACATGCGTGCTAAATATCCTCATCTTTTCGAATCTTCAGGTACTTCTTTTTACTTTATGTTCGAGGACGAACATGATTTTTAGTGGTGGATAATGTAATGACCCGTAGTATCGTTTCGGGAATTAGTCCACTTGATTTCATAAAATATCTCCCTCGTAAAATTTTAATGGGTACTTTGGACTATTCGATCACTAAGACTAATTAATTTATGGGTAAGTTGAAATAATTAATATAAGTGGTGGGCTAAATGTCAATTTATTTAAAATCTTATACCACTATGTACATGTATTTTTTTTTTTTAAAAAAAATAATAAATAAATTAGGGTAATATATATATCACTTTTAGTAATTGATTTAAGGAGAAAAAAAAAGGAGAAGCGCGTATTGGAGGCGGCGAGAACAGGTAACCGCTAATCCCAATTCTTCAATTTCATATGTTTTGTAGGTGAGATTGAAGTATGTATATGTTAAATATTGATTGTGTTGCCAAATTGCCATAATTTAACATGATAAGGGAAAAGGAATGGGACACAACATCCCACACGTGGGCCATGTCAATGTGTTCCAGAAAGTGATAAAAGAATTCTCAACCTGCACTTTTTTATACATAGTTGAAACTTTGCTTTAGAAGTACAAATGACACTTTCCTTGCATCACGCCTCTGTTAAGTGCTTGCGGGTCATCGTTAGTCGAGAAAAGAAAATAGTATAATGTGTATCTCCTAACGTGCATACATATATATGTATATGTGTATATTTTGTACTAATATTAGGAGTTGTATTGTATGAGTATCATTAGATTTTAAACATTTAGGATGTTAAAATTCAATTTTTAGACTTGAAATTTTAGAGATTAATTATGGAATTGGTTAGTTTGGGTCTATGCTAGATGTATAGTAATATGAGTATTTTTAGTTTGAAAATCTTATTGTGAATTATTATTTGTTTAGATCGTGGTATTACGGATTCTAATCGGAAAGGGAAGGCTCAAGTGTTAGAGTGATCGTGATTTGACTAAGGCAAGTGAACTTTTAAAACTTTATAATTCTTGTAGAATTCTCGAATTATCCTTTCTCCTATGTGTGAATCGTGAAGTATTTTTACTATTTTAATGAGGTGCTTAAAAATAAATGGGAGTTGGTGTGTTGTTGTGACACTTGAAGTAAACATGTGGCTAAGTGATGAGAATTTATGTTTGAGTTATATGGTTGTGGTTGGTGATTATGAGTGGATTGGTTGTAGATTTCATCTCATATGCATTCATTTTTTTGTCATACACATTGCATTGGTTCTGGATATTGGTATGAGTAAGATGGTAAAAGTTGGGACCGAGGTCTTTACCGGTCGAGATATTGTGATGCCGAGGTCTTTGCCAGCGATATTGTGATGCCGAGGTCTTTGCCGGCGATATTGTGATGCCGAGGTCTTTGCCGGCGATATTGTGATGCCGACGTCTTTGCCGGCGATGATATTGTGATGCCGAGGTCTTTGCCGGCAATTTTTGCATACGCATTGCATCTCATCCTTGCATATTCCTGTGTGGCATGATGTTATCCCTGTGTTTGATTGTGTTGCTTCTTTTGAGTTACGACTTGTGATTTGATATCGGTGACATAGTAGGAACTATCTCTAGAATGTATTATGTGTTGCTGGACTGGAACTTTTCTAAGTGCAGGTGTGTAGTTCGGCGGTATGTGGTTGGGTGTGAAAGGAGTTTGTGTATTCTATCGGAATTATTCTGTTTTGCTAGTTGACTTGTTGGGTACCGCGTTGTTTTTGGTACTCACCCTTGCTTCTACACTTGTGTAGGTTCTGAGCCCGGACTGTGAGTAGTAATTTCCTTGATCATCCGAGGCTTCTCAAGAGATTTAGAGAGGTAGCTGCTGTCATCTAGTTGACTCTCTTATCCTGTTTCCTTTCTGCTTTGTTCTATTTGAGAAGAAAGACAGTTTTAGACTTTGTAATTCTTTGGATTTCTGTATAACTAGTGGCTTGTACACGTGACAACCAATCCTTGGGTGGTATTTAAGTTTTGTGAAGATTTCTCTTTTTAAGTTATCTATTTTATTTAGTGCTTCCGTACGTTATTTCGATATTCTTGTTGGGTTTAGGCTGACTTGTTCTGGTGGGTTGAGCAAGTGCCATCACGTCCATTTTTGGGTCGTGACAGTATCCCTACAAGCTTGTTCATTGTCCTGCCAGTAATCAAAAACCACATGTTTGTTGGAGTAGGGGCTCCCAAGCCTAACTTCTTGAATATTGCAAGAGGAATCAAATTGATGCTGGCGCCTAAGTCACACAATGCCTTTGCAAATTCCACATCTCCAATGGTGCAGGGTATGGTGAATGCTCCAAGATCTTCTTTCTTTTGCACTAAGGACCTTGTTGTTATCTCACTGCAATGTTAAAGCTCTTGAGAGAGATCTTGGCTCACAATCTTCTTTTTTGTCACCAAGTCTTTCATGAATTTTACATACCTAGGCATCTTCCCTAATGCCTCAATGAGAAGGATGTTGAATGAAAGTTGCTTCAACATGGAGATGAAGTGTTGAAACTTACCTTTCTTCTCCTTTTTCTTTTGAGTCTCAAGGAAAGGAGAGGGAGGTCTAGGTATGGGTTTTAACTTCTATAGTCGCTACCTCATCACTCACCCCATCTTTGGCACTAGCATCACCAGTTTCTACATCTTTGCAATCAACCATCTCCTCACAAACCTCAATATCATCAACTAGCATTGGTGGATTAATGATCTACATTCCACCATGTGTCATCACTACCATGCACTGCTCCTCATTCTTCATAATTTTCACTGTGTTGCTGGGCAATGTACATTTCTGACACTGGTTCAACTAAGTCGACATCTGACCAAACATGGCTCCAGCTACTTCATGGCAATAGAATGAGACTCAATTTTCTGATTAATACTGGAAATGTCAGATTTCATCCTCTTTAGGGTCTTATCCTAAGCGTCAGCCTTCTTCAACAGTCTGTCAAACATCTCTTCAATTTGCGAAATACCAGCACCAGAGTCATGATTGTGTTGTGGCACATAAAACCAACTCTGTGTCCCTAATCAACATCTCTATCCTGGTCCCTGTTCCTGTCATAGTATCCACCTCGGTTGTTGTCTCTGAAAGCGCCATCTCTATTAAAGTTCCAACCTTGATTTCCTTGACCTTGGTGCCAATAATCCTGATTGGACCCTTAGGTGTTGGTCCAAAAACCTCCCATTTGATCAGTGGCAAAGCAAGTGACCTTCTCATAGTAAGGCTCCTCATATATGGGTGCTCGTAGAGGCTGATGATTGACTGCATTCACACTCTCCTTACTTTGCTTCATCAACAATCCCACATTAGCACCAATCTGAGCCAGCTCTTAAATCATCTTCTCATTTCTCTTCGCTTGCTCAAAGTTAATACTAATTGAGAACGAGCTCTTATTTATTGAGTTATCTCTCGTCCCCTGTGCACGGTTCGTCTTGAGCACCTTCTCTAACTGCTCAGCTATAACCAACAATGAAAAATCTAAAAATGAGCCTCCTATGATAGTGTGAACAATAGCTTGGCTATTTTCATCTAGGGCTCAATAGAAAATTTCCACTAAGGCATCATCAACGATCTTGTGGTCAGGGACACTCCTAAGGTACTTTGTAAACCTCTCCTACATAGTACTGATGACCAGGCAATTGCTCAAAGTTGTTGATGTGATCCTTCAACTTCAATTTCTTTGACCTAGGAAAGAACCTCTCTAAAAAGGCCTTTTGCATTTTTGTGCATCTGGTGATTGAACTCTGTGAGAGCTCGGATAACCATAGTGTCACTTCGCTAGTTAGAGATAATGGGAAAACACAGAGCCTAACAACATCCACAAATAGACTCTGACTCTGCATCATACTCTTGCAGACAAAGACGACGTTGTGTATATGGTTATGCAGATCCTCAAATGGTAAGCCCATGAACAACCCTCCATTGTCCAGCATTTGAAGTAACCCACTCAAAACTACAAACTTTGTGTCATTCAATAAAGGGGGTAACACAATAGCTCGGGTGACATCCATCGCTAGAGGGTGAAGCTTGTATTGATCCCATGTGTTAGCGCAGCTTGAAGATACTTGGTGGTGGATTCATATCCTCAAGTGATGGTGGGTTATTATTATTTGCGTTCAGTGCTGCATTCACAACATTATTTGCAGCGCTGTTCGCATTGTTCTGGTCATTCCTCTCAGGGTCTTCTAGATCTTAGAATCAAATGGAGACAAGATATTGCCTCACCTACAAGTGTTGTGCATATTGTATGCCTGTACGCTGAAACAAAACAGAAACAACAAGAAACAGAAAATAAGGATTAATTTTTGAATTACCCAAATTAAACCAGTCTAAAAGTTGTATTCACCTTTAACGATGTCAAAATTTTGATGTCACTCAAACTACACCTCCTTTTGAAGGTATAAGCAGTCACTGTCAAAAATATATAACCCAACCGAGGTTAGGGTCGATCCAACAGGGAATATGGTCTAGACCTAGAGTAATTACGAGCAAGTAAAAAAATTAACCTACTTATTTCCCAAAGAGGGGGATTGTGTGATTGTAGTAAGTGAACATAAACTAGAAGCAAGTGTTGTGAAATTAGTGAGAGAAGTAACTAGAGTATTGTGTTTCGCATAAACTCCTAACTTAGTATCCCCTAGATAATCATAATCTTTTCTCGTGTGTAGCAAACAGAATTGGTATGTTAAGTTTACCAAACCCTTTGATCTAGGCGAGATGTAAATTTCATTACATGATTTGATCCATCCCCGCAGTGTGACATTACTAAACCTTAACTTTTGTTCCAGTACAACCACCCCTTGATCCAATTTGGTTGATTAGACGAGTGGGATCACATCGAATATATCTGTCAGTATTTGAACGCTCAAAAAATTCAATTTTATACATATACAACTACCAAAATTATATATCCAAACAAATAATTATAATCTTACTATCAATCCACTTATACTTATAATTCTACATCAAATTATTTTGTTGAATACAAAAACACACATCTAAATGTGTATGTAAAAAAATAAATCACGCCAAAAATGTCTAGCTATAAGAAGATATACTATTCATACAAACAAACTAAACTTTTTTTTAATACATTCGTCCAATAAACATCACTTGCTCATATTCTTATTATTCCATTTACCAGAAAAAGAAAAAAAAGCAATTTACCAATCATATATGCATAAACGACAATGTCAACGCATAATGTATCGACGTAGAAATCACATGCTTTATTATAAGAAAAAAATCACGCCAAAAAAACAAAAAATCAACGATGGCAACAGATTCGCAAAAAACAAAATAATAAAATTCACTCAATTGAATAAGATCAATAATTCATATAATAGGTCAATCCAAATGAATAAATATATACAAATGAGAAATCACTTTTTTTCTCACTAGATTTTTGTATAATGATGCTAAAAATATTGCAGTTTTCTTTTCGATCTAGCGTAAACCAGACAACTATGGTGTTTTTCTTTTTGTAGAAAGAGTCATATTAGGTTAGGGAGTCTGATAACATTCAACTTCCATCAATTAAAGAATCATTTCCTTATATTACAAAGGATCCATAGCAAATCAACATTAAAAACTATTAATTTATTTATAGTGTCTTTGTAGATACACAATTTATACAAAAAAATTGCATGACCACAGTTACAAAACGTAATTTTACAAACTGTAGCTATTTTGCCTATTATGTTTTGTTTATGAAAATTCCACTATATTTTTTACTCCAAAATGCTAAAGTGTTGTGACATACTTTTTTCTACTTAATGGATGTTACAAAGAAAAGGTGGCCATCACATCTTAAGGGTAAGGTGCAAGCTATGTTGGCCCTACCCCTTTATTAAAAAAAATAACTTTTATGTACTTCTTTTGTTTTTTTTAAATGTTTTGTGATGATTCCTAGATTTGGACTCATAGTTGAGCTTAAATGGAGTACAATATTGTCCTTGATGCATTATTTTACCTTAGGATCTAAACTAATTTGTTGATAAATGACAAGTTTGGTGGCCAAGATGGATTCAAGGACAATAGAATGCAAAACAATGAATTAGAGGTTAAAAGGCAGAAAAGGCGATCAAAGTGGATGTCTGCATTGCAATTTGGTGCACCATCAAATTGACATGGCCATCATCACCTAAAATTGCAAAAGCTGGACCCCTAAAGATTAACACAGGTCAGTGATTTTGGCGGACTAATATGAGCCCACCAAAAGTGGTGAAACCTGGCGTAAGAATGAGGAATTGGTGTGCGTCAATTCAGTGATGTCGGGGGAATTTAGTGCATCACCAATCAAAGTCAGTGGACTCAAGGTTCATCATCGAATTTTGTAGAAATGGCTTGAAGGAAATTCAAAATTGAGTGACCAACTCAGTAATTGGTGTCACATGTTGGCACACCACCAAACATGTCGGCAATGCTCAACTTACCTCATCGAGTAGTATTTCAAGAAAGATTTCAAAAGCGTACTTAAGGCATTTTTGGGGAAATTTTGGACTATAATTTTTACACTTGAGACTTTTACACACTTTTCGCAAACTTTGCAAACTTATTGTACTTGTTCTTCTAGTAAAGCTCCTTGTACTTGATTTCTACAATTTGAAAAAGAAGAATTTGGAATCAACAATTGTATTTTGAATTTCAGTTCAAGTTTGAGATCATGGATGACCATCTTGGTATAATTTCTTCTTCTTTTATCATGTGTGGCTAACCCTCCCCCTCCCCTTCCGCGATGTTGCCCAAGTTATACCTCCTTTTTGAGGATAAAGTGATCAGTGTCAAAAAATAGAAACTAACCAAGGTTAGGGTCAAACCCAAGGGAACACATAGACTCAAGAGAATTCAATGATTGCAATTTGAGTAGTTAACAGCTTACTTCCCAAAAGGGGGTTTTTGCAATAATCAATGGAGAAATAAAACTAACACAAGAGTGAAATCAATATGAAGAGAAATTAGGGTATTGTGTTCCCCATGATTCCTTAACTCATTATCACTGGATAACCTAATTCTCTTCTAGTGTGTAGCATGCAGGACGGTAAGTTGAATTCACCAAGCCCTTTGGTCAAAGGTGAGAGGTGAATTTCACTATGTAACTTGGCCCATCTCCATAGTGTTGCATTACTAACTCTTACTTATTAGTCCCAGTACAACCTTTCATTGGCCTAGTTTGGTTAATTAGATGAGAACACATCAATCGAATCCTATTAATTAATCTCTTTTCCTATTCATTACTACCTTGGTCCAGTTAGTAACACTAGGCGGGTACTAATGTTGGCCACCCTAGAAAATATGCAAAACGAAGAGAGTTAATCAATACATGCATACACACTTTTCAAGAATTATGAATTGTCCAATTTTACCTTGTCAGTTCTAAATGGTTTCCACAACCCTAGTTGTGGATTTAGCTACTCATACTTTGCATAGATTCAGGAATTATGAATTCGAACAATATAATAGAGCACTTACACAATTGAATTAAGAACAAGCAGATCCAACTTCAAAGAGAATCACAAGATTAAAGATGAAATCAAAGTACAGGTGTTCTCAATACTCTCCAATATAATCTCACTATTTTATAATCTCTAATTACTGAGTTTTCTCTGCACCATCCGCAAACTAATGAAAAATAACCTTAAAAAACCTATTTATAATATTCAAAATACATGTCCTACATAAATTAGGATAGTTGGGTCGGCACGCCTCATGAACTGGTTTACGGGTCACATTGCATTCCACGACCCGTAATCAAGGTCTCATACAAAGCTGCTAGAGTTCTAGACTTCAAGCCTACGACCCACCCTCAATGACCCGTAAAATGGTTTACGACTCGTAGGGGGTTTCGTCTGATGAGTCTTTAGAAAGTCCCAATATGCATGGTACAAACCATGTTCTACGACTTGTAAATCATTTTATGACTGTTCTGCATGTTTGTAGAAACAACTTCAAAAAATTATCCCCTCACTGGAATTGTCCTAAGACCCATAGAATGACGTAATAGCCCGTAATGGGTCTCGTGTTGTATCGAAAAATCAGCAACTTCTATATTTCTTCCTAGAATCAAGGCCAACCCTGGAATCCTGCAAATATAACACAAAAACACATAACTAACATTGCATTGAGAATACAAAAGTATCAAAGTTTTAAGTATCAAAAGTGTTGTATTTTGACAACACATCAACACCCTCAAATTAAAATTGTTGTTTGTCCTCATGCGATGGACTCAATCTACATAGGCAATAAAATAACACATAGATCTCAACCCAATGGCGTTCATCACATTAATCTCAAACTTAGATACCCACGCCACTTTTTCAAAATAGAATTAGATAGCTATCTAGCACACTAGTACAGACTAATGCATGTGACAACACAACTATGACAATTAAGGTACTATTAACAATCCACAGTCACTGAATAAGTTTAATGCTAATTATGCAATGCAAGTGCCCTCATAAAAAGAAGTCTCATATTTTTCACTCAATGATGTTTTCGTATATGACCTGGGGACTATGCATAACTACTGAATCTCATAAAATAAATTCATGCATCATGCCTAATACCATAGGCTTGCCCCTTTACTCATGACTAAAACCTTCAAATACTTGGACTAGGATCACTTTAGGACTTGCTAGGCTTGTAACGTAGGCTCAGCGGGCTTTGGTATGGTAATTTGGAGACATAGTGACTAAAGGCCCTCCTTACACTATGTTTTTATACACTTTTGCCCTACAGACTATTATTTTCATTTCCTCCTCCTTTTCTCCTATTTCAAGATTTTCTGGGTGCTTTCGTTTCATTTTTTCAGCTCTTTGCCTTGATTTTCCTATTCATTTTTCTTTTTAATTCATATCTTGCACCTAATACATGATTTTCCCTTTTTCTCTGTATCACTAATTCTCCACCTCATTTTTGTGTTTCATCCTTATACCAGCCACCCTCAACTTAGGTTTTTGGCCTGAGTTGAGGTGCACAATATCCATCCTCCAAACTAGGGCCAATTTTGGTAGCAACCCTTAACTTAAGCTTTTTGCTTCAGTCAAGGTGCACAATGTTCAAGGAAGGACCAGGGCTAGTTTTAGGATTTTACAACTAACAAGGCTAGGTTAATCAGGTGTTTGCAAAGATTAGGTACATGTTAGACTCAAATATTAGGAACAAGGGATATATTGCAATTTTGGTTGGTCATTTTACGCTAAGTGGGCTTTTAAGAACAATGGCCAAAGATCCTTTCCTAATCAAATTAATCTACAGTATAACTTATAGTAACAGGGCAAGTCCTGAATTAGCACACAACACATGAGTTTAGAAATTTAAAGCTCACACTCACATGGCACTGACTACATTATTAACAAAAGACTCTCAGATCATGCTTTTTATCTCAATTTCTCCTCACTTATTAGAACAAACATTATCAACACACCTAAACATGCATGGATACTAGCTAAACTACTAATCAAGCTTTTTGGTGGGTATCATTTTACAAACAAAACACAAAAACATGCTATATACCACAGGTATTAGTACTATATGCTACAAATAATACCTAAACATCCTAAACGTGTCGGTTTAAAAAAAGTAAATATCCATGGGGGGAAACTAACACAGGCAAGAAAATCCAAGGGTAAAAAATTAGGGCAGTTATTGACCCAAGCTACTCAGACTTCACTAGGGCCCCTAACTACCCACAAATCATGATGTCGCCAAAGATACACCTCCTTTTTTAGGATAAAGTGGTTGTTGTAAAGAAATAGAACCTAACCAAAGTTAGGGTCGAACCCAAGGGAATACATAGACTCAAGAGAATTCAATGACTGCAATTTGAGTAGTTAACTGACTTATTTCTCCAAAGGATGGTTTTGCAATAATTAGTGGAGAAATAAAACTAACTAACACTAGAGTGAAATCAATATGGGGAGAAACTAGGGTATTATGTTCCCCATGATTCCCTAATTTGGTATCACAGGATAACCTAATTCTTTTCTAGTGTGTAGCATATAGGATGGTAAGTTAAGTTCAACAAGCCCTTTGATCAAAGGTGAGAGGTGAATTTCACTATGGGACTTGGCCCATCTCCATAGTGTGCACTACTAACCCTTACCTATTAGTCCTAGTACAACCTCCCCTTAGCCTAATTTTGTTGATTAGATGAGAACACATCAATGGAATCCTGTTAATTAATCTCTTTTCCTATTCATTACTACCTTGGTCCAGTTAGTAACACTAGGCAGGTTCTAATGTTGGCCACTGATGTGCTGCCAAAATACAACACTACTGATGCTTAAAACTTAGGATTTTGTGTGTTCTCAATGTGACTTTAGTTGTTTTTATGTGTTTTTGTGTCTATGTTTGCAGGATTACAGGTTAGCCCATGATTCTAGGGAAAGTTATAAAGTTGTTGTAGATTTGCCATTATACGAGACATCTTATGGGCCATAGACCATTTTACAAGCCTAATGTGGTTTCATGAGGAATTCCAGTAAGGGACCAAGTTTCTGAAATTACTTCTACGAATATGCAGACGAGTAGTAAATTAATGTACGAGTTGTAAAAGAGGTTTCATGCCCTGAGGGTCAGAGAATGAAGACTTTCTAAAGTTCATCAAATGAAACCCCATTTGTGGATCGTAAACTATTTTACGAGTCATAAAGGAGAAGTCCAACTTTCTAGCAACAATGTACAAGATCCCAATTACGGGTCGTAAAGTGTTGTCGTAGAGCGTGTCGGCCAATTCTCCTAAGTTGTTTAGGATTTGAATTTTAATTAATATAAGTAGGTCTTTTAGGTTATTTTTCATAAGTTCTAACCAGTTCACTTAAGTTTAGGTTAGTGCTCAGAGAACTCAACATTCTTAAAGAGAATTGTGAGAGAGAGTCTTTGAAAACACTTGTGGTTTAATTCAATCTTCAAGCTTGTGATTTTCATTGACATTGGATTTGCTTGTTCTTAATTCAGTTGTGTAAGTGTTTAATTATGTCTTCTAAATTCATAATCTCTTCATCTACACAAAACATGAGTAGCTAAATCTACAACTAGAGTTGTGGGAACCATGAAGAACTAACAAAGTAAAACTAGATAATTCACGATTCTTGGAAGGTTTATATGCATGTATTAATTAACTCTCTTTGTTTTGCATGTTTTCTGATGGTGGTCAACATTAGAACCTGCCTCATGTTACAGACTGGACCAAGGTAGTAATGAATAGGAAAAGAGATTAATTAACAGGATTTCATTTAATCGTTCTCGTCTTATCAACCAAATTGGGCCAAGGTGAAGTTGTACTGGGACTTATAGGTAATGGTTAGTAATGCACACTATGGAGATAAGCCAAGTCGCATAGTGACATTCGCCTCTCACATTTGACCAAAGGGCTTAGTGAACTTAAATTATCCTCTTGCATGTTATACACTATATAAGAATTAGTTTGTTCGGTGATACTGAGTTGGGAAATCAATGGGGAACACAATACCCTATTTCTCTCCTTTATTGATCTTTCTCTCGTGATAGTTAGTTTATTTTTCTCATTGATTTTTGCAAACCACCCCGCCTCCCCCGGGGGAATTGAGTTGATCGACTACTCGGATTGCATGTTGGTGAATTTGTCTTAAGTCTACGTATTCCCTGTGGATTTGACCTAACCTTGGTTAGGTTCTATTTTTTGACAGCGACCACTTTATCCTCTAAAAAGGAGGTGTAACTTGTGACATCGAGATTTTAGCGCTGTTACTGGGGAATACGGCTAGTCTTAGTGAATTTATTTGTAATTCGAGTGTTAATCCTTATTTCCCACATTTTATATTTTGTTTTTGTTTTTGTTCTTTTTCTATTTTTGTATTATTACTATGACACCCTCTGTTGAAGAAATATTAGATGATTGTAGTATTAGGATGAGAGGGGTTGTACATAAGTTTTTGAATCACAATGTGTACTTCTTGAAAATATTAGAAAATCTCGACTTAGACAACTATGTGCTTTTGTCAGATGTTCATCAATTTGGCTTGGATGTCCACATTTTAAGTAGTGAGTTGAGCATAAAAGTTGATATGTTTGATAATCAACAAGCTAGTTATGAATTGTGTGAGGAAGAAAAAATGCTTATAAGCCAACTTGAAGAGCTAAATTTGGAGGGTCAACCTCTTGATCAAACTATTATTGAGGTTGTCACTGTTGAGAAAAGTACACAAAAGTTATGTGAAGAAGTAGATAATATTATCTTTAAAAACTCTATTGTATGCAAACATGAGGATGTAAGTAATAATATAATTCATGAATTAGCACACATTGAACCTCATTCCAATCATTTTTCTATATTATGTTTAGATGATGAGATATCAATCGAAATATCTGAGCATATGACAGAATGTAAGGAGGAGGAAAAACATCTATATATTTTTGAAAATTTATTGGCCACAAAGAAACAAAATTACATTCATCATTTAAAGTCCAAGAAGTACAAAATCAATCTCTATTGTTTGCTTTCCTTATCTTTATAATACCACCCTTTGAGCATAATAGAAAATTGGAATAGAAATTAGGGGTACGATTCATAAGTTCAAGGTGGAAGAAGAAGTGGAAGGTCTCCACCTAGTAGTGTAACTTCTTATTTTCTTTTTTCTTATAGTCCTTTTTTATTTATTGTTTTGTGTCAATTTTATTTTTGAAGATTTAGGGGAAGTCTGAGTACCCAAATTTAAAACATGGGAGTTAACCCAAGGAACACTAGCGCTTAGGCGCCCAGGTATGTTTTTTGACCTCTTATGATCTATTTTGTTTTGATTTTGTGCATTGGGGAAAATGCACATCTTTTTCAATGGAGTGCGGGTAGTTATGGGCCTTAGTGAAGTCTTAGTAGCTTGGGTCCATAACTAATACAATTTTTGATCCCCGGGGTTTTCTTGTCTATGTTCTTTTTCTCTGTGAATATTTAATTTCTATTTAATCAGCACGTTTAGGATGTTTAGATAACATGTGTAACATATAATACCAATACTTGTGGCATATAACATGTTTTTGTGTTCTGTTTGAAAAAATGGTACCCACCAAAAATTTTGATTAGTAGTTAGATAGTAACCATGCATGTTTAGGTGTTTGACAATTTTTGTTCTGATAAGTAAGGGTAAATTGAGATAG
Organism: Solanum rostratum; assembly: GCA_029948455.1. NCBI lineage: Eukaryota > Viridiplantae > Streptophyta > Magnoliopsida > Solanales > Solanaceae > Solanum > Solanum rostratum. The sequence continues at coordinate 28,265,087 of CM057049.1, forward strand.
GAAGCATGATCTGAGAGTCTTTCGTTGATAATATAGGTAGTGCCATGTGAGTGTGAGCTTTACTTGATAAATTAATGTGTTTTGTGCTAATTCAGAACTTGCCCAGTTACTCTTAGTTAGACTGTCGATTAGTTGGATTAGGAAAAGATCTTAGGCCATTGTTCTTAAATAGTCCACTTTAGCCTAAAAATAACCAACCAAATCGATGATATATCCTTTGTTCTTAATGTTTGACCTTAACATGTTCCTATTCTTTCAGAACACCTTATTAACCCAGCTTTATCTAGTGAAAAATCTTGAAATTGGCCCTGGTCCTTCCTTGAACATTGTGTACCTTGACTAAGCCAAAAAACCTAAGTTGAGGATGGCTACCAAAAGTGGCCCTAGTTTTGAAGATCAATAGTATGCACCCTAACACAAGCCAAAAGCCTGAGTTGAGGGTGGCTGGTGTAAGGATAAAGTACAAAAATAAGGGAGGTGAGTAAGGAAAACAAAGAAAAAGGAGAAAAATCACGAACTGGGTGCAAGAAAAATGTATGATGCCTTAATTGAGATCTAAAAAAGCAAAATGACGTATAAAAACAACGCAAAAAGCTGAAAAATGAAAAGAAAGTACCCAGAAAAGCTTGAAAGAGGAAAAAAGGATTATAACGTGAAAATGACAGAGTTGGTAAGGAGAAAGTGTAAAAAAATGAATTTTTAAAGTAGGGATTTTAGTCACTAATTTTCCAAAATATCATACCAAAGCCCCCTGAGCCTACATTACAAGCGTAGAAAGTCCTAGAGTGATCTTAGTCCAATTAGATGAAGGTTTGAGTCATGAATATAGGGGCAAGCCCATGGTATTAGTCATTATGCATGAATATCTATTGTGAGAGTGAGTGTTGCACAGTCCCAATGTTTAAACATGTAAATATTATTGAGTGTCAAATGTGGGACTTCTTTCTGTAAGGGCACTTGCATTGCATTATTAGTATTAGACTTGTTCAGTGATTGTGGATTTTTTATAATACCTTGCGTGTCATAGTTGTGTTTTCACATTCATAAGTTTGAATTGGTTTGTCAAATAGCGATCTAATTCCATTTTAAAGAGTTAGTGTGAGTATTTGAGTCTGAGATGTATGTGATGTATGCCATTGAATTGAGGTCTATGTGTGACTGTATTGTCTATATAGATTGAGTCCGTCCATTGAGGACAAGCAATAATTTTATGATGAGGGTGTTGATGTGCTGCCAAGAAAAATGTAAGATGCCTTAATTGAGATCTAAAAAGCAAAATGAAGTGTAAAAATGATGCAAAAAGCTGAAAAATGAAAAGAAAGCACCTAGAAAAGCTTAAAAGAGGGAAAAGGGATAATAACGTGAAAATGACAGAGTGGGTAGGGTAAAAGTGTAGAAAAATGAATTTTTAAAGGAATGCTTTCAGTCACAAATTTTCCAAAGTATCATACCAAAGCCCCCTGAGCCTACGTTACAAGCCTAGAAAGTGCTAGAGTGATCCTAGTCCAATTAGTTGAAGGTCTGAGTCATAAGTATAGAGGCAAGCCCATGGTACTAGTCATTGTGCATGAATATCTGTTATGAGAGTGAGCGATTTTGCACAATCCCAATGTTAAAACATGGAAATATCATTGAGTGTCAGATTAGGACTTCTTAATGTGAGGGCACTTGCATTACATTATTTGTATTAGACTTTTTCAGTGATTGTGGATTTTCGATAATACCTTGCGTGTCATAGTTGTGTTGTCATATGCACCAGTTTGAATTGGTTTGCCAAATAAATATCTAATTCCATTTTGAAGAGTTGATGTAGGTATTTGAGTCTGAGATGTATGTGATTTATGTCATTGAGTTGAGGTCTATGTGTGGTTGTATTATCTATATAGATTGTGTCTATCGATTGAGGACAAGCAACAATTTTATGATGAGGGTGTTGATGTGCTGCCAACATACAAAACTTTTGATGCTTAAAACATATGTGATGCAAGTGATTTTATGGTGAGGGTGTTGATATGCTTGAAGGATTGAAGCAGAAGTTGATTTTAGCTCTTATCATCGTTGCTTTAGACTAGTCAAAGCCCTTTGAGATAATATGTGATGCAAGTAGGGTTGCACTTGGTGTAGTGCGGGATAGCATAGTAAAAATACTACATCCCGTATATTATGCCAGCAAAGCCTTAAATGCAGCAAAGAATAAATACACTATCATAGAATAAGAGTTACTTGTGGTGGTTTTTGCATTCAAAAATTTTAGGTCTTATCTTATCATTGTGCATACTGACCATTCATCATTGTGGTGGTCTTTTCATTCAAAAAATTCAGGTCTTATCTTATCATTGTGCATACTGACCATTCAGCATTATCATACTTGATGGCAAAGAAGGATGCAAAATCAAGACTGATTTGATGAGTACTTCTTCTGCAAGAGTTTGACTTTGATGTTATTGACAGAAAGGGAACTAAAAATCAAGTTACAGACCACCCGTAAGGACCCGAATTTTCAAACAACTTTATAGGACCTTATGATGTTGCATCGTGAGAAAAATTGATCACGTGTCGCTTCATGAGAGGCCCACACGGCTCGTGTAAGGCCACACGGACCATGTGGACTCCAGTGAAGGATGACTTGGCCAAGATTTCGATTAGAGGACTGGGCAGGGAGTTTCAGGCTAAGTATGGGCACACAGCCACCCACACGGTCCGTGTGGCATGTCAAGGCCCGTGTAACCCCCGTCGTGTGACTCTCGGCATGAAATCTTTCTAAGTACGAAATCACCATCTCGTATCTATTTCATGCAAGATTTTTATAAGTAATGTTTGATGGCCCTTGACACGACCTGTGTAGTGTCACACGAGCCGTGTGGCCGTCCATGTGGAGTCCTTTTGCTTAAAAAATATTCAAAGTGTTAAATGTCATGAAAATTATCTAAGCGTCATCCCACGGACACTGTTCACGGCCTGTGAAGTGCCTCGCGGACCGTGTCAGTGCCCGTGAGGCCTTGGCAACCCAATTTCCATCCATTTTATTAATGGCTTTTACGTAATTACGACTCACTTTAAATGTGTTTTATGACCTTTTTGCCTATTTTAAGCCCCTAAATCAGCTGAGACTACTTCATTCTTACTCATTCTCATTAAAAACACCCTTACCCTAAAATTCAATTCCTAAAAGTCCTCTCTAAGCCCTCCTCTCAAGACTCAAGCTAGGGATTCAAATTAGATTTTATCTTCAAGCTAATTTCCTCTCAAGTTGATCTTCTAATACTAAGGTATATGGGGTTAATCCTTGGTCCCTTTCAACCAAGGAGTCCCCAAAACTTATCAACTAATTTTTCATAAGGTTTTGCTTACTTTACAAATGGGTTTTGAGGATTGTTGGTTATTTAATTCAATTGAAGTGTGGGCTATATTTATTTGATCATTTTAAGATATCTTAAGCTCTTCTATAATGGTTTGCATTGAGACAAAGAATTCATGAAAGTCCATGTCCCCTTCAAGACTTAAATTGTGCATGGGTAATTCATACTCTGTAAATGTTGATTTTATTTATGTTTTCAGCTAAATTTTGAAATGTATTATTGATTTTACCTTGAATCTACATTGCCCATGTAATTTACATCCAACTCATAGCATTGCATTCATGAGCATTGAATTTGATGAAGAATTTTTAATGGGTTAAGCCCAATTATATCTTATGGAATGATTTTGATACGATTATGTGTTATGACAACAATGTGATCACATATATATCAATGATTAGAGCTCTTTGAGCACTTTAGGTGCTTGCACCATGCTGTATATGTAGATGAGCTATTCCTTGCATGAGTATCATGATTATGATTTGTGGTTTGGCATTTGAGCCTAAATGTGCATTGAACGTATTTGAAATGAATATTGCATTCTCTTGAAAGCATATATATATATGAGCATTCTCGTGATATGTTTTGACTTAGCACTAATGGATTGGGGGGCGCCAAGACTATCCCCAAGGGTCCTCTCCCTTTCCTCGAACTATGCACCAACATAGGAATGGAAGTCATTACTGAAATGACCGGATCGTAAGGAATGGTTATTTGTTTCGTTTTTATATGATATGATTTTGGAAAATTCTTCCGAAATGGTGTGTTCCGTAAGGGAGGTGACAATCCACCAAAATGGGTCTCGTAAGGTGTGATGACATTACCTTTGGCAAGTAATCTTCTCCCTATCGATGGAAGGTCGCTGCCGGTCTAACTCATGTAATAGCTCGCATGGGTTTGATTTATCAATTATAGTCCACCCCTACTATATATGAGGATTGTTGCATTTCATGTATCACGAATTTCATGGCATATTGTATACTACTCTTCTTTGGATATATGATCCTTTCTATGTGCTCTTTTCATCTAACATTAAAATGCAGGTTTTATAAGTCATGTGCATAGCATGACCGCATACATGGTACATTCAAACGTACTAACACATACTTTATGCCTACATGATTTTACCATGTAGGGACCGAGCACCTCGACCATCCACCTTTTGACGAATAGCTCGAATCTGGAAAGTTAACTCTATGGTGAGTCCTATCTTCTAAGTACAAGCCACCTTCCTTCTATCCATGTTATTTTATGTTTATTTGAGAAATTGAGGGTGAGTCAGGGACATGTCTTGGCTCCCGTCCCATCTTGACTAGAGGAATTGTTGGACACCTTGTAGACTCTTGTGGACTTATACATGTGGTATTGTGTTTGGAGTTTATGATTTTGGCTATCTATTGACTATGATTATCTTGGTTGACGATGGAGATTATGTATGTTTATGTGTTCGGTGTGAAAGGCCCCTTTTCCTTATGATACCCCCATAGCGTGAGTCCAACTTTCCCGCCCCGTAGAACTATGTGTTTATCTCTTGAATGCTTTTTTGAACTAATGATGTGGTTTTGATCGCTTTGAGGCCTTTTTGGGGACTCTCGGGTTCCCATTCATCGTGTTTATTCTACGCCCTAGGTCTGGGTAGTGACAAAAGATGGTATCAGAGCCGTAGGTTTGTAATGATCCTCAGAGTCTAACATGCCGCGTCTAGTAGAATCTTGTTCATGGGTATGAAGTACATCATACCTATGAGTGGGAGGCTACGATGACGTTCTAGGAATTATCTCATTTCTTTATGTCGTGCCAATAGTTTTATGATTGGTTTTCCCTGATCATGATGGTATCATAGCTCCATTTCAGACTATGTCTTGAGGAAGACCCCATCTACCAAGGCTAGCTCCATCTAATGAGAACTAGGCACCTCAAGGGCCTATGGATGAACCCGTCTCCAATGGTGAATTTCGTACGACCTTTGCTATGCTTGCTCAGGTGGTGACAACCCAGGCAAGGCAGACTGATCTTCCATGGGCTCCTACCCCGGCTTCGAGAGTAAGATATTTCACCAAGATAAATCCTCCCGAGTTTTATGGTTCTAAGGCTGATGAAGACGATCAGGAGTTCATTGATGAGCTCACCAAAGTACTAATAGTCATTGGTGTTACTTCTGAGCAGAGGGCTGAATTAGTTGCTTATCAACTAAAGGATAGCTCAGATATGGTATACCCAGTGGTCTATGGAGAGGGTGTGTGTTGATGTTGTTAATTGGTAGGAGTTTAAGTTTGCCGTCATGGATCATTTCTTTCCACTTGAACTTAGGGAGGCAAAGATGACTAAATTTAGAAACCTCAAGCAAGGAGGTATAAGTGTGAGGGAGTATGCTCCAACACTCGTGGCTGACCCTCGTGCAAGGATGACAAGTTCATTTCGGGCATCTCTGATTTTCTAATGAAAGAATGTCGTACAACCATGCTTATATGGGATATGGATATCTCCAGACTCATGGTATAATCTAAACAAATTGAAGGGGAGAAACTCAAGAAAAGGAGGATGTATGATTCTAAGAGAGCCCGTTTTGATGGTGGGTTCTTAATTCTCGAGGTGGTAGCGGTTTTGGTCATTTCTTATAAGGCCGAGGCCAAGGTTCGGGTGCTAAAGTGACTCCTCCCATGGCACTGATTGGTGGTGGACAAGGACAGCCTCAGTGTGAAAAGTGTGGAAAGAATCACACTTGTGCATGTAGGAAGGATTTGGGTTTGTATTACGGGAGTGGTGACAAGAACCATAAGGTTTTCGATTGTCATAGGAACGCTTAGAAAGGTCAAGGTTAGGCGGCTCAAGGTGGCTAGGGCCAACAAAGAGCTCCTTAAGGTTTTCCCTAAGAAACAACAGATTTTATGCACTTCATGCCCGTCAAGAGGTTGAGGAAGCTCCGGATGTCGTGACTGGTATGTTAAAAGTCTTTGATTTTAATGCTTATGTTTTGCTTGACCCGGGTGCTAATCTGTCTTTTGTGACTCCTCTGTTGGCTGTTAAGTTTGGTTTGAGTCCCAAAATTTTGAAGGATCCTTTCTTAGTATGTACCCCCATGGGGGAATTCGTTGTTGCACATAGGGTCTATCGTGGTTATCCTATTTTTGTGTTGCACAAAATCTTCCCATGCGATCTTGTAGAACTTGAAATGTTTGATTTTGACGTGATTCTTGGGATGGATTGGTTGCATGCATCATATGCCTTTATAGACTGTAGAACCCATCCAACCTCCTGGTGAACTCGTTCTCGAATAGAAGGATAGCGACTCCGCTATTAAGAGTCGGTTTATTTCCTACCTCAAGGCCTGGAAGATGATCTCCAAGGGGTGCATTTATCATATTGTGAGGGTCAAGGATATAAAGTCCGAATCACTTGCTCTTGAGTCAGTTCTGATGATGAAGGAATTCCTGGATGTGTTCCCCGAAGACTTGCCTGGTATTCCTCATGAAAAGAAAGTGGACTTTGGCATCGATCTTCTCCTGGATACTCAACCTATCTCTATTCCTCCCTATTGTATGGCACCGGCTGAGTTGAAAGAGTTGAAGAACCAGTTGAAGGACTTGTCAGAGAAGGGCTTTATCAGGCCAAGTATATCCCCGTGGGGTGCACCGGTGTTGTTTGTAAGGAAGAAAGCTGGATCTCTTTGGATGTGCATCGATTATAGGTGATTGAATAAGGTGACTATTAAAAATAAGTATTTGTTGCTAGGATCAATGACTTGTTCGACCAACTTCAAGAGGCTACCCATTTCTCAAAGATTGACCTCCGTTCTGGGTATCATCAATTGAAGGTTCGAGAGTGTGATATTCCCAAGACGGCCTTTCGAACAAGGTATAGGCACTTCGAGTTTGTGGTGATGTCATTTGGCTAATGCTCTAGATTTGTTCATGGATCTCATGAATCGGGTGTTCAAGCCATTCCTGGACAGTTTTGTGGTCGTCTTCTTTGACGATATTCTCATTTATTCTCATAGTGAGCGGGAGCATGCAGAGAATTTAAGGCTGGCTTTACCAAATTCTAGGGAGAAGAAGTTGTATGCCAAATTTAGCAAATGTGAGTTTTGGTTGGGTGAAGTATCTTTTCTTGGTCATGTGGTGTCTAGTGATGGTATTAAGGTTGATCCGAAGAAAACTGAGGTGGTAAAGAATTGGCCTAGACCATTAACTCTTTCAGACATTCAAAGCATTCTGGGATCGGTCGGTTATTATAGGAGGTTCGTTGAAGGGTTCTCATCTATTGTGTCTCCTTTGACTAAATTGACGTAGAAGAAAGTGAAGTTTGTGCGGTCAGACGAGTATAAAGAGAGTTTCCAAACCTTGAAGGATCGGCTTACATTGGCTCCTATGTTGAAGCTACCAAATGGTTTAGAAGGGTTTGTGGTGTATTATGACACCTCGTGGATCAGGCTGGGTTGTGTACTTATGCAACATGGTAAGGTAATAGCCTATGCATCAAGACAATTGAAGGTGCATGAGCATAATTACTCTACTCATGACCTTGAGTTAGCGGCGGTAGTATTATCCTTGAAGATTTGGAGACACTACTTGTATGGGGTTCATGTTGATGTATTCATTGATCACAAGAGTTTGTAATATGTATTCACCAAAAGGGATCTCAACTTGAGGCAAAGGAGATGGTTGGAACTCCTAAAGGACTACGACATGAGTGCTCAATATCATCCCTGCAAGGCCAATGTGGTAGCTGATGCTCTTAGTAGACTATCAATGGGTAGTGTGGCTCATGTTGGAGAGAAGAAGAGGGAATTGGCAACGTTCACCAATTGGCAAGGTTGGGTGTTAGGTTGGCTGGCTCTAATGAGGGTGGTATTCGTGTTCTTAATGGGGCTGAATCTTCTGTGGTGGTTAATGTGAAAGCTAAGAAAGATTTGGATCCATCGTTAGTAGAATTGAAGAAGTTTGTTGCCATGAAGGAGGTTGAGGTGTTCTCCCAAGGGGGAGATGGTATGCTTCGGTACCAAGACAGATTGTGTGTTCCGGATCTGGATGGCCTTCGAGAGGTGATCATGAGTGAGGTTCACAACTCTCATTACTCTATCTATCCGGGATCTACTAAGATGTATCGAGATTTGAAAGAGGTTTATTGGTGGCATGGAATGAAGAAGGATATAACCAAGTTCGTATCTGAGTGCCCGAGTTGTCAACAGGTGAAAATGGAACACTAATGGCCCGGTGGCCAAGCTCAGGATATCAAGATCCTCACTTGGAAGTAGGAGGATGTGAACATGAAGTTTGTGGTTAGGTTGCCTTGGACCCAAAGGCAATTTGACTCCATTTGGGTTATCATTGATCGGATGACAAAGTTAGCTCACTTTCGACCAGTCAAAACCATTTTTGCTGTCGAGGATTATGCAATGTTGTACATCCAAGAATTGGTGAGGTTACGTGGTGCGCTAGCTCCATCATCTTTGATCGTGGCACCCAATTCACTTCTCACTTTTGGAGGTCATTTCAGAGAGGGCTTGGTACTAAAATTAAGTTGAGCACCGCTTTCCATCCTCAAACAGATAGGCAAGCTTAAAGAACAATTCAAACCTTGAAGGACATATTGAGGGCGTGTGTGTTGGCGTTTAAAGGTAATTGGGATGACCATCTACCACTCATTGAGTTTGCCTATAGTAATAGTTTTCATGCTAGCATCGGTATGGCACCATTTGAGGCATTGTACGGAAGGAGGTGTAGATCACCAGTGAGGTGGTTCGAGTTAGGGGAAATGGCATTGATCGGTCTGGAATTAGTATTGGAGGCCATGGAGAAGGCGAATTTGATTAGGGAGAGATTGAAGGCGGCCCAAAGTCGACAAAAGTCCTATTCAGATATTAGAAGAAGAGATCTTGAAATTCATATAGGTGATTAGGTGTACGTGAAGGTTTCACCTGTGAAGGGTGTGTGCAGTTTGGCAAGAAGGTCAATCTAAGCCCCCGATAGCTCAGCCCTAATGAGATTGTTGAGGGGATTGGGAGCGTGGCTTATAGGTTGGAGTTGCCTCCGCGCTTGAGTTTCATTCATCCGTTCTTCTATGTATCTATGTTGAGAAAGTTAGTTGGTGATCCTAGAGCTATTGTGCCTTTGGAAGGTGTCGAGGTTGAGGAAACCTTATCTTAGAGATTTTGAAAGCGGCATTGTAAAAAGGATGTAGCTTTGGTGAAGGTGCGTTGGAGAAATCAACATGTGGAAAGGTCCACATGGGAGGCGGAGTTGGACATGATGAAGCGAAACCCCCACCTTTTCCAATCTACCCAAGCCTAAGGTATTAGGTTCTTCCTTTTCTAAGTGGTCCTAATTCTTCCATTCTTGAGTCTCATGACATGACATGCATACACGTGCATTGAAAGGATTTTTAGGATATTTTGAAAGATTTTGATATGCTTTGGCATGAGTTTTAATGACTTTATAATTTTCAAGGGGTGAGTTGTGTATTTGTCATGCCCCAAAGAGAGGGGAGGCGCGACTGTCACCCGATACCGTTATTGGCTGGGTAAGCCACTAAACATGCTAGTGAATTAACTAGGGACCAGAAGAAAATCAAGTAGCATAACGTCTGAAAGGCTAAGCCTGGACATTTTAGGTCATGACCTGGTCAATAGTAAATCACGTACATCAAGATAAGTAAACCCAAATGATAAAGTATTAGCTAGCTGACGAGGCTGCCACCACAGAGGTACAGGCACACACCATATATACATGTCAATCTTATGACTAGAGACTAATAGACACAAAAAGACCAACCCACAATAACATGTCCATAATAGCCTCTAATAGAGTCACTAGCACTGCCGGGACAGGGCTACGACTATACCCAACTATACAACAAAAAGTAAGCATCCTGTGAAAGCTCCAGGAAGAGGTGGAGCTTACCAACTCATAGCTGAGCGGGGCTCCTAGTGGAGGGGTAAATCAGAACCTCTACCTGGACCTGCACGCACGAAATAAAATGCAGCATCCCCAGGCAAAAGGATGTCAGTACGAATAAACATGTACTGGTATGTAAGGCAGGAAGTAAAATCATAGATAACCATAGTAAAAAGGTTAATAAAAATACCACTTGTATCAAGACTCAAGTAGACTTAATGGCCAATAAGCTATCTCCTAGTGATAAAAAAATGCATGGCATGCTCGAGTATTGCATGTCGTGAATACATATATATAGATGCAAATGCATGACGTACCCAACCAAATGCTAGCACTGGTGGTCCTTTTCGGTAGCTAACCGACATCATATCTGCCAACATGTGGCCATCTGTACCATATACATATATATAGTTGGGCAAATAGGCCCCATACCTTCGATTATAGCTCGAAGTCCATGCATAACGTGCAATATATGATATGAATGTTGAATGCACATAGTAAGCCATAGCAAGAACTTAGCCAATCTTGGCTCATTGGTACATTTATTTTCATAGCATCATAATCATTGCCATTTAGTCAATCTTGGCTCATTGGTACACTTATTCTCATAACATCATAATCGTTGTCATAGCATATACATATGGCTCGTAGAATCATACATGTCCTTTTTACAAGTTTGGGAACTTAAACCAACATTTAGAGTGAAGCCTTAACTATGAAAATGTTCATAAAGGTGCTTTACATAATGATTATATTTGGTCCCATGTCAATTAGTAAAAGAATGTATTTAAACAGGATCAAGTGGCTTAGTAGTTTAGACAGAAGCATTTCACTTGAGAATATTGGAAACCAACGCGTTACTTGTTAAATTCTTCCATTATATTTTTGTATGGAAGAAGGGCTGATTTTGAATACTACATTCCCTTTGCATTCTACATTTATTTTAATGGCACTACATCAAAAAGAGAAACACCTCGAACATATGAATAAGAAGCTGGGAAACCAACAAAATGACATAGAAATTGAATGTCCAGTTTAAGCGAATGAATGAATTTCAACCTAATACCATCGTGAATATAACTTAGCTGCAATCCCAATGCCTTTCACAGAAGGTCTTTCTAGCAACAAAATAGTAAGATATCACATTTAACGTTTTGGGAAACTTCCTCGATTTCGTGCTAAAAGGAGGGACGGAGCTTAACCTTAACATACCTCTCCAACGAACGTCCAATTGCCAAAAGTTCCTTCACAAAAATTATTCCTTACTTCCTAAGCTTCGCAACGACTATATATATGCATCATAAAAACGCCTATAAAAAGTCAAGAATTTAGCATTAATGACTAGATTCGACAAGGAGCATTTACGCGAGGAAATGTTCGTAAAACTTTATAAAAATGACCGTAAAAGAGCCCCAAAATTATTACCTGAACACACCAGCTACAAACCAACAATACCAGCAAGAACACCACTTTTTTTACAGCCCAAAAACAGCTCCAAACACAGCTAATACGAGGGAAAAACAATTGCAAACTGTAAGGCATGCATTTCTAGGCACGGGGATGAATTTTAATGGTAAAAATACGAAAAACTTACCTAAATCACTTAGAGAACTTTTGGGAGCTTTTCTTCAGTTTCATACTGGTTTGGGACGAAAATGGCTTATTTTTTAGCTTTACAATGTCAAAATAGCCGATATTAAGTTGGTTCAACCCGACCCGACCCATGACCCGGTTTCCAGCTCGGGTAGTCTTAGTAAAACGGTCATAACTCTTTATTTTGAGGTCGGTTTGGTGCGCGGTTTTATGCGTTGAAAACTAGACTCATAGATCTTCAATTTGATAGGTCATGGACCTTATAAATCCTTGTATTTTGGGAGATATGTCTTGATACATTTGACCTAAAGTTAAGAAGGATTTCTTAAGGAAACTTACAGTAACTTTTGCCAACCTTTATCTTGCAACTTTCTTGATTCCAAAACTTAATGTTAACCTTTGTGCCATTAAAATAACTTTTAAAATCCATTATTAGCAAATTATAAACTTTTAGTCTCATCTGAAAAGTGAAACCTAATTTAAACCTTCCAAAAAGGTGAGGTGCCACTTGGGTCATTTTTTTAACCCTAAACGTGCATTTAGGGTATTCCTTTGGCTTAAAACTTTAGGTCCTTGATATTACCACTTATTTGCAGCCTTATAATCCTTAGGTTCTAGCAAGAATCACATGTGCCTTATATAACGCCATCTATTTAAATAATGGAAGACGAGAAACACGGGGTCTCACAGTATTGCATCGTATGTTTGGATGTTCTAAGTCAAGCCTTTCGAGTCTTGTTCTTGCACATTCGAGGATAAATGTTCCCAAGGGGGAGATGACGTAAAGACCTGGATTTTCAAATGACTTTATCGGACCTTATGATGTCGCATCATGAGAAAAGTTGACTACGTGTCACTTCATGGGAGGCCCACATGGCTCGTGTAAGGACACACAGACCATGTGGCCTCCAGTGAAAGATGACTTGGCCAAGATTTTGATTGCGAGGACTGGGCAGGGAATTTCAAGCTAAGTATGGGCACACGGCCACCCACACGGTCTGTGTGGCGTGTCACGACCCGTGTGACCCCCTCGTATGACTTTCGATAAAAAATCTTTATAAGTACGAAATCACCGTCTCATAAATTTTTCGTACAAGATTTTTCTAAGTAATGTTCGACGGCCCTTGACACGACCCTTGTGGTGTCACACAGGCTGTGTGGTGTCCATGTGGAGTCCCTTTGCTTCAAAAATATTCTAAGTTTTGAATGTTGCAAAATTTGTCCAAGTGTCATCTCACAAACACTTTCACGGCCCTTGAAGTGCCTCACGGATCATGTCAGTGCCTGTGAGGCCTTGGCAACCCAATTTCCATCTGTTTCATAAATGGCTTTTACGTAATTACAACTCACTTTAAATGTGTTTTATGACCTTTTTGCCTATTCTAAGCCCCTACATCAGCTGAGACTACTTTATTCTTACTCATTCTCATTAAAAACACTCTTACCTTAAAATTCAATTCCAAAAAGTCCTCTCTAAGCCCTCCTCTCAAGACTCAAGCTAAGGATTCAAATTGAGATTCATCTTCAAGCTAATTTCCTCTCAAGTTCATCTTCCAATACTAAGGTATGTGGAATTGATCCTTGGTCCCTTTCAACCAAGGAGTTCCAAAACTTCTCAACTAATTTTTCATAAAATCTTGCTTACTTTACAAATGGGTTTTGAGGATTATTGCTTATTTAATTCAATCGAAGTGTGAGTTGTATTTATTTGATGATTTTAAGCTATCTTAAGCTCTTCTATAATGGTTTGCATTAAGACAATGAATTCATGAAAGTGCATGTCCCCTTCAAGACTTGAATTGTGCGTGGGTAATTCATACTCTTATTTAAATGTTGATTTCTTTTATGTTTCCAGCTAAATTTTGAAATGTATTATTGATCAAACCTTGAATCTACATTGCCCATGTAATTTACATCCAACTCATAGCATTGCATTCCATGAGCATTGAATTTTATGAAGAATTTTTAATGGGTTAAGCCCAATTATGTCTTATGGAATGATTTTGATACATGGGTTATGACAAGAATGTGATCACATATTTGTCAATGATTATGGCTCTTTGAGCATTTTGGGTGCTTACACCATTCTGTATATGTATATGAGCTATTCCTTGCATGAGTATCATGATTATGATTTGTGGTTTGGCATTTGAGCCTAAATGTGCATTGAACATATTTGAAATGAATATCGCATTCTCTTGAAAACATATATATATATATATATATGTATGTATATATATATATATATATGTATATGTATATGTATATGTATATTAGTATTCTCGTGGGATGTTTTGACTTAGCACCGATGGATTGGGGGCGTCAAGGCTATCTCCAAGGGTCCTCTCCCTTTCCTCGAACTATGTGCCAACATAGGAATGGAAGCCATTATCGAAATGACCACGTCGTAAGGAATATTTATTTGTTTTGTTTTGTTTTGATATGATATGATTTTGGAAAATCCTTCCGAAATGGTGTGTTTCGTAAGGAAGGTGACCATCCACCGAAATGAGGGTCTCGTGAGGTGTGATGTCGATTTCCTTTGGCGAGTAATCTTCTATCTATCAATTGGAGGTCGTTATCGTTCTAACTCGTGTAATAGCACGCATGGGTTTGATTTGTCGGTTATAGTTCATCCCCACTATATATGAGGATTATTGCATTTCATGAATCATGAATTTCATGGCATATTATACACTACTCTTCTTTGGATATATGATCCTTTCTATATTATGTGCTCTTGTCATCTAACATTGAAATGCAGGTTTGATAAGTCATGTGCATAGCATGCCTACATACTTGGTACATTCAAATGTACGAATGCATACTTTATGCCTACATGATATTACCATGTAGGGACTGAGCGCCCCGACGGTCCACCTTTTGACGAATAGCTCGAATTCGGAAAGTTAACTCTGTGGTGAGTCCTATCTTCCAAGGAAAAGCCACCTTCCTACTATCCATGTTATTTTATGTTTATTTATGCAATTGAGGGTGAGGCCGAGACATGTCTTGGCCCCCATCCCATCTTGACTAGAGGCATTGTTGGACACCTTTTAGACTCTTGTGGACTTATATATGTGGTGGTGTTCGGAGTTCATGATTTCGGCTATCTATTGACTATGACTATGTTGGTTGATGATGGAGATTATGTATGTTTATGCGTTTGGCATGAAAGGCCCCGTTCCCTTATGATACCCCCATAGAGTGAGTCTTACTTTCCCACCCCATAAAACTATGTGATTATCTCTTGAATGTGTTTTCGAACCAATAATGTGGTTTTGATCGCTTTAAGGCTTGTTTGGGGACTTTTGGATTTCCATTTGTTGTGTCACTTCTAGGCCCTAGGTTCGAGTCGTGACACCACCTCTCCAGATTAGAAGACGAAGTCATCGAATGTTTGATGATAGGGTGAAGATTGATGATTTATTCCCTGATGAGAGAGTTCTAGTAGCATCTCATGACTTGATACCATGATTTGCAGATTATGCGAACTACTTGGTTAGTGATATTGTGCCACCGGACTTAACTACTCACCGACACTGCAAGTTTATGTCTAATGTGAGGAAGTTTTTCTAGGATGATCCATACTTGGTTCACATATGTGCAGATGGGATTATTTATTATTATGTTCCCGAGGTTGAAATAATGAGCATTCTAGAGGAATGCCACTCGTCCTTAGTAGGTGGGCATCACAGTGGAATTTGAACAGCACACAAGATCTTGTAGTGTGGCTACTATTAGCCAACCATCCACTAAGATGCCCACGACTATGCCAAAGCATGTGATAGATGCTAGAGAGAACGCGGTGTTTCCCGCAAGCACAAACTCCCTCTAAACCATATTATGGTGATTGAATTATTTGATGTGTGAAGGAGTTGGTGGAATTATCAGGAACAAAGAAGGTGAGTTCTTATTTGCATTTGCTACTCCATTGGGCGAAGGTTCCAGCAACAAGACTGAGGTGGAGACTGCCCTTTTTGGCAATGCATGGTTTCTACAATTGGGGTTCAAACATGTCATCTTGGAAGTCGACTCTGAGCTTCTGTATAACTGGATAAATCATCCTCGTTGCAGCCCTCTTTGGAACATTATTCAAGAACTCTCTATAGTGCAACACTTACTCACACAACTTCATGGTTTCAAGTGTAGACATACCTTCAGAGAAGCAAACTTTGAGGTTGATTCCTTGGTGAAACATAGCCATAACTTCACTAGTCCTCAACTATATTTTGACTTTCAGCATATTCCACGTGAAGCTAAAGCTTATTACTACCTTGACAAATTCGATATGGCTACATTTCGAAGGAGAAAACTAAAAAGAATAAAGGAACCTCCTTAAATTTTCTGTGAAGATGTGCTTGTTGACCAGGATGTCTCTTGGTACTATTTTCTAATTCTTGGAACTTTCTCTTTAGTTAGGATCCTAGGATTGGTGGTAGGTTTTATTTTCCTTTTACTTATTGTAAAGGGAGACTCTCCCTGTTTATTATTTTCCTAGATTATATGTAATGAGAGGAGTCCTTTCCTAGGTGTAGACTAGGTTTTCTTTTCTCTTTTAGCATTGAGGATAAGTTGTTTGACCTTAGTAGGTTGGTCAACTTTTGAACCACCATAGGTTGGAGGTAAGGTCTATGTCCCCCTCCTTTGTATTTAATTTTATTTATATTATTAATGCTAAGACTTGGGGGTGTTGCTCAACCCCTAACCCACCACAAGGGTCATTAAAATTTTAAAAACAATTATTCAATGTATGAGGGATAGATTTCATGGGACTGTTTGTTAGCTCGAAGGGGAATAAGTACATTTTAGTTGCAGTAGACTATGTATCAAAATGGATGGAGGCAGTGGCTCTTCCCAACAATGAAGGCAAAAGTGTCACAATATTCCTGAAAAGGAACATCTCAAGGTTTGTCACCCTTCGGGCGATCATAAGCGATGGAGGTTCCCATTTTTGCAATAGGTTGTTTAAGGATCTACTTGAGAAATATGAAGTAAAGCATTGGGAGGAAACACCCTATCAAGCACATACAAGTGGGCAAGTTAAGATATCCAATAGGGAGAACAAACAGATTTTATCCAAGATTGTGAATGCAAATCAGATTGATTGGTCGAGAAAGCTTAATGATGCATTATAGGCATACCGAATTGCATTCAAGACTCCCATAGGTATATCTCCTTAACAACTTGTCTTTGGTAAAGTTTTTCACTTAGCAGTAAAGCTTGAACACAAGGCGATGTGGGTGCTCAAAAAGTTGAATTCGGACTAGAACGATGCAGTGAACTCAAGGCTGATCCAATTCAATGAGCTTGATAAGTTCTTCTTGAAGGAATATGAGATCTCAGCCCTGTGTAAGCAAAGGATGAAACTTCAGCATGATCGTCGCATTGAGAATCATCAATTTGCACTAAGAGACTTGGTGTTGCTATACAATTCCAGATTGAAGTTGTTCCCTAGGAAACTCAAGTCCAGATGGTTGCGGCCTTTCAAGGTATCACATGTTTTCGGCCATAGGACTATTGATTTGGAAATGGAAAATGGCACAAAATTCAAAGTGAATGGCCAAAGAGTCAAACTGTATATTGGGAATGTTAAAGAAGTAATGACAGTGAAAACATGGACACTTGGTGAAGTTTGAGTACCCAAGTTGTCTAAGTCATGTCGTGACAATAAATCAAGAGATGCTTGGGAGGCAACCCAAGGTAGAGACTGGCACTTAGACACCCAGTTATATTTTTTGACCCCTGTGCTTCATTATTGTGATATTTTATGATCGAGGACAATGCATATTCTTTTCAATGGGGTGTGGATAGTTATAGGCCTCAGTGAAGTCTGAGTAACTTTGGCCTATAACTATCCCAAATTTTAAATCAGATGGGTTTTCATGCCTATGTTTTTTTTCCACAAGGATATTTATTTTCTGTTGAACCGATATGTTTAGGATATGCAGGTAGTATTAGTAGCATATAGTAATGAAGTCTATGGCATATGTTAGTTTTCGTGTGAAAAATGATACCCATCAAAATTTTGTTAGTTAATCTTGATAGCAATCATGCATGTTTGACTGATTATCAGTGCTTGTTCTAATAAGTGAGGTTTAATTATGATGAAAAGCATGATCTGAGAGCCTATGTTAATAGTGTAATCAGTTCCATGTCTGTGTGAGCTTTTTTTGCTAAATTTTTATATTGTGTTTCAATTTAGAACTTGCCCTGTTACTCTGACTTAGACTATAGGTTAGTTGGTTAGAAAAGGATCTTAGGCCAATGTTCATATTAGTCTACTTAGGCTAAATAACTAATCTAATGTGTAATGTATCCCTTGATCCCAATGTTTGAGCCTTGAATGTACCATTTTCTTTGAAGAAACCTAAGTTACCTAGCCTTGTCGAATGCAAAATCCTGAAACTTACCCTGGTCCTTCCTGGAATATTATGCACCTTGACTGAGTCAAAAATCATAAGTTGAGGGTGGCTATCAAAAAGTGTCCCTGGTTCATAGGTTGGATATTGTGCACCTCAACTTAGGCCAAAAGCCTAAGTTGAGGGTGGTTGTGTAAGGGTATTCACATAAAATGGGGTGGAAGCTAGTGATACATGAAAAAAGGAGGTATATGTGCTATGACTACAAAAAAATGAATAGATGCCGAAATAATGAGTTAAAAAGAAAGTTGATATGAAAATAGAAGGTAGTGAGCTAAAACTGAGAGTAAGGCACCCAAAAAAAGCTTGAAATAGGAGAAAGGGAGAATGAGTTGAGAAATAATAGTGATGATAGGGCAAAAGTGTAGAATAACGCAGTGTCAAGGATGATCATTAGTCACTATGTTCCCAAAACATCATATCAAAGCCCCCCGAGCGTACATTACAAGCCAAGAAAGTTCTATAGTGATCCTAGTCCAAGTAGGCGAAGGTCATAATTATGTGTATAGGGATAAGCATATGGTATTGAGCATGGTATTTGAATATCTATTATGAGAGTGAATGATTTTGTCTAGTCTCAAGCATTGAATCTGAAAATATTATCATGAGTGAGATATAAGACTTCTTTTCATGAGGGCACTTGCATTACACTGTTGACTTTAGGCTATTTTAGTGATTGTCGCTTATATGTGGTTACTTGCTTATCATAGTTGCACTATCACATGTATTGATTTGCATTGTTTTGTTTGATAGCTATCTGATATGGATTGATGAGTAGTGTGGGTATCTGTACTTTATTTTGAAGTAGTGTGTGCCATTAGACTGAGGTATGTGTGTTACTGATTGCTTATGTAGATTGAGTCCGTCACTTTGAGGACAAGCAACAATTTTAAATTGAGAGTGTTGATGTGCTTTCAGAATACAACACTTTTGATGCTTAAAACATGGAATTCTTTATGTTCTTAAGGCGATGTTAGTGGGTTTGATGTGTTTTTTTGTTTATTTTTCAGGAGTATAGGATTTGTCAAGATTTTAAGCTAAGTGTACAGTTGCTGCAATTTTTCCTGATCTATGACATACTTTAAGGGCCGGGGAAGTTTCCACGAGCCATAGAGTGATGTTCATAAGTGTGATCCGGTGAAGGGGTGATTTTCTAAAGTTGCATCTACGAACTATCAAACGAGCCATAAAATTATATATGAATTGTAGATGAGGTTATGCACCTTGAGGATTAGAAGTTAGGACTTTCTGAAAAGTCCTTAGATGAAATCCTATACAGGTGGTAAGTTGGAATATGGCTCATAGAGAGGTCTCGAAGAAGATGAGCCCAAATTTGAAGAATGAAGTCCACGAAGTCCCGATATGGGTCGTAAAACTTACTACGGCTCATAAGTCTGCTCGTATTGCCTGCCGAATCCATGTTTTCCTATTTTGTTTTGGATTTGTATTTTAAGTAGTATAAATAGATTTTTTTTAGGTTATTTTTTCAGAAGGGGGAGAGGAGAATGACCAAAAACATTAAGAGAAGTGTTTGGAACATTATTTTGTGATTTTGATTCATACTTCGTGATTTCCCTTGAGGAGTTGGGATTTCTTGTTCTTAAGTTCATCCTTGTAAGTGCTCAATTATATTATTATATTACATGATTCTTGCATCTACAATGATAATGCATAGCTAAATCTACAACTAGGTTGTGGAAACTATGAAGAACTAACAAGGTAAAATTGGATAATTCATCATTCTTGGAAAGTGTTCATACATGTATTAATTAATTCTTTTAATTTTGATTGCTTTTTAATGGTGGCTAATGTTAGAACTCTCCTAGTTGTTACTGACTGGATCAAGGTAGTAAAAAATGGAAAGAATATTAATTAACAGGATTAGATCGATTTCTTCTCATCTAATCAACCAAACTGGATCAAGTGATGGTTGTACTAGAAAAATAGGTAAGGGTTAGTAATGTCACACTGTGGCGAATGGATGAAATCATGTAGTGAAATTTAGCTCTTGTATGGATCAAAGGGTTTGGTAAACTAACCTACCATTCTGCATGCGACATATTAGAAAAGAATGCGATTATTTGGTAATACCAAGTTAGGGAATCATGGGGAACACAATACCCTAGTTACTCTTCTTACTGATTTCACAACACTTGTGCTAGTTTAGGATTACTTTCTTCAAATTACAATGCCCCCCCCTTCGGGAGATAAGTAGGTTAATTAATTCGAATTTTTTGAAATTACTCTGACTCTACCATATTTCCTGTGGGTTCAACCCTAACCTTAGTTAGGTTATATATCTTGACAACGACCGCTTTAACCTTCAAAAAGAAGGTGTAGCTTGGGCGACATCAACCATACAACATATAAGATCCCTATTTGAATGTCTCCATTTCATCTTGTGTTAGGAAAGCCTTTTCATCTACAGGTGGAGAATTAATATCAAGCCTTATGGGAATTGAAGATGTTGAACTTTGACTAAAACGATGTTATCAATGCAAGCTTGGGTCAACTTCACTTGATGGATGAGTTTAAACTAAGAACTTATGAGAGTTCGACCTTGTACAAGGAGAAAATGAAATGATGGCATGACATGAAGATTTTTTAAAGAGACTTAAAGTTGGAGACCCAGTGTTATTGTACAATCCATGGTTGAGGATGTTTTCGGGTAAATTAAAATATCAGTGGTTCAAGTTATTCAAGGTGACCAAGTTTTGAGTGGGGGAGCCGTGGAAGTAGAGAACGCAAAAGGGTAGTGATTCAAAGTGAACAACCACAGATTGATGATATATTTTGGGAAACCACCAAGTGTTCGGATGGTAGAGGTATTATATATTGATGAACAATAGACTTTGTCATGCCATGATGTTAAATATGTTGCTTCTTGGGAGGAAACCCAAGGTATTAGTGGGTTTTCAATAACGTGTACTAATTTTGTAGGTGAAAAAAAATAAATGGGAAAATATCGCATGTTGGTGGGATGATTACCACTTGGTGCATCGCCAAGTGTACTCAACGCTCAAATACATTATCGTTTTTTGCAACAGCATTCGCACTTGGGGTTACTAGAATTTTCAACTGGTTTATGTATATATGGCACATTTCCGAATGTGTTCAATGATAGCTAGCTAGACCGCCTTTTTTGTTTGCAAAACCCTTAGGCTCACTGGTAAGTTTGGCAATCTGGAATATATTTGGTGCATCACCTTTAGCGAGGTAAGTCGGGCATCGCTGACTCACCTCACCCAACAGCCTCAACCTTTATAAAGAAGTTTTACTTCTTTCTTTTTTTGGTTTATTCTTTTCATTTCTTCACACATAGAGTCTTTTACTTTCAAGATCCTTGTCACCATCATTCTTGCATCGATTGGCACATTTCATAAAGTTTACTTCACTCTCTTCTACTACACACCATAATCTAAGGTATGTTCTTGCCCTTAATTTTCATTTTCAAGTAGTTCAACCCATGTTTCTGTGGAATTGATAGATGATTGGGTATGGGCATGTGCTTAATTGAAGTTATGTATGGCTTAGAATGATTGGAACTTGTTGTTATGATTGAATTTGCCAAACCCGAGATTAATCAGAATGATTGGAACTTGTTGTTATGATTGAATTTGCCAAACCCGAGATTGATTGAATAATTGATGAGTTTTTGTGGACATTAAAATGGAATCGTTGCACTACTTCTTGTTGATGCTTGTTCCTTGGATTTATTCATTTGTATCATAATTGGGAACTTGATATTGGAATAGTTTGATTTCTATAATCTCAAAAGCTCATTCTTGATGGTCTATAGTTGAACCCTGATTAGGGAAGGTTGAAATTGTGCCATGATCATGATTTTGAATCAATAATTAGAATGTCATAATCTTTTAGTCCACATTTGATTGTCCTAAGGCTCCTAAGTTGTTCAATTAATATGCAATGTATGGATAATTGCTTAGGCTGGTTTAAACTGTTTACCCTCGATTAAAGTGGTAATTGAAATGAATTTGTGGTGTTGTGCTTACAATGTGATTGTTGTATTGTGTAAGGATAAAGTCTGAGGAACCCATTTATAATCGAATGAATTGAACTTGCCCATGATATACTGGGTGACATCTTCTTACGATCTAAGTGATCATTTCATAAGATTCTTAAGGCTTATTGGAAGTCTGAGTACCATAAGACCTGTTTGAATAATTGGGCATGATTGTTGATTTGGTCGCCGAAATATTGTGGATTGCATGCTTTTTGGGTTGATGGTCATTTGTGAAATTAGGCAAAGCAATAGTCATCTTCAGAGGGCTAACTTTAGCATGCTAAAGTGATTCGACGCATCACTGAATTGCAACACCATCACCTAAGTTATCAGGGTTAGCTCACAATATCTCTAACATTTTTAGAGATGTCAAGTTAGCCCGCTGAATCGATTCACAAATGCACCGACTTGACACCTTGATCGCTGAATGTGATAAGACTTTGGACCTTATTCCCTATCCATTTCGGCGATGGCCATCACGCCAGTCGAATAGGTTTAGCGATACACTAAACTGTTTTGATGAACTCATTAACCCTTTTTTAAGTTAACTTTTTCAAGTCTTTCCGTGTGTTTCTACTATAGCACACCCTTCACTCACGTGTCATTTTTATTGTGTTTGCAGGATGCCAAAGCACATTTCAAAGAAGACAGACCCGAGGAGAAAAAGAAAATTATTTTATATGAGGAGCCGCAACAACAAAACTCATATGACCTCGAAGAGAAAACGAGGTAAGGGAAAGTAGAAGATGGCAGAGCCAGCTAGTAGTGACTCCGAGTATTCTCTCGAGGTTGAGTGGACCAAGTCTAACATTGAGGAGGAGGGGTCCAAAATCCTTGTACATACTTCAGCCACCCTGAACCAACTCTAAAGCGACAACGAATAGATGAGCACTCTAAAGTGGCTCACGACCCACTTAGTCAAGCCGTGCAGAGTATCATTGCACCTCAGAGTTTGAACAAGTTGAAATCTGTAGGGTTGAGGACTATCCTTGAGGAGAAGCGGTTGTCTGCCATTAGAGTTGTCAACAATTATCTCGAATTTTGATATACACTTTAATTCCATAACTTTTAGATATTTACCATACTTCAAGATCCTTACACTCCATCATGGATTTGTGAATTCTGTGCGGTATATATGTTATTAGTTCCCAAAAGCAAAGGTCAAATGAAGATAGTGCCCAAATCAGTTGATACAGTTGAAGTTAAAGGAAAGATATTTCAGTGCATTGAGATTGAGATCAATGACTATTTTAGTTGTATAGTGTGAGGTTAACATGACTTAATAGAAAAGATTAAAAACAAAACCTTTGATGATTTGAAGGCATGCTTGGCCACAATGTTGAGCGGTGCAGCACCCCTGTGGCTTAAAGAGGGGGCTCGATTGGAAAGAAACATCTGAATACTCTAGCTCAGCATTGGTTCGTCTTCATCAGCATCAACTTGATGCCATCTCAATGAATCAATCCCGTGGCATCCAAAACTTGTGTTGCTAGGTTGTATCATGGATAAGAGGAGATTGAACATAGGTGTTATTATTTCCCCATAGATGTTGATGAGGGCAAAGAATCACCATATCTTCTTACCATTCTTGATTTTGATTACAGCCTTGGGTCGTCATGCGGGTATGCCCTTTGATAGCAAAGATGATGATGGGATCACTCCGACTTTACTAATATCCATTGGATGAGGCTGAGTATAGATGGGATGAGAAAGAGAAGGCTAGGAAAGTGCCAGTTGACACAACACCGATGGTGGAGATCGAGCACCTTGAGGCGGGGACAGCAGAGCATATACATGTTTCAAAGATGCCTAATAGCTCGATATCTCCTACTTCTCCTACTCCTACACAGGCTCTTATTTCTTTTCCTACTCCTAAGACAAAATTGGCTCAGGCATCCATTCTTCATATGGACCAACTTACCCAAGAAGTCAATGTTCACTCAGCTCAGGTTGAGGCTTCGGTACTTGGCATGATTGATCAAGCCATTAAGGCCGCACTTACACCCATTCAGAAGGGCATACATGACTAGGGAAAGTTGTTAGACGAGTATGGATTTAGACTTGATAGGTTGACCATAGATATGAGGATGCTGAGAGAATCGATTCTTTGTATGAGGTGAATACCTTGATGTCTGACATTGTGAGTTTGGCGCGAAATGTGGTAACATTGAAGTCCACAAAAATTGAGACTCTTTAGGGACACATTGATGTACCTACTACACTTACCAATTTAGAGGCAGAGTCTTCTAGTATTGGGGTGATGATGTTGCCCAAGTTATACCTTTTTTAGGATAAAGCGGTCATTGTTAAGAAATAGAGCCTAACCAAGGTTAGGGTTGAACCCACAGGGAATACGTAGACTTAAGAGAATTCAAGTAATGCAATTCAAGTGATTAACCAACTTACTTTCCCCAAAATAGGGGGTTTTGCAATAATCAGTAGTAAAGTATACCTAACTAGCACAAAATGTTTTATCAATATGGAGAGAGAAACTAGGGTATTATGTTTCCCATGATTCCCTAACTTAGTATCACCGGATGAGCTGATTCTTTTCTAGTGTGTGGCATACAGGACGGTAAGTTAAGTTCACTAAACCCTTTGGTCCAAGCGAGAGGCGAATTTCACTACGTGATGTGGCCCATCTACGCAGTGTGCATTACTAACCCTTACCTATTAGTCCCAGTACAACCCTCCCTTGGCCCAGTTCGGTTGATTAGATGAGAATACATCAATTGAATCCTATTAATTAATCTTTTTTCCTATTCATTACTACCTTGTTCCAATCAGTAACACTCGGCGGGTTCTAATGTTGGCCACCATCAGAAAACATGCAAAATGAAGAGCGTTAATTAATACATGCATGCACACTTTCCAAGAATTATGAATTTATCCGGTTTTACCTTGTTAGTTTTTCATGGTTCTCACAATCCTACTTGTGGATTTAGCTACTCATGATTTGTGTAGATGCAATACTTATGAACTGAAATAACATAAGGGAGCACTTACACAATTGAATTAAACACAAGCAAATCCAAGCTTCAATGAGAATCACAAGATTATAAGATCAAATCAAAGTACAAGTGTTTCTCCAAACTCTCCAATGTTTTCTCTACTCTATCTTACTATTTTTTCTCTCTACTGGTCAAACTCTCTGTAAACTTTATGAAAAATAACCTACAAACCTATTTATAATATTTAAAATACAAGTCCTAAACAAAATAAGATAACTGAGTTGGCTCGCCTTACGAACAACTTTACGAGCCGTATTGCGTTCCACGGCCCATAATCGGGGTCTCGTACAATGTCGCTGCAAAACTGGACTGGAGGTTTATGACACCCCTCTATGGCTCATAAAGTGTTCTACCACCCATAAAGGGGTTTAATGTGATGAAACTTCAGAAATTCATTCTTCTAAGATCCTCAGGGCACGTAACGTGATCTACGACTTGTAAACTGATTTACAACCCATCTGCATGTTCGAAGAACAAACTGTAAAAAATCAGCTCCTCACGGGAATTGTTCACAAAACCTCCATTACAGTCCGTAGATTGCACCACGGCCTGTAAAAGGTCTCGTACTTCATCAAAAATAGCAACGTCTACATTTTCTTCAAAAAATCAAGGCTAACCCTAGAATCCTACAAATAAAACACATAAAACCAACTAATATCGCGTTGAAAACACATAAAATTACAAGTTTTAAGCATCAAAAGTGTTGTATTTTGACAGCACATCAACACCCTCAACTTAAAATTATTGCTTGTCCTCAAGCAATAGACTCAATCTATATATGTAGAATAGTAACACACACACCTCAACCTAGTGGCATATATCACTTCAAACTTAAGCATAGATACCCACACCATTTTTCAAAACATAATCAGATACCCATCTAGCAAACTAATACAGACTCATGCATGTGACAACACAACTATGACAAGTGAGATACTATCAACAAGCTGCAATCATTGAATAAGTCTAGTGCTAAAAATGCAAGGCAAGTGCCTTTACAGAAAGATGTCCCATATCTCACTCTCAATGATGTTTTCATGTATAATCTCGGGATTATGCAAAATCATTCATTCTCACAAAAGATATTCATGGATCATGCCCAATACCCTAGGCTTGCCCATATATTCATAACTAAGACCTTTGGCTACTTGGACTAGGATCACTTTAGGACTTTATAGGCTTGTAATGTAGTTTCATGGGCCTTTGGTGTGATATTTTTGGAACATAGAGACTAAAGGCCCTCCTTGACACTGTGTTTTCCTACACGGTTTCCTTACCAACACTTTTACTTTACATTTCACTCCATTCTCCCTTTTTCTCCTATTTCAAGCTTTTCTAGGTGATTTCTTTTCACTTTCCAGCTTTTTGCCTTGCTTTTACACTTCATTTTTCTTTTTAGCTCACAACTAAGGCATCACTTATTTTTCTTGCACCTTGTACGTGATTTTTCTCATTTTCTCTGTATCACTAACTTTCCCCCTCATTTGTTTTTGTTTCACCCTTATACCAACCACCCTCAACTTAGGCTTTTGGCCTGAGTTGAGGTGCACGTTATCCATCCTTAGGACCATGGCCACTTTTGGTAGCCACCCTCAACTTAGGCTTTTTGCCTCAGTCAAGGTGCACAATGTTCAAGGAAGGACCAGTGCCGATTTTAGGATTTTTCAACAAACAAGGCAAGGTCAATTAGGTGTTTGCAAAGAACAGGTACATGTCAGGCTCAAACATTGGGATCAAGAGATATTCTACAAAAATTTCGTTGTTCATTTAGGCTAAGTGGACTTTTAAGAACAATGGCTATGATAATTTCCTAATCCAACTAATCTACAGTCTAACTTAGAGTACCAGGGCAAGTTCTGAATTAACACACAACATGTTAATTTAACAAATTAAGTTCACACTCGCATGGCACTGACTACATTATCAACAAAAGACTCTAAGATCATGCTTTTTATCTCAAACAAACCTCACTTATCAAGACAAAGCATTGTCAACATACTCAAACATGCATGTTTTCTATCTAAACTAACTAATCAAAATTCTGTGGGTATCAGTTTTCACAAAAAACACAAAACATACTATATGCCAGAGATATTAGTACTATAACCTACAAATACTACATAAGACATCCTAAACATGCCGGTTCAACAGAAAATAACTATCCATGGGAAAAAGGAACATAGGCAAGAAAACCCCAGGGACAAAATTTGGGGTATTATTTGCAAGTGTTGGCCGGATGCGTGATCTGACAACCGCCCACCAAAATTTGGAAGGGAAACTGGGCGAAGCCTTCACAATAGGCTACGAGTGAGTGGCAACCCATGCAAGTTCCATACCCTGCTCAGCAATCAAAACCAGCCACCCATCTCATCAAGCTGGCTCTATGCTCTAGATCTCTCAAAACCAGAAAATCCCTCATCTGCCCCACCCTGTAGTCGAACTCGGCTGTGGATCTGGGGCCAAGGAACTCTATCCCAAATAATATGCGGCAGATGGCAGTCTCTGAGATGTCCACCTGCCATCCCCTCTCTTTGGTCTCAGTCAGTCTGGGCTAAGCGAGGGGCTTCTTCCCTTTGGAAAGAGTGTTATGAATCATGGCTGCATAAAATGCATCGAACTCTCTCACCATGGTCGAAAAGTATCGCCCGAGTGATTTGGTCAGCCACTGAAGCCCGTATCTGATCATTGTGTCCTGGTGACTGGGGACACTGTTGAGTCTGTTTAGGATGACTCAGGGCTCTTAATAAATGGAGCGGACTTCCTTGCCCCGCTCTATAGTCTGTGAGTCCTCAACATAAATGCCCCGTTATTCCCTCAACACACCACCAAATAAGAAGAGAGTCTAGTGGAGATGGTGATGCCTGAGGTGCGACAAAGGACTCTATCTCCGACCTGTCATCAAATCTTGACTCTAAGTTAGACTCCTCTCTATATGGAGTCATCTATACAGCGTTGCTCTTGTCATGGCCTCCCTTATGAGACTGTGGAATACGAATGAAAAGAGCCTGAGTATGCCCCGCTCTGGTAGCCACCCTTGTCATTGATTTGTCAGCCTGTAGGTTAGGTCGGACGCTGAGGTCCTCTAGTGCACTACTCAGAGTGGGGGTCGTCTCATTCTCTGAGGCCTTATTCCTGAGCCTCATCTATAAGGCCTTGATCTCGTCACGTTTTGCTTTTGGGGACACAGTACCTGAAACATGAACATTTAAGCACCTTGGTTAGCCTCATAGATAAAAAAAATGAAATGCAAAAACAACTCAAGACTTAGGTGCAGAAGGGTCTACAAAAGCACCTTTATGGGTCATAGTGGAAATTACGAGCCGTAGAAGGCTCTCGTAAAACTGTGGTCACTGAATCTTTGTTCACTAGAAATGTCTACGATACCAGGTATGACTCGTAGAGTGTTTTATGAGTCATAAACTAAGTCATAGTGTATTCCAGTGTCTAAATGTTTTTCAAACAGGGATCTATGAGACCTTTCAACGAGTTGTAAAGTGTTCTACGACTGGTAAAAGGTCTTATTTGATGGGTATTCAAAAACTTCAAGTTTCTAAAATCTTGTACGAGGGACAGTTACAGCTCATGGAATGTTTCGCGGGTCGTAAAAGACACCCGTAGATAAGAAAAGTCAATCACCTGAGTTTCTAAGTCCATCAAAACGGACCCCATATGACTTTTTCAATTTTATTCTACCAGCATTGAAGCAATACGCAAACACCCACAGGATTTTCAAATAACAATTATTACCCTAACATGATAGTCAACACATGTACCCCATCAAAAATAATCAGACATGTTTCCCTAACCCTTTCAACCCCGTATGAATGACTTATCATAAAAACTATGCACCCATGCCATCACACACCGAATATCACATCTACAGTCAATTTAATTACATGGAGAGTGAATACATGGGCACCAAAGATACATCAATCAAACATAGGAAAAGGCAACTCTACCTAATTCTAGTTCTACACACAACTTCAAGCATGGGCAACCATAATTCAATTATCAACATGACTATTTTCACACAAGTGTCTAACACTACCATTCCGACATAATCTCCAATTTAACCATACATATATCAGCAAATTAATGGTATTGGGGTAGCCAAAAACTTACCAATTTGTTTGATTATATTGTAGAAGATGAAGGAGGTGATAAGACACTAAAAACCCTAGGCTGCCAAAAATTCTCACTGAAAAATGGAGGGGTAATCATCGTCGATGGTCGAAATTTCTGGGGTAGGGTATGGCTGGGCACGACTTGTAAATTAGGGCTCAAATGGGGTCAAAATGTTTTGACCACAATATTTATACTTTGACCGGGTCAATTAAAAACTGATAGGTCTGGACTCTATGAAACCCCGATTACGGGCCGTGGAGTGTTTTATGGCTCATGAATTGTGGTTTTGTAGAATATCCAAACCCTAGTTTTTAGGAATTGGTTTCATGGACTAGTCTATGAGTTGTAAACTGATGTATGACTCGTAGAGTTGGTCGTAGAGACCCCAGCACTTAATCAAAAATTTTAGAAAACTTACATGGGGTCCACGAGCCCCATTCACGACCTGTAGTTTTATCTATCATAAAGTTGGCTCGTGGACTGGAGTGCACAACTTTTTGCTTACTAGAAATATCTATGAGATGGTGTACGGGTGGTAAAGTTCTTGATGGCCCATAAAACCAATCGTAGAGGCACATCATGATGCTCTTCTCAGCCATGTAACTACGTATTCTTCACAGAACACACTGTTACCATATATGCAACCAGCCCAATATCAAAAATTACAATAAAATACACTACCTATAAGTCCAAAAACTGGAAAAAAAAAAGCTACACTATAACTATTACATCAAAAATCTTGGGTGATCAGGCGCTACTTGGACAACTTGGTTACTCGGACTTCACTAATTGCCTAGACTTCATTCTTTATCATGTAGCCTCTTCATAGACTGATAGATATTGAAGACAACTTCTTTGTCATTCAATTTGAACCTGAGTTGACCAGCTTCCATATCCACTGGTGCTCGACTAGTGGCTAGAAATGATCTTCCCAAGATGATTGGGACGTCTAAGTCGACCTCGTAATCTAGGATCACAAAGTCTGCAAGGAATATGAACTTTTTAACCTTCACAAGCACATTATACAATATCCCCACATGCTTCTTCACCGTACTGTAAGCCATCAACAACCACATGCTCATCGGAGTAACGGCTCCCAAGCCTAGCTTCTTGAAGATCGCAAGGGGCATCAGACTAATGCTGGCACCTAGATCACATAATGCCCTTGCGAACTCCACATCTCCAATGGGGTAGGGCATGGTGAAAGCGTTGGGATCTTCTCGCTTTTGGACGAAAGACCTCGTAACAATTGCACTGCAATGTTGAAGCTCTTAGAAGAGCCCCTGACTTACAGTTCTCTTCTTCATAACTAGGTCCTTCATGTACTTGACATATCCTAGCATATTCTCTAACGCCTCAATGAGAGGGATATTGATGGCAAGTTGTTTCAGCATGGAGAGGAAGCGCTTAAACTTGCCTTCCTCCTCCCTCTTCTTGATTTTTTGAGGGAAGGGAAGCAGAAACCTAGAAATGGGTTTCTACTTCTGTGGCGCATCTGCATCATCCTCATCAACTAGCATGGGAGAATCAATCGTTCTTTTGCCACCCCGAGTAGTAACCGCTATGCATTGCCCTTTATTTTTAAGATTCTGAACTGTATTGCTAGGAAGTGTACCTCTCTGATGCTGATTGAGTTGAGTCAACACCTGATCAAACTATTGTTCATGTTGTTTAGTGGCAACAGAATGAGACTCAATTTTCTGAATGATACTAGAGATTTCAGATTTCATCCCCCTTAGAGTCTCATCCTGTGTCTCAGCTTTCTTTAGCGGACGATCAAACATCTCATAAACTCTAGAACTACTCACACCTGTGTCGTGGTTGTGTGGTGGCATATATGGATCATTTCTGTAACCCTCTTTGCGACCCTAATTTGCTTCTACCTCTTGGCCCCTGTTCCAGTTATATGGTTGTCCCTGAAAGCTCCAGCTCTGTTGAAGTTCCGACCTTGGTTTTCTTAAACTTGGTGCCAATAGTACTGATTAGACCCTTAAGCATTGGTATAGAAACCCCCAGTCTTATCAACAATGAAACAAGTGTCCACCTCATAGTATGAATCATCATACAAGGGTGCACGTGGAGGATGATAAACCACTGCATTTACACCCTCTTAATTCTTCTTCATCATCACCTCCATACCAGTACAGATTCAGGCAAGCTCTTGTATAATCTCTTCCTTGATCCTAGCTTGCTCCGAACCAATACTGACAGTGTATAAACTTTTGGTAGATGCTTTATTTCTTTGCCCCCATGCACGATTGTTCTTGACTACTCTCTTCATCCTCTCTACAATCCTTGTGAATGACTGATCTAAGAACATGGCCCCCATAGTTGTATCAGAACAAACCTGATTGTTTTCATCAAGGGCACAGTAAAAGATCTCCACCAAGGTATCATCAACAATCTTGTGGTCCGAGAAACTCCTCAAACATTTAGTGAACTTCTCCATGTAGTACTGATCGAGTCACCAGGAAGTTGCTCAAAGTTGTTGATCTAGTCTTTCAACTTGATCTAGTCTTTCAACTTGAGCTTCTTCGACCTCGGGAAGTACCTTTCCAAAAAGGCCCTCTGCAATTCAACCCAACTAGTGATCAAACTCTGCAGGAGTACAGATAGCCATAGTGTTGCATTGCCTATAAGAGATAATGGGAGGACATGAAGTCCCACAGTATTCATAGACAGATTTTGTGTTCCATCCTACTCTTGTAAACAAATGCAATGTTGTGTAGATAGCTATGAGGATCCTCCGATGGTAAGCCCGCAAACATCCCATAGTTCTGCAACATCTGAAGCGACCCACTCGAGACTATGAACTGTGTGTCAGCCAGTAGTGCTGGCAACACAATAGCTCCAGTCACCTCCATAGCCATAGGATTCCTCCTGTATAAATTCCACTGATAAGCATTGGCATTGAAATCTTGTGGTTGTGGAGCAATGTCCTCAAGAGGAGGTAGGTTCTCATGATCAGCATTCTCATTCTCGTTCCTGTTCAGAGCTGCATTAGCCACATTGTTGGCTCTATTTTGGGTCATTTTTCTCAAAGTTTTCTAGATCTCTGGTTCAAACGGAGTCAAAGGATTGCCTCGACCTCATGTGCTGGGCATACACTACACTTATACCATGAAAAATTACAAAAACAACAAAAACGTAAAATGAAAGAAATAAAAGTTAACACTCAAATCACCTTTGAATTACATATTCCCCGGCAACGGTGTCAAAATCTTGACATCGCGCAAGTTATACCTCTTTTTTTAGGATAAAGCGGTCGTTGTCAAGAAATAGAACCTAACCAAGGTTAGGGTCGAACCCACAAGGAATACGGAGACTTAAGAGAATTCAAGTAATGCAATTCAAGTGACAAACCAACTTACTTCCCCAAAAGGGGGGTTTTGCAATAATCAGTGGTAAAGTAGACCTAACTAGCACAACATTTTATCAATATGGAGAGAAACTAGGGTATTGTGTTCCCCATGATTCCCTAACTTAGTATCACTAGATAACCTAATTCTTTTCTAGTGTGTAGCATGCAGGACGATAAGTTTAGTTCATCAAATCCTTTGGTCTAGGGGAGAGGTGAATTTCACTACGTGACTTGGCCAATCTCCGCAGTGTGCATTATTAACCCTTACCTATTAGACCCAGTACAACCTCCCCTTGACCCAGTTCAGTTGATTAGACTAGAACACATCAATCGAATCCTGTTAATTAATCTCTTTTCCTATGCATTACTACCTTGGTCTTGTCAGTAACACTAGGCGGGTTCTAATATTGGTCACCATCAGAAAACATGCAAAACGAAGAGAGTTAATTAATACATGCATGTACACTTTCCAAGAATTATGATTTATTACCTAGTTAGTTCTTCATGGTTCCCACAACACTAGTTGTGAATTTAGCTACTCATGATTTGTGTAGATACAAGACTTATGAGCGGGAATAACATAATTAAGCACTTACACAATTGAATTAAACACAAGCAAATCCAAGCTTCAATGAGAATCACGAGATTATAAGATCAAATCAACATACAAGTATTTCTCCAAACTCTCCAATATTTTCTCTACTCTATCTTAGTATTTTTCCTCTCTACTAGTCGAACTCTGTATAAACTTTATGAAAAATAACCTAAAAGCTTATTTATAATATTTAAAATATAAGTCCTAAACAAAATGGAATAGTTGGGTCGGCATACATTACGAACAGCTTTACAGGTCGTATTGCATTCCATGGCCCGTAATTAAGGGTGGCAACAGAACTGGCACCTACTAGTATCGGTACCGGTCTGGTCCCGTCCCGATATAGTATCAGTTCTGGTATCGGTCTGGTAGAGTCCGGTATTTGGGGGAGTGGGTGGTACGGGTAACAGGATGGAAGGGGTTAAAATTGTTGGTTTTATCAGTTTTGTTATACCGGTACCAGTCCCAATCCTAGTCTAGAATTACCGATGAAATTAAAAAAAAAATATTTTTTTATTGGACCGTCGGGGCCTGGGCCCTACCCAACGGCCAATTATATCTTTACCTGTTTCAAACGGCCATTATAGCCATTTTTCCTTTTTTTTCTTTTTTTCTTTTTTTTGAAATCCCCTCCTAATTTTTTTTCTATAAGTACCCCCACCCTTTCACATTTTTTAGATACAAATTATAAAATTCTTATTCTCTCAATCTTATTCTCAAATCTCTACTCTCTAATAATATAATTATGTTATACTATAATTATAAGTATTTATTATTCACCCTCTTAGACTCTTAATATTAATTAATTTAATTAGTTTGTCAATTTTGGTGGGCTATTTGGATTTCGGAGAAAAATTTGGTGGATCAATTTAGAGCATATTCAAGCTTCAACTTTCATCAACTTTGGCTTCTACATATGTTTTACACAGACATTCGGCACATTCGTTCCAACTTATAAATTTCATGTTATTAGTTTTTATTCTTTAATCTTTACTAGTTGAATACTTGTAAAAAGAATTATATTTATAATTTGATTAATTTCATATAATCTTTACTTGTATCATTTTATTTAATATGAATTTCGGTAGAAAAGGAAAGGAAAAAAGTATTTTTTCAGCGGAATTGCTAAAACTTTAACCGGTAAAAAATCAACTAGTAGTTCTTCTAAATCTACAAGACAACTACTACTTAGATTTAATATAGAAAATTTTACACATGTTGACGATACTTATTTTAATATCAATTCTAATACGGAATTAGATCATGAATTTCTTGAAGAAAGATTTGATTTTAATCAGGATTTAGACGAAGATGATAATGAAATTAATGAAGATGATGAAATTTTTTATGATGATGAAATGTAACCACCATATACTGCTACTACTCCCCCTCCCCCCCCCCCCTATCCCGCTGTCACTCCCCCTTCTTACTCCCCCTCCCGCTCTCATCGGCATCTAGTAGGCCTAAGACGAAACGTGTAAAAAAAATATATTATTTGATGATTTTTAACACAAAATGAAGATAAAACAAAAGCAATTTGTAGTAAATGCAAGCATGTCGTAAACCATAAAACATCAAGAAAGGGGGGTGGGACTGGTCATTTAAAAAATTATTTAATGCATTGTTGTAAATTAGAATTTTTAAAGCTCAAGCCATTGCGAATGCAAAAAAATATGAAATTCCCCTTCCCGAACAATCCATAGGAATAGGAGGTTCAAATATGGTTCAGTCACAATTAAACTCTTCTAATTTTTCTAGTCCTAGTACACATTACCCTTATAGTAGACAACGGGACTTAGAAGAACTTGCAAAAATGATTGTTGTTACTGGTTTGCCTTTTAGTTTTGTTGAAAATTCGGATTTTATTCACTATATTCAAATTGTT
The DNA here is from genome assembly GCA_029948455.1 of Solanum rostratum. Lineage (NCBI taxonomy): Eukaryota > Viridiplantae > Streptophyta > Magnoliopsida > Solanales > Solanaceae > Solanum > Solanum rostratum. The sequence goes on from CM057049.1 coordinate 28,300,355, forward strand.
TAAAACCCATCGTCTAATGGTTTTACAAGAAATACAATTAAAAAAATAGTTTTTTAATTATCAAGCACAACATGTACAATATCTCCATTGTTTATTTGCTTATAATACTTGTAGATTAGCAATTACTTCCAATATGGGTCGTATTATAACCGGTAATGATTATTTTACAATTACCGGACATTGGATTGATGAAAATTGGATTATGCAAAAAAGAATTTTAGGAAATAAAAGTTGTGAAATGCGTAAAATTGGTTCTTATATTGCACAAACAATTCTTGATGTTTTACAATTTTATGGGTTTTCTAGTAAAATAATTAGTGTAACTTTGGATAACACTACTATCAATAAATGTGTTGTTTATTATTTAAAACTGGTTCTTACTCCTATTTATGAAGATGGTTTTCATATTAAATGTGCACCACATATTTATAATTTAATTGTTAAAGATGTTTCATTATTTGAAAATGGTTGTAATAAAGTTGAAATTGCATGTCATCTTATTTCTAAATGTCAAGTAAATACTAGACGTAAAGAATTTGAAAATCGGTGTATTGAATGCAATTTTCCTGTTAGAAAAATTCCGAAAGCAGTAGCTACTAGGTGAAATTCATTATACGGAATGCTTAAAGTAGCTTATGAATATAGGAGACCCATTACAATGGTTTGGAATGCCCATAATGCTGATTTTACTTACCGACTTGATGACAATGATTGGAATGATATTTGAGATCTAATTGAATTTTTAAGAGTTTTTTATTTAGCTACCAAACAAATTTATGGTCTTTATTAACCCACTATTTGTTCTATTTTACAAAATATTTGTGCTATTTTTACTAAATTTGCTCAGTTTAAAAATAATCCTAAATTCAAAGAACCAGTTAAAAAATGATTGAAAATTTTAAAAAATATTTTTTTCCAATTCCTCAAATTTATTTAACTACTTGTTTGTTTAACCCGACTTACAAAGAACTAGGTGCATCTCGAATGGTAAATAGCATATATTCAAATTTAGAAATTGAAGATGATGAGAATAATCAATCACATAATTTGATTGTAGTTAAAAGTAGCATTAGAACAGAAACTAGAAAATTGTATGATTTAGAAGCATATAATGTAGTAGAAAATGTACAATATCAAGAACCACAACCATCTAGGTGTAGATACGAGGACGATATTGATGACATGTTAGAAAATTATCTTGGACTTACTTCTAACGAAAACAATGATTTTGATGAATTATTAACTAGGCTACAGAAAGTATTAAGGATGTAGAGAGGAAGCAACAGCTTTTGAAATGGTGGAAGAATCGAGGTAAATCATTTTCAAGACTTCAGAGGGTGGTTCGTGATATCCTAGTTATTAAAGTCTTGTTGGTGGCTTCAGAAGGCGCTTTTAGTGTGGCAAGATTCCAATTTAGAGACTATAGACATTTACTAGCAACAGATAGCTTGAAAATTTTGATTTTATTCAGAGATTGGATCAATGCGGAGCAGAGGAATTTAGGGTGTCCAACTTTGTTGTCTCAATATGAAGCCGATATAGATAATATTTTATCCGAATCAAATGAAGATGACATAAATTTTATGGAGGAACAAGCTCAAGAACCAATTCCAAAAAATGTAATATTAGAAATGTCAGAAACACTTAAGCAAGATTTTCAAAATTGTATAAGATATTGGTATATTACAATAAATATGGCCTAGTTGAAACAGAACTCTTCCTAGAAGGTGGCTACATAAATTAGGTTATTTTCTAATGTCTATACAATTTAAAGTAACATAATAAAACTATATGATATTCACCATATTTTTTATTTAAAGTAATTATCTTGAATTTATATATTTGCCCCCTTATTTTTCAAATTTTTATTAACTTTAAAATATAAAATGAAACATTCAAAAATTTAAACTTTAAAATTTAAATTTTATATTTAAAATTTTTGAAATTTAAACTTTTAAAGTCAAAAGTTTTAAATTTTATATTTAAATTTGAAAACTAAAAAAAACCTAAATTTAAACTTTTAAATTTTAAACTCAAAAGTTTAAATTTTGTATATAAGTTAACTTTAAAAACTTTAAATTTCAAACTTCAAACTTTAAACTTTAAACTTTAATATTTACGAATCTTTTAAAGTTCAAACAATTAACCAATTATTTAATTCAAAAAAAAAATTGGAATATCGGTCCGGTTCAGATTCGGTTACTACTGGACCGGTAAGGTAAGGGGAAATTTTCTCAATTTTTCCAGTAACGGCACCGGTCTGGTTGTGGAGAAATTTCCTCCATATATTATCGGTACTGGTCTAGTTCCGATAATTACCGGTCCGGTAGTGCCGGTACCGGTTCCCCTGCCACCCTTACCCATAATTGGGGTCTCGTACAATGTTTTTGCAAAACTGTACTGGAGGTTTATGATGCCCCTCCACGGCTTGTAAAGTATTCTACGACCCATAAGAGGGTTTCGTTTGATGAAACTTTAGAAAGTCCTTCTTCTTTGATCCTCAGAGCACGAAATATGATCTACGACTCATAAATTAATCCATGACCCATCTACATGTTCGTAAAACAAACTTTAGACAATCAGCCCCTCACTGAAACTATTCACGAAACCTCCTTCACGGTCCGTAGAGTGCACTACAGCCCATAAAAGTCTCATACTTCATCAAAAACAACAACTTCTGTATTTTCTTCCCAAAATCAAGGCCAGCCCTAGAATCCTGCAAATAAACACGAAAACATATAAAACCAACTAACATCATATTAAGAACACATAAAATTCTGAGTTTTAGGCATCAAAAGTGTTGTATTTTGACAGCACATCAGGTGATAGAGCCGACAGATGTAGTGATGAACTTAGAGATCGATGAAGAGGCATTAGAAGCTACAGAATCATAGGGCAATTTCGGCCCACGAGATGAGTTACCAATTCTAGAAGAGTCTATGGTAGTAGTAGTTCTTAATCAATCATGGCACGACACTTCGATGATCGGATCTAGTAGATTTGGACCATATTTAGAGCCTCTTACAGTGGCCCTAGAGTCTTAGACTCTCATACCTCTATCCCCTACACCGTCAGTGCAGATTTCTCCCGCTTCACCTAGTGCATCTTTGAAGGTGAATAGTGGACGGCTTCTAGGCACTGATGCCCCGGTGGATCCTTTTTCACCTCCATCCACTTGATCTAAGGGGATTCTTACACTCTCTCCTCTTTATTTCTATCATGCTTTTTGGTTATATTGAGGACAATGAATTTTAAGGGGATGTATGTCATGATGATAGTGCACTAGTTTTTTGGTTGTTTTTTATCTTGGTAGTTGATGTTGGTGTAAATTTTGAACAATGAAATGGTTGGTTTGTAACTATTTTTATCTTGGTTTGTAATAGTTAGTGTTTGTTTATTACTTCTATGTGATGATGTGTGGTTGTGTTACATTTTTAAATTGTGTTAGAATGTCAATCTTGTGAGTTGAACCCAAAGCATATGTGAAAAGTCATGTTTTAAAAGAAGTTGATATGGTCTTTGTCCTTGAAACAACTCGAGTATTGATTGTCAAAATCTTTGAATCGAATAGTGCCTTGGACAAGAAATGTGTAGTGACTCACCAATTAGTTCAATTCAAGTGAAAATGATCCATTCATTGATTAGAAGCATTTTGATATGACTAAGTGAGTGTTGAGCTTGGATATGTTATGATCGTTCTTTGTAAACTAGTATTGTTGGGTTTGAATTTATTCAAAGTTCATTGTTCAATGTATGGTGAGTTGTACTTGAAAAATGTGTATATGATTGCTAGAACTTGCCCCAGTAGTCTCTTGATTAGGTGTTTGTCGGAACTAATTTTGGAAGATGATCAAAGGTCATCTTTGTGATACCCACTTGAGCCAAAATCCAACCAAAGTTGTGAATGATATCCTTAGTATCCCCATTTGAGCCTAAAGTCATTTCTTTGGTACCGATCTAATGAGGCATCCCATTTTATTTTATTCTTTAATCATGAAGCCTTGTTTGAACCCTACCTTCTTTGATTTGCCAAAAATGAGGCCAAATCCCTATGTTGGGGATGTTGGAAACTTTTTGTGATGATTGAGTGAATGTTGAAAAACAAGGGTGTGCCCTTATGTAAGAAAAACCAAGGAAGGAAGGATTGAGCATTTAAAATGAAAGAAAAATCATGAAATAAATCCTTCAAGTGCATAAAAGAAAGAAAAAGCTTGAATTGTGGGCATTGAGAAAATGTGAAGTTGGTTGAATAATAGAAAAGGTGTGGAAAATGTGGGTTTGAGGTAAGAAAAGATAGCAGGATAAGGCTAAGGCGAATCATGGAGGGTTAACTCACTTTTGTCCAAAGTGTATCTACCTATTTCTAAGCCAACGTTACAAGCCATTAGCAAGTCCTTCTGATTCCAAATTAGACCTCGAGGAGTCCTTGATTGATTGAAAATGAGGGCAAGCCTATGGGAAAGAGCATGCATGTCATCCCTCTTTTATGACTTAGAGTGTTGTGCAAATTCCTCTAGACTTAATGAAATTGTGTGCGCTTTGTGAGAGTGAAAAATTCTCTTTGATTGTGAGGGCACTTGGAATCGTTTTGAGCATGAGCTTGCAACCATGTGAGCAATTGTGAGCATAGCATTATCTTGATACCTTTTAGTCATCTCTTGAGGCTTCAAAATTGCATAAGTAATTTGTAAAAACTTGGTTGACAAGCAAAAAGGGGTGTCATGTGCATGTTACTCTCTTTGGACCCTGTTCGAAGGCAATGTTTGTTGGGAATTTGATGTTTGATATACTTGAGGTCAAGCAAAAAAGTTAAGTTAGGGTGTTGATGACTCCTAGATTTGGACTCATATTTGACCTTAAATAGAGCATAATATTGTCCTTGATGCATCATTTACTTTGGCATCTAAACTAATTTATTGATAAATGATAGGTTTAGTGGCCAATAAGGATCCAAGGACAATTGAATGCAAAACAAGGGGAAAAGGCAAAAAGGCGATCAAAATGGGCGCCTTCATTGCAATTTGGCTCGCCCCTGAATTGAACAGCCATCGCCTAAAATTGTAGAACTTGGACCCCTAAAGATTGGCACAAATCGATGATCAAGCAATGATTTGGTGCATCATCGAACGTATTCGGCAGGCTAACATAAGCCCCCTAAATAGTATAGAACCTAGCATGGTAATGAGGAATTGGTGTGCGTCAACTCGACGATGCTGGGGGAATTTGGCGCATTGCCGGCTGAAGTCGACAGACTCAATGAGTATCATCGAATGTTGCAGAAATAGCTTGAGGAAAATTCAAACTTAAGTAACCAACTCGGTGATGGGTGTCACAAGCCGATGCATCATCGAACATGTCAGCGCTGCCCGACTTACCTTTTCGAGTGGTATTTCGAAGCAGATTTCAGGATGGTATTTAAAGCATTTTCTAGGAAAACTTTGGAGTACAATTTTTACACTTGAGATTTTTACATACTTTTGGCATACTTTACAGACTTATTGTACTTGTTTTTCTAGAAAAAGCTCTTGGTACTTGATTTCTACAATTTGGAGAAGAAGAATTTTGAATCGATTAATTTTATTTTAATTTCAATTCAAGTTTGAAATCATGGATGAGCATCTAGGTATAATTCCTTCTTCTTTTATCATGTGTAGCTAAAATATCCCATGCTTGAAGGTGTGCAATGCATTTGAATGCTTGAATCTGGTAGTGAATTTTTAATTTCTTGATTAATTGTGTAGCAGTTGATGTGGGTTTATATTTTCTACTATCTATAACCGAAATCATGAGTTTGCAAACTCGGGGTTTATATATGGATCTTCTATTACTGCATAATTTTGAATATTGGAGTGGTAGTTATATAATAGTCATGGGTATTTGTTGAAGGGGTTGGAGTCATTAATTGATTTCAACCGACTAAGGTATTAGATAGATTTGCTAATTAATTGCATGGGTTCTCTAATTTCACAAATAATTAGGGTGTGAGACTTATTTAGTTTTACATTAGTGCATCACTCTTGGTGTAATAGCGGTTGTGGTTACCAACAATCTAGCCTACCCAAGTAGAATTGGTGCTAATTGTCAAGAATTGAATTCCACTTGCATGATTAATATTCAACTACTCAAACCCCTAGCATGTCCCTTTTTTATTGAGTTCAAATCCAAACAATTGATATTCAACTTTAGTTAATTAGTTGCAAGTCGTACTTAGTTGATTCATTAGACCGTTCTCTATGCCTGCAACTAATAAGATCAAGTTCTACTTCAAGCCATGAATCATAACAATATTCCTCATGGGATCAACCCCGAATCCTTAGTTGGGTAAATTATATTGTTAACGATTGTTGGATCCCTTAACTGTTTTGGGATACATTTGAGTGTTATTATTTTGCTTTTCTTGTCTTTTCATTTTTCTCCTATCATAAAAACATCAATCATTTTTTATGTGTAATATATATTACTCCCTCTGTCTGATTTAATATGACACCCTTTGACTTGGCACGGTGTTTATAAAAAGAAGACTTTTGAAACTTGCGGTCTAAAATCATTTTTATATATTTGTGTGACTGAAAATCATTTCATTAAGGGTAAAAGGAAAATTTTAAGGTTAAATTGTTTCCAATTAGAGTAAGGTGACATTCTTTTTGGGACGGATCAAAAAGGAAAGGGTGCCACATAAAATGGGACAGAGGGAGTATTTATGATAAATTATCAATTATTATAATTATAGTTTTTTGTTTTTTATTTAAATGATTCAATATTAATAAACATGGATAATTTTAAAGTTGAACTTTTTTTATGTAAATAAAAATAAAATTGTGAACTTTAATATATTTGAATAACATTACTTTCCGTCATAATATTTATATTATATTAGTACTCATTTTGTTTTAATTTATTTATCTAATTTTTATTTGATCGAATTTAATTAAAAAGATAAAGAAAACTTTTGAATGTTGTGATTCCAAATGGAAGGTACGATATAAGTGAGGATAAAGTTACCACAACAACAATAACATACCCAGTGAAATCCCACTAGTGAGGTCTGGGGAGACTAGAATGTACGCAGACCTTACCACTACCTCATAGAGGTAAAGAGGTGGTTTCCTGGGAACCCTCGTCACAAAAACTGAGGATAAAATTGAAAGAAGAATATTTTCCTCAAGTCAATATCTTTATTTGACTCATATTTATATACACCAAGATAGCAATAAATAAGGCTACAATATATACTCCTAACTAATTTAGGAATGAAAATATACTCCTAACTAATTTAGGAATGTAAATATACTCCTAACTAATTTACAATACTACAAGGTAATTTAGGAATGAAAATATACTTCTAACTAATTTAGGAATGAAAATATACTCCTAAATAATTTACAATATATTTAACACACCCCCACAATCGATGCGGGAGGTCTGCGGACGCTAAGATTGTCTCGAAATTCTTCAAACAAGACACGTGGAAGACCTTTTGTGAAAATGTCCGCTATTTGATAACGGGATGGAACAGGTAAAACCCGAACCTGTCCACGAGCAACCTTCTCTCGAACAAAGTGGATATCCATTTCAACATGCTTTGTACGCTGATGTTGTACTGGATTACCCGATAAATAAATAGCACTTACATTGTCACAGTATACAAGTGTGGCTTTCTTAATAGGACAATGCAACTCTAAGAGAAGATTACGGATCCAACATGATTCAGAGACGACATTGGCCACCCCACGATATTCGGCCTCGGCACTAGAACGAGACAATGTGGGTTGTCATTTTGAGGACCATGAGACCAAGTTGTCTCCAAAAACACACAATCTGCATCAGTGTAAGAGACAAGAGTGGAGAAAGAAGATGGATAAAGGTGAAGACCATGATCCAGAGTACCCTTAACATACCGGATTATCCGTTTGAGAGCATTAAAATGATCAATACGCGGATTATGCATATGGAGACAAATTTGTTGAACAGCATAAGATATATCCGGACGGGTAAAAGTGAGATATTGAAGGGCCCCTGCAAGACTTCTGTAAAAAGTTGGATCAGCATAAGGAGCACTAGAATTAGCACTAACTTTCGGTTTGGAGTCAACCGGAGTAAGAGTCGGTTTACATGAGGACATGCCGGCTCGTTCAATTATTTCCTTAGCATATTTCCGCTGTGAAAGAAACATACCACCCTTATGTCGAGTGACAGCAATACCAAGAAAATAATTTAAGAAATCCAAATCCTTCATAGCAAATTCAGAACTGAGAAGAGCCATGATAGAACACCGGAGAGTATCAGAAGAAGCAGTAAGAATAATATCATCAACATATAATAAAATGTAAGCCATGTCCGAACCCTTGCTGTAGATGAATAAAGAATTGTCACACCGGCTATTAGTGAAACCAATGGACAAAACATAATCAGCAAAACGTTTATACCAAGCCCGGGGAGCTTGTTTAAGGCCATACAAAGACTTACGTAACGGACAAACATAATCAGGATGAGTACGATCCCTGTACCCCAAGGGTTGATGCATATAAACAGTTTCCTGAAGCTCACCGTGAAGGAAAGCATTTTTGACATCCAATTGATGAATTGGCCATGCCTTGGACAGAGATAGACTAAGAACAGTCCGGATTGTAGCCGATTTGACCACTGGACTAAATGTCTCACCACAATCAATTCCAACCTGTTGTGTTTTGCCGTCACCTACAAGACGTGCTTTATGCCTCTCAAAAACACCATTAGATTTGACTTTATGAGTAAAAATCCACATAGACCGAATCACATTCACATTAGGTGGACGGGGCACTAACTCCCACGTCTTATTTTTAATAAAAGCATCATATTCATCATCCATGGCCATTTTCCAATTTGGATCACGGAGTGCCGCAATCGGATTACGAGGCAAAGGTGACCTTGTAATCTCAGACACAAAAGAATATTTCGTATTTGGTTTAAATATCCCATTTTGGCTACGGGTCACAACTCTTGGCCGCTGGAGAGGAATTTGAGTGTGATGTGGTGCTAAATTGTTTGATGGTGTGGACTGTGTTTGGGTTAAAGACGGCCCAAAGGGCGGTTGGGGAGATTCAGTAGGGGGAGAAGCGGGTTGGGCAGGCTGGGAAGAGGGGCTGCCAGGTGGAGTAGATTGGGCCGTAGGAGATGTGGTTTGGACAGGAGGATTTGGAAGAGATGGAGGGTCGGTAGACACAACATTAGAATTTCTAAGATGATGAATAACATAAGAATTTAGTCCAGAGTCCAAAAAATCATAATGTTGAGAAGAAAAAGTATGTAACTTTGCAAAGGGGAAGGAATTCTCATAAAAAATAACATGTCTACAAATGATAATTTTACGAGAGGATAAATCATAGCATTTGTAGCCACGGTGATTCGGGGGAAATCCCAAAAATACACACGGAGTAGATCGGGGTTGCAATTTATTAATAGTTGTAGATGGAAAAAGGGGATAACACAAACACCCGAACACCCGTAAATGAGAATAAGAAGGCTCCCTTTTATAAAGAATTTCCAAAGGAGATTTGTTACCCAACAATTTGTTCGGAAGAATATTTAGAAGGTAGGTTGCCATTTGTAAGGAATGATGCCAAAAAGAAGGTGGAAGTGAGGCATGTGCAAGAAGAGTACGACTAATGTTATTAATAGTACGAATTTTTCTTTTGGCTTTCCCATTTTGTGAAGAAGTATGAGGACAAGAGAGACGGAAAGACATGCCATGTTTTTTACAGAATTCCCAAAATGGACCATTATCAAACTCCCTCCCATTATCACATTGTACGTTTTTAACAGTACGTTCGAATTGGGTGAGAATGTGATTCCTAAAAACCAAGAATGTATCATATACATCAGATTTTCGGGCTAAAGGAAAAGTCCACAAAAAATTAGAAAAATCATCAAGTAATAAAACATAGTAACGATGTCCTGCAGAACTCAAAATGGGAGATGACCAAAGATCACTACAAATGGCAAAGTCGTACTAGAATCGAAGAAACAAACGGCAACTTCACATGTTTACTCAAAACACATGAACCACAAAGACTAGAACTTGAAAGTCTATTACAATCAATATTTTTATTGTGTCTAAGAACATCTAAAATAGGAGCACCCGGATGACCCAACCGATCATGCCAAAGTTTAGGAGAAATGGCGGCAAAAGTAGAGGTAGCTTGATTGTTGATTGGAGTAGTAACTGGGTAAAGGTCGCCCCGGCTTTCACACCTCATTATTAGCCTCCCCGTCTGAAAATCCTTTACAGAAAAACCAAAAGGATCAAAAGCAACAATTACGGAATTATCAGTAGTGAATTTTCTAACAGAGATGAGATTTTTTATGATTTTAGGAGCATGAAGGACATTATTTAAAGAAAGGGTCGGGCTAGATGAAGGCAAACAAGTGTGACCATAACCAAGAATAGGAATTTTATGACCATTACCAACAATTATATTATTATTGGGATGAGTGCTCAAATTAAAATAAGACGAGAAGTTACCTGAAGAGGAAGTCATATGAGAAGTAGCCCCGGTGTCCATGTACCAAGACGGATCAGGCGGATTAAGTGACATAGTATGCATTGCAGCCTGAATATCGGTAGGAGTCATCGAATGGGACTGTTGTTGTTGTCCAGACGCCATGTAGGCCTGCTGATCTCGTGGCCTTGGGCCCAATAGTCCAGCCTGCTGGTTAGGAGTACCAGGCCTGGTTCATCCTTGAGTTGGGTAAGGGCAAGGAGGAATGGGACAGCCATATCCCCAAGGATACACGTGCTGCCATAAAGCAGGGGACATGTTCGAGGCTTGAGCCGCACCGGAGCCCCGCCCAGTAGCCGATGGATTTCGACCACCATTATTCCTGCCACCGCCGGAGCCACCACCAGAGCCACGACCAGTATTTTTCCGGCTACCAGAATTGCGCTTGTTGTTAGACGAACTGGAATTTTTGTTCTTCAACTGACCCGTGTTTGGCAAATGACCGGAGGAGTCATCTGACGAGGCTGCAACCATGGCAGATTCGGTTGCCGCCTCCTTTGCCATTCCGATTTCCTCAAGAACAAGCATGGATCGAGCCTTGTAAAAGGGAGGAAGCGGATTGCTTTGACGAATAAGCGTGCCCACACCTCGGTAGGCTCGGGTAAGGCCACCAACCAACTGTAACACCATCCGGCTATCAGAAACCGGCGCTCCGACATTTTTCAACTAATCAGCGAGAGACTTGAGATGTTGACAGTAAGAGGATGCATTGGGAAAATTCTCCATAGAGGTGGTGGAGAATTCTTGTTCAAGAGCAGCGGCACGGGAATGTTGGTTGTCCTGGAATATGTCTCGCAACCTATCCCAGGCCTCCATAGCAGTCGAATCAGGCTCAATGATGGTCTGCAGAAGATCATTAGAGATAGTGGCATATATCCAAGAAAGAACCATGGCATCCAGAGTAGTCCACAGTTCCTTCTCTTGATCAGTTGAAGGTGGTTTGGATGTACCGTCTTTTGGAGGGATAATATGGGCTAGTACTCTGTGAGAACGAGCATGAATTTTGAATAATTCCGACCACGTAGAGTATTGAACGTTTTCCATCTCAAGAGTGATGGGAATATGGTTCTTGATATTAGAGACGGCCAAAGCCGGATGAACGGATTTGTCCGACATTGTGAGAGTGCTGGCGAAAAAAAAAATTGAAGAAAAAAAGAAGGGGACGGAATTAAGGGAGTATGCGGAAGAAGAAGAATCCTAAGCAACTGATACCATGAAAGAATATTTTCCTCAAGTCAATATCTTTATTTGACTCATATTTATATACACCAAGATAGCAATAAATAAGGCTACAAAATATACTCCTAACTAATTTAGGAATGAAAATATACTCCTAACTAATTTAGGAATGTAAATATACTCCTAACTAATTTACAATACTACAAGGTAATTTAGGAATGAAAATATACTTCTAACTAATTTAGGAATGAAAATATACTCCTAAATAATTTACAATATATTTAACAAAAATTACTACAAGACACAAAACAATGGCAAGTTACAATGCTTCGGCAAGTTACAAGTTTTGTTAAAAATAGACATAAAGCTTGCAACTGTTCATAGCGTTTTAATTCTTTTTTAGGAAATTTAGATTAATAAAACATTTAAGTAATTTATCTTTTAAGTTTTGAAGGTTTTTTTAGTTGAGAAGTTTTATAGTAATTTAACATGCAAGTCAGGGAGTTCATACTTGTAAGATAGAGTTTAAAGTTTTTATATAAAAAAAAAATTATTGACAGCTACGCTTTAACTTAACAAAAAATCCAAATACAGGTGCCATCTTTACTGTTTCCACTTCCTAATTGAAATCGACAGACCCTCAACTCTTTTCCACTATGTCACAGGCCCCTTTTTTCTTAGAGTTTTTATCACTTGAAAGCTTAATCAATTGTTTGGGTTATGACATTTCTTGTACAATGTCTCAAAGATGTCAGAAGGAAACACCTTCAACACGTTAAATAAATAAATGTATTCAACTATAAATTATCATACAGTTAATGCATATATAAAAAATTTAATAGGCTTCAGGCTACAGCCCTCATGTATCTAGAAAATTTCATTCCGAATTTTAAAGTAGAGAGATGGTTAAGGCAGATAGTGGGATATTAGATCCCTAAATTTGTGCAAGTTCAAAATACGGATGAAAATTTTACTGCCATCATAACCGCTGCCCTAATAACTTTTTGGCCAAATCAATACTTTTAGGATTAAAATTTGCTGATATACTCTGGGTTCAGTTGTCAGTTGTAGGACTTGTGCCTACATGTCAATTCCCAAACATGTTGGTTGAATTACATAGTAACAATGCAATGCAGCCGCCAAAAGATTATTTTAAAACCAAATATCTTTGCTCAATTTATTTGAAAACCAAATATCTTCATTCAATTTGTCATCTTCTATTTTATATCAGGAAACATGATTATTATTTTTTCCAATTATGCGACAAAATTTGTGGCTAAGTCCAATTTTTCCTGTAATTTTTGTCATAAAACAAGGCACACACTTTGATCATGTGTACACTGCACTGATACAACTTAAAAGTGTCCCCTGGTCTTCAATGCGGCTGAAAATACCCGTGGGGTATAACACCGTTCAAGATATTGTATCTTCTTCATCACTTTTCAAGATACTGTATTTTGGCTTTTCGTCAAGACTACTGTTATCAGTTATTACGATCACTTCCTTTGTGTACTGAACTACTATAATTCTTGTTTTTAATCCAAGTTGCATTTCACTAGAAGAAAAATAATCAAACTCTTTCAACATTGAGTGAAGGGATGAAGAGTGTGAGGCTTTCCTGAACTGGTACTGTGTAAAGATAAGATTCGATATCCTCTCATCTATGCTTTAAAGAGAAATAAGAAAACAAACAACAATTTTATGCTGCAACTCGATTGTTACACATACATCTCTACAGGGAAAATTGAAGGATCTACTTGAGGATCATGTTCAAGATATCTCTGTCAAGCTAAAATATATCAAGGGCCAACACAAATTCAAACATTGAATATGACCATAAATCTTCTAGAGGAAGTTCCTTTGGAAGGATCCAGAAGAAAACCTGGAAGTGAGACCCTTAGACATGTCCGCAGCATCAAGCTTAACCTTTTGCCTTCCGGCTGTCAAATCCTTCTCACGATCCCAAGGTTTCCATGGATGATTTCCTTGCCATTCTTCTTTCACTGATTCCTGTTTGGATTTTTTCTCTGACTTGGTCTGGGCTTTCTCTTGGTGCTTTTCTACCATAGATTTTGATCGTCTTGCCTTGTTGTACTGTTCAACCAGTTCAGCATCAACACTTGATCTACTCTTTTCTTGTTCTTTAGAAGCAAGTGCTGAAGCCTCATTAAAGGCTTCCAAATAACTGAAAAAGCAAAATAATCAAACCCATATATCTAATATCATATCCGAAAGATCTAATAAGAGAGATGAACATACTTCATTTTGGCTTTCTGAGCTCGATCCGATGGGGTATCTGTCCAGACACTAGTATCACCACGGCCTTCTTTCGAGCTCTTGCTAAAGCTCGTCGTTGAGTGCATGCTCACGACGCCAGCCTGAGCAGACAATCGGCCATGGAATACATCATGCAGAGTTTCACAAAGTAAATGAAAGGAAAAACACTTCATCAAGGAAGCAGTTTCTCATTCAGTAATTAGCCAAGAATTTTTATGTTTTTTCTTTCTTTTGGACCACCACTATATATTGGATGAATAACACACATTATGTATTCAAGAATTTTACATATTTAACCTTTACATATATTATTATTATTTTCTTAAAATTACGATTTCTTGTTACTTCAGGTTAGCGAATGAAATACTGGAATTTTTACGTGAAAGGGGCTGGTGCTGCCATTGAACAAACTCCCAAGAGCCATAGTTTTCCACTCAATCTGTTTTTACTTCTACTAGATTCTTGTTCAATATCAATTCCTTTTCAGTAATTAAGATATGGTTTTGGGTTATTTCATGGCCACTGAACCCACAAGGGTGAGAAGCATGCTAATGATGGATCCAAATCTTTCCAGGTTACCTAAGGCAGCAATGGGGGGCAGACGAGCGAAAAGCTTATTGAAAGAAGAGATGGCTACAGAAATTTAGGCGCAAATATACCAATGCTTGACTTGTGTGTGGTTGTTTGGAGGAAGCTATGAATAAAAGACACAATTCTTGATAACTTTGACAACCAGCACAAACTTAATCTCATGAAGAAGCTTAACGTGATGATCATAGTTCAAATTTCACATCATTGACTGGTTCAGATTTAGACTGGATATGGTGCTGAATAATAACATAGGCCATTTAGGAGGTGATGATTTCAGAGGAGCAGTAGGTCAAAAAGGGTTTGAAACTATAGTTTACCTGAATTGCGTCCAAGATATAACAAAATTCATGCAAAGGCTAGGGAGCAATGGGGAGCGACAATAATTAACAGGTATTCAGCGAGAAGCCAGTCATATCAGGTTTTACTTCACGCTTAGGCACTGGCAGTTAGAAATTAAATTGGAAATAGACAACCAATAATGAATCAACAGAAATGGAATCGGAAATAGCCAACCAATAATGAATCAACCAACTACACCACTTCAAACTTAGGCACTGGCAGTTAGAAATTAAATCGGAAATAGCCAACCAATATTGGACCAACCCAACTACACCTCAATTCCAACCAAGGTCGGTATGGTTTAGAGATGAAATGGAGCGGGACGGGGGTGTTCTGTGACGCTAATTGCCTAATGGGAAAGTTTAAACACCAAAGCAGCTATTTATAAAGATACATGATTGACAATGATCTTTTTTTTACAACTAAAAATGAGTTCTCCTAAGAAAAAGATTCATTTTGTTGAAAACTAATGTATGTCCATGTGCATATTTATCTACTTATTGTAAAAATATTGACTTTCTTACCAAATTTGTGCCTATAAATGGGCATTACTTACTATATTAAGATACACCAAAAAATCAAAGAAGGAAAATTGTTACTCTCTTTCTTTGCTCTTTTAATTGTTTTCAGCATTTTGTCTTAATTTTTATAACACATCATAAGCAAGAGACTCTATCGTCTCAAAATTTGAAGGCTAAAACTGAAGGTTAAGGTATTATTATTTTACTTCTATTCATTATGGCTAATCTTACTAAACTCTAGTTTGTTGCCTTCATAATTTGGGAAAGAACATCTTTCATGGGTACTAGATACTGAAATCCATTTGGATGCAATAGGTTTCGGAGACACCATTGAAAATAATAATAAAGCATCAAAACAAGACTACACTATAGCATGATATTCTTGTATCATCATATTGAAAAAAAATTAAAAATTGAATATCGCACAATCAAGAATCCACTCGTTTTGTGGAATAACTAGAAAGAAAGATATGACCATTTGAAGATGGTCATACGTCCAAAGGCACAATATGATTGGATGCATTTGAGGCTACAAGACTTTTAAGTCTATTCATAAGTACAATTTTGTCAAGTTCAAAATTACTTCTCAGTTGAAACTATGTGGAGATACAGTTAGTGATGTCAATATGTTGGAAAAAGTATTCTCCACATTTCATGCCTCGAATGTGCTCCTACAACGACAATATCGAGAAAAAGGTTTCAAAAAGTACTCTGAACTAATTTCTCATCTTATCGTGGCTGAACAAAATAATGATTTGTTAATGAAAAATCATGAGAATTGACCTACTGGGTCAACACTATTTCCTTAAGAGAATGAGGTGTACGTCCACCACGCTAGGCGTGGAAGAGGCCGTGGTCCCAGTCGCAGACGTGAACGTGGACATGAACGTGGTTGGGACCGTAATTATGACCAAGAACATAATTCTTATCCTGGTGTTAATCATTCACCAAAGAAAAATCAATATAAAAAGGAAAAAGAAAAAGATGAGAAACGTGAAGCAATTAGAACTAACTGCTTTTGATGTGGTGGAAGGAATCACTATGCACGTGATTGTCGTACTCGCAAACACTTGATTGAGCTTTACCAGGCATCACTAAAAAAGAAGGATAAAAATCCTGAAGCTAATTTTATAATCAAAAATCGTGTTGACTTCACACACTTGGATGTGGTGGATTTCTTGACCACCCTGAAGAAAAGATAAATCACTTGATTGGTGATGGCTCCGTGAATGTGGAAGTGTATAATAATGATATTTAATATTTATTAATCATGATACTATTAATAATTATTGTCTTTGTACTAGTTATAACATAATAATAATAACAATAACAATAACAATAACAATACAATAACAATAACAATAACAATAACAATAATAATAATAATAATAATAATAATAATAATAATAATAATAATAATAATAATAATAATAATAATAATAATAATAATACATCTAAACTTATATGTGTATGTTCATCTAGTCTCTTTAGTAATATTTATGAAAATATGAATTTTTCATTTTGTTGGTTTAAATAGAATTATAACACCATTTTTATAAAACAATTTTAAATCTTACCATCATGCCTACTTTGTGTATACACAAAATTCTTTTGAAAGAACTGAATACAATATAATTATTAAAATAAGATTTAAAAGTGATAAGTATGTATAGGTAGTAAAATGGCTAACTACCTAAATTACTGCAGCAAATTGTTGTTTGAATATATTGGTATAAAGTAGTAGACAAGATCTTTGACTAAACCATTATTATTGGTTCAATAATTGCAGTAAAGTTGCATGTTATTTGAATATATGATAGGTGAAATTTTGACTATCTATTGTTGTTTAAATTGAAAAAAATAAATTAAAGTCATCGAATGTAGGCCAAGGAAGACCTATAATAATTATTACTATTTACTTTTCACATACTACAATCTAAAGTGTCATTCTGTTGGCCAATTAGGCCTCTTTGAAAAAAAAATATTAACAGAGATTTTATTTTATTCTTTTGAAAATATGGATGATTCTCAAAGCAAGTTATCCACTTATGAAGACATTTGCTCGATTGATTCTGGTACAAGGCATACAATATTCAAAAATGAGAAATATTTTTCTCATTTAAGTATGGGCAATATAAATGTTACTACAATTTCTGGTAGTGCTAATTTGATTGAGAGCTTTGGGAGAGCCATTATAATTTTGCCCAAAGGAGCTAAGATCATAATAAATAGCGTTATGTTTTCTCCTCCATCTCGGGGAAATTTGTTGAGTTTTAAAAATATCCGTGAAAATGGTTATCATATCCAGATAGTTGATGAAATGAGTCTTGAATATCTTGGTATAACCAAAGATGTCTTTGGACAGACATGGGTTATAGTAAATTTTCCAGCATTATCTTTTAGATTGTATTGGACAAAGATTAGTGCAATTGAAGCACGTTCTATAGCAAATCAGAAGTTTATCGATTCAAATACTTTCGTACTTTGACACAATCGTCAGGGGCATCCTGCATCTATAATGATAAGACGAATTATAGAAAATTCAAATGGGCTTTAAAGAATATGAAGATTCTTTTGAGTGATGAATTTTCTTGTATTACTTGTTATAAAGGCAAGTTAATTGTGAGAACATCACCAACAAAAATTGGAACTGAGTACCCTGCGTTCTTGCAACGTACACATGAGAATATTTGTGGACGTATTCACCCACCTAGTGAGTCGTTTAGGTACTGTGGTCCTAATCCTAATAGATGCTTCTTCTAAATGGTCTCATGTATGTCTGTTATCATCTCGCAGGTTGGCATTTACAAATTGTTGGCACAAATTATATGATTACGGGCACAGTTTCCCAATAATCAGATTAGAACAATTCACCTTGATAATGCAGTAGAGTTTACATCCCAAGCATTTAATGATTATTGCTTATCGATTGGGATAAGAGTTGAACATCCTGTAACTCATGTTCACACTCAAAATGGTCTTGTTGAGTCATTAATTAAACGTCTGCAATTGATAGCAAGATCATTGCTTAAGAAAACTATGTTACCCACTTCTCTGCGGGGTCATGCAATTTAACATGCTGCAACACTGATTCATCTCAAACCAACAAATTATCATAAGCTTTCTCCATTACAATTAGTCTTGGGCCAAGAACCTAATATATCACATATAAGATTTTTTGGTTGCAGTGTATATGTGCCTATGGCACCACCATATCACACTAAGATGAGACCCTCAAGAAGATTAGGAATATATCTTGAACCACTTAATGGAGATATGTTCACTGCACGTTTCACATATTGTCGGTTTGATGAGACAATTTTCCCAAAATTGGGAGGAGAAAGTAGTGAAATCAAAAAAGAAATTGTGGAAAAATCCATCTTTGTCTCATCTTGATCCACGTACTTCTATTTGTGAGCAAGAAGTAAAAAGGATTATTTACCTGCAGAAAATTGCAAATCAAATGCCAAATGCATTTACAGATTTGAAAAGAATTTTACTAAATCACATAATCCTGCAGAGAATGTTCCAATCCAAATTGATGTCCCTCTAGGACCATCTGCTAGTGTCATAGCCAATGAGTCCAAAGCACGCCTGAAACGTGGTAGACCATTGGGTTCTAAGGATTAAACAACAACATACCTAGTGGAATCTCACATTAGGTTCAAAGGATCAAAATCCCCAAAAAAAAAAAAAAAGATCAAGATGACACTATGAATGAACCTCATATGAAAGTTCAAGATATGAGTAATTGTGATATCCTTGAAGGAATCAATGAGCTTGAAACTCAAGAAAATAAGGAATTATCCATAAATTCAAGTGAGGCTGAAACAAATCTGAGTTGATAAAAAATAGTAGTGGATTATGTCTTTACTTATAATGTTGCAACAAAAAACATGCAAGGTAATGAGGATCTTGAGCCTCAATCTGTTGCAGAATGTCGACAAAGAAATGATTGGTTAATGGCAAGATGCAATTCAATCATAATTGAACTCACTAGTCAACCGTGAAGTTTTTGGGCCTATAGTCCAAATACCTAATGTATTAAACCTGTTGGCAATAAATGGGTCGTTGTGTGGAAAATGAATGAGAAGAATAAAATATAAAGATACAAGGCACGCCTTGTAGCACAAGGATTTTCACAAAGGCTTGGTGTCGATTATGAAGAGACATACTCACCCGTTATGGATGCAATAACATTGCGTTATCTCATTAGCTTCACGGTCCATGAAAAACTTGAAATGCATTTGATGGATGTGGTTAAAGCCTGTCTTTATGGATCACTTGATAATGAAATATACATGAAAATTCTTGAAGGATTTACGATGCCTGAATCATTTGGTTCAAATCCTCGAGAAACGTATTCAATTAGATTGCAAAGATCATTGTATGGTTTGAAACAATCTGGACGTATGTGGTATAACCGTCTTAGTAAATATTTATCTAAAGAAGGTTATATAAATGATGCAATTTGCCCATGTGTTTTTAGAAAGAAAACAACATCGAAGTTTGTTGTGCTTGCTATTTATGTTGATGATATAAATCTTATTGGAACTCAAAAGGAGCTTCAAAAGGCAATTGATTATTTAAAGAACGAGTTTGAGATGAAAGATTTTGGAAAGACAAAATTATGTCTTGGTTTGCAAATCAAGCATTTGACAAATGGTGTTTTTAGTTCATCAATCTGCCTACACAGAGAAAGTGTTGAAAAGATGTTATATGAATGAAGCAGATTCATTTAAGTACTTTGATGGTTGTTCGATCATTTGATGTGAATAAAAATCCATTTCGACCTCAAGAAAAAAAATGAGGAGATTTTGGTCCTGAAGTACCATATCTTAGTGTAATCGGGGCATTAATGTATATTGCTAACACTAAGACCTGATATAGCCTTGTCGGTTAATTTATTAGCAAGGTATAGTTCTGCCCCTACTAAGAGGCATTAGAATGGGATCAAACACATATTGCAATACCTAAAGGGGACTATCGATATGGGCTTATTTTATTCTAATAATTGCAATCCCGATCTTGTTGATTATGCTGATGCAAGGTATTTATCTGACCCACATATAGTTCGATCTCAAACAGGTTATGCGTTTATACGTGGGGGTATTGCTATATCTTGGAGATCTACAAAGCAATCTATGTGACCATTTCATCAAATCATGATATTTATGAAGCAAGCCGAGAATGTGTATGGGTAAGATCTAAGATACATCTCATTCGAGAAAAATATGGTTTAAAATGTGACAAAGTACCCACAATTTTATATGAAGATGATGCAGCATGTATAGCACAACTAAAGGGAGTATCCATCAAAGGAGATAGAACGAAGCACATTTCGCCAAAACTTTTCTACACTCACGAGCTCCAAAAGAATGGTTTATCAATGTACAACAGATTCGTTTGAGTGACAATATGGCTGATTTATTCACCAAGTCCCTACTAAATGCAACTTCCAAGAAAATGGACAAGCTTGGAATGCGAAGATTCAAATCCTTGGATTGAAGATATAATTAAGGGAAGTTAATACGCGTTGTACTCTTTTTCCCTTACGAGGTTTTGTCCCATTGGGTTTTTTTTTATAAAGTTAAAGGTATTATAAACAAAAAAAGTTACACCAGTAGTGTACTCATGTAGTAATTATATCAAAAGTATAGGACCACCAAGAGATCTATCGCCTATGACCTTCACAAATTATCTGAAAAAGGAGAGATCTCCCCGAATCCTTAAGTACATAGTTGGTGCACCAAAAGTATAAAGTTGCTAAACAATTCATTTTTAGGCTTTGGAAAGGGATACATTTGTTCTCAAAACACCTCTGATTTCTTTCCTTCCAAATTGTCCACCAGATGCATGCAGGGACAATCTTCCATCTCTCCTTATGTTCTGATTGATTCCCATCTCTGTTCCAGCATGCTAGAACTTCTGCAGCATTCCTAGGCATAAACCATCTGATCCCCCTCAAGTTAAAGAACCATTGCCAGAGTTGCTCAGTCACTTTACAATGCAAGAAAAGATGGTTTATTGTCTCTGTCTCAACTTCACAAAAGAAACATCTGGAGCATAACTGTTTTCCCCTTTTCATGAGGTTGTCCTGAGTCAAAACAGCTTGATTAGCAACTAGCCAAGTGAAACAGGCCACCTTATGTGGGATTTTTCCAACCCAGATCATCTTCCAAGGCCATTCCTTAGTATGAATTGATGTATTCAGTAGCCTGTAGGCTGATTTCACCTGGAACTTGCCATCTTTGTTCCTTTTCCATAGCAATCTGTCTTCCTCGCAGGTGAGGTTCTGGGCTTGTTCCAAGGTATTCTCGAATTGAATCATTTTCTCCACCTCCCAATCATTGAGAAATCTTCTGAAAGACAAGTTCCAGCCTTGTGCATTTCTCACTTCTGATATTGTAGCTTGTTTCTGATGGTTGATGATGTATATGTCCGGGAACTGTTGTCTCAAAGGAGTTTGTCCCAGCCATGTCATTCCAGAACATAGTTTTCCTACCATTTCCTACTTTGACAGCAGAGTTACCCCACATTCTTGGCCACTGGTTTCTGTAATTCTCCATAGACCCACACCATATGGATTTTTTACTTCCTTAGTAGTCCATGTATCTTCCCTACCATATCTTGCAACAATGACTTCTTTCCATAAGCTTTGCTCATCTGTTGCGAATCTCCACAGCCATTTTAACAGGAGGCTCTTGTTTTGGGCTTTTAAAATTTTGATTCCCATACCTCCTCCTCTCTTATTGCTTTTGACTACATCCCATTTGACCAAATGATACTTTTTCTCCCCTTCACCATTGCCTAGCCACAGGAAATTCCTTCTGATAGCATCCAACTTTTTGATGATATTCCCAGGGATGGGAAAAAGAGACATCATATAAGTTGGCATGGCATCAAGAACACTGTTTATCAAACTTACTCTACCACCCAAGGATGAATATTGACTTCTCCAATTAACCAACTTCTTTTCACATATTTCCACCATAGAGTTCCATATGTTCATGGACTTACACTTAGCTCCCAAAGGCATACCAAGATAGATGGTGGGAAGTTCCCCTATCTTACCACCTAAAATGTTGGCCAAGGATCTGATCTCTGAACTTCATAACAAAACTCTTTCCCCAATTAATACGAAGTCCCAAAATTGCTTCAAACAAGATGAAGATTACCCTTAAGTGTTTCAGTTGTTCCTTCTTTGCATCACATAGCACCAAAGTGTCATCAGCATATTGCAGATGAGAAATAGACACTCCCAGATTTGCACCCTCACTCACTTTGAATCCCTTAATTCTGTTATTTACGTAAGCACTCTTCAGCATATCACTAAGACCTCCCATAGCCAAGATGAAGAGAAAAGGAGAAAGGGGATCTCCTTGTCTCAACCCCCTCTCAGAGGAGAAGAAGCCAGTTGGAGATCCATTGATCAGGACAGAGAACTTCACTGTGGACATACAAAACTTGATCCATTTCATCCTTCTTAGAGTTCCCCACATATATTCCCAATTCAAATTATCATAAACTGTCTATGTCTAGTTTGCATAGGATTCCTGGAACTTTGGACCTTTGTCTCATATCCACACATTCATTTGCCACCAAAATCGCATCCATGATTTGCCAGCCCTTAATAAAAGCCATTTGTTGATCATCTACTAACTTTGGCATGATTCTCTTGAGTCTCTCTGTTAAGATCTTTGATATGATTTTGTAGATACGCCCAATTAAACTAATTGTCCTGAAGTCTTTCAGTTCGGATGCACCCACCTTCTTTGGGATCGGTGCTATGAAAGTACCATTAAAGGTTTTTTCAAAATAGCCCTGGTCATGGAAATTCTGGATGGCAGCTACCATTTCTTGCTTTATCACTTCCCAGCAGTGTATAAAGAAGGCCATTGTGAAACCACCAGGACCATTGTCGCACTGGGTTTTCTTTGTAAGGTTTTTTATGAGGCAGCAAATAATGTGTATTACAAATAACTACGTAAATTTTTCTTTTACATGGAGAGCTAAGGGGAAGTGTTGAAACTAATGTATGTCCATGTGCATACTTATCTACTTATTGTAAAAGTATTGACTTTCTTACCAAATTTGTGCCTATAAATAGGCATTACTTACTATATTAAGATACACCAAAATATCAAAGGAAAATTATACCGTCTCTCTTTCTTTGCTCTTTTATTTGATTTCGGTATTTTTGTCTTAATTTTTATAACACATTTCCTTAGATAAGTAATTTTCTTATTTAAACAAAAAAAGTAAGCAGTCCAATTTTTTCAATATTGCTAGAATAATTTGTGTATAGAAAGTGCGTAAACCAAAAAAATATCTTTTACTCTTACACCATTTATTACTACTTCATTATGAGTAATAATACATATTTTCAAACATCAGATGCTTAAGATCCGCCTTTTGTACTTCCAAAATTAAACTAATCACAATGTTACCTTTTGTTTATAATATCTGCCTTTACGTAAAGGGGCCACAGTAACATATTCTAAACATATTTTTAACAAGACAAATTGTGGGCCTTAATAACAAAATAAAAAGGAGAAAAAAGAACTCACTATCAAATTAATAGTACTTAGCAGAAAAAATGAAAAAGAATTTTATGAACTTCATTTTTAGTATCAACTTTAAAAATTTCAAAAAGAAATTATGCAGGGCGGGCTGGGTTGAAATAGAAATTTTTGTTATGAGGGGCCTGTTGGAGCCATCACAGGTTTAAGCGGACCTGCCCCTGCAACCATCCCACCCCGTTGCCATCTGTATTATGGTTAGCTACTTGGGTGTCTATATATACACTAACAATAAATCCCCAATATTTAGCAGTAACTTGTCTTGGCCTGTCCACTACATCCCACTAAACCAGTTTAAAATCCAGTCTCTTCTTTTCTTACTAATGTTAAACCTTTATCTCCTACTTTGATCTCTTTCTTATCTTGAATATCATTCCTTGTTACTATTTGTAATATGCCAAATGCCGATTGATCTGTCAAATCAAAAGCAAAAGTAGCAAAAGGACATCCATCAAACTGAGTGGAAGAAAAAAGACCTTACTTTTCTTTCAGGAGGCAGTGTTGTCATCCATTCATCTCTTTTTGGTGCGACTTTGACCTCAGTCTCTGCTAACAGCAGATCGTCACCTTCCATGGAGATACCTGAAGCCAATAGTAATTCCAATTGAAAAGAAGTTCTTCCTCGTCAAATCAAATGTTATAAGCAGACTGGACCATGACTTATCCTCAAAGAAAATAATATTGAACCATAATAAATTACTCCCGTTGTTTTAGTTTACGTGACATTTCCTTTTAAATCTATTACAACAACAACAACACACCCAGTGGAATCCCACAAGTGGGGTCTGGGAGGGTAGAATGTACGCAGACCTTGCCACTACCTCATAGAGGTAGAGAGGTTGTTTCCTGGGGACCCTCATCACAAAACCCATAAGCAGAAAAAGCTAGATATGGAAAACTGGAAAGGAAGAGAGAGAGAAAGTAAACAGAAAGAGCAATTAATAATGAAAAGCACGATAACAAGTAAATACGAAACAACTAACATATATAAGGCAGATAAAGACGATACCAAACAACTCATACCTATCTAACCGATTAGCCTATTACTCTAACTCGTGACCTCCACTCCTTCCTATCTAAGGTCATGTCCTCAGTGAGATCAAGTTTCACCATGTCTTGTCTGATTACCTCCCCCAATACTTCTTCGGTCTATCTCTACCCCTCCGTGTAACTCCTAAACCAGCCTCTCGCACATCCTAACAGGAGCATCGGTACTCATTCTCTGCACATGTCCAAACCATCGCAGTCTCGCTTCCCTCATCTTGTCAGCTACAGGGGCCACCTCTAGCT
Organism: Solanum rostratum; assembly: GCA_029948455.1. Classification (NCBI taxonomy): domain Eukaryota; kingdom Viridiplantae; phylum Streptophyta; class Magnoliopsida; order Solanales; family Solanaceae; genus Solanum; species Solanum rostratum. The sequence goes on from CM057049.1 coordinate 28,325,672, forward strand.
TCTCCCGAATGGTCTCATTCCTTATCTTATCACTCCTGGTGTGACCACACATCCATCTCAACATCCTCATCTTTGCGACCTGCATCTTCTGAACATGTGCATTCTTTATCGGCCAAAACTCCACCCCATACGGCAAAAATGGTCTAACCGCCATTCTGTAAAACTTACATTTAAGTTTAGGTGGTATCTTCTTATCACACAATACTCCAGAGGCAAGCCTCCATTTTGTCCATGTTGCCCCAATACGATGTGTGACGTCATCGTCGATATCCCCATTACTCTGGATAATGGACCCCAGATATTTAAAGCTTTCCCTCTTGGGGATAGGGTGAGTGGCAAACCTCACATCAATGTTGACTGCAAATCTTAATGAGAAGCATGGTGGTTGTGGTACATAAACAATCGGGATTTCTAAATGCATTGATAACATGACCGAACCTACAGATAGTCGTCTTATGCTTTATTCATCAAAAATGGACTATCTAGTACCACAAATGATAGATGGAACCATAGCTCCTTCAAAGGTGAGGAGCATGACAAAGGAAACAATCACACACCCCGAAAGTAATACCACGGGAAAGAGGAGAATACTTAGGTACTTGAGTTCTACAATAACATTGCTGGAGCAGAAAGTATTAACAGAAACACTTTTAGCTCATCAACTATACACTATGTGGGATAAAATCACTAGGATCCGCATATAATGCAAGTTGGACTTCCATGTTGGAGGTATCAAGTTCGAAACTCCTAGCCAGCAAAAGCAAGGGTTGCCTTCTGGGTCGAGCTCGTCGCACCGGGCTTGCCTTGTGCGGGTTTTCTCCTATTTGGTTTGCGAGCTATTGCATAGGAGGGGGCGTTTACCCTTTGCACACCTAAAGGGGTGGAATGTAAGTTGGACTTACCTTAATGGAGCAGAAATCACAGCCATTCACCATAGAAATTAACTAATATTTATATGGGTACAATATGAGAAAAGAAAATCTCTTAAGGCTTACTGCCACGGTAACATCTCAGAGCTGTAATTACCAGCTTCTATCTGGTCTATACCTCCTTTGAGATATTAACACAAGTTACAGGACAACTTTCTTTTCAGAATCTTTTGTATAGTACAAGACGAGGCTTTCTCTTTTTTCTCCTCTGCTCTTGATTTCTGAATGTAATCACAACACTCAATAAATGCTGGTTTTTGACATCTAACACTTGCCATTTTTTGGGAAAAAAAGAAGGATTGACTTTCTTTCACTAATATAAGAATCTTCTATTATTGACATCTGAAGGCATATTGAACTAATGCATGATCAATAAACTATATTCCAAGTAAATATTGGAAGATGTGATCTTAGCGAAAGCCTGAGAATAAGATATACTCCTTCCGTCCCATTTTATGTGGAACCATTTGACTTGGCATGGTGTTTAAGAAAAAAGGGAAGACTTTTGAAACTTTTGGCCTAACACAATACTTAGATGTTTGTGCGATCGTAAATAATCTCATTAAGGGTAAAAAGAAGAATTTTAAAGTTAAATTGTTTCCTTTCATAGTAAGGTGACACTTTTTTGGGACGGACTATAAAGGAAAGGATGCCACAAAAAATGAGGCAAAGGTAGTACCATTCTGTTGAAGACAAACACTTCTATGGATTTCTTTTTTTTTTTCTTTTTGAAAATGGTAATGATGTGTTCAAAGGATATGCTGGTCAGCTTTTAAAAAAAAACATAGGGGAACAAAGAAGAGAAAAGAAATACTTAATGATCCTAATAATTCTACAATCTGTTCTGCTTCCTCTAAACCTTTCTCTTTGATTTTAAATATAAACCAATACTTAGGTAGTACTGAAAACCCTTCTACAAAAAGGTATGAAAATGTCCAGTTCAAAAAAAAAAGGTATGAAAATGTAATAACAGAACAGCAAGCCTAGAAAGATTCTAATACTTCTAGAATTGCTTCAGCATCTACAGGGGAGCTCTTTGTGCACCAAAAACACAATAACATAATACAATTTGTTTTGATCATTTACAGGGATCTGCTTCGATTCTCAAAGCTTCTAGCATTCCTTCCTCTCCAAATGGTCCACCAGATGCATGCTGGAATGGTCCTCCAATAACTTCTGTTCTTTGCCCCAATTCCTGCTTCCTTCCAACTTGAGAGATTGTCAACAATCTTACTAGCATTGTCCATTGAATGCCTCTGGGATTGATGAAAATCTTCCACAGCTGATCAGTGATTTTGCAGTGCAAGAACAAATGTCCAACTGTCTCAGTTGCTTCCCCACATAAACAACAATGTGTCACTAGAATGTTGTCTCTTTTCCTTGGATTCTCATGTGTGAGTACTGCCTCCTTTGCTAGCAACCAAGCGAAAGATGCCACCTTGAGTGGAACTTTGGCTTTCCATATTTGCCTCCAAGGTCAGTTGAGGGTTAGTGGAGCATTGTTTATGGCCTTGTAACCTGAGCTCACTTTGTATCTTCCTTTGTTGTGCTCTATCCACCATAGGCAATCCTCCCCTTCCTTCAAACCTCTAAATGAATTCAACATTTAGATAAGCTCAGCTAGTCTACAGACTTCACAATTATTTAAGTTCCTTTTGAGAGATAAATCCCATCCTTGGGGAGACGACATTTCAGCAACTGTCCTGTCTTTATGCAGTGCTAACTCAAAGATGTCTGGGAAGCACTCTGACAAACTACTATTACCAAGCCATTTGTCTTTCCAAAAACCTATACTGATATCATTATGCACTATCATGGTTGGATGATTTCTTAGGAAAGGCCACCAGTTCCTAATTGATCTCCCAGGAGTAACACCATAGGGGTTGGTTGATTCCTTGGTGACTCCATCTCTCCACACTTCAATTTAATCACCTCGCTCCACATTGAGTCCGGTTCATCAGCATATCTCCACAACCATTTTAACTGTAAAGCTTGCTTTGGTTTTTCAAGTTTTTTATGCCTAAACCTCCTTGTTTTTTTCCTGTGATCAAAACTTTCCATTTTACCATATGATATCCCTTTCTTTTCTTGTTTCCTTGCCAAAAGATATCCAATCTCTTTACTACTACTACAAGTAATGAGAATAATGTAAGCATGCAAGCAGGAATGGCCTCCAAGACCGCATTGATCAAAATAAGTTATCCACCCCGATAAATATTGTGCTTTCCATCTGACCAGCTTCTCACATTTCTCCAAGAGAGAATTCCAAATTTCTTTCGACTTTGATTTCGCCCCCAGTGGCATCCCCAATTAGACAGCAAACAGTGTTCCCACCTCACCTCCTAGCACAGAGGCCAAAAGGTGCATATTAGAAACCAAGTTTATGGGATATAAATGGCTCTTTCCCTGGTTGATGTGAAGAGCTGACATGCGTTCAAAAAGCCCCAGAATAGCCCCGAGATACCTTAGTTGTTCCTCCTCTATTTCACAAAAAATCAAAATAGAATCTACATAATAGAGATGTGTTACCTCCAGGGTCCTCTCATTGTTTGTAGACACCTCAAATCCTATGATCCGCCTATTTTTTTTAGCTGTCTTGATCCTGTTGTTGAGTCCCTGCATGGCAAGAATAAAGAGGAATGGAGATAAGGGGTCCCCTTATCAGATACCTCTTTGAGCTTCAAAGAAACCTTTAGGAGCACCATTAATGAGAACAGAAAACTTTACTGTTGAAATGCAGAACCAGATCCACCTAATCCACTTTTCCCCAAATCTCATCTTACTGAGTATATTGAGAAGGAAACCCCAGTTAATATGATCATATGCTTTCTCCATGTCTAGTTTGCATAGGATGTCTAGTTTCTTTTGACCTAATCTAGAATCTATTGCTTCATTTGCTATTAACACCGCATCCATGGTTTATCTTCCTCTAAGGAAAGCCGTCTGTTTGGGAGTCTACCAACTTGTGCATCACCCTTTTAATTCTTTAAGTTAAAACTTTAGACAACTACTTATAGAAACTGACTATCAAGCTTATTGGTCTAGAATCTTTTAAAGTTCCTTTGCTCCTTTCTTCTTTGGGATCAAGGCAATATATGTGGCATTGAAGCTCTTTTCAAACATTTCCTGCTCATAGAAATTATGAAAGGGCTCCGTGATGTCCTGTTTCAAAATTTCCCAAGAAACCCTAGTGTAACCATCAGGTCTTGGGGTTTTGTCAATGACACACAACTTCAAGCATTTATAAACTTCATGCTCATCAAATCTAGCTTGTAGTTGTGTCCTTCCTCTGATATTGGAAATCCATTTACTAAATTTCCATCAGGTCTCCATCTTTCTGTTTCAGAATACAGTTTCTCATAGAACTGAATGATTTCCTCCCTTAGTGTGTCTGGTCCCTCGATGAACTTCCCCTGTACCTCTAACTGGTCAATATGGTTGCTTCTTTTATGGGCGTTTGCAGAGTTATGGAGGAACTTTGTATTGTTGTCTCCTTCCTTCAACCACAAGCACAAGATTCTAGACCTTTGCCTCCAAGCACATACCTCATTTTTTATCAGTTCTTCATACTCCATAAAAATCTGTGCCTTCAAAGATAGCCTCTTCCTCGATCAACGCTCTGTTGTTCAACAAAGAACCCAAATCTGTCATTTTGTTAAGCAGCTTGGATCTTTGGATTTGCAGATTTCCTTTTTTTACTTTTACTCCACTCCTTTAGCTTTTCTTTCACTGCTTTCATTTTACAAGCTAGGATGTAGTCTGGCCTCCCATGGAAAGAGAATGAGTTCCACCAGTTATCGATTTTCTCACTAAAACCTTTTGTGTTCAACCACCAGTTCTCAAACTTGAAATATGATTTACAGATTTCCCACGGCCCACAAACTAGAGCTATTGGGACATGATCCGATGTCATTCTTTGGAGTGTAGTTTGCTTCATCTTGTTAAATTTATCACTCCAGTCAGAAGTGAAAAGTATCCGGGCTATTCTGGATGTTGTATGTGCATCTCCTCTAAACCTTTTTCTTTACACCAAAAATAAAAAGATACAATACAATTCCATTTAACCTTCTGAATGAAATTGGACCTATCTTCAGAGTTTCTGCTGTTCCTTTCTTTCCAGACTATCCACCAAATGCAATGTGGAATTATCCTCCACCATGCCTTCTGGCTTTGGCTCCCCCCTTTCTTATCCAACAACTCAACAAATCTGTACTATGCTCAGGCATGGTCCAATATGTCTCTGTGAGACTAAGGAAGATGGCCCAAATTTGTGACGTAAAATTGCAATGCAAGAATAAATGCTTGTTGGTCTCCTCTGCCTTCCCGCATAATGAACGCCAAGATACTATAATCTTTCCTTTTCTCTTCAACACTTCATGTGTCAGGCAAGCCCTTCTTGCAACCAACCATGTAAAGCATGTTATTTTAGTTGGTGCTGAGGTTCTCCATACCTTTCTCCACAAACTGTGCTTGTTGCTGCTTTGCTGGGGGCTTTCCATTTTGTATGCCCTGCTACCAGTGAAAGCATCTTTACTATGTAAAGCATGTTATTTTAGTTGGTGCTGAGGTTCTCCATACCTTTCTCCACAAACTGTGCTTGTTGCTGCTTTGCTGGGGGCTTTCCATTTTGTATGCCCTGCTACCAGTGAAAGCATCTTTACTATGTTTTCATATCAAAGAACCATGAATATTGGTGGTGCCGGAGAAATTTTTCTAATATCTCTAGCAATTAATTTGTCCACTCTCTCCACTTCCCAGTCATTCGAAAACCTTCTGAAGATTGAATTCCACCCTTGTGCTGTCCAACATTCATTGATATTTGCATCTGGATTACTACATAGTAAGAATAAACCTGGAAAGAATTCTTTTAAAGGGATTTGTTTGTTTCACACATCTGCCCAGAATTCCTTCCATCTCCTACTTCAATGTAATATTGGCTTCAAGTTTTTGCCACAAGTTTCTGATAGTTCTCCAAACCCCTACCCCATAGGCATCAACACTAACATTACTGCACCATGGATTGTACTCACCATACTTGGATCTGATGACATCCTTCCATAGGGCTTGCTCTTCTTCATTATATCTCCATAACCACTTCATTAAAAGGCAATTGTTTTGTTTCCTCAAACCTCTAATACCCATATCCCCTTTGTCTCTACTGTTCAAGGTTATCTCCCATTTGACCAATTTATAACCTTTAATTTCTTTGCGTCCATACCAAAGTTAGTTCCTCCTCAATTTGTCCAATTTCTTCAAAATGTTGGTGGGTAGTGGAAATAGTGACATAACATAAGTAGGAAGAGAGTCTAGCACTGAATTGATGAGGATGTATCAGCCATCCAATGACAAAATATTGAGCCTTCCATCTTGCTAATCTCCTATGTGTTTTCTCCACAATGCCATCCCAAATATCTATATACTTGTGTTTATTGCCTAAGGGCACGCCTAAGTAAAGTGTTGGCAAATTCTCCACTTTGCATCCCAAAATATCTGTCTGATTCAAAATGTTGGTCACCTTCTTGATTGGAAATAAATTGGTTTTTCCCCAATTCACTTTCATACCCAGGGAGGCTTCAAAAAACAGTAAGATTGTTTCGATGAATCTTATCTGGTCCTCCCGAGGTTCGCAAAAAATTTCTTTAACTTGTCCACTGCTACCCTCTATCTGAAAATCTTTGATCCATCTGTTTTGTATTGCTATTCTCATCAAGCAGGCAAAACATTTTATTGCCAATATGAATAAAAAGGAGGATAAGGGATCACCCCGTCTAAGTCCCCTTTCTGATAGGAAGAAACGCACTGGTTCGCCATTCACCAGAATAGAAAATCATACGGAGCTGATGCAAAAATTGATCTATCCCAGCCACTTTTCTCCAAAGCCCATTTTTCTGTGCATGTAGAGCAAGAACTTCCAATATACATGATGATACGCCTTTTCAGTGTCCAGTTTGCCCATTACACCAGGCTCTACACTTTTCAATCTTGATTCCATACATTCACTATCTACAAGCGAAGCATCTGTTATCTGTCTCCCTTTAATGAAGATTATCTGATGCTTGTTGACCAGCTTATCCACCACCGTTTTCAGCCTCTCAGCTAGTATCTTTGCTAAGACTTTGTGTATGCCTGTGACTAGACTTATAAGTCTGAAGTCCTTCAATTTAGAAGCACCTGCTTTTTTGGGGATGAGAGCCAAAAAAGTTGCATTGGAACTTCTCTTAGTGCTTTGATTATTGTAGAACTCCTGTATCACACCTTTGATGTCTTTTTTCATCACTTCCCAGAATGTAAGATAAAAGGATATGTGAAAACCATCGGGCCCAGGAGCTTTCTCCATCGCATAAAGTTCAAGGCATTCTAGAATCTCCTCCTCCTCGATTGGTTTCTGTAACTCTTCCTCTTCATCCTCATTAATACGAGTAACACCCTGCAATTGTAATTCTGGCCTCCAAACTTCTATCTCCTTGTACAAATTTTCATAGAACCTTTTGGTGGCCTCCTTGATGTCAGTAGGATCAGTGAGATTGATTCCTTTCACCTTCAAGGACTCTATGGTGTTGTATCTTTTGTGAGATGTTGGTGTTCCTTCCACCTTCAAGGACTTGGTGTTCTTTCGAAACTCTTCTATGGCATTAATAAGACCCACATGCTAACTCTATGAGACATCTTTATCGAGAAGTTTAAGCTAGAGAAGAGACATTTTTAACTATTAAAATAAGTAAATAACAAGCCTCTTACTTGTGGGCCAAACATGTGGATTTTTTTATTTTTTTTGGCCAGTAAATTGCTCCACTACTATGTCAAATTTTGCATATCGCCTTATTTAACAGCTTAAGCTATTCAACAGGAAACACATTATGGTATTTGATTAGTCTTTAACACCACAAAATTTGACCCATGCAGTATGTTTTTCTAAAGATAGACACTAATTAACATTGAGTGCTAGAGTCTGTTAAAATTAGCTGAATTTAAGTAGTTTTTAATCACCAAGTGTTGAAAGACACTTTCTAAGTGTTGATATGAATTTATGAATAAGCAGTAACAAGTTTGGATAGAAGTCCTGAAACTGAAACTAAACCGCTCATAAGCTTGGTAAAAGACGGTGAAATTTCCTTAAAGCTGTTAACACAAAGATGAGCTTATTGTTGCAACATTTTAATTATGAAATAACATTAATTTGTTTCTTATCTCCATTGGCTGTAAATTGATTAAACAAAAATATTTTTAATAAGATATTTGAGTTATTTAAATGACATATGACAATTAATTATTTGACTAAAGAACGTAAATAAAAAACATACTTTAATTAGTGCGAAAATATTCATATAAAAATTACAACCATTAAACGACAAAATAGACCCTAAATTTGTGGCACAATTCTGGCAGGTATTGGTAATGGCAAAAATTTTGTCGTGATAAAACTACTATTATAGCTAACCGTTGCAAATATCACATCTTAATGGGAGATTAACAATACAACAACAACATGTCTAGTGTGATCCCACAAGTGGGATTCGGGGAGGGTGAGGTGTACGCAGACTTTCCCACCTATAGAACATTATTGGTTGCACTAGAAATAGAATTTACATTGTCTGGACACGCACCATAGTGTAGTCCAAGCAACGAGGCATGGAAGAAGTAAAAGAAAGAAAGTGGAGTTATGCTTTTAGTAAGAGAAGAATACTTGGGGATTCTAAAATCATGAAAGGTATAATAAGGCACACTGCTAGATGAAGAGCTCCCTTGACAGGCCTCCCTTCTTTTACAGATTTTTCTCTTTCCTCCTCAATTGAACCTCTCTCGAATTCTGCTAGTAAGTATTGGCGTATGAGTTTAATTTTTCTTGCTCCTTTATTTTATTCTAGCAACTGAATGCTAATTAGCAGGTTCAAGTATATCTGTTTGGGTTGACAACTTGCTTCCTTTAACGAAATTTGTCCTTTCTTTCTTATTCTATTTCTATTTTTTTGTTTCCTTGTGTTGATACCGTCATCACACATCCACCCAAATTGCGTCAGATTGACATGGGTGCGGTAAGAGACGTAGATGGGATTCACAAACAATTAAACAATAGAGAAGTTTAATAAAAAATTAGGGACCAATCACATAACAATTTGAGCAAGATAGTAGAAGAAAATGAATGATAAACCGTGTTCTAGCAAAATGGCCAACCTTGCAGACGCCTCCACTGCGCGGCTTCACGCATAGCTCGTAAATCTGCCTACAGAACCAAATCTTGTGTTAACAGATTTGTAGTCAACAGAGCTTTGAGTATCTTCATACCCATGGGACATAAAAAATATACCTGAATTTCCTCCTGTTCTTCCTTGTGCTTTATTTTCTCATCCAACACTTTCCTCTACAAAAAAAAAAATCTTCTTGATTTATTAAATGAAAACAAAATTTGGAAAACCCAAAATAAAGCATTGCAGTGATGTAACTTCTCCATTATATAGAAGATTACGGAGTAAGATCAAGGAACTGAATGAAACAATGGTAGGCCATAATAACAGGAATACCTGATGTTACGGCATCAAATCATAGCAAGTCAAATTTTCAATGTGTTAATTCTGAGTGGTTATTGATATCCTGCTGATTTTCCTCAATGATAATTCTTTTAACCATGAATCAACAAAATGAGGTGAAAGTGATAAAGTAACAGATACATCTAGAACTACTGTCTAGGAGGGAAACCCTACACCTACTCAATCCAACTGAGGAATGTTCTCTAATACAGTTTATAATGTTCCCTGCAAACATATGATTGCCTTTCTAAGCATTTTAGTTTCTATCAAAAGATGAGAGTATAAGTCAGTGCCTGATTTGTTTCTGTGGGGAACAAAGAAGCCAAATAAACTTGAGCTTTTAAAATTTTCTTCCAAAACCAGAATAGAAGATGAACACAATTGCACGGAAGGAATACATACATGAAAAACACACGATAGTACCTTGAATAAATATAAAGATGGAATGGGGTAAAAACAGGAACAACTTTATCTTTGTTGACTTCTGACATTTTTTGATAAACCAAATATTAAACTTTTTTTTTTGTTTGACAAAGGTAAGGTTAAAACCAAATATTAAACTAAACTTGTGAAATAAGGTATATGATCTTCAGCCTTCGCAACTTCTGGTGGTTTACAAATTAAGTGACAACAAGTCTTAATGATTTTTCCAACTTCTCGAGTAGGCATAAGTTTTCACTTCTGTGTTTCCTAGTTTTTTTCTTTCTCTATTATATTTTTTTAATAAGCTTCTCTATTTCATTGTTTAGACTAAAATTTAAGAATGTATCAACTCCTAAGTGAAATGATATGCCGAAAAAGTCGCACATTAGTAAACAGAAAGCGACACTGATGTTAATTCCAAATTGTGCCAATCGCACCAAAATTTCTCCAGCATAAAATTGAGATGATGCACTTAAAGTTCAAATATTAGTGAAAGCACATAAATTATTTATCTCTTATCTCAACCAAAGAAATGTATGCCAGGAGAGCAAGAAAGGAAAACGACACCAAACTTATTGCGTCACACAGCATACGGCACATCCAACTTAGCTATCCTAAGGAACACTAAGGCAAATTTGATAAGAACCATTATGAAGTAATGGTCCATTCTCAAAATTTACTAGGCCACTTGAAAAGATTTAACATTAACCACTACAAAATTTGGAAATATTCAACATCTGCAACCAAAATATATGGGACAGTATCTACACCCAAATGACCAGGAGCAGTTAGCCTTGCTGGAACAGAAAAAGTGTCCATTTGACATCTGATAATAAGAAATAAATGAAGGAAATTTGCATTTAACCTTGTTATTAGAAAATCAACATAGTGTTTCAAGCCAGATCTTAAAGAAGCTTCTCTTCACTTAACAAAATTTGTAAGGAAAATAAATGATGATATCACTTAATTACTCACTTTATCTGGATCTTGCAAATCTTTAAAGGCTTTGTTCAGCTTGATGAACGCTTGGTGAGCTTCAGGATGGGTGCACTTATCAGGATGCACCATAAGAGACAACTTCCAGTACCTAAAACATACAACAAAATTACAAAGAAATGAGATAGAAATTTCAACAGAAATCCAGGCCAGCAGAAATTTCAACAGAGTTGGGCCCAATATAACAAACACTCCAGATTCACTCCAAATTGAGATAGAAGCCAATAAACTATCGTCAATGGTGACAGAAGGTGGGATAGTAGTCAGCCCAGGAACCATCGATGAAGCAAAGAGTGATCTTGCATTGGCCGTAGAGCAAATCGATGAGGATGCCATGATCATTCAGACGGACAACAAGGAGAGCTTGGCTGCACATGCAGAGGTGAACCTTCACAAGAAGAGGAGGAGGACGACGCAGTAGAGGATATTTACCTCTCGATTCAGCAGTGGAAGAAGGTGCAACAGAATCAGAGAAGACGATCCCCATGTGGGACCAACAGAACATAATTAAGCTAAGTAAGGAATTAGGAGTCCATTTTCAAGGGCTGTGAAGAGGCGGCTTTGAATTTGTTCATGACAATTGAAGGCAAAAGCAAGTAACAGAAGAAGTATCAAATGCAATAGTGTCGATAACTCCAAAAATAAAAAGATCCCAAAGGAGATTAAAAACCTGGAACCAATCAGCAATTTTTTTAGCTTTGGAACAAGAAGCAGGGAGGGGGTGTTTCATGAACAATCTCAATGAAGGTTAATGTAGTGTCATGGAATGTGAGAGGCCTCAATGATCCTGGGAAGAGGCTGACGATCAAGAACATGTTATACAAATGGAGGACAGATATATACTATCTAAAGGAATCTAAATTAAGAGGTTATATAAGGGCGATAATTAAAGAACTGTGGGCCAATAGAAGGGTGAAGTTCGCACAATTGGAAGCCATAGGTACCAAAGGGGGGATTATCATTTTATGGGACAGCAGCAAATGGGAGGGAGAAGTCTGTGAGGTTGGAACTTACTGTATACTGTAAGATTTGGAGGCAAAACACAGGAGTTTAGCTGGCACCTTTCAGGTGTGTATGCTCCAAATAACAAAGAGGAAAGAGAAGAGGTATGGTGGGAGCTGGGAGCAGTCAGGGGTCTATTCAATGGCCCTTGGGTGATTGCCGGGGACTTCAATGTTGTGAGCTCCCTTCTGAGAAGAAGAACTGCAACCAAATCACCAAAGCTATGGAAGACTTTTCAGATTTCGTTGAGGATATGGAGTTGGAAGACCCACCACTCACAGGTGGCAGTTATACCTGGAGAAAAGGCGATAGACATGCAGCTTCAGCAAGATTGGATAGGTTCCTACTTTTAGAAGAATGGGAGACATCTTTCAAGAAAATCAAACAGTCTATCATGCCTAGAGTTAGATCAGACCATAATCCCTTGCTATTAGAATGTGGAAACTGGGAGAGGTCACAATCTTATTTTAAATTCAAAATTTGGTGGCTACAAACTGAAAATTTCATAGAGCGAGTAGGGGTGGTGGACTCTGAAACTTTTGTAGGTAGACCAGACTGCATTCTAGCTTGTAAGTTGAAGGTTCTCAAAGTGAAGCTGAAAGAATGGAGCAAAACTGTACAAGGCAATCTTGGTTTACAAAAACAAAGCATCTTGAATCAACTTTATGATTTAGATGTGAACCAGGAACAAAGGTGCTTGTCTGAAGATGAGTCATATCTGAGTGTTGTTCTGACAGTAGAGTTTGAGGATGTGGCAGAGAAAGAGGAAATAGCATGGAGGCAAAAATCCAGGGCTGTGTAGCTGAAAGAGGGAGACAAAAACACAAAGTTTTTTCCATAGAACAGCAAACAGTCACAAGAGATACAACAACATTGAGAGTCTTCTGATTAACGGAAGTAATGTCACTGAATCAAAGACCGAGGAGATTATAGGTTTTTATCAAAAATTTTACCGAGAGAACAAACAGTGGAGACCTCAATTCAGTCCCAGAGAACAAGCTAGGCTCAATACAAAAGACAACCTCCTTCTTCAATTTGAAGAACAGGAAATCATTTTACCTGTGTAGGAGATAAGGCTCCTAGCCCAGATGGTTTTACCATGGCTTTTTTCAAACAATGCTGGGAGGTGGTGAAGGCAGAAGTAATCGCAACCATCCAGAACATCCATAGTCAAGGCTACTTTGAAGAAAGTTTCAAAGCTACATTTATAGCCTTGATCCCAAAAAAGATGGGTGCAGCAGAGTTGAAGGATCCAGGCCCATCAGCCTGATTAGCAGTGTCTACAAGATCATATCCAAGTTCCTAGCAGCAAGACTCAAGAAGGTGATATCAAAGCGGGTGGATACACATCAATTGGCTTTAATCAAAGGTAGGCAGATCATGGATGCCATACTTATAGCCAATGAGTGTGTGGATGATAGGAAAATAACCAAAGTCCCTGGGATCATATGTAAGTTGGACATAGAAAAGGCCTATGATCATCTCAGCTGGAACTTTTTGCGGAACACACTAGAGAGGATGGGTTTTGGGAATAGGTGGATAAATTGGTTGAAGTTATGTGCGGAAACTGTCAATTCTCAGTCTTAATAACTGGTACTCCTGGCTTTTTTTCCTTCTGAAAGGGGGTTAAGGCAAGGGGATCCTCTTTCCCCCTTCCGTTTAACCTAGCTATAGAAGGATTGAGTGACATGTTGAAAACTGCACAATCAAATAACATGATCAAGGGGTTCTGGACAAATGATTGTGACAAGGGGCTTATCTATCTCCCATTTGCAGTATGCTGATGATACCCTAGTGTTCTGTGGTGCAGAGGAAGAACAACTAAAGCATCTGAGGATCATTTTTATATTGTTTGAAGCTGTTTCTGGATTAAGCATAAATTGGGGCCAAAGTTTTGTCTATCTGGTTAATGAAGTTAAAGAAATCAACAGACTAGTTGGCATTCTAGGAGGTAAAGTAGGAGACATCCATTCAACTCCTTCCCAACTAGAAGTACGTGAAGGCAAAATGCTTAACAAATTTAAGTGAAAGCAACTTGACTTACCATTGCATAAAAAAGATTGCAAATTATTGATGTAATATAACACATCTCAAAACAATCTATAAGAAAATATGATAGCTGTGAGAAATATTGGGGGAGAACATTATTGAATTGTTGTCTACATTATTACATTGAGACCCTATTTATAGATACTATATTAGACTCCTTTTCCAACTAGGATACTATAATACAGTCCTTTTCCAAATAGGAATCTATATACTATTTTAATTCCTATTTCTATTCTAAGTAGGATTATAATTACCTATTCCTCTTCTAACACTCCCCCTCAAGCTAGTGCATACACGCCATATGTACCTAGCTTGTTACAAATGTAATTAATACGAGGGTCGATGACAGGCTTGTTGAGATATCAGCAAGTTGATCTTCCGGCTTCACAAAATTAACAAACAACCTCAATGTCTTAGTCTTCTCATGCAATTCTGGGATTGCATTGTTAAATTTCCCAAACCAAGCTTGAGAAGATTGTTTTAGACCATAGAATGATTTACACAACCGCCATACAAGGTTATCAAACTACCCCTGAGCAACAAAATAAGGTGGATGCTACATATAGATTTCTTCCTTGAGATCATCATAGAGAAAAGCACTCTTAATGTCAACTGATTAAAAGGTCAATGGAGAATGACAATATGGATCATCTCGAAATTACTCTAAGAAAGTCACGTTAAAACTTCTCAAGACCTGCTTATGCACCAAATTATTAGATTTGATGGCTGAAAATGGTCACAAATTGAGAAATAAAATTATATGGGTAGGGTCGGAATGATGACACGACCCTACTGAGAAGAGAATTATATGGGTAGGGTTGGAATGATGGCACGACCCTACTGGAAAAAAGAAATTATATAGGTAGGATCATATTGACGACATGACCCTACTGCAAAAGAAAAATTGTATGGATAGAGTCGGAATGATGGCACAACCCTACGCAAACTAGATTTGATGAGTCACCAAAAAGACGAATGAAACTACGCAAATCAAATCTGAGTCACCAAAAAAGATACAGTGCTGTGCAACTCAGATATGAGAAAGTAGTTCAAAAAATTCACGGTACTACACAAATTGAATATGAGTAGTCCGGAGAGATGCACGGTGCTACACAAATCGAATGTGAGAAAATAGTCACCGGAAAGATGGTACGGTGCTACACATGATAAATATGAAAAAGCAGTCACCGAAAAGATGCTACGGTGCTACACAATTAGATATAAAAAAAAAGTCACCGGAATGATGGCACGGTGCTACACAAACACTAAAAGATGTGTGGTTGATACAAATCAACCCTAGAAAATCACCGAAAATTGAAGACCTGTTTGATTGAATTTTCTTCCCTTGAATATGAGAATCATACATATATCATTGACCCTACTTTGTTAACACAACCATTGGCCAGACGGGCAGCATATGTGGGTCATAGCCACCCGCCGCAGCGGAAGCTCTTTGATTTTCTACCAAGACCATAAAAGCTCTGATACCATGAGAGAAATATTGGGGGAGAATATTATTGAATTGTTGTTTACATTATTACATTGAGACCCTATTTATAGATACTATATTAGACTCCTTTTCCAACTAGGATACTATAATACAGTCCTTTTCCAAATAGGAATCTATATACTATTTTAATTCCTATTTCTATTCTAAGTAGGATTATATTTACCTATTCCTCTTCTAACAATAGCAAACAAGTTTGAATATTTCAGTAATCATAAAGGCAACATCTAGTACCGGGTCGATGATTTGGACAACACGTCCCTGTTACAATTTTCACGATAAACTTTATTTTATAATGACATATTATAAGCAAATAATATGATTTGAATCAACTTAAAAGAAAAAGGAGTATTTTGCATATTAGACATTACTATACACAGAGATTGCAACTTGGATTTAACATTCAGTGATGGCATTCGAAATTGTAACTTAATGTGTTTTTTATTTTAATTGAATACTTACGGCATTCAGTGACACAAATATATTTAATATTTACACAGTGATTCAAATTATCTAGTGATAAAAAATATCTATATAGACTTCAAATTTCAGAGTCAGTTCATCACCCAGCCTTGAAATCACTAGATACTCAGATCAATATGGTGCAAAGCCAAAAGATCTCTGCACTTCTACTGTCACTCACTATTTGTAAGCTTGATTTCTAGTAATAAAATAACATATGGCATACTGTCAGGGAGCATTATTACTACCATCCTCCAGGGAACTAGCAACTCGCAGCTATTTAGCCGCTTCTCTAGGAATAGGAGATGTACCACTGACTGGGTTAACTATTTTTAAGTACCACTGACTGGGTTAACTATTTTTAAGTACCAAGACTTTCCAGGTTTGGAAATTCTATCAAGCATTATTTACAGGAAAAAGGAAAGTCTGGAATAACTTAGCTCAAGTTCAAGAAATTGAAGGTCGTATGCAGACAACTTATAAACTCAGGCATCAACAACTTTATGGATTAAACTGTAACCTACAGATGCTAATCAAATAAAAAAATGCTATAGCTTCCAACAAACAAGCAAGCATTTTACCTTTTCTTCATGATGTCACTCAACATATTTCTGTTTGCACCCAAAACATCATATGAATTGTCTGCATCTGCTCCCATGATTCTTGTAACCTGACCAAGTAAAAGTACTTGTTATACACAATTAAGATTGTCAACAAAGAGCCAAATAGAAAGAAGATTTTCAATTCATCTTAACCAAATGAACAAGACCAAACTCAAATCCACAATTAACAGTGTAAAAAAATTGTGATTAAGGTGCTTCACTACACGTATATATTTGAAAGCCCCAAACACTACTAGAAGTTGACAGCAGAACAGAAAGAAAAAGCAGCTTGGAAAAAGGAAGAGTGGAAGACCAAGAGAAGTTGTGAAGTGAGGACGAAAAAATAAAACGCAATGTTCTGTTACTTTTAGCAATGCAAATTTCTAATATTGCTATCTGAGAGGGAGAAAGAGCAACAAAGTATATAAACACCACATGGAGGATTCTTCTTCGTTTTATTAAATGGCTCACAGAGGGTTAGCTCCATTTGGTTTAGATAAACTAAAAGGAATGTCAAATAATCATAAAACTAATTATCAAATCAAATTTCAAGTGTAATTGTGTCAGGTTGAGGTTACTAAGAAAGATCACACAAGTACGATTGCTACAGAGATAGATACATGGAAACAGACAACAGATTGACTGATAAAGAAGAGAAAAGAAGGGAGAACCTCTTCAAAACGCTCGGCCTCGTTTGCTGATTCTACCTCTGTCACCAAAGCAGGAGGTGGAGGCCCTATAAACAATTCAGTATCTTCTTCCAGCTCAACATCCCTGGAAACATTAGACACTTAGGGGTGTTTAGATAAGTTTTTTTTAAGTGACTTGAAAGCTAAAAGCCAAAAGTAGGCACCTACCTACTTCTGGCTTCTGATTTTTTTTTTTTTTTTTTTGGGGGGGGGGGGGGGGGGGGGGGGTGGTTTACCTTTTACGTCTAAGGTAAAGTGCTTATAAACACGTTATGTATTTGCCAAACATCTCTAAAAATTGAAAAGTGTTTAAAAGCCAACAGCACCTAAGAATAAGCCAATCCAAACACCCTCTTAGAGCAGTTCACTTTATTATGGTATAAACATACATGACATCCTAAAACTGTTATTTGAAGCTTATAAGTGTAGAAGGGATAACTATAAAACTTCTGAGAGCAGGAAGTACTGAAAGATACAGGAAAGAGAGGCTGATCAAACCATGAGATCATCTAAGAAGCTCATAGTACTTTTTGTATTAATGTGTCAAAACCAATCAGTTTTCTATCTCTGAACCAAAGAGTTTCTGAAGGGAGAAATCTAAATCTGAGTTGCTCGGACTCTTCAATCCCTGCCGCACCCATGTCAGCACGACATGGGTGTGGGTGTCGGATCCACACTGGATTTGGTCAACTTACCTCCAGTGCTTTAACTACATCTATGACCAAGAAAATAGAAATATAGATTAATTGGGCTTTTGGTTTGATTTTTTGGGTTTATGTCATACAGAGAGAGAAGAGTTATATAAAGTATGAGAATGCTTTGCTATAACGTAGGATATCTTAGGAATAAAATATTAGGGATTTATAAAGAATTAAAATTTTAGTTTTAGTTCAGTAACTATAATTAATCAAAATATACACTTTATTTGTTGTAATATACATTTATTAGTCGTATCCCAGCACTTGTATCTGCATTCGGATCCACACCCTAGAATCCTAAAATTTATGTGATGAAGAATCAAGCCTCTAAATCCACACCCATATCCGGTAACCACCCCCGTGTCTGACCAACATGAATTAAAATGCATCCAACACAACGCATTGTTATCACTAGCATTCTTATCACTACTGTAGAACGGTCTAGTTGATTAGGCTAAGTAAATAATCAAATCATCTGTGAGCACATTCCAAATACAGTTAAAGTTAAATACCAATAGGGTCAGTTAGTGTTTAAAAAAAGACGTGCACAAGTACATATCTAAGTGACACAATAAATTGCAATGGAGAATAAAGGATTACCTCAGCTCTGCTTGTGCTTCAGTCAACTTAGCTGCAGCAGCAAGTAGTTCTGCAGAAGGCATTGCAGGGCCAATCACCCTGCACAAGCGCAAGGGAGATCAAATTAAAATAAGACAACTTAGGACTCGAAGGAGGTTTTCATAAAAGAAGAAACCACCTACTCAACCATCTTCGGTATGGACTTCTATCTGGGTAATACAACAAATTTCGAGGAGGGAACCTTCTGGACCAACCTTCTCATAGTTGAGTTAAGAGTGGACATGACTGCTTTTTACAATTTGTGAAGTAAAAAAGTAAACGAATTGTCATACTTAGTTACATGCTGGTAGAGTGCCAAAATTAAATGTATGTCTAATTATTATTTTTATGGTTGTGTAGGGAGGACACCATTTTATAAAGATGGAGTTCACGAAAAGAATGTACTGATGATAATAAGCAATACTTCGTCTGCAAAATTTACCATCACAAGTAATCACATTGCAACCAGACATCCTTTCCTATTTTTCCCCACTGACAATCTTCGATTGAGTGTCATCATGTGTTCGAATGTGATTAAAACCCTTGATTCCATCCAATTTGAAGACCAAAACCCTATCCAAAAACGGAACTCGTCACCAATGAATACCCTACGAAGAAAATGACTGTGGTCCCTAATGTCTTCAATATTTATTAAATTAATTATGCTTTGTTATTTGCCTAAAGAACATTCCTTCCCTAGCAGTCTACCATACTTGAAATTTTTTTCAATGACAGTGGTGTCCGAGCCAGCTTTCACGCATCTCGACTAATTCCACAGGTACCTGCCACCTCCCACTAGCAGAAGGTACCATGTGACTCTGTCTACCAAGGCTAGGACAGATAGGAAGATCATACTTGAAATCCTGAGGCGAAAAGTTCCCTGGCTCAGTTTTCATTATAGGATTGCCCTAAAAAGTGCTCTTTTATTTCTATTGTCTCATATTTTTCATCATACTCTGACTCCTCCTCTTCCGTGTAAGTCTCTCATTGTTTTTTACACATAGTAGCTTGCTGCACTTTCAGTCAGCACATACATTTCCTTGGACCCCCTTGTCACCCATGTTCTGTATTCTATTTATTGCGAAGCTGAAACAACCAAGGAATGTTAGCATGCTAATGCGATCAACCATAACATGATGCTGGCAGGCTAAACGGAGCAGGAGGGTGAGATCAACATACCTTTTTTTTGAGCCAGTATCTTCTTCGGAAGGCAAGCTTAAATTAGCATTGTAAGTGGTAGCATTATCACTTGGCAAACTCAAATTGGCATTATGACCACTGGATACTCCAATTGGTAAACTCAAATTGGCATTACAATTTTCCTGTCCAACTCCTGAATCCAATGGCTTGGACTGCTCATCATGTTGATGAAACTCCTGACTTTGAAGTTGCATTTGGGAGCGGATTAAGGGTCCTACTGTCTCCAAAGTAGGAAATGCTTTTGTTGGTAATAGAAAGACATGATCACCCATTTCCTTAAGGTTTAAGGAGAGGAACAGCTTTCGCAGATGCTTGACCAACAATTTTTCAGATAAACCCCTTATATCTACAGCTTGTCCATCATCAATCATTAGTAGAAGCTGTATAGAATTTACAGAAGACGTCAGTTGAATTTCGCTCATAGTTATATGTCAATATAAGCTTGAAGACAAAATTATCATGGTTTAAATCCTAGAAAACCATGTGTGCAATAATAAAAGACCAAAGGGAAAAAGAAAACGTAGGGGAGGGGGATAAATACACTATGTCGACCAACTATACCAAAACCTTAATTTAAGGACATATATAATGCTATTTAACTAGAAGCTTATGGACAGAAGTTTCTTTGGTAAGGTAAATAACTTTTTTACTAATGGTAAAATCACCCCTATACAAGCAATATACAGAAAGTATAGACTCTACAACATAATATGTTCACTACGAACGTCGCCCAATCTTCTATACACATTGGAATGCTCATGAACACATGTATTCCTACATGCCTACAGAAACAAATAGTTCATCTATATACTCACTAAAACAAAGTGGAAAAGGGATTCTCTTAAACAAAAACTAGGATATTGCTGGGTGATAACCTATAGATAGGAGAATTTGGAACCTATTTGAGCCATAAAAAGACAAACTTGACACAAATGAACCACATTTTTAGAATGTAACTAAAATAGGCTTAGTTGAAAGTATTTATTCCACTTTATAAGAAAAGTTTACTTTATCAAATTTTTCACCTTCCTCCTTAAAATTTCACGACACTACAATAGTCCTCAACCCGACGATTCAACAATTTTGTCCCATATTAAAAATTAGAAGGTCGTATTTAAGAGTCTTAAAATTGCTCTATTTTAATTTAAGAGTTTTTTTTTAATTGTCTCAGAAAGTATACTTCTCTTTTATGTTCAAGAAATTTTTAAGACCATTAAACTTAAAAAAGTATACACATTTTAAATTTAATATCATAAAATTCAAAATTTTCTTTTTATTTTTTAAATTCTGTATCAGTCAAGTAAAGGCACTTATTAGGCCTTTGGTGCTTTGGCTATGAAAACCAAATATTATTCACTTCATTTTGAAATTTTTAATGTTAATATGGCATTTGGCCATATTTTCTACAAAGGATATTTAAAATTTGAATGTACATTTTCTAAATATGATTTATATCCTCCAATTTTGAAAAACTAGTAACCTGCTCTAAAGACATAATATCTCAAATTAGATAATCATATAATGCCATAGATGATTTTGTATTCGAGCAATTACATACTATCGCTAATTTTTTTTCACTCTAATTTTTTTAAATTTTTAATTTTGAAGTTGAAAATCAAATTATATTGGGTTATAATTTTTACAAAAAATATTTGATTGTGTAGACATTTTGTGTGTGTGTGTGAGAAACACAATCTAAAGGAGTTATTTCATAAAAATTAAAAATTCAGGGTCAACCTTTGAATTTTTAATATGGGGTCGAATTATTGGGTTGTCAGGTTGGGAACCAGGGCTATGAAATTTGAGAAAGAAAGTGAAAAGTTTGATAAAGTAAACTTTTCTTTGTAAAGTGGAAGAAAAAGTTTCATTTTATATCAAAATCAGACATTAATAGCTTTAACATTTGCCGTTTGAGTTTTTTCTTTAATAAAATGGGAAAAAAAACTACACTAAGCCTATTTTAATTACATTCTAAAAATATAGCTTATTTGTGTCAATTTTATCTTTTTATAGCTCAAATAGGTTCCGGACTCTAGATAGAATATTCTGGAAGAGTACAAAATTATAGTTCTTCATTAATTAGTTCACTTTATAAGGTTCTGGAAAGAATGCACAACGCAGCCTTTTCTTGGCAGATCATTTGGAAAAATAACTCATATCTGAAAGTCAGAATTCTCACCTCATAGGCTCCTACTTGACCTAATTCAACACAAGAACTCTACAGCAAAGAGTAAAGAAGTAGTAGCAATTTTCAGCAACCTTTGTCAGAAGAAAAGAGAAGACATAAATGGATTGTCAAACTGTGAGATGGCGTAATTCATGGACACTGTAAGCAATTTACTCAACTTGGACTCTCTAATTCCTCCATATTGAAGGAATGCAGATTGCTCGATTCAGTGCAAAACTCGGCAATACTATTGAGCTAGAGTTAGAATGTGATCACTACTTTTATGAAGACAAAGAAAGCGCCAGCTCCTAAATGGAACTCCAGAAAGTGGAAAGGGAGTTGTTCCAACTTTGTGTTTCATCTTTATGAATTTTGATAAGCATTTTGTTAACATCTCGTACTTTTGTTCCTTGCAACTTCTTAGTCCCTGTTTTAACACATACCTCACTTCTCAAAGAAAAACAAGGAGTTCCATCCAACCATACTATCCAACTCCACCAATTAAAATAACATTTCTAGTAAAACAATTTGTTTACTTACCACTACCCTAAAGATAAATTACTTGATAATAGACAGAGCCGTTTGCTTAATTTCTACTCCTTGTCTTTCAATTTTTCCTTAACAAGAATCAAAGGAAAAAGTCTACCATTAAGAATCTCAAATGCACTTGTACTATTTCTCGTGTAGTTTCAAGATACATAAATCTTCTGTTCAGAGAAGTACATTGATATATATGTCTGCTTTAGGATCAAAAATTGGTTTAGTTGCTCAGAAATGAAAGCTTCATAAGTGAATTATACAATCCAGTTAAGAATAAAATTTGATCTTTACAACTTCTAAGAATTTATATGTATCAACTGCTGAACTATAAAATTTGATGATGATATTTTCTTTATTAAACTAACTATTATTGTATTTTCTTCCATTATAACACCACGGGAAAAAATGAGTAGTAATAATAACTTGAAAAGAAGTAGCAATGACAACAAGAACTACAATTAATTAGCTAACTACGAAACGAACAATTAAAATGTAGTACCTGTTCCAAGTCACCAGCTACAGTAGGGAACTCCCGTAATATGCCTTTGACCACATCCTCAGGACTCTCCCTTGACCGTTTGGGCTGGGAATCATCATAGTCTGACCCGGAACCGGAGTCGGACTCATTTGAATCCGAATACTTCCTCTTCCCCTCTCGTTTCGATCTCCTACTACTGTTGCTGCCGCTTCTATGCTTCCGCTTATTCATATGCTTCCTTTCTCTCTTCGTCCTCTCCCTATGCTTATCGCTCCTTGAGGAGCTTCTCCGACTCCTCTCCTCCTTGCGACGCCGTTTGTGCCGACGCTTCCGCCGCTTTTCATCTTCGGAAGAGCTATGAATTTCGTAGTCGGATTCGGAAGATGATTCAGACGAGGAAGTGGCTGATTCTTCTTGTTTTCTTTTCTTCTTCCTGCTCGAATTCTCTCCCATGATTAGAAGCTTTTGTCTGTTCCGGTTGCTGGATCACAAATTTGTTAAATTTTAGGCTCTTCACTTTTAGGGGCTCCTTTATATAAGTTAAATGATGGGATTAGTTGCTAATGAGTTATGATGGAATAAGTTATGTAAGTATTAATTATGTGGAGAGTAATTTTTATTATTTATTTGGTTTAATATATTTAAAATATTATTCATAGTATAATTTTTAAGAATAAGTTATTTGTTTATAAAAATATCTTTTATTTTATTTATTTTTTTACAAGCTTTAGTTATTCATTGTTAAAAGTAAATTTCTATCTCACGTATATGTATACTATGCATTTCATAATTGTTCTATGTGTTTTTAAAATTAAACTTTCATTTTATTTAACTTAAAACTTTCATTCTATTTAGCTTTAAATAAATTTTTCATCCTATTTAACTTAAAAAAGATAAAATTTTCATCTTATTTAACTTAAAAATAAAACTTTTATCTTATTTAGCTCAAAAATAAAATTTCTATTTTAAGTTTACTTCAAGCCAAAAAAATATTTATTAAAATAATTTATATTTTAATTTAAATATAAAATATAATTTTTAACTGAGTAATAAAATATTTAATTTAAAATATATAATTTAGTAGTGGAGTGAACACTTTAAGAGAAATCAAAATATAAATAAATATAAGCAGTAGACAAATAAATTCAACTTATAATATATTTATACATAGAAATTGTATTTATGAAATATAATTTTTTAACAAAAAAAATATATAAAAATAACAATCAATTAAAGTAGTGATTATTATTATAAATTTTATTAAAAAAATATGTTAACATACATGAAATATAAAATTGGTGTATAAAAGTGAGTTTAAGAGGGGTATTTTTGTTATTTCACATATATTATCTCAGAATAAGTTATCCTGAGATTATTATTCCACCCACAGGAGGGGATAACTTATGCCAAGACTAATTGCTAATCTTAGGATAAATTATCCCATCTTGTGCAACCAAAGAAGCAATTAAAGGTCCCTAAAAAATTATCCAGGATCATCGTTCTTTATCCATTACACCAAAAGACTCTTTACAGCTAAACTTATATCTCTTTTAACCAAACTATTTTACATTTATATATTTCTTTACATTTTATACTCCTCTATTATCAAAACTCACTCTTCTACTATTGAAATTCGTACACCAACCTCATCCTGACATCAACACCCACCTTGTATGATATACTAATAGAGTATACGTATACCGAAAGAGTATCACAAAGAATTAAGCTTAGTCAAATATGATACCGATATGATTTTAATATACGATAGATTATCACAAAGAATATATTTTCTATTAATTTAATTTAACAAATAAGTTTGTAACTATAATAATTTTCTCTAAATTATTTTATTTATTAAAAAAAGAGCTCAAAATTATATAATACCGATAGGGTATTTATATATCGATAGAGTATCACAAGATATATTTTCTACTTATATAGAGTTTAATAATTTTCTAGTCCCATACCGTATCGATATTGTATAAATATACCGACAAAGTATCACAACCAATATCTTTTCTACTAATTTAGAGTTTAATTATTTTTTATTTGTCTCTTGTTTATTTCTTTACAAAAACATAATCCTACATGATACTAATTAGGTATCAATATACCACCAGAGTATCACAGAGGATTGAGCTCATTCTATATAATATGTGTATGGTATATATATATCATCGAAGTATTACATAGGATTATTTCATAGTATTCATACTGAAATAATCCTATGTAACACTTTTTTAAGCCGTTGCCATAGACTGTGAGTCTATGGCAACGATTTATGGCCGTTGCCATAGACGTTTGTAGTCGTTGCCATAGCTATTAAACTCTAATCTAACAATAATTAGTATTTGTATTATAAACGAAAATAACATTTGTAATGTTGATCCTTTTGTCTTCTAAAGATTAACGAAAACACAAATTTATATATATATCCAACATATACACAACATGCATACTCTTAATTAATTAACATTAACTACTTATATTCACTGGTACATTTTTAATATATATACATATAGCAAAATGTTAAAACCCAAAAGATAAAGTAGTTTTAGATGCTTCAATAAGTATCAAAGTATTTAATAGGCAAAAAATTAGAATTTTCAACAAAAAATGAAAAATCATCTTAAGCAAGATCAAGATCATCATCGTCACTGCCTTCATCCCTTTCTTCATTTTCGATACCTACAAAAGAGAATAAATAATGTCATTCATCATCTCAGAAAATGAAAAAAAAATCATGAAATAGCTTGATTCATCATCTCTAATCCGATTTCTTGAATTCAAATCACGAGTAAAAAGAAGATCTTCTTTTATAATGAGTGATTTCAATTTAATCAAAATTTTAATATGAACATCGAACCTCGACGACCAAATAAAATTTTTAATCAAATCTTGTTTTGCATTTCAACAGTAAGCTTTTCTGTTCTAATCAATGGGTCTCCTGCAGGTTTTTTCAGCTCCCAAGGAGGGCTCAACACCTTTCCTGTTCTTAATCACTAAGGAGGGGCTAAACAGTATGATTAAGATAACTAACACAAGAGGATGGTTGGAAGGTTTTGATGTGTCCAGAGATGGAACAGAAAGCATGGAAGTTACACACCTTCAATATGCTGATTATACACTTATCTTCTAAGGAGAAGGGAAGATCAACTGAAATATTTGAGGGTGATTCTGTCTTATTTGAAGGAGTATCTAGCTTACACATTAATTATAGGAAAAGCTTCATGTATCCCATTAATGAAGTCAATTATATGAACCATCCAGCCTCAATACTTGGTGCTGAAGTCGGCACTTCGCCAACAAATTACTTGGGCATGCCTTTCGGAGCAAAATCCAAGTTCATTGAAATTCGGAATGGTGTGATAGACAAGTGTGAGGAAAAAATGGCCAGATGGAAAACACAACACCTATCTATGGGAGGGAGATTGACAAGTGTGAGGAAAAAATGGCCAGATGGAAAACACAACACCTATCTATGGGAGGGAGATTGGCCCCCATCAACTTAGTCCTTGATCCTCTGCGAACATACATGACGTCATTATTTCCTATTCCAGCAGGCGTCATCAAAAATTTGGATAGGATGAGAAAAAAATTCCTATGGCAGAGTAACAAAGAGAAGAAAATATTTCACTTGGTAAAATGGAAATCAGTAATAAAATGGAAATCAGTGGCAACTGGGAAAAGAATGGGTGATTGGATATAAAGAATGTGAAATTTCAAAATAAAGCACTCAAAATGAAGTGGCTATGAAAGTACTCAGTTGAAGATCAACTACTGTGGAAATAGTGGTAGGTGCCAAATATGAGGCTGAAGACAGCTGCATGACCAAGCATGTGACTTCACCTATGGTGTCAGCTTATCGAGATCCATAAGAGATTTATGGGAAGAAGTCAAACTCAACTCCAAGGTGGAAGTGGAGAATGGGAACAAGACCAAATTCTCGGGCAATTTGGAACTCCTTTACCTAAACATATACAACCTAGTTCTCTCACAACAAAGGACCTTAGCAGAGATTTGGACAACATAGTGTTGGAATTTCCATTTCAGGAGACAACTCGATGACCAGGAAGTGATGAGGGGTGGCAGAATTTCTTGAAACTGTTAGAAATTTCAATCGTCTCTAAGTAAAAGAGGATGTATTAGGGTAGAATGGAAGCAACAAAGGTATATTTAAAGTAGGCGCAACTTACTGGTTGATGGACCAACCAAGTCAACAAATTCCTACCCGGCCATGGAGACAAATTTGAAAATGCAGAATTCATAATAAAGTCTCATGATTTATATGGTTAGCTAAGGAAGCAACTTAGACACAAGATAATGTAATGAAAAGGGGGATAACCTTATGTCCTAGGTGTTCTCTATGTGGAGAAACATCAGAAACTGTTAATTATCTAATTCTATATTGCAAATTTACTCAATGATTATAGAGGGTATTCTTGAGTCTCAAAGGCATATCCTGGACAATGCCTAGGATAATTATTGAAGCTCTAAAAGTTGGGAGGAGGCAAGCGTGCTAGTTTAAGATAGAACTAGATGGAAAAATTATCCCGACTTCAATATGGTGGACAATTTGAAAAGAGAGGAATTATAGGTGTCTTGAAAGCACAGAGAATTGTATGCAGAAAATTAAACTTAACTGCATTTGAGTGTAATCAATTATATTTAATTGGTAAAATGGATATCAGTAGTAAAATGGAAACCAGTGGCAACTGAGAAAAAGAATGGGCGATTGGATATAAAGAATGTGAAATTTCAAAATAAAGCACTCAAAATGAAGTGGCTATGGAAGTACACATATGCATGTCATGGTCTACATGTGCTGACACCTCCAAAAAGAGTGGATTAATATTCCCATTCCTCTGAACTTATCCACACTCAAAGTTTGGAAAACCACGAGAATACAGAGGCTAAAAACCACAGACGCACCTATCTATATATTTTCAGATTCATCAAACTCCTGTGAATTCAATCAACACAAAGCAAATTCAATCTTCACAAACTTGTATTAGAAAAATGAGTTCAAGAAGCAGAGCATGGGTTACAACAATGAGTTTGGGAGTAGTAGAGGCATTAAAAGATCAAGGGTTGTGCAGGTGGCTCTTGTATTGCAGCCAGCTTGCTAACAGTTTGTTGAAATCATTAATAGAAGAAGAAAAAAATGGTTAGCTTTGAAACATTCCTTCCCCCCAATGTTCCTGTTCAAAAAAAGAACAGTGGAATTATGGGCTATGATGTACCTGAAGGAGTTGACATAAGGGGAAGATATGATCCTGAATTTTCCAAGATTTTAACTAGGGATGCTTTGCAATTTGTAGCTGATTTGCAGAGGGAATTCAGGAACCATATTAAGTATGCTATGGAGTGCAGGAGAGAGGCCAAAATGAGGTTTAGCAGCATTTAGCAGCAAACAAACATCAGCAAACAAAGTGAAGTTTCAATCACACAAACAACAGCCTTTAGACGAGTTTAATTAGCTATAGACTTAGCTTAACAACTTATTCCTATGAATTTAGCTCAGCCACTCCAATCACAAAATCCAATTAAATCAGTTATCTTTTAGAATAAGTGAAGGTTCAGATTATCATCTCAAAAGCTAAGTCATCTGTAGATAGCAAAAAATAAAGGTAGAAGAAGAAGAAGAAAGAAGAAGAAAGAAGAAGCAGAAGATGAAGAAGAAGAATTAAAAGGAGATTAGATTAAGTGTGACCTTTATTATTACTGCCAGCAGATGGACGATTGATAAGTTGATTAGCAGCCTCTTCTCTCGATGAATGAACATTGAATCTTAGCATATTCGGATCAATTGTTAATCCTGGGTTAAGATTCTGAAGTTGAGCAATAATGTTCATTGTAATATCTCGTTCCATGTTATCTTTTTGCGCTTCAAACTTTTCTTGCATTTTTTGTTGAATCCTCTCTTCTAGCTCCTCCATTTTTTCTGCATTCTTTCATCATCAGCAGCACTTGACAAAGTTCCAGAATCTGCTGCTTTGAGTTTCAAAAGAGTCTTGGTAACTCCACGTCCATACAACCTTACTCGACCAGGATGTTCAGGTGCCATAACTTTTGAATATGCATCAACTGATTGGCTACCATCTTCAGTACTTTCTTGAGTTCTATCATTTCCATTTCAACCTACAAATAAGATTTAAGACGAAAGACAAAGATTTAAAGTATATAAAAATTGATATAATATTTAAGAACAAATAAATGATCAAGAGAAACTTTGAACAAGAAAATTTCATACTATTATGTTGGTTGTATCCTCATATGAGTCCTTGTATACTCGGCCAGGTTTTCTTCTTCTAGTAGCAACAAAAAATTCTTTACTGGAAACACCATCCGGATTTTCCTTCTTTTTATTCTAGTTATACGAAAGTAGACATCAATATCTTCACAAGAAAGTATAAGTTTATAGTTAGATTACGACAAATATCAAACCTCGTGGATTATGGCAAAACTTGTTTTGCCAACAGTGTGCGGATACCTTAGCTTTTTTCGATTATTTTTGTTAGTGTTTGAGATATTCTGCAAAAAAATAAAATTCATGTTTGAACCATACTCACAAAACACCTAATAACTGTCACTTAAAGTAATTATATAGAGAATAAAATGTATATGTTGAGAAATATTCGCAAGATCAGATATACAAAATTGTTTTACCTTAGCTTCATCAAAATTCCAATATTGAAGGAGATCCTTAAATACAGATTCTGGAACATTTTTAGGTCTATTAGCCATTCGAATTTCGTCATTGTCATAGGGATAAAAGTATTTTTTCTTAATCCTACACTTATACCCTCTCCAAGCAAGTTCAATTGCTTCCAAAGCCCATCCCTTCCCAACATTAGGAATGTCATATTTCTCCTACAAATTGTGCAATTGGGTTAGTGCAAAAAGTAAGAAATAGTTTCAACTAACATTAAAAATATTGAGAACTTCTAACCTGGACATAGTTCCACATATCATCGTGCGTCTTTAACATATTCCAACTAAGTATATTAAGAGGACAAAATGTCCCATTCCTTGCCAATATGCCAAGGAAGCTACCCAACTCCTTTACCACCGCTTCAGTAGGACCAATAGGCTGGTGCAACTCATTTAGCACGATTAGTTTGCGCTCGCTACGTCCATGTACAGCTGGCATTTGTGTAGCACCTCTTTTTCTTTTATTTGTAGAATGACCTACAATAATATGATCAAAATAGAACAGAATAAAGGGAAAAGTAATATTGACCTACAATAATTGACACTTTCTTAAAGACGATACCAAATCAAAATAGGCTAAAAATGTATTATCAAAAATTGGTTTAAACTGGACAAGTGCAAAAACCTTTTTTTTCTACTCCCAAAACTTTGTAACATTTTCCAAGTGAATTGCAAATAGAAATACAACTAACTTCCAAGCACATTTTTCAACTACAGGAATCTTTTTTCCAAAGTTTAAACACCTACTACTTAATAACATGCATGAAATAGACTTGAGTAGAATGGAAGGGATACAACTTGGGGATAAATAGTAGCTATCTAACTTGTTGATGTTCTTCAAAGAGTACATCTCCGTATAGACTCTCACTTTGATGAAATTCCAAGCAAACAAATAATAACCAATCTAGGCAATCTTTTCATAAGAACTGAATAACATGATCCATGGTTCTCTGGTTCTAAATATAAGGGATATATTGCCAACCAAGTACCACAATAGTCTGTAAAGGCAAATTCTTATTGTGCCAAGAAAACTTGAAATATATGACAGTAGGACCAATAGGCTGGTGAATAATAAGAAGTTAATTTTAAATACACTTGCCTTGCTCATCAGATTGGCCATTTTCATCAAGATTGGTAGAATTCTGTACATGATCTTGTTGTATTTGTTCCTGAATTGCTTGCGATGCAGGAGTGGTGGGATGTACTGACTCTTGTTGCACTTGTTCATGTACTGCTTGTGATGGAGGAGTGGTGCGATGCAGGAGTGGTGGGATGCAGGAGTGGTGGGATGTGCCGACTAAGTTCTGCTTGAGCTTGTCATGGTTTTCATTTAAATTGAGGTTGTGAACATCGGGAACGCTGTTTGAGGCATGTTTTTGCTGGTGACTTGATATCTTTTTGTTTCGCAAAGATACAAGTGATCTAGAAGACAAATACCTTTTGTTGCTAATTCTCATGCTTCTTCTTGAACACTCTTCTTGACTCATAATGATTAACTCACTGTCTGTAGAAATGAAATAAGAATTAAACCTCATATGAAACTATAAACTGAAAAAATAGTTAACTCCTAGCAAGTAAACTACCATAGAAAATACAAAGTCAAGCAGAATGGAACTCTGTACCTAGTCAACTTTGATACACCAACACAGTACAAGAACAAGTGCTTATTCACAAATTTTCAAACAGATTTTGAACCTCAAATCCAGTGGTACTTCAATCATTTACAACTTTCCAGTGGCTATCAACTTTCCACTTTCTAGTTGTAAGTTAAGCCTACAAGGCCAAAAGCCTAGTGGCTATCAATCCTTTAAGAGATTTTGGTTTTTTTGATTTAACGCATGCAAATGATAGATCTTAAGACTCAGATTTGCTTTGATATTTCCTAATCCTGTTCTGTTATACAATTATGAGAACATGACCAACAAAAGGCTGTAGGCATGAACCACCAGTGATGTCATGGGATGTCGAAATACTATATGAAGAACCAGATGTGCTGATAGTCTGCAAGCCTGCTTCTGTTCCTGTAAGCTAAATAGTTATTCTATCGTTATATCTTTGTTTCTTGAGAAAGTAATATGTTAAAATTCTTTGGAATATGTTAAGGCTTAAGCATATTTGAAACCTTGAAAAGAATTAATACTTAATGGTACTCAGCAAATTTGTGTACATTAGGTGAAATTCCACTGGACCCATGATGGATTATGTCACGACCTCAAAAATGGACGTGATGGCACTCGTCTTATCCCACTAAGACAAGTCAGCCTAAAACCTAATTATAGCCATAAAATATGGGAGGATAATACAAAGTGAAAACTTTAACTACCGATAATAAGTCAACTTAATTAAAATCCCCCAAGACCTGGTTGTCACGTGCACAAGCCTCTAATGTGTTACAATAGATTTGAAAAGAAAATACAAGTCAAAAATGATGTTGTCTCTAAAGTAGAACAAGATCATAAATAGGAGTGAGAAGTCAGCTGGGATGGCAAACAACTACCTCACACAATCTCCACAGGAAGCCTCGGACACGAAAAATATAGAGGGTATCACAAAAATCCAGGCTCATAACCTACAAAAAATGTAGTAGCAAGGGGTGAGTACCAAACACACGGTACCCAACAAGTGAACTACTAAACACAAAATTAAGTAATATAGAATGCAAGTACTCCTAACATTCCAACAGAACCTCCACAATTACCACCTGTATAAAGTCAGCTCAACCTAACAGTTCACAATGTACATAGCCTATAGCTCAATACCCACACCAATATTTATAGTTCAACAATATAATGATCAAGTGCATCCATCACAAGTTGCATAAAAGATACTCACAAGTTCATAGATAATGATAATGTGTGATGCAATGCAATGCAATGTCAAATATCATGATGCATATCTGACCTAGTGATACACACCTGCTGCCTCGCAGTCCGAGACCCATGGGGGATTTTTAGCCCGTGCATCCGTCGCGACGTGCGACACGACCCTCGAATCATATATAGTACCCGTCGCGGTGTGCGACACGACCCTCGAATCATATGTAGCATTCGTCGCGGCGTGCGACACGACCCTCGAATCATATATAGTATCCGTCGCGGCGTGTGACACGACCCTCGAATCATATGTAGTATCCGTCGCGGCGTGCGACATGACCCTCGAATCATATATAGTATCCGTCGCGGCGTGCGACACGACCCTCGAATCATAATATTCATCGCGGCGTGCGACACGTCCCTCGAAATAGTACATCCTTTTTAATTCTTATTCTTTCTCCAATCCTCATAACACTTGTCACACAGGTTAATACAAATAGGCATGCTTACATGATAATGGGAAAAATGACTAATCTTAACACAATGCACAATTCACAACAATATGGTCTTAATACAACGTCAACACTAACTCAATATGTCAAAATCATTCACCACCTTCACACAAGGAAGACCGAGATTCTATATACTTAACAAAGGTTAAGAAATTCACTTGCCTTAATTAATAGAATGACACTCCAAACCTTGAGTCTTTCGTAACGCTTTCAGATGATCAAAATCTGTTCAAATACATAATCTACATAAGAATACGAATCCAATGACACCCATATTGCTATACTTATTTTTTTTTCAAAAAAATCGGGTCAAAAAGTCACCCCGAGCCCTTAAATTCAAATCTGAAATTTTCTTTCAAATTATGTTTACCCATCATAAAATAAACTCATATGTTAAATTTCAGCTAAAACGGAACGTTATTCGACCCCTAAATCAAAATTTTATTTTAAGAACCCTAGGGCTATATTTTCTTAATTTAATATAAATTATACACGTTTTCACCCTAAAAATTTATTCATAATCTCATGAAAACCTAATAGAAAGGATGAGAATAATTACCTTGATGTTTTGAGATGAAAATCATAATTTTTCTTCTCTTCTTTTTCTTTCTTTTCCTTCCCGCACCTTTTTTTCTCGTTCAGCGTTTCTGTTTTTGTTTTGGTTTTGGTTTTCAGAGGGTTGCGGCTGCGCAGTAGCCTTTTCATCTTTAGCGCTCCTCTTTTTTTTTCTTCTTTTTTATTTATTTATTTATTTTAATATACTAAAAGTGATAAATTCTATTAGCTTACTTTTTGATAAATATGAGATAAATAGTATAGGATATTAATTAAAAAAATATTATTTTAATCCACCAACTAAATTAATTATCTAGAATTATCCGTCAACTGAATGACCGTAATTATTGAAAAGTCCAATATTTTCAACTTAAATTTACGAAAAGAATCTTTTATGAAAGAGAGAGTATTTATTTTTAAAATGACCTAACGGGTCATTACATTATCCACCACTAAAAATCATGTTCGTCCTCGAACATAAGAAGGAGAAAGAAGAATAATTGATATTACTAAAATCTAAAGTTATAATCTTCCAAAATCAGTATTTATCTCTCCAAGTAAGCTCCTCCTTAAGACCATGCCACCAAATTTCACTATTAAGAACTGAATTTTTCGAATCCAACCTTGATAGATTTACAATTCATTGGTGATTTTCAAGTAACAAGCTAACTCATGAATTCGATATGAATAACAACCCACTAATCCATAATTCAATAAATCTTTTCTCACATAATCATGATAAAATTCTAAATCAATACCAGCCATAATCAAAGGCAACCCTAAGTCAACCATCTCACACTTCTAATGTACAAAC
Source organism: Solanum rostratum (assembly GCA_029948455.1). Taxonomy (NCBI): domain Eukaryota; kingdom Viridiplantae; phylum Streptophyta; class Magnoliopsida; order Solanales; family Solanaceae; genus Solanum; species Solanum rostratum. The sequence goes on from CM057049.1 coordinate 28,359,965, forward strand.
CCTCATAGATTTTGTTAAGATTACATTCTCATAGTCAAATCTTCCCACGATATTAGGTTATAAAATGTGATCTTTAGACATTGGATACTCATCATAGACAATCGGAGTTTTCTGTCCCAATGGAGAAAATGATTTAAGTAACCACTTAGCGAACAATACACCAAAACAAACAGATTCTCTAACAACACTATCGAAAGTACTAAATATGTCAACATTGAAATAATCAAGTCTGCATAAGCATCCTATCTTACTAAAAGAAAATTGCAGGATCGGTTCACCCGATCCACCACTAAGGATCCGTCTACACAAGTGAAGAAACGAGTGAAAATAGGCAGGTATTCCCATAATAAAGTAGGTAACCACACCAAAATGCACGAAATCAAGGTCGAATAATACAAGATACTCTTTTCATACTGCCTCTATCAAACATTTTCATTCATCTGACCCCATCGTTTTTTTTTGAATTCACCTTTTAGCTGCGCATAATTAACTTGTCTGGTCCCAATACAATCGTACACATACTTGATTTATCAAACTTCTTATACTCTTCACAGTACTACATCAAAGACAACACTCTTAATACTAACAGAATATCATAACCATACTAGTCATTTACCATTCTCTCAAATTGTTACTAGTATCAAAGTCTTCTTAGCAAGACATGATCACCTTCAACTAATTCAAATTATGGCTTTCTCCTTTTTTTTTATTTAAGCACTTCTCATAGATATGAGTCACACCCAAAGTTGATAGCGTAAATTTTAAATTTGATAGTACTTTTCTCATCGAGGTAAGGTTGCTTAATTCTAAAGTCAATTTCATGCAATCTTTTACATCCCGAATTTCAACCACCATCCAAAACATCATATACCTCTTGCCAAAACTTAGAGAGATTCAATCACCTTAATAATTCTGCATGCCATAAGTACATAACCTCTAGTCGTCATCAAGTGTCTATGTAACACATCACAATAATCTATGTATTCCCATTAACAAAGTAATCTCAACCCCCTCAATATCCTCAATAGGTGTGTAGAGCTATAGATTTATATCGCAGTGTCCTCATAAGTTATCTATCATCATTGGACAATCTAGACCAAAATAAAAATGTAGCATATTTCAAACATCCTTATTTGTCGCTCCAATCGAAACTCAGTCTTCATAAAAGTCACGAGTAAATCCTAGAAAATCTGTGCTAAACAAGTACGCATTGCATTATCATGTTTGAGATCAACGGCAAATAAGTAAAACATTTAATTCCGAACCAAGGGTCCATGCAAGAGGTCTTATTCCTTCACTTTTCTTAAGTTCTTCTTATGACACAAATTTCAGATACCCTGAACTCTTCAATATATTAGATTCTCGTCCTTCACTAACTCACTTATCAACTCTATTCTCTCACCAACAACACATGACATTTTACCTCATGCTCTAAGCTAAAACTTTAAGTGGAGCATTTTTTTTAGGTCCTTCAACAATAAAAAAAAACTAACTAAACTTATGACCCAAATCACATGCAGGTTCTTCCAAATGTTAAATACTCATTGCTATCCATTATTTCTTATCTTATCAATAAATATCTTTGCAAAATATATATACTACCAAAAATATAGACTACCAATGAAAAACTCTAATATCTATTTTAACTTGTACCCCAATTCCTTTATTTATTGGTATTAGCTCATAGCTTGAGATCTTTATGAATTCATATATCTTAACTTGTGATTGATCCCCTCTTTATCGAACCTACCATATCCTTTATAAAAAAAATTTCAATGTACTAATTACCATACTCAAAATTACAAAAGAGATTATCACCATATTCAAGCCCAACATTGTAGATTTTTTTTTCTCAAATAGTATCCAATAGTTTTCTAGCCAAGACCAATGATACTTAATGCTATCACCATAATCAAAACAAAACAAATGAAATCACATGGCTTTAAGTTCAATTTCCTACTCTCTCGAAAGTTATATTTTTGACCTTTACCATCGAAGTGAATATCTCTACATCTCACTAATTTATTCTTTTATGACTAGCTCACTTCAATTCTATCGAAGCAGTATCTCAAAACATTGTACATCTTTCTTATGATCACGTTACTCATCAAATATTAGCAAACGTAACTTTTGATACCTGCAAATTGTGTTTACCTTACTGAATTCACTCAATCAAAAATTCTCATCATATAATTGCACATTGATCATAATCCATCACAAACTTTTATAACCATTATCCTCTATAGCCATTACCATCATCTCAAGGTTACCCTCATCATCGATATGACACCAAAACTATATCGGTCAAATATAAAAGAACTAACTCCCTTGGATCTTATTATGGAGTAATAGTCCACATTTAAAATCCCCTGAATACACCTCACAACTTAAATACATTAATTGTACCAAAGATCCACCACTAAAATTTTTCTTATTAATAATACTTAACCCAAGCATCCAAAGTAGAAAACCTAGTTGATTTCTCGAATATGAGTATAACATTAAGCATTATTAAATAAGCCCATGATACACTAAAAATTTCTAAAATGGTTTGTATTCACGCTTGACAATTGACATATCCATTTTCACATACCACTAATACCATATTGTGAAAGTCCATTAGATCCACCACTAGAACACATCATACCTATCAAGAAAGTAGCACCAAACTAGCCCGCCTGCTTCTACCTATCAATAGCCGCAAAACGTTATCCAATCCATCATGACTTTATCCTAAGTAATTAAACGTTCTTTTCATAAATTCAGTCGCTAGCAAACGTAACATACTCCATAACTCTAATCAAGTAAGCATTGGTGTCGTGGTGATAGTCGTACCATGATCCTCCTTGATATCCACTCAATAATCTATGAAACCATAATAAAGATTCTGACCTTAATTGGCACAACATCATTCTTATCATTATCTAAGCAATCCATACATATTATGACAATTTTTGTTTGTAATATTAGTTTATCGAACAAGATTTGTGATCCACCTATCTTTTTTAACATTCCACCTTGAATTGTTGAACCATTTTCGATATCATATATACCCCATTAACATTGTTTATGTTGCTGGATAACCAACCCCCAAAAGGATAACACATTCATAAAATCCCTCAATCCACTGTTTGACCTTATTACTCCAACATCCTCAAAGTGTATCGTCAAGTTATCACCTTACTCAACCTCTTCTAATCATTGAATCTTTTAAATATAACCACATATCCTTTTTACAAGTATGCCACTTACACTTTAATACTAGGTCTAATATTCAAGTCTATATACAACCTACTAACTACTCATATAACGAATCACGCAGGAATCATCTCTATAAGTAAGAGGGAATGGGATAAAGCGGTAAGAATCACACCGAACCACGGACGCACGATAGAGAAAGAATAAACAAAAGGACGTTTCCTAACAGTCTTCATAGCCTCTCGAAGATAAGTATAGACGTCTCCATACCGATCCTCGAGACTCTACTAGACTCGGCTTGTATACACGCGAGGCCTATGAACCTGGGGCTCTGATACCATTTTGTCATGACCTCAAAAATGGACATGATGGCACTCGTCTTATCCCACCAAGACAAGTCAGCCTAAAACCTAATTATAGCCATAAAATATGGGAGGATAATACAAAGTGAAAACTTTAACTACCGATAATAAGTCAACTTAATTAAAATCTCCCAAGACCTGGTTGTCACGTGCACAAGCCTCTAATGTGTTACAATGGATTTGAAAAGAAAATACAAGTCAAAAATGATGTTGTCTCTAAAGTAGAACAAGATCATAAATAGGAGTGAGAAGTCAGCTGGGATGGCAAACAGCTACCTCACACAATCTCCACAGGAAGCCTCAGACACGAAAAATATAGAGGGTATCACAAAAATCCGGGCTCATAACCTATAAAAAATGTAGTAGCAAGGGGTGAGTACCAAACACACGGTACCCAACAAGTGAACTACTAAACACAAAATTAAGTAATATAGAATGCAAGTACTCCTAACATTCCAACAGAACCTCCACAACTACCACCTGCATAAAGTCAGCTCAACCTAACAGTTCACAATGTACATAGCCTATAGCTCAATACCCACACCAATATTTATAGTTCAACAATATAATGATCAAGTGCATCCATCACAAGTTGCATAAAAGATACTCACAAATTCATAGATAATGATAATGTGTGATGCAATGCAATGCAATGTCAAATATCATGATGCATGTCTGACCTAGTGATACACCCGCTGCCTCGCAGTCCGGGACCCATGGGGGACTTTTAGCCCATGCATCCGTCGCGACGTGCGACACGACCCTCGAATCATATATAGTACCCATCGCGGCGTGCGACACGACCCTCGAATCATATGTAGCATCCGTCGCGGCGTGCGACACGACCCTCGAATCATATATAGTATCCGTCGCAGCGTGCGACACGACCCTCGAATCATATGTAGTATCCGTCGCGGCGTGCGACACGACCCTCGAATCATATATAGTATCCGTCGCGGCGTGCGACACGACCCTCGAATCATAATATTCATCGCGGCGTGCGACACGTCCCTCGAAATAGTACATCCTTTTTAATTCTTATTCTTTCTCCAATCCTCATAACACTTGTCACACAGGTCAATACAAATAAGCATGCTTACATGATAATGGGAAAAATGACTAATCTTAACACAATGCACAATTCACAACAACATGGTCTTAATACAACGTCAACACTAACTCAATATGTCAAAATCATTCACAACCTTCACACAAGGAAGCACGAGATTCTATATACTTAACAAAGGTTAAGAAATTCACTTGCCTTAATTAATAGAATGACACTCCAAACCTTGAGTCTTTCGTAACGCTTTCAGATGATCAAAATCTGTTCAAATACATAATCTACATAAGAATACGAATCCAATGACACCCATATTGCTATACTTATTTTTTTTTCAAAAAAATCGGGTCAAAAAGTCACCCCGAGCCCTTAAATTCAAATCTGAAATTTTCTTTCAAATTATGTTTACCCATCATAAAATAAACTCATATGTTGAATTTCAGCTAAAACGGAACGTTATTCGACCCCTAAATCAAAATTTTATTTTAAGAACCCTAGGGCTATATTTTCTTAATTTAATATAAATTATACACGTTTTCACCCTAAAAATTTATTCATAATCTCATGAAAACCTAATAGAAAGGATGAGAATAATTACCTTGGTGTTTTAAGATGAAAATCATAATTTTTCTTCTCTTCTTTTTCTTTCTTTTCCTTCCCGCACCTTTTTTTCTCGTTCAGCGTTTCTGTTTTTGTTTTGGTTTTGGTTTTCAGAGGGCTGCGGCTGCGCAGTAGCCTTTTCATCTTTAGTGCTCCTCTTTTTTTTTCTTCTTTTTTATTTATTTATTTATTTTAATATACTAAAAGTGATAAATTCTATTAGCTTACTTTTTGATAAATATGAGATAAATAGTATAGGATATTACTTAAAAAAATATTATTTTAATCCACCAACTAAATTAATTATCTAGAATTATCCGTCAACTGAATGACCGTAATTATTGAATAGTCCAAAATTTTCAACTTAAATTTACGAAAAGAATCTTTTATGAAAGAGAGAGTATTTATTTTTAAAATGACCTAACGGGTCATTACAGATTACCACTTCTATCTAACTTCACTAATGTCAGGGATACTGTATTATTATTCAAATTTGGAATATGTCACTTTTTTTAGTCAAATTTTAGGAGTTTAAGTACTTCCATTATGTGATAGTTCAACTAATCTCCTTTAAGTTAACTTGAATCTACTTAAAGCAAATGTATCATCATACATTTACCTTTATTAGACATCTTTTTTATCAACTCAAATCACTCATTCCTAAAACAACAAGATGGTGTCAAAAATATGAATAAATCAGAAATATGCAGGTTGTCCCAGTTATATATACATTTAACTTTATCACACATAATTGACTAAAATAAGTCATCTTGAACTTGGCAAAGTCAGCACATACATTACCGCTATTTACATCAGACAAAAAACTCTAGGAAGAAAAGGAGAAAAAGAAAGTACCAGATATTACTAGAAGTGCTACCTAAGATACTCATTCGAGCACACTCTATTCGAATCGGCCAAACACCATGTTAAAATTCAACTAATCTTTTCTCCAACAATCTGAGGACAAGATTCTCAATGCCAGTATATTCAGAGTTTGAGCAATGCTATATGCCTTAATATCAAAGGCATCAAGATACATAACACCAAGAGAACTTGACACTCACAAAAGACAGTTTTAACACTACCTAAAAAACCTCAATCCTATTATATCATGTCAATCCTCAAACTAATAGATATATTTAATTTTAAATGCACGGCAAAGGGGCAGAGAGTGATGTTTACAACCTAGTGCTGCCCATCTAAAAGCCACTAACAAGTGAATCCAAAAAGTAGTTTGATTTATTAAATGGTAAATTGCTCAAATGTTCCTCTTTATCTCACTATCTCAGCTAGAAGAAACAAAGTTTTCGACCCAATTGAATCATTACACATACAAATAGATTATCTTAGGATACATACACAAAGCTTGACAGGATGGCAGAAGAGCAGACTCACAAGATCAAAGATGAAGCAAAAAGAGGAATCATTAGACATGTTGAATTAACTCAGAAATACAACCCAAATCCTTGAAAATGTCACTTAGAAGAAAGTCAGAATTTACATGTGAAGCTGTGATGCTCTTTAATATAGTGATTCACTGTCTTTCTTCAATTATATTTTAAAAATCCTGCAAAAAAAATGTAGAATTTTAGATTAAAAATACAAATGAAATGATTGCTAAGATATGAACAAGCATGAGTATAAAATATGTGGTAACAGGCTATCCTCACTCACAAAATTGAAACTAAAAAGGACAATGTGCATATATTTAAAAGAACTTCTTAACATCCTTGACTAATCGTCTTCCTCCATCCAATCCCAATCAGTACCATCAAGTGCATCCTCCTCTTCCGATGTTTCTACAAGTATGTCTTCTGAATGTTATTCATTACATGGAAGATCATCAACATCAATGGCCACATCTTCTCTTGAGCATCTAAAGTCACCCTCATTAAATCTAGCTGAAGGACCAATGTCATCATTAGACTCCCTCCAAAATGTTTCTCTTATATTAGGACAATTCTCTTCCTCAAGATCATACAAATCAATTGGCACTTTATTCCTTGCATAATAAACATCTTCCTCAATTGGATCCGCGACATAAAAAACTTGATACACTTGTGATGCCAACACAAAAGGATCATCTTTACTACATAACTCTTTGAAGTATACCTGGGTCAACCCATACTCATCAACTTCATTCTGAAACCAATCACATCTAAATAATACAACAGTAAAACAACCATAATAATAAATCTCTATGATATCTTGAATAACTCCATAATAAACAACCTCTCCATCGATGGGATTTTGGTCCCTAACACTCGCAAAACTATCAGTTGTCGCTGATAAAGTCACTCCACAATTTTGAGTCTTAAGTGGAGCATCACGACTTTTTGTATGAAAACGATATCCATTAATAAAGTATGCAGTATATCTCTTGGCTACCACATTAGGCCCTTTAGATAACCATCTTATATGATGAGGTACTTCAACATTTTGAACTTTCTCTTCAAACCAATTGCTGAATTCACGACTGTGGCTCCTTGCTCTTGACCATGCATTAGATCGAATATGATTACCCACCAAAGTCTTATGTTCCCTACAGTGACGCATATGACAAAATTTAATTATTAGACATTTATAAATGAATAATGCTTAAAATATATATAATTATTGTATAATTTATCTTACTCAATAAATTTTTCCACTTGGGCATCTCCCGTATTGAAAAGAGCATATCGATGTGCCTCAAAACGTAATTGTGAATCCATCAAAAAAGTACAATCCTTTCTCTTCTCACGTCCAATTGGATGACCTATCCTAGGAAATATAGGTGAATGATTATGATCAGATTCCTCATCATTAATTTGATATCTACTAAATCTTGTCTTCATACCATCATGTAAGTATCTCGAAGAAAAAGTCAACTGCTCTCCACTTACAAAACCTTCTACCATTGATGCTTCTGGACAATACCGATTACGAACAAGCCCCTTCAACTCACATAGCTCTCTCTCAATGGAATACATACCATGAAGATGAGTCGGGCCTCCAAGCCTAATCTCATTCACCAAATGAACACTTAAATGTATCATTACATCAAAAAAAGATGGATGAAAAATCATCTCAAGGTTAGATAATATTTCACCAATTTCAGACTCAAGTTTTACAAGATCTCTTTGCCTTATTACCTTACTACATATGGCTTTAAAGAAATTTTCTAACCTAATTAATGTCAATGCAACATTTTTAGGTAGGACTTTCCTAACAACAATCTGAAGTAGGTGATGCATCATAAAATGAGCATCATGACTCTTGTACCCACATATCTTCATCTCCTTCACATGCACATGATTTGAAATATTTGAGGCACACCCTTTAGGTAATTTGGCCTTTTTGAAGACGCTACAAAATAACTTTTTCTTTTGCGAATTCATAAAGAAAGAAGATTGACCAAAACTTACATTTCCATCATCATCTTCTATTGGATGTAGCTCCGTACGTATTCCCATTTCCTGTAAGTCATATCGAGAAGAAATATGGTCCTTTGACTTTCCATCTATCTCCAATAAAGTTCCAAGAAAACTATCACATATATTCTTCTCTATGTGCATCACATCAAGATTATGCCTCAATTTGTTATGTACCCAGTATGGCAATTCAAAAAAGATAGATCTTTTTTTCCACGGACCATTATTCTCTCGAGGCCTTTTTTTCGCCCCTTTCCAAAAGTATTATTGAATCCACTAAGCTCTTCAAGCACTTCGATACTTGACAAAGTAGTAGGTGCAAGTCTATGTTCCTCTTTACCATCAAATGACTTCTTATCTTTTCGCAATGGATGATCATAAGGCAAAAATCTTCGATGACCCAAGTAACACATTTTACGACTATGTTTGAGATACTGAGAGCATGTGTCATAATTACAACTAGGACATGCCAATTTCCCCTTAGTGCTCCATCCCGAAAGCATTGCTAATGCAGGAAAGTCACTAACAGTCCACATTAAGGCTGCCCACATTTGGAATGTTTGCTTGGTCACAGCATCATATGTTTCTACCCCAGGTTCCCATAATTCCTTCAATTCTTCAATCAGTGGTTGTAGGTACACATCTATATCATTTCCCGGAGATGTTGGACCTGGAATAATCATAGACAACATGATATACTCTGGCTTCATGCAAATCCATGGGGATAAATTATAATTCATCAACATGACAGGCCACGTGCTATGAGAAATACTCATGGTTCGAAATGGATTGAAACCGTCACTTGAGAGTCCCAACCGAACATTACGAGGATCGTTAGAGAAGAGTGGGTGCAAACAATCAAAACTCTTCCATGCTTCCCCATCAGCAGGATGCCTTAAATTTCCATCATTGGGTCGTTCATTAGCATGCCATCTCATTGCAACAGCAGTTTTGTGACACATGAATAATCTCTGAAGCCTAGGCTTTAAAGGGAAGTACCTTAAAACCTTTGCGGGAATTTTAGAGCTTTTATTTGTTAGGGCACCATCAACACTCTTCCATCTAGAACACCCACAAATAGAGCAATTATCAACTTTTTCATTATCCTTCCGGAATAGCATGCAATCATTAGGGCATGCATGTATTTTTTCATAATGAAGACCCAATTTTTTAATCATATTTCTAGCCTTGTTGAAAGACTCTGGTATCTGCGCAAAGGGAAATGCCTCTTTTATCAACACTAGCAAGTCTGAAAATGCTACATTGCTCAACCCATGCAAGGATTTAAACAAGTATAACCGAATGGTGAAACTCAATTTACTGAAATTTTCACAACCCGGATATAGTTGTTGTTTCCCTTCCTCCAACAATTTAAAAAAATTCTTTGCATCTTCTGATAGTCCCTCTCTTACTCCTTCCGCATCCCCTAATTCCGCCTCTACATTTATAAATGTATCATGATGTAGTCCATCAATATCATCATGCAAATTAGAACCTTCATCAATATTAATCTGCTGAGGTGTATTTCTCGATGAAGACCCTTCACCATGAAAAACCCATTTAGTATAACCAACAACGAATCCATCAGCAACTAAGTGATCCTCGACCACATTTCTATAATGCCAATAGCAATTTATGCAATTTTTGCAAGGGCATAATATCTCATTTCCTTGCGAAGCTCGTTCAAAAGCCTTATCGAGGAAATTGTTCACTCCATGAATATACTCATCGGTCCATCTTAGACAGTTCATCCAATTTTTATCCTCGTTATCCATTAAAATCCTATATATAACAACCACATCATCAAGCAGATTACACATAATAAAAATAAGGTACCATATAAGATAGAGTTATCCTTTTTGAGTCAATTAATTCAAAATTCTCAAATAAAATCTGAAGCAGGTTATGGCAAGGTAATTTGGATAACCAATCTTTCAAAAGGTATGAAAAAATGGGAATAAACATTGGTAGAAAATAGACCAGCTATAGAACCAAAATAAATGTTGCATCATCAATATTTATAAACAATGATCAGATAAAAAGATATTCAAGGCTAAAAAGACTAAATGGAATGTTTCGCTGCCCAATATTCTTCCCCAAAAGGCTAACCTGGAATATTACAGGTATAAAATGCACTACATACATACAAGGTCATACACATTTTTTGTAATTAGTAAAGTCTTGTTTTAGTAGTTCTTGTCATGCTGCTATAATCCCTATGCTTTTGTCACGATTACTATGAATGATTTCCGTTCAACATGACATAGTTTGTCTTATGTCTTATCTGTTATGTTCATTCTTTTTCTTGAAAAGCTGTTGAGAATTTAACAAATGATTTGATAGTTATTGCAAGATGAACTTCCGGTCCTGCTTAGTATATACTCTACTGTTCCACCTTTTCATTTGTTGAGCTGTTGTCATCCCCTTACACATTTATCACATAGTTTAGCTAACTGGTCAAACTAATTCTTTAGAATCCTCAAATTTATATTCAAGCTCCTAGTTGTGGTGTTTGGATAACATCAAGCTTGCTCCAGATGGTTCATTCTGGATAGCTCAGGTTACCTATAAGCCATTTTTTTTTAATGTAAATATAGGTATTATGTGAAGTTAAAAAGTCACAGAGAAGAAGGCCAAAAAAAGGAAAAAGAATCAAATATCACTCATTTGCAAGTAAGATTTTTACTTCAATAGCAAAGAAAATGCTTCTATTCGTGTCAACTTAAGATTTTTGTGTCTGTCTCTGCTACAGTTAACAGCTCCGGGAAAAAATTTCATTCACAAGTCAAGAACTTCAAAACATTGGAAGTCTCATCTGTATTGAGGAAGTCTCAACTATGATTGCATTGGAAAGTTACCACTGACAACCTCAACTGTCTAGGCAATGATAAGTTAAACTATCAAACTGATTCTTTAGAATATTCCAATTTATATGTTATCTGTATTTACTAGGTGTTTCCTTTTTACTGTCTAAAGCCAAAACAAGACCAAGCTAACATATTAAGGTTATCCATAATTCTAAACAATTACAGTATCGTTTGATTTAGACGTAAAAAATTCACTTTCTCAATAATGATGTGATCTCTAACGGAAATAACAGACTATAAAGAGCACCTTAAATGTAAGTGCAGCCACATTGCACAAAGACAAGTAGACTATACAGTAACATTTTTTCACCATTTTCAGTTTTGATGGTAACAGGAGAAGTAAAAGTTTGTTTGTATTTTAACTAATTCATTCCAATACTCAGTAATCCCTATTTGACCAAAAGAAATAGAATAGTTCAACGTTCACTCCAATATTAACGACCTTTCCCTCTAAGGCTAGAAGACCCCACAACTACTCAAATACAATTATCACCGCAATAACAAAACCCCCACAACCTATTCGACAAAATGCCTCAATGGAGAATTTGTTGCTACAACAGCATACCCTAACTTCAGCTTGACCCAAAGAAATAGAATAAAAATTAACAAAAAATCGTCATTCCAAACCCAAAAACGGGTAAAAGCCAAAATCCTGAACATCCACTTACCTCATTGAAACAAATCAAAGAAATTTAGGATTTTTGGGTTTTAAGTGTTGAGAGAAGAGACTGAAAAATAAATTTTACAAGAATTTCGAGAAGGGGTTTGAAGAAGACAACTATTTTGAGCAAGCGGAACACTATTTTGAAGAAGAAAATGATTTAGGAGTACCTTCTACCAACTTTGAGCAAATTCTTTGAAGAAGAACACGACTTAGCAGTAGCTTCGAGCAATTTTGAAGAAGAAACCTCAATGCATGCGCAGTGAGGGAGCTTTCGCACCGGAGAAGAATAAGAAAACTGAGGGAGATTTTGCGAGGAGCAGCTTCGATCGACCTGGAGATTTCGCACTGGAGATTTTGCGCAGCTTCGATCTGGTGGAGCGGAATGAGGGAATGGAAGATGACGAAGTGAAGAAGAAGTGTGAGCGTAGTGAAGAAGAAAAAAGTCAGGGCCGGCTGCGTGTATTTTGTTTTGAGCGTAGTGAAGAAGAAGTTTCTGTTTTATTTGTTTTTATTTTTTAATTAAGAAAGAAATATTAAAAGGGAGTGTATATTAATTAGTGGAGGGAGTGTAAATTAATTGGCGGAATAATGAAAATTGTGGAGGGAATTAAAAAGCCGTCGCCATAGAAAAAGAACCGTTGATATAAACATTTGTGGCAACGGTTGTATGCAACTGTTGTAATAAGACCCCTATGGCAACGATTATCTGAATAATTGCAACGCTTGTTTAATACAAATCAAAATTCTTTATGCAACGCGTGCAACCGTTGCCATAGATATTCTATAGCAACGGTTTTTGAACCGTCGCCATAAATACCGTTGCCATAGCCCTAATTTCTAGTAGTGAACTCAAAGTCACCATGTGCTACCCTATAAGTTAATCATACTCCTATAATCTATCCTGTAAGATTCTCATTCTATACCTTAGACATTCTCACCATCTGGCACGAATGGAACATCGAAACTCAAACAACTCAAATCATTTTAAACACCTCGACAATCAATTATTCGAACTCAAGTAAGAAGTCATCAACTCCAATCAAGAATGGGACTGTCATGATACATAAGACTCCATAAATAACTCTCAAGCTTAGCACCTCATCTCCACTACGCTCCTCTTTATGGCACTACAGTCCATCAATTAAAGCATATAGCTCCTATTCAAATCTCTTCCAAACCACATCCTCTTATTGCATTCAAGCCTAATTCTAAGCCTCAAAGTGTTATTCCTTAGGTGATCATATTCTTAAAAAGCTAACCCTCACAAGCTCTATACCTCCTCAGGGATTTTCATTTAGAAAATACTACTCTCTCTCACTACTCTAACGTATCTACCTAGAACACTCACTCAAAAGACATTGATAGCCTTCTCGAATCACTCATATAATGATATACACACATTCAAACCTATCACTCTAACCACTTCAACTATATGTGAGAGTTATCAAGCCTATTTAGCACTTCTACATTCGTCATTGAATGAGCTCTCACTCGAAAACACACCGATGTACTCTTGCCTAGAGACACCCTAACCTATTCTTACCTATTTATCGCACATCATAAGGTCTCATCTCTCACTTCCTCCACGTCCATAACCTTAATGAAAGGAGGACATCATAATCATCACATCAAAGAACATCCACTATTACACATTAACAATAACTCATCCACTATCATCAACATTGTTATCAAGACTGGAAAGAAGGATTATTGGAAAGGTTTAGAGTGAAAGGTCATAAGCACGATACATTCGAGGAATTTGATTCGAGAGCATTCATAATGTGATACAATATCATTACCCTTTTAGGATCTATCATGCGTTTATAGAATCAAACAAGCTATGAAACTCAAGTTGCATCTTGCATGACATAAGGTTGGGAACTCTGAGATTTCTGTGAGATAACAGTACAACTGTCACTCCTCATCCTCAGAACTCAACAAGAACATGAATCAACATCGAGTGTATGGATTTAGGCCGTAGGCATGTCGCTTTTACACAAGACAAAAATAAAGCATCACCTTAACTAAAATATAAGGAATAGAAGAGATAAAAAAGCATTAATATCTCATCCTGATCAACTCATCACTATTGAAAACTCAAGACTCGCTTTAGTTTATTAACTCTTCATCTCCGCCTTAGCTTTAAAGGTCCACTCCCTAGCTCTGTGAATAAATTGAATAAATTCTTTTTACTAAGTTATAAGTATAGCTCTCCACATGGTTGGGGAATTACTATCCACAAAAATATCTTAAACTTTCCAGTTATACTATACTCAAAGGTATAAAATTGCTATTGGAACTTTCCTCTAAGATACTACTCTTAGCTTTCTTCTAGCTCTATCGGCATCTTTCTATACTTACTGCTCTTATTGACATACATAATCGCTTTCGACAACTCTTATAGTCTAACCTCTTGGTTTAGTGTGCTAACATTCAACTTCTAAGATCCAATATAGTTGTCTAAAGAAGTGTTAGATTATAAGGTAAAACTCATCGTCACCTATACATAAATCCCCATCTTCCTAATTGCTAAGGGTGTCAAAGAATACTTACACCAGCTCACTCTACATTGAAAACTCAAATATACAATCTAGGTTCTCATAGCAAGTCATAACTTAGAGCTTCATACAGCTTTACACTACCGCAAATACACATCTTAAGTCTCTTCTTGTCTAGTATTTCATCCTCAATTTACTAACTCCATCTAAGGGTACCTCTACCATACTCATAGCATCTCACTTGTTGCAAGTTACATCTTAACGTTGAACAAACATGACATCAAGACTCCTAGAGCAAATCACTGTCATAATGCTACCTCCCTCTTCACATCGCTCCCCAAGATTCAAGCTTACAACTTAGTGCTAACATGTGCATCACACACTTCTATCATATCATACTAACTTATAAGTACTAGGTAACAATCTAGGAACATAGGCCTGCTAAAATCCCATAGCGAATACTCGATAATCACACTCTAACTCATCCTAACAATAACTCTTTCTCTGTACCTCATCATGAACATCAAATGGTAGTAACTAACCTTTTGTCAAGACTTATGGGAATCAAATCATCACTATATTACTTACCTAAGGGACACATGACTTTAGTTACAAGCCTCAATCAACCACCACTCTCACTATCTGGTCTCCTCCTCTCCCTCCCCGTCCTTCTAGCGTTAGGTTTATAAGATCTCAAATCATACTCTTAGGTGCTAACATTAAAATTTTAGAGACATAAGTTTCTCTCTTGTGAATAACACCAAAGGCAAGTTTCATATAAGAGAGACTTGGGGTGTATCCCGATTAGCTCAATTAAGTCAGCCATGGTATCTCTGTGGTAGATTGGCACTAAATAATCTCTATAGACTCTCTCAACTAGAATAATATCACCTGTTGGAGTAGATACAGTGGAAGGTTTAGGAAAACACTCGGGAGTTTTATCAAATCTACTAGCCACATAAAGAGACACAATCGATGGGGTGGAACCAAGGTTCATTAACACATAACAATCAAGAGTTAAGACTCAAATCATATCTTTCACAACATCTAAAGTATTTTTCTAGTCTGGGCGACTACCCACGGCATACAACTGGTCCATGACCCTAATCATGCCAGAAGTAGCACCTCTCTGATTTTCTCTAACTGGTACTACCGGTGTAGTAGGTTGAGTTTTCTTGGCCCACTTTGGACAATCCCTCAGAATAGTGACCCTCTTGGCCACACTTATAGCATTCCTTAGTACCCTTTCGACAATTTTCCAAATGAAGTTTCCTTTACGTCCCCGGGACGGAGGGTTTTGGACCCTAAAAGGCTAGTTTCTCCTCGGCCTCAGATTATACCTGCTATAAATGTGGGTGCATTCACTGATGATGGCGCATAGTTCAAGGGTCTCTGCAAAAAGGGGGACCTATTTCCATTACCTTGCTTATGCCTACTACGCTCATGTCTTAGTGACTCAGCTTTTTTTCTACAAGGTTCTTCCATCTCATTCCTCGGGTTCATGAAGTATTTAGAAGGCATGGTCTGCAAACGTGTAACACGTGATTTAGAAGGGATATAGAGTTTAAATCTGTAGCACGAATCAGAATAAGAAAGAAGTGTAACAATTCCTAATGTCCTATAGCCTTTCTATTATGGATATGACGTGCTTCACACCAATGATAAAGACTGTAGTAGACAAGGCTTCATAGACTCCATCGGACACTTGAACTCTATGCTCTGATACCAAGTTTGTCACACCCTAGGAGGGTACCCCTAGACGTGATCGACACTTAGAGACTATCGCTAGTCCCTAAGTAAACCATTTGACTCATGACAGTCATTCAATCATTTAAATCAACAGAAGGTAGAAAATAAGGTGACATTATGATGGGCAACTTAATCGACATCCTAACTCAATGAATAAGGGCCACAGGCTAACAAAATTTTACTCAACATCTGTGACATAATTGTAGATTTAAAGAAAATTCAATTCAAGTTTTCTAATCCCGTAAAAAATATGGGATCGCATCTAAGATTACTTGTCGCAAGCCTATCACACACTTACTCTAAAATGCATTTTCGCATTGAAAAATTATCTTTTGATCCGTTTGCTATAAAAATCAATCAAGATCATTTTCCCATACAATTTTTCGTGCTGATTGCATTTCCGACCTCGGATTTGTCAAAAGAGCTTGGGAAGATGCGTTATGCAAGTGTCTCTCCTCTAGGGGTATTTTGGTAATTTTGTCGGGTATTACAAAAATGAAGTCCGAAGGAAAAGATTTTCATTTTCTTTCATTTTCTTGAAGAGTTATATAAGTGATAACAATTGAACCCCTTTATTATTGTTGTTCAACTCACTTTATAGGGGTTATTTTAGCAATCTTTCTTAATTAATATGGCAATATAGTCAAAGTTGCAAGTAATTGGTATAAAATATTTTTGTAATTTTAGTTTTGACTTTAGCTATTGAAGATGCATAACATTAATTCCCATGCAATTGTCTTCTTATTAAAATAAACAACAAAGGGTCAATTGTATTCTTGTATTATTCAGAATAGTTTAAATATAGTAAAAACTACTCAAAATAGATCTAACATGAAATTATTTATCCTTAATGAACCCAATCCAAGCTATTTATTCTTAATGGACCCATGATCCAAACTATTTATCTTCTTACTCCACTTTTCTTTTTTTTATTTCGCCTTGATGTCGTGCTGCGCGTCATCATGATGTCAGCATGAATACTATGAAATAATCTTGTGATACTCCGGCAGTATATATATACCATACTAATATCATATAGAATGAGCTCAATCGTCTTTGATACTCTGGCGGTATATTGATACTCAGTTGGTATCATATAGGATTATGGTTTTTTAAGAAATAAATAAGAAATAAATAAAAAATTATTAAACTCTAAATTAGTAGCAAATATATTCGTTGTGATACTCCATCGGTATTTTTGTACCATATCGATATCGTATAAGATTAGAAAATTATTCAAGTTACAAAATTATTTATTAAACTCTAAATTAATAGAAAATATATGCTTGTGATACTCCGTCGGTATATTGATACCCTATAGGTATCATATAATTTTGAGTTTTTTTAATAAATAAAATAATTAATAAAAAATTATTAAAGTCACAAACTTATTTATTAAGTTATAAATTAGTAGAAAATATATTTTTTGTGATACTCTATCAGTATATTGATACCATATCAGTATTATACTCTGTCGATATATTGATACCCTATAGGTATCATACAATTTTGAGCTTTTTTTAATAAAAAAATAATTAATAAAGTCACAAACTTATTTATTAAGTTATAAATTAGTAAAAAATATATATTTTTTTGATACTCTATCAGTATATTAATATCATATCGGTATCATATAGGACTGGACTTAATCCTCTGTGATACTCTATAGGTATATGTATATCCAATTGATATATCATACATGGTGAATACTGATGTTAGCATGACCTCAGTGCACAAATTTGAAAAATAGGGAACAAATTTTAATAGTAGGGGGTGCATAAAATGTAAGGGGGTATATGTATGTAAATAGTTTATTTCAAAGGGGCATAAGTTTAGCTTTCCCTTAAATATACCCCGTTATACTTTCAATCCAAATATATCTTTCCAGTTAGGAGTATTTACATAAATAATACATTATATATCAAATATTACTCCTTTTTAGGGTACTTTTTTTTATTACAATCTATAGCATATTTTACCAATAAATTATAAGAATTCTCTTCTCTTTCTCTTTCTCTTTCTTCTCTTTTCTGTGGCTGGCATCTTTTTTTTTTTTTTTTTTTTTTGTATTCTCTTTTCTCTCTCTTTCCCCCTCCCCATTCAACTCGTCATTTTTAATATTATACATTGTTATGAATTTTTTTTTTTTTCACTTTTCCCTCTCTTTCTCCCTCCCCATTCAACTCGTCATTTTTAATGGTTATGAATTTTATTATTATTATTTTAATTAATATAATACATTTTCTAATAATGTAAAATTAATTAAAACCATACTAAAATATTTAAAATTCACACATAATACTTATAATATGTATTATTTATTAAATTTAAAACGTATTATAGTTATTTAATATTATTATTTTCTCTTATTAATGATGTTAAAATAATTACTATATTACTTATATTCTCCACGCACATTAAAAAATGTCTATAATACATGTGAAATGTCGAATTCAAAATGTATTACAATTGTAATTTTTATTTATTTATTTTTATTAATGGTGTCAAAAAATATTATATCTGTATTTCAAATATTTAAACACTATTTAAATTAATTTATTTGTTAATATATTAAAATTGTGTCAGTGCATTATATATGTATTTACATAAAATAAATTTCTAGTTTAAAGAATAGTTGAACATCATTTGCGTAATATTCAATCTAACATTAAATTTTAAGTTAAGATAATTAATTAATATTTTTAAAAGAAAGAGAGAGAAAGAGAAAGAGTAATAAAGAGAAATGGAAGAGAAAGGTTTTCTTTCTCTTTCTCTTTCTCTTTCTCCTTCTCCTCCTCTTTGCTATTTTTGATAACAAAAGTATAATTGTATTCGGCAAGAATTAAAGTTATGCTAAAACTCGTAATTTAGGTTAAAAAATATATTATTTATGTAAATGGCCTTCAGTTATACTTTAGGTCCAAATATACTCAATCTATTATGATTATGTTAATTTTTGTTTATTTTTAATGAATGAATACTTGACACTTAGAAATAAATAATTTACCCTTAATTTTAAATAGATTAATCTTAAAGCCACTCATTTAATTCATTCCCAGTCTATTCACTTTACAAACTCACAGCTAAATGAGTGCTATAAAATAACATAAAGAACTCACCCGGTGAGAATAAATCAACTACATGGAGTGTAAAGAAAAATGAAATATATTAATAAAAGTTGTATAACTTATTCCATTATTGTTTTCTCCTTTAAAAACTATGAGCATTGAACCTTCTTCTTCTTTGATAGAAATATTAAAATAGTAATAAGTTTTCTATTCTTAAAAACTTTTATTGGCACGTAAGTGAAAATAGGCGTAGGCAAGAAAACCTAACTTAAATTGCAACTTTTCCAAAGAAAAAGAAAGAAAACACAATAGAAAAATTGTATGAGAAATAATAATGTACTAATAGCAAATAGTAAAAATAATGGTCCAAATTTAACATTGCACAAGTATATCTTCGGCTCGTTTTATTCCCACTTTGCAGTCAATCCACTATAATTAGCTTGGTGGATCACTCACCTTTGTTAGAAATCGGTTCATCTGTAATATGAGATTTTTCAAAACAAATTTGAATTTAATCATATTTTAATATGAATATCGAACACCTGTTGAAAAAAACAAAACCCAAAAAAATACTGCATGCACAATGTATCTCTCTAATGTGAGGAATTTGAACATCTCTTCCTAACATATATTGCATAAATTCTAATACAAATCTTTACAAAAGGTAATTTTTCATACAATAATGATTAAGAAATAATAATTTATCAAATGACAATAAAAAAATCCCTCCTTTTAGCTGCTCTCTACTATCAATTTTTCAAATCAGGATACTTCAAGAATCACTTTAAGTTATAACGCAAGTTAAAAAAGATCAAAAAGCGAAAGAAAAGGTAATTATTTATACTATATTAAAAGTGTGAAAACCTTTAGAAATGTTGTTTGAACTTTTTGCCCTTCATTAAAATACTCTTCTTTAGTCAAAATTGTCTTTTCACTATTTTTCTCAATTTTATTTATTTATTTAGTTTCAAGATTAACTTTTGAATTAGAATTTCTTTATATTTAGAACTTGCTATTAATTTAGGATTAATCTATGTAAATAATTAACTAAATTTTATCTATCAAATATTTTATTAATAAAGTATGTAATATAACAAATTTAAAAAGAAAAAAATTCATTAAAATTATATTGATAATATTAAACCGCTCCTTTTATATTTAGAAATCTTTTGTTACATTAAATTTTAATCAGTTAATTATTTAACTTCTAACTATTTAACTCTAAATATTACTTTATGTATTAAAAAACTATTAACATATAAATATTATAAGCAATTGAATTGATTTTCTCATCTTTGCCATTTACAATAGACTAAACTATTGTATCAAATTAATAGTATTTATTTAATTTTACTTACATACATATTATATTTATTTAATGACAAATATAATTTATATATAATTTTTAAATTAATGCGGCACATAATGCAAAGCACGTACATCGAACTAGTCAACACAAAAATTCAGCAAGAGATAAAGAAAGAATAAACATATTTATTCTTTTATTTTTCTTTATAAACAAAAGAATGAGAAAAAAAAAAAAATAACCCACATTATGCTTACCCTGCTCATAGTTGGTTGGATGGGGGTTCTATTCTCAGAAGAATATCGCTCCTATTTGTTTTCTTGGTTATACTGATCGAACTGCTTTTAAACCACCTATTTTCTAGAAATTTTTGGGAGTGTTTTTCCCCCAGGTTGAGCATATTGCCTCTTGTTGTTTTCTTTCTATTGTTGTTTTTTAGTTATGTTTTGAAAAGGAGAAAAGTTAGAACTATTAATTACAATAAATTTGAAATTCATTACTTTTTAAAATATATTTTTCTCTTATCATATAATTTATGATTCTTTATTTGTTAATGATTTTTCAATGTTAAAATATATCAATACTAAAACACTGAAATTGTCAAAACTAATTATGTTGAATAAAATTTTCGAGGTTACCGCAGATAATTGTATTGCGAAAATAGTATTTGGACTCCTATTGTCATTTACTTTGCCAAAAATAGTTCTAACTCAAAGTAACAAATATCACACAAATTCTAATCCTTAAATATGAAAGAAAAACCTAATGACAGAATATCATACAAATTTTAATGATAAAATATCCTACAAATTGTCACGACTCTATTACTTGAGTCATGATGGCACCTACCATATCCCCCGATAAGTAAGCTAGTCCGTAACTCGAAGTTGTTAGTAATAGGTGTGAGGGTAGAAAATTGACTAGAATTATAATTTAAGAAAACTAACAACAATTACAAGAAAATCAACAACCACATATAATATATACAACAAAAGAGGATCCCTCCCAGAACCTGGAAGTCATATCTACAGAGCTATTATGACTAAAGATACATCCTCTAACTAGGCCAAAATAATATATACATAAATACAAATACAAATACAAGGCTAGTCTCAAAAAGTAAAAGACGAGACGCAAGTGCAGATGGAGAACGAAATGATCCAAAAACGCCTGATGCTCATTCAAGTCTCCGAAGATGACTACTACTAGCCAGAAAGATCAATATTGCGGGCTCATGCCCGGATCTGCATGACAAAGCAGATGCAGAGTGCAGTATGAGTACCGGATAGTAGGCATCATTGGCCAATTGAGTAAGAACAGTAAATATAGATAGAAAAGCTAGAATACCATACCACAAAACCAAATAGGAGCAACAGAGGTATGTATGCGGGTGTAAGATGCAAGCAACCTAAAATCTATATGCCACTTGGGGCCCCATAAATCCATAAGGTACACCAGCGCACAAAGCTAAGGTAGAAGTGGGCACGCGGAAACACTATCAATCTCTAATGGATGGCAATACGAAACTCCGACCTCTGATCTTTGAAAGTGCGAATGGCCTCTTACTGTGGATGCAGCTGGAACCTCTAATCCCCGAACCCAACCATAGCCCGGACCTCTAGTCTCAGATAGTGCAAGTGGGCCTCTAATCATAGATGTAGCCTGGACCTCTAATTCCTAAAGGTGCTAGTAGCCTCTAACCAGGTCATAGTCTGAACGTCTAGTCTCGGATAGTGCAAGTGGCCTTTAACCACGAATGTAGCTTGGACCTCTAATTCCTAAAGGTGTAAGTGACCTCTAACCCGATCTTAACTCAAACCTCTAATCCTGAAAGAGCTAATTGTAGATATCATGATGAATTTAATAAACAAACTCTGTTCGTTGACTCCATGGCAAGAGGATAAATAATCGATAACTGAGGGAGGGCTCTCCCAGAAGTCCCACGAAATCATGATCATCTTTAAAGACAAATGGATCCCAATACGCCACAGATATTCTGATGAGATAAAATGGGACTTATGGATAATCAAGCTCCCAATGATGTTAATGCATATCTAAGGCTTAATCTACAGACTCAAGTCTACTATACCAATCTACAAGGATATATGCTTCTTGAGTCACACTGGGCAGATGCAATTAGTTTACTAGTTCTAAAACAATATGGGTCTATGACATCACTAGTCTAAGCCTATACTAAGGCCAAACATGCTCCAATAGGCCTCTAACCTTAAACGGGCTCTCCCAGAACTCCCACAAAATCGACGATCATCTGCGAAGCCAAATGGATCTCGATACGCCACGAAGACATTCTAATGAGATAAAACAAGACTTATGGATAATCAAGCTCCCAATGATTTTACTTCCTATCTAAGTCTCAATCTACAAACTCAAGTCTTTTATACTAGTCCACAAGGACCTATGCCTCTCGAGTCACACCAGGCAGATGCAATTAGTTTACTAGCTTTAAAACAATGCGAGTCTATGGAATCACTAGTCTAAGACTAGACTAAAGCCAAACATACACCAACATATAACAACTCAGCTAAAATAAAACATCAACAAGCATGGATGATCTGAAATTATAATGCAAGTACTCGCCTGCCCCAATAACAATCAAATCAGGAATCTTAACATGCATGGCATTAGAGATAATTTCCCACCAAATATTCATGCAAATCTAACAACATTTACATATATAAACTCAATCTGGAAGAAAGGAGGCCGTAGCTTACCTATGGCCAAACACGCACACTTTAACCTATTCCGCTAGCGTTTTCCCCTGGTGGATAGCTGTAAGGACCCGAACTTTGTAAGGCCTTAATGGTGCATGGAATTTGGTTTAAAAAAGTTTTGACCAAGGTGACACCCCATGGGCATCTCCACGGGTTGTGTGACTCACCACAGGCCGTGTAGAGGAGCCTTGAGGTGGCCCTTGGCCTTGTATGTAGAGTGTTAGCCTTAAGTTGGAGTTCAAGAACAAGGCTTGCACCACATGAACTCCACTCATTTCGTGTGGCACTTCAGTGGTCGGGTGGTGGCTCATGATGGTAACCTTGGCCTTGAAAACCACATTTTGGCCAGACACTTCATACATGAACCTCTCACGGACCGTGTGACCCCTACACGGGTTATAAGGTGGTCCGTATGGGTGTTGGTGTGAAACTTTTCTAAGTATGAAATCATCGTGTCAGAACTTTGTCAGTGAAGATTTTAGCTAAGTGAAGCATCACGGAAGGCCACACGGTCCGTGTGACCCCTACACGGGACACCTTACATTTTTTGTATATCCATTTCATTGATAGCATTCTTGTAATTTTGGATTTTTCTAAGGGTCATTTGTGACTTTCTAACCTATCCTAAGCCTCTCAAAAGATCTATACTCTTCTATTCTTATTCAAATTCATTTCAACACTTAAAATTATTCATAACTCTCTCATAAGAACTCCTTTCAAGTTAACTATTGAAGGCTTATCTTTGAGCTTAAGGAAGAGACTTCTTCTTCATCGAATTCTTCTTGTTTCATCTTGGTTAGATAAGGTATGTAGGATTGATTCATGGTCCCTTTCAACCATGAAGACCCCAAACTCTTTTACACTTGATTTTATGAAATTGAGCTTACTTTAAGCATAGGTCTTTTAGATTATTGTTTATTTGATTCATTTGAGATATGGATATGTTTAATTATTATTTTTAAAGTGATTTAAGCCCTAATATGTTGAATTGCATGAATATTATGAAGATTTTAATATACATTGTCCCTTTAAAGTTTGGTCTAAGCATGGGTAATCTAAATTGGGATTCAAATATGGATTTACTTAAATTTCATATTGTATTGTTGACTTAAGATTGAATCTCTATTGCCCATGTTATTCTCGTATCATTCATGGCATATACATACATGAGCATTGGTTTTTGATGAAAATTATTCGGTGGGTTAAGCTCACATATGGTTTTGATTAAAATTATTCGGTGGGTTAAGCTCACATATGGTTTTGATGAAAATTATTTGGTGGGTTGATCTCACATATGATTTTGATGAAAATTATTCGATGGGTTAAGCTCACATATGGTTGTGACAAGAATGTGATTAATTAAATGTCTATGATATGGCTCTTTGAGAAATTTTGGGTGTTTACACCTTCTTGATATATTTGAATGAGCTATTCCTATGCATGAAAAGTATGATTCGAAGTATGATTTGGCTTTTGAGCCAAAGTATGAATCATTATGAAGAATGTTTGGCTTTTAAGCCCAAGTATGTATTGAAATGATTTGAAATGACTTGCACCTCTTTTGAAAGCATGTATATGTATATGTATTCTTGTGGGATGATGAATAAGCAGCAATGTGATTGGAGGCATCGAGGATATCCCCCAGGTCCTCTTCCTTTCTCTTGAACCATGTACCAACATAGGTATTTGATATGGTAACCCTTATTGAAATGGGAGGCCCGTAAGGTGTAATTACTACTTTGATATTATATGTTATGAAAATCCTATCTGAAATGAGAAGCCCATAAGGAAGGTGCTATATCCGAAATTGGAGGATCATAAGGAGAAGTATGGTTTACCTTTGGCAAGTAGACCACCTCTTATCCAGTGTGCGGATAACATCATAATTTCAAATGATAGCTTGATTGGGCTTATATGTCGGTTGAGGTGTCATCCCTTCTATGTTATAAGCATTATAACATTGCATACATCATGAATTTCATGGCATAAGGATATAGTGTACTTCTTTGCCCATATTCTTCTTTCTATATTATGTGCCCTTGTCATGTAATATTGAATGTAGGTTTAATAAGTTTATATGCATTGCATGCCGCATACATAGACTGTTCAACGTACTAACACATACTTATTGCCTACATAATCTAACCATATTGGGACTGAAGACTATATCTATCCACCTTTTGACGGCTAGTTCAGATTTGTGAGAGTTGTCGTGGTGAGTCCTATCTTCCAAGGACAAGTCATCATCCATCTACTTTATGTTGCTTCCACTTATGTTATATTTACTTTGAGGGCGATCCTGGGACATGTCTTGGCCCCTTTCCTATTCTATGACTTAGAGGCATTGTTGGGCAACATGTAAACTCTTGTATGGATATGTGTTATGTTTTGCTATTTGGAGATTATGGTCATGGCTATCTATCAGATATTGGTATTTTTATGAGTTGTTTATGATATGATGTGGGAATTTGGAAAGTCCTAAGCCCCGTTTTATCCCCATAGAGTGAGTCATACTTACCTGCCCCTTAGATTCTATGTGTTATGTGATATGTGAGTTCATGCTAATCCCTATCCCTATGACATCCCCATAGCATAAGTCCTACTTTCCCTTCTCTTAGAACTATGTGTTTACTACTTGGTCATGCGCTTCCGAACTGATGATGTGAATTTGGATACTTGGAGGCTTATTGGGGACTCTCGGGTTCTAATTCGCCATGTCACTCTTACACCCTAGGTCCAGGTCGTGACAAGCTTGGTATCAGAGCGCTAGATTTATAAATGATCCTCGGAGTCCAACATGCCGCATCGAGTAGAGTCCTATTCATGGGTGTGAAGTGTACATACCTTACCCAGACTAGACAACCTAATCTTCCTCCTCGTGATCCCACTTCGACTGCTAGAGTGAGAGATTTTCCCCGAATGAATCCTTCAGAGTTCTATGAATCAAAGGATGATAAGGATGCTCAAGACTTCATTGATGATCTCTCTAAGGTGTTGACTGTTATGAGAGTAACTTTAGAGGAGAAAGCCGAGCTAGCTGCTTATTAGTTGAAAGATGTGGCTCAAGTATGGTACACCCAATGGTTGATGGAGAGGGTTTGTGGTGATGGGGTTAATTCGGAAGAGTTTAAATTTACCTTTCTGGATTATTTCTTCCCTCTTGAACTTAGAGAGGCTAGAATGACAAAATTTATTAACCTTAAACATGATGGTATGAGTGTGAGGGACTCTCCCTCAAGTTCACAAAGCTCTCAAAGTATGCTCCTATGCTAGTGGCTGACCCCTGTGCAAGAATGCATAAGTTTATTTCTGGGATCTCTGATTTGGTTGTGAAAGAATATCGTACGACTATGCTTATTTGAGATATGGAAACCTCCAGGCTCATGACACATGCTAAACAGATTGAAGGAGAAAATCTCAAGGAGAAGAGGGAGCATGATTCTAAGAGGGCCCATTATGATGGTGGGTTCTCCAACTCAAAGGGTGGTGGTTATGGTCACTTTCAACAGGGCCAAAAGGTTCTAATGTAAGATTTCCAATGCTATGGTTCCTCTTCCCAAGGAATCTGTTGGAGGTGGGACATTACTTTCCGGTGTGACAGGTGTGGAAAGAATCACACAGGTGCTTGTTGGAGAGATTTAGGTGCATGCTATGGGTGTGGTAATAGGAGCCACAAGGTTGTTGATTGTCCTAAAGCTGCTCAGAAGGGTCAGGGTCAAGTGGCTCATGGTGATCAAGGCCAGCAAAGAGCTCCACAATGTGGTGCCTCTAAAAGCAACAGGTTCTATTCTTTACATGCCCGACGGGAAGTAAAGTAGACTTTGGATGTTGTGATTGGTATGTTAAAAGCCTTTGATTTTGATGCTTATTCTTTGCTTGATTCAGGTGAAAATTTATATTTTGTGACTCCTCTTTTGGCTGTTAAGTTTGATTTGAGCCCTAAAATCTTAAGGGAGCTCCCGCGGGTAAGTCTATTGTTTCCAGAAGAGTCTATCTCGGTTGTCCCGTCTCTGTTTTGCATAAAGTCTTCCCATGTGATCTTGTGGAACTTGAGATGTTTGATTTTGTCATTATTCTCAGGATGGATTGGTTGCATGCATCATATGCCTCTATAGATTGTAGAACCCGGAAGGTCAAATTCTAATTTTCGGATGAACCTATTCTTGAATGGAAGGATGGTGACTCCCGCTATTAAAGGTTGGTTTATTTCCTACTTGACGGCCCAAAAGATGATTTCTAACGGGTGTATCTATCATATTGTAAGGCTTAAAGATGTGGAGTCTGAGTCACCTACTCTTGAATCAGTTTCGGTGGTTAATGAGTTTCTAGATGTGTTTCCCAAAGATTTGCCCCGTATTCCTCCAGAAAGGGAAGTAGACTTTGACCTCCCGGATACTCAACCTATCTCAATTCCTCCTTACCGTATGGAACTGGTTAAGTTGAAGGAATTGAAAGATCAATTGAAGGATTTGTTGAAGAAAGGCTTCATTAGGCCAAGTATATCGACATGGGGTGCTCCAGTATTATTTGTATGAAAGAAAGATGGGTCTATTCGAATGTGCATTGATTATAGACATTTGAATAAGGTCACCATCAAGAATAAATACCTGTTGCCAAGGATCAACGACTTGTTTGATCAACTTCAAAGGGCTACCCATTTCTTAAAGATTGACCTCCATTTCGATTATCATCAATTGAAGGTGCATGAGCGTAATTACCCAACTCATGATTTTGAACCAGCGCCTGTGGTGTTTGCTTTGAAGATTTGGAGACATTATTTGTATGAAGTTCATATTGATATTTTCACCAATCACAAGAGTTTGCAATATGTATTCACCTAAAGGTGTCTTAACTTGAGGCAAAGAAAGTGGTTGGAACTCCTTAAGGATTATGAAATGAGTGTGCATTATCATCCCAGCATGGCAAATATTGTAGCCGATGCTCTTAGTAGGTTATCTATGGAGGGTGTGGCTCATGTTGATGAATGAAGGAAAGAGTTGGTAAAAGTTGTTCACCGTTTGGCTAGGTTGGGTGTTAGATTGGCCTACTTTAATGATGGTGGTATTCATGATCAGAATGGGGATGAATCTTCCATGGTTGTTGATGTCAAGGCTTAGCAAGATTTAGACCCATCATTGGTCAAATTGAAGAAGTTGGCTGCCGAAAAGAAGATAGAGATTTTCTCCCAAGGGGGAGACGGTATGCTTCAGTATCAAGATCAGTTGTGTGTTCCGGATGTTGATGGTCTTAGGGATATGATCATGAGAGAAGCCTATAACTCTTATTGTTCTATCCATTCGAGATCTACCAAGATGTATCGAGATTTGAGGGATGTGTATTGGTGGCATGGTATGAAGAAAGATATAGCCAAGTTTGTATCCAATTGTCCTAATTGTCAACAAGTGAAGGTAGAGCATCAACGACCCAATGGTCTGGCTTAAGATGTTGAGATTCCCACTTGGAAGTGGGAAGATGTGAACATGGATTTTATGGTTGGTTTGCCTCGAAATCGAAAGCAATTTGATTTAGGTTATTATTGATCGTATGACTAAATTGGCTCATTTTCTACCCATCAAGACGACCTTCAATACCAAATATTATGGAAGTTTGTATATCCAAGAGTTGATGAGGTTGTATGGTGTGCCTAAGTCTATCATATCGGATCGTGGCACCCAATTTACTTCTCACTTTTTTAGATCTTGGAACTAAGGTAAAGTTAAGCACCACCTTTCATCCTCAAATCGATGGACAAGCCAAAAGGGTAATTCAAACTTTGGAGCACATGTTGAGGGCCTTTGTGTTGGTATTCAAATAGCTTTCATGCTAGCATTGGCATGTCACTTTTTGAGGCTTTGTATAGTAGAAGATGTAGATTCTTAATGGGGTGGTTTGAGTTGGGAGAGATTGCTTTGATTGGCCCAGATTCAGTGTTGGAGGTCATGGAGAAGGTGAAGTTGATTAGGGAGAGGTTCAAGACGGCTCAAAGTCGCCAAAAGTCTTATTCGGATGTTAGGAAGAGGGATCTTGAGTTTCATTTTGGAGATTGGGTGTATGTGAAAGTCTCGCCCATGAAGGGTGTAATGCACTTTGGTAAAGAGGCAAATTAAATGCTCGGTACATAGGCCCATATGAGATTATTGAGAGGATTGGAAATGTGTCTTAAAGATTGTATTTGCCTCCGGATTTGAGTTCCATTCACTCGGTTTTCCATGTTCTATGTTAAGGAAGTTGATTGATGATCCTAGTACAATTGTGCCTTTGGAAGGTGTTGAAGTTGAGGAGAACTTGTCTTATGAGGAAGTCCAAGTTGAGATCTTGGATTGACAAGTGAAGTGTCTTTGTAACAAGGATGTGGCTTCGGTTAAGGTGCTTTGGAAATATTAACATGTCGAGAGTGCTATGTGGGAGGCAAAGTTGGACGTGATGAAACGATACCCCTATCTTTTCCAATCTACTCGAGCCTAAGGTATTAGGTTCTTCCAATTTCCAATAGTCCTAATTCTTTCACTCTTGAGTTTCATGCCATGATAGGCATACATGTGCACGAAAATGATTTAGAAATATTTTGAATAAGTTAAAGATGTTTTGACATGAGTTTTAATGACTTTATGATTTTCGAATGGTAAAATATGCATTGTATCTTTGTGTTCAGATGTTTCATACTCAAGTCAAGCCTTTCAAGCTTGGTTTTAGCACATTCGAGGATGAATGTTCCTAAGGGGGAGATGATGTAAGAAATCGGACTTTGTAAGGCCTTAATGTGCATAGAATTTGGTTCTGAAAAGTTTTTGACTAAGGTGACACCCCATGGCCACCTCCACGGGACGTGTGCGTCACCACAGGGCATGTGGAGAAGCCTTGAGGTGGCCCTTGGCCTTGTGTGTAGAGTGATGGCCTTAAGTTGGAGTTCAAGGCTTGTACCATAAGCACCCCACATGGTCTGTATGACACTTCACAGGTCGTATGGCGGCTCATGAGGGTAGCCTTGTCCTTGAAAACCATATTTTGGCCAAGGCACTTCACATATGAACCTTTCAAGGACCGTGTGACCCCCACATGTGTGACCCTTACACTGTCCATGTGACCCCTACACGGGACCCCTGACATTTTTTGAACATCCATTTCATTGATGGCATGCAATTTTGGCTTTTTCTAAGGGTCATTTGTGACTTTCTAACCTATCCTTAGTCTCTCAAAAGACCTATACTCTTCTATTCTCATTCAAATTCAATTCAACACTTAGAATTATTCATAACTCTCTCATAATAACTCTTTTCAAGTGAACTAGTGAAGGCTTAGCTTGGAGCTCAAGGAAGAGACTTCTTCTTCATCAAATTCTTCTTGTTTCTTCTTGGTTACCTAAGGTATGTGGGATTGATTCATGGTCCCTTTCAACCATGAAGACCCCAAACTCTTTTACACTTGATTTTATGAAATTGAGCTTACTTTAAGCGTGGGTCTTTTAGATTATTGTTTATTGGATTCATTTGAGATATGGGATATGTTTAATTATTGTTTTTAAAGTGATTTATGCCCTAATATGTTGAATTTCATGAATATTATGAAGATTTTGATATACATTGTCCCTTTAAAGTTTGGTCTAAGCATGGGTAATCGAAATTGGGATTTATATATGGATTTACTTGAATTTCATATTGTATTGTTGATTTAAGTTTGAATCTCTATTGCCCATGTTATTCTCGCATCATTCATGGAATATGCATACATGAGCATTGGTTTTTGATGAAAATTATTCGGTGGGTTAGGCTCACATATGGTTTTGATGAAAATTATTTGGTGGGTTAAGCTCAGATATGGTTTTGATGAAAATTATTCAGTGGGTTAAGCTCACATATGGTTATGACAAGAATGTGATTACATAAATGCCTATGATATAACTTTTTGAGCAATTTTGGGTGTTTACACCTTCTTGATATATGTGAATGAGCTGTTCCTATGCATCAAAAGTATGATTCGAAGAATGATTTGGCTTTTGAGCCCAAGTATGAATCATTATGAATAATGTTTGGCTTTTAAGCCCAAGTATGCATTGAAATGATTTGAAATGACTTGCACTTCTTTTGAAAGCATGTATATGTATATGTATTTTTGTGGGATGATGAATTAGCACTAATGAGATTAGATTCGTCAGGGCTATCCCCGAGGGTCCTCTTCCTTTCTCTTGAACTATGTGCCAGCATAGGTATTTGATATGGTAACCTTCACTGAAATGGGAGGCCCATAAGGTGCAGTTACAACTTTGATATGATATTTTATGAAAATCCTATCTGAAATGGGAGTTCCGTAAGGAAGGTTACTTCTCCGAAAAGGGAGGCCTGTAAGGAGAAGTATGGTTTACCTTTGACAAGTGAACCACCTCTTATCCGGTATGGGAATAACACCGAAATTCCAAGTAATTGCTCACTTGGTCTTATACGTCGGTTAAGGTCTCATCCCCTCTATATGATAAGCATTTTGGAGTTGCATGCATCATTGATTTCATGGCATATTGATATATTATACTCCTTTGCCTATATACTTCTTTCTATATTATGTGCCCCAGTCATTAATTATCACTGAATGCAGGTTTAATAGGTTCATATGTATTGCATGCCCCCATACTTAGACATTCAATGTACTCATGCATACTTTTTGCCTACATGATCTAACCATGTAGGGACCGGAGACTATATCCATCCACCTTTTGGTGGTTAGTTCGAATTTGTGAGAGTTGTTGTGGTGAATGCTATCTTCTAAGGATAAGCCATCATCCATCTACGTTATGTTGCTTCTACTTATGTTATATTTACTTTGATGGTGATCCCGGGACATGTCTTGGCCCCTATCCCATTCTATGACTTAGAGGCATTGTTGGACAACATGTAAACTTATGGATCTGTGTTATATTTTGTTATTTGGAGATTATGGTCATGGCTATCTATTGGATATTGGTATTTTGATGATTTGTTTATGATATGATGTGGGATGTGGAAAATCCTAAGCCCTGTTCTATCCCCATAGAGTGAGTCATACTTACTCGCCCCTTAGATTCTATGTGTTATGTGATATGTGAATTCATGATAATCCCTATCCGTATGACATCCCCATAACGTGAATCCTACTTTCCCATCCCTTAGAACTATGTGTTTACTACTTGATCACGTGCTTTTGAATCGATGTTGTGAATTTGGATACTTTAAGTCTTGCTTGAGGACTCTCGGGTTCTCATTCGCCATATCACTCCTAGACCATAGGTTTGGATCGTGACAATAGCCTCTAAGCGCTGCCAAAAATAAAATAACAATGCTATAATGGTCGTTATGACACTAAAATTTCAAGAATGAAAATGGACTGATTCCAGAGTAAAAAATAAGAAAAGTGTGATCTGCATTCGAAATTCTAGAATTAACCATAAAAACTAGTAACCAGCTCCCTGCGCTTATGTCCCAAATAGAATGCAATTCGGAGCCCAAAAACATCTCAAAATTAACAAATGAAAAAAACTCAATTTTAGCTCAAGAATGACTAATATGACAACAACTATTTACAGAAAATTATCAGAAACAAAGGCCCAACTAATAAAACTAACCACACCACATTGCTCTCCATAAAAATCCCCGTAGTTTAGAGTCTTGAAATCACTCAATTCAAATCTAAAATGAGCAAGCAATCATCCCCCAAAATTTCCCAAAGAGGAAGCTAAAAAATGAGCTATGACAACAGCTAAATTACGATTCTTACCTCTAACGAAGCTTCAAATATGAATTCCAATCATACCAATGCATTTTTCTCAAAAAATACTCAAGGTAGCCCTAATAATCACCGAAATTGGACCTAAAATGACCAAGAAATCACTGCCCAATATTTTCCTGAAATTCACTCCGAAAATAGCTTAGGACAACAACTAAAATACAAAATTCACCTGAAGCAAAGCTTCCAATTCATTTTCTGAGCTTATCAATCCGTTCCTCTAATAGATTCCTTCAATTTTGACCTTGGAATCACTCAATTTGTGTTCAAAATGAAGAAAAGAATAGTTACATATGATGGAACCAAGTGCTGTAAAATGGCTAACTAATATGAGACCAAAAATACTTATTTTTAGTCATTGTTTACTTCATATTTAATACTTTTATTTATCCTTTTTGAGCATAAATTTTATAGATTGGGCTAAATTGTATATTTTATTTGTATAATTAAATTGGAGCGAAATGAAGAGATTTGGATCTCAAACGAATTAAAAAAAGAAGATTACAGAAGGAAAATCCTATGGATTAAATTGAATATAATAATATATATTATTATACATATGCATGAGGTGAAATTGCAAATTGCAACTGCAATGGAAGAAACTGCCACGTGGCAATAGTGAAGTGGTGAAGGTGGCGTATTGCAGCGCACACATGAAGTTGAAGTTTCCTTCCAATTTTGGGTTTCCCAATTTGTTTTTGACTCGATTATTTTACTTGGGATTTTTTCCTGAACCTATAAATATTCCATAAAATTAGGTTTTAAAAAACTTTTGACCTAGAGAGAAGTAGGAGCCGTCGTGGAGGCCGGAGAATTTTGACTTTATCTTTTCTTTTCCATTATTATTTATTTTTTACATTTATCTTTGAATGAGTTGTGGTAATTTCTTCATGTCTATGTGGAGTTAAAATTCTCATGCTAAGATTATGGTAGCTAATAAGATGATTGTTTAGTCATTATTAATTTCAAATATTTGTTTATCATATTAGTTGTTCCTATATTACTTTTATCTATACTTCATAGTCCGACCAACTAGGGGGTAAATTAGTTGTTCATTCTGGATTCGAGAGATGTTGGAATGGATAGAACGCAATAGTATAGGGAGCTTGTTCAACTAGGAAACTAGATCGATTCGTGTAAGGGAGGCCCGTGACAACTACCCTTACACCTCGCTTGGTTCAAAATATAGGAAGATAACGTTAAAGCATTTTTATTGATGTGTCTATCCCCGCTCAATGATGTAGTTAGGTAGTCAATAAAGGTAGGCTGGCAGAGGCGTGCAACCCTGTTTAGGTAATTTAAACCCTGTGAATCATCAACTAGATAATCAAATAATTTGATAAAAATGAGGCTAAACATGAGTATTAACTTGACCACAATCTTAGATCGATTTATTCATTGATTGTGTAAAAATATCTCTTTTGGTTAATTGTTCATCACTTAAATAAATAATTAGAATTAATAAAATTTAGTAAATGATTAATCAATGAGTCCTTTGGATTCGACATCCGGCTTCTGAAAAGAGCCACCATATTACTTGAGATAACCACGTACACTTGCGTGTGCTAGGGAAGCAACACTAACTTTATAGATGTGGGGGTGCAGTGCACAAAATATAACTTACTAGAAGATTATTCCCATTTAAAGTCTCCAATTTGGTGCTCGAGATTTATTCAGAACCCCGTGTGTGCAAATGAACATGTTAACCCACCAAATTCGATATTTTGGGCTAATGGCACAGTCAAAATTTACATACAAGGTCGTTAGGACTGAATATTTTATCCTACTCCCAAGGACATTTTAAATCTATCACAACCCAAAATTCGGGCGTGATGGCACTCACCTAACCCACCAAGGCGAGTCAGTCCAATACCTACTGATCCAAACATAACAAGGATAGCGGAAGAGGAAATAGTCTAATATGACAAATAATCATAGGAAAACCAAACTACAACCATCCAAAAACTGGTATCATATGTATAAGCATCTAAATAAATAGTACTCAAATAAAATAAATGTCTCAAATGTCTAGTCCTCAAATCGAACATAACATAATAATGTATTCTTTGAAGGTCCACCGATGAGATAAGCAACTACCTTAAGGATAATTTGGAAGCTCGGTCCTGCAATGAGAAAATTTTAACTAAAGGGACTGGGCTCGCAACCTATAAAAATGTAGCAAGGGGTGAGTACCAAAAACAACATGGTACTCAAGAAATGGAACTAAGCTAGAGGAAAACAATGAAGAACCAAGTAACTCCTTCACACCCAACCACATACCGCCGAACTACAAACCTGCATTCAGAAAAGCCCCAGCCCAGCAACACATAATACACAATAAAGATAGTTTTTCAGTACATCACAATTATCAAATCACAAGCCATAACTCACAAGTGATAACATAATCAATCACATGAATAACACCATGCCACATATTAGTATGCAAGGATGAGATGCAATTCTTATGCAATAATTGTCGGCAAGGACCTCGACATCACAATATCAATATGCAAGGATGAGATGCAATGCTTATGCAATAATTGCCGGTAATGATCTCGGCATCACAATATCAATAGCAAAGATCTCAGTATCACAATATCGCCGGCAAAGACCTCGGCATCACAATATCGTCGGCAAAGACCTCGGCATCACAATATCGCCGGCAAAGACCTCGGCATCACAATCTCACTAATATCACCAGCAAAGACCTCGGCATCACAATCTCGCTAATATCGCCAGCAAAGACCTCGGCATCATATCTCGACCGGTAAAGACCTCGGCCCCAATTTCGCTAATATCGCCGGCAAAGACCTCGACATCACATCTCGACCTGTAAAGACCTTGGCCCTAATTTCTTTTTCTTTTTTTTTTTACTATCTCACTTATATCAATATCCAGAACCAATGGAAATTATGTGTGACATAGAATGAATGAACATGAGATGAAGTCCACAAACAAATCGACTCATAATCACCAACCACAACAATATATCTCAAAAATAGAATTCTCATCACTTAGCCACATTTTTAATTCAAGTGTCACAACCCCTGTAATGACCCATAATATCGTTATGGAATTAGTCCTCTTGATTTCATAAGAATATCTCCCTCGTAAAATTTTAGTGGGTACTTTGGACTATTTGATAACTAAGAATATTTAAATTAGGGGTAAGTTTGAATAATTAATATAAGTGGTGGGCTAAATGTCAATTTATTTAAAATCTTATACC
Source organism: Solanum rostratum (assembly GCA_029948455.1). Lineage (NCBI taxonomy): Eukaryota > Viridiplantae > Streptophyta > Magnoliopsida > Solanales > Solanaceae > Solanum > Solanum rostratum. The sequence continues at coordinate 28,396,464 of CM057049.1, forward strand.
ACTTTGTACATGTATTCTTTTTTTAAGAATAAATTAGGGTAATATATATATCACTTTTAGTAATTGATTTAAAGAAAAAAATAAAAAGAAAAGGAAACGTGAGTAGTGGCGATGGCGAGACGGTAGTGCAGGTACTGCTAATCCAACTCTTCATATTCATAAATTGTTGTTTTAGGATGAATTTACAGCATATATACATATATTTTAATGTATTGATGGTGTTGCCATCATGGAATATAATAAAAAAAGGAAATGGGGCAACGTGGGCCATGGCACCCTAATTGCATAAGTTACTAAAGTTGAACTTTGGGGAAATCTGCACCACCTGTGATGCTTAGTTCTATATTAATTTTCTATAGGCCAATTAAATACATGGTTACTTTGTGCATCATATGATATTATTAAGTTAAAACATTTAATTTCCAGGTGCGTGAATTGCAGCAAATTCGCTGCTTTTGTTCATTGTTGTTGTCCAGGGAATAGTGATCATTAAAATATTTTAAGGTCTTATTTGGTTGTTATTGTTAGAGTATATGACCATATTAGGTGTATTGGTATGAATATCGGAGAAACCGAGATTTAATCCTAGGCTTGAAGTTTTGGGAGTTAACTATAGAATTGGTTAGTTTTTGGGCCGAGGCTAGACGTATAGTAATATGAGCATTGTTAGTTTCAAAATCTTATTGTGATTATTATTTGACTAGATCGTGGTGCTACGGATTCCAATCGAAAGGGAAAGGCTCAAGTGTTAGAGTGATCGTGATTTGACTAAGGCAAGTGAATTTCTTAACCTTTGTTAAGCATATAGAATCTTGTGCTTCCTATGTGAGGTGTTGATAGTGATTTTGAAATATGAATTTGGTGTTGATGTTATTTTAAAACTATGTGGTTGTGAAATGTGCATTGTATTAAAATTCGGTCATCTCCTCATCATAGTGTAAACCTGTCTATTGCATTGATTTTGTGGCAAATGTTATGTGAACTGAGAAAGAATAAGGATTAAAAAGGATGTACCATTCGAGGGACGTGTCACACGCCGCGACGGATATTATGAATCGAGGGACGTGTCGCACGCCGCGATAGATACTATATATGATTCGAGGGTCGTGTCGCACGCCATGACGGATGCACGGACTAAGAGTCCCCCATGGGTCCCAGACTGAGAGACAGCGGGTGTGTATCACTAGGTCAGACATGCATCATTCTACTTGACATTGCATTGCATTGCATTACACATTCTTATCATTTACGAGCTTGTCGGTGCCTTTTTGTGTAACTGGTGATAGGTGAACCGATTCCTGTATTGTTGATCTAGGAATATTGGTGTGGTTACTGAGCTACATGTTATATACATTATGAACTATTATGTTGGACCGATGTTATGTGTGTTGTAGTTGTAGAGGTTCTGGCGTGAAGTTCGGAGTACTTGTATTCTGTATTGCTTAATTTTGCGTTTAGTAGTTCACTTGTTGGGTACCGTGTGTTTGGTACTCACCCCTTGCTACTACAATTTTATTTTGTAGGTTACGAGCCCAGATCTTTGTGATACCTTCTATTATTCCTTGTCTGAGGCTTCCTTTGGAGATTGTGCGAGATAGCTGTTTGTCACCCCAGCTGACTCCCACTCCTATTTATGATTTTGTTCTACTTTAGAGACAATGTCATTTGAGACTGATGCTTTTCTTTCAAATCTATTGTAATACATTAAAGGCTTGTGCGCGTGACAACCAGGTTTTGGGATTTTTAATTAAGTTGATGTATTATCTGCAATTAAATCTTCGATTTTATCATCTTCTCGCACTTTACTATGTTAATTGGGTTGCTAGGCTGACTTGTCTTGATGGGTTGAGACGAGTGCCATCATGCCCATTTTCGGGTCGTGACAACCCCACACCAACTCACGTTTATATTTAATTGCCTCATTTTTTATAATGTTAAAATATTTCATGAATCACACATAGAAGAAGTTACAAGAATATGGGTATTACCCAATACCATAAATGTTGCAATATCCTTAATATCTCAATACCATCACAACCTCAATAACAGTCACATCTCAAAATAAGTATCAATTCGATATCAATATCAAATAATTCATTATTTCCCCTAAAGTACATTTCCACAATTAATTCACAAGTGAAATATCACCATAGGAATAATTATTCAATTCAAAATATTTTGATCAAAGCCTACATTAATCCATCTCTATCCCAAAATACTCAATTCTATATACATTAGAGCATACAAGGTTCAACATATTTAACAAAAGATTAGAAACCCACTTGCCTTATATAAAGTCTCGAATCATGTCAATTCCGAAGCTTTTTCCTCTCTACGATACTCCAAATCACCAAAATCTATTCAAGTATAACATCACAATCCCATAATGAATCTAATGACACTAAAATCAATTAATTCGGTGAAAAAGGCAAAACGGTCCAGAAATTTTGTCATCAAAAAAAGTCATTTGAAATCTGAAAATTTATACATGAAAATGTTCTCCAAGTAATAACGACTTCAATGGAGAAAACCGTTTAAAAAATAGAGCTAAAACGAGGTAGAAATCTCATATTCAAAGTTTCCAAAAAAAAATCCAAACCAGCCGAAAAACAGCAAAATTTATCTCGAACGGTGTGCCAAAATTAATTTCTGAAACTCCATGGTGTTCCTCTCAGAAAAATACACAATTTAGCCTCTTGAATCGCGCAAATCGGACTAAAATCAAGGGAGAAATCGCTGATGGAAGTTTGTGAAAGACCTAGAAAATTTGAGAAGAAATCTGCAGATTTTTTTATATACTGTGTCTGCTACATGGCAGCGCCTAATTGGGCCACGTCATCCTCGCTTCAGCATCTCCAGCAAACTCTCAAACTTAAATTCAATATTCCGGCCTCATTCGGAGTTGGAAAAATACATTCCACATATGAAATCTGATCGAAAATGATATTTCGAACTCAATGGTGTAGTCAAAATTCACATCGGAGGTCGTTTTATTCCAATATGAGTCCCAATTCCCAGTATCGAAAATAATCGAAAGGGCCAAAACACACCTGGAAACTTCGGGAACTGAATGAAGGGTCCTTCTAGACCAAAATTGATATTCCGGATCCAACGGAGTCATCAAAATTTGAATTTGAGGTCTCATTGGTCCAAAACCCGAGAAAGCTCATTTAAACTAGTTTCGGGCTCAAAAACTCAAAATATTCTCAGAAGCTCTAAAATTGCAATGAAGCAATTTCTAGCATTAGTTTCACCATTTGGAATTATTGGAAGTGACAGAATTTCGATCCGAGCCTCGAATTTTGTCAAAATACAAAAAAATGACCTTCAGGGTCATTACATTATTCACCACTAAAAACCATGTTCGTCCTCGAACATAAGACAAAGAGAGGAGCCTCACTAGAAGTAACCAAGAGTCTGACATACCCTTCTCAAGTCATTAATTGCTTCCAAGTGACCTTATTCTCAAGAGCCATAACATCAAAATGTACTAGCAAGAATAATACTTATGAGCCAACATGAAATTCTTCCCTCTAAGAGTAGCTAACAAGTCGGAGACTAGCCAATGAACCAAACTTTAACCAATAATAGCCAATTGCAATATACCAACCATCGCAAACCTCGTCCAAGTCTCATTCCCTTAACATAATCCTCCCTGAACTTAAGTTGCACAATTCCAATACTTCAACAATACGTATTCGTAAGAGAAAACCCAATTAAATTTGACAACTAGTGAATGACACTCTCAAGATTATAAAGCCTCAAATAATACTGCTTGGATGCTAGAGCAATAGCTGAATCAAGTATGGTTCCTTTTCCACGAGCTACAACTATTTAATTAGAAATCAACCTCAACTACATATAACCCTTCGAAGCGAAAAATGCCTCAACATCCACTCCAACAATCATTCCCTCATGCAAAACTTAAGAAATTCTTGATCACCTTAGAAATTCTGCATGCCATGAGCATATAACCTCTATTTACCACTAGGTACTAACATAATCCATCATGATAGTTTACACCAACCTCCATCACTGAAGTAGTATCCATCTGATCCAAAGTCATCAGTGACACATATCAAATCGTGAGTCTTTTCTATATAACTTCCATGAGTCACCTATTATGATTGAGCAATCCAACCTAACATGAACTACATAATTTCTCACACATCACTGTTTGTCATTCCAACCCAAACCAAACTTTCTAAAAGAAGTTCACAGTCTCTCATAATCCGTTGATGAGTCAACCCCTCTCACATTATCACACGAACTCAAAGCGAAAATCCATACAATTTACAACTCTGAACCATGGACCCATATATAATGTCTACTTTCCTTTACTTTTCTTGACTTGTATCTGTCATAAATGTTGCGAGGATGTTTGAATGCTAAACCCATATTCATGGCCTAATTCTAGGTGCTCAAATTCTTTGATGCCCAAGGCTTATGTACTTGCTCCTAACTCACTTATTGTTGTACTTTCTTATAAAAAATTCCACAACAGATTGTCTTTTACTTTACACCAAACTACTCAAATGAAACTTCATTTAGTCCCTTCACCGTTAAAAGTAATAGAATCCATAATCGAAGACAAGCTCAAAACCCTTCAAAAATGCGCAGTAACCAACATAACTGATTATCTCATTAGACTAATCCATACATTGACAAAATCACTTATCGTGAATGCAACGTACCATGAAACCCTGGATCCCAATTCACACTATGTAATTGATTTCCTTCTCAATCATGGTTAATATACAACTTGAAGATCTTTAGAGATTGCATACCCTACTTTTTCATCAATTGCTTTCTCATATACCTTGTTGTACTCGTTACTCACAACCCAAGTCATGCTAGTCACTGAATTGAATACCATAAAGAAATTCATTCTCACACTCGAGCCAACCCATGTAGATTTATCTCTCATATCTTACCAAACAATCTCTTAACCTTGTTGATACCAGTGTAACTATCTAACCATAGTCGAATCAGGCAACCAAAGTCATGACATATAATAAAACTGTTGTTATGATTGATATGGTAGCCCAATCCCAAGTCATACCAGCAAAATTTACTGACTCAACCAATTATCCATATGTACTTTCTCAATATCATTTCCATTTCCATTTATACAAGTGAACTTGTTGAAACTTTATTAGTCCATAGGCTTGTTATCTCAATATCAAAGCACTCCTCTTAGCTTACAATGAGGTCACCAATCCCCATATAGATCTATGAAATAAAATACACTTAAATATGTTAATACTCATTCTATGATTCACCACAACAATATTCCTTATAATTGATTCCAAGCCCAAGCATCCATAGTAACAACCAAATGGTTCTCCCCAAATATAACGGTAATGCCAAACTCCACTACTTAAGGAAATGCAACAATTCATAACTCCTTAGTAACTAGTGTCTGCACTCAATGATCAATGCCTCTGTCCTGTATATTATTCATACTATATCAAAAGCCCACCATATTCACCACTAGAATGCACCAAATTCTTGGAGAAGTTTGTGCTCGAATGGTCCACACTTTTGTCTCCTTGAATTCATCTCTCATAAAAAAATATACCTTCTTCCACAGACAAAATGGGTAGCAGAAGCAACACAACCCATAGCCCTATCCAAATAGACATAGACACCACCATAGCAGTTGTATCATAGTCATTCGTGCAACATATCCACTCCATGAAGACTTAGTAGAGGTCCTGATTTTAATGAACACAATATAATCCTCTGTCCATACCAGTCAACCCTCATTTGAAAACTTAACAACTGGAATCCCATAATTATTACATCGATAACATAGTCATTACATTAATGATGCTACGCCATGTTTACGAATTACTCGGACATCTAGTAGACTAGGAAAGCACCACCCTCGACACTGAAGTCTATACTCTTACCAATCTATTGGCCAATTTTTAAATATATCTAGCTAATGGTCACTCCTTAACCTGAATAGCTACAAGACTCCCCAAGCTTGAGGCCTTCCTACTCAAAGCATTATCCACCCCATTGGCCTTCCCAGTTGATATAAGATACAACAACAACATACCCAGATATGCCACCGAACTCAGCCGAAATTCACATTGGAAAACTTGCCATATAACCTCCCCTCTCTAATCCATTGAAGTACAATCCTCAAATGCCGCTCATGATCCTCTTTGGCATTGAAACGGACCAATATAACATTAATGAAAACAAAAAAACAAGGAACCCAAATATAGTCGAAATACATCCTTCATCAACTCTCTAAATGCAATAAGGGCATTGGTTATCCTAAAGGACATCATAAGGAACTCATAGTGCCTACACCTCGTCCGAAATGCTGGCCTAGGAATTTCAGAATCCCTGATCCTTAGCTGATGATATTCGGATCTCACTTTAATCTTGGAAAACATGGTTTTACCCTGAAGCTGGTCAAAAAGATCATCAATTATAGGGAGAGGATATTTCTTCTTAACGGTTACTTTTTCAACTATCTATAATCGATACACATTCTCATAGAACCATCATTTTCTTTACAAAAAATAAAATAAAATAGGGCATATAAACTCTTAATTCAAGAGATCTAAAAGTTGCTCTCAAGGATAAGTAACAGACGTCTCCGCACCGATCCTTAAGACTACACTTGATTGGGCTTGTACACATGTGAGACCTATGAACCTGGGGCTCTAATACCAACTGTCACGACCCAAAATTCGGGCGTGATGACACTCACCTAACCCACCAAGACGAGCCAGCCCAATACCTACTGAACCAAACATAACAATGATAGCGGTAGAGGAAATAGTCTAATATGACAAATAATCATAGGAAAACCAAACTACAAGCATCCCAGAACTGGTGTCACATGTACAAGCCTCTAAATACATAGTACTCGAATAAAATAAATGTCTCAAATGTCTAGTCCTCAAATAGAACGTAACATAATAATGGATTCCTTGAAGGTCCATCGATGAGATAAGCAGCTACCTTAAAGATAATCCGGAAGCTCGGTCCTGCAATGAGAAAATTCTAACTAAAGGGACCGGGCTCGCAACCTACAAAAATGTAGCAAGGGGTGAGTACCAAAAACAATACGGTACTCAAGAAATGGAACTAACCTAGAGTAAAACAATGAAGAACCAAGTAACTCCTTCACACCTAACCACATACCGCCGAACTACAAACCTGCACTCAGAAAAGTCCCAGCCCAGCAACACATAATACACAATAAAAATAGAATTTCAGTACATCACAATTATCAAATCACAAGCCATAACTCACAAGTGATAACATAATCAATCACAGGAATAACACCATGCCACATAATAGTATGCAAGGATGAGATGCAATGCTTATGCAATAATTGTCGGCAAGGACCTCGACATCACAATATCAATATGCAAGGATGAGATGCAATGCTTATGCAATAATTGCCGGCAATGATCTCGGCATCACAATATCATCGGCAAAGACCTCGGTATCACAATATCGCCGGCAAAGACCTCGGCATCACAATCTCGCTAATATCACCGGCAAAGACCTCGGCATCACAATCTCTCTAATATTGCCAGCAAAGACCTCGGCATCACATCTCGACCGGTAAAGACCTCGGCCTCAATTTCGCTAATATCCCCGACAAAGACCTCGGCATCACATCTCGATCGGTAAAGACCTCGGCCCCAATTTCTTTTTCTTTTTTTTCTTTACTATCTCACTTATATCAATATCCAGAACCAATGCAAATTATGTGTGACATAGAATGAATGAACATGAGATGAAGTCCACAAACAAATCAACTCATAATCACAAACCACAAATTCTCATCACTTATCCACATTTTTAATTCAAGTGTCACAACACTACACCAACTCACGTTTATACTTAATTGCCTCATTTTTTTATAATATTAAAATATTTCATGAATCACACATAGAAGAAGTTGCAAGAATATGGGTATTACCCAATACCATAAATGTTGCAATATCCTTAATATCTCAATACCATCACAACCTCAATAACAGTCACATCTCAAAATAAGTACCAATTCGATATCAATATCAAATAATTCATTATTTCCCCTAAAATACATTTCCACAATTAATTCACAAGTGAAATATCACCATAGGAATAATTATTCAATTCAAAATATTTTGATCAAAGCCTACATTAATCCATCTCTATCCCAAAATACTCAATTCTATATACATTAGAGCATACAAGGTTCAACATATTTAACAAAAGATTAGAAACCCACTTGCCTTATATAAAGTCTCGAATCATGTCAATTTCGAAGCTTTTTCCTCTCTACGATACTCCAAATCACCAAAATCTATTCAAGTATAACATCACAATCTCATAACGAATTTAATGACGCTAAAATCAATTAATTCGGTGAAAAGGGAAAAATGGTCCAAAAATTTTGTCATTGGAAAAAGTCGTCTGAAATCTGAAAATTTATACATGAAAATGTTCTTCAAGTAATAAGGAATTCAATGGCGAAAACCGTTTAAAAAATGGAGCTAAAACGAGGTAGAAATCTCATATTTAAAGTTTTTAAAAAAAATCCAAACCAGCTGAGAAACAACAAAATTTACCTCGAATGGTGCACCAAAATTAATTTCTGAAACTCCCATGGTGTTTCTCTCGGAAAAATACACAATTTAGCCTTTTGAATCGCCCAAATCGGACTAAAATCGAGGGAGAAATCGCTGATGAAAATTTGTGAAAAACTTAGAAAATTTGAGAAGAAATTTGCAAATTTTTTTTATATACTGCGTCTGCCACGTGGCAGCGCCTAATTGGGCCACGTCATCCTCGCTTCAGTATTTTTAACAAACTCTCAAATTAAGTTCAATGCTCCCGCCTCATTCGGAGTCGAAAAAATATATTCCATATATGAAATCTGATCAGAAACGATATTTTGGACTCAACGGTGTAGTCAAAATTCACACCAAAGGTCGTTTTATTCCAATGTGGGTCCCAATTCCCAGTATCGAAAATAATCAAAAGGGCCAAAACACACCCGGAAGCTGAATAAAGGGTCCTTCTAGACCAAAATCGATATTGCGGATCCAACAGAGTCATCAGAATTTGAATTTGAGGTCTCATTGGCCCAAAACCCGAGAAAGCTCATTTAAACTAGTTTCGGGCTAAAAAACTCAAAATATTCTCAGAAGCTCTAAAATTGCATTGAAGCCATTTCTAGCTATAGTTTCACCATTTGGAATTATTGGAAGTGACAGAATTTCAATCCGAACCTCGAATTTTGTCAAAATACAAAAAATGACCTTCAGGGTCGTTACAAAATCAATTTCCACCGAAAGAGCCCGAAAAGAGTCTAGAAGCCTCGAGAATCAAATGAAAGGTCATTTTAGACCAACCCGATGTTCCAAAGTTAACCGCACTATCAGAATTTTTATTTGGGCACATTTTTTGAGAATATTGACCAATGTCAACTTTTGGCCAATTTTCGAAGCTAAAATGCTAAGTATGGTTTAAACTCGCATCGAAAGCCTCGATACTCGAGCCAACCATACTTCTAGCCTAATTTGCCCATTTTAGAGTTAATGGAACTGTTATAATTCCATTTTAAGCCCTTTTATCCACATTTTAGTTCGAAATTAACTTTCCAAGCTATAAAGGCCTTCAATTATGAAAAATTGCACAATGTCCAAATTAACGACCATGCGACCGAGCTATTAGAGCCAAAAGGTCTAAAATGACCTTAGGTCGCTATAGAAATAATTTAAATGACATAAAAAGATGCAATACACAAAAAATGACCTCGAAGATCATTATCATATCCACTACTAAAATAACTTTCGTTTGTGAAAGTAAAGATAAGGGAATACCTGAAGGCTCAAATAGGTTGGGTAATGCTCCTGCAAGTCTCGCTCGATCTCCCAAGTAGCCTCTTCAACCGGTCGATGTCTTTATTGGACCTTAACCACACATATGGCTATGGAGCAAAGTTGTCTGATATCTTTGGCTAAAATGGCTACCGACTCCTCAACAATGTTCAACTGATCATCCAACTCAACCAAATCATACTGCAGCACATGAGACTCATCTGGCACATACCAGTATAACATCGAGATGTGAAAAATTGGGTGTATAACTGAAAATACTAGAGGAAGAGCTAACTCATATGCAACTGCACGAACCCTCCTCAAAATCTCAAAAGGCCCAATATACCAAGGGCTATGTTTACCTTGCTTACAAAACCTCATCACACCCTTTAAGAGCAATACCTATAGAAACACTTGGTTACAAACATCAAAACATAAAGGGCAACGTCTACGATTGGCATAACTCTGAGTTGTCCTCAACCTATCCTAAATCACCCAAACCATGGCTAAGTCTTCCTGAAGCAAATCTATACTAAAACTAGGCTCTGAGGGCTCAAACCATCTAATAGGAGTGCAACAACGCCTATCATATAAGGCCTCAGATGGGGTTATCTAAATAGTAAAGTGGTAGTTGTTGTTGTACGCAAACTCCACTAGGGGCAACAACTGATTCCACTGACCACCAAACTCCAAAACATACGTCCGGAACATATCCTCTATCACATGGATCGTACGCTCTGATTGACCATTGGTCTTTGGATGAAACATCGTACTAAGATCAATCCGAGACCGAAATCTCTCTGAAAAGCTCTCAAGAAATTGAAGGTAAACTGAGATCCTCGATCTGATATGATAGACACTGTTACCCTATGAAGATGGACCATCTTTTGGATATAAACTTGGGCCAGCTGTTTTGCACTGAATCTACCAAATCGGGAGGAAGTGAGTGGACTTAGTCAATTGATCCATGATGACCCAAATACTATCTATACCCCTGGAAGTCTGAGGTAATCTCATCACTAAATTCATGGTGATGTGTCGTGCCCAATTTTTGAATTGGTCGAAATAGTTCACAACTTAAAGTGGTTGTGCTCTCTAGTTTTAGAAAATAATTGTTTAGAGTCGTCCTAATTTTAAGAAAAATATTAGAAAACCTTTTTTTAAAACAAAAGGTAAATGTGGACTCTATTTTGATTTGTGAAATCACCAAAATTCTAGATAAGAGTTTTAGTTATTTGAGAGAATGGTATTAGACATCCCTCAAAGCCTATCCGAAGATAGTCCTTAAACTTAACCCAAGAAAAATGTTTGTGGTTATTCATTTATTTTCTTAAAATTAGTGATAAAAAAATCTTGATTAATTTGAGTTGAAAAAGGAGCAAAATACCAGGTATGTCATACGTATTATCTATAATATTCGTGGAAAGCTATAATAATAATATATTTTTTTATGCGATAAAAATTAACTAACTAAAATAATAACGAAATAAACTTGAAATGTGTGAGAATTTATATATTAGAAAAATATAGCCGTATGCTCAAAATTATATAGAATGAATGAACCTATAAAAATTTATCATAAGCAAATTATAAAAATATTGGGTATGAAAACTTATTACTATTATTACAAAATCAAGATACAAAAGAAATAAGATAATGAGGCATGTAGATATATATAACAATACACGTAATTTGAGTGAAATTTAATAATTATGGGACTTTAAAAATAAATAAATAAATACAATAAATAAATAAATAATAATATAAAAATGTTAGAATAGTACGTGAAACTTGAGATCTTATATGTGATTAAAATATGTCTATGTATGTTGTCAAAAAATATGAGAATTTGTTATTTTATTTGTGTGTATAGTCAAAATAGCAACAAATTTATGTATGTATCAAAATAATAATATGTATGTTAGAATGTAGGAGTTTATGATTTATTTATATGGAGAATCAATAATATTCACAAAGAGAAGGCAATGAGAATAATATGGTATATATAACAAAGTAATATGTCAAATTTAGAGAAAAACTTAAGTGATAAAATATATATCTTTGTACGATGATATACATATATATATATGCACCTTATTATTTCAATAATACATTTATTGGGCAACAAAATAATAAATAAATATATATGAAATTTTGCATTGCTAAAATATGGTGTATGTTTAAAGCCATAATAAGCTTGTATAAACTAACCGTCACTAGTAGATAAATATCAAGTATGGAAATTTATTATTTTATTTGCGTACACGAAATTAAGATTAAAAAATGAATTAAAATAAAATAAAATAGTAAATGGAGTGTAAATATATGAACATATGTATGTGATATGTAGGGAATATAATTTGAGTAAATTAAAATAAAATTGGGGGTTTGTGAAGATAATAAAAAATATAAAATATTAGAAAACATTTATGACCTTACATGTATTTAAAAACAAAATATTTGTTATTTAAAATGCATGAGACCTCATTATTTTATTTTTATGCATGATAAAATAACAATAGTTATATATTATAATGATAATGTATGATAGGGTGTAAAATTTTACATTTTATCTATAAATAAATAATATTTATAAAAGGTACGATGGATACAAAATAATAATAATAATATGACTTGTATAAAATAATATACCAAGTATAGAAAAAATTAAAATAAAATATATATCTTATGTATGGCGTATACTTATACATATCCATATTATTAAACCTATTAAGAAAATCTAAAATCTTAGAAGGTTATATTAAAAAAATAACATAATACCTGTGTCACATTTATCTTTTAAAAAAATATAATAATCACTTGTGTGAAATTAGTCAAAAGGATCTACAATTCCCTAATACATCTTACTTTTTATTAAAAAAAATCAATTAAAAGGATTTAAAATGACCCCAATGATACTAATACATTATATTTAAGAAAATCAATTTAAAATCCAAAGTGGCCTAACCATTGGAATTCATTCCATAGTTATATTAATTTTATATAATATAAGACAAACATTCATTATGATTAACAGTTTATTTCTAAAGGTAATTATTTAGACCTTTTAACTACTTTCAAGCATTTTTAGGTAGTTTTGAGATATAATTTTAAGAACTTTGACCTATTCAAAAACTTTTGTCATTAATTCTAAAAAGGTCAAGAGTTAATAACATGCTCTTAGGTCCATTAGTAAATGATACTAGCCCTCAACGACAATCTTCAAATAAGGCAAGAGGTTAGTTCATTCAATATGTATGAACACAATACATTAACCAATATCAAAAAAGAGGAAAAAATGGTAACAAAAAAGATCGAGGGATGTTGACTCCTAATTTACAAAGCTCCGAGCATGGTAACGATGCTAATAGCTGTTGGCCCAATAGTTTGCGCCAAAGCGAGTTCCAATAGAACTCCAACTCCCATGGGCGAACATGAAACACAAGAAGAGAAAAAGATTAGCAATTACTAAAACAATGCAACAATGTAAGAATGCATATTAATGAGCGCTCACACCAAACAAGAACACTAAAGGTTTGGTTAAAATGTTACTTTAAACATAAAAAAAATTTACTTATTAAAAAGTATATTACATGGCTCATATAAGCCTTTCAAGAGTGACTGAGATTTGCTTTGTTTATGTACTTTAAATTAATGGGAAATGCATCAAGTTTAGGCCAATAAAAGGCAACCAATAACATTAGTAACTATCAACATTTAGATAATAGATAAAGATTAAGAAAAGAGCATACAATGCCTGATGCACATCCGACAAGCATCATGCTTCATAAAGTAAACAATATTAAATATTTCTTTGTTCCTAAACCCAAAAAGCAAATTTTATCACATTTAAATCTTTCCATAAAATGATTTGCTCAATCAAATTAATCAAAGTCCTCATCTGGAGGCAACCGACTAGCTATACCCTTTAGAGCATCTTTAAGAAGTAAATAAAAGTGGTACGTATTGATCATTCGATTCTAGAAAACATAAACATGTTAGAAATCAGGCTTTGTATAAGACTTAGGTTGCCAACGACACTTCAAAAGCTATTTTAAATGAACACTATCAATGATCATTATTTGGCTATATCTAAGTGAACAACCACGACAAAGAGAGAACTAGATGTGCTAATGAATAACAAGCTCATGTTAGTGAAAAAACAAACCAAGATTCGGTCATATTGAAAATCGAACTTATGGCAAAGGTTCGACAACATATCGTCAATAGGAGTTAATGTAAAGTAGAAGTAATCATCCCATAAGTAATCAAAATAGATCATCCATGTAAATCTGAAAGGAAAGCTATTGGAGAGAAGCAACTTTTTTTCCTTGAAAATCCATCATTAAGAAGCATAATTTAAGTCAAAATGAGACTTGGCATACTACACAATAATTAATTCACGGAGAGACTAACAGTCAGCAAACAGAGAGCAAATAAGCAACAATGTGTTAGAAAGAAAAACCAATCTTTTATTTTAGCAAGAAAAGAATAGATTGAATGGATACTTAAAACCATAGCTCACTACTCTTTCTCTGCTCAAATCGCACTTTGCATTTAATTACTTTGATAGATTTCTCTTAATTAGCTTTAGTCAGAATCATAAGCCATGGATGTATCAACTTGTTGCTATGGCTTATCTTTCACTAGCTGCTAAAGTTGAAGGAACCGAAATTCTTCTCAACACTTACTTAATTAAGGACCAAAACAGTTTGCAAATCAAAGCAGCATATATAGTGATATAAAGAAGGCGATAAATTTCAAATTGATAGCTTATTCTACTACCACACTTGACTAAATTTAATTATTAATGAGATATCAAAGGTTAGCGTACTAGATTTTAACTCAAACGTCTATCATCTGATGTATATAAGATAAAAAGACGAACATAAATAAAAAGGAGATTATGATAATATTTGAGCCATATTCTCAGTCAAAATAAGATAACAGAGAGAACATCCAAGATGCTCAACTATTCAGCAAAGCCAGATAAGCACATGGCACCCAGTACCGAAATAGAACAGAAGAATGAACAACTGACTAAATCAATATCCAATAGTTGGACTACAAAATAGAGGAGTGAACAATGAAATTAAAATGGAAAGGAATTACCTTTTATGGAACAATAAACATGGGTTCCGATGTCAAAGATTTCAACTTGAAACTTTATCAAACGTGAATTCGAGACCTAAAATGGAAGGACCAAATAATTTTTGAAATTGAATATTTGAACTGTGAGTTCTCAATTGCTTTTTCTGATTCATTCTTGGATGTTACTGAAGTGAAAAATTACTCCTATTTATAGTAAAAATTGGGATTGATTTCAAGGGAATTCATTCAAGGATTTTGAAAATTTTCAAAATCTTGTAGGTGAAAATAGGGATATAGAAATGATGAAAAGATGAAAGAAAAGAGGAATATGGTCACCTTTTCAGGTTGATTTGAAGAGATGGAGACGTTTTGGAGCCATTTATGGCACATAACTCATTTGACAAAGCTTGAATTCAACATTTTTCCGAGTCTTCTCCTCCTCCCAAAGCATGAGGGAGACGTTGGGTGAGGGATTGCTGCTTCTCTGTCAGTTTTCGCGCAAAAATCTGGCGAATTTTGGTGAAAAGAAGGGAGAAAGTTAGAGGGCATGAAGGTCTGTTCTTCTGGGAAAGGGAAGAAAGAGCTGAGGTTTTAGGAAGTAGGAGAATAGGGTGTAAGGGCGTGGGCAAAGGCTTTGTCGCCGCTTGCTCGTTTATCCGCTGGTCTAGAGGCAAAATCCAATGGACTTCTGGAGAAAGGATGAGGCCTTAGCGTGGGGTTTCTGGGAAAGGGAAAAGGTGGAAAGCTGATTGCCTATTCCGGAAAAGAGAAAAACGCAGAACATGAGCTTTGGGTATGAGAAAAAGTTGATTAAATTTGAGCTGTCCGATTAAAAGGGAAGAAACACAATCCTTGTGTTACCTCCGTGGCACATATGGATTGCCGGTTTTAAAAGGATTGGACTGACAAGTCTTTGCTCAAATTAGCCTATTCAAATTGCTTAGGTAAGAACTAGTAGAAAGAAAGGGGCGTTCAACCACTTGACTTTAAGGAAAGGAATTTTAAAAAAAGAAGAAGAAGGAATTTCGTATATAAAGATATGGGTTTCCGGGTTTAGATCGAAATGAAATTCCCGAAAACCAGGGCTGGAGTATTAGACTTGTTCTGTTTCGATAGAGGCACTGTAACCGTAAGTGGAATAACAATCATTCGGCCGATTGCTCTTATCCTTCCTTCGCTGACACAGAAGAGAGAGAGAACTCTATTTAAATTATGATCAATTTATTAATCAAATAGTCATATTCTAATAAATTAAAATAATTATTTTGCAATTTTGAAAAATTTGATCATTCTTAAAATAAAGTTGATATGGGTTAGTAACAAAATTAATTAATTAAGCTCCCTATTTTGAATCATAAAGAAAATATTTATTTTCAATGACAAAATTATTTAATCAAAAATAGATTTAACACTTTAAAACTATATTCATTTGCTATAAGTTTCTCAAAAATGATAAAAAAGCAAATAGTAAACATTCATATATATGTATTTTTTATATTTTGATTTTATAAGAATAATATCCGTAAAATAATTCGTCAAACAACGACAATAAACAACAATGTAATAATAATAATAATGATAATAATAGTAATAGTAGTAGTAAAATGTTTCATACTTTTTAAAAGTTTTATCATCCTTTTTTTAATTTTTTTAAAAACTTCTTTTTCTTTTTTCTTTCCCTTATTTTAAGGAAGTCTAACCAATAAAATACGGAGAGCCAAAACTAAAGAAATTTAAAATGATTATTTTGTAGGATTAAGTTATTTGACAAAATTAATCATTCTAAAATAAAATTAGTATGGATTAGCAGCGCAGCAGCAGCAACAACAACAACAACAACAAAAACAACAATAATAATAACAATAACAACAACAACAACAACAATAATATTAATAATACCAAGAACAACAACAAGAACAACAACAACAACAAGAATAACAATAAGAACAACAAGAAGAACAACAAGAACAACAAGAACAAGAACAACAACAAGAACAATAACAACAACAAGAACAAGAACAACAGTAAGAATAACAAGAACAAGAAAAAGAACGACAATATCAACAATAACGACAACGACAACAGCAACAATAACGACAACAACAATAACAACAACAAAAATAAGAACAATAACAAGAGGAACAATACCACCTCCACCACCACCAATAGCAGCAACAGCAACAACAACAACAACAACAACAACAACAATAAGAACACAACAACAACAACAACAACAACAATAAGAATGACAACAACAACAACGACAAAAACAACAATAACAAGAACAACAACAACAATAAGAACAACTATAACAAGAACAACAACAACAGCGACAACAACAACAACAACAACAACAACATAACACCACCAAAGGATATGGTGCAGTGGATGGGGCTGCTCGTCCCTTGACCCGAGGTCTCGAGTTCGACCTCTGGGAATGGAAAAATTCTTGTTAGGGAGTGCTTCCCCCTAAATGGGGCCTTACGCGACACGAATCTTGATATAATTGGGCTCCAATGTGGGTACCGGATATCGGATGGAAAACCAATGGGAAAAAAACTAATAATAACAACAATAACAATAAACAATAACAAGAATAACAACAAGAACAAGAACAACAACAAGAACAAGAACAACAACAACAAGAACGACAATAGAAACAATAACGACAACGACAACAACAACAATAACGACAACAACAATAACAACAACAAAAATAAGAAAAATAACAAGAAAAACAACACCACCTCCACCACTACCAGCAGCAGTAGCAGCAGCAGCAGCAACAACAACAACAACAACAACAACAACAATAAGAACAACAACAACAACAACAACAATAAGAACGACAACAACAACAACGACAAGAACAACAACAACAATAAGAACAACAAGAACAACAATAACAAGAACAACAACAACAACGATGACAACAAAAACAACAACAATAACAACAACAAGAACAACAAGAACAACATAAACAACAACAATAATAATATAACACCAGCAAAGGATGTGGTGCAGCAGATGGGGCTGCTCCTCCCTTAACCAGAGGTCTCGAGTTTGAGCTCTGGGAATGAAAAAATTCTTGGTAGGGAGTGCTTCCCCCTAAATGGGGCCCTACACAACACGAATCTTGATATAATCGGGCTCCAATATGGGTACCAGATATCGGATGGAAAACCAACGAAAAAAACTAATAACAACAACAATAGCAATAAACAACAACAAGAACAACATCAAGAACAACAAGAGCAAGAACAACAATAAGAAGAACAAGAACGGCAATAGAACCAATAGCGACAATAGCAACAATAACGACAACAACAATAACAACAACAAAAATAAGAACAATAACAAGAAGAATAACACCACCTCCACCACTACCAACGCAGTAGCAACATCATCATCAACAACAACAATAAGAACAACAATAACAACAATAAGAACGATAACAACAACAATGACAAGAACAACAAAAACAATAAGAAAAACAAGAAAAATAACAAGAACAAGACCAACAACAACGACAACAATAACAATGATAAGAACAACAAGAATACCAATAACAATAACAAGAACAACAACAACAACAACAAAAAGAACAAGAACAACGACAACAATAACGACAACAACAACAATAATAATAATAACAACAACATCATCGATATGAGGTGCTCAGGGCACCATTGGATTTCATATTAAAGGTAGGTTGGCTGTGCTTGGATCTCCTTTTCTCTTGTTGAAGCCTTTCCTACTTCTAATAAGAATAACAACAACGAAGACAACAATAATAACAATACAAAAAACAACAATAATAAAAACAACAACAATAATAACAACAACAAAAGCAAGAACAACAACAACAAGAACACCACCACCACCACCACCACCACCACCACCACCACCAACAACAACAATAACAACAACAACAACAACAACAAAAACAAGAGCAACAACAAAAACAAGAACAAGAACAACAACAATGACAACAAGAACAATAACAATGACGACAACAATAAAAGCAATAACAACAACAAGAAATATAATAATAATCATAACACTACTAATAGTAAAAATATTTTATAAAAAAATTCATTTTCCCTTTTAAAAGAAATTTCTTCCCCTTTTTAGGAAACTTAACTAATTAAAAAAGGAGAGCCAAAAATGAGTGTCAACAGATGTGCTCCCATTTCTACTCGAGAATGGGTAAACTTTGAAGCTCTTCCCCAGGCCTCTAATGCTTCGCCTTCACCTGCTGTCAGCTAAGGCAACAAGACACATACTCAACTATATCTCTCCTCATACCATCCCACTAGTAGTGCTACCTCAAATCCTGATACATCTACACCGTGTCTGGATGAATAAAATACCTGAAATCATGGGCCTCATGAAGAATCAGTTGTACCAAACCCCAACTCTGGGAACACAGAAATGATTGTCAAATATGAGAACCCTATCTAGACTTGTAGTAGCCCATACACCATCACCCTGTAAAAGTCGATCTCCGAGGGCTGCCAATGATTCATCCTCGTACTGCATGGCACATATTCAAACTCCCTATGAATGCTAGTATCCTCCCGAAGTCTTAGATATCCAATCTAACCATCCTATTAGCTAAGAATTGGATGTCCAAATCTAGGGGCCTCTCCATAGGGGGCAAGTAGGCCAAACTACCCATATGCACCGCCTTTCGGATCAAGGAGTCGGTAATAATATTAGCCTTGCAGGGATGGTAAAGAAGAAAAATCATAATCTGCTAACAACTAAACCCAATGCCTTTTTCGAGAAGTTAGGTCCCTATGGCTCATAATATACTAAAATTTGCAATGATATGTGTACATCTCACAGTGAACCCCATGTAAGTAGTGTCTCCATATCTTGAGCGTGAAAACTACCACCGCCAACTCTAGATCATGAGTGGAGTAGTTGCGCTAGTAAGCTCTCAATTATTGGGAGGCATAAGTAATAACTTTGCCCTGCTACATTAGAACACACCTAGGCCAACACCAGAAGCATCACAATATATGGTAAAGGCTTCACTCTCTACTGGAAGAGTCAAATAAGAGCAATAGTAAGAAACTTCTTGAGCCTCTAAAAGGATAACTCACTCTTTTTAAAGCATAAAAAAAGAACATCCTAGCAAGCCAACTAAGTTAATAGTGCAATAGTAATGGAAAACCCCTCAACAAACTGCTTGTATTACACGACTAGACCGACAAAACTCCTAACCTCAGTAACAAAGGTGGACCTATCCTAACTACAAATAGCCTCTTAGTTGGATCTATCGTAATATCCTTTTTGACAATACATGCCTCAAAAATATCATAGACTCCAACCAAAATTCACACTTAGGAAACTTGGCATAGAACTGATGATCCCTCAAAGTCTAGAACATGTTCCTTAAATATTGCGCATGCTGCTCTCAGCTCTGTGAGTATGCTAAGATATCATCAATGAATACAATCACAAAAGAGTCAAGATAAGGCCTAAATACTCGAGTCATCAGATCCATAAAGGTTACGAGGGCATTAGTAAGCCCAAAAGACATAACTAGGAACTTATAATGGCCATAACAAGTCTGAAAGGCGGTCTTAGGGTCATCTACTGCTTTAATCCTTGACGGATGATAATCAAACCTCAGATCAATCTTAGAAAATACTACAACCCCGGAAGCTGGTTAAATAAGTCACTAATGCAAGGTAGGGGCTAACAGTTCTTCTTCATTACCTTATTTAGCTGCTTGTAATCAATACACATCCCTACAATCCCGTCTTTCTTCTTAACAAACAAGGAAATACTCGGTTGGATAAATCCCTGCTCTAGTAGACCTTAAAGCTAAATATAGATCCCCTTAAGATCCGCGGAGCCCCATCCAATAAGGAGGGATAGAAATGGCTTTAGTGTCCAGATCTAACTTTATAGCAAAATCAATATCCCTCTTTCGGGGCAGACCAGTCAAGTCTGCAGGAAATACATAAAGAAACTTACAAAACATAGGAACTGAACCAACAAAAGGGACCTCACTCGTTACATCGCGAACATAAGCCCAGCATACTAGACATCCAGTAGCTACCAATCTCTGGGCCTGACTATAAGAGATAATACCAATGGGGGGGGGGGTAAGGCTAATAGATCCCTACTAGACCACTGGGGTATACCAAACATGGCTAGGGTGATGGTCTTGGCATACCAATCCAAAACTGCATGAGAAAGAGCCAACCAATCCACACTCAGAATAGTATAGAAATCAAGCATGCCAAGTAATATTAAATTCAGCAAGGTATCCTACCCCTGAAGAGTAACCATATATGATCTACACACCTGATCCACTATTAAAGAATCCCTTATGGGAGTTGAAATACAGAAGGTGCTGGAAGAGGCTCGAGACTCACTCCCAATCGGGGAGCAATATAAATAGTTACATATGAATAAGTAGACTCTGGATCAAACAAAGGTAAAACTGATTGCTTGCATAGAGAAATCAAACATGTGATGACATCATCCATGCCTTAGCCTCTGACCTTGCTAGAGTTGCATAGAAATGGCCCTAATAACCTCTCCCTCGGTGTTTCCTCTACTGCTTGACCTGCCACCCCTAGAATTACCCTTGGAACCGTACTGATCGACCCTAAAACTTTGTTGGGAACCTCGGGGACTCCACTGATCACCCTTACGATCCTGATCTTGACCCCTATCTCTGGTTGAAAGTGTTGCTGCCGGGGCTGATCAGGCTGCCTATGAAGCAAGATACATCACACTCTGCTAGGGAAAATCTCTAGATTAGTGATCTAACTCTCCATAATCATAACACCCTTGGAAAGACCGGTCAGTAAAATATCAGCCATTATGGTTGGTGATACCTAGTTTTGAGGCCCTTAGATCCCTGACTGACTGAACATGAAGATCCGGCTTGTCCCAAAGCTGTCGCAGCTCTATCACTCGCCCTTTGCCTTGTGATACAGGGAGGATCGCCTTGACTGGCTGAGGGGAGAAGAGGGGTATCCAGGTGCTCCTTTACAGGTTTTTGAGCCACATCTCTAATCGGGGTCGGTGCTGCACTCCTACCCTTATCCCATGGTGGACCTTTAGGCCTGACCGGTGCCCTATCTGCTGCCTTGGGCGGATAGGCACCACCAGGAGCACCACGTCTACAAGCCATCCCCTACGAAAGAATAAGACTAATGAGATTTCACGAAACCAACAAGACAATACTGCACGCGGTAATACAATCATGGGGCATATTTCTAATGATATCCTATAACCTCCTGAAGAAGAGTCACAGACGTCTCCACACCTGTAGGACTCTACTAGACGTTAGCTTTATACAAGTGAGGCTAACGAACCTAGGGCTCTACTACTAATTTTCCATGACCCGATTTCTTGAGTCATAATGGCATCTACCATATCCCATCGGCAAGTAAGCCAACCCATAATTTGAAAATGCTAGTAATTAGTGTGAGGGCAGAAAATTAACCAGAATTCATAATTTAAGGAAACTAACAACAATAACTAGAAAATCAACATCCATAGATAATATATACAACCAGAAAAATTCCCTCCCAGAAATTAGAAGTCACGGTACATAGCTGGTATGGCAAAGGATATATCCCCTAACAGGGCCACAATAATATATACATAAAAACAAATACAAGGCTAGTCTCAAAAAGTAAAAGAAAGGCCATAAGTGCAGATAGAGATCGATGATCCAAGAACATGATGCTCACCCAAGTCTCTGGAGATGACTGCTACTAGCTGGAAAGATCAATGTCGCCGGCTTGTGCTTGAATCTGCATTACGTAACAGATGTAGAGTGTAATATGAGTGCCACATAAAAGATAGTTAGTAAACATCATAGACCAGCTGAGTAAAAGCAGTAAATATAGATAAAAAAGCTAGAATATAGTACAACAAAACCAAATAGGAGCAACAGAGGTATGTACGCTGGTGTAAGATACAAGCAACCTAAAATCTATACGCCAATGGAGCCCCCTAGACCTACAAGGTACACCTACACACAAAGCTAAGGTAGAAACAGGAACGCAGAAAAACCGTCGCTCTCTAACGGATGGTAGTACAAACTTGGACCTCTTATCCCCGAAAGTGCAAAAGGCATCTTACAGTGGATATGGCTCGAACCTCTGATCTCTGAAGGTACAAATGGCCTCTGACTCAGTCATAGCTCAAACCTTTAGTATCAAATAATGCAAGTGGCCTCTAACCACAGATGTAGCCTGGATCTCTAATCCCTGAAGGTGCAAGTAGGCTCTAATATGATTGTATCTTAGAACTCTAGTCTTGAATAGTGCAAGTGGTCTCTAACTACAGATATAGCCTGGACCTCTAATCCCTGAAGGTGCAAGTAGCTTCTAACTCGATCATAGCCTGTACCTATTGTCTTAGATAGTGCAAGTGGTCTCTAACTATGGATATAGCCTGGACCTCTAATTCCTAAAGGTGCAAGTGGCCTCTAACCTGATCATAGCTCCGGCCTTTAATCCCTAAAAAAGCTAATTATAGATATCATGATCAATTCAATATCTAAACTCTATCTGTCGTCTCCATGGTAGGAGTATAAGTAATTGATAACAAGGGGAGTATCATGACAAAAAATTTGATGTGATGACATTCACCTTTGACCCGCCGAGGCATGTCAGCTTAAAAGGAAAGTAACTAAATAAAGAGGAAGATAGAACGTTAATTCTGTCTAGATATAGAATGTTAAGCATAAGAAATAGGAACCATAGTCTAAAACTATCCCAAGATTGATGTCACATGTACAAGTCACTACTTTAAGATAATTCAAAGAAATATATACAAGTCTCAATGTCTTTTCTTCTCAAATAGAGCAAAAATAGTACAACAACAACAACATACCCAGTGAAATCCCATAAGTGGGGTCTAGGGAGGGTAAGATGTACGCAGACCTTACCACTACTACATAGCGGTAGAGAGGCTGTTTTCTGGGAGTCCTCATCACAAAAACCCATCAGCAGAATAAGCTAGATATGATAAACAAACAAGTAGGAAAAGCAATTAATAATAAAAGCACATGATAATAAGTAAATATAGGAGAATTAACATGTAAAGATAGATAAATAGCTAGGTATACAATTAGCAACTCCTTCCTATCTACCCTATTAGCCCGTTACTCTAATTCTCGACCTCCACTCCTTCCTATCTAAGGTCATGTCCTCGGTGAGATCAAGTTTCACCATATCATGTCTAATCACCTCCCCCTAATACTTCTTAGGTCTACCTCTACCCCTCCGTGTAGCTCCCAAATCTAGCCTCTCACCCCTCCTAACAGGGGCATCAGTACTCCTTCTCTGCACATGTCCGAACCATCGCAGTTGCGCTTCTCTCATCTTGTCAGCTACAGGGGCCACCTCTAGCTTCTCTCAAATGGCCTCATTCCTAATCTTATCACTCCTGGTGTGACCACACATCCATCTTAACATCCTTATTTCTACAACCTGCATCTTTTGAATATGTACATTTTTTATTGGCCAACACTCTGCCCCATACAACAAAGATGGTCTAACCACCATTTTGTAGAACCTACCTTTGAGTTTAGTTGGTATCTTCTTATCACACAATACTCCAGAGGCCAACCTCCATTTTTTCCAAGCCACCCCAATATAATGTGTGACATCATCGTCGATATTCCCACTACTCTGGATGATGGACCCCAGATACTTAAAGCTTTCCATCTTAGGGATCAGGTGGGCCGTAAGTCTCACATCAATGTCTGCTTCGTCCCTCGCAATATTGAATTTGCACTTCAAGTATTCTGTTTTTGTCCTGCTCAGCTTAAATCCTTTGGACTCCAAAGTGTGTCTCCAAACCTCCAACCTATCATTAACTCCGGTCCGGGTCTCATTAATCAGTACTATGTCATATGCAAACGGCATACACCATGGGACTTCCTCCTGGATATATCACGTCAGCTTATCCATCAGTAATACAAATAAAAAATGGCTCAACACAGATGCTTGATGAAGTCCCATCGTAACAGGAAAATATTCTGAGTCTCCTCCCACCGTTCTTACCCAAGTTTTGGCTCCATCATACATGTCCTTTATCCCTCTAATATATGCCATTGGGACGCCTTTCACCTCCAAACACCTCCATAGGACATCCCTCGGGACTTTGTCATAGGCCTTTTCAAGATCAATGAACACCATATGAAGGTCCTTCTTACTTTCCCTATATTTCTCCACTAATCTCCGAACAAGGTGAATTGCTTCAGTAGTCGACCGTCCTGGTATGAATCTAAACTGGTTTTCTGAAATAGATACAACTTTTCTCACCCTCATCTTCACCACTCTCTCCCATGCCTTCATAGTATGACTCAACAACTTGATACCCCTGTAATTATTATAGTTTTGAATATCACCCTTGTTCTTATACAGTGGAACCATTGTACTCCTCCTCCATTAATCCGGCATCTTGGCCGTCTTCATGATAGCATTAAATAGTCTAGTCAGCCATTCTATGCTATCTTTGACCATGTTCTTCTAAAAGTCTACCGGAATCTCATCAGGTCTGATCGTCCTCCCTCTCTTCATCCTACTAATAGCCCTTCTAACGTCCTCAACTCTGAACCGCCTGCAATAACCAAAATCTAGATGACTTTCGGAATGTGCCAACTTGCCCAGCTCAATATCTTTATCTCTTTTTTCGTTTAAGAGTTTATGAAAGTAAGCTTGCCACCTTTGTTTAATGGAAGTCACATCTACTAGCACCTCACCCTCCTCATCCTTGATGCACTTCACTTGATCCAAGTCGCGAGCTTTCCTTTCTCTCTCTTTAGCAAGCCTGTACATTCGCTTGTCCGCGCCTCTATCACTTAACTCCTCATATAGGCGCTCACACACTGCTGTCTTAGCACTCATCACCGCCATCTTTGCTCCTGACTTAGCCGTCTTATAAATCTCCTTAAGCCTTTGTTTTTCATCCTCATCCCTACACTCCAACCACTTCGCATAGGCCACCTTCTTAGCTTTTACTTTGTCTTGAACTTCTTCATTCCACCACCAATCACTCTAACGTCCACCGAAGGTTCCTCTCGAAACCCCTAGTACCTCAGAAGCTACCTTTCTAATGCAACCAACAGTCTTGTCCCACATATTATTCACCTCTCTGCCACTACTCCAAGCCTCTAAGTTTCTCAGCTTTTCTTCCATCTCATGAGAGAGGGCAGGAGCCAGCCCCCTCCACCTAATCTTTGGTTGGGCGTATACAATCTTCCTCTTCTATTCTCTCTTAATCTCTAAATCCATCACTAGAAGCCTTTGTTGAGTGGAAATACTTTCACTCGGAATATCTTTGCAATTCTTACAAAGGCTTTTATCACCCTTTCAGAGAAGTAGGTAATCAATTTGAGTTTTAGCTATTGCACTCTGAAAGGTTATCAAGTGAATTTCCCTTTTCTAGAAACATGAGTTAGCAATAACTAACTCAAAGGCTTTGGCAAAATCCAAGAGAGACGTCCCACTTCCATTCCTTTCCCCAAAACCAATGATGATGAGAAATCTTGATGTTGATGTTTTATGATCATGTAGAGTTCAAGGAGGAGTATTGAGTACTTAAATGGGTAAGAGTGAGTCCCACTTGAACTCATTGACTACGTGGCCAGCATAGGAGAGGATTGAACCGTAAAACGACCGCTTCCTTTGTCCCAAAAGAGGACTGATATTATTTACTATGGATCTATTGATGGTGATGTCCTTTACCCTTGCAAGGTACCATGATGGATGTGGCAACGATATCACTTCGTTGTATCATCACCGGCTCATAGGTGATGGTTGTCAGTTAGAGAAACTTCCAGGTAGTTTCCCCACTTATAGAACTCTGATGTTGATATGACAGTACGAGTCTTGATGGATGTTTATGATTTATTGTCTACTCTTTATCCTTGTCCTAGATGGTCATTGGTCCTTCGAGTTGAGTTGAGTCGAGTTTTCCTTGGGATGAGTCTGATGTATTAATGATGTTGAGATGCGTAGTTGATGAGTCATTTGTCTACTCTTTATTCATGCTTTAGATAGACATTTAACATTCTGATGGAGTATGACGTTGAGTTGATGTTATGCCTATATTATTCTACCTGTGTTGCTATATTCAGCCATCTTACATACCATACATTCCACGTACTAACGCCACTCAGCACTGCATCATTTCATGATGTAGATATAGGAGGTAGAGGACTTCAACAGACGCATCATTGAGGTTCCGGGGTTTCTAATTCCAGATATTCTTGAGCTCTCTTTGCTATTCGAAGGAGACTTTTTCCTTTATCAGTTATTTGATTTTATTGAGTTGGGTAGCCTTGGCCTGTCATGGTATCATCTTAGACTGTTGAGTTGAGGTAGAGGCTTCATAGACTAGAGTTGAGGATGTTATGTTGGGGTTTTTCCCCTCATTAAGTTGAGTTAGTAATAATATTTACTTATCTTAGATGTTGAGACTGAAGCTGTTGGCCTATGGCCTTATTTATTGATGTAGACTTACTGAGAGGCTCAATACCTTTATTCCTTAATCTTTCTACTTTCCGCTATGTTTGATGTTGAATGACTGGCTTGAGATCGAGTGGTTCGCCTGGGGACTAGCAATAGTCTCTAGGTAAC
This sequence comes from Solanum rostratum, assembly GCA_029948455.1. Lineage (NCBI taxonomy): Eukaryota > Viridiplantae > Streptophyta > Magnoliopsida > Solanales > Solanaceae > Solanum > Solanum rostratum. The sequence goes on from CM057049.1 coordinate 28,424,035, forward strand.
GTCCATGCCTAGGGTACCCTCTCGAGGCGTGACAAACTTGGTATCAGAGCACAGAGTTCATAAATCCTAGGGAGTTTATGAATCCGTGTCTAGTAGTGTCTTGTTTATGTGTGTGTTGTGCACCACACTTCAGAAATAGAAGGTTATAGGACATTAGGAACGGTTACACTTCTCCTATATTCTGAGTTTGTGTGATAGAGTTTGACTCTATAAAACTCACTTTTAATTCGTGCGTTATGCATTTGTAGATCATGCCTCCTAAATGTACTACTCCACAAAGAGATGCCTCAGCCCCAAACACTGAGAATCCTCCACTAAAGGCCCCTACTCAGATTGAGACGAGAAGACGGGGCCGACCTGCCAGAGCTACTGAGATTCCACAGGCACCTCCTCCTCAGTCAGCCTCCACCTCAGAGGCAGAATTTCAGAGAAGCCATTGCTATGCTCACACAACTAGTGGCCTCCAGAGTAATACCCAAGATCTCTAGGCCCCTAGCTCTAGTTCCCACGAGCCCACAACAACAATCAGGCCAGAGATTTCTTGAGGATGAACCCGCCAGTCTATATGGAGTCAAAGGTTGAAGAGGACCCACATAACTTTATCGATGGGATGTGCAAGGTCTTGAGAACTATGCATGCGAATGAGGTTGAGGGAGTTGAACTTGCCTCCTATCAGCTTAAGGATATTGCAAACGTATGGTATAATCAATAAGAAGATAGTCGAGGTAAGGATGTTGAGCCTACGAAGTGGGATGAGTTTGAGAGTACTTTCCTCAACCACTTCTTTCCCCAAGAGTTGAGCGAGGCAAAGGTTGAGGAGTTCATGAACCTGAAGAAAGAAGGGTTGATTATCAAAGAGTATAGTCACAAGTTCATTCAATTATCCCGATATGCCCAGAGATGGACCTAAATACAAGGGTGAGAATGAGAAAGTTCGTGTCTGGATTGGGTAGGCATGTAAAGAGGGGGTGTAAGGCAGCATCGCTGATCCAAGGTATTGATATCTCTAGACTTGTGGTGTATTCCCAACAAACTGAGGAACACAAGAAGAAGGATAGGGAAGAGAAGTGGAGCAAGAAGGCCAAATCAGTAGGGCATGACCCTAGCTAACATAAGTAGATCATAAGAGTGACAAAACATAATTTTAGAGGAGGTCTTATAGCTATGCACCCTCTGTGGCAAGTACGCCCATTCAATAAAACCAGTATAATCAGAAATCTTATAGTCATTAGAATTTCATATTTTAGGGTCCTCAGCACCAAGCTAGCATGACCCAAAGCCCGAGAGGACCGCCACCCTGTGGCAGATGTAGAGAACTTCACCTAGGTGCGTGTTGTGAGGGAACAAATGCTTGTTATACATGCGGACATAATGGCTACTTTTAGAGTGAGTGTCCTACAAGGAGATAGGGTGATGGGAGTAACAAAGCATAGTCATCTGCAGCGCCCCCTGCGGGTAGCCATCAGAAGGGTACTACTAAAGGTACAGGAGGCAGGACAAACTGTCTATATATGAAGGGTAATCGACAGGATCAGGAGGTTGCACAGGCGTTGTTATGGATATGCTTTGAGTCTTTTCTAATAATTGCTATGCATTCCTTGACCCGGGTGCCACTTTATCTTTTTTGACTCCCTATGTGGCTAATAGATTTGAGATTCTTCTAGAGTGTTTACTTGAGCCTTGTACTATTTCCACTCTTACTGGTGAGTCCATCCTAGCTAAGAGGGTCTATTGAGATTATGTAGTATCTATCTATCATAGGGATACTCTGATTGACATGGTAGAGTTGGAGATGGTTGATTTTGATGTATTCCTTGGTATGGATTTGCTCCATGCTTATTATGCCTCAATAGATTTTAGAACCTGAGTTGTCAGGTTCTAATTTATGAATGAACCGGTCCTAGAATTTAAGGCAGGTCCGATTACACCCAAGGGCAAGTTTATTCCCTACACGAGGGCTAGAAAGTTAATCTTTAAAGGGTGTATTTACCACCTTGTGCATGTTAAGTTTGATGATAATGAGTGACCTACCATTGAGATAGTTCCGATTGTGAACGAGTTTCCTGAAGTGTTCCTTGATGATTTACTTGGAGTCCCTCATGATATGGAGATAAACTTCGGGATTGATGCTCTTCTAGATATGCAACCTATTTCAATTCCACCGTATAGGATCGCCTCTGCTGAGTTGAAATAGTTGAAAGAGCAATTGATGGATCTGCTAGAGAAAGGCTTTATTAGGCCAAATATTTCTCCTTGGGGTGCTCGCGTTCTATTTGTGCTAAAGAAAGATGGGTCTTTCAAAATGTGCATAGATATAGGCAACTGAACAAGGTCATGATCAAGAATAAATGTCCTCTCCTAGGATAGATGATCTGTTTTACCAACTTCAGGGTGCCTCAGGCTTATCAAAGATAGACCTTAGATCGGGTTACCATCAGTTGAATATGAGGGAGTGTAATATTCCAAAGACAACTTTCAAGACTAGATATAGCCACTTTGAGTTCTTGGTCATGTCCTTTAGGTTGACAAACACACTTGTATCCTTCATGGACTTGATGAATAGAGTATTCAAACCCTATCTTGACATGTTTGTAATCGTGTTCATCGACTACATTTTGGTGTATTCAAAGGATGAAGAGGAGAATGCCAATCACCCTAGAGTTGTCATTTAGACTCTTAAGGACCATGAGTTGTATTTAAAGTTCTCGAAATATGAGTTTTGACTCAAGTCAGTGGCTTTCCTAGGCCATGTGGTTTCAGGTGATTGGTATTCGAGTAGATGCCAGAAAATTAAAGTGGTTAAGAACTGGCCAAGACCGACCTCCCCAACTGACATAAGAGGTTTCTTGGGGTTGGCAGGATACTACCGTAGCTTCGTTGATGAATTTTCTTCCCTACACGCACCATTGACTAAATTAACTCAGAAAAGGTCAAGTTTCAGTGGTCTTAAGAATGTGAGAAGATCATCCAAGAGTTGAAGACTAGGTTGACTACTACACCTATTTCGACCTTGCCCAATTGGATGAAGGATTTTGTAATATATTGTGATGCTTCAAGAGTTGGGTTGGGTTGTGTGTTGATGCAGAGGGGGAAGGTGATAGCCTATGCTTACAGACAACTTAAGGTTCATGAAAGAAACTATCCAATCTATGATCTCAAGTTGGCGGTGGTGGTGTTCGCACTTAAAATTTTGCACCACTACTTGTATGGAGTGCATGTGGATGTGTTCACCGACCACATAAGCTTCCAGTATGTTTTCTGTCATAGAGAGCTCAATTTACGACAGCGTAGATGGTTGGAGTTGCTCAAGGATTATGACATGAGCATCCTATACTACCTAGGTAAAGCTAACATTATTGCTGATACTCTTAGCAGGTTGTCAATGGGTAGCCCAGCCCATGTTAAGGAAGGGAGCAAATAGCTAGTGAAGGAAGTACATAGATAGGCTCGATTAGGATTCTAACTCGAGGAGAATGATGAAGGAGGAATCAATGTTTAGAGTGAGCCTGCATCATCCCTAGTAGAAGAGGTAAAAGAGAAACAAGATCAAGATCCTATCATACTCCAATTAAAGGAGGCTGTCCATAAACAAAAAGTGATGGTCTTCTCCAAAGGGAGAGATGAGGTGTTAAGATACCAGAGTAACATATGTGTCCCTCATGTTGATGGTGTCCGAGAGAGAATCATGGCTGAAGCCCACAATTCTAGATATTCTATTCATTTGGGCTCTACCAAAATGTACCACGACTTGAGCGAAGTCTATTGGTTGAGTGGCATGAAGAGAAATATTGTTGAGTTCATTTCAAAGTTCATGAATAGCAAGCAAGTGAAGGTTGAGTATCAAAGGCAAAGTGGCTTGGCTCAGAATTTTGAGATTTCAAAGTGGAAGTGGGAGATTGTTAACATGAATTTCATCACCGACCTACCGAGATCCCGGAGATAGCTTACTTCTATATGGGTGATTGTAGATAGGATGACTAAGTCAGCACACTTCTTAGCAGTCAAGATAATTAATACTGCGGAGGAGTTTGCCAAGATATACATACAAGAGATTGTAAGGTTGCATGGCATTTTGAACAATGTACAACCATTTTGTGTTTTTTTCTTATATCATTTGGGTTGACTAAGCTCCCACTATTTTTCTGGACTTAATGAAATAGATTTTCAATCCATATTTAAACATGTTAGTGGTGGTACTCATTGATGATATATTGATTTATTCCCAAAGTGAAGAAGAGCTTATGGGTCACTTAATGGTAGCATAGAAAACTTTAAGGCCTAAAAATTATTTGTCAAATTTAGCAAGTGTAAATTATATAGAAAGATTTCATCCATTGCATCACCTTTGACCATGTTGACCTAGAAAAGGTGAAGTTTCAATGGTTGGATGAGTGTGAGAGAACTTTAAAATATTGAATGGTCATATTACGTAAGCTCCTATTTTGACATTAACTAAAGGTTTGGATGGGTTCATGATTTATTATGATACCTCACGTGTTGGTTTGGATTGTGTGTGCATTTGGATTATTGTGATGCGTCAAGGAAACTAAAGGTTCATGAACAAATTTACCCAAAGCAGGATCTTAAACTAATAGTGATTGTGTGGCTTCACTAACTTTATGGGGTGTAGATTGATACATTCACCACCACCAACATATTGCAATATGTGTTTAACCAAAGGGACTTGAACCTTAGGCAAAGAAGGTGGATTGAACTCTTAAAGAACTATGATGTGAGTTTTTTTATACCATCTAGGAAAGGCAAATGTTGTAGCCAATGCACTTAGTTGTATGTTAATGGGTAGCATTGCTCATGTTGAAGATGAAAGGGAGAAGTTGGTTAAAGATGTTCACAATTTAGCCCAGTTGGTTGTGAGGTTAAGTGATTCTAATAAGGGCGGTATCCTTGTTCATAATGGCACAACATCATCTTTGGTTGTGCATGTAAAAGCAAAGTGAGACGTAGATCCAACCTTCGTTGTGTTGAAGAAGTTAGTGGTTGATAAGAAGATTGAGGTTTTCTCTTAAGGGGAAGATGGGGTACTTTGTTACCAAGGACATAGGTTTCTCTTAAGGGGAAGCCCATAACTCGAGGTATTACATCCATATAGGATCCATCAAAATGTGTAGACTTCAAAAAATTGTATTGGTAGAATAACATGAACAAGGGCATAGCAAAGTTTGCGGTGGAGTGTCCAAATTGCCGACAAATAAAGGTTTAACACTGAAGGCTAGAAGGTTTAGCGCAAGTTATTGAAATTTCTACATGAATGTGAGAATATGGGCATCATGACAGGTTGGCCTCATAACATAAGAAACATGATTCCACTTGGGTGGTTAGAGAAAGAATGACCAGATCAGCCCATTTTATATCAGTTAAGACTTCTCGTAGAGTTGAGCATCATGCAACAATGCATATCAAAAAGTTGGTATGACTTCATGGTATTGCCTTGTCTATTATTTTTGAATCATAATACTCAATTTACTTCACTATTTTGGAAGACCTTTCAAGGGAGTCTTAGTACGAAGGTTAAGTTAAGTACCGTTTTCTACTCTCATACCTGAGTAAGCCAAAAGAACAATTCAAATTCTGGAAGACATGTTAAAGGCATTTGCACTTGATTTCAAAGGTAATTGGGATGATTACCTACCTCTTGTTTCATTTAAATACAAAAATAGCTATTACTCAAGTATTGAAGGCCCCATTTAATGCTTTGTATGGGAGAAAATGTAGTAAATTTTAGGTGGGATGGTTCGAAGCTGGTGAAGTAGTACTTTAGACTAAATTATCCTTCTTATGTAATCCTTACATGCTTTATAAATGAGCCGTCTTAGTTACTGGTGAAAGATGCTAAATTTTGATCATGACATTAACTTGTGGAAAGTGTCACTTAGGTGAATATTTTGTCAGACATGATATATTATACATAATAGTGACTAGAGCGAGAGGTGAATTTTTTAAAGACACGTGCAAACATACAACTGTATGCCATATGTTTAAAGAAGCATTAAACATCATGTTGTAAGCCAACTCATGAATATATTAGGGGTGGGTTCGGTTTTTGCGGTTCGGTTTTTCCCTAAAACCAAAGATGGAACGGAAGGTCATTTGGCGGTTCGGTTCGGTTCGGTTTTGCCAAAAAAAAAAAAGTAAACCAATCATTTTTCAGTTCGATTTTTTTGGGTTCAATCTTCGATTTTTTTTCGATTTTTCGGTTTTTTTTAATTAAAAGAAAAAACAGCAAATGTTAAGCATTATTAAATAGTAGTGACAGGTAGTGTTATCTTCAACAATCAGCTCTCAAAAAATCATCAGCAGCATAAAGCTACCAAGAATTGTGGTTGAAAGAAGTGGATAAAAGAAAAAAAAATTATCCAGTGACTTTCCTCATTTTCTCACTCTCAATCCTTTTGTTCTTGACACAAACAAATCACAAAATACATTTAAGAAAAAATGGCACTTAATTCCATCTCATTACTTCACATAAAATCCATTAACATCTCCTCCTCATCATCATCCAAGATAGTGAAAAATTCAAATTCGAATAGAGAAATAAAGAAGTGGAAAGCCATAGTTTCTACTGCATTAGCAGCTGCAGTGATCACATTTAGCTCAACAAAAACAGTGTGCAAATTTCTTGTGAAAATGACTGATAATAAGAGAGTAACAGCCTGACAAACTACATTACTATCACATCCAGTGATCCAGATTCCAGCGTGAAGGCCAATAGGCATGAACACCATAGCCAATCTTCCAATTATTTAAGTGAATCAACCTCTTTACAGCCCAAAACGAAACAAAGAGACCCAAAGCCATCAGCAAACTCTGTGTTCCCCTGTTCTTCACATAAAGCATCACAACAAGTGTATCCTAAAAACCACCTGCCATAGATCAAGATATCAATAGTTCAGAGGCAATAGGATATGCAATGCATCAAGAGAAGAAAGGTGGAATCAAAATGACAAAATCAGCAAGTCAACAAATCAGAAGCAAGTAAGCAATCTCCAATTGATGAAACCAACCCGAATCAGCAAACTTTTTCTTCATCTTGGAACTCTTGGAGGCAATTTAGACCCTTCAACCCCACCACCATTTGCAATTTCTAAAGAAAAAGATTTAGAACGAATCAAAATCTATTAGAAAATTAACGAATAAAAAAATAAAAAAATAAACAATAGAACAAAGAAATTAACTTAAAAAGATTAACACTTCTCACCTTTCTCAAGTTCTTCATAAAATTCCATTTCTTCAATTGTTGGCTCATGATGTAAAGCAACGTTAGTACTTCGAAGCCAATTTTGTGTGCAAATTAAGGCCTCCACCATTTTGGGACTCAATGAGCTACGAAACGGATCAATCACCCGTCCACTAGTGCTAAAACATGATTCAGAAGCAATTGTGGATACAGGAATCACTAAAATATCTCTTGCAATGCATGCCAAAATTGGGTATTTAGAGACCCCGTTCACTCTCCACCAATTCAGAATGTCAAAGCTTGAGTTATCATCCCCTTCAATTGCATCTAAAATATATCTATCCACATCGTTGCTTACAACACTAGCTTTTTGTGCTCTCCTTTTTTGCTCCTTTTCCATTAACTTCCTCTCAACTTGTGTCATTGATAAAATAGAAGTTACCTCATGTTGTATTGGAGACTTGTCAACACCACTACAAGTATTCATTTGAGTCGTGTCGGAAGAGAAAGATCCACTTGATGCATATATATTATGTAGAGAAAGCAAAAACTCTTTCACCGAAAAAATGGTGTCTTCAACCCTTTTATCAAACTCCCCATAAATCAACTCTAAATAATCACCAAGTTTATCAAATTTATAACGTGGGTCAAGAACCATTCCAACCAAAATATAGTTATTCACCTTGGTGATATCCCCCCCAATACTTGTCATATTTAGCTTGTATGGGTGTTGCAATAAAAGATAAAAGTGTGCTTTCAGGTTCTTTCATGACACCTCCAATTTTAACCAAATCACCCAAGAGGTTTTGAATTGTTGGAGTATTTGAACAACACACTCTTAATGTAACATCATAAAAAGGTCTTAAATAATGTGCAAATACCTCAGCTTTTTCCCAATCATCAGTAGAAGGTGGTCCTTCCCTTGCCTTGTCTTGATTGTCACTTTTAAAATATCCCATGTAGTAACCATCATCCTCTTTCAATCTGTCAAAAGCTTTACGAAACTTCAAAGAAGATTGTAGCATTAAAAATGTAGAGTTCCACCTAGTTGGAACATCCATTATCACAAGTCCCTTGCTCTCAACTTTAACTTTCTCCACACAAACTTTAAACATCTCTAATCTTTGAGGTGATGATCTTGTGTATCTAACAGCATTACGAATGCTTTGACTTATTCAATAACCCCAAGCCATCATTCACAATCAGATTCAAAATATGTGCCGCACATCTCATATGCAAATTCTTACCATTATGCAAAAGTGCATTGTTAATTATCCAAGAACTTATTTTTTTAATGAGTTCTTTTATGCCAGAATCATTTGAAGAAGCATTATCAACAGTAACAGTCAAAATATTTTCAATTCCCCATTCTAACAAACACTCTTCTAAAAGACTTGCAATTGAGTCCCCGCTGTGGTTAGGAATCACACAAAAGTTTAAAATTCTTTTATGCAAAATCCAATTCTTATCAATGAAGTGTGCAGTAATAACCATGTAATTGATATTTTGAATAGACGTCCATGTATCAGTTGTAAGAGACACCATATATCCATTCAAATCATTCTTCAGTTTACTTTTCTCAACGTAAAATAAGTTAAGCACATCTTTCGCCATAGTCTTACGACTTGGCACTCTCCAATGGGGGGATGCAACTCTGCAAAAATATCGAAAACCTTCTCCTTCCACAAAACTAAAAGGTAACTCATCTAGAATTATCATTTGGACACAAGCTTTAGTGATTTCATCTTGAGTACTTCCCCTTACCACCAAATCTTTTGATTTTTCAGAAGTCAATATTTTTTGTTTTTGATTCCACAAATCTTTATTCGGTGGGTACTCTCTACATTTGTCAATATGAGTTTTCAAAGCAGTTGTACCATTCAGTTTGGGGTGAGCAGCAAAATTTTTATGCTTGCAATAATTACAAAACGCTCTAAGTTTACCTGACACAAACTTTCGAGTAAAATGCTCCCAAATATCGGCTCTTTCTTTAGCTTTTAAAGCTGCCAAGTACTCTTCTTCTGTCATTCCACCCAACTTTGTTGTGTCATCTGAATTTTCACTGCCCGCTGTACATTCCACATTACTATCACTTGTCGTTGATGCTGGAAAAGATGGTATTTCACTTGTGTTTAGTGATTTTGTCTGCATCTGCAAGAATAACATGCATGGTAGATGAAATTTTGTTAGCAATTTAGGACATTACAATCTTAAGAGAAAACAAATTAAATTAAATAGATGAGAACCTGACAATGAGAAGAAGCAGCTTTGGGGACTTTAGGCTTCGCTGATGATGTTGAAGATAAATGCCTCTTCATGATTCCTATTCATATAACAAAACCATTCAAGCCAAAGAAAAATTAAGCAAATTTGAATTTGAGAAATTAAGCAACTATACTTCGGCAATTGACTTTAAATTTGAGATTCTTCTATGTTAGCTGATGCTTATGGAACCATGCATCATCCCTAGTCATCGACAGCTATGTCTTAAGTTCTTGTCATTGGGGTCACATTATTAAGTGTTTGGTTTCTCAATTAGATGTCCTAAAATATAAACTAATTTATGGTTTTTTTTTCCAGAATTGAGTGAAGTCTGCGGATCACAATGAACATGAATAAACATTGACAATGCAAGATATGGACAAAGAATACCATCCAGAAATGGACTTCAAGGACAAAGCAATGATGTGCAACTGCAATGAGAGTCTTTATCTGCATTCTAATGTTTACATTCAAGAATTGAAGTCAAAGGTATCCCATAATTTCTGGATGTTTGATAATGGAGTCACTAGCCCAAACTGAAACTATTTGGCTTTTCTTTTTCAAGTGCATGATAAAGAACAGAGAATATTAGTTTGTTTGTAGTAAGTTCTAGAATATCATTAATATAATGGCAACACATGGATTTACCAACAAAGAAAAGAACAAAAACATGTTAACTTCCCACTATGCTAGAATAGCATATATGGACAATCGTCATATCCACAAAGATTATTCACAACTGCGGGCTGTACTTACTTTTATCACAACTGCGGCCTGGCCGCTGGCGGAGTGGCAGCTGTGCGACGTGGGTCGTGGGCGACTCACGAGTCACGACTGACAGACTGGGGGTGGCGGGTGCTAACTGGATGACTGCCGCAGTGCCGCCGTGACCGGTGGAAACAGGGGTCGGCGTTAGGGAAACTAGAGTAGTGGAGTCTGGGAACTGATTTGGGGGAAAAATGAAAATGAGAAATTATTTGGGGCTAGGGTTTTTAATTTATATATTAGGGGGTTCGGTTTTTTTCGGTTCGGTTTGGTAACTGGTTCGGTTCGATTTTTTTTGTTTCAGTTTCGGTTTTTTATGGTGCGATTTTTTTTTTTTGGTATTTTTCGATCGGTTTCGATTCGATTTTCGGTTTTTGGTTTTACGGAACCACCCCTAGAATATATATGTTATTCTGAATTAGTATGATTCTTTCATCCCATAAAAAAGATTTATAACAACAGAAAAATAAAATGATTGATTATATATTTAGTATATGGTACTAAAAATATTTTGAAGAAGTTATAATAATATGCCTATAGTAGAATACAATCGTTGACTAAAAATTGTATGCTTGTGAGCGTAAATTTTATTTTATGTCACGTGGGAACAAAAAATATGACTACTTTAAAAGCAATTACAAACATCGGCTCCCAACACAAGTATTTACACCAAATTTTAATTTATGGGATTGATTAGATATTATATTTTGAATTTAATTTTTTGTATGTAAGAAAACATAGTTCTTCATCCAAGCAATGGGTGCTTGAGCACTCAAAAAACCTTATGTAGATTTGCCTCTTCTAACATAACATAATAAGATTATTCTAATTAGACATGATTATAAAATAATTCCATGAATAAATGATTTTTAAAGTAAGTAACAAGACCAATGTTTAGATTTTAAGGTCAGCAATAAATGTATAAATATATAAATTTACTATCCTAAATTTAAAATATATATATATATATATATATATATATATATATATATATATATATATATATATTTGTTTACCATCTAAATATTTACTATCCTAAATCTAATTACTCTCCTATGAGGAATAAATATCTTTTCAATTCTTTTAAGATAAATCATATATTTTATATAGTCAACAACATATTTATTTATTTTCTATATACTTCACTAGTATATAAATTCATGTAGAACTTACTTAGGCCTTATCATATTGATCTGGATAGAAAGGATTACACACTTTATATTTACTCTTGAAATGACAAAGACTATATTGACTAGTGTGCTTTTGTTTTTTTTCCAATATATTACCAATTTCAATCATATGATAGAATGCGTGAAACTGAGCAAACAAAATAGTGCGATTTGAAGACATGATGGAGTTCCTCAAGGATGCAACACTGCGCAAGACTGTATCAACTTTTGTAAATCTATTGGCTATAAAAGTTGCGGGTGTAATAATAAGGAATGTTGTTGTATTATTCCACAACCTAGTTCTTAGAAATATATGGTATAGAGCTTTTATGTTTTAGGCTACTCTTTTAATTTTTTTAATAAAATAAAAAATGGTGAGTTATATATTTTATACTTGCTCGCTTATTTTTAAAATTTTACTTATTCGTTGCATAACAGATTATATGGTTTGTAAAATATTTTTCTTTACTTGTTTATAGTAGAGAAAGAAGAATAATCTTCGTAGACCCTTGTTGAGCTCAAATACTTCAGTGCAAAAAGTATGTAGTAATACAAGTGATCAAGTGACACGATTATTAAATATCATTTTATGTGAACTTATGATTAACCGTTAATTAAATTATTGTCACAACATCAAAATAAGAAAATATAATGGCACCTATCTCAACCTCGGCCAGTAACTTAGCCAACCCTATTAGAATCATAAAAAGAAGAATAAAAGACACACATGTAATATTTAAAAACAATAGAAGCAATAATACCATTCTTTTAATAAAATCTCATAAGGCGTATGGAAAATCTATCAAACTGTATCTAAAGTTTGGTGTAAACAACACAAACCTTTAAGAGTATCAAAATATGATAATAACTACTACAATATCTAACAACACAAAAGATATACAAAAATAAAATGATAGGAGTGTTTTTTTTTACAAGGGTAGTATTCTAACTTTTTATTTGGTCTTTCCCCTTAATTTGTTGTGTATTTGTCTTTAAATCATGTACGGATAATAAATTTAGAAATTTTCCTTTTAAATTTAAGAGTTCATAATTTGATCATTTGAGGGTTGAATAAAACTCTGTTTCGATATCATTTTAAAATAATAGACGGAAATGGTTCATAATATATAAAAATTAGAGCAATAATTTCCCAAGTCAATTTCATCAAAATGGAAAATAGATTTGACTTGTCTCTCCTTTTCCCTTTATCATTTTGTGCTCCATTACTTCTTTTGAGATTAAATTTTGACCTAATTATTTCTTTGGACATTTAAATTTCAATATAGGTATTGGTGAATTTGTATTCTTATTTATGATTTTAATAGAGAGGGAGAGTTTAAATATTATTAAACAAGAGAAAGAAATCATGTGAGGGTTTGTAATAGCCCTGAAGATCCTTTTTTGAAATTTTTAGAAAACTGTCATTTTACGCCTCTTGATAGTTTTTTGCATTATATTTAATCCATTTATGTGATAAGTTTTGGAGATTCATTTGGAATAATTTTGATGTTTTGCGTTTTAAAGATTTAAGTTGTTCAAATGTGATTTTGATACCAATCAGAGTTAAGTCTCAGAATGGAATTGTAACACCCCAATTTTTTTCTAAGCTAAAACCGAATCATCCTTCACATGATATAGAATTTAATTGATGATTCTTAATTGAGCACAAATGTTAAAGGCAATTTCTTAGTATGGGAATAGAATTGGAGTTGATAGAAGGGTCAACTTCAAATGATCATATCTCCTAAAGTATAATGCGTTTAGATGACCCATAATATATCGAATTAAAGATCTTTGAACTAGCTTTCCAATGCATCTTATTTCATCTTAATTAGAGTTCGGAGTAGAAAGTTATGACCATTTTACTGAAGCCCTGCGGAGTTGTCTGATGATTCGCGATAGATCCGCATCGTTGACCTATCGCGAACCCTTTCTGGATAAGCTAAACGACGTCCTTTTATTTTATTCTGAGGGTGATTTTATCCTAAAACCTTTGAGGGTCTATTTAAGGTCCGAAAACGCATAAAACGTGAGTTTTCATAATTAAAACCCTCTCCTTCACTACTAAACATAAATGCTCAAGAATCATAAAGAAAATCATCAAGTTAAGGATAGCTTGGAAGATTCATCATCAAGGAAAGTTATTCAATCTACTCAACCCAAATTTCTTCATCTATTCATGAGTCTCTAATAGAGTCTTAAATCATAACCTAGGATTTCAAGAAAACGAATTCAAGAATTCTAAGAGAGGATTCCTTGATTCTTCTTTTCAAGAATTAGGGTTCTTCATCAAGAACTCTAAAGATTCTAAGTCAAGAATCAAAGATAAGCCCTTCAAGCAATGTCTTTCCAAGTACTTCCACTATAAAAGAACTACCGAGATCAAGGATTTTCTCCAAGAAAGCTAGTAATTCATCAAATTTCGATTGTACTATCAACTTTCCAGGTATGTAAGGATAAACCAAAAACATGGGATTGTTCTCTCATGTGTCCCATAGAGGTCATAGATGAGTTGATGATTGAAGAGTCTACATGCATGAATTTTTGATGGTGTTTCTTGAAAAATTGAATTAAGTTACATATTTTCCTATGTTGATGATCATCATACTATTTGTTTTCTTGAATTGAAGCTTTTCATGAGAATTTTCATAACTCTACATGACTATTTGAAAGCATGCATAATAAACTTGAGAATTGAGTCTAGATCCTTGAGTTGAGATTGTGACTGTTGATTGTGATGAGAGAATTATGATGAGTTGATAGAGTTTGATTGTCTTGTGAGTCTCTATAAATTAACTTTACCGATGTGTATATTCATTTGATTCCTAATGATTGTTCTAAATCTTGAGTCATTGATGAGATTGATTGATGAGAGGGTTAAAGTCCCTATGAGCTTGATTGGTGAAAGGGTTAGAGTCCCTAAGAGCAAGAGAGATGATAGGGTTGGAGTCCCTATGAGATACCGATCCCTGACGGGGTTAAAGTCCCTATAAAATTGGTTGAGATGGAGGTTTTATGAGCATTGAGTCGGGAGGAGTATCAACCATTGAAATGGGTAAGAGTGAGTCTCACTCGAACTCATTAACTATGTCGCCAAGCATAGAAGAGGTTTTCCTCTTGAGTTTATGTCTCTATTTGGGATTATCCATTATGGTTTCGATTCATTCTCTACCTAGAAAGTATAGAATGGACGTGGAAACACCGGCGGGATGTTTTACAATCACTGACTCATAAATGATTATTGTCGGATAAGAGAAACTCTCATAAATTCCCTATCTTGAGTATTCCGAGTCTGAGATGAGTTTTGAGATGAGATGAGAGGAGGTGAGATCCATTGATATGAGTTTGAGATTATTGATGAGTCTGAGTTATTAATGTGTCAATTGTCATACTCTTTATTCTTTCATAGATGGACATTTGACGATTTGATATGATTTGATGGTTATTTTGAGTTGATGTTGTTTCCATATTATTCTACCGGTTGTTGTTTTACTCAGCTATTTTACATACCAGTACATTCCAAGTATTGATATCCACTCTGGACTGCATTATTTTATGATGCAGAGGCAGGTACTAGAGATCATCAACAGGCGCTCCGTTGAAGATCTGAGATTCAAAGCTGATTTGGTTAGCCTCCCCTACTTCGGAGGATCAACTACTTTTATTTCATCACGCTTTAGAGTTATATTGGACTATTTCTTTTATTTTGATTTCGGTAGCCATGGATATGTCATTGGTACCACATGATTAGTGATAGAAGCTTCATAGACGATGGTCGAGTGTTGATGTTGAGATTGTGAGCTATTCTTTCTACTAGCCTTCATTATTTTATATATTCTTTTGAGACATTCGATGAGATGTGCCCGTTACTTTCTTATAATTTCCGCTGTTCAGTAAAGTTTACTTAATTGAATGATGTGATAAGGTGAAGTGGTTCGCTTGGGGATTAGCAATAGTCTCTGAGTGCCGACCATGCCAAGGTTACCCTCCCAGGGTGTGACAAACATTGTATCAGAGCACAGAGTTCAAGTGTCCTAGGGAGTCTATGAAGCCGTGTCTAGTAAAGTCTTGTTTATGGGTGTGTTGTGCACCACACTACATATGCAGGAGGCTATAGGTCATTAGGAAAAGTTTCCCTTCTTTCAAATTCTGAATCATGCGATAGAGCTATTTCCTAAGAAATTCATGATGATTCGTGTGTTTCTCTAAACCTTTCGACTAGGCCTCATCTACGAGGCGATAGAGACTGTAATGTTCAAACTCGTATAGAATGAGATCCTCTGCGATAAAGTAATCAGAATGTTAGAGAGACTACACTAGGCTTAAGAGGAGCTGACTATTGAGCTAAGTTGATTGACTAGAAAGAGAGCACTATTACCTATATGAATCATGCATTTGAGTTAGCTCTAGATATACTCCGACCATCTTTTTTCAAAACTTGCTTCCGACGTGACACATTAGAGAGGAAACTTATATCTCTAAAGAGTTAGTTGTTACCACCTAAGAGTGAGATGTAAGATCTTTTAACCCCTGAATAGAGTTAAATCATCCCGAAGTTAGAAGGATGATGATGGAAAGAAAAGGGCTAGATAGCAAGAGTGATGGCTGATTGAGGCTTGTTGTTAGAGTTTCATACCTATTAGGTAAGTAATGAGGTGATGAGTTGATTTTCATAAGTTTGATGAAAGAGTCATGAGTACCTTATGATTTCCATGATGAGGTATAGAGGAAGATTTATGTTTAGAATGTGCTAGAGCATACTCAAACTAGAAGGAAGTTATGTTGACATGTTGTAGTATTCATACTATTGAGGGTGAAGTGTAGATGTTGAATAGGGGAAAAGAGTGCTTTAATTGTGATGGATCTAAATTAGGCTTATGATTTTAATTGAGAGTTTATGAGACTTATCGAGTTATGAGCTTAGTCAGATAAGAAGATATGATTGAATAGGTAAATGGTACTGAGGTGTGAGGAAGGGATGTGTGATTGGATACTTGCTATGAGGTCTTAGTGGGCTTATGTTCCCCAAACTTTTACCTAGTAGTAGTATGTTGGTAATAGAGAGGTGTGTGATAGATTTAACATATTAGTACTAGACCCTAAGCTTGAATTTTGAGGAGTAGTGTTTAAGAGAAGACAACATTGTGAGAGTGATAGTGTTAGTTAGAGATTTTCTCTAAGAGGCTTGACATATTGTACGTTCAAAGATGAAGACGTTGATTTGTGAGAAAGTGATACTATGGGCAGGGTACAATTTCCCCTTAGATAAGGCGAGAGAGATGAGGATATCTCAATAGATAGGAAGAGGCTTGAGACATGTACCCATGATTGTGTAGAGATGTGTGAAACTCTAAGATATGACTGCTATAAGAATCCGGATCGTATATTTGAGTTGTCGATATAAAGTAGGCTGATGTAAGCATTCTTTATCATCCCTAGTAATTAAGTTGATCAGGGCTTATGGATAGATGATGATGAGTTTAACATGGTAGGCTAATCCTTATGCAATTAAATTTAAGGGTGCACAGAAGTTGAGCATTAGTAGGCAAAAGAAAAGGTTAGATTGTAAGAGTTGTGGGAAGTGATTATATATGTTATAAGAATAGCAAATATAGAGAGATTTCCATAGATACTAGAAGGAGCTAAGAGTGATAGCGTTGAAAAGAGTCTGAGTGACTAGTGTTATAGAGTTTAACATGGTAGGCTAATCCTTATGCAATTAAATTTAAGGGTGCACAAAAGTTGAGCATTAGTAGGCAAAAGAAAAGGTTAGATTGTAAGAGTTGTGGGAAGTGATTATATATGTTATAAGAATAGCAAATATAGAGAGATTTCCATAGATACTAGAAGGAGCTAAGAGTGATAGCGTTGAAAAGAGTCTGAGTGACTAGTGTTATATATATATATATATATATATATATATATATATATATATATATATATATGCGACTATAGCATTACAGAAGAATTTAAGATATTTTTGTGGATAGTGATTCCTTGACCGTGTGGTGGTATATGCTTATAGCCTAGTAGAGGAAATCGATTTACAAACTTAGAATGATGACCTCGAGAGCTAAAGGAGAGTTGGTGTAATGCCCGGTAAAATTACCAGAATATCCCTAGAAAAGAGATGCACGCATAACACATCGTTCGATACTCGCATGGCAAATTTAAGGCCAAATTTGTGATCAACATGAAAAATTGAGTTGGGGAAGGGTCTTGGTCGACTTTTATAGCGACCGAGTCGAAGATAATTTTTTGTTCCGAAACAAAAAATAGTGAAGGTTAGCGACAGGGTCGTGTCGCGGACCTATTACAAAGAGGGTCTTCTGTTTTTTTTTTCAAAACTCTTCGACGGGATTGGGTAAACTCGTTCAAAAATTATTTGCAGAAAATGTGTTGTTCACGACCAGTCTGCGTCGCGGTCTGAGTCACTTTGAGGCTAGAAATTTCTAAAATTTTCGAGGGGCATTTCGATCCATTCCTAACACCTCCTAAACTCAGTACACGACCAACACAAGTTGTTTGAACATAAAAAAGGGTCAAAAACCCCATTCTAAGTTCTTTTCTAACAATTGAACAAGACTAGGGCTTGAGAGAAGAGGAGAAGAGTTTGAAATGGAAGGATTCAAGAGAGAATGAGAGTTCTTAATTCTGATGTCATCTTACATGTGCAATGGCCTTCGGCGTAATATGCCATTATTGATAGTAGGATGTAGAGTATCATGTTTTAGAGGTATAATCGTGCTTATTTCGCATGGAGAAGTAGTAGTTTGGGGGTTTCGTCAAAGGGGGAGATGATGAGTTTCTTCACATCTAAATAGTGCTGCTAATAATAGTAGACTGAGAGTGAGGGTAGATGAGAAGGAGTGGATGTACCCTCATTGTGATATCGGTGTTAAACTGGTGTTTTATAGGGATAGAGATAGGGCAGGAGGAATGAGATGAGACTTTATGATGCACAATAGAGAGGCAAGAGTATGTTAGGATGACTTTGAGTGAGAGCTCATTGAAAGGTGGAGGTAGAAGTGACAAGTAGGCTTGAAAAATTCTAAGACATAGTTAAAGTGGTTTGGGTGATAAGCTTGAATACATGGGTGATATTGTGCGAGTATGGATGATAGATTATTGAAGACTTCATATTAAGGGTTTAGAACATAGAGCTGAGTATTGAGGATTAGCTTTGTATGAATATAATAATCTAAAGAATAGCACCTTGAGTCTTAGAACTAGGCTTGAATGGAAGAAGAAGATGTGGTTAGGTGGAGGTTTGAATAAGAGCTATGAGCTTGCATTGATGGAGTAGAGTGCCATGAAAAGGAGCAATATTGATGTAGGGACTTGAGCATGAGAGTGTCCACAGAGTCTTGTTTATACGATGGTCCTATTCTCCATTAGAGTTGATGGCTTCCTTCCTGAGTTCAAAAGACTGATTGTTGAGATGTTCAAATGATTCAAATTGATTGAGTTTCGATGCTCCATTAATGCTTGAAGGTGAGAATGTCTAAGATAATATCTTTACTCTTAATCTGGACCGATTTATCTATTTGAGTAGATGTGTCAATTCTTGAGTCTGAATAGAGAAGGTTAAAGATTGATGAGGAGTCGAGAGTTTGATTGAGTGAGTGAGTTTTGAGAATATTTTGATTTTATTCATGCCTTGGTATCTACCTTTGCTCATCATTTGAAGGCGAATGATCCCAAGGGGAGATAATGTAACACCCCAATTTTTTTCTAAGCTAAGACCAAGTCATCCTTTATATGGTACAAGATTCAATTGATAATTCTTAATTGAGAACAAATGTTAAAGACAATTTCTTAGTGTCGGAATAGAATTGGAGTTGATAGAAGGGTCAACTTCAAATGACCATATCTCCTAAAGTATAATTAGTTAGGTGACTCATAATATATCAAATAAAGATCTTTAAATTGCTTTCCAATGCATCTTCTTTTGCCTTAATTAGAGTTTGGAGTAAAAAGTTACAATAATTTTACTGAAGACCTGCAGATGTCTGAAGATCCGCGACAGGTCCGTGTCGCGGAGCTATCACGAATCTATTCTGGATAAGCTAAATTACATCCTTTTATTTTATGTTGAGGGTAATTTTATCCTAAAACCTTTGGGGGTCTATTTAAGGTTCGAAAAAGCATAAAACGTGAGTTTTCAAAATTAAAACCCTCTCCTTCACTCCTAAACATAAACACTCAAGAATCATCAAGAAATTCATCATGTTAAGGATAGCTTCCAGGATTCATCATCAAGGTAAGTTATTAAATCTACCCAACCCAAATTTCTTCATCTATTCAAGAATCTCTAATAGAGTCTTAAATCATAAACTAGGGTTTCAAAAAACTGAATTGAAGAATTCTAAGAGAGGTTTTTCTTGATTCTTCTTTTTCAAGAATTAGGGTTCTTCATCAAGAACTCTAAAGATTCTAAGTAAAGAATTCAAGAATCAAAGATAAGCCCTTCGAGCAATATCTTTCCAAGTTCTTCCACTATAAAAGAACTACCGAGATCGAGGATTTTTTCCAAGAAGGCTAGTAATTCATCAAATTTTGATTGTAATATCAACTTTCAAGGTATGTAAGGCTAAACTAAAAACATGTGATTGTTCTCTCATGTGCCCCATAAAGGTCATAGATGAGTTGATGATTGTAGATACTACATGCATGAATTTTTTGTAGTGTTTCTTGCAAAATTGATTCAAATTACATATTTTTCTATGTTAATGATCATCATACTATTTGTTTTCTTGAATTGAACCTTCTCATGAGAATTTTCATAACCTTACATGACTATCTGAAAGCATGTATAATGAACTTGAGAATTGAGTCTAGAGTCTTGAGTTGAGATTATGATTGTTGATTGTGATGAGAGAATTATGATGAGTTGATTGAGTTTGATTGTCTTGTGAGTCTATATAAATGAACTCTACCGATGTATCTATTCACTTGATTCCTAATGATTGTTCTAAATCTTGAGTCATTGATGAGAGGATTACAGTCCCTATGAGCTTGATTGATGAAAGGGTTAGAGTCCCTATGAGCAAGAGAGGTGATAGGGTTAGAGTCATTATGAGATACTGATCGTTGATGGGGTTAAAGAACTTATGAGATTGGTTGAGATGGAGGTTTTATGAGCATTGAGTTGGGAGGAGTATCGAGCAATGAAATGGGTAAGAGCGAGTCCAGCTCGAACTCATTAACTATGTCGCCAAGTGTAAAAAAGGTTTTGCTCTTGAGTTTATGTCCCTAAAACAATAGAGGATTTGTTGAGTTTTCTGTCTCCATTTCGGATTATCCATTATGGTTTTGATTCGTTCTCTACCAAGAAAGTATAGAACGGCTGTGCCAACACCGAGGGGACAATGTACAATCACTGGCTCGTAAGTGATTGTTGTCGGATAAGAGAAACTCCCATAAATTTCCTACCTTGAATACTCTGAGCCTAAGATGAGTTTTGAGATGAGATGAGAGGAGGTGAGCTCCTCTGGCATGAATCTTATCAAGTCGCCCACCTTAGGCACACATATCAAGCTCCCAATTCTAAAAACTCTATCAGCATCAAGTACAACCTCCTTGCTGTCACCCCTAGCCATCTTGTCTCTAATGAGAGATAACTTTTCATCCTCAAATTGCTGCTCACAGATTTGATCCATCAAAGATGATCGAGCCTCCAAGAATATAAGAACACCACCATAATTAGAAAGTTGAAATCTTAACAACCCATTGGCCAATCTTTTAATATCTATAGCCAAGGGTCGCCTCTCTACTAAACCATACTAGAAGTCTTCCTACTCAAGGCATCGGCGACCACATTGTCCTTTCCCAAAATGGTTTAGGTTAGTCAAGTCATTATCCTTTAGAAGCTCAATCCACCTAGTCTATCCCAAATTCAAGTCCTTCTGGTTTAAGTTATACCTGAAGCTATGGTAATTAGTAAATATCTTACAATGAACTCCATAAAAATAGTGTCACCACAACTTCAAAATAAAGATAACAACCGCTAACTCTAGTTCATTAGTAGGATAGTTGTTTATGTGAGCCTTTAATTACCTTGAGCCATAGGCAGTCACCATATCATTCTACACCAATACACCTCCTAACCCAACACCCGACACATCATAATACACAGTGAAATCAATACCCTCCACAAGCAAGGTCAAAAGAAGCGAAGTAGTAAAAAGATCCTTGAGATTTTTGAAGCTCTCCTTACACTCCTCCGCTCAATGAAATAACACATTCTTTTGAGTGAGTCTATTCAATGGATCCGATAGAGTTGAGAAGCCCTGCACAAAATGCCGATAATACCTAGCTAATCTTACAAAGCAATGGATCTTTGTGGAAAAGATAGGCCTAGTTGTAACGCCCGGTAAAATTACAAAAATACTCCTAGAAGAGAAAGTTACACATAATGCGTCTTTTGATGCTCGTATGAAAAATTCGAGGTTGGATTTGTGAACAACATAAAAAGTTAAGTGGAGAAAGGGTCTCGATCAATTTTTAGAGCGACCAAGTAAAAAGATAATTTTTCATTCCGAAATGAAAAATAGTGGGGTTACGCGACAGAGCCGCGTCGCGCACCTATCGCGGAGACGGACTTATTTTTTTTCAACATTTTTCAACGGGATTGAGAAAACTTGTTCATAAATTTTTGCAGAAAAATATACTGGTACGCAACCAGTCCACATCGCGGATTGAGTCACTCGGAGTCTGAAAAATTTCTAAAATTTTTGAGGGGCATTCCAGTACATTCCTAACACTATCTTAACTCCATATATGACTAATATAAGTTATTTTCATGAAGAAAGGTTTCAAAAACCCTATCCTAAATCCTCTTCCTAACAATGCTAATAAGCTAGGGTTTGAGGAGAGTAGAGGAGAATCGAGATTGAAGAGTTCAAGAGAAGATCCCAAGAGAGATTTTTGTGAGCAATAATCCCATGAATGTAAGGCTAACTTAAAGACATGGAATTGTTCTTCCATGTGCCCCTTTTGGATTGAATTAAGTCCATAATGGCAGATAATGAGTCTATATATGAAAATCCTTGAGTATTCAACTGAGATTTTACTTATTCCATGTATTTACATAAATTGATGATCGTCACAAACTTGAGATACTGCATAAATGGTTTTCATGAATGATTTCACCAAAGTCTATGTGTATTTTATTCAAGATTGCAAGAATGAACTTAGGGGATGGGTCTAGAGCCTTGGGAATAATGATGTTCTTGATGTTTGTGATTGCGGTCTGAATGTTGAGAGTGTTAATGATGATGTTGAGTAGAATGATCTTTCAGTCTTAAAAAGCTTGAAACTTAATTCTAAAAGAATGTTTCGGGTCCAAGAGTTGATATTCATGAGATCAATTGTTATACTACGTCTCTATGGGACTGATGATGAGAGATCTTGATGTTGATGTTTCATGAGCATGTCGAGTTTTGGGAGGAGTATTGAGCACTAAAATGGGTAAGAGTGAGTCCTACTCGAACTCATTATCTACGTGGTCAGTGTAGGAGAGGATTGGTCAGTGTAGGAGAGGATTGAACCATAAAATGAATGCTTCCTTTGTCCCAAAAGAGGACTGATGTTATTTACTGTGGATCCACTGATGGTGATGTCTCTTACCCTGACAAGATACTGGATGGATGTGGAAATAACATCGCTTCATTGTATCATCACCAGCTCATAGGTGATGGTTGTCGGTTAAAAAAACTTCTAGTTAGATTCTTCTCTAATAGAACTCTAATGATGATGTGATGGTACGAGTCTTGATGGATGTTGATGATTTATTGTCTACTCTTTATCCTTTTCTTAGAAGGGCATTGGTCCTTCAAGTTGAATTGAGTCGAGTTTTCCTTGAGATGAGTCTGATGTATTAATGATGTTGAGATGAGATATTTATGAGTCATTTGTCTACTCTTTACTCTTGCTTTAGATAGACATTTGACATTGTGATGGAGTATGACATTGAGTTGATGTTATGCCTATATTATTCTACCTGTATTGTTATTTTCAGCCATCTTACATACAATACATTCCACGTAATGATGCCACTCAGGCTGCATCATTTCATGATACAGATACAAGAGATAAAGGACTTCAGTAGACGCATCGTTGAGGTTTTGAGGTTTCAAATTCCAGCTATTGGTGAGCCCTCTTTGCTATCCAGAGGAGACTTTTTCCTTTATCAGTTATTTGATTTTATTGAATTGGGTAGCCATGGCCTGTCATGGTACCATCTTAGACTGTTGAGTTGAGGTAGAGGCTTCATAGACTAGAGTTGAGGATTTGATGATGGGGTGTTCCACCTCTTTGTGTTGAGTTAGTAAAAATATTTACTTATCTTAGATGTTAAGACTGATATTGTTGGCCTATGGCCCTTTTTATTGATGTATACTTGACTGAGAGGCTCACTACCTTTGTTCTTATATCTTACTACTTTTCACTATATTTGATGTTGAATGACTGGCTTGAGATCGAGTGGTTTGCTTGGGGACTAGCAATAGTCTTTGGGTGTCGGCCACGCCTAGGGTACCCTGTCGAGGCATGACAAACTTGGTATCAAAGCACAGAGTTTAAGAGTCCTAGGGAGTCTATGAAGTCGTGTCTAGTAGAGTCTTGTTTGTGTATGTGTACACTTCATAAAAAGGAGGTTATAGGACATTAGGAATGGTTACACTTCTCCTGTATTCTGAGTTCCTACGATAGAGTTTGACTCTGTAAAACACTCTTCTAATTCGTGCGTTACGCATTTGCAAATCATGCCTCCTAAACGTACTAGTGCCCAAAGATATGCCTCAGCCCCAAACAATGAGAATCCCCCACCAGAGGCCCCTACTCAGACTGAGACAAGGAGACGGGGCCGACTTGCCAAAGCTACTAAGATTACACAAGCACCTCCTACTCAGTCAGCCTCCACCTTAGAGGTAGTCTTCAAAGGGGCCATTGCTATTCTCACCCAACTAGTGGCCTCCTAGAGTAATAACCGAGGTCTCTAGACCCCTAGCTTGAGTTCCCAAGAGCCTACGACTGCAACTATGCTTAGAGATTTCTTGAGGATAAACTCGCAAGTCTATATGGGTCAAAGGTTGAAGAGGACCCATAGAACTTTATTGATGAGGTGTGCAAGGTCTTGAGGGCTATGCATGCGAATGAGGTTGAGGGAGTTGAACTTGCCACCTATCAGCTTAAGGATGTTGCGAACATATGGTATAACCAATAGGAAGATAGTCAAGGTGATGATGTTGAGCCTGTGGAGTGGGATTAGTTTGAGAATGCTTTCCTCGACCACTTCTTTCCCCTAGAGTTTAGGGAGGCAAAAGTTGAGGAGTTCATAAACCTGAAACAAGAGGTTGACTATCAAAGAGTGCAACCTCAAGTTCATTCAGCTGTCCCGATATGCCCTAGAGATGGTCCTAGATATGAGGGCGCAAATGAGAAAGTCCATGTCTGGATTGGGCTGACATGTAAAGATGTAGTGTAAGGAAACATTGTTGATCCCAGGTATGAACACCTCTAGACTTTTGATGTATGCCCAGCAAACTGAGAAACATAAGCAGATCATAAGGGTGATCTTCTAGCTATGCACCCTCTGTGGCAAGTACGCCTATTCAATAAAGCAGTATGATCAGAAATCCTATAGTCACCAGAATGTTAGAGCATAGGGTCCTCAGCCCCAAGCTAGCGTGACCTAAAGCCCAGAGGAATGCCACCCTGTGGTAGATGTGGAAAACTTCACCTAGGTGCGTGTTTTAGGGCACATATGCTTGTTATACATGCGAACATACTAGCCACTTTCAGAGTGAGTGTCCTCCGAGGAGATGGGGTGATGGGAGTAACAGAACGCAGTCGTCAGCAACGCCCCATATGAGCAGCCATGAGAAGGGTACTACTACAGGTACAAGAGGCAGGACAAATCGTTTGTGCACGACGGGTAATTGACAGGATCAAGATGTTGCACCAGATGTTGTTACGAGTATGCTTTGAGTCGTTTCTAACAATTGTTATGCATTCTTTATCCCATGTGCCACTTTATCTTTTGTTACTCCCTATGTGGCCAATAGATTTGAGATTCTTCTAGAGTGTTTGCTTGAGCCTTGTACTTTTTCCATTCCCACTGGTGAGTCTATTCTAGCTGAGATGGTCTATATAGATTATGTAGTATCTATCTATCATAGGGATATTTCGGCGGACTTGGTAGAGTTGGAGATGGTTGACTTTGATGTAATCCTTGGTATGTATTGGCTCCATGCCTGTTATGCCTCAACAGATTGTAGAACCTGAGTTGTCAGGTTCCAATTTCTTAATGAACCTGTCCTAGAGTGAAAGGGAAGTTTGGTGGATCCCAAGGGTAAGTTTATTTCCTACCTGAGGGCTAGGAAGTTAATCTCTAAAGGTTGTATTTACTACCTACCCTTGAGTTAGTTTTGATTGTGAACGAGTTTCCTGAGGATTTACTTGGAGTCCATCCTGATAGGGAGATCGACTTCAGGATTGATGTTCTTCCTGATATGCATCCTATTTCAATTCCACCGTACAGGATGGCCCCCACAGAGTTGAAAGAGCAATTGAGGGATCTGTTAGGGAAGGGATTTATTAGGCCAAATGTTTTTCCTTGGGGTGCTCCCGTTCTGTTAATGAGAAAGAAATATGGGTTTCTAAGAGTGTTCATAGATATAGGCAACTGAACAAGGTCATGATCAAGAATAAATGTCCCCTCTCAAGATAGATGATCTATTTTACCAACTTCAGGGTGCCTCGTGTTTTTCAAAGATAGACCTTAGATCGAGTTACGATAAGTTGAAAGTGAGGGAGTGTGACATTCCAAAGACAACTTTCAAAACTAGATATGGCCACATTGAGTTCTTGGTCATGTCCTTTAGGTTGACAAACATACCTGCATCCTTCAAGGACTTGATGAATAGAGTGTTCAGAACCTATCTTGACATGTTTGTAATCGTGTTCATCGACGATACTTTGATGTATTCGAAGGTTGAAGAGAAGCATGCCAATCACCCTAGAGTATTCCTTCAGACTCTTAAGGATCATGGGTTATATGCAAAGATTTTGAAATGTGAGTTCTAGCTAAGTCAGTGGCTTTTCTAGGTCATGTAGTTTCTAGTGATGGTATTCGAGTAGATGCCCGAAAAATTGAAGCGGTTAAGAACTGGCCAAGACCGACCTTACCAACTAACATAAGAAGTTTCTTGGGGTTTGCATGATACTACCGCAGGTTTGTTGATGAATTTTCTTCCTTATCTGCACCATTGACCGAATTGACTCAGACAAAGGTCAAGTTTCAATGGTCTGAGGAATGTGAGAAGAGCTTCTAAGAGTTTAAGACTAGGTTGACTACTGCACCTATTTTGATCTTGCCCGATGGAATAGAGGATTTTGTAATATATTGTCATGCGTCAAGAGCTAGGTTGGGTTGTGTGTTGATGCAGAGGGGGAAGGTAATAGCCTATGCTTCTAGGAAACTTAAGGTTCATGAAAGGAACTATCCGACCCATGATCTCGAGTTGGCGGCAGGGGGGTTCGCACTTAAAATCTGGCACCATTACTTGTAAGGAGTGCATATGGATGTTTTCACTGACCACAAGAGTTTGCAGTATGTTTTCAGTCAGAGAGAGCTCAATTTACGACAGAGGAGATGGTTGGAGTTTCTCAAGGATTATGACATGAGCATCCTATACCACCCAGGTAAAGCTAACATTATTACTGATGCTCTTAACAAGTTGTCAATGGGTAGCACAACCCATGGTGAGGAAGGGAAGAAATAGCTTGGGAAGGAAGTGTACAGATTGGCTTAATTGGGAGTCCAACTCGAGGAGAATGATAAAGGAGGAATCAATGTTCAGAGTGTGTCTACATCATCCTAGTAGCAGAGGTAAAGGAGAAACATGATCGAGATCCTATCATACTCCAATTGAAGGAGGCTGTCCACAAACAAAAAGTGATGGTCTTCTCCAAAGGGGGAGATGGGGTGCTGAGATACCAGAGTAGGCTATGTGTCTCTGATGTTGATGGTGTCTGAGAGACGATCATGGCTGAAGCCCACAATATTAGATATTCCATTCATTCGGGCTCTACCAAAATGTACCACAACATGAGAGAAGTCTATTGGTGGAGTAGAATGAAGAGGAATATTGCTGTGTTCGTTTCAAAGTTCACAAATAGCCAGCAAGTGAAGCTAGAGCATTAAAGGCCATGTGTCATGGCTCAGAACTTTGACATTCCAGAGTGGAAGTGGGAGATGGTTAACATAGATTTCATCATAGGCCTACTGAGTTCTTGGAGGCAACATGATTCCATATGGGTGATTGTAGATAGGATATCTAAATCAACACACGCCTTAGAAGTCAAGACAACTAGTACTGCAGAGGAGTATGCCAAGATGTACATCCAAGAGATTATAAGATTGCATGGCATTTTGAACAAGGTAGAACCATTTTGTGTTTTTTTCTTCCGTCAGTTAGGTTGACTAAGCTCCCACTATTTTTATGGACTTGATGAATTAGATTTTAAGCCATATTTAAACACGTTAGTGGTGGTATTCATTGATGATATATTGATTTATTCCCAAAGTGAAGAAGATCTTATGGGTCTCATAAGTGTAGAATTGAAAGCTTTAAGGCCTAAAAATTATTTGTCAAATTTAGCAAGTGTAAATTATGTAGAGAGATTTCATCCGTTGCATCACTGACAAGTGTAAATTATGTAGAGAGATTTCATCCGTTGCATCACCTTTGGCCATGTTGACCTAGAAGAAGGTAAAGTTTCAATGGTTGGATGAGTGTGTGGGAACTTTCAAACATTGATCGTCCTACATCAACTTCTATTTTGACAATAACTAAAGGTTTGGATGGGTTTATGATTTATTATGATACCTCACATATTGGTTTGGATTGTGTGTTCGTTTGGATTATTGAGATGCCTCAAGGCAATTAAAGGTTCATGAACAAAATTACCCAAATCAGGATCTTAAACTAGCAGTGATTGTGTGGCTTCACTAACTTTATGGGGTGCATATTGATACATCACCAACAACAATAGATTACAATATGTGTTTAACCAAAGGGACTTGAACCTTAGGCAAAGGAGGTTGATTGAACTCTGAAAGAACTATGATGTGACTGTTTTATACCATCTGGGAAAGGCAAATGTTGTAGCCAATGCACTTAGTTGGATGTCAATGGGTAGCATTGCTCATGTTGAAGATGAAAGGAGAAGTTTGTTAAAGATGTTCATAATTTTGCCCAGTTGGTTGTGAGGTGGAGTGATTCTAATAAGGGTGGTATCCTTGTTCATAATGGCTCAACGTCATCTTTGGTTGTGTATGTAAAAGCAAAGTGAGACATTGATCCAACCTTAGTTGAGTTGAAGAAGTTAGTGGTTGATAAGAAGATTGAGGTTTTCTCTTAAGGGGAAGATAGGGTACTTCGTTACCAAGGACATAGGTTTTCTCTTAAGGGGAAGCCCATAACTCTAGGTATTACATCCATATGGGATCCATCAAAATGTATAGAGACTTCAAAAAAGTGTATTAGTGCAATAATATGAACAGGGACATAGCAAAGTTTGCGGCGGAGTGTCCAAATTGCCAACAAGTAAAGGTTGAACACTGAAGGCTGGGAGGTTTAGCGCAAGTTATTGAGATTTCTACATGAAAGTGGGAATATGGGCATCATGACGGATTTGCCTTATAACATAAGCAATATGATTCCATTTGGGTAGTTAGAGAAAAAATGACCAGATCAACCCATTTTCTATTAGTTAAGACTTCTCGTATAGTTGAGCATTATGCAACGATACATATCCAAAAGTTGGTAAAACTTCATGGTATTGCCTTGTCTATCATTTTTTAATTGTACTCAATTTACTTCACTATTTTGGAAGACCTTTCAAGGGAGTCTTTGTACGAAGGTTAAGTTAAGTACCGCTTTCTACTCTCATACCGATGAGTAAGACAAAAGAACAATTCAAATTCAGGAAGACATGTTGAAGGCGTGTGCACTTGATTTCAAAGGTAATTAGGATGATTACCTACCTCTTGTTTAATTTACATACAAAAATAGCTATTACCCAAGTATTGAAATGGCCCCATTTAAAGCTTTATATGAGAGAATATGCAAATTATCGATGGGATGGTTCGATGTTGGTGAAGTGGTATTTTAGACTAAATTATCCTTCGTATGTAATTCTTACATGCTTTATTAATGAGGCGTCTTAGGTACTGGTGAAAGGTGCTAAGATCATGACATTAACTTGTGAAAAGTGTAACTTAGGTGAAAGTTTTGTCAGACTTGATATATGATACATAATAAGATTAGAGGGAAAGGTGAATTTTTTCAAAGACATGTGCAAACATACAAGTGTATGCCATATGTTTAAAGAATCGTTAAACATCACGTCATAAGTCAACTCATGAATATTTATGTCATTCTGAAACAGTATTGATTACTTTCATCCAAAAAACAAGATTTATGAGAAGAGAAAAATAAAATGATTGATGATATATTTTGTATATGGTACTAAAAATATTCTGAGGAAGTTACAATAATATGCCTATACTAGAATATAATGGTTGACAAAAAATTTTATGCTTGTGAGCGTAAATTCTATTTTTAGTCACGTGGGAATAAAAAAATAATATTTACACCAAATTTTATTTTATGGGCTCGATTAGATATTATATTTTGATTTTAATTTTTTAGGTAAGAAAACATAGTTCTTGACCCACGCAATAGGTGCTTGAGCACTCAAAAAGCCTTATGTAGATTTGACTCTTCTAACATATGATAATAAGATTATTCTAATTAGACATGAGTATAAAACTATTCCATGAATAAATGATTTTTAAAATTAGTAACAAGACGTTTAGATTTTAAGGTCAGCAATATATGTATAAATATATATTTACTGTCCTAAATATATATATGTATACTATTTAAATATTTACTATCCTAAATAAATATATGTTTACTATCTAAATATTTACTATCCTAAATGTATATATGTTTACTATCTAAATATGTACTATCCTATATATATATATATATATATATATATATATATATATATATATATATATATATATATATATATATATATATTCTAAATATTTACTATCCTAAATATATTTACTATCCTAAATCTAATTACTCTCCTATGAGGAATAAATATCTTTTCAACTTTTTTAACAAAACCATATATTTTATATAGTCAATAACATAGTTATTTATTTTCTATATATGTTATACTTCACTAGTACATAAATTCATGTAGAACTTACTTAGGCCTTATCATATTGTTTCTGGACAGAAAGAATCTACACACATTTTATATTTACTCTTGAAATGACAAAGGTCGTATTGGCTAGTGTGCTTTTGTTTTTCTTAATTCTTTTCAATGTCAATCATATGGTAAAATGTGTGAAAGTGAGCAAACAAAATAGTGTGATTGGAAGACATGATGGAGTTCCTCAAGGATGCAACACTGCGCAAGACTGTATCAACTTTTGTAAATCTATTGGCTATAAAAGTTGCGGGTGTAATAATAAGGAATGTTGTTGCATTATTCCACCACCTAGTTCTTAGAACTATATGGTATAGAACTTTTATGTTTTAGGATGTTCTTTTAATGTTTTTTGATAAAATAAAAATGATAAGTTATATATTTTATACTTGCTCGATTATTTTTAGAATTCTACTTATTCGTTGCATAACAAATTATATGGTTTAAAACATTTTTCTTTACTTGTTTATAGTTGAGAAAGAAGAACAATCTTCGTAGACCTTTGTTGAGCTCAAATACCTCAGTGCAAAAAGTATGTAGTAATATAAGTGATCAAGTGACACGATTACTGAATATCATTTTATATAAATTTATGATTAATCATTAATTAAAGTATTGTCACAACATCAAAATAAGAAAAATGATGGCACCTATCTCAACCTCGACCAGTAACTGAGCCGACCCTATTAGAATCACAAAAAAGATGAATAAAAGATGCACATGTAATATTTAAAATCAAGAGAAGCATTATTACCATTCTTTTCATAAAATCTCATAAGGCGTATGAAAAATATGTTAAACACTATCTAAAGTTTGGTGTCAACAACACAAACCTTTAAGAGTATCAAAATATGATAATAACTACTATAATATCTAACAACATAAAAGATATAGAAAAATAAAATGATAGGAGTGTTTTTTAACAAGGGTAGTACTCTAACTTTTTATTTAGTCTTTTCCCTTAATTGTTTGGGTATTTGTCTTTAAATCATGTACGAATAATGAAATTTAGGGATTTTCCTTGTAAATTTAAGAGCTCATAATTTGATCATTTGAGGGTTGAATCAAACTCTGTTTAGATTTCATTTTGAAATAATAGATGGAAATGAATCATAATACATAAAAATTAGAGTAATAATTGCCCAAGTCAATTTCATCAAAATGACAAATACATTTGACTTGTCTCTCCTCTAGCCTTTATTTACTTCTTTTGAGATTGACTTTTAACCTAATTATTTCTTTGGGCATTTAAATTTCAATATAGGTATTGGTGAATTTGTATTCTTATTTATTATTTTAATAGAGAGGGAGAGTTTAAATATTATTAAACAAGAGGAAGAAATCATGTGAGGGTTTGTAATAACCCTGAAGATTCGTTTTTTAAATTTTTAGAAAACTATCGTTTTACCCCTCTTGATAGTTTTTTGCATTATATTTAATCCATTTATATGATAGGTTTTGGAGATTCATTTGGAGTAATTTAGATGTTTTGTGTTTTAAAGATTTAAGTTATTCAAAAGTGATTTTGATACCAATCAGAGTTAAGTCTAAGAATGGAATTCTGTCAGTTCTATTATTTTTGAAATATGGAAATCTAAGAGCATCATTATTTTCATGCTTTGAGTTGTTTTATGGAATTGAGCTCCCTTTATGTTGGATGTTTGAATTAAAATATAAAAAGATTTGTTTTTGGTCTCGATTCATCCTATTACATCAGATCCAGGATGTGGTATGATTCCTAAGGATGAACCGAATATGGACAATTTGAATAAGATTTCATTCTTGAACAAAAATCCATTTTTTGATTTATTTCAGGCCAATACCGGGTATATAAGTAGTGATTTCAAATCCAGAGGTTAATCGTACTCTGGCAACTTTTCGTAAGGCAGAGTTTAGGTTTTGAGTTTAGGTGCTTAAATCGAATTTTTAATAATTTCTTTAGATTTAGGACGTGATTTTAGGCTTAGAAGGGGCTTCGACAATTTTTTTGGGGGTTCAGGGGAATTTTGAT
The DNA here is from genome assembly GCA_029948455.1 of Solanum rostratum. Taxonomy (NCBI): domain Eukaryota; kingdom Viridiplantae; phylum Streptophyta; class Magnoliopsida; order Solanales; family Solanaceae; genus Solanum; species Solanum rostratum. Next base: position 28,456,739 of record CM057049.1, read on the forward strand.
ACTTTTTAATCTTAAGTTAGTTTAGTCAAAAAGACCTGAAATTTGTTTTTCAATAATTTCATTGAGTCTGGAATGTTAAATTTACTAGGGTAGCATATATGATTTGTGTGCACAAGATTTTGAACGAATTCCGAGGATTGATTTTAAATTTTAAGTGTTGCTTGAAATTTTGCTGAGGTATAGTGACTCACATATCGCAAATGGGGAAGGGGATTTCTAAAGTGTATATCAGTTTAGACCACCCTTCGCTTTTGTAATGGTGGTGTCCTTTTACAAGATTTTCTTTTGTGACTCAGTGGTTGCTTAAGTGATGCTGCTAAAACAGCTTGTTGGTTGCTTAAGCGACACCCGTATGTGTGATGGATGTCACAGACTCATGTGTCACACTTGACCTGTTGGCAGGTCAAATACTTGGACACAGATTGAGCGATGTCCTTCTTTATACTATTACTCTAGTAGTCCTAACTCAAATCATGGTACATCTTTGCTGCTCCTGGATGAAAAGATTATCTAGCATAATGAGCCTCCTATGGCATGAACCTTATCACGTCACCCACCTCAGGCACACATATCCAACACCCAATTCTCAAAACTCTATCAGCATCAAGTACAACCTCCTTGTTGTCACCCCTAGCCACCTTGTCTCTAATGAGACACAACTTTTCATCCTCAAACTATTGCTCATGGATTTGATCCATTAAAGAAGATCGAGCCTCCAAGAACGCATGGACACCACCATCATCAGAAAGTTGAAATCTCACCAACCCATTGGACAATCTTTGACTCTCTATAGCCAAGGGTCACCTCTTTACCTGAACCATACTAGAAGTCTTCCTACTCAAGGCATCGACCACCACATCATCTTTTCCCAAATGGTATAGTATAGTTAAGTCATAATCCTTTAGAAGCTCAATCCACATCATCTATCTCAAATTCAAGTTCTTAGTTAAGTCATAATCCTTTAGAAGCTCAATCCACATCATCTATCTCAAATTCAAGTTCTTCTAGCTGAAGATATACCTTAAGTAGCGGTGATTAGTAAATATCTCACAATGAACTCTATAAAAATTGTGCCGCCACAACTTCAAAACAAAGATAACAGCCACCGACTCAAGATCATTAATAGGATAATTCTTTATGTGAGCCTTCAATTACCTTGAGCATAGGTAGTCACCTTACCTTTCTACATCAATACACCTCCTCACCCAACACCCGACACATCATAATACACGATGAAATCAACACCCTCCACAAGCAAGGTCAAAAGTGGCGAAGTAGTCAAAAAATCCTTGAGATCTATGAAGCTCTCCATATACTCCTCTGCCCAATAAAATACCACATTATTTTGAGTGAGTCTATTTGTAATGACCTGGCCCAATACTGTGAAGTATTGTTCGCTCTTGGGCCTAGCCTAACACGGATTTGTCCCTTTAGGCTCACCCCAAAAGGTGTCTCACAGTATATAGACCAGTCTTTTACTTATATACCCAGCATCTCTCTTGTTTTTTGCCAATGTGGGACTTCTCATCTCAAGATGGGTTGTTACATACACCCTCTCTATGGACTAAGTGTCCTCGCTGAGGTTCCCCCACCGCATGGGTTTTGTCTAGACTCAACATTGAGGTTTGCCCCGCCTCACAAAGATTCGCCTAAACTCAGTTGAATTTTGACCTACATCGACAAAGCTTGCACAAGAGTGGCTCTGATACCACCTGTAACAACCTGGCCCAACACTATGAAGTATTGTCCGTCTTGGGCCTATCCCATCACAGATTTGTCCCTTTGGTCTAACCCCAAAAGGCGCCTTATAATATATAGACCAGTCTTTTATTTATATACCCAGCATCTCTCTTGTGTTTTGTCGACGTGGGACTTCTCATCTCATGATGGGTTGTTGCACTATTCAATGGAGCCACTAGAGTAGAGAAGCCCTGCACAAAATGCCGATAATACCTAGCTAATACTACAAAGTAATGGATCTTTGTGGAAAAGATAGGTCTAGTTGTAACGCTTGGTAAAATTACCAAAATACCCCTAAAGGAGAGAAGTACACATAATGCGTCTTCCGATGCTCATATGGCAAATCCAAGATTGGATTTATGATCAGCACAAAACATTTAGTGGGGGAAGGGTCTCAGTCAATTTTTAGAGTGACAGATTCAAAAGATAATTTTTTGTTTCGAAATAAAACAGTGGAGGTGCGCGATAGAGCCACGCTGCGTACCATCGCAGAGAGGGACTTAGGTTTTTTCCAACACTTTTCGATGGGATTAAGAAAACTTATTAAGAAAAGTTTTGCAGAAAATATACTGGTACACAACCAGTACGCATCGCGGACTAAGTCACTCCGAGTCTGGAAAATTTCTAAAATTTTGGAGGGGCATTTTGGTCCATTCCTAACACTTTCTAAACTCCATATATGACTAATATAAGTTGTTTTCATGATGAAAGGGCTCAAAACCCCCATCCTAAATCCTCTTCCTATCGATGTTAACAAGCTAGCGCTTGAGGAGAGTAGAGGATAGAATTGAGAATGAAGAGTTCATGAGAAGATCCCAAGATAGATTTTTTTTTCACGACTCGGGGTTGGGGTCCAAATGTGACACGACGATTAGGGACCCGAGAACCCCCAAACAAGCCTTAGATATCAATATCCACATCATTGGCTTAAGGATAGCATCTAGAATACATACATAGATATTTAAACGCTAGCCATAGGGGATTTCTCCTAAATCATTCACACAACACATAGACAAAACTTTAGTCAAGACGAAAAGATCTCAGAAGGGTAACACAGTATCCAACAATGCCTATAGTTAAGAACGGGGGGCCAGGACAAATCTCGGGCTCACTATCAATAGGTAAGAACGATAAGAAGATCATAAAGAAAAGTAGTTGGCTCATTCCTGGAGGACGGGACTCACCACTTCAACCTTGAGATTTGACTATTCGTTCTCTTGTTGATAATCAAAGTGCTCAGCCCCTACATGGTAAAATCACGTAGGCGTAGAGCATGCATTAGTACGTTTGAATGTACTAAGTATGCGGGCATGCAATGCGTATGACTTACCAACCTGCATTTCAATATTAAGTGACAACGCACATAGTATAGAAGAATTATATATTCAATAGATAGATATATATATACAAGATGCTATGAAAGTCATGATGCCTGAAATGTAGTATTGCTCATATATGTAATGGGGATGGACTATATGTGACAAACCAAATCCATGCGAGCTATTACATGAATTAGACCGATTTGGAACTCTCATAGGTAGGAGAAAATTACTTGTCAAAGGTAATCTACATCACACCTTACGACCACGCTTTTCGGTAGATGGTCACCTTCCATACGACCACGCTTTTCAGAAAGATTTACATAATCATGCACTAGCATGTACATAATAGACAAATATCCATCCCTTATGACCCGGTCTTTTCGGTAATGGAGATCGCCCCTTTGTTGACACATAGTTCAAGGAAAGGGAGAGGGACCTTGAGGATATCCCTGACGCCACCAATCCATCAGTTCTAAATCAACAACATCCCACATGAATACTTATATATATATGTGCTTTCAAGAGTTAATATCCATTTCAAAACGTTCAATGCACATTTAGGCTCAAATGCTAAATTATAAGATCATAATCATAATGCTTATGCAAGGAATAACTCATCTACACATATGCATGATGGTACAAGCACCCATAATGCTCAAAGAGCCATAATCATAGACATACCGGTGATCACCTTTTTGTCATAACCAATGCCTTACAAATATCATATCATAATCATTTCATAAAATATAATTGGACTTAACCCACTTCATAATTTTTATAAACCGATACTCATGAATGCAATGCATGATGTGAGGATATCATGGGTAACATAGATTAAAGTTAAAATCAATATCACAATATGAAATTGAATAAATTCATAGTTAAATCAACATCTAAATCATAGTAATAGTCATCCATGCATAAACAAATTTTAAAGGGTGTATGCATGTTCATAATTTCATAACTCAATGTAAATCATCATGATAGCATTCAAAATGAATTGAAATAATAGGTAAAATACAGCCCACACGCTAATTAGATTTAATAAAATAAAATCATGAAATTTCATATTTAAAGTGACGATAAATTCATGAAATAAATTGAAAGGAATTTTCGGCCTTCTTGGTTGAAAGGGACCAAGAACCAATCTCACATACCGTGATTCAAAGAGTAGGATTTTGCTTGAATTGACTCCAATTGAGACCCTAGATTGATCCTTGAGAGAGGGGAATTTAGAAGAATAGAGAGATGACCTTGAGAGGGGTTAGAGTGATTTAGGTGAAAGAGTGATTAGGGGAAGGGTTTTCAGCTGAATTGAGGGTTTAGAATGGGTAAAAAGTCATAATTCTTAATTAAAACAAATCGGAATTACATAAATGTCATTAATGAAATAGACCTAAATTTAGTCCGCCAGGGTCACATGACTTACTACACGGTCCGTGAGACATCACACGGACCGTGAACAGTAGTCGTGATCCCCCACTTAGATTCTCATGGAGGAAAAGTCTTCAAAGCTAAGTGGTACCACACGGACAACAACACGGTCTGTGTGACACCACACGGGCCGTGACGTCGATCATGTAACAATTCTTGAAATAATTTTTACCCAATATAGTTACGAGACGGTAATCCTGTCCTTAGAAAATCCCCACATAGTAAGTCACACGAAAGGCCACACGGACCGTGTGAATACCCATGTGCCTTCACTCGGCCAATTTCCCTTTTTATCCCAAATTTGTCCCAACCGTGAACTGGCAAATGCATCACTTCCTTGGGAGGCCACACTTTTCGGGTGGCTTCACACGGCCCGTGTAGGCTCCTCCGTGGAGTGATGCCTGGCTGTTCACTGGGAAAATATCAGGACATTTGGGCAATGCTACTAGGACACATCTGGGTCCTTACATCATCTCCTCTTAGGAATATTCGTCCCCGAATTTGCAAAATCAAGGCTTGAAAGGCTAGAATTAGAGTATGAAACATCCAACATAAGATACAATGCATAATTCATTGCAAAATTTGTACCAAAAGCATTATACAAACCTGTTGTGCAAGACCTTTAAGCTCATATAAAAAATGGTATTTAAGTCACTCAAAACAATTATAAAAATCCTTTTAGTGCACATGTATGAATGTCATGTCATTAGACTCAAGAGGGCAAGCAATGACACCATTGGACAAGGAGGAATCCTAGTACCTTAGGCTTGAGTAGATTGGAAAAGATGAGGGTATCGCTTCAGTATGTCCAATTCTGCCTCCCAAGTAGTACTCTCCACTTGTTGATTCCTCCAAAGTACCTTCACCGAATCCACATCCTTGTTACGAAGTTGTTTTACTTGCCTATCCAAGATTTCCACGGGCACCTCCTCATAGGACAAATTTTCCTTAACCTCAAATCCTTCCAAAGGCACAATGTAATGAGGATCACTAATTAGCTTCCTTAATATAGACACATGGAAGAACGGATGAATGGAACTCAAATCCGGAGGTAACTCTAACTTATAAGCCACACCTCCAATTCGCTCAACAATCTTATAAGAACCAACATACGGGGGGCTTAGCTTGCCCTTCTTGGAAAAACGCATCACGCTCTTCATAGGCGAAACCTTCACATATACCCAATCACCAACCTGTAATTCAAGATCCCTCCTTCTAACATTTTAATAGGACTTTTGACAAATTTGGGCCACTTTCAACCTCTCCCTAATCACCTTAACCTTCTCCATGGCGTCCATCACCAAATCGGGACCAACTAGAGCCATCTTTCCCAACTCAAACCACCCCACTGGCGATCTACACCTTTTCCCATACAAAGCTTCAAATGGCACCATACTAATGCTAGCATGGAAACTGTTATTATAAGCAAACTCAATGAGCGGAAGATGGCCATCCCAATTCCCTTTAAACTCTAACACACAAGCCCTCAATATATCCTCCAAGGTTTGAATAATCCTCTCTGCTTGGCCATCGGTTTGAGGATGAAAAGCAGTACTCAACTTAACCTTAGTCCCAAGTCCTTTTGAAAGGACCTCTAAAAGTGGGATGTAAATTGGGTACCTCTATCCGATATGATGGACCTAGGTACACTATGCAACCTCACCGAATCTTTGATATACAACCTTGCATAATCTTCGGCATCGAAAATAGTTTTAACCGGTAGAAAATGAGCCGACTTCATCATCCGATCCACGACAATCCAAATTGAATCAACATGCCTTAGGGTCCAAGGCAACCCAACTACAAAATCCATGTTCACTTCTTCCCATTTCAATGTGGGAATTTAAATGTCTTGGGCCAAGCTACTAGGCCTTTGGCATTCTACCTTCACCTATTGATATCGAGCATTCAAATACAAACTACGCGATGTCATTCTACGTACCGTGCCACCAATACACTTCTTTCAAATACCGATACACTTTGGTAGACCCCAGGTGAATAGAGTAATGAGAGTTGTGAGCCTCACTCATAATAACGCTTCTGAGGTCATCCACATCCGGGACACAAAGCTGATCTTTGTACCGAAGTACATCATCTCCCCCTTGGGAGAACAGTCCGATCTCCTTTTCAGCAACCAACCTCTTTAATTAAAATAACGACGGGTCCAAATTTTGCTTAACCTTTACATCACTCACTACGGAGGATTCTACCCCACTTTAAACATGAACACCACCATTGCTTGAATCAGCCAACCTGACGCCCAACCTAGCTAACTGGTGAACATCCCTTGCCAAGTCCTTCCTTTCTTTCTCAACATACGCCGCACTCCCCATAGTCAACCTGCTGAGAGCGTCGGCCAGAACATTGGCTTTGCCGGGGTGGTATAGAACACTCATGTCATAATCCTTTAGGAGTTCCAACCACCTCTTTTGCCTCAAATTGAGATCTCTTCGGGTGAGAACATACTACAAACTCATGTGATCGGTGAATACATCAAAGTGAACCCCATATAAATAATGTCTCCAAATCATAGAAGCAAAAAATACCGCTGCCAATTCAAGGTCGTGCATGGGGTAATTGCGTTCATGCACCTTCAACTGCCTTGATGCATACACTATCACTTTACCATTCTACATAAGCACACAACCCAATCTAATCCGAGAGGCATCACAGTACACTACAAATCCTTCCAGACCATTGGGTAAAGTAAAGACGGGAGTTAATGTAAGCCGATCCTTCAAAGTTTGAAAACTCCTCTCGCACTTATCTGACCATACAAACTTAGCTTGCTTTTAGGTCGAATTTGTCAATGGAGATGCAATAGATGAGAACCCTTCAACGAACCTTCTATAATACCCGGCCAACCTAAGGAAACTATGAATATCCGAAGGAGTCAATGGTCTAGGACAATTCTTCACAACCTCGATTTTCTTCGAATACACCTTGATACCATCGCCGGACACCACATGACCAAGGAAAGCCAGTTCGCCCAACCAGAATTCACACATGCTAAACTTGGCATACAATTTCTTTTCCCTTAAAGTTTGGAGAACCATCCTCAAGTAATCCCTATGCTCCTGCTTACTTTGGGAGTATATGAGAATATCGTCGATGAAGACCACCACAAAACTGTCAAGGAATGGCTTGAGCACCTAGTTCATTAAATCTATAAATACGGTCGGGGCATTGGTTAGGCCAAATGACATCACCAAAAATTCAAAATGCCCGTACCTCATCCGAAAAGCTGTCTTGGGAAGGTGACACTCTCTAACATTCAATTGATGATTCCCGGAACGAAGATTAACTTTTGAGAAATGAGTATAACCTTGAAGCTGATAAAAAAAGTCATTAATCCTGGGAAACAAGTACTTATTCTTTACCTTATTCAGCTGCCTGTAGTCAATACACATATGAAGAGACCCATCCTTCTTTCTTACAAACAATACGGGAGCACCCGCGGTGATATACTAGGCCGAATGAAACCTATCTCTAATAAATCCTTTAACTGCTCTTTTAATTCTTTCAACTCTGCCGGTGCCATAAGATAAGGAGGAATAGAAATAGGCTGAGTATCTGGAAGAAGATCTATGCCAAAGTCTACCTCCCTTTCCGGGGGAATACCCGGTAAGTCTTTGGGAAACACATCTGAAAACTCATATACCACAGTAACTGACTCAAGAGTAGGCACGTCGGAACCCGTATCCTTGACCCCCACAATATGATAAATGCACCCATTAGAAATCATTCTCCACGCCTTGAGGTAGGAAATAAACCAACCTTTAATAGTGGAGTCACCACCCTTCCATTCAAGAATGGGCTAACCGGGAGGTTGGAACTGGACCTTCCTGGTTCTACAATCTATAGAAGCATATGCTGCATGCAGCCAATCCATTCCAAGAATCACATCAAAATGCAAACATCTCAAGCTCCACAAGATCACACGGGAAAACTTTATGCAACACAAAAACAGGGTAACCATAATAGACTATGTGGAATAATAGATTTACCCATGGGAGTATAAATCGAGAAAGGATCCCGCAAAATCTAGGGAGTCAAAAAAAATTTAATAGCTAACAGCAGAATCACAAAAGACAAGTTCGCACCCAGAACAAGCAAAACATAAGCATCAAAATCAAAGACTTTTAACATACCAGTCACAACCTCCAGAGCTTCCTCGATATCCTTGTTGGCATGGAGTGCATAGAACCTGTTGTTCCTTGGGACCACTCCTTAGGGAATGCTTTTTTGACCCTGCCCACCCTGGGCCACCTGACCCTGGCCTCTACAGGCATTCCTAGGACAGTCAGCAACCTTGTAATTCTTATCATCGCACCCATAGCAAGCTCCTAAATCCCTCTGACAAACCCCCGTGTGAGGTCTCCCACACTTGTCACACGGAGGATAGCCTTGACCATCACCAACTGGTGCCCTAAAAGGAGGTACCTGGGCAATAACTATCCGCGCACCCGAACCTTGGCCCTACTAGAAGCGACCAAACCAATATTTTGAGAACTGGAGAACCTACCATCAAAACAGGCTCTCGTAGGATTGTGGACCCTTTTCTCTTTGAGTGTCTCCCCTTTGATCTATTCATCATATACCATGAGTCTGAAAATATCTATGTCCTGTATAAGCATAGCAGTATGACATTCCTTCACAAGAAAATTAGAGACAACTGAAATAAATTTGTGCATTCTTGCGTGGGGATCAACCACCAAGGACGGAGCAAATTTGGAAAGCTTCATGAACTTGAGGGAATAATCCCTCACACTCATACTCCCCTGCTTGAGGTTGATAAACTTAGTCATCTTGGCCTCTCTTAGCTCAAGTGGGAAGAAGCGAACAAGGAAAGCAAATTTGAACTCCTCCCAGTTGACAACACCACGACAAAGCCTTTCCAAGGACCATTGAATGTACCACACTTGAGCCACGTACTTCAGTTGCTAAGCTACCAGTCCAGCTTATTCCTCAGAAGTGATGCCCATAATATTCTGTATCTTTGTGAGCTCATCAATGAACTCCTGCGCATCCTCATCAGCCTTTGACCCATAGAACTCCGTAGGATTCCTCCAGGTGAAATCCCTCACCCTAGAAACACGTGTAGGATCCTGCGACAAGTTAGCTTACCTTGCCTGAGTAGCCACCACCTGAGCAAGCATGGCGAAAGCTATACGAAATTCACTATTAAAGATGGGTGCGTCCATATGTTCTTGGGGAGCTTTGTCTTCATTGGCCAGGGCCGGCCTATGTAGTAGGGGTCTTCCTCGAGGCATTTTCTGAAATGGATCAACGACACCGTCACATAGGGAAAACTAATTACACTAGTCATAGCACGACAAAAGACATAAGAAATGAGTCAATTCCTAAAACGTTTTCGTAGCCTCCTACTCATAGGTATGGTGCACTTCACACCCATGAATAGGACTCTATTCAACGCGGCATGTTGGACTCCGAGGACCATTTATAAACCTAGGGCTCTGATACCATCTTTTGTCATGACCTGGGGTCGGGGTCTAGATGTGACACGACGATTAGGGACCCGAGAGCCCCCAAATAAACCTCAGATATCAATATCCACATCATTGGTTTAAGGATATCATCTAGCATACATACATATATAAATATATACACAGTAGCCAAGAGGGATTTCTCCTGAATCATTCGCACAATACATTGACAAAACTTTAGTTAGGAAAAAAGGATTTCAGAATGGTTACACAGTATCCAACAATGCCTTTAGTCAAGAACGGGGGGCCAAGACAAATCCCAGGTTCACCCTCAATAGAGAAGAACGATAAGAATATAATAAAGAAAAGTTGTTGGCTCATTCTCGGAGGAAGGGACTCGCCACTACAGCCTTGAGATTTGACTATTCGGTCTCCTGTTAATAATCAAAGTGCTCAGCCCCTACATGGTAAAATCATGTAGGCATGGAGTATGCATTAGTACGTTCGAATGTACTAAGTATGCAGGCATACAATACATATGACTTACCCACCTGCATTTCAATGTTAAGTGACAACGCACATAATATAGAAGAATTATATATTATATATATATATATATATATGTATACAAGATGCCAAGAAAGTTGTGATGTGTGAAATGTAGTAATGCTCATATAGATAACGGGGATGGACTATAACCAACAAGCTAAATCTATGCGAGCTATACATAAATTAGACCGATTAGGACCTCCCACCGGTAGGGAGAAGATTACTTGTCAAAGTAATCTACATCACACATTATGACGACGCTTTTCGGCGGATGGTCACCTTCCTTACGACCACACTTTTCAAAAGGATTTAAATAATCATGCCATAGCATGTACATAATAGACAAATATCCATCCCTTATGAAACAATCTTTTTGGTAATGGAGATCGTCCCTATGTTGGCACATAGTTCAAGGAAAGGGAGACGGACCTTGGGGATATCCTTGACGCCTCAAATCCATCGGTGCTAAGTCAAAAACATCCCACATGAATACATATGTGCTTTCAAGAGTCAATATCCATTTCAAAACGTTCAATGCACATTTAGGCTTAAATGCCAAATCATAAGATCATAATCATAATGCTCATACATGATGGTGCAAGCACCCATATTGCTCAAAGAGTAATAATCATAGACATACTGATGATCACCTTTTTGTCATAACCAATGCCTTGCAAAAATCATATCATAATGATTTCATAAAATATACTTGGGCTTAACCCACTTTATAATTTCCATAAACCGACGCTCATGAATGCAATGCAATGCATAATGTGGGGATAGCATGGGTAACATAGATTCAAGTTAAAATCAACATCATAATATGAAATTGAATAAATCCGTAGTTAAATCAACATCTAAATCACAGTAATCGTCACCCATGCATGAATTAATTTTAAAGGGGATATGCATGTTCATAATTTCATAACCCAATGTAAATCATCATAATTGTATTCAAAATAAATTAAAATAATAGGTAAAATATAGCATGTACACTAATTAGATTTAATAAAATCAAATCATGAAATTTCATATTTAAAGTGACTAAAAATTCTTGAAATAGATTGAAAGAAATTTTGGGTCTTCTTTGTTGAAAGGGACCAAGAATCAATCCCACATACCTTGATTTGAAGAGCTGGGATTTGGCTTGAATTGACTCCAATTGAGACCCTAGCTTGATCCTTGAAAGAGGAGAATTAGGAAGAATAGAGAGGTGACCTTGAGAGGGGGTAAAGTGATTTAGGTGAAAGAGTGATGAGGGGAAGGGTTTTCAGCTGAATTAAGGGTTTAGATTGGGTAAAAAGTCATTATTTTTAATTAAAACATATAAAAATTACATTCATGCCATTAATGCAACTTAAATTTGGTCTGTTAGGGTCACATGACTTACTACACGGACCGTGAGACATCACACAGAGCGTGAATAGTGGTCGTGATCCCCCACTTAGATTCTCACGGAGGAAAAGTCTTCAAAGCTATGTGGTACCACACAGACAACTACACGGTCTGTGTGACACCACACAAGCCGTGACGTCGACTGTGTAACGGTACTTGAAATACATTTTGCATGATAAATTTATGAGACGATAATCTTGTACTTAGAAAATTTCCATAGAGTAAGTCACACGCAAGGCCACATGGACCGTGTGAACGCCCATGTGCCTTTATTTGGCCAACTTCCCTTTTTGTCCCAAGTTTGTCCCAACCGTGAACTAGCCTAAGCATCAGTTCCACGGGTGGCCACACGATCCGAGTTGGTGTGATGGTACGCGTCTCACTTAGGTTCCTCTCTGATAGAACTCTAATGTTGGTGTGATGGTACGAGTCTTTATGGATGTTGATTATTTATTGTCTACTCTTTATCCTTGTCCTAGATAGGGCATTGGTCTTTTTTGAGTTGAGTCGAATTTCCTTGAGATGAGTCAAATGTATTAATGATGTTGAGATGAGATGTTGATGAGTCATTTGTCTACTCTTTATTTTTTCTTTATATAGACATTTGACATTTTGGAGGAATATGACGTTAAGTTGATGTTATTCCTATACTATTCTACCTGTGTTGTTATATTCAGCCATCTTACATACCATGCATTCCATATACTGATGCCACTCACCGGTGCATTGTTACATGATGCAGATACAGGAGGTAGAGGACTTCAGCAGATGCATCATTGAGGTTTTGACATTTTTAATTCCAGCTATTGGTGAGCCCTCTTTGCTATCTGGAGGAGCCTTTTTCCTTTATCAGTTATTAGATTTTATTGAGTTGGGTATCCATGGCCGGTCATGGTACAATCTTAGACTTTTGAGTTGAGGTAGAGGCTTCATAGACTAGTGTTAAAGATTTGATGATGGGGTTTTTCCCCTCCTTGAGTTGAATTAGTAATAATATTTACTTATCATAGATATTGAGACTGAGGTTGTTGGCCTATGGCCCTTTTTATTGATGTAGACTTGATTGAGAAGCTCACTATCTTTATTCTTTTATCCTACTACTTTCTGCTATGTTTGATATTGAATGACTAGCTTGAGATCGAGTGGTTCGCTTGGGGACTAGCACTAGTCTCTGGGTGCCGACCACGCCTAGGGTACCCTCTCGAGGCGTGACAAACTTGATATCAGAGCATAGTGTTCAAGAGTCCTAGGGAGTATATGAAGCCGTGTCTAGTAGAGTCTTGTTTATGTGTGTGTTGTGCACCACACTTCATAAACAGGAGGCTATAGGACATTAGGAATGGTTACACTCCTCCTATATTCAGAGTTCGTGCGATAGAGTTTGACTCTATAAAACTCTCTTCTAATTCGTGCATTACACGTTTGTAGATCATGCCTCCTAAACGTACTACTGTTCAAAGAGATGCCTTCACCCCAAACATTGAGAATCCCCCACCAGAGGCCCCTACTCAAACTGAGATGAGGGGACGGGGCCGACTAGCAAGAGCTACTAAGATTCCACTGGCACCTCTTGCTCAGTCGACCTCCACCTCAGAGGAAGACTTCCGAGGAGCCATTATTATGCTCACCCAAATAATGGCCTCTCAGAGTAATAACTGAGGTCTCTAGTCCCCTAACTCCAGTTCCCAAGTGTCCACGGATGCAACCAGGCTCAGAGATTTCTTGAGGATGAACCCGCCAGTCTATACGGGGTTAAACGTTGAAGAGGACCCATAAAACTTTATCGATGAGATATGCAAGGTCTTGAAGGCTATGCATGCAAATGACGTTGAGGGAGTTGAACTTTCCTCCTATCATCTTAAGGATGCTAACGTATGGTATAACCAATGGGAAGATAGTCGAGGTGAAGATGCTGAGCCTGCGGAGTGGGATGTGTTTGAGAGTGCTTTCCTCGACCACTTCTTTCCTCAAGAGCTGAGGGAGGAAAAGGTTGAGGAGTTCATAAACCTGAAGCAAGAGGGGCTGACTATCAAAGAGTACAGCCTCAAGTTCATTTAGTTGTCCCGATATGTCCTAAAGATGGTCCTAGATATTAGAGAGAGAATGAGAAAGTTCGTGTCTGAATTGGGCAGGCATGTGAAGAGGGACTGTAAGGAAGCATTGTTGATCCCATGTATAGACATCTCTAGACTTATGGTGTATGCCTAGCAAACTGAGGAAGAAAAGAAGCCTGGACGCAAGCATTAAGAAAGAGCAATGTATCAGGGGCTGAGCGTACCTTCCGCTCAGGAACAAGAATGGAGCTATTAAGTTAAGGTGCCGCGCGAGGAAGGTAATCAAAAATGAAAGAAAATGGGTTCTTCTTTCTTTTATCACTTAGGAGCCGTGTGAGATGAAAGTCTCATGCACGGTTTTGAATGAGAGAAAGAAGTGAGGAATCCTCTTTTCGACTCTGACTCTCCCACTCTAGTCGTTGCTTTTCTTTCTGTTACTTCGAAAGTAGCTGCTTCAGCTTCAGCCACTCGAATTTTCGATATTCCTGAAGGACAAGGAAGAGCAGCATAGCAAGAAGGCCAAATCGGCAGGGCATGAGTCTAGCCAACATAAGCAGACACTACAAGAAAAAAGACTTTTAACGACCATTTCTTAACGACGAGAAATGAATCCAGTCGTTATAAATACACTTATAGTGACCAATTTTTTTCTGGTCGTTATAAATATACTTATAGTGGCCAAATTTTTTTCCGGTTGTTATAAATATACTTATAACAAACAAATTATTTTTCGGTCATTAGAAATTCACTTATCATGACAAAATATTTTTCCGATTGTCATAAATTCACTTATAGTGACCAAATCATTTTTCGATCGTTAAAAACAAAATTTAATCTAACATTAACGAGGGGAGAAATTTTGATTGTTAAAAAGCATAACATCTAATTGTTAAAACATATTGGTTAGTGTAAAAATATGTTTAACTAACATGAGAGTAAAGAGATCAGACCAAAAACCAAATCATGTTATAAGTATAATGTAATGACCCGTTAGGTCATTTTGAAAATAAATACTCTCTCTTTTATAAAAGATTCTTTTCGTAAATTTAAATTGAAAATTTTGGACTGTTCGATAATTACGGTCATTTAGTTGACGGATAATTTTAGATTGGTGGATTAAAATAACTTTTTTAATTAATATTCTATACTATTTCTACCATATTTATCAAAAATAGGTTAATAGAATTTATTACTTTTAATATATTAAAATAAATAAATAAGAAAAGAAAAAAAAGAAAAAAAATAAAAAAGGGGGTAAGTTGGAGGGCTGCGCAGCCCTCTGAAATTATAAGAAAACATAGAGGAGCAGCGCATGCACAGTCGAGAAAAAAAAGAACGCAGAAACGCGGGAAGAAAAAAAAAGAAAAAGAGGAGAAGAAAAATTAGGATTTTCGTCCTAAATCATCAAGGTAATTATTCTCATCCTTTCTATGAAGTTTTCATGAGATTATGAATAATCTTTTAGGGTAGAAACGTGTATAATTTATGTTAAATCAAGAAAATATAGCCCTAGGGTTCTTAGAATAAAATTTTGATTTGGGGGTCGAATAACGATCCGTTTTAGCTGAAATTTGACGTATACGTTTAGTTTATTATAGGTAAACATAATCTGAAAGAAATTTCCAAATTTGAATTTAAGGGCTCGGGGTGACTTTTTGACCCGATTTTTAAGCCAAAAATAAATGTAGCAATATGGGTGTCATTGGATTCGTATTCTTATGTAGATTATGTATTTGAATAGATTTTGATTATCTAAAAGCGCTACGAAAGACTCAAGGTTTGGAGTGTCATTCTATTAATTAAGGCAAGTGGATTTCTAAACTTTTGTTAAATATGTTGAACCTCGTATACTTCCTTATGTTGTAATCTATGAGATGAGATCGTATCATGTGTTGGGTTGATAATTCTTATTGTGATGCTAGTGTGAGGGCTTTAATTGTCTATATGTTGCTTCGAGAGCATGTGAATCCTAAATTGAGAATGATGTGAATATGACGTGTTGAGAAAGGGAGATAATCGTGATATATACTAAGGATCATGGGTTGTTTGAGAAAATAAAGTTACTAAAATGGGGTGAAATATCATAAAAGAGAATTGTACCCAAATATGTATAAAAGAGGGTGAATATCATAATTGCTAAACATTGAGAACTTTGATATTTATTGTACTTATTGAGATGAATATTGCTTTTATAATTGTGTCTTGATTGCATGCATCCTCATACTCATGACATTTTGAGAAGTTGTTATTGGTGATTCGTATCATGAGTACTTGACCACGAGCACTTGGGTGGCAAGGTAGTTGGTACATTGAGTTTCGTATCATGAGTCCTTGACCACGAGCACCTGGATGGCAAGGTAGTTGATACGTCGAGATTCTTATCATGAGTCCTTGACCACGAGCACTTGGGTGGCAAGGTAGTTGATATATTGTGATTGAGGTATATGACCTACGAGGTCCCCATGGTTCCCCTTAGTCTGGGAGCCTTAGCTCGACGGGGGTATATACGAAAGGCTGAGCGACAGTCTTGATACCACATTGCATTGCACGACATTGCATCTCATCCTTGCATATTATTATGTGGCATGATGTTATTCATGTGATTGATTATGCTATCACTTGTGAGTTATGGCTTGTGATTTGATAATTGTAATATACTGAAAAACTATCTTTATTGTATATTATGTGTTGTTGGGCTGGGACTTTTCTGAGTGCAAGTTTGTTGTTCGGCGGTATGTGGTCGGGTGTGAAGGAGTTACTTGGTTCTTCATTATTTACTCTAGGTTACTTCCATTTGTTGAGTACCGCGTTGTTTTGGTATTCACCCCTTGCTACATTTTTGTAGGTTGCGAGCCCGGTCCCTCTAGTTAGCATTATCTCATTGCAAGACCGAGCTTCCGGATTATCCTTAAGGTAGCTGCTTATGTCATCGGTGGACCTTCAAGGAATCCATTATTATGTTACGTTCTATTTGAGGACTAAACATTTGAGACATTTATTTTATTCAAGTACTATGTATTTAGAGGCTTGTACACGTGACACCAATTCTGGGATGGTTGTAGTTTGGTCTTTCTATGATTATTTGTCGTATTAGACTATTTTCTCTTCTGCTATTATTGTTATGTTTGGATCAGTAGGTATTGGGCTGAGTCGCCTTGGAGGGTTAGGTGAGTGTCATCACGCCCGAATTTTTGGGTCGTGACAGTTGGTATCAAAGCTCCAGGTTCATAGGTCTCACGTGTGTACAAGCCCGGTCTAGTAGATTCTCGAGGATCGGTATGGAGATGTTTATGCTTATCTACGAGAGGCTATGAAGACTGTTAGGAAACTTCCTTTTGTTTATTCTTTTTCTATTGTGCGTCCCTGATTCAGTCTAATTCTCATCATTTATTCATTCTCTCTCATTTATAGAGATGATTCTCGCTTGGTTCTTTAAATGAGTAGTTAGTGGGTTATATATGACTTGGATGTTAGATCTAGTACTAAAGTGTAAGTGTCAAGGCCCGATTTCTCGAACCCTGATGGCGTCTACTAACCCCATGTAGACAAGCCAAAATCCTACGGCCCGTAGCATACGCGGTGGGCCATACAACACTCACAATAATAATAATAAATAAAAGGAGGAATAAATAAGAAATGCAGAAGCAAATCATGACATAAATAAATACAAAAGCTAAATCCCGACCCAAGAATAGTGATGTGGCAAAAACAGGAGCTAAATAAATACAGTATCCAAAAGAGACCCAGACATATACAGATGATCAGACTGAATATAAATAGGTCTAAAGTTTGTCAAGAGATAAATGACAGAATAAACAACTCCTGAATTAAGGACTCGATCAGCGAGGCGGCAGGCTCACCGGATCCTCCAAAATGTGACTTCTCAGTCCGCACGATCGCGATGCCTACGCTGACCCACACCTGGCTCTGCACCACGAGAAGGCAAGACAAGTGTAGCATGAGTACCACAATAAAGTGATACCCAGTAGGCTAGGCCGACTAGGATCAATAAATATAACATAATAATAATGAGGTAAGTAAAACAGGCAATATCAGTGAGAAAACAAATACCAACATGACATAATGTAAATACCCAATGGACAACAATACTAACGAACTTGGGCACCCCTAGCCCGAATAATAAGAAAATCTCGAAGCCACCGCTAGGCAATTAATACCATACCTCTCTCACAGCCCGAACCAATATAGTATCGAATACCAAAACACAGGAATAATAAGCAAGTAAGTAAGTAAATGTGGAAAGTAAAAACGAATATAACAAGCAAAACTTACCTGGCGTCCCATACCACCGGCAAGTACAAACAGTCAAAGCAAAACCCATCGTGACTTCCCCCGTAAGCCCGGTGGACACAACAAGAATATAAGCAAGGAAATGGGGGCAGAAATTAAGCAAGTAGAACCAAATTCGTCAACTAAAACAACACCCGCTCGAGCAAAACACCCACCCCTAGGATGACGCGAGCCACAATCCATATAAACCAACCTCTAGGGCAATATGCGCGAGCTTGCTCAGTGTAGGTCGACCTCTACGACGACACGAGCAAAGGCTTAGCATAGCTCAATCTCTATGAAAAATGCGAGCTAAGTAGGGCGTGCGCGTCAACCGCTATGACCGCTATACAAAACAACATCAACAACAAATCTCAAAAATATTGGAATCCTACTACTAAGGATCTCACGATGCAACTCTCACAATAGATTATATCCACACATCCCATACTCTACGTACCCCCCCCTACGGCACCACAAGCCTACCAGACACAACTCAAATCGTCCCGTCTACGTCCCGCGACGGGACCCCAAGTTCACTAGTGAGGGGTAACAATATAAACGAGGTCAAATCAACCTAAAGATCATCCCATTCACTAGCCACTATCATATTACATTTATTCAAACCAGTCTCACATTTGCTACGAGGTAAACCGAGCCTACCTGGGCGCCGACGATAGCCAAAATGAGCAAGAATAGCCCCAACGTTGCAAACCGGCTCACAATGAATACCTATCAAATATATATTCTAGACATCAATAGGAGCATTTTGATACCCATATTGCAATACAAAAATTGTCGGGTTAAGCGGGCCTAAAAATGAGCCCTCGAGTCCGAAGCTCCGAAAAATATTTCGAACACACCGGGTCGTCCCTCATGATTTATGGGACTCATGGTTCGAATTTGAGCTCCAACGGACCACCAAAAGGTCCTCAAACGCTCAAATTACACAAACTAATTAGCGCGAATTGACAATACGGCGTTCAAAAATTTCGAGACTTACCCGCGGTGAGCACCCTAGCTCCAAGAGCAACAATCAATCCTCAAACACCCAAGAAGCTAGCAAAAATCATTGGGTTTAATTATAGTTAGTAAACACCCCCAAAATCACTAAAAACGAGCTAAGGGGGAAGAAATTACCTTAATAGCGCGATAACAATCGACCCTACACGTTCCAATATCAACACCCACGAATTTTCACTCAAAATCCACCAAGAAATCGCCACCCTAACCCTTATGTTCTTTCAAAAAACGAGATAATGACACATGGGGGCTAAGGGGCTGTTTTGGAGGATTAAATAAGCTGGGCCCGATTGTTTACCCTTATTAATTAAAAAAGACTTGTATGGTATAATGGAATCAGCAGCCCAAGTGGCCTTAGACCAAACTATCCTCCAACATGGGCCAGGTTCGAACCCCACTAGCAGCGCCCCTTTATACAATTTTTTTCATTTTTTAACAGCAGCTGAAAACTTCTTATCAATTTCGTCGGTTATTTCGAAACTCAAACGGAGTCTGATTTTAACAAACTTTATATGCACTTAAATGTTTTTCGACGTTCCGGATCCAACGGAACCATCTGTTTTTTCATACGACGCTCCGATATGGCTGAAATAGCAGAAAGACAGCAGTTGGAAACAACTTTTTATCAATTTTCTTGGAATTCCGTCAGTTATTTCGAAACTCAAACGGAGTCCGATTTTAACAAACTTTATATGCACTTATATGTTTTTCGACGTTCCGGATCCAACGAAACCATCTGTTTTTTCATACGACGCTCTGATATGGCTGAAATAGCAAAAAGACAGCAGCTGGAAACAGCTTTTTATCAATTTTCTTGAAATTCCGTCGGTTATTTCGAAACTCAAACGGAGTCCGATTTTAACAAAATTTATATGCACTTATATGTTTTTCGACGTTCTGGACCCAACGGAATCGACGAAATCGCGATCGGAGGTCGTTTGATCAAAATGAGTCATTGAGTTTCTTTAACGAATAAGGAACTCGGGGGGCCAAAATCACAACGAAAACCCCGGGAATCGAAATGACACCTCCCCTAGCCTAAAATCATCATTTAAAACTGTTAGGAATCGACGGAAATGCAATAGGACGCACCGTTTGACGGGAATTGCAATATGGCTCCACTTTTACCGGTAAACTTCAAAACTTACAAAATCGAGCCTAAAATCAAGCCGAACTCATCCGGAAGCAAACCAATAGTCTATCTTGACTATTTTCGACGTTACAGAGCTAATGGAAGTGACAAAAACGGGTTTTGATGCTCTGATCAATAAGTGCTCCCTTTTTGGGCCATTTCCTTAAGCCTTAAGAACTAAATTTCCATATTTTAGCTCAAAATCTTCCGTGAGGTTCCAGGAACCAAACCGAGACTTCACCTAAGTCATATTCGATATTTCGGAGCTAACGGAACTGTCAGAGCTCGATTCTGACATCGTTTGCTAAGATTTCAATTTTTGGTGCACTTAACTTAAGCTTAAGTTCCAAAAATGAGGAAAATGAGATATTTATGAATTTAGTCACCGGGGCACCGGACTACCGGTCCCAGCAGGTCGTATACGACCTGGGGTAACTGTATATACGCTCTAAATATGAAAAAAATACATGAAAAATATAATTTTGGCCATACGGGTCATCACAATATCCCCCACTAAATGGGACTTTTGCCCTCAAAAGTCAAAGTGAGAAAGTACCTGGATTCTCGAACAAGTGTGGATACTGAGTCCGCATGTCCCGCTCTATCTCCCAGGTAGCCTCCTCGATTGGTCTGCGTGCCCAGCGAACCTTCACAACCGGAATCTCCTTAGTCCTGAGCTTCCTCACATCTCTAGCAATAATAGCCTCAGGCTGCTCAATGACTGAAAGTTGGTCATCAACCTCCACCTCAGTTGTATCCTGCCGAAGTACATGTGACGGGTCCAATACATACTGTCGGAGCATGGAGACATGAAATATAGGATGTACTGCTGACAACTCAGGTGGTAAGGCTAGTCTGTAGGCAACCTCCCCAATCCTCTCAAGTATCTCATATGGCCCAATGTACCTCGGACTAAGTTTGCCTCTCCGGCCGAACCTCCGTACGCCCTTCATAGGCGAGACACGCAGAAACACCCTATCACCCATGCTAAACTCCAACGGTCGACGCCTACGATCTGCATAAGACTTCTGCCTACTCTGGGCCTCGCGAAGTCTATCCTGAATCACACGGACCCTATCAACAGTATCCTGAAGTAGCTCAGAACTCTGGTGCGTCATCTCGTGACCGCTAAACCAACCAATCGGCGACCTGTAGCATCTACCATATAATGCCTCAAAAGGAGCCATGCCAATGCTGGAGTGGTAACTATTATTATAAGAAAACTCCGCTAATGCCAAGTACCTGCTCCAACTACCGCCAAAATCAAATACACAAGCCCGCAACATATCCTGTAGTACCTGAATAGTCCGCTCGGACTGGCCATCTGCCTGGGGGTGAAATGCTATGCTCAACAAGACATCAGTGCCCAACTCACGCTGAAATGCCCTCCAAAATCGAGAAGTGAACTGAGTACCACGATCTGAAATGATAGAAATAGGCACCCCATGCAATCTCACCACCTCAGAAACATACAACTCCGCCTACCTCTCCGCTGTCCAAGTCGTCTGAGTAGCTAGGAAGTGTGCGGACTTGGTCAATCGATCCACGTTGACCCAAATCTGATCATGACCCCTAGGCGAACGAGGAAGACCTGTGATGAAGTCCATAGTAATGTTCTCCCATTTCCATAAAGGAATAGGGAGGCGCTGCAACTCACCGGCTGGTCTACGATGCTCAACCTTAACCTGCTGACAGGTCAAGCACCTAGACACAAAAGTAGCTATCGAGCTCTTCATGCCCCGCCACCAATACAATTGTCGAAGATCCCTATACATAGAGCCGTGCCAGGATGAACTGAGTACCTAGTACTATGGGCCTCTCTCAACATGGCCTGGATCAAATCACCAACCTTAGGAACCGCAAGTCTACCATGAACCCAAAGTACCCCGTCAGAATCAATCTTAGCCCGCTCGAACTCATCGCTAGCAACCCGCTCTCTCAGCTCAACTAAACTAGGATCCTCGAACTGGCGACGACGAATCTGATCATATAAGGCCGAGCTAGACTCAACATGAGCTGTAACTCTATCTGGAGACGAAAGATCCAACCTAACCAAGCTGTTAGCCAAGGACTGGACGTCCCGAGCTAAAGGTCTCTCCGAAGCTGGTAAGGCTGCCAAACTACCCAAGCTGACCGCTCTCCTACTCAAGGCATCCGCTACCACATTAGCCCTGCCCGGATGATAAAGAATACTCAAATCATAGTCCTTCAGAAGCTCAACCCATCTCCGCTGTCTAAGGTTAAGCTCCCTCTGACTTAGAATGTACTGTAGGCTGCGGTGGTCAGTGTAGTTATCACAATGCACTCCATATAGGTAGTGTCTCCAGATCTTGAGCGCAAATACTACCGCCGCCAACTCTATGTCATGAGTGGGGTAGTTACGCTCGTGAGTCTTCAGCTGGCGAGAGGCATAAACAATCACGTGGCCCTCCTGCATCAAGACACAACGCAACCCAATACCTGAGGCATCACAATATACGACATACGGCTGACCCTCGATCGGTAATGCTAACACTGGGGTTGTAGTCAATAACTCCTTTAGCTTTAGAAAGCTGGCCTCACACTCCGCGGACCACTGAAAAGACACCTTTTTCTTCGTCAATCTAGTGAGGGGTGCAGCAATAGATGAGAAACCCTAAACAAACCGACGGTAATACCCGGCTAGACCCAAGAAGCTACGAATCTCGGTAGGAGTAGTAGGTCTAGGCCACTCACGAATGGCAGCCACCTTGGCTGGATCGACACTAAGCCCAGCACTCGATACGACATGGACAAGGAAAGCAACAGACTCCAACCAAAACTCACACTTTGAGAACTTAGCATAAAGTCGCTTAGTCCTCAAAGTCTCCCACACAATTCGTAGGTGCCGCTCGTGCTCTACTCGACTCCGCAAATACACTAGAATGTCATCAATGAACACAATCACGAAGGAGTCAAGGTAACGCCTGAACACCCGAGTTATCAAGTCCATGAATGCGGCAGGAGCATTAGTCAACCCAACGCACATGACTAGAAACTCGTAGTGACCATAGCAGGTCCTAAAGGCTGTCTTCAGGACATCCTCAGCCCGAATCCTCAACTGGTGGTAACCGGACCGCAAGTCAATCTTAGAGAACACGGTGGCTCCCTGCAACTGATCAAACAAATCATCCACTCGAGGCAAGGGATATTTGTTCTTTATGGTCACTTTGTTCAGCTGCCTGTAATCAACACACATACGCAAAGATCCATCCTTCTTTTTCACAAACAAAACCGGAGCACCCCAAGGAGATATACTAGGATGAATAAAACCTTTATCAAGTAGATCCTAAAGCTGGGTACTCAACTCACGAAGCTCAGTAGGAGCCATACGATATGGAGGAATAGAAATAGGTCGAGTACCCGGCTCAAGGTCAATACCAAAATCTATATCACGCGCGGGAGGCAAACCAGGAAGGTCAGCAGGAAACACATCAACATACTCACAAACAATAGGAACAGAAGCAGGAGACAATACATCGGCACTAGTATCACGGGCATGCGCTAAGTAAGCAAGACAACCACTACAAACAAGTCTACGAGCCCGACAACACGATATCACCCTCACCGATGTACGACTAGTGGGTCCACACCACATCACCGAGGGCACAACAGGCATAAAAAAGGTCACCGTCTTGGCATAACAATCCAAGACCACATGATAATAAGATAACCAATCCATGCCCAAAATCACATCAAAATCAAGCATGTCTAACTCTATCAAGTCTGCCCGAGTGTCACAACCCCGAATAGTCACAATACACGATCTATATACACGGTCCACCATGAGGGCCGCCCCAACAGGAGTAGATACACTCAAGGGAATAGATAGCCGCTCACTAGTCAAACCCAAACGAGAAGCCAAGTACATAGACACATAAGATAGAGTGGAACCCGGATCAAATAGTGTAAATGCGGAATGCCCACAAACAGATAACATACCAGTGACGACATCATCAGCACCCTCAGCCTTAGCCCTGTCAGGAATGGCATAAAGCTGTTGCGGTGCTCCCTCCTATCTCTGACCACCCCGGCCCCTCTGACGTCCCCTCTGACCTCCACCCCTAGCTCCCTGAGCAACCAGTGGTGCATCTCTGGCTGGCGGTACTGCCTGAATAGGCTGTGCAGGTAGTGTGGCAGTACGCTGTGTCCTACGACGAGGACAGTCTCTCACGTGATGAACAGGATCACCACACTCAAAGCAACCACGATCGCGACGACCCCCAATCTCACTAGGACAATCTCTAGAGTAGTGACCAACCTCACCACAACTATAGCAAGCCCCTCTCTCTCTGGCTGTACCTCGAGAACCCTCAGCTGAAGTACCAGAACCGGAACTCTGGCCCCTAGCGGGCTGGCTAGACTGACCCTGCTCGGAAGTATGTAGTGCAGCATGATAACTCTGGCCCTGACGGCCCTGTGACTGATGAGACCTCGAACCACCACTTCTGCGACCACCACCCGCTGACCGGGTACCCGAAACGCTACCCTGATAACGTGCCCTCTTATGGCCGGCCTCCCGGGCCTGACGATCAAAGAGCTCCTGCTGGCGAACCTCCTCAATGATCTCAGCGAGGGTACCACCTCGCGCAACAGTACGGTCAACCTGTCTCTGCCTCTCCAAAGTTAACCGGTCAACAAAGAATCTAACTTTGGCTTGCTCAGTAGGTAGAAGATCAGGAGCATAGCGGGCCAATCTCATAAACTGGGCCTCATACTCGGAAACCAACATCGACCCCTGCTGCAACTGTAGGAATTGAGAATGAAAGGACTCTCTGACACTGCGGGGTACATACTGATCCAAGAATGCATCTCTAAACTGCCCCCAAGTAGGAGGGGGCGATCCCATAGGCCTACAATCCATGTACGAACGATACCAGTAACCCGCCTCCTTATCCAGGAGGTAAGAGACAAAGTCCGGCCCATGCGACTCTAATACCTGCAAAGTCCTCCGTCTACTCTCAACAACGGTGATGAACTCGGTGACATCCTGAGATGGAGCTCCAGAAAACCGTATAGTGGCAATCCTCAAAAACCTGTCCAAGGCCTTCCCGACCTCAGACGCCGGGAGAACCATAGAAGTAGTGGTTGCGGCGGCACTGTCATCTGGAATAGGCGCCTGAACCCTCTCTGGTGGCGGCTCAGTAGATGGAGCCTCAGCGGTATGCAACACAGCTCGTGCTGCACCCTGAGAAGAAGACTCCGGAGTAGATGTAGTGGGGGCGGCTGCCCCGCCAATCATCTGCATTATCTGCAGGAATAGTGTCTGGAATGCAGGAGACTGGAATAAAGACGGCGCGACCGGTGAGACGGCTGATGCCAACTGGGGCACTATAGGCGGGTCTGCCACTCCCGCAGGTGCTGTAGTAGTATTAGTGGTAGTAGTAGGCGGAGGATCCTGAACTGGTATATCAGTCCTCTCAACTCCCTCCGTAGCCGGTGGAGGAGTATCCTCTCCCTGGGTAGCTCGCGTGCGTGCCATCTGCGACAAGATTGAAGCCGATAAGCTATATTCAAGAAACTGACTCAACCCATTCGCACGAAGAGATTAGAAAGATCGACTACTTTCCTAAAGCGCCATGTAGCTTCTCGTGAATACAATTCCAGGCGTCCCCGAAACCATTCACAAGACTCTACCGACACCGCTCCTATTTGCCACAAAACTACAAGAACCTAAGCTCTGATACCACTCTGTCAAGGCCCGATTTCTCGAACCCTGATGGCGTCTAGTAACCCCATGTAGACAAGCCAAAATCCTACGGCCCGTAGCATACGCGGTGGGCCATACAACACTCACAATAATAATAATAAATAAAGGAGGAATAAATAAGAAATGCAGAAGCAAATCATGACATAAGTAGATACAAAAGCTAAATCCCGACCCAAGAATAGTGATGTGGCAAAAATAGGAGCTAAATAAATACAGTATCCAAAAGAGACCCAGACATATACAGATGATCAGACTGAATATAAATAGGTCTAAAGTTTGTCAAGAGATAAATGACAGAATAAACAACTCCTGAATAAAGGACTCGATCAGCGGGGCGGCAGGCTCACCGGATCCTCCAAAATGTGACTCCTCAGACCGCACGATCGCGATGCCTACGCTGACCCACACCTGGCTCTGCACCACGAGAAGGCACAACAAGTGTAGCATGAGTACCACAATAAAGTGATACCCAGTAGGCTAGGCCGACTAGGATCAATAAATATAACATAATAATAATGAGGTAAGTAAAACAGGCAATATCAGTGAGAAAACAAATACCAACATGACATAATGTAAATACCCAATGGACAACAATAGTAACAAACTAGGGCACCCCTATCCCGAATAATAAGAAAATCTCAAAGCCACCGCTAGGCAATTAATACCATACCTCTCTCACAGCCCGAACCAATATAGTATCGAATACCGAAACACAGGAATAATAAGCACGTGAGTAAGTAAATGTGGAAAGTAAAAACGAATATAACAAGCAAAACTTACCCGGCGTCCCATACCACCGGAAAGTACAAATAGTCAAAGCAAAACCCATCGTGACTTCCCCCGTAAGCCTGGTGGACACAACAAGAATATAAGCAAGGAAATGGGGGCAGAAATTAAGCAAGTAGAACCAAATTCGTCAACTAAAACAACACCCGCTCGAGCGAAACACCCACCCCTAGGATGACGCGAGCCACAATCCATATAAACCAACCTCTATGGCAATATGCGCGAACATGCTCAGTGTAGGTCGACCTCTACGACGACATGAGCAAAGGCTTAGCCAGCTCAATCTCTATGAAAAATGCGAGCTAAGTAGGGCGTGCGCGTCAACCGCTATGACCGCTATACAAAACAACATCAACAACAAATCTCAAAAATATTGCAATCCTACTACTAAGGATCTCACGATGCAACTCTCACAATAGATTATATCCACACATCCCATACTCTATGTACCCCCCTACGGCACCACAAGCCTACCGGACACAACTCAAATCGTCCCGTCTACGTCCCGCGACGGGACCCAAGTTCACTAGTGAGGGGTAACAATATAAACGAGGTCAAATCAACCTAAAGATCATCCCATTCACTAGCCACTATCATATTACATTTATTCAAACCGGTCTCACATTTGCTACGAGGTAAACCGAGCCTACCTAGGCGCCGACGATAGCCAAAATGAGCAAGAATAGCCCCAACATTGCAAATCGGCTCACAAATCAATGAATACCTATCAAATATATATTCTAGACATCAATAGGAGCGTTTTGATACCCATATTGCAATACAAAAATTGCCGGGTCAAGCGGGCCTAAAAATGAGCCCTCAAGTCCGAAGCTCCGAAAAATATTTCGAACATACCGTGTCATCCCTCATGATTTATGGGACTTATGGTTCGAATTTGAGCTCCAACGGACCACCAGAAGGTCCTCAAACACTCAAATTACACAAACTATTTAGCGCGAATTGACAATACGGCGTTCAAAAATTTCGAGACTTACCCGCGGTGATCACCCTAGATTCAAGACCAACAATAAATTCTCAAACACCCAAGAAGCTAGCAAAAATCATTGGGTTTAATTATAGTTAGTAAACACCCCCAAAATCACTAAAAACGAGCTAAGGGCGAAGAAATTACCTTAATAGAGTGATAACAATCGACCCCACACATTCCAATATCAACACCCATGAATTTTCACTCAAAATCCACAAAGAAATCGCCACCCTAACCCTTATGATCTTTCAAAAAATGAGATAATGAGACATGGGGGCTAAGGGGCTGTTTTGGAGGATTAAATAAGCTGGGCCCAATTGTTTACCCTTATTAATTAAAAAAGACACATATGCTATAAGGGAATCAGCAGCCCAAGTGGCCTTAGGCCAAACTATCCTCCAACATGGGCCAGGTTCAAACCCCACTAGCAGCGCCCCTTTATACAATTTTTTTCATTTTTTAACAGCAGCTGAAAACTTCTTATCAATTTCGTCGGTTATTTCGAAACTCAAACGGAGTCCGATTTTAACAAACTTTATATGCACTTAAATGTTTTTCGACGTTCCAGATCCAACGGAACCATTTGTGTTTTCATATGACGCTCCGATATGGCTGAAATAGCAGAAAGACAGCAGCTGGAAACAACTTTTTATCAATTTTCTTGGAATTCCATTGGTTATTTCGAAACTCAAACGGAGTCCGATTTTAACAAACTTTATATGCAATTATATGTTTTTCGATATTACGGATCCAACGGAACCATCTGTTTTTTCATATGATGCTCCGATATGGCTGAAATAGCAAAAAGACAGCAGCTGGAAATAGCTTTTTATCAATTTTCTTGGAATTCCGTCGGTTATTTCGAAACTCAAACGGAGTCCGATTTTAACAAAATTTATATGCACTTATATGTTTTTCGATGTTCCTGACCCAACGGAATTAACGAAATCGCGATCAGAGGTCGTTTGCTCAAAAAGAGTCATTGAGTTCCTTTAACGAATAAGGAACTCGGGGGGCTAAAATCACAACAAAAACCCCGGGAATCGAAATGACACCTCCCCTAGCCTAAAATCATCATTTAAAACTGTTAGGAATCGACAGAAATGCAGTAGGACGCACCGTTTGACGGAAAATGCAATATGGCTCCACTTTTACCGGTAAACTTTAAAACTTACAAAATCGAGCCTAAAATCAAGCCGAACTCATCCGGAAGCAAAGCAATAGTCTATCTTGACTATTTTCGACGTTACAGAGCTAATGGAAGTGACAAAAATGGGTTTTGATGTTCCGATCAATAAGTGCTCCCTTTTTGGGCCATTTCCTTAAGCCTTAAGAACTAAATTTCCATATTTTAGCTCAAAATCTTCCGTGAGGTTCCAGGAACCAAACCGAGACTTCACCTAAGTCATATTCGATATTTCGGAGCTAACGAAATTTTCAGAGCTCGATTCTGACATCGTTTGCTAAGATTTCACTTTTTGGTGCACTTAACTTAAGCTTAAGTTCCAAAAATAAGAAAAATGAGATATTTATGAATTTAGTCACCAGGGCACCGGACTACCGGTCCCAGCAGGTCGTATACGACCTGGGGTAACTGTATATACGCTCTAAATATGAAAACAATATATGAAAAATATAATTTTGGCCATACGGGTCATCACAATAAGTGACATACTTGTAAAAAGGATGTGTGGTTATGTTCAAAAGATTCAATGATTAAAACAGGTTGAATAAGGTGATGACTTGACGATACACTTTGAGGATGTTGGAGTGATAAAGTCAAACAGTGGATTGAGGGATTTTATGAATGTGTTATCCTTTTTGGGGTTGGTTATCCAGCAACACAAACATTATTAATGTGGTACATATATGATATCGAAAATGGTTTAACAATTTAAGGTGGAATGTTAAAAGGATAGGTAGAAGCATGCGGGCTAGTTTGGTGCTACCTTCTTAATAGGTATGATGTGTTCTAGTGGTGGATCTAATGGACTTTCATGATATAGTCTAGAGACATATGAAAATGGATGTGTCCATTGTCAAGCGTGAATACAAACTATTCTAGAAATTTTTAGTGTATCATGGGCTCATTTAATAATGTTTAATGTTGTACTCATATTCAAGAAATCAACTAGTTTACTACTCTAGATGCTTGGGTTAAGTTATTTATAAGAAAAATTTTAGTGGTGGATCTTTGGTACAATTAATGTATTTAAGTTGTGAGGTGTATTCGGGAGATTCTAAAGGTGGACTATTACTCCATAATAAGATCCAAGGGAGTTAGTTCTTTATATTTGGCCGATATAGTTTTCGTGTCATATCGATGATGAGGGTAACCTTGAGATGATGGCAATGGCTATAGAGCATAATAATAATAAAAGTTTGTGATGGATTATGATCAAGATGCAATCATATGATGAGTATATTTAATTGAGTGAATTCAGTATGGTACACACAATCCGCAAGTATCAAAAGTTGTGTTTGCTACTATTTCATGAGTAACGTGATCATAAGAAAGATGTAAAATGTGTTGAGATACTGCTTCGATAGAATTGAAATGAGCTAGAGTCATAAATGAATAAATAGTGAGATGTAGAGATATTCACTTTGATGGTAAAGGTCAAAAATATAACTTTCGAGAGAGTAGAAAATTGAATTTAAAGCCATGTGATTTCATTTGTTTTGTTTTGATTATGGTGATAGTATTAAGTATCATTGGTCTTGGCTAGAAAACTATTGAATAATATTTGAGGAAAAAAATATCTACAATGTTGGGCTTGAATATGGTGCTAATCTCTGTTGTGATTTTGAGTATGGTAATTAGTACATTGAAATTTTTATAAAGGATATGGCAAAGTCGATCAAAAGATGATCAATATTAAGTTAAGATACATGAATTCATAAAGATATCAAGTTATGAGCTAAAACCGATAGATAAAGGAATTGGGGTACAAGTTAAAAATAAAGATTCAAAATTTTCATTGTTAGTTTACATTTTTGGTAGTATATTTTGCCAAGATAATTATTAATAAGATAAGAAATAATGGATAGCAATGAGTATTCAACATTTGGAAGAACCTGCATGTGATTTGGGTCATAAATTTAGTTATTTTTTTAATTGTCGAAGGACCTAAAGAAGTGCTCCACTTAAAGTTTTAGCTTAGAACATGAGGTAAAATGACACGTGTTGTTGGTCAGAGAATAAAGTTGATAAGCGAGTAAGTGAAGGAATGAGAATCTAATATATTGAAGAGTTCAAGGTATCTGAAATTTGTGCCATAGAAAGAATTTAAGAAAGTGAAGGAATAATACCTCTTGTATGGACCCTTGGTTCGGAATTAAAGGTTTTACTTATTTTGCCTTTGAGCTCAAACATGATAATGCAATGCGTACTTGTTTAGAACAGATTCTCTAGGATTTACTCGTGACTTTTATGAAGACTGAGTTTTGATCCGAGTGACAAATAATGATGTTTGAAATATGCTACATTTTTATATTGGCCTAGATTGTCCAATTATGATAAATGACTTATGAGGGCACTGCAATATAGATCTATAGCTCTACACACTTATTGATGATATTGAGGGGGTTGAAATACTCTGTTAATGGGATTACATAGATTATTGTGATGACTAGAGGTTATGTGCTTATGGTATGCAAAATTATTAAGGTGGCTGAATCTCTCTAAGTTTTGGCATGAGGTATATGATGTTTTGAATGGCATTTGAAATTCGGTATGTGAAAGATTGCATGAAATTGACTTTAGGTACAATTAAATAACCTTACCTCGATGAGAAAAGTACTATCAAATTTAAAATTTACGTTGTCAACTTTGGGTGTGACTCATATATATAAAAAGTGCTTAAATAAAAATAGAGGAAACCATGGTATGAGATATTTGAAGGTGATAATGTGTAGCTAAAAAGACTTTAATACTAGTAACAATTTGAGAGAATGGTAAATGGCTGGTATGGTATGATATTCTGTTAGTATTGAGAGCATTGCTTTTGATGCAGTATTGTGAGGAATATGTGGAGTTTGATAATTAAGTATGTATACGATTATATTGGGAACAAGACAAGTTGATTGTGAGTAGAAAAAGAAAATTTAAAATAATGGGGTGAGATGAATGAAAACGTTTGATAGGAGCACTATGAAAGGAGTATCTTGTATTAGTTGACCGTGATTCCGTGCACTATGAAGTGACTACCTACCTCATTATGGGCTTGTTTTAGAGTATTACTCCTTTCCTATTCCCACTCGTGTCTTCACTTGTGTAGACGGATCCTTAGTGGTGGATCGGGTGTACCGATCCTGCAATTTTCTCTTAGTAAGACAGGATGCTTATGCAGACTTGATTATTTCAGTGTTGACATATTTAGTATTATTTCGGACAGTTGAGGTATACAAGTGGTTCTACAGACACAACTTTGTTCATGTAAATGTATAAAAGAGCTACCATCAATATTTATAGTTGTCCAGCAGTTTTAAGGCTCTTCTTGTCGTTGAGGTTATGTTCTGGCTATGTATGAATGAATGTGAGGCATATTGGGTCTAGCTCTACCACTCGTAAGGGTTGTTTATAATCACTGCTATTGATATAGTATTCCTGATAGTGTTGTTACAGATTCTGTATGTGTGAATGAATTATTGCTAAGTTGTTACTTGATCCTTTCCTTTGTTGGGTCAAAAAAGAATTTGATTCTCTATGATGAGTGTTTAATGTCTAAAGATCGCATTTTATAACTTAAGATCATGGGAAGATTTGATTATGAGAATGTAATCTTCAAAAATCTATGAGGGTTTGTGCATTAGAAGATTTTGATGAAATGGTCTTAAAGGAGGAGCTTACTTGGAGAGATGAAATACTGACTTTGGAAGATCATAACTTAGGATTTTAGTAATATCGATTATTCTTCCTTCTCCTTCTTATGTTCGAAGACGAACATGATTTTTAGTGGTGGATAATGTAATGACCCTTTAGGTCATTTTGAAACTAAATACTCTCTCATTCATAAACGATTCTTTTCGTAAATTTAAATTGAGAATTTTGGGCTGTTCGATAATTATGGTCATTTAGTTGACGGATAATTTTAGATTGGTGGATTAAAATAACTTTTTTAATTAATATTCTATACTATTTCTCCCATATTTATCAAAATAGGTTAATAGAATTTATTACTTTTAATATATTAAAATAAGTAAATAAGGAAAGAAAAAAAAATAAAACAAAATAAAAAAGGGGGTAAGTTGGAGGGCTGCGCAACCCTCTGAAATTATAAGAAAACATAGAGGAGCAGCGCACGCACAGTCGAGAAAAAAAAAAGAACG
This sequence comes from Solanum rostratum, assembly GCA_029948455.1. Classification (NCBI taxonomy): domain Eukaryota; kingdom Viridiplantae; phylum Streptophyta; class Magnoliopsida; order Solanales; family Solanaceae; genus Solanum; species Solanum rostratum. Next base: position 28,489,958 of record CM057049.1, read on the forward strand.
CAGAAACGCGGGAAGAAAAAGAAAGAAAAAAAAGGAGAAGAAAAATTAGGATTTTCGTCCTAAATCATCAAGGTAATTATTCTCATCCTTTCTATGAAGTTTTCATGAGATTATGAATAAATATTTAGGGTAGAAACATGTATAATTTATATTAAATCAAGAAAATATAGCCCTAGGGTTCTTAGAATAAAATTTTGATTTGAGGGTCGAATAACGATCCGTTTTAGCTGAAATTTGACGTATACATTTAGTTTATTATGGGTAAACATAATCTGAAAGAAATTTTCAGATTCGAATTTAAGGGCTCGGGGTGACTTTTTGATCCGATTTTTGAGCCAAAAATAAATGTAGCAATATGAGTGTCATTGGATTCGCATTCTTATGTAGATTATGTATTTGAACAGATTTTGATCATCTGAAAGCGTTACGAAAGACTCAAGGTTTGGAGTGTCATTCTATTAATTAAGGCAAGTGGATTTCTAAACTTTTGTTAAATATGTTAAACCTCGTATACTTCCTTATGTTGTAATCTATGAGATGAGATCGTATCATGTGTTGGGTTGATAATTCTTGTTGTGATGCCAGTGTGAGGGCTTTAATTGTCTATGTGCTGCTTCGAGAGCATGTGAATCCTAAATTGAGAATGATGTGAATATGACGTGTTGAGAAAGGGAGATAATCGTGATATATACTAAGGATCATGAGTTGTTTGAGAAAATAAAGTTACTAAAATGGGGTGAAATATCTTAAAAGAGAATTGTACCCAAATATGTATAAAAGAGGGTGAATATCATAATTGCTAAACATTGAGAACTTTGATATTTATTGTACTTATTGAGATGAATATTGCTTTTATAATTGTGTCTTGATTGCATGCATCCCCATACTCATGACATTTTGAGAAGTTGTTATTGGTGATTCGTATCATGAGTCCTTGACCACAAGCACTTGGGTGGCAAGGTAGTTGATACATTGAGTTTCGTATCATGAGTCCTTGACCACAAGCACTTGGGTGGCAAGATAGTTGATACATCGAGATTCTTATCATGAGTCCTTGACCACGAGCACTTGGGTGGCAAGGTAGTTGATATATTGTGATTGAGGTATATGGCCTGCGAGGTCCCCATGGGTCCCCTTAGTCTGGGAGCCTTAGCTCAACGGGGGTATATACGAAAGGCTGTGCGACAGTCTTGATACCACATTGCATTGCACGACATTGCATCTCATCCTTGCATATTATCATGTGGCATGATGTTATTCATGTGATTGATTATGTTATCACTTGTGAGTTATGGCTTGTGATTTGATAATTGTGATATACTGAAAAACTATCTTTATTGTATATTATGTGTTGCTGGGCTGGGACTTTTCTGAGTGCAGGTTTGTTGTTCGGCGGTATGTGGTTGGGTGTGAAGGAGTTACTTGGTTCTTCATTATTTTACTCTAGGTTAGTTCCATTTGTTGAGTACCACGTTGTTTTGGTACTCACCCCTTGCTACATTTTTGTAGGTTGCGAGCCCGGTCCCTCTAGTTAGAATTTTCTCATTGCAAGACCGAGCTTCCAGATTATCCTTAAGGTAGCTTCTTATGTCATCGGTGGACCTTCAAGGAATCCATTATTATGTTACGTTCTATTTGATGACTAAACATTTGAGACATTTATTTTATTCAAGTACTATGTATTTAGAGGCTTGTACACGTGACACCAGTTCTGGGATGGTTGTAGTTTGGTCTTTCTATGATTATTTGTCGTATTAGACAATTTTTTTTCTTCCGCTATTATTGTTATGTTAGGATCAGTAGGTATTGGGCAGACTCGCCTTGGTGGGTTAGGTGAGTGTCATCACGCCCGATTTTCGGGTCGTGACATATAACAAATGGTGTTTTGTCAATCATTCTAATAAAAATCATGCATCTTTTATAATTTTGCTTATTTCATAAAAAGTTTAATAAAAAGAAAAAGAATATTAATGTATTATTTTCTAATAACTCTATCCATAATTTTTATTGTAGTCAATTATATAAAATTTTAAAATATTATAAAAGTATTTAGTTACAATATTTTTGGCACAATTCTTTTAACTTAAATATTTTCTTGATATAGTTTTTATATATGTTTTTATTTTGAGAGACAATTTATTCATCTTTACTTGACATTTTTAAAGATACAAGATGAAGTAAGTCAAAACAAAAAATTATAATGAAACAAAAATTAAAAATAGAAGTAATAATATGAAATATATAATTATGAGCTTATGAGATTAACTTAAGGTAGAGAAGTTATATAAATTTGGTCAAAAGTAATTTTCTCAAGAGGATAGATGTTTCTCTACTTGCAAATTATCTCGATCAATAGACTTAAGAATCAGTATCCAATAATAATATTTATTCTAATAAAAAATATCTACATTGTGCCAATTGTTTTTCATTATTGGTTGTGAAACTAGTGGGTGTATACAAAGAAGAATCATTCGTTTGAGTTAGAAAAGTAAAATGTCGTGCAACACACACTCAATATTTTATGATCATTTCATATCCATGATCAATACTCACATATTCAACTCGAGATGCATCAAATCCATTTGAGCGGCTTTTCATGTATTCATGGGCTTTGCCATAAATATTAATGACATCATTCACAATCATTCATCCACCCAAATCCAAAAGAATGAAATTTAAAATGACTACTAATCTATTACAACCTGTTAAAAATAAATATTTACAAACCAAATTGAAAAAATTATCTCAAATTTCCATTAACAAAAACTGAAGTAAGCATTGTCTCCTCCAAAGTATAACAAAAATAGTAGACAATAATCATCATAAAATATTGGGGACTTTCAAATGCTCACCCCATCCTAAAAGGAGAACATTTTCCTCAATGTGCAAGAACAACATTAAGCAAGCATAAAAAGAAGTTTTGAGAGATAGAATCCTCCTGAACAAACTCAATCCTGCGGTGGTGCTGGTTGTGGTAGAGCTAAAGAAGTAGTCATGAGGGCATCAATGAACATATCGTATGGTGCCTTCTCCAAGTCAAGCATCGGCCTCAAGGGCTCCGGATCATTGGAACTAGATGTGCCAATCTTGGATGTGTCCTTTAGGGGCTCCTTCTTCACAGTGTCCAAAATCTTTGCTTCTAACCACTTCAAATCCTCAAGCTCCACTGGCTTGGCTCATCTTCTATGGCTTCTTAATTAGTCTCTGAGGTACCCATAACATTGAATCCTTCATCACCATCACCTAAAGCATCAACTCCCATCATGTCCTTTAGAACCTTATTTATATCAACTCTAGGTGGCACTTCAAATTCATCTAAAAACAATTATATTTGTCGACATTAAAGATGCGACCTCTGCTTTCAACGATTCAATGTTGGGTTTTATGAATGATAGCCCATCACTACCACCTTCTCTCTTTTCGACAAAAGAAACCCTCTCTGTCAAACTCACTAGCTCCTTCCATGATTATCAAGAACTACCTCCAGCATATCTATTGATTTGTTGTCAAAATAAAACACTTTTGATGCTTTAAACTTGGAATTTTATGTGTTCTCAATGAGATGTTAGTTGGTTTGATATCTTTTTATGTTTGTTTTTTTTGGATTTATGGGTCGGCACAATTTTTGGGCCAATGTGTGTAGAGGTTGCTGAAAATGATGTTCCATGATATTCTTTACGGGTTGTAGAGTATTTTACAAGCTGTAAAGAGGGTCACATCTACAATTCCAGTGAAGGGTGTATTTTTTAAGATGAGTCTAGTAATATGCAGACGAGCCATAGAAGACTTTACGAGCCATATACTTGCTATCAGGCCCAGAGGATCAGAAGATGCAGACTTGTTGAATTCCACCCGATGAAACCCCCTACGGGCCATATAATCTTATATAGGCCATAAAGAGGTGTCATAGAAGACACTTCCAGAATAGAATAAATAGTTCACAAAGCTCCATCATGAGGCGTAAACTACTATATGACCCATAGAGCCCCTCATACAGCCTTTCGAGCTGGTTATCCTATTTCATTTTTGTTTGGTATTTTAAACACCATAATTAGGGCGCTTAGTCTATTTTTTATAGAGAACGAAGAGAGAAAGAAAAGAAAACAATAGAGAAACATTAGAGAGTTTTAGAAACACTTGTAAAACTTTAATTCCATATTTCAATTTCAATCTTGTGATTCTCATTGAAAAGTTTAGACTTCTTGTGCTTACTTCTCTTATGTAAGTGCTCAATTATGTTATTCAAATTCACAAGTCTTACATTTACACTGATCATGAGTTTCTAAATACACAACTAGGGTTATGGAAACTATGAAAAACTAACAAAGTATAACTAGATAATTACTTATTCTTGAAAAGTGCGCATGGATGTATTAGTTAATTCTCTTCATATTTAATGCTTTCTCATAGTGGCTCATATTAGAACCCGCCTAGTGTAACTGACTGGATCAAGGTAGTATTGAATAGGAATAGAGATTAATTAATAGAATTCAATTGATATTTCTCGTCTAATCAACTAAACTGGGTCAAGGGGAGGTTGTACTGGGACATTAGGTAAGGGATAGTAATGTCACATTGTGGGAATGGACCAAATCACATGGTGGAATTCATCTCTCACCTGGGAAAAAGTGTTTGGTAAATTTAACTTACCGCTCTAAATGCTACACACTAGAAATTAATATAATTGTTTGGTAATAATGAGTTAGGGAATCATGAGGAACACAATACCCTAGTTCCTCTTCATACCAGTTTAAACACATTTATCTTATCTTAGAATTACTTTTAATAGTTATTATAAAATCCCCCCCCCCCATTTGGGGAGATAAGTTGGTTAATCAACTCGTATGACAATTGCATTCTTCTAAGTCTACCCTATACCATGTGGGTTCGACCGATCCTTTGTTAGGTTATTATCTTGACAATGACTGAAAAGGAGGTATAGCTTAGGTGACATCAAAATTTTAGCACCATTATCAGGGAACAGGCTAGACATGTCTAATTCAAGCAATTTGGGAATTAATCCTTATATCTCTTATTTTATGTTTTGTTGCTTTTGTTTTCTTTCAGGGTATAGGTGTAGTGTATTCTAAACACGTGAAGTCAAGGCATAGCGATGACTATCTTTGACCCAACAATCTAGAGAAGACTTAGAAAGATGGCCCAAGATAAAGCAAACAATGCGCCAAACGCAACTCTTATCTGGAATGAGAATGAGAATGCAAATAATAAGAACCCTCCTCCTCTTGAGGATATTGCTCCACAACCACAAGACTGCAATGCTGAAGCTTATCAGTGGAACCAATATATGCTGAACCCTATGGCTATGGAGGTTACTAGAGCTATTCTGTTACAACCACTATCGTCTAACACAATTTTTATTGTCTCAAGTGGGTTGCTTCAGATATTGGAGAACTGTGGGTTGTTTGTGTTCCTACCATCAAAGGATCCATCTAGTCATCTTTACAATGTTGTATTTGTCTGAAAAGTGTGATGGTGACACATAATCTATCTATAGACGTTGTGTGACTTCTTGTTTTCCCATTATCTTTGACAGGCAATACAATGCTATGTCTATCTTAGCTCCCGTAGAGTTTGATCATCAGTTGGGCTAAGTTGTAGAAGGCCTTTTAGAGATGTACTTCCTGAGATAAACAAAGCTTAACTTGAAAGACAAAATCAATGACTTTGAGCAACCTCCTTGTTTCTCGATCAGTACTACATGGTAGTGGTTTACAAAGTGCTTGAGGAGTGCCTCAGACCACAAAATTATTGATGATGCCTTGGTGGAGATCTTCTACCGTGCCCTGGAAAGGAATAGTCAAGCCTATGCTAATACCATTATGGGGGAGGGGGATGTTCTTAGATCAACCATTCGCAAGGATAACTGGAAGGATGGAAAGAGTGGTTAAGACAAATTGTGCATGGGGTAAAGAGACAGATCTTCTACCAAAAGATTATGCGCTCTCAGTATTAGTTCGGAGCAAGCTTAAGTAAACGAAGATATAATGAAAAATCTTGGCCGAATCCATAATGGTATGGGGGTGAAGATGAAATAGGATCAGGAACTAGTTAATGCAGTTGTTCATCAGCCTCCGTAAGCACCAATTTATGTTGACCCCTACTATGAGGAGGACACTTGCTTTGTTGCTAATCAGACGGGGGTTTTTCGGACCAATGCCAAAGGGTCCAATAGGAAATATTAGCACTAAGGTCAAGGAAATCAAGCTCGGTACTATAAAAGAGATGGAGCTTTCAGGGACAATTGTGGAGGCTACAATGAAAGGAGTAGGGGCCAAGACAAATATGTGGATTGGGCCGCAGATATAGCTACAGAAATGGTCCTTTTGTGCCACTACATAACCGCAATACTGGTGCTAGTTGTTTTAGAGTTGAGGAGTTGTTTTACCACCTGTTGAATAAAGCTGAGAAAAAGAATGAGACTCTAGGGGGATGAAATCTTACATCTCCACCATGATTAGAAAAACAGTTTAGTCAAGTGTCAATTCAACTCAACTAGAGCTAGAGAGGTATACTTCCTAGCAACACAGTTCAAAAGCAAAAGAATGAAGGGCAGTTCATCACGGTTACTACTCATGGTGGCAAGAGTACCATTGATCCTCACATGTCAGTAGATGAGGATAATGTTTGAGAGGAGACAATTGAGGTTAAGAATGCAGATACTAGAGATGATCGTGGTAAGAATGTAGTGAGTGATGTTGCAGAGGTGCGACACAAGCTGAAGCCAATTCCTAGGCCCCCTCATCCCTTTCTTCATACAATTAAAATGAAGGAGGAGATAGGCAAATTCAAGCACTTACTCTCCATGCTAAAACAACCCTCCATCAATATCCCTCTTATTGAGGCATTGGAGAAGATGACCGGATATGCAAAGTTCATGATGGACATTGTTACAAAAAAGTACATTATGAGTTAGGATCTTTCTCAAGAGCCCCAACATTACAGTGCAATTGCTATGAGGTCCTTGGTGCAAAATCGAGAAGATCCCACTGCTTTTACCTTACCCTACATTGTTGGAGATATGCAGTTCACAATGGCATTATGTTATCTCGGTGCCAACATAAATCGAATGCCCCTTGCGGTCTTCAAGAAGCTGGGACTGGGAGCCTCTACTCCGATGAGTATGCGGTTATTGATGGCTGACCACATGGTGAAGAAGCCTGCAGGGATACTTTATGATGTGCTTGTTAAAGTTGAGAAATTCACACTTCCCACAAACTTTGTGATCCTAGATTGCGAAGTTGACGTCGACGTCCCAATCATAGTGGGAAGGCTATTCCTTGTCACTAGTTAGGAAACAGTGGATATGAAAGTTGGTTAGCTCAGCTTTAGGTTGAACGATGAAGAAGTTGTCTTCAATATCTATCCGTCAATGAAGAGGCTAGATAATCTGAAGAAAGAGGTCTGGACACTTGGTGAAGTCTGAGTAACCAAGTTGTCCAATTCATGCCATGATAAAAAATCAAGTGCTTCATGGTCGGCAACCCAAGGTAGAGACAGATGCTTACCAAGGTATGTCCCGATATGACCTTGGTACTTTATTTTGCATTTTTTGTGTGCATTGGGGACAATGAACCTCTTTTTCGAATGGGTGTGGGTAGTTTTAGGACCTAGTAAAGTTTGAGTAGCCTTAGCCTATAACCATCCAAAATTTTGAATCCTAGAGGTTTTCTTGCTTGTGTTCTTTTCCCGTGGATATTTAATTTTTACAGAGCTAGTATGTTTAGGACTTTTAGATAGTATTGGTAACATATAGTACTAATATTTGTGGCATATATGTATTTTTGTGCTTCTTTTGTGAGAAATGATACCCACCAAATTTTTGATTAGTTAGTCTTGGTAGCAACCATGCATCTTTAATTGTGTTGACAATGCCTGTTCTGATAATTGAGGATAAAATTGTGATAGAAAGCATGATATGAGAGTCTACGTTAATAGTGTAATTAGTGCCATGTGAGTGTGAGCCTACTTTGCTAAATGCATGTATCACGTATCAATTCTGAACTTGCCCTTTTACTCTGATTTACACTTTAGGTTAGTTTGTTAGGAAAGGATCTTAGGTCATTATTTATACCAATCCACTTAGCCTAAATAGCCAATCGAATATGTTAAAAATCCATTGATTATAATGTTTGAGCCTGACATGTGCCTTTTCTTCATAAAAACCTATGTAACCTATCGTAATTAGATGTAGAATCCTAAAACTGGCTCTAGTCTTTCCTTGAACATTATGCACCTTGATGAGGTAAAAAGCCTAAGTTAAGGGTGGCTACCAAAAGAGGCCCTGGTTCCTAGGATTGATATTTTTCACCTTAAGTCAGGCCAAAACCCTATGTTGAGGGTGGCTGGTGTAAGCGTAAAATATAAAATATGGGCGGAAAGTTAGTGATACATGGAAATGGAGAAAAAAATGTATACTGGGTGCAAGAAAAATGAGTGATGCCTTAGCAAGGAATTAAAAAGAAAAATATTGTGAAAATACAAGGCAGAAAGTTGAAAAAAAAATTAAAAAACCCAGAAAAGCTTTAAATGGGAGAAAGGGAGACTAAAATGAAAAGTAACAGTGTTGATAGAGAAAAATCGTAGAAAAACCCTATCCAAGGAGGGTCTTTAGTCACTATGCTTCAAAAACATCATACCTAATCCTTCTGAGCCTACTTTACAAGCTGATAAAGTCCTAAAGTGATCCTAATCCAAGTAGTCAAAGGTCAATATCATGAGTATAAGGGCAAGCATATGGTATTGAGCATGATATTTTGATATTTTTTGTGAGATTGAGTGATTTTGCATAGTCCCAAAGTTATATCTTAAAATATTATCGAGAGTGAGATATGGGACTTCTTTCTATGAGAACACTTACATTGCATTATTTACTTTAGACTTATTCAGTAATTGTCGCTTGTTGATAGTTACCTTGATTATCATAGTTGCATTGTCACATGCATTGATCTGTGTTGGTTTGTGGATACTTATCTTGTGTGCTTATAAAGTAGTGTGGGTATCTGTTCTTATGTTTGATGTGATATATATCATTAGATTGAAATCTGTGTGTTACTTTGCTGCTTATGTAAATTGAGTTTGTCGATTGAGGAAAAACAACAATTTTAAGTTGAGGGTGTTGATGTGTTGTCAAAATACAACACTTTTGTTGCTTAGAACTTGAAATTTTGCAGCTTCACAATGCGATGTTAGTCAATTTGATGTGTTTTTAGGTTTATTTTGCAGGATTTAAGGGTTTGCACAATTTTTTGGCAAGGTTTGCAGAATTGCTGAAAGTGATGTTCCACAAGAACATTTACGAACCGTAGAATATTATACGAGCCATTAAAAAGGTGTCTTGGACAATTCCAGTGAAGGCTGTATTTCTAAAGTTTAGTCTACGAACATTCTGATGAGTCGTAGAAGACTATATGAGCCACAGACTTGGTATCGTGCCCCAAGAATCAAATGGTAGGACTTGCTGAAATTCCATCAGATGAAACCCCGTATGGGCCGTAGAATGTTATACGGTCCATAGAGGGGTGTCATAGAAGACATTTACAGAATTGAAGCAACAATTCACAAAAGCCCGATCACGAGCCGTAAACTATTATACAGCTTGTAGAGTCCCTCGTAGAGCCTGTCGACCTAGTTATCCTATTTTCATTTTGGTTTTCTATTTTGAACACTATAAATAGGTTTTTCTCAGAGGAAACGAAGAGAGAAGGAAGAGGAATAGTAGAGAAACATTAGAGAGTTTGAGAAACATTTGTAAAACTTTAATTCTATCTTTCAATTTCAATCTTACGATTCTCATTCTTTTGATTAATTCTCTTCTGTAAATGCTCAATTATAATATTCAAATTCATAAATCTTGCATTTACATGAAATCATAAGTAGCTAAATCCACAACTAGGGTTGTGGAAACCATGAAGAACTAACAAAGTGAAAATGGGTAATTCATAATTCTTGAAAATTGTGCATGCATATATTAATTAATTCTCTTTATATTGAATGCTTTCTAACGTTGGCCAACATAAAAACCTACCTAGTATTACTTATTTGATCAAGGTAATAATAAATAGAAAAATAGATAAATTAACAGGATTTGATTAATGTTTCTCGTTTAATCAACCGAACAAGGCAAAGGGGAGGCTGTACTAGGATTATAGGTAAGGTGAGTAATGTCACACTACAAGGATGGACCGAATCACATAGTGAAATTCTCCTCTCGCCTTGGCCAAAGGATTTGGTGAACGTACCTTACCGTTCGGCATGCTACACACTAGAAAAGAATTTTGTTATTTAGTAATACTGAGTTAGGGACTCATGGGGAACATAATACCCTAGTTCCTCTTCATACTGGTTTAACACTTGTTTTAGCTTAGAATTACATTTAATAGTTAATATAAACCCCCTTCCCTTTGGGGGGATAAGTAGCTTAATCAACCAAAATTGCAGTTGAATTCTTCTAAGTCCACAATATTCCCTGTGGGTTCGACCTCTACTTTGGTTGGGTTATATATCTTGACAATGACTGCTTTATCCTAAAAAAGGAGGTGTAGCGTAGGTGACATCATCCATCCTTAACTTTTGAGGTTGAATAAACACCCTTTTTTTAAAAAACTCAATACGTGGGGCTAATATAAATGTTATGGACCCCTAAATCAACTTAGGCATGGAAGACTCACCCCGAGTGGTACCAGTGCCATTCACCTTGGCTAGCCTGCCAATGATAAGGATAGTAGATTTGGTGATCGGGGTTTGTCATATATACCCTTAGGCTCGAATTGTGTAGCAATAAAAGGGAGTGTAGAAGAAGAGGAAGGTAATAAGGGAGAGAAAAAAGATATACCTTCCTTGATTACCAGCTCTGCAGTATCGAACGCGAGGGCCTCAATGTCAACCATTGGTGTTCTATCAAGCAACTTCTTCCTATTCTGGTTCTCTTCATCCTTTAGGAACTTAACCTCTATTTTCCAGATATAAGTGGAGGCCGATGGAGTGATATCTACATCGGTCTTTTTATTAATTCAAACTCTTGCTCGCCTGCATAAGGCTATGATGAGCCTAGGGGATGTAAGTGAGGTTTGGACTTGCTTTTCCATAGGGAGGATATCCAGGGCAATGATAGAACCAAGTTTTAACATCAGGCGATCCATAATACATCCAACCGATTCCGCCTTTGGATGTCTAAGAATCAAGTCATTTTGAGACGATATTAAGTTGCTACTAATGAATCTAAACCAATATCTCACTAGAATGTTCATTTCCTTCTTCTCTATGATAGCTCTTTCCTCCAACCAAGAAGTATCTGAGATTCCAACCAGCGAGCCCAACAAAGCTTTGATGTCATCAAAAGTCTTCAACTATATCACATCATTCAAGTAGTTCTAGTTTCGGAATTCACAACGCAAAACATCATTGATATTAGTCTCACTGTATGGGACATGCACACCACGAACCTCCACAACATTAAAAGTTTGAAAATGATATTCACCTTACATTTAATTTTAGGGATGACCTTGGTATTGGCGTCATTGAACTCTCTAACCCATCTTGTAATGTATGAGTCCCAAGGTATGGCGAAGTGTTGGAATTTGTGGAACTTAAGAGTGTCTAACACCTCAGGGTATTGGTCAACGAGCACATCCGCTTATAGTCTCCTCTCCTCTAGGATTGTCCTTAGCCTTACCGCTTTTAGTCTGTTCAAGGTCATTTGGGCTATTTTCTCCTAGCTTCCCTGGGATATATGGAGGAGAGGGTCATGAGAATTTTTGACCTAGACTCACTTTTGTGCCATTTGGTACTTCACTCATAAGGTGAAGGCGTCGGTGTAAGACACTTAGATGTGATGTGCTTTTGTTTGGTAATCCTTGCAAAACAAGCTCAAACACGAGTGTGAGAAGCAATTATAGGATAGTAGGATAAAAATAAAACATAAGAAAAGTAGGTAGGTGGACAGGTCTATTTGCCCGCCAACCATGTTTGACAATTCGCCAAACTGATTCTACAATCAAATGGACCGAGGCCTTTTTTCACGCATTTCAAACTTTTAAATATCATCACTTTCGGCAACGGATGTGCAAATTCAGGGATCCATCAATTTTATTTTGTGGTTTAATGTTACAAAACATAGCATTAAAGATCAATAAAAAAGCTAGTGTCTGACAATTTGATGTTTTGTTGAGTCAACTTCAGCATCCAAAATGACTATTGCCAAAATTGTCTGGCAAGACCTACACGCTGTAGTTAAAATTTGATAAATTTATACAAAAAACAAGGGAAATGTGAAGCAAAACCCCACCATTTAAACACCCATGTGCTCAAAGATCTATTTCTACCCTCACATTATAACCATGGCCCTAAACTTAATCAATGACGATTACCATTAAGAATGACGTCGTTGAATCTTTCAAGTTCAAACCCTCAAAAGAATATTGGGGTAACTCAAACTTCATCCTTAGCCAACAAAAGTAACTAACTTCATAAGCATGCATGTTTAACCAAAGCATTCCGATTCATGGAAATTTCCCAAAAAAGGCTATTCGTAAAACATCAATATCAACATGGGGACAATGCACCACTTCATTAAATGAATAGGCAACATATTTATCAAATTTATCCCTAGCCTATACCATATGTACAATCAATATTACAATTTACCATATGAATCAAAAACCTAAATGAACCAAGTACAAATAAAGCATAGGATTCTAAAATCATTAAAAGTCATCACTTACATGTTCTCCAACAAGATTTCAACCACCTATATGATTATCAACCTCATAAAACCCTAAGAATGCTCTTATAAACCAATATCATTATCAAAATGTAAATGAAAAGGGCCTAAAAAATGCCTCAATGATGATGCACTACAATGAGAATTTCCAAATGAGTGTTTTGTTGATGGAATGCACTCAACCAAAAGAAAAATACAAGAAATGAATCTTAAGGGATGTTTGGCTTGCTTAGAAAGTGAAAAGACGAGAATATAGAGAGTGAGAGGTTGAGGAATTTGAAATGCCCTAAATAAGTCAATCGGGTGCGAGGTTTAGTGATGCGAATCACTCCGCCTAACATACTCGGTGGTATGCCAAATGCTTTAGTGACTACCTTTTTAACAAAAATAAAACCTTTTGTTAAGCTACAAGAAGTTGTGAAATTAGCCATCTCCCACCTATGTCGGTGATCCACCAAACTGCAACTTCGACTGCCTAATTTGAAAGTACCTCAAGAGTCATAAAATGACCCAGAAGGTGGTCAAATTGGCGATCGTCATCTCAACTCCGTGATCTGCCTATTTGGCTTATCATCTCACCCATTTTGCTTCAACTCCAATTTCTCCATTTTCAAACACCTACAAAAGTAACACCCATCATTTATAATTAAAGGTTACCAAACATCCTTGGGTTGCCTCCTAGGTAGCACTCAAATCAACGATGTGGAACGACGTGGTTCTTTAAATCTCAAGTCACCCAAGGCTGATCAATTATATACATAAATCAGAGGTCCTTTGCTTGCTTCATTGTCTTGCAAATATTAAACACAACCTCCTCTTTGTTCACCTGAAATCTCAAGTGTCCCCTTTGAATATCGACCATACCCCTTTAGATAGCCAAAAATGGCCTACCAAAGATGACAGGCGCATTGATGTCCACTTCACAATCCAAGATCATAAAATTTGCTAGAAGTACGAAGTTGTTTACCTTCACCATGACATCATGAAAATTTCCAACCAGCTTTGTGATTGACCTCTCGGCCATGAGTAATCGCATTGTCGTTGGTGAAGGATTATCTAACTCCATATCTTCAAAGATAGAAAATGTCATGAGGTTTATGCTTGTACTAAAGTCACATAGTGCTTTGCCAAACTTACAACATTCGATTGTACATGAAATTGTGAATGCAACAAGGTTATCTCTTTTAGCAACCAAGTGTTTTTTTCAAAGTCACTCTGCAATTGTGCAATACTTCAATTGTCCCACACTCTAAGGTTCTTTTATTGGTCACCAACTCCTTCATATACTTAGAATACCATCCATTTCAATCAAAGCTTCTAGCAGTGGGACATTGATATATAAAGAATTACACATATAAAGGAATTTTTGAAATATGGTATCCTCCTCCTTCTTATTCAACCTTTGAGGAAAAGGAGGGTCGATCTTAACTTGAGGAGCCTTTAGCTTCTAGGATGAGCTTTCATTCTTGGGGGATGCACTTTTAGCATTCTTTGCATCACCTCTAACTTCCTCATGTTTATCACTCTTGGGAATGCCAAGTGAATCACTTTATTCATTCTCCACAACATCATTATTTTCATTAACATCCTCTACACTTTTATTCGCTTCCAACTCCTTATCACCTTTCTCATAAATATGTGTAGGCACAACACCTTGAAAAACATTGCCACTATGAGTAATGATAGCCAAGCGTTGCTGATCAACATTTTTTTGGTTGGAAATCGTATTGCTTGGTATATCTCCCTTCCATCTTTGGTTGATATGAGCATAGATGTTTCCATTGGGTCTCAAAATCCATAATGGAAGTTAAGTGTAAAGATATAATTTGGCTCAACTGTGAGAAATTAGATATTTTCTCTATCAATACCTTATTAGAGGCCTCAACCTTTTTTAAGATGTGTGTCAACATGTATTCACTGAAAATATTCTCTGAATTCACAATCAGTTCTACAAACTTTACCCTTCCATGGGGTGGAATATACCGATCTCTTGCACCTTCATCATCTCTCTAACCTCCAAGTTGAGGTTGATCTAGCAAATTTTTTTCACGCCATCCAGCACCATTGTTCCAAGCGTGATCCTGGGTGGCCTTGGAAAGGCCAGGCGAGAACCCATCACTTGGTTCCCCATATAGTGCACCTCTTTGCTAAATCAACCCTCATATGACATGCTATCATACATCACCTCTCGAGCAACAACAATAGCATTCACATTCTTCTTATTACCACCCATTATGTGTTTATTTGAGAGATCTAATTGAGCCAACCTTTTAGCCATGTATTCATCCCTCTCGTGATCATTGGCCAATTGTTCTTTTGATGGATACCTATGAGTAGAAAATAAAAGTTGATCACTTGTATACCAAGCTCTATTTATCTTGGTCATATCATAAAAATCTCACAATTAGTGGCAAATGCTAGCTTCATGATTCCTCCCCGTACCACTGATCAGCCACACCATTGTTGACAACATCAAGGCTCACGTAGAAGTATTGCAATAGTAGGTGGTCAGGAACTCTGTGATTTGGGCAATGAAGGAGACGTTTATAGAACTATAGTCATTTTTTAGGGAAAGGCTCACCTTTAATTCATTTAAAGTTTTCAATGCTCCTTGATAGCTTGACCATCTTGGTGGAGGAAAGAACGTTTCAAGGAATATGTATTGTAGTTCCTCCTAGGAAGTAATTGAATCTCGAGGAAGTATAGCAAACCTCCTCATTGCTTCTCCGGGAATGGAGAATGGAAAGAGCCTCAATCTGATGGATTCTTGTGTGACACCTCAGAAGTTGAATGACAAGCTAACGTTTACAAAATTTTGAAGATACTCATTGGGATCATCATGGGCTTGCCCTCTTAATAGCCCCTTTAGCTTAAGTAAATGTAATATAATGCTAGTGACATGAAACACAACACCTCCAGCCAATGGAAGGACCTTAAGTACTATATTAATGAAATAAATCTGATTGCTCCTGCACTCCCTACATAATCCCAAAACGTAGTGAGTCATTCACCTCTTCCACACTGTCACCATGCACCCTTCCAGAATCATCCATCTTGTCACCTAATTAACAATAGCCTAAGCAACATGAAAAATTAATATGACAACTCTAAATACAAAAACTAAGTTTAAACAAAAACTTCAATCATGAAGTAGAACAATTCTTCCACACCAGTGCCATTTTTATGACATTCAAACCTACTTCATGAATGGAAATAGGGATGATCATTATCATCATAATAACTAAACAAAATTCGTGGTTGAATCCTTTAATAAATAGGCATTTAAGAGGTAAAGTAATCCATTGGACTAGGCATTTGTAGTATCAAAATGAGGGTGTTGTGAGTAAATAAAGACTAAAATTCAGATAACATCGATTCTAAATTGTTAATTAATAATCAATAGAGAGAGATGTTGAGGGTCTGCAAATATGAGCATAGATCTTAATAATCGGGTCAAACACTTGATTAATTGAGTTAAAATGTGTGAGTAAGCTAGGTTGTTTGTCACAAATACTTCAGTTACAATAGCATCATATGAGAATTGATCAAGGAAACGCCTAGCCTGATTTACAGAAAAACTCCTAATACTTTAGCCATTGAACCCATGTTTGTGGCATTCAATAGAAACCCCAAAAATTTCTAACTAATATACATATTGCGTACTCTAATTACTCCAATTAATGGATTAATTAGAGATCTAATTTAAACCCCAAGTTTTCCACCTTAAGATTATATATGAAACTTAGTAGCAATAAAAGTAAACTTACTCAGATTAACATCAATACAATAAAAATGTCATAGACCCATATCACAAATCCAAAACCCATTTTATTTACACACCCCAAACGTTGGGGTTTTAGCCAGTCATATTCAAAAGCAAAGAAATTATACCATAATTTGTAGCTAAGTACATGGGTGAGATGGATTACAACAGAAAATGTGAAGTACTCCAACTTATCTCTCCAATTTCTTCTTCCTATAGCTTGAAATCACAAAAAACCTCCATACTTCTTGAGCAAGGAGCTTATTTTTTACTCTATTTCCTCTCTAGCTCTATATGGTCTCCATAGAAATCTGATATGAAATGCTCGATACAATATCCTTGCCAAAAAGCTTATAAAGTCCGTGGAAACTAATAAATGTTTGTGCATGAATTCATCATTCGGCAGTCAAGGTCAGCCATCACCGAACACTCTGTAGATGTGTCGAATGTGCAGTTGACCACCTTCTTCTACATCCCCTGATGGTTCAAGTCTCTGCAATATTAGGAAACATATTGGTTCATCGCCAATCATGTTTAGAGATCAGCCGAACTTCCATTTACGTTGCTTCTGTTTCATGGACTTGGGGATATGGTTGCTGCATCTTTAGGCGGTCTTATATGATATTTGATGATCCACCAAATGTGTCAGCGATGCTGCTTTAGACCATATTTCAGGCATTTTTTCTCTGTTTGCTTGCTTTGTTGAGTATTGTCCATCCATGCACTTTTAGTGGTCGTAATCTGATTAATCTAACCCAAATTAGTTAACATATGAAGCATAATATCACATTGAGGACAATATTCTTTTACATTTTAAGGCCAAAATGTTTCTAAGATATGGACTCATCAATAGATGAACTATTTGACAATTGCAAGGTGCTAACATTTTCCTTCAATTGATATTCTGTCCGGGTAGCATAAAATAAGGATGAGGGAATGTGCTATTCCAAAGAAACCTTTTCAAACTAGATGTCTTTTGGCCTAACTAATGCACCGACAGTATTTATAGGTCTCGTGAATAGGTTCGGTAAATCCTACCTTAATATATTTGTTGTGGCATGTGAAACATTTCATGGTGATGTAAAATATTTTGAGGGAAGAAACATTTTTTGCTAAGTTTGATAAATGTGAGTTTTAGTTAAAATGTGGTTGCATTGATAAGTCATGTGGTATTGGGTAATGGAATCAAAGTGGATCCTAAGATGACAGAAGCGGTGAGAAATTGGTCTAGGCCCTTGACTCCGAATGGATATTAGGAGTTTTTAGGCTTAACTGGGTACTATCGAAGATTTGTTGAGGGTTTTTCCTCACTTAATTCTCCTTAGACAAAGTTTACACAAAAGAAGAAAAAAATCATTTGCACTAATGAATATGAAAAGAGTTTCAAAACTTTAAAGGTAAGCTTACATTCGCTCTTATTTAGCCTTGCCAGAAGGTTTAGAAGAGTTTGTTGTCTATTGTGATGCTTCAGGAATTAGTTTGGGTGTGTATTGATACAAGGTGAAAATTTTATTGCCTATTCTTCCAATACAAGGTGAGAATGTCATTTCCTATGTTTCTAAGCAACTAAAAATGCATGAGCATAATTATCCTACCCATGACCTTTAGTTAGTGGCCGTGATATTTCCTTTGAAAATATGTAGTGATTATTTTTATGGGGTTCATATAGATTTCTTCACTAACCACAAGAACCTTCAATATGTGTTTACCTAAAGAGATATCAATTTGAGGCAATGAAGGTGGTTGGAACTCCTTAAAGATAATGACATGAGTATGGATTATTTTCTTGGCAAAGCCAACGTTGTGGCCAATGCACTAAGTAGAGCATCCATAGAGAGTGTAGCCGAAGACGAGTATGGAAAGGAGTTAGAAATAGTTACTGATTGTCTAGCTTGGGGGTTAGGTTAGATGAGGACTTAAGTAAAGGTACAAAGGTTATAGATTGTTCTAATTCTTATTTGATTGAAGAGGTCAAATCAAAGCAAGACCTTGACTCTGCTTTGTTAGAATTGAAGGAAATAGTGAAAGAGGGCTAGGTAGAGGTTTTCTCCCAACGAATGAACCCCGAGTTAAGGATGTCATTTGGGCCCATGATTTAGCATCATAAAAGAACAACATTTTTAGCCCATGTTGAATAGGAAAAGGGCCAAATTACATTCACAACCCTATTCACAACTAGGGCCAAAACTAAGTGGGTAAAAAGGAGGAAAATTTGCAGCAGAGTCCATCCAATTGAAGCCCAATAAGGCCCAAGTGAAAAGGCCAAGTTTCTGCATCATAACCTTAACAAAGTAATGCTGGAAATACAAAAGAAAGTTGGCCAAAAGTGGCCGTATAAAAGGGATAAAAAACCAGCAACTTTTAGTCATTTTCTCAAGCCAAAAATCATATTTCTCTCCAAGTTTCTTCTTGCTCTCTCATCATTTTCTAAAGAGGCCAAGGCACACCTCTAGGGTTCTTGAAGAGAACCTAATACTTGAGGGTTAAAGTAATTAAAAATACCTATGGTTTGGTGTAATTTTTCCATGAAAAACATGAAGAGTATGCTGGTTGTACTTGTGCACGGATTTGGGACAGCATGTGTTCCAAAGATTGTGGTCCACTTTTCTTGTTAATTAAGAGGATTTTCTCTTGTTGGTTGGCTGGATTATGAAGTAACATTTTTGTTTTTAACAAGTTTTGGTTCTGTAGTGGTGTAAGAAGGCTGCTGCACCTTTTTTATCTTCCGCGAAAATGAGTTCTTATATGATACCTAAATTGCGCTCGTAGTAGGAATTTGTGGATTGAATATTGGGAATGGTTGTCTCATGTTTTTCATCCACTTAGGGGACTGTTTTTGTACTGTTTTAGTACTGTATTTGTGTGTAAAAATGATGAGGACAGTTTGGTTGAGGTTGAAACAGATTTGGAATTGTTGACGCCGAAATGTAGTGAAAGGATGTAATGTTACGTTGACTACTTGCGTGTTGTGTAGAATTGTTGTATGTTGTACTTTATGAACTGTGGTAACACTGTCGTGGGACTAAAACAAACTATATAAGACATGTATATGAGAACATGTATTAGAAAATACGATTAGGGGTGGAAATGTTGAAAGAATACTCTTTGGCTGCTAATTCTGAGCATGCTGCCCGGATATTATATTTTGGTGAAATTGGATTACCGAGATGTGTTTATTGGCTGCTAATATTAGTTTTATCACCTACTATATTGTAGATAAGTGTTTGGAGGAAAAGGATACTACTCCGAGGTAATAACGACATAGTACAGCGAGGTATGTAAGACAACTTGATTTCCTATTACTTGGCATGAAATATAAGTTCTTCCTTAGCACATATAAATTCTGACATGGCTGCTAACCATGTCTCCACTCTTTACCATGTTCATATGTTCACATACATAGCCATGGTCAAACCTGCATACGTACTTGGATACCAAGGATACATGAGTTCCTTTTACCCAAACAATGTCCATGTGTTATTTAATCTCCTATACGGTTCATTAGTTGTGTATCTCTCTTTTCATTGTGGTATTATCTTGTATGGTTGTTTATATGTCATATGTCTATATTCCTATAGTTCTAAAGGTTATGACCACCAAAAGAATCATCTGGAAAGTAAATAAAAGATAACTCACAGTTGCTTATTAATGGGTGGTATCCCAGGGGTGGAAGAATCACCTAGCATGGGTCGATCCCATATTACGGGGGGTATCCCAGAGGTGAAAGGAAAGCCTAGCATGGATCGATCCCATTATTGATTTACCACTGATCAGTTGGACATTTACATGATATATTGTGCACATATTATATAGTAAAGAAAGGTAAAGTAATAAAAAGACATAAAGTACATGATTCCACAGTATGACTAAAGGTGGTCTTTTCATCCTTACACACCAGTGTGTGATATCATTTGAGTTTTTATTTCATAAACAGTATTTCCGGCCTTACATATTCAGTACATTATCTTGTACTAACGTCCCTTACGGGCGACCTGCATTTCATGCTGCAGGTATAGGAGTTACTAGATCTCCCCAATAAGAGTACAAGACTTTCCAGCTGCTATTACTAAGCTCCAGGTTGCTTCGGGGCTTGTGTGTTTAAAACTTGTATTTTGTATTGTATAGTTGGTCATGAGGTGGGTCCTGTCCCAACCTATATGGATATTGCTCCTTACCTAGAGGCTTTGTAGACTATATAAATTAAAGTGTGGCCAAGTAGCATAATGTAGACATCGTGGCTCCAACGGCCTAGTCTTATGCATTTACTTTTTGCTTGTTAATACACTTTACTTTCTTCCGACAGCATGTTGAATATGGAAACCTTTTAACCGTTCATAGTAGGTGCATAGTTATGTTGGTTCTCCCGAGCCTTGTCGACAACGGGTGCCAATCCGCCTTAATGGGACTTAGGGCGTGACAGAAGTGGTATCAGAGCGGGTCGTCCTAGGGAATCTACAAAACCGTGTCTAAGTAGAGTCTTGTTTATGGATGTGTAGTGCACCACATTTATAAGTAGGAGGCTACGTGGCATTTAGGAGTTGTCACTTTCTTTTCATTCTTTAGATCGTGCCATAGAGCCAAGTGTTGTAGGTTGATTATTTCTAACCTCTAAATTATTTTTTACAACATGTATGCCTGAAACAAGGAAAAACAAAGGCAAAGGGAAGGAAGTGGAAGTGGTAGTTTGTGTACCTAGTCGGATGAGACGACGAAATGAGGCCCCAGATGAGTCTCTATCACAAACATCTCCAACTCCTCCAGCTCCCAACGAACCAGGAAGTAGTGAAACTCCCCCAGAACCATCTACCAATGCTACCGTGCAGGATCTGAGAAATGTGGTCCAATTATTGACTCGGATAGTTGCTGGCCAGAGCCAAAGACAAGAAGCCCAATTATAGGTAAAGGTGGTGTGAATAGGGCAGCTAGCACGAGGATACGTGACTTCTTTAATTTGGACCCTCCATCCTTTACCGGGTCAGATCCTAATTAAGATCCACAAGACTTCATCGATCAGATCCAACGCACTTTAAATCTTATGCACATAAGCTGCGCGGAAGCTGTGGAACTGGCAGCATAAAGATTGAAGGGTATGGCTATATTGTGGTATGAAGCTTGGAAGCAATCTAAGGGTATAGGTACACCTCCAACTACCTAGAAGGAGTTCAAAGAGGCATTTCTTGATCATTACTTGCCATACGAGATCCGAGAGGCCCGGGCAGATAAGTTTCTGAATCTCCACCAAGGGAATATGAGCGTGAGGGAGTATAGCCTTGAATTTAATTCCCTGTCCAGGTATGCTTCTAATGTAGTTGCTACTATGGCAGATAGAGTTCATCGATATGTGGATAGGTTGGATTCATATCTGGTCAGAGACTACACCATTACTTATTTGAATAAAGACATGGATATAGCGAGGATGCAAGCATTTGCTCAAAAACTAGAGGATCAGAGGCAAAGAAGAAGGACACAAGAATTAGAAAGAGGGCAGTCCAAGAGGGCCAGATCTACAGGGCAGTTTGTACCGTCCCAAGGTGAGTTATGGTCCCGATTTCCTAATAAACCACCTAGGCCATCATCCTCCTACTTTGCAGTCAGTGCTCCACCATAACTTCGAGGACCTAGAGGTAATCAGTTTAATCGAAGAAGTGAAGGACAAGGTGCACGGACTACAAAATATTCGGCCAGCCAACATATTCCTCCTAGGCAGCCTTGCAAATAATGTGGGAGGATTCATTTAGGTACATGTCGTGTTGGGACAGATGCTTGTTATTGGTGTGGTGTACCAGGGCATATGATGAGAGATTGCCCAAGAAGATGTATGGGTGATATAGCACAACCTACTGGGTCAGCTGTTGCATCATCATCATCTGTTCCTCCATTAGGTAGGGGTCAGTAAACACCTACAGGCTGTGGTAGAGGTAGTAGAGGGGTACCTAGCTCCAGCGGAGCCCAGAATCGCACTTATACTCTTGGGAGTCGACAAAATTTAGAAGCTTCACCCAATGTGGTCACAGGTACATTGCCCATCTTTTCACATAATGCGTATGCATTAATTGACCCTGGTTCTACATTATCATATATTACTCCACTAGTGGCTGGGAATCTTAAAAGAACATCTAAATTATTGAACAAGCCATTTGAAGTGTCTACACTAACCGGTGAATCTATTATAGCTAGAAGGGTCTATTATAACTGTGTAGTAACCGTTTGTGACCGCGACACATTGGCTAACCTTATTGAGTTAGATATGGTGGAATTTGATGTTATAATATGTATGGATTGGTTAGCTTCTTGCTATGCTACTTTGGATTGCCGAACTAAGAGAGTGTATTTCCACTTTCCAAATGAGGCGGTCCTTGAATGGGAAGGCAGTGTTAGGGCACCAAAGGGTAAGTTTATCTCCTATTTTAATGCAAGGAAGATGATGTCAAAGGGATATATATGTCATCTAGTTAGAGAAAGGGATATGCAAGCAGAATCACCAACTCTTCAATATGTTCCCGTAATAAATGAATTTGTTGATGTATTTCCCGAAGAGCTTCCAGGTTTACCTCCAGAACGAGAAATAGATTTTGGCATTAACTTACTTCCAGGAACTCAACCTATTTCTATCCCTCCATATAGAATGGTCCCGACAGAATTACGTGAATTAAAGGAGCAACTAAAAGATTTGCTAGAAAAGGGTTTTATAAGACCTAGTGTGTCCCCTTGGGGTGCACCATTGTTATTTGTACGTAAAAAAGATGGCACCTTGAGAATGTGTATTGACTATCGACAATTGAATAAGGTGACAATTAAAAACAAATACCCCATCCCCAGGATTGATGATTTCTTTCTTTAGTTACAAGGTGCCAAATGCTTTTCTAAAATTGATTTGAGGTCAAGTTATCACCAAGTGAGGGTGAAGGAGAAAGATATACCCAAGACAGCCTTTAGGACACGCTATGGTCACTTTGAATTTCTTGTTATGTCATTTGGGCTGAAAAATGCACCAACAGTTTTTATGGACTTAATGAACAGGGTATTCAAGCCATTCTTGGATATCTTTGTGATAGTATTTATAGATGACATTTTGGTATATTCAAGATCAGAAGAGGACCATGCAAATCACTTATGGCAGGTATTACAAGTTCTTCGTGATCGGCAATTGTATGCCAAGTTTTCCAAATGTGAATTTTGGTTGAAATTCGTGGCATTCTTGGGTCATATTGTATCTGATGAAGGAATAAGGGTTGATTCAGAAAAGATAGAGGCGGTGAAAGACTGGCCAAGGCCAACAACACCCACGGAAGTTCGAAGCTTCTTAGGATTGGCAGGTTAAACTGAAGATTTGTTCAAGATTTTTCTTCTATTTCTGCACCTCTAACAAATTAAAGTTGACACATAAAGCGACCAAATTCAAATGGAATGATGCATGTGAAAAGAGCTTTCAAGAGTTGAAAAGCAGGCTAACTTCTGCACCTGTATTAGTGCTTTCAGAAGGCACAAAGTGGTATGCGGTGTATTGTGATGCTTCGGGGGTTTGCTTAGGGTGTGTACTGACACAACATGGTAGGGTAACTGCTTATGCCTCGAGACTACTGCGGCCACATGAGAAAAACTACCCAACACATGACCGTGAGCTAGCAGCTGTTGTGTTTGCCTTGAAAATATGGTGCCATTATTTGTATGGAGTTCATGTTGACATATATACGGATGATAAGAGCCTATAGTACATATTTAAATAGAAAGACCTAAATTTAAGGCAGCGGAGGTGGCTGGAGCTAATAAAGGATTACAATGTTGATATACTATACCATCCAGGGAAAGCAAATGTGGTAGCCGATGCTTTGAGCCGCAAGGCAATTTTAAATATTAAGGATCAGACCGTGGTAAGTCAAAGAGTCGCTAAGGATCTTTGTCAACTAGCCAATTTAGGAGTTCGCCTTATTGAAACTCCAAAGGAAGGGGTTATTGTGCATAATGCTGCAGAATCTTCATTAGTAATAGAGGTAAGAGAAAAACAGTTCAAAGATCCTATTCAACGGCGACTTAAGGAGAAGGTGGGTCAAGGTACAATGAAGGGCTTTGAAATTACCCAAATGGAGTACTTTATCGCCAAAATAGATTATACGTTTCTAACATAAATGGACTAAGAAGGAGGATAATGGAAGAAGCCCATCATTCAAGATATTCTATCCATCTAGGATCAACTAAGATGTATCATGACTTGAAGGGAATATTTTGGTGGGAACGCATGAAAAAGGACCTTGCAGAATTTGTGGCTCAGTGTCCGAATTGCCAACAAGTTAAGGTAGAGCACCAAAAGCCGGGAGGTTATATGCAATGCATAGAGCTTCCAACATGGAAGTGGGATATGATTAATATGGATTTTGTTACTGGGTTGCCTCGCTCATTTTCAGAAGCTTGACTCCATATGGGTGATAGTTGATAGACTTACAAAGTCAGCACACTTCTTGCCAGTTCGGAGTGATTATACAGCTGAAGACTATGCAAAGCTATACCTCAAAGAGATAGTTAGAATACATGGGGTCCCAATATCCATTATATTTGATCGGGGAGCTCAATTCACCGCAAAGTTTTGGAAATCCTTCCAAAGGAGCTTAGGGACACAAGTGAATTAAAGCACAACTTTCCACCCGCAGACAGATGGTCACGCAGAACGCACCATTCAAACACTTGAAGATATGCTGCGGGCTTGTGCATTGGACTTCAAACGTAGTTGGGTGGACCATTTGACACTTATTGAATTTGCTTATAATAATAGCTACCATTCAAGCATCAATATGACACCATATGAAGCTTTGGATGGAAGGAAATGTAGATAACCTATAGGATGGTTTGAAGTGGGTGAAACCACCTTGCTTGGTCTAGATCTAGTCCAACATACCATGGAGAAAGTCAAGGTAATACGACAACGGCTAGAAACAGCCCAAAGTCATCACAAATCCTATGCGGATGCTAGATGAAGAGGACTAGAATTCTTAGTAGGAGATTGGGTATTCTTAAAGGTGTCCCCAATGAAAGGTGTTAGGAGATTTTGTAAGAAAGGAAAACTAAGCCCACGTTACATAGGGCCATATAAGATTATTAAATGGTTTGGACAGGTTGCATATGAATTAGAGCTACCCCAGGAGCTTTCAATGGTTCATCCAGTTTTTCATGTCTCAATGCTTCGAAAATGCATAGGTGACCCATCTCGTATTACTCCTATTGAAGATATGCAGGTTATGGAAGATCTCACCTATGAAGAGTTTGAAGATATGCAGGTTATGGAAGATCTCACCTATGAAGAGGTACCTATTGCTAACCTAGATCGTCAAATTAGAAAGCTAAGGAATAAATAAATACCTTCAGAAAAAGTGCTTTGGAGGAACCAGCAGGTAGAAGAGATAACGTGAGAGGCCAAGGAAGCAATGAGGTCTAAATACCCTTGTTTATTTGAAGCTAAAGAGGAAGTCCAAGATACAGAGTTGTGGGATTAGTAGGTACGTGAATATGAATTATTATTATGTTTTCAAAAGTCTGTTTACATGAAAGTTCAAACTTGTTTAACCTATTCAATTATGCTTATATTCGGGGAAGAATGTTCCGGGGGAGGGGGAGGGGGGGGGGGGAAGGGGGGGGGGGGAAGATGTAACACCCCACATCTTACATGTACTTGTCCAACACATATGAAACATGATATGGCGGGGTCAAATCCGCACACATTTTAAAATTGCGTGAATTTTAGATTAAAGGGGTATCTGTACGTCTAACGCTTAAGATGACCTAGTGTATATAATTTTTAAGTCACGCTAAGGAGATTGTGACCTTAAATGAAGTAAAATAAGTGAGGTGCTTGTGAGACTTAGGAAGCTAGCTGGTGAGTCACCTATGTGCTTAGCTTAAATAGGCTAGGTAAACAGAGACAAGGCCCAACACCGAATTTGTTCATGTTCGACAACGAATGAACCTCGAGTTAAGGATGTTATTTGGGCCAATGGTTTAGCATCATAAAAGGAAAACATTTTCATCCCAAGTTGAATAGGAAAAGGGCAAAATTATATTCACAATCCAATTCACAACTAGGGCCAAAACTAAGTGGGTATAAAGGAGGAAAATTTGCAGCAAAGCCCATCCAATTGAAGCCCAATAAGGCCCAAGTGAAAAGGCCAAGTTGCTGCATCATAACCTTAATAAATTTATGCTGGAAATCCAAAAGAAAGTCGGCCAAAAGTGGCCCTATAAAAGGGAGCAAAAACCAGCAACTTTTAGTCATTTTCTCAAGCCAAAAATCAGATTTCTCTCCATGTTTCTTCTTCCTCTCTCTTCATTTTTTAAAGCAGCCAAGGCATACTTCTAGGGTTCTTGAAGAGAACCTAATCCTTGAGGGTTAAGGTAAGTAAAAATACCTATAATTTGGTGTAATATTTCCATGAAAAACATGAAGAGTATGCTGGTTGTACTTGTGCAGGGATTTGGGACAGCATGTGTTCCAAAGATTGTGGTCCACTTTTCTTGTTAATTAAGAGGATTTTCTCTTGTTCGTTGGCTGGATTATGAAGTAATATGTATGTTTTTAAGAAGGTTTGGTTCTGTAGTGGTGTAAGAAGGCTGCTGCACCATTTTTATCTTCCGCGAAAATGAGTTCTTATATGATACCTAAATTGTGCTCATAGTAGGAATTTGTGGATTGAATATTGGGAATGGTTGTCTCATGTTTTCCATCCACTTGGGGGACTGTTTTTGTACTGTTTTAGGACTGTATTTGTGTGTAAAAATGTTGAGGACAGTTTGGTTGAGGTTGAAACAGATTTGGAATTATTGACGTCGAAATGTAGCGAAAGGATGTAATCTACGTTGCCTACTTGCGTGTTGTGTAGAATTGTTGTATGTTGTACTTTATGAACTGTGATAACACTGTTGTGAGACTAATACAAACTAGATAAGACATGTATATGAGAAGATGTATTAGAAAATATGATTAGGGGTGGAAATGTTGAAAGAATACTCTTTGCTAATTCCGAGCTTGCTACCCGGATATTATTTTTGGGTGAAATTGGATTATCGTGATGTGTTTATTGGCTGCTAATATTAGTTTTATCACCTACTATATTGTAGATAAGTGTTTGGAGGAAAATGATACTACTCCGAGGTAATAACGACATAGTACATCGAGGTATGTAAGACAACTTGATTTCCTATTACTTGGCATGAAATCTAAGTTCTTCCTTATCACATAAAGGCACATAACAATTCCAACATGGCTGCTAACCGTGTCTCCACTCTTTACCATGTTCATATGTTCCCATACATAGCCATGGTCAAACCTGCATGCGTACTTGGACACCAAGGATACATGAGTTCCTTTTACCCAAACAAAGTCCATTTGTTGTTTAATCTCCTATACGCTTCATTAGTTGTGTATCTCTCTTTTCATTATGGTATTATCTTGTATGGTTGTTTATATGTCATATGTCTATATTGCTACAGTTCTAAAGGTTATGACCACCAAAAGAATCATCTGGAAAGTAAATAAAAGATAACTCACAGTTGCTTATTAATGGGTGGTATCCCAGGGGTGGAAGAATCACCTAGTATGGGTCGATCTCATATTATGGGGGGTATCCCAGGGGTGAAAGGAAAGCCTAGCATGGGTCGATCCCGTTATTGATTTACCACTGATTAACTGGTCATTTACATGATATATGGTGCATAGATTATACAGTAAAGAAAGGTTGAGTAATAAAAAGACATAAAGCACATGATTCCACAGTATGACTAAAGGAGGTCTTTTCATCCTTACACACCAGTGTGTGATATCATTTGAGTTTTTTTTCATATACATTATTTCTTGCCTTACATATTCAATACATTATCTCGTACTGACGTCCCTTATGGGGGACCTGCATTTCATGTTGCAGGTATAGGAGTTACTAGATTTCCCTAGCAAGAGTACAGGAATTTCTAGATGCTATTACTAAGCTCCAGGTTTCTTCGGGGCTTGTGTGTTTAGAACTTATATTTTGTATTGTATAGTTGGTCATGAGGCGGGGCCTGTCCTGACCCTTATGGATATTGCTCCTTACCTTGAGGCTCTATAGACTATGTAAATTAAAGTATGGCCAAGTAGCATAATGTAGACATTGTGGCTCCAACGGCCTAGTCTTATGCATTTACTTTTGGCTTTTTAATACAGTTTACTTTCTTCTGACAACATGTTGAATATGGAAACCTCTTAAATGTTCATAGCAGGTGCATAGTTATATGTTGGTTCTCCCGAGCCTTGTCGGCAACTGGTGCCAGTCCGCCTTAATGGGACTTAGGGCGGGACAGGTATGGTGGTATGAAATAGACATTGCGATGTTTGTAGCCGAATGCAACAATTTCCAACAAGTCAAAGCTGAACATGAAAGGCTAGGTGGCCTAGCCAAAGATATAGATATTCCTACATGGAAGTGGGAAGATATTAACATTGATTTTGTACTTGGTGTTCCCAAGACTAAAAAGCATTTTGACTCAATTTGGGTTATGGTTGATTGGATGACAAAATCGGCTCATTTCCATGATTAAAACAACCTATGGTGCCAAAGATTATGCTAAATTATTCATCCACAAGTTAGTTAGATTACAAGGGGTTCCATTCTCTATCATTTAGGATCATGGTGCTCAATTTACTTCACACTTTTGGAGATTTTTCCAAAGAGGCCATAGTACTAGAGTCAAGCTTAGCACGACCTTTCACGCACAAAAAGATGGTCAAGCTGAAAGACCCATTCAAACTCTTGAGGATTTGCTTATAGCATGTGTGTTGGAATTTAAGGGTGGTAGCGATGAGCATCATCCACTCATTGAGGTTAGTTACAACAAAAGATATCACAATAGCATCAGGATGACGCTATTTGAGGCCTTTTATGGGAGGCTTTATAGATCTCCGATTAGGTGGTTTAAAGTGGGAGAATATGGCTTAGTTAGGTTAAGATTTGTTCATGGAAGCTTTGGAGAAGGTGAAGTTGATAAGGGATGGAGTAAAGATGGCTTAGCGTAGATAAAAGTCTTATTCTGACATTAGGAGAAGAGATCTTGAGTTCAAGGTGGATGATTTGGTGTATTTGAAGGTCTCACCCATGAAGGGTGTCATTTGATTTGCCAAGAAAGGAAAGTTGAGCCCTAGGTATGTACGGCTTATAAAATCTTTAGGTGAATTGGTAAGGTTGCTTATGCATTGGAGTTGCCTATGGAGATGATTATGGTTCATCTGGTGTTCGATGTATCTAAGCGACTCGGAATGTCCTTTAGTAGATTTCCTAAATATCATAAATATTCATATATTTTTTGGCAAATACAAGATAACATTCTTTTTCAGGAAGCAAAATTGTGTAGGAAAAGGGTATCCCTCGATTTTTAGGTTAACATTATTGAAAAAGTTTTTTCGCTTGATTTTGCCTTATCCAAAAAAGTATGCGACCTCTCTGTGTTGCATAGAGAGTTTTAGATAGTACAAAAGTGACCTACACTGATTCCAAGGCTAAAACAAAGGAAATTGAACTTCGCACAAAAATGCATAGTCATGGACCAAAGGTGTGGTGCACTAGTCGTCCCACCAAGAACACAAATTTCTAAAAATTTTAAAATTCAAGTAAGGGAAATTGGTACATAACCCAACACTCTTACTGACGAGAATCCTCGAAAATTCAACCATTTTTAACCGTAATCCTTTCATAAATACTCCTAAATCCCTCTAAAATTCATCCAAGGTTCCTTCTGTAAACTCCTTCAAGTTTCTACAATTCAAGGTTCTTCTATCAAAGAATAAGAATCAAGATGATTCAAAAATATTCTTCAAGTCTTCTTCCATCTTTCTCAAGGCTTCAAGGTATGTGGGTTCTTCATCCATAGGTTCTTTCACCCATTCTGTCAAAAATCTCCTTTCCAATCAATTTCTTAATTTCAAGGATTATTTCTTTATGGGTATTTCCTATTATTCATTATAAGTATGATTTAAGTTGAAATTTGTCGATTGTTGGAGTAAATATTCTTGAAAACCTATCAAGGATTTATCCTATAGGTGGATTGATGAATATTAAACCTATGCATGATATTGTGTTATGAAAATTATGGAGTTTAAGATGAATTTCATGATACCCAAATTAGGGATTCTACTATGATGATGGTGGGTTGTTTTGAATGGTTTCTAAATGATGATGTCTTACTTCATTCATCTCATATACTCTTGAATTGCATGACATTATGCCCATATACATATATCCACCATGTTTTGACCAAAGCTCTATGACAAGCTACTTATGTTGATGAAAGGTTTATTACAAATATGCAAGTCGTGAATTTATTGAATGTTTAAGGGATAATAAGCATGTTATGAATTTTATGAGAATGTTATTATAGATATGAAGCCCTTCTACGATGCTATGATGTTATAATTTTTAAGAGCTACTCTTATTGTCACAGACGAAAATTATATCACAATTAGAGAAAGTAAAATCAAGTACAAAAAACCACAAGACTTAATTCAAATTCCAAAACCTAGAGCTGTGACTACAAGAGAATCTATAGTAGTACGAAAGAGTAAATACAACTATCTCAAATAGGGGCGGGTTCGGTTTGTGCGGTTCGGTTTTTCCCTAAAACCAAAGACGGAACGGAAGGTCATTTGGCGGTTAGGTTAGGTTCGGTTTTGCCAAAAAAAAAAAGTAAACCAATCATTTTTCGGTTCGGTTTTTTTCGGTTCAATCTTCGGTTTTTTTTCGGTTTTTCGGTTTTTTTAATTAAAAGAAAAAACAACAAACTTCAAGCTTTATTAAATAGTAGTGACTAGCTAGTGTTATCTTCAGCAATCAGCTCTCAAAAAATCATCAGCAGCATAAAGCTACCAAGAATTGTGGTTGAAAGAAGTGGACAAAAGAAAAAAAAATTATCCAGTGACTTTCCTCATTTTCCCACTCTCAATCCTTTTGTTTTTGACACAAACAAATCACAAAATACATTTAAGAAATAATGGCACTTAATTCCATCTCATTACTTCACATAAAATCCATTAACATCTCCTCATCATCATCATCCAAGATAGTGAAAAATTCAAATTCGAATAGAGAAATAAAGAAGTGGAAAGCCATAGTTTCCACTGCATTAGCAGCTGCAGTGATCACATTTAGCTCAACAAAAACAGTGTGCAAATTTCTTGTGAAAATGACTGATAATAAGAGAGTAACAGCCTGACAAACTACATTACTATCACATCCAGTGATCCAGATTCCAGCGTGAAGGCCAATAGGCATGAACACCATAGCCAATCTTCCAATTATTTAAGTGAATCAGCCTCTTTACAGCCCAAAACGAAACAAAGAGACCCAAAGCCATTAGCAAACTCTGTGTTCCCCTGTTCTTCACATAAAGCATCACAACAAGTGTATCCTAAAAACCATCTGCTATAGATCAAGATATCAATAGTTCAGAGGCAATAGGATATGCAATGCATCAAGAGAAGAAAGGTGGAATCAAAATGACAAAATCAGCAAGTCAACAAATCAGAAGCAAGTAAGCAATCTCCAATTGATGAAACCAACCCGAATCAGCAAACTTTTTCTTCATCTTGGAACTCTTGGAGGCAATTTAGACCCTTCAACTCCACCACCATTTGCAATTCCTAAAGAAAAAGATTTAGAACGAATCAAAATCTATTAGAAAATTAACGAATAAAAAAATAAAAGAATAAACAATAGAAAAAAGAAATTAACTTAAAAAGATTAATACTTCTCACCTTTCTCAAGTTCTTCATAAAATTCCATTTCTTCATTTGTTGGCTCATGATGTAAAGCAACGTTAGTACTTCGAAGCCAATTTTGTGTGCAAATTAAGGCCTCCACCATTTTGGGACTCAATGAGCTACGAAACGGATCAATCACCCGTCCACTAGTGCTAAAACATGATTCAGAAGCAATTGTGGATACATGAATCACTAAAATATCTCTTGCAATGCATGCCAAAATTGGGTATTTAGAGACCCCGTTCACTCTCCACCAATTCAGAATGTCAAAGCTTGAGTTATCATCCCCTTCAATTGCATCTAAAATATATCTATCCACATCGTTGCTTACAACACTAGCTTTTTGTGCTCTCCTTTTTTGCTCCTTTTCCATTAACTTCCTCTCAACTTGTGTCATTGATAAAATAGAAGTTACCTCATGTTGTATTGGAGACTTGTCAACACCACTACAAGTATTCATTTGAGTCGTGTCGGAAGAGAAAGATTCACTTGATGCATATATATTATGTAGAGAAAGCAAAAACTCTTTCACCTCAAATATGGTGTCTTCAACCCTTTTATCAAACTCCCCATAAATCAACTCTAAATAATCACCATGTTTATCAAATTTATAACGTGGGTCAAGAACCATTCCAACCAAAATATAGTCATTCACCTTGGTGATATTCCCCCAATATTTGTCATATTTAGCTTGCATGGGTGTTGCAATAAAAGACAAAAAGTGTGCTTTCAGGTTCTTTCATGACACCTCCAATTTTAACCAAATCACCCAAGAGGTTTTGAATTGTTGGAGTATTTGATCAACACGCTCTTAATGTAACATCATAAAAAGGTCTTAAATAATGTGCAAATACCTCAGCTTTTTCCCAATCATCAGTAGAAGGTGGTCCTTCCCTTGCCTTGTCTTGATTGTCACTTTTAAAATATCCCATGTAGTAACCATCATCCTCTTTCAATCTGTCAAAAGCTTTACGAAACTTCAAAGAAGATTGTAGCATTAAAAATGTAGAGTTCCACCTAGTTGGAACATCCATTATCACAAGTCCCTTGCTCTCAACTTTAACTTTCTCCACACAAACTTTAAACATCTCTAATCTTTGAGGTGATGATCTTGTGTATCTAACAGCATTACGAATGCTTTGAATTGACTTATTCAATAACCCCAAGCCATCATTCACAATCAGATTCAAAATATGTGCCACACATCTCATATGCAAATTCTTACCATTATGCAAAAGTGCATTGTTAATTTTCCAAGAACTTATTTTTTTAATGAGTTCTTTTATGCCAGAATCATTTGAAGAAGCATTATCAACAGTAACAGTCAAAATTCTTTCAATTCCCCATTCTAACAAACACTCTTCTAAAAGTCTTGCAATTGAGTCCCCGCTGTGGTTAGGAATCACACAAAAGTGTAAAATTCTTTTATGCAAAATCCAATTCTTATCAATGAATTGTGCAGTAATAACCATGTAATTGATATTTTGAATAGACGTCCATGTATCATTTGTAAGAGACACCCTATATCCATTCAAATCATTCTTCAGTTTACATTTCTCAACATAACATAAGTTAAGCACATCTTTCGCCATAGTCTTACGACTTGGCACTCTCCAATGGGGGGATGCAACTCTGCAAAAATATCGAAAACCTTCTCCTTCCACAAAACTAAAAGGTAACTCATCTAGAATTATCATTTGGACACAAGCTTTAGTGATTTTATCTTGAGTACTTCCCCTTACCACCAAATCTTTTGATTTTTCAGAAGTCAATATTTTTTGTTTTTGATTCCACAAATCTTTATTCGGTGGGTACTCTCTACATTTGTCAATATGAGTTTTCAAAGCAGTTGTACCATTCAGTTTGGGGTGAGCAGCAAAATTTTTATGCTTACAATAATTACAAAACGCTCTAAGTTTACCTAACACAAACTTTCGAGTAAAATGCTCCCAAATATCGGCTCTTTTTTTAGCTTTCAAAGCTGCCAAGTACTCTTCTTCTGTCATTCCACCCAACTTTGTTGTGTCATCTGAATTTTCACTGCCCGCTGTACATTCCACATTACTATCACTTGTCGTTGATGCTTGAAAAGATGGTATTTCACTTGTGTTTAGTGATTCTGTCTGCATCTGCAAGAATAATATGCAAGGTAGATGAAATTTTGTTAGCAATTTAGGACATTACAATCTTAAGAGAAAACAAATTAAATTAAATAGATGATAACCTGACAATGAGAAGAAGCAGCTTTGGGGACTTTAGGCTTCGCTGATGATGTTGAAGATAAATGCCTCTTCATGATTCCTATTCATATAACAAAACCATTCAAGCCAAAGAAAAATTAAGCAAATTTGAATTTGAGAAATTAAGCAACTATACTTCGGCAATTGACTTTAAATTTGATATTCTTCTATGTTAGCTGATGCTTATGGAACCATGCATCATCCCTAGTCATCGACAGCTATGTCTTAAGTTCTTGTCATTGGGGTCACATTATTAAGTGTTTGGTTTCTCAATTAGATGTCCTAAAATATAAACTAATTTATGGTTTTTTTCAGAATTGAGTGAAGTCTGCGGATCACAATGAACATGAATAAACATTGACAATGCAAGATATGGACAAAGAATACCATCCAGAAATGGACTTCAAGGACAAAGCAATGACGTGCAACTACAAAGGGGTCTCATTGAGTCTTTATCTGCATTCTAATGTTTACATTCAAGAATTGAAGTCGAAGGTATCCCGTAATTTCTGGATGTTGGATAATGGAGTCACTAGCCCAAACTGAAACTATTTGGCTTTTCTTTTTCAAGTGCATGATAAAGAACAAAGAATATTAGTTTGTTTGCAGTAAGTTCTAGAATATCATTAATATAATGACATTTACACATGGATTTACCAACAAAGAAAAGAACAAAAACATGTTAACTTCCCACTATGCTAGAATAGCATATATGGACAATCGTCATATCCACAAAGATTATTCACAACTGCGGGCTGCACTTACTTTTATAACAACTGCGGGCTGGCCACTGGCGGAGTGGCAGCTGTGCGACGTGGGTCGTGGGCGGCTCACGAGTCACGACTGACGGACTGGGGGTGGCGGGTGCTAACTGGATGACTACCGCGGTGCCGCCGTGGCTGGTGGGAACAGGGGTCGGCGTCAGGGAAACTGGAGTAGTGGAGTCTGGGAACTGATTTGGGGGAAAAATGAAAATGGGAAATTATTTGGGGCTAGGGTTTTTAATTTATATATTAGGTGGTTCGGTATTTTTCAGTTCGGTTAGGTTTTTTAAGACCAAAACCGAACCGAACCGGTTCAGTTCGATTTTTTTTCTTTCGGTTTTGATTTTTTACGGTGCGGTTTTTTTTTGGTATTTTTCGATCGGTTTCGGTTCGATTTTCGGTTTTTGATTTTATGGACCCACCCCTAATCTCAAATGAAAATACAATGATGTCTAATAAAGTAAAAAATAAAGCCTGAAATAGAAGAAACAATAGAGGAAATCTCAAAGATATATGACGAGTCGAAGTCTGAGCCTCAACGCTAAGATATGAAATGCTGAGAAAAAGCGGTACTAGAGTGAATCGACTACCCTATGTGGGTCCCTGTGCTCGATCTACGAAGGAAATAAAGTAGGGGTACGTACAACAAAATATACGCAATAGGTTCAATCAACATGGTAAGTGAAATCAAATACGTATGTGATAACGAAGAAAACTAACACCTGCAAGGAAAGGGTTAGTACTCAATATAAATGTATATAATAATAGAACAGTATAGCAATGACAGTCAATGATACAATGCACATGTAATGTATAAATGTGATGCATAAGGTTGAATCATGGTAGACTCTTGTATCGAGTATACGTCTACCAAGCTGAAGCTATCAGGTAAAGACCATGCGGGTCTTGTCAAACCATATACAAATATCTCAAATGTCACGATGGTTGTTGGCATCGATGACACCTCGACGAACTCTGAGTTGTAGAAGAGGTCTCCAGTATGATAATGGACTTTGGCACTGACGATACCTTGGCAGACTCTAATGCTAGAAGGGAGATAAAAAGTAATACATCTGTCTCAAGGCCAATGCTATATAAATGCAATGCATACCAAGTCACAATATCAAGATGTATATCAATAATAGTATGCCTTATCGGACTCTGGCACCAGCAAATAGATCTCAAAAAATACGACTGTCTCAAATATCTCAGTGGCTCAGTGACACAGAGGCAATATGAGATATATACATACCAATGCCAAAATACTATGTATGTCTATATATATATATATATATATATATATATATTTACATACATAATGATATTAAAAGTAGCCATGACTTTACAATGCTATGTCAAGTAAATCAACTAGTACAACAAACCATCCACATTCTCATATCATCACCCTCTCGTCAATCAGCAGATTATCAATAAAATGGGACTCTTCAAGTCCCGCAATATGCTCATATATCTCAACAATATCTCAAATATAATCAAATTGCCACATTAATCTCCCAAATGTTATCACAAGTGTCATATTATCACATTCATATTCGAAATATCTCAATTCTCAAGATTTTATCTCAATAGAATCACAAATTGCTCAAATTTGGTTATAATCGGTATCACATTTCCATCACAATTATATCAAATCAATACGATTTCTCACAAACCGATCCAAATCTTAATATTCTCACATGAACATATCCAATAACTCAAATGCAATCAAGAGAAGGTTAGCAAAACCTATTGATGTCACCAAAGTTACACCTCATTTTTAGATAATAAAGTAGTCGCTGCCAAGAAATAAAACCTAACCAAGGTTAGGTTCGAACCCACAGGGAATACGTAGACTGAAGACAAATTTACAAAAGTGCAATCCAAGTAGTTAATCAACTCAATCTCCCAAAAGAAGTGGGGGTTTACAAAAATCAATGAGTAAAATAAACTAACTATCAAAATGTTGCAACTAGGGTATTGTGTTCCCAATGATTCCCCAACTCAATATCACCGGATAATCTAATTCTTGTCTAGCGTATAGGATGCAGGATGATAATTTAATTTCACCAAGCCCTTTAGTGAAAGGTGAGAGGAAAATTTCACTATGCAACTTGGCCCATATCCATAGTGTGCATTACTAACCATTACTTATAAGTACTAGTACAGCCTCCCCTTGGCCCAATTTTGTTTATTAGACGAGAACACATCAATCAAATATTGTTAATAAATCTCTTTTCCTATTCATTACAACCTTGGTCCAGTCAATAACAATAGGCAAGTTCTAATGTTGGCCACCATAAGAAAACATGCACAATGAAGAGAGTTAATTAATATAAGCATATACATCTTCGAAGCATCGTGAAGTATCCTATTTTACTTTGTTAGTTCTTCATGGTTCCCACACCCCTAGTTGTGGATTTAGATACTCATGCTTTATGTAGATGAAGAGATTATGAATTTAGAAGACATAATTAAACACTTACACAACTGAATTAAGAACAAGCAAATCCTATGTCAATGAAAATCACAAGTTTGAAGATTTAATTGAACAACAAGTGTTTTCAAAGATTCGCTCACAATTTTCTATCTATGAATATTGAGTTTTCTGAGAACTAACCTAAAACTAAGTTAAAGTTACGTGAACAGGTAAGAACTTATGAAAAATCGCCTAAAAGACCCATTTATAATAATTAACATTCAAATCCTAAACAACTTAGGAGAATTGATTGGCACACTCTATAACGACACTTAATGGCTCTTATAGAAGTTCACAGCCTATGATCGGGGTATCATACATTTTTACTAGAAAACTAGACTTTTTCTTCATGACAACCCTTATGACTCATAAAATGGCTTACAACTTTTAAAAGGGGTTTCGTCTGATGAACTTCAGAAAGTCTTCATTCTCTTACCCTCAGGGCACGAAACCTCTTCTACAACTCGTACATGAATTTAGGGCTTGACTGTATGTTCATATAAGTAACTTCAAAACATGGCCCCTCACTGGAATTCCTCACAAGACCACCTTACATCTCCTAAAATGGTCTACATCTCGTAAGGTGTCTCATATAATAACAAATCTACAGTAACGTTGTAACTTTCCCCAAAAATCATTGGCCAAAGTGTAATCCTGCGAAAAGAGACGCAAAACACATAAGAAAAACTAAAATTGCATTGAGAACACACAAAATCCTAAGTTTTAAGAATCAAAATTGTTATAATTTGGCAGCACATCAAAACCCTCAACTTAAAATATTGCTTGTCCTCAAGTGACGGACACAATCTATATAAACAGTACAGTCACACACACCTCAACTCAATGGCATACATCACATACATCTCATACTAAGATACCTACATCAACTCTTAGAAATGTGATTAGATAGCTATTTATCAAACCAATGCAAATTGGTGCGTGTGACAACAGATCTATGATGCGCAAGGTTTTATCAACAATCCACAATAACTGAACAAGTGTAATGCTAATAATGCAATGCAAGTGCCCTCACAGATAGAAGTCCCATATCTGACACTCAATGGTATTTCCATGGTTTAGCATTGGGACAGTGTAGACTCACTC
This sequence comes from Solanum rostratum, assembly GCA_029948455.1. NCBI lineage: Eukaryota > Viridiplantae > Streptophyta > Magnoliopsida > Solanales > Solanaceae > Solanum > Solanum rostratum. The sequence continues at coordinate 28,528,810 of CM057049.1, forward strand.
ACTCTCACAATAGATATTTATGTATGATGACTAATACCATATTCTATCCCCTATACTCATGACTCAGACATTCAACTAATTGGACTAGGAAAACTCTAGGACTTTCTAGGCTTGTTACGTAGGCTTAGAGGACTTTGGCATGATACTTTAAAATAATAGTGACTAAAGGCCCTCCTTGAAACTTTGTTTTTCTACATTTTCACCCTACCAACACTGTTATTTTCACCTCATTCTCCCTTTTTCCTCTTTCAAGCTTTCTAGATGCTTTTTTTTTCAATTTTCAGCTTTTTGTCTTGTTTTTGCACATCATTTTTCTTTTTGGATTTTAATTAAGGCATCTTTCATTTTTCTTGTAGCTAGTATGCAATTTTTCTCCTTTTTCTCTATATTCCTAACTCACCTACCTTATTTTTGTGCTTTACCCTTACACTAGCCACCCTCTATCTAGGGTTTTAGCCTGTGTTAAGGTGTGCACTATCTATCCTCAGAACCAAGGTAACTTTTGGTAGCCACCCTCAACTTAGGCCTTTTGCCTCAGTCAAGGCACACAATGTTGAAGGAAAAACCATGGAAAAATTAGGATATTTCCCTAGATAAGGCTCGGTTAATCAGTGGTTTAGAGAAAATAAGAACATGTTAAGCACAAACATAAGGAACTAGGCATATATAATCAATTTTGATGGTTATTTTTAGGCTAAAGTGGCCTATTTAAGAAAAATGGCCTAAGATCCTTTGCTAATCCAACTAATCTATAATCTAACTTAGAGTAATCGGACATGTTTTGAATTAGAACAAAACACATGAATTTATCAAAGAAAGCTCACACTCACATGGCACTGCATATATTATCAATGAATGACTCTCAAATCATGTTTCATATCTCAATTTACCCTTACTTATCAGAGCATATATTGTCAAACACCCAAAAATGGATGGTAAGTATCTAACGACAAATCAAAATTTATGGTAGGTACTATTTTTTCAAACAAAATACAAAAATATGTTATATGCCAAAAATATTGGTATTATATGTTACACATATTATCTTAACATCCTAAACAAGGAGGTTCAAGAGAAATTAAATATCCATAGGAAAAATGAACACAGGTAAGAAAACTTCAGGATAAAAAATTGGGGTAGTTATGGACCATAAGATACTCAGACTTCACTGAGGCCCATAACCACCCACACCCACATCAAAAAAAGATGTGCATTGCCCCCAATAAACAAAATTAAGACAGAATAGAACATAAGAGGTCAAAAATAAATACCTGGGCACCTAAGCGCCTATGTGTGGTTGAGTCTAGCCACCCTCTACCTGCGGAGTGGTCTCCTCAGTAGTGGTACCCAATCCAGAGGGCCAGCACCCCTTACCTACTCCCTCGCTGGAACTTGACTCATCTCCTCATCATACCTCGACCTCCTCAAGGCAAGCTCGTGTTCCTCCTCCTTTGTCATCCTCACATGTGTATGTCTTTTATCTAGCTCCTCAACCGTGCATGGTCTCTTCCCAAGAGCAAACAGGATAGGCTCATCCGGAGTGAATAAATCAACTGTCAACACTAGAGGTAGAGTCATTGGTAGTGCAACCGGTGCTCTAAGTGCTGCTATTAAGTCAGCTCGGAGCTGCTTGATCTCCATCTGCATAGCTAAAAAATTTGTATGTCAAGCCTCCCTAATCTCCATTGTACCTTGTCTTTTAAAGCATCAATGCAGGAATCCACGATCGAAATACGATCCTAAATAGTAGAGTAAAAGCCTGGCGGACCCATGCCCTGATCTACTTAATAAGTAGAGTCCTCAGCATGTGCTAACCTTTACGCCATGGCTGTATAGAAGTGGTGGACACGTAGATCATGCCCATCATCGAAGGTTGTAAAATAGTGGTCTCTGGTGTAAGAACAATAATAGTGGGCCCTCTCTCATGAATTGCCTCGGGCTACGGGGACCTCTCGTTTGTAACAACAGTAGTAGTGGCTGGTGGAAGTCTTAGAACACTCAAGTGGTCGCGTTGGGGCGAACATCTCGGCATAGGTGGAGGGTGTGCCCGCGGAAGTCCTATCGGGTTCTTATCAGCGTTGATCAGGCTGGGATCCATTGTGTGCTAGGCCTCAATCATCTGGCCCAGCTGATGTAGTATCTCTACCCTTGACCCTAGAAAGAGCTTGTAAATCAAGTGCGGGAATGGGATGGAGGTAGACTTCTTCATGCAGACTAAAGAATCTTCTCAACATTGAGGTGGGCCTAATCAATCTCATAACCAGCTAAGATAATGGCAACCAAAATCACACGCTCTGCATCAAAATATTATCAGCAAATGTTGGCTAGATGTGTGAACAAACAACCACCCACCAAAATGTTTTACTGAAACTGAGTGAAGCCTTGACTTCCGAGCGAGTGGCGACCCAAGAAGGTTCCGGAACCTACTCTGCAATATATACTGCCACCCATCTCACCAATGTTGCTCATCACTCAAGATACTTCATCACTAGTTGATCCCTCGGCTACCCCACCCTGTAGTCAAAACCTGTAGTGGATCTAGGGAAATGAGACTCAGGACCAAATAACATATGGTGGATGATCTCGTCTGATATATCCATTCGCCAGCCCCTCATCCTCGTCACTGTCAGTCTGGGCTGAGCGATGGGCTTCTTCCCCTTGGGAAGAGTAAGCTGGATGGTGGATATGTATGATGCATAGAACTCCTTCACCATAGTTGGGGAGTATCATCAAAGAGAATTGGATAACCACTGGAGCCCAAGTCGAATCATTGTGTCCTAGAGGCCAAGGACACCATTTAAGTCTGTTAGCAATAACTCAAGACTCCTCATAAATGGAGTGGGCTAGTTTGCCCCGCTCTACCTGTTTTGTGACCTCTGTCTGGATCTCCCGCATGCCTTCGATAGACCACCGGCTAGTGAGGACATGTAGTACATATGATGATGATGATGCAACGGAAGACTCTTCCTCTGATCTATCCTCAGAGCCCTCCTTAGAACTTGACACCTGTCTCGATGGAGTCATCTGTGGTAGCCCGCTCTCCTCGTTGTTTCCCTCCTCAGATCGGGGAGCACGAGCAATAGGATCCTGAGCATATGAAACTCTAGTAGCAGCTTTATTCTGTGGTATAAAAGTCTCTGGGTCCTATTGGACATCTATGATCTGAAGTGAACCACTCAATTAAGTTGTTTGATCATAATCCGAAGGCTCGTCTCTGAGCCTCCTCCTCATAGTGTTGATCTCTGTGCATTTGACTTTTGCGGCCATAGTACCGGAAATATCAGCATATACGCACTATCGTTAGCCCACTTGAGACTGTGATTTTGTGTCTATCGGTAGTGGTGGCAACACAATAGCTCCAATCACATCCATAGCTATGGGATTCAACCGGTACAGATTCTGGTAAACATTGGCATTGAAGTTCTGAGTTCATGGAATATCTTCCAAAGGAGGTGTGTTCTTATTCCCATCATCATCATTAGTATTCATATTCAGAGCTGCATTGGCCGTATTGTTGTCGTTATCTTGGGCCATCCTCTTTATAGTTTGGTGGATCTCTGATCAAATGGAGTTAAGGGATTGCCTTGACTTTCAGTGTTGGACATATACCCTGCAAATAAACAAAAACAACAAACAAAAGTAAAATAAAGGGAGCTAAGGGTTAACACTCGAAATACTAATGAATTTACTAAGTTAACTGTATTCCGCCACAACGATGCTAAAATCTTGATGTCTCCCAAGTTACACATCCTTTTTAGAGGATAACGCAGTCGCTGTCAAGAAATAGAACCTACAAGGTTAGGGTCGAATCCATAGGGAATTTGTAGACTCAAGTGAAATTCACCAACATGCAATCCGAGTAATTAATAAACTCAATTACCTAGGGGGGAGGGTTTGATAAAATCAATGAGAAAAATAAACTCACTAATTATCACGAGGGGAAGATCAATAAAGAAGAGCAACTAGGGTATTGTGTTTCCTATGATTCCCCAACTCATTACAATCGGATAACCTAATTCTTGTCTAGCATATAGCATGCATGATGGTGATTTAAGTACACCAAGCCCTTTGGTCAAAGCTGAGAGGAGAATTTCATTATGCGAATTGGCACATCTCCATAGTGTGCATTAATAATCATTACTTATAAATCCCAGTACAACCTCCCCTTGGCCCAGTTTGGTTGATTAGATGAGAACACATTAATCAAATCTTGTTAATTAATCTATTTTCCCATTCATTACTACCTTGGTTCACTCAGTAACACTAGGGGAGTTCTAATAATGGTCACCATAAAAAACCTTGCAAAATGAAGAGAGTTATTAATGCATGAATATACACTTTGCAAGAATCATGAATTATCTGGTTTTACTTTATTAATTCTTCTTGCTTCTCACAACCCTAGTTGTGAATTTAGTTACTTATGCTTTTTGTGGATAATGAGACTATGGATTTACAAGACATAATTAAACACTTATACAACAGAATTAAAAATAAGAAAATACAATATCAATGAAAATCACAAGCTTGAAATTAAATTTAATCACAAGTGTTTTCAAAGACTCTTTCACAATTGTCTCTCTAAGAATATTGAGTTTTCTGAGCACTAACTTAAACCTAAGCTACACTTACGTGAACGGGTGAGAACTTCTAAAAAATAACATAAAAGACCTATTTATAATAATTAAAACTCAAATCCTAAACAACTTGGGGGAACTGGTAGGCACACTCTACGACAACACCTTATGGCCCGTATTGAAATTCACGGCCCGTAATCAGGGTCTTGTACATTGTTGCTGAAAAACTAGACTTCTCCTTTATGACACCCCTTTACGACTCATAATATGGTTCATGACCCATAAAGGGGGTTTCGTCTGATGAACTTTAGAAAGTCTTCATTCTATAACCCTTAAGGCATGAAACCTCTTCTACAACTCATACAATAAATCATAGCTCGCCTGCATGTTTGTAGAAGTAAGGCTCATCTGCATATTTGCATAAGTAACTTCAGATACTTGTCCCCTGACTGGAATTTCTCACAAAACCACCTTACGAGTCGTAAAATGGTCTATGGCCCGTAAGGTGGCTCGTATAACAGCAAATCTGCAGAAACTTTGTAACTTTCCCCAAAACTCATTAGCCAACCTGTAATCCTGCAAATGTAGATACAAAAATACATAAAAAACTAAAGTCGCATTGAGAATACACAAAATCATAAGTTTTAAGCGTCAAAACTGCTATATTTTTGTAGCACATCACCTACTTCGATGTAAGAACTGCACTGGGACAAGCTTTCAATCAACTCAATCCTCCAAATGATCCCTAAATGTGTTCATCGCTATAAAAAAGAGATACTACACATCAAGACATGGATTTGATACCCATATTGGAACTAATTAGGCTTAGGGGATAAATAGTCAAAATTAGTGCTAAATTTTGAAGTTCCTGAATATAGAAATTGAATTCAAAATCGGGTTCTACGTTACAAATAGACTCTGTGGGTGAAACTTCCACTAAAATTGAGTTCAACTTGAATGAGCATAACCATTTGATGCTTCAAAATCATACACTGAAAATTGCTAATTTTGGACATTCAAAATAATGAAATTCAAGACAAAATCAAGATAAAAGTCATGAAAATTAATCCAAATAAAGTGAAGCACTTAACCAAGAGAAATCTCCAAAAAGTCTCATCCAAAATCGCCCCCAAAAGCTTGAAATTCGAAGAAATGAGTAAAAATGGTGATTCTCGAAATTTAAAACTGATATAGGTAAATATACTCCACGATCACGGGTGAGTTATGACAAATGTAGAGGAAAAAATCAATCAATACTCACGAAAGAGAAACTTGGCCTGTGAACGCAGAGAGTGAGAAATACTGTCCTCCGCAAACAGGGATAAGGAGCAGGTGTACCTCCGCAAACACGGTGCCCAGGGTGTGGACGCGTAGAGTGAAAGGGCATTTAGAACTCATCCAAAATAAGAATTTTCACACTCTAAACATGTATCCATACAAAAGAAAGGGATCCGAACTCAATGGAATAGTTAGAGTTCGATTCTGAAGTCTCCTCAACATAATTACCAATGCAAGTCTAATAAAGTAGTTTAAAACTCAAAATACCAAAATTGCCCTCGATAACTCTAAAAATTATGATGAGACATTTTCTTGAGTTAGGTTCACAATTCAAAACTACAAGAACTGTCCTTCGATACAAGCTTCTAAATTCAAAATTTTGACCAAAGTCAACCTTTGGCTTAAGAAATGACTAAAAATGCAACCTTGGACAATTCTGCTGAAATGACTTCAAAAATTCTGAATTCAGTTCTGTAACTACTCCTAGAAATGATTCAACATTCCGCAGCTCAGGGAATGGACAAATTTTTTATTCGACACTCAAAACTACTAATGGCACAAAAAACTCAGTTTTTCAACAACTTAAGCTTCTAAAATGCCAAAAATTCATATTTTCAACTTTTAAAACATAGGATTTCAGTTCAAACAATATGGATATTTCAAAATATCATCCAAAGAAATTTAAAAAAGGGCTACGAGGTAATGTTCCCAGATAAGTTCAAAAACTACTAACCATGTCATTACCTCATTCACCACAAAAAATAATGTTCATCCTAAAAAATAAAGGAAAAGAAAGTACCTGGAGCCTCAAAGAGGCAAGGATATCTTGCCTGCATATCCGACTCCAACTCCCAAGTTGCCTCTTCAATAGGATGGTGTTGCAACTAAACCTTCACTAATGGTATATCCTTGGACCTTAATCTCCGAACTTATCTATCAAAAATAGCAACCAGCTCTTTATCAATTGACAAATCTAGATCCAACTCAACTGAATCATAAGAGATCACATGAGGCTCATCAAGGATGTACCAACGGAGCATGGAAACATGAAAAATAGGATAAACGGGTGTTGATATAGGTGGTAAGGCCACCTCACCAACTTCCCACGAAATTTCAAACGGGCTAATGAATATAAGACTTAGGTTGCCCCACTTCTCGAATCTCATCACACCCTTCATGGGTGAAACTTTCAACCAAATGATGTAACCAATCAAGAGGCCTAACTCTCCAGTCGGCATAAAACTTCTTGCGGCTCCAAGATGTCAAAAGTCTACCCTGAACCAAATGAGCCTGATCCATTGCATCTCTAAGTAGATCCACACCCAACACATATGTTGCACCTGAATCAAACCACCTAATGGGCGATCTACACCTACGACCACACAAAGCTTCAAATGGTGCCATCTGGATGTTGGAATGGTAACTGTTATTATACACAAACTCTGCCAATGATAAGTATTGATCCCAACAGGCCTCAAGATTAATCACACATGCTCAAAACATATCCTCCAATATCGAATAGTGTGCTTGGATTGTCCATAAGTCTGGGGTTGAAAAGCTAAACCCAAACCCAAGCGAGTACCCAAACCACATTGTAGAGCCTGCCAAAAATAGGAAGTTAATACAGATCCTCTATCTGACACTATTTACACGGGCATCCCATGCAATCTAATAATATCCGAGATATACAACCTAGGAAACTGATCCGCATTATGGTTAGCCTTCACCGGTAGAAAGTAAGTTCACTTGGTCAAACAATCAACAATCACCTAAACTTAATCGAACTTGCCCAATACCATAGGAAATCTTGTAACAAAATCCATAGTCACCTTCTCCCATTTCCACTTTAGTATAAGCATCCTCTACATTGATCTACCGGGCCTTTGGTTTTCATACTTGACCTGTTGACAATTCAAACACTTTGCCATGAACTCAGCTATGTCTCTCCTCATACCAAAACACCAATAATGTTATTTTAGATCATGGTATAGCTAAGCGACACAAAAATGGATCAAATACCTAGCACAATAGGCCTCTTCTAATATCAATCTCACCTAATCTCCCACCTTAGGCACACAACTCTATCATTTATCCTCAATATGCCCTCAAAATCTGTAGTAGTCATCTTGGGTTCTCTTCTCTACACTTTATCAAGATAAAGTCATGCATAGTCTAGCATGCTCAAACTGATGAGTACAAATTAGATCAAGCAATATACATCTAGTCTCAACAAAGGCCAATACACTCTAAGGAGGAGAAATATCCAACTGAACTAAAGAATTTAAAACTCCCCATACTAGTACCCTTCAGGCTCAAAGTATTTGCCACTATGTTCGCCTTCTTAGGGTGATATAAAATAGAGATATCGTAGTCTTTAAGCAACTCCAACCACCTACATTTTCTGATGTTTAGGTTAGGCTGAGAAAAACTATATTTGAGACTATGGTGATTGATAAGGATCTCACAATGCACCCATAAACATAATGTCGCTACAACTTCAACACAAACACTACCGCAACCAACTCCAACTCATAGGTAGGGTAGTTTTTCTCATGCACCTTCGGTTATCTAGAGGAATATTCTATCACCTTTCCCCTATGCATCAATACACCACCAAAATCAATATCGGAAGCATAAAAAATACACTAGAAATAGCACTTCCTCCCCGGTTAAGGCAAGAATAGGTGCTGAAGTCCATAAATTATTGAGCCTTTCATAGCTCTCTTCACACTCCTCAAACCATTGATATGCTAGATCATTTTGAGTTAGACTACCCAGTTGGTTGATATGGCTAAAAACTCATGAACAAATCATAAATAATACCTCGCCAAACCAAGGAAACTCTGAATCCCAGTCACAGAAGTAGGCTAGCCCACATATGAACAACTGCTACCTTGGTCAGATCTACCATAATACCTTCTTTTGTCACCACATTTCCGAGAAATACCACAAACTCAAGACAAAACTCACACTTTGAAAACTTTGCATACAACTTCATATCCCTCAATCTTTGAAGTACAGTCTTCAAGTTGTGAACATGATTTGCCTCACTCATGGAATAATCTAAGATATCATCTATAAACACAATCACAAATATCTTCAAGTAGGGTTTAAACACTCGATTTATCAACTCCATAAAAGGAGCTGGGGGCATTAATCAACCTGAATGACATAACCACAAACTCATATTGCCCATAATGGGTCCTGAAAACTCTCTTCAGGATATCAGACTCCCGAACTCTAAACTGATTGTAATCGGACCTCACATCAAACTTGGAGAATAACTTATTCTTGATGGTCACTTTGTTCAGTTGGCAATAGTCAATACACATACGCATAGTGTGATCCTTCTTCTTCACAAATAAGATAGGACCAAAAGATATGGGCATAGTGTACGACTGCACTACAATAGCAAAGTCAATATCATGATCTTGTGGAACACTAGGTAAGTCTGTTGGGAATACATCCATAAACTCTCTAGAAACTCTGGTGGTCTTCAACGATAGTGGCTTTTGAGAACAAGCACCAACATGAGCCAAATATGCCAAGCATCCCTTCATCATCAATCGATAGGGTTTAGGTGCTCCAGTCCACACCATATGCGGCAAATCGATACACGATAAGGTCACATACCTTGCATTTCTATGAAGAATAACATGATAAGGTGATAACTAATATATGCCCAATATCACACTAAAGTCAACCATATCAAAAAATATCAAGTTAGGAAAAATATATCTCCTTGTAAAAGTCACAATACACCCTCCCATAAATTCGGTTCACTACTAATAGTTCACCTATGATGGTAGAAACACAAATAGGATCGGCAAGCAACTTACACATAATATCAATATCAGAAACAAAATAAGCTGACGCATAGGAATAAATAGATCCTGGATCAAATAAAAATGAAACTAAATGATTGCAGAAAGGAAGCATACCTATGAAAACCGTATTAGAGGTCTCTACCGGGACTCTATCTTGAACAACATAGTACATCTATGGCCACCACAATCATGTAGGCCTCTATGGGATCTATCTCTCTCTATACCTAATCCCATCTGGTACCACCCTTCAAAGCTTTGGGTGTGTCTAGGTGCTGGTGTTGGGGCTAGGTGAGTTGGTCAAGATCCTAAAGCCTGAGTGGAAGATGCACGATAAGGGCAATTCATAGCCAAATGCCCAACCTTATCATAACTTGTACAAGCACTAGCCTCTCTCCCCTGAGATGCCCACCCTGAAAAGCCATCATGTCTAGTTGCACTAGATGAACTATCATGGCCAGTCTGAGTATACCTAGATATGTCTGCACTTTCAATTATGGGTAGGGCTACATGGATTACCCGGCCCTGATGGCCTTACCTCTAGAACGCTTGATCACGTGGTAGAGGTACACTATGCTGACCATGCTGACGAAACCTCTCTCGCGGCCCTGTATATCAAGCCTGGTGTGCTCTATTGTATGAGTGTGATCCATGATACTTTGAAATATGCCTCCTTCCAAAACTAAGAAAGATGTAGCCTTGTGATGATACCCTGCCAATCTCTTGGAAAATTGTTAAATATTCTCAAATTCGGTAGCGATACTTGACAATGCATATCAAGACAATGTGTGGAATCTAACCTTATAATCCAAAACCAACATAGAATCGTGCTAAACTCTATCAAACTTATCCCGATGACTATCCTAAAGGATATATGGTAGAAATCTCTATAAAACATACCTCAATAAATTGCTCCCATGTCATGGATGGAGAACCAATACGTCGATGAGAAAATAATTGATCTCCACCACCACTTAGCTAGGCCAGTGAACTTGTAAAAGATATAAGAAACTCTATGTTACTCAAGGATGAACAAATTACACAGTCGGTCCTGACACTCTAATAAGAAATCATAAGCTCTATCACTAGGCGAACTGTTAAATCTCAGGGGATCCAACTACACACACCGCTCAAAATGCTTTTTCTCAGTTGTGGACATGGCAGGACTAGCAGAAGATGGGGGCACATAAAATATGGGCGGTGTAATAGAAGGAGCTGATGTCGCTGATGCTACACCTCTTTTTTGAAGGCTAAAGTAGTTGTTGTCAAGATATATAACCTAACAAAGATTAGGGTCGAACCCATAAGGAATATGTTAGATTTAGAAAAATTTAAAGCAATTCGGGTGGATTAACATGCTTATCTCCTCAGGGGGAAGGGGATTTGTGATAACTATGGAAAGTAATCCTAAATGAAGATAAGTATGAAATCAGTACAAAGAGTAAATAGGGTATTGTATTCCCCATGATTCCCTAACTTGGTATTACTAGATAATTGAATTGTTTTCGAGAATATAGCATGCTGAACGGTAAGTTAAGTTTACCAAACCCTTTGATCCAGACGAAAGGGAAAATTTCATTACGTGATTTAATCCATCCCCACAGTGAATTACTGACCTTTACCTATTGTTCCAGAGAGACCTCTCCTTCACCCAGTCTGGTTGATCATACGAGAACCATCAATCGAATCCTTTTAATTAATATCTTTTCCTATTAACAACTGCATTGACCTAATCAGTAATACTAGGTGATTTCTAACGTTTGCCACAATTAAAAAGCAATCAAATTGAAGAGAATTAATCAATACATGCATGCACACTTTTAAAAATTATAGATTATTCGATTTTACTTTGTTAGTTCTTCATGGTTCCCACAACCCTCATTGTGGATTTAGCTACTCTTGATCAGTGTAGACGCTAAATCATGAATTTGAATAACATAATTGAGCACTTACAAAGGAGAACTAAGCACAATAAATCCAAGTTCTTCACCAAGAATCACATGATTGAATTGAAAGCACAAAATAATGTTTCACAAGTGTTTCTCTCAAGCTCTCTACTATTCTCTACTAGTTTGTAACGTTCCGTATGAAAAATAACCTAAAAACCTATATATAGTGTTAAAAATACAAAACCAAAATGGATTAGGAGAACTGGGTCTACAGGCATTTCTACGGGCCGTATAATGTCTTACGGCCCGTAATTGGGGATTCGTGGATTTCATCTGCACTTATAGTATTGACTTCTACGACACCCATCCATGGCCCATATAAAGTTTTACGACCCATAGGGGGTTTCATTTGATGATATTTTAGCACCTTCCTGCTTTCGGATCCTCAGACACGACACCAAGTCTACGACTCGTAAAATCTTCTACGGCTCGTTTGCATGTTCGGACACTTACTTCAGCAAATCACCCTTTACTGGAACTTCGTACGAAACCAAATCTACAACCTGTGGGATTCACTACGACCTGTAAAAGGTCTCATAAAACCTCAAATTCTGCAAAAGCTACACGCTTAGCCAAAGAGTTGTTCCAACCATGTAATCCTGCCAATGAAACATAAAAACACATCAAATTTGCTAACATCGCTTTGAGAACACACAAAATTCAATGTTTTTAAGTATTAAATGTGTTGTATTTTGACAGCAAATCAAAACCGTCAACATAAAATTATTTTTTTCCTCAAGCAACGAACGCAATCTATATAAGCAATACAGTAACACACATACCTCAATCTAATGGCACACATCAGAAAAAACTCAGGCACAGATACCCATACCATTTTAAAAGCACATCTAATAGCTCTCAAGTAGACCAATGCTGATCAATAGATGTGACAGTGCAACTATGATAAGCAAGGCAATTGTCAACAAGAAACAATCACTGAGTTAGTCCAACGTCAACAATGCAATACAAGTACCTTTAGAGAAAGAAGTCCTATATTCCTCTTATGATGATATTTTTTCAGATTCAATGCTTAGGACTATGTAAAATCACTCTCTCTCAAAAAAGACATTCAAATACCATGCTCAATACCATATGCTTTCCCCAATACTCATGACTTTGACCTTTGAATACTTGGACTAGGATCACTATATGACTTTATTAGCTTGTAACTATAACCACATAAAACATAGGGCCTAGGAGTGACTTGGAAAATGGAAACCCAAGATTTCCCAAACAAGCCTTCAAAGTATGCACATTCATATCATTGATTTGGAAGCGTACACGAATAGTAAGCACATAGTTCTAAGAGAAAGGAAAGTAGGACTCATGATATAGGGATGTCACTAGGAAAGGGATCAACATGGATTTACATAACACATAGCACATAAAGACGAAGGGGCAGGTAAGTATGACTCACTCTATGGGACCAATTCAGGACGTAGGATTTTCACATCATAACATAAAAGCATATCATAATACTCATAGCCAATCAGTATAACTATATCCAATAAGTAGTCTTATCCATAAACATAATTCCTAAATACAATAATTAGCATATAAACATAAAAGAGTGTACAAGATGTCCAACAATGCCTCTAGTCATAAGAGAGGATGGGAGCCAAAACATGTCCCCGACTCACCCTCAAAGTAAATAACAACAACAAAAGCACCATAGGTAGAGGAATTATGGCTTGGCCTACGAAGATAGGACTCCCCATAACAAGAAAATCTCGAGATCCAAGCTAACTGTCATACAGTGGATGAAAGTAGTCCTCGATCCCTATATAGTTAGATCATGTAGGCAAAAGTATGCGTTAGTATGTTTGAATGTACTAAGTATGTGGGCATGCAATGCATATGACATATCAAACTTGGATTCAGTGTTAGATGGAAAGGACACATAATATAGAAAGATATGTATATCCAAAGAAGAGTAGTATAACAATATGGCATGAAATCCATAATGCATGAAATGAACTAATGCTCATATATAGTGTGGATGTGACCATGACTATCACATCAAACTCATGTGAGCTATTACATGAACTCGCATGATATAGACCTCCCATCGATAAGAGAAGATTACTTACCAAGAGTAACCTACATCACACCTTACAATCACATCTTTTTGGTTGATGCACATCGTCCTAAAGATTTTTGTTTTTGGAAGGATTTCCATATCAAAACATATCATATGAAACTATGTTACCATTTTATAAGCCCCATTCTTTTTGGTAATGACTACCATATACGTATGTTGGCACATAGTTCAAGGAAAGGGAGAGGACCCTTATGGATAACCCTTACGCTCCCAATCCATTTGGTGCTAGGTAAAACATCCTACAAGAATATATACATGCTTTCAAAAGAGGCAATAGCCCTTGCAAATCATTTAAATGCACATATGGGCTCAAAAGCCAAATACATTTCATAATCATTCGCACTTGGGCTCAAAAGCCAAATCATAGTTCATAGTAATGATTCTCATGCATAAAAATAGCTCATTCACATAAAAATATGGTGTAAGCAACCAAAATGCTCAAAGCGCCATATCATAAACATATTTGTGATCATATTCTTGTCATAACCATAATCTTATTAGAATCATACAGAAAAACATAATTGTGCTGAATCCACTTCATAATTTTCATAAAATCAAATACTCATGAATGCATATGCCATGAATGAGATGAGAAATAGCTTACGCAATAGGGATTCAAATTTAAACCATCAATACATTAAGAAATTCAAGTGAAAACACAATTAAATCCACATTTAAATCATAATATAGAATACACATGCTTAAATCAAGCTTTAAAGGGATATACACATTCATATCTTCATAACTTCAATGTGATTCAACATATTAGGGCTTAAATCACATTAAAATGAACAATAAAACCTAGCCCATACATCAATTGAATTTAATAAATAATCAAACTTAAAACCCATATTTTTAGTAAGCTAAAATTTCATAAAATTTAGTGTAAAAGAGTTTGGGTCTTCTTGGTTGAAAGGGATCAAGAATCTATTCCACATACCTTACGGATGAAGAAGAATAAAGAAGAAATTTGAAGGAGAAAGAGTCTTCCCTTAATTCCCAAGATTAGTTTACAGAAGAGTCCTTTGAGAGAGTTCTTAAGAGTAACATGAGAGAATTCTAAGAGTAAGAGTGAATTTGAATGAAAGGAATATAGTATAGGTCATTTGAATGTGTTTAGGTAGCATAGAAAGTCACAAATGACCCTTGAGGTAAACCATAATCATGAAATTACCATTTATGAAACGAGTAGAAAAATTAAAGTTAAGGTCACAAGGACGGGGGTACGGTCTGTGAGGCACCATAAGGACCGTACACTTGCCCGGGGTCCAACACATAGAAAATTTTGACTTGACAAAGGTCCAAAATGGTAATCCCATACTTAGAAAAATTTAATGTAGGTGCCCCTATGTAGAAGGTGGTATGGACATTACCAAGCCATATGGACCGTGAAATCCTCCATACCACTTCCCATAGGAAAAACTCTACACGTTGAAGTTCAGAGACAGTGATCCAATACGTAGAAAAATGTCACGCCCCGGGAGGGCACCTTAGGCGTGGCTGGCACCCAGAGACTATTACTAGTCCCCAAGAAAACCGCTCAATCTCAGGACAGTCATACAACATCGAACATAGCGAAACAATATCATAAGGTAGTAACTACATCAATAAGAAGGCCAATGGCCAATAAATTGTGTCTCAACATCAATGATAAGTAAATAACATTACTAAATAAACTCTAAGAGCGAAAGACCTCACATCAAATCTCAACTGATGTGTATGAAGCCTCTAACTCAGCTAAATTATCTAAGAGGGTGCCATGACAGGCTATAGCTTCCCAGCTCTATAAACAAAATAACGAAATAAAGAAAAAGGGCTCCTCTGAATAGCAAAGAGGGCTCACCAACGAGAGAACTCAAGATCTTCGAACCTCAATGTGTGTTTATTGAAGTTCTCTAACTGTTGTATCGGCATAATGAAATGACGCAGCGCCGAGTGGCATCAGTACGTGGAATGTAAGGCATGTAAGATGGCTGAATGTAACAGTATAAGTTTAATAGTATAGGGATAACATCAATTCAAAATCACACTCCATCAGAATGTCAAATGTTTGTCTAAAGCAAGAATATAGAGTAGACAAATGACTCATCAACGTCTCAACTCAACATCATTAATACATCAGACACATCTCAAGAAAACTTAACTCAACTCAAAGGACTCATGTCCATTTAAGACAAGGATAAAGAGTAGACGGTAAATCATCAACATCCATCAAGACTCATACCATAATATCAACATCAGGGTTCTATCAGTGAGGAACCTAACTGGGAGTTTCTCTAACCTACAACCATCACCTATGATCTGGTGATGATACAATAAAACGATATTGTTGCCACATCCATCCAGTACCCTGCCTGGGGTAAAGGATATCACCATTAGTAGATCCACAAGAAAAAAACATCAGTCCTCTTTTGGGACAAGGAAACGAAACATTCGCATTGCGGTTCGATCCTCACTTCGCAGGCCATATAGTTAATGAGTTCGAGTGAGACTAACTCTCATAGATTTTGGTACTCAATACTCCTCCCTAAACCCGACATGCTCATAAAACATCATCATCATCAGTCCCATAGGGACATAGTACATAAACATCAACATCATCATCATCAGTCTCATAGGGACATAGTACATCAATATCAACATCATCATCAACATCGACATGAAAATCAACATCAATATCAACATCATGGACTCGAAACATTCATTTTAGAATTTAGTTTCAAGTTTTAAGACTCTAAACATCACTCTTATCAACATCATCTTCAAGACTCTGAACAATTCGGACCACAATCACAACATCATAAACATCATCATCATTAAGGCTCTATACTCATCCCCTAAGTTCATTCTTTTATTCTTGAGTAAAATAGACATATAATTTTGTAATATCATTCATGAAAACACTTATGCAGTAAATCAAGTTTATGATGATCATCAATTTAAGAAAAATGCATGAATAAAGACGAATCTCGGTAAAATACTCAAGGATTTTCACATATAACTCATCATCTTCAATTCTAGACTCAATTTACTTAAAGAGGGAACATGGAAGAATAATCCCATGCTTTAGGTTAGCCTAACATACCTAGGATGATTTTCATCAACACAATTCCCTTGGGACTTCCTCTTAATTCCTCAATCTCTACTCTCCTCTACTCTCCTCAAGCGCTAGCATATAAGCGTTGTTAGGAAGAGGATTTAGAATGGGGTTTTAGACCCTTTCTATGTGAAAATGACTTATATCAATCGAACATGGGTTTTAGAAGACGCTGGGAATGGACTAGAATACCCTCAAAATTTTAGAAATTTTCCAGTTGTGAAATAACCCAGTCCATGACGCGGGCTCGTTGCATATAGTTTATTTTTAGAAACATTCTTCCCTAATGAGTTTTCTCATCCCGGTAGAAAAATTTAAGAAAAACGTAAGTGACTCTCGGCGATGGGTCCGCGAATCAGCTCTGTCGCGAACTCTCACCGTTTCTCATTTTGGAACAAAAAATTATCTTTTGACTCAGTCGCCTTAAAAATCAATCGAGACCCTTCCCCCACTTAATTTGGCGTGCTGATCAGAAAGCCAGCCTCAAAATTTTCATCAGAGCATCAGAAGATGCACTAAGCAAACATCTCTCCTCTAGGGGTATTTTGGTAATGTTACTTGGCGTTACATTATCTTCCCCTTGGGATTATTTATCCTCGAATGATGAGTAGGAGCAGTATTATGGCACGAATAGACTCAAGACTCATCTCGATACTCACTCAACAACTCAAATTTTTAACTCTTCATCGACCTCAATTCATCTATTCAGAACATCAAACTATACAAATCAACTTAGTATAGAAACATCAAGTAAAGGTAAGAATAACAATATTACCTTCGATATTCCCAACATCAAGCACGAATAGGTATGGGTATTTAGTTCTCATCTCTTTCTCAGAATATGACATGGCTTTCTCAACATATTGATTCCTCCATAGAACTTTAACAGAGGCTATCTCTTTGTTTCTCAGTCTACAAACCTGTCAATAAGGACCTTGACTGGAATTTCCTCATAGAAAAATCTGTCTTTGATTCCAGTGCTCTCAACAGGGATCACCAAGGCAGGATCTCCCAAGCACTTCTTCAACATGAAAGCGTGGAAAACAGGATGGATTCCGTCTAACTCAGAAGGTAACTCTAGCTCATAAGTTACCTTCCCGATTCTCCTCAAAATCTGATAAGGGCCAATATAGCGAGGACTTAATTTCCCTTTCTTCTAAAACCTCATAACATATTTCATTGGAGATTCCTTTATGTATACCCGATCACTCACCTCGAACACTAGATCTCTTCTCCTTACATCGATGTAAGATTTATGACGACTTTATGTGGTCTTTAACCTCTCTCTAATAATCTTCACCTTCTCCATGGCCTGGTGGACAAGGTCAGGTCCAATTAACTCAACTTCTCCAACCTCAAATCACCAAATCGATGATCTACACCTCCTCCCATACAAGGCCTCATAAGGGGCCGTTAGAATGCTAGCATGAGAACTATTGTTATATGCAAATTCAAACAGTGATATATGGTCAACCCAATTCCCTTTGAAGTCAAGGATGCAAGCTCTCAACAAATCCTCTACCGTATAAATAGTGCACTCCGCCTGACCATCCATTAGCTGATGATAGGCTATACTAAGATTTACCTTAGTACCCCATCCCTACTTGAAAGACCTCCAGAAGTGGGAAGTAAACTGGGCTCCTCTGTCCGAAATGATAAACAAGGGAACTCCATACAACCTCACAACCTCTTGGATATACATCTTGGCCTACTCCTCCGCAGTATTAGTCGTCTTAACAACCAAGAAGTGCGCAAATTTAGTCATCATGTCTACAATCACATATATGGAATCATGATGCCTCAAGGATCTCGGTAGGCCGGCGATGAAATCCATGTTAATCACCTCCAACTGCCACTGTAGAATGACAAAGTTTTGATCCAATCCACTTGGCCTTTGATGCTCAACCTTCACTTGCTGGAAATTCGGACACTTTGAAACAAACTCAGTAATGCCCCTATTCATGACACTCCACAATTAGACTTCTCTCAAGTCATGGTACATCTTAGTGGAGCCTGGATGAATAGAGTATCTACTATTGTGGGCTTCAACCATGATCCTCTCGCCAACACCATCAGGAACACATAACCTACTTTGGTATCTCAACACCCTATCTCCCCCTTTGGAGAAGACCATCACTTTTTGCTTGTGGACAACCTCTTTTAATTGGAGTATGATCGGATCTCGATCTTGCTTCTCCTTTACTTCTGCTACTAGGGATGATGCAGACCTACTCTTAACATTGATCCCTCCCTCTTCATTCTTCTCGAGTTGGACTCCCAATTGAGCTAACATGTGCACTTCCCTCACCAACTCTTTCTTATCTTCCTTAGCATCGGTTGTGCTACCCATTGAAAACCTGCTAAGAGAATCGACAACAATGTTACTTTACCTGGGTGGTATAGGATGCTCATATCATAATCCTTGAGCAACTCCAACCATCTCCTTTGTCACAGGTTGAGCTCTCTCTGACTGAAGACATACTGCAGGCTCTTGTGGTCGGTGAACACGTCCACATGCACTGCATATAAGTAGTGGCGCCAAATTTCAAGCGCAAACACTATCGCTCCCAACTCAAGTTCATGGGTCGGGTAGTTTTTCTTATGAACTTTGAGCTGCCTGGAAGCATAAGCTATCACCTTCCCTCCGGCATTAATGCACAACCCGACCCAACTCTTGATGCATCACAATATATCACAAAATCCTTCATTCCATTGGGCAACGTAAAAACAGGTGTGGTGGTCAATCTAGCCTTCAGCTTTTTGAAGCTCTTCTCACACTCCCCAGACCTCTGAAACTTGACCATTTTCTGAGTCAGCTTGGTCAATGTGTAGATAGGGAAGAGAACCCGTCAACAAATCTACGATAATAGCCTGCCAACCCCAAGAAACTCTTTATGTCTGTTGGTGAGGTCGGTCTTGGATAGTTGTTAACCACTTTGATCTTCTAGGCATCCACTTGAATTCCATCAACCGAAATAACATGTTCTAGAAAAGCCAATGACTTGAGAAAAAACTCACATTTTGAGAACTTTGCATACAATTCATGGTCCATAAGAGTCTGTAGGGCAATTCTAATCTGTTTGGCATGATCCTCTTCATCCTTCGAATACACCATAATATCATCAATGAACTCGATTACAAACATGTCGAGGTAGGGTCTGAACACACTATTGATCAAGTCCATAAAATCCACAGGTGCATTTGTCAACGCAAAGGACATGACCAAGAACCCAAAGTGGCCATACCAAGTCCTGAAAGTTGTCTTTTGAACGTCACATTGTCTCACTTTCAACTGGTGGTAACCCGATCTGAGGTATATCTTTTAAAAGCATGAGGCACGCTGAAGTTGGTCAACTAAATCATCTATCCTAGGAAGGAGATATTTATTCTTGATCGTGACCTTGTTCAGTTGCCTATCGTCTATGCACATTCTAAGAGACCCATCGTTTATCCGTACAAACAAAAAGGGTGCACCCCAAGGAGAAACACTTGTCCTGATAAATTCCTTCTTTAACAAATCCTTCAGCTGCTCTTTCAACTCAGTGAGGGCCATCTTATATGGGGAATTGAAATAGGTTGCGTCTTGGGAAGAACATCAATACCGAAGTCAATCTCCCTATCAGGATGGACTCTAGGAAAATCCTCAGGAAACACCTTGGGAAACTCATTCATAATCAGAACTGACTCAAGTGTATCGGGGCTCAATATCATTAGATTTAACTCACACCAGTTGGTAAATACACCCTTTAGAAATTAGCTTTCTAGCCCTCAGGTAGGAAATAAACTTACCCTTGACTGGTTCATTTGGAAAGTGGAATTTGACCACTCAGGTCCTACAATTTACGAAGGCATAGTAGGCATGGAGCCAATCCATACCAAGGATTAGATCAAAGTCAACCATCTCCAACTCTACCAAATCAACTAAAGTATCCCCATGATAAATGGATACTACACAATCTCTATAGACCCTCTCAGCTAGAATAGACTCACTAGTAGGAGTAATAACAATATAAGGCTGAAGTAAACACTCTAGAAAAATCTCAAACATATTAGCCACATAGGGCATCACAAAAGATAACGGACTGTAAGAAAAGACTCAGAGCACACCTATAACAACATTTGGTGCAACCTATTGATCTTGTCGATGACCTATCGTATACAGACGACTCGTTCTCCCTCCTGCACTGACAGTAGTAGCCTTTTGATGATCGCCCATAGTGGGCACTGTAGAAGACTGAGCTTTTTTACTCCCATCACCCCATCTCCTCATCGGACGCTCACCCTGAAAATGGCCATGCTATCTGCATGAATAACAAGCCTTTGTGCCCTCATGACACTTACCAAGGTGTAGTTTGCCACATTTGCCACAAGGTGGCTTTCCTCTAGGGCCCTTGGTCACGCTTGCTTAGGACTAAGGACCTTGAGCTCTGAAATTTTGGTGACCATAAGATTTATGCTTGTACCTATTTTGATGAACAGGCGCACTTGCCACCAAGGGTGCATAGCTAGAAGACCTCTTCTGAAAATAAGTTCTATCACCCTTATGCTGCTTCAGTTGGCTAGGCTCATGCACTGCTGATTTGGCCTTCTTACTTTGCTACTCTTCCCTGTCCTTCTTTATATCCTCCTCAGTTTGCTGGGCATAGACCATACGTCTAGAAATGTTCATGCTTGGAATCAGCAATACTACCTTACACTCACTCTTTACCTGCCTGCCCAATCCAGACATGAACTTCCTCATTCTCTCTCTCATATCAAGAACCATCTCTGGGGCATATTAGGACAACTTAATAAACTTGAGGATGTACTATTTGACAGTCAACCCCTTTTGTTTCAGGTTCACGAACTCATGAACCTTTGCCTCCCTCAACTCTTGGGGAAAGAAGTGGCCGAGAAAAGCACTCTAAAACTCCTCCCACGCAGTAGGTTCAACATCCTCACATCTACAATCTTCCTACTAGTTATACAAGACATTAGCAACATCCTTAAGTTGATAAGAGACCAACTCAACTCCCTCAACCTTATTAGCGTGCATAGCCCTTAAAATTTTTCACATCTCATCAATAAAATTTTGTGGGTCTTCCTCAACCTTAGACTCTGCATATACAGGCGGGTTCATCCTCAAGAAATGTCTGAGCTTGGTTGCAGTTGTAGGCTCTTGGGAGCTAGAGCTAGGGGCCTGAGACCTCGGCTATTACTCTAGGATGCCACCAACTGAGTGAGCATAGCAATGGCTCCCGTGAAGTCTACTTCCGAAGTGGAAGCTGACTGAGTAGGTATTGCCTGCAAAACCTTAGTAGTTTTGGCAGATCAGCCCCGTCTCCTCGTCTCAGGCTGGGGATGGACCCCTGGTTGAGGATTCTCAACATTTGGGGCTGAGGCATCTCTCTAGGCAGCAGTGCGTTTAGGAGGCAAGATCTGCAAACGCGTAATGCACTAATTAGATGGGGGGTTTCATAGAGTCAAACTGTATCTCACGAACTCAGGATATCAAAGAAGTGTAACCATTCCTAATGTCCTATAGCCTCCTGTTTATGAAGTGTGGTGCACAACACACACATAAACAACACTTACTAGACACAGCTTCATAGACTCCCTAGGACATTTGAACTTTGTGCTCTAACACCAAGTTTTTCATGCCCCGGAAGGGTACCCTAGGCGTAGTTGGCACCCAGAGACTATTACTAGTCCCCAAGCAAACTACTTAATCTTACGATAGTAATCGAACATAGCGGGAACAATATAATAAGGTAGTGATCTATATCAATAAGAAGGGCTAATGGCCAATAAACTCCATCTCAACATCGATGATAAGTAAATAGTATTACTAACTCAACTCTAAGAGGGAAAGACCTCACATCAAATCTTAACTCATGTCTATGAATCCTCTAACTCACCTAAATAGTCTAAGGGGGTACCATGACAGGCCATGGCTTCCCAGCTCAACAAACAAAATAACAGAATAAAGAAAAACAGCTTCTCTAGATAGCAAAAGGGGCTCACCAATGACCAAACTCAGGATCTCCGAACCTCAACGATACTTCCACTGAAATTTTGTAACTCTTGTATCTGCATCATGAAACGATGCAGCACCGAGTGGCATCAGTACATGGAATGTATGGCATGTAAGATGGTTGAATGTAACAGTACATGTTTAACAGTATAGGGATAACATCAACTCAACATCATACTCCATCATAATGTCAAATGTCTATCCAAAGCAAGAATATAGAGTAGACAAATGATTCGTCAACGTCTCATCTCAACACCGTCAATACATCAGACTCATCGTAAGAAAACTCGACTCAACTCAAAGGACTCATGCCTGTTTTGGACAAGGATAAATAGTAGACAGTAAATCATCAACATCCATCAAGACTCATACCATCACAACAACATCAAAGTTCTATCAGTGAGGAACCTAACAGGGAGTTTCTCCAACAACCATCAGCTATGAGCCGGTGATGATACAATGAAGCGATGTCGTTGCCACATCCATCCAATACCTTGCCTGGGATAAAGGACATCACCATCAGTGGGTCCACAAGAAAAAACATCATTCCTCTTTTGGGACAAGGAAACGAAACATCCACATTGTTGTTCAATCCTCACTCCTACACAGACCACGTAGTTAATGAGTTTGAGCGATGCTCACTCTCACAAATTTTGGTGCTCAAAACTCCTCCTAGAACTTGATATCCTCAAAACATATCATCATCATTAGTCCCATAGGGACATAGTATATCAACATCAACATCATCATCATTATTCCCATTAGGACATAGCACATCAACATCAACATCATCATCAACATCAACTCATCAATATCATCATCAACAACAGCATCAAGATTAACATCGTGGACTCGAAATATTCTTTTTCGAATTTAGTTTCAAATTTTAAGACTCATGAATATCCCTCTCATCAACATCATTAGCAAGAGTCTCAACAATTTGGACCACAATCACAACATCATAAACGACATCATCGTTAAGACTCTAGACTCATCCCTAAGTTCATTCTTTTACTCTTCAGTAAAATAGATATAGAATTTTGTAAAATCATTCATGAAAACACTTATGCAATAAATAAAGTTTATGATGATCATCAATTTAAGAAAAATACATGAATTAAGAAGAATCTCAATAAAATACTCAGGGATTTTCACATATAACCCATCATCTTCAATCATAGACTCAATTTACTCAAAGGGGGCACATGGAAGAACAATCCCATGCTTTAGATTAGCCTTACACACCTGGGATGATTGCTATCAACACAATTCCCATGGGACTTCCCCGTGATTCCTCAATCTTGATTCTCCTCTACTCTCTTTAAGTCGTAGCATATAAGCATTGTTAGGAAGAGGATTTTGAATGGTGTTTTATACCCTTTATTCATGAAAACAACATATATCAATCCTACATGGGTTTTATATGATGCTAGTAATGGACTAGAATGGCACTCAAAATTTTAGAAATTTTCGAGCCACAAAACAACCTAGTCCGCGATGCGGACTTTTCACATATAGCTCATTTTAGGAAAATATCTTCCTGAACGAGTTTTCTCATCCCCGTCGAAAAATTTAAGAAAAACATAAGTGACTCTTCACGATGGATCCGCGACGCAGCTTTGTCACGAACTCTCATTGTTTCTCGCTTTGGAATAAAAATTATCTTTTCACTTAGTTGCTCTAAAAATCAACTGAGATCCTTCCCTGCACACAATTTGGCATGTTGCTCATGAATCCGGCCTCGAATTTTCCATCCGAGTATCAGAAGACAAACTAAGTGCACATATCTCCTCTAGGGGTATCTTGGTAATTTCACCGGACTTTACAAAAATTTCACTCCTACACCCATACGGAAGGGACTCATAGACTGTTAAGCACCAAACGCTTTGTGAAAGGGGCCATACACTGGCCTTGACTCCAAAACTATGGAGTCTCAAGCCTAAGGCTACCATATGGTCTACGACACAATCCGTATGGCCTCACACAGACCGTGTGGGGTCCAAGAGTGGTAGGTCTTGGTCTCAAACTCCATATAAGGCCCACACACCCCACACAAGGCCAAAGGCCACTTCAAGGAGGCTCTATAGGATCCATATAGCACCACAAGGACCGTGAAGGCTTGCATGAAGCATCCCTTTAGTACAAAACTTTTCATTACCAAATGTCCAAGCTCCTTTGAAGTCGTACAGTGTTTGGGGTCCTTACATCATCTACCCCTTGGGAACATTCGTCCTTGAAGTTGCTAGAACAAGACTTGAAAGGCTTAACTTAGAACATGAAACAACAAAACATAAAACATAATGCATATTTCATCTCTTGAAAATCATAAAGTCATTAAAACTCATATCAAAACATATTAATATCATTGAAAATATCAAAAATCATTTTTGTGCACATGTATACATGTCATGTCATAAAGCTCATGAGTGAAAGAATTAGGACAACATGGAAAGGAAGAACCTAATACCCTAGGCTTGAGTAGATTGGAAAAGATGGGTATGTCGTTTCATCATGTCCAACTCCACCTCCCATGTAGCACTCTCCACATATTGATTTCTCCAATGTACCTTAACCGAAGTCACATCCTTGTTATAAAGCCTCTTCACTTGTCTATACGAAATCTCAGCTGGAACTTCCTTATAAGACAAGTTCTCCTACACCTCAACACCTTCTAAAGGCACAATAGTACTAAGATTACAAAACCAACTTTCTCAACATAGACACATAGAAAACCAAGTGAACAAAACTCAAATCTAGTGGCAAATCCAACCCATAAGCCACATTCCAATTCACTCAACAATCTCATAAAGACCTACATGCCAGGGACTTATCATGCCTTTCTTCCCAAAACGCATTACTCCGTTCTAAGGTGAGACTTTCACATACACCCAATCACCAACATGAAACTCAACATCCCTTGTTCTAACATCCAAATAG
This sequence comes from Solanum rostratum, assembly GCA_029948455.1. Classification (NCBI taxonomy): domain Eukaryota; kingdom Viridiplantae; phylum Streptophyta; class Magnoliopsida; order Solanales; family Solanaceae; genus Solanum; species Solanum rostratum. Next base: position 28,554,583 of record CM057049.1, read on the forward strand.
GACTTTTGGAGACTTTGGGTCATCTTTAACATCTCTCTAATAAACCTTACCTTCTTCATAGACTCTAACACAAAATCAAGGCCAATCAAAGCCATCTCTCCAACTAAAACCAACCTATTGGAGATCTATATCTCGTACCATATAAAGATTCAAACAATGTTGTACCAATGCTAGCATGACAGCTATTAATCAATGAGAGGAAGATGATCATCCCAATTACCTTTGAATTTCAACACACAAGCCCTCAACATGTCCTCCAATGTTTGAATTGTACTCTCGGCTTGCCTATTGGTTTAGGAGGAAAGAAGGTACTCAACTTCACCTTAGTACAAAGTCCTCTAAGAAATACCTCCAAAGGTGTCAAGTAAATTTGGTGCCACGATCGGATAAGATAGACCTAGCCACATAATGCAATCTCACCAACTCTTGGATGTATAACCTTGCATAATCTTCAGCACTAAGGGTATTCTTGACCAGTTGAAAATGAGCCAACTTAGTCATCTAATCAACAATAACCCAAATTGAGTCAAATTGCTTTCAGGTCTGAGGAAAACCAACCATAAAATCCATGTTCACATCTTCCCACGTCCAAGTAGAAATTTCAATATCTTGAGTCAAACCACTGGGTCTTTGGTACTCTATCTTCACTTGTTAACAATTAGGGCAGTCAGATACAAACTTGGGTATATCTTTCTTCATAACATGCCACCAATATACTTCCTGAAAACCCAAATAGATCTTCGTAGATCCCAGATGAATAGAATAATGAGAGTTACGGGCTTCCCTCATGATCACCCTCCTAAGATCATCCATTTCTGGATCGCATAACCGATCCTGATACTGAAGCACAATATCTCTCCTTTGGGAGAAAACCTCTATCTTCGTTTCGGCAACCAATTTCTTCTACTCAACAATTGATGGATTTAGATCATCCTTGGCCTTAACATCATCAACCACAAAGGATTTGCATCATTCTATACATGAATACCACCATCATTAGAGTCGGGCAACCTAACACCCAATCTAGCCAAACGAGGAACATTCCTTGAAAACATTTTCTTCCCTCACAACATAAGCCACATTTCCAATAGATAGCCTACTAAGAGCATCGACTACAATATTTGCCTTACCGGGGTGATATTGTACACTTATGTCGTAGTCCTAAGGAGTTCTGACCACCTTCTTTTCCTCAAGTTAAGATCCCTTTGAGTGAACACATATTGCAAACTCTTGTAATTGGTGAATAATCAACACGCACCCCATGCAAATAGTGTCTCCAAATCATCAAGGCAAACGCCATTGCCACTAACTCATTATTGTGAGTCGGGTAATTCATATACCTTCCATTGCGTTGACGCAAATGCTATCCCCTTACTATTTTGCATAACTACACAACCCACCAATTCCGAGACACATCAAAATACGCTACAAACCAATCTAAACCATTAAGTAAAGTCAAAATCGGAGCTGATATAAGTTGATCCTTCAAAGTCTGAAAACACTTCTCACATTCATCTGACTATACAAGCATAACCTTTTTTTGGGTCAACCTAGTCAATGGAGATGCAATAGACGAGAACTATTCAACAAACCTTCTATAATAACCAGCCAACCCAAGAAAACTTCGAATACTCGATAGAGTCAATTGGCTAGGCCAATTCTTTATGTCTTCGGCCTACTTCAGTTGAACCTTAATACCATCACCGGACACCACATGACCAAGAAAGGCTACCTCACCCAACAAAAATTCACATTTGTTAAACATAGCATACAACTTCTTCTCCCTCTAAGTCTAAAAAACCAACCTCAAATGATTCCTATGCTCCCACTTACTTCAGGAATAAATAAGAATATCATCAATGAAGACAACCATAAAACTATTAAGGAATGTCTTGAACACTTGATTCATAAGATCCATAAATATGGTCGGAGCATTAGTCAAACCAAATAAAATCACCACAAATTCAAAATGCCCATACCTAGTTTGAAAAGTCGGCTTGGGAATGTCACACTCTCTAAACTTCAACTGACGATAACCGAATCGAAGGTCAATCTTTGATAAATGGGTAGCCCCTTGAAGTTGATCAAACATGTCATCAATACTTAGCAATGGATACTTGTTCTTGAAGGTTACCTTATTCAATAGCCTATAATCAGTGCACATTCGAAGGGACCCATCTTTCTTTCTTACAAATAATACCGGAGCAGCCCATGGAGATATACTTGGTCTAATAAAGCCTTTCTCCAACAAATCCTTCAACTGATCCTTCAACTACTTCAACTCAACTGGTGCCGTACGATAAGGAGGAATAGAAATAGGTTGGGTATCCAGGAGAAGATGAATGCCAAAGTCTTCTTCCCTGCCAGGAGTAATACCAGGCAAGTCTTTGGGACACACATCTGGAACTCATTCATCACCAGGATTGATTCAAGAGTAGGTAATTCGTATTCCACATCTTTTACCCTCATAATATAATAAATAGAGCCCTCGGAAATCACCTTTGGGCCTTATGGTAAGAAATAAAGCGACCTTTAATAGTAGAGTTACTACCCTTCCATTCAAAAACGAGTTCATCCGGAAGTTGGAACTTGACCTTACAATATATAGAGGCATATGAAGCATGCAACCAATCCATCCTGAGAATCATATCAAAATCAATCATCTCAAGTTCTATAAGGTCACACAAGAAAACTTTATGCAACATAGAAATCGGATAACCTTGATAAACCCTATGAGCAAAAACACATTCACATACCAGAGTAGAGATTTAAAAATCCTCCCTTAAGATTTTAGGACTCAAACCAAACTTAATAGTCAACAAAGAAATGATAAAAGATAAATTGGTACGCAAATCAAGAAAAGCATAAACATAAAAATCAAAGACTTTCTGCATATAAGACACAATATTTGGAGCCTCCTCAACTTTCTACGAGCATTCAAAGAATAAAACGTACTGTTTCTATTGGAAAGACCTTGTGGAGATATTTTCTGGCCCTAAACACCATGAGCCTTTTGACGTTGACCACTCTGAGCACTCTTACAAAAATCAGCAACCTTGTGGTTCTTATCACTAAACACGAAGACCAAACACTCTCTAACAAGAACCTAAGTGATTCATTCCATACTTGTCACATTAAGGAAACAATGGCGCACCACCAATTGGTGCCTTGGAAGGAGGCACTCTAGCATTAGAAACTTGAGCATTAGAACCTTAGCCTTGTTGGAAGCGACCATAACCACAACCCTTGGAGTTGAAGAACCCATCATCAACCGAGCCCTCTTAGGATCATGCACTCTCTTCTCCATGACCTTCTCTCCTTCAATTTGATCAGAATAAATCATGAGTTTGGTAATGTCCATATCCTATATAAACATATCCTTATGAAATTCTTCCACAACCAAGTAATAGACACCATAGATAAACTTTTGCATTCTTGCACTAGGGTCAGCAATAAGTAAAAGAGCATACTTGGAGAGTTTTGTGAACTTGAAAGCATAGTACCTCACACTTATACCACCCTGTTAGAGGTTGATAAACTCTCATCTTGGATTCGCTAAGCTCAAGTGGGAGAAACAATCAAGAAATGTAAACATTAACTCTTCTCAATTAACAGCAGTACTGTAAACTTATTCCATCAACCATTGAGTGTACCATACTTGAGCCACATCTTTCAATAGATATGCAACAAACTCAATTGCCTCAGATGTGACTCCTATAATAGTTAAGAACTTAGTGAGCTCATCAATAAACTTTTGAGAAACCTCATTGGCCTTTGACCCATAGAACTCAAGGGATTCATCTGGTGAAATCTCTTAACCTAGAAGCCATAGTGGGATCTCAAGGAAGATTAACCTTCGTAGTCTAAGAAGTCACAACTTGGGCAAGCATACCAAAGGACATATGGAAGTCAGCATTAGATATAGGCTCCCCCATAGGCCCTTGGGGAACTTTGTCCTCATAAGCCAGGGCCGGTCTCGATAGGGGAGCTCTTTATGGAGGCATCTTTTGTAATGTTGGAAGGATATCATCATGATAAAGAAACCATAACATACGGTCAAAGGAATGATATAAGACATGAAGAAGTTATATAAGTCCTAGAATGTTATCATAGCCTCCCGCTCATCGGCATGGTGTACTTAAAATCGATGAATAAAACTCTACCTGACGTGGCATGTTGGACTCTGTGGATCACTTACAAACCTAGTGCTCTAATACTAAGCTTGGCATGGCCCTGACCTAGAGTCTAAAATTGACATTATGAATAGAAAACCAATAGTCCCCAAACAAACCTCAAAGTATCCATATTAACATCATCCGTTCAAAAAGGTATATGAATAGTAAGGACATAGTTCTAAAGGAAGGGAAAGCAGGACTCACGCTATTGGGATGTCATAAGGAAAGGAATTAACATTGATTCACATAACGTAGGACATAAAGAGTAAGGAGTGGGTAAGTATGACTCACTCTATGGGGGAAATTCGGGACATAGGATCTTTCACATCATAAAATAAAAACACATCATAATACTCATAGTCAATCCATATAACGATATGCAATAAGTTTCCATATTCATAAACACAATCTCTAAATACAACACCTAGCATATAAACAAAAAATATTCTATAAGATGTCCAACAATGCAACTAGCCATAAGATAGGGCGGGGGCCTATACATGACGCGGGCCATAAGACTCACCATAATAAGAAAATCTCAAGATTCAAGCTGACCATGGTACGGTGGATGAAATGGTTTTCGGTTTCTACATGGTTAGATCATGAAGGCAAAAGTATGTGTTAGTACATTTGAATGTATTAAGTATGTGAGCATTCAATGTATATGACTTATCAAACCTCTATTCAATGTTATATGGCAAGGGAACAAAATATATAAAAAGATATATATCAAAAGAAGATTAGTATATTGATATGCGATGAAGTTCACGATGCTTGAAATGCATTAATACTCATATATAGTAGGGATGTGATCATGACCGTCATATCAATCTCATTTGAGTGATTGCATGAATTTGCCCAATGTAGACCTTCCATCGGTAAGAAAAGATTATTTGCTAAGCATAATCGACATCACACCTTACGATTACATCTTTTCAGAGTGATGGACACCTTCCTTACGACCTCGCTTTTCGAAAGGATTTCCATATCCAAAACTATCATATCATATCATATTAAAATGTGTAACCGTTCCTTATGATCATGTCTTTTCGATAATGGCTACCATATACCTATGCTGGCATATAGTTCAGGTAAAAGAAGAGGACCCTTGCGGATAGCCTTTATACCCCTAAACAATTCAGTGCTTGGTAAAGCATCCCACAAGAATACATATACCTATACATGCTTTCAAAGAAGGCAATAGTCCTTTGAAATCATTAAAATGCACATTTGGGCTCAAAAGTCAAACACCTTTCATAATCATTTGTACTTAGTCTCAAAAGCCAAATCATAGTTCATAATTATGATCCGCATGCGTAGGGATAGCTAATTCATATAACAATATGGTGCAAGCATAAAAATGCTCAAAGAGCCATATCATTGACATTTATGTGATCATATTCTCTTCAAAATCATAATCTTGTCAAAATCATATACATAAACATAATTGGGCTTAACCCACTTCATAATATTCATACAATCCAATGCCCATGAATGGATATGCCATAAATGAGTTGAGAAACAACATGGGAAATAGAGATTCAAATCTAAACCATCAATACATTAAGAAATTCAAATGAAAACATAATTAAATCCACATTTAAATCATAATATGGATTACTCATGCTTAAATCAAGCTTTAAAGGAGACATGCACATTCATATCTTCATAACTTCAATGTAATTCAACATATTAGGGCTTAAATCACTTTAAAATCAAAAATAAAATATGGCCCATACATCAATTGAATTTAATGAAAAATGAAACTTAAAACCCATATGTAAAGTAAGCTAAAATTTGATAAAATATATTGTAAAAGAGTTTGAGTCTTCTTGGTTGAAAGAGACCAAGAACAATCCCACATACCTAGCTAATGAATAAGATTCAAGAAGAAATTTGAAGAAGAAAGAGTCTTCCTTGATTCCCAAGCTTAAGTTTTACAAGGGTCCTTTGAGAGAGTTTTTAAGAGTAACTTGAGAGACTTCTAAGTGTAAGTGTGAATTTGAATTAAAGGAATAAATTATAGGTCATTTCAATGTCTTTAGGTAGCATAGGAAGTAACAAGAGACTCTTAGGATAAACCATAATTACGAAAATGACATTCATAAAACGAGTAGAAAAATTGAAGTCAAGGTCTCAGGGAGAGGGGGTAGGGTCTGTGAGGCACCATAAGGACCGTACACTAGCCCATGGTCCAACACTTGGAATATTTTCACTTGACGAAGGTCCGAAATGGTAATCTTATACTTAGAAAATTCATTGTAGGCACCCCCATAGGAAAGGTGGTGGACCATACAAATCCATATGGTCCGTGAACTGCTCCGTGCCACTTCACTTAGGAAATATTCTTCATGATGAAGTTCTGAGATGGTGATCCAATACTTAGAAAAATTTCACTCTAACACCCATATGGAAGGGCCTCACGAACCGTGAAGCACCAAAGGGTCCATGAGAGGGGTCATACCACTTGCCTTGGCTCCGAAACTGTGGAGTCTCAAGCCCAAAGCTACTATACAACCCACCATATGGTCCGTATGGCCTTACACGAATTATGTGGGGTCTAAGTGTTGCATGACTTTATCCCAGACTCCAAATTAAGGCCCTCACACCTTACACAAGGCCAAATCCCACTTCAAGGAGGCTCCACACGGTCTATATAACACCTTTTAATGGAATGTGAAGGCTTTAGTGAAGTGTCACCTTGGTCTTAAACTTTCCAAAACCAAATTTCCAAGCTCCATTGAAGTCTTACAAAGTCCGGGTCCTTACATTTATATAGTATCAGAGGCTTTGGTATGATTTCTCAGGAATAAGATGACTAAAGGCCCTCCTTAACACTGCGTTATTCTACACTTTTGTGCTACCAATGCAGTTATTTTTTCGCCTCATTCTCACTTTCTCCTATTTAACACTTTTCTAGGTGGCTTATTCTCATTTTTTAGTTTTTTTGCTTTTATTTTCACATATTTTTCATTTTAGCTAATTGATTAGGGATCACTGATTTTCACAGTATCTAGAACACATCTTTATCTCATTTTCCATGTGTCACTAGTTTTTCCTTTAATTTCTTCCTTGTTTTATGTTCACCCTTACACCAACCACCCTCAACTTAGGTTTTTGGACTTAGTAGAGGTGCACAATGTCCAACCTAGGAACCAGGGCAACTTTTGGTAGCCGCCCTAAACTTAAACGTTTTGCCTCTGTCAAGGTGCACAATGTTCAAGGAAGGACTAACGCTAAATTCAGGATTTTACATCTAATAAGGCTACGTAACTTAGATTTTTACAAAGAAAAGGGTACATGTAAAGCTCAAACATTAGAATCAAGGGATATTTCATATTTCGTTGGTCATTTAGGCCAAGTGGGCTTTTATGAATAACGGCCTAAGATCCTTTACTAACCAACTAACTACATTCTAAGTCAGAGTAACAGGGCATGTTCTAAATTACAACACAGTATATGAATTAAGCAATGAAATCTCACACACATATGGCACTGATTACACTATCAACAATGACTCTTTGATAGTGCTGTTTATCACAATTTATCATCAGTTATAAGAGCAAGCACCGTCAATACAATTAATTATGCATGGTTGCTATCAAGACTAACTAACAAAATTTTGGTGGGTATCACATATGCCATAGATATTTGTACTATATGCTACTGATACTACCTACACATCCTAAACATGCTGGTTAAACGAAAATTAAATATCTATGGGGGAAAACAACACAGGCAAAGAAAACCCCTAGGATTCAAAATTTTAGATAGTTATAAGCCAAGGTTACTCAGACTTCACTAAGGCCTATAACTACCCACACCCCATCATAAAAGAGTTGCATTGTCCTCAGTGCAAAAAAAAAGGAATACAAACCACAAGGGTCAAAAAGAACATACCTGGGCACCTAAAATCCGGTCTCCAACTGATTCTGGCCACCCTCAACTTGCCTGGTGGCCTTCTTAGTTGTAGAAGCATGGCCGTAGGGGCCAAGAACCCTCACCTTCTCAAGCTCACAAGTCTGCCTCAGCTCCTTATCCTGCCTCGAGTGCATCTTGGAAATATCTAGTTCCTGCTAGTCCATTAACCCCGCCTGCAACCTCACTAATTCTGGATAATCATCACTGTAAGTCCTCTTCTTATTGGAAGTCTATGATGGCTCCTCACGAGCAAACAAGTCAACCACTAACACTGGAGGTGCAGTCTGTGCGAATGCCACTAGTGCGGCCAAAGTTGTTTTCATATCTGCCTAGAGCTATTGGATCTCTATCTGAAGGGTTGTCATATCGGGTGGCCATGCCGTGATAAGGCTCTGCTCGACCTGCATCTCAAAAGAATTTCTGCAAGCATCCACAATTATATTTCTATCCTTGATAGTAGTGACCGAGAAAGCCTTCATGCATCCCTCAAACTCTAAAATGGCCTGGCAGACCTAAGGCCTGATCTGCTTAAATAACTTAGTCAACTGGGTCTCAATGTGTCCCAGTCACTATGCCATGGTATAAATGAATGTCGCTGACATATAGACCATGCCAGTAGGTATTGTCAGTATGGGAACAACTTGTGGTGCAGAAGTAGTAGTAATGGGCCCCTCTCTCCTCATTAGTCTCAATCTGTGGGGGCGTATCCTCAGTAATGGCATTAGCAATGATGGTGGATAGAGTCTCAAGTGGTGGCTTCATTGTGAACATCTCTGGTGTCTGTGCGGGCTAGCGCATGCTCACTAGGGGGCCACTAGATTATCCTCAGCCTTAATCAGGCTTGCATCGAAGGTATGCTACACCTCAATCAGTGAGTCCAAATGATGTAGACTCTCCACCCTCGACTCTATATAAAGTTTGTAGATCGAGCAAGGAAAGGGACGGAGGTAGATCTTTTCATAGCTGCCTCATATATCTTTTCTATGATGAGGGTGGCAAAGACGACCTCATACCCAGCCAAGATACTGACAACCCAAATTTCATAGTCCGGCTTCAAGGTGATATCTACAAGCGTCGATCGAATCTATGATCTCACATCAGCCCACCTAGAGTTTTTCACGGAAGCTGAGCAAGGCCTTCAAAATGGGCTCAAATAAAGTGGATATACATTCAGGGTTCGAGGCCTACTCAACAATCTGTTCAGACACTCATCTCATCAAGTTGGCTTTTTGATGTTGTTCTCTCATTAGGGCCTTGTCCCTGGTCTACCCCTATCTACGGTCATACTTTGTTGTCGATCTGGTGGTCGGGAACTCGGGCTTGAACAACATATAGAGTATGGTAATCTCAGAGATATCTTCATGTCGGCCCCTGACTTTAAGGTGTGTCAGTTTGGGGTGAGCTAGGGGCTTCTTCCCTTTCGGAAGAGAGCTGAGAACTATGGAAGAATAGGAGGCGTAGAACTCACGAACTATGGTCAGGAGTACTTCCCTAGTGCTCTGGTCAGCCATTAGAGCCCCAATCTCCTGATAGTGTCCTAAAGTTTGGGGATATTGTTTAGTCCGGAAGTGATGATACGAAGCTCCTCAAAAATAGAGTGAGCTAGTTTGCCTTGCTCGTTCCACTACATGCCCTCTGTGTGGATCTCCCACATACCATCAATGCACCACCGACTAGATAGAGCGTCATGAGATGATGGTGAGGCCTAAGGTGGTACGGCAGAGGACTTTGTCTTTGTCTCATTGCCGAACTCTGACTTTGGCTCTATCTCCTCTGTGGATGGACCTTCTACTATTGCTGCCTCCCTCATAAGACTGGGGAGGGAGAACAACTACAATCTGGGTCTGGGTCTTCCCAAGTCTGGCAACAGCCCATGTCTATGGATGCTCTACTTCTGGGTCAGGTTGGATGCCGAGATCCTCAATCAAACCAACAACCTTAGGGTGTCCTGATCCCCCGAGGGCTCAACTCTCAAAATCTACTGCAAGGCTCAAATATCGTCACGTCTTGGCTCTAGGGCCATAGTACCTGAAACATACACATTTAGCGAACATGGTGAGCCTCACAAGTCAAGGAACGAAAACCAAAAATCATTTCAAACTTGGTCATAGATGGGTCTATGAAGGCACTTCTATGGGTTGTAGTAAAAACTATGAGCCATAGAATGCCTTTGTAGAAACAGTGTTCATAAATTTTATTAGTTGGAATTTCTTCTACGAGACTAGGTATGATCTGTAGAAGAATCTACAGGTCATAGACTAAGTCATGGAGGCATTCCAATCTTAGGTACTTACAGGCATGGATCTATGAGACTTGTCTATGAGTCGTAGAATTCTACAGCTCATAGAAGGCCTTATCTAATAGGTTCTTGGATTGAAGCAAGTTAATTCAGCATTCAAGCAAGTTATGGCACACCAATACATGATTCTGATTACCAAACAATACCTTACATGCAATTCTTTTAATACGACCCCATCAAAAATCATTTTGCACATTTTTCCTAGCCAAGCCAAACAACACCTTTTGAATGAATTAGGATCAAATTTCACACACATGCTATCCCACATGGAATTTTCAAGAACATAGTCAATTTAATTCAAACGATATAAGAAGACATGATTGTCATATACATCATTCAAACACATAGACAAGGCCACACACACAATTTACTAGCTTTAGATCATATTCAAGTATTGGAAACACATTAGTTATGTTCAAATTCAAGCATAAACAATGGTATACATGGATTCATACCCATACTCATTGGGGTACCATACTCATCAAATAATTACACTGTAATCACATCAATGTCGATAACTAAAAGGATTTTAGGGCCAAAAACTTACCAAATTGAGTGAGGTATACGCATAAATTGAAGGAGGAACCGAGGAGGGTAGAAACCTAGTTATTGCCGGGAGAGGCCGGAGAAGCTTGCCAGAACATTAGGAAGGTGGCCAGTCAAAAAAGGCTTGGGAAATGGGCCGGATTTTTTTGTATATTAGGGTAGGACTGGGGTCAAATTAATTTTACCCCACTATTTATAGGCTTACCGGTTCAACAAAAATTAATCAACCTGGGCTCTACGAAACCCCGATTATGGGCCATAGAAGATTTTACGTCCCGTAGATCCTAGTTTCATGGAATACTCAAACCCTACTTGTGCGGACTAGGTTTAATGGACTAGTATATGATTCGTAGAATTGAATATGACTCGTAGAGTTTAGAAACATCCACACTTAGCAAAAAATAAAAGATCTTACCTGGAGTCCACAAGCCCCCTTCACGACCTGTAGTTTTATCTATGGCCATAAAGTTGTCTCGTGAATTAGAGTGCAGAACTTTTTTCTCAAACAAGGTGTTCTACAAGATAGTGTACGGGTCGTAGTTTGACATACGGATCATAGAACCAGTCATAGCAACACCACTTGATGCCTTTTCAGCCAAGGATAACGTAGTTATTTCCCTAGACATTTTTCACAGCACACACTGTTCCCCAATATTCAACAAGTCCAATGTCCACAAATTACAACCAAAATGTGAAAAAGTAAACTAACTACAAGTTCTAAAGCTAAACACAAAACTACAACTATTACATCAAATATGTTGGGTTACCTTCCAAGTAGCGCCTGATTTATTGTCTCGACATGACTTAAATAACTTGGTTACTGAGACTTCACCAAGTGCCCAATCATCCTTTTATAAGTCATTTGGCCTCTTCATTCACTAACAAATGTTAAAAAAACAACTCTTCATTATTCAATCTAAACTTTAGTTTGCCAGTTTCTATATCAACTAGTGCTCAACCAATGGCTCAGAATGGACATCCCAAGATGATTGGGACTTTGAAGTCAACTTCACAATATATGATCACAAAATCTATTGGGAATGTAAATTTTGCCACTTTGATGAGTACATCATAAAGTATCCCCACGAGCTTCTTCACCGTGCATATAGAAATCAATAATCACATGCTCGTCGGTGTAGGCGCTCTAATCCTAGCTTCTTAAAGACCATAAGGGGCATCAGATTTAGCTAGCACCAAGATCACACAATTCCCTTTCAATCTCCATATCTCCAATAGTGCAGGTTATGGTAAAAGCCCTGGGATCTTCTCACTTTTGCACCAAGGACCTTGTAGCAATTGCACTGAAATGTTGAAACTTTTGGGAGAGCTCCAGACTCACAATCCCCTTCTTTGTAACGAAGTCCTTCATAAACTTCGCATACCCAAGCATGTTCTCCAATTCCTCAATGACAGGGATGTTGATGGAGAGTTATTTCACCATAGAGAGGAAGTGCTTATACTTAACCACCTCCTCCTTCTTTTTAATTCTTTGAGGGAAGGGAGAAGGTCTAGGAATGGACTTCAACGTTTTTGGCACCTCTCCAGCATCACTCACCCCATCCTTGGCACGATCATCTCTAGTATTAGCATCTTCAACCTCAACTGTGTCATCTCGAACATCATCATCATCGATCAGCATAGGAGGAACAATTGTACTCTTACTACCATGAGTACTGACAGTCATATACTGCCCTTCATTCTTTGGGTTCTGAACTGTGTTGCCAGGAAGTGTACCTTCCTAAAATTGGTTGCGTGGAGTTGATACTTTACCAAACTATTGCTCCAGCTATTTAATAGCAACAAAATGAGAATTGATTTTTTATTTATGATGTCTCCCAAGCTACACCTCTTTTTTGAAGTTAAAGCGGTCGTTGTCAAGATATATTATCTAACCGAGGTTAGGGTCGATCTCATATGGAATATGGTAGACTTAGAAAAGTTCTTGGAAATTCAGGTTGATTAATCTACTTCTCCCCCGGGGGGGTCGTAACAAATATGCAAAGTAATCCTAGATAAGACAAGCATGAAATCAATATGAAGAGTAACTAAGGTATTGTGTTTCCCATGTTTCCCTAACTCGGTATTACTAAATAATTAAATTCTTTTCCAATGTGTAGCATGCAGAACGGTAAGTTAAGTTTTACAAACCCTCTTATTAAGGCAAATGGTAAATTTTACTACGTTATTTGATCCATCCCCGAAGTGTGACGTTATTAACCTTACCTATTGATCCCGTACGATCTCCCCTTGGCCTAGTTGGGTTGATTAGACAAGAAACATCAATTGAATCCTATTAATTAGTGCTTTCTCCTATTTATTACTACCTTGATAGAGTCGGTAACACTAGGTGAGTTCTAACGTTGGCAGCTGTTAAAAAACTTTCAAATAGAAGAAAATTAATCAATACATCCATGCACACTTTTCAAAAATTACAACTTATCTAGTTTTACCTTGATAGTTCTTCATTGTTTCCAAAACCCTAGTTTTGGATTTAGATATTCATGATCAGTGTAGATGCAAGAATTGTGAATTTGAATAACATAATTGAGCACTTACACAAGAGAATTAAGATCAATGAATCCAAAACTGTTCACCAAGAATCACAAGATTGAATTGAATCACAAAATAATGTTGTACAAGTGTTTCTCTCAAGCTATCTACTGTTCTATGACGTTCCTCTACCGTTACCTTTGAAAAATAACCTAAAATCCTATTTATACTCCTTAAAATATAAAACCAAAATGAAATTGGAAATCTGCATTCGCAGAACCTATAGGTAGTTCTATGGGTTGTATAATGTTTTACGGCTCGTGGACAGGCTTTCGTGAATTGCATCTTCTATTCTGGGCCTAGCTTCTTGGACACCCTTCTATGACCCCTATAATGTTCTAGGACCCATAGGGATTTTCGTCTGATGTTTTTTCAGCAACTCCTTACTTCTGATACTTAGGGCACGAACCTAAGTCTATGACTCGTAAAATCTCTTACGGCTCGTCTGCTCATAAAAGGTGTCATGGAACCTTTGCTTCGGTAAAATCTACATCCTTAACCCAAAAATTGTGCCAATCCTCTAATCCAGCAAAACATACATAAAAATGTATCGAATCTACCAACATCACTTTGAGAACACATAAAATTCCTACTTTTATGTGTCGAAAGTTTTATATTTTGACCACACAACAATTTATGCTTGAGATGTCAGACTTTATCCCCATCAAGGTCTCATCTTGTGTATTAACCTTCATTAGTAGTTGGTCAAACATCTCCTCAACTCTGGAACTACTAGCATCGATATCACGATTGTGTGGTGGCATGTAAGGACCATTTCTATAGCCATCTCTATGACCCCAATCAGCATCTCTGACCTGGCCCCTGATCCTGTTATAGAAACTTCCATGATTGTCTCTAAAAGCGCTATCTATGTTAAACTTCCAACTTTGATTTCCTTGACCTTGGCGCCAATAGTCCATTATTGGACCCTTGGGCATTGGTCTGGAAACACCCCGTCTAATCAGCAACGAAGCAAATGTCCTCCTCATAGTTTGGCTCCTCGTACATGGATGATCACAAAGGCTGATGAACAACTACATTAACTCATTTCTGATTCAGCTTCATCATCACCTACATATTGGTACTGATCCGAGCAACCTCTTGTATTATCTCCTTATTTATTTTAGATTGCTCGTAGTAGAGGATCTGTATCTCGACCCCATGCACGATTTTTCTTGACCACCATTTCAACTTCTTAGCAACCCTTTCAAATGGTTGATCTAAAACCATGCTCCCCATGACGGTATCAACACATGCTTGGCTATTCTCGTCTAGGGAATGGGAAGAATCTCTCCAGAAAGGCCTTCTACAACACACCCCAACTCGTGATCGAAATCTGTGGGAGCTTAGATAGCCATAACGCTGCATTGCCTGTTAGAGAAAATGGGAATACATGAACTCCAAAATCATCCATAAACATATTTGGAGTTCCAATTACACTCTTACAGACAAACACAACACTATGTAGATGACGATGTGGATCCTCTAAGAGTAGGCCGGCGAACAACCCATAGTTCTGCAACATTTGTGGAAACCCACTCGAAAACCATGAACTTTGTGTCTTCCAATAGTGGTGGTAACACAATGGCTCCAGTCACATCTATAGCCATAGGATTAAGCCGATATTGATTCCACTGATAAGCTTCGGCATTGAAGTCCGGTGATTGTGAATCAATGTCCTCAAGAGAAGGTGGGTTTTTATTATTCTCATTCTTGTTCTTATTCAGAGTCGCAAAGTAATC
The DNA here is from genome assembly GCA_029948455.1 of Solanum rostratum. NCBI lineage: Eukaryota > Viridiplantae > Streptophyta > Magnoliopsida > Solanales > Solanaceae > Solanum > Solanum rostratum. The sequence goes on from CM057049.1 coordinate 28,569,816, forward strand.
CTAAACTAAAATAAGTGTGAAATAAGTATGAAGAGTAACTAGGGTATTATGTTCCCCATGATTCCCTAACTCGGTATTAACAGATAATGGATCTCTTTTCTAATGTGTAGCATGCAAAACGGTAAGTTAAGTTTACCAAATCCAGTGATCTAGGCGAGTGGTGAATTTCACTATATAATTTGATTCATCCCCGCAGTGTGACATTATTAAGCCTTACCTATTGTTCTATTACGACCTCCTCTTGGCCCATTTTTGTTGATTAGATGAGAAACATCAATCGAATCCTTTTAATTAATTCCTTTTCCTATTTATTACTACCTTGATTTAGTAACCAAAGGGTATTAATCAATACATGCATGCACACTATTCAAGAATTATGAATTATACAGTTTTACTTAGTTCCTCATGGTTCCCACAACCCTAGTTGTGGATTTAGCTATCAGGATCTTTGTAGATGCAAGAATCATGAATTTTAATAACATAATTGAGCACTTACACAAGAGGATTAAGTATAATAAATCCAAGCTCTTCACCAAGAACCCCAAGGTTGAATTAAAAGAACAAAATAATGTTTCACAAATATTTCTCTCAAGTTCTCTAATATTCTCTATTGTTCTGTAACGTTCCTTATGAAGAATAACCTAAATAAACCTATTTATAGTGTTTAAAATATAAAACCAAAAAGGATTAAAATAACTGGGTCGGCAGACTTTATGGGCAATTCTACAGGCCATATAATGTTTTACGGCCCATAGTTGGGGCTTCATGGATTTCATCTTCACTTATGCGGTTGACTCCTACAACACTCATCTACGGCCCACATAACGTTTTACGGCCCATATGGGGTTTCGTCTAATGAGGTTTCAGCACCTCCACACTTTCTGATCCTCAGGGCATGACACCAAGTGTACGGCTCATAAAATCTTCTATTGCTCCTTTCCATGTCCGTAGAGTTAACATTAGAAAATCACCTTTCATTGGTATTTTGTACAAAACCAGATCTACGGCCCATAAAAGCTCTCGTGAAATCTCAACTTCTACAAAATCTGTACACTTAGTCCAAAAATTATGAAAACTACGTAATCCTGCAAAACAAACATTAAAACACATCAAATATACTAACATATCTTTGAAAACACACAAAATTCTAAGTTTTTAAGCATCAAATGTTTTGTATTTTGACAGCACATCAGAAGCAATAGACAATCCCTGGAGTTGTGACCCAAAACTCAGGTGTGATGCCTAAGGAAGAATTATAGAGGTCATAGGAGGATAAGATGGAATGTAGGAAGGACCCACATGAATTATGGCTAGCTCAAATAGAGCTATAGAAGGACCAACCGATGTTGTCAAAATCGGTTAATCAATAGTGATTGTGCTGGAAGTGCTCTCTCAAATCTAAACAAAACCCTCAAAAGTAACTCCTAAACCAAGGGTGTAGCATCTGGGGATAAAGATGGTGGAATAGGATCTATAGACCCTTCTGGCTCAAAATCAAGCTCTGGAGAAGCATATCTAGTCTGTCCTCTGGGTGGAGCTGTCCCTCTTGGAAATCCTCGCCACTAGCCCTATCACGAGCTCTGCCTTAACCTCTAGTGGGAGTCATATGCGCTAACTCAGGCTCTTCCACTACTCATCGGGGTCTAGTAACTGGCATCTACATAGAAGGAGTAGATTAGAAACTTTTAAACCATGTGTTATGAAGAAACACGCGAATAGAAGCAAGACCTGAATGTTTTTCCTATCAAGTGCCCCGTGGCCTCTTGAAGATGGGTATGGACATCTACATACCAATGTATGAGACTCTACCAGACACCCTACTCTTGACTCACAAGCCCAACGAACTAGAGCTCTAATACCTAACTTTTCATAATGCAAAATCGGATCGCAAACTGAAAAAAGTAAAATCAAGTACAAACACCACAAGATCAAATTCAAATCTCAAAACCTATATTCATGAGTAAAAGAGCATATAAAGTAGTACAGAAGAGTAAATATAATTGTCCCAAATGAAAATACAACGATGTCTGATAATATTTAATACAAAGCCTGAAATTGAAGCAATAATTAAAGAAATCTCAAAGATCCAAGGAGACTCAATGTCTGAGCCTCAGAACTACGATCTGAAATGATGAAGAAAAACACTACTAAAGTGAATCTTCTACCCTTTACCGGTCCTTGTGCTCGATCTGCAGGGAGGAAATAAAGTAGGGGTGAGTACAACGAAATGCACATAGCAGGTTCAACTGACTTGGTAAGCAAAATTGAATAAGTATGTGATAATGAATAATACTTCCACATGCAAAGAAAGGGTTAGTGCTCAATATAAACATATATAATAATAGAATAGTATAGAATTGGTATTAAATAATACAATTCACATGTAATATATGAATGTGATGCATGAAGTGGAATCACGACACATTCTTGTGATGATGTATACATCTACCGAGCTAAAGCTACCTTGTAGAATCCATAGGGGTTTAGTCAGACCGTGTAAAAATCTCTAAAATATCACGATGGTCGCTGGTATCGATGATACCTTAGTAGACTTTTGCGCCAGTAGAATATGACTCTAGTATCGCGATGGACTCTAACATTGATAATACCTTGGTGGACGCTCCCGCCAGAGGGAGATAATAGGTAATACATCTGTCTTAGGGCCAATGCAATATAGATACAATGCATGCCAGTCACAATATCAAGATGTATGTCAATAATAGTATGCAACGGCGGACTCGAGCACCGGCAAATAGATCTCAAGCAATATAATCGTCCCAAATATCTTAGTGGCTCAGTAGTACTGATGCAATATGAGATATATACATGCCAATGCCTTACTGCATACATTCATACATATATATATATATATATATATATATATATATATATATATATATATGTATATGTATATGTATGTATGTATATGTATATGTATGTATGTATATTTATGACATGATAATGATATGAAAAGTAGCCATGACATCACGAGGCTATGTGAAGGGCATCAACTAGCGTAGTAAACCATCCTCTGTCTCGTATCATTACCCTCTCATCAATAAATAAATTATTAATAAAACAGGACTCTCCAAACTTTCAATCAACTCAATCCTCCAAATAATACCAGAATTGATTAATCGCTATTAAAAATAGATACAACGTGTCAAGAGATGAATTTTAATACCCATATTGGCACAAATTACCTTAGAGTCAAAATGGTCAAAATTAAGGCTAAACTATGAAGTACTCGAATCTAAAAATTTACTTTAAAATTAGGTTCTACGTAAAAAATGGAGTCGGAGGATGAAAATTGCACAAAAATGTAGTACAAATCGAATGAGAAATCAACATTTGAAGTTTCAAAATCATACACAAAAAATACCCAATTTCGAATATTTAAAATCATGAAATTCAAGATAAAATCAAGATAAAAGTGATACGCCCAAATTACACTCCAAATAGAAGAGTAAAGCGGTCGTTGGTCAAATATAGAACTCAACCAGAGTTGAGGTCGATCCCACAGGGAACATGTAAGAATTATTCTATTAGTATCAGCTTTCAGTTGTAAATGCTATTCCCAAAATAAACGTACATAAAATAAATGGGAGTTGCGTTATTTAATTTAACTAATTTCGTAAAGTAATTAATAAAGACGTTCCGATTCTTAGACAGATAGAAAGAGGCTAGGGTTGTGTTCCCCATGACATACAATTACGACAACTAAACTGGATTTGTAAATTCGTTCTTAATGATGCATGCAAAATCTACAACTTAACTAATATCTAGGTCACCTTTCGATCCTTCATAGGTATATCTCACTCCTCTCTTTTCAGTCTCCGAGTGTATGCAATTCTAACCGTTGTTTCTGATCTCAGAATACCCTCACCTTTCGGTCTCAGGCACTTAGACTAGGTTCATGACCCCGAATCTCTGTTGTTAGACTCTTTTCCCAATCACTACATCCCTCTCGGGCATGTAACCAATACAGGCTTACCCTAATGCGTCGACTCATTAAGGAGAAGTTAAAACGAAGAATTTAACAATACATGCGCTGTTTATTTGAACGAATTACCCCCAGTTTGCATTATCTTAATTTGGTCGTCATGGTTCCCACAACCCTAGTTGTGGGTTTAGCCTAGCGTACTATTGATACTTTGCCCACAACAAGTAGAAGAAAACATAAAGATGGACTTACAATTGAAGAACAAGAATCCGTGTTACAAGCTTCGGACAATAATCACAAACGCGATTCTCTCGAATTACAAAAGCCAAACTAATGTTTTTCTCCTTGTTCTCTCTAGTTTCTGTCGTAAAAACGAAGTCATCTAATAAAATAAAATAACATCCTATTTATACAAAGTAAAACTAAGTCGATATAATTTAGGAAAAATAATTCCGGCACGGGACACGGTCCGTTAAACGGACTGTCTGGATTGAGATGATCCGTGCGAACGGACCGTCTGGAGACTGCCTGCGCCAACACGGTCTGTGACACGGCCCGTGTGGCATGAGACGGGCCGTGCGTCTCTTCCCTGTGGATCCACTTGCACGAATTCTGATATTTTTGACGAAGGCTCTCCGAGCTACGTCAGTTACACGGCCCGTGACACGGTCCGTCTGTCGTGAGACGATCCGTGTGGTGGTCTGTGTGAATCTCCTTGCACGATTTCTTTAATTTTCAACGGGTTGCCTTCCGAGCTACGTCAATTAGACGGTCCGACACACAGTCCGTCTGGCGTCAGACGGGCCGTGTGGCCTGACCGTGTGACTGACTAGCACGTCAACTGTCGTGCCACGGTCGGTCACACGGACCGTCTGGCGTGAGACGGCCCGTGTGGGCCTTCCGTGATCCGACACTTGGCTTCGTTTTTTCACCTGTTCCTTGCACTTTCCGCCATTTCCCATGCCTTAGTCATTTTCCTGCACAATATCAAAACATACCTATTAAACCAATAACACCGCTCAAGAACACCCAATAATTCTATGTTTTAAGCGTCGTAAAAGTCGTATTTTCATAACTCATCAACACCCTCAACTTAGAACCATTGCTTGTCCTCAAGCGATGACCAAAAAAAAACACATTACGACACACAAAAGACAAGTACTTAAAAAGAAGTAAATAGCAACCCCTTTGTTCATTAAACTCATGCTCAACACGTATACTGGTAATGTGTTCGTATCCCAACAGACTCTGATTAGTTCAACCTAAACACGATACTATATCTCGTTGGCTCCTATTAAGTTCGCGAATAAAGATAAACCAGTTATGTAAAGTACCCAAATAGTGCGGTGATAGTGCCCCTTACTACAAAGAAGTCTCACACACCATGTAATAATGTAGCACACAGAGACTAGAATGTAGACACTCACGCTCAGAAGGAATTTTCAACCGACACACGAGTATAGACCATATGCTTGCCTTTATTTTCACCACCTTGACTCTTGAATGACCTTTTCAGGATCACTTTAGGACTTGTAAGGCTTGTAACTTAGGCTCGGGCTTGGGTGTGATATATTTAGGATCAAAGTGACTAACGTTTTGTTCCAAGACCCTGCTTTGACTCAGCCACTACTTTCGGCCTCCCAAAATCTTTGTTTTCCCTATTTTACCACTTTGCTCTGCAGAGGGGCGTGGTTACGTTCCTCGTTTTTTTTTTTTTTATATTCACGCCCCATATTTTTTTCACTTTTCTTCTCACCACTTGGATCCTTTCCATCCCTATTCTTCTGCTTCTCTTACAATAGCCACCCTCAACTTAGGGTTTTAGCCCGAGTTGAGGTGCACAATGTCTTTTCAAGGACCAGGGCCAATATAAGCCACCCTCAGCTTAGGCCTTTGGCCTGGGTTGAGGTTCACAATGTCCTTAAAGAGACCAGGGCCTGAGTATGGTGTACAGATAGATTGGAAACATGGATTGGGTAATAGGAAAGAAAAGGTCTATTAAGGCTCAATTATTTGGTTCAAAGGGATAAACTTCATTTGGTTAATTCATTTTAGGCTTAGTGACTTCTCAACAACAATGGCCTAAGATCCTTTCCTAATCCACTCATTCAATCGTTTTAGGGAGACCAACCAGGCAAGTTCTAGCTTACAAGTGTGTCAATTAAATTCAAGCAAATACACTCCCACACACATGGCACATATCCCCCACTATTTAGCACTACACAACACAGTCAACTTCAATCGTTAAGATGCCAACTAAACAATGTACATTGTGTTTTCAGAGGATCACTGAATCAGTCCGTATGGGATACACACCCACAAGTTTCGTGGATTTTCATTTTTCAAACTGGTGAGGTTACTATAGACTCTTATAACCACTTGTCTTTACCACACAAAACAAACATAATAAACCTAAACATGCCAGTTCTACTAGATAATACACCTTCAGAGAAAAGAAACATGGCAAGAAAAACTCGTCAGGGTAAAGATAAGATGCCCCACCCCCAACAAAATACAGTGCAATGTCCTTATTGCACCAGAATAAACATCAGAGAAAAAATGGGAGCGGGACATACCTGGGACGCCTTAGGCGTCAGGTGGGTCATCATGGCCCGAACCAACTGGTGGGTCCGGGCAGGCAACATCATCAGCTGGCCCCATAGTACTTCCGGATGCTCCTGTCCGGGCAGCCTCATATGCGAGGCGCGCCTGCTCTTCCCGTGCAGCAGCCTCACGCCTCTGGGCCCTCAAAGCTTTTCGCAGTCTCCGTGCCTTCTCATGCTGCGGGTCCTCCGGTGGGCTAGTGCGCTGACTGCGGCGCTTACCTTTATCCGTATGACCCGACGCCGCTGGAATGGGTGCCTGGGCAGCAGGAGGTATGATCGGTACCCCCCAGCCCTCAGTCAGGCTCGGCTCCACCGGGGCACTAAACAATGATATGAGAGAATCGGGTGGTGGAGCCGGAGTGGGCCCTGTGCTGTTGTACCGTGCATATAAGTCGTCAATTTTATCCTTCATGACCTGCATCGCCTGCACCATCTGTGTCACTTCATCACCGGACATGCTGCCAAACATGCGGCGGAAGTAGGCCTCCCATGTGTTAAACTGCTCCTGCAAACTCTGGATTTGGCCAAGTAGTTCAGCGCGAAGACGATCCTCAGCCAACTGCACATGAGTCTGCACCACCTGAGGCACCCTAACCACCATCTGGTCAACAATGGCCCGCGTCTGCCTCTGCTCTGTAACCATGCGGGCGAGAAGGTCGTAGGGGACATAAGTGTAGCCCGGATGCGCCTGAGGTGCTGCGCCACTGCCCCCGAGCTGCTCAGTATCTGTACCCGTCTGGGGGCCCGTGGGGGGCTCCTCAAACGACAAAGGCTGCTGTGGGGGGGGGCCCGAGGGAGCTGTGTCGGAATCCCAAGCCGTCGGGATCTACTGTGATACAACGGATTGTCGATATCCTTAATCATTGCAATGTTGACGACACCCTTCGGAGCTATCTTCCTGTCCAAGAAGTGTGTGGTGGGAACACGGGCCTGCCTGCAGAGTGCCCGAATCAGGCATGGAAAGGACATAACTGTGTGTTCGGACCGTGTGCCGTGACTTGGTGCAGAAAAAACTTACCTGGTATGCCCACGAAAAAGGTCCGTCGCACAGACCGTTTAAATTCACACGTTCCGTATAAACGGACCGTTTTGTTAGCCTTGGCGCGCTCAACTGGGACACACCTCAATGGACCGTTACACGGTCCGTCTAGCTTTAGATGGGCCGTGTGAACGGTCCGTGTGATGCCTCTTGGTGAAATTTTGTCCTTTCCCTTGCCCGCACGCCTGATTGGCCTTCCTATTACCATGTGCATTCTTTCTTGAGACAAAATATAAACCAAAAGAAAGCATAAGTTAGTTATATATATATATATATATAGTTTTTTTTTATTTGATGGGTTGCCTCCCATTTAGCGCTTGGTTTAACGTCACGGCTCGACGTGGAGGTCTTGACTACTCAGACTTCGTTAAGATGGAGAACCTCTATCACTGAGGTTTCCTCTGCAGTGCCCAAGTACTTTTTCACGCGCTGCCCATTAACCTTGAAGCGGTGCCCGTCATCCGTCTCTAACTCAATTGCTCCATTACTCAACACTAGTGTGATCTTGTACGGGCCAGACCACCTTGATTTCAGCTTCCCTGGAGATAGCCTCAATCTGGAGTTGTAGAGCAGCACTCTGTCACCAACATCAAAGCTTCGTGGGGCAAGTAGCTTATCATGATAAGCCTTCATCTTAGTCTTGTACAGAGCAGCACTTTCGTACGCCTGGAAACGAAACTCATCCAGCTCATTCATCTGGTCCATCCTCATGTTGGCTGCCTCCTTCCAATTCATATTCAGGGCCTTGAGAGCCCATAGTGCCTTGTGCTCCAACTCAATTGGCAGATGGCAGGCCTTACCAAACACCAACTGATATGGAGACATACCAATGGGTGTCTTATAAGCTGTCCTATAGGCCCACAATGCATCATCTAATTTCCTAGCCCAGTCCGTTCTTGTGGCATTCACAGACTTGGTCAGGATCTCCTTAATTTCCCTGTTGGATACCTCGACCTGCCCACTTGTCTGCGGATGATAGGGCGTGGCCACCTTGTGCTAGCGTACCCCATATTTCGCCAGTACAGCCCGAAAGGACTTGTTGCAGAAGTGGGAGCCCCCATCACTAATGATAGTTCGGGGTGTCCCAAATCTAGCAAAGATATTCCGCCTCAGGAACTGTACCACACTCTTACTCTCGTTGTTAGGCAGCACTGTTGCCTCAACCCATTTGGAGATGTAGTCCACGACCACCAAGATATACTTCATCCTATAAGAGCTCACGAACGGGCCCATGAAGTCAATGCCCCACACATCAAACAGCTCAACCTCCAAAATGGGGGTCATTGGTAACTCTTGACGCCTTGAAATGTTCCCTTGGCGCTGGCACTGGTCGCACCCCTGCACCAAGTCATGGGCATCTTTATAGATGGTGGGCCAACAGTACCCACACTGCAGAATCTTCTTGGCAGTTCTGGCACCACCATGATGCCCCCCCACTGGAGAGGAGTGGCAGGCTTCCAGGATGCTCAGCATTTCTGCCTCTGGGACACATCGTCGGATGACCCCATCTGCGGAGATTCTGAATAGATATGGATCGTCCCAAAAGTACCTGCGCACATCATGAAAAAACTTTTTTCTCTAGTGAGAGTTAAGGCCTTCCGGCATAATATCGCTCACCAGGAAGTTAGCAAAATCAGCATACCAAGGTACTAGGTCCGCAGAAGCGGCTAATACCTGCTCATCGGGAAACGAGTCATCGATGTCCAACCATTCATTGGCCCGGGCTGCGTCCTCTAACCTGGATAGATGGCCGGCCACTTGGTTCTCCGTGCCTTTACGATCCTGGACCTCGAAGTCGAACTCTTGTAGCAAGAGCACCCATCTGATTAAGCGAGGCTTAGCGTCCTTCTTGGACATGAGGTACCGGAGTGCGGCATGGTCAGTGTGTACGATCACCCTCGTGCCCAGTAAATATGCTCGAAACTTGTCAAAGGCATACACCACAGCGAGCAACTCCTGCTCTATGACGGTGTAATTCCTTTGAGCCTCATTCAGCGTCTTGCTGGCATAGTAGATAGGATGGAAGATTTTGTTCCGCTTCTGCCCCAGCACAACACCCACAGCAACTCCGCTTGCGTCACACATAACCTCAAACGGAGCGTCCCAGTCAGGTGCAACCACGACAGGCGCTGAGATGAGCTTCAGTTTTAAGGTCTCAAATGCTTGCCGACACGCATCGTCAAAGTGGAACTTGACATCCTTCTCCAACAGTTTGCACAATGGGTGTGCAATCTTGGAGAAGTCTTTGATAAATCGGCGATAGAATCCAGCATGCCCAAGGAAACTCCGGACCCCTTTGACCGAGATAGGAGGCGGCAATCTCTCAATGACCTCGATCTTTGCCTTGTCCACCTCGATCCCCTTTTCTGACACCTTATGGCCAAGGACTATGCCCTCCTTGACCATGAAATGACACTTCTCCCAATTTAGGACCAACTGGGCCTCTTCACAGCGCTGCAGTGCCTTGCTTAGATTCTGTAAACAATCATCAAAAGAATCACCCACTGCTAAAAAATCGTCCATAAATACCTCAAGGGTGTCTTCGACCATGTCTGAAAAGATAGACATCATGCTGCGCTGAAAAGTGGCTGGGGCATTGCAAAGCCCAAACGGCATCCTCCTGAAAGCAAATGTCCCATACGGACACGTGAAGGTGGTCTTCTCCTGATCTTCTGGGGCTATTGAGATCTGGTTGTATCCCGAGTATCCATCGAGGAAGCAATACCATCCTCGCCCTGCTAGCCTGTCTAGCATCTGATCCATGAACGGCATGGGGAAGTGGTCCTTTAGAGTCCATTTATTCAACTTCCGGTAGTCCATGCACACTCGCCATCCGGTGACAGGTCTCAATGGGACAAGCTCGTTCTTATCATTGGCGACCACCGTCATGCCCCCCTTTTTGGGGACGCACTGTACTGGGCTCACCCACTTGCTGTCCGAGATTGGATACACCACCCCAGCATCCAGCCACTTAATAATCTCCTTCTTCACCACCTCCTGCATGGGTGGGTTAAGCCTTCGCTGATGCTCAATGCTGGGCACACAGTCATCCTCAAGCTTGATTTTATGAGTGCAGATGCCTGGAGGGATGCCAATTATGTCAGCAATGGTCCATCTAATGGCTCGTTTGACCTTTTGTAGGACCCCCAATAATGCCTCCACCTGATGTTCCTGAAGATCTGCAGCCACAATCACAGGAAGAGTGTTGTTAGTACCTAAAAATGCATACCTGAGGTGTTGCGGCAACTCCTTGAGCTCCAGAACGGGCGGTTCCTCGATAGAGGGTTTTGCCGGAGGTGTTGGCCTATTTTGCAAATCCAAGTCCAACTTCCTTGGCACGAACGGTCTGGTCCCCATGCCCTGCAAGGCATAGATGGTGTCGTTGTACCCCTCGACACCATCTTTTGGGAAGTTCATCAACACTGCTGCCAGTTTGTCGACAGTCATCTTTTCCTCCAACGAGGCCTCAGACCCGTTGTCGTCATCAATATCCAGGATGGACATCACAGGTAACTCCTTAGGCCTTTTCATGGCAGCACACACACTGAATTTCGCCTCTTCGGTGTTTAACCGGAATGTAAGTTCACCTCGCTCGACGTCCACCAGTTCCCTGCCAGTTGCCAAAAATGGCCTTCCAAGGATGATTGGTACCTCGAAGTCCACTTTACAGTCAAGGATGACAAAGTCGGCAGGGAAGATGAACCTTCCAACTCGAACAAGAACATCATATAGGATTCCCACGGGCCTCTTTACTGATCTATCTGTCATCAACAACCGCATGGTCGTGGGTGTGGGGGCTCCCAAGCCCAACTGCTGGTAAACTGCCAATGGCATCAAATTAATGCTAGCACCAAGGTCACAAAGAGCCCGTGCAAAGTCATATGCACCAATGGTCCATGGGATGGTGAAAGCCCCCGGATCTCCCTTCTTTTCTACCAAAGATCTCGTAGCGATGGCGCTACAGTGGTGTAAATTATCGACTGGCTCGATCGTGGCTGTCCTCTTCTTAGTAACTAAGTCCTTCATGAACTTAGCATAGCCAGGCATTTGTTCAAGTGCTTCCACCAGACGTATGTTCACAGACAGCTCCTTCAACATGGACAGGAACTTCTGGAATTTGCCATCCTCCGCCTTCTTTTGTAGCCTTTAGGGAAATGGCGGCCTCGGTTTTGGGATGGCTGGCAGATTTGGGCCACTGGGGGTGTCTGTCACTACTGCCTTCTTGGTCGACTCGGGCTCTGCTGCCACCGCCTCAGGTTCATCACTCTCAATGTCAACCTGACCCTCCATAGGGCTAGGCATGTTGTCATCGACTTTCACCTGACCTGCTTTAGGAACAACAACTGGGTTAGCAAGTACCTGACCACTTCTCGTGGTGATCGCCATGCAGTGGCCATCATTTTTTGGGTATTGCACTGTGTCACTCGGGAGTGACCCAGCTTTCCTCTGATTAAATGCCGCCGAAAGCTGCCCCATCTGCTGCTCTAACTGCTTGATTGAGGTGGAGTGCGAATCTACCAGCTGCCTGACATTAGAGATTTTGCTCTTGACATCTCGCACCCCTGCCTCTGTGGCCTCCACTTTGCTTAGGACTTTTGTCATCATATCCTCTATCTTGGAATTGCTGCCACTCTCGTTCTGGCGATCACGGTTTCTGTAGCCATCCCTATTCTGCCAGTTCCCTTGGTAATTCTCCCGATTGAAGTTCCGACCTTGGTTACCGGAGTTGAAACCTCGGTAACCCCCCTGACTACCAAGAAACTGTGCTTCCTCATCATAGTCGCTGCCTTGATCATCATACCTGGGTAGTGTTTCCAATGCTTTGACTTTCTCAGCGCCCCCACCCAGGAACCTCTTTGACAGCAAATCAATCTGTATCCGCATATGGGCCATCTCCTGGTCCCGTTCTTCCTCTTTCTTGCGCTGCTCCTCACTCATCTCAAATACCATCCCTGAGCAGTCTGCCTCTCTAGTATACCATGCCCTGTTGTTCTTTTCCACTTGGTCTAAGATGACTACTATGTCCGGGAAAGTCCTGGACATATATGACCCTCCACAAGCTGCATCAATGATAGGCTTGGTAACGAAGTTGCAGGACCTGTAGAAGACTGCCTTCAAGTGTTCATCAGTGAGATGATGATTTAGGCACTGTTTGAGCTTTTGCCTGAATCTCTCCCAAGACTGATACAGCGCTTCATTCTGCATCTGTTTATGAGCTCCGATCTCATCTTTGAGTTTCAGTTGCCGTGAAGCAGGGAAGAATCGTTCCAGAAATGCCTCCTTTAGTTCTCCCCATGTGCGGATGGAATCATGGGGGAGCTCGTTTAGCCACCTGATTGCCTCCCCAGACAGAGACAATGGAATTAACCTCAGCCTCAACGCTTGTTGGCTAACTCCTAGAATTTCAGAGGACTGACAGGTAGCTAAGAAATTCAGCAAGTGTTGATTTGCATCCTCTGTGGCCGCTCCAGCGAACAACCCCTTCAACTGCAACATCTGCAGCATAGTGCTGGTGATCGTGAATTTGATCCCAGCAGGCAGCGGGGGGAGTACTATCGCCCCAGTAGTCCCGGCACCATCATCATCATCTTGCACAGCTGGCGGGTACTGAGGGCCTTGAGGTCTCACCGGGGGTTGGTGTTGCTGTAATGGTACAAGTGGTACCTGGCAAAGTGGTGCCGCTGGTGGTACCACATTACCAGCGAGATCCTCCATTCCCAACCCATCCTGACCTCTATCCGCAGGATTCACTGCCAGCTCCCTCTGCCGTGCTGCTTCATGGTCCTGGGCGTTCATTCTGCGAATTGACTTAGTAAGCTCTGGATCGTAGGGAATAAGTGTTGCACCCTTGCTTCGGGTACTTGACATACAATGCTGAACCCCTACAAGGACAAAAACAAGAAACAAAGTAAAATCAGGGACTAGACTTACAAGCTGAAAGTAGCAACTAATAGACTAGTTCCTTGCCGCGTTCCCCGGCAACGGCGCCAAAATTTGATACGCCCAAATTACACTCCAAATAGAAGAGTAAAGGGGTCGTTAGTCAAATATAGAACTCAACCAGAGTTGAGGTCGATCCCACAGGGAACACGTAAGAATTATTCTATTAGTATCAGCTTTCAGTTGTAAATGCTATTCCCAAAATAAACGTACATAAAATAAATGGGGGTTGCGTTATTTAATTTAACTAATTTCGTAAAGTAATTAATAAAGACGTTCCGATTCTTAGACAGATAGAAAGAGGCTAGGGTTGTGTTCCCCATGACATACAATTACGACAACTAAACTGGATTTGTAAATTCGTTCTTAATGATGCATGCAAAATCTACAACTTAACTAATATCTAGGTCACCTTTCGGTCCTTCCTAGGTATATCTCACTCCTCTCTTTTCAGTCTCCGAGTGTATGCAATTCTAACCGTTGTTTCTGATCTCAGAATACCCTCACCTTTCGGTCTCATGCACTTAGACTAGGTTCATGACCCCGAATCTCTGTTGTTAGACTCTTTTCCCAATCACTACATCCCTCTCAGGCATGTAACGAATACAGGCTTATCCTAATGCGTCGACTCATTAAGGAGAAGTTAAAACGAAGAATTTAACAATACATGCGCTGTTTATTTGAACGAATTACCCCCAGTTTGCATTATCTTAATTTGGTCGTCATGGTTCCCACAACCCTAGTTGTGGGTTTAGCCTAGCATACTATTGATACTTTGCCCACAACAAGTAGAAGAAAACATAAAGATGGACTTACAATAGAAGAACAAGAATTCGTGTTACAAGCTTCGGACAATAATCACAAACGCGATTCTCTCGAATTACAAAAGCCAAACTAATGTTTTTCTCCTTGTTCTCTCTAGTTTCTGTCGTAAAAACGAAGTCATCTAATAAAATAAAATAACATCCTATTTATACAAAGTAAAATTAAGTCGATATAATTTAGGAAAAATAATTCCGGCACGGGACACGGTCCGTTAAACGGACCGTCTGGATTGAGATGATCCGTGCGAACGGACCGTCTGGAGACTGCCTGCGCCAACACGGTCCGTGACACGGCCCGTGTGGCGTGAGACGGGCCGTGCGTCTCTTCCGTGTGGATCCACTTGCACGAATTCTGATATTTTCGACGAAGGCCCTCCGAGCTACGTCAGTTACACGGCCCGTGACACGGTCCGTCTGACATGAGACGATCCGTGTGGTAGTCCGTGTGAATCTCCTTGCACGATTTCTTTAATTTTCGACGGGTTGCCTTCCGAGCTACGTCAATTACACGGTCCGACACACGGTCCGTCTGGCGTCAGACGGGCCGTGTGGCCTGACCGTGTGACTGACTAGCACGTCAATTGTCGTGCCACGGTCGGTCACACGGACCGTCTGGCGTGAGACGGCCCGTGTGGGCCTTCCGTGGTCCGACACTTGGCTTCGTTTTTTCACCTGTTCCTTGCACTTTCCGCCATTTCCCATGCCTTAGTCATTTTCCTGCACAATATCAAAACATACCTATTAAACCAATAACACCGCTCAAGAACACCCAATAATTCTATGTTTTAAGCGTCGTAAAAGTCGTATTTTTATGACTCATCAAAAAGTCATGGAAATTAGTCAAAATAAACTTAAAAACACTTATGCAAGGGAAATATTGAAAACAACTCGTCTAAAGTCGCCCCCAAAAGCTTGAAATTCGAAGAAATGAGTAAAAATAGTGATTGTCGAATTAAAAATTGATACAGGCAAAATATATTCCATGAATGGGGGATGGGTCCAGTGATGTCACGCCCAAAGTCCCATTAAGGCATACTGGCACACGTTGCAGACAAGGCTCGGGAGAAACAACATATACCCATGCACTTTCTATGAACATTTAAATTCCTACTGGGAGGATATAGTAGCTCATGTACCTGCAGCATAAAATGCAGTTCCCGAGTAAGGGATATCAGTACGAGATAATGTACTGAATATGTAAGGTAGGAAGTATTGTATATGAAATAAGAACTCAAGTTAAATCATACATAGGTGTTTAAGGATAAGAGACCACTTTCAGTCATATTGTGGAATCATGTACTTTATGTCCTTTTTATTACTTTACCTTTCTTTACTGTATAATCTGTGTGTAGTATATAATATAAATGACTAGCTAATTAGTGGTAAATCACTACAGGAATTGACCCATGCTAGGACTTTCTTTCACCCATGGGATACCCCGTAATATGGGATCGACCAATGCTAAGTGATTCTTCCACCCCTGGGATACCACCCATTATTAAGCAACTTCAAATATTCTTTTATTTACTTTTGAGATGATTCTTTTGGTGGTCATTAAGTTTAGAGCTGTAGGACTACAGAAATAACATGTGACATGTAAACAATCATGTAAGACAATAACCCAATGAAAAGAGAGTTACACAACTAATGAAATGCGTAGGACATTAAAGAACACATGGACTTTACTGAGTAAAATGGTATCCAAGTATGTATGCAGATTTTACAATGGTTGTGTATGGGAGCATATGAACTTGTTGAGGAGTGAAGACACAGTTATTAGTTATATTGGTGTTTGTAAGTGCCTTTATGTGCCAAGGAAGAACTTGATTTCATGCCAAATAATAGGAAATCGAATAACCACACATACCTCGTTGTATTATGTCATTATTACCTCGAAGTAGTCTCCTTTTCCTGCAAATACGTATCAAAAAAATGGTAGGTGATATAACTAGTATTAGCTGCTAATAAACATGTCTTGGCAGTCCAATCTCATAAAAAATAATGCTCGAGCAAAAACTTGTGATTGTCAATCCAAGAGCATTCTTTCAACCTCTCCACCTCTAATCGTATTTTCTAATACACATTCTCATATACATGTCATATCCAGCTTGTTTTAGTCCTATATCAGCATTACAACAGCTCACAAAGAAAAACACATAACAATTCTACACAACACACAAGTAGGAGGCATAACATTACGTCTTCTCGCTACATTTCAAGGTCAACAATCCCAAACTTATTTCAACTTCAAAAACACTGTCACCAACATATTTACACATAGAAAGGTCATAAAAAAGTCCAAAAACATTCCCCAAGTAAAAGGAAGACGTGCAACAACAATTCTGAATTACCAGTCCACAAGTCCCTACTAGGAGCACAATTAAGATATTATACGAACACTTTTTTGCTGAAGATAAAAATGGTGAAGAAGCCTTCTTACATCACTACAGAACTAAACCTTGTTAATAACATCAATATTACATCATAATCGATCCAACCAAGAAGAGAAAATCCTCTTAATAAACAAGAAAAGTGTACAACAATCCTTTGAACACATGTTGTCCGAAGTTCCAACACAAGTATAACAAGCCTATTTCACTTGTTTTTCTTGAAAACACCACACTAAATAGACAAGTATCTTTACTTACCTTTACTTTTAAGGTTGAGGGCTTCTTTGGGAACCCTAAAGATGTGTTTTGGTTGCTTTCTTAAGTCAAAAGAGAGCAGTAAATGAACTTGTGAAAGCTGAAATATTTCTAAGTTTAAAATGATTTAAAGAGTTGGTTTTTAATCCCTTTTAAAAGGACAATCTTGGTCGACTTTATTTCTCATTTTAAGCCTTATTTTATTAGGTGATGATGCTGCAACTTGACCCTTTCACTTGGACCTTATTAGCTTTCAATTTGATGGGCTTTGCTGCCAAATTGTTCCTTCTACTTTCACTTAGTTTGGGCCCTATTTGTGAGGTGTGTGGTAAATGTACTTTGGCCCTTTTCCTTTTAATCTTGGTATTCCTATATTGTCCTTTTATAATGCCAAACCATGGGCTAAAATTACATCCTTAACTTGGGCTTTATTTTTTTATCGGACTTAAACAGATTCGGTGTTGGGCCTCATCTCTGTCTACTTAACCTATTTATGCTAAGCATGTAGGTGACTTATCTATTAGTTTCCTAAGTCTTACAAGAACCTCACATCCTTTCACTATGTTTAAGGTCGCGCTCTCCTCAATTTGGCCTAAAACATATATACACTCACTCATCTTAAGCATTAGACGCAATTATCACCCTCCGGTCCAAAAGTTAAGCACTTTTAAAGTTGGTGCTCCTTCTACCAAATCATATCATGTTCCCTATGCATAGAACTAGTAAACCTAAGGTGTGGGCTGTTACACATGAATACGGAGGGGAAAATCCATTAATGCTCCGCGAGAGTGGAACTATGCCAGCAAACATCGTGAGTGAGAAACATTGTCCTTTATGAATGTGGAGCCCTTGTCCCCGAACACAATTAAGGAGCAGATGTACCTCCACAAATTGCACAGCCTGGGGCACCTATACAGAGAGTGAACGAGGGTTGCACCAGAAAATTTGCTCTAGTTAAACTCAGGTCTATTCAAATCTCAAAAAGGGCACTCAAAAGACTTTGGGAATAAGAATTTCACAATCCAAACATCTATCCATACAAGGAATAGTGATCCGAACTCAAGGGAACAGTCAGAATTTGATTTTGAGGTTCGTTGACACAATTACAAATGCAAATAAAATAAACAAGTTTAAAATTCAAGATACCAAAACTACCCCAAAAAACTTCAAAAATTATGACAAGACCATTTCTAACATTAATTTGATCACGTAGAACTTAGGGAACTGTCAAAATTTTGATTCGAGCTTTCGAACTCTGAATATTGACAAAAGTCAAACATTGGCTCCAAAAATGAATAAAATTGCATTTTTGGGCCTAAAAACCTCATTTTAACTCTGAATTTAGTCTTGTAACTTCCCCTAGATGGAATTCAACTTTCGGGAGCTGATGGAATTGATAGATTTCTAATTTAATGCCCGAAACTTAAAATGGTACAAAATCTTACTTTTTCAAGAACTTAAGCTTCCAAAAATAGCAAAAACTCATACTTTCAACTTGTAAAACTCAGAATTTTTGTTCCAGCAATACAAATAGTTCAAAATAGATCCAAAGCAACTTTTAAAAGGGCAAAGTGATAATTTTCATAGATAAGTTCAAATATGACCTACCTGGTCATTACACATATGATGATATTATGGATTATGAAGTTGTGCATGATATGTTTACATTTATGATTCAAATATTCCATGGGATGTTGACTTGGGACCGTGAGGACCCTTGTAGGTAGTCCTTGTCCCTTAACTATGTTGCCACCATAGACTTATGAATTGCATATTTCATGAGCAACAAAAAAGGGTGGGGTTCCCGTATGATACATACACAAACTATGAGCAAAAAGGGTAGAGGTCCTATAAGGCTCTCTCTTTGAAATGGGAAAGTTCCTATAAGGGCAGGGATGATTTACCTTGGCAAGTAGACCACTCCTTGTCTGGTGTGAAGGAAACATCAAGATTTCATGTAGTAGCTCACATGTCGTACTTGTCATTTAAGGTCTCTTCTAACATATGTATGCTATGTTATGAGATTATGTTTGTCTTTCATGCATGTTTTTTACTAAGGCATTAGTCATTCATGTTATATTGAGCTTATTATCTTTGTATGATTATGCATCTTGTTTATTATTGCTTATGATCTTTTGTTGCATTCCACCCTACATACTTAGTACATTCCAATTACGAATACATATATTTGCCTACATGATCTAACCACGTAGGGACTGGAGCTCATATTCACCCACCTCTATGTGGCTAGCTGGTTTGCTTGAAGACTTGCTTGTGGTGAGTTGTCCATTCTGAAGACAAAAACCATGTACTATCTTGCTTACGTTAAGATTTTATTACTTTTGGTTAACTACTTTAAAGGGTGAGCCGGGGACATGTCTAGGCCCTCGTCCCTCTCATGTTTAAAGGCGTTATTGGATGATGTGTTATATATGACTCTTACAACACTTCTGTATTTATGACGATTTCCATTTAGACCCTATCATTGTATGTTGTTATTGATGTTGATGGAAAGTGCTGCCCTTACTAAGTCCCTACTCCCTATAAAGTGCATCCCATGATCCTTTCCCCTTGGCAAATGTGTTGATGAGATTAAATAATGGAACTCCTTACCCTTATTTCCATAGCTTGCATCCTAAGTCACGAATCTCCTCATTTTGAGAAAATAATACTTGATCTACTTTTCCACAACCAAGGATGTGCTTATGTATGCTATGAGGCTTGTTTGGAGACTCTTGAGTTCCTATTCACCATGTCGCACTTAGGCCCTTTTCTAGGGTTGTGACAAATGTAAATACTACAAAGGATTATTTTAATGAATCTACTACTATATTAACTTCCCTACTAGAATCTTCTAGTTTGTAAGCCTAATCCTTATCGCAAAATCATAGATAATGAGCTGTCACATGAATGAAAATAATAAGAAGCAAAGATCTAAAAAATGAGGAGAATAAAGATAAAACCAACAAAATAATACCCAAGAACCCATTCCAAGACCGAGCATCAGTCGATAATCGACTATCTAATAAAAATAGAGAACATGGATTTTACAAATACACTATTGGTGCAGGCTATCTGCGAATACAACATAAAGACTATACTAGACAAAACTAGATGGAAATTAGTATCTTCGTATGCTAGGATCTTTCCCCAGCCTTTGAGATTTAAAGTCGCTTTCATGAAAGCCAATCAATGACAAGGACTCATACCATGATATGCAGAGTGCAAAAGTTTAGTATGAGTACCAAGAAAATGGTACTCAGTTGGCATAGGCTAACTATAATCTACAAATAAAGCAAGTGTAAACAAGATATAATTAAGATAAGTACAAGTCAAATAATTATAGAAGATATAAGATTATGATAGGTTATGTAACAAAAATGAAAAAGATGGATATATAGAGGGAAGAAATCGAGACAACAAAATTGAATAAAGAAGTATGCCTGAAAGCACAAGCCTAGCAACCTCCGAAAACAAGAAGACTATATTACCCAATCCTACTAAGCAAAAGAAGAACCAACAAATACTAGCTCTAATCACCTTCTGGCAGCCTAAAAGTAAATCCAACCTAACCTAATAGAAAATACCATTTAAACAAAGAATAACTAAAACAAGTATATAGCTAACATGATAATGTAGATAAGTAAAAATATAGAAAATCAATAACCAGTCGAATCTCCATAACCTTGGATGGTACAATAAACAAACATAACCCCATCAACCTCTTATACAATTGGGGGTGACAAACAATAACTAATCATATCGGTGAGGTGACACATATAAGTGCCAAATATGTAATGAGACCATTGGTGGTGCAGTGCTCAGACCGCAAACCACATATGAAGCCTCATTGTAAGAGTTATGTAATAGACCCAGACTCGGTAGAGGCTGACACAAAGCCCAAACCTTAAATCAAAGATATTGCCTCCCTAATAATAGTAATAAAGATATCAATATAGCCATCTAGACCATCTGAATCATCAGTAATGTGCACCAGTAAGAATTATGTATGTATACCTAGCCCATCTCAACTAGAAAGGCAACACTAATTCAACATAATGGTTCTCGATTAGAGAGTTCTATAGGAACATCGATAGCTCATGCACTGCCTGGGCTCAAACAAGGTCTCATAATAAGTCATATTTGTCGCTGATGGCCGTATCAATGCAAAAAAGAGTGACAACATGACAACTGATCATGTAAAACTGAGATTATCCAAGATACCTCTATTATCGTAAGTAAACAGGATCAAGGCCTCAATGTCTTATATGTATCAAATCAATAAATAAGTGATCTATATAGTACAATGATATTACCCAAGAGACACCTCTTTTTTTAGGCTAAAGTGGTCATTGTCAAGATATATAACTTAATTGAGATTAAAATTGATGCCACAGGGAATATGGTAGGCTTAAAGAATTCAAGACAAATTGATTAACCTGCTTATCTCCCTAAAGAGGGGGGGGGGGGGGAGGGGTTGTAACAACTATGAAAAGTAATCCTAAACTAAGACAAGTGTTAAATCAGTATGAAAAGAAACTAGGGTTTGTCTTTCCCACGATTTCCTAACTCAGTATTACTAGATAATCAAATTCATTTTGAGTGTGTAGCATGCAGAATACTAAGTTAAGTTGACCATACCCTTTATCCCAGGCAAGAGGAAATTTCATTACATGATTTGGTCTATCCCCGAAGTCTGACATTATTAACCCTTACCAATTGTTCTAGTACAACCTCTATTTGGCCCAGTTCTGTTGATTAGACGATAAACATCAATTGAATTCTATTATTTGATTTATTTTCTAATTCATTATTACCTCGATCCATTAAATAACACAAGGCGAATTCTAACATTGGCCACAATTATAATGCATTAAAACTGAAGAGAATTAATTAATACATGCATTCACACTTTTCAAGAATTACAAATTATCTTACCTTTTTAGTTCTTCAGGGTTCCCATAACCCTAGTTGTAGATATATCTACTCTTGATCCGTGTAGATGCAAGACTTATAAATTTGAATAACATGATTGAGCACTTATATAAGAGAATTAAGCATAAGGAATCCAAAGTCTTCACCGAAATTCACAAGATTGAAATTAAAAGGCAAAATAACATTTTACAAGTGTTTCTCTCAAGCTCTCTATTGTTCTGTCACGTCACTCATGAAAAAACAACAACAACATACCTAATGGAATCCCACAAATGGGGTCTGGGGAGGGTAACATGTAGTCTTTAAAATACAAAACTAAAACGGAATAGGAGAATCGGGTTGGCGGACTCAATGGTAGCCTCTATGGGTCGTATAGCATTTCACGACCCGTAATTGGCCTTTCGTGGATTGCTTCTTAAAATTCCAGGGATAAATTCTACGACATCCTTCTATGGCCTATAGTGGGTTTCGTCTAATGACTTTTGAGAAACTCCCCACATTTTGATCCTCAGGGTACAACACTAATTCTATGGCCCGTCTACATGTTCGTAGACTTAACTTCAAAAAAAATGAGACTTCACTGGAATTGTATACTGAACCATATCTACGGCCCATAGAAGTCTTTACGGACCGTAAAGGGTCTCGTGAACCCTCTGCTTCAATAAATTCTTCACACTTAGCTCAAAAATTGTGCCAACCCTATAATCCTGCAAAACAAAGATGCAAACACATAAAATCTACTAACATCGCATAGAGAACACACAAGATTCCAAGTTTTAAGCATCAAAATTGAGGTATTTTGACAACACATCGACACCACCAACAACAACAACAACAACATGCCCAATGAAATCCCACATGTGGACTCAATATGCATAAGCAGAATAGTGACACACAATCCTTAATTTAATGTTATATATCATATCAAACTCAAGCACAGACGCCCACATCACTTTAAAAAAACTTTAGATAGCTATTTAGCTAACCAATATAGATCAACAAATTTGACAGTGCAACTATGACAAGCAATGTAATTATCAACAAACCATAATCACCGAGTTAGTCTAATGTCACCAGTGCAATGCAAGTGCCCTCATAGAAAGAAGTCTCATATCTCTCTCATTATAATATTTTCAGATGCAATGATTGAGACTATGCAAAATCAATCACTCTCTCAAGAGACATTCAAATACCATGCTCAATACCATATGCTTGCCCCTATACTCATGACTGTGACCTTTTGCTACTTGGAGTAAGATCACCTTAGGACATTATAGGCTTTTAACGTAGGCTCAAGGGGCTTGGTATGATGTTTTAGGAACATAGTGACTAAAGTTCCTCCTTGACACTGTGGTTTTCTACACTTTTGCCCTACCAACACTATGATTTTTCATCCCATTCTCGCTTTCTCCTATTTCAAGCTTTCTGGGTGCCTTATCCTCATTTTTTTAGCTTTTTGCCTTGTATTTTCACATCAATTTTCTTTTTAGCTCATTTCTTAGGAATCACTCATTTTGCTTGTACCCAACACACATTTTTATCTCCTTCTCCATGTATCATTTATTTCCCCCCTCACTTTGTGTTTACCCTTGCACCAACCACCCTAAATTTAGGCCTTTGGTTTGAGTCGTCGTGCATAATATCCAAACTAGGAACTAGGGCCACTTTAGGTAGCCACCCTCAACTTAGGCTTTTTGCCTCAGTCAAGAAGCACAATGTTCAAGGAAGGACTAAAGCAAAATTTGTGATTTTACATCTAATAAGGCTAGGTAACTTAGGGTTTTACAAAGAAAAGGTACATGTAAGGCTTAAATTTTACGATCGAGGGGTACTTCACACATTTGGTTTGTCATTTAGGCTAAGTGGACTATTATGAACAACAACCTAAGATCCTTCCCTAATGAGCTAACCTACAGTCTATGTAAGAGTAATAGGGCAATTTCTAAATTGTAGCATAATATATGAATTTAGCAAAGCAAGCTCACACTCATATCGGACTGGTTACACTTTCAACATAGACTCTCATATCATGCTTTTCATCTCAATTTTATCCTCATATATTAGAACAAGCATTGTCATCAATCAAATATGCATGGTTGCTATCTAGAATAACAAAATTTTGAGGGGTATCATTTTTCACAAAAATGCACAAAAACACATATATTCCATAGATATTAGTACTATATACTACCAATGCTACCTACATATCCTAAGCATGCAATGTTCAGCAGAAACTAAATATCCATAGAGAAAGAACATAGGTAAGAAAACCCCTAGAGTTCAAAATTTGGGATAGTCATACGTCATGGTTACTCAGACTTCACTAAGGCATATAACTACCCACACATCATAGAAAAAGAGATGCAATGTCCTCAATGCACACCAAAAATGCAAGATAAAGCACATGAATCAAAAAGAACATATCGGGGCGCCTAAGTGCCGGTCTCTACCTTAGGTTGCCTCCCAAGCAGCGCTTGATTTATTGTCGCGGCACGCCATAGACAACTTGGATACTCAGACTTGACCAAGTGCCCATGCATCCACTATTTTCACTTCCTCCACGTTGCCAAGGTATAGCTTAACTCTTTGGCCATTCACTTTGAATGTCCCACTATTTCTTTTCTCCAACTCGATCGCCCCATTGTCGAAGACATGTGATACCATAAAGGGTCTCAACCATCAAAACTTGATTTTCCTAGGGAACAACTTTATCCTAGAGTTGTGTAATAGAACTAAGTCCCCTAGTGTTAATTGGTAATTCTCTATGCGACGATCATGTTGCAGCTTCACCCTTTGTTTGTGTAGGGCTGAGCTCTCATACGCCCTCAAATGAAATTCATCAAGCTCATTGAGTTACATTAGCCTAGAGTTTGTCACACCATTCTGGTCTAGATTTAACATTTTCAGCGCCCCCATTACCTTATGCTCAAGCCTCACCGGCATGTGAAAAGCGTTTCCAAAGACAAGTTGGTAGAGAGACATGCCTATAAGGGCATTGAATGACACCCAATATGCCTATAGTTCATCAAGAAGCTTCTACGGCCAATCTGTCTGATTTGCATTTGTGGTCTTAGATAGAATCTATTTGATTTGCCTATTGGACACCTCCTCTTTCCCATTTTTCTGAGGATGGTAAGGTGTTGCCACTCAATGATTTATCCCATATTTTTCAAGTAGGACCTTGAATAATCTATTGCAAAAGTGAGAGCCTTCATCGCTGATGATTGCCTGAGGGGTGCCAAAACCATGAGAAGGTGTTCCTTTTCAGAATTGTTGTGACAGTTTTGCCTTCACTACTGGGGAGAGCAATTGCCTCCACCCATTTTGAAACATAGTCCGCAGCAACCAAGATGTATTTGTTTTCATGTGAACGAACAAAGGGGCCCATGAAGTCTATTCCCCACACATCATATAGTTCAATCACTATGATGGGGTTTAAAGGGAGCTCGTGTGTGCAAGAGACATCACCTTCTCCCAGGCATCTATCACATGCTTCGATATAGTCGCGAGCGTCTTGGTGGATAGTTGTCCAATAGTTGCCACACTATAAGATCTTACGTGCTGTCCGGAACCCACTATGGTGCCCAACTACTAGAGATGAGTGGCATGCTTCTAGGATAATCATCATCTCAACCTCAGGAACACAACAACGAATAATCCAATATGTACATACACGAATCAAGTATGGACCATCCCAAAAAATATTTCTCACATCAGATATGAACTTGTGGCATTGGTGGATATTCAAGTTCGGCGTCATAATATCACTAACCATATAGTTTGCATAGTCTACAAACCATGGTATCAAATCATGGGATGCTGCCAACACTGTCTCGTTTGGGAATGAATCGTCGATCTCCAATAAATCTTCAAACTTCTCCAAGGCCCCATGTTCTAATCTGGATAGATAATTTATAACCTAAATTTTTGTCCCTTTTCTGTTGATAACATCAATGTCGAATTCTTAAACAAGAAATACCCGTTAAATCAATCTTCGTTTTGCATCTTTCTTCACCATCAAGTAACGCGGGGCAGAGTGGTCTGTGTACACTACGACTTTGGTTCCCAACAGATATGACCTGAATTTCTGGAACACAAAGACCATAGCAAGTAGCTCCTATTTGGTTACAATGTAGTTCTTCTGGGCTAGATTTAGGTCTTTGCTATCGCAGTATATGGGGTATAATATCGTCTCTTCATGTTGTGCCAATAATACACGAAGCGCTACCCCGCTTACATCATACATGAATTTGATGGGCTTTCACCGGTCTAGGGCTACAATGATAGAGCCAAAATTTGCTGTTGCTTTAATTCTTTGAAGGCTTTTAGGCAGGCATTATCAAACACAAACATTTCATCCTTATCAAGTAGTTTGCATAATGGATGTGAAATTTTAGAGAAGTTCTTTATGAAGCGCCTGTAGAATCCGGCATGGCTTAGGAAGCTCCTCACACCCTTCGGAGAGATGGGTGGGGGAAGCTTCTCAATCACCTCCATTTAAGCTCTATCAATCTTGATTCCTTTGATGGAGATTCTGTGTCCTAATATGATGCCCTCCTTTCCCATGAAATGACACTTTTCCTAATTCAACACCAAATGGCATTCTTTATATTGTCTAAGCAGGGCATGCAAGTGCTTCAAGAGATCCTCGAATAAGTCACCAACCACACTAAAGTCGTCCATGAAGACCTTGACAGTGTTCTCCACCATGTCTGAGAAGATGGACATCATGCATCCTTTAAATATCGTGGCGCGTTACATAATCCAAATAGCATCTTTTTGAATGTGAAGGCGTCATAGAGGCATGTGAACATTGTATTTTCCTAATCCTCTGGGGCAATGTTGATCTGGTTGTAGCCTGAGTAACCATCCTGAAAAAAATACATCCCCTTTTCATCTAATTGGTCTAACATTTTTTTCCATGAACGGCATAGGGGAGTGGTCTTTTCCTGTCGGTGCATTGAGTTTTCTATAATCCATGCACACTATCCACCCAGCGATTGGTCGCATAGAAATCAATTTGTTGCTAGCATTTGGGACCACGGTGATACCTCCTTCTCCAGAGCATATTGGACCGAACTCACCCATTTACTATCGGTGATTCGATAGATGGCCCTTGCATCTAACCACTTGATGATTTCCTTGCGCATGACCTATTGCAGAGAGGGGTTGAGACACCTTTAGTGCTTAATACTCAGCTTGTAATCCTAACTTCTTGAAGACTGCAAGGGGCATTATATTTATGCTGGCACAAAAATAACACAATGCCCTTGTGAACTTCATATCTCCTATAGTGCAAGGGATAGTAAAATTACTAAGATCTTCTCGCTTTTATACCAAGGACCTTTTAGGAATCGCACTGCAATGTTGATGCTCTTGGGTGAGCTCCTGACTCATAGTGCACTTCATTGTAACCAAGTCTTTCATAAATTTCACATATCTTTGCATCTTCTCCAATACCTCAATGAGAGGGATATTGATGGAGAGTGTTTCAGCATGGAAAGAAAGTTCTTGACCTTGCCCTTCCCCTATTTTTCTTTTTATTCTTTTAGGGAAGGGAGGAGGAGGTCTACGAAGGGGCTACAACTTCTGTGGAAGCTCTACAACATTACTTACCCTATCCTTGACATGATCACCTCTAGTATCAGCATCCTTGACCTCAACTACCTTTTCTAGAAAATCATCTTCATCTCTCGGCATGGGAGGATCAATGGTAATCTTGCCACCACGAGTAGTCATCACCATGCACTGCCTTTCATTTGTTGGGATTTGAACTGTGTTTCTACGCAGTGTACCTATCGCTGGTTGAGTTGAGTTGATACTTGACAAAACTGTTGCTCAAGTTGTTTGATAGCAATAGAATCCGACTCAATTTTTTGATTAATGCTGGAGATGTCAGATTTCATGCCGTTCAAGGTCTCATCCTATGTCTTAGCCTTCTTCAATAGATGATTAAACATCTCCTCAACCCTAGAACTATTAGCACCGGTGTCACGATTATGTAGTGGCACATAAGGACTATTTTGTTAGCCATCTCTACTACCCCACTTTGCATCTCCGTCTTGGCCTATATTCCTGTCATAGTAACCTCCATGGTTTTCTCTTAATGCATCGTCTCTGTTATAGTTTTGACCTTGGTTACCTTAATGTTCGTGCCAATAATCCTGATTAGACCCTTGGCATTGGTCCAGAAACCCCCAGTCTGATCAATAATTAAGCAAGTGTTCTCCTCGTAGTAAGGAACCTTGTACATGGGTGCTCGCCTAGGCTAATAAACAACTGCATTAACTCACTCCTAATTATGCTTCATTGTTACATCCATGTCGGTACAAGTCCGGGCAAGCTCTTGCATTATCTTATTATTTATTTTGGCTTGCTCTGAGCCAATACTGACAGCGCAAGAATTTTTGGTTCATGACATGTCACTTTGCTCCCATGCACAATTCATCTTGACCACCATTTCCAGCTTCTCAGCAATCCTTGCAAATGGTTGACCTAAACGCAACCGCTAAGATGATATCAGCACATGCTTGACTATTCTCGTCTAGAGCACGATAGAGGATCTCTACCAAGGTATCATTAATAATTTTTTGGTTAAGGACACTCATCAAGGACATTGTGAATCGCTACCATATAGTACTGATCGAGTTACCAGGTAGTTTCTCAAAGTTTTTTATTTGGTCATTCAACTTGAGCTTCTTCGATCGCAAGAAGTACCTCTCTAAAAAGGACTTTTACAACTCCACCCAACTAGTGATCAACCTCTATGAGAGCTCAGATAGCCATAGCACTGCATTTCCTAATAGTGATAATAGGAAGATCTAGACACAAAGTCCCAAAATATCCATGGACAGATTTTCTGTTCTCATTAGACTCATATAGATAAACACAACATTATATAGATGACTATGTTGATCTTATGGTGGTAAGCCTATGAACAATCCACGGTTCTGCAGCATCTCAAGCAGCCCACTCGAAACTTTGTGCCACCAGATAGTCGTGGTACCAAAATTGCTCCAATAACATCCACAACGATAGGGTTCAGTCAATATTGGTTCCACTGATAAACATCGGCATTGAAGTCCTATGTTGTTGATTAATGTCCTCAAGGGGAGGTAGGTTTTCATTATTTGCATTCTCATGCTCATTTTGGTTCAGAGTTGCCTTTGCCTCGTTGTTTGCATTATCTTGGGCCATCCTTCTTAATCTTCTCTAGATCTCCAGGTCAAATGGAGTCAAGGGGATGCCTCGACTTCGCGTATTGGGCATACACTACACATGTTCCTTGAAATAGAACAAAAATTACAAAAAATGTAAAATAAGTGCACTTAGGATTAGCTCCCAAACTTTTTAAATTAAGCAAGTCTAGCTATATTACAAGGCAACGATGCAAAAATCTTGATGTTGCCCTAGCTACACCTGTTTTTAAGGCTAAAACGGTTGTTGTAAAGATATATAACCTAACCAAGGTTAGAGTCAATGCCACAGGGAATATGGTAGTCTTAGAAGAATTCAAGACAATTCGGGTTCATTAACCTGCTTTTCTCTCCTAATCCTAAACTAAGACAAGTCTTGAATTAGTACGAAGTATAACTAGGGTATTGTGTTTCCCATAATTTCCTAACTAAGTATCATTGGATAATGGAATTATTTTCTAGTGTGTAGCATACAAAACGGTAAGTTAAGTTTACCAAACCCTTTGGCCCAGGTGAGAGGCGAATTTTACCACGTGATTTAGTCCATTAGAGTAGTGTGACATTACTAACCCTTACCTATTATTCAGTACTACCTACCCTTGGCCCAATTTAGTTGATTAGATGAGAAACATCAATCGAATCCTGTTAATAAATGTATTTTCCTGTTCATTACTACCTTGACATAGTCAGTAACACTAGGCGAGTTCTAACGTTAGCCACCATTAAAAAGCATTCAAACGGAAGAGAGTTAATTAATAAATGTATGCACACTTTTATAGAATTACAAATTATTTGGTTTTACCTTGTTAGCTCTTCATAATTCCAAAAACCATAGTTGTGGATTTAGCTACTCATGATCAATGTAGATGCATGACTTATGAATTTGAATAATATAATTGAGCACTTGCACAAGAGAATTAAGCACAAGGAATCCAAACTCGTCACTAAGAATCAGAAGATTGAAATTAAAAGAAAAAATAAAGTTTTACAAGTGCTTCTGTCAAGCTCTCTATTGTTCTCTATTGTTATGTCACGTCCCTCATGAAAAATAACCTAAAATCCTATTTCTAATTTTTAAAGTACAAAACCAAAACGGATTAGGAGAACTGGGTCGACAAACTCTATGGTAGCTTCTACATGTTGTACAATGTTTCACAGCTCATAATCGGGATCTCATGGATTGCTTCTTCAAATCTGGGGTTGACTTCTGTGACACTCTTTTACGGACGTCTATGGCCCATAGGGGATTCGTCTGATGTCTTTTCAGCAACTCCTCACTCTATTATCCTCTTGATATGACACCATGGCTCATAAAATCTTCTATGGCTCATCTACATGTTCATAAACATAACTTAGAAAAATCACCCTTCACTAGAATTGTATATGAAACCATATCTACAGCCCATAAAAGCTCTCGTGAACCCTCTACTTCAGAATATTCTACACACTTAGCCCAATTGTGTCGATCCTATAATACAACAAAACAAACATCAAAACACATATAACCTACTAACATCGCATTGAGGACACACATATTCTAAGTTTTAAGCATCAATAGTGTTGTATTTTGAAAGCACATCAGACAACTCCTATTAAAAACAATTTTAAAATTGAAAGTACAAAAACATACTTTTTTGGGTGCATGAGAATGATGAGCCAATGCATGATATGGGATCGTACCACAAAACTAGCAAAGATGAGCAACCAATGCAACACATGCCAGACAAATATCTAAACAAGACACGCAAGACAAAAATAACAAAAAGAAGTAATAGAAACTAATCTAGTATCAAACTATTATTTGAACAAGCCTTTGGTAGCAATAATATAATAATAACTTAATTAAGCATCACAAGTCTACTGCTAGACATAAACCCAATGAACCAAGATACGACTCAAGCAAAATGAAGATATAATCCACTTAAGGAATGCCACCCTTCTCCAACCATAATAATCCAGCTCATAGCAAAACACAACTAAGACAAACCTATGGCTACAACAAGCCACTAAGGTCTCAAAAACTAGCACAAGGCACCCTATCTGAAATAAGCCCTACGTGAAGCTAGACCTGATTAAGAAGGCAATACTACTCATACCAAAGCATGTCAGGCCCAATCTAGTCTAAGGACATTCACATAATTACTAGTAAGGATATTCACACTAAGATCTACCATAAGAAGGGCCACAATCCTAAGTTAAGGTTCTCCATAGACTACATTAGTCTAAGGCTCAATCGAGATTAAAGGAAATAGGATAAAATGGAAGGAAATAAAATACGGAGATAATACAATCCTGAAACATTTGCAACTCATACTAAAAATCACCTGATAAATCTCAATCAAGAAAGAGATTGTGGACTTCCTCGAAGCTGATCATGAGTGCTTAATTCCAACGCATAAGAGCTGACCACATATAAATAACCTCCATTTTCTGCTACCTATCGAAATATTGATCACTATATTAATAGAGATATTTTGGCGTACAGATTGCATAAATCAAAGTTGTACCTAAAATCAAGTTTAAAATAGGATTATGGAATCCACAAAGAAATGTCCGTTTAACCTCTCCGAACTTATGTGCCAAAATAGAACAAAATTGGGGCTTGAAACAACCTAAAGTAAGTTCATGCAAACGACAAGCCCTGAACACTCCTTTGATATTCCCATGTATATGTATGATCAAAATGTAGATGTTGGACTTTAAATCACCCAAAATAGAGCTTCCTAGCTCAAGATATTGCAACTTGAAAATAAGGATTGAAAGCTTCAAAGAAGCTTTTAAAAAAGTGAATCTGGCCTAAAATACAATCATTAGAATGGGTGCACTAGATATCAACTTTTCTTCTTTTTCAAATGTCTTCGAATGTACCCTCAGAGTTTGTTTAGAACCTAAGAAAGATAAACGAGATAGGATATCTCACTAAAATTAACATTTTGGACTCAATGAAATAGTTGGGTTTCAGAATGTTTTAATGATAGAAATACCCCTTTGAGACCCTTTTATGCTTAAATTAAAATTTTCACCTTCACACCAAAAAATAAAAAGAAATAAAAGACCTCAAGATCTAAACCAATGATCTTACTAGATCAAATTCAACATTCTAGAGATAATGGCGCTGACAAAATTCTCATATAACAAAATAATTCTCTGAATGTTGACCAAAGTGAACTCTAGGTAATTATGTTTTGAACATCTTGTTTAAGAGTTTAAACTCATAATGGAAGCATCGAGACCCAAACTAAAGGTCCCTCGAGAATAAAATAAATATTTCAAAACTAACCACACCGATGCAATTTTCATTTGTGAATGTTAACTATGAATATTGACCACGGTAAAACTTAGGCCAAAGCTCAAAAGCTAAAATATTTAATGACACAAACTCACAATGATAACCTTGGCACCCAAGTCAACCATGCTCCCGGCCTAAAATGACCCTTACGCAGCTAATGAAATCATTAAAATTGTATTTTGAGGTTGTTTACCTATATTTGACCAAAGTCAATCATTCAAGTTGCAAAAGCTCCAAAACATCGAAACTTGCACAGAATTAGAACAAATGACTAGGCAATTGAACTATCTATGTCTGTTAGTCATAAATTACTTGGGGTCACTATAGTGAAGTTCTATGTATTGAAATATAAAAAAATACAATAATGACATGGAGGATCATTACAATATCAACTACTAAAAACACTTTCATCCTCGAGAGTCAATGGACTGAAAAAAATCTAAAGGAAGAAAAAATTTAGGATATTGAACTGAAAAAAATCTAAAGGAAGGAAAAAATTAGGATATTGAACCTGCATGCTCCATTAGTGTAATATATCAAGAGTTTGAATGTTGAAATATGATATAATACTGTAAAACATTGTGAAAAATGGCCTTGATGAATTTTTAGGGATTTTAGAAAATAAAGTTTTAAAAAAATTTTATTTGGAAGGATCCGAGATTGGACCACGTCATCGACCTGCTCTAGGATAGGTAAAAAAATTTCCTTGGCCAAAATTTATTCTGCTCAATAATGTACTATGGTAAACCATCTTCCCGTTGTGGACTTGGTCTGCCTTTTTTGTCTGATTTTAATTTTTAGTTGGGGACACTTTTGACCTTTCCCTACTTGTTGGTTAATGAACCTGAATATTTTTAAGACTAAATTCATAGTCCATAAAATACCCAAATTTCAAATATTTTCCTAGTTCACTCCCAATTTATCAATCTAAAACATTTCTCTCTACTAAGCCTCTTAAATCGCCATTAAAGACAGCAATCAATTTTCCATCCCCTTCATCAAAATTCCTTGATTTCCTCAAGGATTCTTCTATGTTTTTACCCAAGGTATGTGAGTCTTCATCCATGGATCCCGAATAATTCTCAACTATTTCAATCAGTTCCAAGTAGGTAATTTCATGGGTCTTCTTAATTTGTATCCAATTGTATGAATCATGATTTACCTTGACACGAATTGATCATAATTGCATTAAATTGATGATTTTTCATATCAATTTTCTACAATGCTATTAGGGACCAAAATTTCATTGTTTTTTGTCGAATTTTCCTTCAATTTTATAAATTGAGTTTAAATTATTGTTTATATACCTAACTAAGCATGAGTTATTATTCAATTGCATGATTTTGATAATTTATAAGAAATGTATCCTACAAGCTACCTAGGGTTCATGAAATTACTTACATGTTTGTGTTAACTTTTACTGAATTTATCATATCCTATGTAATTATGCATAAACTTATCCTATTTACATGATTTTGTTAATTGATTGTGAATTTATACTTCTACCGACATTCTTTTTTTACAAGTCATGGTTATGAAATTTCAAGTGTTCAAGTATGTTTATAAAAGGTGTGACTTAAGATCTCAAAAGGTCACTGAATATCCTAGTGGCACTCTTAGTTGAGGAAGGATTCATAATGATGGAAGGCTTACACCTACACTGCAGGAATGACATGAGAATGAGCTATTCTATAAACATGTTTTATAAATTAGATTGGTTGATTTGAATTGTTATTCCCACATGAAAAACTTATGAAATCTACGAATTATGAGTTGTTACAAGCCTTATAAATCTAGGATAAGTATGATTTTATGACATATATTGCATGGGGCTTCGAGTTAGTATCGAATGAGGCTTTGAGGTAGGGACTCGACCAAAGGGTGTCACGCCCCGGGAGGGTACCCTATGCGTGGCCGGCACTCAGAGACTATTGCTAGTCCCTAAGCGAATCACTTAGCCTCATCACATTATTCGTGCCAATGACAGATCCATGGCTACCCTAACCAAATTAAAAGAAAAAGTCCAATCTAACTCTAGAGAATAATGAAATTAAAGTAGTGGATCCTCCGGAGTAGGGAAGGCTCACCCAATAAGCTTTGAAATTCAGATCTTCAATAGAGCGTCTGTTAATGATCTCTAGTACCTGCCTCTGCATCGAAAAATGATGCAATCCATAGTGGACATCAGTACTTGGAATGTTCTGGTATGTAAAATAGCTGAGTGAAATAGAAACCAGTGGAATAATATGAAAACAACATCAACTTAATAAACATCAAATCGTCAAATATCCATCTATGAAAGAATAAAGAGTTGTCAAATATCAGTAACTCAAAAACTCATCAATAGTCTCAAACTTATCTCAAAGCTCATCTCAGAGGAGCTTGCCTCCTCTAATCTCATCTCAAAACTCATATTAGAGGATCTCACCCCCTCTCATCCCATCTAGACTTGGAGTACTCAAGGTAGAAAATTTATGGGAGTTTCTCTTATACGACAACACTCACTTATAAGCTAGTAAATGTACAACAACCACCCTTATGTTGCCACAGTGGTTCCAAACATACCTGGTAGGAAACTCTCAAAAACCATATCAGCTCACCCAATATGGAGTCAACTCAATAGGTCCTCTATTACTTTCAAGGACCGTTACTCTCGAGGAGAACCATAATCTATGTGATGGTTCTATTCCTCTCTTACGTTTGGCGACGTAGTTTGACGAGTTCGAGTTGGACAAACTCTCACTCTTTCGGTGCTCGATACTCCTCCCAAGACTCAATGCTCATAAAACTACCATCTCAGCCTATCTCATAGGGACTCACTCCCCTTCATCAATCGATATCTCAAATGGGCTTTAACCCTCTCATCAATCAATCTCATCAATGACTCAAGATTGTATAACAATCATTAGGAAACAAGTGAATAGACACATGGATAGAGTTCATTTATGGGGACTCATAAAACAATCAAAATTTCATCAACTCATCATCACAATTAACAATCTCAACCCAAGCTCTAAACTCAAATCTCAACTGCATTATGAATGCTTCTCAAATTAAATTAGTCATCAAAATTCCTTCAACTCATCATCACAATCAACAATCTCAACTCAAGGTTCTAGACTAATTTCTTAAGTCCAATATGCATGTTTTTCAAATTAGTCATGTAGGGTCATGCAATTTCACATGAAAATATTCAATTTAAGAAAACCAATAGTATGATGATCATCAACATAGAAAACATATAATTTTAAATTAGTTTTGCAAGTAACAGCGTCAAGAAATCACGCATATAGACTCTTCAACCATCAACTCATCTATGACCACTATGGGGCACATGAGAGAACAATCTCATGTTTTAGTTTAGCCTTACATACCTGGAAAGCTTAAATTACAATTGAAATTTGATGAATTACTAGCCTTCTTGGAGAATATCCTCGATCTCGATAGTTCCTTTAGTGTGGAAGAACTTGGAAAGACATTGCTTGAAGGGATTATCTTTGATTCTTGAGTTCTTGACTTAGAATCTTTAGAGTTCTTGATGAAGAATCCTAATTCTTTGAAAAAGAAGAATCAAGGAATCCTCTCTTAGAATTCTTGAATTCGTTATGTTGAAAGTGTAGGTTATGATTTAAGACACTAATAGAGATTCATGAATAGATAAAGAAATTTGGGATGTGTGGATTGAAATACTTGAAGAATAGCTTACCTTGATGATGATTCTTGGAAACATTCCTTAACTTGATGATTTTCTTGATGATTTTTGAGCGTTTATGTTTAGGAGTGAAGGAGAGGGTTTTAATTATTAAAACTAACGTTTTATGCGTTTTAGGACCTTAAATAGACCCCCAAAGGTTTTAGGATAAAAGTACCTTCAAAATAAAATAAAAGGACATCATTTAGCTTATCCAAAGAGGGTTCGCGATATGTTCCCGACGTGCAGCTGTCGCAGATAAGACAACTCTGCAGGTCTTCAGTAAAATGGACATGACATTGTACTTTGAACTCTGATTAAGGAGAAATAAGATGCGTTGGAAAGCTAATTCAATTAAGAGATTATCTTTAACATCTTTGCTCAATTAAGAATAATCAATTAAAATTGTACATCATATGAAGGATGACTCGGTCTTAGCTTAGAAAAAAATTTAAGGTGTTACATTATCTCCCCCTTGGGATCATTCGTCCTCGAATGAGGAGCAAAGGTAGATATCAAGGCACGAATAAAATCAAATTTCTTCTCAAAACTCACTCAATCAATCAAACTCTTGACTCCTCATCAATTTTTAACCATCTCTATTCAGACTCAGGAAATTGACACATCAACTCAAATAGATAAATCGGTTCAGATCAAGAGTAAAGATATCATATTAGACATTCTCACCACAAAGCACGAATGGAACGTCGGAACTAAATCAATTTGAATCATTGGAACACCTCGACAATAAGTCTTTTGAATTTTGGAAGGAAGCCATCATCTCTAATCGAAAATAGGACCATCGTATAAACAAGACTCTATGGACACTCTCATGCTCAAGTCCCTACCTCAATTGTGCTCCTTTTCATGGCACACTACTCTAGTAATGCACGCTCATAGCTCTTATTAAATTGTTAGAGAAGAACATAAAATGGGGTCTTATACCTTTTTACATTCAAACGACTTGTATTGGTCGTGTAATGAGTTCAGGATGTGTTAGGAATGGACCGAAATGCCCATAAAGTTTTTTTAGAAATTTCCAGCCTCGAAGTTACTCAATCTGCGACGCGAACTAGTCTCGAATCGTACATTTTCTACAAAAACATTTTTGAACGAGTTTTTCCCAATCTCGTCGAAAAGTTTTGAAAATAACATAAGTCCCTCTCCGCGACGTGGCCCTGTTACGAACCTTCACTATTTTTCATTTCGGAACGAAAAATCATCTTTTGACTCGGTCGCTATAAAAATCGACTAAGACCATTTTCCCACTCAATTTCCCTTACTGATCACAAATCCGGCCTCAAATTTGGCAAATGAGCATTTAAAGATGTGTTGCGCGCATACCCTCCCTCTAGGGGTATTTTGGTAATTTCATCAGGTGTTACACCAACTCTCCCTTCGCTCTCAAGGTCATTACTCTAAGTTTGTAAATTGATTTCCTCTACTAGGCGATAAGCATATACCTCCCCACGGTCAAGGAATTACTATCCACAAGAATATCTTAAACTCTTCTATTATGCTATAGTCGCATACATATAACTAGCCATGCAGAGTCATTTCAACGCTATCACTCTTAGCTTCCTACAATCTCTATAGAAATCTTTCTATACTTACAATTCCTATTATGTACACAACCACTTCCCATAACTCTTAAAATTTAAGCTCTTCTTTTGTATGCCAACGTTCAACTTCTGTGCTCCCATAAATTTAGTTGCACAAGAATTACTCTATCATGGAAAACTTGTCATCATCTATCGATAAACCCCAAATACATTTAGCTAATCGTGATGATTAAGATTACTCACATCAGCCTACTCCACATTGACAACTCCAATATACTATCTACATTCTTATAGCAGT
Source organism: Solanum rostratum (assembly GCA_029948455.1). Taxonomy (NCBI): domain Eukaryota; kingdom Viridiplantae; phylum Streptophyta; class Magnoliopsida; order Solanales; family Solanaceae; genus Solanum; species Solanum rostratum. The sequence goes on from CM057049.1 coordinate 28,607,784, forward strand.
CATACCATAGAGCTTAACATGTCTTTACACAATTATGGATTCATACCTTAAGCCTCTTCTTATCAATTGAGCTATCCTCATCTCACTCGTTTTACCTAAGGGGCACTTGTACCCTATCCATAGCATCACTTCCTCACAAATCAACGTCTTCGTCTTTGAACATACCCTATGGAAATCCTCTTAGAGCAAGTCTCTAACTAAGACTATCACTCTCACGATGTTGTCTACTCTTAAACCCTACTCCTCAAAATTCATGTTTAGGGTCTGATACTAACATGTGAATCCATCACACACCTCTCAAATACAAACTTACAACTACTAGGTAAAAATAAGCCCTCTAAAAATTCATGGTGATTATTCAACCGACACATCCCTTCCTCAAAACTAAATACCACTCGCCTATTCAATCATATCTTCTTATATGACTAAGCTCATAACTCGATGAGTCTCATGAACTCTTAATTAAAAATAATAAGCCTAATTTAGATCTACCACAAGGAAAATACTCTTTTCCCCTACTCAACATCTATACTTCACCCTCAATAGTATGAATACCACACCACACATCAACATAACTTCCTTCTAGTCTAAGCACACTCTATCGCATTCTAAAAATAATTCTTTCTCTATATCTCATCATGAAAATCATGGGGTACTTAAGACTCTTTCATCAAACTTATGGTATTCGACTCACCACCTCATTACTTACCTAATAAATGCATCACTCTAATTACAAGCCTCAATCAGCCATCACTATTGATATCTTATCCCTTTCTTCCCATCATCATCTTCTTAACTCTAGGATGATTCGATTCTACTTAGGGTTTATAAGACCTCACATCTCACTCCTAGGTGGTAACATTAAACTCTTTAGAGACATAAGTTCCTCTCTCATGGGTCACGTCAGAAGCAAGTTTTGAAAAGACGGAGGATCTGGGTACATCTAGAGCTAACTTAAATACACAATTTATATGAGTAATAGTGCACTCCTTCTAGTCAATCATCTTCACACAATAATCGGCTTTCCTCTAGCCTGGTGCAGTCTCTCTGCCATCTTGATTACTTTTGTCTCAGAGGATCTCATTCTGTACGAGTTTGAACATCACCGTCTCTGTCGCTTCATGGAAAAGGAATAGTCAAAAAGTTTGGAGCAACCCACGAATCATCATAGATTTCTTAGGAAGTAGCTCAACCGCACGATTAAGAATCTGAAAGAACTAAAACTATTCCGGAAGTCTTATAGTCTGCTGCATATGTAGTGTGCTGCATAACACACCTATAAACAAGACTCTACTAGACACGACTTCGTAGACTCCCTAGGACACTTGAACCTTGTGCTCTGATAGCAGGTTTGTCACGCCCCAAGAGGGTACCCTTGGCGTGGCCGACACTCAGAGACTATTGCTAGTCCCCAAGCGAACCGCTTAGCCTCACCACATCATTCAATCAAATAAACTCTACTGAACAGAGGAAAGTATAAGTAAGTAATGGACACATCTCACCTAAAATCTCAAAAAATACATTTATAAGGAGAAAGAATTAGCTCACAATCTCAACATCAATGCTCGACCACCGTCTATAAAGCCTCTATCACTAATCATGTGGTGCCAATGACAGATCCGTGGCTACCCAAATCAAATAAAATAAATAGTCCAATCTAACTCTAAAACATGATGAAATAAAAGTAGTGGATTCTCTAGAGTAGGGGAGGCTCACCCAATAAGCTTCGAATCTCCAAATCTTCAACGGAGCGCCTGTTGATGATCTCTAGTACCTGCCTCTACATCATAAAACGATGCAGTCTAGAGTGGACATCTGTACTTGGAATGTACTGGTATGTAAAATAGTTGAGTGAAACAGAAACCGGTAGAACAATATAGAAACAACATCATCTCAAAATAAACATCAAAATCACGTCAAATCATCAAATGTCTATCTACGAAAGAATAAAGAGTAGACAAATGACACATCAATAACTCAAACTCATCAATACTCTCAAACTCATCTCAAAGCTCATCTTTGAGGAGCTTACCTCCTCTCATCTCATCTCAAAACGCATATCAGAGGTGCTCAACCCTTCTCATCTCATCTATACTCGGAGTACTCAAGGTAGGAAATTTATGGGAGTTTCTCTTATTCGACAATACTCACTTATGAACCAGTAAATGTAAAACAATCACCCTGATAATGCCACAATGGTTCCAAACTTGCCAGGTAGGGAACGCTCAAAAAACCATATCAGCTCACCCAATATGGAGTCAACTCAATGGGTCCTCTATTTCTTTCAGCGACCGTTACTCTCGAAGGGAACCATAATATATGTGATGGTTCTATAGCTCTCCTACGTTTGGCGACGTAGTTTGACGAGTTCGAGGTGGACAAACTCTCACTCTTTCGGTGCTCGATACTCCTCCTATGAGTCAATGCTCATAAAACCTACATCTCAACCAATCTCATAAAGACTCACTCCCCGTCAACGACCAGTATCTCAAATGGGCTTTAACCCTCTCATCAATCAATCTCATCAATGACTCAATCTTTTATAATAATCATTAGGAAACAAGTGAATAGACACTGATAGAGTTCATTTATGGGGACTCATAAAACAATCAAACTTTTATCAACTCATCATCACAATCAACAATCTCAACTCAAGCTCTAAACTCAATTCTCGAGTGCATTATGAATGCATCTCAAATTAAATTAGTCATCAAAATTCCTTCAACTCATCATCACAATCAACAATCTCAACTAAAGGCTCTAGACTCAATTCTCAAGTTCAATATGCATGTTTTTCAAATAAGTCATGTATGGCTATGCAAATTCTCATAAAAAATATTCAATTTAAGAAAACTAATAATATGATGATCATCAACATAGAAAACATGTAATTTCAAATCAGTTTTTCAAGAAACACCGCCAAGAAATCATACATGATTATTGAACCATCAACTAATCTATGACCTCTATGGGGCACATGAGAGAACAATCCCATGTTTTAATTTATCCTTACATACTTGGAAAGTTGATATTACAATCGAAATTTAATGAATTACTAGCCTTCTTGGAGAAAATCCTCGATTAGGGGATGGGTTCGTAAAATCGAAAATCGAAAACCAAACCGAAATCAATCGAAAAATACCAAACAAAATTGCACCGTAAAAAATCAAAACCGAACACAAAAAACCAAACCAAACCGATTACGTGCGGTTTCGATTTTGGTTTTGGTCTTCTACAACCGAACGGAACCATCAAAAACCAATTTTGCTATACTATGTCGTTTATACTTTATAGGCTACATGGCTAAGAAGGAAAGTCTTTCTTGTTGCACCAAAGAGACATAGATTTGAATCTTCCAAGGAGAAGTCTTTTAGCTACTGTCACCTTCAACTAATTGATACTTCAAGGAGTATTTGATAATTGTTTGATAATTTCTTTTGGCTACACACAATTGACTTGAACTTTCCAAGGAGTATTTGATATTTGTTTTTCTAGAACATATGTTTGCAATTTTCTTAGTGATAATTGTAGTTCTTATATTGTGATAATTGTACTAATCCAGACTTTCCTCTTTACCAATTGTTTAGAATATCTATACAATGATATGTCTCTACCCAACATATTATTTTACTTTAAAAATTATTTTTAAAAACCCAAAAAAACGAAGATTGAACCGAAAAAAACCAAACCAAAAATTAATGGTTTACTTTTTTTTGGCAAAACCAAATTGAACCGAATCGCCAAATTACCTTCCATTTTGTCTTTGGTTTTAGGGAAAAACCGACCGCAAATACCGAACCCACCCCTATCCTCAATCTCGGTAGTTCCTTTAGAGTGGAAGAACTTGGAAAGACATTGCTTTAAGGGATTATCTTTGATTCTTAATTTCTTCACTTAGAATCTTTAGAGTTCTTGATGAAGAATCCTAATCATATGAAGAATGACTCGATCTTAGCTTAGACAAAAACTTGGGGTGTTACAAAGGGGTCCTTAATAGAAATCTCCATGTCTCATAACTACGTTTCCACCATAGGATTTCTTTTACCAAAATGGTTTTTTGGCGGATACACATAGCTCATTACACATATTTTTATAGAGTAGAGTTCTACCTTGGCAAGTTGACTACCTTTCCTATGTATACGGTACACATTAGGATTCCTTGTTATAGCACACATGGTTTTATTATCAGATATGGTTATATCCTACATACCTATGTTTCTTATGATGATTTACTTAATTGCTCATTTGTCACACCCTAGGAGGGTACCCTTGGTGTGGCCGACACTCAGAGGCTATTGCTAGTCCCCGAGCAAACCCCTTGGCCTCATCGTCAGCTCATACTCAACAACGGAAGGAACATTCTCAAGAAAAAGATTGTAATGTAATTAAAGTAATCAAGTCTTTATATAAAAAGTTAATTTCCAATAAAGAAGAGTTTGAAAGAAAACAATACATAACATCCTCTACACAATGTCTATGAAGCCTCTACCTCTAACATCTAGATGGTACCACGACAGACCATGGTTGCACAACTCAAGGAAAATGAAGTACTAACTCAAGCTAGATGAGAATACTATGGAATTCCTCCGAAAACAAGGAGGTCTCACCGATAAGCTGAATGTTAATAAATCCCCAATGAAGTTCATGTCGATGGTCTCTAATACCTGCCTCTGCATCATAAGATGATGCAGTCCCAGAAAGGGACATCAGTACGTGGAATGTACTGATATGTAAAATAGCTGAATGAAGTAGGAACGGGTAGAATTATATAGGAATAATATCAACTCAACATCATACTCTATCAAAATATCAGATGTCTATCTAAAGCAAGAATAAAGAGTATACAAATGACTCATCAACATCTGATCTCAACATCATCAATCCATCAAACTCACCTCAAGGAAACTCAACTTAACTCAACTCAAAGATCCAGTGCCTATCTAGGACAAAGATAGAGAGTAGACAGTAAATCATCAACATCCATCGTGACTCATACCATCACATCAATATTAGAGTTCTATCAGTGAGGAACCTAACTGGGCGTTTCTCTAACCAACAACAATCACCTATGAGGCGGTGAGAATACAACGAAGTAATGTCGTTTCCATATCGATCCAGTACCCTGCCCAGGGTAAAGGACATCACCATCTGTAGATCTACAATAAATAACGACAGTCCACTTTTGGGACAAGGAAACATCCGCATTGCGGTTCGATCCTCTCCCCTATGTGGGCCACGTAGTTAATGAGTTCGAGTGGGACTCAATCTCACCCATTTCGGTGCTCAATACTCCTCTCAGAAATCGACATGCTGATAAAACTTCCTTATCATCAGTCCTATGGTGACACATCAACAACAACATCATCATCATCAGTCCCATAGGGATATTGTATATCAACATCAACATCATTATCAACATCAACTCATCAATATCAACATCAACATTATCTCATCAACATCAACATTATGGACTAGAAAGATTCTTTTAGAATTTAGTTTCAAGTTTTAAGGCTCATGAACATTATTCTAATCAATATCATTATCAAGACTGTCAACAATTGGGACCACATTAACAAATCATAAACATCATCATCGTCAAGGCTCTAGACTCATCTCCTAAGTTCATTCGTTTATTCTTGAGTAAAATAGACATAGAATTTTGTGAAAGTCATTCATGAAAATCACTAATGCAATAAATCAAGTTTCTGATGATAATCAATTTAAGAAAAAAATACATGAATTAAGAGGAATCTCAATAGAATACTTAAGGATTTTCACATATAACTCATCATCTTCAACCACAGACTCATTTTATTCAAAGGGGCACATGGAAGATCAATCATATGTTTTAGGTTAGCCTTACATACCTGGGAAGATGATATTACAATCGAAATTTGATGAATACTCATTTTTGTTTAAAATATCGTCGATCTTGGTAGTTATCTTAGAGTGGAAAATCTTGGAAAGACATTGTTTGAAGGGCTTCTCTTTGATTCTTGAATTCTTGATTTAAAATATTTGTAGTTCTTGATTAAGAACCCTAATTCGTGAAAGAAGAATGAAGAAATCCTCTCCTGGGATTCTTGAATTCATTTTCTTGAAACCCTAGCTTATGATTTAAGATTTCATTAGGGATTCATGAATAGATAAAGAAATCAGGTTGGGCAGCTTAAAATTTATGATGAATAACTCATCTCGATGATGAATCTTTCAAGTTAATCCTAACTTGATGATTTTCTTGATGATTTTTAAGCGTTTATATTTAGGAGGGAAGGAGAGGGTTTTAATTATGAAAACTGACGTTTTATGCATTTTGGGACCTTAAATAGACCCCCAAAAGTTCTAGATAAAAGAACCTCAAAATAAAATAAATGCCCGTCATTTAGCTTATCCTGAAAAGGTTCGCGATAGGGCCGCATCGCAAATCTTCAGACAGATCTATAAATCTTCAGTATAATGGCCATAACTTTCTACTCGGAACTCTAATTAAGGCAAAATAAGATGCATTGAAAAGATAATTCAAAGATCCTTAATTCGATATATTATGGTCACCTAACACATTATAATTTAGGAGATAAGGTCATTTGAATATGACCCTTCTATCAGCTCATACGGAAACTTAGTCGGTAGAAATTCTTTTGACTTGACTTGATGTAAAAGATCCTTTATGACTCTACACCACATATAATATACTTTAAATACTTAGGAATTGGTCCTAGCATGTATATACAACCTAGAAGTCGTTGGTCCACCTAACTTGTATAAAATCTTACATTAGAACTTCGACCTTTTATCATCTCCAATTCTATTCCCACACTAAGAAATTAATTTTAACATCTATGCTCAATTAAAAATTGTCCATTAAAATCATATATCATATGAAGGATGGCTTAATTTTAGTTAAAAAAAAGATGAGGTATTACATTATCTCCCCCTTGGGATCATTCGTCCTTGAATGATGAGTAAAGGTAGACATCAAGGCAGGAATAAAAATCAGAACTCTTCTCAAAACTCACTCAATCAATTAAACTCTCGACTCCTCATCAATCTTAAACCATCTCAATTCAGACTCAGGAATTGACACATCAATTCAAATAGACAAATCGTTTTAGATCAAGAGTAGAGAGATTATCTTAGATATTTTAAACATCAGGCACGAATGAAATGTCAGAACTCAATCAATTTGAATCATTTGAACACCTTAACAATCAGTCTTTTGAACTCGGGAAGGAAGCCATCAACTCTAACCTAGAATAGGACCATCCTATAAACTAGACTCTGAGGACACCCTCATGCTCAAGTCCCCACCTCAATTGTGCTCCTTTTCATGGCACTATACTCCATCAATGCAAGCTCATAGCTCTTATTCAAACCTCTACCTAACCACCTCCTATTCTTCCATTCAAGTCTAGTTTTAAGCCTCAAGGTGCTATTCCTAAGATGTTCACATTCATACAAAGTTAATCCTCAATACTTGGATCGATATTCAAAACCCTTATTATAAAGTCTTCAATAGTCTATCATCCATACCCACACAATAACAACCACGCATGCAAGCCTATCACCTTAACCACATTAACTATGTCTTAGAATTTTTCAAGCCTACTTGTCACTTCTATTTCCACTATTCAATGAGCTAACTCAAAGTCACACCAATATTTCCACTATTCAATGAGCTCTCACTCAAAGTCACACCAACATACTCTTACCTATTGTGCATCATATGATCTCATCTCTTTCCTTCTCCCTATCTCTATCCTTACATTAAATAAGTTTAACACCGATATCACAATGAGGATACATTCACTCCTTCTCTTCTACCCTCGCTCTCAGTCTACTATTTTCAACATCACTATTTGGATGTGGAGGAACTCATCATTTCCCCCTTTGACAAAACCGCCCAAACTACTACCTCTCCATGCAAACTAAGCACGATTATACTTTGAAAACATGATACTCTACATCTTGCCATCAATAATGGCATAACAAGTCGAAGGTCAGTGCACATGTAAGATGAAATCAGAATCAAGAACTCTCACTCCATAGTAACCTATATTTAGAAACCATACATTTAAGCCCACCATAGCAGCTTACACCCTCGATTGCATGAACTCTTACCATGGGAGATACTAATATGGTTTTACGTATCTATTAGACTCCTCACAATTTCTCTAACTCATTCTCCTCATCTATAACCTTAAAAGGAAATGGCGTCACATCATCATCAGAATTAAGAACTCTCATTCTCTCTTGAATTCTTCCATCTCAAGCTCTTTTCCTCTTCTCTAAAGCCCTAATCTTGTTCAATTGTTAGAAAAGGACTTAGAATGGGGTTTGAGGCTTTTTTTACGTTGAAATGACCCAATTTGATCATGTATTGAGTTTAGGAGGGGTCACGAATTGACCGGAATGCCCCTCAAAAGGTTATGAAATTTTCCAGTTTCGGAATAACCCAATCCGCAACTCGAATTATCGTGCACTTATCGCGCACTAGTGTATTTTTTTGAAAATTTTCTGAATGTTTTTTTCCAATCACATCGAAAATGTTGAAAGACAACATAACTGTCACTCCGCTACAGGTGCCCGACGCGCCTCTGTCGCACAGCGACACTATTTCGGTGTACGGATTGAAAAAATTATCTTTTGATCTAGTCGCTCTAAAAATCAACCGAGACCATTTTCCCACTCAATTATTCATGTTGATCACAAATTCAGCCTCAAATTTTCCATACACGCATTGAAAGATGCGTTACGCGCATACCCCTCCTCTAGGGGTATTTTGATAATTTTACCGGGCGTTACATCATTTCTCCCTTAGCTCTCAAGGCAATTACTCTAAGTTTATAGATAGTTATCCTCTACTATGATATAAGAATATACCTCCACACAGTCAAAGAATAACTATCCATAAGAATATCATAAACTCTTCCGTTATACTATAGTCGCATATATATAACTAGCCACTCAAACTCTTTTCAACGCTATATCTCTTAGCTCCTTCTAGTCTCTATGGAAATCTCGCTATATTTGCTATTCGTATGGCGTACATAACCACTTCCCACAATTCTCACAATCTAACCGCTTCTTTTTCCTGCTAGCGCTCAACTTTTGTCCTCCCATAAATTTAATTGCATAAGAATTAGTCTATCATTGAGAACTTGTCATCACTCGTGATGACAAACATGACAAACATTACGTACATCAACCTACTCCACATCGACAACTCAAATATGCTATCTAGATTCTTATAGCAGTCATAACTTAGAGATTCACGCATCTTTACACAATCATGGATACATATCTCAAGCCTTTTCTTATCTATTGAGATATCCTCGTCTTACTAATCTTACCTAAGGGGTACTTATACCTTCCCCATAGCATCACTTCCTCACAAATCAACACCTTTTTGTCAAACATACACTATGGAAATCCTCTTCGAGAAAATCTCCAACTAAGACTATCATTCTCATGATGTTGTGTCCTCTTTAACACTACTCCTCAAAATTCAAGCTCAGGGTCTAGCACTAACATGTACATCACTCACCTCTCTAATGTTAACTTACAACTACTAGGTAAAATATTTAGAGAACATAAGCCCACTAATATCTCATAGAGAGTATTCAATCAACACATCCCTTGCTCACAACTCAGTACCACTCACCTATTCAATCACATCTTCTTAAATGTCTAAGCTCATAACGCGATGAGTCTCATGAACTCTCAATTAAAAATCACAAGCCTAATTTAGATTTATCACATTGAAAGCACTTTTTTGTAGTATTCAACATCCACACTTCACCCTTAATAGTATGAATACTACAACACATCAATATAACTTTCTTCTAGTTTGAGCAAGCTCTATCACATTCTAACAATAACTCTTCCTCTATACCTACTCATGAAAATCATATGGTACTTACAACTCTTTCATCAAACTTATGGCAATTGACTCTCCATCTCATTACTTACCAAATAATTACATAACTCTAACAACAAGCCGCAATCAGCTATCACTCTTGCTATCTCATCCCTTTCTTTCCATCATTCTCCTTTTAACTCTGGGATTATTCGATTCTACTCAGGGTTTATAAGACCTCACATCTGACTCTTAGGTGGTAACATTAAGCCCTTTGGAAACATAAGTTTCTCTCTTATGGGTCACGTTGGAAGCAAGTTTTGAAAAAAAGGGTTTGGGTACATCTAGAGCTAACTCAAATGTATGATTCATATGAGTAATAGTGCACTCTTTCTAGTCAATCAATTTTTCACACTGGTCGACTTCTCTAAAGCCTGGTGCAATCTCTCTACAACTCTAATTATGTTATCTCAAAGGATCTCATCTGTAACTGTTTGAACACTACTATCTCTATCGCCTCATCCACGAGGCATAGTCAAAAGGTTAGAGCAACGCATGAATCATAGTAAATTTCTTAGGAAATAGCTCTATCACATTATTTAGAATCTAAAAGAAGGGAAAATTTTCCTAATGTCCTATGGCCTCCCTATTATGGATATAGTGTGCTTCACACAAATAATAAGGATTCTACTAGACACGGCTTCATAAACTCCCTAGGACACTTGAACTCTGTGCTTTGATACTAAGTTTGTCATGCCCCGGGAGTGTATCCTTGGCATGGCCAGAACTCAGAGGCTATTACTAGTCCCCGACGAACCACTTAGTCTCATCGTCCCCTTATACTCAATAGCGGAAGGAACATTCTCAAGAAATCAACTGCAATGTAATTAATGTAATAATGTCTTTATATAAAAAGTTAATTGTTTATAAAGAAGAGTTGGGAAGAAAACAATACATAACATCCTCTATACAATGTCTATGAAGCCTCTACCTCTAACATCTAAATGGTACCAGGACAGATCATGGTTACCTAACTCAAGGAAAATAAAGTACTAACTCGAACTAGATGATAATAATATGAAAATCCTCCGACAACAAGGAGGTCTCACCGATCAACTGAATGCAAATAGATCCCCAACAAAGTACGTGTCGATAGTCTCTAATACCTGCCTTTGCATCATAAAATGATGCAGTCACAAAAGAGGACATCAGTACGTGGAATGTATTAATATGTAAAATAGCTGAATAAAACAAAAACATGTAGAATAATATAGGAATAACATCAGCTCGATATCATACTCCATCAGAATGGCAAATGTCTATCTAAAGGAAGAATAAAGAGAAGACAAATGACTCATCAACATCTCATCTTAACATCATCAATACATCAGAATCACCTCACGGAAACTCAACTTAACTCAAATCGAAGGACCAATGCCCATCTAGGACAAGGATAAAGAGTAGATAGTAAATCATCAACATCCATCAAGACTTATACCATCACATCAACATCAGAGATCTATAAGTGAGGAACCTAACTGGGAGTTTCTCTAACCAATAACCATTACCTATGAGCGGGCGATGATACAACGAAGCGATTTCGTTGGCACATCCATCTTGTACCCTGCCAAGGATAAAGGACATCACCATCAGTGGGTCCACAATAAATAACATCAGTCCTTTTTTGGGACAAGGAAACATCCGTACTGCGGTTCAATCCTCTATCCTACATGGGCCATATAGTTAATGAGTTTGAGTGCGACTCACTCTAACCCATTTTAGTTCTTAATACTCCTCCTAGAACTCGACATGCTCATAAAACATCATCTTCAGCAGTGCCACAGAGAAATAATATATCAACATCAGCATCATCATCATCAGTCCCATAGGGACATAGTACATCAACATCAACATCATCTTGAACATCAACTCATCAACATCAACATCAACAACAACATCATGGAGTCAAAATATTCTTTTAGAATTTATTATCAAGTTTTAAGACTCATCCCCTAAGTTCATTCTTTTATTCTTGAGTAAAAATAGACATAGAATTTTGTAAAAATCATTCATGAAAACAACTTATGCAATAAATAATGTTTATGATGATTATTAATTTAAGAAAAAAATACATTAATTAAGAAGAATCTCAGTACAATACTTAAGGATTTTCCCATATAACTCATCATCTTCAACCGTAAACTCAATTTACTCAAATGGCCACATGGAAGAACAATTCCATGTTTTAGGATAGCCTTACATACCTGGAAAGTTGATATTACAATAAATATTTGATGAATACTCATTTTCTTGGAGAAAATCCTCGATCTCGGTAGTTATTTTAGAGTGGAAGAACTTGGAAAGACATTCTTTGAAGGGCTTCTCTTTTATTCTTTAATTCTTGACTTAGAATCTTTTGAGTTCTTGATGAATAACCCTAATTCGTGAAAAGAAGAATCAAGAAATCCTTTCTTGGGATTCTTTAATTCATTCTCTTGAAACCCTAGGTTATAACTTAAGATTCTAATAGGAATTCATGAATAGGTAAAGAAATTTAGGAAGGGTAGCTTAAAATTTATGCAGAATAACTCACTTTGATGATGAATCTTGAAAGTTAGTCCTAACTTGATGATTGTTTTGATGATTCTTGAGTGTTTATGTTTAAGAGTGAAGGAGAGGGTTTTAATTATGTAAACTAACGTTTTATGCATTTTGAGACCTTAAATTAACCCCCAAAGGTTTTAGGATAAAAGTAACCTCAAAATAAAATAAAAGGACGTCATTTAGCTAATCCAGAAAGGGTTCGCGACAGGGCCGCAATGCGGAGTTATCACGGAACTTCAGTTAATTCTGTAGGTCTTCAGTATAATTGTGATAACTTTCTACTCCAAACTCTGTTAAGGAGAAATAAGATGCGTTGGAAAGATATTCAAAGATCTGTAATTCAATATATTATGGGTTACTAACTTATTATACGTTAGGAGATATGGGCATTTGAATATGACCCTTCTATCACTCAAACAAAAACTTAGTCGGTACATATTCTTTAGACTTGACTTGATGTAAAAGATCCTTTATGACTCTAAATCAAATATAATATACTTTAAATACTTAGGAATTTGTCCTAGCATGTATATACAACCTAGAAATCGTCGTTCCATCTAACTTTTATAAAATTTTACATTAGAACTGCGACCTTTTATCATCTCCAATTCTATTTTCACACTAAGAAATTAATTTTAACATTTATGCTCAATTAAGAATTTTCAATTAAAATCATATCATATGAAGGATGGCTCAATTTTTAGTTAAAAAAAGTTAGGGTGTTACATAGCCTTTACCTTTATATAATATTCATATGATTTACTTATACATTGGCCTCTCTCTTGCCTAATTGTGATTTTGCTACTCTTCTATCATGTTATTTGAAATTGTCGCTTACATATTATGATTCACTATGCATTGCATTGCCTACATACATAATACTAGTGTATTTAAACATAGTAATGTATACTCATGCCTATATATTTTTTTTTATAATGTAGGAGGGAGTTTTCATTCTACTTCTCATGTTTGTGGCTATATTCTGGCACTTGATTTGAAGGCTTTATGGTGAATTCTTATGCTTTGAGAGGAAGCTTAATATTACTCTTCCATTGTTGCCTTAGCTTAAAGGATATTATGAGACTACCTCTAGTACTCCTCTTTCCTTATGGGTAAGCTAGGGACATGTCTTAGCCTAGCCTATACCTACTATGTGGTGGCATGTTTGATTTTATAAGAAAAAGTCTATGTTGTCCTTTCATTGCTTAATAAAGTTAATTATTTCCTCTTATGATATTGTAGTGAGATTCATTCCCATTCCCGTATGAGCTTTTTTATGATCCTTTAATTGTCTTACATTTGATTATTTATATGCTAAGATGGTTGTAGGGGTCCTTTGGGGTTTCGATCTATATGTCACACCTAGAGTCTAGCTTGAGACATGATAAACTTTTTACTAGAACATATGGTTTTGAATTTTCCAGAGATCCCAATAATACACGTCAAATAGAAACTTAATCATTGATGTGTAGCGCTCCACATCTATGAGTAAGAGTCTATGAGACATTTAGGAAATCTTCACTTCTTTTATAATATACATTATGCGAAAGAGATGAACTTTATGAGGCTTCATTCTAATCCTTATATTTTGAATACTAGAATATGGTTTACATTAGTCAGAATAGTGGCCATGATGGTTACCTGACTACACCTATCGATCAACTGCCCAATCCTAACATTTCTAATGCAAAGTTTCATAGAACCATTTGGTTATTCCTCTAGCTATAACTATTTAGTTTGATGTAAGGAGAGATGCTCCCACACATCACAAATGTTAGGATAGGAGAAAGGAGACTAAGGCATGAACTAATGGAATGATATCTTCTACTAATGCTTTGGTGCCCAGGTTTAACACGGAAATATGCCTCTTTCATCTTTGAAAATAATGTAATAAGTGTCATTAAGGGGAGTGTATGGTTGATAAGGAGGGTCCCTATAGGTATGGTAATAAAGGGAATTAGATGAGGGATTATACGGGGTCCTCTAGAAGAAAAAGAGAGATGGCTTGGAGAAGTGGTGATACTGGGCCTTCTACCCTTACTTGCCAGAAGTGTGACACGAATCACACTAGAAAGTGCTAGTAGGTACCTATACATGTTTTGGGTATGGTAAGTTAGGTCTTTATATTAAGGATTATGTAGGTAGTGATGTTGAATCCAGACCTGCTCTCAGACTTAGACTATAATGGGCAGACAGGTTCATCATGGTACTTCACCTAGTACATTTGGGCTTTGGTTGACTTTGACATTATTCTTGGTATGAATTGGCTTCATATATGATATGCCTATATTGATTGGAACTCGAATGGTTAGATTTCAATATCTAAATAATTCATATCATGCATTAAAGCTTAAAAAAGATTTCCAAGGGTTAAATCTATCACTTAGTCTTGGTTAGGGATGTAAATTCTGAAGCACATTCTCTTGAGTTGATCCCTATAGTAAATGGATCCCCGATGTGTATTCTATAAGATACCCTTTATTCCTCCCAAAAGAGAGTTGATTTTGGAATAGTTCTCCTCCTCGATACCCAATCCATCTTTTAACCTCCTTACTGTATGGCACAGAGTGGAACTTAAGGAGTTGAAGGGATAATTGAAATATTTGTTAGATAAGAGTTTCATAAGGCCAAACATATCACTATGGGGTGCTCCCGTGTTGTTTACGAGAAAGAAGGATGGGTCACTCTGGATGCACATAAACCATCAGTAATTGAATAAGGTCATTATAAAGAACAAATACACTATTTTGAAGATAGATGATTTATTTTATCAACTCCAAGGTGCAAACTACTTCTCTAACATGTGACCTTTAGTCTAGTTATCACCTAATGATGGTGAGGAAGTTTAAGATGGAAATTTTAACAAGGTGTAGCCATTTTGTGTTTTTGGTTATGTCATTTAGGTTGACTAAACTCCCACTATCTTTATGGACTTGATGTGTTAGATTTTCAAGCCATATTTAGATAAATTAGTGATGGTATTCATTGATGATATATTCATTTATTCATAAAGTGAAGAAAAGCTTATAGGTTATTTAAGGTTGTATGGCAAGCTTTCAGGCATAAACAATTATTTGCCGAATTTATCAAGTATGAATTTTCATTTATAGAGGTGGTCTTTCGTGGTTTTATGATTTTTGTTGATGGTATCATGGTTGATCCAAAGAAAAAGGAGGCGGTAAGAAATTGGCCTAGATTATTTTCTCCTTGGGATATTCAAATCTTGTTGGGCTTGGCTAGATATTATAGAAGGTTTTTAAAGAGGTTTTCATCTATTACATCACCTTTGACCATGTTGACCCATTTGAAGGTAAAGTTCCAATGGTCGGATGAGTGTGAGATACGCTTCCAAACTTTAAAGGGTCGTCCTACATCAGCTCCTATTTTTACATTAACTAAAGATTTTGATGGGTTTATAGTTTATTGTGATACCTCATGTGTTTGTTTAGATAATGTGTTGGTCTGGATTATTGTGATGCCTCAAGAAAATTAAAGGTGCATCAACAAAATTATCCAAATCGGGATCTTAAACTAGTGGTGATTGTATTTACATTAAAATTTGACACCACTAACTTTATAGGGCGCATATTGATATATTCACCCACCACAAAATATTGCAATATGTTTAGCCAAAGGGACTTGAACCTTTGGCAAAGGAGGTGGATTTCGAACTCTTAAAGGACTATACTATGAGTGTGTTATACCATCTGAGAAAGGAAAAAATTGTAGTTGATGCACTTAGTTTGATGTCAATAGGTAGCACTGCTCGTGTTGAAGATGAAAGGGAGAAGTTGGTTAAAGATGTTCACTGATTATCCCGTTTAGGTGTGAGGTTGAGTGATTCTAACAAGGGTGGTATCCATGTTTATAATGGCTTAGCGTCATATTTGGTAGTGGATTTAAAAGCGAAATGACACATGGATTCAACTTTAGTTAAGTTTAAGAAGTTAGTGGTTGATAAGAAGATTGAGGTTTTCTCTTAAAGGGAAGAAAGGGTACTTCATTACCAAGGCCAGTTATGAGTTTCAAATGTCGATGGCTTATGAGAGGTGATATTGAGTGAAACTCATAACTCTAGGTATTCCGTTCATTTAGGATCCATCAAAATGTACTAATACTTCAAAAAATTGTATTGGTGGAATAACATGAACAAGGACATAACAAAGTTTGCGACGGAGTGTCCAAATTTCCAACAAGTAAAGGTTGAAAACCAAAGACTGGGAGGATTAGCCCAAGTTACTGAAATTCATATGAAAGTGGGAATATGGGCATCATGATGGTTTGCCTCATCCATGTAAGCAACATGATTCCATATGGGTGGTTAAAGAAAGAATGACCACATCAGCCCATTTTCTATTATCTAAAACTTCCCATACAGCCGAACATTATGTAAGGATGCATATATGAAAGTTGGTAAGACTTCATGGTATGCCTTTGTCTATCATTTTTCATCGTGGCACCAAATTAACTTCACACTTTTGGAAGAACTTTCAGGGAAGTCTTCATACCAAGGTTAAGTTAAGTAGCGCTTTCTAACTCTCATACCAATGGGAGAGCTGAAAGAACACTTCAAATTCTAAAAGACATGTTAAGGGCATGTGCACTTGATTTGGAGGGTAAATGGGACGATCACTTACCACTTGTTTAATTTGCATTCAACCCACAGCTATCACTCAAGTATTGAAATGGCCCCATTTGAAGCTTTATATGGGAGAAAATGTAGATTATTGGTTGGATGGTTCAACGTTGGTGAAGTAGTATTTTAGACTAAACTATCCTTCTTATGGGTCATGACCCAGGAATGGGGCCTAGATGTGACACGACGAATGAGAACCCAAGAGTCCCCAAACAAACCTCAAGTATCTAAATCGATATCATCGGTTCAAGAAGGACATACAAATAATAACACAGAGTTCTAAAGGGCAGGAGGATAGGGCTCATATGGGGGAAATACTAGGCTACAGACTTTCCACATTTCCATACAAAAATATGCATATAGCAAAATACAAATTTCCCGTAAATCAATCCAACAAATACATAATCCAGATACCACGCATAATAAGTAGATTTCAAAAGAATCTACATATTGTCCAAAGAATGCCTCTAATCAAGATGGAACAGGGGCCAGGAAAAGTTCCAAGCTCACCCTAAAATGAAAAAGGGACTCAAGATAGTAAGGGTAAAGGAAGATGGCTTGTCCTTGGACAATGGGACTCGCCACGATACTCTTCTGAATTGGACTACTCGTCAAACAGTTGATACTCGAAGTGCTCGGCCCCTACTTGGTAAAATCATGTAGGCATAGAGTATGCGTTAGCACATTTTAATGTACTAAGTATGCAGGCATGCAATGCATATGACTTACCAAACCTATATTTCAATGTTAGATGATAAGGCACTTAATATTAAAAGAATCATATATCCAATGGAAATATATAAAAATGCCATGAAATTTATGATGCATGAAATGCAACAATGCTCATATATAGTGTGGATGGACTATAATCGACAAATCAAATCCATGCGAGCTATTACATGAATAAATCCGATAAAGACCTCCCATTGGTAGGAATAGATGACTTGCCTAAGGTAATCTACATCATACCATACAACCACGCTTTTCTATAGATGGTCACCTTCCTAATGTGCACGCTTTTCAAAATAATTTCCATAATCATATCATAACATATCACACACATAACAAACGAATAACCATTCCTTGAGACATAGTCTTTTCGGTAATGGCTAACGTTCCAATGTTGGCACATAGTTAAAGAAAAGGGAGAGGGCCCTTGGTAATAGTTATGACGCCCCCAATCCATCGGTGCTAAGTTAATAACATCTCACATGAATACTTATACATATACGTACTTTCAAGAGATACAAATGTTCACTTCAAGCCGTTCAATGCACATTTAGGCTCAAATGCCAAATCATGATCATAATCATAATCCTCATGTAAGGAATAGCTCATCTACATATACAGAATAGTGCAAGCACACAAAATGCTCAAAGAGCCATACTCATTGACATATATGTGATCACATTCTTGTTATAACCAATGCCTTACAAAAGTCATATCATAATTATTTCATAAAACATAATTGGGCTTAACCCACTTCATACTTTCCATAGAAACCAATGTGCATGACTGCAAATGCAACGCATGATGTGAGGTTAGCATGGGTAACATAGATTCAAGTTAAAATCAGCCATATAGAATGAAATTGAGAAAATCCATAATTAAATCCACATGTGAATCGTAATATAGATCACCCATGCATAAATCAACTTTAAAAGGGACATGCATGTTCATAACTTCATAACTCAATGTAAATCATCATAATAGTGATCAAAGTGAATTGAAATCATAGGTAGAATACAACTCATACATCAATTGGATTTAAATAAATCAAGTAATGAAAACTCATATTTAAAGTAAACTGAATTCATGGAATCAAGTGAAAGATTTTTCGGTCTTCTTGGTTGAAAGGTCCCAATAATCAATCCCACATACCTTGATTGAGGAGCTGAATTTGGGGAAGGACTTAGCTTGAATTTGAACTCCAAGTAACCCTAGCCTTGATTCTTAAGAGGGGAGAGTAGAGAGTATTTGGGAGGTGATCTTATCAGGAGTAGAAGGTTTTAGGAGAATGAATTAAGGAGGGAGGGATATCAGCTGAATTAAGGGTTTAGGATAGGTAAAAGGTCATAATTAATAATTAAAATAAGCTAAAATTACATAAAAACAATTAATGAAATAGAGAAAATTGGAACAGTCAGGTCCCTACGATCCCCTACATGGTGCGTGAGTCATCACACGGACTGTGAACAGTGACCGAGAACTGTCACTTAGATAATTTCGCAGTGCAAATGCTTGGAACTTATTCGAGGCTAAGGGGTAGCGCAGAGATGGCTACACGGTCCGTGTGACACTAAACTAGTCATGGCATAGACCGTGCATTAGTACTTAGGAAATTTTCCCACGTCAAAGTTACGGGATGGTACTTTCATACTTTGAAATAATTCCACATAGCGAGCCACACAGACGGACACACAGCCCGTGAAACATCACATGGACCGTGTGAGTGGTCGTGTGCCCTCACTTCGTCGGAAGTCCCCCCCCCCCCCTCCTTTTTCCCCTAACGTAAGTTGGTCCAAGTGTCCCTCCATGGGAGGCCACACAATTCGTGTCTCTTCACATGGCCCGTGTGGGACTTTCGTGGAGCAATGCCTTGAAATTCTGCTCGGGAGGGTACCAAGAGGTCCGGTAAAGCCGCTCGAAAAAATTCGAGGTCCGTATATTATGTAACTATTACATGTTTTATAAATGAGGGCTCATCTTAGGTAGTGATCGATGAAAGGTGCTAAATTTTTATCATGTCATTAACTTGTGGATAGTCACTCTGGTGAATGTTTTGTGAGACTTCATATATCATACATAATTTTGATTAGAGGGAGAGGTGAAAAAATTTCTAAAGAAACGTGCAAACATACAAGTCCATGCCATTTGTTGAAAGTATCATTAAACATCATCTCGTTTGTCAACTCATGAATATTTATGTTACCGCGAATTAGTATGATTTATTTTATCCATATAAACAAGATTTATGATAAGAGCAAAATAAAATGATTGATGATATATTTAGTATATGGTACTGAAAATATTCTAAGGAAGTTAGAATGATATGCATATAATAGAATACAATGGTTGATTAGAAATTTTATGATTGTGAGCGTAAATTTTATTTTTTGTCACGTGCGAATAAAAAATATGATTACTTTCAGGCAATTACAAACATCAGCTCCCAACCAAAACACTTACACAAAATTTTCTTTTATGGATTCTACTAAATATTATATTTTGTTTTTTTTTTTTAATGTAAGAAAACATAGGTCTGGACCCAGGCAATGAGTGCTTGAGCACTCAAAAAAACTTATGTAGATTTGCCTCTTCTAACATTGCATAATAAGATTATTCTAATTAGGCATGATTATAAAACTATTCCATGAATAAATGATTCTTAAAGTCAGCAATAAGACAACTATTTAGATTTTTAAAGTCAGCAACATATACATACATACATACATATATATATAGTTACTATCCAAATATTTACTATACTAAATATAATTACTACGCTATTAGGAATAAGTAACTTTGAAACTTTTGTAAGATAATCATGTATTTTATATAGTCAGCAACATAGTTATTTATTTTCTATCTATATTATACTTCACTAGTATATAAATTCATGTAGAACTTACTTAGGCTTTATCATATTGTTTCTAGACAGAAAGGATCTACACACTTTATATTTACTCTTGAATTGGCAAAGGCTCTATGACTAATGTGCTTTTGTTTTTCTTAGCTATATCCATTTTCAATTATATGGAGAAAATGTGTGAAAGTGCACAAACAACATAGTGTGATTGGAAGATATGATGAAGTTCCTAAAGGATGCTACACTGCAAAAGATTATATCAAGTTTTATAAATCTATTAGCCATAAAAGATTGTGTAATAATAATCATTATTGTGGCAATATTTCACCACCTAGTTCTTTGCAAGACATGGTTGAATGATTTTAAAAGTTGAGTTTAGATTATCATGCAAAAAGTTGAGCTTTTTATAAAGAAGTGACGTTTGGAGGCTTAAGTTGGCAAATTTTAAATTTTTAAGTCATTCAGGGATTCGAGTGTTGGAATGGAATTTTGTCAATTCCATCAATTCTAAAATGGGAAAGTTGATCTAGGTGAGTTGTTGGAATCAAATTTAGAATTATTATGTGGAATTTAGGTCCGAAGTGGAAAATATAGTCAAAGTTTTGCTTTGATCAATATTTTGAGTTTCGATCCTCGAATTGAATATCTGATTATTCCAATAGTTTTTTGTGGTGATGTTAGTACTAGAATGAACTTCTTTATAATTCTTAGGAGTTCTGATAGCATTTTAGCTTTTAAAGTGGTCGAAACTAGTTTTATTGTGACTTGTTGAATTTCTAGTTGAGGAAACCTCATATTCGAATTCTGATGATTTCATTGAGTTTGTAACGTCGATTTTGGTAGAGGTACAAATCTAGCTCGTGTCTATTGGGTTGCAAATGAATCCCAAGAGTCCATTCCGTGATTTTTGAGTTGTGCGTGATTGTTGATATCTAGTGCCACGCTGCTCTTCTTGTTCGCGGCCCTGAGGATCGCGATCATGAAGTACACTCTACTTGTTCTTCATGATCATGAAGGGTATTTTGAGTAATGCTTCGTAATTGCAAAGGTACCTCTCGTGATACAATGAGTAACTTACCTGAAATAGTTTTAATTTTTAAAACATTAGGGTTTCCTCATTTTTCACTATTTTCAATATTTTTGGCTCACTTTTTTATGATTTTCATGAGATTTTCAAGTTGAATCGATTGGGCAAGTAACTTTTTACTGTTCTCTTCAATTTTCATTAATTAATTCATGATTTCATCATCAAATTGGGGATTTTAATTGGAGAATCGGGAGATTTCATAAAAATGATATTTCAAATTTAAAGTGATAATTATAGACTCAATTCTACTTTTTTTTTTCAAAATGATTTTTGTTGTTAGGTTCCTATAATATAAAGAATCATTTTCATGTAAATTTTTAAGATTTTCGACTTACTTTCCAATAGTGAAATTTTTGATAATTTTGCCCCTTTTTCCCAAATTACATGATTTTCGTGTTTGTTAGTTTTGTCTTGTGATTGTGATTTCGTCTCCAAGTACATTGTGGCAATTTGGATTCGATTCAGAAGGGAAAGGATTCATCTTTGAAGTGATTGTCTGGCTAAATTGAGGCAAGTGGAATCTAACCCTTGTTGAGTTTATTGAAGTTAGCATTTCTTTTTAATGTAATATTTGGAGGTTGGTGAATTATTCTAGTGGATATGATTTGAGTAATAAAAAGGTGGAAATGATGACATATGTGACTTCGTTTATGAATTGTTAACTATTGTAGTTGAATTAGACTTGTGAATTCATGTTGTTAAATAGGCTTGTGAGGCCATTGTTGATAATGCCAAAGTATTCTTAATATTCTAGTTATTGAACCTTGAATTTTGTCATATGGATTTGTCTATTGAATAACATTATGTAAAATATTGAGCTAAATGCTTATGTTGAGATATTGTTGGAATAGTAAAACTAAATTCTTGTGAAATGAAGAGTTAGGTGATGAATTCTCTTAGGTGACAATGGAAAGAAGTACTTGAAATACTAAACTATGATATGATATGAATATTATGTAATGTGTTGATGAAAACACAAATACTGAAGAAACAATGAAAGTGATTGATAATTTTTGAATAAATGATGTAATATGAATATTTTGCCTATTTTTATATACTTCTGAATGTGATTATTGTGTCATAATGATATAGTTTTCTTGGTGTTTTATTGATGAGGAAAAGCCATGGGGAGTGGTTCCAGCTAGGTGATAATGTTATTGATTTGACGTGATTATTGAATATATGTATAATGTTGACTCTTGCATCTATTCATGGCTATATGATACGCGCTTATGTGTTGCGTTGAAACATGTCGAAGGAAAATGGTTCCGAAACAAAGAAAGGCTAGCACTCCTTTTATCCCAACCACATACTTCCAGACTGTAGAACTTGCACGTCGGAAAGGCCAGCATACACAACATAGATAATATATAATCACAAACCCAGTTCACAACATCTCAACCGTTAAAATCTCAACAGTAGACAAGAATAAGTCAATCAACACATCATATTGAATACAATTGAACACTTTTAATTCAAAAAGTGGAAAAGAATAAAATGTCATGAGATGCAAGAAAAATAATGCAATATCAAGTACTCGTGATGTCGTCTATCGTACGATACACATTTGCCTATATAATCAGACCGAACCCATATGAGCACACATGGACCATGTATCTACAGGATCCATTTTCCTTTGGCATTTCCTTTCTTTTCATTTCTTTTTCTTTTTCTTTTTTCTTTTGACAAAACTACTTCCCTTCGTCTTTTCTTTCTTTTCTTTTGTTTTCTTTTTGCATAAACCATTTCCCTTCGACATATTTCAATACGACACATAAAAACATAAAATATAAGCATGAGTAGGTGAAGGAGTCAACACTATCCAAATATTCAATAATCATGTAAAGTCTATATCATTATCATCTAGCCAAAACTATTCTCCTATGACTTTTTCCTCATAAATGGAACACCAAGCAAATTATATCATCAAGACATAGTAATCACTTTCAAAAGCATAAAAGAATAGGCAAGATGTCCATATTGCATCATTTATTCAAAAATCATCAATCACTTTTATTGTTTCTTCAACATTTGAGTCATCATCAACATGTTACATAATATTCACATCATATCGTAGTTTAATCTTTCAAGTACTTCTTCCATCATCACTTAAGAATATTTATCATCTAGGTCCTCACTTCACAAGCATTTAGTTCTACTGTTTCTCATTTTCTCAACATAAGCATTTTGCTCAACATTTTACATAAAGTAATTCAACAGACAAATCCATATAACATAATTCAAGGTTCAATAACTAGAATATTAAGAATGCTTTTACATTATCAACAATGGAATCACAAGCCTATTTCACAATATTAATTCACAAGTCTAATTCAACAATAATAGTTAACAAATCCTAAATTAAGTCATACATGTCATCATTTCTGCCTTCCCATTATACAAATCATATCAACTAGAATAATTCACTAATCCCACCTTTACGTTGGAATGAAATACTAACTTCAATAAATTAAACAAGGGTTAGAGTCCTCATACCTCAATTTATCAAAATAACTAATCCAAAGACAAAGGCTTCTTATTCCAAATTGCCGCAATCTATTTGCAAGTAAATTAATAATCACAATACGAAACTAACAATCACAAAATCAAGAAATTCATCAAAAAGGGCAAAATCATCCAAAATTATACTATCAGAAAATGAGTCAGAAATTTAGAAATTTGTACATGAAAATGATCCTTGATGTTATAGGAGTCTAACAGTAAAAATCGTTTAAAAAAGAGTAGAAATGAGTCTATAACCATCACTTTAAATTTGAAAAACTATGTTTACGAAATACCCAAATTTCTCCAACTAAAATCCCAATTTGATGATGAACTCATGAATTAATTAATAGAAATTGAAGAAAATGATCGAAAAACACTTACCCAATTGATTTTTCTTAAAACAATCTCTTGAAAAATCATCAAAAATGGAGTTCAAAATATTGAAAATGGTTAAAAATGAGGAAATCATGACATTTTTAAAAATTAAAATTATTTTAGGTATATTTCTCATCACGATCATGACAAGGAACTTCACGATCCCGAGACAACCTCTGCGATCGCGAAGAAAAAACTAAGTGCACTTCACGATTGCGAACCTCCTAGTCATGAACACGAAGAGTAACATGTCACAAGATATCAACAATTGCCAACAACTCAAAAATCACAAAATGGATCCTCGGGATTTGTTTAAAAACCGATATATACAAACCAAATATGCATCCCTACAAAAATGGGTATTCCGAACGCAATGGAATTATCAAAACTCAAATCTGAGGTTTCCTCCCCCCAAAATATAATAAGTCATAACTATATTGGTTTTAACCACATAAAAAGCTAAAATGATGTCAGAGCACCTAAAAATTATGACAAAGCTCATTCTAGCACTAAAATTACCTCCTGAAACTATTGGAACCATCATAAATCTAATTTGAGCATCAAAATTTAAAATATTGACCAAAGGAAAACTTGAGTCAAACTTTAAGTGCATTTTCAACTTTAGACCAAAAATCTACGTAACAACACCAAACTTGATTCTGACAACTCTAGACAAAATTTTGTTTTGGCACTCAAATCCCCGAATGACTGAAAATTTTAAAATTTGGCAACTTAAGCCTCCAAAAATCGCTTATTTAGCAAAAACTCAACTTTTTAAAAGATTTTAAAAACCCAGCTTTGAAAACAATTTAATCATGACTTAGGAAAGCTTTCAAGAGGGGTAAAATTATAATTTTTGTCGAAAGACTAAAAATGACCTTTAGGGCCATTATAAAAATTGACACTTTCATTATTTCTCTTTGAGGGTTAGCCTGACATATGTCTTTGCCCCTGCTACATCTATTACTTAGAGGTATCATTGGATAGTATTATATGTATGTATAATGCAACAAATCTTTTATCTATGGTGACTTTCCCTTAGTCCTTATTTCATGCTTGTTGTTGCTTGTGGTATGACTAGTTTGATGGTGAAATTCCCCAGCCCCTTCTTTATATAGAGTGCATCCTGTGACCCCTTTCCATAGAATTATTTAGTGATTGAATAGTAGAAATTCCTTACCCTTTTACTCCCTAGAGTGCAACTTAAGTACCTAATCCCCTAAAACTACATGATGATGATTGTTTTATGTTTTCTTATGGGATGATGCACTTAATGAATTCTATGAGGTTTGTTTGAGGTCCCTTAGGGTTCCTCGTTCGCAATGTCATAACTAGGCCCTGAACTAGAGTCATGATATTTCTACCCCAATAGGAAATCCCTTAGTGGTAGATTGGGCGTACCGATCTGGTCTTGCATTTCTTGCGGGTTATGATACTTGTCAAAAGACAAGTATGAAAACTTCATTTAAAGTTATTAATAATACTCCTAATAATTATTATCTTCCTTTTTATTTTTCGCAAAATTAAAGATTATCCACAATGAAATATAAAATTTCTTTCGTTTCTCACAACCAAATAAAAAGAAAGTTGGGCTTTCTAGTTTTAGACATAAAATTATTTGTTTTGCATTTTGCACCTTAAGTTATTGACTTTTTGCATATTGTTTCTTAGATAAAATCCCCAACTTCTTTTTGTTTCACTTTTTATACTAATGGTATTCACCTAATATAAATAATTTAATATCATTAAAATTATTATGAGATACAATTCAATTATATCATCTTAAATTTTAAATAATAAAAAATCATATTTTCTTAATTAATTAGTTGTTGATTATATGCCATGTAAAGATTTTTAGATTTTCTATTTGTAAAATTTCACTTAGAATGCAAATCCATTTTGCCAATGTGAGTTAGGACTTTGTTAAAAGGCATGTTTTCCAAAATCTATAACTTTCCTGGTATGTTTTAAGGAGTGATTTGGTTGATTCTGGATTACGCAAGGACCTTAGACCTTCTTTTGTTTGTTTTGAGTCCACCTTGGCCATATGAACCTCCAATGACATTGAATTGTTCCCCTGGTTAACCCTTATTGAGCCTTGACCCTTTCTTTGGAAACCATGTAGCCTTAATATTTTTTATGAAACACAATTCCTTCTTGATCCATACCAATCCCTTCTTGAGCTTAAGTGAGCAAAGTGATGGCCAATGGCCAAAGATGGGGGTGTTGGTAGAGAAAGTGTTTTCCATGTGAAGGTTAAGGAAACAGAAAGAAAAAGAAAAGAAATGAGAGGAGTCCTTGAATGATAAAAAAAGAAAACAATGATTCAAAAGGTGAAAATGATGAGAAGAACAAGAAATTGCTTGAAAAAGAGGTCCCTCCAAAATTGTTGAAAGATTGTATCAAAAAGGGAGAAATCTAGGATTTAAAATCAAGAGCAAAAAGTTGTCAATTGGAAAATAAAAAAGAATGAAAATCTAAGGAAGCATGGGTGTGAGGTGTGAGTGTAAAGTTCAAGGACGGATGAGCCACTTTTATCATATGCTATCCTACCCGTGCTTAACCCTATATTACAACCCGAATAAAGTCCTTTGTAATCCTAGACCAAATGAAATTGAATTAAATCTGATTGAGAAAAATGGCAAGCCTATATATTGAAGCTTACATGTGATATATCACCAGGGAGAGTAAGTGTTGATGAGATCCTTAAAAATCGTGTCCTAATCTTATGTGTATAGAATCTTTTTTTGGCATGAGGGAAAATGGTGAGGTTTTTAGATAGTGATTAGCAACTACATGAATAATTGTGAGCGTAACCATGTCTTGAAAATTCCTTAATCACCTCTTGAGGCGCCAAAATCGTGTAAGTGGTTAGTGGAGGCTTTGAGGATAGATGACAAATGTTGAATTGTAGTTGGTACGCCCTACAACCCCATTTGCAAGAATTGAGTTTAATCAGTGTGCACTTGATTTGCTTGAGGGAAATTAAAAGCTTATGTTGGGGGTGTTGATGAGTCCATATCTTTGACTCATTTTAGGCTTAAAATGTAAGGAAATGTTGTTCTCAATGTTCTATTATGCTTCATATGTTAGCTAATATGCATGTGTTATGTCATGAATGAAGCTAAAAGTGCATGGATGGAAAATACTCAATAAAGCAAGTAAATGAAGAAAGAATGTCTGGAAGGTAGTCAAAAGTGGCAAAACCGACACTTTAGGTGGACGCGGAACATAGGGGAGACCGCCTAATGATGCAGCTACCAAGCCCTCAAGTCTTTGACAGAAAGGCGATGCAAATAGACGTTTGACGGATAACCAAACATGATTGACGATGAACAGGCACATCACCTATTATTGTAGAGACATGAGCCATCAAGAGATATGGAAGAAGGTGGTCAAGTTCACATTTGGCGTATCGCTAGAAGGCTCGGCGATGGATGACCTAGACCGCCAAATGGTGAATTAGTGCACAAATTTTCATTAATTTGCATTGACTCTATAAGGGTTTTGGCAAGGATATTGTACATAGCATTCGATATTATATTTCTACAAAGACGATATAGAGATAGAGAGAGAATAGAATGCAAAGAAGCTTCTTGCTCAAGGAGTACAAGGGTTTTGGTATCTTCAAAATTTACAATGAAGAAATTAAGGAGATTAACAGGAGTAATTCACCTTTTCTCTTGTAATTAATCTTACCCATGTACTCAGCTACTGATTATGGTAATATTTCTTTATTTTTGTACATGAGTGGCTAAAACCCCAATATTGGGGGCATGTAAATAATATGGGATATTGATTTATAATAAGGGTCTATGACATTTTCATAGCCAAAAACTTGATTTTAGGGGAGAAGTTTTCTTTCTTCAAGAAAGACATCCAGCAGGGTTAGCTGCGAATTTATGCAATGTGTCGTCAGATGGAAAAAGATCAAGGGGAGGCTGGTGGCAAAATTTGCTTCTTTGTTTCCGCCTTGCCCCAACCAAAGAGGCAGAGGATTCTCTTTCACCTCCACAACAAATTCACAACTGGGTGGAAGAGGTGGATCTTCCCATGGAACACCTTTCCGATACGATGAATGACCTTCGTTTTAAGTGTACATTTATTTTAGAATCTTGCATTATATGATGTTAATCTAAGTGAGTTTACACTTATTGCTAAGTTTTATCTATAATCCTAAGGTTGCAAACTTGGGGTTTACTTTACATCTCTTATAACATTAATTTTAGTAATTAGAATGTGCAATATATTAGCTTGAAATCTTTCAAGGTTACAGTTGAATGCCACAAACATGGGTTCAATGGCTAGAGTATTAGAAATTTTACTATAATTTCTAAGGCCAGGCATGTCCTTGAGTGATTTGCATATGATGTTGTAGTAAATTCATATGTAGCACCTCCCCTGGCATAAATGAAGTGTTGGTTACAGACAATATAGCGTATTCACCTATTTTTAACAGACTTGGTTAGTTAGATCTGTCCCTATATTTGCACACCCACGACGTCTCTGCCTATTGATTGTTAATTTGCAATTTAGAATATTTGTTAGCTGGATCTTAGTATTTATTTACTCGCGACCCTCCATTTTGATACAACAAATGCCTAGTTAAACGTCATACTTCATCTCTTGAATGCCTTTTCCCTATGGGATTTGACCCCGACTCTTTTTGGGTTATTCTGATAATAACAATCCTTCTTATTTCGATTTTCTATGTAGGTTCAAATGTCATAAAAATGACGCTATTTCCAAGGAATTGTGCTTGTTCTTGATTAATGTTTTTGTAGTTAAAGTGGTCTTATTACTTTTCTTATTGTTTTTGCTTCTACTAATTAGGTGAAAAGATGGATGATGCTTGAAGTGTTAATAGTGAAAATATGCTAGAGGTGAATGATTTCCATGAGACCGATTGGGATCAAGTAGGGAGAAGCGGAGCAATTTGATTCCCCTATTGGCAGGAGGTGTTGTGTTTCATGTCACTAGTATAATGTTATAGTTACTTCAACTAGAAAGGCTATTTGGAGGGCAAGACCATGAAGATTCCCATGAGCATCTTCGAAATTTTGTAGATGTCTGCTTGCCATCCACTTTCCAGGGTGTCATACACGAAGCCATAAAATTTAGGCTCTTCCCATTCTCTTTAACTGGAGAAGCTCTGAGGTGACTGGATGATCTTCCTCGAGATTCAATTACTTCTTGGGAGGAACAACAAGATACTTTCCTTGAAAGGTTCTTTCCCTCCTCAAAGATTGTCAAGCTACGAAGGAATATCAAAATCATTAAAGAATTGATCATGAGATATTGCATGACACATGGCTACAATTTCGTAAATTTCTACTTCAATTCTTAAACCATGGAGTTCTCAACCACCTACTGCTGCAATACTTCTACGTGAGCCTTGAAGCCATCAGTAGAGGTATGGTTGATCTGTTAGTATGAGGAAGAATCATGAACCAAACATCTTCTACTACTTGTAAGCTTTTATAGTTGTATGACCAATATAAATAGAGCTTACTATACAAGGGATGACCTTGTATCTTCTACTCACAGGGGTCCATTTAAGTATCAACTATACAAAGAGCAAGAGAGCGATGAAAACATGGCTAAAATGTTGACTCAGTTAGATCTCTTGACTAAACACGTAATAGATGGTAATAGAAAGGGAGTGAATGTTATTGGTGTTTCTCAAGATGTGATGTATGATAGTGTGCAACATGATGGTTGATTTAGCGAAGAGGTGCACTATATGGGGAACTAAGTGATGGGTTCTTGACCTACCTTTCCAAGGTCACCCGGGAATCATGGTTGGAAGAATAGTACTAGATGGCATGATAGAAATTGGCTGGATCAATATCAGCTTGGTGGTTGGAGAGATCATGATTGCACAAAAGATAGGTACATTCCACACATGAGAGGGTGAAAGATGCTGAACTGGTTATGAATCTAGAGAATTTTTGGACATAAGATATGTTAATATGGATCGTGAAAAAAGCTGAGGCCTCTGATAAGGTTTTGATGAAGATCAAATCTGATTTCTCATAGCTTAGAAAATTATTACTTCACACTCAGCTTTCATTAAGCATTTGGAGAACCCACTTGGAAACATCTCAGCTCATCTCAACCGATGTTTGAAGGGATATCTTCCCAACAATACGATTGCCAACAAAAAACATATTGATCAGCAATGCTTGGCTATCAGGTCTCATGGTGGAAAGGTTGTTGAAGCAATTGTGCCTACACCTAATGATGAGATAGCTGATAAAGCATTAGAATTGAATGAAGGTGTAGAGGATGTTAATGACAATGATGATGTTGTTGAGAATAAAGGAAGTGAGTCTCTTGGAAAGCCTAAGAGTGCTGTACATGAGAATGTTAGGGGTGATGCAAAGAATGCTAAAAGTGCATCCCCCAAGAATGCAAACTCTTCCTTGAAACTAAAGGCTCCTCAAGTCAAGATCGAATGCCTTTTCCTCAAAGCTTAAAGAAGAAAGAGGATACCATGTTTTAGAAATTCCTATCGATGTTTGACTTTTTATCTCCTAATTAAGCTTTGATAGAAATGCCAGGGTACGCTAAGTTTATAAGTGATTTGGTGACCAAGAAAAGAACGTTAGAGTGTGAGACAATTGAAGTATCATACAATTGTAGTTTGATTTTCACAAAACAATTAGTTGCTAGAAAGATGACCCTGGTGCATTCAAAATTCCATGTACTATCAGGAGTTGTAGGTTTGGCAAAGGCTATTTGACTTGGATGCAAGCATAAACATTATGCATTTGGCTATCTTTGAAGAGTTGGGGTTAGATAAACCTTCAAAAATGACAATGCAGTTGCTCATGGATGGCTGGTCAATCAAAAGGCCAGTTGGAATTCTTAATGATGTCCTGGTAAAGGTGGACAAATTCATACTACAAGCTGATTTTGTGATCTTGGATTGTTAAGTGGATATTAATGTGCCCATCATCTTATGTAGGCCATTTTTTGTTACAAGAAGGGATTTGGTCGATGTTGAAAGGGGAGACTAGAGATTCTAATGAACGAAGAGGAGGTTATGTTCAATATTTGCAAGACGATGAGGCAAGCAAAGGATCTCTAAGTGGTATCAATAATTGATCGATCTTGAATAACTTGAGAATAGAAAAACCACGTTGTGCCACAAAGTTTACTATGTTGCTTCTTAGGAAACAACCCTAGGATGTTTGGTAAGCTTTCATTTTAAATAATACATTTTACCTGTGCAGGTGTTTGAAAATGGATAAACTGGATTGTAAGCAAAAAGGGGCAACATGATGAGTCGAATTGGCAAATTGCCGAGTTGATTTGACCACTTAGTGATTTAATGACTCTTAAGGCACTGTCAAATTAGGCACTTGAAGTTGCAATTTGATAGATCATCGAATCCGATGGTCGATGGCTAATTTTACTGCTTCGTATGGCTGAAAAAAAGGTTTTGTTTCTGTCAAAAATGGCGATCACTAATGCATTCAGCATAACACAAAATATTTTTGGCGAAGTGATTTGGCATCGCTGAAACCTTGTGCCTGACTGACTTATTTAAGGAATTTCAAATGTCTCGACCTTTCACTCCCTAAGCTAGCCAAACTTTATTTAGTTTCTATTCTTGCATTTTCTTTTGGTTGAGTTCATTCCATCAATAAAAGCTCTCATTCTGAAATTCTAGTTTTAGTGCATTATCATTGTGGTATACTTTTTGCCCTTTTATTTTACTTTTTGAGAATGATATTTGTTGATAAGGGCATGATTAGGGTTTTTCAAGGTTGATAATCATAGTATATGGTTGAAATCTTGTTGGATAATATGTGAGTTATGTGTTTTAGAGATTTCAGAACCCAATGCTTTATTTGTACGTAGTTCATTTAGGTTTTTTATTCATTTGAAAATTTGTGAACTTGATTGTGCATTTGCTATGGTCTAGCACTAGATTTAATGAATATGTTGCCCAATTGTTGAATGATGTGGTGCAGTCTTCAAATTTTAATCATGATATTTTGTTAAATAGCCTTTTGTTGGGAAATTGCCATGAATATGTGAAAGCATTGGTTAAAACATACATGCTTATTGAGTGCTTTTATTTTTGTGGGTCGAGGGTGAAATCTAAGTAAGCCCCAAATTCTTCTCAACGGCTTAAACTTGTCCTACAACAGATTGGGTGACATCAATATTAAGGATAAGTCATCGTTTGATTGAATTTTGAGCCATGGTGAGA
Source organism: Solanum rostratum (assembly GCA_029948455.1). Taxonomy (NCBI): domain Eukaryota; kingdom Viridiplantae; phylum Streptophyta; class Magnoliopsida; order Solanales; family Solanaceae; genus Solanum; species Solanum rostratum. Next base: position 28,640,660 of record CM057049.1, read on the forward strand.
ATATGATTGTAGCAATAGATCTTTGAGCATGTGTTGATGTTTGGATGGTGAGGTAGTATGCTATATTTCCCTAATTTTTGTGCAAATTGATCAAACTTTGACTTAGAGGGTGTTGGCCTTTCCTGTCAATTTCGGTGACAATCATTTTGACTGACGAAGTGAACTCAACAATCCACTAAATTGTTACGCACACTGCCTTTTCTTATTGATCTTCAATGCTGAGTTTTGTAACTTTCGGTGATGGTATTTTTGACAGCTGATTCAAATCGGTGAATCGTCGAATTTGCACAACCACCACCAAAAGGGATAGTATTTGGAAGTTCAAAATCTATTAAAAAAAGGCAATGGTCCATTTGACCGCAGAATCAGTTAAGCGTATCGCTGAACATGTTTGGTGGGCTAATAGGCCTCTTAACCAAACTAAAGCGCATCTCATCCAAGTCACCTACACCTTTACTTTTGGAGTCGCGTCACAAATTACATTTAAGTGAGGCTAGGTTAAGAACTCTTCATGACCCTCTCCAAAAATCCCAGAGAATCCAGGAGACAATATTTCCAAGGAACTTGACTATATTAAAAATAGTGGTGCTCAAGACAATATTAAAGGAAAGGAATGTATCAACTGATGGAGTTGTTGATCTGTACCCTATGGTTCAGGACACTCATTAGTTTATCAAATTTCAGCATTTACCACATTTTGTGACCCGCACATTCAAAGCTAGGTTAGAGAGTTCCATGAGCCCTATGCTAACACCATTTCTAAAATCAAAAGTAGGGTAATGATCATTCTAAATCCTCTTGATGTTGTGAAGGTTCGTGGTGTGCAAGTCCCATATAGTGAGATTGATATAAATGATCTTTTGGGTTGTGCATTCCAACACCAACACTACATGGATTATGTGATGCAGTTGAAAACTTTTGATAACATTAATGCTTGGTTGTACTCACTAATTGGAATCCCAACTCCTTCTTTGTTGGAGGAATGAGCAATGATAGAAAAGAAGAAAATGAACATCCAAGCGAGATACTATTTAAGATTCATTCGTATCCACTTAAGTTGTCTCAAAATGAGTCAATTCTCAGTCATCCAAAGGAAACACTGTTTGGATGTATTATGGATTGCCAGATGTTGTATCTTGGTTCTATCTTCACCCCAGAGAACCTTAATAGGGCGAAGAAGGTGCAGACCTCATTTTCATTCAATAGCTTCATCACAGCCTTATGCAGGTGAACCGAAGTTCCAATAAATAAAAAGACTGAGGTTGAGATCAATCCATCAACTCCACTGATATCCAATGACGAGATGATGAGTTCCAAATAAATGAACGAGACCAGGCTAGGAAGAAATTTGTTGATAAAACACAAAAGGTTGATGTTGAGGCACTCGTGTCTGGCACTGCAGAACTGGCGACCGAGGAAGGTATATCTTATTCCTCTCCCCCATGACCTTCTTCTTCTACTCCACATCCTTCGCTACTACACAATCAGAGCCTAACTCTATTGATGACTATCTGATGGTCACCAAGCTATTATCCTCATCATTGACTGGTTCCCTAAGGTCGCTGACACTCGTGCTACTTAGATTGAGTCTTCTGTGCCTAAGTTGATTTAGTGGGCCATAACTATTGTATTTGCCACATGTGTTTAGGCTGAAAACAAGCAAAGGGAATCTACTGAGGCTCAAAAGTTGAGGATATATAGGTTTGAGGTAGTTCTTGAAGATCATGGAAAATTGTTGGCGTGTTTGTCTCATTAGGTGACTGTTGTGGAAAAGAAAGAAGGTGGTAGTGATAGCTTGTCAGCCATAAAAGCTGGCATTGAATCGTTGAAAGCAAAGATGGCATCTTTAAGGTGCACAAACATAAATTCTTTTTGGGATTAATTAGAAGTGCCACTTAGAGTTGATATAAATGAAGTTCCCAAGGACAAGATGGGAGTTGATGTTCCAGGTGATGGTAATGAATAAGTCCATGTGATAGCTACCCCGGATACAGATGAAGAGGCCTTGGAAGATGAGCCAAGCCAGGTGGAGCTTGAGGTGTTGAAGAGGTTTAAAGTAGAGATTATGGACAGTGTGACCAAGAAATTCATCAAGGACGCAATCTGCTTTGGACAGTGTGACCAAGGAATTCATCAAGGATGCATCAATGATTGGCACATCCTGTGCCAATGATCGAGAGCCCGTGAGGGTGATGATTGACTTGGAGTGTGCACCATAGGGTATAATCATTGATTCCCCCATGACCACTTCTTCAACTCCACCTCTACCAACACTATAAGAAGATTGAGTCTGTTCTGGGGGATTCTAACTCTCACTCCTTTCTTTTATGGCTCCTTTATGTTATTCTTGCACATCAAGGACAATGTTATCTTCTTAGGATGAGGTGAGTATTTGAAAATCCGTGAAATTTCATGACGAGGACTAACCTAGTGGAATTAGAGATGATCGATTTTTATGTCATCATAGGTACTACTGATTTTCTAGTATCTTTTTATGCTATTTTTAAGTGTTGGAAAGAAATAGTTAGATTTCCTTTTCTACAAGAGGGAGTTCGTGAATAGAAAGGCAGGTTTATTACTTACCATAAGGGAAAGATGATGGTTATAAAGGGTTATATTTATCATCTTGTACGCATTCAGGATTAAGATGAAGAAGCAATAATTCTCTATTCTATTTTAGTGGTTGATACATTTTCAAATGTATATCACAATGAACTTGTTGGTATTCCCCCAGAATGTAAAATTGTTTATGCTATAATATGCAACCAAGTACACAAACTATATTTGTCCCTCCATAAAAATGGCTCTCGTTGAGCCAAAGGAGTTGAAGAATAAACTAAAAGTGTTTCTTCTTAAAGGATTTAACAAGCCCATTGCTTTAACATGGGGTGTGCCAGTATTATATTTTGAGAAAGAAAGATGGTTTACTGATAATATGTATTAATTATCAATAACTGAACAAGGAAACAATAGAGATTAAGTATCGCCTCCTGAGGATAGATGACTTGTTGGATCAGTTGTAAGGTGCTACGTACTTCTCAAAAATTGATTTGAGATTAGGTTACCATCAAGTATGAGTTAGGGGGAAAGACATTTCAAGACAACTTTTAGAACCAGATACAAACACTTTTCTTCTTGTTGATGTCTTTTATATTAACTAGTACTCTAATAGTGTTCATGGACATAATCAATAGCATATTTAGACCATACATAAACTTGTTCATGATTGTAGTTTCTAATGAAATTTTGGTGTATTCATGTTCAAAAGTTTAGCATGCAGATCATCTGCAAGTATTCATTTAGGTTCCTCAAGATCAAGAACTTTATACTAGGTTCTCTAAGTGTGACCTTCGATTGAACTCTATAGCTTTCTTACGCCATATTGTATCAGGTACGGGTATTATAATTGATATCTCAATGATTGTAGTCGTGAAGATTTGGCATAGACTCGCGGTTCTAATAGAGGTTCATATTTTCTTAGGGTTAGCTAAGTACTACAAAACGTACAATAGTGGGGTTTTCTTCACCTTCAAAACCATTAACAAACCTAAATTAAAAAGCGGTTAAGTTCTAGTGAATCGGAGCTTGCGACCACAGCTTCCAAGAGTTAAAGGATAGGGTGACATCAACAGTAGCTCTATCCTTGCTAGTGGGTTTAGAGGGCTATGCAAATGTTACAACCAAGCTAGGCTCTAGATGTGACACAGTGATTAGAACCTCAAATGAGTCTAACCAAGCGACTTAGCATTCATTGCATATATAAGGTAAGATAAGACATTCAAGATTCTAGATATAAATGCATGTAATAACCTCAAGCATGGAATAGAAGATTAAGAGAGGACATAGACTCTAACAGAAACATTTATCTAAAAGCCTCTATACATTATCAAAGATGATTTACTAGGATAGGCCCTATCTAACAGTATATCAAAAAGTAAATTAAATACAAAGAAACGACCGAACAAAAGTAAGTCATAAGCACGTCCTCGAATCGTGAGATCTCTCAAAATCTGAAATTAGATGTGGAAAATAGCCACGAGAAGGGTGAAAGTGATCATCTAATCCTATATTAATTACATCGTAGGGAAAAGATGTATGCATTACCACATGGATAGTGCAAAGTATGTGAATAATGCAGCTTGCCACATGTCATGGAATATACTTGATATGATAATATACATGATACAGAGTTTATTTAAAGCATAAATATGGTTTATGCATGATAGAATTAATAATGAAAATCATTTAGAAGAATGAGTCAAAAAATCATACCATATGTGGGATGTCAATTGTAACCAACAATAATAGCACGTGAGGTACTACATGACATCCCGATATTTCTCCATACATTATGAAAAGGAGAAACTACTTGTCAAGGTAGACTTATATATCCAATAAAGTGGTTCATAACATAGACTATGATCCATTAGTAAGTTATTTAAGACAAAGTCTTACCGTGGCACGTAGTTATGAGACTACAGATTGTTACTAGGGACCCCTTAGGTCAAGCCCCTACATCAATGTCCACTCCATCCTAAGACAAAATACCAATAGAATACTTGTTATAATCATAAATCTTAACATTTGGAAAGACAATAATTAACTATTAATCCATTTCAAAAAGGCGTAATCATAGAATAGCTCATTTCATATTGATTTATGTAATGTTAGTGTAGTCTAGGTGAGAAAACTTACAATCATTCATACTTGTCTTGAGAAGTATCATAATATCTTAATTCATTACTTTTATAAGGCTTTCTTGAAAACCATATAGATTCATGATCATACTTATAATTAAAACTTTGGTAAAAGCACGAGTTCACAAGTAATCAACTTAAAATCATGTAATTTGAATGAAATTATGCATAATATGAGGGACAGTATCACTTGAAATCATTAATGAAGGAGTCCACTGAATTTTATGAACCCTAGATGATAATAGGAAGAATTTGATTGGAAAAAACATCAAAATCATATAGTTTATATCATTTCATGCATAGTCCAACATAAATTCATGAAAATAAAGTACAATTTATGAAATTCAATGGTAAATTATTAAAATTCCAATTCATTGGGCTTCATAGATGAAAGAAGTCCATGAATGAAAAACAATAAACCTTACGTAATATCCTTGCCTAGAACTTGTAAGTAAAGGCTTGAGTGGTGGAAACCTAAGCTTGACCTTGGTAGAATCTTTGGAGAAGAAGAGAACTTGATAGAATTTTTGTGTTTGAGAGATCGAATGGAAATGGGGCAGATTTGTATAGTATAAATAGTTATAACATGGTTTATAGGTAAAAAAATAATGTAGTTTAGAGACAATAAAAATAGGAAGAGTTCATAATACCATTAATTAATTCTGGCCAGATCGACCCAAGAGCAAGGATCTACAAGTCGTAGATCAGATGCATAGGTCATACAATGACTCATGGAACCTGGGCTCAAAATTTTGTTTCTGAAGTTGGGGTCTAAAACCATGATTTGTAAACGGTAAAAAGTGCTATAGATCATCCTGTTGACTAGCCATAAAAAATCCTGCAACCCCTATTTTTGAACCATTCAGAGCTCATTCCACGAACTTGATTATATGGAGCATAGTTACTTATACGAGCCATAGGATCTCTTTGTTGAACACCTTGACACTAGGACAAATTGTTACATCTCAGATTCAATCTATGAGCATAATCGAAGGCTCACCATCCAAACCATGACTTATCCTTGCACTCCATTCTGTGACCTGAATTATGTCACACGATATGGTCCCTTTCTATGACCCTTTTTCACGAGCCATAATCATTAAATGTGATTCATGTACGATTATTTTGAAATATCTAGTAGACTTCACGATCACACTCCACAACTCATAGAACATTCTAGGATCCATGAATGCTACCCATAGTTCCTGCCCCAATGACAAATTTCTGCACTATTCTCTTTATTTCAACTTTCCGACTTATGGGTATTACAATGGTGTGCTATGATGCTTCTAGTACTAGGTTGGAATATGTTCTAATGAAACATGGTAAGGTATTCACATATGCTTCAAGGCAGTTAAGGAAGCATGAGAAGAACTGCATGACCCATGATTTAAAGTTAGTTATAGTTATGCACGGATTAATATCATGACCCAAAACTGAGTGTGATGACACTGGCCTTAACCCACAATGGAAAGTCGACCTAAAAATTATATAACACAATAAGATGGAAGATAAAGCAAAAGTTAGAATCGTAATGTATAAAATCAGCGACAAGGGAAAGGATCTATAATCTAAAATCCAACCAAACACTAATGTCACATATACAAGCCTCAACTACAACTTAAGATGAAGGAAAAATATACAAATCTCAATTATCCTTGATTATCTAATAGAATAAAATTAGTAATTAAATAGAAGTTTGAAGTGTTCATTCGAATGCAAAATTTGTTGCCTTTTAGACTATCTCAAAGTCTGATCCAAATTAAGAATCGAGTGTCAAATAGAATTGGGACTACCACCTACTCACAAATGTAGAAGCAAGGGTGCGTACAAAATAACATAGTATCCCGCAACAAGATCTAAACACAGGTAGAGAATGAAGAACATGTGTACTTCTTCCATACAAACAAAACCTCCATAACAACAACTTGCACTCAGGAAAGTCATCATATATAATGTTGGTATCAGAAATTCAAATATATAGAATATCAAACAGATCATTTCCATCAATATACAAGTACATAGTAATACATCAAATTACACTTCATAAAAGAATCTATAGTAATATAATGAAATTAAAATAAATGCAAAAAACACAATGCAATATCAAGTAGTAGTGATGCATGTCTCTGCTATGATACAGATATAATCAGACCGAAGTCCATATGGGGCTATACATAGAACATGTATCAATCATCAATGTCAAAAAACACCTCAACAATTCATACACTCGCTAGAAGGAACCTCAAACCACCAAAAATGACAAATAACCACTTAAAAAGACCTCGACAATCAATACACTCGATACAAGATACCTCATCTCCTATCTCTATATCATATTCAATCTAGGCGGAACAACTTTCCATTGATTTTTCATCAATAGTGAGACCAAATTAATATTTCATTTTAATAGAAAAGTCACTTTCAAACACCATACGAATATTCAACGACTCCATACACAACATATATATACTCAATAATCAAATCAGTAAAAGTCATCATTCTTTTAATAGTAGAATCATCATCAATTAAGTTATTCAATACTAATATCACATTATTTCTCAAATTTTCAACAACCACTATATGATAATCATTCACAACTACTCATTAAAGAGTCAATATTTCACTAGTATTCTTCATCAATTTCACCACAACATTGAGATTATACAACACTTGTATCATGTCACATTTATAATGCCTCAATAATTATTTTAATCATTAGCAATTCACAATTCTCATCAATGGGGATCACATAAATAATCAAGTATCCCAATACAAGGATCAATATGATTAATTAATATTGCTCAATACTCAATGCAACTTCATAAATCCTATAACAAATCATCCATCAAGTTATAACATAATATCATTTAGGCATTTTATTATCCCATTACTTTTATTGAATTATTTCATCAATAGTTCACCCATTTTTAAATCCTTATTACTCCAACACACAAAGAAGGAAGATATAAGGTTCAATACACACAACAATGTTTTGGAATCTACTAGCCTCAATTAAATCAAGAATTCAATCTAATTTTTGAGCCTTTCTCTACGGATTAGATCCACAATACCACAATCTATTCAAATAATGATTCACAGTCAGCTTTCAAGACTAACAATGCCAAGATCATGGAATTGGAGAAAAATAGGCAAATGGCTCAAAAATCTAATATCGGAAAATAGGGCTTAAATTTGAAAATTTTCCTAAGAGATTTTTTCTTAAAGTATTAAGAATTCATTAGCAAAAATTATTTAAGAAATAGAGTCAAAATCAACTCAATATCACCACATTCATAAAACTAGAGTTCATGTACATAACCTCAAAATATATCATTGAAATTCATCAATTTAATGTTAAAAATAAATAATAATCAATGGGTAATAAGGAGTTTTGCTCAAATTTACTTACCTAATGGAATTCTTGTTAAAAATCACTTGACATCACACTCTACCAAGCTTCCAAGATCCAAAAATGGAGATTATAAACCAAAATCGATAACTAAAGGTTTGTTACTGTTCAGGACTTCTTAACTATTCACAACTGTATCTCACTTAGCTCGTGAATGTGATGAATAGGTTTCTTAACCCTTTGTAATTATGGGCCTCCCTTTGTTATCACATAGCCTAAGATTTCTTTTTGCTTCATATATGCGAGCAACACTGTCATGATTGTGAAGAAGAAATCAGTAATAGGGATAAATGTAATGACTCTCTAAGTCATTTTACCTTTATTGTGTTATTTTCACTGTTAGAGCACTCCAAGAATGAAGCCAAGTCATTTATGACCTGTTGGCACTGGTAGCGCAATTGCTTGATTATTCGTTAGGAGTTGTGCAGTTTTTTGTATTTTTGAAGGACTTTATACCTTTAAAAATTGACCTTTGTGCAAAATATGGGTAAATAGCCTCAAAATAAAATGTGGATAGTTCCATCAGCCAAAAAATTACAAAATTAGGCTAGAAACATGGTTGGATTGAGAACTAAGGCTTTTGATATGACTTTGTATTGAGCTTTACATTTTAGCATTTTGAATGGGCTAATGATTGACTTCGGTCAAAATTCTTGGAAAAACATGCCCGAAATTTTTTTTGACATTGATGTTAGTTCTAAACGATCATATTTGGTCTAAAATAATCCTTTTTTTTATTCCCAAGGCTTCCAGGCTTATTTCAAGCCCCAAGCAGAAATTGGCTAAAAATAACCATAGGAGTGGGCCCCACGATTAGTCGAAGCTGCCTCAAAAGGAAAGTGAACTACACCATTGAATTTGCAACATCGATTTTGGTAGAGTAGCACTGTTCATTTACTTATACAGGGTCCTTGATGGATTTAGAGTACCCCATAAAGAATTTGAAGTTAGAAAAAAACAGTTTTCTTGGTTGATTATTTGGTGCCATTGCTTTAGTGGCCCTGGCTCGCTATAGTGACTAGGGGCTTACTATAGTGATAAGTGCACAGGGAAGGATTGTCACTATAGCAATCCTTGGCTCGCTATAGAGGTGTCACTATAGGACCAAGGGCTCACCATAGTGAGGCCTGCCCTTTTTGAAGGGGTGACTATAGAGATACCTGTGGGCCATTGTATTTTCATTCCTTGTTCAAGAGCAGCTTATGGTGAAAACTTCTTGTAGTAATTTCTAGCTCATTTTTGACAGAAATCCATCGATTCAATTAGCTCTGGAACGTCGAATTTGATCGAAGATAGGTTACAATATTGAATTTGGAGTTAAAATGAAGTGTTTGGATCAAAAGTTTCATTTTCGATTGTTTCAAAAGATAAAGTTTTACTTTGGTAAACATTCAGAGTTCGGATACTTGGGATCAAAATTGCAATAGTTTTAGTAGTTATAGATAGTAAAACTAACGCTATAAATGGTCTTTTCATAATTTTTGGAGTTTCCAAGGGCAGTCTTTGTATTTTTAGTTTTACACTAGTTTAATTTTCTTTGGTAATTGTTCCAATAGACCTCGGAATCAAATGCTAAGGTTTCTGATGAGTCTAGATCACTGTTTCTATTATGAATACATTTCTAGTTTGTGTGTATTAGTTTCCCAATGGACATGGGGTCCATCTCGAGATTTGATCTTTTGTGCCCATCTCTGTGTTCATAAAAAAGGATCTGGTGCAGGTTAAATAAATCCTCTATATTCGCGGAGGACATTTTTCTGCCCAGATCTATGTTCACAAAAAAGCCTCCACGTTCACGAAGTTCAGTTTTCCTAGTGCTTTGAGTTTGCAAATCTTTATCTCCATTTATGCAATACTATTTGTGTCTTATCAGTTTTAAAATGAAAACCCAATTCGCAACTATTTTTATCATTTTCAAACTTTCTTGGGGAGATTTTGATGAGGCTTTTTGAGGAAAATTCTCGGGAACTATTTCTTTCATGAAATTATTAAATTTCCACTACCATTATCTTGATGTTGTCTTGAATTTCATGATTCTGGATAATAAAGAATTGGGAATTTTATGGCTTTGATTTGGAATCTCAAAATGTTATTTTTCCCTCAATTTAAACTCGATTTTAGCGTAATTTTCACCCAGAAACTCCTTTTCTCATGTAGAATGATAGTTTTGAGTCAATTTTTAGATTCAGGAAATTCGAATCTTAGCCCTAATTTTTCCCCGAAGCCTAATTCGTTCCAATGTAGGTATCAAAATTCATTTCTTGACGCGTAGTATCTATTTGTATAGCAATTGGTTGATTCGGTGATCCTTTAGAGGCTTTGGTTGATTGAAAGATTATTCGAGTATGTTTTGGCATCAACTAGGTTCGGCTGACCTTTTTTGGACTAGATTTGAGATATCAGACAGGTTCATGTGATAATTGTAAGATCTAGATGGATTCATGAGCAAATGGGTTATTATTATAGAATTTTGGTAAAAATAAGATATTGGTTATGCTAAAATGTGAGTAAATTGTGATTCTGTTGATGAATTGAGATGAAATCTTGAGAACTGAGCTATTTTGTATATTATTTTGATAATATGAGATTTGTGATATCATTTGGACAGTATTGTGATAAATTGATGATATTTATGATACATTCGGCACTTACGAGCATATTTTGGAATTGCGGACTCTAGTTTAAATATCATTTTGATTATTTATGAGAGAGTGGTGATATGAGGCATATTTATTGCATTGTGCTTCTTGTTGATTTTTGATGTTATGGCTATTGTATACATCCATTATCATTTATATTACTATTATACATACTTGAAATGTGATATTATGCACTTATATCATGGTATATTTGTCCCACCCCCTTGACTATGCTAAGGAGCAAGGTTGAGAAACTATACCACTTATTATAAAATCCCTTGCCTATGCTGAGGCAGCAAGGCTGAGATGTAACACTTTCTGATATATTGTTCCACCTTTTTGTAAAACTCCTTGCCTAAGCTGAGGTTGAAAAGGAGGGATTGTACACCTTTTTGCACCACTTCACCATGCTGAGATGGTAAGGTTGAGATATTATGATATCCCTTGATCACATTGAGGTGACAATATTGAGAGAATTTAGTATATAGTCTGACAAGACCTCCATGGGTTCTACATGGTAGGTTTAGCTTGGTAAATGTATACACCCGCTGAAAAGCTTATGATTCCACCCCATGCATTAATCTATACATTTAATTTAATTGCAACATTTATTATTATTTCTATCTTACCTTATCTATATGTATATTTTGTTGTTCCCTAACCCTTTTATATAGGTGATATGATTCTTCATTATTACATACTTGTTCAACTCCTCTAACCTAATAGGTTGAACCTACTGGGTACATTTTGGTGTGCTAACCCCTACTTTGTTTCCTCCTTGCAGATTCCGCATAGGGACCCCCATAAGATAGTTGATTATATTCTATCAGAGACGTTCTTCATTACCAGATCCAGCAATGAGGCTCAGACTTCAAGTCACCATTATTTCTATGAGACTTTCCTTCTTTTTTTGTTTTGACTTCTGTATTAGACTATTTATTTCCTACTATGACAGCATTATATTTTCATTTGAGATAGTTGTATTTACTCATTTATACTACTTAGATGCTCTTGTACTCATGACTCCAGATTTTGGGAATTTAAATTAAGTCTTGTGGTAGTTTTTAATTAGTTTTACTTTCCTTTAGTCGCGATCCGATTTTGGGTCGTGACATAAGACAAGACTGTAGGCGACCCTTCTAACTTGGTTCAAATTATCAAAGGGACTAATAAACCTAACGCTACTCTCGCCCATCTTCATGAACCTCATGACACTCTTCACGGGTAGAATCCTCAATCGTGTACGGTCACCCTCCATGAAGTCTAAGGGTTGAATTCATCGATCAACATAACTCTTTAGTGATACTTGGCTATTAACAATCTCCCCTGATTCAACCGAACATGCTTCATGGAATCTATAAACAAATCAATATCTAGGATATCCATTGCAGTAGAATCAAACCGACCGATGAGCGATCTACATCTTTGGCTATAGAAGGCCTTAAAAGGAGCCATCTAGATGCTTGATGGTAATTGTTGTTGTAAGCAATGTCGCTAAAGGCAAACGTTGATGCCATTAGGAACCGAAATCAATCACATATGCCCAAAGCATATCCTCCACCACATGAATGGTCCTCTCAGATTGACTGTGTATCTTCGAGTGAAATGTTGTACTCATATCCAACTGAGTACCCAACCCATGTTGTATGACCTTCCAAGAATAAGAAATAAACAATGAACATTAGTAATAAACAATAAAAATAGGCATCCCATGAAGTCTAATAATCTAACTGACATAAAGATGAGCTAACTTCTTGACCAAATACTTAACCCAAAATGAAATGGGCAAACCTAGTCAGTAGGTCCACCACAACCCAAATAGATTAATAACCACCAATAGTAGTTGGAAAATCTACCACAAAGTTTATGGTATTTCACTTTAACATCCATGTAGGAACCGGTAACCTATGAAACCTATTGTTGGCCTTTAATGCTCACACTTGACAATTTAGCATGTCAAATACTTAGACAAAAATTTGGTATATCCGTCTTCATGCCACACCTCCAGTAATGCTTACTCATATCATGGTCCATCTTTGCTGCCACCGGATGATTAGAACAATGGGTATAATGAGCCTTCTAAATTATCAATCTTATTAGGTCACCCATCTTATAAACACCAATTTTGCCCCCAATATTTAAATCACTGTTAGAATAAAGCACAACTTTCTTAGGCTCAATCGTATCACATTGTATTGAATGAGACACACCTTTTTATCATCAAACTGACATTCACGAAACTGATCCATGAAGAAAGAATAAGCCTCTAAGAAAACAAGCACGCTGCCCTCACCAAAAGGTTGTAGTCTCACCAAACCATTGGCTAATATCTGAACATTCCTAGCCAAGGTTTGTTCCGTAACTTGAATAGCGGCAAGAACCCCAATACTAGAAACATTTATACTCACTGCATCATCAACCACATTGGCCTTTCCCAAATGGTATAGAATAGTCAAATCATAATCCCTTAGAAGCTCAATCTACCTATTTCGCCTAAAATTCAAGTCCCTTGGCTTGATAATGTACAGTAAACTCCAATGACACGTGAAAATCTCAAAATAAACCCTATATACATAATGTCATCACAACTTAAACAAAGACAACCACCAAAAAGTCTAACTCGTGGGTATGGTAATTCTTCTGATGTTCCTTTAATTACCTAGAGGCATAGGAAATCACCTTCCCTTTCTATTTAGAGGCACTTCCTAACCTGACCCCCATCGCATTATAGTATATGGTGAAATCAATAAAGCCCTCAAGAAAAGTCACGATAGTTTTGGTAGTCAACAATTTCTTGAGCTTTTGGAATCTCCCTTCATATTCATAGCATCAACAAAATTCTACATTTTTCTAGGTAAGTCTGGTCAGTAATGTTGTGATAGTAGAAAATCCCTAAACAAAATGCCTATAGTATCTTTCATAACCTATAAAACTAGGAATATTTGTAGATTAGGTGGGTCTAGTTCACCCTCGAGTGGCCTTAATCTTGACTGGATCAACGTTCATACCCTCATTGAACACCATATGCCCTAAAAGTGCTACCTAACCAGGGAAATATTTATATTTAGAGAACTTAACATAAACTTTTGTCTCCCTCAGCCGCTGAATCACAATCATTGAATGTTTTATGTCGTTAACCTCAATCTTTGAGTAAACCAAGATGTCATCATTAAAAACAACCAGAATAGGAATCCAAGTTCTCATCAGTTCCATAAATTTTGCATGGGTGTTGGTTAACCCAAATGACATCACAATGAAGTTATAATGGTCAAGTCTAGCATGAAAAAAAGTCTTAAGGATGTCATATGCCTAGATTTTTTAATGATGGTACATAGATCTCAAACCATTATTAAAAAATAAGTCCACTCCTTAAAGTTTTTCAAATAAATCATTGACTGGGGTTATTTACTATTACCTTGTTCAATTGCATATAATCGATACAGATTCTCATCAACCCATCTTTTTTATTCAAAAACAACACTGGGGAAACCCATAATGATGCATAGGATGAATAAACCCCTTATTCAAAAGGTACTAGAATTGATCCTTTAGCTCCATCAACTCTACCAGATCCATGCACTAAGAAGGAGAGGAGATGGGCTTAGTGCTCAGCTCAAGATCAATGGTAATATGAATATCTTAGTTAGGCATGAGCCTAGGAGATTAGTAGTGAAGACATCCATAAACTCGTAGCCATAGGAATAGAAGTAATGAAAGGGGACTAAACACTAGTATCCCGAATGAAAGACAAATAATCCAGAGACCCTATTTGGCCTCCATCTTGAATATGAGAGATAACCTTACTGGGATAGGAATCAGTCAAACTCTGCAGCTCGATCCTTAGCCTACAAAAAATAGTTAGGGTCACTATCTTGGCATAGAAATGAAGAATCTCACGATATCGAGATAGTCGATCCATACCAAATACGATAGAAAAATCTACCATACTAAGGATAATCATGTCCACCCAAGTATGTTACCCTCCAATGAGATAAAGAAGGATTGTTATAGTTAATCCACCACTAGGGGATCTCTTACTAGAGTAGAAACATATACTGGCATAAGCATGCAATCACATAGCAAATCAAATCAAGAGGCGAAATAGGCAGACACATATGTATGAGTGGATGTAGGATCAAACAACAAAATTGTAGGATGGTGACAAATAGGGACAATACCTGTGATAATTGCATCCAAAGCCTCATCCACCAACCTCCGTGGGAACATATAATGATAGGCACCTCTACCTCCACTTATATGAATAGTTCCTCTGCCACCATGCTGAACAAAGGCAACACTCGCACCTCCACCAAGAGTACAACCACCTCCACCTGACTGAACTCTATCACACCATCCAGTTTGTAGGGCTAAACCTCTAGCTGGAGGCGCTAAATATATAACTGCGGCTAATAAATAAGCATGATGTGGGAAAAGTGAGTATGCATAGTGCACTATCAGATCATACGACCACGGTGTCCACACCAAAAATAAGATCTCAAAGTGGATTGATTGTGAAGAACCAAATGCGATATTATAGCCAGCCTCGCCTGCAGACCTCTAAACACTGGATGAATCATGATGACCCTTTGAAATCAATAAGGATGTATAAACCGAACCTCGATGTTAGAATAAACTACCTTTTCAATAAGACCCTCTACCTTGTGAAGAGGTACATGATTAATGACCTGTGACAAAAGCCATCTTACTTTCACTAAATTCCTTACGAACCATCAACTTTGCGTTTTTGGTAGTGCTTAAAATAGACAAGAAAGAAACCCCCTCATGAGGTGATCTAAAGAAATATGATTTGATAGAGAAAACGAAACTTCTTAAAAATATATGAACTCCATCTTCGTCAGTTGGGATCACTGATATAGTGTGATAAGAAAACTTACAACAACATTCCTTATACTTAATAAAAGATATGCTACCTTTCTCCAAGCTATTAAACCTTGATCAGCGTTTCTCTAAAATTCTCCAAGTAAGGAAATAATTCTAAAGGGCACCTAATAACACATCTCACTCTAGTGGAGTGGATCCTTCTAGTCTATACCATAGAGAAGTCCTCCACTACTGTCTAGTAGTACCTAAAATCTTGAGGGCCACAAAGCAAACACCAGGTGGATCTACCACACCCACTGCCTCGAATATCTCATTGAATAGTGTTAAGAACTCATAAGCATCCTCACCCTTACAATCCTTAAACTCGGGTGGGTTAATTTTTTCAGACCTCTCATAGCTATGTTGGTTATCTGCCATAAGAAATGGCTCAAGAGCTATTTGTACCAGTGCAATAGCTCCTATTGAATGGTGTACCTAATGTACCTCTTACCTGGTGTTGTGTACCTCTTGCTATACCTATAGCACTGCCACCCTACGCTAGGCTCTCAAGATATCCATTATCCACATCAAACTATCTTGTATCAATGGTGCGATCCATCTGTGGAGGAGCCTGGCCCACTCCAGGCTCAATTGTAGGCTCAAGGGAAACATCTCTCTCCTAGACTCTAGCGGGTTTCGCTCCTTGGGTGCACCATCTACCCATAGAATGATTTTTTCCCCTAGCTAGGGTCTTACTCACATCCTCAAGGGTTGTTTCCCCTCCTCTTATAGCAACTAAAGATCTAATCCTTTCCATATGCCAAAAGAACATACGACAACTCAGCACTGAAAACTAATGACCATGAAGAGACTTAAAAGAATAAAAGGAAGTAGCCTAATAATCTCCATAGCCTTTTAAAGATAATTCCTTTCTGTCTCTATTTGACTGGCTTGTACACATTTTAGACTTATCAACTTGGTGCTCTTATACCAGTTTGTCGTGATCCCAAACTGAGTATGACGGCACATTTCTTAACCCTTAATGACAATCTATCCTAAAAAAGATGTAACACAATAAAGTGGAAGATGAAGAAAAATTACTAGCCTAAAAGTATAAAAAATAAGTAACAGGGTAAAGGATCCACACTCTAAAAAGCAACCCAAAATTGGTGTCATATGTACAAGCCTCTACTACAATTGAAGAAGGAAAAATATAAAAATTTCAATTCTCCTTGCTTCTCAAATATAACAAAAATAATATGTAATTAGAAGTTTGAAGAGTTTGCAGGAACGGACAAGTTGTTACCTTTCAGACTATTTCAAAGTGTACGCCAAAATAAAAATACTTGAGCCAATTTCAACAATTCAGTATTCTCATCAATAATCACATAAACAATCAATTATCTTATTATAAGTGTAACACCCCTCTTATGTTTTACCTAGAAAACTGAAAGAGAAGAAATTTGCTGATGGTTTGACCCTACGAGCAAGTATTTGGCCCGAAAAGCAACCAAAGGTTGTAGGTGGTCTCATGGGAAGTGCCCAGGGAAAAGGAAAATTTAAGTATCTCTAAGAGTTGACTTACGTAATACCAGATTGACTGTATAAGGAACCATTGCCCATCAACAGGTCTCGTAGAAAGAGGCTCTAAAGAAATTGAATTTTTCTAAGTCTAGAATAACACTATGGAAGGAATTATGGTCCGTAATTGGAACGACGGGTCATGCAACATGCTCGTGGATTAGAAGCTATGATTTTTGTAGCTCAACTTTTGTGACACATAGTTCTATGAGCCAAGGTACGAGTTGTAATTTCATTCACAACCCATATGAATTATTTCGTGGATGACTCCGATAGATTTTAATAAAGGGTGTTTTTGAAATTTTCAATCCGTCTAAGCCCTAAATTATGTCATTTTTGCTACCCTAATTGTCGTAACCAACCTAGACTTTAAATTTATTTCTTGATTCATTCAAAGCCTATAAACTTCAAAACATTATCTCAAGGGTTCTCAAGATTTCACTCTCTAAGTCAAAAGTTCATTGAAGCTAAAGTATGATCGTTTGATTAAGGATTTCCAAATATTCTTCTTCAATTCAAATAATTCTACTTGAGGTATTTAGGGTGTCCTTCATGGATTAGATTCATCTATGAAGCCCACTCCAAAACCTTCTTTTTATTAAAGTTTTAAGATGGATTCTTATAGGCTTTTAACCTATGATTCTTACTGCACAGATTATGATTTCTATGTGATGATTATGACTAATTATCCATGAATTATGATAAATTACATGATTCATATTATTTTCAAGCAAAAGTATATGATTTCAAGTATGCATGATAAGGGCTTAATGATTTTATGTGGGTTCATTTATCAATTATCCAATTCCATTTTAATTACATGTTTTCTCTATTAATCTTATTCAATTGCATGATCTTAACTAAATAATCCATGGACGCACACTTAGACCTAGTCTCTTATGATAAAGCTATCAATTTCTATGACTATGATCTCATGTATGAAAAAGTATATTTTAAATGATGATGATGATGTTATGAAAGCTCTGATGATGTTATGCTAAAGATGGTGATGCAACCCTAATGTTTACGATGATGATGTTAAGGTTTGAATATTTACCCACACTATGATGAAAAATAAGTAGATGAATTATTTTTATGATAAGATATTTTCATGAAAGCTATCATGAAAACTTATGAATCATGAAAGTATGATTATAATAAACTATGAGATATGTGGAAAGTTTTACATATGCATGATTTATGTATTCCGTAGGATATGACTTATCACCGAATGAGAATGAGGGTGGGGACTCCACCTAAGGGGTTCTCAATGTAAAGCCTACCTCTCTCATAACTACGTACCATAGTAGGGATGATGATTCTGTGTGTATATGGTATTATGTTATTTGATCCACATAATGCTGAAATGGGAAGGTTCTTGTTAGGTTTCATGTCAAAGCACTTTAGAAATGGGAAGGCTACCATCAGATAAATTATAGTCTACCTTTGCAAAGTAGGTTACTCTTTCCCTCGGTGAGAAGGCAACATCAGGATTCCATGAAATATTCCGCATGGTCTTATATGTTGGTTATGGTCTTATTCCCACATATGTATTTTAAGGTGAATTAAAGGATTTTATGATACTTCTTATGATTTTAAGTTTGCATATTCATGCATATTGTGTCGTTATCCTATTGATTGTGATTATGCATATTGATGTTATTATGATGTCCTGTGATTCGTGGCATACCTACATACTTAGTACATTCCATGTGCAAACTCATACTTCTTTACCTATATGATCTAACCATGTAGGGACGGACGACGAGGTGACTATTCCATTCGGTGGCTAGTTTTATATTCTAGAGTGTGAAAACTTGTTGGAGAGTTCCCATGCTTCGGGAACAAGCCTTATGATGTTTTTCCTTTGTTTCGAGATTCTATCATTTTCTCTATTTTGATGTATGCCTCATTGGTGAGCTAGTGAGTTATGTGCCAGACCCCACTAAGATCTATGATGTAGAGGCATGATTCAGTCTTAATGGGATGTACATTCCTAATGGGAACTATGACCTACTTACTTTATGTACTTTTGCTTGCTTATTCTTTTATGTATTCTTCTTTTTACTTATGAATTCTTATAATATGTACACGAGGCTTGGAGGAGATGCCTTTAGGTCTCACATTCATCGTGTCACAGCTAGGCCCTTGGTCAAATTGTGTCTAAAGTTGTGTTGGAGCCCATGGTTTGAAAACATCCTAGGGAGTCCAATAAGACTAGTCGAGTAGAGTCTTACTCCTTTATGTGAAGCGCATCATATCCATGAATAGGAGGCTATGGTACTTTTTAGGAAAACTTTGCTTCTTTTGTATTTTGTGTCATGCCTTCAAAGCTTCGTATCCTAGTGCTTGTCTATTAGTATTTTTAGAAAAGGCTCCATGACGTGCTCTATTGCCAAGGGGAAATGATGCTAATGTGAACCAAGATCCTCTGGCTCCCCATGTTCCTAAAGTCTCTCAATTAGGACAAGTGTCCAATAAGGTGTTTAGAGCCGCAATCACTATGTTGGCTTAAGTTGTTGGTTCCCCTACAACTCCTACTCTGGCTTTAATTATAAGAGACTTTGCTAGAATGAATCTCCTTGAGTTTCATGGTTCCTAAGGTGCTAAGGATCCACAAGAGTTCATTGATGAGGTGTATAATATGGTAGAGATTATGGGAGTATCTTCCGTAGAGAAGACTGAAATAGCAGCTTATCAACTTAATATAGTGGCTCAAGATTCGTTCACTCAATGGAAGTCCGAGATGATTCATGAAGGTTCTATTGCTTGGGAGATATTTAAGGTCGCTTTCCTTGATGGTTTCTTCTCACGTGAACTTAGGGAAGCTAAGTTAATAGAATTCATAAACTTGAAGCAAGATGGAATGAGTGTGAGGGAGTATTCCCTCAAGTTCACCAAGTTGTGCGAATTCGCTCCTTCTATGGTAGCCGACTCAATGGGCTGTATAAACAAAATCACTTTTGGTGCGTCCAACATAGCAAAGATGGAATGCAACGATGTCGTGCTTATTAAGGAAACAGGTATCTCTAGGCTGATGACCTATGCCAAACAAGTGGAGAGTGAAAAATCCTAAAAGATGAGGTCAAGGGAATCCAAAAAGGCTCGTTATGACGGTGGGTTCTCATATATATTAAACGGTAGGTAACGAATTTTGACAAGGCCACGGTTCGTCTAAAGGTGCTCCTCAAAGATTTGATAAAATAAATGGCCAAATCCTGAATCTCCTGGTAATGCTGGGAAAGGTTGTGTTATTTCTCCTAAGGGCCCTAGGTGTGGAAAAATCTATGTGGAGAATGTTTGAGATGAACAAATAATTGTTTTGGTTGTGGAAAGATGGGACATGAGATTTTTAAATCTGCTAATATTGCTAATAAGGGTAAGGAAGGGCATCCTAAGGTCAAGTAGCTCAAAGAATGTAAGTGCAACAAGGTGCCTATGATCAAGGTGGTGGCACACGTGGTAATTGATTCTATTCATTACATGCTAGGCAAGAGGTTAATGAGGCTCCCGATATAGTTTTTGGTATGCTAAAAGTCTTTGATCTTAATGTGTATTCTTTGCTTGAACCCCATGCCAATACGTCTTTTGTGACTCCGTATGTTACCATAATGTCTTATGTGTCTTTGGAAATTTTGTTAGAACCTTATTC
Source organism: Solanum rostratum (assembly GCA_029948455.1). NCBI lineage: Eukaryota > Viridiplantae > Streptophyta > Magnoliopsida > Solanales > Solanaceae > Solanum > Solanum rostratum. The sequence continues at coordinate 28,661,462 of CM057049.1, forward strand.
GGTCTATGCTCCTATTGGTGAGTCAATCATAGCTATTAAAGTCTATAGAAATTGCCCTATGTCGGTCTTATATAAAGTCTTTCCATGTGATTTAGTTAAGCTTGATATGACTTATGTTGACGTCATTCTTGGTATGGATTGGTTACACGCATCTTATGCTTCTATTGATTGTAGGACATGTAAGGTCACATTCCAAGTCCCTACTGAGCCTTTTCTTGAACGGAAGGGAACTAACTCTGTGTTCAACGGGAAGTTTGTCTCTTGTATGAAAGCTATGAAAATGATTTCTAAAGGTTGCCTATATCATGTTATCTGAGTCACAGATATTGAGTCTTATATCCCTACTTTTTATTCAGTCCTCATAGTAAATGAGTTCTCCGATGTCTTTCCCGATGATTATTCATATAGTAAGGGAAATCAATTTTGGGATTGATCTTTTGCTCGACACCCAACCAATTTCTATGGCTCCATATCAAATGGCCCCGACAGTGTTCAAAGAATTAAATGTGAAACCCCGTGTTCCTCGTCTTCTATATATATATATAGGGTGGTGTGTCATATAAGACATACATGAATTTGTATAGAACCTAAGGATAATAAGGTTGTCAATAAGTGGTAATTTCAAGGACCTAAAGTTTTAAGCCAAAGGAATACCCTAAATGCATATTCGGGATTAAAGAAATGACCCAAGTGGCACCTCGCCCTTTTCGGAAGGTCTAAATTAGGTTTCACTTTTCAGATGGAATTAAAAGTTTATAATTTGCTAATTATGGATTTCTTTAAGTTATTTTAATAGCACAAAGGTCATACATTAAGTTTTGGAATCAAGAAAGTTGCAAGATAAAGGTTGGCCAAAGTTACCGTAACTTTCTTTAAGAAATCCTTCTTAAATTTGGGTCAAATGTATTGGGTCATATCTCCCAAACTATAAGGATTTAGAAGGTCCATGACCTATCAAATTGAAGATCTATGAGTCTAGTTTTCAACACACAAAATCGCGCATCAAACCGACCTCAGAATAAAGAGTTATGACCATTTTACCGAGACTGCCCGAGCTGGAAACCGGGTCATGTGTCGGGTCGGGTTGACCCGACTTAAATGTCGGCTATTTTGACTCTTTAAGGCTCAAAATTGAGCCATTTTCGTCCCAAACAAGTTCAAAACAGAAGATAAAGCTCCCAAGGGTTCTCTAAGCAATTGAGGTAAGTTTTTCGCATTTTTACCGTTAAAATTCGTCTCCGTGCCTAGAAATGCGTGCCTTACGCTTTGGAATTGTTTTTCTCTCATATTAGCTGTGTTATGGAGCTGTTCTTGGGCTGTAAAAAATGTGTTGTTCTTGCTGGTATTGTTGGTTTGCAGCTGGTGTGTTTAGGTTATAATTGTGGAGCTCTTTTCCGTTAATTTTACGAAGTTTTACGGACATTTCCTCGCGTAAATGCTCCTTGCCGAATCTGGTCATTAATGCTGAATTTTTGACTGTTTATAGGTGTCTTTAAGCTGCGTATTTATAGTCGTTGCGAAGCTTAGGACGTAAGGAACAACTTTGGTGAAGGAACTTTTGGCAATCGAACGTTGGTTGGAGAGGTATGTTAAGGCTAAGCTCCGTCCCTCCTTTTAGCACGAAATCTGGGAAGTTTCCCAAAATGTCAATTGCGATATCTTACTATTCTGTTGTTAGAAAGACCATCTGTGAAAGGCACTGGGATTACAGCTGAGTTATTTTCATGGTGGTATTAGGTTGAAATTCCATTTGTTCATTTAAACCGAACATTCAATTTCTATATATCATTTTGTCGGTCTTCCGGCTACCTATTCATAGGTTAGAGGCGTTTCTCTTCTTGGTGTAGTGTCACTAAAATAAATGTAGAATGCAAGGGAAAACTTGTTAAAAAGGACATGTATAATTCCACGAGCCATATGTATATGTTGTGACAACAATTATGATCTTATGAGAATAAATGTACCAATGAGCCAAGATTGGCCAAATGACAATGACTATGATGCTATGAGAATAAGTGTACCAATGAGCCAAGATTGGCTAAGTTCTTGCTATGGCTTACTATGTGCATTAAACATTCATATCATACATTGCACGTTATGCATGGACTTCGAGCTATAATCGAAGGTATGGGGCCTATTTGCCCAACTATATATGTATATGGTACAGATGGCCACAGGTTGGCAGATATGATGCCGGTTAGCTACCGGAAAGGACCACCAGTGCTAGCATTTGGTTGGGTATGTCATGCATTTGCATCTATATATATGTATTCACGACATGCGACACTCGAGCATACCATGCATTTTTTTTATCACTAGAAGGTGGCTTGTTGGCCATTTAGACTACTTGAGTTTTGGTTACAGGTAATATTTCTATTAACATTTTTACTATGGTTATCCAAGATTTTACTTCCTGCCTTACATACCAGTACATGTTTATTCGTACTGACGTCCCTTTGCCTGGGGACGCTGCATTTTATTTCGTGCGTGCAGGTTCAGGTAAGGACTCTGATTGACCCCTTCACTAGGAGCCCTGGTCAGCTGTGAGTTGGTAAGCTCCACCTCTTCCTGGAGCTTTCACAGGATACTTGCTTTTTGTTGTACAGCTGGGTATAGTCGGGGCCCTGTCCCGACAGTATTAGTAGTTCTCTTAGAGGCTATTGTGGACATGTTATTATGGGCTGGTCCTTTTGTACCCTTCAGTCTCCGGTCATCAGATTGGCATGTATATATAGTGTGTGTCTATACCTCTGTTGTGGCAGCCTTGCCGGCTAGCTAGTACTTTATTATTTTGGTTTACTTCTCTTAATGTACATAATCTGTTATTGACCAGGTCATGACCTAAATGGTCCCGACTTAGTTTCCTGTTTTTCTAAACATTATGCTGCCCGATTTTCTTCTGGTCCAAAGGTTAGTTAACTAGTATGTTTAGTGGCTTACCCGGCCAATAACGGTATCGGGTGCCAGTCGCGCCTCCCCTCTTTTTGGGGCGTGACAAACATGGTATCAGAGCAGGTCGTGTCCTAGGGAGTCCACAATGCCGTGTCGAGTAGAGTCTTGATTATGGGTGTGTGGTGCACCACACTTATAATCAGGAGGCTATAAGGCATTTAGGATTGGTTACTTTTCTTTCACTTAATAGATCGTGCTATAGAGCAAAGTTTTAGGGACATATGAAATCTTAATCGTGCTTTGTGGTTTGTTTTATTTGTCAGGCTGTCTATATTCAAGGGATGGCACAACGTGGGGTAGATATGGAACCGAGAGAAGGTACCAGTTGTTCTTTACCGGGTCAGGCAGATACACTCCCTGTTGAGGCACGCAGAGAGCCTCCAGTATCTACAGTACCAGATTCACCAGCACCTATTGAGGGCCAAGGAGGTCCAGTACCCCCAATCCTACCAGAGACTGGGGAGCACGGTATGAGAGAGGCGGTTCAGCTACTGACTAGGATGGTTTCCATTCATGAGAGACAACTGGAGGCGAGATCAGACATCAGAAGAGATCAAACAGAAAGCTCAAAGGTGCGAGAGTTTCTTCACTTGGCTCCTCCAGTATTCACAGGGTCCAGCCCCACAGAGGATCCACAGGACTTTATAGACCATATTCATAGAATATTGAGGGTGATGCATGCCTCTGTCACTGAAGCCGTAGAGTTAGCTTCTTTTCGACTACGTGATGTTGCCATCTTGTGGTACGAAGCGTGGGAGAGATCCAGAGGTCCTAATGCTCCGCCAGCAGAATGGGAGGACTTCTCTGAGGCATTTTTAGCCCATTACTTACCACAGGAGGTGCGGGAGGCTCGTCTTGACCAGTTTATCAGTTTGAGGCAGGGGGATATGAGTGTAAGGGAGTATAGCCTTAGGTTTAATTCTTTGGCTAGGTATGCACCAGATATTGTACGTACCATGAGTGCCAGAGTTCATCGTTATGTGGGTGGTTTGGGGGATCATTTGATCAGAGACTGCAGGATAGCCTCTTTACAGGATGGTGTAGATATTTCCCGTATTCAGGCTTTTGCTCAGACTACAGAGGATCTTTCTCGTCGGATTCGGGATACCCGTAGAGATAGGGAGAAGAATAAGAGGGCTCGTACTATGGGGTCTTATAGGGAGCCACAAGGTGATTTTAGGCCTCCTTTTCACCGATATCCACCTCCGTCAGTGGGTAGTTCCCCGCCACAGATACAGGACCAGCGACTTGATCGTTATATTCAGTCAGGTCCGAGGCAGAGTTCACGCCAGCCTGAGAGCCATCGACATGAACGATTTGCACCAATGAGACAGCCTACTCCTCCATGTGCAAAATGCGGTAAGCTTCATAGTGGGCAGTGTAAAAAGGGTTCAGGTGCATGTTACCATTGTGGACAGACAGGACATTATATTGGCCAGTGCCCGGGGTTAGGTAGAGGTACAACAACTCACCTTTCTAGATCCACTGCAGCCTCTTCATCCCCAGTACGTGCTCCCCGACCAGATCCACAGCTTACTCAGGGCCATGGTAGGGGGAGAGGTAGAGGAGACAGTTCAGATTCTACTAGTGGACAGAATCCCTTTTATGCACTCACAGGCCGACAGGATTCAGAGGCATCTCCAAATGTGATCACAGGTATATTGATGGTACATTCTCATGCTGTTTATGCACTGATAGATCTTGGCTCTACATTTTCATATATTACTCCATTCATTGCTGGTAAGCTTGATATGAGACCTGAATTATTGCCGGGGTCAGTTAGGGTATCTACGCCAATTGGTGACTCAATTACAGCTAGTCATGTCTATCGATGTTGTACAGTGTTAGTTAATGAGCGTCCAACCTCTGCTGATTTAATTGAATTGAATATGCTAGATTTTGATGTTGTTATGGGTATGGATTGGTTAGCAGCTTGTTATGCTAATATTGATTGTCGAGCAAAGCTAGTCCACTTCCATTTTCCAGGTGAGCCGGTCATTGAATGGAAAGGCAATGTTGCCTCGCACAAAGGTAAGTTTATTTCATACCTTAGGGCTCGAAAACTAATCTCTAAAGGTTGTATATACCATTTGATTCATACTAGGGATATTGATAAGGAGTCGATGACCCTTCAGTCAGTCCCTATTGTGAATGAATTTCTGATGGTGTTCCCTGATGAGCTTCCAGGGATTCCCCCCGAAAGGGAAATTGATTTTGCTATAGATTTGCTCCCGAACACGCAGCCTATATCCATTCTTCCCTACAGAATGGCTCCTGCAGAGCTAAGGGAATTGAAGGAACAACTGAAGGATTTACTTGATAAAGGCTTTATTAGGCCAAGTACATCTCCATGGGGTGCTCCAGTGCTCTTTGTTCGAAAGAAAGATGGCTCCTTACGGATGTGTATTGATTACAGACAGCTAAATAAAGTCACCATCAAGAATAAGTATCCTCTCCCGCGGATTGATGACTTATTCGACCAGTTGCAGGGTGCCAAATGTTTTTCAAAAATTGACTTAAGATCCGGGTACTACCAGTTGCGAGTCAGGGATGTTGATATTCCAAAGACAACATTTAGGACGAGGTATGGACATTTTGAGTTCCTTGTCATGTCTTTTGGGCTTACAAATGCCCCAGCAGCTTTTATGGACCTGATGAATCGAGTGTTTAAACCATTCTTGGATGAATTTGTGATCGTGTTTATTGACGACATCCTGATATATTCACGGTCAGAAGCTGAGCATACAAATCACTTGCGAACCATATTACAGACTCTCCAAGACAATAGGTTATATGCTAAATTCTCTAAATGAGAGTTTTGGTTAAATTCTGTAGCTTTTCTTGGCCACGTTATTACAGGTGATGGTATCAAGGTTGATGGCCAGAAGATTGAAGCAGTAATGGCCTGGCCGAGACCATTGAATCCGACCGAGGTCCGTAGCTTTTTAGGCTTGGCAGGATATTATAGGAGGTTTGTTGAGGGATTCTCCTCTATCTCTGCACCGCTAACGAGATTGACACATAAAGCAGCTAAGTTTCAATGGACTGAAGCGTGTGAGCAGAGTTTTCAAGAGTTAAAGAAAAGGCTTACCACCACACCTATCTTGGCTCTTCCAGATGGAGCTGAAGGCTACGTTGTATATTGTGATGCCTCGAGAATTGGCCTAGGTTGTGTACTTATGCAGCATGGTAGAGTTATTGCATATGCTTCTAGACAGTTGCGAAAGCATGAACGAAACTATCCCACCCACGATCTTGAGCTCGCTGCGGTTGTATTTGCTCTAAAGATTTGGCGACATTATCTATATGGAGTCCATGTTGATATTTTTACCGACCACCAGAGCCTTCAATATTTATTTAAGCAAAAGGAGTTGAACTTACGACAAAGGAGATGGCTAGAATTACTAAAAGATTATGATGTGGACATTTTGTACCATCCTGGTAAAGCTAATGTTGTTGCTGATGCACTTAGCCGGAAGTCCATGGGAAGTCTAAGCCATGTTGAGGCTGATAAGGTTAAAATGACAAAAAACCTGTGCCAGCTAGCTAGTTTGCAGGTGCGATTGGTAGATACAGAGGAAGGAGGTGTAATTGTTCAAAATACAGCAGAATCTTCCATTGTTAATGAAGTAAAAGAGCGACAGCACGAGGATCCTGAGCTTAGGACACTGAGGGAGAGCATTTCACAACAACAACATCCTCCACTTGAGCTGACCAGAGAGGGAGTCCTTAGGTACCAAGGCCGCTTATGTGTGCCAGATATCGGAGGACTCCGTGCCAGAATTCTTTCTGAGGCCCATTATTCTAGATATTCAACCCACCCTGGAGCAACAAAAATGTATCGGGACCTTCGACAAATCTATTGGTGGAATGGCATGAAAAGGGATATTGCAGAGATGGTAGCCCAATGTCCCAATTGTCAGCAAGTTAAAGCAGAACATCAGAGACCTGGAGGCCTAGCTCAGTATATTGAGCTTCCGCTCTGGAAATGGGACATGGTAAATATGGACTTCATCACGGGTTTGCCTCGTACTCCACGCAGGTATGATTCTATTTGGGTAATCATTGATAGGTTGACAAAATCTTCTCATTTCTTGCCAGTAAGAACGACATATTCAGCGGAGGATTATGCTAAGCTTTACATTCAAGAGATTGTTCGCCTTCATGGAGTTCCATTGTCTATTATATCTGATCGAGGGGCTCAATTTACGGCTCATTTTTGGAAGTCTTTTCAGAAGGGTCTGGGCACTCAGGTGAATCTCAGCACCGCTTTTCATCCACAAACTGATGGGCAAGCGGAGCGTACCATCCAGACCGTCGAGGATATGTTACGTGCTTGTGTGCTGGACTTTAAAGGAAGCTGGGATGACCATCTACCTCTTATTGAATTTGCTTATAATAATAGCTTCCAAGCTAGTATTCAAATGGCGCCTTATGAAGCACTATATGGGAGAAGATGTAGGTCGCCGATCGGTTGGTTTGAGGTTGGGGAGGCAAAATTGCTAGGCCCTAATCTAGTTCAGCAAGCGATGGACAAAGTGAGGCTTATTAGAGACCGATTGCAAACTGCCCAGAGTCGACAAAAGTCTTATACAGATGTTCGACGACGAGACTTAGAATTTGATGTAGAAGATTGGGTTTTCTTGAAGGTATCACCCATGAAGGGAATCATGCGGTTCGGGAAGACAGGAAAGCTCAGTCCTAGATATGTTGGACCGTATAAGATTATTCGAAAGATTGGCAAGGTCGCATATGAGCTTGATTTGCCTTCAGAATTGGGGGCAGTCCATCCGGTGTTTCATGTATCGATGTTACGGAAGTGCATTGGAGATCCATCGCGTATTACCAATATTGAAAATGTCCACATTAATGAAGACTTGTCTTATGATGAGGTGCCAGTGGCTATTTTAGACCGACAAGTAAGAAAGCTTCGGAATAAAGAAGTGGCCTCCGTGAAAGTATTGTGGCGGAACAACAATATTGAAGAAATGACTTGGGAAGCAGAAGAGGAAATGAAGAAGAGGCACCCCCAGCTATTTACAAATTAAGGTAAGCCATATCTTAAAAGTTGGCAGTCATCTTTCTACAGTAACTTAAGTTTTAAATGAGTTGGGGGCATACTTTATATGGATCGTCAGGAGATAGCTATACAAAGCTTATAATTAGAATTCTCTTTTTCATTCAAAGTTGATTTATGGAATGGAAAAAAAAAGTATATCCTCAAGAGTCACATTTCAAGAGTTAATAGTGCAACCAAGCCGTTGTTTAGATACATTCGCGGTCGAATGTTCTTAAGGGGGGGAGACTGTGAAACCCCGTGTTCCTCGTCTTCTATATATATATATATAGGGTGGTGTGTCATATAAGACATACATGAATTTGTATAGAACCTAAGGATAATAAGGTTGTCAATAAGTGGAAATTTCAAGGACCTAAAGTTTTAAGCCAAAGGAATACCCTAAATGCATATTCGGGATTAAAGAAATGACCCAAGTGGCACCTCGCCCTTTTCGGAAGGTCTAAATTAGGTTTCACTTTTCAGATGGAATTAAAAGTTTATAATTTGCTAATTATGGATTTCTTTAAGTTATTTTAATAGCACAAAGGTCATACATTAAGTTTTGGAATCAAGAAAGTTGCAAGATAAAGGTTGGCCAAAGTTACCGTAACTTTCTTTAAGAAATCCTTCTTAAATTTGGGTCAAATGTATTGGGTCATATCTCCCAAACTATAAAGATTTAGAAGGTCCATGACCTATCAAATTGAAGATCTATGAGTCTAGTTTTCAACGCACAAAACCGCGCATCAAACCGACCTCAGAATAAAGAGTTATGACCATTTTACCGAGACTGCCCGAGCTGGAAACCGGGTCATGTGTCGGGTCGGGTTGAACAGACTTAAATGTCGGCTATTTTGACTCTTTAAGGCTCAAAATTGAGCCATTTTCGTCCCAAACAAGTTCAAAACAGAAGATAAAGCTCCCAAGGGTTCTCTAAGCAATTGAGGTAAGTTTTTCGCATTTTTACCGTTAAAATTCGTCTCCGTGCCTAGAAATGTGTGCCTTACGCTTTGGAATTGTTTTTCTCTCATATTAGCTGTGTTATGGAGCTGTTCTTGGGCTGTAAAAAATGTGTTGTTCTTGCTGGTATTGTTGGTTTGCAGCTGGTGTGTTTAGGTTATAATTGTGGAGCTCTTTTCCGTTAATTTTACGAAGTTTTACGGACATTTCCTCGCGTAAATGCTCCTTGCCGAATCTGGTCATTAATGCTGAATTTTTGACTGTTTATAGGTGTCTTTAAGCTGCGTATTTATAGTCGTTGCGAAGCTTAGGACGTAAGGAACAACTTTGGTGAAGGAACTTTTGGCAATCGAACGTTGGTTGGAGAGGTATGTTAAGGCTAAGCTCCGTCCCTCCTTTTAGCACGAAATCTGGGAAGTTTCCCAAAATGTCAATTGCGATATCTTACTATTCTGTTGTTAGAAAGACCATCTGTGAAAGGCACTGGGATTACAGCTGAGTTATTTTCATGGTGGTATTAGGTTGAAATTCCATTTGTTCATTTAAACCGAACATTCAATTTCTATATATCATTTTGTCGGTCTTCCGGCTACCTATTCATAGGTTAGAGGCGTTTCTCTTCTTGGTGTAGTGTCACTAAAATAAATGTAGAATGCAAGGGAAAACTTGTTAAAAAGGACATGTATAATTCCACAAGCCATATGTATATGTTGTGACAACGATTATGATCTTATGAGAATAAATGTACCAATGAGCCAAGATTGGCCAAATGTCAATGACTATGATGCTATGAGAATAAGTGTACCAATGAGCCAAGATTGGCTAAGTTCTTGCTATGGCTTACTATGTGCATTAAACATTCATATCATACATTGCACGTTATGCATGGACTTCGAGCTATAATCGAAGGTATGGGGCCTATTTGCCCAACTATATATGTATATGGTACAGATGGCCACAGGTTGGCAGATATGATGCCGGTTAGCTACCGGAAAGGACCACCAGTGCTAGCATTTGGTTGGGTATGTCATGCATTTGCATCTATATATATGTATTCACGACATGCGACACTCGAGCATACCATGCATTTTTTTTATCACTAGAAGGTGGCTTGTTGGCCATTTAGACTACTTGAGTTTTGGTTACAGGTAATATTTCTATTAACATTTTTACTATGGTTATCCAAGATTTTACTTCCTGCCTTACATACCAGTACATGTTTATTCGTACTGACGTCCCTTTGCCTGGGGATGCTGCATTTTATTTCGTGCGTGCAGGTTCAGGTAAGGACTCTGATTGACCCCTTCACTAGGAGCCCTGGTCAGCTGTGAGTTGGTAAGCTCCACCTCTTCCTGGAGCTTTCATAGGATACTTGCTTTTTATTGTACAGCTGGGTATAGTCGGGGCCCTGTCCCGACAGTATTAGTAGTTCTCTTAGAGGCTATTGTGGACATGTTATTATGGGCTGGTCCTTTTGTACCCTTCAGTCTCCGGTCATCAGATTGGCATGTATATATAGTGTGTGTCTATACCTCTGTTGTGGCAGCCTTGCCGGCTAGCTAGTACTTTATTATTTTGGTTTACTTCTCTTAATGTACATAATCTGTTGTTGACCAGGTCATGACCTAAATGGTCCCGACTTAGTTTCCTGTTTTTCTAAACATTATGCTGCCCGATTTTCTTCTGGTCCAAAGGTTAGTTAACTAGTATGTTTAGTGGCTTACCCGGCCAATAACGGTATCGGGTGCCAGTCGCGCCTCCCCTCTTTTTGGGGCGTGACATTAAAGGGACAATTAAAGGATTTTCTTGATAATGGGTTCACAACGCCTAGTGTGTCACCATGTAGTGCTTCCATATTGTTTGTAACGAAGAAAGATGGTTCACTTCCAATGTGTGTGGATTATCGATAATTGAATAATGTAACCATCAAAAATAAGTATCCACTTCCAAGGATCGATGACAAATTTGACCCACTACAAGGTGCAGCCTACTTTTCTAAGATTGATCTCCAATCGGAATATCACCAATTGAGGGTGAAGGAAGATGATATACCAAAGAAGACATTTAGAACTTGGTATGGTTACTTTGAATTATTAGTTATGTCATTTGGACTAACAAATTCTCTGGTCGCTTTCATGGATATGATTAATAGGACCTTCAAACCGTACTTGGACATGTTTGTGGTAGTGTTCATACATGATATATTGGTGTACTCTAGGAATGTAAAGAACCATTAAGATCATTTGAGGATTGTGTTGCAAACATTGAGAGATAGACAACACTTTGCTAAGTTTAGAAAGTGTGAATTTTTGCTAAGAAAGGTGACTTTTCTTGGTTACATTATTCTGGGTGATGGTATTAGAGTTTATCCGTAGATATTGGAGGCCGTAAAGAATTCGCTCAGACCATTGTCTCCATCCAATATTAGAAGCTTTTTGGGTTACGCCAGGTATTATAGAAAGTTTATTGAGGGATTTTCCTCCATTGTGTTTCCTTTGACAAGGTTGACCCAAAAGAAAGTCAATTTTCAATGATATGAAGAATGTGAGAGGAGTTTCCAATTGTTGAAGGATCATCTTACTTTGGCTCCTAATTTGATATTTCCCAAAGGTCTGGATGGTTTTGGTTGTGTATTATGATGCCTTACATATATGTTTGGGTTATATGTGGATGCAACATGGAAAGTCCATTGCCTATGCTTCGAGCCAATTGAGAGTGCATGAAATGAACTATCCAAAACACGATCTTGAGTTGTTGGATGTTGTGTTTGCGTTGAAAATGTGGCAACATTTCCTCTATTGGGTACATGTTAACATATTCACTAACCACAAGAGTTCGCAATATATGTTTAGGCAGAGGGATTTGAATATAAGGCAAAGAAAGTGGTTGGAACTTTTGAAGGATTATGACATAAGTATGATGTACCAGCATAAGGCTAATGTTATGGCCGATGCATTGAGCAGAGTATCTATACGAAACATGATATATGTTTAGAATGGAAACAAATAGTTGGTCAAAGAATTACATCATTTGGCTTGTTTGGGTGTGAAGTTGAATATCTTAAGTAATGGAGGTGTATTGGTGCCGAATAAGGAGAAATCATCTTTGATGGAAGAAGTTAAATCAAATAAAGAAATGGATCCTAGTTTGGTTGAATTAAAGAAATTGATGGTTAAAATGAAAGTAGAGGTGTTTTCTCGGGGGGGGGGGGGGGGGGGGGAGAAGGAGTATAGCATTACATAGGGAGATTATGTGTTCTTAGTGTAGATGGATTAAGGGAGAAGATACTCAATAAAGCTCATTATTCAAAGTACTCTATTAATCTGGGATCCACCAAGATGGATAGAGATTTGAGGGAAGTTTATTTGTGGAATGGCATGAAAAAGGTCACAGTAGAGTGTGCGATGGAATGTGCAAATTATCAACAAGTTAAAGTGGAGCATCAAAGACCCGGTTGTTTGACTCCAGATATTGAGATACAAACTTGGAAATGGGAGATAGTGAATATACCCACTTTTTTTTGCTGAAGACTTTTTCTAATGCTTAAGATTATGCTAGGGTTTAAATCCATGAGCTGGTAAAGCTACATGGAGTATAATTATCCATTATATCGGATAGAGGTCCACAATTTACTTCTCATTTTTGGATGTTATTCCAAAATGGGCTTGGTACGAAGGTAAAGCTAAGTACCGCATTTCATCCTCAAATGAATAGATAATGCGAAAGTACAATACAAATGTTGGAAGATATGTTGAGGGCTTGTGTTATTGACTTCAAAGGATGTTGGGATGATCACTTACCTCTTATCGAATTTACTTACAACAACAATTTTCATTCAAGTATCAGTATGGATCCATTTGATGCATTATATGGTAGACGGTGTAGATCACAGTTGGAATGTTTTGAAGTTGGTGAAATGTCCTTAATCGGACCGAATTTGGTACTTGATGCTATGAAGAAGTTAAAAGTCATAAGGGAAAGGTTAAAAGCTGCCAAAGTCGTCAAAAGTCATGCGTTGATGTTAGGAGAAGGACAATAGAGTTTGATGAGGGTGATTGGTTTTATTTGAAGGTTTCCCCAATAAAAGGATTGATGCATTTCAGTAAGAACGGGAAATTAAGTTTTAGATATGTGGGACCATATGAGATAGTAAAGATAATTTAGAAAGTAGCCTATGCAGTAGATTTACCTATGGAATTAGCTATGGTTTATTAGGTGTTTCATGTTTTCATGCTAAGAAAATGTTTAGGTGATCCTAATTATATTATTCCGTTGAAAGTTGTATCTATTGAGGAATATTTTACTTATGAAGAAGTACCGGTTGAGAATTTTGATAAACAAGTGAAGAAATTGACAAAAAAAGAGGTTGCATCCTTCAAAGTTCTATGGTTGAATGAACAAGTGGAAAGTGCTACTTGAGAGGCTAAGGCCGACATGATAAGATGATACCCTTACCTCTTCTATACAAGCCTAAGGTATTCAATATAATCTATTCCTTCGAAATTATAATGAATACATATCTCTTGTTAATTCACATTCATGCATGATCATGAACTTGTTTTTGAATATTATTTGATGCATAAGTTTGACGATTTTATGAAAATGGTGATTAAGTTGCATTTTTGAATTTATGCTATGATGATGACTATGTTCCTACTCTAGTCAAGCGTATTTATATCTCATTCAAGGACGAATGATCCCAAAGGGGAGATATTGTAAACACACTCATCTTTTAGGCCTTGAAAAGTGAAAGACAGAAAATTCGTTGATGGTTTGACCCTACAATCCAATCTACGGCCTATAGAAGCAACCATGTGACATAGGTGGTCTCGTGGGAAGTACCTGGAAAAAATGGAAAATTTAAGGATTTCTAGGATTCAACATACGTGATACCAGATAGACCATATGAGGAACCATGACCCATTAATAGCTATCATAGAGAGGCCTTCAGGAGCATGAATTTGTCTAAGTCTGGAATCACCTTATGGAAAGAACTAAAACCTGTAAGTGGAACTACTAGTTATATTGCATGAACTTGGCATAGAAGCTTCAATTCTAGTAGCTCAACTTTTGTGACACCTAGTTGCATGAGCCAAGGTAAGAGTTGTAAGTTGATTCATGGCCCGTAGGAAGGGTTTTATGGACGGCTTTGACAGTTTTTAATAAAGGGTGTTTTTGACATTTTCAATCAATCTAATCCCTAAATTACATCGTTCTTGCTATCCTAACTGACTTAACCAACCTAGCCTTCATAAATCCCATTCTCTATGTCAAGGGTTCAATTGAAGCTAATGTTTGAAGGTTTGATTAAGAATTTCCAAATTATTTTGTTCAATTCTAAGAATTGTACTTGAGGTATGTAGAGCTTCATTCTTGGATGAATTTCATCCATGAAGACCACTTCAAAACCCTTTTTTTAATCAAAGTTTCTTGATGGATTCTTATGGGCTTTTAAGATATGATTCCTAATGCATGGATTATGATTCCTATGTGAGATTACGACTAAGTATTCATAAACTATGATAAATTACATGATTTATATGTTTTTCAAGCAAAAGTATATGATTTAAACTATGCATGATTAGGGCTTAATGATTTGATGTGAGTTCCTTTGTCAATGATACTATTTGATTTTAATTATATATTTTCTCTATGAATGCTATACAAATGCATGATTTTAACTAAACTACCCATAGACCTACACTAGGCCCTAGTGTCTTATGATAGAGTTATGAATTTTTATGACTATGATCTCAAGTATCAAAACGCATGTTTTAAATGAGGATGATGATGCTATGAAAGCTATGATGATGTTATGCAAAAGAGGGTGATGCAAGCTTAATGCTTATGATGATGATTTTAAGGTGGGTATATCTACCCTTACTATGATGAAAAGCAAGTAGATGGACAATTCTTATGATATGTTGTTTTTATGAAAGCTATGGTTGATACTTAAGAATTCTTAAAGTATGATTTTATTGAAGTATGAGCTATGTTAAAAGCTTTATATTTGCATGATTTATGTATTCTGTGGGATATGACTTAGCACCGAATGAGCATGGGGATAGGGACTGGACCTAAAAGGTCCTTAATGAAAAGCCTATCGCTCACTTAACTATGTGCCACTGTAGGGGTGATGGTTATGTGCCTATATGTTATTATGTTAGTGGATCCATATAAGTTAAGCATATGCTTAAATGGGAAAGTTCCCGTAAGTTTTCATGTAAAAGCACTTGCCAAAATGGAAAGGCTCTTGTAAGGTAAGGTATAGTCTACCCTGATAAAGTAGGCTACTCGTTCACTTGGTGTAAAGGCAACACCGGAATTCCGTAAAATAGTCTGCATAGTCTTATAAGTCTGTTATGGTCTTATTCTAAAATATGTATGTTAAGGTGAATTAAAGGAATTTATTATGCTTCTTCTTATGATTTTAAGCTTGCATGTTTATGCATATTATGCCCTTATCCTATTCATATTTCATTTGATCATTCTAGCGCTCACGGCTAGTCTGAAAGAAAGTCAATATACAAACATATTTTCTTTACAACATCACAGCTAAATGTAAATAAGATCCCATTTGTTTTAGCAACTTATCCTAAAGTCTCATCGCCAAGAGCTCCCCAGCGACGATAGAGGAAGCAACCCGTATGATTATGCATATTGATATCATTGTGATGTCCTTTTATTCATGTCATACCTACACACTTAGTACATTCCATGTGCTAACGCATACTTCTTTGCCTACATGTTCTACCCATGTAGAGATGGACGACGAGGCGACTATTTTATTCCATGGCTAGTTTCAAATTCTAGAGACTGAAGACTTGTTGGTGAGTTCCCATGCTTCGGAAACAAGCCTTATGATGTTTTTTCCTTTATGTTGAGACTCTATCATTTTCTTTATTGTGATGTATGTCCTGAGGGTGAGCTGGTGAGCTATGTGTCATACCCCGCCAAGATCTATGATATAGAGATATGATTTGGACTTCATGAATTGAAGTACATTCCCTTATAGGACCTATGAACTTCTTACTTGATGTACTTCCGCTTGCTTATTTTCTTATGTATAAAATGCTTATGATATGCACACAAAGCTTGAATCGGATGCCTTCAGATGTCGTATTCTCCGTTTCACGGCTATGTCCAAGGTCCGGGTCGTGATAATAAGGATCAATATTACAACAACAACATACCCAGTAAAATCCCACAAGTGGGGTCTGGGGAGGGTAAGATGTACGCAAACCTTACCACTACCACTTAGGTAGAGAGGCTGTTTCCTGGGAACCCTCATCACAAAACCCATTAGCAGAATAAGCTAGATATGATAAACATGCAAGAAAGAGAAGAACATATGATAATACGTAGATATAGGATAGTTAACATATAAAGGCAGATAAATAACATATAAATGGCAGACAATTAACCATTCCTTCCTATCTACCCTTTTAGCCTGCTACTCTAATTCTCGACCTCCACTCCTTCTTATCTAAGGTCATGTCCTTGGTGAGATCGAGTTTCACCATATCATGTCTAATCACCTCCCCTCAATACTTCTTTGGTCTACCTCTACCCCTCCATGTAGCCCCTAAATCTAGCCTCTCACACCTCCTAACAGGGGCATCGGTACTTCTTCTCTGCACATGTCCGAACCATCGCAGTCTCACTTCTCTCTTCTTGTCAGCTATAGAGGCCACCTCTAGCTTCTCCCGAATGACCTCGTTCCTAATCGTATCACTCCCGGTGTGACCACACATACATCTTAACATCCTCATTTCTGCGACCTGCATCTCTTGAACATGTACATTCTTTATTGGCCAATACTCCATCCCATACAAAAAAGATGGTCTAACCACCATTTTGTAGAACTTACCTTTGACTTTAGGTGGTATCTTCTTATTACACAATACTCCAAAGGCCAACCTCCATTTTGTCCAAGCCGCCCCAATACGATGTGTGACATCATCATCGATATACCCACTACTCTGGACGATGAACCCCAGATACTTAAAGCTTTCCTTCTTAGGGATAGGGTGAGCTGCAAGTCTCACATCAATGTCTGCTTCATCCCTCGCGCAACTGAATTTGCACTCCAAGTATTCTGTTTTGGTCCTGCTCAGTTTGAATCCTTTGGTCTCCAAAGCGTGTCTCCAAACCTCCAACTTTTCATTAACTTTGGTCCGGGTCTCATCAATCAGTACTATGTCATCTGCAAAACATCATACACTATGGGACTTCCTCCTGGATAGATCGCATCAGCTAGTCCATCATCAAGGCAAATAAAAAAGGACTTAGCACAGATCCTTGGTGAAGTCCCATCTGAATAGGAAAATATTTAGAGTCTCCTCCCACCGTTCTTACCCGGTATTGGCCCCGTCATACATATCCTTTATCACTCTAATATATGCCATTAGGACGCCTTTCATCTCCAAACACCTCCTTAAGACATCCCTCCGGACTTTATAATAGGCCTTCTCAAGATCAATGAACACAATATGAAGGTCCTTCTTACTTTCCTTGTATTTCTCCACTAATGTCCGAACAAGGTGGATCGCTTCAGTAGTCGACCGTCCTTGCATGAATCCAAACTGGTTTTCTGAAATAGAAACTACTTTTCTCACCCTCATCTCCACCACTCTTTCCCATGCCTTCATAGTATGACTCAACAACTTGATACCCCTGTAATTATTACAGTTTTGTGTATCACCCTTGTTCTTATACAGTGGAACCATTGTATTCCTCCTCCATTCATCCGACATCTTGGCCGTCTTCATGATAGTATTGAACAGTCTAGTCAACCACTCTATGTCATCCTTTACCATGTTTTTCCAAAAATCTATCGAAATCTCATCTGATCCAAGCGCCCTCCCCCTCTTCATCCTACTAATAACCATTCTAACCTCCTCAACTCTGAACCGCCTGCAATAACCAAAATCTCGATGACTTTCGGAATGTGCCAACTTTCCCAGTTCAATATCACTATCTCTTTTTTCGTTTAAAAGTTTATGAAAGTAAGCTTGCCACCTTTGTTTAATAGCAGTCACATCCACTAGCACCACACCCTCCTCATCTTTGATGCATTTCACTTGATCCAAGTCGCGAGCTTTCCTTTCTCTCACTTTAGCAAGCATGTACATTCGCTTGTCCGCGCATTTATCACTTAGCTCCTCATATAGGCGCTCAAATGTTGTTGTCTTAGCACTCGTCACTGCCATCTTTGCTTCTGACTTAGTTGTCTTATAAATCTCCTTAAGCCTTAGTTTTTCATCCTCATCCCTACACTCCAACCACTTAGTATATGCCCCCTTCTTAGCTTTTACTTTGTCTTGAACTTCTTCATTCCACCACCAATCACCTCGACGTCCCCCGAAGGTTCCCCTCGAAACCCCAGTACCTCAGAAGCTACCTTTCTAATGCACCCAACATTATTGTCCCACATATTATTTGCATACACCACTACTCTAAGCCTCTAAGATTCTCAGTTTTTCTTCCATCTCATGGGAGAGGGCAGGAGTCAGGCCCCCCATCTAATCCTCGGTTGGGCATAGACAATCTTCCTCTTCTTTTCTCTCTTAATCTCTAAGCCCATCATTAGAAACCTATGTTGAGTAGAAACACTCTCACTTGGAATAACTTTGCAATTCTTACAAAGGTTTTTATCACCTTTCCGTGGAAGTAGGTAATCAATTTGAGTTTTAGCTACCGCACTCTAAAAGGTTATCAAGTAACTTTCCCTCTTCTGGAAACATGAGTTAGCAATAACTAACTCAAATGCTTTAGCAAAATCCAAGAGAGACGTCCCCCCTCCATTCCTTTCCCCAAAGCCAAAGCCTCCATGGACATCTTCAAACCCACTACTAGTAGCCCCAGTATGTCCATTAAAGTCTCCCCCAATGAAAAGATTTTCCATCACTGGTACGCCCCTCACCACCTCATCCAATTCATCCTAAAAGAGCCTC
The DNA here is from genome assembly GCA_029948455.1 of Solanum rostratum. NCBI lineage: Eukaryota > Viridiplantae > Streptophyta > Magnoliopsida > Solanales > Solanaceae > Solanum > Solanum rostratum. Next base: position 28,680,389 of record CM057049.1, read on the forward strand.
TTGACTTCCTCATTTAAACCCGCTTGAGGTGCATAGGTACTAACTACAGTCACTACGTGCTTACCAACCACCAGCTTCATAGACATCATCCTATCGTTAAACCTCCTAACCTCCACAACATATTCCCTAACATCCTCATCTACTAGTATAACTACACCATTTTTGTCCCTAGAACCCCTTGAATACCATAGCTTGAAACCGTCTACATCCCGAGCTTTAGTCCCTACCTATCTAGTCTCCTGAACACACGCTATATTAATTTGTCTCCTCTTAAGACACTTTACTAGCTCTATGGATTTCCCTGTAAGTGTACCTATATTCCACGATCTTACCCTTAATTTAGATAGGCTTGTGCCCTTCCTACCACCCCTACCTATTACCCCCGACCCGAACCAACGATATGACCCTACTCCACCATCAGATCCGTACGCCACCAACTACTAATTACTCTCACTAACCACTTACAATTAGTCAGATAAGCAAACTCCAATAAACTATCAAACAAATACAACAACAGTGCTAAATTATTAGCACTGAACAAGTATGAGATACACTAATATCAAACTAATCAAGAAATTGCAAGAAAAGAAATATTATTAGAGACTGATCAGTAGAAAAAGAAAAAGAAAAGGACTCACAAAAAGAGATAATGTAGCCAAGAAGTAAAGAATAAGTAGGAATGATAGAACCTGGGTTGATTTTTGCCAGAAATGGTTGCCGGATGTTTTGCCTCTGGCCAGAAACTGTATGCCCCGAAATTTGGTTGATTGATGTTGATCAGAAACTCTTGTAGCCGGAGTTTCGCCGCCTGAAGACCTGCAATAATTACCGCCCGAATCGTGTCTTTTCTGAAGCACAGTGGAGAAGATGATGCACAGTGAAGAAGAAGCCCAGATCTTGAAGAAGATGCACAGTGGAAGAAGTTTTCCCGAAAAGGTGACCGACAGACAAAACCAATCGAACAGATCTTCACTGATCTGGAAGAAGAATGAAGTTTAAGTTGAGACGATGCCGGCAAGAGAGAGAGAGAAGACGCCGAAGAGAGAGAGAAGACGCCAGGAAAGTAGTGTGTTCATAGAGAAAGAAGACGCCGGAGAAAGAGAAGACGCCGGCAGAATGGTCTCCAAGGGTGGTCTTCATAAAGTTTATATATACAAAAAAAAAATTGTTTTTTAAAGTTTATTTGCCTAAGGATCAATATTATCAACCAATATTTCTCAATACTTAATTCAACTTCACAAATCATATACCAAATCAAGGATCAACTTATCACATATTATAAGATAGACATTTGATTGCCTCGTTACTTTTATTAAATCCTTTTATGAATAATGCATCCACTTTTGAATCACTATTTCTCCCTAACACTAAAAGAAGGAAAGATAGAAGGTTCAAAAAACTCAACAATGTTTAAGAATCCATTTGCCTCATTAAAATAAAGGAATCAATAAAACACTTGAGACTTCCCCTTTTTTGTAGTATCTGAAACCCCACAATCTATTCAAATAATGATTCACAGTCAAATTCTAAGACAAACGATGCCAAGATCATGAAATCAAGGAAAATCAGCAAAATGGTTTAAAAGTTCAATACTGGAAAAAGGGGTTGAAATCTAAAATTTTTTGTTAGAATACGTTCATCAAAGTATTAGAAATTCATCAGAAAAAATCATTTCAAAAAGGGAGTTAAAATCAACTCATATGCACCACTTTGGTAAAACTAGAGTTTAATGATAGAACCACAAATTTTCCAATCGAATTCATCAATTTTGATGTTAAAAATAAGAAATAATCAATGGACAATAAAGGTTTCATCTCAAAATACCTTAGTGTGTGAAGTCCCCATGAAAAACTACTTGAATCACCCTCTCTCAAGTCCCTAAGATCCAAATATGGAGAAAATAGTCAAAAACCCATCATTAGAGGTCAATTATTGGTCAGGGTTCATTAACTTTTAATGATCACATTTCACATAATATGTGAATGTGATGAATAGACTTCTTAAACCGTCGCAATCACAAAGCTTCGCAATCACAGGTGTCCCATCACAATCACATAGGGTTAGTTTATTGTACTTTGCAAACGCGAGCAAAGGTGTCACAACCATGATGAAGAAACCAGCACCAGACATCAAGAATTTCACATAAGGCACAAAATCATAGAATGGACCTTCAATATTCATTAAAAACCTCGTACATATGATTAAATATGCATCCCTACTGAATACATTATTCTAAACTCAATGGAATTGTTTGAAATTAAATTTGAGGGCTCCTTGAAAAAAATTCAATTAGTCATAACTAGGATAAATTAAGGCACTAAAATCCCAAAATGCTATTGCGACTCCCCAAAATTATATCAGAGCTTTTTCTAAAGCTATAATTATCTTTCAAATTTGATAGAATCATCAAAAATCCAATCCATGAACCCGAACTCAAAATTTTGATAAGAGTCAAACCTTGGTCAAATTTTAACTCAATTCAAACGTTGCACCTCAAATTCGTATAACAATTCAAAATCACATTCTAACAACTTTCCTAGATCATTTTCCATATTTCGAAATTCCATTTTGAAACGTGAAACTCCAAATCACTCTAAAACTCAAAAGTAAGCAAATTAAGTCTTCAAAACACATCTCTTTAATAAAAATATCAATTTTCACAAAATTTACAAAAGTCAACATTCACAGCTAATAAAATAAGACTTGAGGTAATTAGCGGGAGAGGTAAAATGATAATTTTTTCATAAATTCTAAAAATAAGCTTTAAGGTCATTACAAATGAAGATTTGGATACACTATTCTTATGGAGTTCATGTTGACATCTTCAAAGACAATAGGAGCCTTTACAATATCTTTAGGTTGAAGGAGTTGAATCGATGATAGCACTGATGACTTGAGTTACTGAAAGATTATGACAGAGATATTTTATATCTTCTAGTGAAGATAAATGTAATATTCAATGTCCTTAATCATAGATCTATGGGTATTTTATTATCGGTGTTTATATGTATGAGTTAGATTGAAAGCTTCATCAATGCTAGCTTGGGTCAAATTATTAGAGGGAAGTAATAGTGGGGTCACACTTTAGGACACAATTATTCCATCTCTTGTTGAGAAGGTAATGACAATGTAGCAAGAGGATGAATTCATAGAGCTACTCAGAGACAAAGCTCATTATTATGAGTATTTAGACGTTAATATAGATAAGATGGAGTCCTCGGATATAGATGTAGGTTATGTGTTTCAAATGTAGTAGGGCTCTGACATTAGATTACGAAAGAGGCACGTCATTCTCCTTATTCAATTCATCTTACTTCAATGAAGATGTACCATGATATTGAGGAGATCTATAGGTGGTACAAGATGATGAAGGATATTACTAAGCGTCACGTTGTATGCGTTGCCCTAGTTGTGACAGGATGATTAAAACTACAATGAACTCAAACAGAGCGTCTTAATTCATCGCATACAAAAGGTAAGTAAAAACAGTAAGATATAAAATTATACATAAGTGAAATCTCAAACCATGAAACTCTCGGTAATAAGGAAAGAAATTGATTTTCCAGAGGAATGAGATATACACCTTAAGCTTTATTTAATCATGTCACGACCCAAAAATGGACGTGATGGCACTCGTCTTATCCCACCAAGACAAGTTAACCTAAAACACAATTATAACCATAACTTATGGAAGGACAATACAAAGTGAGAATTCTTACTACCGATAAAAAGTCAACTTAATTAAAATCTCCCAAGACCAGGTTGTCATGTGCACAAGCTTCTAATGTGTTACAATAGATTTGAAAAAAAATGTAGGTGACAAATGATGTTGTCTCCAAAGTAGAACAAGATCATAAATAGGAGGATGAAGCTCGCTGAGATGACAAATAGCTACCTCACTAATCTTCAAAGAAAGGCTCGGATAAAAAAAGAAAAGAGAGTATCACAAAGATCCGAGCACATAACCTAAAAAATGTAGAAGCAAAGGGTGAGCACCAACCACACGGTACACAACAAGTCAACTAACAAAACAAATCAAGTCCAATAGAATACACAAACTCCTTTCATTCCAACTGACCTCCACAACTATAATCTGCACAGAAAATCAATCCACCCCAGCAACACATAATACATAATAAGGATAGTTTTCACAATGTCATAATTCAACATCACCAGCCACAACTCACAAGTGATAACACAATCAAATACAAGTATAACATCATGCTACACAAGAATATGCAAGGATGAGATTCAATGCTTATGCAATAATCGCCCGTAATGACCTCGGCATCATAATATCATTGATAAATACCTCAACATCATAACATTGCCGGCACAGACCTCGGCATATTATCGTCACTGAAAAAATACTTCAACATCACAACATCGCCGATAAAGACCTCGACATATTATCATCGCCGGCAAAGACCTTGGCATCGCAATATCACTAGTAAAGATCTCAACATCAAAAATCTTGCCGGCAAAGACCTCGGCATCATATCTCAACCGGTAAAGACCTCGGCCCCAAATTTTACCATCTCACTCATATTAATATCCAGAACCAATACAAATATGTGTGGCATAGAATAAATGAATTAAGATGATGTCCATAACAAATCCACTCATAATTAGCAACAACATCAATATATATAAAAAATAGAATTCTTATCACTTAGCAACATTTCGAAATTCAAGTGTCACAACACCATACCAACTCACATTTAATCTAATCACCTCATTTTTATAATATTAGAATATTTCACGAATCACAGATAGAAGAAAGGAATATTTGAGAATTCTACGAGAATTACAATGTTTTGAAAGTTCACTTGCCTCAATTAATCTTGAGTCCTTCGTAATACTTTCAGATGATCAAAATCTGTTCAGATACATAATATACATAAGAATATAAATCTAAATGACACCCATATTGCTATATTTATTTTTGGCTAAAAAATCCAGTCAAAAAGTGACCCTGAGCCCTTAAATTCAAATATGAAATTTTCTATCAAATTATGTTTACCCATCATAAAATAAGCTCATATGTTAAATTTCAGCTAAAACGGATCGCTATTCGACTCCCAAATTAAAGTTTTATTCTAAGAACCCTAGGGCTATATTTTCTTAATTAAACATAATTTATACACATTTTTACCGTAGTTATTTTTCCTAATCACATCAAAACATAATAGAAAGAATGAGAATAATTACATTGATATTTCAGGATGAAAATCACAATTTTTCTCTATCTTTTTCCCTTTCTTTTTCCTCCCTGTATTTTTTTTTCTTCCGAGTCTGCATTTTTGCACAACCTTTTTTTAAAAAAAAATTGTGTTTACCTGATTGGGGTATCAACCCCTTTTATTTTTATAATTTTTTTATTCTTTTTCTTTCCTTTTCTTATTTTTTCTTCCTTATTTATTTTTTAAAATACTAATTAAGTACAAATCTTAATAAATTTTACTAATTCTATTTTAATAATTATGGGCGATGTAATACAAGATATTAAATAAATCAATAATTTAGTCCACCAAGTAACTTAATTATCTAAAATTATCTCTTAACTAAATAACCATAGTCATTGAATAGTCCGAAATTACCCATAAAAATATTTACAAGAAATGATCTTTTATAAAAGAGAGAGGATTTATTTTTCAAATAACCTAATGGGTCATTACATTATCCACCACTAAAAATCATGTTCGTCCTCGAACATAAGAAGGAGAAGGAAGAATAATCGATATTACTAAAATCCTAAGTTATGATCTTCCAAAGTCAGTATTTCATCTCTCCAAGTAAGCTCCTCCTTTAAGACCATTCCATCAAAATCTTCTTTTAAGAACTGAACTTTCGAATCAAACCTTGGTAGATTTTCAAATCGATAGTGATATTCAAGCCACATGACAACCTATGAACTCGATTCAAATAACAATCCACTAGTCCATAACTGAATAATTAGGACGAATCTTTTCTCATATAACCACGATAAAATTTTAAATCAATACCGATCAAAATCGAAAGCGAACCTAAAGAGATCATCTCGCACTCCTAATGTACAAACCATCATGGAGCTTGTTAAGATTTCATTCTTACAATCAAATCATTCCACGATAGTAAGTTATAAAATGAGATTTTTAGACATTGAGTACTTATCATAGAAAATCAAATTCTTCTGACGCAACTAAAGAAGGGATCAAGCAACCACTTAGCGAATAATATATTGAAACATATAGAACCTCTAACAACAGTATCAAAAGAACTAGATTAATAGCAATGACTATAAAAAACCCTTAACCCTTAAGACTGATAGAGCTAGATCCAACAGTCCTCATAGTCAATCTTACTTAGCCAGAATATAACCTCAACGACGAGATGAATCTCAAGATTACTAGACAACTATAAAACTTCATGGTAGCTCTTATATAAACTCACACAAACAAAGTTGTATGGGTAGAGCTACTTGTATACTTCAACTATCCTAAATAATACTAAACAAGTAAAAAATTGAAATAATTAAGTCTGCACAAGCATCCTATCTTGCTAAGAGAAAATTGCAGGATCAGTTCACCCGATCCACCATTAAGGATCCATTTATAAAAGTGAAGACACGAGTAGAAATAGGTCGGTATTCTCATAATAAAGTAGGTAGCCACACTATAATGCACGAAATCAAGGTCGAATGATACAAGATACTCCTTTCATAGTGCCCCTATCAAACATTTTCATTCATCTCACCCTTTTTTTTAATTATTTGTTTTGCTACCTACAATCATGTCTGGTCCCCATACAATCACACACATACTTAATTATCAAACTCCATATGTTCCTCAGAACACTACACCAAAGACAATGCCCTTAATACTAACAGAATATCATAGCCATACTTGTCATCTACTATTCTCTCAAATCATTACTATTATTAAAGTCTTCTTAGCAATACATTATCACCTTCAAATATTTCAAACTATAGCTACCTCTCTTTTTATTTAAGTATTTTTTTATAGACATAAATCACTCACAAAGCGGATAGCATTAATTTAAAATTTGATAGTACTTTTCTCATCGAGGTAAAGTTATTTAATTATAGCTAAAGTTGGTTTCATGCAATTTTTCACATAACAAATTTCAACGACCATTCAAATCATAATATACCTCATGTTAAAACTTAGAGAGATTCTTGGTCACCTTAATAACTTTGCACACCATAAGCACATAACCTCTTGTTATCATCAAGTGTCTATGTAATGCATTTCAATAACCTATATAGTCCCACTAACAAAGTAGTTTCAACCCCCTCAAAATCCTTAATAATCTTGTAGAAGTCACTAATACAATCCTACTAAATTTTAAACAAGTATGCATAGCATGGTCATAGTTAAGCTCAACGGCGAAAACTAATAAAACCTTTAATTCTAAACCAAGGGTCTATATGGAAAGTCTTATTCCTTTACCTTTCTTAGATTCATCCTATGACACAAATTTTGGGTACCATAAATTCACTAACACTTCAACATATTAGACTCTTGTTCCTTCACTAACTCACTTATCAACTTTATTCTCTGACCAACAACACATGACATTTTATCTCATGCTCTAAGTCAATTTTAAGTGGAGCACTTCTTTACATCCTTCAATAATAAAAAAATAACTAAATCTATGATCACAAGTATTCACAAATCCTTTCAAATGCTCAATACTCAATGCGATCAATTATTCCTTTGCTTACCAATTCATATCTTGAAAAAATATACTATCAAAATGTAGGCTCACACACAGAAGAAAAGAGCTTGAATCTTTATTTTAAATTGTACCCCAATTTTTTTATTTATCAACTGTAGCTTATGTCTTGAGATCTTTATGATTTATATATCTTAACTTATGATTGATCGCCTCTTTATCGACCTTACAATATCCTTTATAAGAATTTTAATGTACTAATTACCATACTCAAATTACCAAAGAGATTATCACCATAGTCAAGCCCAACATTGTAATTTTTTTTTCCTAAATATTATCTAACAGTTTTCTAGCCAAAACCAATGATACTTAATACTATCACCATAACCAAAGCAAAATAAATAAAACTGGATGGCTTTAAATTCAATTCTCTACTCTCTCGAAAGATATATCCTTGATCTTTACTATCAGAGTAAATATCTTTGTTCTCGTCTCTTTCTAAAAGCAAACATACATCTCATTAATTTTATTTATTTGTGACTCTTAACTCTTTTCATTTCTATTCGAGTAGTGTCTCAATACATTTTATATCTTTGCATATGATCACGTTACTCATCAAATTATTCCAAACATAGCCTTTGATACTTGGAAATTGTGTTTAGCATACTGATTCCATTTAATAAAAAATCCTTATCATATGATTGCATGTTGATCTTAATCCATCACAAACCCTTAATTATATTATGTTCTATAGTTGTTGCCATCATCTCAAAGTTAACCTCATCATCGATATGACACCTAAACCTATTATATTTGTCAAATCTAAAGGACTAACTCGTTTTCTATACACTTTCTTACTAAAATTCTTAATTGGCTTTGCACGAGTATACTCGCCGGGACTTTCCTTACCCAAAAGCTTATCATTATGATATTATCCACTTATTATTTCTATATTGATCCACTCTCTTGGGTCGTATTATGGATTAATAGTCCTTGTTTAGGATCCCCCAATACACCTCACAACCTCACTATGTTTATTGTAGTAAAAATCCACCACTAAAATCTTCCTTACAAATAATGCTTAACCCAAGCATCCGGAGTAACAAACTAGTTGATTTCTCAAATATGAATACAACGTCAAATCTTATTGAATAAGCTTCTGATATAACTAATAATTTCTAAAATAATTTGTATTCACGCTTGACAATTGACATATCCGTTTTCATATGCCACTAGTACTATATCGTGAAAGTCCATTAGATCCACCACTAGAACACATCATACGTATCAAAAAAGTTGCACCAAACTAGCCTGCATGCTTCTACCTATCAATACCTGCGAAACGTTATCCGATCCATCATGAATCTATCCTAATTAACAAACATTACTTTCATAAATTCAGTCGCTAGCAAAGGTATTCAGTCGCTAGCAAAGGTAACATACTCCATAACTCTAATCAAGTAAGCATTGGTATTGTGGTGATAGTTATATCATGACCCTCCTTGATATCCACTCGATCTATGAAACCATAATAGAGATTCTGACCTCAATTGGCACAAGATCATTCTTATCATTATCTAAGCAATCCACAATATTATGAAAACTTTAGTGATATTAGTTTATAGAACAAAATTTTCGTAGATATTCGCTCTATTTATTTCAATATTTTCAGTAGTATTTCCCCTTCTATTCCCTTTGCAATATCTAGTTATTCTACTTATGGGTTGTTGAGTCGAGGGTTTACAGGAAACAACCTCTCTACTTCTATTACGAGGTAGTGGGAAGGTCTGCGTACATTTCTACCCTCCCAGATACCACTTGTGGGATTCAAGTAGGTATGTTGTTGTTGTTGTATCCTTTTAACATTCCACATTAAATTTTTGAACCATTTTTGATATCATATATACCACATTAATATTGTTTGTGTTGCTAGATAACTAACCCCAAAAAGGATAACATATTCATAAAATCCCTCAATCCATTGTCTGACTTTACCATTAAAATATCCTCAAACTAAATCATCCAGTCATCACCATACTCAATATTTTCTAATCGTCGAACATTCTAATTCTTATAAGTATACCACTTACCCTTTTGTACCAGATTCAAGTCATATACAACCCATTAACAATGCATTTAAAGAAACAAGCACGAATCATTTCTATAAATGAGAGAGAATGAATAAAATGATAAGAATCACATTGAATCAAGGACGCTAGTTGGAGAAACAATAAAAAAAAGGAAGTGTCCTAACAATCATCATAGCCTCTCGAAGATAAATATAGACGTCTCCATACCGATCCTCGAGACTCTACTAGACTCAGCTTGTACACATGTGAGACTTATGAACCTGGGGCTTTGATACCATTTTTTCATGACCCAAAAATTGATGTGAAGGCACTCGTCTTATCCCACCAAGTCAAGTCAGCCTAAAACCAAATTATAACCATAAAATATTGACGGATAATACAAAGTGAAAATGTTTACTACCGATAATAAGTCAACTTAAATAAAATCCCCCAAGACCTGGTTGTCAGGTGCACAAGCCTCTAATGTTTTAAAATAGATTTGAAAAAAAAATACAAGTCACAAGTGATGTTGTCTCTAAATTAAAACAAGATCATAAATAGGAGAATGAGGCTCGCTGAGATGAAAAATAGCTACCTCACTTTTGTAATGACCCGTTAGATTATTTTTTTTTAAAAAAAAAAATTAGTCCTCTTGTTTTCTTGAAATATCATTCTCGTGAATTTTAAATGGGTCTTTTTGACTATTTGATAACTATGGGTGCTAATTTACGGGTAAAATTAAACAATGAAATTAACTCGTGAACTAAAGAGTTAAGTTGTTTAAACATTCTATACTACTTAGACTATTATGTAAAAAGTAGTGGATTATTTAATTAAATTGATGACAGAAAGAAAAGAAGGAGATTAGGGTTGAATGAAATTAGTTATTCGTGCAGTTTCGAGAGGGGCGAACTCGTGAGAAAAAGCAAAAACTGTCGGCTTCAGGTAAGGTTATTTTGATGAAATTATTAGAAAGTTGCATGATATTAGTATTATATATTATATTTATGTATGGGAACTTTAGAAAGTGAAGCACTAAGTGGCATTGGGTTGCGTGAAACCATATAGTCACATACTGCCTAAGTTGAAAAAAAAATCAATGTTAATATGTGAGGAGCTAATGATTGTAGGAATTAGTTAAGAGATATATATATGACATAATTCTGCAAATTGGATTTTAGTTTCATAAAGGTTCCATTCAGTAACTTTTTTTAATTTATCTTTTTAATTACTATATTATAATTTAAGTTTTCATATATTACTATGGGTAACTAGATGTTAAGGGTGTTATACTATGTAAGTATCATTGGAATTATGCTATTTGGAGGAATTGAGATCAGTATCATTGGAATTATGCTATTTGGAGGAATTGAGATCTAATACTAGGCTTGAAATATAGAAAAGTGATTATGAAATAGGATGCTATAATAATATGGGTGTTATCGGACTCCTTGTGACGTGTATGTTCCATTCTTGATAGAGAATTTTCATTGTGGGAGTTGAATTCAAGATTTGGCCCATTCGGTAGAAGGGTTCAAGTGCGGTTTCGACATTGAGGTAGGTTTGGCTATCCTTCTTTGAGATTGGGATTGAGTTATTGAATATCCTTATGTTGTAATCTATGGGATGAGATCATATTGTGTGTTAGGTTGATAATTCTTATTGTATTACTTTGAGAGCATGTGAATCCTAAATTGAGAATAGTGCGGATATGACATGTTGAGAAAGGGAGAAAAGTTGTGCTTATCGAGAGAAATGTTGTGTCCATAATTGTGTCTTGCTTTCATGCATCCTCATACTACATGTCATGACATTTTGGGAAGTTGTGAATGGTGATTTTTGTCATGAGTCCTTGACCACGGGCACTTGGGTGGCAAGGTAGTTGATATATTGTTATTGAGGTATATGGTCTGCGAGGTCCCCATGGGTCCCCTTAGTCTGGGAGCCTTAGCTCGACGGGGGTGTATACGACAGGCTGTGCGATGGTCTTGATACCACCTTGCATTGTATTGCACTGCACGACTTTGCATACCATTTTATTTTACTACTTTTGGTTGATTGGGTTGGCTTATGTCAGATTGTATGTTTGTTTTGCTTACGCTATCATATATATAATGGTGGCACCGATGCCGGACTGGTTTTTTTGTTGCAGGTGGAAGCGTTCCTAGATTATTTCATGGTTTATTCAATTTCTAATTCCCAGTTGGTTAAACCTACTGGGTACATATTATGTATACTCACCCCTACTCCTTTCTCCCCCGCAGATTCTTGTCAGGCTATTCCACGTGGTAGTTGAATTGTTCGTGCACTTGGTTCATACCAGATCCAGTGGTGAGACTCAGGGCTTCGAGCTTCCCTCGGATTCTATCTTAGTTGTTTAATCTTTACTTTGATTCGAAGACTGAAATGCATTTATTTCTTTAGTTAGTTATTACACGCTCTTTATACTCGTGACACCAGGTTTTGGGATATTGTTTTTTATGTCGTGACTATTTGTTTATTGGAATTAAGTGGTCCTTTAGTCATGACCCCATTTTGGGTCGTGACAAGTTTGGTATCAGAGCCCTAGGTTCACCGGTCTCATGAGTTAAAAAGCAGGGTATCTAGTAGAGTCTCGCAGATCGGTACGTAGACGTCCGTATCTATCTTCGAGAGGCTACAGGATGCTTGTTAGGAGAAATCCTCTTTCCATTGATTCATTTCGTGCGATTTGTTCATTCAAGTTTTGTACGCTTCTAATCTATTCTTCCTGCAGAGATGGCGAGAACTAGAGCTAGAAATACCGAAGATGAGTTGGTACCTGCTGTCCAAGCCCCCGCTAGAGGGCGAGGCAGAGCTCGTGGCAGAGCTAGAGGTCGAGGTCGAGCTAGAGGAGCAGCACCAGTTCGAGGTCAGACTAGAGGGGCTTCACCTGAGCCTATTACTGACCCAGTTTATGAGCATGAGGAGCAGACTGAGGACCCAGTTCAGCCTCTGGCATCTTTAGAGGGTACACCAGTATTACAGGAGCCATTGATTCGGTTGTTGGCAAGGTTGGAGGGTACCCCTGCTTCTAGTGATGTTCCAGGTACCCCAGTTCCTGCTATACCGATTGGTCCTTCACAGCCAGCTCTGTGACATAATATGGGATTTCAGACCCCGAGTCCATTTTCTATGCCTTCTATTGCACCCCCGAGGTTTTCAGCTCCGCCAGTTTCTGCCAGTGCTGCTATGTCCTTGTCTGAGCAGAAGAGTTTTGAGAGATTTGTGAGATTGACTCCTCCCAAATTTGATGGTACCGCTGGGGATGGGGCATATGACTTCCTGACAGAGTGCCAGGGTCGATTGTTTAATTTGGGAGTTCTGGAGGCCCGCGGAGTAGCTTACACCTCTTATCAATTCACAGGCATGGCCAGAGAGTGGTGGAGGTCGGTTATGGCCCGGAGGCCAGTTGATGCTCCAGCGATGGATTGGGGGTAGTTTATGGAGATCTTTCTTGAGAAGTTTGTACCATACAGCCTTCGTGATAGACGTCGTGATGAGTTCGATAAATTGGAGCAGGGTTCCATGACTGTGACCGAGTACGAGGCACGATTCCATGAGTTATCCCGTTATGCCATGTCTAGTATTCCCACAAAGTTTGAGCGGATTCGTCGATTTGTGAAGGGGTCACAAGTTATCTTCAGGAGGCCACAGCCTCTCTTGTGTTGTCTGGTGGTTCCTTTCAGAGCATTGTTGACCATGCTAGAATGATAGAGGGCATCAGACAAGCCCGTCAAGGTGGTGGTAAGAGGTCCCGCTATCACGGTCAGTTTGGCAGTTATGCACCAAGAGACAGAGATTTTCAGAGGCAGGGCGCTCAGGGTTATCAGGGGAGACCAGTTAATGGTGCCATTCCTAGTGCAGGTAGTACAGGCAGGTCCGGACCTAGAGGTTGTTATGTGTGTGATGAGTTCGGCCACCATGCCAAGGATTGTCCGAAGCATGCTCCTGCTTCTTTTCCATCGGGGACACAAACGGCACGGTCTACACCAGCTCTAGCAGTCAGAGGCGCTTCACAGAGTGCGAGGGGTAGCATTAGAGGTGCTAGGGGTGGAGCTCGAGGTGGTGCTCGAGGTGGATCGCAGGTTAGTGGGGAGCGCCGGGTGTGTTATGCTATTCCAGGCCATACAGAGGCAGAGACATCTGATGCTGTGATTACAGGTATCATTCCAGTTTGCCATCATTCAGCTTCAGTATTATTTGACCCTGGGTCCACCTATTCATATGTATCCACTTATTTTGCTCATGATATTGATGGTGTGTGTGAGCCTCTTGAGGTGCCTATTTCTATTTCTACACCCGTGGGTGAATCCTTAGTGGTGGATCGGGTCTATCGGGGTTGTATTGTGATATTCTCAGGTAGGGAGACCCAGGCTGATTTGATTCTTCTAGACATGCTTGACTTTGATGTTATCTTGTGTATGGATTGGTTGTCCCCTTATCATGCGATCCTTGATTGTTATGCTAAGACTGTGACTTTAGCGTGTCCGGGTTTACCCCAGTTAATGTGGGCAGGTGCTCTCAACTCTTACCCTAAGGGGATTATTTCTTATGTTCGTGCACGGCATATGATAGAGCATGGGTGTTTATCTTATTTGGCTCATGTACGTGATATTTCTAAGGAGTCATCTTCTTTAGAGACCATGAGGGTGGTGAGGGAGTTCATGGATGTGTTTCCTACAGATCTACCAGGTGTTCCTCCAGATCGTGACATTGACTTTGCCATTGATTTGGAGCCGGGCACTAAGCCCATATCCATTTCTCCTTATCGAATGGCTCCTGCACAGTTAAAGGAATTGAAGGAGCAATTAGAAGATTTGTTGAAGAAGGGGTTTATCCGGCCTAGTGTGTCGCCTTGGGGTGCACCAGTGTTGTTGTAAAGAAAAAGGATGGTACTATGAGAATGTGCATTGACTATCGTCAGTTGAACAAAGTGACCATCAAGAACAAGTATCCCTTGCCTCGTATTGATGACTTATTTGATCAACTTCAAGGTGCCTCAGTATTCTCTAAAATTGATTTGAGGTCGGGGTATCACCAGTTGAAGGTCCGGGAGTCAGACATCCCAAAGACTGCTTTCAGGACTCGATATGGGTACTATGAGTTTGTGGTTATGTCGTTTGGGCTGACTAATGCCCCTGCTGCTTTTATGGAGTTGATGAACTGAGTATTCAGACCTTACCTGGATTCCTTTGTAATTGTATTTATTGACGACATATTGGTGTATTTCAAGAGTGAGGCGGACCATGTTCGTCACCTGAGGGCCGTGCTCTAGAGATTGCGTGAGGAGAAACTGTATGCTAAATTCTCCAAATGCGAGTTTTGGCTTGAGTCTGTGACCTTCTTGGGTCATGTGGTAACTAAGGATGGTATTATGGTTGATCCAGCCAAGGTCGCAGCAGTTCGTGATTGGGTGAGACGCACTTCAGTGACTGAGATTCGAAGTTTTATTGGGCTGGCAGGTTATTATCGTCGATTTGTGCAGGGATTCTCCTCTATCGCAGCCCCTTTGACTAAACTAACTCAGAAGGAAGTTGCATTTCTATGGACCGATGAATGTGAGGCGAGCTTCCAGAGGCTCAAGGAGTTATTGACTTCAGCACCTATTTTAGCATTGCCCGAGGGAGGTGTAGCCTTTGTTGTTTATTGTGATGCTTCGGGTGTCGGTTTAGGTGGAGTGTTGATGCAGAAGGGAAGAGTTATAGCTTATGCTTCGCGACAGCTGAAGGTCCATGAGCGGAACTACCCTACTCATGATTTGGAGTTAGCCGCGGTGGTATTTTTTTTGAAGTTGTGGAGGCATTATATCTATGGGGTGCATTGCGAGATCTTTACAGACCATCATAGCCTCAAGTATATTTTCTCTCAGCCTAATTTGAACATGAGGCAACGCAGGTGGTTGGAGTTGTTGAAAGATTACGATATCTCTATTCTCTATCACCCTGGCAAGGCTAATGTGGTGGCGGATGCCTTGAGCCGGAATCCTTCTAGTATGGGTAGCTTGGCATATCTTAGAACGGAGGAGAGGCCTTTAGCTTTGGAGGTTCAGTCTGTTGCTAGACAATTGGTTAGACTTGACATCTCCCCATCTCATAGTGTGTTGGCCTTCGTCGAGGCTAGATCTACATTGATGGATCAGATTCGTGCTCACCAGTTTGATGATGACAAATTATGTATGATTCGAGACAAAGTGTTGAGAGGCGAAGCTAAGTCAGCTTTTCTTGATTTTGAGGGAGTTCTGAGAATTAATGGGCGTATTTGTGTGCCCAAGGTAGGTGATTGGATTCGTTTGATTTTGGAGGAGTCTCATTGTGCTAAGTATTCCATTCACCCTGGTGTAGCAAAAATGTTTCATGATTTGAAGCAACATTATTGGTGGTGTGGGATGAAGAGGGACATTGTGGAGTTTGTGGCTAAGTGTTTGAATTGTCAGCAGGTTAAGTATGAGCATCAAAAGCCAGGAGGTCCGATGCAGCGGATGCCCATTCTCGAGTGGAAGTGGGAGCGTATTACCATGGATTTTGTGACTGGATTACCCGTGACATTGGGTAAGTTGGACTCTATTTGGGTGATTGTAGACAGGTTGACCAAATCATCTTACTTCATTCCAGTAAGGACTAGCCATAGTGCAGAGCAGCTAGCTAGGATCTATGTACGTGAGATTGTGAGATTGCATGGGATGCCTATCTCTATTGTGTCAGATCGAGGTTCGGTGTTCACCTCTCGATTTTGGAAAGCATTGCAGCATGGGTTGGGTACACGATTAGACATGAGTTCGACATTTCATCCTCAGACAGATGGTCAGTCTGAGCGGACCATTCAGGTGTTGGAGGATATGCTTAGGGCGTGTGTGATTGACTTTGGTGCTCGATGGGACCAACACTTACCCTTAGTGGAGTTTGCTTATAATAACAGTTATCACTCCAGTATTCAAATGGCACCATTTGAAGCGTTGTATGGGCGTAGATGTCGATCACCTATTGGGTGGTTCGACTCAGTCACCGTCGAGGCATTAGACACTGATTTGCTCAGAGATGCTATGGAGCGAGTGCGCCTGATCCAGAGTCGACTATTGATAGCCCAGAGTCGGCAGAAGAGCTACGTTGATAGGAAAGTTTGTCCCTTGGAGTTTATGGTTGGCGAGCATGTGTGGTTGAAGATATCACCCATGAAGGGTGTGATGAGGTTTGGGAAGAAGGGAAAGCTTAGCCCGAGGTTTATTGGGCCGTTCGAGATTCTTAGGAGAGTAGGTGAGGTGGCTTATGAGTTAGCTTTGCCACCTAGATGGTCAGCTGTTCATCCAGTATTTCACGTCTCCATGCTCCGAAAATACATACCAGACGAGTCTCACATTATTTCTTATGATACCATTGAGTTGGGTCCGGATTTGACTTATGAGGAGGAGACCGTAGCCATTCTAGATAGACAGGTTCGTAGGCTCAGGACTAAGGAGATCGCTTCAGTTAAGGTTCAGTGGTGACATCGTCCTATTGAGGAGGCTACTTGGGAGACAGAGTCAGATATGCGTGCTCGATATCCTCAACTTTTTGAAGCTTCAGGTACTTTCTCCTACCTTATGTTCGAGGACGAACATGATTTTTAGTGGTGGATGATGTAATGACCCGTTAGATTATTTTTTTAAAAAAAAAATATTAGTCCTCTTGTTTTCTTGAAATATCATTCTCGTGAATTTTAAATGGGTCTTTTTGACTATTTGATAACTATGGGTGCTAATTTATGGGTAAAATTAAACAATGAAATTAACTCGTGGACTAAAGAGTTAAGTTGTTTAAACATTCTATACTACTTAGACCATTATGTAAAAATAAGTAGTGGATTATTTAATTAAATTGAGGACAGAAAGAAAAGAAGGAGATTAGGGTTGAATGAAATTAGTTATTCGTGCAGTTTCGAGAGGGGCGAACTCGTGAGAAAAAGCAAAAACTGTCGGCTTCAGGTAAGGTTAATTTGATGAAATTATTAGAAAGTTGCATGATATTAGTATTATATATTATATTATGTATGGGAACTTTAGAAAGTGAAGCACTAAGTGGCATTGGGTTGCGTGAAACCATATAGTCACATACTGCCTAAGTTGAAAAAAAAAATCAATGTTAATATGTGAGGAGCTAATGATTGTAGGAATTAGTTAAGAGATATATACATGACATAATTCTGCAAATTGGATTTTAGTTTCATATAGGTTCCATTCAGTAACTTTTTTTAATTTATCTTTTTAATTACTATATTATAATTTAAGTTTTCATATATTACTATGGGTAATTAGATGTTAAGGGTGTTATACTATGTAAGTATCATTGGAATTATGCTATTTGGAGGAATTGAGATCTAATACTAGGCTTGAAATATAGAAAAGTGATTATGAAATTGGATGCTATAATAATATGGGTGTTATCGGACTCCTTGTGACGTGTATGTTCCATTCTTGATAGAGAATTTTTATTGTGGGAGTTGAATTCAAGATTTGACCCATTCGGTAGAAGTGTTCGAGTGCGGTTTCGACATTGAGGTAGGTTTGGCTATCCTTCTTTGAGATTGGGATTGAGTTATTGAATATCCTTATGTTGTAATCTATGGGATGAGATCATATTGTGTGTTAGGTTGATAATTCTTATTGTATTACTTTGAGAGCATGTGAATCCTAAATTGAGAATAGTGCGGATATGACATGTTGAGAAAGGGAGAAAAGTTGTGCTTATCGAGAGAAATGTTGTGTCCATAATTGTGTCTTGCTTTCATGCATCCTCATACTACATGTCATGACATTTTGGGAAGTTGTGAATGGTGATTTTTATCATGAGTCCTTGACCACGGGCACTTGGGTGGCAAGGTAGTTGATATATTGTGATTGAGGTATATGGCCTGCGAGGTCCCCATGGGTCCCCTTAGTCTGGGAGCCTTAGCTCGACGGGGGTGTATACGACAGGCTGTGCGACGGTCTTGATACCACCTTGCATTGCATTGCACTGCACGACTTTGCATACCATTTTATTTTACTACTTTTGGTTGATTGGATTGGCTTATGTCAGATTGTATGTTTGTTTTGCTTGCACTTAATATATATAATGGTGGCACCGATGCCGGACTGGTTTTTTTGTTGCAGGTGGAAGCGTTCCTAGATTATTTCATGGTTTATTCAATTTCTAATTCCCAGTTGGTTAAACCTTCTGTGTACATATTATGTGTACTCACCCCTACTCCTTTCTCCCCCGCAGATTCTTGTCAGGCTATTCCACGTGGTAGTTGAATTGCTCGTGCACTTGGTTCATACCAGATCCAGTGGTGAGACTCAGGGCTTCGAGCTTCCCTCGGATTCTATCTTATTTGTTTAGTCTTTACTTTGATTCGAAGACTGAAATGCATTTATTTCTTTAGTTAGTTATTAGACGCTCTTTATACTCGTGACACCAGGTTTTGGGATATTGTTTTTTATGTCGTGACTATTTGTTTATTGGAATTAAGTGGTCCTTTAGTCATGACCCCATTTTGGGTCGTGACAACTTTTCTCCAAAGAAAGCCTCAGATAAAAAAAGAAGAAAGAGTATCACAAAGATCCGAGCGCATAACCTACAAAAATGTAGAAGTAAGGGGTGAGTACCACCACACGGTACCTAACAAGTCAACTAACAAAACAAAGCAAGTCTAATAGAATACACAAACTCCTTTAATCCCAACTAACCTCCACAACTATAAAATGCACAGAAAATTAGTCCAACCCAGCAACACATAATACATAATAAGGATAATTTTTACAATGTCACAATTCAACATCGTCAGCCACAACTCACAAGTAATAACACAGTCATATCACAAGAGTAAACCTCATGCTACACAAGAATGTGCAAGGATGAGATTCAACGCTTATGGAATAATCACCAGTAATGACCTCGCCATCATAATATCACTGATAAATACCTCAACATCACAATATCATCGGTAAAGACCTCAGCATATTATTATCACTGAAGATTACCTCAACATCACAACCTCGCCGGTAAAGACCTCGATATATTATTATCGCCGGCAAAAACCTCGGCATCACAATATCACTATTAAAGATCTCAACATAACAATCTCGCCGGCAAAGACCTCTGCATCAGATCTCGACCGGTAAAGACCTCGGCCCCAAATTTTACCATCTCACTCATATCAATATCCAGAACCAATGCAAATATGTGTGACATAAAATAAATGAACACGAGATGAAGTCCATAATCACCAACCACAACAATTTTTATCTCAAAAATAGAATTCTCATCAGTTAACCATATTTCAAATTGAAGTGTCACAACACCACATTAACTCATAGTTAATCTAAATCACTCATTGTTATAATATTAAAATATTTCACGAATCAAAGATAAAAGAAAGGAATATTTGAGAATTCTACAAGAATTATAAAGTTTTGAAAGTTCACTTGCTTCAACTAATAGAATAACACTCCGATTCTTGAGTCTTTTGTAATGCTTTCAGATGATCAAAATCTCTTCAAATACATAATTAACATATAAATATGAATCTAATAATACCCATATTGCTATAATTATTTTTGGCTAAAGAATCGGGTAAAAAATTCAACCCAAGCCGTTAAATTCAAATCTGAAATTTTCTTTCAAATTATGTTTACCCATCATAAAATAAACTCACATGTTTAATTTCAGCTAAAACGGATTGTTATTCGACCCCCAAATCAAAATTTTATTCTAAAAATCCTAGGGCTATATTATGTTAATTAAGCATAATGTATACACGTTTTTATCCTAGAATATTTTCCTAATCACATCAAAACTTAATAGAAAGAATGAGAATAATTACCTCGACGTTTCGGGATGAAAATCACAATTTTTCTCTATCTTTTTCCTTCCCGTATTTTTTTCTTCTACGTCTCCGTTTCTGCGCAACCTTTTTTTTAATATTTTTTGTTTAACTTATTGGGGCATCAAGCCCTTTTATTTTAATAAATTTTTTTTCTTTTTCTTTCCTTTTCTTTTTCTTCTTCTTTAGTTTTCCTTCTTTATTTATTTTTTTAAAAAAACTAATTAAGTACAAAAATTAACAAATTTTATTAAATTCTATTTAATAATTATGGGCTAAGTGATACAAGATATTAAATAAATCAATAATTTAGTCCACCAAGTAAATTAATTAACTAAAATTATCTCTTAACTAAATAACCGTAGTTACCGAATAGTCAAAAATTACCCATAAATTGTTTTTACAAGAATGATCTTTTATAAAAAAAAAAGAAGATTTATTTTTAAAATGACCTAACAAGTCATTACATCATGCCACTATATCGATGAATGGGGAATAGATATTCCCTAGATAACCCTAAAATCAAATAAGGAAGATAGTCTCAATATGGCAAAAGGAAGAAAAGAACATAATGGTCTCACCCTCGAATCATGAGGACTCACTATGCAAACCTTCTAATTCAACCCGAGTTAACCACTTGAGGAGTAAGGAGGAAGATCTGACCCTACATTATAATGAAATATAGTCAAATGAGACTATGCATTAGTAATTTGAATATACTAAGTATGTGAGTAATGCAATAGGTAAGGTATAACATATACAAGTGACTAAGTCAAAAGCATGATAGGTTATTTCGTTAAAGCATTAGAATGGATCACAGGTAATGTCAATGTAATCAACAACCATAATAACACATCGAATGATATAACTAAATAGAACTCATATTCTTTTGTGAGATATGGACCATAATCGACAATAAAACCATATGCACTAGAACATGAAATCTTGATGTTAAACCTAAACAAGAGAATGGAGAGACTACTTATCAAGGTAGAGTCCCAGAGAAAATCATCATAATCGTCTTAAGCTATATGTGGATCTACTATTTATTCCTAAACATTCCCCCTACAATGGCACGTAGTTGTCACGACCCAGTTCCAATCATGATGGGGCTTGTTGGGTCGCACCTAAAGGCAAGCCAAAGGCCCAACCCAAGCGTACTTGTTCTAGCATCTAGTCAAGTACACATCAACGTAGTAATAACATAACAACATATGAAACCCAGAACCTAGAATACAGCTATACATAATCACAGTAAACAAAGGATACATATAGCGAAAAAATGTAATATAATATATACAACCCGAGAGTACTCCAACAAAATACGTAGTTCTATAGTACGTGGCTATAGTCTAAAAACAAAAGATGGCCATCAAAAGGAAGGAGACTGTGACGAAATCAGAGTTGTTGGAACTCACCAAGAGAAGTCTCCTCGCTCTGATAATCCGCAGAGATCTGGGCCCCTGACTGGTACCTGGACCTATACTATGGGAAGATGCAGAAGTAGGGGTGAGTACCAAAACAAGGGACCCAGTAGATATTATTGGACAACTAAGAGAAGTAAATGCATAAGGAAGCTCAAATATATCAAAAAGCAGTAGATTCAACAAGTCACCCCATAACATCTCTAAACCAATCACAACATGGCGGTAATACACCATCTAACAAAACTGAATGATCCCATATCACAGATGTTCAGCGAGCTAGGAGCATAGTACATTACATGGGTACAAGGCACTACTATCTCTGCCTATATGCCACCCGGTCAACCGCGCACAATATAACTAATAGATAATCACTGAACCCTCCCACCCACACAAAATAATAACTGAGCCCATCTCTCAATCTCATAAGGTCAAGTCAGTTGTACGTCGTTGTAAGGTCCTAAGATCTATGTCTAAACGCCCTTTGAGCCCCCATAAGCCCAGAACATATACCCATAAAAAAAGCAGGGTGTGAAAAGGTGGGGGGATCCATGGGTAACTGATTAAGCCCTCAACCCCACACATCATAATAGTTACTAAGTCCTTAACCCATTTAAGAATGGTATCACATGAAGAGTCTAACCCCTAAATCATCTGGGGACTCTAAACCCTAACATCATATAGGGACTCTAACTCCTAACACTACTCGAGGACTCTAACCCTTAACACAACTCGAGGACTCTAACCCCTGGGTCTTCTAACTTGGCCTCTAATTAGGTAGTCAGCCAGGGCCAAGTGGTATGACCATAAATGTAATAGTGGGATGAATCCAATAATCTCCCTAGCATAATCAAGAGTGTCTCAACATCTGAGCATCAATCATATAGCCCATACCCATAGAAATGCCAATCACAGGGGCCGATCCCATAGGGTATTAATTACGGGGTCTAGCCTCATAGAATATCAATAGGGTACCCGACCCAAAGTAACAACAAACGCTCGGACCCTTTTAGAATCAGCACTCTAGTCTTAGACACTCAGACGTGGCTGCAAGAGAATGGAACCACGGGGAGCATTATCCAAGGTCTCAAACACTCTGACGTGGCCACTGGAGACTTGAATAACAGGGCACGTCATTTAGGTCTCAAAGTGTAGCATTATAAAATCCCCCTCTCTCGAGTCTAATGAGATCCGGATCCCCAATCATATCATCTCTTTCTACCAAAAGCATATAACCTAACCAAGCATAAAAACACCTCTCTCATTTTCTAAAATATGACCCAAGTGTATGGAAAGAACTCAAAGTACAAGCTAACATTAGTATCATAGAGCGTAAATTTCAATAATTAGAACTGAGCCGCGCCTGATAGGAAATCAGCTTATAATCTAGCTCATCATAGGTAATGGAAATAAAAGTATGGTTATAATAGGGATATCATAAGTATCCATAATAGATAAGCCCAACAAGATCATGCTATGCTAGAAATCAAGTAATCACATGGTTAGAAATAACATGTGTCACATAGTCATCATATCATATCAAGATAAGGCAACATACACCAATAAACAATAGTTAGATCAAAACACGTACCTATCCATGACATCATCCTATATACGGCCCTTAAAAGGCATCCCTACAGCCCAACAGTACCGTTATATATACATACATGTATCGATACATAGCATTCACAACTAACCATATAGATTATGATTCCACAATCACAATGCTAACCATAATGGGCACTACTAGCATCGCACATACATTTCAGGATCAATATGCATGTTATTCCACTCAATCTAAGGATTGGAGAAAGCATAGCCTACCTAAAAAAATGTTGCCTCATCTCTGAGTCATTCAAGTCATGCTTTCCCTTCCTAAAGATATCTAGAAGTTGCTTAGCTATTACAATATAAATCATGAGGTGAACATGATCAGTTTGGTTGTATTATAACAAGAAATGGGCGAAATAAAGCAAAAGGTGTCAAAATAGGAAAAATGGACCCCACGCAAAAAATGCCAAACAAAAATTCCAACAATGACCCTCACGATGTCCCAAGCCTACACCGAAAAATTTGGTCCAAAATGGGCCCAAAAACCGAGAAAAGATCCAAAAAACAAAGATGGAAACTCTATCAAGAAACCATTACTTTTGAAAGTTTCTCAGTCTAAATTCTTGAAAACTAGACAACTACAACCAACGCGCAGCTAACCATTGTGTACCCCTCAAAACGTAGAAACATTAGGCTACAATTTTGTTCAATTCAATTAAGATTCGGTTACAAAGCCAAGACACAAAATTTTCACCAAATTCAAGAATTACAGCAGCAAAAATTAGGAAAACTACACCAAAATATGTGTCAAATCCAAAAAACACCTCCACCACGACGTTCCTTGTAGATATTCAAGTCATGTGGACCTTTGAATCAGCAAAATCAAACTTATATAACCTTTTTTATGAGTTGAAGAGATAGAAAAGTAGGGCTGGTTTGCGATTGTTGAACATGCGTATATAGTCCGCAAATGCTTTCTCTGCGATGATGGAATGAACCCCGCAAACACGGAGACATGGGACATGTTCCCTTCTCTGCGAACGCAGATGGATCTCTCTGAATGTGGTGCCTCACATGCCTAACTTGCGCGAATGAGGCACTGGACTCCATGAACATGGAGCACAATTGTTGTTGGTGCTGCACAAGCTCAACTCCAATTTCCTTTGAGGCATTCCTGATGATCTTGATATCTATTTTCGGCAAACAAACTGACTAGCAACAAATTTCGATATTGTGAAACTAACAGTACCGGTGGATTTCCCAAAGGAGCCTTCTACAAAAAAAGAGCACCTTACTTCTTTTCGGATTAAATTAGCTAAAAGAACTGAGGTTTTCAAAAGGCGACCGGATGACCCAAAAGATGAGTCCATATTTGGAATCATTTTGGGGTTAAATTGCAAAGAAATATTCCCTTTAGTGTGCTAATAATTCCAATTGCAAAGAAATATCTAGGTTCTATGATAGGAAATAGAGTTAGAAGTGTGCAAAATGGCAAGTCCTAGTAAAACCTTAGACAATAAGCAAAACTGCTGAAAGGTAGTGAAAAGTGGTGTCGCCAACATCCTCGATCATCTTCCAACCGCTCAAGGAGATAACCTAATTATGCAGAAATGAAGGTTCCATATCAAGTCAAGACTGTGTCAGGATCGATGTCATAGAGCATACTTGACGATATGCCAAAACACAGAAGTGATGCCTAAAGTTTTAACACCCAATGCCCTAAAACACTGATAAAAAAGGCAATAAGAAGGATATTTTGGTGTATCGCTAAATTGGTAAGGCAGAGCAAAGAGTCATCGCTTAATGTTGCAGTGGAAGAAGCCTCATGAAGATGCACAAGATAGTTGTCAAGTACACTCGGCGAATCGCCGAAGTGGTCAGTGATGCTTGGTCTTTACCGCAAAATGGCATTTCGCAACACAAACCTTTGGACTTTTTGCATGGAGTATATAAGAAATTTTAGAAAGGACATTGTACATCATATGTTTATTCCATATAAAAACAATTACACTATAGTAGCAGTACATAGACCCTTCTTCTTAGAGTACAAGGGATGCTTGGATTTTTGAAGCTTTTGGCCATTAAATAAGAGTGGATTAGCTAGTGATAACCACTGATTTGTACTCAATCTTGTTACCAATTACTTATGCTACTATATATGGTAATCAATCTTTAATTTCAAGCATGTGTGGCTAAAACTCCTATGTTAGGGGTGTGCTTTTGATATGGATCTTTAATTTACTTGCTGAGATTTTGATGTCTTGTCTCATTTGTAGTTTATTTAAGTGAATTTGTAATTGTTCCTATGTTTAATATAAATCTCAAACTTGAAACTTGGGGTTTTGTTTTTAGATCTCTAGTTGTTCAGTAGCTTCAATTATTGGAGTGTGGAATTGATATAATGGGTGAAAAGCTTATGGAGTTTCCGTTGATATTAATATCTATGGATTCAATGCTCAAGGTAGTAGTTGTATTCCTTGACTTCTTAGGCCAAGCGTGTTCTCGGCAGTCCATGTGTGATATCTTAGCTGATTCATATGAAACACACATATATCATAGGTGATTTGGGTCACAAGCAACCTAGCCTATTCACACAATATGAACTCATGTAGTCAAGCAACTAGACCCATTAGTTAGATTATTTCTCATATTCGCACATCCCCAACATCGTCTGTTGATAGTTGTTTAATTTGTTCATTAGAACTTATTAGCTGAATTTTATTTTAACTATTGCAACGTTGCAGATCTTATAATCACTTGATCCAATGAGTCACTTCTAATTTGAACACCAATTCCCTATGGGATTGAACCCAACATCTAAAGTTGTATTATTATGTTGATGATTACCTCCCTTTCTGCCTTTGAGTAGTCGAGTTGAGCAACATCAAAAATAGCGTTGTTGCTAGAGAGTCGGTGTTTTCATATTAGAAGTATTTGTTGACTTTTGTGCCTGTAGTTGGAATTATTTTTTTTTGTTTTTTTTGTTGAATACTAGGTGTAACAATGGAGGATAAGGGAAGCGTTCATGGTAAGGATTTTGGGGACATAAATGGGATGCAAGATGTTAGTTGGGATCAGGTTGGAAGCACAAGTGCTATTCGACTACCCCCAGTGGCTGGAGGAGTTAACTTCCATTTGACAAGCATCATGTTGGAACTCCTAAAACTAAAGGGATTGGGGCTCGGCCATGAAGATTCTCATGAACACTTGAGGAACTTTGTTGATGTGTATCTCCCATTCAACTTCGTGAGAGTAAGCCAAGACGCTACCCGACTAAGGTTGTTTCCTTTCCCTATCACCAGAGAAGCATTGTGGTGGCTAGGGAAGTTACCTCATTATTTGATTACATTATGGGAGGAGCTACAAACAATATTCCTAGAAAGATTTTCTTCTCCATCATAGATGATTAAATTGAGAAAAAGTATTGAGAACTTCTAGCAGCTAAAGGGTGAGCCATTGCATGAAACATGGCTCCGATTTCGGAAATTCTTGCTTTAGGCTCCTATCTATGGAGTTTGAGACCACATGCTTTTACAACACTTTCATGTGAGTCTTGATGTTGCAAACAAATAAGTGGCTGATCAACTAGGTTTAATGACATAGTTATTCACTGAAGCTTGCAACCTCTTGGATGGCATGATGAAAAATAATAAAGCATGGTACAAAAGAGTTGGTGTAGTTCCCTCAAGCCACAGAGGTCCAACCAAGAAGAAGCTTGCAAAAGACCAAGAAAGGGATGAGAACATAGCTAAGATATTAACTCAGCTCGATCTTTTGACCAAGCATGTCATAGAAGGAAATCACAAGAGTGTGAATGTTATGGGAGCAACCGAGGAAGTGATGTTTGAAGGTGCACCATTTGAAGGTGGTTACCATGGAAAATGTGATTACATGGGTAACCAAATGGTGGGTTCTCAGCCGGCTTTTCAAAGGCCACCTGGGAATCCAAATCGGAATAATAACTCCAGATGGCGAGATCGAGTATAGATTGATGAACCTCAAGTTGGGGGTAGTCACAATCATAAGGAAGACATGTATATTCAGCCACATGACAGAGTGAAGGCAGCTGAACCAATAATTAATCAAGAGAATCCTCGAACTAAGGATATGCTTTCATAAATGTTAAATAAGGTGGAGGCATCGGACAAGGTAAAATATGATTTCTCCTAGTTGAGTCAAACTGTGACGTCTAATTTGGCATCCATTAAACATTTGGAGACTCAATTAGGATTTTAGCTCATTTAAATCAATGTCCTAAGAGAGGTCTACCCAGTGACAAGGTATCCAATCCAACAGGGATTGATCAGCAGTGGCTGGCCATTACTACTCTAAGTGGAAAGTTGAACAAAGGCCCTCAACCATCACTGGTTGTTGATGAAGTTCTAAAAGAGGTAAAACAAAAATAATATATTATGGTTGTTGAGGATGATGAGCAAGGAGCTCAAGTTATGGGTGATGATGTTCTCGGCAATTCCGAGAATGATAAGCGGAAGAAAAGTGGGGACAATGCGACAAACGTCAAGAACACTATCCCCAAAAACGCAAGTCCTATTGTGAGGCCAAAGGCACCTCATGTCAAAGTGAATCCTCCATTCCCACAAAGGTTGAAGAAGAAAGAAGAGGATGCTAAATTCCAAAAGTTTCTTTCT
The DNA here is from genome assembly GCA_029948455.1 of Solanum rostratum. Lineage (NCBI taxonomy): Eukaryota > Viridiplantae > Streptophyta > Magnoliopsida > Solanales > Solanaceae > Solanum > Solanum rostratum. The sequence continues at coordinate 28,708,616 of CM057049.1, forward strand.
ATATTGAATCTTTATCAATAAATGTTCCCCTGTTGGAAGCGTTAATTGAACATTCTGGATATTGCCAAGTTCATGATGGAATTAGTGACAAAGAAGTGGACTCTCGAATGTGTGACAATTAAAGTGTCTCACAACTGCAGTGCAATCCTAACACAAAAGCTGGTGACGAAGAAGGAAGACCCAGGGGTGCTCGCGATTCCTTGCACAATAGAGCCTCAAGGTTCAGTAAAGCTCTTTGTGATTTAGGGGTGAGCATAAATCTCATGCCCCTAGCTATTTTTGAAGAACCGAGTTTTGAACCTGCATGTTTAAGATGTGTTGGTAGTATCGGTAGCATATAGCTCTAATATCTGAGGCATATATATGTTTTTGTGCTTTTTTGTGAAAAATGATAGCCACCAAATTTTTATTAGTTAGTCTTGATAGAAACCATGCATGTTTAATTGTCTTGATAGTGCTTGTTCTGATAAGTGAGTATAAAATTGAGATAAAAAACATAACTTGGGAGTCTGTGTTGATGGTGTAATTAGTGTCATCTGAGTGTGAGCTTAATTTGCAAATTTCATGTATTGTGTTTCAATTCAACACTTTCCCTGTTACTCTAATTTAGACTTGGGGTTAGTTGGTTAGGAAAGAATCTTAGGCTGTTGTTCATAACAGTCTACTTAGCCCACATAACTAACAAAATATTTGTAAAATCCCTTGATCCTAATGGTTGAGCCTGACATGTACCATTTCTTTCTAAAAACCTGTGACCTAGCCTTGTTAGATGCAAAATCCTAAAATTGGCCCTGGTCCTTCTTTGAATATTGTACACTTTGACTGAGGCGATAATCCTAAGTTAAGAGTTTCTGCCAGAGGTGGCCCTGGTTTCTAGGTTGGATATTGTGCACCTCAACTCAAGGCAAAAGCCTAAGTTGAGAGTGGCTAGTATAAGGGTAAAACACTATAAGGGGGAAAGTTAGTGATATATGGAAAAAGAGAAAAAATATGTAATGGGTGCAAGAAAAAAGAATGATGTCTTAACTATGAATTAAAAAAATTAAGTGTAAATACAAGGTAAAAAGTTGAAAAATAATAAGAAAGTACCCAGAAAATCTCAAAATAGGAGAGAGGGAGAATGGAATGGAAAGTAACGGCATTGGTAGGGAAAAAGTTTAGAAAAACGCAGTGCCAAAGAGGGCCTTTAGTAACTATGTTCCCAAAACATCTTACTAAAGCCCCTGAGACTACATTACAAGCCAGTGAACTCTTAAAGTAATCCTAGTCCAAGTAACAAAAAGTCATAGTCATGAGTATATGGGCAAACATATGGTATTGAGCATGGTATATGAATGTCTTTTGTTAAAGTGGGTCATTTTTCGTAATCCTAAGATTATACATGAGAATATCATTTTTAGTGAGATATGCGACTTCTTTCTATGAGGGCACTTGTATTGCATTGTTAAAAGTAGACAAATTCAGTGATTGTGGCTTAATGATGATTACCTCGTTTGTCATAGTTGCGTTGTCGCATACATTAATATGTGTTGGTTTGCTGGATAGCTATCTGATTGTGTTTTGAAAGTGGTGTGGGTATATGTGCTTAAGTTTGATGTGATGTTTTCCATTAGATTGAGGTCTATGTCTTACTATGCTACTTATGTAGATTAAGTTTGTCTCTACAGAACAAGCAACAATTTTATGTTGAGGGTATTGATGTACTGTCAAAATACAACACTTCTGATGCTTAAAACATGGAATTTGTATATCCTCAATGTGCTTTTATCTTTGTTTTGTAGGATTTTAGGGTTGGCATTATTTTGGGGAAAAGTCTGCAGAAGTGGCTAAAGGTGATGTTCCACGAGACCCTTTATGGGCCATAGAGTATTCTACGAGTCACAAAGGGGCTCTCGTGTGCAATTCCAGTGAAGTGTGTATTTATGAAGTTAAGTCTGTGAACATGCATATGAGCCATAGACTTGATATCATACCTGAGGATTAGAAGGTGGGGACTTGTTGAAATTCCATCAGACAAAACCCCTTACGAGCCATAGAGGAGTGTTATGTAGATAGTTCCAAAGTTGAAGCAATAGTTCACGAAAGACCGATCACGAGCAGTAAACTGCTATACGACCAATAGAGTACCTCATAGAGCCTGTCTACTCAGTTAACCTAATTCATTTTGGTTTTGTATTTTAGACATCACAAATAAGTTTTTAGGTTATTTTTCACAGAGAACGTAGAGGGAACTGTAGAGGAACATTAGAAAGTTTGAGAAACACTTGTAAAACTTTATTTCATCTTCCAATTTCAATCTTCTGATTATCATTGATGAGTTTGGATTTCTTGAGCTTAATTCTCTGGTGTAAGTTCTCAATTATGTTACTCCAATTCATAAGTCTACATTTACACTTATCATTAGTAGCTAAATCCACAATTAGGGTTGTGGGAACCATGCAGAACTAACAAGGTAAAATCGGATTATTCGTAATTCTTTAAAAGTGTGCATGCATGTATTAATTAATTTTCTTTGTATTGAATACTTTCTAATGGGGGATAACATTAGAACCCGCCTAGTGTTGCTGACTTGATCAAGGTAGTAATTAATAGGAAAATAGATTAATTAACAGGGTTCGATTGATCTTTCTCATCTAATCAATCGAACTTGGCCAAGGGGAGGTGGTATTGGGTCAATAGGTAAGGTTGAGTAATGTCACACCACGGGAATGGACCAAATCACATAGTGAAATTCGCCTCTTCCTAAGCCAAGGGGCTTGCTGAACTTAACTAGCCATTCTGCATGCTACACACTGGAAAAGAATTCGATTATATGGTAATACTAAGTTATAGAATCATACTGAACAATACCCTAGTTCTTCTTCATACTGTTTTAACACTTGTGTTAGTCTAGGAAAACTTTTTATAATTGTTATTAAAAAAAACCCTTTGGGGAGATAAATTGGTTAATCAATTCGAATTGCAATAAATTCTCCTAACATTACCATATTCCATGTGGAGTTTGACCCTAACCTTGGTTACTTTATATAATTTGACAATGACCACTTTAGCCTTAAAAAAGAGGTGTAGCTGGGATGACATCTAGTGCCCATCAGTTGCAGGATGAAGTGTAGTGCTCAAATCGACCTAGGTACCCAACTCTCACTGAAAAGCTCTCCAAAAACTAGAGGTGAACTGTGACTCTCCATTAGATGCGATAGATATTGGCACCCGTGCAACTGGACTATCTCCTAAATATATATACAGGCTAATCGCTAAACACTAAAGGTAGAATAAACCGGAATGAAGTGCACTAACATATTCAACCAATCAATTATTACCCAAATGTTGTCATAACCCTTAAAAGTACAAGGAAGGCACACAACAAATTCTATAGTTTCCTGCTCCCACTTCCACTGGGAATGGGCAATGGTTGGAGTGTCCAAATAGACCACTGATGCATAGCCTTAAACTACTGGCAACTAAGACAATGCGGCACATAGGCTACGATATCTCTCTTCGTGCCATCCCGCCAGAAATGATATCATAGATCTAGGTACATCTTAGTTGTACCCGGATGGGTATAATATCGAGAATCATATGCATCTTGCAAAGTCAACTTTATCCAATCCCCCACTCTAGGAACGCACAACTTACTATCAATCTAAGAACTCCACCTGAATCAACTGTAACCTCACCCTAAATACCCTACCATACTCTATCTCAGAGACCCACTAGTGCCTTATCCTCAAACCGACGTGCTTGAATCTAATCAACCGATGAACACTGAGCGTAACAAAGGTTGACATTCATCTTGAATCTGAGATATCCAATCAAACCAATTAGTTAGACAGGGACTGAACGTCCAAAGCCATTAGTCACACCTCAACTGCCAAGTGTACTATGCTATACGTACTTATAACCTTGTGACTCAAATCACTGGCTATCACGTTTCCCTTCTCGGATGGTATAGAATAGAAAGATCATAGTCGGCCAACAACTCAATCCATCGTCTCTAGAGGGAATAAAGGTCTTTCTAAGTCATAAAATACTATAAGCTCCGATGGTACATAGATACATCACAATGCACACCATAAAGATAATGCCTCAAAATCTTGAGAACAAACACCACTGCCGCAAACTCTAAGTCGTGAGTAAGGTAGTTACAGTCATGGGCCAGGAACTTACGAGAAGTATAAGAAGTAACTCGACCCTATTATATCAACATAAAACCTAGCCTGCTATAGGAGGCATCACAATATACCACAACGCTCTTTCCCTTGAGAGTAAGGGTCAGAAAAGGAGTAGTAGTTAACAACTCCTTCAGCCTTGGGAAAGTATCCTCAATCATCACATCATACAAAAGGCGCACCCTGGAAGGTCAAACGAGTCAACGGAGCGACAATAGCAGAAAAACCCTCAATGAACTGCCTGTAATACCTTACCAAATCAAAAAAACACAAAATCTCGATGATTATAGAAGGCGTACGCCAGCCACAAATAGTCCCAACCTTAGTCAAAAACGCCCACCAGAGACCTAATATTCCAAAAAAGTCATAGACTCAAGCAAGAACTCATACATAGAAAATTTAGCACATAAAATGTGATTCCGGAGTCGCTAAAGTGTAATACGGAGGTGTTGGGCATGTTGCTCTCAACTTGGCAAACATACCAAAATATCCTCGATAAACACCACAATATAGGAGTCCAGATACAGCCAAAATACACGAGCCATCAAATCCATAAATGTGGCGGGGGCATCAGTCAACCCAAAAGGCATGACCAAGAACTCATAATACCCATAACGAGTCCAAAAGACAGTCTTCTGAACATCATATGCCCAGATTCTCAACTAATGATACCCCAATCTCTAATCAACCTTAAAAATACTAAGGCCCTTGCAATTGGTCTAATAAATCAACAATGTGTGGCAGAGGATTACGGTTCTTCACTATCACCTTATTCACTGCTGATAGTCAACACACATCTGAAGGATCCCGCCTTTCTTTTTCATAAACAAGATAGGAGCTCCCCGAGGAGAGACACAACGTCAGATGAACCCCAAATCTTGTGAACTCTTAAGTTGTGAACTGAACTCCGTAAACTCTGAAAAAGTCATCTAGTATGGAGGAATAGATATGGGACTTAGTGTTCAACTCTACCTCTATAGAAAAATCAATCTTCCCCACGAGCGGGAACCTTGGAAAATCAATTCGAAGCATATCAGGAAACTTACATATAACTTGTAAGGACTCCATAGAAGAAGCCTCAACTATCATATCGCATAAATGGGCAGCATAAATGAACACCCTGTCGATGTCAATCTATGGCCCTATACATCTGACATAATACCCATCAGTACCCAACGCTCAGACCCTTGGCAAACCATAGGAGACATCCCCAATTTCGTCAAGGTGACAGTCTTGGCATAACAATCTAATATAGCATGATGTGGGGCCAACAAATCCATACCCAAAATATTGTAAAAATCAAGCATATCAAGAAGTATCAAACTGACCCAAGTGTCAAAACCTTAAAGAGTAACCATACAACCTTCGCAAACCTGATCTACCACAAGAAAATCCCCCATTAGGGTCGATACCTAAATCAAGTAAGAAAGAGGCTCAGGAGTCATATCCAAGTAAGAAACAGAATACATAGAAACGTAAGAAAATGTGGAACTTGGGTAAAATAGGGCTGAAGCTAGCTACTGGCATACAGTAATCATAACTTTAATGGCCTTATCATAAGCCTAAGCCTCGCCCCATGCTGGCGTGGCAAAAATGTGGCCCTAATGGCCTCCCTATCGAATATCACTGCCTCCCCCAGCTCTACAACCCTTGACAGGGTCTTTGGAACTCGACTAATAAGCCTAGTTGTCCTACCATTGATCCCCAGCGACGGCGATCATGTCTTCTTCCCCTGCCACCTGGTCTAGAAGCTTTCCTAGGGTATTGTGGGGTAGTATACACTACCCTCATATTTGGACAGTCTCTAACTTAGTTATTTGGTGCTCTGCACCCAAAACAACCTAATTTAGCCCTACCTTTGTGGTCACAGTCATACTGACCCAATTCAGCTTCCCTAGAACCCTAACTAGCTGCCGAGGACGTCCCAACCGACCTTAAAAAAGCTGAGTCACAGTCATACTGACCTAATCCAGCAGGCCTAGAAACCTAACTACCTATTGAGGATGCCCCAATAGGCCCTAAAGAAGTGGAGTCATGCTCTCTCTGCCTGCGCCTGGTTGGTTACTAGGAACTACCCCTACTAGAAATACACAGGCCTAGTTGGCCACCCTCAAAAGTCTATAATGATGCCTATTACAGTCGGCTGGTTACACCCCACTGACCCCTCCATGGAGGCCTGTCCTTCGGCACTCTAAATTCTATATGGGAGCCACTAAACTCTCCCTTGTTTCTACCCCACTTGTTACTGCCCCTTTGGGCCTAGCGTCTAATCTGCTTCACAGAGCGAGCATGATCAATAATGTCCCCAAATTAATAGCCTGAAGTCACTAGTGCATGCATGCCTATCCTCAGCTGAGGCTTCAAACCTCGCACAAAATAATGAAACACCTCCTTCAAAGAAGGGATAATAGCAGCAACATACCTAAAGAGCTCAAAACAGTAGATCCCATACTGGGATACATAAATCTGCCCCTACTCAAGTCACATAAACTGATACCTGAGATGATCTTTTTCACTCTTGGGCAAAAACCTAGTCATAAATTCCTTTGGGAACTCAACCCATGTAAATGATGAGGTGTTTGTCGGCTTAGTATTCCGGGAAGTCTGCCACTACTTCCTAGCGATACCATCAAGTTGATTAGCAGTAAACTCCACACCACGAGACTCCAGTAGTCGCGGGGCCTTTAAATGCTCTATAGATGCAGTCAAGAACTCTTACGCATCCTTCCTTGTAGCTAGAGAAATCCTGAGCGGAGGTAACCTCAAGGAATATCAAGAAACTGCTTGTCATGGAACTACACTGCTCCCTCCGACAAGGTTGGGGCCTCTCAAACAATAGGCTCCACCAATGTCTGAATTGGTAGGGCTGGAGCCAACATTCCATGCTGTTGTAGGGCTCTTACCACTACAAGGTACTGTCCAAGGAATCACTGCACCTTCGGCGTGACTGCAAAAGCTACTGGGAGCTGCGTTAGGTAGCAGTGGAGATGGGGCCTTCGGTATCTACTCCTCGGGCTTAGGTAGTTGCTCCCTATTGGGTGAATTGATGGATAAATTTAATGCTAGGACAAATCCCCTACGAGAGAAAGAATCTCGCTAGTATAATAAAGAGTGTGTCGACATTCAGGTATTAATCACACGGTCTAGCCTCGTAGAAGTTCCAATCATGGGGCCTGGCCCCATATAGTATCAATCACGACACCCAGCCCCACAAAATTATAAATGGGTCCCCTACCAAAAGTAACGTCAAATGCTCGAACACTTTTAGAATCAACACCCCATTCTTGGATACTGAGACATAGCCATCGCAGAATTGGACCACAAGGAGCATCACCTGGGGTCCGAAACACGCGAATGTGGCCACTGGAGACTTGAAAATAGGGTGTATCATCTAGATCTTAAAGCGTAGCATCAAGAAATCCCCCCCCCTTTCGGGTCTAACTAGAGCTGGATCCCCAATCATAGCATCTATTTCTACCAAAAGCATACAACCTAACCAAGTGTAACCATCACCTATCTCAGTTCACTAACAACTCACCCTCTGGGTATGGAAAGAGCTCAAAGTGTCAACTAACATAAGTATCATAGAGCGTAGATTTAAACAATGGGAATAGTGTTAGGCCTGATTAGAAATCATAATATAATCTGGCCAACCACATGCAATGAAAGAGAAAGTCTGGTAATAATCGGGATATCATAAGCATCCACAACTGATAGGACCATTGGATGATGCTTCTCTAGAAGCCAAGTAATCATATGGAAAGAAATCACTTATGCCCCATAGTCACCATATCGCATCAAGATCAGGGAACAAACACCCATACACAATAGTTAGATCCAAACGCATACTTGTCCACGATATCGGCCCATATATGATCCTTACAAGGACTCGCTATAGCCTAATAGTACCTCTATATATACATACATATATCGATAAATAGTATTCACAGAGATTACGATTTCACAATCACAATGCTACACATACTAGACACTACTAGCATCCCACATACATTTCAGGCTCAACATGCATGTAATTCCACACAATTTGAGTTCTAGGGAAAGCCTAGCCTACCTGGAAAAATGTTTTCTTAACTCCAAGTCATTCAAGCCATGTTTTATTGTCCAGAAAGTCTCCCTATGCCACTCAGTTGTTACAATATAAATCACGGGGTCAACATGGAACGTTTGGCTGTATTATATCATGAAACAGGTGAAATTAAGCAAAAGGGGTCAAAATGGAAAAAATAGGCCCCAAAACTGAAATCCTAAATGAAACTTTCTAAAATGACCCCCATGGCGTCTCAAGCCTACAACCGAAAATTCAGCCCAAAATAGGCCCCATAAGACTGAGAAAAGATCAAAATACAAAGTTAAAAGCCCTATCAAGAAAACATCCCTTTGAAAACTTTCTCGGTCTAAAATTCGACAAAACAAGAAAACTACAGCCAATACCCAATGAACCATTGCATTCCCCTCGTAACGTACAACACTTTAATCTAAAATTTCATTTAATTTCATTAAGATTTAGTTACAAAAACAAGACACAAAGTCTTCACCAAAATCGAGAATGACAACAACAAAATTAGGGAAAATTAACTCAAAATGACGTCATATCCAGAAGCCAACTTCACCACAACGTTCCTTGTGGAAATCTGAATTACGTGGAACATTAAATCACTAAAATTAAACATATATAACCTTTTTTATGAGTTGAGGATATTGAAAAGTTGGGTTGATTCGCGACTTTTGAACATGCATATATAGGCCTCACATGCTTTCTCTGTGATCTCGGATCGAGCCCCACGAATGCAAAGGCATGGCATATTTTCCCTTCTCCGCCAACACACACGGATCTCTGTGAACGCGGTGCCTCACCAGCCTGACCTCCGTGAACATGGCACTTGCCTTCTGAATGCGGAGTGCAATTATTGCTAGTGTTGCACTAACTCAACTCTTATCTCCTCTGGAGCGTTCCCAATGCTCCGGATATCCATTTTTTGCAAACAAACAATTTAGCCACACTAATTCCAATGTTTTGGATTTAATGGTGTAGTCAAATTTTCAAATGGAGCCTTCTACGAAATAAAGAGCACCTTACTTCTTTCTAGCTAAAATTAGCTAAAGGAACAAAAGTTGGTCAACATGCAACTAGATGACCCCCACAACTTGCGGGAGGTCATTCTAAACTATTTTCAGTATTCCAAAGTTCGCCACACCATAAGCTTTCTATTCTGAGCATGTTAAGCTGGTTTTTAATAGAGATGCCCTTTTTAGCTTTCGATTGAACTCATTCTTCAACTTTTAGCTCAAAACAACACCGAAACCCTCCTTTCTCGAACCAACCACCGCCTAGCACAAATTGCCCATTCAAGAGTTAATAGAACCATGAGAACTTCATTTTAGGTCGTTTAACAGGGTTTTGCCAGCAAACTCATTTTAGTAGCTTTGGCTCCACGCTAAACTACAAACTCGCAAAATTCGTAACCCACACAACTAATATCTATTCCATATCTATTCTAGCAGTTCCAACTGGTCATAAAGTCTCTACACAAAAGTTGAAAATGACATAAATAACATGGAAACACTAAATTGACCTACAGGATCATTACTGGAGTTTAAAGATGGAGATTTCTACTAGGATTCCAGAGGATCACTCTTTTGAGCTTTCAGACCAAACCCCTTCTTAAGTCCTCTAAGTTCTAAGCCAAATCCCCATGGATAATAGTAACCATAACCATACAATCAATCATGTTTCATCAATTAATCATAATATACTATCTCATTAAAAGCTTGAGATGCTCAGTGTGAGTATTATTGTTATTAAATCTTGAATCCATGAGTATGTAAGTATACCTTTAGAACATTTATTCAGTCTACAAAAGGATTATACTTATCACTCCTTGAATCTATCAATAAATTTATCTTCATCATTCATTCTTGGAGAACTTCAATAAATCATAAATTGAATGTTTTTATCAAAAAACATGAGTGAAGCCCTTATTAACTCATGGTCATAACTCATATTGAAACAAAAGATATTTTCATGGGTTCATAACTAATACTTGAAATCATGTAGTTAAAATGAATTCGCGCATAATCATATTACATGTCATACCCCGAGTTTACACCCTGGGCGTGGCCGGCACCCTGAACTATTTCTGGTCCCGAGGGAGCCACTTGGCTTGGCTACTTTACTCAAGGAAGACTAAAATAATAAATGAAAGGCTTAGATTTAATGTCCTAAAAAGAAAACATTAGTTTGAACAACTAAACAGAGGAAATATCCCAAGAACAACTGAAAATAGGAACTGAAACTCCTGTCATATAGTCTATGGAACATCTAACTAGAATAATCTGAAACAACTACCTTGACAGGCCCACGGTAATCATACCTGAAAAGAAATGTTAAAACATAGATAATGACTCCAATGCCTCTAACTAGCAAAAGGCCTTACAAATAGCTGAATGAATCACTGGTCCTTAATGGAACGTCTGCTGAGGAACTTTGTTACCTGCGTTTGCATCATAAAATTATGTAGGTTGAAAGAACGTCAGTACATGGAATGTACAACGTTTTTCTAACGCTGCCAGAGCCATCCTATACTTTGCTAGGGTAAGGGATAAAACCTAGGGGAGTGGATCCGTCCCAAAACTAGCTATCGCAGTGGAAGTGAGGAGTTATACTTTTGGTACAATCCCATCCTATGCCAACTATATAGTTTATGAGTTCAATTTATTATTACTCTTACTCATATCAGTGTTCAATACTACTCTCAAAATAACTTTTATAATGGTCATAACTTAAGAGTAATTGTTCTCAAAATGTCTTTTTAATCCTTGGGGATTTAGCCCAGCTTTAACTTTTCTTAAACTATTCTCAACTAGTGTATTTTCTTTTTCTGAAAGTTGTATTAATGTAAAGTCTCTCAAAAACATAATTTTCTTACTCGGTACTTGCAAACATAGAATCTTTAAGTACTTCTTAAACTCAACTCAAAACTGTGTACATAATATCTTTTCATGAATATCTAGGGTTATTACAATTGCAACCTTAACCATGAAACCTTGTCTTAATAACTTAATTTAGTAGTGAAATTAGTAAAGACCATGATCTTTATCAAGAAAAAATACATGAACAAGTGTTGAAATGAAATTAACTAGTAATGGAGGAATCTTGATCTAAACTTATTAAATTGATCTTGGGTAGAGACTAGTAGTTCAAGATACTAAAACGAACGTAGGAAAACTTTTTGAGGGCCTTTAATACCTGAGGAATACGTTTCCTGAGGAATTTGAAGAAGGTTCTTGAAATCCCTAGCTTTTGCCTTTTTAAAACTATGTTCTGAGTTTGGGGAGGGTTTGAATGTTAATAATTTGAAGAATCACGTTTTTGGGGTTTAATTAGGTGAAAACTGATAAGTTAAGGCTTAAAAGTGAGAAACAATGAAAATTCCCCTCTTTGAAATCATTGATTGGGTCGGCTATGAGTCTATCTATTGCCTGTAGAAGTTTCTACGGCTCATAAGGACCCTTCCATAATCCTTTGGGCAAATTTTGGAATCTTTGGATCACTTTCACGAGCCTAATATACGGCCTATGGAAGTTTCTACAAGGCATAGATTGGTCTCTACGATCTAGGACCAAAAATTAGATTTTCAGGACTTTTTTCACGTGTTAGCAGTCGGGTTATACTTTATTCCATGCTCCATAATAGGTATCGTATCTACTCCTCTGCTTTGGCAGTCCGTAGTAAAACAACCATAACTTTTGACTCCAAACTCCAAGTGAGGTGAAATTAGTTGCGTTGGAAAGATAATTCAAAGAGCTTTCTTTTGGCTAATTCCTCGTGTATTAAGTTTAAGATCATTCAAAGTTAACCCATGGAAGATTCTAACACTAGAAACTCAATTTGTAGGAAGATTTTGAACTCGTCTAAGTACTAGAGGTCTCTTATCAACCTAATATACTTCGCACATATAAGAAAGGGTCTTGGAACATACGTACATGTGAGAATAGACTCATGGAGTATCACGTAAAATAATATCGCTTGAAGCATAATTGGGACTATTCATAATCAATTTTATGCACCCTAGAGCACATGAGAAGAACCTGATTGGAAAATATTGAAATCATATAATTAGCATAAATTCATGCATAATTAGATAAATAAATAATGATTAAAAATATGATTGAAATAACCCAATAAATAATCATAAAACCTAGTTTGAAATTTAAAAGAAATATGATTGAAAATCTTAAAAATACTTGGGCTCCATAGGTTAAAGGAATCTATAAATTAATGTCCACGTACCTTGATAAAAATCCTCGTTAAAATTGTAAAATTAATGATGGGAATTGAAGAACCCTAGCTTTGACTTGGTGAAGATCCTTGGAGAAAAGTAAACTAGAGAGGATTTTGTGATGTTAGGTGAATGACTTGAGAGAATTTTGTGATTTTAGGTGAATGATGTGACATAGGGTGAATTAAAATGCTATAAATGGTTATGGAGTAAGGGATAGTTATAGATCCAAAAAGACGTAGTTTAGGGGTTAGTAGAATAGAAAAGTTCCAAAATGCCAGTAAGTAAACTCTACTGGATAGGTTCCACGACCTTAATCTAGGGCTATACATTTATTCTCAGACAATCATGTTCGTCTATAGAAAAAATACTCTAGCTATGCAACTGGATCAACATTCCATGAACATCATCTATGGCTCATGATGCCTTTTATAAGCCATAGAAAAACACTAGTAGAATGACCTCTTTTTACTTCAATTAAGTGTTGCGGTGTTCTAAAAACCTGAACATTGACTTATTCATGGTTCTATGACCCATCATACTTGTTCTTAATAAAAAAGTTCTGCAACTTGTAAATTCCCAAATCCTAGATCTCCTTTCTATGATCGCCTTCCACAAAATGTAGTTCCTTTTATGATGCATAAACCCCATGTGTAGTTGATGTCTCCATAAGTTACACCTCCTTTTTAGAGGATAAAGTGGTCGCCATCAATAATAGAACCTAACAAAGGTTAGGGTCGAACCCACATGGAATACGTAGACCCAAGAGAATTCAATGATAGCAATTGTAATAGTTAACCGACTTACTTCCCCCTGGGGGGGGGGGGGGGGGGTTCTTACAATAATCCATGAAAAATATAACTCAACTAACACACATAAGACAGAAGTCAATATGGAGGGAAACTAGGGTATTGTGTTCCCCATGATTCCTATACTCTGTATCACCAAATAACCTAGTTCTTTTCTAGTGTATAATATACAGGATGGTGAGTTATGTTAACCAATCCCTTTTGTCAAAGGTGAGAGGCGAATTTCACTATGTGACTAACCCTTACCTATTAGTCCCAGTACAACCTCCCCTTGGCCCAGTTTAGTTGATTAGACGAGAACACATCAATCGAATCATGTTAATTAATCTCTTTTCCTATTCATTAATACCTTGGTCTAGTTAGTAATACAAGGAGGGTTCTAATGTTTGCCACCATCAGAAAACATGCAAAATGAAGAGAGTCAATTATACATGGGTATACATCTTTCAATAATTATGAATTATCCGATTTTACTTTGTTAGTTCTTTATGGTTCCCATAACCCTAGTTATGGATTTAGCTACTCATACTTCGTATAGATGCAAGAATTATGGATTGAGAAAACATAATTGAACACTTACAGAATAGAATTAAGAAAAAGCAAATCCAACTTCAATAAGAATCACAAGCGTAAAGATGTAATTCAAACACAAGTGTTCTCAAATACTCTCCAATATGATCTCACAGTTTCCTCTCTCTAATTACTGAGTTCTCTGAATTCTAGGACAAAAACACAAACTGCTAAAAAAAGTAACCTACAAAAATATTTATAATAAGTAAAATATAAGTCTTAAACAAAATAAGAGAACTGGTTGGCACGCCATACGAAAGGGGCTTTCAGGTCGTATTGCATTCCACGGTCCATAATTGGGGTCTCGTACTCTGCTGCTAGAATTTCAGACTTCAACTCTACGACACCCCTCTACGACTCGTAAAGTGGTTTATGACCTGTAAAGGGGGTTTCTTCTAATGAACTTTAGAAAGTCCCAATCTCTAAGCCTCTGTGCACAAACAATCTTCAACAACTCGTAAAACCTTTTATGGCTCGTCGGCATATTCATAGAATAAACTTCAGAAAATAGACCCCCACTAGAATTGTTCACAAAACCACTCTATGGCCCATAAAATGATCTAGGGTTCGCAAAGGGTCTCGTATAGCAGCAAAAATCATCAACTTCCGCACTTTTTCCCAAAATAAAAGCCAACCTATAATCATGAAAATATAAACACAAAAACATATATAACCAACTAACATTGCATTGAGAACACACAAAATTCCAAGTTTTAAGCATCAAAAGTAATGTATTTTGGCAGCACATCAGCACCCTTAACTTAAAATTTTTGTTTGTCCTCAAGTGACAGACTCAATCTATTAGATAATACAGTAACACACATATCTCAACCCCATAGCATACATCACATAAATCTCAAACTTAGTTACCCACACCAACTTTTCAAACAGGATCTTCTAGCAAACCAATAAAAACTGGTACATGTGACAACACCGCTATGATAATCGAGGTAGTATCAAAAATCCACAATACCTGAACAGGTCTAGTGCTACCAAGTCAATGCAAGTTCCCTCACAAAACAAACTCCCATATCTGACACTCAATGATGTTTTCATGTATAACCATGGGACTATGCAAAATCACTCACTCTCACAAAATGTATTCATACATCATGTCGAATACCATAGGCTTACCCTTATACTCATGATTATGACCTTAAACTAACTGGACTAGGATCACTTAAGGACTTTCTAGCCTTGTAATGTAGGCTTAAGGGGGTTTTGATATGATATTATGGGAGCATAGTGAATAAAAGCCCTCCTTGACATTGCCATTTTCTACATTTTAGCCCTACCAACTATGTTATTTTCACCTTTTTCTCCCTTTTACCTATTTTCAAGCGTTTCCAATACTAGAAAATTGATATATTGCTATGGTTATTTGACAACGGTTATACAACCGTGGCAATAGATGGCTTATCGCTACGCTTGTAACCGTGGCAATATATATTTGAACGTAGAAGGATAATTATTAAAATATACCATGCTATTAGTGTAGAAACCGTTGCTATAGATTTCGTATTGCAAAATGTTTTTCTAATCGTCGCAATAGAGTACCTATGGCAACGGTTATTTTTAGCCAAAAAAATAAAAATTCTTGCGAAATTATTATATTTCCCTCCAATAATTAGTGTGTCTGCGCCTAACCTATTATATTCTCTCAAAATGTTTTATTTTCTCCCACAAAATATTTAGTGTATCGGCGTCTCACTATTGAAGAAGAAGATACAGTTAAAGAAGAAGATGATTGTTCATCTTGTTCTACAAATCGAACCCATTCAATTGAAGTCTTGAGAAACAGAGTCAAAGTAAACTTTCTTCTTCTTTCTAATGACTATTCTTGATTTTATATCTTGCAGGTAATTTTCTGACGATGGAATTTTTGTGCTTTGAGATGCTATATCCTTTGTGGGGATTTTGTATGATTGTGTGATTTGAGCTTTTGATTGAAGTTTTGGGAGTAAAATTGATTGTTTTTAACTACTTTGAGGTAATGTCTTTCAGAATGTAGGGAATTTCATCAACCACGCACGTTGGTCAACATTACTTGTCTCCAAATAGCTGTTCATCGGCACGGTGGTCCAGAAAACCTCCGTCATCGATCATGTCTCGACCCAAAACCTCCGTTCATCCAAGGGTTTTTGTTCACAGAAAACTATGAACTTCCACTAGTATGATTTTTTATTTCTCTAACTATTTCTTGATTTCTAAGTCCCCACAATCTCTAATTTATAGTGCATGTACTATATTGTTCAAAATTAGAAATTCCATAAAGAATAACAAATGGGTTTCTAAAATCTATGTTATTTGCTGATGTTAGTCTCCAATTTTTCAAATTTATCTGTTGATTCTTTGAAAGAAAGTGTATTCTTAGCTAGTTTTGTAAGATTCTTTAATATATGTTGGTATATGTTATCATATGTTGTTCTCTATATTTTTTTGATCTTATGTTATTATTGACATTATGATTTGTTTATTGATATGTTTTGCATTACTTTGGTTTTTTCGGTTGAAGTCTTTGTTTTTGTTGATTTAGTGGGTCGTGCTGAAATTGGCTGAGTGTATTTATGATCTTCAGTAGTACTACTGATCAGTTGGCTTCATTGTCACTGAATTATGATCTGGTCTCCTAAGTTCAAAGATATCCCATATGTGTCAGCATCAAATATTTGTTCATTTCTAGAGTGATTTTAGTTCTGGATTATCTAGAAAATCTCTCGACTTCTCATAAAAAAGTTTCCTAGACTCAAGTGCTTGACTATCAGATATTGTTCGGCTGCATTTTGGTTCACTTTAGTGTTTGTGGGTCAACTGGTTTAACAGAACCTTTGCTCTGGTAGTTTTATTTATTGATTTTTTTGTTTACTTCGGATTATTTATTTGGTTATGTGTGAGATGTGCATTGGCATGCGGAAGTTCTTTGGTTGAATAGGCTGCAATTCATATGCTTGGTGATGGTGGGAGCAGTAAAGAACTTGATTATTACATCCTTAGGATGTGGGGATGCGTATTCAGGTGCATGTGTATGCAACTACCGTTTTCAAGTTCTAGTATAATAGTTTAATGTTAGATGCTAGCTGCATTTCCCCCCAGCGTTATCTTTAAGCGAGTAAAAAGCTCAATGTGTAATGAAGATACAAGTCTTTATTTGCAGAAATAGTTTGTGCTCGTTTTGTTAAGTTAATAGTACTTGGAGACTGTTAGTGGTGAGAAGCTGGTTGTGAGTTGAAAGTGAATTGTATCCCTATTGTGTTCCATTGTCTGTACACACGCTAGGAGAGTACTAAGGTAGCAATAATAATAAAAAATTTAAAGTTAGAATGTGGCAATGTTAAAATGTCATATTTGGTACTTGGTGTGTTCCAAAATTATCAAATAATTCAAATGATGGTTTATCTTCAGTAGCAAATTCTTCTGGTTCGATTGATTTTTGCCACTTGAAAGTGAGAGACTACCATCCCCTCCAAATCACCCCCACCCCAACAACAACAACAAAAAAAATAGAAAAATAAAGGACTAGACTCCCCTTAAAAATTGAATCACTAATTATGTCAGCAACGAGTTAAAATAGTACATATTCACAAGTAGTAAATTTTACTGATTGAAGAACTGCTCCAAACTAATATAAAAATGTTTCTCTACTTCCGAAAAGCAAAATAATAATCCATTTGCAATTTTGTTCAGCCTACCCTTACTCCTCCACCTCCACAAACCTTATATAGCAGTTGAGGATCATGACTTCTACAAACTTCATGCATCTTGCATAATACCACGCTTGTGTCTTAGTGCAACATCAGCAACCTCCTAGACATCCCCATTTAGTACAGGTATTTCTCCCTCTCTGGCTACTTCTACTTCATTTTTCCTTCCAAGCACCACTTCCCCAAAATTATGAACTCTACGACAAATTAAATAGCAGTCATCGCGTATAGAATTGTGGAGATTGGTGAACCATATGTGTGATTTGATCTTTTGATTGATGTTTTGAGAGTAAAATTGATAGTTTTTAACTACTTTGACGTAATAGCTTTCTGAATGTAGGAAATTTCATCAACCATGCACATCGGTCAGCATTTCTCATCCCCAAAGAGTTGTTCATCGGCACGATGGTCTGGAAAACCTCTGTCATCAATCTTTGTCTACACCCAAAACCTTCGTTCATCCAAGGGTTTTTGTTCATACAAAACTTTGAAATTCCAGTGGTACATTTTTTATTTCTTTGCCTATTTCTTAATTTCTAAGTACCCACAATCTCTAATTTGTAGTGCTTGTACTATATTGTTAAAAATCAGAAATTCCATTAAGGGTTTTGAAAAATCATAAAGAATAACAAATGGGTTTCTGAAATCTACGTTATTTGCTAATATTAGTCTCCAATTTTTAAAAGTTCTCTGTATATTCTTTAAAAGCAAGTGTATTCTTAGCTAGTTCTGTCTGACTCTTCAATATATGTTGGTATATGTTATCATATGTTGTTCACTATATTTAGCTAATTTTGTGTTATTGTTGACATTATGATTTGTTTATTTATATATTTTGCATTACTTTGGGTTTTTTGGTTGAAGTCTTTGTGTTTGTTGATTTAGTGGCTCGTGCTAAAATTGGCTTAGTGTATATTTGATCTTTAGTTTGTTGTTCAAAGCATCAATTTCACAAAGATTTAATTAGCTCTACTGCAAACTTGAAATCCGAAACAGTTAGAATTGGTTATATGAACTCCCTGTATCAATTCAAATAGTTGAATTAGGTTTGTTCATCCAAAAGCTTATGTCTTTCTCCTATTGGAAGTTGATTGTTATTGTTTCTTCTTCCTTCGGAACATTTTTTCAATTCAAATGCTTATATTCTGGTCATTGCTTCAGAAAAATTAGTTTCTTTGCTTATATCGGATGTTGATTGTATCAATCATCCTTGGTGCATTACTTACTCATTTATGTTTTGATTAATTTATTGCCTATAGTATTTTGGTCATGTACACAGGATATTTAATGGATATTGGAGATAAAAGTTCGATGGATCTCAAAATATCTAACGATGAATATATTCATGGAGTTAATGATATTCTTGATAGGATATTTAAATAAGCTTCCCAAGAAAATGAAATATTATGTCCTTGTAAGAAGTGCTTTAATCGTAATTTGCATTGTCGAAATATAGCGGAGGCTCACTTGATTTGTCATGGATTTGTTCATGGACTCATCAAATTGGTTTTTCATGGAGAAGGTTTTTCCTCAAAAAAATGCCACAGCCAACCAATGATGATGAAACTTCAAACATGCATGATGACATTTGTAAACTACTTCATGATACTTTTCAAAATGTAGAAGATCACCTAAGAAATGAAAGAGTTCAAGAGGGACCATTTGAAGATGCGAAAAAATTCTTTAAAATAGTAGAGGATGGAAAACAAGAGTTTTATCCGGCGTGTAAAAATATTTCTAAGTTGAGTTTCACTATCCGATTGTCCTTATTAAAATGCATTTACAAATTGAGTGATGTAGCCTTTTCAGACTTGATAAAAGAGGCATTTCCATTTGTTCAGATAGCTGAGTCTTTTCACAAGGAAAAAGAGGTGATAGAAGATTGGGGTCTTAATTATGAGAAAATTTATGCATGTGCTAGTGATTGCATGTTATTTTGTAAAGACAATGCAAAGTTAGATAATTTCTCTATGTGTGGATCTTCTAGATGGAAGAATGTTCGAAATGACTTAACAAATAAGGTCACTAAGATCCCAGTGAAGTTTTTGAGGTACTTTCTTTTAAGGCCTAGGCTTCAGAGAATATTCATGTGTCCTGAAACATCTATAGCTATGAGATGGCATGACACCAAGCAACCCAAAGATGGAAATTTAAGACATCCTGCTGATGGAGAAGCTTGGAAGGATTTTGATTCCTTCACACTGACTTTGCTAATGATGCTCATAATGTTAGATTGGGTCTTTTAAGCGACATATTGAATCCATTTCAAGCTATGAGCATTTCCCACAGCACATGGCCCGTTATATTAATGAATTACAATTTATCACCATAGATTTGTATGATGTCAGATTACATATAGTTGTCAATGATTATTCCAGGTTCGTCATCTCCCAGAAATGATATTGATGTATACATACAACCACTGATTGAGGAGTTGAAAGAACTATGGGAAGTGGGAGTGAAAACATATGATGTTGTAGCTAACTAAACATTTATATTGCGTGTAGCATTACTATTGATGGTTAGTGATTTTCCAGGATTGGCAATGCTTTCGGGATGGAGCACCAAGGGAGATGGTCATGCCCCACGTACAATAATAATACTTGTTCCCAATATTTCAAACATAATCTTAAGATGTGTTACATGGGTCATCATGCATTTTTACCTCCTGATCATCCTTTTAGAAGAGATAAGAAATTATTTGATTGTAAAGAGGAGCATAACCTACACCCTTATCAGTGTACAAGTGCTTAAAGAACTTCGTGATTTCAATAATGTTTTTTGAAAGGCTGAAAAAAACAAAAGAATGATGGTCCATGGAAAAATATCCAAATTTTTTTAATTGCCATACTGGGCAACCAATAAATTGAGACACAATCTCGATTTAATGCACAGAGAGAAGAATATTTATGTAGTTTTCTTGGGGCTTTATTTGATATATTTGGAAAGTCCAAAGATCATATATATTCGCGCTATGACCTACATGATATGGGGATACGCAGAGAGCTTCAACTAATGGAAGATTGTCATACTGGGAACATTCATCTAACTAAAGCTTGTTTCTTTATGAAACCTGAAGAGAAATGACTATTTTGCATTGTTTTAAAAGATGTCAAATCGCCGAAAGGGTGTGCCTCTAATGTATCAAATCGTATGCAAATGGAGAACTAAAAGTGTCAGGATACAAAACTCACGATACTTATTTCATACTACATTACTTGATCCAGATTGCAGTTCGGAAAGTGTTACCCAAGAATGTCTCTTTAGTCCTGATTAGGTTGGGGAACTTTTTTAAGAACATATGTAATAAGGTCATAATAAGAAGCGATCTTGCTAAGATGAAGGCTGAAATCATTGATATACAATGTGAGCTCGAAAAGATTTTTGCTCCATCCTATTTTGATATAATGTCACATTTACCTATTCATCTAGTAGATGAAATTAAGCTTGGGGTTACGACTCATTTGCGTTGGATGTATTCTTCTAAAAGAAATATGTGTGAATACAAGGGGCTTGTTTGTAATAAAAAAAATCCTAAAGGATCAATAGTAGAGGGTTGTAAAGGTGTAGAGTGTTTGACCTTTTGTTTGAGATACCTACCTGATAGGGTGAAGACAAGATTTAGTAGGTACAAAAATGATGATGATGAGGACATTCAAATAGCGGAAGATGATGTTTCACCTTTATTTCTTAAGACAGGTTATCCAATCGGAAGTAAGAACAAAAGGAAAGGTAAGACTTTTAATATGGAGCATGTTGAGTGGTCTGAAGCACATTTATACACTTTGTTTAATACCAAAGATTAAAAAGTTGAGGCATTAATCAAGTAAGTGTTAAAACTTCATTTATATGTCATTATTAATGTGTTTTGAATTTCATTAATAAGTACATATTGATTTAATTGCAATACATGTTTGCAAGGAACATAAGAGTTTAGTTGATAATCGTACCAGAGGAAGTGCCTGGGTTAAAGCAGAGATCCATACTAGAGAATTCAGCGATTAGTTTAGGGACAAAGTTACAAATATTGAAGTGTCCAACCATCTAAGATGTCATGCCCAAGGGCCTAATTTTGTGGCTAAAAAATATACCGGATATTTCATTAATAGATTTCCATACGAAGGCACAAGATGCTCCTTACAAAACTCAAAATAATGGAGTGACTTTGTCATCAACAACAAATAGCTTTGCTAGTGCTAGGGATTAAAATCCTGTCGATGGAATGGTTATCTATTATGGAATTATTTAGGACATCATTGAGATCTATTATTGGAGTTGTTTTAGTGTTGTACTTTTCAAATGTGATTGGTTTCATAATGAAGTTGATGAATATGGCTTGACTCAGGTATACTTCAATAAAAAATAATATTGTACGGATGATCCTTTTGTACTAGCATCTCAAGTACATCAAGTTTTTTATGTGGATGACCCAATTGAGAAAAATATTTATTATGCAAGAAATAAAGTTCCAGTAGATTTGTATAATTTGGAGGAAGAAAACTGTCCTAATATTGAAGAAACATTTTGAAGGGAAACTAATGATGATATTGTTTCTGCATAAAGATTACTCGATGTAGATGTTTGATGGTCGAGAGAAGATCTCCTTATTGATATCATTGATGAGCCTTCCATCTCACAGTATTCACAAGGTTTCTTCAGAAGAATCGAAAGAATCGAAAGAGGAAGATGACTTTGATAATACTGATTGGTGGATGGAGGCCAATGATTGACAAAGGATCTTCCGAACTAGTTCAGATACATTCTCTTCTTCATTTTTTGTAGTGAGTAATGAATACCTTTTAGAATTGTATCCTATCAATTACGAATGTCGATTGGACTCTATTTTCTATCTTTTTTTACATTTCTATTAATGTGCTTTTTCAACTTGTCTCTAAATTAGTCCTATTTCAATAATACGCACGTGCTATGCATTGTTGCATATATTATTAAGCCTAATTACAAGTCTTTAATTGTTATTGTAGCCCCTCATATCTCCATAGTTAATAAGCTTACTAAGAAATCAATTTTAGCTTGAGTCCCTTGTTTGTTATTCATATTTGCCTAGCTAGAACTTCTTTGTTGAATGATCAAAAAATATTTTTCTATTAGATTTTAACTTATCACTCTTAATTTTATGCATTTTTGATAGTCATGAGTAAAGAAGAGTCTTCAAAAAGAAATAAAAAGGCAAAAAATAAGGCATATGCTAAACCTGGATCGTGATCATTCTTGGCAAATAAAAAGCGACCGTTATTGAAAACAATGAAATAGTTGAAGTTATAGAGTCAAAGAAAGGACAACTCTCGAAATTTATTGAAAAACAACCAATAGCTCCATAGTCTCAAGTAAATGGATAATCTGTCGAGGCAAAAACATTTGAGGATCATCCTTTTGAGCAGAAACCTGTTGAGGATCAAGTGCAATGGAATTCTGTCAGTCCTTTAAAAAATTTACAACCTGAAGAACAAGATAACATATAAGCTTAGGAACTTACTTATTTCATTCATGATTTCTAAGTTATATTTTCTTGTAGTTGAAGGCGTTCCCACTAAAAATACAAGAGGTAGAACAATGATGCCTAAAGTACATAGCCGACAAGAGCGTAAATTAATCCTATTGAATAGTTTAAATCAACCAGTTGGACCTACTGAAGACGACGTAAAAGAGCAAAGTAGCTTCCTAGGTACATTGGCAAGAAATGTGACCCTCTGTCCATTTGATATATTTGATTGGAAGAACACGCACACTGAAAAGGATTTATGGGATTATATCAAGGTTAGGACTTTTCCATATTTAATTATTCTTAAAGCAATTTTACTTCCCTTTGATAACTTGATGACACCAAATTGTAGGATAAATATAATATTCCTAAGGCTGCAAAAGCTTGGACTTTGGTAACAATTCGAGATGCATGGAGAAGTCAAAGAGCGTAGTTGCAGAGAACTTATTATGACCCATATGACAATGATGCAGTTCGAATGTCAAAAAAGCCTTGCCATATTCCAGAATGTCAGTTTAGACAACTCCTCAAATATAGGAAGTCTGAGAAATTCCTGGTAAAATACAGTTCAGAATCTAAAATCTTTAGCTCTTTCTTTTCCTAATCTCTTAAGTGATATTGTTGTTGTTGCAGCTTTATTATTTCATTAAAGTTTATTGTCCCCAAATTGTCGAATCTTGCAGAAATGTTTGTGCTATGTAGCTTAAATGTTTGTTTGGCTTTTCTTGGTATTTTGCATTTAGCACGTGTTTGTTGGGGTATATGGTTAGAGGCATAAGTTAAATTTATCCTATTAAAAACAACTTCATATCACTTAACTATTGATTCATTTATTTGCAGAAGATGTCGGAAACAAATACTAAGAATCGAAAAAAGCTGGTGAATCCACACACTGGCGGCAAAAAGAGTTTTGCTGTAATCCGTAATACATTGGTGTGTTTCCTTATTTTGTATCTAGTCTTAATCTATCATTTAAGCAATTTCTTATATCAATTTTCTTGTGACTAGGAAAAAGATAAGGTAATTGTGTCATCTTAGGAGCTCTTAGTGGTCACAAGAATGAGGAATCCTAACTGTGTGTACAAGGCCTCCTATGAAACACTGCTAGCAAAATTGTATGAATACTGTATATTAATAGATTTATAATGAGATTGATTCTTTATTTTGAATTATATACAAGACTCTGATTGTTAGGTATGCTTTGTTAGGCTAAAATGGAGAAACTTGAAGTACAAATGAGTTGACATGGCCAGTCTATTGAGTCATTTTCAGCAGTCATTGGCCCTGAACACCCTGGACGTCTAATTCTATATGGAGCGGGGGTTACAAAGACTACTTTGACAAAAATAGTTGGAAATTCTGAACCAACTTTAAATGCAACAAATGGTGTAGTGAAACAAATGGAATAAAAGGATTCTAAAAATGGAGAAACAAATGGAGGAACAAAAGAGAACTATCAGACAAGATGCTACTGCTGAAGTTATTGCACAACTATAGCATGCAGGATTAATTGACAAGCTGCTTCTGCACAAGCGGCCGAAAAAGGTTAGTGTTACTAATTTTCTATTTTGACTGTTTCTTCTTCTTCTTCTTCTTTTTCCTTATTTCTTCCCCCATATATAAAGAATCTGTCTTGAGGGATTCCTGCATTCTATATCAGAAGCAAACTTGGAAAGTCTTACTAATCATGCAGGTTTTGGCCCAAAATCTCACCATATTAAATAGTATCTATGGGTTAGTTGTTCTCGAGGCTTCATTATATTGTTTGATCATATGATGCAAAACTACATAATATTTCTTGATTCAAGCTGCAATGTCTACCAGCACTTATAGTCCTAGATGATATGGGTTGCTCTATATATTTTCATATCGTCCTAAAGTTGGAAAATTACACGAGATCCATCATTGATGGCAGCTCTCTATGTATATAGAATGACCTTTAATATTCCATGCAGACTCAAAATTGTACATCCACTGTATCAGAACCACTATAGACTTTGAAGTTTCTGTTTCTTTGTTGTCGGGCAACTGGAGGGTTGGGTACAATTTTGTTCATCTAAATTAATAGCTCTCCTATGAGTACATTGGTTGTGTGCATACACATGTATCTCAGCCCATTCATGTGTCCCTCATGTATTTGTCTTGAATCATCTGTGGAGAAGGATAGATACAGAGAGGAAGGGGGCCAGTCCAGGGGATTAGTTGTCAGCACTCCGCAGAACATGGATTCTTTTTTTTTCTGTAGATAGATCTGCTAATATGGGCAGTTCTAATACTGGAGGTTGATAATCATATTGTCTGCATCTTCTTCTTCTTTAAATGTGATATTGACTTTTGAAATCTTTATAATCTTTTTTGGTATTTCATGTTTTGGAAATTCAACTTCCTGGCAAGAAAGTTGTTTATGCAGCTGCATTCTGAAATAGTTTAAGAGGCAAAATGCTAAAAAAGTTGTTATCACTAAGCTGTCAAATACACCAAAATGTAAGACTCAAATATTTTGTAAGTCCTTAATTAATTTCTTATATCTTAATGGATTTCAGAGTGGCTTCCACATGTGCATTTCTTTTGATGCCCATTTGTTTCATTTTATAGTTCCATTGAAAGCCTGAAATGACAATATTTTGGTTATGCATCCCTATTAAATTACTTGGTTATCTCTATTCCTTTTGATAATGTTTCTTTTCTTTTTATTTTCCTCAATTTTTGGTGATTGGTCTATGGCAATAGGTTCAAGGGGGGAAATTGTTGGGTGTGCAAACAAATTGGCACATTGGAGGTTAACAAGGAAATAGAAGTTACATATGAAGTGTAGGGACATTGTAAAGACTTTCAGAAAAACCATGCAGGTTTTTGCCCAAAATCTCACCATATTTAATAGTATCTATGGGCTGGGCTAGTACACTTGCCCCCCCCCCCCTCCCTTTTTCCCTTTCAGCTTATACATGGTCTAGATCTTACTCAGGTGTTTCTTATCATATAATTCTTCAAAGCCATATATTAAAGCAAAATGATTCATCTACCTTTTCCCAATAACTAGGAACAATTTGTTTAGAGTAATGTTCTAAGGTTGCAGATTAGTATGTGGTAAAGGGAATACTTTTTAATGGAAGTGTTTAAATTAATTTTGTGATCATATGACTAGTTTAATTCAGTTGAAGTATGTTGGCAAATTCGTCAAACGCACACAATGTTAGGATGAATTGATTTGGAATGGTGCCAAATGTTGCTTTTGAGATACCAAAAGCCACAAACTTGGGGTACTTGGAATATATGTCCCTTAGTCTTTTTACATGATGTACACCAAAGGACTTGGCAGCCAAAAAGCTTGTTAAAGCATTATCCATAGAGCATAATAGAAAAGTTGATATTTTTTTATTATTGCAGGAGCCATTCAACAAGTTGAACCAAATGTCATTGTTCTGGAGATTTCATTACATTATCTGATCAAATGATACAAAACTACATGATTAGATACTTCTGATTCCAGTTCTGATTCGAACTTATTTGACAATAATGCTTTTGCTAAAAAATTATGAAGTTATTTTGTATTTTCATTTATTGTATGTAGGTAATGGAATTGAAGAAGTGGATGAAAGTGTTGCATGCTGATGACTTCACCTAGACAATGTGCTTTACTAGGAATTGAATTGGATTTCTCACTTTACCTAGCTATGTTCAAAAATCCTTTACTTTTGAAGATTGAAAACAATGTGGTGCATGTACTTTCACCTTTTTATAATAGTTAAAACATACTTATGTACGTGTGTTTTGCTTTTATCGTTATTACCAACACTTTTGATCGATCTTGAATTATTATTTTAGTAATGTAAAGTTTCTTCTCATGATCAATTTGTGCATTTTCTATTGTAAAATTATTGTCAAAACTCAATATTAAGAGCATTGAATGGCAATAAGAGTATATTTGGCCATGATTAATCCAACTGACTTTATACATTCTACCGCGTCGGTTACAAATCGTGGCAATAAGAGTATCTATGGTGATGATTAATCCAACTATATTTATAGGTTCTACTGCAACGGGTATAACAATTGTGTTATAAGCTCTACCGCGATGGTTTATAACTGTGCTAATATAGTTTAAACTGTCGCCAATTTCTTATAGAAAAAACGTAGCAATAGGGATATCTACTTCAACAGTTAAACGAACCATGCTATAAACTATTTTGCGATGGTTTTACTCGTACCAATATAGTACTAACTGTAACCAATTAATTAGAAAGAAAACCATCGCAATAGATACCTTATTACGACGGTTAGAAATAGGGTTGGAAGCCAACCGTGGCAATAGAGTTATTGCTACGCAATCAGTTGTGGCGCCTAGCTAAACTGTGGTTATAGGATATGGCGACGGATTTCTAGTCTATAGCGATGGTGTTTAAACCATCCCAGTAGATCGAATTTCTAGTAATGTTCGGGGTTTTTCTTTTCATTTTTTAGCTTTTTGCGTTATTTCTACACTTTATTTTGCCTTTTAGCTCAATACTAAGGCACCACTTCTTTTTCTTGAACCTAGTACATGATTTTTCCCTTTGTTTTTCTATATCACTAATTCATCCCCTTATTTTTATGTTTCACCCTTTCACCAGCTACCCTCAACTTAGGCTTTTAGCCTATGTTGAGGTGCACAATATCTGTCATCAGAACCGGTGCCAATTTCGATAGCCACCCTCAACTTAGAATTTTTGCCTCAGTCAAGGTACACAATGTTCAAGGAAGGACCAGGGCAAATTTTAGGATTTCACAACTAACAAGGCTGGATTAATCAAGTGTTTTCAAAGAATAGGTATATGTTAGGCTCAAACATTAGGAACAAAGGATATATCATAGATTTGGTTGGTCATTTTAGGCTAAGTGAACTACTAAGAACAATGGCCTAAGATCCTTTCCTAATACAACTAATCTACAATCTAACTTAGAGTAATAGGGCAAGTTCGGAATTAGAACAACACACATGATTCTATAATATTAAGCTTATACTCATGGCACTATATAAATCATCAACAAAAGACTCTCAGAGCATGCTTCTTATCTCAATTTATCCTCACTTCTCAGAACAAACATTGTCAGACACCTAAACATGCATCATTTCTATCTAACTACTAATCAAAATAAATTTTTGGTAGGTATCATTTTTCAAACAAGACACAACAAACATGCTATATTCCACAAGTATTGGTAGTATATGCTACAAATACTATCTAAACATCCTAATGTGACGGTTCAACTGAAATTATATATCCACGGGGAAAACAAACACAAGCAAGCAAAACTCGGGATCCAAAATTGGGGTAGTTATAGACCTAAGCTACTCAGATTTCACTGAGGCCCAAAATTACCCACACCCTATGAAAAAGATATGCATTTCCCAATTACACAAAATCAAAAGGAAAAAACCCATACCTACACACCTAAGCACCTGTGTCTACCTTAGGTTGCATCCCAAGCAGTGCCTGATTTATTGCCTTAGCACGACTTTGAAAAATTAGTTACTCAGACTTCACCGATTACCTAGACTTCACTCTTCAAATCATGTGGATGCTTCATGGACTGAAAGATATTGAAGATGACTTCTTCGTCATCCAATCCAAACTTGAGTTGACTAGCTTCCATATCCACTAGTGCTCACCTAGTGGCTTGGAACGGTCTTCCCAAAATGATTGGGATGTCGAAGTTAACTTTGTAATCTAGGATCATAAATTCTGCGGAGAATATGAACTTTTTCACTTTGACCAACACATCATATAGTATCCCCATAGGCTTCTTCATCATATGATCCTCCATTAACAATCGCATGCTAGTTGGAGAAGGGGCTCCCAATCCAAGTTTCTTGTAAACCGCAATGGGCATCAGTTTAACGTTGGCATCTAGTTCACATAGTGCCCTTGAGAACTCCACATCTCAAATGGTGTACGGTATGGTGAAAGCACCTAAATCTTCTCACTTCTGAACCAAGGACCCATAGCAATAACAATGCAATGTTGAAGCTATTAGGAGAGCTCCTGACTCACAGTGTGCTTTTTAGTGACCAAGACTTTCATGTACTTAGAATACCCTAGCATCTTCTCCAATTCCTAAATAAGAGAGATGTCGATAGAGAGTTATTTTTTCATGGAGAGAAAGTGTTTGAATTTGCCTTTCTCCTCCCTCTTTTATATTATTTGAGGAAAGGAGAAGGAGGCCTACGAATGGGCTTTAACTTTTGTGGCGCCTCTGTGGCTTCACTCACCCCATCCTTGCTATGATCATCCCCTATCTCCGCATCCTTGGTGGTACCCATTACCTCTCAAATATCTTCCTCATCAATTGACATGGTGCTCTTGGCACCCCAAGTAGTAATCATCATACACTGCCCTTCATTTTTTGGATTTTGAACTATGTTACTAGGTAGTGTACCCCTCTAACGTTGATTAAGTTTAGTCAACACTTGAATGAACTGTTGTTTAAGCCATTTGATAGCCACAAAGTGGGACTCTATTTTCTAATTTGTACATGAAATCTCTGATTTCATGCCCCTCTGCGTCTCATCCTGTGTCTCAACTTTCTTCAACAGGCGATCAAACATCTCCTCAATTCTAGAACTACCTAGACCTGCATCATGATTTTGTGATAGTACATAAGTACCATTTCTAAAGCCTTCTCTGTGGCCCTAATCTGCATCTCTCTCGACCCCATTTTCTGTCATAGTATCCTCCTCGATTGTCCCTGTAAGCTCCCTCTTAAATAAAGTTCTGACCTTGGTTTCCTTAACCTTGGCACCAATAGTCCTGATTGGACCCTTGGGTATTGATCCAAAATCCCCTCATTTGATCAACAACAAAATGTACGTTTTAATCATAATTTGTCTCATCACACATGGGTGCACGTGGAGGTTGATGAACCACTACATTCACTTGTTTTTGGTTCTGCTTCATCATCACCTCCATACTGGTGTGAATCTCAGAAAGTTGTTGCATGATTTCTTTATTGATCTTTGCTTGCTTTGGATCAACACTGGCAGCATATAAACTTTAGGTAGATGCTCTGTCTCTCTTCCCTCATGCACGATTAATCTAGACCACTCCTTCCTTTCACGCTGCGATCCATACAAATAGTTGATCTAAGAACATGCCCCCCATGATAGTGAAAACATAGGTTTGATAGCTCTCATCAAGGGCGCAGTAGAAGATCTCCACCAAAGCATCATCAATTATCTTATGGTTATGGACGCTCCAAAGACATTTGGTGAACCACTCCCAAGTAGTATTGTTCGAATCACCAGGAAGTTGCTCAATGTTGTTCACCTGGTCCTTCAACTTTTGCTTCTTCGAATCTAGGGAAATACCTCTCCAAAAAGGCCTTTTACAAGTCTACCCAATTGGTGATCGAACTCTACGAGAGCTTTGATAGTCATAATGTTGCATTGCCCATAAAAGTCAATAAGAAGATACAAAGTCCCACATCATCCATAGATTCTGTGTTCCCATTACACTTTTGTAGATGAATGCCACATTGTGTAGGTGGCTATGAGGATCCTCCTATGGTAAGCCCGCCAATAGCCCATGGTTCTGCAGTATCTAAAGTACCCACTCGAGACTTTTAACCTTGTGTCTGGCGGTAGTAGTGGTAACACAATAGCTCCAGTCACCTTCATAGACATAGTATTTAGCCTATATTGATTCCACTTGTAAACACTTGAATTGAAATCCTGAGGATATAGAGCAATGTCTTCCAGAGGAGGTGGGTTCTAATTCTCAGCATCCTCATTGCTATTCTTGTTCAAAGTTGCATTAGCCGCATTATTGGCATTGTCTTGGGTCTTTCTCCTCAACTTTCTATGGATCTTTGGGTCAAACGAAGTTAAGGGATTGCGTTGGATCTGAATGTTTGGAATACACTACATTTACACCGTGAAAAAGAACAAAAATAACAACAAACAAAGTAAATTAAGGGAACTAAGGATTAACACCTGAATTACTTATGAATTTAAAAAGTCTAGCCATATTCTCCAGCAATGGCACCAAAAACATGATGCCGCCCAAGTTACACCTCCTTTTTAGAGGATAAAGCGGTCTTTGTCAAGAAATAGAACCTAACAATGGTTAGAGTCGAACCCATACAAAATACATAGACTCAAGAGAATTTTATGATCACATTTAACCAACTTACATTCCCCGAAGGGGGGTGATGTGATGCCAAAATACAACTCTTTTAATGTTTTAAACTTGGAATTTTGTTTGTTCTCAATGCGATGTTAGTTGGTTTTATGTGTTTTTGTGTTTATATTTGAAGGATTATACATTGGCCTGGATTTTGGGAAAAAGTGCAGAAGTTGCTGATTTTTCTGATATATGAGACCCTTTACGGGCTGGAGCTTATTCTACATGCCATAGGGTGGTTTCGTGAAAAACTCCAATAAGTGGTTATTTCCTAAAGTTTATTCTATGAAATTGCAAATGAGTCATAGAAGATTTAAAGAGTCGTTGAAGATGCTCGTGCCCTTACAATCAGAGATTAGGACTTTCTGAAGTTCATCAGAAAAAACCCCCTCTATGGGTCATAAACTACTTTACGAGTCGTAGAGGGGTGTCGTAGGTGTCATGGCATTGAAGTCTGAAATTCCAACAGCAGAGTACGAGACTCCAACTACAGGCCATGGAATGCAATACTACCCGTAAACCCCTTTCGTATGGCGTGCTGACTAGTTCTCCTATTTTGTTTAGGACTTGTACTTATAATAAATAGGTTTTTAGGTTATTTTTCAGAAAAGTTTTTTCATCTAGTACTCAGAGAACTCAGTAATTAGAGAGAGAAAATTGTGAAATCATATTTGAGAGTCTTTGGGAACAGGTGTGCTTGAATTTCATCTTTAAGCTTGTGATTCTTATTGAAGTTTGATTTTCTTGTTCCTAATTCTATTGTGTAAGTATTCAATTATGTTTTCTCAATCCATAATTTTTGGATCGACACAAAGCTTGAGTAGCTAAATCTACAGCTAGGGTTGCGGGAAACATGAAGAACTAACAAAGTAAAATTGGATAATTCATAATTCTTGAAAGGTGTATATGCATGTATTAATTAACTCTCTTCGTTTTTCATGTTTTCTTATGTTGGCCAACATTAGAACCCACCTAGTGTTACTGACTAGACCAAGGTAGTAATGAATTGGAAAAGAGATTAATTAACTTGATTCTATTGATGTGTTCTAGTCTAATCACCAAAACTGGGCCAAGGAGAGGTTGTATAGGAACTAATAGGTAAGGGTTAGTAATGCATACTACGGAGATAGGCCAAGTTGCATAGTAAAATTCACCTCTCACCTTTGACCAAAGGGCTTAGTGTACATAACTTATTGTCCAACATGCTATACAATAGAAAAGAATTAAGTAATCTGATGATACTGAGTTGGTGAATCATACAAAACACAATACCCTAGTTTTTCTCCATATTTACTTCTCTTTTGTGTTAGTTAATTTAGTTATATTTTTCATCGATTATTGCAAGAAACCCCCCCTCCTTCGGGGAAGTAAGTTTGTTAACCATTCGAATTGCGAGATTGAATCCCTTTTGAGTCTACGTATCCATTTTGTGTTCGACCCTAATGTTTGTTAGGTTCCATTTTTTGGCAATGACAACTTTATCCTCTAAAAAGAAGGTGTAACTTGGGCGACATCAGGGGATTTCTGGCAATAATCGGTGAAAAATATAACTAAACTAACTCATACAAGAGAGAAGTCAATATGGAGAGAAACTAGGGTATTGTAATACCCATCATTTCCCAACTCAATATCACCAGAAAACCTAGTTCTTTTCTAGTATATAGCATGCATGACGATAAAATATGTTCACTAAGCGCTTTGGTCAAAAGTGAGAGGTGAATTTCATTTAGCGACTTGGCCCATCTCCATAGTGTGCATTACTAACCTTTACCTATTAGTCCAAGTACAACCTCTCCTTGGCCCAGTTTGGTTGATTAGATGAGAATATATCAATCAAATCTTGTTAATTAATCTCATTTCCTATTCATTACTACCTTTGTACAATCAGTAATACTAGGTGGGTTCAAATTTTGGCCACCATCAGAAAACATGCAAAATGAAGAGAGTTAATTAATACATGCATATACACCTTTTAAGAATTATGAATTATCTAGTTTTACTTTATTAGTTTTTCATGGTTTTCATAGTCCTAGTTGTGGATTTAACAACTCATGCTTTGTGCTGATGTCAGAATTATGGATTGAGAAAACATAATTGAATACTTACACAATAGTATTAGTAACATGCAAATCAAACTTCAATAAGAATCACAAGCTTAAAGATGAAATTCAAACACAAGTGTTCTCAAATACTCTCCGATATGATTTCACAATTTTCCTTCTCTAATTACAGAGTTCTCTGAGCGCTAGGTAAAACACACTTTTCTTAAAAATAACCTAAAAACCTATTTATTATATGTAAAGTACAAGTCTTGAACAAAATGGGAGAACTGGTCGGCACGCCATACGAAAGGGGTTTACGAGTTGTATTGCATTCCACGGCCTGTTGTCGGAGTCTCGTACTCCACTACTGGAATTTTGGATTTCTACTCTACGACACTCCTCTGTGACTGAAAAAGTGGCTTACAACCCGTAAAGGGGGGTTTTGTCTGATGATCTTCATAAAGTCCCAATCTTTGATCGTCAGGGCATGAACCATCTTCTGCGACTCATAAAATCTTTGTACGATTTGTCTGCATGTTTGTGGAATAAACTTCAAAAAATAGCCCCTCACTGGAATTGATCACGAAACCACCCTATGGACCATAAAGAATCTTGTATAACAGCAAAAATCAGCAACTTCTTAACTTTTTCCAAAAATCAAGGCCAACATATAATCCTACAAATATAAACACATAAGACCTACTAACATCGCACGGAGAACACAAAAAAATTGCAAGTTTAAAAGCATCAAAATTATTTGTATTTTTGCAGTACATCAGTAGTTCATCAAAATAATTGATTTTTTTAACTCTGAGGTGAAATCTATGAAACCCATCTAAAACATGTAGATGCATCTTTAACACGTAGATGAGGCTCATAAGCACTAAACGAGCAAATGTTTCCACAACTTTTCTTTCTCATTTCAACTTTTCAATTTCCATGGTATTTTATATCTCCCTCTTAGGAATATTCATCCTCAAATAAGATAAAATATAGCATGAATAGAGTAGAAAGGAAGACTAAATTCCAAACATGAGTGTAATAATGCATTTTAAATGCCAAAATCATGTGGCTTTCAAAATATTTATAAAACATAGCTTAAAATTGATTTCATGAACATGCATGCATATGAATTAACATGGGAATACTAAAAGGTGGATATTTGTAGGAGTAGATCAGGGAATGATAAGTACCTAGGGATACAATCAAAGGAAACAGATAAGTATGGTGCTTTATCATATCTACTTCAGCCTCCCAAGTGTCACTTTCAACTCCTTGTTTCTTCCATAGTACTTTAACAAATGCCACTTCTATGTTTCAAAAGTTCAGACTTGCAAATCTAGAATTTCAATTGAACCTCCTCATAAGTCAAGCTCTATTTAAAACCTACACTCTCAAAAGGCATAATAGATCTAGGATCGATAACACATTTTCTCAATAAACAATCATGGATTATTTGATGCACCAATGCCAACTCTAGAGGCAAATCCAACTCATAAGCTACTTTTCTAAGTCATAAGCTACTTTACCAACATGTCTTAAAATCTAATATGGGACCAATTAACATGGACTATGATTTTCTTCTTATGAAAATGTATTACATCCCTTATAGAAACTTTTAAGTAGACCCAATCACCAATATCAAATTCATGGTCCCTCCTTTTTACATTCGAAGAGGACTTTTGTTGACTTTGAGCAGCCTTTACACTTTCCTGAATGAGTCCACCCTTCCCCATGCTCTAAAAACCAACTTGGGACCTACCAAATCCACTTCACCTACTTCAAACTACCTAACAAGAGACCTATATCTACTACCATATAAGAGCATAAAAGGAGCCACTTGAATGCTAGTATAATAACTACTATTGTAAGTGAATTCAATCAATGGTAGCTGATCATCCTATTTGCCATTACAATATATGACACACTCCCTGAACTTATATTCCAAAGTTTGAATTATTTTATCGGTTTGTCTATTGCTTTGAAGGTGAAAATTGGTGCTTAATTTAACACTTGTGCCTAGACCCTCTGAAAGATACTTCACAAAATTGAGATGACTGAGTACCGCAATACGAAATAATATGCAAAGGAATACCATGAAGATTAAACAATTCCCAAATGTACATCTTATAATATGCAACAGAATAATTCTCAAACGGTAGGAAATGGGCTGATTTTGTCATTCGATCTACTACAACCCAAATAGAATCATGTTGCCTGCGGGTATGAGAACAATGCCATTATAAAGTGTATTTACACATCCTCCCACTTCCATGTGAGAATTTTAATGTCTTGGGTTAAACTTCTTATGTTTGTGTTTAACATTCACTTGTTGACAGTTGGGACATGCCACAACAAACCTTGTTATGTCCTTCTCTATCTCTTAAAGTAATATATTTCCCTCGAATCCTTATATATTTTTGTGGATCCTTGGTGAATCGACTACCAAGAATTATCGAGTTTGGATAATATGATCTCTCTTAGGCCATCAATATTAAGAACACATAAGCGACCATGGTAATGAAGTACTCCATCTCCCTTTGGGACAAAACCTCAATGTTCCATTTGAAAACTAATTTCTTTAACTCAAATAAAGACGGATCCCTTTGTTGTTTTGCCTTTATATCCTCCACAAGAGATGATTACAAAACATTATGAACAAGCGAACCACCCTCATTTGAGTCAACCAATCGAACTCCTAAATGGGACAATCTATGCACATATCTAACCAACTCTTTCCTTTTAGCCTAGCACGAACAACACTATTCATAGACAATTGACTTTGAACATTGGCATCCGCAATAGCTTTACCTATATGGTACAATACACTTATGTCATAATCCTTCAACGATTCATATCATCTCCTTTGCTGGAGGTTCGTGTCTGTTTAATTAAACACACATTGTAAACTCTTATGTTAAACACATCCACTTGCACAACATAGATATAGAGGAACCATATCTTTAAAACAAATACCGCCCCCGCCAACTCAAGATCATGAGTGGGGTAGTTCTATTCATGTACTTTAAATTGTCTTAAGACATATGTCATGATCTTTCCATGTTGCATAACACACCCAAGAACAACCCTTGAGGAACCACTATATACTACAAATCCATCAGATCCTTCCGGTAATGTTAAGATAGGGGCTGAAGTGAGGAGATCCTTTAATTCTTGGAACCTTCTTTCACAAGCCTCGAACCATTGAAATTGCACTTTCTTTTCCGTCAACTTGGTCAATGACAATGTAATATATTAAAACCCTTCAGAAATCTTCTATAATAATTGAATGAACCTGGAAAACTACAAATATTTAAAGGAGATAAAGTTCTAGGCTAATTCTTCATCATTTTGGTTTTGTTAGGATTGACCATAATAACTTCACTGAAAAATAATATGGCCATGAAATGCCACTAGTCAAAACCAAGACTCACATTTACTAAACTTGGAAAGCAATTTACAATCTCTCAAGGTATGCAAAACACTTCTCAAATGAACCATATGCTCTTCCTCACTTCATCGATAAACCAATGTATCATTAATAAGAACTACCACAAACACATCCAAGTATGGTTTGGATACCTGATTCTTCAAGTCCAACAAGGCTTTGAGGGTATTTCTTAGTCCAGAAAACTAAATCCAAATATCCAATGTAACCATATCAAATTCTAAAAGTCGACATCAAGATGTCATATTCCCTAACTTTTAATTGATAGTATTTTTATAGAGATCAATCTTAGAAAAATAACTGAAAACACAGAGTTGATAAAATAAATCATATATTCTTGGAATAGGTTATTATTCTTATTGGTGACTTTATTTAATTGTCGACAATCAACACACATATGAAGCAGATTATCCTTTTTCTGAACAAAAAACACAGAAGCACCCCATGGTGAGATAGTTGGCCCTATGAAATCCTTATCCAAAAAAACTTTTAGTCGATCCTTTAACTTTTAATGTTCCACCTTGAGCATATGATTTGGAGGAACAGAGATAAGGTGGGTATCGGTGACGATATTTGTACCAAAATCAATTTCCCTTTTAGGAGGAATACCAGGTAGATCATCAAGGAGCACACTGAGAAAGTCATTAACAATAGGGATTAGCTCAATAGTAGAGGATTCAAAAGTAGTATTTCTAACCCATACAAGATGACAGATGCAACCCTTTGAAATTATCTTACCAACATTAAGGCATGAAATGAGTTAACCCTTGCACACAAAATTACTACACATTCCTTCTAGGAGTGCCTCTTTTAGGAATTGGAACTCAACCACTCAGGTTCTACAATCAATAGAGGCATAATATGCATGACATCAATCCATACCAAGGTTAAAATAAAATTACTCATATCAAGCTCAATAATATAAAATGAAGAAACTCTATGAAGAACTAATATTTGGTAATTTCTATAGAGTAATGTAGTGAAAATTGAATCACCAACAGAGGTATAAACTGAAGGGATCTAACAAGATCTCTGGACTAATATCAAATTTTTCTAGCAAGATAAAAAGTAAGAAAAACAAATTTTCCCAAAATCAAGTAATGCATAAGCATCAAAGTGAAAGATATGAAACATATCAACAAATTCATTGAGGAACCCTCCATATCCAGTGGGATATAGAGAGCATACAACATGTTATGGTGCTAGCCACTACTCGATCTTCAGGTGGTACCCTGCTAATCCTGTAAATTTTTAGTAGCCTAAGTTTGAGTCTACGCCTACACTTGAGGTTTCCCACCTTTCACTCTACAATCATTAGCAAGATAAACCTATTTTCCACACCTAAAGTAAACTACCAAACCTTCCAATAACTATCCTCTATGACACTTTTGTAGTGCCCAAGCCCATTGGTAATATTATTTGCTTTGGTCCTAGCACTGCATGACCTTAAAATGTGCCACTAGTAGGTAAGATATACTTACTTATATACCTGACATCTCTTCGTGTTTTATCAATGTTGAACTTCTTTTCTTAAGATTGTTGTTACATACATCCCTCTATGGACTCAGCATCCTCACTGATTTTTACCCCTACCCCATGTGATTTTTCCTAGAAACTTCTTTAATTTGAAGTAAAAGACAACGTAGACTTGATACATATAACATGTCTCCTTTAACATGGGAAAGGGCTAAGGACATGTTCCTATATAAACAAAAATATTTTAAGGAAATAGTATCAAGTAGCAACATAGATCAAAAGATAGTAAGGTAAACTTGATAGACTCTCCCTTGGGATATAAGGACTCATCAATTAAACTTCAAATCTATATCCTATACTAACCATGAGTGGAATGAAATGGAATCTACACCCCCACATTATAAAAGATTGTACGGAAAGAAGTATGCATTATTCCTTTAAATGTATAAAGTATGTGATTAATATGCATGAAGTAAACATAAGTAACAAGGAACATAAGACAAGAGATGCATGATAAAATAAATGAGCATGTGGTATCGATAAAAGCTTAAGTAGAGGACATGGTTAATACATCAAATCATAGTAAAGCTTGGAATCATGTGTTGGATATCAACCTCAAGTGACAATAAGATCATGCAAACTATAACAA
Source organism: Solanum rostratum (assembly GCA_029948455.1). Lineage (NCBI taxonomy): Eukaryota > Viridiplantae > Streptophyta > Magnoliopsida > Solanales > Solanaceae > Solanum > Solanum rostratum. The sequence continues at coordinate 28,747,439 of CM057049.1, forward strand.
GGACTCTATTGTAAATCTTACATAATGAAGGAAAAGGCTCTTTTTACAAGGTATAATCCATGATGGTGCACATATCTAACATCATGAACTATAGATGGATCAACTACCTAAGCCTATAAAGCAACCTATGGTGGCTCATAGTTTTCGGCTAGAGGTTCTTGCTAGGATTCCCTTTGGAAGATAACCTTATGTCTTCTGACCCGAATGCCACCTCCATCACACTTAGTGCTAAGTTATATTTCAATGGCATAGTAAATCATAGCGCATTAATTCAATGAAAACATATCATAACTTGAGTCATTAAAACTAAGATTCATATCCAGTATCTCATTAAAAACTTTAGTGATCTAAGCAATGTAAGAATTGTCCTCATCTAGGAGTGGAAAAATTAAAATCAACCTGCCAAACCCGTTGAAGTTTTGTCTTAGCCCATCTCAACCCAACCAATTTCAACCCATCTAAAATTGCGTTGATATGCAACCCGAATTGACTCGAAAGATCTTGCTAGAATATTTTTAAAACACCTATTTTTAATTTGATATATTTTATATAGTCATAATAAAGAAAAATGTAATATAATGAAGTACTAAAATATTAAAAAGAACAAATAAAATAAGTAAAAGTTAGGTTGGGTTGGGTCGTGACCCGCTCTCCATCCTATTACTCAACTCATTTTGACACAATCCATTTTGATCTAAGCAAATTCAGATTGGGATGTGTCTTGACCCATTTGTTGTCCTTACCCATTATAACTCGTTCAAATTGGACCCAACACTATCAATAACCACCCTTATACTTATCACACCTCAAATCCATGATTAGATGAGAAAATGATTTCACCAATATTTATTCATTCTTTAAGGACTTCTATAACTCAATTAAGCTTTTTTTACAAAACATAGGTGATGTTCTTTTTCATTCATTCTCATAGTTCATGATAGACTAGGGTAACTTGTATGGGTTCAACTCAAATTGACTTTAAACCATTTTAAAAAAATGAAATCATGCATAGTTACAATGCATATATAATTACAATGCATATCATTGATTGAAATTATAATTAAGATAATCAAAATTTACATTCATGAATCCTAGAAAGCCTTGTAGAGAAATTACTTGTAAACCATCAAACCATGCAGTTAATTGAAATCTATGCATAGTTGAATAAAAAATAATTACGTAAAACATAATTTATGCAATTAAAGGAGAACTCATCAAAACCTATAAAATACCATCATTCAAATATCAAAACATTAAGGATTTCTTTGGGCTCCATGGGTGAATACCCGTACACCCTGAGTCAATTGCTTTAGAATATTGAGGAATTTGATGGTGAAACCTGAAACCCAATCTTGGACTCTAAAAAAAGCTTGGCAAAGTAGAAAACTTGAGAGAGTTTGTGAGTTCAAGGGATTTCCGTGAGAAGGAGATGAATTTTTTAGAGTAAGGGCTAATGTTTGATAGTTGTATGGTTAAAATGATGTAGTTTAAAGATTAAGAGGGTAAAAAAGTTAACAAAAGAATATCCCTTCTTATTTCTATCAAACAAGTTCTATGAGACCTTTTTATGAGTCGTGAAATTAATCTGTGACTCTTTCATGGGGTTTTATATATCCTATGTAAATTTTACCCCTTCGTATATCTCAACCATGACCATTTCTATCGGTTTGTCCTATCTTGTACCACCCCTAGAAACCCCTCGTAGAAGCCTATCATACTTAATTTCTAACCTTCACTATCCAAACTGTGAACCAAGAGTACATATAATGGCCCTCTGTGTCAATTCTATATTTTGTGGTTTTTCTTCTAATTTGAGCTTATGTATAGTAACCTCAGAGCTTTTATGGCTTATTGGGGTTGTTGGGATTTTTATAGGGTTATTTTGTTGTGAATTTGCAAGTTAACGAGAATTTATAATTGCAAAATGGAGATGTCTAATAAAACCCTAACAAATGGCCTCAGAATGGGATTCTTGTGGTTTCATCAATTCTCGAATGGCCAATTTAGTCTAGGGGTGGTTGGTCCAGGTATAGAGGGTCTCGGTAAGATTTTGAGCCAAAAGTTGCAAAACGAGTTCAATTGGAAGCTAAAACATGTGTTTGTGTAAAAACATTGCTAAATGCGCACAAAATGGAAATTTGATTGTGTTGTCAACTCTAGAATGTTGAAAATAGTCTAGGACAACCCTTCACCAGTCTATGGGAGCATCTTGTTGCATTTTGACCCATCAGTTCTTCTAGCTAAAATTAACCAGAAAGAGGTGGTACCCTCATTTTTCTGTAGCGTACTCCGTTGGGAATTCCGATCAAACCATTGGATCTAGAATGTCAAAATCTGTGCCACTTGTCTATGTAAAATGAACATTGAATGCCCCGAGAATACCCCGTGAAAGTTTTTAAACTAGCTGGTGCAATACTAGAAAATGTAATCCCTTGCAATCGTGGAGGTTTGGGCAAATTAGCGGAGAAGGGACAACCTCCAAAATTCTGCATTCGCGGGAGGCTATGTGACTGACCTATATATAGGCTCTTCAGCCTCACAAACAACAAAACACCCAAACTTCTCTTAAGAGTTGATTTTTATATGAAGCTCTATTTTTGGCGATTCAAAAGTCTACGTGACTCCAGGCAAGTATTTCAAGGTAAAACCCCTATTTTTAGGTTATTACATTCTCGTAATATGTGAAGACTTTGCGCTTCAATATCTTAGACAATTCTTGACGGAATTAAATAAAATTTGAGTCTAAGTTGTTCTACGTTCAGAGAGGACTGTTGTGTATGCTTGGATTCTGCTAAACTTAGCTAGTTTTCATAAAATTTCATCGAGAAAGTTTTGGAAAATTTTTTTTATAAAGAATTTAATCTCATTTTGAACCATTTCTTGGCCTTTTGAGAAACACTTTGGGCCGAATTTCTAGCTGTAGACTCGAAGTATCTATGGGATCATTTTGAGGATTCAGTTAGGATTTCAGATGTTGGCCCCATTTTCCCTATTTTTCCCCATTTTGGGCGTTATTTGCATAATTCCACCATTTTTCAAGATAATAAAGCCAATATGATTGTGTTAACCTTTTGATTTATATTTTAATAGTTGAGTAGCATCAGTGATTGAGGGGAAAAGATTGGCTTGATTGATTTGGGATGCACGACATCGACTTTTGGAAAGGCTACACTTTCCCTAAAGTTTTGATGGTATGGGATTATATGCATGTTAAACTGAAATGTGCATAAAGGTGCTAGTTGTGCTTTGTATGTGTAGTATATGTTGTTGGGGGGTTGTATCCCTGTGTTGGTTGTTGTAGTTTTTGTAGTTTTTATATTTGTCGGTACTATTGACTACAAGGAGACCTGATAAGGGTCGTATATGGGATGATTTTGTGGACAGGTATGTATTCTAGCCTAATTCTTGTCCGTGTGTGTATATATGTTGCTTGATGCTATAGAGAGATGCTAGCTGTGAGGATGTTCGTTGAATACTTGTCATACTGTGACTTGTTTCTACAATAGATATGACTCTATTCAGCCTAGTAGTTGTGGAAATTTATGACATAACATTACTTAACATTTTTACCCTTATTGCCAGTGCTTGGATGGATTGTTGCATTCTTTGGGCTTTTTAGATTTGGTTTTACATTGATTAGTGATGCACATGCTCTCATATACTACTATTACTTATTAGGTACTGCTTCTTCTTGCCAAAGGCTGGGGTACTGATGTGCTGTCAAAATACAACACTTTTGATGCTTAGAACTTGGAATTCTGTGTGTTCTCAAAGTTATAGTAGATTTAATGTTTTTTTATGTTTGTTTTGCAGGATTACAGGGTTGGCACAATATTTTGGCTAAGCGTGCATATTTTACTGAAGATGAAGTTTCACAAGACCTTTTACGGGTGGTAGAGAAATCATAGGCCGTAGATCTGGTTTCTTACACAATTCTAGAGAAGATTGATTTTCTAAAGTTAAGTCTACGAACATGCAAACAAGTCGTAGAAGATTTTATGATTCGTAGACTTGGTGTCATGCCCTGAGGATCAGAAAGTGGGGAGTTGCTGAAAAGTCATCAGACAAAACTCCCTACCGGTTGTAAAACAATATATAGGTTGTAGAGGGGTGTCCTAGAAGCAAGCCTCAAAACTAAAGATGCAATCCATGAAAGCTCTACTACGGGCCGTAAAACATTATAAGGCCTGGTGAACTACCCAGAGAGTCTGCCAACCCAGTTTTCCAGTTCTATTTTGGTTTTATATGTTAAACACTATAAATAGGTTTTTAGGTTATTTTTCAGAAGGAACAACAGAGGAATGTCATATAATAGTAGAGAAGAGTAGAGAGCTTGAGAGAAACACTTGTAAATCTTTATTTTGTGCTTTTGATTCAATCTTGTGATTCTTGGTGACGTTCTTGGATTTATTGTACTTAATTCTCTTGTACAAGTGCCCAATTATGTTATTCAAATTCATAAATCTTGCATCTACATTGATCATGAGTAGTTAAATCCACAACTAGGGTTGTGAGAACCATGAAGAACAAACAAGGTAAAACTGGATAATTCATAATTATTTAAAATCGTGCATACATGTATTAATAAATTCTCTTCAATTTGAATGCTTTTTAACAGTGGCCAATGTTAGAACTCACTTAGTGTTACTGGCTGGATCAAGGCAGTAATGAATAGGAAAAGAGATTAATTCACATGATTTGATTGATGTTTCTCGTCTAATCAGCCAAATTGGGTCAAGGGGAGGTTATACTGGAAAAATAGGTAAAGATTAGTAATGTCAAACTACATAGATGGGTCAAATCACGTAGTGAAATTTGTCTGTCACTTGGATCAAAGGGTTTGGCAAACTTAACTTACCATTCCACATGCTACACATTGGAAAAGAATTTCATTATCTGGTAATACCAAGTTAGAATATCATGGGAAACACAATACCCTAGTTACTTTTCATACTAATTTCCCTATTATTTTAGTTTAGGATTACTTTTCATATTTGTTACAACCCTCCCCCCCCCCTTTGGGGCGATAAGCAGGTTAATCCATCCGAATTGCATTGAATTCTTCTAAACTACCATTTTCCCTATGGGATCAACCTAACCTTGGTTAGGCTATATTAGGTTATATATCTTGACACAACCACTTTAGCCTAAAAAAGGAGGCATAGCTTGGGCGACATCATGATTTTGGGGTCATTGTTTGGGAATAAGGCTAGACTTTTTTGAGTCGAGTAGTTTGGGAATTAATTCTTATTCCCCTCATTTTACATTTTTTGTTTTTTTTTTGTTCTATTTTAAGGTACAGGTGTAGTGTATGCCAAATATGCAAATTCGAGGTATTCCATTGAATTTATTTGACCCAGAGATCCAGAGAAGACAAAGAAAGATGGCCCAAGATAATGCAAACAACATGGTTAATGCTACTCCGAACCAGAACTAAAATGAGAATGATGTGAATAAGGACTACCCACCTCCTCTTGATGACATTAATCACAACCACAGGACTTCAATGCCGAGGCTAATCAGTGGAATCAATATCAACTAAACCCAATAATTATGGATGTTACCGTAGCCATAGTGTTACTGCCACTACCGGATGACACACAATTTGTGGTTTCGAGTGGGCTGGTTCAGATGTTACGGAACCATAGATTGTTCACGGGCCTACCATCAGAGGATCTGCTTAGTCATCTACGAAATATTGCGTTTGCCTGTAAGAGTGTAATAGGAACACAGAATCTGTCTACGGATGTTGTGGGACTTTGTGTCTTCCTATTTTCTCTGATAGGCAATGCGGCGATATGGTTATCCGAGTTCCCACAGAGTTTGATCACCAGTTGGGCTGGGTTGCAGAAGGCCTTTTGAAAGACGTTCTTCCCAAGATCAAAGAAGCTCAAGTTAAAAGATCAAATGAAGAACTTTGAGAAACTTTCTTGTGACATAATCAGTACTACACGGGAGCGATTCACAAAATTCTTGAGGAGTGTCCCTAACCACAAAATTGTTGATGATGCCTTGCTAGAGATCTTCTACCATGCCCTGGACGAGATTAGCAAAGTATGTGCTGGTCATGATGGCATGTTTTTATATCAACCATTTGCAAGGATTGTTGAGAACTTTGAGAATATGGTCAAGACAAATTGTGCATGGGGGCAAAGAGATAGGTCATGTACCAAAAATTCGTGCACTGTCAGTACTGGTTCGGAGCAAGCTAAAATAAACAAGGAGATAATTCTAGAGTTTTCCTGGATTTGCACCAGCATAGAGGTAAAGATGAAGCAAAATTAGGAATGAGTTAATGCACTTGTTCATTAACCTCTACGAACACCCATGTACGAGGATCCTTACTTCGAAAAGGACACTTGCTTCATTTTTTATTAGATAGTGGGGTTTTGGACTAACCCCAAGGGTTTAATCAGGACTATTGGTGCCAAGGTCAAGGAAGCCATAGTCGGAACTATAACAGAGATAGTGCTTTCAGAGACAACTGTGGAGGTTACTACAACATGTATAGGGACAAGGATAGTGATGCAGATTGTTGTCGCTGGGATGTCTACAGAAATTGTCCTTATGTATGACCATACAATCGTCATACTGGTACTAGTAGTTTCAGGGCTGAGGAGATGTTTATGAGACTATTGAAGAAGGTTGACACAAAGGATGAGACCTTGAGGGGGATGAAATCTGAATTCTCAAGCATTAATCCAAAGATCAAGTCTCATTACACTAGTACCAAATAGCTAGAGTAGCAGTTTGGTCAAGTATCAATCAACTCAACTAGTGTCAGAGAGGTATACTACCTAACAGTTTAGTTCAAAACACAAATAATGAAGGTAGTGCATGGCCATTACTACTTGTGGTGGTAAGAGTACCATTGAACCTCCCATGCCAGAAGATAATGATGATGTTCGGGACAAGACAATTGAGGTCAAAGATGCTGATATCGGAGATGATCATATCAAGGATATAGTGACTGATGTTGAAGCAATGCCACAGAAGTTGAAGCCCATTTGTATACCTCCTCCCCTCTTCCCTCAAAGAATAAAAAAGAATGAGGAGGAGGACAAATTTGAAGAACTTTCTCTCCACGCTGAAACAACTCTCCATCAATATCCATCTCATTGAGGCATTAGAAAAGAAGCTAGGGTATGCAAAATTTATGAAAGACTTGGTCACGAAGAAATATACCGTGGGTCAGGAGCTCTCTCAAGAGCTTCAATATTGAAGAGCAATTGCTACAAGGTCCTTGGTGAAAAGAAACAAGATCCTGATACTTTTATATATCCCACACCATCGAAGATGTGGAGTTGGCAAGGGCCCTATGTGATCTCGGTGCCAGCATGAATCTGTTGCCCTCAATGTTTTCACGAAGCAAGGATTGGGAGCCCCTACTCAGACAAACATACGGTTGTTGATTGTTGACCGTATGGTGAAGAAGCTTATGAGGATACTTTACGATGTACTCATCAAAGTCGAGAAATTTATATTTCTGCTGACTTTGTGATCCTACATTGCAAAGTCAACTTTGAAGTCACAATCATCTTGGGAAGGCCCTTCCCAAACATTAGTCGATCACTAGTGGATATAGAAGCTGGCCAACTCATGTTTATATTGAATGATGATGAAGTTATCGTCAATATCTGTCAGTCAATGAAGAGGCCAGACGGCTTGCAAAAAGATGTTTTGAAACTTGGTGATGTCTTAGTAACTAAGTTGTCCAAGTCGTGTCGCGATAATAAATCAGGCGCTACATGGGAGACAACCCAAGATATTTGATGTGATAGTAGTAGTTGGGTTTTGTTTTTAGCTTTTGGACTTGTAGGTAATTTAAGTTTTCGCATTTTAGTTGCAATTATGGACATTGGACTAATTTCATATTGGGTTACAGTTTATTCGATGAAGCATGTGTAGGTAAATGACTAAGTCAGCCATCATTGGCTAAAAAGGCATCAAAAAGTGCTTCTACAACGGGTTCTACATGCATATGTAAATCTATGACCTGTACACTGTCTCATAGAAAACTTCCACTGAACAAAACGTTATGCAATCTAGTCCACGAGACAACTTTGCAGTCCATAGACAAAACTATGGGTCGTGAAAGGGGCTCGTGGAGCCCAGGTATGTTTTTTGCTTATTGGGTAATTGTGGAGGTCTTATGACTGACTCTACGAGTCGTACTCAATTCTACGATTCGTATACTGGTCCCAAAACCTAGTCCCCAAAATCAGGTTTTGGACATTCCACGAGACCATGATTTATGGGCTTAAAATCCTCTATGGCCTGTAATCGAGGTCTCGTAGAGGCCAGAACCATTAATTTTGGTGAACCCGCTCAAACCATAGATAGAAGGGTCAACTTAATTTGACCCTATTCTTTACTGAAATAACACAGAGAGCGCGACAACCCCTTCCCTTATTCCTCTGACCATCGACGTTCGACCATACCCCTTTTCCAGCCAATATGCCAGTAGCTTTTCGGCAACCCTAGGGTTCCTTTCCTCCACTCCTCCTTAAATTTCTAGCATCTTTTTTGCTCAAATTCTTTACATTCCTTGTCCTAAACCCCTTTAAATATTGAACTAGTTGTGATTAAGTTGAAATTAATTGTCGGGCGTAGTACTTGGACAAATTAAGGAGTGAACCTATGTTTGCCATTATTTTTGCTTAAAATTTAATTATGAGCACTATGTGCCAATGTTTGAATAAGTGTAAAATGCAAGAAAATTATGTGTATTTCATTGTTTGTGTTTAAATGATGTGTATTAAAACCATGTGGAGACATATCGTTTTAATTGCATATACTATGTGAATGAAAATTTGATATGTCAATTGGCTTGGGGAAAGGTGAAAAATGATAATCAATAGGGTGTATGAGAGCAATTTGCATATGGGGGCGTTGCGGTGTATTTGATTGAAAACATATGGGTGTGTTGAGTATTGCTTCGATGCGAAAACTTTTCTTAAAAATGTCGTGTGGGGTCCTTGTTGATAGGCTTAAAAACTCAGGCCACTGGGTTTTACAATCTATGACGCTATTTTGTGACCTCTGGAAATTTCCACGAGTCGTAGTTACCCCTTGTATGAAAATCCAAAAACCTGAAGTTTTCGATAACTCACCAGACGAGACCTTCTACGAGCCGTAGAATATTCTATGACTCATTAACAGGTCTCATAAATCCCTGCCTGCAAAGATTTAAACATTGGAAAAACATCCATGACTCAGTATACGACCCATAGAATCTTCTACGAGTCATACCTGGTCACATAGATGCAATTCCAGTAGATTAAATTTCTAAACACTGTTTTAATAGGGGCCTTCTACTACTCATGTTTTTTACAATGGCCCGTAGAAGTACCTTCATAGTCTCTTCTGTGACTATGTTTGAACTGATTTTTCCTTTTGTTCCTTGACTTGCAATGCTAACCATATTTGCTAAATGTGTATATTTCAGGTACTACGGCCAAAAAGCCAAGACTTGATGAGATCCTATCCATATAGAAGAGGCTCAGGGATGAGACCTCAGGGGAGAAGGATGCCCCCGAGGCTAGTGGATCACTTGGAGCTCAGTGTCCGGCCTAACCTAGATGTTGATCTACCACAGATATGGGTTGTCACTAGACGTGGGCAGACCTAAAACAAGGATATTGTTGTTCAATCCCCTCAGTTTGATAAGGGAGGCAACAACAGTTGCAGCTCTATTCAGATAACTCTATTTGGAGAGGAGTCAAAGTTAGAATTAGGATCCAGCGATAAGTTGAAGACAGAGTCCTTAGCCACACCATCTCAGGCATCACCATCACCTCTGGGTGTTCTCTTTAGCTGGTGGTGTGATGAGGACATGTCGGACATCTACATGAAGAGCATGCGACTGAATAAGTAGGGAAAACCAGTCCGCTCTATTTTCAAGGAGCCACGAATCATCACATTAGGACTAGATATTGTTCTCGATCTCAGGACACTATCAATAGATACGGGTTCCAGTTGCTTGCCAAAGCACGTGGGAAGTACTCCTAGACGATGGTTCGAGTGTTCTATGCCTCCTACACCACTGCAGTACTCAACACTCCTTCCAAGGTTAAGAAGCCCCTCGCTCAATCCAGACTGACACACGCTAGAGTGAGGGGCCGACGAATGCATATCTCCGAGACAACCATTCATCGTATGTTGTTCAGGACTGAGTTACCAGTGCCTGGATCCACACCAAAGTATAATCGCATGTTGCGGCAGACTAGTGATAAGGCCCTGATGAGAGACCATAGTTGTAGAGCTTGCTTGATGAGATGGGTGGCAACGCTAATTGCTGAGCAGAGTTTGGACCCTGCATGGATAGCCACTTCTTCTGAGGACATTGTGAAGGCCTCACTCAGCTTCCCAGCGAAAATTTTATAGGCCATTGTGAGTTCACGAATTCGGCCGATGCTTGTTGATAATACCCTGAAGCCAGACCATGATATTATGGTTTCTAGCATCTTAGTTGGCTATGAGATTGATTATGCCAACCTCATTGCATAGCATATTCACAAGGCATCCTTGAAGAGGTCTACCTCATCCCCTTTTCATGCTTGATCTATAGACTTTGCATAGGGTCAGGGATTGAGAGTCTACATCATCTGTACTCATAGATCAAGGTCTAGTGTACTTCGGATGTCAGCCTTATCTAGGCTGAGGATAATATGGTGGCACTACAGCGAGCACCGCACCATCCAGCTCAGATTCTTTAGATGTTCGCTACAGAGCCACCTTCTAAGACTCCATCCACAACCATTGTTGTTGCTACTACCGAGAAGAGGCCTCCATAAACTGAGATTGATGCGGAGAGGGGGCCCATCATAACTACTTCTGCCCCACAGGATCTTCCTACATCGAAAACACTCACTGGCATGGTCTATGTGTCGGATGTCTACTCAAGCCATGGTGCAGCGATTGGTCCATACTGAGTCCCAGTAGACTCAGCTACTTCAACATATCAAGACTTGGGTCTGCTAGGCTACTATTGCATCCAAGGGATGTATGTAAGCATTCACGGTCGCTACTATTCATGACCAACGTACAGTTATGGATGCCCGCATATCTGCAGTGATTTAGAACTTGCCTCGTTATTCTGGCTTTGACTGTAGATTAGTTGTTTATGAAAGGATCTTGGGTCATAGTTCGTATTAGTACACTTAGCCTAAATGACCAACCAAACGTGTAAAATATCCCTCGATCCTAATGGTTAAGCCTTACATGTACCCTTTCTTTGTAAAACCTCAAGTTACATAGCCTTATTAGATATAAAATCCTAAAATTGGCCTTGGTCCTTCTTTGAACATTGTGCACCTTGATTGAGGCAAAAATCCTAAGGTAAGGGTAGTTATCAAAAAGGCCCTAGTTCCTAGGTTGGATATTATGTATCTCAACCCAGGTTAAAAGTCTAAGTTGAGGGTTGCTAGTGTAAGAGTAAACACAAAATGAGGAGGAAAACTAGTGTTACAGGGAAAATGAGTTAAAAATGTGTGTTGGGGGCAAGAAAATGAGTTTTTCCTAAGAAATGAGCTAAAAAGAAAAATTATGTGAAAAGTAATAGTGTTGGTCGAGAAAAGGTATAGAAACAATACTGTGTCAAGGAGACCATTTAGTCACTATATTCCCAAAACATCACACCAAATCCCTTGAGCCTATGTTACAAGCCAATAAAGTCCCAAAGTGATCCCAGTCCCAGTAGTCAAAGGTCATCGTCATGATTATTGGGGAAAGCATATGGTATTGAGCATTGTATTGTAATGTCTTTTGAGAGTGAGTGATTTTGCATAGTCCCAAGATTACATCTTAAAATATCATCATGAGAGAGATATGGGACTTATTTCTATGAGAGTACTTGCATTGCATTGTTGATATTAGACTAACTTAGTGATTGTTATTTGTTGATGGTTGCCTTGCTTGTCATAGGTGCACTGTCACATATATTGATATATATTGGTTTGCTCGATAGCTATCTGATGTGTTTTTAAGGTAGTATAGGTACATATGCTTTATTTTGACATGATGTATGCCATTAGATCGAGGTATGTGTGAATCTATGTTGCTTATGCAGATTGAGTCTCTTGCTTAAGGACAAGCAACAATTTTAAGTTTAGTGTGTTGATATATTGTCAAAATACAGCACTTTAAATTCTTAAAACTTGGAATTCTAGGTGTTCTCAAAGAGGTGTTAGTAGATTTGATGTGTTTTTATGTTTGTTTTGCACGATTATGGGGCTGACAGAATGTTTTAGCAAAGTATGTAGATTTTACTAAAGATGACATTTCACGTGATCTTATATGGCCGTAGAGAATTCTATGGGCCGTAGATCTGGTTTCACACATAATTCCAATGAAGGGTGACTTTCTAAAGTTGAATCCATGAACATGCAATGAGCAATAGAAGATTTTACGAGTTGTAGACTTGGTTTCATACCTTAAGGATCAGAAAGTGGGCAGTTACTGAAAAGTCATTAGACGAAAGCCCCTATGGGCCGTAAAATATTATACGGTCCGTAGAGAGGACTCATAAAAGCCATCCCCAGAACTGAAGATACGATCCACGAAAGCCCAACAATGGGCCGTAAAACATTATACAACCCATAGAACTACAATAGAGTCTGTTGACCTAGTTATCCTATTATGTTTTGTTTTTGTATTTTAAGCAACACAAATAGGTTTTTCAGGTTATGTTTCATAAGGAACACTAGAGGAACGTCATATAAGCATAGAGAAGAGTAGAGTGCTTTGAGAGACACTTGTAAAACTTTATTTTTTGCTTTTAATTCAATCTTGTGATTCTTGGTGAAGATCTTGGATTTATTGTGCTTGATTCTCTAGTGTGAGTGCTTAATTATGTTATTCAAATTCATAAATCTTGGATCTACACTAATCATGAGTAGCTAAATCCACAACTAGGGTTGTGCAAACCATGAAGAACTAACATGGTAAAATCGGATAATTTATAATTCTTGAAAAGTGAGGATGTATGTATTAAATAATCTCTTCGATGTGAATGTTTTATAACGGTAGCCAAAATTAGAATTCGCCTAGTTTTACTAACTTCATCAAGATAGTAATGAATAGAGAAAGAGATTAATTAATAAGATTCGATTGATATTTTTCGTCTAATCACCCAAACTGGCCAAGGGAAGGTGTTACTAGAACAATATATAAGGGTTAGTAATATCACACTGTGCGGATGGACCAAATCACGTAGTGAAATTTGCCTGTCGCCCGGATCAAAGGGTTTGATGAACTTAATTTACCGTTCTGCATGTTTAATATTGAAAATGAATTTTATTATATGGTAATACCAAGTTAGTGAACCATGCGGAACATAATACCCTCGTTACTCTTCATCCTGATTGCACTCTCATTATAGTTTAGGATTTTTCATAGTTGTTACAAAAAAAACCCCTTTTAGGGAGGTAAGCAGGTTAATCCACCCGAATTGCATTGAATTCTTCTAAATATGTTATATTTCCTATGGGATCAACCCTAACCTCGGTTAGGTTATATATCTTGAAAAATGACTATTTTAGCCTCTAAAAGAAGGTGTAATTTTGGAGATATCAGTTATCTATTGTTATCTGATAAAGGTGATAGTTATGATTGTATGGGAGTTGGATGACTTTTGTCTTGAGGCATGACATGACTGGTGGTCCAGATCTAGATAGAATTGTTGATTGAGTGACTATTTTGACATATCAAGTTCTAGATGATTCTCCCCGCGGTGCGAGTCCTGGTGGTGATATTGGAGTGTCCGAGTCCTGGGTGACACTCCCTATAGTTTAAGTCTTGGTAGTAATATCTAAGAATTCGAGTCCCGAGGGCAGATTCTATGGTCTTAGCACCTGTTAAAATTCTAGGTTAAACATTCATCGGTTACAGTTTAGGTTTGAGAAACTATTCATTATGCTTGGTGGATTCTTTCTCTCATGAGAAATTGGTCTCATCGTTACATATGTACATATCTCAATCTGGTGTTATATTTTAATATAGGGTCATAGACCTGGTTGACATATGACTCTTTGGGATGGAGGCCCGATCGATTGTCGTGGTTCAATATACTTATGCACACCTGATTGTGTATGTGTATACATTCTGCGCGTATTGCAGCTCAGGGGGCATTCAGGAATTGGTATTAGGAACTTACACAAATGTAAAACTTGACCCTTGATCATGTGATGTGGAAAGCTGGCTCTGTGATGATTCTGTTGGGTTCAGTGGTATTCTGTTGGTTAGATTGTGGGCAGGTTTACCTTTCGGGCTTAAGGGGAATCAGGTAGCCTACAGGCATAGATACTAGGTCCTTGCACCCACTAACAGCGCTACGATTTAGTTCAGAGATAGTTATAGTGTGGTCCTATTTTGTCTATGCCAGTCGGTATGATTGCACTGTGCCTTTGTTGGTTAAGTAAAGGTTGGGGGGATTTTTTTTTTTTGTGGTATTCCTTGACCTAGGGTTGATTTATTGGATTTGTTGCATTTATCAATATTTGAGATTTCTTTATGTATATTATTTCATTCATTGGGTTTATGATGCCTACTGGTGACTTTTTTCTGGTATTCTCCCCCTAGATTCTGCATTTTCCAATGGTGCAGGTGCAGGATCTTGCTACGGGCGTTGGGTTTATGGAGTTTTGGTAGTGCTCAGGAGACTTTTGTAAGTATCGACAGCTTTGGCTACTTTGCAGTCTCCTCCCGTTTGATGGTTGTCTTTGTTTCTAGACATCAGCCTTGTATAGTAGTAACATGTATTGATAGGAGTACTCCTGGTTTCATATATTATTATGGTTATTGATATATGTGTGTACCTGTGTGTATTATAGCTCTATACAGTTGACTTCAAAGTTTTGGATGGTTATGGTTATTTATATTGTTGTGTCAGTTATATTGTGACTAGAGTGTTAAGACAGGTACCCCTAGGGTAATTGGCTTACCTGAAGGTTGGATTAATAGGTGCCATCATGATTGGGATTGGGTTGTGACAAGTTAGTATGAGAGCCTGGTCCACTGGTCTTAGTTGAACTGAGCTACCATCTAGTAAAGTCCTAAGGATGAGCGTGGAGACATCAGTGGCTTGTCTCTAGGATTTACGGGATGTTTAGGAAATTTCCTGAGTTATTAACTCTTGTTGTGTGATATTGTCAATGCTCCTTAGATTTTTGAGGATTTGACTTCGTTCACTTTTCGCAAATATGGTTTGTAGAGGGTGTGCTCAGGGAAGAGGTTTGGTTTCACCATTAGTCCCAAATAGGGAGGCATTCCCCCGAGCCCATGGATCAGAGACCAGAGGCCTCAGGTCCACCATATCCTGAGGATCTAGCTCCCCCAATTGCATTTGTAGTTACACTAGTGGAGCAGGTAGCCATTGGACACTTCTTGCTAGTGCTTGGAGTCCTACACTAGGGTGTGGCGCCAACATTAGCTCCTCCAGTTCAGGCACCAATAGATCCTGTTGTTTCGGAGATTCTAGTCCTTCCAGAATGAGCTATACGATTTCCGGATCAACGGTTACTTGGGTACATTCTGACATTGGCCTTCTGAGGTTTACGGGAGCTACAGGAGAGGATGCACAAGAGTTTCTAGCCATATGTATGGAACGTTTATAGGCATTATGACTGTTGGGGCCCCGAAAGATGGAGTTTAATGCATATCAGGAATATGAAACTCCCAGACACTGGTAGTGAACTTTCTGAGATACCAGATCAATAGATAGTGCACCAGTGACTTGGTAGAGTTTATAGAGGCATTTATGACTAGATTTATGCCCATGATTTTCAGGGACTGCCGTCATAACCAGTTTGTACGACTTTAGCAGTGGCAGATGACTATGTCACAATATGAGGTCATATTCCAAGAGTTTCCTAGTATGCTACCATTTTTTTGCCGACCGAGGAGGAGCAGATTCATTACATTGTACACGGATTGAGGCCTCCGTAGAAGATGGTACACATACATTAGTGAATTCAAATGAGTCATTTCTGGATATTGTTGATCATGCTTGTTCTCTACTATAGATTAGTCACAAGGCCCAAGAGGGCAGCGACAAGGAGGCTAGACATGAGGCAGAGTTTAGTAGCTTCCGATCGAGGTTCCAAGTTCCGAGTGATAGGCCTCAGAGGAGAGGTTAGCAGAGTCTAATAAGCCAGCAACACCAGGCATCATTGCAGGCTTTTGTGAGTGCCTATCAAGGCCTGAGTATATCTAGCTAGCATAGTTCCTTCTACCCTATCGGGCGTAGATAGAGGGAGAGTGACTCTACCTCTTTAGGGACAGCTGGGTCATCGTTTATGGGTAGCCAAGGTTCCAATGCATCTGGTTCTAGGTAGTATGACCATGATAATAGAAATAGCGCTATTTTGGGTTATTTTATTTGTGGGGCACCAAACCATTGGCTCAAAGATAGTCCAGAGCATAGATTAACGCTTGCCTTCCCACAGCCCACCAAGTCAGTTCTCTTACCAGGTAGAAAGGGTAGTAATTAGGATCATGGTCATCGAGATGATCAATATAGAGGTCGTGGGGACTAGTGGAGCTTCCAACAGAGTTTTAAAGGGCCCACTAGGGGCGGTAAAGCTGGGGCAGAGGTAATGTTTGAGGGAGAGGGCGTCTAGGTTTCTTTCATGTTGCACCAGTACGGGTCGAGGCCAAGGCCTCTAACAAGGCCATCACAGGTGTGATTACTATATGCCAGCAGCTTGCTTCATTCTAATTTAACCCACGTTCTACATTCTCCTATGTGCCGGTATATTATGCTTCCCACTTGGGTGTGATTCCAAAGCCTTTTTTTCTCTAGGGTTTGGGTATCGACCACAATGGGCGATTCACTTGTCGTAGATTGGGTATGCAGAGGTTGTAAGGTTACTCTTTAGGGTTTTGATACCTGCGTCAATTGTATACTACTTGATATATAGGATTTTAATATTATTTTGGGTATGGGTTGGTTCGCCCCACATCATGCTGCGTTAGATTGATATACAAAGATTCTCACCCTGGCAATATCGAGGTTTTCTCCATTGGTTTTGTAGGGGTCCGTGAGTTGGGTACCTATAGGTACTATGTTGTATAGTTAGGCTCAAAGATTGTTATTTTCAGGGTCCTCTATTTACTTAGCTAATGTGCATAATATGACAGCTAAGACTCCTACTATGGAGTCATTGCCTGTTGTTTGTGAGTTTCCTGACATGTTTCTAGATAATTTGCCTGGGTTGCAACCTAGCGAGAGGTCGATTTTGCGATAGAGGTTGAGCCAAGCACTAAGCCATAATATTTATATGGCATACATTGTGATGTTTATATAATCCACCAGAGCTTAAAAGAAAATTATGACTCAACGAGACTTGAATTCCTTCCAGAGAGGGTGGATTAAGTTGTTGGCCAGCTGTGAAATTTCCACATTATACCATCCGGGCAAGGCAAATATGGTAATGGAGGCATTGAGTTGAAAGGTAGAGAGTATGGGAATCCTAGCACATCTGGCAGCAGTGGAGCAACCATTAGCTTTAGGTATTCCGTCCCAAGCAAATAGGTTAGTCTGATTGGATATTTCAGAATCCAATATGATATTAGGCTTTATCGAGGCTCAGTCTTCACTAGTTGATCGGATCCGAGCCTAAAAGCTCAAGGATGAGTCATTAGTGGGTTTTCAAGATAGAGTGTTATAAGGGATTGGAGGTTATATTGCAGTTGGTTCAAATAGGGGTCCTCAGATTTGAATGCCAGGTATGCGTTCTTAGAGTGGGGGATCTAATACTACTGATCTTATAAGAGGTGCATGATTCCCGATATTATATTCATTTAGATCTGTGAAAACATTACTAGTGGGATGGTATGAAGAGGAATATTGTTGATTATGTGGCACGTTATCTTAATCCCCAGCTGGTAATGGCTAAGCACCAGCGACCCAATAGGACACTTCTACAGTTACCTACTTCCAAGTGGAAGTGGGAACATGTGACTACAGACTTTATTATGAGGCTCCTTCATACTTTCAGGGGTTATGACAACATTCAGGTGATAGTTGATCGGTTGACTAAGTTTGCACACTTCCTTGCAGTCTATTCTACCTTTTGTGTCTAGCGGCTAGTCCGTGTTTACATTCAAAAGATAGTCATGTTGCCTGGGGTGCATATATTCATCATTTCCGATAGGGTTTCACAGTTTACCTCCTAGTTTTGAAGGGCTTTTTAGCAAGAGGTAAGCACTTGGGTTGATTTGAGCACAACATTTCACCCAAGACTGATGGCCAGTCTTAGCGCGCTATACTGGTTTTGGAGGAAATGTTACGAGCTTGTATGTTAGACTTCAGGGTCATTGGGATCAATTCCTATTGTTAGTAGAGTTCTCCTATAATAACAGCTATCATAAGAGTTTCAAATATCCCAATTTGAGTTATTGTATGGCCAATGATGTCATACTTCGGTTAGATGGTTTGAGTCTACAGTGCCGAGTCCATCAAGTAAAGATTTTTCGCAAGATCCCCTAGCCGGATTTTGAGTTATACAGGAAATATTGAGGACAACTCAGAGTCAACACCAGTGTTACGCTGACCGTAGACGTTGGTTATTGTAGTTTGAGGTGGGAGCTTGAGTATTTCTAAATGTGTCACCCATGAAGGGGGTCATGCAATTTTGGAGACAGTGTAAGTTAAGCCCTAGAGACATAGTCCCTTTTGAGATGTTGAAACAGGTTGGGTCAATTGCTTATGAGTTGGACCTACCTCTAGTTTACTCTGCCATAGATCATATATTCCATGTGGCAATATTGCACCAACACATTCCAGATGAATCACATGTGTTTTAGTATGAGTCAATTGAGTTTGATGACTTTATTACATTTACTGAGAAGCAGGTGGCCATTCTAGCCAGGGATACTAGACAGTTGCGCTCCAGGGTTATACCGATTGTTAAGGTTTAGTGATGTCACCATTCAGTCAAGGAGGCTACCAGGGATATGGAGACATAGATGCAGGAGTAGTACCCCGGCCTATTTGAGTCATCATGTATGCTTTTACTTCACTTTCATGGACAAAAGTCTTATAAGTGGGGGATGTTGTAATGATCCTCTTTGTTAATTCTTTGTCTATGGTGTTTCTGCTAATTTGAGCTTATGTATACTAACCTAGAACCATATATGGCTTATTGGGGCTATTGGGATGGTTATAGGGTGATTAGTTGTGAATTGAGGGAATTTGCAGGTTCATGAGGAGTTATAACTACAAAAAAAGAGATTTATGATAAACCCTAGCAAACGGCATCAGAATGGGATTCTAGCTTTTCCATTAGTTCCATAGTGGCAGATTTAGGCTAGGAGGGTGGCTGGTCAATGTATGGAGGGTCCCGATATGATTTTGAGCAAAAGGTTGTGAAACGACTTCAATTGGAAGATAAAACAAATATGGCTAAACGCACTTGAAAAGGAAATCTGATGCTGTGGTTAGCTCCGAAATGTCAAAACTAGTCTAAAATAACCCTTCGTCAGTCTACGGGGGTATCTAGTTGTATTTTGACCCTCTTAGTTCTTTTAGCTAAAATTTGCCAAAAATAAGTGGGACCCACATTTTTCCATATGTGCTTCATTAGGAATTCCAACCGCACCATTGTATCAAAAATGTCGAAATCCAGGCAGCTAGATCGTTCGTTTGCATAAAATGGATGGACACCACACGCCCTAGGAACGCCCCGAGGAAATTTGTAAACTAGTTGGTACAACTCCCAAAAACTTATCTCTCTACATTTGCGATGGTTGGGTTCATTCGCGGAGACGGAACAACCTCTCAAAGCTCTGCGTTCATGGAGGCTATGGAAGTAGCCTATATCTAGGTCCTTCATCCTCGTAAAGAGCAAAACACCTATACTTCTCTCAAAAGTAGATTTTGATTTAGAGCTCGTTGTGGTGTTGGATTTGGATTTTGGCATGTATTTCAAGGTAAAACCGTTATTTAGCTGATTACATTTTTGGAATGTGTAAAAATTCTGTACTTCAATATCTCGGTTGTTTCTAGATGGAATCAAGTAATATTTGAGTCTAAGTTATTCTAAGTTCTGAAAGGAACACTGTGGTATGCTTGGATTCTACTAAACTTAGTTGGTTTCCATAAAATTTGACCGAGAAAGTTTTGAAAGAAATGTTTTTTGGAGAAGAATTTAATCTATATTTGAACCATTTCTCGGCCTTCTAGCGTCCATTTTGAGCGAAATTTTTGGCCGTAGACTTGGGGCGTAGTAGGGATCATTGTATTGATGATTCATTAAGGATTTTAGGCGTGGGGCCCATTTATCCCCAGTTTAGGTGCTATTGGCATAATTTCACCCATTTTTCAAGATAATTAGACAAAATGATTGTGTCAACCTTGTGAATTATATTTTAAAACCTGAGTAGCTTTGGGAAGCAATCAAGAGGGAAAAAGCTCAATTGGATTGATTCGAGATGCGCGATAGCGGCAACCAGGTAGGCTAGAACTTTCCCCAAACCATAGACTAAGTGGGATTATATGTATGTTGAATTGAAATATGTATGGTGTTTGTTGGACTCTGTATGCGTAGTATATGTTCTTGTGAGGTTGAGACCTTGTGTTGGTAGCTGTAATTGTCATATTTTTTATATTTCCTAGTACTATTAACTATAGGAAGGCCTGGCAAGGGTTGTATCATCAGATAGGTATGTAATCTGACGTAATTGTTGTCTGTGTAAGTATGTTTCCTGATACTATAGAGATATGTTGGTTGTGAGGTTGTTCGTTAAATACTTGTCGTACTATGACTTGGTTCTTGTATAGATTTGACTCCACTTGGCTTGGTTGTTATAGATTCTATGACATAACTTTAGTTGCCTTGCTTTACCCTTATTGCCTGTGCTTGGCTAGATCGTTGCATTTTTTAGGCCTATTAGACTTAATTTTATGCTGATTAGCGATGTAGATGCTCTTGTTTACTATTGTTAGTCATTAAGTACTACTTCTTCTAGCCAGAGGTTAGGGTATCTATTGTTATTTGTGGGAGGTGATAGTTATGGTTGTGTGGGTGATATAAGATTTCTGTCTTGAGGCATGATATAACTAGAGGTTCGGATTTGATAGACTTATTGAGTGATTTACTGTTTCAATATCTCAAGTCCTAGATGATGGTACCCGCGGTCCGAGTCCTGGTGGTCAGGTATGAGTGTTTGAGTCCTGGGTGATGCTCCCTATGGTACAAGTCTCGGTGGTCGCATATGAGCCCCTGTCCTAGGGATTGATTTTGATGTCCAAGCACTTATTAATATTCTTGGTCGAGGATTCGTCAATTACATTTCAAGTTTGAGACACTGTTAATTATACTAAGGGATTTGTTTTCCCCCGGGGGATTCTTCCCATTGTTACACATGTACATATATGGATCAGATGTTGCATTCTGACATACAGTCAAAGACCCGGTTGACATATGATGCTTTTTGGGGAGGCTAATTGATTGCCCATGGATCCACATACCTATACACACCCTGATTATGTGTTGGTGTACATTATGAGCTTATCAAGGCTTGGGGGCATTCAGGCATAGATATTAGGGCCTTACACCGATATATAGGTTGACCCTTGATCATGTTTGATGTGGAGAGTTGGGCTTTGTGGTGATTCTATTAGGTTTAGAGGTGTTCTATTATTTAGATTGTGCGTGGGTGTACCTTCCAAGCTTATGGGGGACCAGGTGGCATATGGGTGTAGATACTATGGCATTGCACCCACGTACAACACTACAATTTAGTTGGGGCATAGTTACACTGTGGGCCTACTTCATCTTATTTTTGTCGGTATGGTTGCATTTCGCCTTGGTTGGTTTAGTTGAGGTTTCTAGCATTTCCTAAATGCACTCCTTCCTTGACATGGGTTGACTTACAGGAATTTTTGTTATTATCGACAATTGAGCTATCTTTATGTATACTATTTCATTCAGTAAGCTGATGATGCCTACTTGGTTCCTTTTTTGTGGTACTCACCCTCTACTTTTTGCATCTTCCTATAGTGCAGGTATAGGTTCTAGCCATAGGCGCTGAGTTTTGGGAAATTCAAAATCTCTCAAGAGACTTTTGGTGAGCATCAATAGCTCTAGCTACTTCGCAACCTCTTTTCTTTTGATGGTCGTCTTTGTTGCAATACATTGGCCTTGTATAGAAAGACATGTATATGTAGGAGCACTCCTGGTTTTGTATATTATTATGGTTACTGATATATATATATGTGTGTGTGTGTGTGTGTATCTATGTATGTATGTGTGTGTGCGCGCGCGCTCGCGCGCTTGTGTCTATTGTAGCTTTGTACAATTGACTTTTATGTTTTGATTAGATTGTGGCTATTTATATTGCTGTGTCAATTACGTTGTGACTGGAGAGCTAGGACAGGTACCCTGGGGTCGGGTAATTGGCTTTCCTAAAGGTGAGATTTAACAGGCTCTATTTTGATCAGGACCAAGTCGTCACAGTCCGACCTCTAACTCTTTACACTTGTTTTAAAATGCCGTTTGTATATATCCCTGACACAGCCAAATTTCACTCTTCTTATCACGACCCAAGCATAGGACCCAGTGGTAACACATCAAATAAGGGACTTGTAGCCACCTCATCCAAGCTATCTTAGCATACATCAAGCATTCATCAGTAAACATTAACATAATGTGGAAAATAAAATGGGGAAAGGGACTAAGGGAAGTCATTCAAGCTCGAAAGGAACATTTCAACAAAACATCATCGTCCAACCATATCAACTACGTATGACTTAGCAAAGAGCAGTGCATGGTCTTAGTTCCCCTCAAATAGAAAAGGCGTGAACGTAAGATAGAAAGCAAAAGTAATTAGACATAATGTCAAAAATATACATCTGTCTCAAAAGTACACGTAAGAATACAGTAAGTAAAGTCCTAGAAGTAAGGGTTCACCACTATTACTAGTCTTGAACGTCCATAAGCTAGCCACGTGCCGGAGGAGGAGGTGGAGCATCAGTCCCTACATGGTGACATCTTGTAGGAAAAATATATGTTAGTACGCTAGCATATACTAAGTACGTGAGATGTAATATAAACATGAAATTATAATGACATCATTCATAAAATTCAGAAGTCTCCATGCATGAGAAGGTAAAATCATCATTTATTGTGCTGAAGCATGAACAAGGGATGAATCACAATATGAAGTAAAATCAATGCATCATATGAAACACATGTTATGGAACGAAGACTTCAAATCTCATACTTTGTAGGAATGGACCATAATTGACATATAAGACTATATAAGCTACTATATGGAATGCAAAATAACCCCCTATTTTTCAATGGGAATACCATTTTCCAGATGGAATTCTTTCACTTAGCATGCATCTTTCTTTAACATAAATGGCCTACGTCGATCTGCTAGCCTAGCCTATAAGGGCTCCTAATATGGCGGCACATAGTTAATATGGCAAAGGATTGCTCCTAAGATTTCCTTATCCAACCCCACCTTAATGCCTCATTTGGTGCTAAGTCAATCTCATGGAATACTTTAGTATACTTGGTGAAGAAACGTAACTTAGAATCATAAGTGGAAATTTCATAGAGTAGCCCGAAACATTTGAAACCACCAAGTGGGAATTGGCCTTTCACTTTAGGGTTCATCGTTAAAAACTTTTAAGGGCAACATTAACATGTTTATATCTTTGAAAAAATCAATACTTAAAACCTTAATTTTATGCCCTCATTAGCATCATCGTATCATGCAAAATCATCTTGAACTTAGTGGGCTTGTAAATTAACTTGAAAACTCATGAATCAATGGAAAAATACATGAACGTAGGAAAATATGTAACTTTAAATCAAGTACTAAGAATCCCACATATCATCAATGAAACCCTAGATATTGAGGTCATAGCCATCAACTCAATATTCATGCAAAATATGGTAAATTATTACATGGTATCATTGAGGAAAAATACATAATGATATATCATAAAAATATCAATAAAGTCATAGACATGCATCTTGGTATTCTCAAGGAACTTAAAGGAAAGGTAAAACGTTTTAATGGGAAACTTTGTGGGTGAAGTTTACCCACAAATCAAGCTCACATAACTTTATTTGGAGCCTATGAAAAAGAACTTGATGTTTGTAGAAGAGCCCTGTAAAGCCTAGCTTGCCTTGTTCTTCTTAAGTGTGCTATTGATCTAGGGGATTTTGAGATAATGAGATATTGTAGTGAATGTGGGATTCTAGGAGGGTTTTAGGTCTAATATAGGGGCTATGGAACCTCAAAATGACATAGTTTTAAGCCTAAGGTACGTATAAAGGAACAAATGTCCTTTATTAAAACTGTCGGATAACAATCCACGACCTTCAATTACGGGCCATAGACTCAAGCACGATTCGTGGTTTGAGTCATCCTACTCTTCTTTTCCAATCTTTAGCGATTGTTTTTGACCACCAACTTACAACACCTATCTACAGCTCATAAACTGATCTAAGGGTTGTATATACCCTTGTGGTATCCTCCGACACTTAGCAAATTTACCATTCTTCATACCCTAACCACGAGAAAAATATATGGTCCGTAAATAGGACAATGGGTCATCCTGTTTTTCGTGGTTTCAATTCTAGAAACCATAATTTTCCATCAACTCTAGGCATCAATCCACCAATCTTTTTTGTGGTTCATATATCATTTCACGAGCTGTAAATGACCCTTATAAAACCCTTTGACACTTGGTGAATTTTCAATCGTATAAATCCCAATCCATGAGCCTGGTTTACGACTCATGGTTTGAACCATGGGCTATGAATTGGACTTGTGAATTGCCTCTGATACTTTTCCAATTCCACTTCTCTATGTGTCTAACCTCCTAACTTGCGTGTCCTTACATTTCTAGGATCTAACAAACCATCGATAGACTGTCCTATTGGTACATAGAAAAATTCCTTCAACTTATCAAATTCTAAAAATTTTTGGATCTCATCTCAGTCCACAATTTAAGATACATGGTTCTATACATGAGTCATGGTTACTTCTCGTACATTGATCAATTCATTCAAGAAAAATTTTCGAAGTCCAAGTGCCATCTATGAGGACCCATCTATGACCTGAAATGTAATCGACGGTCCATAAATGGTGCTCGTAAATTGTGCACTAGTAAAGATTCCTAGATTTGATTCTTTATTCCAACATTCCAACCTTTGAGGTATTACAATAGCAGGTTGGACTATTACAAATGGTATCAGAGTAGGAGGTTTAAAGTGTACTAGGGAATCTAAGATGTTGCATCAATTAAAGTCTTATTCATGAGTGTTAAGCATGCCATATCTATGAGTAGGAGGCTATGAGGAGTTTTAGAAAATTGTAAGGCCTCGTATCTCGAAACATCAAAACAAGGCGCAAAGATGTGTTTCCAGAGAATTTTGCGCTAAGGTGTCTTTCAAGACACCCTTTACAGGCTGTAGGTACCCTTCACACTTCATGAAGGGCTTCATAGACATCACCTTAGCCTTATCGTTTTAGGCTTCCAGGGAGGGGTTCTACCACAGAACCCTCCACGGCTTATGGACCCTACGACGGATCATGGAGGGTTTAGTGGAATGCACCCTCCACAAGACATTTCATCCCAAGGCACATACCACAGACCCCACCACAGCTTGTGGTGCGTTCCACAACTCATAGTGGTTCTCTTGGACTGATGTCATCCAATCTTTGTGTATGTTTTTGTAGGGGTATTTAGGTATTTTCCCTAAAGTCTGAACTCCTTAGGGATGCTTTTATACTACAATACCCTCTATGTTTATGTAAGTATGACTGTGTTATGGCAAGGTTCCAAGTACAAACATGATTATGCAAGTACAAGCTTTGAAGTATGAATGCGATTAGGATATGAATATGATCAATAAATGGTGTGTATATACCATCATGTACAAGTGACTATGTATTGATGAGGATAGGTAAACCCTTCCCTTTGCACAGGTCATGAAATGAGCTACTCCTATGCATGCATCCAAGTATGCTTTGAACCATGATTCAGCTTATGAACTATGTTTTCAAGTTCATGCATATATAACTATCTATTTTGTGGGACTTGACTTAGCATCAAATGAGACTTAAAGTGGGAGACTATCCCCAAGGGTCCTTATATAAACCTTGCTTGTTTCATAACTATGTGTCCTCGTAAGTTCATGTTTGTTGATACAACCTAGCTTGTGGATCCATACATAGTGTTAATGATTCAAGACGCACAAAGTGGGGTAGAGTTCTACCTTGGCAAGTAGATTCCTCTTTCTCTAGTGTAGAGGTAACATCGAGATTCTATGTTATTTCTTGCATGGTCTTATTGTTGATTATGGTTACTTTCTACATATGTACGACTATCTACTCACGACTCCTTATTTTATTTTACAATGATTACGTATGTCCATTACTTGCTTATGCTATCATATGTTCTTATGGTCCTATGCATGTATACTTAGTACATCCGATGTACTAACACATATTTTTCCAGCATAATTTGACCATCTAAGGACATGTGACTACCCTTCATAGCCCCGTGCTTAGTTCAGTAGTTTACTAATAGCTTATTGATGAGTCGTCCTTCTTAAGGGGCAAACCATGTTATGTCTATTTTATGTTTTAGGTTGTGCTTGCTTAGAGAATTTGATTTATTATCTTCATTATGGGTGAGCCTAGGATGTGTATTGGGCCACTTTTTGGTGTATTATGTAAAGGCATGACTCGGGCACTATGTATGTCGCCTATTTAATTTATGACTCAATTTTCTTTTCTATTATCTTTGATTTAACTTTTCTTCTTGTTCTTGTTATAATCTTTGTAACCAATGAATGCTTATGGTACACTAAGGAGGCTAGTTTAAGGTGTCTTTGGGAATTTCATTTGTTGTGTTATACCTACGGTCTAGTTTGGGTCGTGGTGGAAAGCTTTACTTCTTTCATGATCCTTGTTATGCGATGGAGTATGCTCTTAACTTTTTCCTTAACGCTTGTTCCTTATGATTTCAAAAAAATCCCAACGGAGAACATTAAGCTAAAGGGGAGTGAGGACCAAC
The DNA here is from genome assembly GCA_029948455.1 of Solanum rostratum. Classification (NCBI taxonomy): domain Eukaryota; kingdom Viridiplantae; phylum Streptophyta; class Magnoliopsida; order Solanales; family Solanaceae; genus Solanum; species Solanum rostratum. The sequence goes on from CM057049.1 coordinate 28,774,485, forward strand.
CTCATCAAGTCACACATGACCCAATGACCTAGTTGATCACTGATGAGTCCATATTTCAGGAATCATTTTAGGGCGAGCTTGCAAAAGAAACATTGTCGTTAGTGTGCTATTATTTCCAACGTCTAATGAATATGCATGTGCTATTCAGAAAATTAGTTTAAAAGTGCACTAATGGATAACATATGGAAAAATCTTGGAAAAGGAGAAAAAGTGTAAAAAGGTGGAGAAAGAAGGCATCGCCTACATAATCGGTGATCCACTGAACATTCATAGAGAACGCCTAGCATTGTAGAAACCAAGGTTCTAGCTCAAGTCAAGTATATGGTAAGAATCAATGCCATAATATATTTTGGCACACCACCGACTGGCACAGGAGATTGCCTAAAGTTACAGTATTAAAATCCCTAAAACCCTGATAGGAAGGCGATATGACAGGAACTTTGGCAAATCACTGAATTGAATCAACGTAGCGAAGAGCCATCGCATAGTGTTGCAAAAGAGGAAGCCTTGTGATGATGCAAAGAAAAGCGATCAAGTGCACATTTGGTGCATCGCAGGAGTTCTTAGCGATGGTCGGCCTTGACCGCCGAATGACATTTCCCACTACAAACTCTTACACATTTTCATGGAGTATACAAGAAAATTAGAAAGGACATTGTATGTGTCCTATCAGAACATATTCTTCTTCTTAGTTTTAGAGAGTAATACATAGAACTTTCCTTCTTTAGGGTACAAGGGTTGATAGGGTTTTCAAGCTTTTGGGAAGCGAAATTGGAGTAGATTGGCTAGTGATAATCAACTATTTTCTAATCAATCTTGTTACGTATGACTACAGTTGCTATGTTTGGTATTAAATCTTTAATTTCTAGCATATATGGCTAAAACCCCCATGTTGCGGGTGTTATTTTTATATGGGTTTTTGATATATCTATTGGATCTTTGATACTTTGACTTATTTGTAGTTGATTCTAGTGATTTTACAGCCATTCCTATGTTTAATCTATAATTTCAAGGTGGCAAACATGGGGTTCACTTTAGATCTCTGATTGTTACCTTAGCTAGAATTATTAGAGTGTGGAATAGATGTAATCACGAGAAACCTCTTGGGGTTTCAACTTTATTCCACAACTATGGATTCAATAGCCAAGGTATTAGGGGTTATGCTAAAACTTCATAGGCCAAGCATGTCCTCGGCGGTCCGCGTATGATTTCAAAATTGAATCATATGAAACACTTGTGTGTCATAGTTGAACATGGGTTAAAAGCAACCTAGCCTATTCATTCATTATCAACTTTCTTAGTCAAATATATAGACTCAGCTGGTAGATTGATTTCCATATTTGCACATCCCCAACATCTTCCCTTATTTGCTAATTAAATCTTTAATTATATAGCATATATCTTGATTCTTGTTTTCAATTATTGCAACCCCCAAATTCTACAATTATTTAGTCCAATAAACAACTTCTATCTTGAACTATGATTTCCTAGGGGATTTTAGCAAACCTCTCAGTTGGGTTATTATGCAAAAACGGCCTCTCCTACTTCCTTTGAGTAGTCGGGTTGAGCGACATCAAAAATGGCGCCAAGGCTGGAGAATCAACTAGTTCAAAATTATTTGTTGAGCTTTGTTCTTTAGTTTGAATTTTTTTTACTATTCTCTTGTTGTTTTTGCTATTGAAAAATTGGCGTTAACATAGATGACGATAGGAGTGTCCATGGTGAGAATATTAGAGATGTGAATCATATGCAATGTGTTAACAGGGACCATGTGGGGAAGCACATAGGCTATTCAACTACCCTCGTTGGCTGGAGGAGTTCATTTTCATTTAACAAGCACTGTGTTTCAACTCCTCCAGCTGAACGGATTGTTTAGAGGAATTGTCCATGATGATCCTCATGAATATTTTAAAAACGTCAGTGATATGTGTCTCCCATTAAAATTTAGGTTAGTGAGCCAAGAAGTCGTTTAATTGAGGTTGCTTGCTTTTTCAATCACCAGAGAGGAAGTGAGGTGGCTAGCTGAGCTGCCTTGTGATTCTATTACTTCATGGGAGAGCTGCAAAATGCATTCCTTGAAAGTTTTTCCCTCCCTAAAAAATGACTACGTTGAGAAGAAGTATTGAGAACTTTAAGCATGTTCAAGATGCGCCATTGCATGGAACATGGCTTCGGTTTGGAAAACTCTTACTTTTGTTCCCCTACCATGGAGTTCAGGACCACATGTTTTGTAATACTTCTACGTAAGCCTCGACGTGGTTAGCAAAAGAGTAGTTGATCAGTTAGTGAGAGGAGGATTAATGATACAAACATTCATTGCAGCTTGTGACCTCCTAGATGGTATGACAAAGATTAACCAAGTATGGTAGACAAGAGATGACATGGTACGTTCAGTTGACAGGGGCCCAGCCAAGGAGCAGCTCGCTAAAGATCAAGAGAGGGACGAGAACATGGCTAATATGCTAACTCTACACGACCTCTTAACTATACATGTAATTGGAGGAAATCATAAAAGTGTGAATGTTGTGGGTTCTGCTAGAGATATGATGTTTGATTGTGCGAAATTTGAAAGTGGTTACAATAGGGAGGTACATTATATGGGAAATCAAATAGTGAGTTCTAGATCAGCTTTTCCAAGGCGATCTGAGCATCAAAGTTGGAACAATAACACCAGATGGCATGATCGTGTGTGGCCTGACTAACCTCAAGTTGGGAGTCGAAGAAATCATGATGGAAAGGGAGATTGGTATGTTCACCTCATGATAGGGTGAAAGTTGCTGACCTTGTGGTGAATCAAGAGAATCTTTGAACTAAAGATATGTTCTCTCGAATCTTGAGCAAGGTAGAACCCTCTGATAAAGTCTTGAAGAAGATGAAGTCTGACTGACTTCACATTCAGCATCTATTAAGCATCTAGAAACTCAGCTTGGAAACATATTGGCTTATCTAAATCTAAGGTTTGTCAAGTGATAGAGTAGCCAATCCCAATGGAAATGATCAACTATACTTAGCCATTACTACTCATAGTGGTAAAGTGGTAGAAGGCAAAACTCCATTGTTTGTTGTTAAAGAAGGCCTAAATGAAGTAGGAGACAAATAAGGTGCAGTTACTGGTGAAGTTCATGAGTATGTAGCTAATGATAAGGATGGTGATGCTCTTGGCAATCCCAAAAGTGACAAACAAGAGAAGAGCAGGGATGATGCCCAGAATGTCATGAAAATATTCCCCAAATATTCAAGTCCAACTGTGAGGTTTAAAACACCTTAAGTCAAGGTGAGATTGAAGAAGAAAGAACAGGATGCCATGTTTCAAAAATTTCTCTCTATGTTAAACTCATTGTCGATAAACGTTCCACTTGTGGAAGAAATGATTGAAATGGCAGGTTATGCTAGATTCATAAAGGAGTTGGTCACGAAGAAGCGAGCTCTTGATTAAATGACGACCAAAGAGTCTCACAATTATAGTAAAATCTTAACATAAAGATTGGATGTGAAGAAAAAAGACCCAGGTGCATTCACTATTCCATGCACCATTGGAGCCTCAAAGTTTAGTAAGGAAATATGTGACTTGGGAGAAAGTATAACCTTTGTGCCCCTAGCCATATTTTTAAGAATTAGGGTTAGAGATCCCTTAACCGATAATGATGCAACTACTCATGGATGATCAGCCTATTAAATGACCAGTTGGGATTTTACATAGTTTGTTGGTGAAGGTTGATAAATTCATTCTCCATGCTGATTTTGTAATATTAGATTGTGAGGTTGATACCAATGTGCCAATTATCTTGGGTAGCCCATTCTTAGCCACTAGAAGAGCTATTATGGATGTAGAGATTGGAGATCCTAAATTCAGAGTAAATTATGAGAAAGTAGTGTTTAATATATTCAAAACTCTAAAGTCGGGGGAAGATCCTGAAGTATTGTCAGTGATCAGCTAATCTACAGTGACTTTATAATGAAGAGGAAGTACATCGTGCCATACGTCAACTAAGGTGCTGCTAGGGAGGCAACCCAAGGTGAGTATTTACTACTTTTAGCATTTAACAATAGGTTGTTGATTCTCGTAGGGTTAAAAAGGAGAAAACTGGAGTGGAAAAATGAGAGTGTGATCAATGGAACAACTCAGCATATCACCAAATTGACAAGGCAACTATTAGTTTGACAGACTTTTGAATCACCTAGTGACTCTTGAGGGCCTATTAAAATTTATAGACACAATGGCAACTCAAAGAATCACCGAAATTAATGTGTGATGGTCAATTTCACTACACTTCAAGGTTGAAAGAAAGATATGCATATTGTAAAAATGGGTGGCCCCTAAAACGCTTGATGTAGCGCCGAATATGTTAGGTAGTGTGGTTCGGCATCACTGAACATGCACGACTCACTGGCCTACTTAAGGATTTTCAAATGCCTCAGTCCTTCAACTTACCACATCCCTCCTTTTCACCTTTTTCTCATGCTAAAGCCCATCTTTTTAGCTTTTTCTTTGAAAATTTTTACAAGAAGTTGATGATATTCATCACCAAAGCATCTTTAAGGATTCGCATTGTGTCTCACCATTGAAGAGGTATGTTTTTTGTCCTTCTTTTAGTTCTTCTGGGTGAATGTCATTGGCAAATAAGGTTGATCGGGGTTTGTGAATGTTCTAATCATGCTTTATTGTGTGAAATCTTGTTCGAAATGATGATGCTATAACCCTGTATTGCATGGGTAAATGATTTATTGTTGGTTTTATTTCCTTCTAAATATGTTTAAATTGGTGGTGCCTATGATTTGGGATAGGTTTATGAATGAATCATTTGTTGCCCAACTGTTAAATGTTTGTAGGTAACATCTCAATATTATAGTCGTCACTTTGTTAAAATAATTTCACTTGAGATAGTACCATCATCATGAGAATGCTTGATTGAAAATGTTTTCTTGTTTGAATTATTATTCTTATGGGCGATAGGTGAAGTCTGAGTTGCCCTTAGACTCCTTTGAGTGAAGTGAACTTGCCTGATGATTGATTGGGTTACATCATTCTTAAGGGTAAGTCGTCACTTGATTGTGTTTGTAGCGATCGAAACCATGTGATTGTGATAATCGATAGAGCAACATGCATTTTTTTTATTGTGGGTTAGTGTGTGACTCTCATCCATGTTATTGGTGTAAAATTATTGAAATTTGAGTGAATGGATGACGGTTGATGCCAGTCACATTAGACGATGATTGTTTTGACGACCTAAGTGAAATTGGCGATGCACCTAATTGTCACATACCGCCTTATTCGACTGATCTTCATTTTGCATTGTTGCAACTTTTGGGGATGGACTTTTTCATCACCAAAGAAATTCAATGTATTTCCAGGTGTACATAAGTATCGTCGAAAGTACCATTAGACTAAAGTATGAAAATTGTGCAAAAAGGCGACGGTCTATTTGATCGTTGAATCAATTTGGAGACTCATTGAGTATGTAGTATGGTCAAACAGCCTTGTCCACCCTAAATGATCTTCTTATGCTCAAAGTTTTGCCCCTAATGTTTTCACAGCTACCACTCACACTGTGTTGAATTATGCTTTGCAGTACGACCAAGCGACAACATGTTTAGCTAAGCCTACTAGCCCTTCACCTTTGCCAGCGGAGTCTATGCTGAAGAGACATAACATTGGATCCAGGACAAGGCTATACATGACTCTTTAATACAATATTCACAGAGAACTCAAGATACTACAACTCTGAGATTTCTAAATGGGCTCAGGAATGAAGGGCATAGGACAATTTTGTAAGAGAAACAGTTATCGGCTGAGGGAGTAATTAATTGGTACCCAACGGTCTGGGAATTACTTAAATTCCTTAATTTTTAAAACTTCATCAATCCTCGAGATTCATACGTGCCCACACTGTTCCACGAGTTTTATAAAGTTTATGGCCAAGCCCTTCCCAATAACAGAAACCGAGTACCAATAGTGCTAAAACCTCTAGATACTGTAGAGGTTAGGGACGTGCAAGTCCCATGTGGTGAGGTTAAGACTAATGAAATCCTAGGTTGCACATTCGATAGCTAATGCTATTTAAAAGATTTAATATAGCTCCAGACGTTTGAATCCCAGCTCCCTCGTGGTTGAAGAAGGGAGCAATTATTGAGAAGACAAAGTTGAACATACTAGCAAGGTTTTGGTTCGGATTCATTAGCAGCAACATGATAGCTTTTCATAATGACTCGACACTTCTACACGCCAAATTTGTGTTAGTTTGTTATGTTATTTTAAGGATCGAGACTTTGTACGACCTCAATGGAGCATGGAAATTTGCTTCTAGAAAGTTTTGGATCAAGTTGATGGTTATGGAAGCCTTCACAATCTATGTAGTACTATACGAACTGTGTAGATCCTCCTTGAAATGGCCCCACACAGTCCTAGGCCTTGTGTGGGGTGTGAGGGCCTTAGTCTAGGGTTTGAGATCAAGGCATACAACACTTCGACCCCACACAGTCCATGTGAAGCTATTTGAATCCTATTGTGGACTATATGGTTGCCTTGGACTTAAGACTCCACAGTTTTGATCCAAAGGCAAGTGGTATAGCCCCTCTCATGGACCGTTTGGTGCTTTAGGGTCCGTGAGGCCTTTCCATACGGGTTCCGAAGTAGAAATTTTCTCGGTATTGAATCACCATCTTGGAACTTCATCGTGGAGAATCTTTTTCTAAGTGTAGTGGGACAGAGGAGGCACACTGGCCATGTGGCTTGGTACGGTCTGTACCACCTTCTGTATGGATGCCTACGTTAATTTTTTCTACATATGGGATTACTATTTCGAACCTTTGACAAGTAGAATTTTTCTAAGTGTTGGACCACAGGCATCGAAGAATTACAAATGACCTTACAAAAAGAATTTAATTGTGTAAAACTGAAAACTGAATATTGCTGTCACAAGAATTGGAAAACCTTATGGAAACCCTAATATTCTTGCAGAATTTATAGCTGGACAATTAAAGAATAGAGTTTCATTTCGAAAAGCAATGAAAAAGGCTATTGAAGCGAATACAAAAGGAATTCACATACAAATTGCGGGGCGTACTGGCGGAAAAGAAATTGCACGTGTGAAATGGATCAGAGAAGGCATATGGTCCATATGGTGCCTCACGGACCGTACCACCCCTCCCTGAGACCTTAACTTTAATTTTTCTACTCGTTTCATTAATGGGGTTTTGTAGTTACGGTTAATCCTAAGGGTCTTTTGTGACTTCCTATGCTACCTATAGACATTCAAAAGACCTATACTTTATTTCTTTCATTGAAAATTCACTCTTATACGACTTCTCTCAAGTCACTTTTAAGAACTCTGTCAAAGGACTCTTGTGAGAACATTAAGGGAAGGCTCTTTCTTGTGAGAACATTAAGGGAAGGCTCTTTCTTCTTCAAATTTCTTCATGAATCATCTCTATTAGCTAAGGTATGTGGAATGTATTCTTGGTCCCTTTCAACTAAGAAGACCCAAACTCTTTTACACTCAATTTTATGCAATTTTAGCTTACTTTAAATATGGGTTTTCAATGTTATTGTTTATTAAATTCAATTCATGTGTGGGCTATGTTTTATTGTTGATTTTAAAGTGATTTATGCAATATGACTAATTTCATTGAAGTTGTTAAGTTATGAAAGTGCATATCCCCTTTAAAGCTTGATTTGTGCATTGGTAATCTATATTATGAGTTAAATGTGAATTTTACTTATATAAGAATTTCATTATGTAATGTTGATTTAAGTTTGATTCTCGATTTCTCATGCTATTCTCGTCTCATTCATGGCATATGCATATAAGACTATGGTTTTTATGAAGTTTATGATGTGGGATAAGTCCCAATTATGATAATGATTATGTTTTAAAGCAAAGTATGGGTATGACAAGAATGTGATCACATAAATATCTATGATTATGGCTCTTTGAGAAATTATGGGTGTTTACACCGCTATATTTAGGGAGCATCAATTGAGGTTTGAGATGGGATGGGCTATCCCCAAGGGTCCATATTCATATTTCAAAAAGGTGTTGCAAAGGAGCTATTCTTATGCATGAAGGTATGACATAAAGTATGATTTGGCTTTTTAGCCTAAGCATGCATGAATATGAAATGTGATTTGGCCTTTAAGCATAAGTATGCATCTAAACGGTTTGAAAGTCTTATGCCCTTTTTACAAGGATGTATATATATGTATTCTAGTGGGATGATGACATAGCACCGATTGGATTGGAGGCAGGGTGGGCTATCTCTAAGGGTCCATACTCCTTCTTCTTGAACTATGTGCATATCATAGGTATGTTCATGCCCATTGTGGATAATGAATTATTAAGGATCTACCTTTGGCAAGTAGGTCACTTTTTATCCGTTCTGGGAAAATGACGAAGTTCCAAAGTTATAGCTCACTTGATCTCATGTCAGTTACGGTCTCATCCTGATTATATATGAAGTATTTTTGCATTCATGCATCATGTATCTCATAGCATATTGATATACTATTCTTTTGCTATATATCTCTTTATATAAATGAGTCCTTGTCATCTAACATTGAATGCAGATTTAATGAGTTCATGTGCATTGCAAGCCCGCATACTTAGTACATTCTAACGTTTTAACACATACTTTTTCCTACATGACCTAACCATGTAGGGATTGAGGACTACCTTCATCAATCATATAAGGCTAGATTGGATCTAGAGATTGCTTGTTGTGGTGAGTCCTATCTTCAAAGGACCAACGACTATTCCTCTACATGTGGTGCTTTTGTTCATGTTATTTACTTTGAGAGTGCGCTTGGGGTATGTCTTGGCCCCCGTCCTATCTTATACTAGAGGCATTATTGGGCAACTTGTAAACTCTTTTTCGTTTATATGCTAAGTATTGTACTGGGAGATTATGTTTATGGTTATGGCTACCTATTGGCTATCATTATATAGAATTGCTATGAGTATATATTATGTTTATATGCTATGACGTGAAAGATCCTAGTACTAAATTACCCCCATAGAGTGAGTCATGCCTACCCACCCCTTAGTATAATGTGCTACGTATTATCTGAATCTATGTTTCTCCCTTTCCCAATGATATCCCCATAGCATGAGTTCTACTTTCCCCATCTCTTAGAATTATGTATTTACTATCTTTATGCACATTTAAGCCAATGATACATAAACAGATGCTACGAGTTATGTTTGGGGACTCTCGGGTTCCCATTCACCATGTCACTCCTAGGCCCTAAGTCCAAGTTCTGACAATTACGGATAAGAAGGAGCTGAATATTAGGTCAATTATTGCTCAAGAAATCATCACTAGGGAAAAACAGGATAAAATCTCTCTGCCATTTCTAAGCCTCATCATACCTATGTGTAAGTTAGTCGAGGTGCCTAGGAATAAGAAACTTGATGTGAAGGTAACGCCATCGGCATCCACTGACATCCAGTAGATTGAGGCTGAGTTTTAGAGGGACGAGGAGGACAGGGCACGGAAAAATTTGGCTGACAAGACAATGGTGATCGATGTCGAGGCCCTCTAGTCTAGCACTGCAGAGTTAGGCACCAAGGCAGGTATAACTTCTCCTTTCCCTACTTTACACTCATTTTCTGCTCCTATTCCATCAATCGAGTCATAAACAAAGGCACAGGCCACAGAATACCAATCTTCAATCACTAAGGCCACTATTCTTGCTTTTGGCGGCTAGCCAAAGTAGTCAATCTTTAGACCATTAGGGTTTAGTCATCTGTGCCTAAGCTAGTCGAGTCATACATAGCCAAAGCTTTGAGGACATATGTTGAAACTGAGGCAAAACAACAGGAGTTAATGGAGGCACATAAATTGGATGGATAGACTCAAGGCGATGATTGCTGACAATGAGAAAGAGTTGGCCAGCTTGAAAGATAGAGCGACAGTTGTTGAGAAGGCAGGTGATAGCAGTGCAGACATATTTCCTTTAAAAGCTGATCTTGATTTATTGAAAAAGGAGGTGGAAGTCCTCCAATCCATGGAGTGGATATGGCTATAGTCCCTAATGATGAGTTGAACATGAATGCTCCGGGTGATGGCGGTGTAAAAACCCAGGAGGTGAGTACCCCAAAGATTGATGAAGAGACAATGGGAGAGGAGCCTAGCTAAGAGGACCATGGGGAACTAGCTTGGGTGAAGAGCCAAATTGTGGACATTATGAAAGCAACATCTCTTTTGAACACGTCAATGATAGGCACATCCGATGTGAGTAAGCCTGAGCCTATGCAACCTTTGATTGATCTCGAGAGTACACCAGTAGATGAGGGCATTGATTCCCCTATGACTACTTCTCCAGCTCCATCACTACCATAGCAGGATTGATCTGACCAGGGAAATTCTCATATTCACTTCTTTCTCTTATGCTTAATCTTTATAGTCCCTTGCACATTGAGGGTAATGTTTATTTTTGTTAGAATGGGGTGAGCATGCAAACTTCCCTATCTTTTAGATGATTATTACTTTATGTTTTTGTTATGAATAGGATGAGATAATGATGTTTACTTGATATGTTGATGAATATTGAGACAATTATTAACTTTTTATGTTGTAAATAAATTTTAATTCGAATTGTAATAGAGTAGTATTCGCTTTGCTATTTTTATTTTTATTTCTTATTTTGGTGTTGAATGATTGAAAATGATGTCCTTGATTTGTGGCAAACCCTGTGTATACATGACAAGCTATTCTAATGCTTGTATTGTGTCTCTAGTCCTTAGCAATCCGAGCATTGATATTCCATATCTTTGATTCGGAGGGTGATGTGGATGAGGAGCATGTACTCACTCACTAATTAGTCTTTTCTTGATAAATCAGGACATGTGTGGATTTGAGGCATCTTTGAGTCAATTGTCTGAGAATTTGAGGTTGGACATGTGCTGATCGAAAATCGCAAATGTGTTTCCAATGTTTAAATGCAAATCCATTTTGCCAATGTGGGATAAGGAATTTTGTTGAAATGCATGTTTTCCAATGTCTAGAACTTTCCTAGTTTGTTTTGAGGAGTAAATTGGTTGATTCCTGATCAGGAAAGGGCCTTAGTCCTTCTTTGGTTCCATTAAGTCCATTTGTCCATAGTGATATCCCTTCACAATGAAATGAGTCGCTAGTAAAGCCCTTGTGCCTTGATCTTTTCTTTGGCAACCATGTAACCTTGACTCATGTTTTACAAAGATTAATTCCTTCTTATTCCTTACTGATCCCTCCTTGAGCTTGAAATGAACTAAGCAGTGACCAAAGGCTAAGTTGGGGTTGTTAATAGAATAAAAGGGGTGTCTCCCATGAAAGAGTCAAAAAAGGACAAAAATGAAAGAAAGAATGTGATGAGTCCTAAAAATGAATTAAAGCAAGGAAAAAGTGAAAATATTTTGCTTGAGAAAAAGTTGAAAATAAAAGTGCCTGAAATTGGGGACCCTCCAAAAATTTTGAGAAAGAGTGCAAAGAGGGGAGACACTTTGGAAGATAAATCAAAAGCAAAAGAGATGCCAAAAGGATCAGAATAGAGGAGGACCACGAGAACCTTTGAGCCTAAAAAGAAAGAGATGTCAAAAGGATCAGAATAGAGGAGGACCACGAGAACCTTTGAGTCTAAAAAGAACACGTAGAGTTTAAGGAGGGATGATTCACTAGTGTCCATATGACACCCTACCCAACCATAAACCTACATCACAGTCCTAATAGAGTCATTTGGGATCCTAGTTCAAAAGAAAGTGTAAGGACCCAGAATTTTGTATGACTTCAATAAAGCATGAAAATTTGGTTTCGAAAAAGTATCGGACTAAGGTGACACTTCATAGGATCCATCACAGTTCGTGTGAGGTCACACGGCCCGTATGGAGCTCCATGGAGTGGCCCTTGGCCTATTGAGGATGTTTGGCCCTTAAACGTGGTGTTTTAAACTAAAGCACACCACACTTAGACCCCTCACGGTCATGTGACACATCACGGACCATGTGGTGGGCCGTGTGGTGGCCTTGGCTTGAACTCCAACAGTTTTGGGACCAAGTAAGGTTACACAACCAAGTTCACGGCCTGTGTGTGGTGTCACGGCCCGTGAGAACATCCGTAAAGCTTCCGGAGTGAAATTCTTTTAAGTATGGAATTACCGTCTCATATCGTGATTGTGGAATTTTCTAAGGAGAGGGGTACGTAAAGTGTCACGGCCCATGTGACACTACACCGCCCATGTAACTTCTCGTGAAGGTGAATTGGCCGAAAAATCTAAGTATGGGATCTTCAAGTTCAAGCTAAGTTCACATTCAAGCCTTCAAGTCAAGCTCAATTGTGTTGTTTAAGGGCATCATGGGCTTCCTATGTCAAGTCAAGTTCAAAGTAATCCCATTGGCTATGTTTTTCACAAGTACCAATAGAAGGGTCAACTTTAAATGGTCATAACTCTTAACACAAAAGGAACTGGGTGGCCCAAAACCTATCAAGTGGAAGCTCTTTGAATTATCTTTCCAAAGCGTCTAGTCTCACCTAATTCCAAATTCGGAGCAAGACGTTATACCGTATTTCATAGAATCTGTGTGGGCTAGACGGGAGGCCATCACGGACCGTGAAGAGCTTCACGGGCTGTGAAGCCAATCGTGTCAACTTTAGTTAACACTTTAAGAGGGTATTTATTGAGGTACTTTTGATATGTGGACCCATGCCCAAGGATTTTAAGACTTATTTTTAACTCCCTTTATATTCCTAAACTTCTCTTACACTAATTCTAAATCCTCATGCAAGACAAATACTTAGTTCTAGAATTTGACTCTCAAAATGCTCTCCAAGTCACATCTTCAAGATTCAAACTAGGATTCAATTGGGGTTTCAAAGTCAGGCTAAATTATTCTCAAATTCATATTTCTAATTAAAGTATATGAGATTGATTCTTAGTCTCTTTCAACCAAGAAGACCCAAAAATCTTGTCAATTGATTTTATGAATTTTAGCTTACTTTAAATGTGGGATTTCATTATTTGATTTTATTAAATCCAATTGATGTATGGGCTATACTTTACCTATGATTTAATCTAATTTGATCACTATTATGATAATTTATATTGAGATATGAAGTTATGAATATGCATGTCCCCTTTTAAAGTTGATTTAATGCATGGGTGATTTATATTATGAATTAGATATTCATTTGATTATGAATTTATTCAATTTCATATTATGATGTTGATTTTGAGTTGAATCTATGTTAACCATGTTATCCTCATATCATGCATTGCATTTGGATCATTGAACATCAGTTTTTATGGAAATTATGTAGTTGGTTAAAACCCAAACGTGTTTATGTATACGATTTGGATAAAAAAATTATGGTTATGAACAAGGATTGAGTAAGAATATATGAACATGAGCATGTATAAATTATACACCATTATGATATGACTTGATAGTATTATGAACTTGACTTCTACATAAATACAAATTATATGGGTATGTATACGATATGACATCTTGCATGAGTATGTCATCACATAGGTGTATTTATGAGGACGGGCACAACCCTCCCTTTACACCATGCATACATGAGGATAGATACAACCTTTCCTATGCACATTTATGTATGAGCTAAGTGTGTATTGATGAGGATGGGCACAATCCTCTCTTTACACAAGGCATAGATGAGGATAGGTACAACCTTCCCTATGCACATGGTTATATGAGCTAAGTGTGTATTGATAAGGATGGGTACAACCCTCCCTTTACACAATGTATAGATGAGGACAGGTACAACCTTCCCTATACAAAGTCATGTCATGAGCTACATGTGTATTGATGAGGATGGGTACAACCCTCCCTTTACAAAATTCAAGCAAGGAATGACTCTATGAGTGATAGTGTATGTGGGTCATGGCTACTCTATGGTTTTCATAAGGCATATTGTATAGGTTAATATTATCTTCCTTTCATGTTGCATGCCGCATACCAGTATATTCAAAGTACTAATGCGTACTACATGCGTACATGATTTTACCATGTAAGGATCGTATGTTACGATCATCACGGGTAGCTCGAATTCGGAGAGTTGATATTGTGGTTAGTCTTATATTCCAAGGATAAACCACCTTCATTCTTCCTATGTTGTTTGCTCTTTATCTTCTTAATTGATGATGAGACCGGGACATGTCTTGGCCCCCGTTTCATCATATGACTAGAGGCATTGTTGGACATCTTGTAGATTCTATATGTTATGTGTTGTATTTGAAGCTTATGGTTTTGGTTATCTATTAGATATGGCTATCATGGATTGACTATGGGAGTTATGATATATGTGTATGTTTGAGGTGGAAATGTGGAAGATCCTAAGCCTCTTATTTCCCCCATAGAGTAAGTCATACCTACCCGCCCCGTAGTTCTTATGTGGTATATGCTATATGCTATGTTAATCCATGTATATCCCCATAGCATGATTCCTACTTTCCCATCCCTTAGAACTATGTGTTTACTATTTGAATGCGCTTTTAAACCGATGATGTGGATTTGGATACTTTGAGGCTTATTTGGGGACTCTTGGGTTCCCATTTGTCGTCTCACTCCTACGACCTAGGTTCGAGTTATGATAAAGATGGTGTTAGAACACTAGGTTTATAAATGGTCCTCGAAGTCTAACATGTCGCGTCAAGTAGAGTCTTATTCATGGGTGTGAAGCGCGTCACATCTATGGGTAGGAGGCTACAAGGTATTTTAGAAAATGTTTCACTTTTCATAATTCTAATCGCCCCATGGTGCATATCTTAAGAATACTTATCTCCATCCCTCCCTATCAAATAGGGAGAGTTACCTTGAGCTCATAATGCAATCCAAGGAAGGAAGATGTTGTAGCAAAATGAGGTCCAAAAGTGAGTTAGTGAAGGATGTGCATTGTTTGACATGCTTGCTCCTTTGGATATTCGAACTCTTCTTGGGTGTGCTAGTAATAATGGAAGGTTTGTTGAAGGCTTCTCATCTATTGCATCTTTGTTGATCAAGTCGACTAAAAAGAAGGCAAGGTTGTATGGTTGGTTGAGTGTGAGGTGAGTTCTCAGACCTTGAAAGGTCGGCTTATATCGGCTTTAGTTTTGGCATTATTGGATGGCTTAGATAGGTTGATGAGGTATTCTGATGCTTCTCGGTTTGGGTTGGGGTTGTGTATTTATGAAACATGTTAGGGTAATAGCTTATACGTCAAGGCAATTGGAGGTGCATGAGCGTAAGTACCCGGCTCATAATATGAGTTAGCGGTGGTAGTGTTTGCCTTTTAGATTGGGAGATACTATTTGTATGAGGTGTATGTCGATGTCTTCACCGACCACAAGAGTTTGCAATATGTGTTCACTCAAAGAGATCTTAACATGGGACTAATAAGAGGGTTGGAACTCCTTAGGGGCAATGACATGAATGTACAATGTAATTTCAACAAGGCAAATGTTATAGTCGATGCTCTGAGTAGGCTATCTATGGGAAGTGTGGCTCGTGTTGATGAATGGGAGAAAGAGTCAACAAAATATGTTCACCATTTTTCTAGATTAGTTGTTAGGATAACCGGAGAAAGAGTCAACAAAAGATGTTCACCATTTGTCTAGATTGGTTGTTAGGTCGACCGACTCTAATAATATTGGTGTCCATGTTCATAATAGAGCCAAATCTTTTGTGGTTGTTGATATTAAGGTAAGCAAGATCTAGATCTGTCATTGATTGGATTAAATAGGCTGGTTTCAATAATAATGAGATAGAGGCTTCCTTCCATGGAGGAGATGGTGTGTTATGGTATCAAAGTTAGTTATGTGTTCCGGATGTAGGTGATCTTGGGGATAATGATCATGAGTTGAGCCCATAACTCTCATTATTTGATTCACCTGGAATCTACTAAGATATGCTGAGATTTGAAGAAGGTGCATTGGTGGCTTGGTATGAAGAAGGACATAGCCAAGTTCGTACTTGAGTTCTCGAGTTGTCAACAAGTGATGGAAGAGCACCAAAGGCTCGGTGGTATGGCTCAAGACATTGAGATCTGTACTTGGAAGTGGTTTGAGTTAAGATGAAATGACTTCTATAAGCGTGGATTTAGTGTTGGAGGCTACAAAAGAGTAAAATAGATTAAGGAAAGGTTGAAGATGGTTCGAAGTGATCAAAAGTCTTATTTGGATTTTAGAAAGAGGGATCTTGAGCTTCGTATTGGTAATTGGGTGTATGTGAAGGTCTCACTTATGAAGGGTGTGGTGCATTTCTGGAAGGAGGAAAAGCTAAATCCCTGGTATGTAGGTCTTTATGAGATTGTTGAATCGGATTGGGAATGTAGCTTATAGGTTGGATTTTCCTCTTAAATTGAGCTCTAGTCACTCAGTTTTGCATATATCTATGTTGAGGAAGTTGTTGGTGATAGTAGTGTTATTTTGGTATTGGAAGGTGTTGAAGTTGAGGACAACTTGTCTTATGAATGACACTCCAGTTGAGATTTCTGATAAGACAAGTGAAGCGGCTTCGTAACAAGGATGTGGCTTCGGTTAGCGTACATCGGAGAAATTAACATGTGGAAAGTGCTACATGGGGAGTGGAATCAAGTATGATGCGCCGATACCTTTATCCTTTCCAATCTACTCAAGCCTATCATGTTAGGTTCTTCCAATTCTCACTGGTCCTTATTCTTTCACTCTTGAGTTTCATGACATAACATGCATACATGTGCACGAAAATGATTTTTATATGTTTTGAATGATTTGAATACATTTTAAACTGGGTTTTAAAGGCTTTATAATTTTCAAATGATGAGCTATAAATGGTACCTTATGTTCGGATGTTCTAAGTCAAGTCTTTCAAGCTTCATGCCACCATATTCGATGATGAATGTTTCCAAGAGGTAGATGATGTAAGGACCCAAAATTTTGTATGACCTCAATGACGCATGAATATTTTGTTTCGGAAAAGTTTTAGACCAAGGTGGCACTTCATGGAAGCCATCACAGTCCACGTGAGGTCACTTGGCCTGTGTGGAGCCTCCAAGGAGTGGCCTTCGATCCATGGAGGATGTTTGGCCCTTAAACGTGGTGTTTCAAACTAAGCACACCACACTTCGGCCCCTCACGGTCTATATGACACTTCACGGACCGTGTGGTAGGCCGTGTCGTGGCCTTGGCTTAAAATCCCACAGTTTTGGGGCCAAGTATGGTTACATGGCCAAGTTCACGGCCCATGTGAGGTGTCACGGCCCGTGAGGCCATCTGTAAAGATTCTGAAGTGAAATTTTTCTATGTATAGAATCACCGTCTCGTAGAGTGATCGTGGAATTTTTCTAAGGAGAGGGGTACGGGCAGTGTCACGGCCCGTGTGACACTACACGGCTCGTGTAACCTCCCGTGAAACTGACTTCGTGAAAAATTCTAAGTATGCGATCTTCAAGTTTAAGATAAGTTAACTTTCAAGCCTTAAATTCAAGCTTAATTATGTTGTTTAAGGCCATCATAGGTCTCCTACGTCAAGTCAATTTCAAAGGAATCCCATTGGCTAAACGTTTCATAAGTACCAATAGAAGGGTCAACTTTAAATAGTAATATATCTTAAAACAAAAGAAACTGGGTGGCCCACGACCTATCAAATTGAAGTTGTTTGAATTATCTTTCAAACGCATCTGGTCTCACCTTATTCCGAGTTTGGAGCAAGAGGTTATGCACTATTTTGTAGAATCTATCCGGGCTAGA
The DNA here is from genome assembly GCA_029948455.1 of Solanum rostratum. Classification (NCBI taxonomy): domain Eukaryota; kingdom Viridiplantae; phylum Streptophyta; class Magnoliopsida; order Solanales; family Solanaceae; genus Solanum; species Solanum rostratum. Next base: position 28,792,183 of record CM057049.1, read on the forward strand.
CGGGAGGCCTTCACGGATCGTGAAGCCAACCGTGTCAACTTTAGTTAAAGATTTAAGGGGACGTTTTATTGAGGTATATTTTATATTTTGACCCATCCCCAAGGCTTTAAGGACTTTTATAACCCCCCGTTATATTTCTAAACTTCTCCTACACTAATTTTAAGCCCTCATTCAAGACAGACACTTAGTTTGTAGAATTTGACTCTCCAAATTCTCTCCAAGTCTCATCTTCAAGATTCAAGTTAGGATTCAATAGGGGTTTCAAATTCAAGCTAAATTATTCTCAAATTCATATTCCTAATTAAGGTATGTGGGATTTATTCTTGGTCCCTTTCAACCAAGAAGACCCAAAAAAAATTTCAATTGATTTCATGAATCTTAGCTTACTTTAAATGTAGGATTTCATTATTTGATTTTATTAATTCCAATCTATGTATGGCTGTACTTTACCTATGATTTTAATCTACTTTGATCATTATTATGATGATTTACATTGAGATATGAAGTTATGAACATGCATGTCCCTTTTAAAGTTGATTTAATGCATGGGTGATTTATATTATGAATTTGATGTTGATTTAATTATGGATTTATTCAATTTCATATTGTGATGTTGATTTCAACTTGAATCTGTATTACCCATGCTATTCTCACATCATATATTGCATATGCATTTATGAACATCGATTTATATGAAAATTATGAAGTGGGTTAAAACCCAAACATGTTTATTATACGATTTGGATAAAAATTATGGTTATGAACAAGAATTGAGTAAGAATCTATGAACATGAGCATGATATAAGTTGAACACCATTATGATATAAATTGATAGTATTATGAACTTGACTTCTACATTAATAGGAATTATATGGGTGTGCATATGATATGACATCTTGCATGAGTATGTAATCACATGGGTGTATTGATGAGGATGGGCACAACCCTCCCTTTACATCATGCATAAATGAGGATAGGTAAAACCTTCCATGTGCATATGTATGTATGAGCTAAATGTGTTTTGATGAGGACGGGCACAACCCTCCCTTTACACAATGCATAGATGAGGATAGAGACAACCTTCCCTATGCACATGTATGTATGAGCTAAGATGAGGATAGGTACAACCTTCCCTATGCACATGTATTTATGAGCTAAGTGTGTATTGATGGGGATGGGCACAACCCTCCCTTTACACAAGGCATAGATGAGGATAGGTACAACCTTCGTTGTTCACATGGTTATATGAGCTAAGCGTGTATTGATGAGGATGGGTACAATCCTCTCTTTACACAATGTATAGATGAGGACAGCTACAACCTTTCCTATACAATGTCATGTCATGAGCTACATGTGTATTGATGAGGATGATTACAACCCTCCCTTTACAAAACTCAAGCAAGGAGTGACTCTAAGAGTGCTAGTATATACGGGTCATGGCTACTCTATGGTTTTCATGTGGCATATTGTGCAGGTTAACATCATCTTCCTTTCATGTTGCATGCCCGCATACTAGTAGATTTAAACGTACTAACGCATACTTCATGCCTACATAATTTTGCCATGTAGGGACCGTGTGTTATGATCATCCACTGCTTGATGGGTGGCTCGAATTCGGGGAGTTTATATTGTGGTGACTCTTATCTTCCAAGGATAAACCACCTTCCTTCTACCTATGTTGTTTTCTATTTATCTTCCTAATTGAGGGTAAGCCTGGGACATGTCTTGGCCCCCATTCTATCATATGACTAGAGGCATTTTTGGACATCTTGTAGACTCTTGTAGATTCTATATGTTATGTGTTGTATTTGAAGTTTATGATTTCGATTATCTATTAGATATTGCTATCATGAATTGACTATGGGCGTTAAGATATGTATGTATGTTTGAGGTGGAAATGTGGAAGATCCTAAGCCCCGTATTTCCCCTATAAAGTGAGTCATACCTATCGGCCCTTTAGTTCTTATGTGGTATGTGCTATATGCTATGTTAATCCATGTAAATCCCTTTCCTTTTGATATCCTCATAGCGTGAGTCCTACTTTCCCATCCCTTTGAACTATGTGTTTAGCATTTGAATGCGCTTCCAAACAGATGATGTGGATTTGGATACCTTGAGGCTTGTTTGGTGGCTCTTGGGTTCCCATTCGTCGTGTAACTACTATGCCCTAGGTCCGGGTCATGACAGAAAGTCTAATGAACTGCAATTGAGAATAGGGGAAAGCCTATAGGTTGGAGTTTACATGCTATTTCTCAATTAGCAGAGTGAAATTTGAAGAGATCCTTTGAAAGTAATGTCATAATCTTTTGTGTTCAAGATATTCTTTGGCATGAGAGAAAATGGTGATGCCTTTAGACAATGACTAGCAGTTAAATAAGCAATTGTGAGCATAACCATGTTTTGATTACTTCTTTGTCATCTCTCAAGGCTTAAAATTCACGTAACAGGTTTGTGAAAGAACGAGAAGGGATGAAAAGGTGAAAATGTATGTGTTTCTCCCTATGGCACTGTTTGTAAGCTGTAAAATTTGATGGATGGATGTTTGATTTGCTTCAAGCCAAGCACAGGCTACAATTGGGGGTGTTGATGAGTCCATATTTCGCACTCATTGGGGTTAGCCTATAAAGAAACATTATCCTTATTATGCTATTGTTTCCAATCTCAAAAGAATATGCATGTGTTATGTCAGGAAATGGGATTAAAAGTTCACTAATGGACAATACTTGGTAAAATCTTTGAAAGGGAGTAAAAGTGCAAACAGGCGGAAAAAAGAGGCATCGCCTACACAATCTGCGATCTTCCGAACACTTAGCGAGACCCGCTAGCATATCAGCACCCAAGGTTCTAGGTCAAGTTAGGAATGCAGCAAGAATTGATATCGCGAATCATTTTTCTGCTTCACCAAATGGCACAGGAGGTTGCCTGGAGTTATAGTACTTAAAACCCCAAAACCCTGACAATAAGGCGATGTCGTAGGAACTTTGGCAAACCACCAAATTAAATCGGTAGAGTTAAAAGCCATCGCTAAATGTTACAAAAGAGGAAGCCTTTTGCAGATGTAGAGGAAAGTGGTCAAGTGAACATTCGGCGCATCGCTGGAGTGCTCGGTGATGGTCAGCCTTGATCATCGAATAGCATTTCCCAATACAAACTCACACTCATTTGTATAAAGTATATATAAAAATTAGAAAGGACATTGTACATATCATATTAGAAGATATTCTTCTCTTTGTTTTAGAGAGTAGTACATAGAACTTTCCTTCTTTAGAGTACATAGATTGATAAGGTTTTCATGCTTTTGGGAAGCAAAATTAGAGTAGATTCGCTAGTGATAATCAATTATTTTCTATTCAATCTTGTTACCCATGACTGCAGCTTCTATGTTTGGTATCAAATTTTTAATTTCTAGCATGTGTGGCAAAAACCCCCATGTTGCAGGTGTGATTTTTTATATGGGTTTTTTATATATCTATTTGGTTTTTGATATTTTGACTTATTTGTAGTTGATTTTAGTGATTTTATATCCATTTCTATGTTTAATATATTATTTCAAGGTTGTGAAATTGGGGTTTACTTTAGATCTTTGATTGTTACCGTAGCCGGAATTATTAGAGTGTGGAATGGATGTAATGGCTAGAAACCTCTTGGGGTTTCAGATGAAGTCCACAACCATGAATTCAATGCCCTAGGTATTAAGGGTTTGTTTAAGACTTCTTAGCCCAAGCGTTTCCTTGACAGTCCACGTATGATTTCATAATTGGATCATATGAAACACGTGTGTGTTATAGCTGAACATTGGTTGCAAGCAACCTAGCTTATTCACTCATTATCAACTTGTTTAGTCAAATATGTAGACCAAGTTTGTAGATCAATTTCCGTATTAGCACATCCCCAACATCTTCCCTTATTTGCTAATTAAATCATTAATTATATAACATATAGCTTGATTCTTGCTTTCAATCCTTGCAACCTCCCAGAACCTACAATTACTTAGTCTAACGAACGACTTCTATCTTGAACTATGATTCCCTGTTGAATTTGACCCCAACCTCTAAGTTGGGTAATTATGCTGATGACGTCCTCCCCTGCTTCCTTTGAGTAGCAGGGTTGAGCAACATCAATTACCAATGTAGTGTTTTGAACCACTATCAAAATGATAGCACAAGCCATGATGGCACAAGCCAATCAAGGAGGAGTGATTCAAAATATGTGAATGGAAGCTACAAGAGTTCAAGATAATATGAGGATGAATCTGTATGAGTTTCATGGTTTTAAAATGGATGAGTATCCACATGAGATCTTTTGATGAAGTATGTAAGATCGTTGACATCATGATCATAGTATTGAGAGAGAAGGTAGAGTTAACGGCCTATCAACTAAAGGATGTTGCTAGAGTTTGGTATGATCAATGGAAGGAAAAGACAAGGGAAGCCAATCCCATAGCTTGGGAAGATTTTAAGAGTGTATTTCTTGATTATTTCTTTCCTTTAGAGCTAAGGGAAGGTAAGATTGAAGAGTTAATCAACCGATTCCAAGGAGGCATTAGTGTGGCGGAATATGCTTCAAGTATACTAAATTGTCCAAGTCTGTTGCTTTCATGGTTTTTGATATTGGGTCAAGACCGAGCAACTTTATGTTAGGTATCTCGGACTTGGTGTCCAAATAAGGAAAAAAAGCTATGTTGATCAAAGAGATAGACATTTCAAGGCTTCTGACTTATACAAAGCAAATTAAAGATGCAGAGATAAGGGAAAGGGCTAGAGAGTCCAAGAGGGTTCGAAATTTTGGGGGTAGCTTTTCCTACCAAAGGTTAGAAAATGGTAGAGCCTAGGGTGGAAAAAGGTACTCTGGGAAAAGTGCATCAAATACTCCTATTTCCAAGGATAAGCCCCAAGGCTTGAGGAGTGAACTCAAGTACTCATGTTATTCCCACCAGCAAGAAGTATGAAGAGAGTCATAAGAGAGAGTATTTAGCTAGATTCGACATTTCATTTAGGAGTGGCAACTTGGGTCATCATGCTAAGGATTGTAGAGGTAGAGCTGATCGTTCTCAGACAAACACTCACACAAGTATCGCTTCAGTATTGAGTAGAGGTGTTTAGTTCCATAATAGGTTCTAGGTTCTCTAGGCTAGACAAGAGGTGGACGAGTCCACAGATGTGCTCAACTTGAATTTCAATTTGATATTGTAGGAGTTAATATGAACTATAACTTCAAGGGACATTATAGAGCACCAAAATTAATACAATTCAGTCTAGAAAATAGTAACAAACAATATAGAACAGTAAAAGTTCATGAATGTCACTGTGCACACATAAAAAGACAGATTTGTACCCATCAACTTCGAGAAGAATTGCAAGTTGCCTAGATGGATTTCCGAGGGTACCGTTGGAGAATGAGCTTGATGAATTGAGAAACAACCCATCAGTGTACAACTTGCCAATGCAATAATTGAAGTTTCTGGGGAAAAATGAGGGGAATCGAAAGTTTTTTCTTTGGATATTGCACTATTTTGAAGAATTGTTGGTGCAGAAATGCAGGGTTGAGAACGAAACATGAATCTCTTTCCATAGCCATTGTTTGTTTTCTAATAAAATTAACCTAACCGTTCAAGACACTAAACACACATATCCTCCACCCAAAGCCTCCAATTGCTTTGTTAAATTCTCAGCAACCACTTTCTAATACGTTGCAAAAATATAACTTAAAAGTTTCTCTATTTCCAACGGCAAACTATTTTTTGGAAAAAATGGGTGATCTACTTTATTTTACTCCTGATTTCGAAGCTTCTTTCAGAGGAGAAGAACAACAAAGAAGGCCTAAGATTTTTGCGAAGAAGCTGATTCTGCATGGTTTTCCAGATAATTCGGTGACATCTAATTTCAGTTTCCAGTCAGAATCTTTCAGGTGATATCTTCTACTTACCTTAGTTTCCTATTAGAATCTTTTCCCTTCTTTTACAATCTTTGCCATTTTTTCTTCCTTGTTCAATTTGTCATATCTTCTTGTTCATTCATCCCCATTTGAAAATTAAATAATATCAAATTCCAATCATTACCCCAAAATGGTCACCCCTATCTAAATATTTTCCAAGATTAACCTTTGATCACCTCCAAAAAAAAATTGTACATACATCATCGGTTCTTCCAAGAATGAGAATTGATAAATGAAAAGCTTTCTTGCGAGGGATTTTTCAACAATCAAATTGAATGCGCTTTATCTGCCCTTATGATTTGGGCAACATCCTCTATTTTTCGTTGAGTTCAGTAGCTTTCCAGTGACGTGTGGTAGCTTTCGACCAAAATCATCCAGGTTATCCATCCATTTGATATCATCCAAATCTCTCTCTACTAACTATTGTTTTAATCAATTGTACCCTTTCCGTAATAAATTTTTATCCTTGCTTATATGTTAAGTCCTATTATTTAACATATATTTTTATAGTTTACTATTTTGTTTACTGTTTGCATCTCGGTGTTGTTTGTTGCACATATTTCTATAGGATTATTGTTCTTCATCTTGATATTATTTTGTATTTGGTTAGTATATTATTTACTATTTTGTATCATTGGGCTGTTGATTTTGAGAGATTGTATCTCCTTGATCTTATATAGTTTATTGAGTTTCTAATTAGATCTTAGTTTAGTGGCATTGAGGTCTCATGGTGGATTAGGTCATGTCGTTGGTGGGGGGTCGAAGGTAAGGGGTAGTAGTCGCAAGAGCGGCAAGATCTTACTTAAGTTTAGAGTAGTTTCATGAAACATAGGCTCACTTATAGGGAAGTCCATAGTGCCAGTAAAGAGTCTTAAAAAGACATAAATTAATTTAGTGTGTGGCTAAGAGACCATATGGGTAGGTACCAAAGCTCGGGATGTAGATGGGTTTCAAATATGGTACTCGAGTGGCTCTAGGAATAGAAATGGAGTAGGTATCCTAGTAGATGAGGACTTTAGGGAGTATGTGGTTGAGGTCAAGAGGATTAATGATAGGATGATGTATATTTAACTTGTGGTCGGTAGTCATATAGTGAATAAAGTTAGTGCTTATGCGCCTTAAGTCAGTCTGGATGAGGAAGTCAAAAATCTCTTTTGGGTAGATCTAGATGAGGTTGTAAGAGGTATACCGATCAGAGAAAAATATTCATTAGGGGAGATTTTAATAGGCATATCGGTGCTACTTCTAATAGTTTTAACGGTGTTTTTGGAGGCTTTGGTTTTGGGGAGAAGAATGATGGTAAGACGTGTCTCTTGGATTTTGCTAAAGCTTTTGAGTTGGTTATTGCTAATTCATGTTTTCCAAAGAGGTAATATCACTTGATTATCTTTCGTAGTATGATAGTTAAAACTCAGATTGATTACTTACCCCTCCGGAAGGGTGATAGAAGCCTTTGTAAGAATTGCAAGGTTATTTTGAGTAAAAATATTTCTACTCAACATAGGCTTCTAGTGATAGACTTAGACATTAAGAAGGATAAGAGTAAGAAGGCTATTTATGCCCAGCCGAGGATCCGGTGGGGAAGCTTGACTCCTGCCCTTTCTTGGGAAATGGGGGAAATTTTGAGTAGTTTGGGGACTTTGAGTAGAGTAGCAAAGAAGTGAACACCATGTGGGACATTATTGTTAGGTTCATTAGAAAAGTAGCACCGACGTACTAAGGGTTTTGATAGGGACCTTTGGTAGACGTCAAGGTGATTGGTGGTAAAATGGAGAAGTTCATGTAAAAGTGAAAGCTAAGAAGATTGTCTATACAAAGTGGTTGAAGTGTATGGATAGGAATGAAAAATGAAGGCTTAAGGATATCTATATGACGTCAAAGACAGAAGTGAAGACGGTGGTCATGAGTGCTAAGACAACAATGTTTCATCACTTGTATGTTGAGCTAGGTGAAAAAAAGTAGGGACAAGAGATTGTATAGGCTCACAAAAGAGAGAGAGATAAAAGGCGGCAACTTGGACCAAGTGAAGTGCATCAACAATGAGTAGGGTGAGGTGCTGGTGGATGAGACATCCATTAAGCAAAGATGGCAAGCTTGCTTGCATAAACTCTTAATTGAAAAAAGAGAGAAATATTGAGTTGGGTAATTTGGTACACTCCGATAGTCATCGAGAATTTGGTCATGGCAAGCATTTTAGAGCTAAGGAGGTTAAACATGCTATTAATAGGATGAAGAGTGGGAGAACAATCAGACCCAATGAGATTCTAGTGGATTTTTTGAAAAGCATGGTCAAGGATGGTATGGAGTGGTTGACTAGATTGTTTAAAACTATTCTGAAGTCTGCTAGATGTCTGATGAATGGAGGAGGAGTATAATGGTTCGATTGTACAAGAACAAGGGTGATATTCAAAATTGTAAAAATTACAGGGGCATTAAGCTTCTAAGCCACACTATGAAGGTTTGGGACAGAGTGGTGGAGGTAAGGGGGAGAAGAAGAATGTATATTTTTGAGAATTAGTTCAGATTTATGCCATGGTGATTGATAACGTTCAAACCTACTACGATAATGGAAGTATGGACGACCGTTATTAGCATATTTACCCAACAAAAAATTCGGGGTCGAATTCCACAAGGAACAAAATAAGTACGATTGAATTAACTAAGGACTACAAGATATTAGTTTCAATCTAATAAGCGAATACAGAGCAAATACTAACGAATTGAGGGAGATTAAGCTTACAACTACTCCTAAGCGCAATGAGGTAACGATTAATCAAGCAAGGGAGAAAGGATAGGGAATATGGGAATCAATAAAAGCTCAATCGATCCGTCATATTTGGCATCAAATAAATTCTATGGGTATGATAGGTCGCTTGTAACCATCAGTTCGTAATAATGGTACTTCGCAAGAGCTTGTTACTACCTCTACGTGAATCACTCAAAGACACTCCTGCTTTAGAAACTCATGAGCGAAACTCCTTAAACGTTAGCCATTGAATCCATTTAAGGCATTCGACACATACACCCATGGCCATCGAATACACCCTCCACTTCAACTACACATTTTCATGCAACAATTGAAGATCTAAGCTAGAGTCAAGTTCGCGGCCTCAAATCATAAGTTAAACAGAAGGTAAGCATGATGTAAATCAACTGAACCTAAACAAAAATAATTAGGAAGAAACCTACTTGATTTGCAAGTAAATAATCAATTAAGCATGAAAACAAGAGAATCAATCAATACCCATAAACAAATGAACATTCAATACTCATTAAATCTACAATTTACGAATTCAAAAACAAGGAAAAAAAGAGTGAGTGAAAGATAAATACAAATAAAGTTCACACTCTTCAATCCACTCAAGAAATTATTGAGAACTTGCTCTAAATCCTCACCCAAAACTCAAAATCAAATATTCGGTATGTTTTTCCTCTCCAAATTTGTAAAAACACTAATGAAGGAGTGAGTAGTATGAAGAACTAAGGCTGGGAGTGCATGTTTATCCTTTTTGGGACTAAAAGAGTGAAATTTCATAATTGTCCTAATGCTAGTCACATTATTACTCTACGTTCGCAGAGCTTTGACCATGTTCGTGGAGGTCAACATTTCATAAACATCCGCGTTCGCGCCTAAGAAGTTTGCAATCACGGATAGTAATCTTCATGTTCTCCGCCTACGTGCATGACTATGTGCATTCATACTTCATCGCATTCCACTTCTTCGTGTTCACGGAGTACAAGGCAATGCTAGGTACATTATTTATACATTTCATCTCTTTTTTGCTCCAATTAAGCTCAAATTTCAATTCTTCCCAATAAAACTCTATTTACAACATATGTACCTAAAATATACACCATTCAGAGCATAATTATCCTCAAGTTCTAAAATTAACAACACAAAATCATAAGAAAAGAGTGAGAAATGAGTGTAAATTATGCACTCATCAATACCCGTAACTTAAGACTTTGCTTGTCCTCAAGCAAAACAAAACCAAACTCAATAGACAAGCAATTTAGGCACAATAATCGCAACTTATATCCAATAACTAAACCATGACCATGACAATGGTTGATACCAACAATTAGCACAAGCATGTCAATGTTTATTAAGTAATTCCCTCACTTTCAAAAGCTCATTTTTCAATTCAAAATCAATTCCCAAGAATTATCAAGCAACAACACAAATCCTCAAGAAATGACTCAAACTCCAAGTCAAATAAGCAAGTTCTACTTGCCTCAACCTTGAAAAGCATCAATATCACCAATCCATCTCAACTTGCATATCCTCACAAATAGAAATAAATTCCCCAAAACACAAAAAAATATATACAATTAACAAGGGACAAGGACTCAAACACTCACACCCAACAAAATAACATCTCATGCATACAAATGCCACACCATACATATTTTCAGTCAACCTTCCCTTAATTTCATTCGGTTGGACATCCCAAAGAGTTTTTTAGGCTTTTAATCTTTGCTTAGGGGTAGGATAGGATACTATTTCGACAATGGTGACTAACCATCCTTAAACTCTACACTCAACATCCACTTCTTTTTAACATTTCCACTCTATTCTTTCACACTTCACATCAATGCACATTTAACTCTTCTTTTCCAGCCTTGATTTCCCACTTGTTACTATTTACAACTTTTTGGAGGACCATTATCATTTCAAACTCTTTTTCTTCTTTTTCTTTTTATCTTTGAAATCTCAATTTTTTATTTCGTTTTCTCTGTTCACCATTTTTCTTTTTCTTTTCTTTCTTTTGACAATGTCCAAGTGGTATACACCATTCCTTATCTTCCCAAATCAGCCCCACATAGGCTCAAAGCTTTAGTTATCATAATAAACTCAAGTTCAAGGTGAAACAAGGGTTCAAAAGAAGGTTATCTTTTCAAAAAGGGCCAAGGCTTATAATTTAGGTTAACAAAAGGATTAGGATTAAAAAGGGACACTAGGGATAAATAAATGCAAAGGGTGGATATTTAGGGCAAGTAGACTCAAATTACACTTAAAGAATGCCTAAGGTCATTTTTCGAACCAAAATCTATCAAGGCCGATGTAATGACCTAGTTGATCATTTTTGGTCTTATCTATAAAAAATACTATTTTACCCTTTTGTAAGTTGTGCTGGTCCTATTTTGAACTTCCTGTACTGTTAGAACTGACATTCTAAGTTTCAAAATTTAAAAATATGAGTTTTCGCATTTTTGGAAGCTTAAGTTGTTAAAAAGTGAGTTTTTATATACTTCGGAGTTTTGGGTGTTGGATTAGAGATTCGTTAATTCTATTAGCTCTAGAACATTAAAAATGGTATGTGAGAAGTTGCAGAATTAAATTCGGAGTTAAAACGAGGTTTTTAGACCCAAAGTTGTGATTTTAGGTATTTTCATAACCAAAGTTTAACTTTGAACAACATTTGGAATCCGGAAGCTCGGATCAAAATTTTGATAGTTCCAATAGTTCCAGATTGTAAAACTTATGCTAAAAATGGTCTCATCATAATTTTTGGAGTTACTGAGGGTAGTTTTTGTATTTTAATTTTAAACTAGTTTTATCAAGTTGCATTGGTAAATGTGTTGTAGAGACCACAGAATCGAATTCTCATTGTTCCATTAAGTCCAGTCACAATTTCTTTGTATGAATACATATTTTGTTATAGTTCTGAGTCTGAATGAGTTCCGAGGGTCTATTCCTAGTAGGGAATTGGACTTGGGCATAACTGCTGCAGATTATCTTGTTCGGGCACATTTCTCCCTCCACATTCGCAGAGGAGCATTTGCATTCATGGAGTAGAGAAAGGCTTGGCCTTCTCCACATTCACCAAGGTCTAGAGTTATTTCTCCTTTGTGTTCGTGGACTCGTATTCGCATTAGCGGAGTGTGTTTCTTCTGTAAATTCTTAAAAACCCAAGAGTCATCATTTTCGCTCACTTTTAAAAACTTTTAGTTTTTTGGGCGATTTTGATAATGATTTTTGAAGGATTGTGTTGAATAAATGATTTTAACTCTATTTGGATCATATTCCATGACTTGTATCTTGATTTTATCTAGAATTTCATGATTTTTAATGTCAAAAATTAAGAATTTTATACCATGATTTCCAAATTTTAAAGTGTGATTTCTCATTCAGTTTTTATGAAATTTTTACCCACGGACTCCATTTTCCATATAGAACTTGATTTTAAACTCAAATTTCATATTCCAAGACTTTGAAGTTTTTCCCTAAAATTGACCACTTTGCCCTGAAGTGTAATTCATACCAATATGTATCAAGTTGCACCTATTGATGCGTAGTATCTAGTTTTGATAGCATTTGATGGATTCAGGTATCAATTGGTAGATTTTAGTTGATTGAAAGCTTGATCGAGTGTGATTTTTGTATTGAGGTAGGTTCGGCTAATCCTTTTCAGACCGGATATATGTTCTTGATCATATTTATGTGATAATTGTGAGATCTAGGTTGATTCGTGAGTAATTGTGTTGATATAATAGAATATTGATGGAAATGTGATCCCGGTTGAGCTGAATTATGAGTAGATTGTGATCTAATTGATAGACTAAGATGGAATATTATGAATTGAGATAAGTTGGGATATCAATGTGATAATACGAGACATTGTGATACCATGTGGGTAATTTTGGTGATAATTGGGTACTTTTGAGATACGTTTGAGGATTTGTGTATAATTTGGGACGAGTGAGGTCCGCTATAGTATCATCCTTGTATTTTTGGGACGAGTGAGGTCCGATATTGTTGATATTCTTGACTATTGAAATATTTATGATTTCATGAGACATGCTAAGAGTTTGGGATATAGTTTTGATACTTATTATCTATGATTATGTGACTGTATGAGATCCATGTGTCGATATTCTTGTTCTACTTCCATTATTGCGTATTTGTAAACATATTTGGGTGTACCATTTATTTGCATATATTTCGTGTTACATTGTGATACCCTTTGACCTGGATAGGAGGCAACGGTAATACACTCTACATTGGTACAATCCCTGGGTAGGAGGCAAGGGTGAGATTTATACTTCATAATCCCTTGACCACAGACAACTGGCAAGGATTACGCCTTATGATATTCCTTGGCCATGGGCAATTGTCAAGGTTGAGAGATTGGGACATTTCTTAACCATAGGTAGGTGGCAAGATTGTGAGACACTTGGTTTGTAACTTGTTGAGTTTTATGCATTGTGATGATATCTCTTATTGTAGTATATCATTGGTGATCGGGGAGATTTTATCTTATATTTATGTATAGTTATTGTGCACTAACCTTTTTTGATGCAGATGTTAGTAATATTCATTATTGCATAGTTCATCTATTTCTCTTACCCAGTTGATTGAACCTGTTGGGTACATTTTGGTGGACTCATCCCTACAATAGTTTTACCCTGCAATCGAGCAAAGTGAGCCTACTGGGGTAGTTAATATCATTCTGCCAAAGCTTTCTTCTATCTTCATCAAATTTTAGTGGTGACGCTTAGATTTCGAGTCACTGTGGGTCTTTGAGATATCCTTTTACTTGCTTTCTATCTCAGACTTGTATCAGATATTATTAGACAATTTCTTATTTCAATTTGAGATATTTCTATTTATTTTATCATACTACTTCAGATGCTCTTGGACTCATGACTCCGGGTTTTGGGAGATTTCTTTTATTATAGGAGTTTATTTTCTCTTTACTTTATCATTCTTTGGTTGCGATCCGATTTTGGGTCGTGACATGTTTGGCATTGGAGCTTTAAGTTAGTTGGGTTCATACGTCAAGGGCAGGGTGTCTACTAAATTCTTGTGGATTGGTGTATAGACGTCCACACCCATCTTCAGGAGGATATGGGGCACTTGATGGGAAAGGCTTTCACTTCTTGCTTTTATTCATTTGTTTCTTTGTATAACCCATTTTGAAAGTGTCTAATCTACTCCTTTGGTAGAGATGCCAATTAACAAGTCTCGTTGATCAATGGAAGAGCCTGAGCTAGCTAATGTAGCTCCCACTCGAAGTCGAGATAGTGTTCGTGATATGGCTAGGGAACGAGGCATTGTTGGAGGGGAAGCTCCGTCTATACGGTAGATTAGATCAGCTTCTCTAAAGCTTGTGTATGAGCTAGAGAGACCTAAAGTTCCTATTTCACCACCCTCAGCCCCAGATACTACACCTTCAATCTAAGAGTTACTTTTGAGGGTATTGGCTAGATTGTAGGGAGCGTCTTCCGCCCCAACTACTATTGATGTACCAATTTCTACAGCATCGTCTGAGCTAGCCATGATTTATGTGGGTCCTTCTTCAGTTCCAACAGATTTTGCTATGACCGTTGTGGTTCCACTCTAAATATCCAGGAGAAATTTGGGTTCTCAGTTTCAAAGTTTGGTTGTTTCTCCATCTATTGCACCACCCTTATTTACGGTGCCACCATCTTCTTCCAGCCCAACCATATCCACGGTGGATCAAAAGAGATTTAAGAAGTTTGTGTGATTGGCTCCCCCACGAATCGATGGCACTCCTAGTGATAGAGCCCGTGATTTCCTATCAGAGTGCCAAGACTAGTTATGTAACCTGGCTATTCTTAAGTCCCATGGGGTTGCCTATACTTCTTACCTGTTCACCAGCCTTGCTAAAGAGTGGTGGAGATCAGTATTAGCTCATTGACCTGTTGGAGCTCCAGCTATGACATGGGAGCGGTTTACTAGGGTATTTCTAGAAAGGTCCATGCCATGTAGCCTTTGGGACAACCACAGGGATGAGTTTGATAGGCCTCCTCAGGGTTCTCCATCCGTTTTTTACTATAAGGGTAGATTTCACACATTATCCAGGTATGCCTTATCCAGTATCTCTATCGCGTTTTAGAGGATTTGACACTTTGGCATTGGCGGGGTATCTCCAAGATATTCCAACTTTCCTAGTATCCAGGGTGTTATTTATTATATGCATGCTTGTTATTTGATGGATAAGGTATGATTGGCATATTTGGCTCATGTTCGGGCCTTTTCTTAGGAACCCTCATCATTGGAGACCACCAGAATTGCTAGAAACTTTATGGATGTATTCTCGACTGATTTGCCTAGTGTTCCTCCAGACTGCAGTATTGACTTTGCTATTGATGTAAAGCTGGGCACTAAGCCTATATCTATTTCTCCTTTTCGGGTAGCCCTGGCTGAATCGAGGGAGTTGAAGAAACAATTGGAAGACAGGTTGAAGAAGAGATTTATTCACCCGAGTGTATCTCCCTGGGATGCTCTTGTATAATTATAAAGAAGAAGGATGGAATAATGTATATGTGTATTGACTATCTTCAGGTTAACAAAGTGACCATCAAGAAAAAATATCCCTTGCCTCGCGTTAATGATCTATTTGACTAGTTGCAAAGTGCCTCGGTATTCTCCAAGATTGACTTGAGGTTCGATTATCATCTGTTGAGAGTTTGTGAGTCTAATATCTCGAAGATAGCTTTTAGGATCCATTATGGGCATTATGAGTTTGTGGCTATGTCATTTGGGTTGACTATTTCCTCAACTACTTTTATAGAGTTGATGAACAGAGTGCCCAAACCCTATTTTGGACATTTTTATGATAGTGTTCATAGATGATATCTTTGTTTATTCAAACAGTAAGGTTGATCATGTTCAGCACTTGAGGATCATACTTCAAAGATTGAGGGAAGAGAAATGGTATGCAAAATTCTCAAAGTGTGAGTTTTTGCTCGAGTCTGTTGCATTTCTTGGCCATGTCGTGTCAAAAGAGGGTATTATGATTGATCTGGCTAAGATGCATATGCAATGCAAATATCAAGTAACCATAGTGCATGGCTATTCTACGATACATATCCACTGATGTAATCAAACGGGAAGCCATGGGGGCCACACGTGGACCATGTATCCGTCGGAACCATTTTCCTTCGGCATTTACTTTCATATCTTAGCCGGAACCATTTTTGTTTGGCTTTTCATTTCTTTTCTATCCCAAACCATTTTCCTTTGATTTTTCATTTCTTTTCTAGCTGGAACCTTTTCCTTTTGGCTTTTCATTTCTTTTATTTTCTTTTCTAGCTAGAACAATTTCCCTTTGGCTTTTTCAATGCAACACATACAGACATATCTGATAGGCATAAGAGTATGCAAGAATAAACATTATCCAACATACAATAATGACATCAACTCAATATCATTATTATCTCGCCAGAATCATTTTTTTCGACTGTGCATAACCATATGTATCTCATTATCATCTAACCGAAACCATTTCCTTTCAGCAAGACATAACCACATATATCTCATTATTACTTAGCCAGAACCATTTTCCTTCAGCATTTCATTATCAATAGAACAATAAACAAGTATGTGTCATCACAACACAACAACCATTTCCACAAGTAAAAGATTAAGCAAGATGTCCACATATATCATTTATTCATTAATTACCAATCACTTTCATCGTTCTTTCAATATTTTTGTCATCATCAACACATTACATAACAATCATATCATAACATAGCTCAATGCTTTTCAGTAATCGAATTATCATCATAACTTAGGACTATTCATCATTTAGTCCAAATTTCACAATACTCATTGGACAATTTCATGTATGATGAGTCAACGTTTTACATAAAGTATGCATTTAGCTCAACATTTCACATAAAGTACTTCATTGAAAAATTTCATATAATATGAGTCAAAGTTTAACGAGTAGAACAACATGAATACTTTAACATTCTCATCATTTGGCATTACAAGCCCAACTCACATTAAGAATTCGCAAGCCATGATCAATCACAATTCGCATAATTTTAGAATTTGAAGCTTACATGTCATCACTTCCATATTTTCATTACACAAATAATATCCACTAGAAAAATCACTAATCCCCAAGTTATACATAGAAAAATATTCTAACTTTAATAAACTCCATAAGTGTTAGAATCTATTTGCCTCAATTTAGCCTATCAATAATTCCAGCGATAATGTCTTTTCCTTTGAAATAGAATCTGAAGCATCGCAATCTACTCGAAAATGAATTCATAATCACAATATGAAATTAACAACACCAAAATTAAGCAACTCAGGAAAAGGGGCAAAATCATTCCAAATTCATTACCAAAAATCAATGTCAAAATTAGAGATATTTTAGATGAAAGGTGTTCCTCTCGTAGTGAAAACCAATTTGTAAACAAAGTTGCAATGAGTTCATAATCACCATGATGAACTAGCTCAGGATGACTACCATATGATGAACTAGCTCAGGAGACATTCTAAACCAAAATCCTCTAAAACACAACATAGTCCCTTAAATGAACCTACTTTCCTCATAGCCCCGAGCAATGCTAAACTAATACCTGACACACCAGTAATAAACTTGGAACTAATCACCACATACTTGTAATATACACATACCACAACCTCAGTCATGTTTAGTCATATTTCATCCTCGTACATAGTTCTCCACCAAATTTAAGCTACACAAATCAAATCTTTAGAAAATGAATATATGAATGTTCATTAGAGAGAACCCTACAATCTGACCCAAAGTAGGTAACAATTAGGTGACCAACAAGTTAATGATATTCTCAAGCATATAAATCCTCTAATAATACTGTCAAAATACTAAAATAGTAGCTAGGATTGTAGTCAACCCCTGAAAATAGTAAAAATTAGCCCAAAGGTCCTCACAATCAATGACATATAGTTAGAACATTACCTTGACATATAGATAAATACCAAGAATATCTAAAGACTACATTTCCCCATGATAGTTCTCATACAAGCACTCATAACCAATTTCGCACATGGAGTTCACCCTAATTACCGAAAATTCTCTTTTGATTTACACACCACATCTACCCTTGATATCCATAATTAAAACTCTTCCAGTTATTCGATTCCCACCTGTTTGACCCTTCTCTGTACCCAATTTTCTTATTTGACTACAAACTTAGCTCAAAACATACCCAACTTATTTAAACCCAACACATTCACCATATCTCAACAACTAAAATTGAAAAATCTGATTCTAGTAAAATATCATGGCCTTACAAATCCCTTGCTTATGCTTTTAGAACTATTATCAATACGTAAATTTCTTGGAGATCACATTGTCACTATCTGTATTCTGAATTTATAACTTCTCTTTTTTACCCAAATGGAATATTATATCCGTCCCAAGACAACTTTAAGCATCTCAAATTGGTACTAGCCCTACCCAAGGCTAATAACACGAATTTTATAATTGAATGGTGCCTTTCTCTTGAGCTACATTATTTGATAAGAAACTAATCTTAATAACCATTCACATGATATTCCTCAGTCTTCGTCCAAGCACTCGTACCCTTTTGCCCAAACTGAAGAACCCTTGGTCACCCCAAACATCTTGTATGTCATAAGTGTTAGACCTTTGTTAACCACCAAGTGTCTACATAACGCATTACAATAGTGTACACTAACTTCCATCAACAAGGTAGTATCTAATGATTTCAAAGTCTAGAATAACCATCATTGAGCAACCCATCGTAACATAAAAATGCAAAATTTCTCATCCCTCACTATTTGTCATTCAAGTTGAAAACCAAATTTTTCCAGAATAGTAGTTGATTGTTGTTCACAAACTTATGCTGCTTATCTTATTACATACAACCTAAAGAAAAAAAATTCATACAATCCTCAACTTTAAATCAAGTAACTATACGTGTTGTCTCATCTTCTTCACATTTCTTAACTTGTATCTATACACAATGTAGTCAGAATGGTCGAACGCTTACCTATACTCATGACCCAATCCTCAATACTCAACCTCTTTGGGTCCCAAGGTTCTTGTACATTTTCCTTATCCCATTTATCATTGCTACATCTTAACCAAAATTCCATTGTGGATTGCCTTTTACTTTACCTAAACTACTCAAATGACAATTTTATTAATCTTTTCCACAATCATAAGTGATAGAGTTTACAATTGAAGTCATGCATAATTCCTTCTAAATGCTTAATAACAGACATAATCAATTATTAATACCTGAACAATCCATAGCTTGACAAAATCATCTACCATGAATGCAAAGTTATAATGAAAAAACTGATGTAAGGACCCGGACATTGTAAGGCCTTAATGATGCATTGAATTTGGTTCCAAAACGCAATGTGACACCCTACGGGAACCTCCATGGGTCGTGTGACTCACCACATGCTGTGTGGAGGAGCCTCTAGGTGGCCCTTGGGCTTGTGTGTAGAGTGTTGGCTTTAAGTTGGAGCTCAAGACCAAGGCTTGTACCATATGAACCCTACACGGTTCATGTGGCACTTAACTTGACGTGTGGTGGCTTATAAAGGTAGCCTTGGCCTTGAAAACTATATTTTGGCTAAGGCACTTCATACATAAACCTTTCACAGACTATGTGACCCTATACGGGTCATGAGGTGTTCCATATAGGCGTTGGTGTGAAATTTTTCTAAGTATGAAATCACCATCTCAAAACTTCGTCAGTGAATATTTTTGATAAGTGAATCACCATGGAAGGCCACATAGTCCATGTGTACCCTACACATTCCATGTGACCCTTATATTGGACCTCAAGCACTTTTTTAACATCCGTTTTATTAATGGCATTCTTGTAATTTTTGTTTTTCCTAAGAGTCGTTTGTGACTTTCTAACCTATCCTAAGACTCTCAAAAGACTTATACTACTCTATTCTCATTCAAATTTTATTCAACACTTACAATTATTCATTATTCTTTCACAAGAACTCCTCTCAAGTGAACTAGTGAAGGCTTATCTTGAAGCTTAGGAAGAGACTTCTTCTTCATCAAATTTTTCTTGTTTCATCTTGGTTAGCTAAGGTATGTGGGAATAATTCATGGTCTCTTTCAACCATGAAGACCCCAAACTCTTTTACATTTGATTTTATGAAATTGATCTTACTTTAAACATGGGTCTTCTAGATTATTGTTTATTTGATTCAATTGAGATATGGGTTGTGTTTAATTGTTGTTTTTAAAGTGATTTAAGCCCTAATATGTTGAATTGGATGAATATTATGAAGATTTTGATATGCATTATCCCTTTATAGTTTGATCTAAGCATGGGTAATGTAAATTGTGATTCAAATGTGGATTTACTTATGAATTTACTTTAATTTCATATTGTGTTGTTGATTTAAGTTTGAATCTCTATTGTCCATGCTATTCTTGTATCATTCATTGCATATTCATACATGAGAATTGGATTTTTTATGAAAATTATTTGGTGGGTTGAGCTCACATATGATTTTGATGAATATTATTCGGTGGGGTTAAGCTTACATATGGTTATGACAAGAATGTGATCACATAAATGTCAATGATATGCATGCTTTTGAAGCAATTTTGGATGTTTACACCATCTTGATATATGTGAATGAGTTATTCCTATGCATGAAAAGTATGATTTGGCTTTTGAACCCAAGTATGATTGATTATGAAGAATGTTTGGCTTTTAAGACTCAAGTATGCATTGAAATAGTTTGAAATGACGTGCACCTCTTTTGAAAGCATGTATATGTATTCTTGTGAGATGATGAATTAGCACCGACGAGATTGGATGCGTCAGGGCTATCCCCAATGGTCCTCTCCCTTTCTCTTGTACTATATGCCAGCATAGATATTTGATATGGTAACCCTCACCAGAATGAGAGGCCCGTACGGTGCGGTTACTACTTTGATATGATATGTTATGAAAATCCTATCAAAAATAGGAGGCCCGTAAGGAAGGTTACTTCTCCAAAATGGAATCCTGTAAAGGAGAAGTATGATTTATCTTTTGCAAGTAGACCACCTCTTATCTGGTGTGAAGATAACATCAAAATTCCAAGTAAGAGCTCGTTTGGTCTTATATGTTGGTTGAGGTCTCATCCCCTTTATATGATAAGCATTATAACATTGCATGCATCATGGATTTCATGGAATATTGATATATTATACTCCTTTGCCTATATGCTTCTTTTTATTATGTGCCCTTGTCATCTAATAATGAATAGAGGTTGAATAAGTTTATATGCATTGCATGCCTGCATACTTAGTACATTCAATGTACTAACGTATACTTTTTGCCTACATATCTAACCATGTAGGGATTGTAGACTATATCCATCCACCTTTTGACTGCTAGTTCGGATTTATAAGAGTTGTTGTAGTAAGTCCTATCTTCCAAGGATAATCCATCATCCATCTACCTTATGTTTCTTCCGCCTCTGTTATATTTACTTTTGAGGGTAAGCGCAGGACATGTCTTGGCCTCCATCCTATTTTCTATGACTTAGAGGCATTGTTGGACAATATGTAAGCTCTTGCATGGATATATGTTATATTTTGCTATTTGGAGATTATAGTCATGGCTATGTATTTGATATTGGTATTTTGATGATTTATTTATCATATGGTATGGGAATGTGGAAAGTCCTAAGCCCCCTTCTATCCCCATAAAGTGAGTCATACTTACCCTCCCCTTAGATTCTATGTGTTATGTGATATGAATTAATGCTAATCTCTATCCCTATGACATCCCCATAGCGTGAGTCATACTTTTCCGTCACTTAGAACTATGTGTTTACTACTTCGTCATGTATTTTTGAATGAATGATGTGAATTTTGATACTTTGAGGCTCGTTTGGAGACTCTAGAATTCCTATTTGTCATGTCACTCCCAGACTCTAGGTCCAGGTCATGACACTTGAACTCTGTTTCACCATGTGAACGGATTGCTTTTTTAATCAACCTTAACCTATACCATTAAATTTTTGGAGATTGTATACCTTAGTTTGTCATGATTCCTTTTCTCATTAATCCCATCAGGCTTTTCATTAGGAACCTTAGTCATAGTAGCGATCAAATTCAAAACCAACAAAATAACCTAAAACTCTGCTTAAACCGAACATCTATAGACTTCTTTCTAAGATTTTTACCCAATATCTTTTAGCCTATCTGATGCATATGCAATAGTATTGTCACACCCGAATGAGATAAATGAGCCATGTTACCCTTACAAAATTGATCTTATGATTGATATGATACTTCAAACTTGAGATATACTAGCAAAAATATAATGAGCGATCCAACTTTTCCATATATACTTACTTAATAGAATTCTCAATTGTTTTTGAGTCACCAACCAATTAAAAATACGCTTACATCTAAAAGACTATTATCTCAACTTCCATACACTATCCTTGGCTTAAAATGAAGTCACCAGTCCCTAGATAGATTTTTGAAATACAATTCACTCTTAAATACATTGATACCCACACCAAGATCCACCACTATGAATTTCCTTATGATCAATCACAAATTGAAGCATCTATATTAAAATCCATTGGTTTCCTAAGTGCGACTGCAACATCAAACCCTATTACCTGAGTAGCTCAAGCCACTGATGATTCCTTAGAAACTAGTATTCGCACTTGACAACTAATGACTCTGTCACGCCCCAAAGAGAGGGGAGGTGCGACTAGCACCAGATACCATTATTGGCCGGGTAAGCCACTAAACATGCTAGTGAATTAACTAGGGACTAGAAGAAAATCGAGTAGGATAACATTTGAAAGACTAAGCTCGGACATTTTAGCACATGAGCTGGTCAATAGCAAATCACGTACATCAAGTAAACCCAAACGATAAAATACTAGCTAGCCGACAAGGCTGCTATCACAGAGGTACAGGCACACACCATATATACATGCCAATCTTATGACTGGAGACTGAAAGACAAAAAAGGACCAACCCACAATAACATGTCCACAATAGCCTCTATGAGAATCACTAACACTGTCGGGACATGGCCCTGACATACCCAACTATATAACAAAAAGTAAGCATCTTGTGAAATCTCCAAGAAAAGGTGGATCTTACCAACTTACAGCTGAACGGGGCTCCTAGTGGAGGGGTAAATCAGAACCCCTACCTGAACCTCCACGTACGAAATAAAATACAGTGTCCCCAGGCAAAGGGATGTCAGTACGAATAAACATTTACTGGTCTGTAAGGCAGGAAGTAAAATCATAGATAACTGTAGTAAAAAGGTTTATAGAAATACCACCTGCAGAAAAACTCAAGTAGCCTTAATGGTCAATAAGCCACCTCCTAGTGATAAAAATAATGCATGGTATGCTCGAGTATCGCATGTCGTGAATAAATATGTAAATGTGTGTGTGTGTATATATATATGCAAATGCATGACATACCCAACCAAATGCTAGCACTGGTGGTCCTTTCCGGTAGCTAACCGGCATCATATCTGCCAACCTGTGGCCATCTGTACCATAGACATATATATATTTAGGCAAATAGGCCCCATACCTCCGATTATAGCTCGGAGTCCATGCATAACGTGCAATGTATGATATGAATGTTGAATGCACATAGTAGACCATAGCAAGAGCTTAGCCAATCTTGGCTCATCGGTACACTTATTCCCATAGCATCATAATCATTGTCATTTAGCCAATCTTGGCTCGTTGGTACACTTATTCTCATAACATCATAATCATTGTCATAGCATATATATATGGCCCGTGGGATCATACATGTTTTTTTAACAAGTTTGGGGACTTAACCCAACATTTAGAGTGAAGCCTTAACTTTAAAAATGGTCATAAAGGTGTGTTACATAATGCTTATACTTGGTCCCATGTCAATTAGTAAAGAAAAGTATTTAAACAGGAACAAGTGCCTTAGTAGTTTAAATAGGAGCATTTCACTTGAGAATATTGGAAACCAACACGTTATTTATTAAATGCTTCAATTATATTTTTGTATGGAAGAAGGACTGCTTATGAACACCACATTCCCTTCACATTCTATATTTAATTTAATGGCACAATACCAAGAAGAGAAACACCTCGAACATATGAATAGGTAGCCGGGAAAACCAATAAAATGATATATAGATATTTAATGTCCAGTTTAAGCGAATGAATGAAATTTCAACCAAATACCATCATGAATATAACTCAGCTGCAATCCCAATGCCTTTCACAAAAGGTCTTGCTAGCAACAGAATAGTCAGATATTACATTTGATGTTTTGGGAAACTTCCCGGATTTCGTGCTAGAAGGAGGGACGGAGCGGAGCCTTATCATACCTCTCCAACGAACGTCCAATTATCAAAACTTCCTTCGAGAAATTTGTTCCTTACGTCCTAAGCTTCGCAACGACTATATACGCATCTTAAAGACACATATAAACAGTCAAAAATCTAACATTAATGACCAAATTCGGCAAGGAGTATTTACGCGAGGAAATGTCCGTAAAACTTCGTAAAAATGATCGTAAAAGACCCCAAAATAATTACCTGAATACACCAGCTGCAAAACAAAAATACCAGCAAGAACACCACTTTTTTACAGCCCAAAAATAGCTCCAAACATAGCTAATACGAGGGGAAAACAATTGCAAAGCGTAAGGCACGCATTTCTAGGCATGGGGACGAATTTTAATGGTAAAAATGCGAAAAACTTACCTAAATCACTTAGAGAACTTTTGGGAGCTTTCTCTTCCGTTTCATACTTGTTTGGGACGATAATGGCTCGTTTTTGAGCTTTAAAATGTCAAAATATCCTACATTAAGTTGGGTCAACCCGACCCGACCCATGACTCGGTTACCAGCTCGGGTAGTCTCGGTAAAATGGTCCCAACTCTTTATTCTGAGGTCAGTTTGATGCTTGGTTTTGTGCGTTGCAAACTTGAGTCATAGATCTTCAATATGGTAGGTCATTGACCTTTTAACTCCTTGTATATTGTGAGATATGGCCTGATACATTTGACCCAAATTTAAGAAAGATTTCTTAAGGAAACTTACGGTAACTTTTGCCAACCTTTAACTTGCAACTTTCTTGATTCCAAAACTTAATGTATGACTTTTGTGCAATTAAAATAACTTTTAAAAAATCTATTATTAGCAAATTATAGCTTTTAGTCCCATCTGCAAAGTGAAACCTAGTTTAAACCTTCCGAAAATGGCGAGGTGCCACTCGTGTCATTTCTTTAATCCCAAACGTATATTTAGGGGATTCCTTTGACTTGAAACATTAAGTCGTTGATATTACCACTTATTTTTAGCCCTATTATCCTTAGGTGCTAGCGAAAACTACATGTGCCTTATATAACGCCACACAATTTAAATAATAGAAGACGAGAAATACGGGGTCTCACAGTCTCTCCCCCCCCCCCCAAGATCATTCATCTGTGAATGTGTCAAGACAGCCCCTTGGTTGCATTACCATCTACAAAAATGTTTTTTTTGATACATTTATTATCCTCGCAAACCATAAATCAACTTCCAAAAACTCCAACTACTAAGCTTTGTATAGCCATCCAGCGATAAAACATACAAGTTACACCTCCAAATTCTTTAAAACTTAAGTTAGTAAAAAAAATGATAACTGCCACTTTTGGAACACAACCCACCGTAATTATAAATAGATGGGGGTGATTCCTCATCATTTCTCCTTTGGCTTTCCAAGTTAGTTTCTCAATATTTTTGTTCTACCACAAAACTTTCACGAAGGCCACTTTTCATTTCAAAGCTTTCTTATTTGTCGATCGAAAATAGCCATTAGTACCTCATCATAAGTTAAGTCTCAATATCCTTAATGCGAGTAATACACGAAGGATCTCTAATGTACTTCCGCAACATAGATACATGAGACATTGGATGGACTTCCCTCAATTCTAAAGGAAAATTAAACTCGTGTGTTACCTTGTTAATTTCTCTAATAACCTTATATGGTCCAACATATCTAGGACTGAGCTGTCCTATCTTTCCAAACCGCATGATTCCCTTCATAGATAACTTTAAGAAGACCCAATCTTCTACATCAAACTCTAAGTCTCGTCATCGAACATTTGCATAAGACTTCTGCTGATTCTAGGCCCTTTGTGGTAATCTCTAATAAGTTTTTTTTCGTTGCTTGTTGAACTAGATTAGGGTCTAGCAACCTTTCCTCCCCAACTGCAAACTAATCAATTGATGACCTATATCTTTGCCCGTAGAGTGCTCCCTAGGGATCCATTTGAATACTAACGTGGAAGCTATTATTATAAGAAAACTTAATAAGAGGTAGATGATCATCCCAGTTTCCGTTAAAGTCCAACATATAGGCACGTAACATATACTCAACGGTCTGGACGGTATGCTCTACCTACCCATCAGTTTATGGATGAAAAGTGGTGCTGAGATTCACCTGAGTGCCTAGTCCCTTCTGAAAAGACTTCCTAAATTGTATGCTAAATTGAGCCCCTCAATCAGAGATAATAGATAATGGAACTCGATAAAGGCAAATAATCTCTTGAATGTAATGCCTAGCATAATCCTCCGCTGAATATGTCGCTCTTACTGGCAATAAATGAGCAGATTTTATCAACCTATCAATGATTACCCAAATAGAGTCATACCTTCGTGGAGTATGAGGTGACCCAGTGATGAAGCCCATATTTATCATGTCCCATTTCCAGAACAAAAAATCAGTATACTTATCTAGGCCTCCAGGTCTCTAATGTTCTGTTTTAACATGCTAGAAGTTGGGGCATTGGCCACCATCTTTGGAATATCTTTTTCATGCCATTCCACCAATAGCTTTCTCGTAGGCCTCAATATTACTTTTCTTTGTTGCCCAAGATTGAGATGAATATCAAGGATAATAAGCCTCAAAATGAATCTTGGCACGGAGCCCTCCGATGCTTGGCACACATAAGAAGCCCCGGTATTGAAGGACTTCATCTCCAGTTAGCTCAATTAGAGGATGTTGCTATTGTGGAACACTTTCCCCTAGATCATAAGCTTAGGATCCTTACATTATTGCTCTTTTACTTCCGTAACAATGAAAGATTCTACTGTATTTTGAAAAATCACACCTTCACCTTTCGCCTCTGCTAATCACACCTGCAAACTAGTTAGCTGATGTAAATGTTTTGTCATTTCAATCTTATCAGCTTCAACATGACTTAGACTTCCCATGGACTTTCGACTAAGTGGACCAGCAACAACATTTGCTTTACCGGGATGGTACAAAATGTCAAAATCATAATTGTTTTTGTAATTCTAGCCACCTCCTTTATCGTAATGTCAACTCCTTCTACTTGAATAAATATTGGAGGCTCTGGTAGTCTGTAAAATCATCGATATGAACTCCTTATAGATAATGCCACCAAATTCCTTTAGGGCAAAAACAACTGCGGCGAACTCAAGACCATGGATAGGATAGTTTTGCTCATGTTTTAGTAACTTTCTAGAAGCATATGTAATAACCCTACCATGCTTCATAGGAACACAACCTAGGCTAATTCTCGAGGCATCACACTATACAATGTATCCTTTGGTTCCATCCGGAAGAGCCAGACTAGGTGTGGTAGTAAGCCTTTTCTTTAGCATTTGAAAACTCTGTTCACATGATTTAGTCTACTAGAACTTAGTTTCTTTATACGTCAACCTCGTTAGTGGTGTATAGGTAGTGGAGAATCCCTCAACAAACCTCCTATAATATCCTTCCAAGCCCAAAAAGCTATGGACCTTTGTCGGATTCAAGGGTCTCGGCCAGGCCGTTATTGCTTCAATTTCTGGCCATCGACCTTGATACTATCGCTAGTAATAACATGGCCACAAAAAGTTGTAGAAGTTAATCAAAATTCACATTTGGAGAATTCAGCATATAACTTGTTTTCCTGGAGAGTTTGTAATATAACTTGCAAGTGGTCTGCATGCTCAGCTTCTGACTCATCCTAAATATTTCCTTTGGAATATCAACATCCCTGACTCGTAGCTGGTAGTACCTGGTCACAAGTCAATCTTTGAAAACCATCAATCCACATAAAAAGATACTTATTCTTGATAGTGAATTTTAGCTATCTATAACTAATACACATCCGTAAAGAGCCAGCTTTCTTTCAAGCAAAGAGCATTGGAGCACCCCATGGATGTGCTTGGCCTAATAAGGTCTTTATCAAGCAAGCCTTTCATTTATTCCTTCAAGTCTCTTAGCTCTACAGCAGCCATTTTGTTTTTAGAGGAATGGGTATATGTTGCATATCCAAGAGAAAATATTAAGAAAATTGATATCCCTTTCGAGGTATCCCGGGAAGCTCATCGGGGAATATTATCATGAATTCATTCACAGTAAGAACTGACTAAAGGGTCAGTTGCTAATAAAATATCTTGCCTTCCCGTAATGGTAATATGCACTTTAACCCTTTTTACATTGTCTAGCATGAAGCTTACCACATTGTGTACATGGGGGAGTAGGTTGTCTCATTTGTGCATAACGCTCTTATCGACGGCTATTAGGCTGGCCTAAACTTCGCCCCGGCTTTGATTGAATATAATGATCAATTCGCTGGTCCTGTAATTATAGTGGGGAACTACCCCGTGATGGAGGTAGATATCGATGAAAAGGAGGCCTAAAATCACCCTGTGGCTCCCTATAAGACCCCATGGTACAAGCCCTCTTATTCTTCTCCCTATCCCTATAGGTATCCCGAATTCGACGAGAATGATCCTCTATAGTCTGAGCAAAAGCCTGAATACAAGAAATATATACACCATCTTGTAAAGAAGCTGACCTGTAGTCTCTGATCAAATGATCCCCCAAATCATCCAAGTAACGATGAACTCTAGCACTCATGGTACATACAATATCTGGTGCATACCTAGCCAAAGAATTAAACCTAAGGCTATACACCCTTACTCTCAAATCCGTTTGCCTCAAACTGATAAACTAATCAAGATGGGCCTCCCGCACCTCCCATGGTATATAATGGGCTAAATATGCCTTAGAAAAGTCCTCTCACTCTCCTGGCAGAGGATCAGGCCCTCTGCATCTCTCCCACGCTTCGTACCACAAGATGGCGACAACACATAGTCGAAAAGAAGCTAACTCCATTGCCTCGGTGATAGAGGCATGCATCAACCTTAATACTCTATACATATGGTCTATAAAGTCCTGTAGATCCTCAGTGGGACTGGACCCTGTGAATATTGGAGGGGCTAATTGAAGAAACTCTCGTACCTTTGACCTTTTTGTTTTGTCCCTTCTGGTGTCTGCTCTCACCTTTAGTTGTCTCTCATGAATAGAAACCATTACATTTAGTAGTTGAATAGCTTCTTTTATCCCCTGATCCCCAGTCTCTAATAGGTCTTGGGTTACTAGATTTCCTTGGGCCCCAACAGGTGTTGGTGAATCTGGTACTATGGGCATTAGAGGCTCCCTATGTGCCTCAACAGAGAATATATCTTCCTCACCAAGCAAGACATGATTGGTACCTTCTCTCGGATCCATACTTATGTTATGTTGTGCCATCTCCTGAGCATAGGTAACACATTAAATAAGAACAACATAATATGATATCGATTTCATAATTACCTATAGCTTTGCTCTATAGCACGATCTATTAAGTGAAAGAAATGTAACCATCCCTAAATGCCTCGTAGCCTCCTGATTATAAGTGTGGTGCACAACACACACATAAGCAAGACTATACTAGACACGGCATTGCGGACTCCCTGAGGCACGACCTGCTCTGATACCATGTTTTTCACGCCCGATAAAGAGGGGAGGCGCGACTGGCACCCAATACCGCTATTAACCGGGTAAGCCACTAAACATGCTAGTGAACTAACTAGGAACCAGAAGAAAATAAGGCAGCATAACATCTGAAAGACTATGCCTGGACATTTTAGGACATGACTTCGTCAACAGCAAATCACGTATATCAAGTAAACCCAAATGATAAAGTAATAGGTAGCCGACAAGGCTGCCATAACAGAGGTACAGGCGCACACCATATATACATGCCAATCTTATGACTGGAGACTGAAAGACATAAAAGGACTAACCTATAATAACATGTCCACAATAGCCTCTATGAGAATCACTAACACTGTCAGGACAGGGCCCCGACATACCTAACTGTATTACAAAAAGTAAGCATTCTGTGAAAGCTCCAAGAAGAGGTGGAGCTTACGAACTCACAACTGAATGGTGCTCCTAATGGAGGGGTAAATCAGAACCCCTACCTGAACCTGCACGCACGAAATAAAATGCAGTATCCCAAAGCAAAGGGATGTTAGTACGAATAAATATGTGCTGGTATGTAAGGCAGGAAGTAAAATCATAGATAACCATAGTAAAAAGGTTAACAGAAACACCACTTGTAACCAAAACTCAAGTAGCCTTAATGGCCAATAAGCCACCTCCTAGTGATAAAAAAATGCATGGTATGCTCGAGTATCGCATGTCGTGAATACATACATACATATATATATACACATACATACATACATATATATATATATATATATATATATATATATATATATATATATATATATATATATATATGCGAATGCATGAAATGCCCAACCAAATGTTAGCATTGGTGGTCCTTTCTGATAGCTAACCGGCATCATAACTACCAACTTGTGGCCATCTGTACCATATACATATATATATTTGGGAAAATAGGGCCCATACCTCCGATTATAGCTTGGAGTCCATGCATAACGTGCGATGTATGATATGAATGTTGAATGCACATAGTTGGCCATAGCAAGGGCTTAGCCAATCTTGGCTCATTGGTACACTTATTTTCACAGCATCATAATAATTGTCATTTAGCCAATCTTGGCTTGTTGGTACACTTATTCTCATAACATTATAATCATTTTCATAGCATATACATATGGCTCGTTGGATCATACATGTCTTTTTAACAAGTTTGGGGACTTAACCCAACATTTAGAGTGAAGCCTTAACTTTGAAAATATTCATGAAGGTGCTTTTTATAATGCTTATACTTGGTCCCATATCAATTAGTAAAGGAAAGTATTTAAATAGGATCAAGTGCCTTAATAGTTTAAATAGGAGCATTTCACCGGAGAATATTGGAAACCAACACGTTACTTGTTAAATGCTTCAATTTTATTTTTATATGAAAGAAGGACTGATTATGAACACCACATTCCCTTCACATTATATATTTATTTTAATGTCTCTATACCTAGAAGAGAAACACCTCGAACATATGAATAGGTAGCTGGGAACACCGATAAAATGATATATAGATATTTAATGTCCGATTTAAGCGAATGAATGGAATTTCAACTGAATATCATCGTGTATATAACTCAGCTACAATCCCAATGCCTTTCACAGAAGATCTTTCTAGAAACAGAAAAGTAAGATAGTACATTTGACGTTATGGGAAACTTCCTGGATTTCGTGCTAAAAGATGGGGCGAAACTTGGCCTTAACATACTCTCCAACGAACGTCCAATTGCCAAAAGATCCTTCATGAAAGTTGTTCCTTACGTCCTAAGCTTTGCAATGACTATATATACGCATCTTAAATATACCTATAAATAGTAAAAATTTAACATTAATGACAAGATTCTGCAAGGAGCGTTTACGCGAGGAAATGTCCATAAAACTTCATAAAAATGACCGTACAAGACCCTCAAAATTATTACCTGAACACACCAGCTGCAAACCAACAATACCAGCAAGAATACCACTTTTTTACAGCCCAAAAATTGCTCCAAATACAGCTAATAAGAGGGGAAAACAATTACAAAGCATAAGACACACATTTCTAGGCACCGGGACAAATTCTAATGGTAAAAATGCAAAAAAACTTATCTAAATCACTTAGAGAACTTTTGGGAGAGTTCTCTTCAATTTCATACTGGTTTGGGATGAAAATGGCTCAGTTTGGAGCTTTAAAATGTCAAAAGAGCCAACATAAAGTTGGGTCAACCCGACCCGACCCATGACACAATTTCCAGCTCAGGCAGTCTCGATAAAATGGTCATAACTCTTTATTCTGAGTTCGGTGTGTTACGTGGTTTTGTGAGTTTCAAACTAGACTCATAGATATTCAATTTGATAGGTTATGGACCTTCTAAATCCTTGTGTTTTTTGAGATATGGCCTGATACATTTGACCCAAATTTAAGAAGGATTCCTTAAGGAAACTTACGGTAACTTTTGCCAACCTTTATCTTACAACTTTCTTGATTCCAAAACTTAATGTATGACCTTTGTGCTATTAAATTAACTTGAAAAAATCCATTATTATCAATATATAGACTTTTAGTCCCATCTGAAAAGTGGAACCTTGTTTAAACCTTTCGAAAAGGGCGAGGTCCCACCCGAGTCATTTCTTTAATCCCGAACGTATATTTAGGAGATTCCTTTGACTTGAAAGTTAAGTCCTTGATATTACCACTTTTTTGCAGCCTTATTATCCTTAGGTGCTAGCAAAAATTACATGTGCCTTATATAACGCCACACTATTTAAATAATAGATGATGAGAAACACGGGGTCCCACAATCTCCGTTCTAAATATTACTACATCAGAAGGCCCTCTAGATCCACCACTAAAATACGTCATACCCACTAAGAAGTTTGTACTTAAATATCCCATGCCTTTCTTCCTATTAAATAGCCAAAAAATATTATCAAATTAGTTTTATCCAGAGCAAGGCAATATGTACCCCTTCACAAACAAGGTTGGTAATAGAAGGAACACAAACCATAACCCCAACCAAGTGAATGCATATACCATCATAGTAGTCTTCTTTCTAATTGCTATAATCCACTACATAAAGCCACAATAGAAGTCCCATTCTCAATTAGCACAACATCATCCTTAGCCCATACTAAGCAGCCCGTTACTCTTATGACAAACCCCACAGCTGAAATCTCATAATTATCGCACTTATAACATAGTCATTTTATTAACTACACCACATCAAGTTGCTTTAGACATCTAATAGGCCATGAAAGTACCATTCTCATCGCTAAATTGCTAACCAAAAAGGGTAAGATGTTCATGAAGTCTTTCAACTTATTTCCATCCTCTGATACCTTATCTTCAAAATACATCATCAAACCACAACATGATCCAAACTCTTCAAATTATAGGATAATCGAAGGTTGATCACACAACCTTCCTTTAAGTCCATCACCTCTTTTATAACTAGATTTTAGCTCCAAATTAAGCTAGACAAATATATGCATGAATAGCCAAGCATGAATCCCCATCATAGTTGAGAGAATAGAGCAAAAAGATAAAGAATTAGATCAGTTCAAGAATACACAATAGGGAGTCAAGAAGTGAAGATTCTCTTCCTAACAATCATCTTAGCCTCTCAAAGATAAGCAGTAGACGTCTCCATGCTAATTCTCAAGACTCAATAAGACTGAGTTTGTAAACATGTGAGACTTATGAATCTGGAACGTTGATACCAAATTATCATAACCCAACTTCGAGTGTGATGGCCTAATCATTACCCACCGAGACAAGTCAACTTATAAGTCACAATACATAATACAAAAGAATGTGAAAGCTAAATTAACATAACAATAATAATAATAAGGTTATAAGGCATAAATCCAACTAAACCATCCCAAAACTTGTTGGCACAAGGTACAAGCCTCTAATACATTAGAATAAGAAGAGATAATACAAGTCTCAATAGTCTTTGTCTCTCAAATAGAACAAAACTAATAAAATATCTAATAGTCTTGAGGATATGTTAAGACTACAAGCAACTACCTTTTAGCTATCAATAGCTGGATCCAAAAAATGAAGAAAAACATAAGCATGATCTGAGCTCACAACCTACACACATGTGTAGAAACAAATAATGGTGTGTATGGTACCCAATAAGTAGACCTAATCACAGGTAGAGAACAAAGAACTAAACACTTTTTCTATCCCAACCACATACCTCCAAACTATAATCACAGGTAGAGAACAAAGAACTAAGCACTTTTTCTATCCCAACCACATACCTCCAAACTACAAAACTTGCACGCAAGAAAAGCTTGCATAGGCAATATCGATAATATAAGCATTTACAATATCATGTCATGGTGCCTCAATAATCAAATCTCCATAATATACAAGGCCCAAGTCATTCAACATGTGTCACAATCTTTCCATAGTTCAATCTCAGCAATATACATGATTTGGGTCATTGAATACATGTCACAACTTTTCTATAATTCAATCTCAACAAGGTACAAAATTTGAGTCATTCAATACATATCACAACATTTTAATAGTCACTCAATATATCTTTTTTAGTATGTAAATCCACTTTCAAGTAAGAAATAATATGATATGAAATGAAATTCTATGAAATGCAAGTTATGCGATGCAAATGTCAAGTAATTATGATACATGATTGTCCTACGATATATATCCAGTAATATAATCAAATTAGAATCAATGGGGTCTACACATAGACCATGTATCCACCCGAATCATTTTTCTTTGATATTTACTTTCATATCTTAGCCAAGACTATTTTTCTTCAGCTATTTATTTTTTTCTTTTATTTTCTAACCAGAATAATTTCCCTTCGATTTTTCATTTCTTTTCTTTTGTTTTCTAGCTGGAACTATTTTTCTTTAGCTTTTTATTTATTTATTTTTCTTTTCTAGCAAGAACCATTTTCATTTTACTTTTTTAGTACAACACATAAATACATATCAGATAGGCATGAGAGTATGCAAGAATCAATATTATCAGCACGCACAATAATCATATCAAATCAATGTCATTATCATCTAGTCGAAACCATTTCCCTTCAGCTAGACATAAGCACATATATCTCATTATCATCCTTCCTGAACCATTTTACTTTGGCTTTTCATAATAAATAGAACATTAAGAAAGTATATGTCATCAACATACAATAATTACTTCCAAAAGTAAAAGATTAAGTAAGATATCCACATATATCATTTATTCATTAATGACCAATCAATTTCATTATTCTTTCAACATTTGTGTAATCATCACCGCGTTACATAACCATCACATTATAACATAGCTTAATGCTATTCAATAATTGAATTTTCATCATAAGTTAGGACTATTCATCATTTATTCCACATTTCACAACACTTCGTTCAACAATTTCAACAATATCTCATGTATGCATTTAGCTCAACATTTCACATAAAGTACTTCATTGGATAATTCTATATATAATGAGCCAAAGTTCAAGAAGTAGTGTAACATGAATACTTTGGTATTCTCCTCATTTGGCATTACAAGTCCAACTCACATTAAGTATTTGCAAGTCTTGATCAATCACATTTAGACATGATTTCACAATTTAAATTTACATGTCATCAGTTCTACATCCCCATTATTCAAATCATATCTACTAGAATAATTCACTAGTCCTCAAGTTTTACATTGAAAGGAAATAATAAGTTTATTAAACTCAACAAAGGTTAGAATTCACTTGTCTCAATTTAACCATTCAATCACTCCAACGACAATGACATCCCCTTTCAAATCAAATTTGAAGCACCATAATCTACTCGGAAATGAATTCAAAATAACAACACAAAAACTACAGCACCAAAATCATGCAACTCGAGACAAAGGGAAAATCTTCCAAAAATACATTATCGAAAATCAATACCAAAATTTTGGGCCAGCATTCACGAAGGGGCAGCAATTTGTGTTTTGCATTCTGGTATTTGGGGCTCGTGTTCATGGAGCTCTGTCAAAAGCTGTATAAAATTTCCAGATTCTTGAAAGAAAAAAGGAAAGTTTAAATTACGGTATATTCGTCATCCGGAACCTTAATTGAGTTATTCAAAAGGCTTTCTTGTGTAATATTTTGAGACGAACGTTGTCGAAGTGTCATAAATTGCATTTGGCACGTCGTTTGAGGTAAAATTTACTATTTTTGTTGTATATTGGTGTTATTTCTTGAAATTTTCAAAACATGATTTCTTTGTCATTATGAATCAGATTTCAATGAAATTTAGGTCTACTCTGTGATTTTTCTCGAGGCGCACGTTGTTGTACTATCAAAATTTTTTGATGTGTTAAGTTTGAGGTAAAAATGCTATGAAATCTATGGTACATGTTAAATTTTTATAAAGAAATTTTTTGTGTTCTTGGGTTGTTTCATAATGTTTTAAGTATCAGATTGAGCCCAAATTTGAGGTACAAGCTTGGGTAAGTATAAGGATTGTTACACGGTCTTTGTTTTGGGATTTCCATATAAGTTCACTTTCGTATTTTTAGCCCCAAGATCGGATTAACTCCATTTGTTGTGATTTTAGTATCGAAATTACCATATCAAAGTTGTGATTCTGTTTATGATTGCTTGGAAGTATTCTGAGATTGTTCAGAAGGGTATACGATTTCAGAGGTCAGGTCGATGCATACAATTCTCATTAAAGGCCTAGGTAGGTGATTTTGTCAAAATTGTGGTTATGCGTACATGGTTAGTTACAAGCTCAGTTCAGACTTGACACCGTTCAACCTTACACTTCTTCACCCTTTCGTTGTACATGGGTGTACCTTCTGGGCTTATGGGGCCTAATTGGCATAAAGGCATATACAATAGGCCCTTACGCTCACGTATATCACTACACAATCGTTTAGTCTCTGGTTACTTCCATATTCATTGGTATATGTACCTGGTCTTGTGATTATATACTTGTAGAGGTATATTTTTGTTTATCACTACTTACTTATTGTTCATACTTAGTCAGCCTATGATGCATACTGGGTACCATATCTCTGGTACTCACCCATACTTTATGCATTTGTTTCATGATGCAGGTCCTAGCACGAGCCAGCACCATTGACTTCTCCTGTTGTAGCTTCCTTATTCAAAGACTAGTGGTGAGCATATAGCATCCTTGGATCCTTCTAATCTATATCAATGGTCTTTTGTTGTTCGAGACTGGCCTTGTATATTCTTTTGGCTTGTATATGTATATAGATATATTGTGACTCAGTATATTGCGTTGTGACTATACATATGTATGTAGATTTAGTATATTGCGTCTATGGGTGTATGATTTTGTAACTATTATCCTGATATCAGATCTAGCTATCATTAGGTCTATTCGAGCTTATTAGATAAGTGCATAAAAGTAATACCTTGTAGGTTGGAAAGCCAAAAAAAAAGGTTTAAAGGAAAGTTCCTTATATAAATTCAACTTTCAGGCACCAAGTGCTCTGCATGAGGACCCACACCCTTATAAAGTACCACTAGTCATGTGGGAGACTTGTGGAGCATGCCCTAGGAAAAGATGAGATCAATGATAAGGTTGATGACCCATGGTGGGCACCATCATTAGTAGTGGCTATTATGCAAACCCCCACTACCCAAGTCTAGGAACCCTTGGACCCTGGGGCCTTTTACAACCCATGGTCCCACTCATGGGGAGCCCTTTAGAAAAATGACCCCTTGATAGGGTCCCTCTTCATGAATCCCATATACCACGTATTGCCTTGTCCTGACCGTATAGGATCCTATAAAAAGGCCTTCATCAGTTAATTATTTGAGGATGTTTTAGTCTTTTCCCAAATCTCTCATTAGTGTATTTGGATAGTTTTTGGAATTGAGTTCTACTATATAAACTACCCTAATTTTCTTATTCACAACCCATTATCAAAACCACAAATCTTCTCTTGAAAAGTCCCCCAAGGTCTTCTTCTTTTCAAAGTAAGGATTCCATTGAAGACCAAGCAAACTTCTTCAAGTTTCAAAGCAATTTATACTAATTTCTCTTAGATTATACATTGAGGTTGTGGATATTCATCCATAGGTACCATCCACCATGGAGCCCAAAAGATCCTACACTTTTCAATTGATTTCAAGTATGAACTTCATGAGTTTTATCTAATTTTTTCTAATTGGATTAATTAAGTCTTTATCAACTTTTATTTGCTCAATTGAGCATGAATTATCATTGAATTTTATGATTTATATCGTCCTAAAGTGAATTCCGTATAAGGTTATCTAATGAATTACATAGTGGGTGCTTTCAATTATGATTCCAATTGACAAATTTCAGTGTAATTATGCATTATCTCTTTAAATTATATGGTTAAAAGTTGTTTTGACATTAAACCCACATGATTACCTAGTTTTCAATGAATCACGATCATGAATGATAAGGGCTTCTCTCAAAGATTATGAAAACTATTCAGTTATGTGTTATGTAGTCCCTTCAATGAATGAGTGAAAGTAGGTGAAAGATTTTCTTACCAAATCATGGATTCTAGTTTGATAAGGACCACTCTTACATTTAAGAATCACCAAGACTAATGAACTACTCTATATGCCAATGATGATTAAATGAATTTCTGAGCTATGATTTAATTATTGACTATTGTATCATGATGTACCATTTCATGGAATTTGTCTTAGCATAGAGAAGTCTTGAGGTAGGGTTCGATCTAGAGGATGTTAAGCTTGTCCTCTCAAGAAAATTCTAGTACCAACCTCTTGTCTAAAAATATGTGCCACCATAATTTCCTTGTTGGTTGGGTTAGTGGATCTATATTTAGCCTCTCATATTAAATGAATGAATATACCATCACGGAGTGTACCTTGACAAAGTAGCCTCTCCCTTTTCGATGTGGGAGTTACGTCGGATTCCATGTTATAGCTCGCATAGTCTTATTATTCCATTGAATTGACATCCCAAGCATGAACAAGGTTTACTTTTGTGTTATCTTATGATATATTGATGCATCAACCTCATGATTTTACTATGTTCTTTCCATGATTATTTTATACTACTTCATAGTTGGTCTTGCATCTCTTATTTTATATATCATGCCATTTCATTGTTTACTATGCATTTCCCATATACATATTATATTCAAACTTACTAAGGCATATTTAGCCTACATTGTTTCACAATACAGGGCAGGGCACTCACCCTACTATACACTCTACCAGATAGCTTGGAGTTGAAAATTTTCTTCGTTGGTTTGTTCTCATGGAGGGCTATCTAATCATAGTTTTAATGATTATCTTAGGTGTTCTATTTTGAGATTATTTTCCTTACTTTTCATTGAGGATGAGATAGGGACATGTCTTAGCCCCTTCCCTTGCTAGACTATGTAGAGGCATTGTTGGACCATTATGTTCGAGTGTATGTTGTCCTCCTTTTGACTTGTTTTTCCCTTATATTGAGTTGTTGTGAGACATACCCCCATTTTCTTTTTCTTAATTGTATGATTGATGCTTTATATGCATTATGAGTGTTCATTTAAGATATGTTAAGATGGTTTAGTTGGAGTCTTATGAGGTCCCGATCGCCGTGTCACACCTAGGCATTGCTTAGGTCATGACAAACAATGCTAAATCTCTATTGTTTTTATCTCTTTTTCCATTTGTTACCTCCTTTGTATGGCAAGTAAGAAAAAGGAAAGTTATAACGTGAGCCTCAGTTAAAAAGAAATTAAAAAAAGAGATAAATAATACTTACATGCACACTATCCAAGGACTACTACTTATTTGATTTACTTTGTTAATCCTTCATAGTTCCCCCTACTTGTAGATCTAGCTACTCATGTTTGTAAGATGATGATTGAAAATTGATAAATAACCATAATGAAATTCTTACAATTTGAATAAATAAAATTTAGAATCTTCTATTTGTAATTAAAATCCAAACTATCAAGAACACAATGTTTTTGACCAACAAAATATATGAACAATCACCAAAATACTAAGTACACTTACGTACTTCTTTATCTAAACCATCTGTAGCATAAAAACAATATAAACTTGAAGAACATATTTATGAATAAAAAAAATCTGATGTGAAACAAAATAGGAAAATTAAATTAGGAACCATGTATGAGCCAATCTATAGATGGTAGATGCATTTATAGCTCATGGTCTCTCTTCATGGTTTCCACTTGTGCAGGCAAGGATGAATTTCTACTTACAATGTCTACATCTGTGGAGTCTTCTACGACTCATAGTTAGTCTTTGTAAAAATCAAGCTTGGTTTTCGTACCTGCAAGATCTAGATTACGACTCACTCTTTAGGACCCGTACTTACTTCTATGCCTCGTGAAATATGTCGCATATTAGACATACTGAAATAAACAACTGCAGGATCTTATCTACGAGCTTAATTCTATGGATTATACTTCCTTCTATGATCTATGAACCCTATCTTGTAGAGATTAGACATCAAAACCCAAATACAAGATCTCATCCACAAACAGGATTTATGCGACTCATACTTGGGTTTATGAATCGTACCTCTAGCTCATAGAAATCAGACATTACACAAGGCCTTTGAATCTCTGCTATAAACTGCATCTACATCTTGTGGATCAAAGCATAGCTCCTAGATGGGCTCGTAAAAATGATAATTTTGGCCTACACTTTTGCAATTTAGCTTGGCATTACCGAATCTTATTTTCCTACCAAACACAATTCAAATCCACTAACTCGTGCTAGAGAATGTATAAAAATTCTAAGTTTTAAGTATTAAAAATATTGTATTTTGGTATCACATTAGAAACTCCAAGTATACCATTGACAATATCCGACAAGTACTCTTGATCTTGGCAACTAGCGATAGCATCTAGATGGTTTGGACCTCCGGTTGTCCCTGAAGTAACACCTTTTTGGGTTGCTCTAGATGGTGGTACTATAGAAGGTTGGGCTTTGTTTCCCATCACTTTCTCTTCACATTGGACACTCTCTCTGTATATGGCCCATCTACTCACACTTGTAACAACTATTGGTACCCCCTGGCAGTCTCCCAGATGAAGCTTACCGCACTTACCATAAGGTGGCTATTCTCTAGAATCTTGGGATACACATCCTTAGGACTGAGAACACTGTGCTCTAAATGTTTTTAAATTTTTTGTGAACTCTGATCTGGTTCATATCCAGCGTACTTTTCGTTCTTGCTCAAGTGCCCCTCTGTATCCTCTTTATTGTTATCTTCTACTTGTTGGCATAGACCATAAGTCTTGAAATATCCATGTCAGAAATCGGGAGTGATGCCCTACATTCCCTTTTCATATTCTTGCCCAACATGGTGATGAATTTCCTAATCTTATACCTATACCTAGACTACCTCTAGAGAATATCTAGAAAACTAAATGAATTTGAGGTTGTACTCTTTCACAGCCATTCCTCCTTGCTTCAAATTCACATACTCCTCCACCTTTGCCTCGCTTAACTTTTTGTGAAATAAGTGGTCAAGGAATGCATTCTCAAACTCGTCCTATGCAACAGTCTCGACACCCTTACCATAAATCTCCTCCCACTAACATTTGTAACATCCTTAAGATAATAAAAGACTAGCTTGGCTCCCTCAATCTCAGAAGAATGCATAGCTTTTAGGATTTTTCACAACTCATCAATGAAGTTTTAAGGATCCTCTTCAACCTTGGACCCTATGAATATCTATGGGTTCATTCTCAAAAATTTTTTAATACTTGCAAAAGTTAATGGCTCTTAAGAACTAGAGCTAAGGGTTTGGGAGCCCTTGTGACTGGTCTAGGAAGCCACTGGTTAGGCGAGCATGGAAATGGCTCCCCTAAACTCAGTGTGTATTAAAAATTAGGCATCTCAAGAATGTTAGTAGGTTGCAATATGGCCCCTAGTCCTTGTCCACATCCCTAATTAGGAATATGTAAAAATTGATAGAATCTCGGTACTGGCGTTGATTCTTTAACTAGGGGTACGTTTTGGTGGCATGCTATAATACGTATAGATGCATGAGTTAGAAAAGGACTTTTGTAGAGTTAAACTCCATTACATAAAATTTGAATATG
The DNA here is from genome assembly GCA_029948455.1 of Solanum rostratum. NCBI lineage: Eukaryota > Viridiplantae > Streptophyta > Magnoliopsida > Solanales > Solanaceae > Solanum > Solanum rostratum. The sequence continues at coordinate 28,833,732 of CM057049.1, forward strand.
AAAGAAGTGAAACAATTCTTAATATCTTATAGCCTCCCTATTATAGGTGTGGCGTGCTTCACACCTATAAGAAGGACTCTACCAAACACGACTTCATAGACACCCTATGTCGCTTAAACTTTCCACTCTGATATCAAGTTTTTCATGCCTCGAGCATACACCATAAGAGTGGCCAGCACTCAAAAATCATTGATGGTCCCAAGCAAACCATTTGCGTAGCTAACTCATTTAGTGGAAGATTTGACTCAATAGAAAATAAACTCAAGTGAACATTTAGGGGAAAAACTCATTATTAATAGATAATAGATTCAAATTACTCAAATCATAATATAACTCAATGTCATAAACTCAATAATGCAATTATAGTTAATGTCATAAACTCAATAATGCAATTATAGTTTAAAATAGACTTTGAAAGAATTATTTTCATTGAATATTTGTATATGAATTCTCTATCTAACTTGTAAGAAAGTGCCAAGACAAGTTCTTGGCTACCTCAAATAATTACTAATCTATAAGGAAATAGATCCCTACAAAAGCAAAGAGGTCTTACCAAAAGCTGAGATGATAGATCTTCAATGAAGTATGTGCTGAGGATCTCTAACACTTGTATCTACATCATAAAATTATGAAAATGTGACATCAATACATGGAATATACAGTATGTAAAATGGTTAAATAGAAACATGCTCAAGAATACTCAAAGATAAGAATAAAGCTCAACTTAACTCAATATGATATGCAAATTTTGAGAATAAAATAATACATTCTAAACATGTTCAACAATAGTCATCATTAAGCAATTCGATCCAAATTAAAATATTTATGTTCAGTGTTAATTATGCTTTTTGAATTGACTCAAGCATTTGTAATCCCAAGCAATGCAAATCACTTATTATTATTCGAAAGTTTCTCTAACCGACAACCATCACTACATGAGTGAGTGACAATACAAAATTTTGCATTGTCATTGCCAAAGTCATTTAATACCTTACTAGAGTAAAGTGCGATCAACCTCAGTGGATCAACAATCAATCACTGAACTCTTGGGGGACAAGTGAAAGGTCACTCAAATTAATAGTCACAACCTATCTTATACTAGCTACATAGTTTATGGAGTTTGAGTTATCTGTACTCTTATCACAATCCTTTCTCAACACTACTCCTAATATACATTATGCTCATATCTGTCAATTGAGTAAATTACTCAACAATCATCTCATATAGTCATATTATTTAAGGCCCCATATGTTGGGGGTGTAAAAGGGCCTAAGAAATAAAATATGGATTTTCTAAGTGCTAGTAGGTTCTACGGAAGGGCTTACAAGTTGTAAGTGGCACCACGAGCCATAGCTTATGCTCATGGAATGATGGCCAGACTTGGTGAAAATATTGATTTATGAAGTTGGAAGTACGAGTTATCAGACGACTCATACAATGGTCGATAAGTCATAAGTCTGATCATGGAATGAGATTCAGAGAAAATTTCTAAAGGTCCAAAATGTTATCAGATGAAACCCCATTCTTATGACCTATAGACTAGACAATAGCTTGTAATCAGGGTATCGTAGCCCTGTCGGGCAGGTTTTTAAAGAGGGCAATATCGACCATTCCTATTATTATATGCTAGAGCTACATTATTTTAACCCCAAAAAGAACCCCTTTTAGCCAACCCTAATCTACCCCATTCTTATTCGTTAAAAATATTTCTAAGTCTAAACCCCTCCCAAAACACTCCCAAGTCTTTCAAAGCTTCCAAGAGAAGACGCCATGCTAGAGTTTCGGGTTCTTCACTTTCAAAGTCAGATTTTCCTCCATTAAATCACCAAGGTATGTGGAATTTTATTGTGGAAACCTTTCCTCCACAAGTTCAACCTTTCTTCTCCCTCATCTATTTTCAAGTTATGGATATTTATGGATGTTTTTATAAACTCTTTTATATGATAATATTATGAAGAGATTTATGATGTTTTTACCTTTGTACATGATGATGCATTGTAGATCCATATGAAATTTATGAATTTTTATGAGGGCTTAATGATACCCTAGCCTAAGGCTTATGATTCTTTTGGTGGGTTATTTTGAATAATGCTCAAGTGATTTTATTATACTCTTTTCATGTCATTTACTCTCAAAATACATGGTTTTAAAATCATGTACATATACTCACCATGATTTTATTTAAGATGTATGCCAAGCTTCCATGATGTTGAGGGCCTTATAGCAAGATTACACAAATTATGAATGTCATAAATTTAGAGTATTATTATGCATGCTATGAGATAAGAGAATATTGTGAAAGTTATCAAAGTTATGGAACTCTGTTTTGATGTTATGAAGATTTGGTTTTGATGAGCTACTCTATAATATTATTATGATGTTTTGCATATTATGTCTATAAGAATGATTTCAGTATTCCCAGGGATTGTGACCTTGCACCGAGAATATCTTGGTAGATAACCATTGTCCCATAACTATGTTGCCACCATAGGTTTGTGAATTATCTAACGGATCCATATAGCTTGAGTTGCATGATTGACTAAAAGGGGTGGTGTTCCCGTATGGCACATGTTAATTAAATACCGAAATGGGTAGTGTTCCCGTAAAGTTGTTATCCTATCCGAAACGGGTGATGCTCTCGTAAGGTGTTTTTGAGGCAGTTTTTGAAATGGGGGAGTTACCATAAGGTGAGTGTTTGGTTCGCCTTGGCAAAGTAGACCACTCCTAGTCTGGTGTGGAGTGAACATTAGGATTTCAAGTAGTAGCTTGCTTGGTCTTATATGCCGGTTATGGTCCCTTCCGATCTAGGTATGATATGTTATATGTCTTGAATATTCCTCATGCATATTTTGACTATGGCATTGAGCATACATGACATATTAAGCTTATATCCATTGACTATGCTTATGTGTATTGTTTAATTATGGTTTATGTTCTTTATTGCATAGCATCCCGCATACTTGGTACATTCCAAGTACTAATGTATACTTTTTTCCTACATGATCTAACCACGTAGGGACCGAAGCTCCTACCCATCCTCCTCCTCCACATGACGAGATGGTTTGGTCGAGTATCACTTTTGGTGAGTCCTCCACTTCGGGGACAATAGTCATTTACTTTCATACTATTTAAGACTTGCCTAATTATGGATATTTATCTTTTGAGGGTGAGCTCGGGAGATGTTTTGGCCCCTATCCAATTCGTTAGAGGTATTGTTGGATAATCGATTATGTATGTTATGATCTTGACTCTTACTATGTTACGTATTATGAAAGACTCCCATAGTCCCTCATTCCCTCTTATGTGTTGAATGTTTGTCGTATTGATGAGAGGGAAGTCCCAAGTCCATAATTGCCCCAATAGCATGAGTCATACTTACCCGCCCCTTGGACTTCATATGTTATGTGGTCCATGCTAATCCTCTTCCCTACAACATCCCAGAGCGTGAGTCCAAAGTCCAACATCCCCTAGAATTATGTGTTATTTGTTTTAATTTTACTTATGCAACCAAGGATGTGCCATGTATGCTTAAGAGGATTGTTTGGGGTTCCTTCGGATTCTCCATCCACTGTGTCGCACCTAGGACGAAGTCTTGTGTCGTTATAAAGCTTGGTATCAAAGCACTAGTTTTGTAAATGGTCTTCGAAAATCTGACACACCACATCAAGTAGAGTCATGTTTATGGTTGTGAAGCGCGCCACAACTATGAATGAGAGGCTATGAGGCACTTTAGAAATTATTCACTTCCTTATATTCTATGTCTTGATTTATACTTAAGTTAAGGTTTCCCTTATTATAATGGATGTTCTTTTGCTCTTCCAGATCATACCTCAAAGACCAGCGACTCAAAGAGCTCCCATTCTCGAAGGTGAATCGTCCCCTATAGATCCACAAGTCCCCCAAGGAGAAGAAGGGGTCACTCATGCCGAGTATCGAAATGTGGTCTCCTTATTGGCAAGGTCCATGGCCAACCAAGGAGTTGAAGCTCCTCATGCTCCTACCCCTGCCTCAAAGGTGAGGGATTTCACATGGATGAATCCTCTAGAGTTCTATGGCTCTAAAGTTGAAGAAGATCCCCAAGAATTCATCTATGAGGTGTACAAAATTGTTGATATCATGGGGGTAAACTCGGAGGAGAAAATAGAACTTGTGGCCTACCAATTAAAAGGCCTAGCTCAATTGTGGCTCGTTCAATTAAAGAAAGAGAGAGGGGATTCAAAGCCTATGACTTGGGCGGAATTCAAGACCGTCTTCGTCAACCATTTCTTTTCCATAGAGCTAAGGGAGGAAAAGATGGCGGAGTTTATGAAACTTCAAACAAGTTTCTATGATTGGTAGGGAGTACTCCCTAAAGTTCAACAACCTCTCAAAGTATGCTCCTTACTTGTTGCCGACCCTAGGGAAAGGATGCACAAGTTTATGTCGGGAGTGTCCGACTTGATCAATGAAGAATGTTGCAGTGCCATTCTCATAGGGGATATAGACTTGTCTCGGCTCATGACTTATGCCGAGAAACATGAAGGAGAAAATTTTAGAAAGAGGAGGAGTGGACAGTGCAAGAGGGCTTGGTATGATGGTGGTTTTCAAGGTATAAAAGGTGGTTGTTTCCAACAAGGCCACAAATTCCAAGGCCGAGGGTCCTCCAATGTACAAGGCCAAAGATTTTCTAATGATAGGGTTCCCAACCCTAGAGATCAAGGTGGTAATAGTGGCCAAATTATTCCTAGGTGTGGAAGGTGTGGTAAAACACATGGTGGTAGATGATACAAATATGCGGGTGCTTGATTCAGGTGTGTCAAGATGGTCCACAAGATTGCAAATTTCCCAAACAAGGGTAGAAAAGGTCTTCCCCAAGAACAAGGTCCTAATGGTGATCAAAAGGCACAAGGTGGCCAACAACGGGTGCTCCACATCACAATTGCTTCTATGCTCTTCAAGGGAGACAAAGGGTAGATGAGGCGCTCGACATTGTTACTAATATGGTAAAGATCTACAATCTTGATGTATATGCTTTATTGGATTCATGTGCCACTCTCTCTTTCATCACTCTTTTTGTTGCTAATAGACTTCATGTGTATCTCGAGTTGGGTTATGAACCCTTTGAAGTGTCTACTCCCATTGGTGAGTCTATTGTTGCTAAAAAAAGTCTATGGGAGTTGTCCCTTGTCCATATAACATAAAACTTTACCTTGTGATTTTGTTGAACTTGACATTGTAGATTTTGACATCATTCTCGGGATGAATTGGTTACATGCATATCATGCCTCCATTGATTGTAGACTCTACAAAGATAGGTTACAATTTCCTAATGAGCCCGTCCTTATGTGGGTAAGTCATGATTCATTTGTTAAGGGTAGGTTCATCTCTTGTCTTAAGGCTCGGGAGTTGATTTCTAAGAGTTGTATATACCATCTTACAAGGGTTAGGGATATTATGTCTAAAGTCCCCTCCCCCCAATTGAGTTGGTTCTAGTGGTTGATGGGTTTCTTGATGTCTTTCTCGATAAACTTCTTAGTATCCCTCACAAAAGGGAGATAGATTTAGTAAAGACCTCCTTCTCGATATACAACCCATTTCTATTTCCCCTTACTGCATGGCCCCGGTAGGGTTGAAGGAGTTGAAGGACCAATTAAAAGCTCTGTTGGAGAAGGGTTTCATAAGGCCTATCAAGTCACCTTGGCGCGCCTTGGTGTTGTTTGTAAGGAAGAAAGATAGGTCACTTAAATGTGCATCGACTATCAGCAACTAAATAAGGTCACAATGAAGAACAAGTATCCCTTACCAAGGATAGACGACAGATTCGATCAACTACAAAGGGATAGTCACTTCTCAACGATTGTTCCTAGTTGTGGGTACCATCAATTGAGGGTAAGGGAGTGTGATATTCTCAAAATGGCTTTCCAAACAAGATATGGGCATTTTGAGTTTGTGGTGATGTCGATTGGCCTAACTTATGCTCCGGCAATATTTATGGATCTTATGAATATGGTCTTTATACGATACCTCAGCATATTTGTGGTGGTGTTCATTGACGATATTTCATTTATTCCCAAATTGAAGAAAACATATCAGTTGTTTGAGGGTAGTGTTGCAAACGTTGAGGGAAGAAAGATTGTTAGCCAAGTTCGACAAATGTAAATTTTAGTTGAAGGAGTTGCCTTTGTAAGGCATATGGTGCTCGGTGAAGGGATTTAAGTGGATCTGAAGAAGACGATAGTGGTAAAAAATTGGCTATGACCCTTGACTCCGACGGATATTAGGAATTTTTTGGGTTTAGCGAGGTAGTACCGAAGATTTGTTAAGGTTTTCTCTTCAATTCCCTCTCCCTTGAAAAAGTTGACACAAAAGAATGACAAATTTGTATAGAGATATGAATGTGAAAGAAGTTTCCAAACTCTGAAAGATAAGCTTACATCCGCGCCTATTTGTGCCCTACCAGAAGGCTAGAAGGGTTTTTTGCATATTTTGATGCTTCAAGAGTTGATTTGGGGTGTGTATTAATGGAAAGTGGCAAAGTCATTACCTATGCTTCTAGGAAACAAAAGGTGCATGAGCATTATTATCCCACCCATGATCTTGAGCTAGTGGTTGTGGTATTTTCCTTGAAGATATGGTGTCATTATTTATATAGGGTTCATGTTGATATGTTCACCGACTATACGAGTCTCCAATACCTGTTCACCCAAAGGGATCTAAACTTAAGGCAAAGGAGCTAGTTAGAACTCCATAAGGATTATAATATGAACGTGCATTATCATCCAGGCAAGGCTAATGTTGTGGCCGATGCTCTATGTAGGGTGTCCCTGGAGAGTAAGGCTACTATTAATGGTGGAAAGAAGGAATTGGCAAGAGAAGTTCACCAGTTGGCTAGATTGGGAGTTAGGTTGGATGAGGCCGAAAATGGAGATGTGGTGGTTGTAGATAGTTCTAAGTCTTCCTTGGTGGAAGAGGTCAAATCCAAACAAGATCTTGACCTCGCATTGTTTGAATTGATGTCCTTGATGAAGGATGGAGAGGTGGAGGTTTTTTCGAAAGGGAGAAAAGGAGTCTATAGATACCAAGGTAGGTTATGTGTTCCCAATGTCGGTGGCTTAAGAAACTTGATCTTGAATGAGGCTCACAATTCATCTTATTCCATTTACCCCAATTCAACCAAGATGTATAGAGATTTGAGGGAAGGGTATTAGTGGGACGGTATAAAGAGAGATATTTTCAAGTTCATAGCCAGTTACCAAAATTGCCAACAAATCAAAGCCAAACATCAAAGGTCGGGTGGCCTAATCCAAGGTATAAAGATTCCTACTTGGAAGTGGGAAGAAATCAACATGGACTTTGTGATTGATTTACCAAAGAATAGGAAGAACTTTGATTCCATTCGGGTTATTGCTGATAGAATTACAGAGTTGGCTCACCTCCTACTATTTAGGATGACCTATGGTGCTAAAGATTATGCCAATTTGTACATTCATGAGTCGGTTAGATTTCATGAGGTTCCATTGGCTATTATTTTGGATCGTGGTTCTCAGTTCACCTTGCACTTTTGGAGGTGTTTTCAAAGAGGCCTTGATACTAAAGTCAGGGTTGGCACAGCATTTCACCCACAAACAAATGGTCAAGCCGAAGGAATCATTCAAACTCTTACGGATATACTTAGAGCTTTTGTCTTGGAGTTTAGGGGTAGTTGGGATGATGTCACGACCTAAAATAGATTGCAATTATAGAAAAATGAAAGAAAGCAGAAATAAACTTATATGACATAAGGAATCTCCCAAAACCTGGAGTCCTAAGTACAAGAGCTTCTAAAATAGTACTGAAGAGTAAATACAACTGCCTCAAAAGAAAATACAAGGCTGCCTCATAATATCTGGTATATAGTTTGCGAGGTATGGAATAAAAGAGGACCCAAAGATCCACGGTTACTCAAAGTCTGAGCCTCCATGCTGAGATTTGGATGGTATCAATAATACTCAGGTGGAATGATCAACTACCCTATCTTGAACCCTGTGCATGATCTGCAGGAAGGAAACAAAGTAGGGCTAAGTACACTGAAATGTAACCAATAGGTTCAACCGACTAGAAAGAGAAATCCAACAAGTATGCAATAATGAAGAATACTATCACCTGTAAGAAAACTGTTAGTGTACAATGTAAAGCATATATATACCAAAAATATGTTCACAGTGTCACTCAAAGATGGGAGGTATATGTAATATATGAAAGCAATGCATGAGAGGAAATGCGGCAAACGCTGGTGCTGATGTATACATCTACCGGGTGGATACTACAAGGTAGAATCCATGGAGGTCTTGTCAGACCATATACAAAGTCTTTCAAGTGATATAACGGTCATTGGTGTTGATGACACAGCGGACTCTAGCACCATTGGAGAGGTCTCTAGTACCTCACCGAACTCTGGTGCCGATGATACCCTGATAGACATTGGCTTCGTGAGAGAAAATATAAGGAGGAATACATGTCAATTATAGAGTATATAGATGTACCATAACAATCACATGTCTTAGCGGACTTGGGCGCCACTAAACAGTATGTAGATACATTACAACAATAACAGCTCTTGGCGGACTCTAGCGCCAATAAACAGACCTCAGATAATACCATTATGTCAATACCGATGCACTATCGATGCAATTCATACCAAGTTACTATAATAAAATAATTATTAAATGTGTTACGCCTCGCAGACTCTAGCACCGGCAACTAGATCTCAAGTAAAGTAAATATCTCAATATCTCATCAATAATAAAAATCAAGGCGATAGGACTCTTTTAGCCCCACATTATGCTCATCAAATAACCACGGTGTTGCAATTACTATCAATTTATCTCATAATTTCCCCCAAATAGGGCCACAAGTGTCATATTTTCACATTAATATTGTAAGGACCCAAACTTGGTATGACTTTTATGGCTGTTGGAATTTGGATTCTGGAAAATTTTTGACCAAGATGACACTATATGGGCAGCTCCATGAGTCATTGGCTCACCACGGGACGTAGGGAGGGGTCTTGAGGTGAACCTTGGCCTTATGTATCAAGTGTTGGCCTTAACATGGAGTTTAAGACCAAAGCATGCACCACATGAACCCCACACGGTCTATGTGGCAATTTATGGACCATTTGGAGGTTTGTGTGAGTGGCCTTAGCCTTGAAGACCACATTTTAGCTAAGGCCTGGACGACATGAACCTCTCTCAGACCGCTCACTACCTCACGGGCCATGAGGCCCTCTATATGGGCATTGCAGTGAAATTTTTTTAAGTATGTGATCATCATATTGGAACTTCATCAATGGAGAATTTTCCTAAGAAAGGCATCAAGGGAAGACACATGGTCCGTGTGACCTCTACACGGGCCGTGAGGTGCTCCGTATGGGTGTTGGCATGCAAATTTTCTAAGTATAAAATTATGGTCTTGGACATTCGTCAGTAGAAATGTTTTTCTAAGTGTTGAATCACAGAAGGGGCACACGATCCGTGTGCCTTTGTACGAACCATCAGACCCTCCCACGGTGCCCATGGCAACAATTTTTATTCGGTTTCATTAATGGTGTTCTAGAAATTTTGGCTACTCTTAAGGGTCTTTTGTGACTTTCTATGGTATGCTAAGAATTCAAATGACCTACACTTTTCTGATCTCATTAAAATTCATTCTCATACTTAGTATTATATTCAAACTCCTTAAGAACTCCTCTCAAGAACTCTAGTGAAGGCATAACTTGAGAACTTACGAAAGGCTCTCTTGTTCATCGAATTTTATCCGATTTCATCCTGGTTAGCTAAGGTATGTGGGTTTGATTCATGTTTCCTTTCAATAATGAAGACCGCAAACTTTTTTACACTTGATTTTATGAAATTTAGCTTACTTAATTATGGGTTTTTAAGATTATTGTTTATTTAATTCAATTAAGATATGGGCTGTGTTTTATTGTTGATTTTAAGGTGATTTAAGCCCTAATGTGTTGAATTGCATGAATATTATGAAGAGTTGAATATGCATTGTCCCTAAGTTTGATCTAAGCATGGGTAATCTAAATTTTGATTTGAATGTGGATTTTACATATTGATTTACATGCATTTCATATTGAATTGTTGATTTAAGATTAAATCTCTATTGCCCATTGTTATCCACATTCCATTCATGGCATTTTCATACATGAGCATGGGATTGTGATGTAAATAAATTAGTGGGTTAAGCTCACATATGTTTATGAAAAAGAATTGGTGAGTTAAGCTCACTCATATAGTTTTGACAAGAATATGATCATATAAATATATATTATTATGGCTCTTTGAGCATATTGGGTGTTTACACCTTATTGGAAATTATGAATGGGTTATTCCTATGCGTGAAAAATATGATTCGAAATGTGATTTGGCCTTTGAGCCGAAGTATGAATGATTATGGATGATGTTTGGCTTTTAAGCCCAAGTATGCATTGCCATGATTTGAAATGACTTGCCTCTCTTTTGAAACCATGCATACGTATATGTATTCTTATGGTATGATGAATTAGGATATATGAGATTGGAGCTATCAGGGCCATCCTCAAGGGTCCTCTTCCTTTCTCTTGAACTATGTGCTAGCATAGGTGTATGTATATGGTAACCCTCATAAACATGGGAAGCCTGTAAGGTGCGGTTACAAATTTGATATGATATGATATGAATTTGAAAATTCTATCTGAAATGAGAGATCCATAAAGAAAGTTACTTCTTTGAAATGGGAGGCCCGTAAGGAGAAGTATGGTTTATCTTTGGCAAGTAGACCACCTCTTTTCCGATGTGGGGATAAATTTGGGATTCCAAATAATAGCTTGTTTGGTCCTAAATGTTGGTTGAGGTCTCATCCCCTCTATATATGAGTGTCATGCATCATGCATTTCATGGCATATTGTTTTATTACTTTTCTTTGTTATATACTTCTTTCTATATATGTGCCATTGTTATCTAACATTGAATGCATGTTTGATAAGTCATATGCATTGCATGCGCGCATACTTAGCATATTCAAATGTACTAACGCATACTTTATCCTACATGATCTAATCATATAGGGATCGGAGACTACCTCCATCAACCATTGGACGGCTGGATCGGATTTGAGACAATTAGTTGTGGTGAGTCATATATTCCAAGAACAAGCCACCTTTTTTCTATTCTATGATGCTTTTGTTATGTCATTTACTTTGAGGGTGAGCCTGGGATATGTCTTTGCCCCCGTCCTATCTTATGATTTGAGGCGTTGTTTGACATCTTGTAGACTCTTGTATGGATATACATTATGTGTTGATATTTAAAGATAATGACTATGGTTACCTATTAGATAGGTTATTATGATTTGATTATGAGTATTATGACATGTTATTATGTTATGATGTGAAAACGTGGAAGATCTTAAATTCCGTATAGCCCCCATAGAGTGAGTCATACTTACCCGTCCCTTAGTCCTTGTGTTCTAGGTGTTATGTGAATCCATGTTAATCCCTATCCCTATGACATCCCCATAGCATGAATCCTACATTCTTGTCTCTTAGAACTATGTGTTTACTATTTTGATATGTTTTTTAACCGATGATGTGAATATGGATACTTTGAGGCTTGTTTTGGAACTTTCGGGTTCCCATTAACCATGTCACTCCTAGACCCTAGGTATGGGTCATGACAAGCTTGGTCAGAGCACTAAGTTTATAAATGATCCTCGAAGTCCAACATGACGCGTCGAGTAAAGTCATATTCATGGATATGAATTGCACCATACCTATGAGTGGGAGGCTATATTGGCGTTCTAGGAATTGTCTCACTTTTTCATGTCTTATGTCATGCTTTGGACAATAAATAATGGTTTACCAATCCTGATAATGTCCTTGCTACAATAAAGAAGATGTCTCCATGAAGAGCTCCGCTACAAAGATCGGCCCCGGCTAATGAGGACCAAGTTGCTCAAGGGCCTATGGAAGACCCTATCAGTAATGGTGAATTCCGAACTACTATTGTTGTGCTCGGCCAAGTGGTGACCACTCACACTAGATAGGCTAATCTTCCTCCCCGTGATCCCGCTCTAGCTGCTAGAGTGAGAGATTTACCTAGATAAATCCTCCAGAGTTCAATGGATCAAAGACTAATGAGGATGCTCAAGAGTTCATTGATGAACTCTCTAAGGTGTTGACTTTTATAAGAGTTACTTCTGAGAAGAAAGCTAAGTTGGCTGCCTATCAGCTAAAAGATGTGGCTCAGGTATGGTTCACTCAATAGTTGATGGAGAGGGTCTGTGGTAATGCTGTAAATTGGGAAGAGGTCAAGTTTGCATTTCTGGATCGTTTCTTCCCTCTTGAACTTAGGGAATCCAAGATGATAGAATTTATCAACCTCAAACAGTGTGGTATGTGTGTAAGGGACTATTCCCTCAAGTTCATAAAGCTCTCCAAGTATGCTCTCATGTTGGTGGTCAACCCCCGCGCAAGAATGCGTAGGTTTTTTTCTGGGTTCACTAATTTGGTTGTGAAAGAATGTCGTATGGCTATGCTTATTCGGGATATGGACATTTTAAAGCTCATGACATATGTTGGACAGATTGAGGGAGAAAAGCTCAAGGAGAAGAGAGTGTATGATTCTAAGGGGGCCCGTTATGATAGCGGAATCTCCAACTCCAAGAGTAGTGGTTGTTATGGTCTCTTTCAATAGGGCCAAGGTTCTAATGCAAGGGTTGCCAATGCTAGAGTACCTCTTCGTAAGTCATTGGTTGGAGGTTGGCCATGCTCCTCCATGTACGACATGCAGGAAGAATCACTCGGGTACTTGTTGGAGAGATTTGGGTGCATACTATGGGTATGGTAATAAGAACCCCAAGGTTTCTGATTTTCCTAAGGTTGTCCAGAAGGGTCAGGGTCAAGTGGCCTAAGGAGGTTAAGGCAAGCAAAGAGCTCCACAAGGTGGTGCCCCCAAGCACAATAGGTTCTACGCTTTGCATGCTCGTCAAGAAGTTGAGGAGACTTCAGATGTTGTGACTGGTGTGTTAAAAGTCTTTGATTTTGATTCTTATGCTTTGCTTTGATCCGCATGCAAATTTGTATTTTTTGACTCCTCCTTTGACTTTTAAGTTTGATTTGATCCCTGGAATTCTAAGGGAGCCCTTTTTGGTTTATACTCTTGTGAGTGAGTCTATTGTTGCCTGAAGAGTCTATTGGGGTCATCTTGTCTCTGGCTAAATTGAAGGAGTTGAAAGATCAGTTGAAGGACTTGTTGGAGAAGTCTTTATTAGGGAAAGTATATCACCATAGGGTACTCCGGTGTCATTTCTAAGAAAGAAAGATAGGTCTTTTCGGATGTGCATTGATTATAGGCAATCGAGTAAGGTAACCATCAAGAACAAATATCTGTTACTAAGGATCGATGACTTGTTTGATCAACTTCTAGGGGCCATCGATTTCTCAAAGATTGACCTCTATTTCGATTATCATAAATTGAAGGTTAGAGAGTGTGAGATTCCCAAATTGGCTTTTTGGACTAGATATGAGTACTTTGAATTTGTTGTGATGTCGTTTAGTTTGATTAATGCTCTGGCTGTGTTTATAGATCTCATGAATCGGGTGTTCAAGACATTTCTTGACAGTTTTGTGGTTGTCTTCATCGATGATATCCTTATTTATTCCTAAAGTGACCGGGAGCAAATGGATAACTTGAGGTTGGTTCTTTAGACTTTGAGGGAGAAGCAATTATATGCTAAATTCCGCAAATGTGAGTTTTGGTTGTGTGAGGTAGCTTTTCTTGGTCATGTGGTATCTGGTTATGGTATTAAGGTTGACCTGAAGAAAATTGAGGCCGTGAAGAATTAGCCTAGACCATTGACTCCTTCTGATATTTGAAGTTTTCTTGGGTTGGCTGGTTATTATAGAGGGTTTCTTGAATATTTCTCATTTACTGCATCTTCACGGACCAAGTTGACTCAAAAGAAGGCCAAGTTTTTATAGTTAGATGAATGTGAGAAGAGTTTTCAGGCTTTTGAAGATCGGTTTACATCGGCTCTTGTTTTGACTCTACCAAATGGCTTAGATGGGTTTGTGGTATATTGTGATGCTTCTTGGATTGGGCTGGATTGTATGCTTATGACACATGGTAAGGTGATAGCTTACGCATCAAGGAAATTGAAGGTGCATAAGCATAATTACCTCACTCATGATCATGAGCTAGCGACTGTGGTGTTTGCTTTGAAGATTTAGAGACAATATTTGTATAGATTTCATGTTGATGTTTTCACCAATCACAAGAGTTTTCAATATGTGTTTATCCAAAGGGATCTTAACTTGAGGCACAAGAGGTGGTTGGAACTCCTTAAGGACTATGATATGAGTGTGCAATATCATCCTAGCAACACTCTTAGTATCTATGGGGAGTGTAGCCCATGTGGATTAAGGGAAGAAAGATTCGGTAAAAGATGTTCATCATTTGGCTAGGATGGGTGTTAGGTTGGCTGAATCTAATAATGGTGGTATTCATGTTCATAATGTGGTCGAATCTTCTATGGTTGTTGATGTTAAGGCTAAGCAAGATCTAGACCTGTCATTCGTTGAGTTGAAGAAGTTGGCTGCTGAAAGGAAGAGAGAGGTTTTCTCCCAAGGGGGAAATAGTGTGCTTCGGTATCGAGATTGGTTGTATGTTTCGGATGTTGATGATCTAAGGAGGGCGACCATGAGTGAAGCCCATAACTCTTATTATTCTATTCACCCAGGATCTACAAAAATGTATCGGGATCTGTGGGAAGTGTATTGTGGCATGGTATGAAGAAAGATATAGCCAAGTTTGTATCTGAATGCCCTAATTATCAACAAGTGAAGGTAGAGCATCAAAGGCCCGATGGTTTGGCTCAGGATATTGAGATTACTACTTCAAAGTCGGAAGATGTGAACATGGACTTTGTGGTTGGTTTGCCTCAGACCCGAAAGTAATTCGATTTAATTTGGGTTATTGTTGATCAAATGACTAAATCGGCTCACTTTCTACCGATCAAGACTACCTTTAGTGCCAAAGATTATACAAGGTTGTATATCCAAGAGTTGGTGAGGTTGCATGGTGTGCCTAGATCTATCATATCAAATTGTGGCACCCAATGTACTTCTCACTTTTGGAGATCGTTCCAAAGAGGGCTTTGCACTAAGGTGAAGCTAAATACTGTTTTCCATCCTCAAATCGATGGACAAGCTGAGAGGATAATTTCAAACTTTAGAGGACATGTTAAGGGCTTGTGTGTTGGAATTCAAGGGTAATTGAGATGATCATCTGCACTCATTGAGTTTGCTTATAATAATAGCTTTCATGCTAGCATTGGTATGGCACTATTAGAAGCTGTGTATGATAGGAGGTGTGGATCTCCGGTGGGGTAGTTTGAGTTGGCAGGGATGGCTTTGTTTTGCCTGATTTTGGTATTTGAATTTCATGTTGGTGATTGGGTGTATGTAAAGGATCTCACAAGGGTGTAATGCATTTTGGTAAGAAGGGTAAGTTGAGACCCCGGTATGTAGGTCCTTATAAAATTGTTGAGCGGATTGGGAATGTGGCTTATAGGTTGGATTTGCCTCCGGATTTGAGTTCTATACACTCGATTTTCCAAGTGTCTATGTTGAGGAAATTGATTTGTGATCCTAGTATAATTGTGCCTTAAGAAGGTGTTGAGGTTGGGGAGAACTTGTCTTATGAGGAAGTCCTGGTTGAGATCTTGGATAGGCAAGTAAAATTGGCTTCGCAGTGGCTTCGGTTAAGGTTCTTTGTAGAAATAAACATGTGGAGAGTGCTACATGGGAGGCAAAGTTGGACATGATAAAATAATATCCCCATCTTTTCCAAGCTACTCAAGCCTAAAGTATTAGGCTCTTCCTTTTCCAAGTGGTCCTAATTCTTTCAATCTTGTGTTTCATGACATGATATGCATACATGTGCATGAAAATGATTTTAAAAAAATTTCAATGATTTAAAGATGTTTTCATATGAGTTTTAATGACTTAGTGATTTTCAAATGATGGAATACGCATTGTATCTTGTGTTTGGATGATTCATGTTCAAGTCATGCCTTTCAAGCCTTATTCTAGCACATTCAAAGACGAATGTTCCCAAGGGGGAGATGATGTAAGGACCGAAACCTGGTATGACTTTTACGGTGCTTGGATTTTGGGTTTCGAAAACTTTTTGACCAAGGTGTGCTTTATGGGCACCTCCACGGGCCGTGTGGAGGGGCCTTAAGGTAACTCTTGGCCTTGGGTATCAAGTGTTGGCCTTAACATAGAGCTTAAGACAAAGGCATGCACCACGTGAACCCCATACGGTCTGTGTAGCACTTGATGGACTGTGTGGAGGCTTGTGTGAAGTGGCCTTTGCCTTGAAGACCACAATTTGGCTAAGGCTTTGACCACATGAAACTCTCATAAACAGTTTACCTCCTCACGGGCCATGAGGCCCTCCATATGGGCGTTGGAGTGAAAAATTTCTAAGTATGGGACCACCTTATCAGAACATCATCAAAGGAGAATTTTTCTAAGTGAGGCATCATTGGAGGCCACATGGTTTGTGTGACCTCTACACGGGCCGTAAGGTTCTCCGTATGGGTGTTGGAGTGTATATTTTCTATAGAATTACCATCCTGGACCTTTGTCAGTAGAAATTTTTCTTAGTGTTAGATCATGGAAGCATACGGTCCTTGTGACTTTGTACGGTCTGTGAGATCCTCCCATGACACCCCTAGAAATAATTTTTATTCCGTTTCATTAATGGCATTCTCAAAATTTTGCCTACTCCTAAGGGTCTTTTGTGTCTTTCTATGCTATTCTAAGACATTCAAATGACCTCCACTCTTCTTCTCTCATTAAAATTCATTCTCACACTTAGAATTATATTCAAACTCCTTTTTTAAGAAGTCCTCGCAAGAACTCTAATGAAGGCTTAGCTTGGGAAATAAGGAAAGGCTCTCTTCTTCATCAAATTTCTTCCTATTTCTTCTTGGTTAGCTAAGGTATGTGGGATTGATTCATGGTCCTTTTAAACCATGAAGACTCCTTAGTCTTTTAAACTTGATTTTATGAAATTTAGTTTACTTTAATTATGGGTTTTCAAGATTATTGTTTATATAATTCAACTAACATATGGGCTATGTTTCATTGTTGATTTTAGTAATATAAGCTCTAGTATGTTGAATTGCATGAATATTATGAAGAGTTGAATATGCATTATCCCTTTTAAGTTTGATCTAAGCATGGGTAATCTAAATTGTGATTTTAATATAGATTTTACACATGAATTTACATGAATTTCATATTGAATTGTTGATTTAAGATTGAATCTCTATTGCCCATTGTTGTCCACATATCATTCATGGCATTTGCATATATGAGCATAGGATTTTGATGAAAATAAATTAGCGGGTTAAGCCCACATATGTTTATGAAAATGAATTGGTGAGTTAAGCTCAATCATATGGTTATGACAAAAAAGTGATCACATAAATGGCTATGATTATGGCTCTTTGAGCATATTGGGTGTTTACACCTCATTGGAAATTGTCAATGGGCTATTCCTATGCATGAAAAGTATGATTTGAAATGTGATTTGTCCTTTGAGCCCAAGTATGAATGATTATAAATGATGTTTGTCTTTTAAACCCAAATATACATTGAAATGATTTTAAATGACTTGTATCTCTTCTAAAAGCATGTGTATACGTATTCTTGTGAGATGATGAATTAGCATCAATGAGATTGGAGTCGTCAGGGCTATCCACAAGGGTCCTCTACCTTTCTCTTGAACTATGTGCAAGTATAGGTATATGCATATGGTAATGCTCACCAAAATGAGAGTCCTATAAGGTGTGGTTACAAATTTGATATGATATGATATGAATTGAAAATCCTATCTGAAATGGGAGACCCATAAGGAAGGTTACTTCTATGAAATAGAAGGCCCGTAAGGAGAAGTATGGTTTAACTTGGCAAGTAAACAACCTCTTTTCCGGTGTGGGGACAATATCAAGATTCCAAGTAATCACTCGCTTGGTCTTAAATGTCGGTTGAGGTCTCATCCCTACTATATTTGAGTATTATGGCATTTCATGCATCATAGATTTCATGGCATATTGTTATATTACTTTTCTTTGTTATATACTTCTTTCTATATATGTGCCCATGTCATCTAACATTGAATGCAGGTTTGATAAGTCATATGGATTGCATGCCTGCATACTTATCACATTCAAACGTACTAACACATACTTTTGCCTACATGATCTAACTATATAGGGATTGGAGACTAACTTCATCCACCATTGGATGGCTAGATCGGATTTCAGACATTTGGTTGTGGTGAGTCCTATCTTCAAGAACAAGCCACCATTCCTCTACCTATTTTGCTTTTGTTATGTTATTTACTTTGAGGTGAGCCTGAGATATGTCTTGGTTCCCGTCCTATCTTATGACTAGAGGCATTGTTGGACATCTTGTAGACTCTTGTAAGGATATATGTATGTGTTGATATTTGAAGATGATGATTACGACTACCTCTTGGATATGGTTATTACGATTAATTTATGAGTATTATGACATGTGATTATTTTATGATGTGGAAACATGGGAGATCCTAAGTCCCATATTGCCCCCATAGAGTGAGTTATACTTACCCGTCCCTTAGTCCTAATGTGCTATGTGTTATGTGAATCCATATTAATCTCTATCCCTATTGCATCCCCATAGCGTGAGTCCTACTTTCCCGTCCCTTAGAACTATGTGTTTACTATTTTGATACGCTTCCGAACCGATGATGTGAATATGAATACTTTGAGGCTTGTTTGGGGACTTTTGGATTCGCTTTCGCAATGTCACTCCTAGACCCTAGGTCCGGGTCGTGAAAAATATCCAATATACGTCAAAACTAAAGGTTCCATCTAAATTTATCAATAAGATCACCATATACTCAATTTTCATCATAACCGGCATCATATTTTCATTAAGAATCAATCACATCAAGCCCTTGGCTCGTACATCAACCTAAACCTTACAATTACCAGATAAACATGATCAATGACTCAAATCAAGTCCCAAAGGGTTAGCTAAACCTACTTCAACGCTGAAAAACACACTTGAACAAGCTTTTAATCGGCTCAATCCCCAAAACGATCTCCAAATCGGTCAACCACTATCAATTATAGACACTAGTCATCAAGAGGAGTGTTTTGATACCCATATTACCATAATTTAGGCTTAGGGGAAAAAAGGTCGAAATTGGATCTAAAATTCAAAGTTCCTTAATCTAAAAATTAACTCTAAAACCAAACTCTACACGAAAAATGGAGTTCATGGGTGAAACTTCACCAAAATTAAGTTTAATTTGAATGGTAAATCAACATTTAAAGTTTGAAGATTATGGTCTAAAAATCCCCAATTTTGGATGTCGAAAATCATGAAATTTAATATAAAATCAATGGAAAGTACTTAGAATAGTGTTAAAAAGGCTTACCCGACAATAATCATTGAAAGTCCTTCTTCAAAATTGCCTCAAAAAGATTGGAAGTTAGAAAAAATGGATTACAGATGGTGATTCCCGATATTAAAACTGTTCACTAAAAAAGCATTCTCCCTAAACCTGGAGTAGTCTGCTAAAACAGACCTCCATGATCACGGAAACCAACCCACGAACGCAGAGAGTAATAGGAGGGGGGGTCACACACAAATGTGCTCCACGAAAGCAAAGACTATCCCACGAATGCATAGTGCAGACCCACCAACAACACCGTGAAGTATCATTCGCAAACGTGGAGAATAAAATCAAATTTGCACCTGAACTGTGCACCAACAAAATCACAGCTTTAACAAAACTCAAAATAGGTACTCGAAACTAATCCGAAATCAGAATTTCACAAAATTTATATGTATCTATACCAGAAACAATGATCCAGACTCAATAGAATTATCAAAAATCAGTTTTAAGGCCTCCTCACCACATTTACCACTTCAAGTCAATAAAACTAGTTTAAAACTTAAAATATCAAAATTGCCCTAAGCAATTCCAAAAATTATTCCGAGACCATTTCTAGTGTTAGTTCCACCATCTTAAACTAGTAGAATTGTCGGAATATTGATCCGAGCTTCCAAACTCTGAATGTTGACAAAAGTCAAACTTTCATTCCATAAACGACTAAAATCACAACTTTGGGACTAAAAACTTCATTCAACTCCAAATTCAATTCTGCAACATTTTGTAGTTTGATTTCGACATTTATGAGCTTATAGAATTGACGAATCCCTGATTCGCTCTCCGAAACTCAAAATGACACAAAAATCATTTTTTCAACAACTTAAGGTTTCAAAAATGCCAAAAATTCATATTTTCAACTTTTAAAACTCATAAGTCCAATTCTAACCATTCAAATTGTTAAAATTGGGCCCAAAGCAACTTATGAAAGGGTGAAATTATAAATTTTACAAAAAATACCAAATATGACCAACTAGGTTATACATCATTCACCACTAAAAAGAATGTTCCTCCTCGAACATAAGAAAAAGAGGAGTACGTGAAGCCTTAAAAAGGTTTGGATATTTGGCCCACATGTCAGACTCCAACTTCCACATTGCCTCATCAAGAGAATGGTGTCGCCATTGAACCTTCAGAGAAGGTATATCTTCGGACATCAATCCCCAGAGGTATAGGTTCCTCTTCAAAGCACAAACCTGGACCCAGCTCAACAAAGTCATAAGAAAACACATAGGACTCATCTAGAATATACCAATGGAGCATAGAAACGAGAAAAATAAGATGAGCAAAAGATAATCTCGGTGGTAAAGCCAACTCATAGGCTACCTCACCAACTCTCCTCAAAAACACAAATGGGCCAATGAATCTGGGACTGAGCTTGCCTATCTTCCCAAATCTCATCAAACCCTTCAGGGGTGAAACTCTAAACCAAACACTATTACACATAGAGAACTCAAGAGGCCTAACCCTTGTCACGCCCTAAGTCCCGTTAAGGCAGACTGGCACTCGTTACCGACAAGGCTCGGGAGAACCAACGTATAACTATGCACATTCTATGAACATTTAAGAGGTCTCCATATTCAACATGTTGTCAAAAGAAAGTACGTTGTATTAGCAAGCCAAAAGTAAATGCATAATACTAGGTCGTTGGAGCCACGATGTCTATAGTATGCTACTTGGCCACACTTTAATTTACATAGTCTACAAAGCCTCTAGGTAAGGAGCAATATCCATATGGGTCGGGATAGGCCCCGCCTCATGACCAACTATACAATACAAAATACAAGTTCTAGACTCACAAGCCCCGAAGCAACCTGCAGCTTAGTAATAGCAGCTGAAAATCCTGTACTCTTACTGGGGAGATCTAATAGCTCATGTACCTGCAGCATGAAATGCAGGTCCCCCGTAAAGGGATGTCAGTACGAGATAATGTACTGAATATGTAAGGCTGGAAATACTGTATATGAAATAAGAACTCAAATGAAATAACACATTGGTGTGTAAGGATAAAAGACAACCTTTAGGCATACTGTGGAATCATGTACTTTATGTCTTTTTATTACTTTACCTTTCTTTATAGTATAATCTGTGCATAATATACTATGTAAATGACCAGCTGATTAGTGGTAAATCAATATCGGGATCGGCCCATGCTAGGCTTTCCTTTCACCCCTGGGATACCCCCCGAAATATGGGATCGACCCATGCTAGGTGATTCTTCCACCCCTGGGATACCACCCATTAATAAGCAACTTTGAGTTATCTTTTATTTACTTTCCAGATGATTCTTTTGGTGGTCATAACATTTAGAGTTGTAGGAATATAGACATGACATATAAACAACCATACAAGATAATACCACAATGAAAAGAGAGTTACCCAACTAATGAAACGTGTATGTAGGAGAATAAACAACACATGGACTTTATTTGGTAAAAAGGAACGCATGTATCTTTGGTATCCAAGTATGTATGCATATTTGACAATGGCTATGTATAGGAACATATGAACATGGTAAAGAATGGAAACACATTTAGCAGCTATGTCGGAGTTTGTACATGCCTTTATGTGCCAAGGAAGAACCTAGATTCATACCAAATAATACAAAAATGAGTAGCCTTACATACCTCGTTGTACTACGTCATTATTACCTCGGAGTAGTATCTTTTTCCTCCAAATACTTATCTATAATATATCAGGTGATAAAACTAGTGTTAGCAGCTAATAGACACATCTTGGTAGTCCAATTTCACCCAAAAATAATATCCGGGAAGCAAGCTCGGAATTAGCAACCAAGGAGTATTCGTTCAACATTTTCACTCCTAATCATATTTTCTAATACACATTCCCATATACATGTCATATCCAGCTATTTTTATTCCCATAACAGCGTTACAACAACCCATAAGGTACAACAGACAACAAATCTACACAACACGCAAGTAGGTAATGCAACATTGCGTCCTTTCACTACATTCCGACGTCAACCATTCCAAATCCGTTTCAACCTCAACCAAACTGTTCTCAACATATTTACACACAAAGACAGTCCTAAAACAGTCCTAAAACTGTCACGAAGTATATGGAAAACATGAGACAACAATTCCCAATATTAAGTCCACGAATACTTACTAAGAGAGGAATTTAGATATCATATAAGAACTCATTTTCGCAGAAGATAAAAATGGTGCAGCAGCCTTCTTACATCACTATAGAACCAAACCTTGTTAAAAACATACATATTACTTCATAATCCATCCAACCAACAAGAGAAAATCCTCTTAATAAACAAGGAAAATGGACAACAATCTTTGGAACATATGCTGCCCCAAATTCCTGCACAATTACAACCAGCATACTCTTCATGTTTTTTATGGAAAAATTACACCAAAGCATAGGTATTTTTACTTACCTTAGCCCTCAAGGATTAGGTTCTCTTCAAGAACCCTAGAGGTGAGCCTTGGCTGCTTTACAAAATGAAGAGAGAGCAAGGAGAAGCTTGGAAAGAAATCTGATTTTTGGCTTTGAGAAAATGACTAAAATTGCTGGCTGTTAGTCCCTTTTATAGGGCCACTTTTGGCCGACTTTCTTTTGTATTTCAAGCCTTATTTTATTAAGGTTATGATGCAGCAACTAGGCCTTTTCATTTGGGCCTTATTGAGCTTCAATTGGATGGGCTTTGCTGCAAATATTTCTCTTTTACACCCACTTAGTTTGGGCCCTATTTGTGAATTAGGTTGTGAATGTAATTTGGCCCCTTTCCTATTCATCTTGGGCTGCAAATGTTGTCCTTTTTTGATGCTAAACCATGGACCTGAATGACATCCTTAACTCGAGGTTTATTCTTTATCGGGCTTGAACAAATTCGATGTTGGGTCTCGTCTCCGTCTACCTAGCCTATTTAAGCTAAGCACGTAGGTGACTCACCTGTTAGCTTCCTAAGTCTCACAAGCACCTCACTTCCTTTTACTTCATTTAAGGTCACGTTCTCCTTAACTTGACTTAAAACTTATATACACTCGGTCATCTTGAGCATAAGACGTACATATAGCCCTCTAATCTGCAGGTCAAGCACTTTTAAAAAAATGTGTGCTGGTTTGACCCCGCCATATCATGTTTCACATGCGTTGGACTAGTACATGTAAGATGTGGGGTGTTACAACCCTCTTATCAGCATAACCCTTCTGGCGACTCTAGGCAGTCAAATGTCTACTATAAATCAGTCGGACCCGGTCAATGGCATCATGAAGTAAATCAACACCCAACACCTCAACCGAACCTGAATCAAACCAACCAATGTGTGATCTGCACCTCTAGCCATACAAGGCCTTAGACGGTGACACCCGGATGGATTGAATATCTAGCACAATGGGCCTCCTCTAATATTAATTTCACCCAATCCCCAACTTCAGGCACACAAACTCTACCATTAACCCTCAAAATCCCATAGCCACTTTGTTTTCACCTCTCAACACTTTGTCATGAATCATGCATAATTTGAGGTCCTTAAATTGATGAGCACATATCTGATCAAGCAAGGAAGACCTAGCCTCAACAAAGGCTAGAACGCTCTAAGGAGGAGAAATATCTAAGTGAACCATCTGTCTAGCAAGTGACTGAACCTCCAAAGCTAAGGTCTTCTCCTCTACCCTCAAGAATCCCAAACTTCCCATACTAGTAGCCTTTCGGCTCAAGGCATCTGCCACCACATCGGCCTTGTCGAATTGATATAGAAAAGAGATATCATAGTTCTTAAGCAACTCCAACCACCTACGTTGTCTCATGTTCAGATTGGGCTGAGAAAAAAAGTATTTTAGACTCTAGTGATTGGTAAAGATCTCACAATGCACCCCATAAAGCTAATGTCACCACGACTTCAACGCAAACACAACTGCAACGAACTCCAAGTCATGGATAGGGTGGTTCCTCTCATGCACTTTCAGTTGCCTAAAAGCATAGGATATCACCTTACCCTTTTGCACTAATACACCACCCAAACCCACACTAGAAGCATCACAATATACCACTAAGAGAACTCCTTCCTCGGGTACACCAAGAATAGGTGTTGAAGTCAACAAATCCTTGAGCTTTTGGAAGCTCGCCTCACAATCATTTGGCAACTAAAACGCCACAACCTTCTGAGTAAATCTAGTCAATGGGGTTGCAATAAATGAGAAACCCTATACAAAACGTTGATAATACCTCATTAGACCAAGGAAACTCTAAATCTCTGTCATAGAAGTAGTCCTAGCCCACTCACAAATAGCTACTACCATAGCCGGATTGACCATAATACCCTCTTTTGACACAACATGGCTAAGCAATGCAATAGACTCAAGCCAAAACTCACACTTTGAGAACCTAGCATATAATTTCTATTCCCTCAGTCTATGGAGTACAGTCCTTGAGTGTTGTAGATGATCTGCCTCACTCTTGGAATAAACAAAGATATCATCTATGAACACAATCACAAAGATGTCCAAATAGGGCTTGAACACTCAGTTTATCAACTCCATGAAAGCAGTCGAGCATTAGTCAACTCGAATGACATAACCACGAACTCATAATGCCTATAACGGGTTCAAAAAGTTATCTTTGGGATGTTAGACTCCTAAACTCTCTACTGATGATACTCTGACCTCAAGTCAATCTTGGAGAATACCGAGGCCTGCAACTGGTCAAAAAGATCATCAAATACGAGGTAAGGGATATTTATTCTTGATGATCACTTTGTTAAGCTGGTGATAGTTAATATACATAAACATAGTGCCATCCTTCTTCTTCACAAATAATATGGGAGCACCCTAGGGAGATACACTAAGACGAATAAAGACTTTCTTAAATAAATCTTTCAATTATGCCTTCAACACCCTCAATTCAGTCGGAGCCATCCGATAAGAAGCAATAGATATGGACTTACTGCCCAGCTCCATATCAATAGCAAAGTCTATATCATGATACGGGGAAACACCTGGCAAATCAGTAGAGCATACATCCATAAACTCTCTAGCAACCCTGATGTTTTCCAAAGATGGGGACTCCTAATAAATAGTCCAAACATGAACCAAATAAGCTAAGCATTGATGAGTCATGAAAATACGACTTTTACGACACTTAATACATAGAATTATTGTGAGTTCTTAAGCGCTTTTGTTAGTTTGATAGGTGTGTTTTGATACTTTGCAGGAAAATAACGAAGGCATGGACTGATGAAGGAATTGCATGAGAAAAATGTTCAAATCGCGGTGAAGTGACAGTACACGGACCATCTCACGGGTCGTGTAGCATCACACGGACCGCGGGATGGCGCGTGAGAGGCCTGGCGTGGAAAGAGTAGAAAATAAGGCTAAGTGAAGGACCACGGAAGGTCTTCACAGGCCATATGGAAGTACACGGTCCGTGTGATCGACCGTGGCACAACACTTGCGAAACGGGAATGGCAAACGCAAAATGCACGGGCAGGTAAATGGCCCATTCAGGCGGCCACGGCCCGTGTCATGCACCGTGAAGTTGAAGTGAATTCGAAGGGGCCATCATCGAAAATAAGAGAAATTGTGCAACTGAAGTTACACAGACGGACAAACAGCCCATTAGACACAGCACGGGCCGTGTCATGACTTGTGAGGAAGCAGCAGGCAGAGGCAGATGGGCCGTTTGATGGGTCGTCTGGTATAAAATGGTCCATGTAATGAAATGTGTCCGTGCCGAAAATTATTTTTCAGAATTTGTATCGGATTAGTTTTACCTGGTATATATAGTATGTTATTTTATTTCGTTAGAACATTTGTTGACGGCAGAAACTAGAGAACAAGAGCGAAAAGAATATTTTGACTTTGTATTACGTTTGATTCGTGATTGTATCATCGTTAGAAGATTGCAACACAGATTCTTTGTTTTTTCAATTGTAAGTCAATCATTATGCTTTTATTCTATTGTTGTGGGCAAATTATCATGAATATTCTAGGCTAAACCCACAACTAGGGTTGTGGGAACCATGATGATTCAATAAGATGACGCGAACTGGGGTAAATTCGTTGGAGTGATTGTTGCATGTATTATCAAATTCTTCGTTCTAACTTCTCCTTAATGAGTCGACGCATTAGGGTAAGCCTGTATTCGCTACATGCCCGAAAGGGATGTAGTGATTGGGAAAAGAGTTTAACAATGGAAATTCAGGGTTATCAACCTAGTCTAAGGGCCTGAGATCGAAAGGTGAGGGTACTCTGAGATCAAAAACAAAGTTTGGAATTACATACACTCTGAGACCGAAAGGAGATGAGTGAAATATAACTAGGAAGGACTGAAAAGTGAACTAGGTAGTAGCTAATTTGTTGGATCTTGCATGCACAATTAAGAACGAGTTTACCACGCCAGTTTAGTTATCATGTAGGATGTCATGGAGAACACAACCCTAGCTCGCTCTCTACTTGTTTGAAAACCAGTATTAACATCTTCATTACCTACATTATATAGGAAATTTAGTCGAATAACGCAACCCACCATTTACTTTATGCAATTTTTATCTGGGGAATAGCATTTACATCTGAAAGTCGGTATTAATAGATTCATTCTTACGCGTTCCATGTGGGATCGACCTTAACTCTGGTTGAGTTCTATATTTGACTAACGACCGCTTTACTCTTCTGTTTGGAGTGTAAATTTGGGCGTATCAAATTTTGGCGCCGTTGCCGGGGAACGCGGCAAAGAACTAGTGTATTAGTTGCTACTTTCAGTTTGTAAGTCTAGTCCCTAATTTTACTTTATTTCTTAATTTTATTTTTGTAGGGAATCAGCATTACATGCCAAGCACCCGAAGTAAGGGTGAAGCACTTATTCCCTACGATCCCGAACTTACTAAATCGATTCACAGAATGAACGCCCAGGACCACGAAGCAGCAAGGCAGAGGGAGTTGGCAGTGAACCCTGCTGACAGAGGACAGGATGGGTTGGGTATGGATGATCTCGTTGGTAATGTGGTACCACCAGCGGCACCACTTCGCCAGGTGCCACTCATACCACCACAACAATACCAACCCCCGTTGAGACCTCAAGGACCTCAGTACCCACCAGCAGTACATGATGATCAGGGTGTTGGAACCACTGGGGCAATAGTGCTGCCACCTCTGCCTGCTGGTGTCAAGTTCACTATCACTAGCACGATGCTGCAGATGTTGCAGTTAAAGGGATTATTCACTGGAGCTGGCACCGAGGACGCGAATCAACACTTGATAAATTTCTTGGCGAACTGCCAGTCGTCCGAAATTCCAGGAGTTAATCAACAGGCACTGCGGTTGAGACTGTTTCCACTGTCTCTTTCTGAGGAGGCAATAAGGTGGCTGAACGAGCTCCCCCACGACTCCATCCGTACATGGGGAGAACTAAAGGAGGCCTTTCTAGAAAGATTCTTCCCTGCTTCACGGCAACTGAAGCTCAAAGATGAGATCGGGTCTCATAAACAAATGCCGAATGAAGCACTATATCAGTTTTGGGAGAGATTTCGACAAAAGCTCAAACAATGCCCAAACCGTCATCTCACAGACGAACACTTGAAGGCAGTCTTTTACAGGTCCAGACCCTTTGTTACCAAGCCAATCATAGATGCAGCTTGTGGAGGGTCATATATGTCTAGGACTTTTCCGGACATAGTGGTCATCTTAGATCAGGTGGCAAAGAACAAAAGGGCATGGCACACCAGAAAGGCAGACTGCTCTGGCATGGTTTTTGAGAGGAGTGAGGAGCAACGCAAGAAGGAGGAAGAGCGGGATCAGGATATGGCCCATATGCGGACACAAATAGATTTATTGTCAAAGAGGTTCCTTGGTGGGGGCACTGAGAAGGTAAAAGCAATGGAAGCACTCTCCAGGTATGATGACCAAGGCAGTGACTATGATGAGGAAGCACAGTTTTTGGGTAGTCAGGGGGGTTATCGGGGTTTCAACTCCGGTAACCAAGGTCGGAACTATGGTCGTGATAATTACCAAGGGAACTGGCAAAATAGAGATGGCTATAGAAACCGAGAACGCCAAAATGAAGGTGGCGGCAACTCTAGGCTAGAGGATATGATGACAAAAGTTCTTAGCAAAGTGGAGGCCACTGAGGTAGGGGTGCGAGACGTAAAGGGCGAAATGTCCAATGTGAGGCAGCTGGTAGACTCGCACTCCACCTCGATCAAGCAGCTAGAGCAGCAGCTAAGACAGCTTTCAGCTTCATTGAATCAGAGGAAAGCTGGGTCACTTCTGAGTAATACGGTGCAAAACCCAAAAAATGATGGCCACTGCATGGCGATCACAACGAGAAGTGGTAAGGTACTTTCTAACCCGGTTGTTGCTAACGATGCAGGTCAGGATAAATCAGGTGACAGGGTACTTAGCCCCATGGAGGGTCGTGTGGATGATGGGGGTGATGAACCTGAGGCAGCACCAGCAAAGCCAGAGTCGGCTAAGCAGGCAATAGAGATGGACACTTCCAAAACCCCAAGTCTGCCAGCCATCCCGAAACCGAAATCGCCATTCCCCCAAAGGTTGAAAAGAAGGCGGAGGATGGCAAGTTTCAAAAGTTTTTGTCCATGTTGAAGGAGCTGTCTGTGAACATACCCTTGGTGGAAGCACTTGAACAGATACCTGGCTACGATGAGTTCATGAAAGATTTAGTCACTAAGAAGAGGACGGTCACGATTGAGCCAGCTGATAATCTACACCACTATAGTGTCATCGCTACAAGAACCTTGGTCGAAAAGAAGGGAGATCCAGGAGCCTTCACCATCCCGTGTACTATTGGAGCATATGACTTTGCACAAGCCTTTTGTGACCTAGGTGCTAGCATCAACCTAATGTCGTTGGCAGTGTATTGGCAGTTGGGCTTGGGAGCCTCCATACCCACTACCATGTGGCTACTGATGGCAGATAGATCAGTGAAGAGGCCTATAGGGATTCTGTGCGATGTTTTAGTTTGGGTTGACAGGTTCATCTTCCCTGCCGATTTCGTAATCCTTGATTGTAAAGTGGATTTCGAGGTACCAATCATCCTCGGAAGGCCATTTTTGGCAACTGGCAGGGCACTAGTGGACGTAGAGCGCGGAGAACTCACCTTTCAATTATACACCGAGGAGGTGAAATTTAGTGTGTGCAATACTATGAAGAGGCCTAAGGAGTTGGCTGTGATGTCTGTCATGGATATTGATGATGATGGTTCCTCTGAAGTCTCGCTGGAGGAAAAGATGACTGTAGACACACTGGCGGCAGTGCTTATGAACTTCCCAGGAGATGGTGTTGATGGATACAAAGACACCATCTATGCATTACAGGGCATGGGTACCAGACCATTTGTCCCTCGGAAGCTGGACTTGGACTTGAAAAATAGACCAACACCACCGGCAAAACCATCTATCGAGGAGCCGCCTGCTTTAGAGCTCAAGGAGTTGCCTCAACACCTCAGGTATGCAAATAACACTCTTCCTGTGATTGTGGCTGCACTTGGGTACAAATAACACTCTTCCTGTGATTGTGGCTGCAGATCTTCAAGAGAACCAAGTGAAGGTGCTATTGGAGGTCCTCCAAAAATTCAAGCGAGCTATTGGTTGGACCATTGCAGACATAATCGGCATTCCGCTAGGCATCTGCACTCACAAAATCAAATTGGAGGATGACTGTGTGCCCAATATCGAGCATCAGAGAAGGCTGAATCCACCCATGCAATAGGTGGTAAAAAAGGAGATCATCAAGTGGATGGATGCTGGGGTGGTATACCCTATCTCGGACAGCAAATGGGTAAACCCAGTGCAGTGTGTCCTAAAAAAGGGGGCATGACAGTGGTGGCCAACGACAAGAATGAGCTTGTCCCGCTGAGACCTGTCACCGGATGGCGAGTGTGCATGGACTACAGGAAGTTGAACAAATGGACTCTAAAGGATCAATTCCTCATGCCGTTCATGTATCAGATATTAGACAGGTTAGCAGGGCGAGGGTGGTATTGCTTCCTCAATGGGTATTCGGGCAACAACCAGATATACATTGCCCTAGAGGATCAGGAGAAGACTACCTTCACTTGCCCCTATGGGACATTTGCCTTCAGGCGGATGCCATTTGGATTCTCTGAAATGCCCCAGCCACTTTCCAGCATTGCATGATGTCCATCTTTTCAGACATGGTCGAAGACACTCTCGAGGTATTTATGGATGATTTTTCGGTAGTGGGTGATTCCTTTGATGATTGTCTGCGAAATCTAAGCAAGGGACTGCAGCGCTGTGAAGAAGCCCGGTTGGTCTTAAATTGGGAGAAATGCAATTTCATGGTCAAGGAGGGAATAGTCCTTGGCCATAAGGTGTCAGATAAGGGTATTGGGGTAGACAAGGCAAAGATTGAAGTCATTGAGAGGTTGCCACCTCCTATCTCAGTAAAGGGGGTCCGGAGTTGTCTTGGGCATGCAGGGTTCTACCGCAGGTATATCAAGGACTTCTCCAGGATTGCATACCCATTATGCAAACTATTGGAGAAGGATGTGAATTTTCAGTTTGATGATGCATACCGGCATGCCTTCGAGACTTTGAAGCAGAAGTTGATCTCTGCGCTTGTAGTGGTTGCACCAGACTGGGGTGCCCCGTTTGAGGTGATGTGTAACGCAAGCGGAGTTGTTGTAGGCGTTTGTGCTGGGGCAGAAGCGCAACAAGATCTTCCATCCAATTTATTACGCCAGCAAGACCTTAAACGATGCTCAAAGGAATTACACTGTGACTGAGCAGGAGTTGCTAGCTATGGTGTATGCATTTGATAAGTTTCGAGCATATCTACTGGGCACTAAGGTGATTGTGCATACTGACCACGCAGCGCTCCGGTACCTCATGGCCAAGAAGGATGCTAAGCCTAGATTAATCAGATGGGTGTTTTTGCTACAAGAGTTTGACTTCGAGGTCCAGGATCGAAAAGGCACGGAGAACCAAGTGGCAGACCACCTGTCAAGGCTGAAAGACGCGGCCCGAGCCAATGAGTGGTTGAGCATCGATGACTCATTTCCCGATGAGCATGTATTAGCCGCTTCTGCGGACTTAATCCCTTGGTATGCTGATTTTGCTAATTTTCTGGTGAGCGACGTTATGCCGAAAGGCCTTAACCCTCACCAGAGAAAAATGTTTCTTCATGATGTGTGCAGGTATGGGATGACCCATACTTGTTCAGAACATGCGCAGACGGGGTCATCAGAAGATGCGTCCCAGAGGCAGAAATGTTCAGCATCCTGGAAGCCTGCCACTCCTCCCCAGTGGGGGAGCATCATGGTGGTACCAGGACAGCCAAGAAGATCCTGCAATGTGGATACTACTGGCCCACTATCTATAAAGATGCCCATGACATGGTGCAAGGGTGCGACCAGGTCAGCGCCAAGGCAACATTTCGAAGCGACAAGAGCTACCAATGACCCCTATTCTTGAAATTGAATTATTTGATGTATGGGGCATTGATTTCATGGGTCCGTTCGTGAGATCTTTTGGGATGAAGTATATCCTGGTGGCAGTGGACTACGTCTCCAAATAGGTGGAGGCAACAGCTTTGCCGAACAATGAGAGCAAAAGCGTGGTACAGTTCCTGAGGCGGAACATTTTTGCCAGGTTTGGGACACCCAATATTATCATTAGTGATGGGGGCTCCCACTTCTGTGACAAATCCTTTCGAGTTGTACTTGCTAAGTACGGGGTGCGCCAACATAAGGTCGCCACGCCCTATCATCTGCAGACAAGTGGGCAGGTTGAAGTGTCCAACAGGGAAATCAAGGAGATCTTGACCAAGTCTGCGAACGCCACAAGAATGAACTGGGCTCGGAGACTAGATGATGCACTATAGGCCTACAGGACAGCTTACAAGACGCCTATTGGTATGTCCCCATATTAGTTGGTGTTTGGTAAGGCCTGTCATCTGCCGATTGAATTGGAGCACAAGGCGCTCTGGGTCTTAAGGCCCTGAATATGAAGTGGAACGAGGCAGCCAGCACGAGGCTGGACCAGCTAAATGAACTGGATGAATTTCGTCTCCAGGCCTATGAGAGTGCTGCCTTGTACAAGGACAAAATGAAGTCCTATCATGACAAGCTTATTGCACCAAGGAGCTTTGAGGTTGGTGCTAGAGTTCTGCTCTACAACTCTAGGTTGAGGCTGTTTCCAGGAAAGCTAAAATCGAGGTGGTCTGGCCCATGCAAGATCGCACAAGTGTTTACACATGGAGCAGTTGAGTTGGAAACGAACGAAGGGCACCATTTCAAATTCAATGGGCAGCGCGTAAAAAAGTACTTGGGGGCTGCAGATGAAACCTCTGTGATTGAGGTTCTCCATCTTTACGAAGTCTGAGTTGTCAAAACAACCACGTCGAGCCGTGACGTTAAACCAAGCGCTTGATGGGAGGCAACCCATCAAAGAAAAAAACATTCTATATATGTTTGTCTTATGCATTACATTGGCTTGTATTTTTGTCCCAGGGAAGGATGAACATGGCGAAGAGAGGCATGAAACAAGCGTGTGGGCGAAGGGAGTGACAACATCGACCAAATTCGCACAAAGGAGCATCACACAGGCGTGTACACGGCCCGTGTATAGATAGACGGACCATTTACCAGTCCGTTTGGCGTTTCCCCCAGGTAAGTGCGCCCCAGACTCAAAGGCAGACCACACAGCCATCTACACGGGCCAAATACGCTCAAACGGACCATCTAACGGACCTATGCGCGTGTACCACGGTAATTGTCGCACATGCATATACACGGCACAACACACGGACCGTGCCACGTGGCACGGCCCATTTTCTAGACAGTCTTGGGCCGCGTGTGGTTGGGTATTTATACCCCCTTTCCCACTTTCACTTTTACACACACACTCTCTCTCTAACTCCCCTTACACGATTCCTCCTCCCTTTTTCACCCCACAAAATTTTCATCTCTTCTTGTACGATTTGTGCAACCCGCTCACGATCCGAACCACTTCCCTTAGGCAATTTTTGAGTCCAATTTCTTCTCTCCTCTATCAAGTAAGTTCTTTTTTCTTTTTTTCTTTCTTGTTTTAGTTTAGTATGTTCTTTGTGGGTAGTTTAAATTTTCTCTAGTGTTGGTCTAATGTGTGAATCTATGCTTGAATTTAGTACATTGCGGACCTATCCTAGACGTTAACCTAAAATCACCATTGTTGACATCTTGGATTCTTGCACATAGGGATTTTGTGATTTTAGGGTCCTAGAATTGGATTATTGATGTATGATGTGTGGTAAGCATAGTATAATGGCCGATCTTGGGTTTTGGATGCAATATTTCATGTATGAATTTGGGTTCTAGGACTTTGGGGCTGACTGGGGAGGAAAAGACACGTCACGGTTCCTTACACGGTCCGTGTGTCAATACACGGGCCATGTAGTGGTCCGTGTGAGACCTCTTCTTGCACCCGCGCTAAGGCACCTCCCACGGACCGTCTACACAGACCGCGTGACCCTACACGGGCCATGCGGCGGTCCGTCCCAGGTTCTTTGACCGCTGCCAAGTCCAGTGTCACTCACACGGGCC
This sequence comes from Solanum rostratum, assembly GCA_029948455.1. Taxonomy (NCBI): domain Eukaryota; kingdom Viridiplantae; phylum Streptophyta; class Magnoliopsida; order Solanales; family Solanaceae; genus Solanum; species Solanum rostratum. Next base: position 28,867,781 of record CM057049.1, read on the forward strand.
TTTTCACGGACCGTGTACTGTTACACGGCTCGTGTGAGGCCCTCCGTGTCAGCATTTTGTACTCTTACGTGCTTTACTGTATTAATCCTTGGTAATTCCAATATGCATTCTAGTGCAAAATTCCCTATGATAGACCGGGTGACGCAACTCTTAAGGGTTTTTGTCACTTAGCTAACACAGGGGAAGTCTGAGTACCCGTTTGTGTGTCGTCCTACGCATTCTAACATGACTAACTATTTATTCCTTGTGGTGTTCGCAGGTTAAAACGGGCCCCCGTCTAAGATCCCGCCAGCCTAGGGACGAGCATGAGTCATGTCTCCGGGATTCTATCACTGAATCCTCGAGTCAGCACCAGTGAAGTGACTCAGGTGATCACTCCTCGGGTAGGTCAGCTGTACAGATCATCGGTAATGTCTCCTCCCACTCCCCTCGTACTACACGATCACATGCAGTGAGACACCATATAGCTTCCCAGTCTGAGGAGGGAGTTCCTGAGGTGGGAGTGGAGGGGGAAGATGCAGCCCCAGAACAGGAGGATGAGGCCGGCACTCCAGGTACCGCTGAGCACAATGCAGAGGATAAGGATGACATCCTGATCCTCCGAGACAGCGACGACGAGGCTACACACCAGGCGGTTGCTCGGACGTCTGACCCAGAAACTGCCAAGTGGCTTCTTATCTTCTTGCGCAGACGATGGACAGTCCCCAGGGCGAAGGAAATCTATGTGAATGGTATTACTAAAGGCTCCGGGGAGTACCAGGGGAGGCCGATCATTCCGAAAATGCGAGTCCTCATCGACAAACTGGATGCCATCCCAGAGATACGAAATGCTTTTGAGGTATACTAGTTCGGATGGATGGCCAGCCCTCCCGGCTACTACGGGCCTGATATGATTGCTGAATTCTACTCCAGTTACGCTGCCAGCCTGCTTGCTTCCATCGAGGGTAACTTTTCTACAAGAGTAAAGAAGCGGCTAGCAGCTAAGTTGTCCCACCGGGACTATGTCACCATTCGGGAAACCGAAGTGGATATTTCGGCGGACACAATCAACAGGTTCTTATTTGGCCTGGACTATCGTGCCCCACCAGATGGGTTATTCATTTCCAGGTATGCGAGCATCAGTGATGAGGTCCGAATGTCTGACCCCTCTTAACGGGCCACTGAGTTAAAGTGGGTTGCGGAGCAGATTGCGCTCAAAGGAGCTGAGGCAGCTTGGGTGACCAACCCCAAAATTCCCATTACCAAGGCCTCACTCACGTTTGTCGCCAAGTTCTGGTGGTCGGTGGTGCGGACCCGACTACGACCCATCATTAATGACAACACGCTCCAACTCTCTCATGCTTCGTTGGTGGCGTGCTTGGTCGCACGGTATGGTATTAATGTGGATCGTATTATCGCCATGGAGATCAAGGACTGTGCCCTATCAAAAAGAGCAGGTATGTCATTTCCATGCTTGATTCGGGCACTTTGCAAGCAGGCCCGTGTCCCCACCACCCACTTCCTGGATTGAAAGATGGCTCCAACGAGCGTGCTGAACATTGCTATGATCAAGGATATAGATGACCCACTGTACTATAGTAAAGCACGCCGGCTTGGGCTGCCTACATAACTTCCTCGGGCTCCTCCTCAGCAACCCTTGACATTTGAGGAGCACACCACGGCCCCACAGCCTGGTACGACTTTTGAGCAGCCCGGGGGTAGTGGTATAGCCCCCCAGATGCATCAAGGGTACACTTATATCCTCTATGACCTTTTAGCCCGAATGGTAACAGAACCGCGGTAAACACGGGCGATTGTCGACCAAATGGTGGTCCGCGTGCCTCAAGTGGTGCGGGCTCATGTTCAGCAGGCTGAGACTGCCTCCGCGCAGACTTATTGGGCCAAATAAGCAGCTTGCAGGAACAGGTCAACACCTTGGAAGGCTACTTCCATAGCATGTTTGGAAGTACGTCCGGCGATGAGATGGCATATGTGGTGCAGACTATGCAAGACATGAAAGATAAAATTGCAGAGCTAACAGCTTGGTATAACAGCACTGTGCCAGCTCCGGCTCCACCGCCAGATTCGTTGATGTCACTGTTCACTGCCCCGGTGGAGCCGAGCCTAACCGAGGTTTGGGGTGTGCCGCTCGTACCTGCTGCTGCCCAGGTACCTCCTTCAGAGGCTCTCGGTAATAAGGATAAAGGTAAGTGCTGCAGCCAGCAAAATAGCCCTCCGGAGGACCCGCAGCGTGAGGAAGCACAGAGACTGCGAAAGGCCTTGAGAGCCCAGCGTCGAGAAGCTGCATCCCAGGAGGAGCGGGAGCGACTAGCTTATAAGGCTGCACGGGCAAGAGCTTTTGGGAGTGCCATCGGACCTGATGCTAATGATGCCGACACGGACCCACCAGCTGGATCAGGCCACGATGACTCGACTGACGCCTAGGGCGTCTCAAGTATGTTCTACTCCCATTTTTGCTTTAGTATTTGTCATGGTGCAATGAGGACATTGCACCGTATTTTGCTGGGGGTGGGGCATCCTACCTGACGAGTTTTTCTTGCCATGTTTCTTTTCTCTAAAGGTGTATTATCTAGTTGAACTGGCATGTTTAGGTTGTTTTGTGTGTGTAAAGATAAGTGTTCACAAGAATCTATGGTAACCCCAAATTTAAAGGAAATCAACTTACATATAAGCTTGTATGTGCATGCATCCAATACTGACTAACTTATGTGATCCTTGCAAAGCACTGTATACATTGTCTAGTTGGCATTGTAAAGAATGAAGCATGACTGTGTTGGTGGGTACCGAATAGTGTGGGATATGTGCCATGTGTGTGAGAGTTACATGCTAAATTCGATTGATGCACTTGTAAGCCAGAACTTGCTTGGTTGGTCCCCCTTAAATGATTGAATGATTGGATTAGGATAGGATCTTAGGCCATTTTTGTTAAGAAGTCACTTAGCCTAAAATGAATTAACCAAATGCAATTTCTCCCGTTGAACCAAAAGATTGAGCCTTAATAGACCTTTTCTTTCTAATCACCCAATTCACCTTCCCAATCTATCTGCAGATCTGTACTCATGCCCTGGTCCCTTCAAGGACATCGTGAACCTCAACCTAGGCCAAAAGCCTAAGTTGAGGGTGGCTTATACTGGCCCTGGTCCTTTAAAAAGACATTGTGAACCTCAACTCAGGCCAAAATCCTAAGTTGAGGGTGGCTATTGTAAGAGAGGCAGAGTAATAAGGATGGAAATGAGTCAAGTAATGAGAAGAGAAGAAAATCTGGGTGGTGATCATATGAAAAAAGAGAGAGAGAATTTGTGCATATGAATGAATGACTGGAAACGAAAATAACTCCCAACAGCAAAGAAAATTGGTAAAACTGGGAAAACAAGAGTTTGGGGGCCGAAAGTAGAGGCTGAGTCAAAGCAGTTTCTTGGAGCAGAAAGTTAGTCACTTTAATCCTAAATGTACCTCACCCAAGCCTAAGCCTACATTACAAGCCGCAAAACTTCTAAAGTGATCCTAAAAAGGTCATTCAAGAGTCAAGGTGGTGAAAATAAAGGCAAGCATATGGTCTATACTTGGGAGTCAGTTGAAAATCTTTCTTTTGAGTGTGAGTGCCTACATTCCAGTCTTTGTACTGCATTTATACACCATGTGTGAGACTTCTTTGTAGTGAGGGACACTATCATTGCGCTATTTGGTTGCTATACTAACAGGTACATTCTTCTTCTTGGACTTTACATTCTTCTTCTTGGACTTACTTCGGGCCAACGAGATATGGTGTAGTGCATAGGTTGATCTTATGAGGGTCTGCATGGATGTGAACACATTGCGAGTGTACTGTGTGAGCATGAGTTTGATGATCGAGGGGCCGCTATTCACATCTTGTTAAGCACTTGTTTTTGCGTGTCGTTATGTGTTGTCTTTGGTCATCGCTTGAGGACAAGCAATGGTTCTAAGTTGAGGGTGTTGATGAGTCATGAAAATACGACTTTTACGACACTTAATACATAGAATTATTGTGAGTTCTTAAGCGCTTTTGTTAGTTTAATAGGTGTGTTTTGATAAACAACAACAACAACATACCCAGTGAAATCCCACAAGTGGGGTCTGGGGAGGGTAAGATGTACGCAGACCTTACCACTACCACACAGGTAGAGAGGCTGTTTCCTGGAAACCCTCATCACAAAAACCCATCAGCAGAATAAGCAGGTGTGTTTTGATACTTTGCAGGAAAATAACGAAGGCATGGACTGATGAAGGGATTGCATGAGAAAAACGTTCAAATCGCGGTGAAGTGACAGTACACGGACCATCTCACGGGTAGTGTAGCATCACACGAACCGTGGGATGGCACGTGAGAGGCCTGGCGTGGAAGGAGTAGAAAATAAGGCCAAGTGAAGGACCACGGAAGGTCTTCATGGGCCGTGTAGAAGTACACAGTCTGTGTGATCGACCGTGGCACAACATTTGCGAAACTGGAAGGGCAAACGCAAAACGAACGGGCAGGTAAACGGCCCGTTCAGGCGGCCACGGCCCGTGTCATGCGCCGTGAAGTTGACGTGAATTCAAAGGGCCCATCGTCGAAAATAAGATAAATTGTGCAAGTGAAGTTACACGGACGGACAAACGGCCCGTTAGACACAGCACGGGCCGTGTCACGACTCGTGAGGAAGTAGCAGGCAGAGGCAGACGGGCCATCTAGTATCAAACGGTCCGTGTAATGAACCTTGTCCGTGCCAAAAATTATTTTTCCTAATTTGTATCGGATTAGTTTTAACTGGTATATATAGTATGTTATTTTATTTCGTTGGAATGTTTGTTGACGGCAGATACTAGAGAACAAGAGCGAAAATAATATTTTGACTTTGTATTATGTTTGATTTGTGATTGTGATCATTGTTAGAAGATTGCAACACGGATTCTTTGTTCTTTAAATTGTAAGTCAATCATTATGCTTTCATTCTATTGTTGTGGGCAAATTATCATGAATATGCTAGGCTAAACCCACAACTAGGGTTGTGGGAACCATGACGATTCAATAAGATAACGCGAACTGGGGTAAATTCGTGGGAGTGATTGTTGCATGTATTGTCAAATTCTTCGTTCTAACTTCTCCTTAATGAGTCGACGCATTAGGGTAAGCCTGTATTCACTATATGCCCGAAAGGGTTGTAGTGATTGGGAAAAGAGTTTAACAACGGAAATTCAGGGTTATCAATCTAGTCTAAGGGCCTGAGACCGAAAGGTGAGGGTACTCTGAGATCAAAAACAAAGTTTGGAATTACATGAGTGAAATATAACTAGGAAGGACCGAAAGGTGAACAGGGTAGTAGCTAATTTGTTGGATCTTGCAAGCACAATTAAGAATGAGTTTACCACGCCAGTTTAGTTATCATGTGGGATGTCATGGGGAACGCAACCCTAGCTCGCTCTCTACTTGTTTGAAAAATAGTATCAACATCTTCATTAGCTACATTATATAGGAATTTTAGTCGAATAACGCAACCCCCCCCCATTTACTTTATGCAATTTTATCTGGGGAATAGCATTTACATCTGAAAGTCGGTACTAATAGATTCAATCTTACGCGTTCCCTGTGGGATCGACCTCAACTTTGGTTGAGTTCTATATTTGACTAACGACCGCTTTACTCTTCCGTTTGGAGTGTAAATTTGGGCGTATCAAGCATCCCTTCTCCATCATTCGACAAACACGCATATGAGAACTAACACCCTTAGGATAGGAGCTAGGTGCTTTAGTCCATACCAATTGAGGTAGATCGGGGAAAGACAAGGTCACGATCTTCGCATAACATTCAAGAATAGCATATGCAAAAGCAACCAATCCACGCCCAATATCACATCAAAATTAACCATATCCAATAGTATTAAGTCAACAACGGTATCCCTCCCCATAACAGTCATAACACAACCCTAATATACCCGATTCATCGCGAATGATTCACTTACCAGGGTGGAAACACAAATGGGCTTGGCGAGCATCTCATACATAATATCAATATCAGAAGAAAAATAAGCCGACATATAAGAATAAGTAGAGCCGAGGTCAAGTAGAACTGAAGCTAAATGATGACACACTTGGAAGCATACCTGTGATAACTGTATCAGAGGCCACTTTTTCAGCTCTATCTAGAACAGCATAACAAACCTCATGACTGTCATTAGCCTACAGAACATCACGAGCACCACCTCTCACTACACCATGACCCCCTCTAGCACCACCTCTCGTAGGCTGAGTTGTGTCCCTGTCTGCAACTGGTGCTGGATGATCTGTCTAAGAACCTAAAGTCTGGGTGGAAGATGTATGATAGGGATAAATTCTTGCAAAATTCCCCACCTCATTACAATTATATCAAGCCCTGGTCTCTTGCCCCTAAGATGAATGACCTGAAAAGCCACAACACCTTGGTATGCTACCCACCTAAGTAGATATGGATCTGTCAACATTATTAGATGCTGGAAGAGCTGCCTAAACTGCCTGGCCCTGACGGCCCTACCTCTGAAACTCTCGATCTTGTGGCGGGAGTCAACAAAACTGTCCATGTCGATGGGGTCTCTTCCTGCTACCCTATCTATCCTGTCTGATGTGCTTTATCATTCGAGTGTGATCCATAATACTCTGAAAAGTGCCTCCAGCCAAAACCAAAGAGGTTGTAGCCTCTTGTAGGTAACATACCAATCCCTGGCAAATCATAGAATCCGCTCGAACTCGGTAGGAATGTTGGACAAAGCATATTTAGACAGTGCGTGAAATCTAGCCTCATAGTCTAAAACTGACATAGAACCCTACTACAGCCTATCAAACTCATCCTGGTGGCTATCTCAAAGGTTGTATGGCATGAATCTCTCCAAAAATATCTTGGTAAACTATCTCCAAGTCATAGCTGGAGATCCAATAGATCGACGAGTTATCACCTATGTCCACCACTTATTGGCAAGGCTGGTGATTGGTATGAAGTGTAGGCAACCCCATGCGACTCAAGAATAGCAATGTTACACAATTTCTCCTGGAACTCTGATAGGAAATCATAAGTTCTATCCCTAAGAGCTCTATCAAAACATGGCGATGCCAACCAAACAAATCACTCAAAACTCTTCTGCTCCATTGTAAACATGGTTGGGCTAGCGAAAGATGGTGGAACCATAAATAGGAGAGGTGCAATAGATAGAGCAACAACCAAACTATGAAATCGAGTATTGAACTAGATCTGAATGCTTGAAGTGGAGTAATAACAGTTGCAGAAAGGTCTGCTGGAGCTGAAGATGGACCAACATAAATCATAGTCGGCTCCGATGGAGCACTAAAAGGACCAACCGGTGTGGTTGAAACCAATATCGCAACAGTAGCTGGGACTAGAGGAGCTCCCTCCAATATAGCCTATACCCTCAAAAGTAACTCCTGAACCGAGGGTGCAATCTCTAGGCCGAGGGCTGTAGAATAGGATCTATAAGCCCCTCTAGCTCATGAACATGCTCTAGAGAATCTGATCTAGCTGCTCTCGAGGTAGAGTTGCCCCTCTAACATGTCCTCTTCCCCTAGTCCTATCCTGAACTCTACCTCGAGTGGGAGCCACAAGGGAACGTACGAATGGAAGAAAGATGTGAAAACTCTTTCCTAACAAGTATCTCGTAGCCTCCCAAAAATGGATGTGGATGTCTACACACTAATTCGTTATGCTACTAGACACCCTGCTCTTGACTCACGAGCCCAACGAGACACCAAACTTATCACGACCTAAAATAGATCGCAACTATAAAAAATGAAAAAAGCAGAATTAAACTCATATGACATAAGGAATCTCCCAAAACCAGGAGTCACGAGTACAAGATCTTCTAAAATAGTATTGAAGAGTAAATACAACTACCTCAAAAGAAAATACAAAACTGCCTCATAATATCAGACACATAGTCTATGAGGTACGAAATGAAAAAAAGACCTCTAGATCCATGAGGACTCGAAATCTGAGCCTCAACACTGAGATCTGGATGGTATCAATAATACTCAGGTGGAATGATCAACTACCCTATTCTAGACCCTGTGCCCAATCTGTAGGGAGGAGGAAACAATGTAGGGATGAGTACAACAAAATATACCAGTAGCTTCAACTGGCTAAGTAAGAGAATTGAACAAGTATGCAATAATGAAGAATACTATCACCTAAAAAAGGGGTTAGTGTACAATGTAAACCTTATATATACCAATAAAATAAGTTCACATGATCAGTCAAAGATGTGATGTATAGTAACATATGAAAGTAATGCATTAGGAAATACAGCAAATGTTGCTGCCTATGTATACATCTACCGAGCGGATGCTACAAGGTAGAACCCATTTGGGGTCTCTTCAGACCATATACAAAGCCTCTCAAGTGTCACAAAGGTCGTTGGCGCTGATGACACCGCGGTGAACTTTGGTGATGATGGAGAGGTCTCTGGTATCTCGACGGACTCGAGCGCCGAAGATACTCCGACGAACGTTAGCATCGGTAGATAAAATATAAGGAGGAATATATGTCAATGGCAAAGTATATAGATGTACCACAACAATCACATGCCTCGGCAGACTCGAACGGCACTAAATAGTATGTAGATACTTACAACAATAACATGTCTTAGTGGACTCTGGCGCCACTAAACAGACCTTAGGAAATACCACTATGTCAAGACCAATGCACTATCGATGCAACGCATACCAATTTACTATAACAAAATAAGTATCAAATGTGTTACGCCTCGGTGGACTCTGGTGTCAGAATCTAGATCTCAAGTAAAGTTACTATCTCAATATCTCATCAATAATCAAATTATCAAGGAGATCGGACTCTTTTAACCCTACATTATGCTCATCAAAAACCACGTTATTGCAATTACTATCAATTTATCATGTAATTTTTCCCAAATGGGGCCACAAGCGTCATATTTTCACATTATTATCCAACATAGGTCAAAACCAAATGTTTCATCTCAATTTATCAATAAGATCTCTCTTTACATAATTTTCATCATAACCGGTATCATATTTTTATCAAAAATCAATCACAGCAATCTCTTGGCCTATACATCAACCTAAACCTTACAATTACCATATAAACATGCTTAATGACTCAAATTAAGTACCAAAGGGTTAGCCAAATCAATCGAAAGCTTTCAATCGGCTCAATCCCCAAAACAATCTCTAAATCGGTCAACCACAATAAATAAATAGACACTATTCGTCAAGAGAAGCGTTTTAATACCCATATAAGCATAATTTAGGCTTAAGGGTAAAATGATCAAAATTACGGCTAAAATTCAAAGTTTCTGAATCTAAAAGTTAACTCTAAATCAAACTCTACACGAAAAAATGGAGTTCATGAGTGAAAATCCCACCAAAATTAAGCTTAGATTGAATGGTAAATTAACATTTAAAGTTTGAAGATTATGGTCTGAAAATCCCACATTTTGGATGTTGAAAATCATGAAATTTAACACAAAATCAAGATTAAGTCAATAGAAAATACTTAGAACAGTGTTAGAAAGGCTTACCCAACAATAATCTTTGAATGTCCTTCAAAATTGCCTCAAAAAGCTTGGAAGTTCAAAAAATGGGTTAAAAATGGTTATTCCCGATTTTGAAACTATTCATTTAAAAAGTATTCTCCACGAACACGGGTGGGGTCCCGCAAACGCGTAATAGTCTGCTAAAAGTGACCTCCGTGATCGTGGAGAACAACCCACGAACACGGAGAGTAATAGGTGGGCGGGTCACACAGATGTGTGCTTGGTAAACGCAGAGCCCATCTGGGGAATGTGGAGTGCAGAGCCACCAGCAACACCGCAAAGGTAGAGTGTCATTCGTGAACACAGATAATAAAATCCACTAGCACTAGAACTGTGCACTAGCAAAATCACAGCTTTAACCAAACTCAGAATAGGCACTCGTAACTCATCTGAAATCAAATTTCATAAACTTTATGCGTATTCGTATGAGAAACAATGATCCAGACTCAACAAAATCATCAAAAATCCATTTTAAGGCCTTCTCGCCACATTTACCGCTTCAAGTCAATAAAACTAGTATAAAACTCAAAATACCAAAAATGCCTGTGGAAACTCCAAAGATTATTTTAAGACCATTTTTAGCATTACTTTCATCATCTAAAACTAGTGGAACTATCAAAATTTTTATCCAAGCTTCCAAACTCCGAATGTTGAACTTTGGTTCCGAAAACGACTAAAATCACAACTTTGAGCCTAAAAACCTCATTTTAACTCCAAATTAAGTTCTGCAACTTCATGTAGTTCAATCATGACATTTTGGAGCTAATTGAATCGATGGATCCCCATTCGACCTCCAAAACTCATAATGACACAAAACGCATTTTTTAACAACTTAAGGTTCCAAAGAAATGCCAAAAATTCATATTTTCAATTTTTAAAAGTCAAAATTCCAATTCCAACCACTCAAATAGTTCAAATTAGGCCCAAAGCAACTTATGAAAGGGTAAAGAAGTAAATTTCACAAAAAATGCCAAAAATGACCAACCAGATCATTACAAAAGGGCATCTTCCACTCATAGAGTGGGCTTATAACAATAGCTATCACTCTAGCATTGGAATGGCACCTTCTGAAGCTCTATATGGTAGGCATTATATATCCTTGATTTTGTGGTTTGAAGTTGGGGAGATGGCTTTTCTAGGTCTGAATTTAGTTATGAAAGCTTTAGAGAAAGTGAGATGATAAGTAAAAGATTGAAGAATGCTCAAAGTTGGCAAAATTCTTATGCCGACACTAGGAGTAGAGACCTTTAATTTAAAGTTGATTATTTAGTGTATTTGAAGGTTTCACCAATGAAGGGTGTAGTCCGAATTGGCAAGAAGGGCAAGTTAAGCCCTAGGTACATATGGCCTTATCGAATCTTGAGACGTGTTAGTAAAGTTGCATACGAATTAGAATTGCCTTTGTAAATGAGCATGATTCATACGGTCTTCCTTGTCTCTATGTCTAGGAAGTGTGTTGGAGACCCTAATTCCATTGTGCCCTTAGAGTTGGTTAATATTGAAGAGAATTGCTTGTGAGGAAGTTCCAATGAAAATCTTGGATAGGTAAGTGAAAAGGTTGAGAAATAAGGAAGTAGCATCCGTCAAAGTCCTTTGGAGGAACTAACAATTGGAGAGTGCTACTTGGGAAGTCAAAGCTGATATGTGATACCCCTATCTCTTCCATTCTAATCAAGCTTGAGGTACTAAGATCTTCCTATTTAAGAACACTCTTGCATGTCCTCTATGCATAAGTATGTGATTATCAAGTTGTATTGAAAATATTATTTGAGGCATGGTTCAAAAATTTTCATGATGTATATGTTGCATTTTGCATATGATGCATGTACTCTATTTTGTAGAACCTACGTTTAGCACATTCAGGGATGAATGTTACCAAGGGGGAGATATTGTAAGGCTCAACATGTTGGGAGGTGTAAAAGGGCCTAAGAAATGAAATGTGGGATTTTCTAAGTGTCAGTAGGTTCTACAGAAGGGCCTACGAGTTGTAAGTGGCCCCACGGGCCGTAACTAATGCTCGTGGAAGGATGGCGAGACTTGGTGCAAATATTGATTTCTAAAGTTTGGAGTACCAATTATCAGACAACTTATACAATGGTCAATGGGTCGTACATCCGATCGTGAAATGAGATTCAGAGAGTTTTTTAGGGTCCAATATGTTACCAGATGAAACCCCATTTTTATCGGGGTCTTATGGTCCTATTTGGAAGGTTTTTAAAGAGATAAATTCGACCTTCCTTCTTAGTATACGCCTAAGCTACATCGTTTTAACCCCTAAATGACCCTTTTTCAGCTAAATATGATGTGTTGTCAAAATACAACACTTTTAATGCTTAAAACTTAGAATTTTGTGTGTTCTCAATGCGATGTTAGTTTGTTTTATATGTTTTTTGTGTTATATTTGACGCATTCTAGGGTTGGCCTTGATTTTTGGAAGAAATGCAGAAGTTGCTGATTTTTTGTGCAGTACGAGACTCTTTACGGGTTGTAGAACACTCTACGAGTCGTGTAGTGGGTTTCGTGGAAGATTCCAATGAGGGGATGATTTTTTTATGTTTGATCTACGAACATGCATATGATGCGTACATTGATTTATGAGTCGTACACCTTGGTTCATGCACTAAGGATCAGAGATTGGGACTTTCTAAAGATTCATGAGATGAAACCTATCAAGGGTCATAAACTACTTTACGGGTCGTAGAGGGGGTGTCATAGATTGAAGCTTAGTTTTGTAGCAGCTCTGTACGAAACCCCGATTACAGGCCATGGAATGTAGAATGGCCTGTAAACCTTTTTGCGAGGCGTGCCTGCCCAGTTATCCTAATGTGGTTAGGACTTGTTTTTAAAAATATTATAAATAGGTTTTTAGGTTATTATTTAGATGTTTTGGAGAGAGTACTCAGAAACTCAGTAATTAGAGAGAGAAAAGTATGAGATAACACTGAAATCCTTTTAGAACACTTGTACTTTGATTTCATCTTTAATCTTGTAATTATCTTTTAAGTTGGATCTGCTTGTTCTTAATTCAATTGAGTAAGTGCTCTATTATGTTATTCCAGTTCATAAGTTTTGCATCTACACAAATCATGAGTAGCTAAATCCACAACTAGAGTTGTGGGGACCATGAACAACTAACGAAGTAAAGCCGGATAATTCATAATTCTTGGAAAATGTGTATGCATGTATTAATTAACTCTCTCGCTTCGCATATTTTCTAGTGGTGGCCAACATTAGAACTCGCCTAGTGTTACTGACTGGACAAAGGTAGTAATAAATAGGAAAGGAAATTAAACAACAGGATTTGATTGATATGTTCTAGTCTAATCAGCCAAACTAGGCCAAGGGGAGGTTGTACTAGGACTAATAGGTAAGGGTTAGTAATGCACACTATGGAGATGGGCCAAGTTGCATAGTGAAATTCACCTCTCACCTTTCACCAAAGCGCTTGGTGAACTTAACTTACCGTCCTGCATGCTACACACTAGAAGAGAATTAGGTTGTCTGGTGATATTGAGATAGGGAATCATGTAGAACACAATACCCTAGTTTCTCTCCATATTTACTTCACTTTTATATTAGTTAGGTTTATTTTCCATTTGATTATTGCAACCCCCCCCCCACTTAAATTACAGTCATTGAAATCTCTTTAGTCTACGTATTCCCTTGGGTTCGACCCTAACCTTGGTTAGATTCTATTTCTTGACAACGACCGTTTTATTCTCTAAAAGGTGTAATTTGGGAGCCATCAAGATTTTGGCACCATTGCTGGGGAATATGGCCAAACTTAGATAATTTATAGTGATTTGGGTGTTAATCCTTTTTCCATATTTTACGTTATTTTTGTTGTTTTTGTTCTTTTAAGGGTGTAAGTGTAGTGTATGTCCAACACACGAAGTCAAGGCAATCCCTCGACTCCGTTTGACTAAGAGATCCAGAAGATGTTGAGGTGAATGGCCCAAGATAATGCAAACAACACGGCTAACACATCTCTAAACAGGAATGAGAATGAAACTGCTGATCATGAAAACCCACCTCCTCTTGAAGACATTGCTTCAAAGCCTCAGGACTTTAATGCCAACGCCTATCAGTGATATCAATAGGCTTAATCCTATGGCTATAAAGGTGACTGGAGCTATTGTGTTGCCACCACTACCAGCTGGCTCAAAGTTCGTAGTCTCAAGTGGGTTGCATCAGATGCTGCAGAACTGTGGGCTATTTGCGGGCTTACCATCGGAGGATCCACGTAGCCATCTACACAATATTGCATTCATCTACAAGAGTGTGGTGGGAATATAGAATTTGTTTATGGATGTAGTGGGACTTCGTGTATTGCCATTGTCTCTTACGGGCAATACAGCGTTATGGCTCTTCGATCTCCCGCAGAGTTCGATCACCAGTTAGGCTGAATTCCTGAGGCCCTTTTTGGAGAGGTACTTCCCTAGATCGAAGAAGCTCAAGTTGAAGGACCAGATCAATAACTTTGAGAAACTTCTTGGTGATTCAATTAGTACTACTTGGGAGCGGTTCAACAAATTCTTGAGGAGTGTCCCAAATTACAAGATAGTTGATGATGCCTTGGTGGAGATATTCTATCGTTCCCTTGATGAGAATAATCAGGCTTGTTCTGGCACATTCATGGGGGCCATGTTCTTAGATCAGTCTTTCGCAAGGATAGCAAAATGGATGGAGAGAGTGGTCAAAACTAATTGTGCATGTGGGCAGAGAGATAGAGCATCTACCAAAAGTTTGTGTACTGTCAGTGTTGGTTCGGAGCAAGAAAAGATCAACGAAGAAATTATGCAAGAGCTTGCTTGAATCTACACAGGTATGGAGGTAATGATGAAGCAGAACCAGGATCAAGTCAATGCAGTGGTTCATCAACCTCCATGTGCACCCATGTATGATGAGCCTTATTATGAGGAGGATACCTGTTTTGTTGCTGATCAGATGGGGGGTTTCTGGACCAACGTCCATGGTCCAATTAGGACTATTGGCGCGAAGGTCAAGGAAACTAAGGTTAGAACTTCAATAGAGATGGAGCTTTCTGTGAGACCCCGTGCTTCTCGTCTTCCATTATATAAATAGTGTTGCTTTATATAAGGCATATGTGATTTTTGCTAGCACCTAGGGATAATAAGGCTGAAAATAAGAGGTAATATCAAGGACTTAATGTTTCAAGTCAAAGGAATCCCCTAAATACACGTTCGGGGTTAAAGAAATAACCCAAGTGGCAGCCTGCCCTTTTTGGAAGGTTTAAATTAGGTTTCACGTTTTAGATGGGACTAAAAGTGTATAATTTGCTAATAATGGATTTTTAAAAGTTACTTTAATAGCACAAAGGTCATACATTATGTTTTGGAATCAAGAAAGCTGCAAGATAAAGGTTGGCCAATCCTTCTTAAATTTGGGTCAAATGTATCAGGCTTGTCTCCCAAAATATAAGGCGTTAGAAGGTCCATGACCTATCAAATTGAAGATCCATGAGTCTAGTTTGCAACACACTAAACCGCGCATTAGACCGACCTCAGAATAAAATGTTATGACCGTTTTACCGAGACTGCCTGAGCAGAAAATCAGGTCATGGGTCGAGTCGGGTCGACCCAACATAATGTTGGCTAATTTGAGCTTTTTGATGCTCAAATCAATGTCATTTCGTCCCCCAAATAGGTTATAAACTGAAGAAAAAGCTCCCTCAAGGTACCAAAGGGATTTGAGTAAGTTTTTTCGCATTTTTACCGTTAAACTTTGTCCGTGTGCATAGAAATATGTGCCTTACACTTTGCAATTGTTTTCCCCTCGTATTACCTGTGTTTGGAGCTGTTTTGGGATGGAAAAAATGGTGTTCTTGCTGGTTATTGTTAGTTTGCAACTGGCGTGTTCAGGTAATAATTTTGGGGCTCTTTTACGGTCAATTTTACAAAGTTTTACGGACATCTCCTCGCGTAAATATTATATGGCAAATCTGCCGATTAATGTTAATTTATAGATTATTTATAGGTAGTTATAAGTTGTGCATATATAGTGGTTGTGAAGCTTAGTACATAAGGAACAACTTTCGTGAAGAAACTTTGAGCAATTGGCCGATCGTTGGAGAGGTATATTAAGGCTAAACTCTGTCCCTCCTTTTAGCACGAAATCCAGGAAGTTTCCCAAAACGTCAAATGTGATATCTTACTATTCTGTTGCTAGAAAGACCTTCTGTGAAAGGCACTGGGATTGCAACTGAGTTATCTTCATGATGGTATTAGGTTGAGATCTCATTCATTCGCTTAAATTGGACATTCAATATCTAATATATCATTTTGTCGGTTTTTCCAGCTACCTATTCATATATTTGAGGTGTTTTTCTTTTTGATGTAGTGCCACTAAAATAAATGTAGAATGTGAAGGGAATGTAGTATTTATAATCAGTCCTTCTTCCATACAAAAACATAATTGTAGCACTTAACGAGTAATGCGTTGATTTCCAATAATATCTAACGTAATGCCCCTATTTCAACGACTAAGGCACTTGATCCTATTTAAATACTTTCTTTTACTAATTAACATGGGACCAAGTATAAGCATTATGTAAAACACCTTTATGAACATTTTTAAAGTGAAGACTTCACTCTAAATGTTGGGTTAAGTTCCCAAACTTGTTAAAAAAACATAAGATCCCACGAGTCATGTGTATATGCTATGACAACGATTATGATGTTATGAGAATAAGTGTACCAATGAGCCAAGATTGGCTAAGTTCTTGCTATGGCCTACTATGTGCATTTAATATTTATATCATACATTGCACGTTCTCCATGGACTTCGAGCTATAATCGAAGGTATGGGGCCTATTTGCCCAAATGATTATATATATATATATATATATATATGTATGTATGTATGTATGTATGTATATGGTACAGATGGCCACAGGTTGGCAGATATGATTGTCGGTTAGCTATCGGAAAGGACCACCATTGCTAGCATTTGGTTGGGTTATGTCATGCATTTGCATCTATATATATGTATTCACGACATGCGATACTTGAGCATACCATGCATATTTGATCACTAGGAGGTTGCTTATTGTCCATTAAAGCTACTTGAGTTTTGATTACAGATGGTGTTTCTATTAACTTTTTTTTTTATTACGGTTATCTATGATTTTACTTCCTATCTTATATACCAATACATGTTTATTCGTACTGACGCCCCTTTGCCTGGGGAAGTTGCATTTTAATTCATGCGTGCAGGTTCAGGTAGGGGTTCTGATTTACCCCTCCACTAGAATCCATGTTCAGTTGTGAGTTGATAAGCTTCACCTCTTCCTGGAGCTTTCACAGGATGCTTACTTTTTGCTATACAATTGGGTATAATCGGTGCCCTGTCCCGGCAGTGTTAGTGATTCTCTTAGAGGCTATTGTGGACATATTATTGTAGGTTGGTTCTTTTGTGTCTTTCAGTCTCCAGTCATCAGATTGGCATGTATGTATAGTGTGTGTTTGTATCTTTGTTGTTGCAGCCTTATCGGCTAGCTAGTACTCTATTGTTTTGGTTTACTTATCTTGATGTACATGATTTGTTGTTGACCAGGTCATGACCTAAAGTGTGCAGGCTTAGTCTCTCAGACGTTATGCTGCCCGATTTTCTTCTGGTCCCTAGTTTAGTTAACTAGCATGTTTAGTGGCTTACCCGGCCAATAACGGTATCGGTGCCAGTTGCGCCTCCCCTAGTTTAGTTAACTAGCATGTTTGCTGCATATTGATTAAAAGTTGTAGTCACAGGGGGTTCTATAAATATAATAAGTTTTCAAAAATTCATAAGTTGAATTTCATCTGATATCAATTTCTTCGGGCATTAATCTTGGTCTAAGCTCATTTTATTGACATTTTCTTTTAAATTCTTTAAGTCTAGCCTTTCTATTATTTCCTTGAATAAAACCAAATGCATGCCTAACTTTTTATATTATGTGCTAAACATGCCGACCATCTTTTACAATTAAATTATATATATGACAAGCACAACATAAGACTTTTTGTTCAAAACCATAATATTTTATCTGGCTCTCTATTTTTTTTCCTTTTATGTTCAAAACCATAATATTTTATCTGGCTCTCTATTTTTTTTCCTTTTCCTTGTATTCTTTTAATTGATTTTTAGAAAACTGATTTTCCTAGTAAAAACATTAAAGAAGTTTTTGTGTGTTGCAAAATGATAACAAAAATAACTAAGGTGGGAATAGAAAGAAAGAGAAGAAAGAATCAGACTTGAAGGGAATACGAAGAAAAGAAGAGAATGTCTAAATCAAAATTAACGTTTGTCCAGTAATCCTTTGATAATCGGTAAATAAGCAACTTATTTATGTATTAATTAATTAATTTATAAGTTAAATTTTGATAGCTAGTTAGAAAATAAATTAATTCATTTATAAGATTATTATGGCATTTGATTTGCAAATTCATATTTTCAAAGGCACACAATTTGCCGGTTCGGCGGCCTTAGCTCCCCATAGCTTAGGTCCAGCCTATTTCTTTTCCCAGGTTTCTCAGTACGATCCTTGTACCTGTGGGGAGACTCGCCCCATGGTGCCGCCTGTCTGATGCCAAGCTATGACCCTGACATGTATTCAACTCATATGGCGCATCCATGCATGCTGGATCTCCTCAATGTGCACCCTGGGGTATGGCTACGGACATACTTGTCCCTCGTCTGGACCTGAGCATCACTACTGCATGCAAAGTCCTATCCTCAAGCTTGTCATAACCCACATTAACACTACATGTATAAATTCTGAGAAAATTGAAGTATTATTTTATACAAGATAGAATATGATATAACTAATATCTACGTTACTAATACCCAATGATCACGTATCAAAAGAGAAATTAATTTCCATTTCATTGGATTGAAACTCGTGTTTTTGAGTACCATTAATTGTACCCAATATGAGTTACAACAACGAATGCTTGCCTCTCGCCAGTTTTAGGTGGCAAGTGAATTACAACATTTCTCAGGCTTTTCCCTCTTATAATACACTTCGATTTTTCCCAGCTTTGTCAGTCACAATACTCGACAAGTATACATAACATATATACTAATCCCACAAAGCTAGCTAACACATTTCACGTTTTTTCCTTAAATCATCTAATAAAGTCAGAAACTTCCATTATCCCTCTGTTTAAGCTCGAATTCGCCTCAACGCAAGGTAAGCAATTAATCGATATCCCACAAACATTATCAGGAGGATTCCAAGGCTCGCAGATGGATGAATTTGGCCTATGATATCTTGTTCAATGAATTTGCAGTTAGCTCTGTCACTTCCATGTGTGCATCCTAGCAAGTCTGAAATTTCCTTGCCTTCTCCAAATTGGACATCAATAAGTAGTCGATAACAGTAAAATGTGGTCGAAATGTACTTGACCCAGGCTAGACAGGCCGGGACTTTGTGTACGTAGAACCCTCCTGTTAGAACAAATGCTAGCATTGTGACAGTGACCACAGTTGAAGCTTGTTTAGCATCCATGATTATGGCGCCAAGGGCTAAGCCGAGTCCTTGTGACACTATCACGTAGCTCAGCAGGACTAGTAGTGTCAAAAGGAATGCCAGTAGTTGTGGCTTTAGCCCGGCCATCCAATATGTTATGGTCAGAAACAATGTAGGCAAGATAAGGTCCATAGGTAGATCTCCAACAATTCGCGCCATGAAGTAGGAGGAGAGTGTGTACATACCGGAAGCCTTTTCCTTCATGAATATAGCACGTTCTTGAGGGAAAGCGAAAACAGCATTAAACGATGGGAAAACACCCCAAAAGATGGAAATGAAGAATAGGAGGCCAAGTCTGTCCTGTATATCCCTATAGTCTGAATGCCACCACATTGAACCAGCTAATAGGGAGGCTGCAATTACTTGAGAGACTCTCAAATAATTGAACATCTCGTGCCTTCTTTCCTTTATCCCTCTTTGAAGGAGAATGCTGAATTGATTGAACCAATTGGAAATGCAACTTGTACAACTTCTTTTGGAACTTGAACAAGTATAGTTTCCCATGTTCATTATTTCTTTAGGAACTGTGTTGGTTGTTTCCAAACAAGATGCTTTGACCTTGGGAGCTAACAAATTGTTGTAAGTGGATACCAAAGTTTGTTTTACATTAGGCTTTTCTTTCTCACTTACTCCATCAAACTGGCAAACCCCTGCATTGTTTCAAGTTTAGCTTTAGTCCGAGTTCCAATGTAGATTAGTCATAGAGTTTAACTTCTATACAATGACAGAGTTTTTTGACACTTCCAAATTGCTGAAAAGATCATTACAAGTAGTACATAACAAATTAAGATTATTAATATTGAAAATGAGATAAGTTCCTGCTATAACACGTTAAAAGATACTGATAGGATAAAAATTCTCTACACTATCCATGTATATAAGTTAGATCATTTATTAAAAAATAAATGGCATAGTTATTAAGTCTTAAATTTGCTTTTCACCACAGTTGATCACTATTAGGAATCCAAGTTAGTTTACAATGGCAAGGTTCTACATAATGTCAATGCTCAAAACATAAGAAATAATGTGTCCATATTCATTCTTAAGCTAGTGGAATGAGGCCCCTAGAGAATTTTTCTTTTAAATGAAAATCCGTGGTAAAATCATAAACCATTTATCTACTTGAGCCAACGCAACTTACAAGAACTTGTTTTAGAATTGCTAATGGCATCTTATACGAAAAAAAGAAAAAGCTAAAACACAGAGATATTCAAAAAGGAATATCACATCATAAAAAAAAAAAAATTGCTAGTTGCAAGATGGTCATAAAGCTATATAAAGGCAAGGTACAGCTACCAAGAAACTATTACTCTAGTACTAATTATAGTGGGCACCCTAATAAAGACGTCTAACAATTCAAGAATTTGATAATAAATTAGACAAATCAAGTTTGATCATGTCAAACATAGTCATCTTTCCACAAGGTAAATTATCTTTCACCACTCAGATACTTCCCAAAATTATAAGCTAAAGCAGCTTGCTAAAATCTTAGTTTTCTTAATGTTGCAAATGCAAAAAGTAGATATGTATCTTTAAAGTTAGGACTATAAAAAAGCAATAAAGTCATGTGAGCACTCAAAATTTAAAAAAGGAAAGAAAGAAAAAGGATTTGTATTACATGACACGCAGAGTAATTTTAAAAGTAAAAAAGAGAGAATTAATTAATTAGTTGTACTAGCAATTAATAATAAGTAGTATTGAGGAAGTAATCAAAGCTGTCCAATGTTGGTGGCAAAGGGTGGAAGTCCACTAAAATAACATAATGCTCTATTGCAGCTGCTGATGAAAGGGGCCACCATCATCTCCACTACTTGTTTTCTTCTTTCACAAATCACTATTTACAACACACAAAAAAAAGTTCAATTTGGTGGGATGAATCTGAATGCCTATTGATTTGCTAAGGACCCTAACACGTGTTGCTCTTTGATGAACTTGTTAATATCAAAAGAGTCGCAGAAAGAAAAGTAGAACAAGAAAAAGAAATGTTCTTGTTGAATAAAGGAAAGGAGGTGGAAAAAAGAAGAAAAAAAGAATTCTTTATAGATCAAAGATGCCTATCAATTATTATTTTTTGGTTTAAAAGTGAGACCATGTTCGAGTGTGACAAGTGTATTTCATCATTGTAGCTTAAAGTATATTTAGACACATTATAAATCAAAAAGGTGTCAATTCTCTTTCCATGTTTCGTGATATAATTGGTAAGTGACATTAATTTATCGTCTTCACACTATTCATGGATTTCCTTTAAGGTAGATATGAAGTTATCAAGAAGTTATATTCCTTGGATCATTCAAAAAATAATTTCGTGCGTGTCAGATTATTGAAAAATTATTCTAATTTCATAGAGATCCAGCCAAGAATCCTAATAACAGGGATTTTGATTTAGGGCTATGATCCATGATTGAACTAAATCAAACTATTTCAGTTGTTTCACTTAAAATCATAGTGGACTTCTCTTTTACTACTGTTGAATAACATCTATACAGAGAAGTAATCAACTAAGGTGCAAACTTTGACCATGTACCACTACAATTTCAAAGGTAGTCATGATATGATTTTAACCATTGAACATTGAACTTATTAGTGAACATCATTAAAATGGCGAAGGTTGATAAAGCAACAAGAATCAATTCACATTAGCCGCTTGATATTTTGGACCAAGAATAACATCAATCTTTATTTTATTTTACGTAGCTGACAAAAATATCATACATTATGAATTAATGGTTCTAAAAGTAGAGAAGGGTTGACACTTATCTCAGCCAATAAATATAAAAATCCATGCAATCTTGATGCTAGCTTTATTTTCCTCAAATGTTTTAATCCATCAGATAAAACATTAAGTACACATCCAAGATTTCCAAGGACCTCACTGTAACGCGTACCCTCTTACCCTATCTAATACCACAAGACAGCAAAGCATGCACTATTCTATTATTATCCCATATGAGATGACACACAACACCACATGGTGGATCCAACAAACTACTCCATCCGTTTTAATTCATGTTTCTTATTTTCATTTTTAACCTGTGTAAAAGAATATCTCTTTCTATATTTAATAACTTTTTCTATCCTAACATTCTACATGATAAATTTAAGATAAGAAAATTTAAAAGGACTAGATACATTTTTAATTTCATACCCCACAAAATTCCAAAAATCTTTTATTTTTTAAATTTCATGCTCAATCAAACTAAAATACTTACATTTATATATACTTCATTTCACAAAGTATATCTATCTCTATATTTAAAATTTGAAAAAGGATGCTGGTGGAATCACTAACAAAAAAACATATGATTAAATTAAGGAAAGATCCATGTGGAGCCCTAGCTAATTTCAAAGTTTAGGAAGAGTGTTTTGAGGTGCTTTCTTTTTCTTTTCCTTTTTTGGGGTGGGGTTAAGTGCTCGTGTGTACCAACTTAGTTGGTCCCATATAATGAATGGATGCTAATCTACGCAAGCAATGTTGTCACACTTCTCTTTGATCCATTTTATCAACATGCTGTCCAATGACAAATCAAAGAAAAGGAGAAAAGTTCATTTTATGTTTTGTTTAATATTCTGAAGTTGCATATGCGTATGGCCTCTAACTAATATGAAAATTAAAAGAACAAAAAAAAAACAGGTCAAAGTGGTGTCCAACAATAGTTTGTATGCTAGTGTATTACTTAGAACTCTAACCTCAGCTTAGTGACATGTCCCCACACTAAACTATTCTTGAGAATATTATAGAAATCAAGAATCATGGAAACACCCTGCAGTGACAAAGCCTCAAATCCATAACAAGATTTGCAAGTACTTTGAACACAGATTTTCTATCAAGAATGGTGCATCAATATTCTTAGTGGAGTATGACCCAAGAGGTTGATAGAACCCCTGACCCCAAAACCAGAAACAAAATCATTTGATATTGAGAAAAATTGTGTTGCACTTTTTTTCTGAGTGATGTCTGAGGTCAATTAACTTATTTGCACCTCAATTATTCCACCAGTATACATATCAAGTGATTTTATTCATCAGAACTTAGACAGATGAAGAAATCACCTACTAGCTAATATTAATTAACTTGTCTCTGTCAAACTTTAAATCCTAGTCTCTAAGGTTTGCACCTATTTAATTAACCACAAATATACTTTGAGTGACTTATTGGAAGGATGGCTATCTCTAAAGTGTGCTCCTCCATTAAAATAGGGAAGGACCACAATTGGTACAAATCCTGCACAAAAAAACCTAGCATCTATGTTCTAATATTGTAAGGATGCATAGTTATCTCTAAATTGTACTATTAGGACCACGATCGTACTAAACCTGCACCTGAAAAAAACTAGCTGGTATTGTAATTGGACCATTACCTCTTACGTTAATACTAATATTTTACTCCTTTAATTACTTAAATCAAACATATGTTGACATTTTCACAAAACTTAAGCAACCAAGATGTTGTTTTCTACCATAATGACCAATGATGCGGAGCCAAACTTGTCTCAAGGGAGTGATTTAATACACTTTCATCAAAATAAATTTGCTGCATTGATAATTCAAATTTTTTATGCACATATTCTTTATATGTTAAATCTCTTAGATTTCTTTATACATTATTTTTTATATTTTAAATTCTCATAACGAAAATTTTGACTCTGCTATTAAGTTAATATGACTATAGTTATTTTTCAAGGTCATTCATAGCAAGAGATCTTTTGCCATCATGTTTCCCATAATCTTTAAATACTCCATGATGATAAAGTGATGGCAATCTAAGAATTTACTCATCATGAATATAAGAAAGGGGTGCCACAACAAAGAGCAGAAATACAGAGACAATAGAGTTAAATATTAAAGATCTCTTATCAAGATATACCATAACATGTCACTATCACACTCTTTCAAATATGGATAGTCAACTCTGAAATAACAAAGCTATTTGTTTTCTGAAACCTTTTCTGTTAAAGTCCCAATTTTAAATATAGGACATACTGAAGCATCCCTATCAGAGTAAAGTCAGTTAAGGTATTTGTTCTTCAGCAATTAATTCATAATCAAGAATGGCGTAACGGAACAGCTACAGGGTCCACTTTTATTTTTCTCCTTGCCCATTAAAGAATTAGAATCAAGATTTTTGCAAGTATATAAATTAATTAAAAGAGGGTCCCATGGATCCCCACATTTGAAAATTAGCAATTAGCATCAGGTACTTTTGAGAATGATTTACCCATTCCCAGATGTGTTTGATTAATTATAATGCATCTAATCCGACGATGCCGCCTTTTTTTCTTTTCTTTTTTTATGCCAATTATAGAATTTTACAAAAATAAATAAATAAAAGTTTGTTCTCCCGGTTGAGTTACATTATTCTAAGCTTGACACTACTCCAATGCATAGTATATTATATTATATTACATTACAATATATAAATATAAGACACATTTATACATGAACGAACAAATCGTGTAAGTAACAAATACCATCATCACATATTACTAAAAGTAGGAAGAGTCTAAGTCAAAAGTTAGATTACAAAAATACCTCCTATCTATTGATTTATTTTCTTAAAATTAATTTTTCATTTAAAATCGTTTTCATAACTACACCTCTTTTTTTTTTTTTCATAACTTATATTCTAATAATATTCATTAAGCTTGTATCTTTAACTCCCACATTATCATCTTTATAACTCTTATTTTAATAATCTTTATAATTTCTATGTCTTCTTAAATTCATAACTCCAAATAATATGTTATAATATTATTAAATCTTTAAATTCAATAGGTAATAAATGTACTATGCATTATTTAAAACAAAATAAATTGATTCTTAATACATTTACATTCTTTTTCAAAAATTATCCGTATGTCTATATTTATTATTTTATAGTTTTTATTATGAAATTTGTACCTTTATCTTCAAATATTTACCTTCATATCTCATATTTAATTATCTATTCAATTGTTACTTTTTATATCTATATCTCTTATACTTTTTATATTCAAAACTTCAAATATTTGATTTAAAATTTTAAGATATCTTTCGGTATTCCTCCATTCTTATCTATATAAATCCATCTTTTTTGTTTCATGTAATCCCTACCCAAGGTTATCCTTTTCATTTTATTGTTAAAGTAGTGAAGTGCTTATATCATTATTATTTTATTATTTGATTCATGCTTTAGTTGAAAAAAATATGTACTGATTCTATATTTTTTTCCATCAATATTATTATAATAACAATCCTAAGAAGAAGATGTATGCTGTATCTTTTTCTCTGGTTTTTTTTTTCTTCCTATTAGACTTTTTTAATTTGTATTTTTATTTATGCTTAAATTTATTATTTGTTACTTTGTTGAAAGTATAAAATACACATGCTTTGTCCAAAAACTAGTTATTTCAAAAAGATGCAACCTTTTTTACTTTATGCTATTAGGAAGAGATTAATTATAGATTTTTATATAACCAACTACATTAATTGTATTCTCTCGTTCATATTAAGTGAATATTTCAAAATATAAGCAAAATATTTTTTTTTACTATTATTCTTCTAATTATTTTCATTCTCCTTCAAAAATATATAATAGTAATTACAAACCTCATTAAATAAAAAATAAAAAAAATCTTTAAAAAAATTAAAATTTAAATAATTCACTTATTTTAAATCACGAAAAAAATTTGCAACAATTCTCTTAATGTGTTAATATGGAGAGGAGGGAATAGTATTTATGATTATGAGAAAAAAGTAATGATTTGAAAAGAAAAACATGAGTGGGCTGTGGAATAAGATTTCAGTTGGAAGAAACAGAAAAAGCAAAAAAGGAGAATAGCCGACAAGCATAAGAGAAGGAACACGTGGAGGGTTGATATTTGTTTTATCTAATACCTAGTTCCACCAATTTTAACCTTCTCAAGATTCAAATTTTAGTACGTACCTATGATGAATGTTATCCACTAAAACAAAAAGTTACCACCTTTCCATTTTTAAAAAGGATTACTGTCACAACCCACCACGACTACTTAGGAAATAATTTAATCAATCTTCACTTAAATACCCTTTTTTTGTGGAAAAAGAAGAAAGGCTAAAAGATTTGAGAAAAAAGAATTACTGTATATAGAGTGAAAAGGAGAAAGCGCTGCATATCTACTTTAGGACCTTTGGTCAGTTTTGCTACCCTAATATGCATAAGCATAATAAATTGGAACATTTAATGGTTTACTTGTTTTTATATGTACCTTAGTAGTTAGTACCAAGTACAGCTGGTGACTCTTTAGCTAACTTTTTATAAAGTTGTAGTAGTAACTTTCAACTTTCATTGTTTTTAACATTATCACAATTATACAACCAGCTAATAGCCCTCGGAAGTTGATATTTCCTAGTTGTCACACCAAAAGAAATTTCAACTTCCCTAGTCACACCAATGGGCCATACATCCTAATTATCTTGTCTATATTCGAAAAGCTTAATCTTCACCATTTAATCACCTTAATTATCCTAATCAAAGCCACTCGATATATTAGCCCTACCATAACTATCCTAGTCACTAAAATACCGCTCTTAAACTTCTTTTTAAGGATCCAGAAATCTCACAATTTGAAACTTAAGCGATAGTAAACAAAATTTCCATATACTCTTCCCTACTTGAGTACCCCTAGTTTGTATTTGACATCACCAGTATGTGAATATTTGACGGACAAATCAAAGTCTGAGACGTATTATCTGCGTTTCATATTATCTGAGCACCTTTTTATAAATATTTATTCTATATTATATAAATACTTATTAAATTAGGATAGAATTAATTATTTTTTATTATTTTTCCCCATCATTAATTAGTGTATTAATAATTTTTTCTAACTTAATTTAATATACATTAATATAAATATAAAGTAAAATAATAAAGTTCATTAGTGCATTAATAATTTTTTAATAATCATATTAAACGTATTCCGTTAATCATATTAAACGTATTCCGTGAACTTACCATCAATCAATCACTTAGGCTCTCGTTTTCTTAAGAAAGCAATCAAAACCACATCTTTTGATGAAATTATGAGGAGCAACCCTAAATGGAATTCAGACATGATGTACATGACACAACATCTAATTTAATCACATTCAAATTACACCTACTTGATACAACAACTTATAATTCGCAATTTCAATTTATTTGTTTAATTTGTTAAGTCGTTTAATTAAAAAAGATGTATTTTTCTTTTTGACAATTCTGTAATTCTAATTTTCTATATGACCACACAATAACAAATTCTTTACAATTCCATAAAATGCACATACCTTATCAAAATTGTTCTCAAGCTATCCTAGGATAAAAAAAAAAGCAGACCAACATAGAATAGGGAGAAAAACATGTCATGTCTATGAAAAAAACACCAAATCTTTTGAAACATTTACATATCGTCAAAAAATTTTTATTTATTTTATTAAATTTTGTGTCATATAAAATAGACAAATAATTCAAAAGACAAAGGCGCAACATGTTTTGGCAAGGAAAATAAAAAAAAATGAAGTAATTGAATAACATGCATCTACCATGTAGAAATAGATATAGACAAAGGGAAATACGTACCATTAGCGAGATCAAGGAGGAAATCAGCTGGATTCATGGGAAAAGATGGACTAAATCCAACCGACTCGAAATAATTCATCGCTTCATTTCCTCTTCCAAAATACAAACACCTCCCCTCTGACAAAACCAGAACTGAGTTAAACATTTGAAAAACCCGACTCGACGGTTGGTGAACCGACGTAATTATCGTTTTCCCCTTCTGTGCCAATGACCCCAGTGTCGAAACCAACCGGTAAGCCGCTGTAGCGTCTAGACCGGACGTCGGTTCATCGAGTATAAGTAAACTCGGGTTTATTAACATTTCGTGGGCTATACTGACTCGTTTTCTTTCACCACCTGAGACCCCACGTATAAAGCTGTTCCCAATTATCGTATCTTCACATTTATTTAGTCCTAACTCGGTGATCACTGAGTCAGTGACGGATATTTTTTCCGTCCGGTTCAGCGAATTAGGTAGGCGGAGGAGTGCGCAGAAGATTAAAGTTTCTCGAACCGTTAAGTGTGGGTAAAGGACATCGTCTTGTGTTACGAAACCGGTTCGTTTCAAGACTTGTTTGCTGAGTTTCCGGTTATTCGCGAGGATTGTTCCGGTGTAGCTGTGTCCTTGGAGTCTTCCTGCAAGTGCATTTAGAAGCGTTGATTTCCCACTCCCTGATGGTCCAAGAACGGCTAGGATTTCACCTGGTGAAACCATTCCAGTAATACCATTCAAGATTGTACGTTCTTGATGAATCACAGCCGTCGGATTCTCGATATCGGTCGATGATGATGATGAAGATGTGGGACCACCTGAAAACATCTTTATGAAGTTGCTGCTTCCCCCACTTGTTGATTTGTTCTCAAGTTTTATCCTATAACTCACGTCCATGAACTGCAAAAATAATTAGAACAACATTATTAATAACAAGTCAAGTTTCTTCAAGTGAAATCATGTTTTTATTTTTTCCACTTCAGTCTCCTACTAGTTGACTCTGATACTACAAGTCTATCCACTTCGTTTCAATTTATATGATCTGAGTTTGTTAGTAAAATCATACAGAAAATGATTGTTTACCTTGAGAGTGATAGGATAATTAGTGGAAGATGTGAGAAAAGGGAAGTCTTTGTTTGTTTCTTCTTCCATTAGTGTTGTTGTTGTTTCTTTGTTTGTAACAGACATTTGTTTAGGTTTCTTCTATCTTTTAAGAAAAAAAAAAGGGGAGAAAGGCTAAGTATAGATGGCAAAATGGAAAGGCAAAGGGAGGAGTTAAACGGGTTAAGAGGAACTAAGAGCTCAAGGGAGAAGCTCTATTTATTTGCTTCCAAGCTCTGAATACTTACCACGTTATACTACGTAACCCATACCCCGTATGCTACGTGGCATTTGGATCTTATAGCCACCTGTACTTTCTTCTTTTTCTTTAATTTATTTTACTTTTTTAATGGGATAGTGGGGTGGGGCGTCATTTTAACTCTTTTCATGTTCTATTAACAAAAATAATAATAAATAGAGAAATGACATGAAAATCCCTTCAAATTTGAGTGCAAAACTTACCTTAAATTACACGGGTATTTATGTATCCCCTTAATAATTTCAAATAATTTAATTACCTTCTAAGAGCTAACGTGGCAGAAAAGTGAATACACTTTCTTAAAAGAGCGTGAAATCTTTTTTTTAAAAAGTCTAAATTTATAAAATCAGATATATAACACTTTTTTATTGATCAATATATAATTAATATTTTTAATAAATTTTTTTTTATATAATATCTTTTAAAAATTATCCAGAAGATTTATTTTAAACAATGTGCGTCCCCTTTTTCTAAAAATATTTAAATTTAGTTCTCTTTATTTTCTCTTCTACCCCATTTTCCTCTGTTGATGCCCTTCTTGACCTCCATTTTTATCTTTACCTCCATGCATCATTTTTAATCCATTATTCTTTTAGTAATCACCAAAATTCAATGTCAATATTATTTGAATTTACAGAGTTCTCTTAAGGAAATTATTCCCTTCAAGTATTCAAGGTTATGAAATATATTCTCCTAGGATAAAATGATTCACGACAACCAAATAGCGGTACCTTAAACTTGTTGTCCAGCGAATCACTCAATGACTTATAATTACACTTGAAGCTTTTGAAAAACAAATTTTTTTTTCTTACTATATAGTATTTTTCTTTAAACATCTCTCTAAAAACTATACTTTAACATCTGAGAAAGATTCAAATATTTATAGTCTATAGGACAGTAACAAGATTCATATATAATAGGTGCAAAGTTGCATAAAAATACAAAAATTACACGAAAATACGAATGATTGTATGAATATTCATGAATAAAATAATTTTAATTATAATTGCAAGGCTTTAAAAATTTTAATATACCAATCTTTATTCTATATACCATTATCTATTCACATATTATATAATCAACATAACATTTATTGCCTAATGAGTGATCTAAGGAAATGTAAGGAACAGGGGCGTTGGATGAGAAAATTTATGTATTCAGTGGGCTAACTAAAAATAAAATGAAAAATGAATTTTAAAATAGAAATTAATACCAGTTTGGGGAGTGAGGCTAGGGATGGGAATGAAAGGTGGGTTCAATTTGTAAATTTTTCAATCCACCTCATTTTATCCTTATCCTGTATAATGATTTTTTCATTTTTGATCTGCCTCACCCTGTCCCAAATAGATCCCCCCCCCCCCCCCCCTCAACCCATAAATCTATTATGTTGAAATATTTAAATTCTTTTATTTTTCAATTAAATTCAATAAGGAAAATGAAAATTCATAATTTCTTTTTTTAAAAAATAAATCGCTAATTAATATCTCAATTACTATTTAACTTCTAATTCACATTTCAACAATTTTTTATTAATCAATAATAAAAGGTCTCTAATTAATATTTTAACAACTAACAATTTATTCGACATGTCCAATTAAAATTTTAGAAAAAAATAATAAATTTAAAGTCAATATTCAATATAAAAAGTTAATATCTTTAATTTTTACTAATTACAAAAATTTAATTTTTTTCTAATTGTATTTAATTCTTTAAATTCGCAATCCAATCCATGCCTCATTAATATTAAAAATAGTTCCTTCAATCCACCTGTATTCACTCCCCACCCCTGCCATCCTAGCTGGGGCACGAAAAAAGAGAGAGGATAAATTACTAGTGTGACGGAACAGTCTTAAGGTCTTTTCTTTTTATTACTCCCTCGGATTTTTGTATTTATCACAATTTTTTAAAGTCAAATGATATAAATCTTGATCATTATTTTAAATATATTTTTTATTATATTAATTTAAAATAATTTACAATATTTTATATAAATTTGAAATATTTGAATATTATTTCAATATTAAATAATATAATTTAATTTTAATAATTAATTAAATAACCCCTCGAGAAATATGAGGACAACTAAAAAACTAACAGAGGGCCTATACGAAAGTAAACAGAAATGAGTTTTAGCACGACGGGATAATAGGGTAGGGAAATTACTGACAATAGCTTTGGCAAATTGTTGCTTTTAAATTATTTTACATTTTCGAAGAACAAGAAGTTTATTAATTTTTTTAGATCCCTAATTATTACTTGCTTTGGTTTTTTTTTTTTTCCAATTATCAATAGTTTTTATTTTGAGAATCAAATAATATGAATTTAATTTTTTTTATTTTATTTCTATGAAAAAATTATAATTTATATATAATATTTTTTATATTATTTTTTAAATATTTTCATTTTTATTTTCATGTATAAAACTAATACAATCTAATTAATTTTTAAAAGTTAGTCAAATTGATTCCAAATAATACAAAATAATTGAAACAAAAGCGAAGGGAGTACTTTAGTTGGCCTAGTACTCCCTTTATTTAATATTAAGTGAAACTTTGAACTTTTTTCATTATTTAAAATAATTAAATTATTCAAAGTTTAAAATAAATATTTAAATTATTTTCATATTTATTTTTGCCTTTAATGAAGTTTTATATATTTTTTACGATAATACTTAGGAGGAAATAAAATGACAATAATAAAAAAATATAGTTTGAATCATGTTTTTTAATAATTTTCATAATAAAGTGAGCATTGACTCATTAATTCACTTAATACTCTATCCGTTCGGATTTATTTGCCAACACTTTTTTAATTTGATTTCTATTTTTACAGTCATTTTTGATAAATTAGGTAGCATTTTTACTGTCCCTTGTGAACTTAACATGGGATGAAGCAGTAAATGATAGAGGTAATTTTATCAAATCGCTTTTTGAATATAATAAATATAATATTTTGAAAAATATAATAGTCACTTCTCTATTATAATTTTTTAAATATTATATTAATTATATTTCAAAAATAATTTAATAAAATTATCTCTATAATTTAACTTTTAATTTCAGTGTCAAACTAATAGAGAACAAGTAAAAATAGAAATGGAGTAACAGAATTACAGAGCTACATGCTCAGTTACTGTGGGAATTGTGAGTGAACCTCAATTAATGCCCTTGAGAACATAGAGAAGTGAAATTCAATTGAAAAGAAAGAATATTTTGTTGTTGGGATATTAATCATCCCTTTGACTAATTGACATATAAAGTGGTCACTCATTACCCTCTCTTTGACTTTTACTCCGTTTATTTATTTGTCTGAGTAATGCTATATATACACACTCCACTCTTCTATATATATATTAATACTATATACAAGAGCTCCAATTAGCATGAGCTAAATATATATTATTTTTATTTTAATTGATATAACATAGATAAAATTTAAAAAAATTAAATTTTAATCAAATTTTAAATATTTTAAATTATTAATTATTATGATTCATAGTATTTTTATATAATTTTTAAATAATATATTATATTTTTTGTCCCAATTAATGTGGAAGTGATAGAATTTCGAGAGTTAATCAAATTTTTGTAGGTCCTTTAAAATTTTAAATTGTTAAAATTGTGATTTACATTACTCTTTTTATGTTATTTTCTAATAATATATGTCACCTCCTCTATTTTAATTTATGTGACACTATTACAATTTCAAGAATCAATCAAACTTTTTATGCCTTTAAAATATTTTAAATTGCTAATTATTGTGATTTATGGTATCTTTTAGATAGTTTTTACAATTAGATATATTATTTTCTTTCCCTAATTTATGTGGCAAATTTCAAGAGCCGGCCAGATTTTGTTTGTATGATTTTTTGATATGTATGTCAAGTTGTTAGTTATTGAAATTTGTAATACTTTTTTTGTTTTTTTTTTTCAAATAATACCTATTACTTCTTTTTCCAAACTTATATTGCATCGATATAATTTGAAGAATCAACCAAGTTTTTATATATCTTTTTTAAATGTCTTAAGTTGTTAATTATCATGATTTATAATATTTTTAATGAATTATTAAATATATAAAAGATTAAAAAAATAAGATAAACAAATTAAAATGGAAAAATATAAAAGAAATTTCCAAATTATCCTTACATGTCAAAGAGGTATGTTGTCTAGTTGCCAGCCTTGGCAAGAAACCCTCTTATAAGATAGGTAAAAAGATATGTTTTAAAGCTTTTTCGGTTAGTTCAATATCAATAAATTTTTAAATAATAAAAAATATATTAATTCTCTCCATAAATTTTTAAATAATAAAAAATATATTAATTCTCTCTGTCCACTTTTAGTCATCAAAATTTTTAAATTTGATTTTCATTTTTACTTGTTATTTTTGATAAAATCAAGGTAGGATAAAACTTTTTCATATTATACTCTCAATTTATTTTTATTGAGTTACTGACTTTGAAAAATATAGTGAGTATATATGCTCGGGATCCTATCCTGTAACGATCCTCCAGGTCATTTTTTGTGCACTACGGCCTTTTAGTTATTTAGAGCATTCCTATAGCAACCTCAAGTCATTTCGTCACGCCCCGGGAGGGTACCCAAGATGTGGCCGGCACCTAGAGACCATTGATAGTCCCCAAGTGAACCACTTGGCTTCATCACGTCTATTTGATCTAACAACTCTACGGATCAGCAGAAGTAAATGAAAGTAAGTGGGCTTATCTCATCTAATGTCTCAAATAATAACATATTAATAATAAAGGCTCGTAGAAAGAACTAGCTCACAATCTCAACATCAACGTCCCACTATTATCTATGAAGCCTCTATCACTAATCAAGTGGTGCCAATGACAAACCCATGGCTATCGGAATCAAAATATAAGACTAGTCTACTCTAACTCAAAAGCATGATGAAATAAATAATAGTGGATCCTCCGGAGTAGGGGAGGCCCACCAATAAACTGAACGTCCTGGATCTTCAACGATGCGCCTGTTGACGATCCCTAATCCCTGAATCTGCATCATAAAACAATGCAGCGCCGAGTGGCGTTAGTGTGTGAAATGTACAGTACGTAAAATAGTTGAACGAAACAAAAACATGTAGAGTAATATGATACGACATCGACTCAGAATAGTAAACAATCAAGTGTCTATTGTAAAGCAAGAATACAGAGTAGACAAGTGACCCATCAGCCAATCAACCTCATCAATCAAATCAGACTCGTCTCAAAAGAACTCATCTCATCACATCTCATATCATCTCAACTCAGAGTACTCAAGGTAGG
This sequence comes from Solanum rostratum, assembly GCA_029948455.1. Classification (NCBI taxonomy): domain Eukaryota; kingdom Viridiplantae; phylum Streptophyta; class Magnoliopsida; order Solanales; family Solanaceae; genus Solanum; species Solanum rostratum. The sequence goes on from CM057049.1 coordinate 28,902,048, forward strand.
AACTTTCTGGGAGTTTCTCTTATCCGACAACAATCACTTATGAGTCAATGATTGTACAACATCCCGCTGGTCTTTCCACGACTGTTCTATACTTGCCAGGTAGAGAATAAATTGAATTTACTAGGGAAACTACAATCCACAAGTCCTCTATTGTTTCAGGGTCTCTTTTCACCTATGTTTGGCGACGTAGTTTGACGAGTTTGAGTTAGACTAACTCTTGCTCTTTCGGTGCTCGATACTTCTCCCGAGACTCAATTCTCATAAAACCTCCATCTCAACCAATCTCATAGGGACTTTAACCCCGTCATCGATCAGCATTTCATAGGAACCCCATCATCAATCAGTATCTCATAGGGACTCTAACCCTATTATCAATCAAACTCATAGGGACTTTAACCCTTTTATCAATCAAGTTCAATCAATAGCTCAAGACTTGGAACAATCGTTAAGAAACAATTGAATAGACCATCATTAGAGTTCATATATGGAGACTCATAGGACTACCAAGCTCTATCAACTCATCATCATTCTTGCACCACATCACAATCACAATCAACAATATCACGTCAAAGCTCCAGACTCCACCCCTAGATTTATTTATGCATGCTTTCAAAAGTTAACATGTAAGGTTATGCAATTTCTTAGGAAAATATCCAATTCAAGAAAATAAGTTTGCGACGATCATCAATATATGGAATTATATGTAATTAGATATAATCTGTGAGAAAACATTCAAGAATCAATTTAAGAAACATATATGGGGATTCATGGACACTCAACTCTTCTATGACCATCTATGGGGCACATGAGAGGAAAAACTCATGCTTTTAGTTTAGCCTTACATACCTGGGATAAACCTCTCAATAATCACTTCAAGGATTTCCTTTTGAATTCCTCAATCTCAAGCTCTTCTCCTCTTTCTTCAAGCCCTAGTCTTTTTAAATTGTAGAAAAGGAATTAGAATGGGATTTTAGACCCCTTTTTACATCAAAATGACCTAATTAGATCCTGTAGTGAGTTTAGTTTGGGTTGGAAATTGACCGAAATGCCCCTCAAAATCTAGAAATTTTTCAGCTTCGGAATAACCCAGTCCACGATGCAGACTAGTCGCGTACAGTGTATTTTTTCTGAAAAGTTTCTGAATGAGTTTTCCCAATTCCGTTGAAATTTTTTTGAAAAACGATAAGTATGGGTCCACTACAGAGGCTCGACACACCTCCGTCGCGCACCTACACTGTCTTAATATTCGGATAAAAAATTATCTATTGATTCGATCGCTCTAAAAATCGATCGAGACCATTTTTCCAATTAATTTTTCGTGGTGATCACAAATCCAATCTTGAATTTGCCCTATGAGCAATGGAAGATGTGTTACACACATACCTCTCCTCTAGGGGTATTTTGGTAATTTTATTGGGCGTTACATCATCTCCCTCTTGGGATTATTCATCCTCGAATGATGAGCAAAGGTAGATATCAAGGCACGAATAGACCTAAGACTTATCTCTACATTTACCTCAACCAATCAAACTCTCGACATCCTCATCAATCTCAATCAACTCTACCCGGACTTACAATCAACTCAGGAATAAATCAATTAATTTAGTCAAGGGTAAGAAATTTACCTTTGATGTTTTCGTCATTTGGCCTGAATAGGTGGGGATAGTTGACCTTCATCTCTTCCTCAGCTTCCCACGTGGCTTCCTCAACGAATCAATTTCTCGACAAGACTTTAACTGAGGCTATCTCTTTGTTTCTCAACTTACAAATTTGATTATCAAGGAGTTGGACCAGAACCTCTTTGTAGGACAAGCTATCCTTCAGTCCAATTCTATCAATAGGGATCACCAAGGCAAGATCTCCCAAGCACTTCTTCAACATCGATACATGGAATATCGGATGAATACCGTCTAACTCGGAAGGCAACTCTAGCTCATAAGCAACCTTCCCAATCCTCTTCACAATCTGATATGGTCCCACATAGAGTGGACTCAACTTTCCCTTCTTTCCAAATATCATGACACCTTTCATAGGTGACACTTTCAAGTACATCCAATCATTTACCTCAAACTCTAAGTCTCTTCTCCTCACATCTATATAAGATTTCTGGCGACTCTAGGCGGTCTTCAATTTCTCTATAATGACCTTAAACTTCTCCATTGATTGGTGGACAAGATTAGGCCTAATCAATTCCGCTTCCCCAATCTTAAACCACCCAATTGGTGATCTACATCTCCTTCCATACAAGTCTTCATAGGGAGCCATTTGAATGCTTGTATGATAAGTATTGTTATTTGCAAATTCAATTAATGGTAGGTGATCATCCTAATTTCCCTTGAAATCAAGAATATAGGCTCTCAACATATCCTTTAATGTCTGAATTGTGCACTCTGCCTTACCATCTGTCTGTGGATGAAAGGCTATACTCAGGTTCACTTTAGTACCCAATCCTTCCTGGAACGATCTCCAAAATTGGGAGGTGAATTGAGCTCCTCTATCCGAGATGATGGACAAGGGAACTCCATGCAACCTCACAATCTCCTGGATGTACAACTTGACATACTCCTCGTAGTATTGGTTGTCTTGGCTGCTAAGAAGTGAGCCGATTTAGTCATCCTGTCTATAATCACCCATATCGAATCATGTTGCTTTGGAGACCTTGGTAGACTGGTAATGAAGTCTATATTGATCATCTCCACTTCCATTCAGGAATCTCAAAGTTCTGAGCCAATCCACATGGTCTTTGATGCTCAACTTTCACTTGCTGGCAATTCAGGCACTTTGAAATGAGCTCAACAATATCCCTCTTCATTCCACTCCACCAATAGACTTCTCTCAAGTCATGGTACATCTTGGTGGAGCCAGGATGAATGGAATATCTAGTGTTATGGGCAACCATGATTTCATCTCGAATGCCATCCATATTCGGAACACACAATCTACTATGGTATTGCAACACTCCATCTCCCCTTTTGGAGAAAACCATCACTTTCTGTTTGTGGACAACCTCCTTCGGTTGTTGTATGACAAGATCTTGGTCTTGATTTTCTTTCACCTCAGCCACTAAGGATGACACCGACTCATTCTGAACATTAACTCCTCCCTCATTATTCTCCTCAAGTTAAACTCCCAATCGAGACAATCGATGCACTTCTTTGGCCAACTCCTTTCCTTTCTCAACATGGGTTGTGCTACCAATTGACAACCTTCTAGGAGCGTTAGCAACAACGCTAGCTTTACCTGAGTGGTAGAGAATGCTCATGTCGTAATCCTTGAGAAACTACAACCATCTCCTCTATCGTAGGTTGAGCTCTTTTTGACTGAAGACATACTGCAAGCTCTTGTTGTCGGTGAACACATCCACATGCACTCCATACAAGTAGTAGAGCCAGATTTTAAGAGCAAACACCACTGCTGCCAACTCGAGATCATGGGTTGGATAGTTCTTCTCATGAACCTTGAGTTGCCTAGAAGCATAGGCTATCACTTTCCCCTTTTGCATCAGCACACATCCCAATCCAATCCTCAAAACATCATAATAAATTACAAAGTCCTCTGTCCCATCGGGTAAGGCTAGGACCGGTGCAGTAGTCAATCTTGCCTTCAACTCTTGGAAACTCTTCTCACATTCATCGGACCAATGAAACTTGACTTTTTTTTGAGTCAATTTAGTCAACGGTGTGGATAGGGAAGAAAATCCATCAACAAATCTGCGGTAGTAGCCTGCTAACCCCAAAAAACATGTTATGTCAGTTGGAGAGGTCAGTCTGGGCCAGTTCTTAACCGCTTCAATCTTTTGGGCATCCACTCGAATACCATCACCGGAGACAACGTGGCCTAGGAAAGCCGCTTATTTAAGCAAGAATTCACACTTCGAGAATTTCGCATACAACTTATGGTCCTTAAGTGTTTGGACGAAAACTCTGAGGCGATTAACATGCTCCTCCTCTTTTTTTGAATACACCAAAATGTCGTCGATGAACACAATCATAAACATATCAAGATATTATCTAAATACTCTATTCATCAAGTCCATAAAGGCTGCAGGTGCATTCGTCAACCCAAAGGACATGGCCAAGAACTCAAAATGGCCATATCTAGTCTCTAAAGGTTGTCTTTGGGATATCACATTCCTTCACTTTCAACTGATGGTAACCAGATCTGAGGTCTATCTTTGAGAAACAAGAGGCACCTTGAAGTTGGTCAAACAAATCATCTATCGTTGGAAAAGGATATTTATTCTTTATCATAACCTTGTTCATTTGCCTATAGACAATGCACACTCTGAGGGATCCATCTTTCTTTCGCACGAATATGATAGGGGCACTCCAAGGAGAAACACTCGGCCCAATGAAACCCTTCTCTAACAGATCTTTCAATTGTTCTTTCAACTCTTTCAACTCAGCGGGGGCCATCATATAAGGTGGAATGGAAATAGGCTGGGTATCAGGAATGACATCAATCTCAAAGTCAATCTCCCTATCAGGAGGGACTCTGGGCAGATCCTCGGGAAACACTTCAGGAAACTCATTCACAATTGGGACTGACTCAAGAGTAGGAGACTCAACACCATTAGATTTAACTCGCACGAGGTGATAGATAAAACCTTTGGAAATCATCCTTCTGGCCCTAAGGTATGAGATAAACGTTTCCCTAAGTGCAACAGAATAACCCTTCCACTCAAAAACCGGTTCGTTCAAAAAATGGAACTTACCAATTCAGGATCTATAATCAACGAAGGCATAACAGGCATGAAGCCAATCCATGCCAAGGATCAAATCAAAATCAACCATCTCAAATTCAACCAAATCAATAAGAGTATCCCTATGATGGATGGACACTACACAAGGTCTACAAATTCTCTCAACTCGAATAGACTCATCCACTAGAGTAGAAACATTAAAGGGTTTAAAAAGACTCTCAGGGGTTCTATCAAATCTACTGGCCACATAATGAATTATAAATGACAATGTGGCACCAAGATCCATCAAAACATAACATCAAAAGTAAAGACTTAAATCATACCCGTCACAACATCTGGGGAGTTCTCCTGATCTTGGCGACTAACCATGGCATACAAACGGTTTGTTGCTCCACTTGTGCCTGACGTAGTGCCCTTTTGGTTCCCTCTAGCTGGCGGGGCTAGTGTAGAAGATTGAGCCCGATCAGCCCAGTTTGGACAGTCTCTCTGGTAATGACTTGCTTGGCCACATTCATAGCATACATTATCCCCTTCACGACATCTCACTAAGTGCAATTTGCCACACTTACCACACAGTGGTTTACCTTGTGAACCTTGAGCCACACTAGCTTGTGACTGAGATCCTTGGGTTCCAACATTCTAAGACCTCTGATCATTCCTGCCTCTAGGCACAAGTGTACTAGCAAATAATGATGATGGAAATTGGTTACCGTTCGCTTTCCTTCCAACCTCATGGCTAGATGTTTTAGCCTTCTTATTTCTGAACGCTTCCCTATCATGTTGCCTGTCTTCATTATCATGTTGCAAAAACGTCATCAATCTCCTAGTATCCATATCACTCACGAGCATTGCTCCCTCCCATCTCTCTTGGGTCCTCTATTTGACCCATCAACATATATCGCAATTCTTCCTCTCATATAAGTAACCATGTCCGGTGTATAGCGAGATAGTTGCGTGAACTTCAACCCATACTCTTGCACAGTCATAGAGCCCCGTTTCAGATTCAAGAACTCTCTTAGCTTAGCCTCTCTTTATTCTCATGGGAAGAAGCATCCCAAGAAGCTTCCTCGATCATTGCCCAAGTCAACAATGGATCATCATCTCATCTACCTTTCTTCCATTGGTCAAACCATAGTCTGGCCACACCGTTGAGTTGGTAAGCAACCAATTCAACCTCATTAGCATCAGCCACATACATCACTTAAAATACCTTCTGAAGTTCCTCCACATAGTTCATAGGATCTTTAGTGGACATAGACCCTGTGAACTCAAGCAGATTCATCCTAAGGAATTCTCGGACTCTACACGTGTCATGAGAATCCTGTCTACCCACTCTTTGTCTCGTAGCAGTTACTGTGATAGCCTGGCTAGAGTTTGAATAGCCTGGCGTAGCTCAGCATTAGAAACCTCATCTTACGGGGGCTGCTCATCAGGGAAAGGTTGGTCCACAGGCTCCTCGTGTCCTTGAGGCTCAGGTGGGTTAACATTTTGCCTGGCGGGACGTCCCCTACCTCTGGCGGCTCTTCTAGGAGGCATGATCGCAACTCTACAACGTGTAGAGCACAAATTAGAGAAAAACCTTTCATAGAGTATAACTCTATCGCACGACTTAGAACATGAAAGAAGTGACACAATTCCTAAATTTCCTATAGCCTCCATATTATGGATGTGGAGCTTTTCACATCAATAATAAGGACTCTACTAGACACGGCTTCGTAGACTCCCTAAGACACTTGAACTCTGTGCTCTGATACCAAGTTTGTCATGCCCCGGGAGGGTATCCAAGATATGGCCGGCACCTAGGGACTATTGCTTGTCCCCAAGCGAACCACTTGGCCTCATCATGTCCTTTCAATCCAACAACTCTACAGATCAACGAAAGTAAATGAAAGTAAATGGGCTCATCTCATCTAATGTCTAAAATAATAATAGATTAATAATAAAGTCTAGTAGGAAGAACTAGCTCACAATCTCAACTTCAACGTCTGACTATCATCTATGAAGCCTCTATCATTAATCAAGTGGTGCCAATGACAAACCCATGGCTACCAGAATCAAAATATAAGACTAGTCTAGTCTAACTCAAAAGCATGATGAATAAATAATAGGGGAGGCTCCCCAATAAGCTGAATGTCTTGGATCTTCAACGATGTGCTTATTAACGATCCCTAATCCCTGTATTTGCATCATAAAATAATACAATGTTGAGTGGCATCAGTACGTGGAATGTATGGTATGTAAAATAGCTGAATGAAACAGAAATTGGTAGAATAATATGATACGACATCAACTCAGAGTAGTAAACAATCAACATGTCAAGTGTCTATTCTAAACAAGAATAGAGAGTAGACAAGTGACACATCAACCAATCAACCTCATCAATTAAATTAGACTCGTCTCAAAGGAACTCATCTTATCAAATCTCATCTCGACTCATTGTACTCAAGGTTGGAACTTTCAGGGAGTTTCTCTTATTCGACAACAATCACTTATGAGCCAGTGTTTGTACAACATCCCGCTGGTATTGCCACGACCATTCTAACTTTCTAGGTAGAGAACAAATCAAATCCACTAGGGAAACTACAATAAACAAGTCCTCTATTGTTTCAGGGACTCTCTCAAGAGGGAACTACAATGTAATGTTACGGTTCCAATCCTCTCCTACGTTTGGCGACGTAGTTTTATAAGTTTAAGTTGGACCAACTCTCACTCTTTTGGTGCTCGATACTTATCCCAAGACTTGATGCTCATAAGACCTCCATCTCAATCAATCTTATAGGGACTTTAACTCCGTCATTGATCAGTATCTCATAGGGACTTTAACCGCGTCATCGATCAGTATCTCATAGGGACTCTAACTCTATCATCAATCAAGCTCATACGGACTTTAATCCTTTCATCAATCAACAACTGAAGGCTTGGAACAATCGTTAGGGAACAATCAAATAGACCATCATTAGAGTTCATTTATGGAGACTCATAGGACTATCAAGCTCAATCAACTCATCATCATTCTCTCTCCACAATCATAATCACAATCGACAATCTAACGTCAAAGCTCTAGACTCCACTCTTAGATTCATCCATGCATGCTTTCAAAAGTTAACATGTAAGGTTATGAAATTTCTCATGAAAATATTCAATTCAAGAAAATAAGTTTGTGATGATCATCAGCATACAGAATTACATGTAATTAGATATAATTTTTGAAAAAACATTCAAGAATCAATTTAAGAAACATATATGGGGACTCATGGACACTCAACTCCTCTATGACCATCTATGGGGCATATGAGAGGAAAAACTCATGCTTTTAGTTTAGCCTTACATACCTGGGATGAAGCTCTCAATAATTACTTCAAGGATTTCCTCTTGAATTCCTCAATCTTAAGCTCTTCTCTTCTTTCTTCAAGCCCTATTATTTTTAGATTGTTAGAAAAGGACTTAGAATGGGGTTTTAGACCCCCTTTTATGCCAAAACGACCTAATTAGATCATGTATTGAGTTTAGGAGGGGTTGAGAATTGATCGAAATGCCCCTCACAAAATTTAGAAATTTTTCAAGTTCGGAATAACCTAGTCCGCGACGCAGACTGGTCTCGTACAACGTATTTTTCTCTAAAAAGTTTTTGAAAGTGTTTTCCCAATCCCGTTGAAAATTTTTGAAAAAATATAAGTGTGGGTCAATTTTCGGATTGAAAAATTATCTTTTGATCTGGTCGCTCTAAAAATCAACCGAGACCATTTTCCCTCTCATTATTTTGTGCTGATCACAAATCCGGTCTCAGATGTTTCCTATGAGCAATGGAAGATGCGTTACGCACATACCCCTCTTCTAGGGGGATTTTGGTAATTTTACCAGGCTTTACATTTATGACCTACTGGCACTGATAGCTCGGTCGCTTGGTCATTCATATTGATGTTTTATAATTTTTTTGTGTTTGAAGACCTTTATAACTTGAAAAATTAATTTCGGACTAAAATGCAAGTAAATGACCTCTAAACAAAATTTTGACAATTTCATCAATGCCGGAATGACCAAATTAGCTTAGAAGCATGACCAACTCGAGTACCGAGGCTTTCAGTGCGAGTTTCAATGATATTTAGTGTTTTAGCCTTAAAAGCTAGTCTAAAGTTGACTTCGTTCAACATTCTCCGAAAATATGCCTGCATGAGAATTCTGATAGCATGATTAGCTCCGAAATGTCAAGTTTGGTCTTGAACACCTTTCGTTTGGTTCTCAAGGCTTCAAAATTCATTTTGAGCCCCTTAGTGAAATTTGATTAGAAATGGTCATGAGAGTGGTACTCATATTCATTCGTAATGACCTTCTATAAAAATTTTGGCTGTGCCATTGAATCTGAAATATTGAATTTGGTGAGGTAATATAGTTCATTTGCGTGCATGAAATTCTGAATGAATTCTGAGTGTTGGTCGAAATTTCAAAGTTGGGAAAAATTAGATTTTCAGTTGATATCTGGTGCCAACTGACCTATTTTTCGCGACCACAGACCCCTAGCTAGGATAGTGGAGGTCAGGGCAGCTTGGCCTTCACGAATGCGGGACCCCATTCATGATAGCTGGGGTCCAGCCCATTTGGCCTCCACGACCATAGAGGTCCTTTTTCTCCTATACTCTGCGATCGTAGAGCACTATTCACCATGATTGCGAAGAACAATTACAATGGCCCCTTGTTTATATTTTTGATCTCCAATCAACACTTGGTTCCAACTTTGAGGAGTGATATTGTCTTTGATCTAAGCTCAAATTGCATGATCCAACGGTCTAATTTGTAGAATTTTTTGCGAGAAATGCATTGGTGAGCTCGAAAAGTGCTTTGCAAGCTCCATTTAAGGTCAGTTTGGCAATTAACTGTTGTCCATGCCATTTTCAAATTGGAAATTGAGAAAATTTTGGAGAATGATATCTTGGTCAATATAGGTCTGATTCGGGCGATTCAATAGTTTAAATTGCAAGATTTTTCATGATGAGTGTCATAATGTGCTTAGTTTCAGTTGTAAGAGCTTCATTTCGGGTAACTTTTCCATATTTAGTTGATGCCACTTCTCATGTTTGTTGTTGTTGAGGTGCTTCCAGGCCTCGAATTGTGTCCCATGTTGGGACGTGAGCTCAGAGAGTTGGTTTGGAGTTCTCAGGGTTAATTCTGGATTATTGAATATGGGTCCCACTTTTCCTGCTTTTTGACTCCAAAATTGGTACATCTTCATTTCTTATAAATTTAGTGTCATAACGATCATTATAGTGTTGTGACTCTATTTTTGGTAGAGTAGTGGCATTCATAGGCTATTCGAAAGGGGAAAGCGCCAGCAAAGTAGGTTGAAGCGTGCATGTTTGGCCTACAGGTAGGCTACGACTTTCCTGCTTTCAGATTGAGTTTGAATATGTAAATGTAGTTGGCTTTGCATGAATATGGGGGTGAGAAATGAGTTTGTATATTCCATGTATGCTAAGAATTTCTGTTTAGCTGATGTTGGGGCATACATGTACTTTTATTGTATTATCAAATTTTCCATTCAACACTATTATCAAATCTTCCATTCTTGTTAATATCTTATTTATGGATGAGTTTGGTATATTGGAGTATGTGATACACCCAAATTTACACTCCAAAAGGAATAGTAAAGCGGTCGTTGATCAAATATAGAACTCAACTAGAGTTCAGGTCGATCCCACAGGGAATGCGTGAGAATAATTTCTATTAGCACCCTTTTTCAGATGTAAGTTCTATTCCCAAGATAAAGGTGCATGAAGTAAATGGCCGGGGGGGGGGGGGGGTTATGATGCTTAAGCTAACTTCCTAAAGTAAAGTAACTAATGCGTACGTTGACTACTATATTTCAAACAGTTAATGAGAAGCTAGGGTTGTGTTTCCCATGACGTCTAATACAATAACCAAATTGGTACAGTAAACTCAATCATGATTGCCCATACAAGATCAAACAAGTTAGATAACACCTAGTTCACCTTTTGATCCTTCCAGATATATTTCACTCATCACCTTTCGGTGTCAGAATGTTTACAATTGTAACCTTTGTTATAGATATCAGAATACTCTCACTTTCCGGTCTCAAGTACTTAGACTAGGTTGAAAACCCCGAATTTCTGTTGTAGAATCCTTTTCCTAATCACTACATCCCTCCTGGGCAAGTAACAAATACAGGCTTACCCTAACGCGTCGGCTCATTAGGGAATAAGTTAAAGCGAAGAATACTACAATGTATACGATTATCAATCCCAAGAGTTCACCCCTAAATTTTGTTATCTTATTGAATTGTCATGGTTCCCAAAACCCTAATTGTGGGTTTAGCCTAGCATATTTGAAATAATTTTCCCACAACAATACAAAGGAATCAATATAAATAACTTACTATTGATAGAATAATGAATCCACGTGTTACAATCTCTAAAGAGATGATCGAAAACAAAAATTCAATGTAAATAAGTGCACAACAGTGGTTTCCTGTTGTTCTCTAACTCCAATGTCCAATAATAATTAAAAATGAAACAAATCAAATATATATATACAAGGAAAAACCTACTCTAATTTAAAATAGGAAAATAGACGTCGGCATGGGTACGGGTTACTACATGGACCGTGAGGATCTACACGGACCGTGAAATGGTCTGTGAGTCTTTACTGCTCTTGCGATTCCATGCGTATAGGCACGGTCTGTGAAACGGCCTGTGGACCTTTCCTTAGCAACTTCTCAGCAACACTTTGATCCTCCATCTTCACGGCCCATGTCATGATCCGTAGTTGGTCACACGGTCCATGATGGGCCCCGTCTCTCTTCACTTGTACAATTTTTGTTGTTTTTGATGGCGATCCTTCCAACTTACGACAACTTCACGATACATGACACTACTCGTGTAAATTTCACTGTCCGTGAAAGGCCTCGTAGGGTTTGCCTTGGGCTTTATTCCAACTCCTTTGTTCTTCACGCCAAGTGTGAGGCCACTGCAGGGTTTACGGTCCGTGTGACGTGGCACGGTCCGTGAAGGCACCCGTGGTCCTTCACTTGGTTTAATTCACTTCTTTCTCCATTCTGGCCAATTCAAGTACCCTCCTACGGTCCGTGTAAGGCTATACGGGCCGTGAAAGCTTCCATATGCCAATCATTTCAGCTCTTTTTCTTTCTTTTTCTCGTACTTTACCCCTTGTTCCATGCCTTAACCATTTTCTTGAAAAATAATAAAATACACATATCAAACCAATATATTTGCTTGAGAACGTGCAAAAATTCTATGTTCAAATTATCATAAGAGTCGTACTTTCACGACTCATCAACAACCTCAACTTAGAACATTTGCTTGTCCTCAAGCAATGATAACTCAACCAAACAACGCATAAATACAAGTGCCTTATCAGACCTATGGGTAACCCTTCAATTTTAACATATATGCTCAGATAAAATGTGCTTAGAATGTCCTTACACCCCAAACAGACCCACACAGATTAAGGTAAACATCATGCATGTATGGTCTGTCCACATAAGAGCGAGAACCAAGATGAACCAGTTGTATTAGGAACCAATCAGTGCAAGGATAATGCCCTCACTACAAAGAATTCTCGCACACACAACAAATCAATGTAGAATCGATACTGGAATTCAGACACTCACTCTCGCAAATGTTTTTCAGTGGACACACAAGTATCGACCATATGCTTGCCCTTATTTTCACCACCTCAACTCTCGAATGACGTTTTTAGGATCACATTAGGACTTTTGTGGCTTGTAATGTAGGCTCGATTTAGGGTGGGGTACGTTTGGGATCAAGTTACTAATCGACCCCTCCAAGACACTACTTTGACTCGGCCATCTGTTCTCGATTTTCAGTTCCTATTGCCCCTACGTTTCACTTTCTCTGCCATTTGGGAGTAATTTCTGTGATTTTGTTTTCTATTTTTTTTGTTACACTGTCACACTCCTAATTTTCTTTTCCCCTTTTCGTTTAGCTCTTTTCCTCACTTATTTTTTTCTGTTTTTTCGGACAATAGCCACCCTCAACTTAGGCTTTTGGCCTAGACTGAGGTTCACAATGTCTTTCAAAGGACCAGGGCTAGCATAAGCCACCCTTAACTAAAGCCTTTGGCCTAGGCTGAGGTTCACAATGTCCTTGGAGAGATAAGGGCCACCGTACAAATTCGTAGACAGATAAAGGAGGTGCTTTAGGTTATGAAAGAAGAGGGTCTATTCAGGCTCAACTTTTTGGTTCAAAAAGGGCAACTTTATTCGGTTGGTAAACTTTTAGGCTAAGTGACTAATCAACAAAAAAGGCTTAAGATCACATCCTAATTCAGTCATTCTGTTGTTTTGGTCGGACTAACCAGGAAAGTTCTAGCTTATGAGTGTGCCGCCTGAAATAAAACAAATATGCTCACACACATGTGAGACATCTCTTACACTAATTAGAACTAATCAACATAGTCATGCTTCGTTCATCAATATACCGACCATACAATGCATAACATGCTTTCTAAAAATCATAACAGTTAGTCAAGATGGGATGCATGCACATACAAGCTTTTAATTTTAACTTGAGGCAATTTACTCAGCTCAAAACATGGGTTATACCCTAAACAAATATAAGCACATGTATTTACAAAAACATCACAACTTAAACATGCAAGTTCTACTGGATAATACACTTGAGAGAAAAGAAATCTAGCAAGAAAAACTCTCAACTAGCAGGATGCCCCAACCCCTTAAAAAAAAAAGGTGCAATGCCCTCATCGCACCATAGCTAAAAATAAAGCAGAGAATGGGAATAAAACATACCTAGGATGCCCTAGGCGTTAGTCGGGCTGCCGGGGTCGGACCCACGGCAGGGTCCCTATCATCAAAAGTTGCACCCAGTCCAAAGGTGCTCTGGAGACACCTATCCTTGCTGCCTCATGTGCTAGCCGCTCCCTTTCTTCTTACTCAGCGGCTGCTCGACACTGGGCTCTTATGGCCTTGTACAACTTCTTCTCTTTTGCGTGTTGCAGATATATCGGAGGGCTGCCTCGCTGGCTACATCGCTTGCCTTTGTCTTTTCTTCTGGATGTCTCAGTGGGTGGCACCGGTGCAATAGCTGGTGCGGGCAGAATGCCCCATATGTCATCTAAAATCGGGGGCACCGGGGCATTGAAAAGTGACATCCAAGACTTTGGAGGTGGAGCCGGCATAGTGCGGTTGTACTGAGTGGTTAGCTGGGAAATTTGGTCCTTCATATCACTCACTATCTGCACAAGTTTGGATATTTCATCGCCAAACATACTCCCAAACATATCATGGAAGTACCCCTCCAAAGTATTGACATGATTCTTCAAATTGCTGATTTGACCTAGTAATTCAGCTCGGAGACGATCTTCTACTTGTTGGACGTGAGACTAAACCACCTGAGGCATCTATGCGACTATTTGATCAACAATTGCGCGTGTTTGCTACTGGTCAGTAACGACCCTAGCCAGGAACTCATAAGTGACATACGCATACCCTTGTTGCATCGGAGGAGCTGCACCATTGTCCTCGGGCTGCTCAGAAGCCTCACCTGACTTTGGGGCATTGGTGTAATCCTCAAATGACAAGGGCTGCTATGGAGCTGCCTGTGGAAACATCGTAGGGCCCTCCAGCTTGCGTGATTTAGTGCGCATGAAAGGGTTGTGAACATCCTTAATCAGGGTAATGTTAACAACTCATTTGGGAGCTATCTTCCAGTTTAGAAAGTGCGTGATAGGGACATATGCCCGTTTGCAAAGTGCCCGGATCAAGCATGGGAAGGACAATACCTGCTCTGTCTGATAAGGATCTATCTTGCATTTTAATGGCAATGATACGACCTACATTAATCCCGTACTTAGCAATCAAGCACGCCACCAACGAGGCAAAGGAAGGTTGAAGCGTGTTGTCATTAGTTGTGGGTCTTAGCCTGGCCCGCACCACCGACCACCGACCACCAAAGCTTTGCAGCAAACGTGAGAGACGCCTTGGCAATAGGAATTCTAGGGTTGGTAACCTAGTCTACATAAGCCCCTTGTATAGCAATTTGCCCAGCAATCTATTTTAGTAGTGTGGCCTGTAAAGTTGGATCAGACATTCGGCCCTCATCGGCGATCTTGACATGTTTGTTGATAAATAAGCCATTCGGAGAGGCCCGGTAGTCTAGATCAAGTAGAAACCTATTGATGGTGGTCTCAGAAATGTCCACCCGTTCCCCTCGCACCATTACATGTTCCCGCGGGGACACTTTATAGGCCACCTGCTTCTTCACTCTCTTGGACTGGTTTCCCTGACTGGAATCTAATAGGCTGGCTACATAGCACAAGTAAAATTCAGCAATCAGCTCGAGCCCGTAATAGCCGGGCGGTTGCGCCATCCACCCAAACTGATATGATTCAAACCTATCCCTGATATCAGGGATCCCATATAGTTGATCTGTGAGGACCCGCATCTCAGGGACGATGGCTCGCTACTGGTATCCCTCAAAGCCTTTAGTTAGTCCATTCATATAAATCTCCTTTGCACTGTGGACTACCCATCGACCGCGAAAAAACACAATAAGCCACCTACCAGTTTCAAGATCTAATTTTAGAGAAACCACATAGTGTGTGGCTTCATCATCACTGTCTCGGAGGGTCAAGACGTCATCTGCAGCCTCTGTGTGGTGCTAGTCTGTGTCCGGGGTATATGCATGTTCATCCGGTGCCGGGACATCATCCTCCCCCTCAACTTCCACCTCAAGAACCCCCTCCTCAGACTACAGGGCTATAGCTTGACCTGCTGCACGAGCTCTTGTAGTGCGAGGGGAGATATTGCCGGTAAAACGTACCTCGGACCCTCCTAAGGAGTCATTGCCTGAGTCACTCCCCTGGTGATGACTAGAAGATATAGTGGGAGAATCACAGAGATGTGACTCAGGCTCGTCCGTAGGTTGGCTTGACCTTAGGCGGGGACCCATGGTACCTGCAATTGCCGTGAAGAATAAAATGGTTAGTCATGATGGAATAAGCAGGGCATCACACTAATGGGTACTCAGACTTCCCCTGTGCTGTGAAAGTGAAAAAACCCTTAAGAGTGGCGTCACCTGGTCTATCATAGGGAAATTGCACTGAGAAACATGTGGAACCTAGACTAACATTCATTAATGAAACAAACATCAAGTACACAGATGACACGGACGGAGGGCCCTACACGGGCCGTGTAGCATGACATGGTCCGTGGCAGGGCCCGTGTGAGGCACTAAGAAGTTGGGTCACTTAAGTGACTTGAAAGAGGCCACTACACGGGCCGTGTAGCGTGACACGGTCCATGGCAGGGCTCTTGAGAGGTACTCAGTATCTGGGTAACTAAGTGATTCAGCATGGTCCACCACACGGTCTATGTAGCGTGACACAGTCCGTGCAATGGACCGTGAAGAGCCCCGTCACCCCATTCAGCCCAAAGCATAAAACACCCACACTTATTCATGCAAATCGAAACTCTTACGCGTAGATCTACCAACATACTCGCTTAAAGAACACAAGAGCATCATTATTTCAACTATAGAACCCCTAAAATCACTAAACTTCCATGTTCAAGTGTACAAGATTCAACAATGGTGGCTAATATAGCCCAACACAATATCCACATAAAGTTTACACCATAGTGTCTGCTAAACAACAAAAGGAATCACATTTAGGCATGGATTCGCACATGTAATAAGGACTATTGAAAATCTTCACTAAAAGAAAAGGACTAGAGGACTTACTTGAAGAGAAATAATGAAAATGAGGCTTGGTGTTAGAACAATAGAAAACCACCCAAGGGTAATGCTATGGATCATAAGAGTGCTTCACAAATCATGAAAAAGAGATAGACAAACTTTGTTTGGGTTATAGGAAAGAAAATCGGGCGTGAGAGGTGTGAGGGTGAAAGAAAAAGAAAAGAAGTGAGAGTGGGGTATAGAGGGTATAAATACCCTTACCCAATGATTTTCCTTCACGGTTTGTCACATGGTCCGTGTAATGTGGCATGGTCCGTGAAGATAAATCATGTGCCTAGATTGATGAATTTAAAAATTGTACTTGGTAGCAACATCCCCACGGATGATGACATAATCCCTAACACGTTTCACGGTCTGTCTAAAGTGTCCGTGTGCCCAACCTTAGAATATAGTTTAGAGCTTACCTGGGCCACGCGTCACACAATCCGTGACATGGTCCGTCTAGAGTTACATGGGCCATATAGACGCATGTGTGGCTCTCCTTTTCCAGTTTTGGCTGCTCTGCTTTCGTGTCACACCTCCAATCACGCGTACGCATACGCGTATGCCCCTCACAAAAGTGCTTATACCTCCCCGTAACTACAAATCAAAAATAAGAATGCATGATATAAAATACTTTTTTTAATGGGTTGCATCCCATGAAGCACTTGGTTTAACATCACGGCTCGATGCAGTTTTGTTGACTACTCAAACTTCATCAAGGTGTAAGACCTCAATTACTAAGGTTTCATCTGCAACACCCAAATACTTCTTCACTCGCTGCCCATTTATTTTGAAACGATGCCCTTTGTCAGTTTCTAACTCGACAGCACCATGTGGAAATACCTAGGCAATTTTGTATGGGCCAGACCACCTAGATTTGAGCTTAGCTAAAAACAACTTCAATCTAGAGTTGTACAGCAGACCCTTATCACCAACACCAAAACTTCTTGGTGCAATATGCTTATTGTGATGGGACTTTATTATGTCTTTGTACAGTACTACACTCTCATAAGCCTGTAGACGAAATGCATCCAACTCATTGAGCTGATCAAGCCTCACATTGGCAACCTCTTCTCACTTCATGTTTAGGGTCTTTAGAGCCTAGAGCACCTTGTGCTCCAATTCCACAAGTAGATGGCAGGCCTTACCAAACACCAATTGATATGGAGACATACCAATGGGGGTGTTGTAAGCCGTCCTATAAGCCCATAGTGCATCTTTTAGTTTCCGAGCCTAATCAGTTCTTGTGGCATTCACAGACTTGGTCAGGATCTCCTTGATCTCCCTGTTTGACACTTCAATCTGCCCACTTATTTACGGATGATAAGGTGTTACAACCTTGTGTTGTCATAAACCGTACTTAGCTAGTACATCACAGAAGGATTTATTGCAAAAATGGGAGCCCCCATCACTAATGATGGTTCTGGGTGTCCCAAACCTGGAGAAAAGGTTCCACCTCAGAAACTATACCACGCACTTGCTTTCATTATTTGGCAATGGCATAGCCTCCACCTATTTGGAGATGTAGTCCACTGCTACTAAGATGTACGTCATGCCATAGGAGCTCACCAACGGGCCCGTAAAATCAATACCCCAGACGTCGAACAATTCTATTGCAAGAATAGGGGTCATGGGCAGCTCTTGGCGCCTAGAGATGTTGCCTTGGCGCTGACACTGATCAACATCTCGCACCATGTCATGTGCATCTTTGTAGATGGTAGGCCAATATTATCCATATTGTAAGATCTTTTTCGCTTATCCTGGCACCACCATGATGGCCACCCACAGGGGAAGAGTGATTGGCTTCCATGATGCTCATCATTTCTGCTTTTGGTATGCATCGCCTAATGACCCCATCTGCGCGTGTTCTGAACAAGTGTGGGTCATCCCAAAAGTACCTACGAACATTATGAAGAATCGTTTTCTCTAGTGAGGGTTAAGGCCCTCAGGCATAATCACCTATCAAAAAGTTCGCATAATCAGCAAACTAGGGGATTAAGTCAACATAAGCTGCCAATACCTGCTCATCTGGAAAGGAACCATCGATGTTCAGCCAATCCTCAGCTCTTGACTCATCTTATAGCCTTGACAGGTGGTCCGCCACTTGGTTTTCCATGCCTTTCCGGTCGTGAACCTTAAAGTTGAACTCCTACAGCAAGAGTACCCATCTGATTAGTCTCGGCCTAACATCTTTTTTTGCCATGAGATACCTTAGTGCTATATGTTCTGTGTGCAAAATAGCCTTTGTGCCCAATAGGTAGGCTCAGAACTTGTCAAACGCGTGCACCACAGCTAGCAACTCCTGCTCTGTCACTGTATAATTTCTTTGAGTGTTATTTAAGGTCTTGCTGGCATAGTAGATAGGATGAAAGATCTAGTTGTGCTTCTGCCCCAGCACAATACCCACAACAATCCCACTCGCATCACACATCACCTCAAAAGGGGCAGCTTAGTCAGGTGCAACTAACACGGGTGCAGAGATCAATTTTTGCGTCAGAGTCTCAAAGGCATGCCGACAGGTGTCATCAAACTGAAACTTAACATCTTTCTCCAATAGTTTCACAGTGGATGTGCAATCTTGGAGAAATCTTTTATGAATCGACAGTAGAAGCCCACATGCCCAAGAAAACTTCGGACACCCTTCATCGATATAGGAGGTGGAAACTTCTCGATAACCTCAATCTTCGCCTTATCAACCTCTACGCCCTTATCATAAATCTTGTGGCCAAGGACTATCCCCTCCTTGACCATGAAATGATATTTCTCCCAGTTCAACATCAAGTTGCTTCCTCACAGTGTTGTAATGCAATTCTAAGATTCAATAGACAGTCGTCAAAGGAATCACCCACTACAGAGAAGTCATCCATAAATACCTCAAGGGTGTCTTTGATCATGTCAGAAAAGATCGACATCATACAACGCTGGAAAGTGGCTGGGGCATTAGAGAGCCCAAACGACATCCGCCTGAAAGCAAATGTCCCATAAGGGCAAGTGAAGGTAGTCTTCTCCTGATCCTCTGGGGCTATGGATATTTGATTTTAGCCCGAGTACCCGTCCAAGAAGCAAAACCACCCTCTACCTGCTAACCTGTCAAGCATCTGTCCATGAAGGGCGTGGGGAAGTGATCCTTCAAAGTCCATCTATTCAACTTTCGGTAGTCCATACACACTCACCACCCCGTGACAGGTCGCATAAGGACAAGTTCATTTTTCTCGTTGGCCACCACTATCATGGCCCCCTTTTTTGGGACACATTGCACTGGACTAACCCATCTGCTGACGGAGATAGGGTATACCACCCCAACATCCAGCCACTGATAATCTTCTTTTTTACCACCTCTTGCATGGGTGGATTAAGTCTTTACTGGTGCTCGATACTGGGCACACAATTATCCTCTAATTTGATCTTGTACGTGCATATCCCCAGAGAAATCCCAATAATGTCTGAAATGGTCCGACCAATAGCTCTCTTGAACTTTTAAAGAACCCCTAGAAATGCATTCACCTAGTCTTCCTGAAGATCTGCAGCCACAATCACAGGAAGAGTGTTATTAGTGCCCAAAAAATGCACACATTAAGTGTTGGGGCAGCTCCTTGAGCTCCACAGCAGAAGGCTCCTCAATAGACAATTTGGCCGATGGTATTGGCCTATTTTTCAGGTCCAAGTCTAGCTTCCTGGGACAAATCTTGGTTCCCCTACCCTGTAAAGCATACACAGTGTCATTGTTCCCATCGACACCATTTTCTGGGAAGTTCATTAACACTGCCGCTAGCGTGCCCAGGATCATCTTCTCCTCGAGTGGAATCTCAGAAAAACAATCATCCTCTACATCCAGGATAGACATCATGACTACTTCTTTGGGTCTCTTCATTGCAACAAACACACTAAATTTTACCTCCTTAGTATTCAACCGAAAGGTAAGTTTTCCATGCTCCACATCAACTAGTGCCTTGCCAGTTGCCAAAAATAGTCTCCCGAGGATGATGGGAAAATTGAATTCCAGTTTATAGTCCAGGATAACAAAGTTTGCAGGGAAAATAAACCTGCCAATACAGACCAACACGTTGCACAAAATCCCCATGGGGCTCTTCACTGATCTGTCTGCCATAAGTAGCTGCATGGTAGTGGGTGTGGGGGCTCCTAAATCCAACTGCTTGTACACTGCTAGTGGCATTAAGTTGATGCTAAAACCCAGGTCACAGAGGACTCGCACAAAATCATAAGCTCCAATAGTGCACGGGATATTGAAAGCTCCCGGATCGCCCTTCTTCTCGACCAGGGATCTTGTAGCAATGGCGCTACAGTGATGAAGATTGTTTGCTAGATCGATCGTAGCTATCCTCTTATTGGTGACTAAATTTTTCATAAACTTAGCGTAGCCTGGGATCTGCTCAAGTGCTTCCACTAGAGGGATGTTTACGGACAACTCCTTCAGCATGGACAAGAATTTCTGAAACTTGCCATCTTCAGCCTTCTTTCTCAACCTTTGTGGGAATGGTGTTGGTGGCTTTAGGATGGCTTGTCGACACGGAGTAGTGGGTTGGTCCAACTTTTTTTCCTTTTTAGCAACTTCAAGTGCTGTTAGTGCTGCATCAATTTTGTCACCCCCATCATTATCGTACACCTCCACGGGGTGAGGTACATTGCCATCTGCTTTATGAAGATCTGCATCACGGCCAACAATAGTATCACTAGGAAGTGACCCAGCCTTCCTTTGTTTCAATGAAGCTGACAGCTGCCTCAATTGTTGCTCTAGTTGCTTGATCAAAGTTGAATGCGAGTCAACGAATTGTCAAACATTGGACGTTTCACCTATCACATCTCGCACCGTTGACTCGATGGACTCCACCTTATCAAGAACCTTTGCCATCATCTCCTCTAGTCTCGAGTTTCCACCACCATTATTTGGGCGCTCACGATTTCTATAGCCATCCGTATTTTTCCAGTTCCTTTGGTAGTTGTCAGGACCATAGTTTTGACCTTGGTTACCGGAGTTGAATGCCCGATAACCCCTCTGATTGCCTAATAAGTGAGCCTCTTCATCACAATTGTAGCCTTGATCATAATACCTGATAGTGTGTCCATAACTTTTACTTTTTCCAGGCCTCCACCAAGTAGCCTCCTTGACAATAGCTTTTACTTTTTCCAGGCCTCCACCAAGTAGCCTCTTTGACATCAAATCCATCTTGGTCCACATACGAGTCATGTATTGATCCCGCTCTTGTTCTTTTTTTCGTTGCTCTGCAGATATATAGAAGACCACCCCAAAGCAGTCTCCATCTCTGGTGTACCATACCCTGTTGTTCTTAGCTACTTGATCCAATATCACCACGATGTCCGGGAACGTTCTAGATATGTGCGACCCCCAACATCCTGCATCAATGATAGGTTTAGTCACAAAGTTGCAGGACCTATAGAAGGCTGCTTTCAAGTGCTCATATGTGAGATGATGGTTGGAGAATTGCTTGAGTTTCTGGCTGAATCGCTCCTAAGATTGATATAATGCTTCATTTGACAGTTGTTTCTGAGATCCAATCTCATCTTTGATCTTCAGTTGCCTTGACGCAGGGAAGAACCTCTCTAAGAAATCTTCTTTTAACTCTCCCCAAGTACGGATAGAAACATGGGGAAGCTTATTCAACCACTTTATCGCCTCACCTGAAAGAGATAATAGGAATAACCTCAACCTTAGCGCTTGTTGACTAACTCATGGAATTTCAGATGATTGGCATGTTGCTAAGAAATTTATAACATGCTAATTTGCATCCTCATTTACGGCTCCACTGAAAAACCTTTTCAACTGCAACATTTGTAGCATAGTGCTAGTGATAGTGAACTTGACACTTGCAGGCAGAGGTGGCATCACTATTGCCCAGTAGTCCCAACGCCCTCATCATCGTCATTCATTGCCTAGGGATACTTGGGCCCTTGAGGCCTCAAAATACTTTGGTGTTGTTGTGGTAGAACAAGTGGCACCTGTTGAAGTGGTACCGCTGGTGCATCACATTACCGGTGAGGTCATCTTGACCCAAGCCATCATTTCCCCTTTCTATAGGATTCACTACTAACTCTCTCAGCCTTGCTGCTCGCGGTCCTGGGCATTTATTCTGCGAATTGATTTGGAGAGTTCGGGGTCATAGGGAACAAATGTTTCACCCTTGTTTCGGGTGTTTTGCATGCAACGTTGGTTCCCTATAATGAGCAAAAACAAGAAATAAAAGTAAAATTAGGGACTAGAATTACACCCTGAAAGTAGAACCTAATAGAGTATTACTTCGCCGCAGTCTTCAGCAACGGCGCCAAAATTTGATACGCCCAAATTTACACTCCAAAATGAATAGTAAAGTGGTCGTTGATCAAATGTAAAACTCAGAGTTGAGGTTGATCCCACAGGGAATGCGTGAGAATAATTCTATTAGCACCCTTTTTCAGATTTAAGTTCTATTCCTAGGATAAAGGTGCATGAAGTAAATGGGGGGGGGGGTTATGATGCTTAAACTAACTTCCTAAAGTAAAGTAACTAATGCGTACGTTGACTACTGGATTTCAAAGAGTTAATGAGAAGCTAGGGTTGTGTTCCCCATGACGTCTAATACGATAATGAAATTGGTATGGTAAACTCATTCATGATTATGCATACAAGATCAAACAAGTTAGATAACACATAGTTCACCTTCCGATCCTCCCTAGATATATTTCACTCATCACCTTTCGGTGTCAAAATGTTTACAATTGTAACCTTTGTTATAGATCTCAGAATACTCTAACCTTCTGATCTCAAGTACTTAGACTAGGTTGAAAACCCCAAATTTCTGTTGTAGAATTCTTTTCCTAATCACAACATCCCTCCCGAGCAAGTAACAAATACAGGCTTACCTTAACGTGTTGACTCATCAGGGAAGAAGTTAAAGCGAAGAATACTACAATGTATATGATGATCAATCCCAAGAGTTCACCCGTAAATTTTGTTATCTTATTGTTGTCATGGTTCCCAAAACCCTAAGTGTGGGTTTAGCCTAGCATATTCGAAACAATTTGCCCACAACAATACAAAGGAATCATGATAAATAACTTACTATTGATATAATGATGAATCCACATGTTACAATCTCTAAAGAGATGATCAACCAAGAATTCAATGTAAATAAGTGCATAACAGTGTTCTCCTCTTGTTCTCTAACTCCAGTGTCTAATAATAATTAAAAACGGAATAAAACAAATATATATATGCAAGGAAAAACCTACTCCAATTTAAAATAGGAAAATAGACGTCGGAATAGGTACGGGTCACTACACAGACCGTGAAACGGTCCATGAGTCTTCATTGCTCTTGCGATCCCATGCGTATAGGCACGGTCCGTGTAGAGGTCCAGGGACCGTGAAACGGCCCGTGGAACTTTCCTTAGCAACTTCTTAGCAACACTTTGATCCTCCATCATCACAGCCCATGTCATGGTCCATAGTTGGTCAAATGGTCCGTGATGGGCTTCGTCTATCTTCACTTATATGATTTTTGTTGTTTTCGATGGTAATCCTTCCAACTTACGTCAATTTCACGGCACGTGACACGACCCGTTTCAATTTCCACGGTGCGTGAAAGGACTCATGGGGTTTACCTTAGGCTTCATTCCAGCTCCTTTGTTCTTCACGCCAAGTGTGAGGTCACGGTGGGGTTCACGGTCTGTGTAATGTGACACAGTCAATGAAGGCACCCGTGGTCCTTCACTTGGTTTAATTAACTGCTTCCTTCATTCTAGCCAATTCACGTACCCTCCCATGGTCCGTGTAAGGCTACACGGGCCGTGAAAGCTTCCATATGCCAATCATTTTAGCTCTTTTTCTTTCTTTCTATCGTACTTCACCCCTTGTTCCATGCCTTAAATATGAAAAATAATAAAATACACACATCCAACCAACATATTTTCTTGAGAACGTGCAAAAATTCTATGTTCAAAGTGTCACAAGAGTCGTATTTCCACAACTCATCAGTATGTTTGGCCTTATTCTAGGCTTAGGCTAGTGATGCCATAGACTCACGTTGTTTCAGAGTCGGTAAATTAAATTCAACCACTTGGTCCTTGTAGACTGATATAGCACATTTGAGTCTACAAATTGAGCTTTAGATAGGTAGTAACATCATCGGGAGCCTAATTATCCATAAGTTTGTTTTATCTCATTGGAACGTCTTCATTGTGTATTAGGACGCATTTGACTATAGAGATGATTACCAGTTATATGGGAGTTTTGTAAGAGCCTGTTTGGGGTTAGAGGCCTAATTCTATCTACTTATCCTCTTGCCACAGATCGACGTACAGAGTTTGACTACTAAATTCATCACGGTAACTACGACTAGCACTTTCAGGGATTAGAGGTCAACGCTATGACAACGTTAGAGGCCATTTATATCTTTAGAAATTGGAAATCCATGCTATGATCCGGTTAGAGGCCATTCATATCTTCAGGGATTAGAAGTCCGTGCTATAATCGAGTTACAGACCATTTGTATCTTCAAGGATTAGAGGATCGTGCTAAGATCGGGTTAGAGGACATTTATATCTTCAGAGACTAGAGTTCTATGATATGATCGAGCCAGAGATTTTTTTATATCTTCGGGAATTATAGGTTCGGGAAACATTCACGGTTAAAGGCTATTTGTACTTTTAGGGACTATAGGTCCCTTGTGCATGGGTGTACCTTTTGGGATTTTGGTGCCCAGCTGGTGTATAGATCTTAGGTTTTGCTTGTACTTTACACCTGCGTACATGTTTCTATTGCTCATGTTTGGCTTTTATTATACCGTATTCAGAGTTCTCCATCTGTATTTACTATTCCTACTCAGCCAGCCTATGATGCCTACTGGGTACTTTTTTTTCGTATTCATACTACACTCTAAATCTACTTAATGATGTAGGTCCCAGCAAGAGCAGGCGATGTTGATCTATCTATCTAGTAGCGATCATTTCTTGAGACTTGGATGAGCACTAGGTGTTCTTGGACCATTTTATTCTCCATCTGAATTGGTGGCCCATCTTTTACTTTCTAAGATTAGCCTTGTATTTGTATGTATGTATATGTAAATATATTGATGTCGCCCAAGTTACACCTCCTTTTTAGAGGATAAAACGGTCGCTGTCAAGAAATAAAATCTAACCAAGGTTAGGGTCGAACCCACATAAATATGTAGGCTCAAGACAAATTCACCAATATGCAATCCGAGTAGTTAATCAACTCAATTCCCCAAAGGTGGGGGGGGGGGGGGAGTTTCCAAAAATCAATGAGAAAAATAAACTAACTAACTATCACGAGAGAAAGATCAATGAAGGAGAGCAACTAGGGTATTGTGTTCCCCATGATTCCGCAACTCAGTATCACCAGATAACCTAATTCTGGTCTAGTGTATAGCAGCAGGACGATAATATATGTTCACCAAGCCCTTCGGTCAAAGGTGAGAGGCGAATTTCACTATGCGACTTAGCCCATCTCCATAATGTGCATTAGTAACCATGACCTATAAGTCCCAGTATAACCTCCCCTTGGCCCAGTTTGGTTGATTAGACGAGAACACATCAATTGAATCCTTTTAATTAATCTCTTTTCCTATTCATTACTACCTTGATCTAGTCAAGAACACTAGACGGGTTATAATGTTGGCCACCATCAGAAAACATGCACAACGAAGAGAATTAATTAATACATGCATATACACCTTCTAAGAATCGTGAATTATTCGATTTTACTTTGTTAGTTCTTCATGGTTCCCATAGCCCTAGTTGTGGATTTAGCTACTCATTCTTTGTGTAGATGAAGTGATTATGAATTTAGAAGACATAATTAAACACTTACACAACTGAATTAAGAACAAGAAAATCCAATGTTAATGAAAATCAAAAGCTTGAAGATTAAATTAATCCACAAGTGTTTTCAGAGACTCTCTCATAATTTTCTCTCTAAAATATTGAGTTCTTTGGGCACTAACCTAAAACTACGCTAAACGTATGTGAAGTGGTGAGAACTTCTGAAAAATAACCTAAAAGGCCTCTTTCTAATAATTAAAATTCAAATCCTAAACAACTTAGGAGAACTGGTCGGCACACTCTACAATAACACTTTACGACCCATAATTAGAGTCTCGTACATTATTGCTAGAAAACTGGACTTCTCGTATGTGACACCCCTTTATGACTTATAAAATAGTTTACAGCTAGTAAAGGGGGTTTCGTCTGATAAACTTCGTAAAGTATGGCTTGTTTGCATGTTTGTAGAAGTATCTTCAAAAACTTGGCTGCTCACTGGAATTCTTCACGAACCCACCATACGACTCATAGAATGGTCTACGGCCCGTAAGGTGTCTCGTATTACAGCAATTCTGCAACAACTCTGTAAGTTTCCCCAAAATTGTTGGCCAACATGTAATCCTGCAACATAGACACAAAAACAACTAAAGTCACATTGAGAACATGCAAAATCCAAAGTTTTAAGCATAAAAAATGTTGTGTTTTCGTAGCACATAATCACCCTCAACATAAAATTGTTTCTTGTCCTCAAGCGACAGACTCAACTTGTATATACAACACTGTCACACATAGACCTCAACTCAATAACATACATCACATACATCTCAGACTCAGATACCCACACCAACTCTTCAAACAAAATTAGATAGATATTCAGCAAACCAAGCCAAACTAGTACATGTGACAACACAACTATGACAAGCAAGGTACTATCAACAATCCACAATCACTGAACAAGTCTAATACTAATAATGCAATGCAAGTGTCCTCACAGAAAGAAGTCCCATATTTGACACTCAATGATATTTCCATGTTTTAGCATTAGGACTGTGAAAAGTCACTCACTTTCACAATAGATATTCATGCATAATGACTAATATCATAGACTTTCTCCTATACTCATGACCCAGACCTTCAACTAATTGGACTAGGATCACCCTAGGACTTTCTAGGCTTGTTATGTCGGCTCAAGGGACTTTGATATGATATTTTTGAAAGATGGTGACTAAAGGTCCTCCTTGAAAGTTTGTCTATTTACACTTTCACCCTAACAACTCTTCTGTTTTCACCTTAATCTCCCTTTTTCCTCTTTCAAGCTTTCCTAGGTGCTATCTTTTTATTTTTCAGCTTTTTGCATTGTTTTTACACTTCATTTTGCTTTTTAGATCTCAATTAAGGCATCTTTCATTTTTCTTACACCCAGTACGTGATATTTCTCCTTTTACTTTGTATTCCTAACTCACCTCCCTCATTTTTCTTCTTTACCCTTACACTAGCCACCCTTAACTTAGACTTTTGGCCTGTTTTGAGGTGCACATTATCCATCCTCAGAACCAGGGCTACTCTTGGTAGCCACCCTCAACTTAGGCTTTTAGCCTTAGTGAAGGTACACAATGTTCAAGGAAGGACCAGGGTCAACTTTAGGATTTTGCACTAGATAAGACTGGGTAAATTGGGTGTTTTGAAAGAATAGATACATGTTAGGCTCAAATATTAGGAACAAGGGATATATCATCGATTTGGTTGGTTAATTTTAGGCTAAAGTGAACTATTTAAGAACAATAGCCTAAGATCCTTTCCTAATCCAACTAGTCTACAATCTAACTTAGAGTAACCAAGCAAGTTTTGAATTAGCACACAACACATGAATTTAGCAAATAAAGCTCACTCTCACATGGCACTGCACACATTATCAACAGAAGACTCTCAGATCATGTTTCTTATCTCAATTTACTCTTATTTATTAGAACAAATATTGTGAAGCACCTAAATATGCATGGTTACTATCTAACTACTAATCAATTTTTGTAATGGGTACCATCTTTTTCAAATAAAACACAAAAACATGCTATATGCTATAAATATTGGTACTATATGTTACAAATATTATCTGAATATCCTAAACATACTGGTTCAATAGAAATTAAATATCTATAAGGAAAAAGAACACAAGCAAGAAAACATCGGGATAAGAAATTGGGGTAGTTATAGACCATAAGTAACTCAGACTTCACTGAGGCCCATAACTACCAACACCCCATCGAAAAAGATGTGCATTGTCCTCAATGCACAAAATTAAAACAAAATAGAACGTAAAGGATCAAAAACCCTCCTCCTGTGGGGTGGTCTGATTGGTAGATGTACTCTGTTTAGAGAGGCCAAGACCCCTCACCTATTCCGTCGCTCAAACTTATCTCATCTCCTTATCATGTCTCGATCTCCTCAAGGCTAGCTCGAGCTCCTCCTCCTCTATTATCCTCGCATGTACACGTATCTCATATGGCTCCTCATCCATGCAAGGTCTCTTACCAAGAGAAGACTGGATAGGCTCCTCGGGAGCGAACAAATCAACTATCGGCATTGGAGGTAGAGTCGCTAGTAGTGCAACCGGTGCCACAAAAGCTGCTGTCAAGTCAGCTTGAAGCTACTAGATATCCGTCTGCATAGCTGACAAATTTGAAGGCCAAGCCTCACCTAATCTCCTCTGTACCCTATCCTCAAAGGCATCAATGTAGGCATCCACGATAGATACGATCCTGAATAGTCGCAATAGTGAATGCCTAACTCCAACCCTCTGAGTCTGCAATAGCATAGCGGATTCATGGCCTGAATTGCTGAATCAATTGTGCCTCAGCATGGACTTTATAGAAGTGGAAGACACGTAGATTATGTCTGTGGTGGGAGGCTGTGAAGTAGTGGCCTCTGGTGCAGTAGGCCCCCTCTCCTCAACTGCCTTGGGCTGCGGGGGCCTTTCCTAAGTAGCAACAACAGTAGTAGTAGTGGCAGTCTTAGAACTCTCAGGTGGCGGCGCTGGGGCGACCATCCCAGGCAGAGGTGGAGGTTGTGCCCACCGGAGTGCCACCAGGTTCTCGTCAGCCTTGATCAGGCTAAGATCCATCTGTGTTAGACCTCTATCATCTGGTCTAGCTGATGTAGTATCTCCACACTTGACTCTACACAGAGCCTGTAAATCAAGTGTAGGAATAGGATGGAGGTGGACCTCTTTAGTGCAGCCTCATGAATCTGCTCAGCAATATATGAGGCAGGATTAATCAGTCTCATAGCCAGGTAAGATGCTGGCAACCCAAACCGCACGCTCCTGCATCAAAGTATTCTCAGCAATTGTTAGCCGGATGCATGAACGAACAACTGCCCACCAAAATTTGGTAGGGAAACTAAGCTAAGCCTTGACTATAGGCTCTGAGAGAGTGGCGACCCAAGTAGGTTCCAGACCCTGCTCTGCAATATATCTGGCCAACCATCTCATCAATATGGCTTGTTGCTCAGGATCCTTTATCACTAGTGGTTCCCTCATCTGCCCCACCCTGTAGTCGAACTCTGGGGTGGATCTAGGGGAATGAGACTTGGGACCAAATAACATACGACAGATGGTCTCCTCTGATATATCCACCCGCTAGCCCCTTACCCTCATCTCTGTCAGTCTATGCTGAGCGAGGGGCTTCTTCCCCTTGGGAAGAGTAAGCTGGATGATGGCTGCTTATGATGTGTAGAACTCTCTCAATATAGTCGAGGAGTATCGTACAAGAGAACAGGACATCCGCTAGAGCTCGTGTCCATTCATTATGTCCTGGAGGCCAGGGACACCATTAAGTCTGTCAGCAGTAACTCTGGGCTCCTCAAAAATGGAGTGAGCTTGCTTACCCTGCTTTCCCGGCTGTGTACCCTCTGTGTAGATCTCCCGCATACCCTCAATGCACTACCTGCTAGTGAGGGCATCTGGTGCAGATGGTGATGATGGTGCGACGAAAGACTCTTCCTCTGATCTATCCTCAGAGCCCTCCTCAAAACTGGACTTTTCTCTGGATGGAGTCATCTGTGGTAGCCTGGTCCCATCGCTATCTCCCTTCTCAGAATGGGGAGCGCAAGAAATAGGAGCCTGAGTATGCCCAACTCTGGCAGAAGCTCTGGTCTATGGTATAGCCGCCTCTTGGTCCGGTTGGACATCTAAGATCTCAAAGGATCCACTCAATTGAGTGGTTTGATCATTATCCATAGGCTCGTCCTTGAGCCTCCTCCTTATAGCCTCGATCTTTGTGCATTTGGCCATTGGGGCCATATTACTTGAAACATCAGCATATACGCACCATGGTCAGCCCACAAATAAAGAATTGAAAGGCAAGAGTTCATTTGGGTTTAGTTGCAGAAGGGTTATACGAAGACCTCTTTACGAGTCGTAGTGAATACTATGGGCTATAAAGAGTTTTCGTAGACTAGTGGTTCAAATAAATTTGGTTACTGGAAAAGTCTACAAGACCAGGTATGACTCTTAAAGTAGTTTATGAGTCATAGATTAGGGTCGTAGAGAATTCTAGTCAGTAATTACATTCAGGCAGGGATCTACGAGACCTATTTACGAGCCGTAAAGTGATCTATGACTCATAGAAGGTCTCGTCTGATGGATCCTCAGAAACATCAAGTTTCTAAAATTGTGCACAAGGGGCAATTATGACTCGTGGATTACTGTACGAGCCGTAAAAGCCACTCGTGAACCAGAAAACTCAGTTACCTGAGTTCCTAAGTACATCACATAGACCTCGAACGACATTTTCAACTAATAAATTATTAGTATCAAAGAAAGAACACCCGCACACCCACATGATTTCAACACTACACCCATCACTCCAACATGTTCAACACACATACACCCCATCAAGAGTGATTTAGCATAACTTATCCTACAATTCCGACCACCTCTAATTGATTCAAGCAAAATCATGTACCTATGTCATCACCCACCAATGCACAATCATAATCACTAAATCACTTAAGGTGAGTGACAAGATAGGCCAAAAATAATTAATATTCATAGAAGGCCATAATACCCTATTCCAAATTTAGACAAAAATCAAGCATGGACAACCTAATTTCAGCTAATCATAATCAAATTCAAACAATGATTTTGTTTCTAAACACCATACCCAATATAATATTCAAATCAACTATTCATTCAAGGCAAATTAAGGGTTAATTAAACCAAAACTTACCAAGTATTAGGATTAACTTGAAGAAGAGGAAGGAGGAGAGTAGAAGCAAAACCCTAGCTCAACCGAAGTTCTTCCTGAAATTTAGGTCGATGGTGGCCGAAGGTTGTCGGAAATTTGGGGGTTTGGGGTAGGTTGGGTGATTTTTTAAATTAGGGAAAATATGGGGTCAAAATAATTTGACCCCTTTATTTATACTTTGACTTGGGTCAACTGAATTTACCGAGCTTAACCCCACGAAATCCTGATTACTGGCCCTAGTCGATTCTACAGCTTATAAATCATGGTCTTGTAGAACCCTCAACACTTAAAAAATTTTCAGAGAACTTACCTGGGGACCATGAGCCCCATTCACGACTTATAGTTTAATCTAAAAATCATAAAGTTGGCTCGTGGACTGGAATGCACAATTCTTCTGCTTACTGGAATTCTCTATGAGATGGGGTACGGGTCGTAATATGATTTAAGGCCTGTAGACGCAGTTGTAGAGACCCAACTTGATGCTTTTCTCAGCGAACCCAGCTGACTTAGTCTTGTACCTGCATACTCTTCATAAAATACACTGTTACCCTATATGCAACCAGCCAAATGTCCAAAATTACAATCAAAACACAAGAAAATAAACTTTCTATTAATCTAACAACTAAAAATAAACATATAACTTATGTCAAAAACCTTGGGTTGCCTTCCAAGTTCTACTTGATTTATTATTGTGACATGACTTGGACACATTGGTTACTTAGACTTTGTTAATTGCCCAAAATTTACTCTTCAACTTATCTGGATGCATCATGGAATAACAGATATCCAAGACAACTTCTTTGTCATTCAATCTAAACTTGAGTTGACCAACTTCCATATCCACTAGGGCTCATGCAGTGGATAGGAATGGTCTCGCCAAGATGATTGGGACATTGAAATCGACTTTGCAATCTAAGATCACAAAGTCTGCAAGGAATATGAACTTTTTAACTTTTACCAACACATCATATAGTATCCCCACAGGCTTCTTCATAGTGCAATACATCATCAAAAACTATATATTAGTAGGAGTAGTGGCCCTTAATCAAAGCTTCGTAAAGACTACTAAGGGCATTAGATTGATACTGACTAAATCACACAGTGCCCTTGCGAACTCCACATCTTCAATGGTGCATGGTATGGTGAAAGCACCTGGATCTTCTCTTTTCTGAACCAAGCAATTCATAGTGACATCACTGCAGTGTTGAAGCTCTTGAAGCTCTTGAGGAAGCTCCTGACTTACAATGCGCTTTTCGGTGACCAAGTCCTTCATGTATTTTGCATAGCCTGACATCTTCTCCAAAGCCTCGATGAGGGGGATGTTGATAGAAAACTAATTTAGTATGGAGAGTAAGTGCTTGAATTTGCCTTCCTCCTCCCTCTTTTTGAGTCTCTGAGGGAGGAGAGGAGGAGGCCTAGGGACGGGCTTAAACCTCTGTGGCGCTTTAGCTGCTTCACTCACCCCATCCTTGTGGCGACCATCTCCTTCATCTGTATCCTTAGCTATAGCCATCTCCTTATGAACATCTTCCCCTTCGAACGACATAGGAGGATCAATGGTACTCATGCCACCCCGAGTAGTAACCACCATACACTGCCCATCATTCTTAGGATTCGACACTTTATTACTAGGCAATATACCCCTTTAATGCTGATTCAAATAAGTCGACACTTGACCGAACTATTGTTCCAGGTGTTTGATAGCTAGAGAGTGAGACTATAATTTTTTATTGATACTTGAGATCTCTGTTTTCATGCCCCTTAGGGTGTCATCCTGTGTCTTAGCCTTCTTCAACAGGCGATCAAACATCTCCTCAATGCTGGAATTACCTACACTTGTGTCACGGTTATGTGGTGGCACATAAGGATAATTCATGAAGCCTTCTCTACGACCCTAATATACATTCGGACCCCTGTTTCTATTATAGTAACCACCGCGATTGTCTTTGTAAGCTCCTTCTCAACCAAAGTTCCGACCTTTGTTTCCTTGACCTTGGCGCCAATAGTCTTAATTGGATCCTTCGGCGTTGGTCTGGAAACCCTCCGTCTGATCATTAACGAAGCATGCGTCCTCCTTATAGTATAGATCCTTGTACATGGGTGCACGTGGAGGTTGATGAACCTCTACATTTACTGTCTTTTGGTTCTGCTTCATCCTCACCTCCATACCTCTGCAAATTTGAGCAAGTTGTTGCATGATCATCTCATTGATTTTGGCTTACTCTGGACCCATACTAACTGCACATGAACTCTTCATGAAATCTTTTTCCCTCTGCCCTCATGCACGATTCGTATTGACCACTCTTTACATACGTTCAACAATCCTTGCAAATGGTTGATCTAGATATATGCCCTTTAGGACAGTGTCAGCACAGGCTTGACTTTTCTCATCAAGACCATGGTAGAAGATCTCCATGAAGGCGTTATTAACTATCTTGTGGTCAGGGATGGTCCTCCGATATTCTGTAAACCACTCCCAAGTAGTGCTTGTGGAATCACCAGGATGTTCCTCAAAGTTGTTAATCTGGTCCTTTAACTTGCGCTTCTTCAATCTAGGGAAGTACCTCTCCAAAAGGGCCTTCTACAAGTTTGCCAGCTGGTGATTGATCTCTGCGGGAGCTTAGATAGCCATAATGCAACATTGCTCGTGTGAGACAATGGGAAGACATGAAGTCCAACAACATCCATAGGCAGATTCTATGTTCCCATCACACTCTTACAAATAAATGCCACATTGTGTAAGTGGCTATATGGATTCTCTAATGGTAAGACTGCAAATAGAGCACGATTCTATAGAATCTAAAGTAACCCACTCGAGACTGCAAACTTTGTCTCTGCCGTTAGTGGTGGCAACACAGAAGCTCCAGTCACATCCATAGTCATGGGATTCAACCGATACTGATACCATTGGTAAGAATTGGCATTGAAGTCCTGAGGCTATGGAATATCCTCTAAAGGAGATGGGTTCTCATTCCCGTCATCATCATTATTGTTCCGATTCAGAGCTGCATTGACCACGTTATTGGCGTTATCTTGGGCCATCCTTTTTATCGTTCTGTGGATCTCTGGATCAAATGGAGTTAAGGGATTGCCTTGACTCCAAGTGTTGGGCATACACTACTCGTACACCCTACAAATAAACAAAAACAACAAACAAAAGTAAAATAAAGGGAACTAAGGATTAACACTCAAAATTCGAATGAATTTACCAAGTCTAGCCATATTACCCAGCAACGGCACCTAAATCTTGATGTCGCCAAAGTTACATCTCCTTTTAGAGGATAAAGCGGTTGCTGTCATAAAATAGAACATAACCAAGGTTAGGTTCGAACCCACAGGGAATACGTAGACTCAAGACAAATTCGCCATCATGCAATCCGAGTAGTTAATCAACCTAATTCCCCAAAAAGGGGGGGTTGCAAATATCAATTAGAAAAATAAACTTACTAACTATCACGAGCGAAAGATCAATAAAGGAGAGAAACTTGGGTATTGCATTCCCCATGGTTCCCGAACTTAGTATCACCGGATAACCTAATTCTTGTCTAGTGTATAACATGCAGGACGATAATTTAAGTTGACGAAGCCCTTTGGTCAAAGGTGAGAGGCGCATTTCGCTATGAGACTTGGCCCATATCCATTGTGTGCATTACTAACCACTACCTATAAGTCTCAGTACAACCTCCCGTGGCCCAGTTTTGTTGATTAGACGAGAACACATTAATCAAATTCTGTTACTTAATCTTTTTTCCTATTCATTACTACCTTGGTCCAGTCATAACATTAGGCGGGTTCTAATGTTGGCCACTATCAGAAAACATACAAAACGAAGAGAGTCAATTAATACATGCATATACACATCCAAGAATCGTGAATTATTTGATTTTACTTTGTTAGTTCTTCATGGTTCCCACAATCCTAGTTGTGGATTTAGCTACTCATACTTTGTGTAGATGAAGAGATTATGAATTTAGAAGACATAATTAAACACTTACACAACTGAATTAAGAATAAGCAAATCCAATGTCAATGAAAATCACAATCCTGAAGATTGAATTAACCCACAAGTGTTTTTAAGGACTCACAAATTTGTGTCTAAGAATATTGAGTTCTCCAAGCACTAACTAAAACTAAGCTGAATATTGAGTTCTCTAAGCACTAACTAAAACTAAGCTAAACTTATGTGAACTGGTGAGAACTTTTGAGAACTTCTGAAAAATAATCTAAAAGACCTATTTATAATAATTCAAATTTAAATCCAAAATCGTAATCCTGCAAACATAGACACAAAAACACATAAAAACAACTAAAGTCGCATTGAGAACACACAATTCTAAGTTTTAAGCATCAAAAGTGTTGTATTTTGGCATCACATCATATATTGGCCTAGTTAGGGGAGGTATCTTTGGCACAGTAGCTCTGTACATGTTACTTCTAGGTTCTAGGAGGGATCTCCTTTTTTGTATATGTATATATTATTCTAGTTGTTGATTTCTTATTATGGTTGTTAATTTCCATAAATTACGAATTTTGGTCAGTTTTCTTCCCTCACACCCATTACTAGCAGTTCTGGGTTATAGGCTAGCTTACCTATAGGTGGGACATAATAGATACCATCATGACTCAAGAAATTAAATCGTGATAGGTTGGTATTAGAGCTCCAGATTTGTTGTTCTCACCTATGCAGAGCTATTTTCTAGTAGAGTCCAACGAATAGGTGCGAAGACATCAATGATTTACCTTTAAAAGGCTACGAGGAATTATTAGAAGCATGTCCTATGATTGTATCAACTTATGCAGTATATGTTCAGTTAGTTTCGTGGAATCTTATTAATCGTACTCTTTTGCCAGGGGTTGGTTTGTAGATATGGTGCCTCTAGTGGTGCCGATCCACTCGAGGCAGTAGATAGGGGCTCAACTAGGCCTAGGGGTCGACCTCTGTGTTAGGGTATGGGCATAACACCATCTCTGGATAAAACTATAGCTCCAAACCCTGTAGAGAAGACTTGGATGCCCTTATCGCCCCTCAACTAGCAGGGCTAAAGTTGGCACAGCTCCCAGTTGCACCTACTATGGCTCCTACACTCCAGGTGATCGTTGCTCAATTAATTATAGCCCTCAGAGGTGTTCATTAGGTTCCAACACCAACTCCTACTCCACCAGCACCATAGGATTAGCTTGCAGCTCTAGTGCTAGAGGAGCAACCTTCTCTAGTACCACTAGTTCTGCAAGAGCAACCTCCAGCTCCCGATATAGGAGGGAACCTAAGCCTAGTGCCTCTTTCTACCCATCCAGATGTTACAGAGGGCGCTATACCATTTTACGATCTTAGGGTAATGGGATATTTCGTTAAATTTGCTCCACTAAGGTTCTCAGGGGTAGTTAGACTAGATGGCCACGCGTTTGTGACATCTTATAGTGAGAGACTACATACCTTGAGGTAAGGTTGTTGGAGTCCTAACGAGTCAATTTTACTGCAGATCATCTTGATGGACCTGCCAGGCAGTTGTGGTATGCTTATATGGATACTAGACCAACTGGGTCACCACCAATATCTTGGACAGAGTTTTCAAAGGTAGTCCTAACTAGGTCTATTCTTAGGAGTCTCAAAGATAAGGTTCGTAATTAGTTCTCGAGGATAGAATAGGTAACCATGATTGTGTACAAGTATAAGGCAGATTTCACAAGCTCTCTAG
This sequence comes from Solanum rostratum, assembly GCA_029948455.1. Classification (NCBI taxonomy): domain Eukaryota; kingdom Viridiplantae; phylum Streptophyta; class Magnoliopsida; order Solanales; family Solanaceae; genus Solanum; species Solanum rostratum. The sequence goes on from CM057049.1 coordinate 28,939,230, forward strand.
GCATGCCACTATGATATTATCCATTAAGGAAGAGAGGATCAAAACTTTTGTTAGGGGGTTGAAGACATAGTTAAGTATAGAGACTCACTCATTGGTTATAGGGGGCTGCTCTTTTCTAGATATTTTTTAATCATGCCTGTACAATTGAGAAGCTCCAATGCAAGGCCCAGGGGGCAATGAAAAGAGGGTCCACCACGAGGATAGCTATAGTGGGACTCCATGTAGGCCCAAAGAGCGTTATGATATGTCTTAGAAGAGGTTTTAGCAAGGCCAAGGCAGTTTCCCCATCCAGGATTCACTCCAGGCTTCGGAGGGTAGCTAATAGTATTGGGGTAGTCAGGGCAACCCTCCTTATGTCAATGGGTAGAGGGCGAGTGATAGAGTTATGACAGCTTCAGAGCAAGTTGGGCCTTCAAATCCAACTAGTAGGGATATAGGGCCTCGAAGATTGTTACTTCAGGCCATAAGGGTCGATATCCTATTGATCTATCTTCCCAAGGGTGTTATGATTGTAGGGAGATAGGTCATTAGCCAGAGATTTTCCCCCCACGTAGGGCGATGCACCTTTCATCAAAGGCAGCTCGATCAACCTTGACACGAGTACCCTATACAAAGATAGGGGTTAGGATTTACATTGTAGAGGTGATCAGTAGGGTTTTAGGGTCTATTAGTAGGGTTCTAAAAGTAGTTCTAGGAGTGGCATGTCAGGTGGTAAAGGCAACACCTGAGGTGGAGGCCGTCAAGTCCATTTTTATGCAGCTTTGATGAGGTAAGAGGTCAAGGCATCCGATGATGTCATTACAGGTATGAAATATCTATGCCAGCAGTCAATTTTAGCTTTGTTTATCCTGGTCCACCTGTTCTTATGTATCTATCTATATTACTCCCTGATTGGGGGTGAGCCTCGAGCCTCTTCTAGCACTACTTTATTTTTTGACTCATATAGGGGATTCTTTAGCAGTGGATCATTTGTTGTCACTCTTCAGGGACATGTGGATCATTTTTGGTCACTCTTCAGGGGTAGGATACCTAGGTTTATTTAATATTACATGACCTACTTGAACTTGATACTATTCTAGGCATGGATTTGTTAGCTCCTCACGATGCAGTTTTAGATTGTTATGCTTAGACCGTTCACCTTGGCCATGCTTGATATACCCTTAGTTGTGTGGTACAGATCGATTAGCCACACCTTGATTTCTATTATCTCTTATACTCAGGCCCACAAGTTGGTGACTATTGGTTGCCAAGCATACTTGGCTTATGTTCGCTATGTATCAGGTAAGAACCCTTCTGTTGGTTTTATTTTTGTGGTTTGTGAGTTTTCTGATGTATTTCCTACTGATCTTGACTAGACTACCTTTATAAAGAGATATTATTTTTTCTTTAGATTTGGAACTGGGTACTAAGCCCATTTCTATCCCTCCTTATCGGATGGCCCCCATAGAGCGTAAAGAGATCCATGTCCATGTTTAGGGTCTTTTAGATCTGGGACTTATACGATTGAGTATTTCCCCTTGGGGTGCTTCTGTTCTGATTTTTTAGGTAGAAGGATGGAACCCTCTAGATGTGTATTGACTACATATAGCTTAATAAGGTGACAGTGAAAAACCATTACCCCCTACCTTGCATTGATGACTTGTTTGACCTACTACAAGATGTTAAGGTGTTTTCTAAGATCGATTTATGGTTTGGTTATCATCAGTTAAGGATTAGGGTAGTAGACATCCCTAAGATCGCCTTTCAGACTCATTATGGCCACTATGAGTTCTTGGTTATGTCATTTTGGCAAGTCTAATGTTTTTGTAAATACCTTGAGTCAGAAAGCTGTGAGTATGGGTAGTTTGGCCTACTTTCCTTCTTTGGAGCAACCCTTAGCTCTCGACATCCAGTCTTTAGCTAATAAGATGATTATACTGGGCATTTTAGATTTTGTGTGGGTATTAGCTTTTATAGGGGTTTAGGCTTTGTTACTCGATCGGATTCATGCCAAGCAATACAAGGATGAGTCATTGTAGCCTTTAGAGATTGTGCTTTATAGGGTGATAGTGGCTCGTCCAATATAGGCCCAGATGGGGTTCTCAAATTTGATGGTCATTTATGTGTTCCTAGAGTTGGGGGTTTGGTACAACTGATTCTTAATGAGACCCATGACTCTAGGTATTGTATTCATCTAGGCCCAACAAAGATGTATCAAGATTTGAAATAACACTATTGATAGGATGGTAAAGAAGAGATATAGCTGAGTATGTATCCCTTTGACTTAGTTGCCAAAAGGTGAAAGATGAGCATTAGAGGCCTGGGGGAGAGCTTAAGAGTTTACTCATTCCTGAGTGGAAATGGGAGGGCATCACTATGGATTTCATAAAAGGATTATCTTAGGCTTCCAAGGTTATTGATAGTATTTAGGTCATTATGGATCGATTGACCAATTTTGCTCATTTCCTCTCTCAGTTTGATCTACATTCAGTGCCGAGCAGTGAGCACGAGTTTATATTTAGGAGGTGGTTTGTCTCTATAGGGTACTAGTCTTTAACATATCAGATTCAGGATCTCAGTTTACCTCCAATATCTGTAGGGATTTCCAGAGAGATTTAGGTGGTCGGATTGATCTTAGTACATTGTTTCACCCACAGATTAATGGTCAGTCAAAGCATACTATTTAGGTCCCCGAGGATATGTTGTGGGCTTATTTATTCGATTTTGGTGGTTAGTGGGATTAGTTTTACCCTTAGCAGAGTTTGCATACAATAAAAACTACCACTATAGTATTTGGAAGGCCCCATTTGAGGCCTTATATGATAGGCATTGTCGCATTTCTGTTGGTTCATTTGAGTCCTTAGAGCCTAGACCATACAACACAGATCTACTTCAAGAGGCCTTAGCTAGAGTTCGAGTGATTTAGGAGCGATTCAGGGCAGCTTAGAACTGACACTAGAGTTATGCCAACCGTAGGTACCGCCCTTGGTGTTTTGGTATTGGTGATCGAGCGAGGTTTCATAAGCGTGGAAAACTTAGCTCCTGATATATTAGACCACTTGAGATTTTAAGGAGGGTCGGTGCAATTTCATATTAGTTAGCTCTTTCTGCAACATTTTCAGCTATAAACTCATTTTTTCACGTCTTGATGCTATGTCTGTATGTGCCAGATGAGTTTCATAGGTTGCAGTATGGATCAGTTGAGTTGGATGACCGCTTGACCTTTGTTGAGGAGCTGGTAACTATTTTTGCAAGAGACATTAGACAGCTTTGCTCTAGAGCCATACCTATAATTAAGGTCTAGTAGAGGCATATACTAGTTGAGGAAGGTACCAGGGAGACTAAGAGAGACATGCAGGAGTAGTACCCTAGCCTATTTGGGCCTTCATATATGCCCTTATCCTTACTTTTATGGAAAAATGTTCATTTAGTAGTGGATAGTGTAATGACCCTCTAGGTCATTTTTCGTGTACTACAACTTTTTCACCATTTAGAGCATTCCTATAATGACCTTAGGTCATATATGGTCTGGTGACACTGATAGCTCGAGCACCTAGTCGTTCATTTGGATATTGTGTAGTTTTCTGTGTTTGAAGGTCTTTATAACTTGAAATGTTAATTTTGGACTAAAATGCAGGTAAACAGCCTCAGAACAGAATTCTCATGATTCCATTAATTCTAAAATAGACAAACTAGGCTAGATGCATGGTCAGCTTGAGCATCGTGGCTTTCAATGCAAGTCTAAACCATATTTAGATTTTAGTTTTGAAAATTGGCCAAAAGTTAACTTCAATCAACATTCTTGGAAAATATGCTCGGATGGTAATTCTAATAGTGCAGTTAGCTTTAGAATGTTATGTTTTTTCTAGAATGACCTTCCATTCAGTTTTTGAGGCTTCTGGATTCATTTCGAGCCTCTCAGTTTAATTTTTCTAAAAATGGACAAAGGAGTGGAACCCACATTCAGTCGTAATGACCTCTTATGGAAATTTTGATTGCGCTATTAATTCCAAAATATCAAATTTGGTGGGCAGCATAGTCCATTTTTGTGCATGAAATTCTTGATGAATTCCAAGTGTTTCGTCAAAAATTGCAAAGTTGTGAAAAATTAGCTTTTCAACTGATATTTGGTGCTAATTGACCCGTTATTTGCGACCGATGGCCCCTAGCTATGATCATGAAGGTGAGGCAATCTTTTGCCTTTGTGAACGAGGGATCCCATCCGTGAGGGTCCAACCTATTTGGCCTTCGCAAATATCGGGGACCCTCCTTGATCACGAAGCTCATTTTTTTCCTATACTCCATGATCGCGGAGCACTGTTCACCACAATCGCAGAGAACAATTACAACGGGTCCCCTTGTATATATTTTAATCCATGATCAACATTTAGTTCTAACTTGGAGGAGTGATATTGTGTTTGTTCTAAACTCAAATTAAGTGATCTAATCTAATTCGTAGAATTCTTTAGGAGGAACACGTTGGTGAGCTCAGGAAGTGCTTTAGAAGTTCCCTATGAGGTATGTTTGGCAATTTAACTGGTGTCCATGCCTTTTTGGATTGGAAATTGAAGAAGCTTTGGAGAATGATATCTTGGTCAATATAGGTCTAGTTTGGGCGATTCAAGAGTCTGAATTGCGGGAGTTTTTGCGGTGAGCGTAATGGTGTGCTTGGTTTCAGCTATGAGGGCTTCATTTATGGTAGATTTACATAACTAGCTGCTGCCATGGTTATTTTGAACTAAACTTAGGATTTTCATGTTTGTTGTTGATCAGGTGCTTTTGACCCTCGAATTGTGTGCCATGTAGGGACATGAGCTTGGGGAGCTGGTTAGGACAAAGTTCTCGGGGTCAATTCCGAGTCTTTGAATGTGAGTCCTACGTTTTCTTTCTTTTTAACTTCAAAATTAGTCCATCTTTATTTCTTGTAAATTTAGTGTCATAATGACTATTATAGTATTGTGACTCTATTTTTGGTAGCTTGGTAGCTTTCAAAAGGGGAAAGCGCTGTCAGAGTAGGTTGGAGCGCGCGTATTTAGCCACTAGTAGGCTACGATTTTCCTTATTTAAGATTGAGTTTGGATATGTAAATATAGTTGGATTTTCATGAATATGGGGTGGGAAATGAGTTGTATATGCCAAGTATGATAAGAATTTCTATTTAGTTAATATTGGGGTAGATGGGTACTTTTATTGCAGTATCAGATCTTCCATGCTTGTTGATATCTTTTTTATGGCTGAGTTTGGTATATTGTAGTATGTTTTGCCTTAGTCTAGGCTTAGGCTAGTGATGTCTTAGACTCACGTTATTCAGAGTCGGTAAATTTAATTCATCTGCCTAATCTGACTCAAAACCCATTTTCCCACCAATTTAGACCATGACCTTAACTTACGGTTTGTAAACAAGTCTACAACTTGTAAAATCCTTTCATGCATTGGATGTCCCCAAGCTTAGGATACCAAAATTGGCACTATTGAACCATGAACAGATAGTATGGTCCATAGTTCCTTTTAAAGTGAACGACCAGTCATAAACTAGGCTTCTAGATTTCCTCTTAAATTTCCAGATTTCCTTTCTTATGCATTTTTCATACTTTCTAATATGCAGGGCCTTACAGTATCTACCCTTGTAAACGTTCATCCCTGAATATGCTAAACGCAAGCTCTAAAGAATAAGGAAGCAGTTAACAATCTAGCATGCATGAAAAAAATACAACTTAAACACTTTTTCATGAAACTTTTCAAACTCATGGATCAAATACCATTCATATGCAACCTCATGATGATGTAATTAGGCATGGATGACATGAAAATGGAAATGCAAGGAAATTGAGGATTCTGGGTAAGGGGATTTAATACTTTAGGCTTGGTTAGAGTGGAAGAGATAGGGGTATCATTTCTTCATATCTGCTTTTGATTTCCTTGTGGCACTTTCAACTAGTTGGTTCCTCCAAAAGACTTTAATGATGCAACATCTTTATTCCTCAACCTCTTGACTTGCCTATCCAAGATTTCAACCAGGACTTCTTCATAAGTCAAATTCTCATGAATATTTACCATGTCTAAGGGTACAATGGAACATGGGTCACCAACACATTTCCTTGACATGGGAACATGGAAGACCATATGAACCATACCCATCTGAATAGGCTATTCCAACTCATAAACGACTTTATCAAATCTTCTCAAGATCTGGTAAGGCCCTACATATCTAGGTCATAACTTTTCTTTCTTGCAAAAATGAACCATACTCTTCATGGGTGAGACCCTCAAATACACCCAGTCATGAACTTTGAACTCAAGGTCTCTCCTCCTTGCATTGGCATAAGACTTTTGCAAACTTTGAGTTGTCTTCATTCTTTTTCTTATCAACCTCACCTTCTCCAAACCCTCCAAAACAAATATGGACCTATTAAAGCCATCTCTCCTACTTTAAAACACCCGATGGGGGATCTATATTGCCTTCCATACAAGGCCTCAAATGGTGCCATCCAGATGCTAGAGTGATAACTATTGTTGTAAGCGAACTTGATGAGTGGAAGATGCTCATACACACCACTCTTGAACTCCATCAAACAAGCCCTAAGCATATTCTCAAGGGTTTGAATGGTCCTTTTGGCTTGACCATCCAATTGTGGGTGAAATGTCGTGCTAAGCTTGACTTTAGTACCATGGCCTCTTTGGAAAGATCTCCAAAAATGGGAAGTGAATTGGGCACCACAATCTAAAATGATGGACAATTATGCAATTTAACAAACTCATGAATCTATAATTTTGCATAGTCTTGGCACCATAGGTGGTCTTGATCGGCAAGAAATATGCTGACTTGGTAATTGTATCAACAACAACCCAAATGGAGTCAAAGTGCCTCTTAATCTTAGACAACCCAACCACAATGTCCATATTGATCTCCTCCCACTACCAAGTGGGAATCTCAATAGCTTGGGATAGACACCCTACCTTTGATGTTTGTCCTTGAGTTGTTGGCAATTATGACATTTGGCCATGAACTTTGCAATATCCCTTTTCACACCACACTACCAATATACTTCCCTCAAATCCCTAGAAATCTTTGTAGAATTAGGGTGGATAGAGTAAGATGAATTATGAGACTCTTTCAAGATCAAGTCCCTTAACCCATCAACATTTGACACATATGACCTTCCTTGACATCTAAGGACACCATCTCCCCCTTGGGAGAAAACCTCTACTTTGTCTTATTTGACCAAGGTCTTTAATTCAATCAAGGAGGAATCAAGGTCTTGCTTGGATTTAACCTCTTAAACTAATGAACACTTGGAACCTTATAGAACTACCATGCCACCATTTTTGGCCTCATCCAACCTAACTTCCAATCCTACCAATCTATGAACATCCTTTTCTAACTCTTTTTTCTCATCATCAAAGTAAGCAACACTCTCCATGGACACCCTACTTAGTATGTTGGCCATAACACTTGCTTTTATCATGTGCTAATGCACACACATATCATAGTCTTTAAAGGGTTCCAACCATCTCATTTTCCTCAAGTTGAGATATTTTTGGGTGAATACATATTGAAGACTCTTATGATCGGTAAAAACATCCCCATGAATCTCACATCGATAGTGACACCATATCTTCATGGCAAATACTGTAGCTGCTAGCTCAAGATCATGGATAAGGTAGTTACGCTCATGCACCTTTAAAAGCATAGGCAATGACTTTACCACTTTGCATCAACACACACCCCAATCCAACCCTTAAAGCATCACAATAGACAACAAACCCTTCCAAACCCTTTGGTAGGGTAAAGATAGGAGAAGATGTAAGTTTATCTTTCAAGATTTGAAAACTCTTTTTATATTTGTTTTTCCATTAGAACTTCACTTTCTTTCGTGTCAACGTTGTCAAAGGGGATGCAATTGAAGAAAATCCCTCAATAAATCTACGATAGTAGCTTTCTCATCGCAAGAAACTCCTAATATCCATTGGAGTCAAGGGCTTAAGCTAATTTCTCACCACTTCCATTTTCTTAGGATCCACTTTGATTCCATCACCCAACACCACAACCCGAGGAATGCAACCTTGTTCAACTAAAATTCACATTTGTCAAACTTGCCACTTTCCTTCCCTATGGTTTGCAACACCACCCTAAAATGCCTCATATGTTCTTCTTCATTCTGGAAATAGATCAAGATGTCATCAATAAATACCAAAACAAACATATAAAGGTAGAGTTTGAAGAACCTATTAATAAGATCCATAAATATATCCGGCTCATTAGTTAGACCAAAAGACATCACCATAAATTTGAAGTGTCCAAACCTCACCAGAAGGCCATATTGGGAATGTCACACTCCCTGACCCTCAATGGATGGTATCTAAACTGAAGGTCAATTTTTGAGAAGTGACTAGCCGTTTGCAATTGATCAAATAAATCATCTATTCTCGGTAGTGATTACTTTTTCTTTATAGTGACTTTGTTGTGTTTTCGGTAGTCAATGCACATTCTAAGTGATCCATTTTTCTTCATCACAAATAATACTGGTACAATGTCTAATGAAGCCTTTCTCTAATAAGTCCTTCAATTGGTCCTTTAATTCTTTTAACTCCGTCGGGGCGATAGGATATGGATGAATGAAGATAGGTTGAGTATCGAGAAAGCATTGGGAAACTCATTGACTACCAAAACTAACTCAATAGATGAAACTTTAGACTCAACATCCCTACCCTTACAAAATGATAAATGCAACACTTAGCAATTAATTCCTAAGCCTTTTAGAAAAGAGATGAACTTACCTTTAACCACTAAATCATGATCTTCTCATTCAAAGACAAGTTCATTAAGAAATAGGAACCTAACCTTACGGGTTATACAATTGATAGAAACTTGATATGCATGTAACCGATCCATCATAAGAATAGTGTCTCAAAATCTATCATGTCAAGTTTAACTTAATTACAAGGCAAGACTTTATTCAAAATGGACATGGAGAAAGCCCTGTGGACCCTCCTAGAGACAATAGACTCACCAATGGGGGTAGACACCCAAAAGGATTCACATAATATTTTTGGACATATGTTAAACCTACGATTGGGGTGACGAAAGATAAAGTGGCACCCGAGTCCAATAAAGCATAAACATCATGATCATAAACCTTTGACATATCAACGATGGAATTAGGTACCTCATCCACTCCTTGCCTCCCTTGAAGAGCATACAATCGGTTATGACGTGGAGCACCTCCTTGTTGGTCTGCTTGTGCCCCTTGTCCTCTATGAGCATTATGTCTTTGAGGATGATTGTCTCTACTAAAATTGGCTAGTTTTTGGCCCATCTTCCCACACCCATGGCAAGCCCTGAATATTTCAAGCATTTAGCACTATGGTTCTTTCCACACCTTGGACACTTAGGGAATGGCAGTCAACTATTACCATATTGAGCTCTAGGGTTTGGCACCCTATTAGTCATGAACACTTAGCTCATAGCATTGATCTTTGGACTTGAAATTTGTGGCCTTATTGAAAGTGACCACCTTTAGCACCTTGGAAGCCTACTTTTAAAACGAGCACTCTTGGACTATGCCATCTTCTTATTACTAAGCTTTTCTTCCTCAAGTTGCTTGGCATATGTCAGGAGCCTAGATATGTCCTTATCCCCTATGAGCATGGTGGTGTGACACTCTTTATTTATCAAGTTGGACACACCCGACATAAACTTGTGCACCCTTGCCCGAGGGTTAGCAATCAAATAAGAAGAATACTTGGAGAGATTGTTGAATTTGAGGGAATACTCCCTCACACTCATGGAGCCTTGTTTGAGGTTCATAATGTCTGTCATCTTTCCTTCCCTTAGCTTAATAGGGAAGAAGCGACAAGGAAGGCATCTTTGACCTCCTTTGAAGGACTAGGCTCATCATCCACCTTCTCCATTTTCCATTAGTTGAACCATATTTGGGCAAGGTATTTGAGTTGCTAGGCCGTTAGTTCCCCTTTCTCCTCCGAGCTCACCTATAATAGTGAAGACCTTATATACTTCACAAATAAATTATTGGGGGTCTTCCTCCACTTTAGTGCCAGAGAACTTTGGAGGGTTCATTCTTGTAAAGTCCCTCACCCTTGAGGTCAGAGTTGGATCATGAGGAGCTTGGGCCCATTGGTTCACTTGGTTCCATAACTTGTGCTAACAATTTAATGACGTTAGGGTATTCAGAATGAGTAACCCCTTTCTCTTGGGGAGCTAATGGAGAGAGAGGGGATTGATCCTCTTTTGGAATAGGGACCCTTGGTGGCATTATCTATTAATGCAAAGAAGAAGTCGTTAGAAATAGGAATTCTTAGGACAAGTTGTTAGCACAAGTTATGGAACAACATAAAATATGGAAGAAGTGAATCATTTCCAAAATGCCTTGTAGCATCTTATTCATAGTTGTGGCATGCTTCAAAACCCCGAATAAGACACTATTTAATGCAGTATGTTGGATTTTCCTAGGACCATTTACAAATCGAGTGTTCTGATACCAATCTTGTCACAATGAAAGCCTAGGGCCTAGGTGTATCATGGCGAGCGAGAATCCAAAGGTGCCCTAAATAAGCCTCATAACATACATAAGCACATCCTTAGTAAGAAAATATAATACAATCATCGACAAGACATCTAGGGGGTTAGGGGCTTAAATATTTACCACTTACTAATAGAGTCACAAGAAACATCATACATGGGGTAGGGACAAAGAAAAGTTAGCATAGACACAAGATCGTGGCATATTACATACATAGTATATCATCCAATAATACCTCTATTCATATATGGGATTGGAGCCAAGACATGTCCAGGGCTCACCCTAAAAAGTAAAGTAGCAAAAGTAACAATGTCTTATCATAATCAATGCTAGATATAAATTGGTATTTCCCTTGAACTAGAGGACTCCTAGCAAACAAAGTCTTCACGAATTGAACTAGCAACGAGGAGGTGGATTAAGAGGAGCTCTGGTTCCTACATGGTTAAATCATGCAGGCAAAAGTATGTGTTAGTACGTTGAACATACTATGTATGCGGGGTGTAATGCAACAAGGAAATAATATGCCATAATAAAAAATATGCATAACTATAACAAAGGCAATAAGCTCAATATGAAATGAATGATACATGCCTCAATGAAAACATGCATGAGAGAACATAATTTCATAGCATAGCATGTACATATGTAGGAGGAGACCTAACTGTCATGAAGACCATGTGAGCTACTACATGAAATTCTGATATTTCCTCTACACCAAAAAATAAGTAGTCTAGTTGTCAAGGTAGACTATGCCTCACCTTATAGGATCCTACCCATTTTGGTCTAGTGCTTTACATATACTTTATGGGATACAAGTAGTCTAGTTCTTTACATGTACTTAATGGGATTATACCCATTTTGGTGTTTGAAACATGAACATGGAGCTATATGTGGATGCACTAGCTGATACAAAATCTTACGGTGGCACGTAGTTATGAGACTAAGACTTTATATAAGGACCTCTTAGGTGGAACCCCCGCCTTAATACTCATTCAGTATTGTGTTAAGTATAATCCAATAAAATAGATAATCATAAACATAATCATAGGAGCATACGCATAAAAATCATACTATCATGACAAGAGTAGCTCATAAAAACCATAACCCCTTCAAATAAGCATTTTATTTTCCCAAAAGGGTACATCATAATTTAGTATTCTGCTTATGTGTTGTTGAGATGAGGGTTCCCAGGAAACAGCCTCTCTACTTCTATGAGGTAGTGGTAAGGTTTGCGTACATTCTACCATCCTCAGATCCCACTTATGGGATTCCACTGGGTATGTTGTTGTTGTTCGGCACATCATAATTTAATAAAAAGGACTTCATAATCTTGCATGATTTCATAGAATTTTTATGGATTCATAATATATTTAGTAGTTCTTAACATTCATAATATTCATGAACTTGCATATCATAAGGTAAAACCTTTCATCAAACTCCATCATGTAACTTTAGTTCAAAACAAGGTGGCCTCATGCATGAAGACTTGAAATCATAAAGTTGAAGAGTAACATACATAAATAAGATAGATTATGACCATTTGAAATCATTCAAAACAACCCACCATAGACATAAGAAAAACACTAATTAGGGCATCATGAAACCATCTCTAAAATCATCCATTTTCATAGTTTTTCATAGTATTATAGCATGCATAGTCCCAAAGGCATAAGATATTACATAAGAATACTATTTAGAAGAAGTTCATGCAATTTCATGGAATATTCATAACTTAAAAACCAAAGAGAGAGTGATACTTGAGCATTGTGGCAGGAAGGTCTCACAAATAAAACCCACATACCTTGTCTTCCAAAGTAGTGAGAAAAATATGAAAATGTTGTAAAAAATCTAAAACCCTAGCTTCCTTTCTTCACTTAACATTTGGAGAAGTCTCTGAGGATTCTATACTGCAAAATTTGAGAATGAGGGAAATGAATTGATTTTGAGGAGTAATAGGCTGTAAAGAGACTAATTTAGGGCTTAAATGACATAGCATTAGGTATTAAATATCAAGAAATATCAAAAATGCCCCTCCTAAGTATCTGCCAAACCAAACTATGAACCCTTGATTATAGGTCGTGGTGTAGACCATGGGTCGTAGAAGAGGGGGTCTCGTCCTATTGGTATTTGACCCTTCTTTGAAACTCCATCCACGATCCAATCTACGACTTAAAAAAAGTCTACGAATTGTCCTGTTGTTCATATTCAAACTTCAGAAACCCATTTTCCACCATCTTAGACCATCATTCCACGACATTAACTTATGGTTCGTAAATGATTCTATGACTCGTAAATCCCCTTCTATAATGAAGGCCCCAAACTTTGGCTACTAAAATCTACACTCTTGAACCACAAGCACATAGTACAATCCATAGTTTCTTTTATGGGTTGTAAACCCCACTCATAAATGCTACTTACACTTAGTAAAATTTTTGTCCTGTGCCTCACTATCATGACCCAAGTCTAGGGGCTAGGTGCCACATGATGAATGAGAAATCCAAAGGTACCCCAAACAAGCCTCAAATCTTATTTAATAACATGCTTTGTTAGAAATCGTGAATCAATCATCAATAATTCATACTAAAGGGATTTTGCGACTTAGGATGCATTTTACAGGATAAGGGATAAGGGATTTCCCATCATCTCAAGCACAACACGTAATTTTACGATGCACTCTGTGGGGTATAGGAACTTAGGATGTTCGCCATCCTTTAATTATCATCACAAGAAACATCAAAACATATAATAGGGACTAAGGAAAGTATCCATAGATACATAAGCATCGTATAAATCATACATATCGTGTCATCCAACAATACCTCTAATCATAAGTGGGACAGTGTCCAAGACATGTTCCAGGCTCACCCTCAGAAGTAAATAACAAAAATATCAATGTTTCAACTTAGGTAGATAGAAAATGGATGCTGCCCTTGAAAAGGAGGACTTACCATATGCTAAGTGTTTAAGAAATCGTACTAGCCGCGAGGAGGTGGAGGGATAGGATCTTTGGTCCCTACATGGTTAGATTATGTAGGAAAAAAGTATGCATTAGTACTTTTAATGTACTAAGTATGAGAGATGAAATGCAACAAGGAAATCATAAACCATAATAGTTAAGATGAATAATCATATACAAAGGCAATAAGCTTAATATGACATGAATAACCAATGCCTTAATTAAAAAGCTCATGGGAGGTAAATTATAAGTTGATAACATAGCATACATATGTGGAAATAGAACTTAACCGACACTTAAGACCATGCAAACTACTACATGAAATTCTGACGTTTACCTCCACATCGAGAAATGAGTAGTCTACTTTCCAAGGTAGACTAGCCTTATCTTACGAGAACTCACCCATTTTAAAAGTCCTTTACAAATGCCTTAAGGGAACTTACACATTTCGATGAATATATGACAAGGGCCTTACGGGAACTTATCCATTTTGCTTATTATTTTGTATGTACCTTATGGGAACCTAACCCATTTTTGTGAATCATGCAATATATGCCATATGGAATCCATTAGAAAATCACAAACCTACGGTAGCAATGTAGTTAAGGGACAATGGAAATCTACCAAGGTACTCTTGGTGCTAAGTCAACGTCCCAAGAAATACTTAAATCATAATCATAATCAAATCATACATAAGATTGTAAACCTTAATATCATAATAAGAGTAGCTCATCAAAAAAATAGAATCATAACATAATAGAAGGGATCCATAATCTTGAAAAATTTTCATAACATTTCCGTGGAATCATAACATACTTTATAGCCCTTAATCATTCATCACGTTCATGACTTGCAAAGCTTTCAATCAAATCTTTCATCAACATAAGATACTTCATTATAAAATCATAGTCCAAATGGTGGGATTATGAATAGGTACTTAAGATAATGAAATCCAAGAGTAATATGCACAAAAGAGATAAAATATGTTCAAATGAAGCCATTCAAAACAACCCACCAATATCTTGGTAAAACCTTGATGTGCCGTATAAATGCGACACTTTTGATGCTTGAAACATAGAATTTTATGTGTTCTTAAAGCAATGTTAGTAGGTTTGATATGTTTTTATGTTGGTTTTTCAGGATTTCAGGAATCGGGATTATTTTGGTCTAAGTTATGCAGCTTGTAGATTTTTTGAGGATTTACGAGTCCTTCTAGGGGATCATGGTTTATTCCATGGGTTGTAGGTTTATTTCGTGGGTCAAATTTAGTTAAAGATTGATTTCAGATGTTAAAGTTACGTGTTATTAGATGGGCTATAAACCATTTGATAGCCCATATACTTGTTTATATGATGAATATTAAAGAATATGCTTAAATGCTGAATTGTTACCAGACGAAGGCTTTTATGGATCGTAAGTTAGGTGACTGCTCGTAGGCTTATTTGTTCCTTGAGGATCAAGGTTTTGAAGAATTTCTAAAGATTGAACAAATGAAACCCCTTATGGGCCCGTAAGTTAGAAGACAGTCCGTAGAAGGATTTCGTATGTGGATGACATATTTTGTGGATTGCAGTCTATGAAGGCCAGTCATGAGCTGCGATTTCATCTACAACCCACAACCTTGTTTGTCTAATTTCTTGATTCCAGTTTTTCTATTTCGTTTATGTCACAACCCAACCTAAGGCCTGGGAGTGACATGGAGAATATGAACCCGATAGTCCCAAAACAAGCCTCATAGCATCCACATACACATCATCGGTTCAGAAGTGTATAATAAGACAATAGACACATAGTTCTAAGGGACAGAAAAGTATGACTCACGCTATGGGGATGTCACTGGGATAGAGATTTTCATGGATTCACATAAGATAGAACATATAAGAACTAAAGTGCGGGACGTATGACTCACGCTATGGGGATAAAATGACTTAGGAATTTCCACATTTCCAAATCTCATCATGAACATTTCATCATTTCATCAACATCAAGAAATAACCATAATTATAGTCTCCATAGCAAGTAGCATAACATAACACAAGCCCATGCATAGAGTTTACATGATATCCAACAAGGCCTCTAAATCACAAATTAGGACAAGGGCCAAGACATATCCCCGTCTCACCTTCAAAGTAAAGACATAAGTGACAATAACATAATGGGTAGGTAGAAGGTGGGTTGTCCTCGAATGATAGGACTCACCACAAGCAACTTCTCGCAATCCAAGCCAACCGTCAAGAAGTGGATGAAGATAGTCTCCGGTCCCTACATGATCAGATCATGTAGACAAAGAGTATGCATTAGTACGTTTGAATGTACTAAGTATGCGGGCATACAATGCATATGAACTCATTAAACCTGCATTCAATGTTAGATAACATGGGCACATATGTAGAAAGAAGTATATATACAAAGAAGAGTAATATATCAATATGCCATGAAATCCATGATGCATAAAATGCCATAATACTTCAGCATACGGGGATGAGACCTTAACCGACATGGACCACGCGAGCTATTATATGGAATTACAGTGTTTTCCCACACCGAATAAGAGGTGATCTACTTGCCAAAGATAGACCATACTTCTCCTTACAGGCCTACCATTTCGGAGAAGTAACCTTACCTTACAGGCACTCCCATTTTGGTACAGATTTTTCATTCATCATATCATAATCATCCCTTAAAGGGGCATTAACTTGAACCTATGCTGGCACATAGTTATAGAAATCATTAAATCATTTCCATGCATACTTAGGTTTAAAAGAAAACATACTTTATAATCATTTGTTCTTGGACTAAAAAGCCAATTCATACTTCATGTTCATGCATACTTGGGCTAAAGAACAAAATCATACTTCATGTCACACTTTCATGCATAGAAGTATCTCATTCATACTTGTACACGTTGGTATAAACACCCATAATTGCTCAAAGAGCCATATCATAGATATTATGTGATCACATGTCATGTCATAACCAGATTTTCCTTAAATTCATAATCATGAACATAGTTGGGTCTTAACCCACATCATAAACTTCATGAAAATCAATATTCATGTGTGCATATGCCATGAATGATGAGAAAATAGCATGGGCAATAGATATTCATACTAAAAATGACAATAAGATGAAATCCAAGTAAATCCATGAAGAAATTCACATTTAAAGCATACTTGAGTTTACCCATGCTTAACTTCAACATTTAAAGGGACATGCATATTCAAATATTCATAATATCAATGCAATTCAACATATTAGGGCTTAAATAACTTTAAAAACATTAATAAAATACAACCCAGATATCAATTGAATCAAATCAACGTTAATTTAAAAAACCCCTATTCAAAGTAAGCTTGAAGTTCATGAATTTAAGAAGTAAGAAGTGTTTGGAGTCTTCATGATTGAAAGGGATCATGAATCAATCACACATACCTTAGATAACTTAGAAGAATTAAGAAGAAATTGATTTGAGAAGAAAGCTCTTCTTGAAATTCCAAGTTGAATCTCCAATGGCACACTTGAGAGGAGTTCTTAGAAGAGAGATTTTGAATATTCTAAGTGTAATGAATGAATTTGAATAAGAATTGAGGAGTATAGGTCTTTTCATGGGTTTAGTATAGATTAGAAAGTCATCCTTAGTCATGTTCACGAGCCGTGGTGCTCTTTCACGGGCCACCTGGACACTTTTTAGTGCTCATTTCATTAATGGTTTTTCGTAATTTTGGTGATTTCTCAGGGTCATTTGTGACTTTCTAATCTATACTAAACCCCTGAAAAGACCTATAATCCTCAATTCTTATTCAAATTCATTCATTACACTTAGAATATTCAAAATCTCTCTTCATTATGAGAAAACCATTAATGAAATGAGCACTAAAAAGTGTCCAGGTGGCCCGTGAAAAAGCACGATGGCTCGTGAACATAACCACGGACCGTACAATGGTCTGTGGTAAGGTTCTTTAGGTACTTAGCCAAATTTTCAGACTAAGGACATTTCTACTAATGGTTCATGGTTCATTCAAAGGTACACTACCGTACAACGGTCTGTACAATTGACCCAAGTTCTGAGACGGTAATTTTATACTTAGAAGCATATTTTAGGATGAGGGCTTCATGAAACAACACACCATGTCTTATGGTGAGTACTACGAGACCCCACCACTACTCGTGATGGGTTGCATGAACCGTACAAGGGATCTTGGTGGCTGCCTTAGCAGATTTCTTTGCTGGAAGGCTGGGGCTTCTACAAAGGGCCACACAAGGAATACTCAAGCATCCCCCATGGGTTGCACACCTTCGAAAACTTGATTTAAGCATCAATAAAGTGTCACTAAATCCGGGTCCTTACATCATCTCTCCTTTGAGAACATTCGTCCTCGAATGAGAAATGGACTAGCTAGAAAGGCTTGACTTGAATAAGAAACATTTTAACATGGGAACACAATGCATAGCTTATTTCTTCATAAAAGCATTAAAACTCATGTCAAAACATCCTTTAAATAATTTTTGTGCACATGTATGCATGTCATGTCATGAAACATAGGAGTGAAAGAATTAGGAACATTGAGAATAGAAGGATGATAGTACCTTAAGCATGAGTAGATTGGTAAAGCTAGGGATATTACCTCATCATGTCCATCTTCGCTTCTCATGCAACACTCACCACATGTTGATTCCTCCAAAACATTTTAACTGAAGCCATATCCTTGTAACATAGCTGCTTTACTTGCCTATCAAAAATCTCAACCGGAACCTCTTCATAGGACAAGTTTTCTTCAACCTCAACACCATCCAAGGGCACGATTGAACTAGGATCACCAATCAACTTTCTCAACATTACATGAAAGACTGGGTGAATAAAACTCATCTCCAAAGGCAGATCCAATCTATAGGCCACTTTTCCGATCCGCTCGACTACCATATAAGGGCCTATATACCAGGGACTTAACTTGCCTTTTTTACCAAAATGCATTACACCCTTCATAGGAGAAACTTTTACATACATCGAATCACCGACATGGAATTCAAGATCCCTCTTTTTAACATTTGAATAAGATTTTTGCATACTTTGAGCCGGCTTCAAGCTTACCCTAATCAACTTCACCTTTTCCTTGGCCTCCAACACCAAATTCAGTTCAATCAATGCCATCCCTCCCAACTCAAACCACCTTATCGGGGATCTATACCTTCTCCCATATAGCTCAAATGGTGCCATACCACTGCTAGCATGAAAACTATTATTGTAAGCAAACTTGATTAGTGGTAGATGATCATCCAAACTACCCTTGGATTCCAACACACAATCCCTCAACATATCATCCAATGTTAGAATTGTCCTCTTGCATTGTCCATCAGTTTAAGGATGGAATGTGGTTCTTAACTTCACCTTAGTTCCAAGTCTCTTTTGAAATGATTTCAAAAAGTGAGAAGTAAATTGAGTACCACGATCCGATAAGATAGACATAGGCACACCATGCAACTAACCAATTCTTGAATATACAACCTTGAATAATCATTGGCATTGAAAGCAGTCTTGACGGGTAGGAAATGAGCCGACTTAGTCATCCTATCAACGATGACATAAATAGAATCAAATTGCCTTCGGGTAAGGGGAAACCAACCACAAAATCGATGTTGACATCTTCCCACTTCTAAATAGAATCTCAATATCTTGAGTCAAACCACCGGGCCTTTGATATTCTACCTTAACTTGTTGACAATTAGGACATTCAGACACAAACTTGGCTTTGTCTTTCTTCATACCATGCAACCAATACACTTCCCTCAAATCCTGATACATCTTGGTAGATCCCGGATGTATTCAGTAATGAGAGTTATGGTCTTCACTCATGATCACTTCTCTAAGGCTATCAACATTCAGAACACAAAATCGATCTTGTTACTGAAGCACACCATCTCCCCTTTGGAAGAAAACCTCTACCTTATTTTCCGCAACTAACTTCTTCAACTCAACCAATGATGGGGCCAAGTCTTGTTTTTCCTTAACACATTAACCACAGAAGACTCATCCCCATTCTGAACATGAATACTACCATGATTAGAGTCAGCCAATTTAATACCCAATCTAGCCAAATGATGAACATCTTTTACTAATTCTTTCTTTCCTTCATCATCAGGGCAACACTACCCATGGATAGCCTACTAAGAGCATCAGCTACAATATTTACCTTGCCGAAATGATATTGAACACTCATCTTATAATTTTTAAGAAGTTATAACCACCTTCTTTCCTCGAATTAAGATCCCTTTGGGTGAACACGTATTGCAAACTCTTGTAATTGGTGAACACACCAACATGAACCCCATATAAATAATGTTTCCAAACTTTCAAAGCAAACACCAGAGCCGCCAACTCAACATCATGAGTTGGGTAATTTTGTTTATGCACCTTCAGTTGCCTTGATGCATAAGATATCACCTTACCATGTTTCATGAGAATACAATCCAAACAAATTCGAGAAGCATCATAATACACCACAAACCCATCTAATCCATTCGGTAAAGTCAAAATAGGAGCCGATGAAAGATGATCTTTCGAAGTTTTGGAAACTCTTCACACACTCATCCGACCATATACACTTAGCCTTCTTTCAAGTTAACTTAGTCAATGGAGATGCAACGAATACCTTCAACAAACCTTCTATAATAACCAAACAATCCAAGGAAACTCTGAATATTATATAGAGTCAATCATCTAGGCCAATTCTTCATGGCCTCAGTCTTCTTTGTCTTAATGTTGATGCCATCACTAGATACTACATGACCAAAAAACGCTAGTTCACCCAACCAAAAATCATATTTGCTAAACTTGGCATACAATTTTTTGTGTCTCAAAGTTTGAAGAACTAACCTCAAATGATCTATATGCTCCAACTTACTTCAGGAATAAATCAGAATATTATCGATGAATACAACCACAAAACTATCAAGAAATGACTTGAACACCTAATTTATAAGATCCATAAATATGGTCGAAACATTAGTCAAACCAAAATAACATCACCACAAATTCAAAATACCTATATCTAGTCCGGAAAGCCATTTTGGGAATGTTAGACTCTCTGACCCTCGACTAATGACAATCGGAACGGAGGTTACTCTTTGAGAAGTGAGTAGCTGCTTAAAATTGATCAAATAAGTCATCGATCCTTGGCAACAGATACTTATTCTTGATGGCCACTTTACTCAATTGCCTATAGCCCATCTTTCTTTCTTACAAATAACTCTAGAGCGCCCCATGGCGATATACGAGGCCTAATTAAGCCTTTCTCAAATAGATCCTTCAACTCCTTTAGTTCAGCCGGTACCATATGATAAGAAGGAATGGGAATAGATTGAGTATCTAAAAGGAGATCTATGTCAAAATCTACTTCCTTTTGGGAGGAATACCAGGAAAATCTTCAGGAAAAACATTCGAAAACTAATTAACCACCAGAAATGACTCAAGAGTAGGGGACTTGGATTCCACATCTCTAAGCCTCACAATATGATAGATGCACCCTTTCGAAATCATCTTCCGGGCTTTGAGATAAGAGATAAATCGACCCTTAATAACAAAATCACTACCCTTCCACTCAAGAACGGGCTCATCCAAAAATTGAAATTTGAATTTCTGGCTTCTACAATCTATGAAGGCATATGAAGCATGCAACCAATCCATTCCGAGAATAATATCAAAATCAAATATCTCAAGTTCCACAAGATCACACGAAAGGGCTTTATGATAGACAAAGATAGGGCAGGACCGATAGAATCTTTGGGCAACAATAGAATCCAAACTGAAAAGAGCTCTCTTACTATTTCAGGACTCAATCCAAACTTAACAGCCAAATGAGAAGTCACAAAAGATAAATTTGCACACGGGTCAAGCAAAGCATAAACATCAAAATTAAAGACATTTAACATACAAGTCACTACATCCGGAGTCTTCTCTACATCCAGGGTAAAAAGGAGGTGCATTGTCCTCAATGTACACCAAAAATGTAAAATAAAGTTCTAAGGTCAAAAGGGACATACCTTGGCCCCTAAGTGCCGATATGTAGCTGAGTTTGGCCACTCTCAACCTGTGTGGCAGCCTCCTCGGCAGTAGAACCATGTTTAGAAAGGCCGACAACCCTTATTCTCTCAAGCTCACGAGCATGTCATCTCTCCTCCTCCTACCTCGACTACCTCAAGACAAGCTCTAGCTCCTCCTGCTCTGTCAGCCCTGCATGTAACCACATTGTATCTGGATCATCAGTGTAGGGCCTCTTCCCATGGGAAGGTTGTGAAGGCTCTTCACGAGCAAATGGATCCACCACTGGCACCGGGGTGTAGTCTCTAGTATGTCACTGGTGCCACCAAAGTCGCTATTATATCGGCCCAAAGCTATTGGATCTCCATCAATAGGGCCGTCATATCCGCTGACGTGCTGTGCTCAGACTCTCTTTGACCTTCAGTTCAAAAGTTTCAATGCAAGCATCCATTGCTAAAAGTCGATTTTGAATTGTAGCGGCTATGTATTCCTACAAGCATCCCTTGGACTCTGTAATCACCTAGCAGACCCAAGGCCTAATATGCTGAAGTAGCGGAGTCAATTGAGACTTGGTGTGGGCCAGTCTCTATGCCATAGCCTGAATGGATACCACGTACACGTAAACCATACCAGCAGGTAACTTCTGTATAAGAGTGGTCTATGGGGCAGGAGTAGTACTAATGGGCCCCTTCTCCACATCTGGCTCAGTTTGTGGGAGCCTCCCTCCTGTAGTAGTAGCAGTGGCAGTGGTGGGTGCAACCCTAGGAGGTGGCTTTGGGGTGAACATCTCTCGCATAGGATCTAGCTGGTGTGATACTCGACGAAGTGCCATAAGGTTCTCCTCAGCCTTAATTAGGCAGGTATCCAATGTACTCTGGACCTCAATCAGCGAGTCCAACTGATGTATAGTCTCCACCCCCGACTCTAGACAAAGTCTGTAGATCAAGCATGGGAAAGGGATGGAGGTAGACCTCTTCAAAGCTGCCTCATAGATCTGCTCTGCGATGAGGAAGACCTAATCTATCTTATTGCTAGCCAAGATATTGGCAACTAGAACTGCATGCTCTGGCATCAATGCGTTGTCTGCAAGCGTAAGCAAGATCCATGACCTCACAATGACCACCAAAATTTGGCAAAAAAATTGAGAGAAACCTTTGCAATAGGCTCCCATTTGAGTGGCTACCCATGTAGGCTCTGGGCCGTACTCATCAATCAAACTTGCCACCCATCTCATCAAGCTAGCTCTATGGCTCGGGTCTCTCATCAGACCCAAGTCCCTTGTTTGCCCCACTTTGTAGTTATACTCTGCTGTAGATTTGAGGTTGGGAAGTCAAGCTCAAACAACATGCAGTAGATGCTGGTCTCTGAGATGTCCACCTGCCGGCCCCTCACTCTAGTATGCATCAATATGGCCTGAGTGAGGGGCTTCTTCCCCTTGGGAAGAGTGCTGAGAGATATGGCTGCATACGATGCATATAACTCCAATACCATGGTTGAAGAATACCTCCCTAGTGATTTTGTCAACCAATGGATCCTATATCTGTTGATGGTGTCTTGGAGGCCGGGGACATTGTCTAATCAAGAGGAGATGATTCAGGGATCCTCATAAGTGGATCTAGATGGTTTTCCACACTTATTACTTTGCACGCCCTCTGTATAGATGTCATGTATGCTCGAAACACACCACCGGCTAGTGAGAGGATCTAGAGGTGATGGTGATGTCTTTGGTGGTATGACAGAGGACTTTGTCTTTGACTCGTTGCTGGATCCTAACTCTGAGTCGGGCTCTTCTCCTGATGAAGTTATTTGAATGAAGCTGCTATTGTTATTGTCCTCCTCGTCAGACTGGGGAGTCTGAACAACAATAGCTTGGGTCTGGGTCTGGGTATGCCCGAGTCTGGTGGAAGCCCGTGTCTGTGGTCTATTAAC
Source organism: Solanum rostratum (assembly GCA_029948455.1). Classification (NCBI taxonomy): domain Eukaryota; kingdom Viridiplantae; phylum Streptophyta; class Magnoliopsida; order Solanales; family Solanaceae; genus Solanum; species Solanum rostratum. Next base: position 28,962,670 of record CM057049.1, read on the forward strand.
TTTTGGGTCAGGTCAAACATTGAGCTCCTCGAGTGATCCATTAGCCTCGAGGGTCTCCTCCTCTCCCGAGGGCTCATCTCTTAGCCTCATTTGTATGACTTTAATATCCTCACATCTTGGCTTTGGGGCCATAGTACTAGAAACATACACATTTCAACATCATGGTTAGCCCTATAGGTCAAGAAACAAAATGCAAAAATACATCAGACTTGATTACAGAGGGATCTATGAAAGAACCTTTATGGGTTGTAGTGAGAACTACGAGCCGTAGAAGGCTCTCATAAAGTAGTGTCCATAATTATCTTTACTGGAATGGAATCTATAAGACCAGATATGACTCATAGAAGAATCTACAAGTTGTATACTGAGTCATAGATGATTCCAATATCTGGACTTTTTACAGGCAAGGATGCACAAGACTTATCTACGAGCTGTAAAATATTATGACTAGAAGAAGGTCTCGTTTGATTGGTTCTCAAAACTTCAGGTTTCTGGAATTTTATACAAGTGGAAAATACAACTCGAGAAAAGTTCCACGGGATGTAAAAGACCCCCATAGACCAAAAAACTCAGTAACCTAAGTTTCTAAGTCCATCAATACGAACCCATACGACTTTTTCAATATACTTTATCAGCATCAAAGCAATGCACACACACGCTACATGATTCATATCAAAATGGCCAATGCCCCGCATGCTAATTCCCACATATACCCCATCAAAAATCATTTAACATGATTTCCCAGTCCTACCGAACCCATTTGAATGGATTAACATAAAAATCACAAACACATGCCTTCACGCTCTGAATTTTCAAAGCACACAATAAATTTAATTCAAATGTTGTGTGATCACATAGTTTTCAAACACAATTTAAAGCACAAGGACAAGGAGATTATACGAATTTCCATCCTAAACACATGTTCATACCTTAGCAACCATGTATTTCAACTATCAAACACCACAATTACACACATGGGTTCACGTCTTAAACAACCATACCCGTCCATTTAGGTTCAACCTAATCATACAATAATTGGTAAATAAAGGGCATTTTAAAGACTGATAACTTACTAAATTGAGTGACCAAATCATAGGAATTCAAGGAGGAAATGGGATATGAAACCCTAGGGCCACCGGAAAACTTATTGGAAAATGGTTGAGGTGATCCTTATCGGTGGTCGGAAAAGTGGGGTAGGGGTTTTGGCCAAGTTTGACTCGTAATTTAGGGCAAAAATGATGTCAAAATATTTTACCTCATTATTTATATGTTGACCAGGTCGGTCAAAACTAGTAGGCTCAGGCACTATGAGATCCAGGTTACAGGCCATAGATTGTTTTATGGATCATAAATCATGGTTTTGCAGACAGCCCAAACCCTAGTTTTAAGGACTGGGTTTCATGGACCAGTCTACGAGGTGCAAATTAAACTATGACTTGTAGCGTTGGTCATAGAAACCTTCTCACTTAGTCAAAGCATCATCAGAAAACTTACCTGGGGTCCATGAGACCCATTCACGACTCGTAGTTTTATCCATGGGCCGTAAAGGATGCTTATGGACTGGGGTGCATCATCGTTTTGCTCAATGAAATTTTCTACGAGATGGTGTATGGGTTGTAGAATGATATACGGCTTATAGAACAGTCGTAGATGCACTTCTTGATGCATTTTCAGCAAAAGAGGGCTGACTTAGTCATGTACCCGCACATTCTTCACAGAACACATTATTACCCTTTACAACTAGCCCAATGTCCAAAATTACCACCAAAATTTGAAAAATTAAAACTACCTACAAGTCCGAAAGCTAAAAACAAAGAATACTACAACTATTACATCGAAAACTTTAGGTTTCCTCCCAAGTAGCGCCTGATCTATTGTTGCAGCACGACTTGGACAACTTGGTTACTCGGACTTCAACAAGTGCCCAAACTTCCTTCTTCAAATCATTCAGCCTCTTCATTGACTGACATACATTGAAGACAACTTCTTCATCGTTCAATATAAACTTGAGTTCGCCAGCTTCCATATCCACTAGTGCCCGACCAGTGGCTAGGAATAGCCTTCCCTAGTTGATTGGAACGTCGAAGTCGACTTCACAATCTAGGATCACAAAGTCTGCGAGGAATTTGAATTTCTCAACTTCAACTAGCACATCATGAAGTGTCCCCAACGACCTTTTCACCGTGCAACCATCCATTAACAACTACATGCTCATCACAGTAGCGATCCAAAGTCCTAGCTTCTTGGAGACCGCAAGGGGCATCAGATTTAAGCCAATACCAAGATAACACAAAGCCCGTGTGAACTCCACATATCCAATAGTACAGGGTATGGTAGAAGTGTCAGGATCTTCTCGCTTTTGTACCAAGGACCTCGTAGCGATTGCACTGTAGTGTTAAAGCTCTTGGGAGAGCTCTTGACTCACAGTATGATTTTTCGTAACCAGGTCCTTCATAAACTTTGTATATCTTTGCATCTTCTCCAACACCTCAATGAGAGGGATGTTGATAGAGAGTCGTTTCAGCATAGAGAGAAAGTGCTTGAACTTGCCCTCCTCCAACTTTTTTTTTAATTCTTAGAAGAAAGGGGGAGGAGGCCTATGAATGGTCTTTGGCTTCTGTGGGGCCTCTACAGTATCACTTATGCCATCCTCGCCAAGATAACCTCCGATATCAGTATCCTTGACCTCAGCCGTCTCCTCTCGAACATCATCTTCATATACTAGAATGAGAGGATCAGTAGTTCTCTTGCCACAACGAGTAGTAACCACGATGCACTGCCCTTCATTCTCTGGGTTCTGAACTGTATTTCTAGGTAGTGCACCTATCTAACGCTGGTTGAGTTAAGTCGACAGTTGACCAAACTATTGCTCAAGCTGTTTGATTGAAACTTGAGTAAGACTCTATTTTCTAATTTGTGTTGGAGATGTCAGCTTTCATCCCCCTCAGAGTCTCATCCTGTGCCTCAACTTTCTTCAACAGGTGGTCAAACATTTCCTCAACTATGGAACTACTAGCTTAGGTGTCGCGGTTATGTGGTGTCACATGAGGACTGTTTTTGTAGCCATCTCTGTGGCCCCAATCTGAATCTCAATCTTGGCACCGATTCTTGTCATAGTAATCTCTATGGTTGTCTCTGAAAGCTTCATCTCGATTACAGTTTCGATCTTGATTTCCTTGACCTTGGACCCAATAGTTTAATTAGAACCTTGGGCGTTGGTCCAAAAAGCCCCCCGTCTGCTCATCAATGAAACAAGTGTCCTCCTCATAGTAAGGAGCATCATACATGGGTGCTCGCGGAGGCTGATAAGCGAGTGCATTAACTCATTCTTGATTCTGCTTCATTATTACCTCCATAATTGTACAGATTTGGGCAAGCTCTTGCATAATCTCCTCATTTATTTTCGCTTGTCCTAACCAATACTGACAATGCACAGACTTTTGGTAGATAATCCATCTCTTATGTAATACTGATCCTATGTAGCTCCTATGTAGTACTGATTCGGGCAGCTCCTATGTAGCACTGATCGAGTCACCAAGAAGTTGCTCAAAGTCGTTGATTTGGTCTTTCAACTTTAGCTTCTTCGATCTCGGGAAGTGTCTCTCCAGAAAGGCCTTTTAAAACTCAGCCCAACTTGTGATCGAACTCTGTGGGAGCTAGATAGCCATAGCGCGACATTTCTTGTCCAAGATAATGGGAAGACATGCAGTCCCACAATATCCATAGATAGATTCTGTGTTCCTGTCACATTCCTGCAGTCAAATGCAATTTTCTGTAGATGACTATGCAGACCCTTTGATCGTAGGCCCACCAACAACACACGATTCTGCAGCATTTGAACCAACCTACTCAAAACCACAAATTTTGTGTTAGCTGATAGTGGTGGTAACACAATAGCTCTAGTAACCTCCATAACCATAGGGTTCAGCTGATATTGATTCCACTGATAAGCTTCGGGATTGTAGTCCTGTGGCTGTGGAGCAATGTCCTCAAGAGGAAGTGAGTTGTCATCGTTTGCATTCCCATTCTCATTTCGGTTCAGAGTTGCATTTGCTGCGTTGTTTGCATTATCTTAAGGCATTCTTCGAAATCTTCTCTGGATCTCTGGGTCAAACGGAGTCAAGCGTATATCTCGACTTCACTTGTTGGGCATACACTACACCTATACCGTGAAAGAAAAGAAAAACAACAAAAAATGTAAAATGAGGGAAACAAGTATTAATTCCCAAATTACTTGAATTAGGCAAGTCTAACCGTATTCCCCGACAAACGGTTCCTAAATCTTGATGTTGCCCAAGCAACATCTCCTTTTTTAGGCTAAAGGTATCGTTGCCAAGATATATAACCTAACCAAGGTTAAAGTAGAATACCACAAGGAATATGGTAGACTTAGAAGAATTCAATTGCAATTTGGATTGATTAACAAACTTATCTCCTCAAAGAGGGAGGGGTTTATAATAACTATTGAAAGTGATACTAAACTAAAGCAAGAGTGAAACCAATATGAAGAGGAACTAGGGTATTCTGTTCTTCATGATTCCCTTACTCAGTAATACCAGATAATCAAATCCCTTTTCGAGTGTGTAGCATCCAGAACGGTAAGTTAAGTTCACCAAACCTTTGGGCCTATGAGAGAGGCAAATTTCACAATGTGATTTGGTCCATCACCATAGTATGACATTACTAACCCTTACAAATTGTCTCAGTACAACCTCATCTTGGCCCAATTAAGTTGATTAGACGAGAAACATCGATCAAGACCTATTAATTTATCTCCTTTCCTATTCATTACTACCTTGGTCCAGCTAGTAACACTAGGCGGGTTCTAATGTTAGCAACCATTAGAAAGCATTCAAAGCAAATAGAATTAATTAATACATGTATGCACACTTTTCAAGAATTATGAATTATCCGGTTTTACCTTGTTAGTTCTTCATGGTTCTCACAACCTTAATTGTGGATTTAGGTACTCATGATCAGTGTAAATGCAAGACTTATGAATTTGCATAACATGATTGAGAACTTACACAAGAGAATTAAGCACAAGAAATTCAACTCTTCAATGAGAATCATAAGATTAAAAGATGAAATAATATTTTACAAGTGTTTCTCAAACTCTCTGGTGTTTCTTTCTTCCTTTTCTACTGACTCCTTTTGACTCCTTCAAAAAACTAACCTAAAAACCTATTTATAGTGTTTAAAATACAAAACCAAAATGAAATAAGATAATCGGGTCGGCAGGCTCTATGAGCCATATAATAGTTAGGGCTCGTGATCGGTCTTTCCTAAAATATTGCTTCAATTCTGGACTTGTCTTCTATGAAACCCCTCTATGGCCAATAAAAGATTCTACGGCCCGTAGAGGGCTTCGTCTGATGGAATTTCAGCATGTCCTTATCTTTTGATCCTTAGGGTATGAGACTAAATCTACAGCTCGTAAAGTCTTTTACAGCTCGTCTATATCTTTGTAGACTCAACTTTAAAAATACACCCTTCACTGGAATTGGAAACATAAACTCCTTTACAACTTGTATAATACTCTATGGCCTGTAAAGGGTCTCATGAATCATCACTTTCAGCAACTTCTGCACACTTTGCGCAAAAATGATGCGAACCCTGAAATCGTAAAAAACAAACACAAAAATACATCAAACGTACTAACATCGCATTGAGAACACACAAATTCCAAGTTTTACGCATAAAAATGTTGTATTTTGACTACACATTAATACCTCAACTTAAGATTGTTGCTTGTCCTTAAACGACGAACACAATCTACATAAGCAACACAGTAACACACAGACCTCAATGTAATGACATACATCACTTTAAACTTAAGCACAGATTCCCATATCACTTTCAAAAAACAATCAAATAACTATCCAACAAAACCAACATAGATCAATGCATGTGAGAATGCAACTATGACAAGCAAGGTAACCATCAACAAGCGATAATCACTGAATGAGTCTAATGTTAACAATGCATTGCAAGTGCCCTCACAGAAAAAAGTCTCATATCTCACCCACGAAGATGTTTTCATGCATAATCTTTGGACTATGCAAAATCACTCACTCTTAAAAAATACATCCATATCATGCTCAATACCGTATGCTTTCCTCTATAATCACGACTACGACCTTTGGCTACTTAGATTAGGATCACTTTAGGACTTTACAAGCTTGTAACGTGGGGTCTAGAGGCTTTGGTATGATGTTTTGGGATCATAGTGACTAAAGACCCTCCTTGACACTGCGTTTTTCTACACTTTTGCCCTACAAACACTATTATTTTTCCTTCCATTCTCCCTTTCTCCTATTAAAAGCTTTCCTGCGTGCTTTATTATAATTTTTTAGCTTTTTGGCTTGTATTTTCACTTCACTTTTCTTTTAAATTCATAGCTAAGGCATCACTCATTTTCCTTGCACCCAATACAAAATTTTCTTCCCTTTCCATGTATCACTAACTTTCACCCCTTCCCCCCTCATTCTGTGATTTACCCTTATACTAGTCACGTTCAACTTAGGCTTTTGACCTGAGTTGAGGTGCATATTATCCAACCTTGGAACCAAGGCCACTTTTGGTAGCCAACCTCAAGTTCGGCTTTTACCCTCAGTCAAGGTGCACAATATTCAAGGAAGGAACATGACCAATTTTAGGATTTTACATTTAATAAGGCTAGGTCACTTAGGTTTTTACAAAGAAAAGGTACATCTAAGGCTCAAAGATTAGGATCAAGGGATATTTCATACATTTGGTTGGTTATTTAGGCCAAGTGGACTATTATGAACAATGGACTAAGATCCTTTCCTAACCAACTAACCTAAAGTCTAAACCAGAGTAATAGGGCATGTTCTGAATTAAAACACAACATATGAATTTAGCAAATTAAGCTCACACTCACATGGCCCTGATTACACTATCAACATAGACTCTCCGATCATGCTTTTTAACTCAATTTTATCCTTACTTATCAGAAAAAGCATGTTGACACAGTTACACATGCGTGGTTGCTATCTAGGCAAACTAATAAAAGATTTGGTGGGTATAATTTTTTCACAAAAAGCACAAAAAACACATATAGGCCGCAGATATTAGTATTGTATACTACCAATACTACCTACACATCCTAAACATATCGGTTCAACTGAAAGTAAATATCGATGGGGAAAAGGAACACGAGAAAGAAAACCCCTGGGATTAAAACTTTAGGGTAGTTATAGGCCAAGGCTACCAGCCTTTACTGAGGCTTACAACTGCTCACACCCCCATCAAAAAAGAGGTGCATTATCCTCAATGTACACCCAAAATGCAAAATAAAGTACCGTGGTAAAAAAGGATGTACCTGGCGGCCTAAGCGCCAATTTGTGGTTGAGACTGAGCACCCTCAACCTGTGTAGTGGCCTCCTCAGTAGTAGAACCATGACTGGAGGGGCCAAAACCCCTCATCCTCTCGAGCTCAAGAGCCTGTCATCTCTCTTCCTCCTACCTCGACAGCCTGAAGACATGCTCTAGCTCCTCCTGCACTGTCAGCCCCATATTTAATTGCACTGTATCTGGATCATCATTAGTGTTGGGCCTCTTCTTGTGGGAAGGCTGTGAAGGCTCCTCAGGAGCAAATCTATCCACCACTAGCATCGGGGGTACAGTCTCTGGTAATATCTCCGGCGCCGCCAAAGCCGTTGTCATGTTAGCCTAGAGCTACTGGATCTTTGTTTTTAGGGTCACTATATCTGCTGGCCTTGCTATGCTCATATCTACTGGATCCTCATCTCAGAAGTGTCAATGCAGGCTTCCACAACTGAAAGTCGGTCATGAATAGTAGCAACCGTGTATGCTTGTTTGCGTCCCTTAGACTTTGTAATCGCTTGGCGAACCTAGGGCCTGATCTGCCGAAGTAGCTGAGTGAACTGAGACTTAGTATGGTCAAGTCTCTGTGCCATGGCATGAATTGATGTCACGGACACGTAACCTTACCAATGCGTGTTATTTGTGTAGGAATGGCCTGTGGGTCAGGAGTAGTAGTAGTGGGCCCCCTCTCCACATCTCTCTTAGTCTGTGGGGGCCTTTTGTCTATAGTAGCAGCAGTGGTGGTGGTGGGTAGAACCTCAGGAGGTGGATCTAGGGCAAAGATCTCTGGCATTGGAGCTGGCTGGTGCGGTGCTCGTCAAAGTGCCATCGGGTTCTCCTTAACCTTAATCACGCTGACATCCAAATGAAGCTGGACCTCAATTAGTGAGTCTAACTAATGTAGACTCTCCATTTCTAACTCTAGACAGAGTCTGTGGATCAAGCATGGGAAGGGATAGAGGTAGACCTCTTCAAGTCTACCTCGGGAATCTGCTCTATGAAGAGGCTAGCCTAATTTATCTCATATCCATCGAAGATGCTGGAAACTAAAACTACATGATCCGACATCAATGTGATGTCTGCAAGTGTCGGCTGAATCTGTGACCTCATGATGGCCCACAAAAATTTGCCGAGAAAAATAGAAGAAACCTTTACAATAGGCTCCATATGAGTGGATAGCCATGCAGGCTTCGGGCCTGCTCAACAATCAAACCTGCCACCCATCTCATCAAGTCGGTTCTGGAGCTCTGGTCTCTCATCATACCCAAGTCTCTAGTCTGCCCCACTTTGCGGTCATACCCTGCTATGGATTTGAGGGTTGGAAATTAAGGCCCGAACAACATGCGATGGATGGTGGTCTTTGAGATGTCCACCTACCGTCCCTTCACTCTAGTATACGTCAATGTGGGCTGAGCGAGGGGCTTATTCCCATTCAGAGAGTGCTGAGAACTGTGGCTTCATATAATGCATAAAACTCCCATACCATGGTCGGGGTGTACTTCCCTAGTTGTTCGGTCAGCAACTGGAGCTTGAATCTACTGATGGTGTCCTGGAGACTAGGGACACTGTCTAATTTGATGGAGATGATCCAGGGCTCTTCATAAATGGAGCGGGATGGTTTGCCCCACTAATCTCTCTGCACGCCTTCTATATAGATGTCCCGCATGCCCGCAACACACCACCGGCTAATGAGAGCATTTGGAGGTAATGGTGACTTCTGTGGTGGTACGATAGAGGACTCTATCTCCGACTCATCATCGTATCCTGACACTGAGTCTGAATCCTCTCTGGATGGAGTCATCTGAATGGAGCTGCTATTGTTGTTGCCTCCTTCATCGGACTGCGGAGTGCGAACAATAATAGCCTAGGTCTAGGTCTGCCCGAGTCTGGTGGCAACCCATGTTTGTGATCTATCATCCTCGAGGTCAAGTCAAACCCGAGCTCCTCGAGTGATCGACTAGGCTCACGGATCTCTTCCTCCCCCGAGGTCTCATCTCTCAGCCTCCTCTTCATGGCTTTAGTGTCCTCATGTCTTGGCTTTGGGGTCATAATACCTGAAACATACACATTTAAACAACATGTTATCCCCATATGTCAAGAAATGAAAGGCAAAAATACATCAGACTTGATTACAGAAGGGTCTACGAAAGTACCTTTGCGAGCCGTAGTTAGAACAATGAGCCGTAGAAGGCTCTTATAAAATAGTGTTCACAATTTCTTTGTTTACTGGAATGGCATCTATGAGACCAGATACTATTTGTAGAAGAATCTACGAGTCGTAGATGATTCTAGTGTCTGAACGTTATGCAGGCAGGGATCTATGAGACTTATCTACGAGCCGTAAAATATTATACGACTCGTAGAAGGTCTCGTCTAATGGACTCTTAGAAATTTCAGGTTTCTGGAATTTGATAAGAGGGGAATTACGACTCGTGGAAAATTCCAAGGGCCCTAAAAGACCCTTATAGACCAAAAAACTAAATCACAAGAGTTTCTAAGTCTATCAATATAGACCCCATACGATGTTTTCAACATACTTCATCAGCATCGAAGTAACACACACACCGCACATGATTCATGTCAAAATAGCAAACAACCCCTTGCTAATTCCCATACACACCCTATGGAAAATCATTTAACATACTTTTCCAATCCTACCAACTCCATTTGAATGCGTTATTATTAAAATCACAGACACATACCATCGTACACCAAATTTTCAATGCACACAATCAATTTTATTCAAATGGTGTGTGATCACATAGTTTTCAAACAGATCATTTAAAGCATAAGGACAAGGCTAATATACCAATTTCTGGCCTAAACACATGTTCATACATTGGCAACCATATATTTCAACTTTCAAACACAACTGTTACAAACATAGGTTCACCTCTCAAACAACTATACCTGTCAATTTAGGTTCAACCTAATCACATAGTAATTGGTAAATAAAGAGCATTTTGAAGACTGAAAACTTACCAACTTGAGTGACTAAATTGTAGGAATTGAAGGAGGAAATGGGACGGTGAAACCCTTGGGCCGCTGAAAAAGTTGCAGAAAAATGGTTGGGGTGATCCTTGCCGGCGATAGGAAAAGTAGGGTAGGGTTTTGGCTGGGTTTGACTTGTGATTTAGGGCAAAAATGAGGGTCAAAAATATTTTGACCCCATTATTCATATGTTGACCGGGTCAGTGAAAACTAATGGGCTCAGACTCTATGAAACCTCGATTATGGGTCGTAGTTTATTTTATGAATCATTAATCATGGTTTTGTAGATGGTCAAAACCCTAGTTTTAAGGAATGGGTTTCACAGACCAGTCTACGAGTTATATATTAAACTACGACTCATAGAGTTGATTGTAGAAACCTTAACACTTAGTCAGACTATCATCAGAAAACATACTGTGGGTCCATGAGCCCATTCACAACTTGCAATTTTACCTATGGGCCATAAAGTTTGCTTGTTGAGTGGATTTCATAATCTTTTCGCTCACTAGAAATGTCTACAAGATGGTGTATGGGTCATAGAATGTTATACAATCTGTAGAACTAGTCGTAGAGGCACTTCCTGATGCCTTTTCAACAAAGGATGGCTGACTTAGTCATATACCTACACATTCTTCACAGATTTCACTGTTGCCCTATATGCAACCAACCCAATGTCCAAACTTACAACCGAAATGCGAAAAATTAAAACTACCTACAAGTCCGAAAGCTAAAAACAAAGCAAAAATACAATTATTACATCATAAACCTTGGGTTGCCTCCCTAGTAGTGCCTAAATTATTATCGCGGCACGACTTGGACAACTTGGTTACTGAGACTTCACTAAGTACCCAAAATTCCTTCTTCAGATTATCTGCCTATCCATAGACTGATAGATATTGAAGACAACTTCTTCACTGCTCAATCTAAACCTAAGTTGGCCAACTTTCATATCCACTAGTTCCCGACCATAGGATTGGAATGGCCTTCACAAGATGATTGGAACGTCGAAGTTGACTTCCCAATCTAGGATCCCAAAGTCTCTGGGTAATATGAATTTTTTCTCAACTTTAACAAGCACATCATAAGGTATCCCCACAAGCTTCTTCACCGTGCAGTCAACCATCAACAACCTCATGCTAGTCGGAGTAGGGGTCCTTAGTCTTAGCTACTTGAAGACCGCAAGAGGCATCAAATTTGTGCTGGCACCAAGATAACACAATTCTTTTGCGAACTCCACATCTCCAATAGTGCAGGGTATGATAAAAACATTGAAATCTTCTCACATTTGTACCAAGGACCTTGTAGCAATTGCACTATAGTGTTAAACCTCTTGGGGGAGCTCCTGACTCATAATGTGCTTCTTCGTAACTAGGTCTTTCATGAATTTTGTATACCCTAACATCTTCTCCAATGCCTCAATGAGAGGGATGTTGATGGAGAACTGTTTTGGTATGGAGAGAAAGTGCTTGAACTTGCCCTCCTCCTTCTTTTTAATTATATGAGAGAATGGGGAGAAGGCCCAGGAATGGGCTTCGACTTCTGTGGCACCTCTGTAGCATCGGTTACCTAATCCTTTCCATGATCATCTCCGATATCTGCATTCTTAACGTCGACCATCTCCTCTCGAACATCATCCTCATCTACTGGCATAGGAAGACCAGTAGTGCTCTTGCCAGCACTTTTAGTAACTGCCATGCATTGTCCTTCATTCTTTGGGTTCTAAACTATGTTGCTAGGCAGTGTACTTCTCTGATGCTAGTCCAGTTGAGTTGACACTTGACCAAACTGTTATTCAAGTTATTTGATAGCAACAAAATGAGATTCTATTTCTGATTTATGCTAGAGATGTCAACATTCATCCCCCTCAGAGTCTCATCCTGTGTCTCAGCTTTCTTCAACATACGGTCAAACATCTCCTCAACTCTAAAACTACTAGCACTGGTGTCGCGATTATGTGATGGCACATAAGGACAATATTTGCAACCATCTATGAGACCTTAATATGCATATCTGTCTTGTCCCCCATTCCTATCATAGTAACCTCCACGATTATCCTTGAAAGCTTCATCTTGATTATAGTTTTGACCTTGGTTTCCTTGACCTTTGTGCCAATAGTCCTAATTGGATCCTTGGGCATTCATTCAAAACCCCCCCGTGTGCTCAGTAATGAAGCAAGTGTCCTCCTTATAGTAGGGATCATCATACAAGGGTGCTCGTGGAGGCTGACGAGCATCTCCATTAACTCATTTCTGATTCTACTTCATTATCTCCATACCTCTATGGATTCGGGCAAGCTCTTACATAATCTCCTCGTTTATTTTATCTTGATGCGAACCAATAATGACAATGCATGAACTTTTGGTAGATTTTATCTGTCTCTTTTTTCCCATGCACTATTTATCTTGACCACCCTTTCCATCCTTTCAACGATCCTTGCAAATGGTTTATCTATAAACATGCCCCCCATAATGGTATCAACATAGGCTTGACTATTCTCATCAAGGGTATAGTAGAAGATCTCCTGCATGGAATCATCAATAAGTTTATGGTTTGGGACACTTCTCATGCACTTTGTGAACCGCTCCCATGTAGTACTTATCGAGTCACTACAAAGTTGCTCAAAGTTGTTGATTTAGTCTTTTAACTTGAGTTTCTTCGATCTCGGGAGGTACCTCTTCTGAAAGGGCTTCTACAACTCAGCCTAAATAGTGATTAAACTCTGTTGTAGCTCATATATTCATAGTGTTGCATTGCCTATTATAGATAATGGGAAGACATGAAGTTTCACAACATCCATAGACAGATTATGTGTTCCCATCACACTCTTGCAGACAAATACAACGTTGTGTAGATGACTATCCGGATCTTCTGATGGTAGGCCCGTAAATACCCCATGATTCTACAACATCTGACACAACCCACTCAAAATCACGAACCTTGTGTCAGCCGGCACTGGTGGTAACATAATGGCTCTAGTAACCTCCATAGCCATAGGGTTCAGCCGTTATTGGTTCCATTGATATGATTCGACATGAAGTCATGTGGCTGTGGAGTAATGTCCTCAAGAGGAGGTGGATTGTCATTGTTTACATTCTCATTCTCATTTTGGTTCAAAGCTGCATTTGCCGCGTTGTTTGCATTATCTTGGGTCATTCTTCTAAATCTTTTTCGGATCTCTGGGTATTCCTCGACTTTACGTGTTGGGCATACACTACACCTATACCCTAAAAGAAAACAAAAAACATAGAATGAGGGGAATAAGGATTAATTCCCACATCACATGAATTAGACAAGTCTAGTCGTAGTCCTCGGCAACAACACCAAAGTGTTGATGTCACCCAAGCTGCACCTTCTTTTTGAGGCTAAAGCGGTTGTTGAAAAGATATATAACCTAACCAAGGTTAGGGTTGAATCCCATAGGGAATGTGGTATACTTAGAAGAATTCTATTGCAATGCGAGTTAATTAACCAACTTATCTCTCTAGGGGAGGGGGTTTAACAATTATTAAAAGTAATCCTAAACTAAAACAAGAGTGAAATCAATATGAAAAGGAACTAGGGTATTGTGTTCCCCATGATTTTCTAACTAAGTAATACTAGATAATCAAATCCTTTTCCAATGTGTAGCATGCAGAATGGTAAGTCAAGTTCACCAAACCCTTTGGCCCAAGGAGAGGCAAATTTCATTATGTTACTTAGTTCATCCCCGTAGTGTGACATTACTAACCCTTACCTATTATCCCAGCACAACCTCCCTTTGACCTAGTTCGGTTAATTAGATGATTTTAATTAATCTCTTTTCCTATTCATTACTACCTTGGTCTAGTCAGTAACACCAGGTGGGTTCTAATGTTAGCCACCTAAAATGAAGAGAATTAATTGATACATGCATGCATACTTTTCAAGAATTACGAATTATCTGGTTTTACCTTGTTAGTTCTTCATGGTTCACACAACCTTAGTTATGGATTTAGCTACTCATGATCAGTAGAAAGGCAACACTTATGAATTTGAATAACATAATTGAGAACTTACACAAGAGAATTAAGCGCAAGAAATCCACTCTTCAATGAGAATCACAAGATTAAAAGATGAAATAATGTTTTACAAGTGTTTCTCAAACTCTCTAATGTTTCTCTCTTTGTTCTCTATTGACTCCTTTCGACTCCTTCTGAAAAGTCATCTAAAAGAACCTATTTATAGTGTTTAAAATATAATATTAAAACAAAATAGGATAACTGGGTTGGTTGGCTCTACGAGGTACTTTACGGGCTGCTTAATAGTTTACGACTCGTGACCGGACTTTCGTGAACTGTTGCTTCAATTCTGGAATTGTCGTATACATCACCCCTCTATGGCCTGTAAAAGATTCTACGGCCCGTAGGGGGTTTCTTCTGATTGAATTTCAACAAGTCCTCATCTTTTGATCCTCAGGGTACGAGACTAAGTTGATGGCTTGTAAAGTCTTCTATGGCTCGTCTGCATGTTCGTAGACTCAATTTCAGAAAGACACCCTTCACTAGAATTGCACACGAAACCTCCTTTACGGCTCGTACAATACTCTACGACCCGTAAAGGGTCTCGTGAGTCATCACTTTCATAAACCTCTGCACACTTTTCCCTAAAATCATGTTAGCCCTTAAATCCTGCAAACAAACACAAAAACACGTCAAACTTACTAACATCGCATTGAGAACACGCAAAATTCTAAGTTTTAAGCATAAAAGGTGTTGTATTTTGATAGCACATCAGTATATGCCATAAGTATTGAGAGAATAGCATGGGAAGTAGAGATTCATACTTAAAATAACAATATAAGATGAAATCCAAGTAAATCCATGAAGAAATTCACATTTAAAGCACACTTGAGATTAGCTATGCTCAAATTTAACATTTAAAGGGACATGCATATTCAAACCTTCATAATATCAATGCAATTCAACATATTAGGGCGTCAATCACTTCAAAAACATCAATTAAATACATCACATATCTCAATTTAATCAAATCAACATTAATTTAAATGACCCTATTCAAAGTAAGCTTGAAAATCATAAATTTAATAAGTAAGAAGTGCTTGGGGTCTTCATGATTGAAAGGGATCATGAATCAATCTCATATATCTTAGATAACTTAGAATAATAAAGAAGAAATTGTTTTGAGAAGAAAGCCTTTCTTGAATTACCAAGTTGAATCTCTAATCGCACACTTGAAAGGAGTTCTTAGAAAAGAGATTTTTAATATTCAAGTGTAATGAATGAATTTGAATAAGAATGGAATGTAGGTCTTTTCAGGGTTTAATATGGGTTACATAGTCATAAACGACCCTTAGAAATCACCAAAATTATGAGAAAACCATTTATGAAACAAGCACTAAAAAGTGTCTAGGTGACCCGTGAAAGAGCACCATGGCTCATCAACATGACCACAGACTGTAGAAGGGTCTGTGGTAAGGGTCTTCAGACACTTAGTTAAATTTTCAGACCAAGAAAATTTCTACTAATGGTTCACGGTGAATTCAAAGGTGCACTGATCATACAATAGTTATTACAAATGACCCAAGTTTTTAGACGGTAATTTTATACATAGAACCACATTTTAGGAGCAGGGCTTCAAACACCACACCACGATTCAAGGTGAGTACGAAGAGACCTCACCATGGCTCGTGGTTGGCTGCACAACCTATACAAGGTCTATTGGTGGATGCCTTAGCTAATTTCTTGGCTAGAAGGCGGGGCTCCTACCAAGGGCCCCTTCCACGGCCAGTGGCGAGGACCACGATTCGTGAAAGGTGCATTTGAGGGCTATTAAACCTAAAATCCTTTCTTAAGCCACACAAATTCATACTCAATCATCCCCTATTGGTCGCACACCTCTGGAACATGATTTAAGTATCAATAAAGTCTCACGAGATCCAGGTCCTTAATTTAGGATTCTGTTTTCACTTATTATAAATAGGTTTTTTCTTAGAGAGAGAGAGCGCAGTCATAATGTTAAGAACTCATTACTTGTGATTATTAATTTGTTCTTGGAGATTTCTTTTAGTTTTACATTCAAGTTATAACATCGTGATTTCTTGTGAAGATTTTGGATTTTGCTATCTTCAATTTATCGTTGTACGTGTTTAATCATGCTATTTCATTACATGATTTTTTCATCTACAATGAATATGAGTTGCTAACTCCACAACTAGGGTTGTGGGAACCATGAAGAACTAATAAGGTAAAAATAGAATAATTTGTAATCCTTGGAAAGTGTATATGTGTGTATTAATTATATCTTCAATTTGAATTTTTTTTAATGGTGACCAACGTTAGAACTCGCCTAATTCTTACATACTAGATCAAGGGGGTAATGAATGGGATAAGGGATATTTACCTTGATTCGATGTGATTACTCTCATCTAATCAACCTGAACAGATCAAAGGATGGTTGTACTAGGACATAGGTAAGGGTTAGTAATGAAACACCGCATGGATAGATCAAATCACATGTTGAAATTTTCTTAATGCCTGGATTAACAGGTTAGGAAAACACAACTTACCAGTTCTACATGCTACACACTAGAAACGTTTATGATTGTCTTGCTATACTAAGTTAGGAATTCATAGGGAAGGCAATACCCTCAATACTTTTTTCACTAATTTCACAACACTTCACCTGATAGTTTGATTCTTGTTTAGGTTATTTATTGAATTTTATAAACCCCCTTCAAGAAATAAGTAGATTAGTTTTTCTAAATTGCTTAATGTTATACCAAGTCTAGATCTTATTCCTTGTGGGATTGACCTAACAATTATTAGATTCTATATTTTGACAACGAATGCATATACATTGATTTTGAGGTGTAGGTTAGGTGTGATCAAAATTTTGGTGATGTTACCAGGGAATATGAATTTTCAATTGATGTAATTGGAGTAATTTTTGAGTTAATCCTTATTTTATGTTTTTGTTTTATTATAGCATACAGGTGTAGCGTATGCCTAGTACTCAAAGTCAAGGCATCCCCTTGACTTCTTTTAATCCAGAGATCTAGAAAATATTATAAAGTATGGCCCAGGAAAACACTAATAATCCTACAAACCTTGCATGAAATATGAACAATGATGACCCACCACCACTTGAGGATGTGAATCCACCACTACAGGGTCAACACGTAGCAACTAACACATGGAATCCATATAGACTTAACCATATGGCAGTGAATGTTATCAAAGCTATTGTGTTGCCTCCATTACCGAAGGATACTAAAGTTGTCATATCAAGTGCATTGTTACAGATATTGCAAAATAGAGGGTTGTGCGCGAGCACACCATCAGAGGATTCACATAACCATCTACTCCATGTTGCTTTTGTCAGCAAGAGCACGATGGAAAACTAAAATTTGTCCACGGATGCCGTTGAACTCCATGTCTTCTCATTATCTCTCACAGGCAAAGAGACAGTATGGTTAGCAGCCATTCACAGAGTTCTATCACTACTTGGGCTGAAATGCAGAAAACCTTTCTGGAGGGCTATTTTTCGAGGTCAAAGAAGCTGAAATTGAAAGATCAGATCAATAATTTTGAGTAATCGCCTGGAGATTCTATCAGTACCACATAGGAGCATTTCACAAAGTTCTTAAGAAGTGTTCCAGACCATAAGACTATTCATGATTCCTTGGTAGAGATCTTCTGCAGGGCCTTAGATGACAATTGCAAAGTTGTGGCTGGCACCATAACTAGAGGCTCATTCTTAGATTGCCTATTTCTTGTTGTAGCTAAATGACTAGAGAAAGTGGCAAAGACAAACTGTGCATGGGGAACAAGGGACAAATATACGATGAACAGTTTCTTTTCAGTTAGTACAAATTTGAAGCAGGAAAAGATTAATGAAGATATGATGCAAGAGCTAGTGAGGATTAGTACTAATGTGAGGTTACCGATAATACAAAGTCAAGAATGAGTTGATGAAGTAAATCATCATCCCCCACGAGCACCCATGTATAAGGACACCTATTATGCGGAGGATTTATTCTTTATGACCGATCAAGTGGGGGGTTTCCAGACCAACACCCAAGGGTCCAATCAGGACTATTGGTGCCAATATCAAGAGAATCAAGGTTGGACCATCAATGAAGACAATGTGTATAAGGATAACAAGCGAGATAGGTATTATGACAGAAACAGGGGATAAGACAGAGACAGTGATTAGGGCCGCAGAGATAGGTACAAAAATGGTCCATATGTGCTACTACATTACATGATTCTAAGGCTGGTAGTTTCAGGATTTAGGAGATGTTTGATAAGTTGTTGAAGAAGGCTGACGCCCAAGATGAGACATTAAAGGGAATGAAGTCAGAGATTTCAGGCATTAATCAGAAGATCAAGTCTCATTCTGTGGATATTAAGTAGCTGGATCAACAATTTGATAAGATATTTACATAGTTAAACCAACGTCAAAAGGGTACATTGCCAAGAAACACAGTGCATAACCCAAAAAATTAATGAGCAATGCATGACAGTTAGGTAAGCAGATGATCAACCCATTGATATTTGTAGATAATGATGAGGTTCATGAGGAGATAGTATAGAGCAAAGATACTAAGACTGGGGATGAAAACGCCAAGGATGGGATGAGCAATGAAGTGATGACACCAAAGAAATTGAAACCAATATCTAGGTCTCTACCTCCTTTCCCTTAGCGACTCAAGAGAAAGAAGGAGGAAGGTAAGTTCCAGAACTTCTTCTCTATGTTGAAGAAACTATTTATCAACATTCCCTTCATTGAGATATTGGAGCGAATACCCGCGTATGCCAAGTTCGTGAAGGAGAAGAGGACAGTGAGCCAAGACCTCTCTTAAGAGCTTTAGCATTATGGTTCTATTGCAACAAGGTCCTTAGTACAGAAGAAAGAGGACCTCAGAGCATTCACTATACCCTACATGATTGGAGATGTCAACTTTGAAAAGGCATTATGCAGCTTAGGCGCTAGCATCAACTTAATGTCCCTTGTAGTGTTAAAGCACTTGGGTTTGAGAGCCCCTACACCAACAAGTATCCAATTGTTGATGGCTGACAAAATAGTGAATAAGCCTGTGAGGATAATGTTTGATGTTTTAGCCAAAGTGGAAAAGTTCATATTTCCCACATACTTCATGATTATGGATTGTGAGGTTGACTTCGAAGTCCTTATCATCTTGGGATGGCCTTTTCTAGCCATTGGATGAGCACTATTGTACATGGAGTTGGGCCAACTCAAGTTTAGATTGAACGCAAAGAAGTTATCTTCAATATCTGTTAGTCCATGAAGAGACCTGATGATCTGAAGGTGGAAGCAAGGGCACTTGGTGAAGTTTGAGTAACCAAGTTGTCTAAGTCGTGCCATGACACTAAATCAGGTGCTACTTGGGAGGCAACCCAAGATATTTGCTATAGCTTTTATGTATTTGTTATAGTTTCTGCTTTTTGGACCCATATGTAGTTTAATTTTTATGTTTCGGTTGTAATTTTGGACACACAAGTTGGAGATTTTAGGGTAACTGTTCGGATGAGAGTGTGTAGGAACAGGGTTATGGCGATAAACCAGTGGAAAAAGGGGAAGGAAGTTGGTCTAAGACTGGTTCCAGGGCCCATGGTTTACACCACGACCCATATATTGACTCGTAGAACCTTTCCAATGAGCAAAACTTTATGCACTCCAGTCCACTATAAAAATTTATGGTTTGTAAATAATTACGGGCCATTAATGGGGTTTGTGGACTATAGGTAAGATTTTGAAATCTTTACCAAGTATTGGGGGAACTTACAAACCAACCTATGAGTCGTATGTCAGTATACGAACCCGTAGGAAGATTTGTAAGAACTAGGCCCTAAACTATAGACTTTGAGGCTGAAAGACCAGGTCTTACACTCTTACGGCCCGTAATCGGGGTTTTGTGGGATCAAAGTACCACTTAAACTCAACTTGGTCAATGAAATAAAAGAGGGGTATTTTAATTTACCCCCCTTCCCTTTATTTTCAAAAGCATGCCAAAACCCTTTTCTACTTCCCCAAGTATGATCACCATCGACCTCATACCACCATATTTTCTGGTGAAATTTTTGGCTACCCATATACTGTTCTCGCAAGTTAGGGCTTGAATTTCTTAGGTTTTTCTTCCTAGTTCTTGACCATTCGCTCAATATTCTGGTATGTGCTATCCTTGAAATTTCATTTTTTCAGAATATTTGGGCTATTGATTTGAGACACTATTGAGGTTGAACTCATGATTTTTCTTTCCTAATACTTGGTGTTTCCTATGGATGAGGTGTAAAATGTGTTTTTCAATGATTGATCGCTAGTAGTAATCGTGAAGCATGTAAATAGATGTGTGTTTCACCACTTGAAATTGTACAATGCCTTGTCGTATGAGTTAAACTTGTTACTCTTGATAAAGTCGATACGATAATGCATGAATTGTATTGTAGGACGGTAAAATTGATTGGCCATGAAACAAATCAATTGTTATGAGTGTTATTATCTGGAATTATGCAATCACTTGTCGTCTAAGTTGTATTAAAGTGGTTGCGTGAATTGAATGATGCCATGCAAAATAATTAGTTAATAGATGCTTTTCATGATGTCTGAATATATCTGAGTGAATTGTTGGTTGATAGGGTACAATAATGATTCCCACATGTTTGGGTGTGGGTGAATTAGTAAACATTTGTGTGTATTTATGTTGTGGGATGATTTTGAACATATTGAATACATATTGAATGTGTCTTACTTGATTTGGGTGCCATTGCTTCGATGTTGTTTATTTTACGTACCCTGTTGTTGTGAACTAGTTACTGGGCTTGAGAAATTCACTTAATTTTACTTTGAGTGGAACTTGGCTGCAATTTCGGTTGCATATTGATATAATGGAATCAAATGTTGAACTGAGAAAAACTTAGGTTGCTAATTTTCAATAACACGAGGGTCTTCTACGGCCGATAGATTAGTCCACGGATCATAGTTGCTCCTTGTAAGTTGAAATAAGAAATTTTGTTTTTTTGGGATGTTACCTGATAAACCTAACTAGGGGTCGTACATCAAACTATGGCCCGTACACAGAGTTTGTAGGTTCCTAACCTGTATGAATAAAAGTTTGGAAATGTATTATGACCCAATCTATGGCTTGTTGTCTATTCTATGAGCTGTGACCGATCTCTTTAGTAAATTTCTAGTAACTTAATTTACTGTACCCTGTTTCTTGTAAAAGCATTCTACGACCTGTAACTTGCCCTATAGCCCATAGATGAGCCTTCATAGGTCTTTCTGTGTAGATTTTTGTAAATGTTTTTCTTTTCTTTTCTATATTCGTCGGACTCATGTCTACTTGTATTTTTTCGTTCCCAAGTACTATGGATCCTATATCAAAGAATGATGAGATATGGGCCTTGTAAACCCGGCTACGTGATGAGGCTAGACATACCGAGGCCAATGGATTAGTAGAGGAGCTCAACGTCCAGCCATATTGGGTGTTAAGCAATGACACACTAGGGTGGCATCTAGACAAATAATACCGCCCAGACAAAGGCCATAGTTGCACGACCTCCCAAGTCTGAGAAGGGTGGTGCACAACATAGTAGCTCTATTCAGATGATAGACACTGGCGAGGAGTCTTAATCAGGCTCAAGAGATGGAGATGACTCCAGTTCAGGTGAGGAGTTAGGTTTTGAGTCCGATGAGTCCATCAAACACCAAGAGCTCCTTTGGTTGGATTCATGAGGCGATGGTTTGTCCGGCACATGCAGGATATATATTGGGAGGACATCCAGCATGACGATCGGGGTGGATAGGCTCATACCGTGTTTGAGGAGCTATGGATTGTTACTTCTAGGATTGATAGTTCTCATGTGTTCTAGGATACTATAGCCCACTACAGACTAGAGTGGTTAGCGGCGCTATCAGAAAAGTACTCCTTAGCCCTTGTTCATGAATTATGTGCATAATATGGTGCAACTATCATACAGTCGACCCCGAAAAATGGGAGGTTTCTTGCACAACCCCAATTGACACAAACAATGGTGTGAGGAGTCTCCATCGACATATCTGAGACCACCTTCGATGTTTCTTATTTGGTTCTGAGTACTAGGCCCCCACAACCACATCAAAGTACGATTACAGGTGGGGGTAGACCAAGGACCGATGGTTGATGTAAGATATGGCCCTAAAGGCCGTCTTGATGAGATGGATTGCCAAGCTCATAGCTGAATCGGATCTAGTTCTTCAGCGATCGTGAAGGCCTCGCTCAGCTTCGTCGGCAGGTTCTTTTGGGTTGATGTACATATGGGGATCCTACTGACCCAGGCTAATAACACTTTGAGACCAAACCATGCTATTTTTGTTGCTAGTATCACTGCTGGCTATGATATAGATTAGTCTCGTTTGATAGTATAGGAGATACACGAGTAGGCCCTGCAGAGGTCCACCTCCATCCGCTTCTCGTGCCTGATCTACCATTTATGTATAGTGATAGGGTGGAGATTTTTCATAATATGGACATTATGATTAAGGTTCAGAGGACCCATGAAGCCAGCCTGATAAAGGATGACGAGAATCATGTGGCTATTCGGTGAGCATCCACGTGTTCGACTACCATAGATATTCACTGAGGTGCCGCAACCTGAGCCTACTGCATCCACTGTTGTTGCTCCATAGACTGAGGGGTACCCATAGATAGATATTGAGAGGGAGACAAGGCCCACTACTACTTCTACTTCTGTAGTAGAGGTTGTGCCTAAATTTCCCTCCTCCAAAGGCATAGTATACGTAGCATATTTTATTGATATTTGTGGCATACTTTAGTTTTTGTTGAAAAATGATACCCTTGTGTTTTTAATCATGCACTATTAAGTAGCTTTGGGGTTTTTGAGACAAGAGTTCCCAGGAAACAACCTCTCTACTTCTATGAAGTAGTGGTAAGGTCTGCGTATATTCTACCCTCCCCAGACCCTACTTGTAGGATTCCATTGGGTATGTTGTTGTTGTTGTACTATTAGGTAGTTTTGATAACAACCATGTGAAACCAATGATTGGCAATATTTGTTCTGATAAGTTAGGACGTAATCTAGACTATATCAACAGCATGAAGGCCCTTAGCCATGTTGTTTTAACTTTTTGCCCTTCATTAAAATACCCTTTTTTAGAAACATTTGTCTTTTAACTATTTTTCTTAATTTATTATTTAATCTTTTATTTATTTAGTATCAAGATTCACTTTTGTATTAGAATTTCTTAGTATTTAGAATTCACTTTTGGTGTAGGAATATTCTATGTAAATAATTAACTAAACTTTTGACTATCAAATATTTTGTTAAATAAATGTATGTAACATAGAAATTTTAAAAAGAATTTTTTTTAGTCAAATTAGAGAAAATATCCAAATGCCCCCCTCCCCCCAACCTATTAGTCCATTCTGAACTACACACTTATACTTTACGGGTCCTATTACCCCCCCACCCCCCTTAAATTTTTTGAAAAGAGAATATCTACCACCCTAAAATCAAATAACCACATTCTTAATATGTTGTGATGTGTACTCACTGCCAGATGTCTTTTTTTATTTTCTTATATTTATTTTTCTCTCTTTATCCTATTTTTCATTAATTACAAAAAAAATCTTTATTGTATTTTTCTCTTTTGTTCTTCATTCCCTTCTTCCAACTCAATCACAAGATGAAAAAATCAAAGTTGTCTTCGTCATCATTTTTCATCAACATATGCCATTCTTCAGGCACCTTAACGAGCTTAATCACCTGTCTTTTTTTATCTTTGAATATTTTTATTATGCACCTTCTTTGTCTTCGTTAAACCAAATTTTTAATTATTTTTACGGGTTGTAGATGGTTAAAATCTTGGGTCACCAAACAACAATATATATATATTGTAGGTATGATCTGAAGATTGGTGAATGTTACTTATCCAAAATTTGTATAAGATAATTGAAAGGAGAAAAAGTTTTGCATTGAAATTTCTTTGTCAATGGTGAGACAAATCATGAAAATATATTAGAAAATGGGTGAGAAGATGGGGTTGTTGTTGTGGCAGTGGTTCAAGGTGGAGTAAATGGTGATGGATTGAGTGTTGAATGAGAAGAAAGAGAGGTCAAAACCATGACAATTGCTGATATACATCAAATGGTTCATGAAAATTTGAGATCAGATTCATCCTTCGGTGATTCCATTGATGTCTCAAAATCATCACGAATGAGAAAATCAATTTGAGCCCAATTTGTAACACCAATTCGAGAAACCCTTCTCTCTTCCCATTCATTCTCTCTCTAAAATTTTCATGAAAATTTATCATTTGAGTTTTCGATGTTGATTTTTCATGAGAGCTTGGAGAAAATAAAAGATTCATCGTTAAGAAATGTAGAAAAATTGTTTTGTTTCAGTTCCTTTGAATAAATTCGAAAATAAAAACACAATTACTTCTCTTTGAATTTATTATTCTTGAGTCCATGACTTAAAAAAATAAATTAAGAAATGGGTATATTTTTATAAAAAAAAATTAATTTGTTAGATGAATTAGTCTATTTAAAAATTATTATTCATAAAATGTATTAATATTTGATAATTTTTATACCAACATCCATTGATAAAGCTCTAACAATGATAATGGTGAAGAAGAGGTGTAATAGGACTCCGGTGGAATATAGATGTGTAGTTGAAAATTCGATAATAGGTTAAATTTATATTTTAATTTTTTTTATTATATTAAGTTTTAATCAGTTAATTATTTAACTTCTAATTATTCAACTCTAAATTATTACTTTATGTATTAAAAAATATTAACATATTTAAATTATAAGCAACTGAATTAATTTTTTGATCGTTGCCGTTTCACAAAAGACTAAACTATTATATTAAACTAATAATATTTATTTAATTTTATTTACATGAGTATTGTTTTATTTAATGACAAGAACTATTTATATATAATTTTTAAATGAATCGGGCACACGTGCAAGACATGTACATTGAACTAGTTATGATAAAAAGTATAATCTGAAAGTCTAAGTTGACAGTGTATTCAGTGCCAAGTGCGTGTGAGTTTAATTGCATGATTCTTATACTGTGTTTCCATTCAGAATTTCCCCTTTACTCTACTAAGACTGTAGTTTAGTTGGTTGGGAAAGGATCATAGGCCGTTGTTCATATTAGTCCCCTTAGCCTAAAAATAACTAACCAAATGCCTTATATATCCCTCGATCCTAATGTTTGAGCCTTACATATACCCTTTTTCTTTGTAGACACCTGACTAACCAAGCCTTTTTGTCTGTGCAATCCTGAAATCGGCCTTGGTCCCTTTATGAATATTGTGTACCTTGACTCAGGCTAAAAGCCTAAGTTGAGGGTGGCTAGCCAAAGTGGCCCTGGTTCATAGGTTGGATATTGTGCACCTCACCTCAGTTCAAAAGCCTAAGTTGAGGGTGACTGTTGTAAGGAAATCACACCAAATGAGGAAAAAAGCATAGTGATGCAATAAAAAAGGGGAAATCTGAAGAAGGTGGAAGGAAAAAAAAGAGATACCTAAATTGTAAGTTAAAAAACAGAGAAAAAGATAAGAGGCAATGAGCTGAAAATTTTGAATAAGACACCCGAAAAGGTTTGAAATAGGAAAGAGGGGCCTGTAAGTTGAAAATGTCAGTGTTGGTAGGGCAAAAGTATAAAATAGCACAAAGTCAAGGAGGGTGATAGTCACTTTGTTCCAAACATGTTGTACCAAAGCCCCTGGAGCCTACATTACAAGCTAAGAAAGTCCTGCAGTGATCCTATGTCAATTAGACAAATGTCATGTTCATGAGTATAGAGGCAAGCCTATGGTATTGTACACAGTGTTTGAATATCTTTTTTGAGCCTGAGTGTTTGCGTCAGTCCAGAGCATTGAATTTGAACATAACATTCTGAGTGATATATGAGACTTCTTTTTTTGGGGGCACTTGCGTTACATTGTTGACTTAAAGTTTTTTAGGTGATTGATGCTTATCTGTGATTGCCTTGCTTGTCATAGTTGCACTATCGTGTATTGATCCACATTAGTCTATTTTGATAACTATCTTGCATATGCACAAATGCGTTTCACTAGGTATATCTAAGTTATTAAGATATGATGTATGTCATGAGGTTGAGGTGTGTGTGCTGCTGTATTGCTTATGTAGATTGAGTCTGTTACTTGAGGACAAGCAACAATTTTAAGTTGAGGGTGTTGACGTGCCACCAAAATATGACATTTTTGATGCTTTAAACTTTAGAATTTTGTGTGTTCTCAAAGAGATGTTAGTAGGTTTAATGTGTTTTTATGTTTGTTTTTTAGGATTTTAGGAATTCGGATGATTTTGGGCCAAGTTATACAGATTGCAAATTTTTTTAATGATTTATGAGTGCTTCTATGGGTCATGGTTCATTCCACGATTCGTAGGTTAGTTTCGTGGGTTAGATCCACTAAAAGGCTATTTTTTCAGATGTTGAAGTTATGTGTTATTAGATGAGCGATAAACCATTTGACGGCCTGGATATTTGTTCGTACGCTGAAGATTAGAGAATATGCTTAAGTGTTGAACTGTTACCAGACGAAGGCTCCTACGGGTCATAAGTTAGGTGATGGGTTGTAAACTTGTTCGTGCCTTGAGAATCAGAGTTTGAAGAATTGTGTATGAGTGAACAGATGAAACACCTTACAGGCTGTAACACAAAAGATGTTCTATAGGAGGAGTTCGTCTGTGGAAGACAGATTTTGTGCATTGCAATCTACGAAGGCCAGTCATGTGCCGTGATTTTATCTACGGTGCGTATACCTTGTTCGTCCGATTTTTAAATTTCAATTTTCCTATTTCATTTAAGATTTGATTTCCACTTATTATAAATAGGCTTTTTCTAGAGAGAGAGAGAGAGAGTAATTAGAACGTTAAGACCTCATTACTTGTGATTATATTACTTTGTTCTTGGAGATTTCTTTTGATTTTACATTCGAGTTATAACATTGTGATTTCTTGTGAAGATTTTAGATTTTGTGTTCTTCAATTTATCATTGTAAGTGTTTACTTATGCTATTCCATAATATGATTTCTTCATCTACAACGAATATGAGTAGCTAAATCCACAACTATGGTTGTGAGAACCATAAAGAACTAACAAGGTATAAACTAGACAATTTGTAATTCTCGAAAATTGTGCATATGTGTATTAATTATCTCTTAAATATAAATGTTTTTTAATAGTGGCTAACGTTAGAACTCGCCTAATTCTTACTTACTGAATCAAGGGAGTAATGAATGGGATAAGGGATAATTTATAGGATTCGATGTAATTACTCTCGTGTAATCAACCTGAACGAATCAAGGGATGGTTGTACTGGCACATGGGTAAGGGTTTACTAATGCAACACAATAGGGATGGATCAAATCACGTGGTGAAATTCACTTACTGCGTGGATCAAAGGGTTAGGTAGACATAACTTACCAGTTCTGCATGCTACACACTAGAAAAGGTTACAATTATCTGGCTATATTGAGTTAGGAATTCATGGGGAACACAATACCCTAGTTACTTCTCTCACTGATTTCACAACACTTCACTTAATGGTTTGATTGTAGTTTAGGTTTATTTATTGCATTTTACAAACCCCCTCTAGAAAAATAAGTAGATTAATTCATTCTAATTTGCTTATAATTATGCCAAGCCTAGGCCTTGTTCCGCATGGGATCAACCCTAACCATTGTTAGGTTCTATATTTTGATAATAACCGCATATACCTTGATTTAGAAGTATAGTTTGGGTGTGATCAATTCCCTAGTTGGGACATTATGAAAATCATCTCAAAATCCGTAAATATTCAGACTTTCATACTACCATAGCATGCATAGCTTAGACAGCCACAAAACATCTCATAATATCAACCCTTGATAGAAATTTATGTAATTCAAGACAAATATAATATTTTCAAACTTAAATCATGCATATAAGAAGTAATTAGAAGTACTCATAAAGAAATAAGTCTTGAAATCAAAGGTTTAATTGAAAAGGGTTTTGGATTATATGGGTGGAAGTATGAAGAAACCCACATACGTTGAGGTTTTGAAGAAGATGAAAGAAGCTTGGAAGAACCTTGAAGCTTGCTCCTTAATGGAAGAGCCTTAAAACCCTAGAAACCTTGGAGAATTTGGCGGAGGACTTTTGGAGAGGTTGCAGAGGACTTTTAGGTGATTTAGTGAGTTAGTTAGGCTAAAGAATTGTAGAATTTTTAAGGATTGTTGTATGTAAGGCTTTAGGGATTTGTCCCAATTGCCCTCACTTAAAATCTGAAATGTTTTCGAAAAGTTTGTATTGTGGTAAAACCAGTCCATGATGTGGACTTGCTCCCGTATATGTCAATTTCGTGCAAAGTTCAAGTTTACTCTTTGTTTTTCCTTGAGATGAGTCTCAGTCTTTTTTAGACTAAAATGAACCACTTTGCAACACGGAAAAGTTACGGATGCTCCTGGAAAGTGCTGAAACATGCGTAAAATGATTCTTTTGATACGGTGAACTTAAAAATTAAAGGAGGCCATTTTGTCACACAATATTGCCTCCTGAACAAGAATATAGACTCGGATTTTCCAAAAAACATTTGAAATATACGTTATTCAAGGAAGCAACTCTAAGTTACACTAAGGCTCTTGAGAGGTGTTACACTCACTCCATGAGCCTGGTCTAAGACTCATGAAGTGAACAACAAGTTGCAAACTTGGCTTATACATTGCCTTTGAAATTTCTAGACTTCTTTTTTCTGCAATTTTTATACTTTCTAACATGTGGGGCCTTACAGTTTCATTTTGATTCCTCCTTTCTATTTTGAATTGAGCTTCAGAGTCTCTTGAGAGGTTATGGCTAGTTCCTTCAGCAGATCCTTAAGACTCTTACTTATGTTGTTTTTGTTCTATTTGAGAACCAAGGATAATTGAAACTTGTAATTTTCATTCAAATCTGCATTTATGGTAGATGCTTGTAAATGTGACACTAGTCTTGAGATGGTATTAGACTTGATATTCTTCTTTTGTTTTTTACCCTTTTATAGGTTTCTACTTTCATTATGTTTCTGCTATACTGTGTTATATTATTTGTTAGGCTGACTAATCTGGGTGAGTTAGAACATGACCCATCATACCTGAATTTGGATTGTGATAAATTGGTACTAGATTCCTAGGTTCATAGGTCTTACATGTATACAAGCCTAGTCTAGTAGAGTCTTGAGGATTGATACAAAGACTTCTAATGTTTTCCTTCAAGCGGCTATAAAGTTTATTAGGAAAACTCTGCTTGTTTTCCTTGAATTCTTGTTGTGTGCGGTTAATTTTGTGGTGTTGAGTTTTCAAGTGTTATTTTGGCAACTGACCAGGACAAGAATATTATCTTGTAGGAGAAGAGAGCAGGTAGTCCTGAGGATGTTATTGAGACACCAGCCACATACAGAGGTCAAGATAGAGGTAGAGGAGGTTCTTGAGGAGTGTCACCGGTTAGAGGTTATAAGAGGGGTATTTTCCCTGAGTCGATGGTTGAGTCTAAAAAGGACTAGGTTTCTCTAGAGTTTGTAGTTGCACCCTTGCTATAGGACACATTATTAAGGATGATTGGTATGCTTGAGAATCTTACATGGGGTGGTAGTGCCACTGGCACACCAAGAGCTTCACAAACCCAAAAATGAGATTAGGTTCTCGAGCAGCTCTAGGTTTTTATTGTTCTAGCACCAGTAGAGCAACCATTGATAGTTCCTAGAGTTAAAATCAATTTGGCACTAATAGTTGAGGCTCAAGACGCAACATTGACTACTTTGACTGAGGGTAACATGTGACACCCCGGAAGGGTAACCTTGGTGTGGCAAGCTCTCACAGACTATTGCTAGCCCCCAAGCAAACTACTTAACCTCATCATATTCATTCAATCATAACTAATAGTGAAGACATCAATGATCAAGAATAATTGATGGAAGGCTATAATAATTTTGATAATCAAAGGCCAAAGGTCAAACTATATATCAATCAAACTAAGACTAGTATGAAAGAAACTAGTCAAAAACATAATCCAATCACAACTCAACAGTCTAGTCTATGAAGCCTCTAATCAAAAAGCTGAATGGTGCCAATGACAGATCCATGGCTACCTCAAAATAAAAAAAAAGACTAAACTCAAAGCTGGAAGAGAACATGATATCCTCCGAAAGTACGGGTGGGCTCACCAATTAGCTTAATGCAAATAGGTCCTCAACGGGGTGACTGTTGATGACCTCTAGTACATGTCTCTACATGAAGAAAAGATGTAGGCCCAAATAGATGTCAGTAAATGGAATATACGAGTATGTAAAATGGAAAAAAACATGTAAAGGAAGAATAACATCAACTCAAATAGCTGAACTCAAGAAGCAGGAAATTCAATCAGTAAGTCAAGAGTATAAAGTAAGAATACAACTTAGACAATGACTACTCATGTACCATCTAATCTAATCCATTCTGAGTACAATCAAGGCCTATATGGGAGTTTCTCTAAGAGAAAACTATCACCTATAAGTCGATAATGATACAATGAAGCGATGTCATTACCATATCCATCCAATACCTGCAAGGGTATATGACATCCTATCAGTGGATCCAAAATCAGTAACATCAAGTCCTCTTTTTGGGACAATGGAAAACATCTAATTTTATGGTTCAATCCTCTCCTAAGCTAGCTACGTAGTTATTAAGTCCGAGTTAGACTTACTCTTACTCAATTCGATGCTCAATACACCTCCCAAGACTCATCATGCTCATAAGACATCAACCCTATGGTTAACTTATTCAACTAGTCTCATTGGACATTTCTCAACTCAATTTATCACATCAACTATTAACTCATTGATCAGGAACATTTTTTTAAGATTTAGCTCATTGACCCATAACAATTCTCTATCATCTATCAATCTGACATCATAGCATTCAGAAAACAAGAGCGCGTTAAAGCATTTAGGAACTCTATAGACTCTTTAAGCTCAAATTATACTCATGTATAACCATTTAAGTGTAATGTGTAAAACTAACATGAATTCTTTCTAAGGTTCATGTAGAAAAGTAAAACTATCTATTTCAAGTATTTAATTCATAAAAACTATAATTCAGGAAAAATTATATAAAAGTATATTAGAATTTAAGAAAAACATTCAAGACATATCCATTGAAGACTCAATTTGTTCACAACTCCAACAATTCAGGTTATGGGGCACATGAAAGAACAAAATCCATATTCTAGTTAGCCTTACATACATGAAAGTTTTGAATCTTGAAATAGCTTGGAGGAATTCAAAAGATTATCTTTAAATCCTAGCCTTTTTCTCCCTTGAAACCTTGCTCTAGTTTGGAGAGGGTGTTTTAGCGTAATAAGACTGATTAGATATGTTTTAGGACTTGTTTAGGTATAAAATAAGTTAAAGATTTGAAAGGGTGAGAAAAAACCAAAACAACCCTTCTTAAAGTTGTTTTCAAAGTCATCCATGGTCTTGTCTATGGCCTGTAGAAACTTCCACGGCCTGTAGGAACCAATCCATAAACTTTCAGGCAAATTTAGAGGTCGCTGGATTGATTTCATGAACCAAATCTATGCCCTATAGAAGCATCTATGACCCTAGTTGGGTCCATCAAGTCTAGGATCAAAAATGGATTTTCTAATGTTTTTCCACGAGTTGACAGTACAGGCCGTCAATCAAACCACGACCTGTAAGTCAGTTCGTAATCAACTCTTCCCTAGCAGTCTCTAGTAAAATGGTCATAACTTTTGACTCCAAACTCTAAATAAGGTGAATTCAGTGGCATTGGAAAGTTAATTCCGAGACATTTCATTTGGAAGGTCATAGACCACCTAATTCTTTATGTGCTAAGAGTTATGGTTAGTTAAAATTGATCCTTGTATAAACTAATCCGAGAAACTCAATTGATAGGAAAGGTTTGAACATGACTAAGTACTAGAGGTCTCTTATTAGCCTAATCCACTTCCCACATATAAGAATGAGGATTGACATGTAGGTACATATAAGAATAGAGTTATAAAGTGTCACATGACTAGTGCTGTTTTGAGAGATTAAAGAAGATTGACCCATCTCAATTTCAGGATGGAAAGGGAGAAGATGCCTATGAGTTCTTGATTACTAGTAGGGAGTTATTAGATGTCATTGGTTAGGCTGAGGCACAAAAGGTTTGATATATCACTCTTCAGTTTTGTGGACCTTACAAAGAGGAGTTGAGAACTTATTTAGGATTATTGCTAATTAGATCTTCCCTAGTGTCTCACAAGATGTTTTTTAATGCTTCTATGCTCGTTTCATCCCTTGGATTGTGCGGAAGGAGAGTCGCTTGAGGATTAAGAGTTTGAGATAGAAGGGTATATCAATTACCAGGTTTGCGATCCATTTCTATCATTTAACTAGACATGCTACTACCATCATACCAAATTAGGCGAGAAAGTTCATCGATTTTTAAGAGGTTTGACTTATTTTATTTTTTGGACGGTGTTTAAAGTATATAGCGAGAGAGTCTCTGTAAAACCCCACATCTTAGGTGTACTAGTCCTATGCATTTGGAACATGATATGATTAGGTAGAAGGAGAACCAACTTTAAAAGTGCCTAACTTTTAGACTGGAGGTCTATATTTACATTTAATGCTTAAAACGAGTGAGTGTATATAAGTTCTAAGCCGAATTGAGGAGATCGCGGCCCTAAATGAAGTGAAAAAAGTGAGGTGCTTGTAGGACTTAGGAAGCTAACACGTGAGTCACCTACACACTTAGCTTAAATTGGCTACAAAGACATGGAAGATTAATTCATACATGAGTGAACTCACTTGAGGCTCAAAATTAAGAAAAATGAAAAGGACGCGAAGACGAGGCCCAACACCGAATCTATTTAAGTTTGATAAGGAATAAAACCCAAGTTAAGGATGTAATTCTAGACCATGTTTTGGCATTATAAAGGCACAATATAGTCAGCTCAAGATGAATAGGAAAAGGGCCAAAGTACATTTACCACACACTTCACAAATAGGGACCAAACTAAATGAAAGTAGAAGAGAAACATTAGCAGCAAAGCCCATCAAACTGAAACCCAATAAGACCCAAGTGAAAGGGCCAAGTAGGTGTATCACCACCTTGAAAAAATGTGGCTTAAAACACAAGAGAAAGTCATCCAAAGTGGATCTTTAAAAGGGATTTAAAACCAGATCATTAAGTCATTTTAAACTTAGAGAACTTTTAGCATTTACAAAGATTCTTTGTTGCTCTCTCTTAACTTTACAAAGCAGCCAAAGCACACCTTTAGGGTTCTTGAAGAGGACCTGATACTTAAAGGCTAAGGTAAGTAAAAATACCTATGTTTTAGTATAATCTTTCCATGAAAAACATGAGGAGTATGCTGATTATACTTGTGCTGGAATTTTAGATAACATGTGTTCTAAAGATTGTCATACACTTTTCTTGTTTATTAAGAGACATTTCTCTTCTTGGTTAGCTAGGTTATGAAATAATATTGATGTATTTAACAAGGTTTAGTTCTATAGTGATGTAAGAAGGTTGTTGCACCATATTAATCTTCCACAAAAATGAGTTCTTATATGATATGTTAATTGCGTTCTTAGTAACAACTTGTGGACTTGTAATTGAGAATTTTTGTTGCACATCTTTCTTCGACTTGGGGACTTTTTTGGACTGTTTCTCTGTGTAAATATGTTTGATATAGTTTGGTTGAAGTTGAAACAGGTTTGGGATTGTTGACTTTGAAATGTAGTGAGAAGACGTAATGTTATGCTGCCTACTTTTGTGTTGTGTAGAATTGTTATGTGTTGTCCTTTGTGAGATATTGTAACACTGTTATGGGACTAAAACAAGCTGGAAATGACATGTATATGAGAATGTGTATTAGAAAATATGATTAGAGCTGGGGAGCTTGAAAGAATACTCTTGGATTGACAATCACAAGCTTGCTGTCCGAGCATTAATATTTTATGAGATTGGACTATCAAGACGTGTTTATAAGCTTCTAATACTAGTTTTATCACCTACTCTATTATAGAAAAGTATTTGGAGGAAAAGGAGATTACTTTGAGGTAATAACGGCGTAGTACAACGAGGTATATAAGGCTACTCGTTTTTGTATTATTTGGCATGAATCTAGGTTCTTCCTTGGCACATAAAGGCATTTACAAACTCCGACATAACTAATAACCATGTCTCCACTCTTTAACATGTTCATATGCTCCTATACATAGCCATTGTCAATCTGCATACATACTTGGATGCTAAAGATACATGAGTTCCTTTTACTAAGTAAAGTCCATGTGTTGTACTATACATTTCATTAGTTATGTAACTCTCTTTTCATTGTGGTATTGTCTTGCATGATTATTTATATGTCATATGTTATGTCTATAGTCCTATAGCTCTAAATGTTACGACCACCAAAAGAATCATCTCAAAAGTAAATAAAAGATAAATTGATGTTGCTTATTGATGGGTGTTATCCTAGGGGTGGAAGAATCACCTAGCATGGGTCGATCTCATATTACGGGTGGTATCACAGGGGTGAAAGAAAAGCCCAGCATGGGTCGATCCTGATGTTGATTTACCATTGATCAGCTGCTCATTTATACGATATTTTGCACACAGATTATACAGTAAAAAAAGGTAAAGTAATAAAAAGGACATGAAGTACATGATTCCACAGTATGACTAAAGGTGGTCTCTTATCCTTACGCACCAGTGTATGATTTCATTTGAGTTCTTATTTCATATATAGTACTTCCTGCCTTACATATTCAGTACATTATCTCGTACTAACGTCCCTTACGGGGGACCTGCATTTCATGCTGCAAGTACAGGAGCTAATAGATCTCCCAGTAGGAGTACAGGATATTCAGCTGATGTTACTAAGCTCCAGGTTGCTTCGGGCCTTTGTGTGTCTAGAGCTTATCTTTTTGTATTTTATAGTTGGTCATGAGGCGGGTCCTGTCCGGATCCTAAATAGATATTGTTCCTTATCTAGAGGCTTTGCAGACTATGTAAAGTAAAGTGTGGTCATGTATTGTACTTTAGACATCGTGGTCCTAATGGCCTAGTCATATGTATTTCCTTTTGGCTTGTTATTACTGTCTATTTTCTTGAAAGCATGTTAAATGTTGAAACCCCTTATAATATTCATAGAAAGTACATGGTTATATGTTAGTTCTCCCAAGCCTTGTCGGCAACGGATGCAAGTCTGCCTTAATGGAACTTTGGGCGTGAAAGTCTCGTTCCAGTCTGTGGTGAGTACCGCTAAGGGGGCGAAAATAATTGATAGAGAGAAGTTTGGAAACACTCAGAGGACCTATATATTTGGAAAGTTCTTGGGTGCCTCATTTATAGGTACTGATTCTTATAAAAGGGGTGATTCTTTCTGATGCCGAGGACCATTTCATGCATTATACATTTAGGGTATCGTGGTAGTTACACCAGTTATTTGGAGTTACCATAGAGGTTCACTCAGAGGAGATACTATTACACTTATGGGGATCCAGGTCATCTCGTATGGATATGCTCTACATAGGGCCAGGGAGGACCCCATCCTAGTTCTACAATTGAATCTACAGGTTAAGTGCCTTATATTAAGGGCCATGGTAGAGTTCTGTCATGACCCAAAATGGATCACAACTAAAAGAAGAGGAAAATAAAGCAGAAATCATCTCAACATAACATAACAATCCCAAAATCTGGAGTCATGAGTACAAGAGAATCTAAATACTTCAAAAAGATATATACAAATGTCTCAAAATAAGATAAAAGGTTGTCTCATCACATATGATGCAAGTTTGTGATATAAAGAAAGTAAAGCTCAAAGATCCATGGTGACTCAAAGTTTGAGCCTCACCGCTACAATTTGGGTAGATGAGTAGTGACTCAACTAGAGTGATCAACTACCCGATGTGGATCCCTGTGCTTGATCTGCAAGGAGGAAACAAAGTAGGGGTGAGTACACCAAAATGTACCCAGTAGGTTCAACCGATTGGATATGGGAAATCGAAGCAAGTATGCAACAATGAAGAATCTTATCATCTGCGTTAAAAGGGGTTAGTACATAATACAATAAGATCATGAATAATGGCAATTACATATAGTGAGCCAATCCAATGATACAATGCAATGCTATGCATGAATGTAATGGCGTTGCAAGCCATGTATGAGGTCAAATCACGATCATCGCAGGGCGGATATACACATCTATCGAGCTGAAGCTACAAGATAAAATGTGGGGGCATCGCAGGCCATGTACTCAAATATATAAGAAGGCAACGCAGACCATAATAAAAAGTATCTCGAGGCATCGTGAACCTCATAATGGAGTGTCTCAAGGCGTCGCAAGCCACAACTACTATCTCAACATGGATCATAATGTCTCAAATGTGCATAACAATGCATCCAATCATGTATCAAATGTGTGTATACCAATGTAACCAGTCATATATAACATATGTGCATATCAATGCAACCCAACAAGAGATAAGGTCTGTGCATGCCAATGCTCCAAAATCAGTGTAAGATATGTGCATGAAAATGCAACTAATCAAGTAAGAGATACGTGCATACCAATACATCATGTCAATATAAGAAATGTGCATATCATTGCAACTGATCAAGTAAGAAATACGTGCATACCAATGAAACTGATCTAGTTAGAGATATGTACATAAAGATGCAACTAGAGTCAATATAAGATAGGTGCTACAACCATTATAATAAACATGTTATACCATGTATGTCAATCATTATCACTAGGCCATCATTGCCTCATATCTTTGCTAACTCATCCATGATAAAAATATCAATGAAAAAGGCTCCACAAGAACCCCAAACAAGTTCAAAATTCTTAAATTCAGCACATTCATTGTCAATTAACCACAACACTGTCCAAAAGTTATCTCAAGTCACATATTATACTAATGATATCCAAATTATTTCAAATCCCATGATTCCATCTCAATCCATCTATAGGATCGCCATTTACTTAATCTTCGGCGTAACTGATATCATATTCACATCAATTTCAATTATATTAATGAATAGTCTCTTAATTCAGCATACATCTCCTAATTACCACATAGGAATGCTCAATAACTCAAATCTAGTCCCAAAAAGGTTAGTCGAACCTACCTCGATGCCGAAACCGCACTCGGACAAGCTTTCAATCAACTCAAGCCTCCAAACGATCCATGAATTGATCAACCACTATCCAAAATAGATACTACACATCCATAGGTGCATTTTGATACTCATATTGATACGAATTAAGCTTAGGGGCAAAATAGTCAAAATTAGGGCTAAAATTTAAAGTTCTCAAATCTAAAAATTGACTTTAAAATCAAGTTCTACACGAAAAATAAAGTTTGTGGGTGAAAATTCCATAAATATCAAGTTCATATTGAGTGTGAAATCCCCATTTAACGTTTCCAAATGAAACACCGAAATTCCCAATTTCGGACATTCAAAATCATGAAATTTAAGTCAAAACCAAGATAAAACTCACGGAAAATACTTAAATTAGTGTTAGGAATACTTACCAAGTTAAATCTTCGAAAACCTTTCCTCAAAATCATGCAAAAATCTTGATAAGGTTGAAAATGATTTAAAATGGTGATTTTTGAGTTTTAAAACTGTTCAAGTGCAATGTGCTCCGCGATCGCGGGTGGGGTCCCGCGAACGTAGAGGGTAAGGGTCTAACAATGCTTCACGAATGTGGAGATCTTGTATGTGAATACGGATATGGATCAAGTGATCCTCTCGGAATGCGGAGCCCAGGGCGCGCACGCGGAGTACTTATATAGGCTGCACCAGCTGAAATCAACCAACAATGACAAACTCAAAATATGCACTCTAAACTCATCCGAAATAAGAATTTCACAAACTAAATATGTACTTATACCA
The DNA here is from genome assembly GCA_029948455.1 of Solanum rostratum. Classification (NCBI taxonomy): domain Eukaryota; kingdom Viridiplantae; phylum Streptophyta; class Magnoliopsida; order Solanales; family Solanaceae; genus Solanum; species Solanum rostratum. The sequence continues at coordinate 29,000,969 of CM057049.1, forward strand.
AAAATGTCGATCCGGACTCAACGAGATAATCAGAATTGGATTTTGAGGTCTCCACGACTCATTTATCAGAGCAAGTCAAATATACTAGTTTAAAATTCACTATACCAAAACTACCCTTGGCAACTTCAAAAATTATAACGAGACCATTTCTAGCATTAGTTTCTTCAAAAAGAACTACCAAAATATCAAAATTTCGATGCAAGCTTCCGAACATCGAATGTTGACCAAAGTCAAACTTTGGTTCCGGAAACAACTAGAAATGCAACTTTAGGCCTAAAAATCTCATTTTCACTTTGAATTTAGTTTTGCCCCTTTCTATAGTTCAGTTTCGATGTTTTGAATCTAATGAAATTGACGGATCCTCGATCCGACACCCAAAACTCAGAATGGTGTACAAACTCATTTTTTTAACAACTTAAGCTTCTAAAATGTGCCAAAACTCACATTCAACTTTGAAAACTTAGGACTTCAGTTCCAACTATTCAAATAGTTCAAAAGTTTCAAAACAACTTACAAAAGGATAAAACAATAACTTTCACAGATAAGGCCAAAAACGATCAACCAGGTCATTACAAGTTCAATCTATTGGAGGTGATTGTGACTTATGTGGGGGTGCGAGCAATGCTCTGGTGCAGTAGGGAGGAGGTGTTGTTGTTTTTTCTAGTGGAGCTAGAGGAGCTTAGTGCTATGCCTTTTCGGAGAGGCCATAGATAGTGGCTTCAGGCACAGTTATTATAGATATTCTCTAAGTCCGTTATGTATCTCTGGTTATGTTGTTTCACCCTGGGTTTAAATACCCCTATGTTTTATCAATCTTACTTTAGAGTTTTGCTTGCTATGAGACTATATCGCTTGAGCATATTGATGTTCCCATATTGATAAGTGAGCCTTAGCGGTGGATCAGGTGTACCGATCCTATTTTATTCTTGGCTAGGTATGACCATTGGATTTATGTGATTATTCTAGAATGATTATATCAATGAGAAGATGGTTAATGATGAGCTAAGGCATGAAATTTCCACAAGTCTTTAAGGTATGGATTGGAAAGGTATGGAATGATTGAGCACATTGATTCATAAGACTTGTCATAAATCATATTGATTGGAAGTATGAATTATGATTTATGATAAGCCTTATGATTCTATGACAAATATGCTCATGATTATGTTATGTATTCCGTGGTATTTTGATATAGCACTGAGTGCACTTTCAGGTGCGGACTCGACCAAAAGGATCCTTTGTAGCAATCTGTAGTCCCATAACTACGTTGCCACTATAGGACTACTGTCAATATGGCCTAACTAGTGGATCCACATGTAATACATGTTCATGATACCTGCTTGGCGGGGTGGAGTTTACCTTTTCAAGTACGCTCCTCTTTGCCTTATGTATAGGTAAACATTCGGATTCCTTATAATAGCTTTCATGGTCTTATTGTCGATTATGGTTGCTATCCCACAAATTTATGGTTTCTTATGGTATATCACAGATTACTTATAATTCATACTTTTAAATAATCCTCATTATGATTCCCTTTATGCATTGTACATTCTCATGTTTCCTTCTGATTTTGAATAACTCTCTTATCATACTAGTTACTGTATAACATCATATTTATCTCATTATATTGCTCATATACTTTGCACATTCTAAGTACTAATGTATACTTTATGCCTACATTATTATATAATATAGGTGAAGGCTTTCATCCTACTTCTCATTCTCGTGGCTAGATTCATAGTCTATTTTGAAGATTTAGCAGTGAGTCCTCATGCTTTGAGGGTGAGCCTATCCTATACTATTTCTTGTTATCTTGGCTTATGCTGACACTTTGAGACTATTTTCTTTCATGTGTAGGGTAAGCTAGAAACATATTCTATGCCCTAACCTATGTTTGTTTTAGTAGAAGCATGTTAGATGTATGGAGTTTATGTTATCTTTTTTTGACCTATTGTTACTTCTTTACTATTAAAGTATGCAAGTTGAAACTTATCTTCTACTTTTATTTTAGATTGTTAATTGATATTTGAATGCCTTATATATGCTTAATGATATGTTGAGATAGCTTGGTTGGGTTCTTTGTGGTTCTAATCATCGTGTCATACGTAGAGCATAGCTTGTTTTTGATAAACTTTGTATTAGGGCACAAGGTTTTGGGAATACTAGGGAGTCTAACATGACGCATCAAGTTGAGTCTTATTCATGAGTGTGAAGCGCACCATATTTAAGAGTAGGAGGCTACGAGATATTTTAGAAAATCCTCACTTCTTTCGTGATCTGTGTCATGCACTATAGTATGTTCTAAGGTTTTCTCTCTATTGATTATTCTTTGCAATTTTCAGAAAATGACTCCAAGAAGAGTTCCAATTCAATGGGGAGTGGATGCTAATAAGGGACAAGCCCCTCAAGACATCAATAATCCACGAGCTTATTAAGTGACTAATGTCGAGTTTTAGATTGCCATCTCTATGATTGCTCAAGATATGATAAATTAAGTGAATTAGGGGGCAATAAATCCTCTAAATGTGATTATACCAGCTTCAAGGGTTAGGACTCCACAAGGATGAACTCTCCCAAATTTTATGGGTCTAAAGTGGATGAGGATCCACAAGATTTCATTGATAAGGTGTATAAGGTTGTTGCTATCATGGGTGTATCCTTAGAGGAGAAGGCAGAGTTTGTGGATATCAACTCAAAGATTTTATCTTAAGTATGGTACAATCAATGTAAGCCTGAGAGGGTTTAAGAGGGTCTCATAGGTTGGGAAGATTTCAAGGTTATTTTTCTTTACTACTTCTTTTCACTTGAGTTAAGGGAGATGAAAGTGTTGGATCAATATAAAGCAAGGGATATGAGTGTGAGGGAGTATTCTCTCAAGTTTATAAAGTTGTCTAAGTATGCTCCTTTATTATTAAGCGACTCCAGTGCCCGAATGAGTGAGTTTATTTTCGGTAAGGCTTGGTGATGAAAGAATTTCAAACTGCAATGATCATTATGGATTTGGACATCGCTAGGCTCATGACTTATGCTGAATAAATAAAAGGAAATAAGCCCAAGGAGAGGAACATGACGGAGTTCAAGAGGGATCAATTTGAAGGAGGGTTTTCTCAGCAAAAGTTCAGTAGTGGTAGTAGCTATTTCCAACAAGGCCAAGGATTTTATGCCCTATGTTCTTCACAAGCTTCAGGCCAAAGATTGGACAAAGATAGGGTCCCCAACCCTAATGCCCAAACTAGTAGTGCTAGTATACCTACTTTCTATAAGTCTTCCACTATGGAAGAAACTATGGAGACAAGTATTTGGTTTGAATGGGTATGGTAAAGTGGGATCACAAGATCTCTAATTTCCCTAGTCTGGCGAACAAGGGAAGAGAGGGTCATCCTCAAGGCCAATCTATTATATGCAAGAAGGCTCAACTAGGTGGTTCAGGGCCAGAAGCTGGTGGCCAATGCCATAATAGGTTCTATGCACTCCTGGCTAGATAGGATGTGGAAAAGTCTCCAAATATGGTGAAAAGTATACTATGGGGTTTTGACTATGATGTCTATGTTTTACTTGATATTGGGGCCAATTTCGCTTTTGTCAGTACTTGTCTTACTATGAGATTTGATGCATCTCCAGAGGTCTTGTTAGAGCCCTTTTTTGTTTATACTCTTGTCGATGAATTTGTGTTGGCTAAGAAAATCAATAGAGATTATCCTGTTTTAGTGTTCCATAAATTAACCTCTTGTCATCTTATATCCTTGACATGCATGGCTTCATGCTTGTTATGTTTTTATCTATTATATAATCCAAGTGGTCAAATTTCAATTTCTTAAGGAGATAATCCTAGAGACAAAGGGTATGATTTTGTGTTAAGGGTCAATAATATCGTTCCATAAATCTTAGAAAATAATTTCCATGGGTTGTAGCTATTATCTAGTGTGGGTTAGGGATGTTAATTTTGAAGCCCCTACTCTTGAGTTAGTCCCTATTGTTAATGACTATCTCAATGTCTTCCCTGATGACTTGCCTAGTATTCTCCAGAAAGTTAAATTGAATTCAATATAGATCTCCTTATCGATACTCAACCCATCTTTATTCTTCATACTATACGTCCCTGCCAAAACTTCAAAAGTTGAAGGAACAATTGAAAGATTTATTGGATAAGGTTTTTATAAGTCCAAACACTTCACCATGGGGTTCTGTTGTGTTGTTTTTTAGAAAGAAAGACAGGTCACTTTGAGTATGTATTGACTATCGGTAATTAAATAAGGTTGCTACTAAAAACAAGTTTCCTTATTAAGGATCGATGATTTGTTTGACAAACTCTAAGGAGTAAGCTACTTTTATAAGATTGATCTCTGGTTTAGCTATCATCGATTGAGGGTAAAAGAATGTGATATTTCCAAGACAACTCTTAGAATAAGGTATGTCCACTTTGTGTTTTTAGTTATGTCAATTAGGTTATCATATGCTCCCACGACCTTCATGGACTATATGAATCAGGTTATATCATATTTGGACATGTTTTTGATAGTTTTTATTGATGACATATTGATTTACTCCCAAAGTGAGGAATAGAATATGGATCACTTGAGAATTATATTGCAAACCTTGTAGGATCAACAATTATTTGCCAAATTTAGCAAGTGTAAATCTTGGTTGAGATTGATGGTTTCTAGGTCATATTGTTTCTAGTAAAAGTATACTAGTTAATTCTAAGAAGACAGAGGTGGTGAAGAATTGGCCTAGACCATTGTCTCCTTCGGATATTTGAAGTTTTCCAGATTTGGCCAAATATTATAAAAGGTTTTTAAAGGAGTTTCATCCATTGCATTGCCCTTGAATAATTTGATCCAAAATAAGATAGAACTTGAATGGTTGGATGTGTGTGAGAAACGTTTTCAAACATTGAAGGATCATCTTGACATTATCAGAAGGTTCGGGTGTATTTGGGTTAGATTGTATTGGGTTTATGTGTTAATGAAATATGGCAAGGTCATAGCATATACCTCAAGACAACTCAAAGTATATGAAAGGAATTATCCTGCTTATGATCTTGAATTGGCAGCAGTTGTTTCTACATTAAAGATTTGGCAGCATTATCTTTGTAGGGTGAATGTTGACATATTCACTGATCATTAAAGCCTTTAATATATGTTCAATGAAAGAGACCTAATCCCTAAACATATGAGGTGGCTTGAGCTACTAAAGGATCATGACATGAGTATATTGTTCCATCTAAAAAAGGCGAACATAGTTTCCATCAAATATCTATGAATGGCGTTGCTCATATAGAGAATGAGAAGAAGATTTTAGCTAAAAATTTGTGTTCATTGGCCTGATTGGGGGTGATGTTGAGTGACTCTAATGAGGGTGGTATTTTGATTCATAATGGTTTAGATTCTTTAGTAGTGGTGGATGTAAAAGCAAAGCAAGATATGGATCCATATTTTGTGGAATTGAAGAAGTTGGTTGTCAATAAGAAAACTGAGGTTTTCTCCCAATGGTAAGGTTGGCTACTCCATTATCAAGGCTGCCTAGACTAAGGGAGATTATATTGAGAGAAGCCCATAACTCGCGGTATTCCATTCATTTGGGATCCATTAAAATGTAATGAGATTTGAGGGAGGTGTATTAGTGGAATGGTATGAGAAAAGATACTGCAAGGTTTAAGGCAGAATTTCCTAATGGTAAATAAGTGAAAGTTGAACATCAAAGATCAGGACGTTTATACTAAGATATTAAAATTCCTCTTGGAAGTGGGAGGATGTGAATATGAACTTCATAAAGGGTTTGCCTCGTATCTATAGACAACAGGTTTCCATTTGGGTGATTGTAGATTAGATGACCAAATCGGCTTATTTTCTACCAGTTAAGACTTCTTATCTATCATGTTCAAATCCTTCAAAACTCTTACATTTCAGTTTTTCCATGTCATATCATATGCATGCATATCATGAAACTGATTTTAAGTGATGTTTTATGAAAACGTTTGAAAATTTGATGAGCTTGATGTCTAAGTAGCATTATTGAATCCGTGTTGGGTTGTTATATATCCATGCCACTACATTCAATCTAACTTTTACCTAATTAAAAGACGAATACTTCATAAGTTGTAAAGTCAGAATGAGGAAGAAATATGTAGAAATGAATGGGTTCAGGTTATACGAGCACAATTTATTACTCATAGATTACTTTGCAGGTCATAGATGAGCTTTCATACATGACTACTTGACTTGGAAATTTTTTGGGAAAAATTGGTGATTTTACGAGTTGAAAATACGGGTTGTAATTTGATCCATGACGCATAGACACTGGTCATGTAAGAAGAAATTGGGTCCCACAACTTGATCTACGATTCAACAGAAGGAACCTATAGAAGAAAATATGAGTTGTGGTTGGGGCTCGTAAATTGCCCCAACACTTAAAACAAATTAAGGCGGTTCATGAAGGGTCTTTACGATTCGTAGAAGTTTTTACGAGACATAAAACTGGATCATAAATAAGGTCCTAAACACTTGTAAATTTGGCTAATTATAGGGAGTTTCTACGAGAGAAGTTTGTGGTCCATAGAAGGATTTATAATTTATAAAAGTGCTTTTTGTGGTTGAGCTTCTGCAGCATGAAAAATTTATTGAATTTCCATGAACAGACTCTACGACTCGTACAAGGAACTATGAATTATAGATGGGTCTTGTAGATCCTGTACGGCAGGAATTAATGAAGCACAATTTTATCTTTTCCAATCCTCCTCACCCCTAAATTACATCAGTTTGCCCTATAACTATCCATAGATTCATAACTCCATTGCCACCGTAGGATTATTGATAATATGGCATAGCTAGTGGATCCACGTGTAATGCTTGTTCATCACACCCACTTAGTGGGGTAGAGTTTACCTTGGTAAGTAGGATTATTTTGGTGTATCGGTAAACATTGAGATTCCATGCAATAGCCCGTATGGTCTTATTATCGATTATGATTTCTATTCCACATATGTATGGTTTCTTATAATATATTATTTAGTACTTATGATTCATGCTTGTAAATGATCCTCTTATTTTGATTCCCTTTATGTATTGGATACTCAAATGTTTCCTTCCGCTTTTAAAAAGCTCTCTTATTATACCATTTACTTGGTCAATTGCATAACATGATTTTTATTTCATTACGTTGCTCACATACTTTGAATATTTCAATTACTAATGCATACTCTTGCCTATATTATTTTATAATATAAGAGAGTATTTTCATCCTACTTCTTATTCTCATAGCTAGATTCGGAGTTTATTTTGAAAATTTAGTAGTGAGTCATCATTCTTCGAGGGAGAGCCTATCCTATTGTATTCTTTCTATCTTGGCTTATGTTGACACTTCAAAATTGTTTTCTTTTATGTTGAGAGTAAACTAGAAATGTGTTTTATGCCCCCGCCTATGTTAGTTCTAGTAAAGTCATGTTGGATGTATGGAGTCTATGTTGTCTTCTATTGATCTATTGTTACTTCTTTCCTATTGAAGTATGCAAGTTGAGACTTATCTTCTACTCTTATTTTAGATTGTTGATTGATATTTGAATTGCCTTATGTATACTTAATGATATGCTAAGATGGCTTGATTTGGTCCATCAGAGTTCTGATCACCGTGTCACACCTAGAGTCTAGCTTGGATCGTGACAGAACCCTAGATGGCTTTGTAGAGAATTTTCTTCAAAATCTTTAAATTGTGTAATTAATGACAATTTGTGCATAATTTAGATAAGTAGAGATTAAATAAAACCCAATTTATGTAATTGAAAGAAAATTCATCAAAATCCATAAAATTTCATAGTTGAAAGTGATTGAAAAGTTGAGATTTCTTTGGGACCTATGGGTGGTTGGTATTTATGGGTTAATACCCATATGCCTCAAGTAAAATCCTTAATGAAATTTAGAATTTGGAGGGTTGAATCCTTGAAATCCTAGCTAGGTCTTCTGTGGAAGCTTAGGAAAGAAGAACTTTAGAGAACCTTTGACTTTTGAGTGATTGGGTGAGCGTGAAGTGAAGTATAAGGGTATGGCTGATTATTGGAGTAGGTATAGTCTCAAAACAACATAGTTTAGGGTTAGAAGGGTAGAAAAGGATCAAAATAACCTTTATTAAATTTTACCGGTCAGGGACTATGACCAGGTCTATGAATTGTAGATCCATTTACCTACCATGTAAGGGATTTCATAGAATTTTGGCCCGAAATCATACCTATAAAATCTCAACCACAGCCTTGTCCTACAAGTTTGTCCTCTCTTCTGTGGTGCGTACAACCCCCTCATAGAAACATCCAACAATTAGCTATAATTTTCAGTTTCAAGGTCCAAACTACGAGCCAAAAGAACGGCCCATCAACTCATTTACCGATTGTCCCGTTGGCCCTTACAAAAAGTCTTGCAACTTATCAATTTCAAAATTATTGGACCTTACCTTTGACCGTTGTCTACAAGTCGTGATTCTATTTATGAATTGTGATTCTCTCTCATACATTGAACAATACTTCAAAAAATATTCAAATTCAGATGTCATTAATAAGACCCCATTCCCGACCCATAAAGTGATATACAAGCCACAAATGGTGCTCATAGATCTTGCACCATAGCACTTTTATTCATCATTTTATTAACTTTTTAACTTACGGGGTATAAAAACTCCAATTGATTTTGCGGCAAAATCTTTATTTATTTAGCTTTGTTAGCTTATATGTATATTGTTGGAATTTCTCAAGTAAATATTATTTTTCATGTTATGATTAAAGGCTTCATAGATAAATAATTCTAGATATTCCATTATGTATACTTAGTAAGTCATGCTAATTTATTGAATTCTTATGATTTGAAGTTTTGAACTTAAATAAAATATTTTAGGAATGAAAATTTTCTTTTAAAAATTTTTATTTCATAACTATATATCATTTCAAACCATATGTCTCAAGTGGATGTCATGTATAAATAGCTTACTTGGGCAAGTTAACACACCAAGTATCATTGGTGTCAAGGTTCGGAATATGACATAAACTTACCTATATGTGTTTCTATTTTTTCTCTGATAATAAATGGATATTTACTAAGAAATTAGGACTAGACTTTTTTTTTCTCTGCATAACATTGAGCTAACCACTCTATGCAGATGATTATAACATGATGTCCAAATCTATCACGTCTAGTAAGTATGTCTAGCTTTGATTGTGACTGATGTCCAAATATATCACATCTAGTAAGTATGTCTAGCTTTAAGTAAAATGACACAATTTCTGTAGACAATAGTAGTGATATAAATCACATAAGGTATGAAAACATCAATAGAAGTTTATACTATTTGAATTCTTTTCCTAATTATATGGCATAAAAAAATTAGAGACATAATAACAAGTAAAATCTAGATCTATCAATATATAAACAAGACGTTTGCACACTATTAAAGTTCCTGTGATCAATGTATTTGATGCCTCTATATTTTACTAGTCTATAGTTGTATTAAGCATAGTTCGTCCTCCACCTGCTTGAGTCTTTCCTCTATCTACTCTCTGTCCATTTTGATTGTTATATTTAGTTGGATGAGATGCTATAGAGGTAGTGATAGTAGAAGTTGACTGAGGCCTTTCATGTGGCCTGTTAAAATCAAGGAAAATATCTCATAATGTCTGTCATAAGATACCAATGATAGCACCCATTTTTAGCAAAATAACATAATGTGCACTACATCTTTAAGCTGATAGAGCAAATCGGAAAAGATCGAACTGCCAAGCTTAGAGTGGGTGCATTGTACCCCTTTATAAAATAGGATTTTGTAGTGATCCTAAAGATTATTTTTTATATCTTTTAAAAAAGAAAAACTTTATCCTTTCTAATAGTCATTTCAAGTCACGCTTGATCAGTTTAGGGCTTAGTTTAGGAATTTTATTGAAAAGCTGTGAAATTTGTGGTTTAGAGTTTTTTAAGGCTTAGGATATTTGAAAGTGATTTTTGGTACCAATTGGAGCTACATTTCTCGAAATGAGATTCCTTCATTTCATTAGCCTCTGAATATGAAATTTGATCTAGAATGTCACGACCCAAAATCAAATCACAACTATAGAAAAATAAAGTAAAGCTGAAACAATCACAACATAACATCGACAATCCCAAAACCTGGAGTCCTGAGTACAAGAGCATCTAAAGTAGTACCAAGAGTAAATACAAATATCTCAAAATGGGATACAAAGTTGGTATGTCTGATACATAGTCCGAAAGGAAAAAAATAAAGAAGTCTCAAAGATCCATGGCGACTCGAAGTATGAGCCTCACTGCTAAGATCTCGATGACCGGAGAAAAACTCGGGTAGAATGAATCAACTACCTTGTCTGGATCCCTGTGCTCGATCTATAGGGGGAGAAACAAAGTAGGGGTGAGCACAGCAAAGTGTACCCTGTAGGTTCAACCGACTAGGATAAGAGAAATCGAACAAGAATATAATAACGAAGAATCTTATTACCTGCATCAAAACGTTTAGTACAAGATACAATAAAATCATGAATAATGACAAATACAAATATGCAATGCAATGCTATGCATGACTGCAATAGCGGCGCAGGACATATGTGAGGTGAGATCATGACCATCGCGAGGTCGATGTATACATCTATTGAGTCGAAGCAACAAGATAGAAACCAGGGGCATCACAAGCCATGTATTGAAATATCTCAAGGCGATGTAGGCCTTAAGATAAAATACCTCGAATGTCACAGGCTTCAAGAGGAAGTGTCTCAAGGCGTTGCAGGCCTCAGGTAGAGTGGATATAATATAAATCATGTGCATGCCAATGCCACAATATAATTATTAAATGTGCATGTCAATGTCATAATATAAGTGTGAAACTATATGCATACCAATGCAACAATGGAGTATAAGATATGTGCATATCAATGCAACAACAAAAGTATAAGATGTGATAGCGAGATATATAACGAAAATTGGATACAATTGTCATAACGTTATAAATGCTAGGTCAAATATATTAACTAATACAACAATGCCATCAACAAGTCTCTCATCATCACCCTATCATCTATAATTTAACTGTCAAAGAAGTTAAACTCCACAAGTCTCCAACATAGTCTCGTAAGCCGCTAATACAACAAAAATATCCTCTATTTATCCCTTAACTCCCCAAATAGTCATATAAGTCTCACATCATCACAATACATTCCAAAACATCTCAAATACCATATTAACATAATAGTATGAAAAATTATGTTGATTCTCATGATTTATCTCAAGTTATCAATAGGATCGCCATTTACTAAATTTTCAATGCAAACGGTATTACCTTTCCATCAAATTGTATCATACCATGCTATTGACTCATAGATAAATCCAAATCTTACAATCATCACATGAACATATCCAATAACTTAAATCTAGTCCCAAAAAGGTTAGTCGAACCTACCTCAATGTCGAAACTGCACTCGAACAAGCTTCCAATCAACTCAAGCCTCCGAATAATCTTTGGATTGATCAACCCCTATTAAAAATAAATACTATGCATCATGACATGCATTTTGATATCCATATCGGCATGAATTAGGCTCAAGGAAAAAATGATTAATTTTAGAGCTAAAATCTGAATTTCCCAAATCTAGAAATTGACTTCAAAATTAGGTTCTACGTGAAAAATGTAGTCGTGGGAGAAAATCCCACAAAACTGGAGTTCAAATCAATAGAGAAATCACCATTTAAAGTTTCAAGATCATAGACCAAAAATTCCCAACTTCGGACATTCAAAATCGTGAAATTCAACACAAATTTAAGATAAAAACCATGAAAATTAATCAAAATGATATTAGAAATACTTACCCAAAAGATTTCTTCGAAAGTTCTCTTCAATAATCGCCTCCTAAAGCTTGAAATTGTTGAGAATGGAGTAAAGATGGTGACTTTGCGTCTTTAAAACTGACTCAGACAAAATGTACTCAACAATCGTGGATAATATTTGCGAATGTGGAGAAGTAGAGAAAATAAACCTCTGTGAGTTTGTCCACGAACACGGAAAAGAAAATGGGGCTGCACTAGTTGCTTCCAACCAGCAATTTCAAAATCTCAAAACGGACCCCCAGGGTCCATCCAAAACCCAAATTTCACAAACTAAACATGTATCCACAACAGAAACAATGACAGGGACTCAACGAAATAATTAGCATTTGATTTCAAGGTCTCCACGACACATTTACCAATGCAAATTAAATAAACTAGTTTAAAACTCAAAATACCAAAACTTCCCTCGGCAACTCTAAATATTATGACGAGACCACTTTGAGCATTAGTTTCACCATTCGGAACTACTGGAACTGTCAGAATTCCAATCTGAGCTTTTGAACTCTGAATGTTGACCAAACTCAAACTTTTATTCTGAGAACGACTAAAATCATAACTTTGCGCTTAATATCCTTACTCCAAATTTAATTTTGCAACTTCCTATAGTTTAGTTTCGACGTTCCAGTGCTAATGGAATTGATGTATCCCCGATCCAACCTTCAAAACTTAGAATGACACAAAAACTCACTTTTTAATACTTAAGCCTCCAAAAATGTCAAAACTCATGTTTTCAGCTTTTAAAACTTAGGATTTCTTCCAACCATTCAAATAGTTCAAAATAGGCCCAAAGCAACTTACAAAAGGGTAAAGTAGTAATTTTTAAAGATAAGACAAAAAAAGACCAACCAGGTCATTACATCATTCACCACTAAAAACAATGTTTGTCCTCGAATATAATGAAGAGAAGTACCTAAAGCCTTAAAAAGGGCTGGGATATCTGGCCGGCACGTCAAACTCCAATTCCCCTATTGCTTTATCAATAGAATGGTGCCGCAACTGAACCTTCACAGAAGCTATAGTTTTGGATGTCAATATCCGGACCTGCCTATCTAATATAATTAGTCAAATCTTGACCCAGCTCAATAGAGTCATAAGAAATCATATGAAAAATAGAATAAACAGAAGACAATCTCGATGGTGAAGCTAACTCATAGTCTACCTCACAAAATTTCCTCAAAAACTCAAATGGGCCAACGAATCTAAGACTAAGCTTGCCCTTTTTCCGAAATCTCATCACACCCTTCATGGGTGAAACGTTTAGCCAAACACTCACCAACAGAGAACTCAAGAGGCCTAACCCTCTTATTAGCATAACTCTTCTGAAAACTCTAGGCAGTCAAAAGTCTACTCTGAGTTAGTCGGATCCGGTCCTTGGCATCCTAAAGAAATTCTACACCCAACACTTCGGTTGAACCTAAATCAAACTATCCAATTGGTGATCTACACATTTGACCATACAAGGCCTCAAATGCTGCCATCTGGATACTGGAATGGTAACTGTTGCTATATGCAAACTCTGTCAAAGGTAAGTATGGTCCCATCGGGCCCCAAAATAAATAACACAAGACATAAGCATGTCCTCCAACACCTGAATGGTGTGCTTGATTGATCATCAGCCTGAGGGTGAAAAGCTGAACTCAAATCCACCATAGTATCCAAACCACATTGTAGAGCCCACCAAAAGTGAGAAGTAAACATAGACCCTCTATCTGATACTATAGAAATTGGCACACCATACAATCTGACGATGTCGCGGATATATAACCTAGCCAACTGCTCTGCTCTATAGCTAGTCTTCACTGGTAGGAAGTGTGCTGACTCGGTCAATCAATCAACAACCACCCTAACTGAATTAAACTTTCCCAAGGCCATGGGCGAACCTGTAACAAAATCCATAGTCACTCTCTCCCAATTCTACTCGGGAATGGGCATCCGTTTCATCAATCCACCGGGCTTTTGATGCTCATACTTTAGCTGTTGGCAATTCAAACACCTGGTTACACTCTCAGCTATGTCTCTCCTCATGCCAAACCACCAATATGTTGTTTAAGATCATGATACATCTTAGCCACACCCTGGTGAATCGAATATCCAGTATATTGGCCCTCCTCTAATATTAATCTCACCCGATTCCCAACATTAGGCACACAAACTCAACCATTGACCCTCAAATCACCATTAGAATCAATAATAGCCACCTTGGCTTCACCTCTCAACACTTTGTTCGGAATCAAGCATAATCTAGTAACCTCAAACTGATGAGCACATATCTGATCAAACAAGGAATATCTAGCCTCAACGAAGGCCAAAATACTCTAAGGAGGAGAAATATCCAAAAAACCATCTATCTAGCAAGCGACTGAACCTCCAAGCCTAAGGGCCTCTTCTCAGCCCTCAAGAATGCCAACCTTCCTATACTAGTAGCCTTCCGGTTCAAAGCATCTGCCACTACATTAGTTTTCCCAAGGTGATATAGACGAAACATATCATAGTCCTCAAGCAACTCCAACCATCTACCCTATCTAGGCAGAGAAAAGATGTAATTGAGACTCAGGTGATCGGTAAAGATCTCGCGAATCGCCACATAAAGATAATGTCATCGTAACCTCAAAACAAATACAATCGTAGCCAACTCTAAGTCATGGGTAGGGTAGTTCCTCTCATGCACCTTCAGCTTCCTAGAAGCATAGACTATCACCTTCCCCCCTTGCATCAACAAGCCACCCAAACCCACACTGGAAGCATCACAATATACCACAAATGGAATTCCCTCCTCGTGTAATGCAAGAATAGGTGTTGAAGTTAACAAATCCTTGATCTTTTTGAAGCCCATCTCACAATCATCCGACCACTAAAATGCCACAGCCTTTTGAGTAGATCTAGTCAATGAGGATGCTATAGATGCGAAACCCTAAACAAAACACAGATATTACCCAGCTAATCCAAGGAAACTTTGAATATCAGTCACGGAAGTAGGCCTAGCTCACTTATGAACAACTAAAACCTAGGTCAGATCGACCATAATACCCTTTTTAGACACAATATGGCCAAGAAAAGCAACAAACTCAAGTCAAAACTCACACTTTGAGAACTTAGCATATAACTTCTCTTCCCTCAATCTCTGGAGTACAGTCCTCAAGTGCTAAACATGATCTACCTCACTCTTGGATTAAACTAAGATACAATCTATGAACACAATCACAAAGATGACTAAATAGGGTTTGAACACTCAGTTCATCAACTTCATAAAGTAGTCGGGGCATTAGTCAACCCGAATAACATAACCGTAAACTCATAATGCCTATAACGGGTCTTGAAAGTTGTCGTTGGGATATCAGACTCCCGAACTCTGTACTGATGATAATAGAACCTCAACTCAATCTTGGAGAATACCTAGGCACCGTGCAACTGGTCAAAAAGATCATCAATACGAGACAAAGGATATTGTTCTTGATAGTAACTTTGTTAAGCTGGCGATAGTCAATCACATACACGTAGTACCATCCTTTTTCTTCACGAATAATACATGAGCACTGTGAGGAGGTACACTCAAACGAATGAACCCTTCCTTTAGCAAATCCTCGCATTGTTCCTTCATCTCAATTGTGGCCATCCCATAGAGGGCAATAGAAACAAGCTTAGTGCCCGGTTCCACATAAAACAATAAAGTCAATATCATGATCCGAAGGAACACCCGATAAATAAGTTGGGGAATACATCCATAAACTGCCTAGAAACCCTAGTGGGCTCTAATCATGGGCCTCCTGAGAACAGGCCTGAACATGAGCCAAATATGCCAAGCATTCCTTCCCCATCAACTGACAAGCATGCATATAAGTATTAATGCCCTTAAGATAGGAGCTAGGTGCTCCAGTCCACTCCCACTGAGGCAAGTCAAGGCGACAACCAATCATTGCCCAAAATCACATCGAAATCAACCATATCCAATAATATCAAGTTAACAACAAGTATCTCTTCCCTTAAAAGTCACACCACAACCCTGGTACACCCGATTCACAACTAAAGAATCACCTACCAAGGTGTACACACAATAGTAGCGGCTCACACATAATATCAATATCTAAAGAAAAATAAGCTAACACTTAAGAATAAGTAGAGCCTAGACCAAATAAAATTGAAGCTAAGTGGTAGCACACTAGCACAATATTTGTGATAACTATATTAGAAGCCTCTGCCTAAGTTGTATTTGGAACAACATAGCACACTCTATGGCCACCACTAGCCTCCACGAGTTCCATGTCTCACTGTGCCATGACCTTCTCAGGTACCACTCCTCATGCCCTAAGAGGTGTCTCTATCTACTGGTGCTGGAACTGCATGAATTGGCTTAGAACCTGAAGTCTGAGCAGGAGGTACACGGTGAGGACAACGATGAGCCAAGTGCCCAATCATATCACAATGATAATAAGCCCTTGTCTCTTGCCTCTAAGATGACTAAGTAAAAGGTGCACGCTACGCACAATGTCTGCCCAAATGCCCCATCTCACCATAAGCATAACAAATCCTATGCTCTTACCACTAAGATGGAGTCCTCTCTGCCTCGGGGTGGGGGTCCACTAAATTGACCATGTTGTCGGAATCTCTTCCTGCCACTTTGTCTGTAATGTTTGATACTCTCAAACATGCAGTCGTAGTCCAACAAACTCTGGGAAGGGCCACATACCAGATCCAATGAAGCTGTTGAAGGGTAACTCAACACTATAGAAGTTGGTGCATCGTGAACAATGATGGTCAGAGAAACTCTCTCAAGCCTAGGTAATATATGAAGATATAGCTCCCAGATAGAGGGTGTAGCATAGGGGATGGAGATGATGGAATGGAGTTTGTAAGCCTCTCTTACTCGAACTTAAGCTCTGGAGAAGCTAATCTAATTTGTCCTTTGGGCGGAGCTACCCCTCTAGCAAGTCCTAGGACCCTCCCTATCACGAACCCTGCCTTGATCGGAGTGGTAGCCACTTCAACTTCCTCGTCTCTTCCATGGATCGATAAAATCTGGTAATCGGCTAGGTAAGACACTTTCAAAATGGGTTATACAAGTAAATGCACGAATAGGAGCAAGATGTGAAAGTCTTTCCTATTAAGTATCTCGTAGCCTCCCGAAGATGGTTGTGGACGTCTACACACTGATCTGTGAGACTCTACTAGATACTCTGCTCTTGACTCAAGATCCCAATGAACTTAGACCTCTGATACCAAACTTGTCACAACCTAAAATCAGATCACAACTATAGAAAAATAAAGTAAAGCTGAAACAATCACAACAAAATATAAACAATCCCAAAACTTGGAGTCATGAGTGCATGAGCATCTAAAGTAGTACCAAGAGTAAATATAAATGTCTTTAAATGGGATACAAAGTTGGTATATCTGATACATAGTACGAACTGAAAGTGAATAAAAGAAGTCTCAAAGATCCACGGTGACTTGAAGTCTGAGCCTCACCACTAAGATCTAGATGATTGGGAGAAAGTATTTGTAAAATGAATCAACTATCATGTTCGGGTCCCTGTGCTCATTATGCATGGGGAGAAACAAAGTAGGGGTGAGCATACCGAAGTATACCCAGTAGGTTCAACCGACTGGGTGAGAGAAATTGAACAAAAAAGCAATAATGAAAAATCCTATCACCTACATCAAAAGGGTTAGTACATAATATAATAACATCATGAATAATGAAAAATACATAAAGTGAACCAATCCAAAGATGCAAAGCAATGCTATGCATGAATGCAACGGCATCGCAGACCATGTGTTAAGGGAGATCACGTTGCGGGGCCGATGTACACATCTATCAAGCTGAAGCTACAAGATAGAACCCGGGGGCATCGTGGACCATGTACTAAAATATCTCAAGATGTTGCAGGCCTTAAGATAAAACACCCTGAATCGTCGGGGGCCTCAAGAGGGAGTGTCTTGAGGCATTGCAGGCTTCAGGTAGAGTAGATATGATATAAAATATATGCATGTCAATGCCACAATATAATTATGAAATGTGCACGTCAATGCGAAAATATAAGTATGAAACCATGTGCATACCAATGAAACATTGGAGTATATGATATGTGCATACCAATGCAACAATGGAATATGAGATTTGTGCATATCAATGGAATAACATAAGTATAAGCTATGATAGCGAGATATATAATGAAAATTGGATATAATAGCCATAACCTCATAAATGCTAGGTGAAATATATCAACTAATACAACAATACCATCAACAAGTCTCTCATCATCACCTTGTCATCTATAATTTAACTGTCAAAGAAGTTGAACTCCACAAGTCCCCAAGATAGTCTCAAAAGCCTCTAATACATAAAACATATGCTCTATTTATCCCTTAGATCCCCAAATAGTCACATAAATCTCACATAATTACAATACACTCCAAAACATTTAAGTACCATATTATCATAATAATATCCAAAATTATCTCAATTCTCATTATTTATCTCAAGTTACCAATAGGATCGCAATTTACTAAATTTTTGATGTAATAGTTATCACCTTTCCATCAAATTGTATCATACCATGATATTGACTCATAAATCAATCTAAATCTTACAATTATCACATGAACATGTCCAATAACTTAAATCCTTTCCCAAAAAGATTAGTCGAACCTACCTTATTGCTGAAACCACACTCGGATAAGTTTCCAATTAACTCAAGCCTCCAACGAATCCTTGGATCGATGAACCACTATCGAAAATAGATACTACGCATCACGACGTGCATTTTGATACCCATATTGGCATGAATTAGGCTTAGGGGCAAAATGGTCAATTTTAGGTCTAAAATCTGAAGTTTCCAAATATTGGAATTGACTACAAAATCAGGTTCTACACAAAAACTCGAGTTTACGCATGAAAATCTCACTTAAATTGAGTTCAAATCGATAGAGAAATCACCATTTTAAGTTTCAAGATCATAGACCAAACATTTCCAATTTTGGACATTCAAAATCATGAAATTCAAGACAGAATAAGGATAAAAACCATGAAAATAAATCAAAACAATGGTATAAACACTTAGACAAAATTTTTCTCCGTAAACTCAATTCAAAGATCGCATCCCCAAGCTTGAAATATTGAAAATTGAGTAAGAAGGGTGATTTTGCTTCATTAAAACTAACTCGGACAAAATATACTCCGCGATCGCGGATAATTATCCGTAAATGCGGAGGAGAAGATAAATTATACCTCAGCGAACGAGGAAGTTTGTCTGCGATCGCAGAGAAGAAAATGCGGCTGCACTAAATGCTTCACACTAGCAATTTCTAAATCTCAAAACAGACCCCTGGGGTCCATCCGAAACCCAAATTTCACAAACTAAATATGTATTCACACCAGAAACAACAAAAAAAACTCAACGGAATAATCAGAATTGAATTGCAAGGTCTCCATGACATATTTACCAATGCAAATCATGTAAACTAGTTTAAAACTCAAAATACTAAAACTACCCTCGGCAACTCCAAAAATTATGATGAGATCATTTCTAGCATTAGTTTCACCAACCTGAACTACTGGAACTTTCAAAATTCTGGTCCAAGCTTTCGAACTCCGAATATTGACCAAAGTCAAACTTTTATTCCGGAAACGACTAAAATCACAATTTTGGGCCTAAAATCCTCATTTTAACTCCAAATTTAGTTCTGCAACTTCCTATAGTTCGGTTTCGACGTTCTGAAGCTAATGGAATCAACAGATCCATGATCCGACAACAAAACTCAGAATAACACAAAAGCTTACTTTTTTAATAACTTAAGCCTCCATAAATGCCAAAATTTTCAACTTTTAAAACTCAAAATTTCAGTTCCAAACATTCAAATATTTCAAAATAGGTCCAAAGAAACTTACAAAAAGGTAAAATAGTAATTTTCACATATAAGGCCAAAAATAACAAACCAGATCATTACATAGAAAAAATATCATTTAATAATTTTGTGTTGTTTAGTGGATTTGAGTTTGTAAGTTAGAAGTTTGAGTTAAATTGGATCAAGATTTGACTTTGGTAAATTTGATTTTTGTTGATTCTATTAGATTCAAGAGGATTCTAAGATCCCCTTTCAAGGACACCTCCACGAGATGTGGAAGCTGTTGAGATGGCCTTGGAGTGGCCATTGGTCATTTCATGGCTTACCTTGGCTTTTTGAGGCGTGCAAGGACAAATGATCCTCCACGGAGCCTTTCATGGCTCGTAGTCCTCATCACTAGCCATGAAAGGACTTGTGGAAGATGACACTTGCTTGGTTTCCACTGATTTGCCTAAGGGTGCTATCACGGGCAACACCACAGCTCGTGCTGAGCACCAAGGATCGTGATTAATTTAATTCTGAATCAAGAAGATCTCAAGTTTAATTTTTGATGATTTTATTGACTCCAAGATGTTGAATTTAACATAATTGCATATGTGGTTGTGTGGATGGAATTCTGAATGAATTTCGAAGGCCATTTTTGAGTCCTTGATGGTGTTTAAAATTTATGCTAGTCTCTAAGTTTCAGGTCCCACTTTTGTAATCTCTTGGTCTCTTAAACGACCATCCCTGCTAGTGAGTACCCATTTCTTAAGCAATTCCCACCACTTATATGGGTCGACTTCAGCAATCCAGGGTCACTAAAGTGATCAATCGCTTAAGCGGTGCCCCAGCCGCTTTAGCAGTACCTGCTTATTTGGTTAGGTGTCAGAAAAGCAATCTATGGTCATTTTAACAACATCTGAGGCTTGTTTTAGGGACTGATTTTGATGTTTCACCTCCTTTTGATATTTATGAGCTTTGAGAACTCATGACTAGTGATTTTGAAATTATTTTTTGAAAGTTAATTCATCAGATAGGTGATTTTAACTTAAAAATCAATATTATCTATTGATTATTTTGTGATTTCAATCTCGAATTTTCAATTTTGAGCATCAAATTTTTCGAACTTTCTTATGAACATGAATTTTCAATAAATTGATCCATTTTAAAAATAATTTTACCAGTGAATTTCAAATGCATTGGATAATATAATTTCGTATTAATTTACAATTTTACGTTTACTTTTTACATAAAGAAGTATTTGACCTTTTTTATACGATTCTCAAAATTATTAAAATAGGCATTATTGTTATTGTAATTACATATGTGATTAGATTTTATTAAATCAGAAGCTCGAGGAAAAGAAAAGCATCAAGTTTTAGGATTATTCATTTATTAATTGAGGCAAGTGAATTTATAAACCTTAGTTTAGGATATCAAACCTTGTATTCCTTCATTGTGCGTTGCAGAGTAATGAAAATTTGAATATGATTTGAACTATTTATGAAATGACCTCATAATTGAAGACGAGGTAACAAAAATTACAGTGTGATTACGCGTGCCAATGTGTTCCTTGAATTAAAAGACTTGATTAATAATGTGAATTCAATTATTGAGAAAACTTTATTGATAATGTTGATTCAATTTTTGAGAAAATTTGATTGATAATTTTGATTCGATTAATCAAAGACTTGTTTGATAATGTTGAACCTATTATTGAAACACATGGCTAATATTATTGATCCGACTATTGATATAGTATCATAAATGATTGACTTGAGTGATATTTTATTTTTGGACTCATTAAATATATTCATGCACTAATTAAAAGTACCTATTTGCATTAATTTCAAAAAGTAATTGAGATCCACCCTTCCTTAAAGGTCAAAGGGAAATGGATCTGGCTAGTGTTGAATGTGCCAAAGAAAAATGATTTCGATGGATGTATGGCCTATGTATGGCCCCCAAAGTTTTGATTTGAGGTTATCAGCAGATTTTTATCGTAGAAAAAAATATGATATATGTTTGTCCTACAATAGAAATTTGTTGAGCCACCTCCTATAGAGTCCAATTTTTTTGGTTTAGGAGTTTATTGATGTGTTTATTACTGGTCTTTCAATTGTACCTCTCGATAGAGATATTGGTTTTCATTGATTTAGAGTCACATACCAAGCTTATTTCTATTCTTTATTACAATATGACCCACTTAAGTTGAAGAAGCTGAAGGAATAACTTTAGGATTTGTTGAGTAAAAGGTTAATCCACTCTAGTGTATCACCTTTGGGTGATCTAGTCTTGTTCGTGAAGAAGGATAGCTCTATGAGGATGTGCATTGATTATAGTAGTTGAACAAAGTGATTGTCCGTACCTTTTTCTCTTTATTGATGATTTATTTCACCAACTTCAGGTAGTGGCACTATTCTCTAATATTGATTTGTGATATGGTTATCACCAGTTGAAGATTCGGGCATTATAAGTTCCTAAGACAATTTAATAAACTTAATATATTCACTATGTGTTCTTGATGATGTCCTTTGGGTTGTCCAATGCCCCTATGACATTTATGAGTTGACAAATAGGGTGTTCCACCCATACTTGGACTTATTTGTGATTGTATTCATTGTTAATATCTTGTTGTATTCCTTGATCGAGGCTAATCACGTTCACCACTTGAGGATTATGCTTTAGAGGTTGAGATAGGAGAATCTATATACAAAGTTCTATAAGTGTGAGCTTTCCTCAATTCAGAGGCATTTTTAGGCACATGGTGTCTGAGGAAGGTATTAGGGTTGATTTGGCAAAGATTGAGCAACTCGAGAGTGGTCTAGGCCTACTTCCGCTATGAAGATTCATAGTTTGTGGTGTTATCACAGTATTATCAATGCTTTATCTAGGACCTTTCTTCCATTGCAACCCTATTGACTAGATTGACTCAGAAGAATATAGTCTTTTATTGGTTCGACGAAGGTGAGGCGAGCTTCTAAAAGCTCAATTCATGTTGACTTCAGCCTCTATCTTGAATTTACCCAAGGAGAGTGTAGACTTCATCATGTGTTATGATGCATATGGAGTTAGTTTATTGATGCAAAATGAAAAGGTGATTGCCTATGCCTTTACGAAGTTAAAGGCTTATGAGAAGAACTATGCTACCATGACTTTGAGTTGGTAGCGATAGCCTTTGTTTTGAAGTTGTGGCATCATTATCTAATATAATGAGATTTTCACTGATCAAAAATGTTTGTAGGATATCTACAGCCAATAATAAAAGTCATATTCCACAAATTCTATAAAGAAATAGGAAAAAAGAGAATATAAGAGGCCTATAAGTATCAAAATAAAGATAAAGACAATTGTGCCAACTTGATATTTTGGTATTATCTCCAAAAAGAAGAGCTTTCGGGTTTTCCAGAAAAGATGGGATCAGAACTTAATAAATTCAAACTTTCTGATATCTACAACCAAAGAGACTTAAATTTGAGGCATCAGTGGTGGATTGTGTTATTGAAGGACTATGATTTGACCATTCTATACCATTTAGGAAAGGTCAATTTGGTGGCCGATGCTTTGAGTAGAAAGTCTTCTAGTATGGGTAGCCTTACAACAAATCATGTAGAGGAGTGACCTTTGTCCAGGGATGTTTAGTGGCTAGATAATCACCTAGTTCGATTGCTACTTTCAGACGAGGATATTGTACTTGATGTCATGACGCCCTTTCTTCATTTAAGGATCAAATTCATGTTCGATAGTTTAAGGATGAAAAGTTGTGTCTCATTAGAGATATAGTGATCGGAGGAGAGGCCCAAGAAGAAACACTTGATTCAGATGGTATTTTGAGGATCAAAGGCTGAATTTATATGCCAAAGGTGGATGGCTTGACCAGGTTAATTGTAAAGGAGGCTCATTGTTCTCAATATTCTATTCATCTGAGGTCAGTGAAGATGTATTATAACAAGAGTCAACACTATTAGTAGTGTGGTATGAAGTACATCTCAAAGTTTGTGTCTAAGTATTTAACATTTCAATAGGTTTAAGTATGAGCACCAAAAGTCTGAAGGTGAATTTTTGAGGATACCCAATCCTATATGAAAGTGGGAGCGGATTGCCATAGACTCTGTGATAGATTTTTCCACTATCGTGGGAGGTTGTGATTTCTTTTGTGTGGTTGTAGACTGATTGACAAAGTCTTCCCCTTTTATTATGATCAAGGTAAAGTATACAACAAAGAAGTTAGCCCATCTTTACCTCAACCCAAATAATTTGACTTCATGGGATGCTTGTTTATGTTATTTCTAACTGAGGTTCATTATTCATTTCACTTTTGGAATGCATTTTACAACATGAGTTGGTCACTCGGTTGGATATGAGTACAACATTTCATCCTCATATCAATGATAAGTCAGATAGGACTATTCAGGTGTTAGAGGATATGCTTCGCGAGTGTGTGATTGATTTTGGTGTCAGGCAGGATCAACATTTTTTATTAACAGAGTTTGCCTACAATTTTATTTTGAGTCATTATTCTCTCTCATACATTGAACAATTATTCGAAAAACTATTCAAATTGAGGTTTCATTAACGAGACCCTATCCCCGACCCATAAAGTGATATATAAAGCCACAAATGGTGCTTGTAGATATTGCACCAGAGCACTTTTATGCATCCTTTTCTTATTCCAATTTTTCAACTTCTGGGATATCAAAACTTCACTTTAAGCCCCAAAGGGAGAATTGGGAATTTTTCTGATACGAGATCAGAGTGTTTTTCCTTGGAGATGGAAAATTCGCCCACCAGGTTTTATCAATTTGCAAATTCTTCCTCAGTTAGTTAAAAGAATGAAATTGGCTGATATTATGACAATATTAGGTAGCATAGCTATCATTATGGGAGAAGTTGATCATTAAAATGATAATTGATACAACAAAAATAGAGACTATCAATTCTTTTTCCAAATTAGAATCCTTAAAAGAAGTGTATGGGATCATATGGATTCTTGTACTTATTTTGACTCTTGCATTAAGAATCAGTCATGATCGATATCGTCACTAGCATTAAGATTGTCACTATCATCAGTAGCATCAATATCGATCTCATCAACAAGAAAACCGTTAGACTTGTCATCCAAGAACTTTTTTAGAAATACCATAATAAAAGGAACATAGGAGTTTGTCGCTAGGTATTTGACCAAATAAGATCATCTAGTTCCTATAGAACCTATCACACATTGCTTTCTACCACATCATTTCAAACGAAGTTTTACCATAGCATTCCTCTAAGAACTGGTATGGAATTGATTCAATACAGCAAGAGAAGAGTCCTCCTCTTCACAAGGACCGACTCCTTTAGGTGTGAAGTGCGATCAACTGCGAAAAGTCAGTAATAAAGAATCCGCTCTCCGATAAGGGAAGGAAAGCAGGTCAAAGCCTGCCAAGGCGTTAGGTAAATGCTCTTTTTCATTATGGATAGCAATAGTATGACCGATCATTATGGGTCGAGCCTGATCTTTTCAAAAAAGTGCGTACAGTAATTTTGTATTTTCAAGCTAAAGTTCTAGCAAAAAGAAATTCGAAGTATATACTTTATTCGATATAAAGTCTTTTCTTGGAAGATCCACTATAATAATAAAAAAGATTTCTGCATATACGCCCAAATCAGTTAATTTGATTTTGAGGCATAGTCTTTATTTATCTAGCTTTGTTAGCTTATATGTATATTGTTGGAATTTCTTAGTAAATATTATTTTTTATGTTATGTTTAGAGGCTTCATAGATAGATAATTTTGGATATTTTACGCATACTTAGTGAGTCATGCTAATTTAATGTATTCTTATGATCTGAAGTTTTGAACATAAATATAATATATCATGAATGAAAATTTTCTTTTAAAAAACTTTATTTCATTAATATATATTATTTAAAACCATATTTCTAAAGTGAATGTCACGTATAAATAGCTTACTTGGGCAACTTAACACATTGAATAGCATTGGTGTCAAGGTTCGGGATATGACATAAACTTATCTATCAGTGTTTCTATTTTTGCTCTGATGATAAATGGATCTTTACTAAGAAATTAGGACTTGACTTTTCTGGATAACAATAAAATATTGCATAACATTGAGCAAACCATTCTATGCAAATGATTATAACATGAAGTCAAAATTTGTCACGTCTAGTAAATATGTTTATCTTTAAGTAAAATGACACAATTTTTGTAGACAATAGTAAATGATATTAAATCACATAAGGTATGAAAACATCAAAATAAGTTTATAATATTTGAGTTCTTTTATCAATTTTTGTCACGACCCGGACCTAGGGCCTAGGTGACACGGCGAATGGGAACTCGAGAGTCCCCAAACAAGCCTGAAAGTATCCAAATCTACATCATCGATTCGGAAGAGCATTCAAATAGTAACCACATAGTTCTAAGGGATGGAAAAGTAGAACTCACGCTATGGGGGCAACATGGGGCTTAGGATCTTCCATATTTCCACATCAAACATACACACATCCCATAATTCCCATAATCAATCAATACTAGCCATATCCAATAGATAAGCGAAATCATAAACTTCAAATACAACACATAGCATGTAGAATCTACGAGAGTCTACAAAATATCCAACAATGCCTCTAGTCATAAGATGGGACAAGGGCTAAAACATGTCCCGGGCTCACCCTCAATTAAGAAGATAAACAGAAAACAACATAGGAAGAAGGAAGGTGGTTTGTCCTTAGAAAATAGGACTCACAATGATATCAATTCTCCAAATTCAAACTACCCGTCAAGCGGTGAATGATCGTAACACACGGTCCCTATACGATAATGTCACGACCCGGGGTCAGGGTCTAGATGTAACACGGCGAATGGAGGCTCAAGAGTTCCCAAACAAAACTCGAAGCAATCAAAATCCACATCATCAGTTCAAAGGTATCTAAACACAGATAATTAAATTACAGGAATCAAATCTTAAGAATCCGTACATGACAGAAAATGAAGCTCGGGAATCCATTTATTTATAGATAAGTAAAAGGTTTAAAGAGTGCCCAACATTTGCCTCTAGTCAAAGAGCGGGGGCCAGGACAAGTTCCGGGCTCACCCTTAACAAAAGAACATACATAATACACACAAGAAATAACTAGCTCGCCCACAGAAGACGGGGCTCACCGCAAAAGAAGTCTTCAAGAACGGATTATTCGTCCAATGGCTGGTATCCAAACTGCTCGGTCCCTACATGGTAAAATCATGTATGCATAGAGTATGCGTTAGTACGTTTAAATGTACTAAGTATGTGGGCATGCAATGCATATGACTTACCGGACCTGCATACTAATGTTAGATGACAAGGGCACACAATATAAAAGGATCATATAAACAATGGAATTTAATATACAAGATGCCATGGAGTTCATGATATGTGCAATACAATAATACACCTATATAATGGGGATGGACTATAACCGACAAACCAAATCCATGTGAGCTATTACATGAACTGGACCGATTGGGACCTCCCACTGGTAGGAAGAAGATTACTTGCCAAAGGTAATCTACATCACACCTGACAGAACACACCATTTCGGGGATGGTCACCTTCCTTAGGAGAATCACCAATTTGGAAGGATTTTACAAGAATCATATCAAGACATGTCATTGCATAAACAAGATAGACGAATATCATCCGTCCCGATGTTGGCACATAGTTCAAGTAAAGGGAGAGGGCCCCCAATCCATCGATGCTAAGTCAACACATCCCACTAGAATACTCATATATATATATATATATATATATATATATATATATGTATGTATGTATGTATGTATATGCAAGTGCTTTCAAGAGAGTCAAGTATCCATTTCAAAACGTTCAATGTACGTATAGACTCAAATTCTAAAATCACAAGATCAAGTCAAGATTTCCAATGCAAGGAATAGCTCATCTACGTGTATAAGATAGTGCAAACACCTAAGATGCTCAAAGATCCGAAGCACAAGACATATATGTGATCACATTTTGTCATAACCCATAATTTTACCAAAATCTATCACAAGACATAATTGGGTCTATCCCACTTAAAAGTTTCCATGTAGACCGATGATCATGAGTGCAACGCAAAGCATAATGTAGGTATGGCATGGGTAATATAGAGTAAATTCTAAAATTAGCAATATAATATAAAATCTAGGAAATTCACAATAAAAATTCATATGAAAATAGTAGTATAAATCACCCATGCATAATATCATCTTTAAGGACATGCATGTCCAAGATTTGCATAATTCAAAGTGATTCATCATTCTAGAGCTTAAAAAAACATTAAATTTGGAATAATGTACAACACATGCATTGACCCAAGCTAACAAGATCAAATAGTAAAAACTTACTTTTAAGGTGACTAAAATTTCATGAAATAAGTTGAAAGAATTTTGTGTCTTCTTGGTTGAAAGGAACCAAGAATCAATCCCACATACCTGACTTAAAGATGAACTTGGGAAGAAAATGGACTCCATGTTGAAGGTCTTGACTTGGAGGATCTTAGAGAGAAGTTGGAGAATTCTTAGTATACTTAGAGAGAGTGAGAGGAGAATGAGGAAATGGCTGAAAGTTGGGGATTTCATGTGGTTTAGAGGCTTAGGAGGGGTGGAAAAGATCAAATTCACATTTACAATAATCTATATTTCAAAAATGTCATTAATGAAACGAACCTCAATTTGGTCCGTCTAGGTCACACGGTCCGTGTAGCTTAACACGGACTGTGAACAGGACCGTGGTCCTGGACTGAGAACTCTCAGAGGCATAATTTCCTTGAACTAAGTAGCACCACACTGGCCAGTCCACGGACCATCTGGAGTAACACAGACCGTGACCTCATCCGTGTACTGGTAACTCTTCCACACAGAAACTAAACGGAAGGCCACATGGACCGTGTGACTTCACACAGATTGTGTAAGGGCCCGTATACCTGTCCCAAGTTTGCCCCTACGGGAAACTGATCAAGTGTCACTCCATAGGAGGCCATACAGACCGTGTGGCTCCACACTGGCCACGTAGGCTCCTCCGTGGAGTGGTCCACTATCACTCCACGGGATGCCATACGGACCATGTGTCTCCACACGGGCCGTATAGGCTCCTCCGTGGAGTAATGCCTTACAGTTTTTTCCTGGGGAAAAATTTTGATACCAAGGTAATGCTATCGAGAAAAATCTGGGTCTTTACATAATCTCCCCCTTGGGAATATTCGTCCCTCAATATGCAAGAATAAGGCTTGAAAGATTAGAGTTAGGGCAAGACATATCCGACACAAGATACAATGCATAACTCAAATCAAAGAATTAGCTTTGTACTCAAAATCATCATACAAGAACTATAGTTCAAGACCCTTAAGCTCGTATCAAGATTATATTCAAATCACTCAAAACACTTGTAGAATAGATCTTCTAGTGCACACATATAAATATCATGTCATGAGATTCAAAAAGACAAGAAATAGCACCATTAGACAAGGAAGATTCCTAGTCCCTTAGGCTTGAGTAGATTGGAAAAGACGAGGCTATCGTTTCATCATGTCCAGCTCCACCTCCCAAGTGGCACTCTCCACTTCTTGGTTTCTCCAAAGTACCTTCACCAAAGTCATATCCTTATTACAAAGCCGCTTTACTTGCCTATCCAAGATTGCCACCGGCACTTTCTCATAAGACAAATTTTCTTCGACCTCAATTCCTTCTAAAGGCACAATGGTGCTTGGATTACCAATCAACTTCCTCAACATAGATACATGGAAGACTAGATGAATGGAACTCAAATCCGGAGGTAACTCCAACTTGTATGCCATACCTCCCCGCTCAACAATCTTGTAAGGACCAATATACCGGGGACTTAGCTTTCCCTTCTTACCAAAACGCATCACACCCTTCATAGGAGAAATTTTCACATACACCCAATCCCCAACATGAAATTCAAGGTCCCTTCTCCTAATATTCGAATAGGACTTTTGGAGACTTTGGGTCGCTTTCAATCTTTCCCTAATCACCTTTACCTTCTCTATAGCATCCAATACCAAATCCGGGCCAACTATAGCCATCTCTCCCAACTCAAACCACCCCATCGGCAACCTACACCTTCTCCCATACAACGCTTCAAACGGTGCCATACCAATGCTAGCATAGAAGCTATTATTGTAAGTAAACTTGATGAGTGGAAGATGGTCATCCCAATTCCCTTTAAATTCCAACACACATGCCCTCAACATATCCTCCAAGGTTTGAATAGTCCTCTCCGCTTAGCTATCGGTTTGAAGGTGAAAAGCAGAGTTCAACTTAATCTTGGTCCTAAGGGCCTTCAAGAAAGACCTCCAAAAGTGGGAAGTGAATTGAGCACCCCAATCCGATATAATGGACCTAGGTACACCATGCAAACTCACCAAATTCTGGATATACAACCTCGCATAGTCCTCCGCACTGAAGGTAGCCTTAACCGGTAGAAAATAAACCGACTTTGTCATCCGATCCACAATAACCCAGATAGAGTCGAATTGCCTTCGGGTCTGAGGCAACCCAACCACAAAGTCCATATTCACATCCTCCCATTTCCATATGGGAATTTCAATGTCTTGGGAAAAACCACCAGGCCTCTGGTGTTCTACCTTCACCTGCTGACAACTCGGGCATTCGGACACGAACTTAGCAATATCCCTCACTATACCATGCAACCAATACATCTCCTTCAGATCATGATACATCTTGGTAGACCTCGGGTGAATAGAGTAATGAGACTTGTGAGCCTCACTCATAATTATTCTTTTAAGGTCATCCACATCGGGAACACAAAGCGATCTTGGTACCGGAGTACACCATCTCTCCTTTAGGAGAATACCTCGATCTCCTTTTAAGAAACCAACTTCTTCAACTCAAGTAACGATGGGTCTAGATCTTGCTTAGCTTTTACCTTTTTTACCACGGAAGATTCTACCCCATTCTAAACCTGAATACCACCCTCGCTGGAATCAACCAACCTGACACCCAACCTAGCCAACCGGTGAACATCCCTTGCCAATTCCTTCTTTCTATCACTAACATGCGCCACACTTCCCATGGACAATCTGCTGAGAGCGTCACCTATGAAATTGGCTTTGCCCGGATGATATAGAACGCTCATATCATAATCCTTCAGAAGCTCCAACCACATCTTTTGCCTTAGGTTAAGATCCCTTTGGGTGAAAACATATTGCAAACTCTTGTGATTGGTGAACACATCAATATGAACCCCATACAAATACTGTCTCCAAATCTTCAAAGCAAAGACCACCGCTACCAATTCAAGGTCATGTGTGGGGTAGTTTCGTTCATGCACCTTCAACTATCTTGATGCATACGCTATCACCTTACTATTCTGCATAAGCACACAACCAAGTCCAATCTGTGAGGCATCACAATACACTACGAACCCCTCTGAACCACTTTGCAAGGTCAAGATAGGAGCTGACGTAAGCCGGTCCTTCAATGTTTGAAAACTTCTCTCGCATTCATTCGACCATATAAATTTAACCTGCTTCTGGGTCAACTTGGTCAATGGAGATACAATAGATGAGAACCCTTCCACGAACCTTCTATAGTACTCGACCAACCCAAGGAAATTGTGGATATTCAGTGTAGTCAGCAGTCTAGGCCAATTCATCACGGCCTCTGTTTTCCTCGGATCCACCTTGTTACCCTCTCCGGACACCACATGACCGAGGAAAGCCACTTCGCCCAACTAGAATTCACACTTGCTGAACTTGGCATACAATTTCTTTTCCCTTAGAGTTTGGAGGCCATCCTTAAGTGATTCCCGTGCTCCTGTTAACTTCGGGAGTGAAGGAGAATATCATCGATGAAGACCACCACAAAGTTTTCTAGAAATGGTTTAAACACCCGATTCATCAAGTCCATAAATACGGCCGGAGCATTAGTTAGACTGAAGGATATCACCACAAATTCGAAATGCCCATACCTCGTTCAAAAAGCTGTTTTAGGGATATCACATTCCCTAACCTTCAACTGATGCTACCCGGAACGGAGATCAATTTTTGAGAAGTGAGTAGCACCTTGAAGCTGATCAAACAAGTCATCAATCTTGGGCAACGGGTACTTGTTCTCAATAGTCACTTTATTCAGCTGCATGTAGTCAATATACATATGGAGGGACCCATCCTTCTTCCTCGCAAACAACACGGGAGCACCCCACGGTGATGTACTGGGCCAAGTAAAACTCTTCTCCAATAACTCTTCAACTACTCCTTTAACTCTTTCAATTCTGTAAATGTCATCCAATACGGGGGAATATAAATAGGCTGAGTATCTAGAAGAAGATCTATGCTGAAGTCTATCTCTGTATCTAGAGGAATACCTAGTAAGTCTTTGGGAAACACATCCAAAAATTGATTCACCATAGGGACCGACTCGAGAGTAGGCACTCTGGAATCCGTATCCTTGACCCTCACAATATGATAGATGCACCCCTTAGAAATCATTTTCTGCGCCTAGACGTAGGAAATAAACCGAGCTTTAATAGAGTAGTCACTACCCTTCCAATTTAAGAACTGGCTCACCGGGAGGTTGGAACTGGACTTTCCAGGTTCTACAATCTATGGAAGCATATGATGCATGTAGCTAATCCATGCCAATAATCACATCAAAATCAAACATCTCAAGTTCCACACGACCACATGGAAATCTTTTTATGCAACATAGCAACAGGGCATCCGTGATAGACTCTAAGCAACAATAGATTCACCCACGGGGGTGTAGACCGAGAAAGGCTCCCTTAAAATCTGGGGGCTCAAACCGAACTTAGCAGCCAACAACAGAGTCACAAAAGAAAAGTTTGCACCTTGGTCAAGTAAAACATAAGCATCAAAATCAAACACTTTCAACATACCAGTCACGACATCTAGAGCTTCCTCGACATCCTGGCAGGCATGGAGAGCATAGAACATATTGCTCCTTAGGGCAGTACCTTGGGGACCCCTTTGTTGACCCTGCCCGCCTTTGGCTACCTAACCTTGGCCTCCACATGCATTCCTCGGGCAATCAGCAACTCTATGATCCTTACTCCCGCACCCGAAGCAAAGTACCGAATCCCTCCGGCAGGCACCTATATGGGGTTTCCTACGCTTTTCACACCATCCTGGTCTGCCACCCACCGGTACCCCAGGAGGGGGTTCCCGAGCATTGGCTACCCGAGCTCCCAAACCTTGGCCTTGCTCGGAGCGACCAAAACCAGCATTTCTAGCACCAGAGAACCTACCGTCAAAACGGGCTCTCTTGGGATCGTGTGCCCTTTTCTCTTTGAGTTTCTCCCCTTCGATCTGCTCAGCATACACCATGAGTTTTGCAATATCCATGTCCCCAATCAGCATAGTAGTACGATATTCTTTCATAAGCAAGTCAGAAATGCCCGAAACAAATTTGTGCATTCTTGCACGGGGATCAACCACCATGGACGGAGCATATTTGGGAAGCTTGGTGAACTTGAGGGCATAGTCCCTCACACTCATACTCATCTGCTTGAGGTTGATAAACTTAGTCATTCTGGCCTCTCTCAGCTCAAGTGGGAAGAAGCGATCGAGGAAGGCAGATTTGAACTCTCCCCATTTAACATCACCACCACCGACCCTCTCTAAAGCCCACTGAGTATACCACACCTTAGCTACTTCCTTTAGCTGGTAAGCAAAGTTCAGTTTTTCCCTCTGAAGAAACGCCCATAATATTCAGTATCTTTGAGAGCTCATCAATGAACTCCTGAGCATCCTCATCAGCCCTTGACCCGTAGAATTCCGGGGGATTCATCCAGGTGAAATCCCTCACAATAGATGCAGGTGTAGGGTCCTATGGTAAGTTAGCTTGCCTTGCCCTTGAGCAGTCACCACCTGTGCAAGCATGGCGAAAGCGGTGCAGAATTCATCGTTAGAGATGGGCTCCTCCATAGGCTCGTGAGGGGCCTGATCTTCACTAGTCAGAGCCGGCCTAGGTAGAGGGGTCTTCCTTGAGGCATTTGCTGACATGGATTAATGATATCGGTAAGTAAGGGAATTGCATAAATCAGTCATAGCACGATACAAGACATGAAGAAGTGAGGAATTTCCTAACACATCTCCGTAGCCTCCCACTCATAGGTATGGTACACTTCACACCCATTAATAGGACTCTACTCAACGCGGCATGTTGGGCTCCGAGGACTATTATAAACCTAGGGCTTCGATACCATCTTTTTTCACGACTTAGGGTGAGGGCCTAGATGTGAAACGGCAAATGGGGGCCCGAAAGTCCCCAAACAAGCCTCGAAGCAATCAAAATCCACATCATCGGTTCGAAGGCATCTAAACACAGATAATTAAATAACAGGACTCAAATCTTAAGAATATGTACATGACAGAAAATGAAGCTCGGGAATCAATTTATTTATAGATAAGTAAAACGTTTACAGAGTGCCCAACATTTGCCTCTAGTCAAGGAGTGGGGGCCAAGACAAGTTTCGGGCTCACCCTCAACAAAAGAACATACATAATATACACAAGAAATAACTAGCAAGCCTACGGAAGACGGGGCTCACCGCAAAAGAAGTCTTTAAGAACGGACTATTCATCCAATGGCTGGTGTCCAAACTGCTCGGTTCCTACATAGTAAAATCATGTAGGCATGAGTATGCATTAGTACGTTTGAATGTACTAAGTATGCGGGCATGTAATGCATATGACTTACCGGACCTGCATACGAATGTTAGATGACAAGGGCACACAATATACAAGGATCATATAAACAATGGAATTTAATATACAAGATGCCATGGAGTTCATGATGCGTGCAATCCAATAATGCACCTATATAACGAGGATGAACTATAACCGACAAATCAAATCCATGCGAGCTATTACATGAACTGGACTAATTGAGACCTTCCACCGGTAGGGAGAAGATTACTTGCCAAAGGTAATCTACATCACACCTTACGGAACACACCATTTCGGGGATGGTCACCTTCTTTACGGGAATCACCATTTCGAAAGGATTTTACAAGAATCATATCAAGAAATGTCGTAGCATAAACAAGATCGACGAATATTATCCGTTCCTATGTGGGCACATAGTTCAAGAAAAGGGAGAGGGCGCCCAATCCAACGGTGCTAAGTCAACACATCCCACTAGAATACTTATATATATATATATATATATATATATTTATGCAAGTGCTTTCAAGAGAGTCAAGTATCCATTTCAAGACGGTCAATGTATGTATAGACTCAAATGCTAAAGTTAAAAGATCAAGTCAAGTGCAAGGAATAGCTCATCTACGTGTACAAGATGGTGCAAGCACCCAGGATGTTCAAAGAGCCGAAGCACAAGACCTATATATGATCACATTTTATCATAACCCATAATTTTACCAAAATCATATCACAAGACATAATTGGGTCTATCCCACTTCAAAATTTCCATGTAAACTGATGATCATGAGTGCAATGCAAGGCATAATGTAGGTATGGCATGGGTAATATAGAGTAAATTCTAAAATTGACAATATAATATTTAGACTAGGAAATTCACAATAAAAATTCATATGAAAATAGTAGTATAAATCACCCATGCATAATATCATCTTTAAGGGACATGCATGTACAAGGTTTGCATAATTCAAAGTGATTCATCATACTAGAGCTCAACAAAACTTTAAATTCGGAATAATGTACAAGCCATGCATTGACCCAAGCTAACAAGATCAAACAGTAATAACTTGCTTTTAAGGTGACTAAGATTTCATGAAATAAGTTGAAAGAATTTTGGGTCTTCTTGGTTGAAAGGAACCAAGCATCAATCCCACATACCTGACATGAAGATAAACTTGAGGAGAAAATAAACTCCAAGTTGAAGGTCTTGACTTGGAGGATCCTAGAGAGAAGTTGGAGAATTCTTGTAGGAGTATACTTAGAGAGAGTCAGAGGAGAATGAGGAAACGACTGAAAGTTGGGGGGTATCAGGTGGTTTTGAGGCTTAGGAGGGGTGGAAAAGACCAAATTCACGTTTATAATAATCTATATTTCAAAAATCTCATTAATGAAATGGGCCTAAATTTGGACCGTCTAGGTCACACGGTCCATTACATGGTCCGTTTAGCTTCACACGCACCGTGAATAGGACCGTGGTCCTGGACTGAGAACTCTCAGAGGCATAATTTCCCTGAACTAAGTAGCACCACACAGACCGGTTCACAAACCATCTGGAGTCACACGGACTGTGGCCCCGTCCGTGTATTGGTAACTCTTCCACACAGAAACTAAATGGAAGGCCACACAGACCGTGTGACTTCACACGGACTGTGTAAGGGCCCCTACACTTGTCCCAAGTTTGCCCCTACGGGGATCTGAGCAAGTGTCACTCCACGAGAGGCCATATGGACCGTGTGTCTCCACACTGGCCATGTAGCCTCTTCCGTGGAGTGGTCCACTGTTACTCCAAAAGAGGCCATATGGATCGTGTGGCTCCACACGGGCCATATAGGCTCTTCATGGAGCGATGCCTGGCAATGGTTTCCTGGGGAAAACTTTGGACACCAAGGTAATGCTAGCGAGAAAAATCTGGGTCTTTATAGGTAAACTCATGTAGGCATAGAGTATGCGTTAGTATGTTTGAATATACTAAGTATGCGGGCATGCAATGCATATGTCTTACCAAACCTGCATTTCAATGTTAGATGACAAGGGCACATAATATAGAAAGAATCAAATATATCCAAGGAAGAATAGTATACAAGATACCGTGAGATTCATGATGCATGAAATGCAATAATGCTCCTATATAATGGGGATGAAATATAACCGACAAATCAAATCTCTGCGAGCTATTACATGAATTAGTCCGATAAAGACCTCCCATCGGTAGGAGAAGACTACTTGCCAAAGGTGATCCACATCACACCTTACGAAATTCACCACTTCAGTGGATAGTCACCTTCCTTACGGAACTAACCATTTCGGAAGAAATTTCCATAAACATATCATATCATATCATAAGCATAATAAGCGAATAATCATTCCTTACGACCCGGTCATTTTGGTAATGTCTAACGTTCCTATATTGATACATAGTTCAAGGAAAGGGAGAGGGCCCTAGGGGATAGCCCTAACGCCCCAAATCCATTGATGATTATTCAACAACATCACACATGGATACTTATGCATATACGTGAATTCAAGAGGTACAAAGTAATTTCAAACCGATCAATGCACATTTAGGCTCAAATTCCAAATCACATGATTATAATCATAATGCTAATGCAAGGAATAACTCATCTATATATACAAGATGGTGGAAACACCCATAATACTCAAAGAGCCATAATCATAGATATACTGGTGATCACCTTTTTGTCATAGCTAATATCCTATCAAATCATTTCATAAAACATAGTTGGGCTTAACCCACTTCGTAATTTCCATATATCAATGTTCATGAATGTAATGCATGATGTGACGATAGCATGGGTAACATAGATTAAATGTTAAAATTAGCCACAAGAATGAAATTGAGGAAATCCATAATTAAAACCACATGTAAATTGTAATATAGATCACCCATGCATAAATCAGCTTTAAGGGGACATGCATGTTCATACTTTATAATTCAATGTAAATCAACATAATAGTGATCAAAGTGAATTGAAATTATAGGTAAAATACAGCCCATGCATCAATTAGATTTAATAAAATCAAATAATGAAATCTCATATTTAAAGTGACTAAGATTCATGAAATAAATTAAAAGGAATTTTGGGTCTTCTTGGTTGAAAGGGACCAAGAATCAATCCCACATACCTTGATTAGGAAGATGAATTTGAGAAGAATTTCTCTTGAATTAGAAATCCCAATTGAATCCTAGCTTGAATCTTGAAGTTGAGACTTGGAGAGAATTTTGAGAGTCTAATTCTAGAAATTAAGTGTTAGTCTTGAATGAGGGTTTAACATTAGTGTAGGAGGAGTTTAGGAATACAAGGGGGGGGGGGGGGGGAGGTTAAAAGGTCTTAAAATCCTTGGGGGTGAGTCAAAATGTCAAAAATACCACAATAAAACGCCCCCTTAAATTTTTAACTGAAGTTGACACGGTTGGCTTCACGTTCCGTGAAGGCCTCCCGTCTAGCCCAGACAGATTTTACGAAAAAGGGCATAACTTCTTGCTCCGAACTCGGAATGAGGTGAGACCAGATGCGTTGGAAAGATAATTCAAAGAGCTTCTATTCGTGGGCCACACATTTCTGTTTGTGCTAAGAGATATGCCATTTAAAGTTTACCCTTCTATCGGTACTTGTGAAAACTTAGCCAATAGAATTTCTTTGAATTTGACTTGATGTAGGAGACACATGATGGCCTTAAACAACATAATTAAGCTTGAATTGAAGTCTTGAAAGTGCACTTATCTTGAGCTTGAAGATCCCATACTTAGAATTATTCAACGAAGTCACCTTCACAGGAGGTTACACGGACCGTGTAGTGTCATATGGGTCGTGTCACTGCCCGTAACCCTTTCCTTAGAAAATTCCACGATCAAGTTACGAGACGATGATTCCTTACTTAGAAAACTTTACTCCAGAAACATTATGGATGGCCTCACGGGCTGTGCCACCCCACACGGGCTGTGTACTTGGCCGTGTACTTGGCCGTGTAACTATACTTTGTCCCAAATCCATGGCATTTCAAGCCAAAGCATTCACACGGCCTACTACACGGTCCGTGAAGTGTCACACGGGCTGTGAGGAGTCCAAGTGTGGTGTGTCTTAGTTTAAAACACCATTCTTAAGGGCCAAACATGCTCCATGGGCCAAGGGCCACTCCGTGGAGGCTCCATACGGGCCGTGTGACCTGACATGGACTGTGATGGCTCCCATGAAGTGTCACCTTGGTACAAAACATTTTCGAAACCAAATTTCATGCTTCAATTGAGGTTGTACAAAATTCCGGGTCCTTACATCATCTCTCCTTGGGAACATTCGTACTCGAATGTGGTGGAACAAGGCTTGAAAGGTTTGACTTAGAATTTGAAACATCCAA
This sequence comes from Solanum rostratum, assembly GCA_029948455.1. NCBI lineage: Eukaryota > Viridiplantae > Streptophyta > Magnoliopsida > Solanales > Solanaceae > Solanum > Solanum rostratum. The sequence goes on from CM057049.1 coordinate 29,039,731, forward strand.
ACACAAGGTACCATGCATAGCTCATCATTTTAAAGTCATAAAGCCTTCAAAACCCATATGAAAATGTATTCAAATCATTCAAAACATCATAAAATTCATTTTCGTGCAAATGTATTCATGTCATGTCATGAAACTCAAGAGTGAAAGAATAAGGACCACTGAGAATAGGAATAACCGAATATCATAGGCTTGAGTAGATTGGAAAGGCTAAAGGTATCGTCGCATCATACTTGATTCCACTCCCCGCGAGAAACTTTCCACATGTTGATTTTTCTGAAGTACGTAACCGAAGCCACATCCTTGTTACGAAGCCGCTTTACTTGTTTTATCAATAATCTCAACCAGAGCTTCCTCCATAAGACAAGTTCTCCTCAACCTCATACCTTCCAAAGGAAAAATAACACCAGTATCAGCAACAACTCCCTAGTATCACCAACAATTCCCTCAACATAGATATATGCAAAATCGAGTGACTAGAGCTCAATTTCGGAGGCGAATCCAACCTATAAGCTACAATCCCAATCCGCTTCAATAATCTCATAAGGACCTACATACCGAGGATTTAGCTTTCCCTCCTTCCCAAAATGCACCATACCCATCATAAGTGAGACCTTCACATACACACAATTACCGATACGAAGCTCAAGGTCCCTCTTTCTAACATCCAAATAAGGCTTTTGATGACTTTGAACCATATTCAACCTTTCGTTAATCAATTTCACTCTTTTGTAGCCTCCAACACTAAATCACTCCTATAGAAGTCATTTAATCTTAAATCACACCACTTCCAAGTATAGATCTTAATGTCTTGAGCCACACCACCAGGCCTTTGGTGCTCTACCTTCACTTGTTGACGACTCGAGCACTCGGGTACGAACTTGGCTATGTCTTTCTTCATACCATGCCACCAATCTACCTACTTCAAATCCCAAGACATCTTAGTAGATTCCGGGTGAATCAAATAATGAGAGTTATGGGCTCCACTCATGATCATTTTCCCTAAGGTCACCCACATCCGGAACACGTAACTGACTTTGATATTGAAACGCACCACGTCCCCCTTGGGAGAAAGCCTCTATCACATTATTTTGGCAACCAACCTCTTCAATCTAACCAATGAAAGATCTAGATCTTGCTTATCCATAATATCTACAACCACAACCCAAACTAAGAAGCATCACAATACACCACCATCCTATCTAAGCCATCTGATAATGCTAAACTGAAGCCAATGTAAGTAGACCTCTTAAATTTTGACAATTCACCTCACACTCATTCGGCCATACCAGCCTAGACTTCATTCAAGTCAACCTGATCAATGGAGATGCAATAGATGAGAAACCTTTAACAAACCTTCCATCATAACTAGCCAATCCAAGAAAACTTCGAATATCCAAAGGAGCAAGCATGTCAAAAAATGCACATCCTTCACCAACTCCCTTTTTGGACCTCATCTATAAGATCGCTATAGCATCTTCCTCCCCTGGATAGCATTACGACATCAAGGTAACTCTCCCTATTCGATAAGGAGGGATGAAGATAAGAAATCTTAAGACACGCACCATGGCACGATTAGAATCATGAAAAGTGAGATATTTCCTAAAACGTCTTGTAGCCTCCTACCTAAAGATGTGGCGCACTTCTCACCCATGAATAAGACTCTACTTGACGCGGCATGTTGGACTCCGAGGACCATTTATAAACCTAGTGCTCTAATACCATCTTTTGTCACAACTCGGACCTAGGGCCTAGATGTGACACAGCGAATGGGAACGCGAGAGTCCCCAAACAAGCCTCAAAGTATCCAAATTCGCATCACCAGTTCGGAATCGTATTCAAATAGTAACCACATAGTTCTAAGGGATGGGAAAGTAGGACTCACACTATGGGGAAAACACGTGGATTAGGACCTTCCACAGTTCCACATCAAACATACATACATATCATAATTCCCATAATCAATCCATACTATCCATATCCAATAGATAACCGCAATCATAAACTTCAAATACAATGCATAGCATATAGAATCTACGAGAGTCTACAAGATTTCCAACAATGCCTCTAGTCATAAGATGGGATGTGGGCCAAGACATGTCCAAAGCTCACCTTCAATTAAGAAGACAAACAGAAAACAACATAGGATGAAGGAAGGAAGTTTGTCCTTGGAAGATAGGACTCACCATATATCAATTCTCCAAATTTGAACTACCCGTGAAGCGGTGGATGATCATAACACACGATCCCTACATGGTAAAATCATGGAGGCATAGAGTATGCGTTTGTACATTTAAATGTACTAAGTATGCAGGCATGCAATGCATATGACTTACCAAACTTGCATTTCAATGTTATATGATAAGGGTACATAATATACAAAGAATCAAATATATCCAAGGAAGAATAGTATACAAGATACCATAAAATTCATGATGCATGAAATGCAATAATGCTCCTATATAATGGGGATGGACTATAATCGACAAATCAAATCCATGCAAGCTATTATATGAATTAGTCCGATAAAGACCTCCCATCGGTAGGAGAAGACTACTTGCAAAAGGTAATCCACATCACACCTTACGGAACTCACCACTTCGGTGGATGGTCACCTTCCTTACGGAACTCACCATTTCGGAAGAATTTTCCATAAACATATTATATCATATCATAAACATAATAAGCGAATAATCATTCCTTACGACCTGGTCATTTCGGTAATGTCTAACATTCCTATGTTGACACATAGTTCAAGGAAAGGGAGAGGGCCCTTCGGGATATCCCTAATGCCGCCAATCCGTCGGTGTTAATTCAATAATATCCCACATGGATACTTATACATATACGTGTTTTCAAAAGGTATAATGTAATTTCAAACCGATCAATGCATATTTAGGCTCAAATGCCAAATCATATAATCATAATCGTAATGATAATGCAAGGAATAGCTCATCTACATATACAAGATCGTGCAAACACCCATAATGCTCAAAGACCCATAATCATGGACATGCTGGTGATCACCTTTTTCTCATAGACAATATCTTATCAAATTATTTCATAAAACATAGTTGGGCTTAACCCACTTCATAATTTCCATATATCAATGTTCATGAATGCAATGCATGATGTGATGAGAGCATGGATAACATAGATTAAATGTTAAAATCAGCCATAAGAATGAAATTGAGGAAATTTATAATTAAAACCACATGTAAATTGTAATATAGATCACTCATGCATAATCAACTTTAAAAGGGGACATGTATGTTCATACTTTATAATTCAATGCAAATCAACATAATAGTGATCAAAGTGAATTGAAATCATAGGTAAAATACAGCCCATACATCAATTAGATTTAATAAAATCAAGTAATAAAATCTCATATTTAATGTGACTAATATTCATGAAATCAATTGAAAGGAATTTCAGTCTTCTTGGTTGAAAGGGACCAAGAATCAATCCCACATACCTTAATTAGGAAGATAAATTTGAGAAGAATTTATCTTGAATTTGAAATCTCAATTGAATCCTAGCTTGAATCTTGAAGATGAGAGTTGGAGAGAATTTCGAGAGTCTAATTTTAGAAACAAAGTGTTAGTCTTGAATGATTTTACAAGAAAGGGCATGACTTCTTGCTCCGAACGCGGAATGAGGTTAAACCAGATGCATTGGAAAGATAAATCAAAGAGCTTCAATTTGGTATGTCGTGGGTCACACAGTTCCTTTTTTGCTAGGAGATGTGATCATTTAAATATGACTCTTCTATCGGTACTTGTGAAAACTTAGCCAATGGAATTCCTTTGAACTTGACTTGATATAGGAGGCCCATGATGGCCTTAAACAACATATCTAAGCTTTAATTGAAGGCTTGAAAGTGCACATAGATTGAGCTTGAAGGTCGCATACTTAGAATTTTTCAACAAAGTCACCTTCACGGGGGCTTACACGGACCGTGTAGTGTCACACGGGCTGTGTACTGCCCGTACCCCAGTTCTTCGAAAATTCCTTAATCAAGTTACGAGATGGTGATTCTATACTTAGAAAATTTTACTCCGAAAGTTTTACGGATGGCTTCACAGGCCGTGCCAGCCTACACGGGCCGTGTACTTGGCCGTGTAACCATACTTAGTCTCAAAGCCATGGGATTTCAAGCCAAGGCCATCGCACGGCCGACCACACGGTCCATGAAGTGTCATACGGACCGTGAGAGGTCCAAGTATGGTGTGTCTTAGTTTAAAACACCACGTTTAAGGTCCAAACATCAACCATGGTTCAAAGGCCACTCCATGGAGGCTCCACACGGGCCGTGTGACCTCACACGGACTGTGATGACTCCCACGAAGTGATACCTTAGTCCAAAAAAATTTTTGAAACCAAAGTTTCATGCTTCATTGAGGTCTTATGAAATTCCGGGTCCTTACAATTCTATGGTATAAAAAATTAGAGACATAACAAGTAGAATCTAGATCTATCAATATATAAACAAGATGTTTGCACACTATTAAAGTTCCTGTGATCAATGTATTTGATGCCTCTATATTTTATTTGTGATTCTTTGAAACAAAATTCCGTCTAAGAGTGTTTCCATTTAAAATTTGGAGTTGTTTTGTGGATTTGAGGTCATAAATTAGAAGTTTGAGTTAAACTAGATCAATGTTTTACTTTCCTTAACATGTTGAGTTTGGAGTGCTCGAATAGATTTTTATTGATTTCATTGAAATCAAGAGGTTATTCTAGGCCTAGAAAGTGTTCTAGATTTTTTTTGTCGTTTTGAGGGAGGTTTGATATATTTAGAGCCTTAAGTTGTTCTAGTTATGACTATTCAGATTTTGAACTAAGGCAATTTCAGACTTGATTTTTAGTGATTTCATCAAGTCCAAAACATCGAAGGTAGTAAGGTTACATATACGGTTTATGTGGATAAGGTCCCGAATAAATCTCTATGCTTATTTTTGAGTTCTTGATATTTAAATGTTTTGTTGATGTTTGAATTGTTAGTGCCGCTTTTTCGGTCCCTCATTCGTTTAAGAGATCACCATTAATAGAAGGCACCCATTGCTTAAGTAATGACCACTACTTAAGCAGGGTCTGCTTAAATGGTTTAGGGACACTAAAGCGGTGATTTTCTTAAGTGGCACCCTAACCTCTTTAGTGATGCCTGCTTATTTAGGAAGGTGTTGCTAAAGTGGTTCTCGCTTTAGTGAAATCTGAGGCTTGTTATGGGAATGGTTTCAGAATTTCACCTCTTTTTGACATTCTTGAACTTTGGTAACTTGTAGGTGGTGATTTTGAAGTGATTTTTCAATCTCAATTCATCAGGTAAGTGATTTTAACCTAGAATCTATATTACCTATTGATTATTTCATGATGTCAAACCCGAATTCCAATTATGAGCTTCAAATTTAAAGGACTTTCTTACAAACTTAAATTTTTGGCAAATTGAAGATGGTGGATCGAATTCAATTCCACTCTCAAAATGATTTTCATCATTGATTTTCAATACTTTAGGTAACATGATTTTGTATTAATTTCTTATTTTACCCCAACTCTTTCGAGAATGAATTTTTTACTCATTTTTAATTTGGTCCAAAATTGATGAAATTAATGTTGTTGTTTTGTAATCTAATGATGAGTCCATATGTGAATAGATTTTGTTAAAATGAAGGTTTGACAAAAAAGCCTCAAATTTTGGGGTGATTGATTTATTAATTGAGGTAAGTGAATTTATAAACCATATTTGTGGATATCGAACCTTGTATTTTCTTCTTTGTATATTGAACAGTAATGAGAAATTGGATATTGATTGATGAAATAACCTAATAATTTAAAATGGAGTAATAAAAAAGCAATACAACTGCGTGTATAGATGTGTTCCTTTAATTGAAAGCCTTGAATGATAATATAGATTTATTTGTTGAGGAACTTTTATTGACAATGTTGATTCAATTGTTGAGAAAATTTGATTGATAACGTTGATTCAATTGTTGAAAGACTTGTTTGATAATGTTGAACCTATTAGAGAAATACTTGGCTAACGATTTCCATCTCATTACTAAAGTAATAACATGAATGATTGACTTGTGTGATATATTTTGTATGCACTCATTAAATATATTTATGCATTATTTGAAAGTACCTATTTCCATTGGTTACAAAAATTGATTGAGATTCACCTTTAATTAAAAGAAAAATGGAAATGGTTCTGACTAGAAATGAATATACCAAAGGAAAATGATTTCGGTAAGAAATGATCAAAGCTGAAGAAAAATGTTTCTGACTAGTATGAGTTTCAATCTGAGGTTATCAATGGATGTTAATCGTAGAACAAACATGTATCACATTACTCGGTATCACATTTGCATTATCTCACATTTCTATTAGTTGACCATGTATTTGTATTTTATTTGTTTGAGATTGTGATGACCTGAGGTCATCTTTGCATTTCTACATTTTTAACATTAGCTAGAGCATTTCTATAGCGACCCCAAGTCCTTTGTGAATGACTAGCGCTAATAGTTCGATTGCCTGGTCTTTCATTTTGAGATTTTGCAGCTTCCTCCATTTGGACATTGGAATTCATTTATATATGTTGAATATGACTAAGACTTCTTAATAGTTTTCAAAGGATATTTTATAAAGTATTTTAAGTGCACAACATTTGTATATTAAGGGTAAGAGTCAAGGAAGGTGCACAATAAAAGTTGGTGGAAGTTATTGCAGATTTTGTTAATGGATTTTTTGAAATTCTTCTGTAAATGTCTCAGTACTTTTCTCCTAAATTATAGAGAGTTAGAATAGCCATGATCCACCAAATTGCAGGTCTGCGAGTCTAGCTTCCAACGCACTAAACAGTTCGGTCATACGACCTCACAATTGAGAGATATGTGCATTCACGTGAGACTGCACAAACGGGCACCTCAAAGTGGGTCCCTCGTAGCTTTGGGTCGGTTTGGATTTATGAAAAATCATAAGCTTAATTTTTTTCCATTTAGAAGAGCAAGAGAACCAGAAAAAAGTCAGAACCCACCTTCCAAATACTCCCCGGTCTCTTAGATTCTCAACTCAGAAGTTTAACTGAAATAACTCTACGTTGCAAGCTCATCACCGAAGTATAATTTTCCTGTTGATTTAGGTTCCAATTGCTATTACTGCAAGGAGTAATATTTATAAGCCTTTTTTGCAAGCATTTTTATAGCAGTAGCATTCTTTTTACAACCCTCCTTTATAATTCTATATCCTAATGTCATATTTTTAATAGATTTTCGAGCCATACTATGGTGTATTTGGCATGGTGATTGCGGGAAGCCCCTTTTCTTGGTCAGTTTTTGCTTTTGTTGTTGTTTATTATGATGTTAATATGTGGGAGAAAATGGAGGTGTTGTGGTTATTTTGATAGAATAGTTGCTGCCTTTTTTGTTCTTTCGAACGGAAATGTTATTACTTATTAGGCTGGTTGACATTGTTTCTAGTACCAGATTAATTCTGAATTCGAGGTATGGGCTCAGAAATCTATAAGGATCATTATACAGAGTTGGTTTTAGGATTCTAGGTGTGGCCCCCATTTTCTCGCTTTTTAGCCCCAGATTTGGTTTAACTATAGTTTTTATGATTTTAATGTTGAAATGAACGTATTAACGATGTGATCTGATTTCTGATAGCTTGGAAGCATTCTTAGAATGTATGAAGGGTAAGGTGCCAGCAGAATGATCGAAGACGTGTGCAATTAACATACATGTAGGCTACCATCTTTCCCTCCTTTTGGACTGAGTTGAACACGTGAATGTTGTCTGCAATGTCATAGATAATAAGTAGGGGATTGGTTAAAGGCCATATATGGGTAAATAATTTTACTAGTTGATTAAACACATGTTTTAATAGTTGTGTAAAATGTTGAAAACACTTGGGCTTGGTATATTAGTTTTCTATGATAATCATGATTATCTGGGCTGACAAAGTATTTGTTGATATCTTAAGACTATTTAGGATTTTTATATTGGTTATTTGTTATATTGTTGGTGCACTTTGATTGATGTATTTATTGTGTACTATATTTATGATTATTTGTTGGTAATGGGCCTTGGTCTAGGCTTAGTCTAGTGACGTCGTAGACCTGCGCTTGTTAGGATTGGTAGCCGATTATATTGTATCTAGTGTGACTTGAGAGACATAGGTCCTTGTATACCAGGCTAACAGACTTGAGTCTGTAGAGTTGAGCCTAGTTAGGCTGTGATGTAATTTGGCTCGAATATAAGGGGATCGATGATGCCACCCTATGTACTTAGATAAAGTCTCATACAGTTAAAGGCCTGAGCTTTTCCTATAAGTGATTTCATATCCTCCCGGTAAGAAGTGTGTAAATGAGGAAAAGTTATATTTTGTATATCCCTAGTTAGAGTTATATAATCAAAGGTAACCTTGTTAGAGGCCATATAGTCAAAGGTTATACCGTTAGAGGCGGCGCTGATGGAGAACATTTTGGACTAGTCTTGACCTAAAGTCTAAGGCAGACCATTGGCCATGTCTGAATTTATCCTGGTAAAGTCCAGGGCATAACCTAGGTTAAAGTCCAGGTCATAGCTTTGCTTAAAGTCTGAGTTGCTTCGACTAAAGCCTGAGTGGTAACCTCGGTTAGAGGCTAGGTTGGGGTGTATAATTTATGTTAAAGGCTAGTTTGTTGATTCTATTAGAGTGGTGGTTATGTGTACATGATTGGATTGAGAGCTCAGTTCTGAATTGATACCCTAAACCTCACACTTAGCAACCATGTTATAGTGCGTGGGTATTTGGGCTTATAGAAGACGGATCAGTGTACAAGCATGGGCAATAAGCCTTAGCCCCACGTACATCACTACACAACCATTCAATCTCTAGTCATTTCCATATTTGTCGGCATATATACTTTGTTTTTATGATTAGACACTTGTAGATATATTTAATTACTATTGATACTCAGTTGGCCTATGATGCCTACTGGGTACCATTGATTCTAGTACTCGCTCCTACTTTCTGTATCTATTTTATGATATGGATCCTAACACGAGGCAGTGATGCTTATTCCATCGTGGTAGTTGTCACATTCGGAGACTAGTGGTGAGCATTGGACGTCCTTGGATCCTTCTGATCTCTATCTGTATCAGTGACTATCTTTGTTGTTTGAGACTTGCCTTGTATATTTTTTTTGGCTTGTATATGTATATGTTATGACATAGTATGTTGTACCATGTCTATAATAGTTTTGTTCAAGTGATTTCCAAATCCTAGGACGGGGTTATGTATGTGTATATATTCAGTACTTGTTCTATTTCTTTCTGGTTAGTTGTTTGTTGATATTTGTTGAGTTCCCTATTCCCATATCCGATTCAGGTCCAGACTTTCTTATAAAGGATTAAGGTAGGCATCATCCTGACCTATAAAGTCCGATCATGACAGAGATTTACTTAGAATAATATGCTACTTAAATTTTGTATTGCATAGGTTGACATATCTATTTGCAAGGTGTATTTTTGGAGGTTCGGATGGGGTGATGGGAGTACTGGAGTTCTCTGTTAATACTTTAAGTTTAGTGTTTACTTGTTGAATACTGTGTTGTTAGTTACTCGCCTTTGCTTCTACATTTTTGTAGGTTATGCTCCCAATTTCTCTTAACTTCCCTATTTCACTATATGAATCGAGCTTCTGGATAGCCAGAGAGGTAGCAACTTATCTATTCAGCAGAATCTCAAGGCTATCTTTTATTTTGTATTTTAGTTCTTGAGTACTAAGACATTGATACCTATATTTTTTTCAATTCTATTTAAGTTCAGTGGCTTGTACATGTGGCACTAGGTCTTTGGGTTAGAGTTAGCATTGTGGTTCCTTTAAATTGTTTTATCCTTTAAGAAATTGTCATATTCCACTTTAGTTTTTGCTTATCGTTTAGGTTTACTTGTCTTGATTTATAGGTTAAGTTAAATGTCATCACATCCGTATCTGGGTTATGACAGATTTAGGCCTATCGATTGTGCCTAATAGGAATTATAAGGAGATAACGAGCCACAAATTGCCTCTAGGTTGCATGGTTTCTTATCTTTATCCCACCTACCTAGCTATATATCCATATGTAGTCATTGTCTTTTTTCTTGATTCCCATGATGCTTTGATAATTCTACCCAAATCCTTTTTATCTTGATATATCCACAATCTAAATATAAGCCTTCTCATCTATATGAGAATTCACATTACTGGTTTTATATGGATTTAGATCATCTACAAATGTTCTAACCTTTGCCTTTTTGTAGGGATCAAGATGGAGTCATTATATGATAACCTATTTGAAGAAATTAGGATCTGTAGCTGTAATTGTGGAGCAATTTCAGTGAGGATTGTAGAGAAGAAGAAGAAGAGAAGAGAGAGGATAATTTGGGGAAAATATCTTGTACATGCAAAGTGTATTTTCTGTACTATTGAACATGTATTTTTACATGTAGCTAACTTCTATTAACTAACTAATATGTAATTAACTAACTTTTAACAAACTAACTAATTCTGTTTTAACTAACTAACTATACTACTAATCAGTTACAAGACTAGCTGCAGGATGTACAACTCTAACTAATTATTTATTTTCAATACGCCCCCTCAAACTGGATGTACTGAAGACATTCAGTACGCCAAGTTTGCTTAGTAAGTACTCATGTTGATTTCTGCTGAGGGCTTTGGTGAGGATGTTTGCCTGCTGATCTTTAGTGCTGATGTAGCTAGTTCTGATAAGACCATTTGGAATATTCTCCCTAATGAAGTGACAATCGATCTCAATGTGTTTGGTGCGCTCATGAAACACTCGATTCACAGCAATTTGTATAGCTGCTTTGTTGTCACAATGAATGAATGCTGGCTCAATTAACTTCACTTCCAACTCCTTGAACAAGCTTGTGACCCATAATATTTCAGCTGTTAAAGAAGCTAAACTTCTGTATTCTGCTTCTGCTGAACTCTTGGAGACTGTATTTTGTTTCTTTGATTTCCAAGAGATAAGTGAATCTCCATATTTTACCAGGAATCCAGTAATGGATCTCCTAGTGTTTGGGCATGCAGCCCAGTCTGCATCACAATAGCCTGTTAGACAGGGCTTATGATTAAAACTCATCAATAATCATTTCCCTGGTTCTATTTTGATATATTTGATTACTCTCAAGGTTGCATTCCAGTTAGACATCTTGGGTTATTGCATGAATTGGCTCAAGGTCTGACCTGCAAAAGCAATATCTGGCCTTGTGATGGTTAGATAAAGCAGCTTACCAATCAGTCTCTGATATTTGGAAACATCTTCATATAAAACATCAGTAGTTTCAATCCCTTTATCAAACTCAATGCTTGTTAGCTTCACATTACATTCCAGTGGTGTCATACTTGGCCTGGCATTTCCTAATCCTGCTTCAGCAATCAACTCCAGTGCATATTTCCTTTGGTTCATCATGATACCCTTGTTGGACCTTAGAAACTCAATTCCCAGAAAATATTTGAGTTCTCCAAGATCTTTGATTTTGAAATGGCTATGTAAAACTTGTTTAGTGTCTTCTATAAGCTTTGAATCATTTCCTGTAATCAGCAGGTCATCAACATATACCAGAACCACTACTATGTTTGAAGTTTCTTTCTTTGTGAACAAGGAATAGTCTAAATAACTTTGTATGTACCTAGATTTCAATAGAGCCTCAGTCAGCTTTGCATTCCACTGTCTTGAGGCTTGTTTAAGCCCATATAGTGATTTAGTGAGCTTACAAACAAGGTTCTTGTTCTTTTCTGGACTGCAGAACCCCTTAGGTGGTTCCATGTAAACTTCTTCAAATAAATCTCCTTGTAAGAATGCATTAAAAACATCCATTTGGTAAATATTCCACCCTTTTGCAGCAGCTAAAGCTATGACAGATCTCACTGTAACCATTTTTACCACAGGTGAAAATGTTTCTTGGTAGTCAATTCCCTCTGTTTGGTTGTAACCCTTGGCTACTAACCTTGCCTTGAATCTGTCTATTTGTCCATCAGCTTTGTATTTGATTTTGAATACCCATTTGCATCCTATAGCTTTCTTGCCTTCTGGTAAGTGCACTATCTTCCAAGTGCCATTTTCTTCCAGTGCTTTGGTTTCTTCTTGCATTGCTTGCACCCATCTTTTGTCTTTTACTGCTTTCTCATAGTTTCTAGGCTCAACATCTGCAGAAAATTTTAGATCTCCTTGATTCTGGTGCTTGATTATCATTACCAGCAAATGTATCACCTTCATATCTGTCCCTAATCTGTTCTGTGTTAGTAGTTGCAGGAAGTCTGATTTCTTCTTCATGCATATCATCACAACTATCTTGATATCTATTACTTTCATTTTGAAATAAATGCTTGTTCATTCCAGTTGAATGTTGGAATGGAAATACATCCTCTTTGAATACTACATCTCTGTTGACCAGAAATTTCCTTTTTGATAGGCTATATAATAGATACCTGTTTTGAGTCAATGAGTATCCTATCAACACACATGCTTCAGCTCTTGGTGAAAATTTGTCAAGTTTTATCACATTGATGGCATAACATAAACATCCTATAGTTCTTAGGTGATCAAGGCTTGGCTTTTGTCCATGGAACTTTTCATAAGGAGTTTGTCCCTTCAGTGCAACTGTAGGTAGTCTATTTATCAGATAAACAACAGCTAATACACATTCACCCCAAATCTGATAGGAATGCTCCCTTGAAATCTAAGTGCTCTAGCTACTTCAAGTATATGCCTATGTTTTCTTTCTACCACTCCATTTTGTTGTGGAGTGTGTGGACAACTACTCTCATGAATAATACCAAGAGACTTAAACAGATTCCCACATTCAGTGTTAAAAAATTCAGTACCATTGTCAGACCTCACCCTTTTGATCTGCATGTTGAATTGATTTTTAACCAAGGGCATAAATAGTTTTAACACTAAAAGCACATCAGCCTTCATTTTAAGCATATATAACCAAGTCATCCTAGAATTGTCATCAACAATTGTTAGGAAAAATCTGCATCCATTATGAGTAGCAATCCTATATGGTCCCCATACATCTATATGAATCAGATCAAAGATAACATCTGTTCTAGATATACTGGATTTAAAGGGTAACATGGTTTGCTTTGCAAGTGGGCATATTGAACACTTATTACATTCATTTACATCAATGTGTTCTTTGCTTGACAGTAGTTGTTGTAGTTGTTGCAGCACCTTTGATGATGGATGTCCCAATCTATTATGCCATAGCAGTTTGTGTGTATCTGAATGCTTTGTCATGCATGTTGTTTCATTTTTCTGTTCATATGTACTTGTATTATGGGCTGGAAAATAGTAGAGTCCATCAATCTCCTTACCAATCCCCTTCAACTTCCCATTGAAGAGGTCCTGGAGTACAAAGAACTCAGGGAAGAAGTTAACTGAGCACTGTAGCTGTCTGGTTAGCTTAGATACTGAAAGCAGATCATATTTGAATGCTGGAACTACTAATACATTGTCTAATACACCATTACAGCCTGTATTATACTGGCCAATATGTCTAACAGGTGCAACATCACCATTAGGTAAGTGTACCTTTCTTCCAATGCAATTAGATACTCTTCTTAGTCTATCCAATTTAGATGTCATATGACAAGTAGCTCCAGAGTCTACAATCCATCTTTCATTCTTGGATGTTATTCTACTTGCTACAGATAAGGTGGTAGGATTAGTGAATGTGCCTGCCATATTAGCAACTTCATTTAGTCTATTCTCTTAGTTTTAACTAGCTTCTGCCTTGTTTAACATCTGGATGATCTTGTTGTACTGCCTTGGTGTAAAAGTAGGTTTGTGTAACCAGTGATGCATTAGATTCTACACCTTTTCCCTTAGTTATTTGAGGTGCAAATTCATCAATATGTTTTGTCTCATCTCTGCCAGTGTTGACATTATTAACCAACTCCTGCTTATTGTGTTGCACATGATTTGCCTGATAGGATGTTGAACTAGGTTTCTTCTTGAACTTCCAGTCCGGAGGGTAACCATTCAGTTTGTAGCAATCCTCCTTAGCATGACCTTGTATCTTACAAAAGTCACAAATCAGATCCCAATTTTTCTTCCTAAATTGGGGCTTTCTTTGCTGAACATTGCCTCTTCCTGCATATAATGCAGTTGGTTCCAGTACATTTACTCCTGCATGTACATTAGCAGTCGTCCTTTGTCCTTCATCAGCCTTTATCATTGCATATGCCTTTCCAACACTAGGCAGTGGACTCATCATTAGAATTTGACTACGAGCATGGTTGTATATCTCATCAATCCCATCAGAAATGCAAACAACTTTAGACATGCTAAGTGGTCTACATACGTCTTGGACTTGTCACAATTACATGAAGGAGGGGGCACAAGAGCATTAAACTCATTCCATAATAGTCTCAATTTTGAGAAATAGGCAGAGACACCCAAATTACCTTGAGTGATTGTGCAAATCTCCCTATGCAATTGATATCCTCTTGATTCATCGACCTTGTCAAATCTCTCCTTTAAATCTGACCAAACCATGGCTGCGTCTGTAGTATAAACAATGCTACTCAGTAACTCTTTTGGCACAGTGTTCATGATCCAAGCCAAGACAAATGCATTGCACTTCTCCCATTGTTCCTCCATTTCTCCTTTGTAATCACTTCTCTTGCATGTTCCGAGCACAAAGCCAAGTTTTCCTTTTGCTCGAAGGTTAATTAACATTGATCGACTCCAGAGAGAGTAGTTCTCAACTTTAGTAAGCTGCACAGTTGTGAGAACACTTCCAGGAGTGTCTGAATTGTGGAGGTATAGAGGATGATTCCTCTTTTTCTCTACTTGATCAAGTGTTTCCGTCACATAGTCGACTCCAGTAGCAGCATTGACTCCAGTAGCAACATTCTCCATGTTTGATCTGTTTCCACGGTTCACCATGGCCGATAATCACCTCTGATTTTCTTGTTGCAGGATTGACTCTAGTTACAAAACTAGTTCCTGACCTTGACGCTCTGATACCATGAAGAAATTAGGATCTGTAGCTGTAATTGTGGAGCAATTTCAGTGAGGATTGTAGAGAAGAAGAAGAAGAGAAGAGAGAGGATAATTTGGGGAAAATATCTTGTACCTGCAAAGTGTATTTTCTGTACAATTGAACATGTATTTATACAGGTAGCTAACTTCTATTAACTAACTAATATGTAATTAACTAACTTCTAACAAACTAACTAATTCTGTTTTAACTAATTAACTATATTACTAATCAGTTACAAGACTAGCTGCAGGATGTACAACTCTAACTAATTATTTATTTTCAATACTATTGAAATCACTTTTACACTTTTTAATTATCACTTTGACTTGGATGACTTTTCAAACTATTACCTGAGTTCGTCATGTCAATTGCTTAGAACAAACCATTTAATAAAAACATATTTGAATTGCGGCCAAGAAATTGATAGATTATTTAGGACTATGATCTTGTGTGTTCTTTTGTAGACCTTTGTTACTTTAGTCAGTTGGTACCCAAACGACTTAATATAGCTTGGATATTAAGGCATTCTTAAAAAATGAACCTTTTCTAAATTAAATCCAGAAATAAACATTGATTAAGCTTACCGATCCAAGCTTGTAAATATTTGTGTATCAATCTTGGTAATGTACTGTGGCTTGAATCTAGTTATCGTAGACATGAGGACGTGAGTTGTAATGATTGGAGGTGGTGCCTCATGATCATAACAACCTGTTCCATCGTTGTGGATGATTAGAGTCATAGTTCCCTAGTATAGATCCTAATGGGTAGTAAAATTCCAAAAAATAGGAGTTGAGTTTTGAATTCTTGCTAGTGTTTTGCTATAGCAAAGAGGCCTTTGGCATCGTGAAGGTACTCAGCATTTGGATGTTTTCCATGGCAAAGGATTTCTACACCATAATGAAGGTTGCAAAAATAAAAATATTTTTAAGTCAGCTTTCACCTAGTCCTACTTAGAACATAAAATATTAGACTACAAAATTTCAATGATGACTTTTTTCAAGTTTTAGGATTTTTTTTCTTTTTATTGGAAACGCTCCGCTTTCATCTTTTCAATCTCTAGTTTTATTTCCTCTTAGAATCAAAAGATATGATCATCACAAAACTTTATGGGTTTGAACCCTAAGGCTATTATTAGGGTGGACTAGTATGTGGGGAGTTTATTTTTTTCTTATTTTTTATTTTAAATTATTCAATTTTGCTTTTTAGAATAGAGTTGTGAACGTAGTTTATGTTTTGATTATGAAAAATCTAGAAACCCCATAAAGATGGATTTGTTGAACATATGCAATGCTCAAGAGAGATTAATGGGGCTGAAACTTAATGAATGAGACTGGAGAATAATGAAAAAACCCTGCTTGAGAAAATAACTCCTAAATAGTTGATTATACCTTCTTAAGGTTCTTATCAAAATTTTTACAATTACTCATAATTCAAATTGACCCCTATTGGGCCGTCAAAATTCAAAAAGAATATTTTTCTAAAACTATCCTTCCTGTGTATGATTCCAACCTATAATTAAACTTGTTTGACATAGACAAAGCTAGGGGTGATTCAGTTATGGATATCTGGATAGCACGCTTTAGTTTACCTTCTTCCCTAAGCAAGTAAATTTCTATTTCCATAACCTTCCCTCGTTACTTTGTTGGAAAACACTCAAGTATGAAATTCATGAATTTATCATGTATTCTAGAAGTAAATTGCAAGAATGAGTGATTCACCTTAAGTTCTTATTAGAAATGAGGGGATTATAGAAAGAATTTATCATTAGAAGTTGAAATATGTAAAGTGAGAACTGCCCATCTCCCTTATATTTTGAAATAGAATAATTAATTCATAGGTAGTAAATAGACTAATTATTAGAAGTATTTTATAAATATTATGAAGAATAGTAAATTATTTATAATTAATGAAAAATTATTAAATGCATACTTTTTTAATATTAAGAATTTGTTTTAACTAATAACAAAGCATGGGGCCATTGACACGGCTATAACAATGCATATAACAACGCATGCGGGTATTCGGAACAAAGCATGCGGGTATTCCTGACAAACTTGATTTAATACACATAAAATCAACTTTTATTGGTTTTCATTTATATATGATATATAATATATATGTTATATATAGTCCTATTTTTTAAATATTGTCCTTTATTATGATTCTTTTTTATAGTAAGTTTATATTTCAATTTTTTTTTCTTTAAGTCTTCATTATCAATAATCAATTTTTCTTTTATTTTTAGCCTTTTTTTATTTTTTACGGATTGCATGTATGTAAAAAATTATTTTTAGTAATCTTACTTTAATTTATTTTGTATTAAATCAGTATATATTTGCATTTCATTAAAATATATTTGATACAAATTACATGTAATTATTAAATTGGTATCAATTTAGATTTCACCAAGATAATTAAAATACTAACTTTATGTTTAGTTTATGTGTATTAAATCAATATAACTGTGAATTTCATAAAAAATTTGAAAAACTAATTTCATGTTTGAAGATGGTATAATAATTGATGTTCAAAAATGATTTTACATGTATATACTAAAAACTCCAAAAGGTGCGAGGAAGTAAATTTTAGGCCAAATCAGACTCCCTTCAATGGTAAAATCCCATTTTCCCTTACTTTTTCTCCATAAATAAAGTATTTTCTCTTTCTTCTCCATCATATCTATTTATTCACCATTTTCCTTACTTTCCTCTCCCTTTTCAAGTTACAATTTTCAAATTTTAGAAATTTCTCTTCTTCTTTCTTTGCTAAATTCATGAATTATAATATGTAATTTTTTTTAAACTTTTATTTCATGGAATTATAATGTGAAAAATATCCTATAAAATTTTGTTAGCATATTTTTTAGAAAAGTATTTTTCTTTATTTGATATGTTGTGTATATTTATTATATAAACTTTTTCTTTAAGCAAATAAAACTTAGTAATTGGGTGAATTGAATTGTAACATACATTTTAGTTCATTTCAGTCAAACCCATTTTAACACAAATAATTCTTGAGCCGATTAATAACCCATTAACTAAATGCATTTTTACTCATTCGTTCGACACCTTTTAATATAATGTAACTAATGCTTGCATGAAACTGCTTAGATCATAAATTAATATTTGGGTAAGCTTTTAAAAAGAAAAAAAAGTACTTCAGGGTAGTTATAAAACTTATTTTTTTAAAATTAAAAATAAGTTTAAAAGATTGATCAAATAAGCTATTTGGGTAAACTTTTAAAAAGAAAAAAAAATGTTCTAAAATTATTTTTTAGAAATTAAAAATAATATGAAAAGATTGATCAAACAAACTATTACTAGTACAAAATCACGAGTTTAGTAATGACTGTGTCTTTTCCAATTTCTAAGTGCTTAGTATTTAAAAATTTGTAACCTAATCCAATTAGCTCATTATACAAGAGATATCCTTTTCTGTAAAAAAAACAAACTCTAAAAAAATTAAGAAAAAAAAGGGGGAATAAATCGCTTCATAATTAGTCTCACAAATCACCATTAAAATATTTTGACACGTCACGGGCCCTACCATGAGAACAAAAAATACACACTATCACCATCAAGATATCCACGTCAGCTGCTTTTCCACCATGTTTGGCGCGTGCATACATGATAGACACAGGTGGACGTTGCATGGGGTCACGATCAAGCTTTAAAGGAGTTCGGGGTATTTAAAACGGTCATAATTTAAGTGTTCACTAAATAAGAAGCTTCAAGTTCGTCGGGGGAAGGGGGGGAGGGGGGGGTTATTTAACCATTCTGCCAAAGTAATAATGCATTTTAACAAGTTAAAGATACAAAGTACCTATTTTCAAAAACAAAAAAAGATGAACGTCATTATCCCCTGTTTCAAAAAAAAAAATGTGGAACCTAATCAAAATAATGGGACATCTGCTTTGTTATTAGTTAGGGAAAGTCACAAACATTTAATAAAAAAAGTGTGCATTTAATAAAAAAGTAATCGTTGTCATAACTTCTATGCTGCCATTATGGGATAGGCATTAAAATTGCACCTTTTTTTTGTTTTTTCTGGTTATACCAAATAACTTTTCTGCTGCTATTTATTAAAAGCTAAATAGTCTTGTCATTATTTGTCATTTATGAAAATTTCTCTTTTGAAATCGTTGTGAGCATCGCTATAGCTAGTGTGTTCTCCATAGTGATGCTTTGCCACAATGAACGAGTTTTCTATATTGAAGGCTGTTATAGTGGAGTCGTCGCACTGTAGCTAGTGTATGTACAACCAGTGGTAATCCATTGAATGATTCCCTCCTTTCTTGTTTCATGAGCCATTTGTTTCATTTCCTGGTATCGACTACATACTACATAAGTCTTGGGTCGACCCCTCCGTAAAATTTGAACCATTCTAGTATTTTTACCTTTATCCTAGTGACTCAAAGTGATAATGGTTACTTAGAGCTACTAGAGACTTATTTGCCAGTTCAGATAAAATTTCCTCATCCATGACCTCATTGTTCCTTTGCCTAGTCCATTTGGGATGAAAGATTATTTTATTGGTATTTAATATATGATCCATGTAGTTGTTACTAAAAAAGTTGCTAGAAAATCGGATAATTTGAAATTTCATGAGTATTAGTTCTCCATTTTCCCTCACCAACTTTTCAAGTAAAATTAAGTTACTTGGGCAACTAGCTTTTCCATAAAAAGATGCTTTACCACAGCGAAGAACCCTTCACTGTAGTGGAGACTCGCAAAGCAGTAAAATTATGTTATTCTAACTTTAAAAGGTTTTATTCTAAGTTAGTGTTAAATCCTCTTTAGGATTGTTCTAGGGATTACTATAAGAGAAACGACCTCAAGATACAAGAGAGAAGAGATACTTCTTAGAGATTAACCCCCATTTCTTCCTTTAGACTCTTTGTCAAGTCACATGACCACCAAACAGAATAGAGCTATATGGAGATTACGTGAGCAGCTTGGCTCGAAGGTAAATTATGATTTATTTTCTCTTAAGACTTGGTTAGTGATATCTTCTATATCACAGAATTAGATAGTGCAATATGTTTAGGCCTACAAACATAAAAATTACGATGTTGACTTTAAAAATAGGCAAGATGAACATTATCATAAGTGTTGTAATCTATATGTGTTGTTGATCGTGTACTTTAACCATAGAATAGTGATTTGCAGGAGTATATTGGAAATTATTTAGGGTTTACAAACTTAAAAATTTATAAAGTCGGTTTGTATGTATTTTTTTTATTGTATGTAAAATAGTAATGCTGTGAATGTTCATTTTATGAGAAAGGAGTTTTTTTAGTGGTATTGATACATTAATTAGTAAGAACAAGGAGAATTACATATCTAGGGAATTGAAGATATGTTAAGAAGAAAGAACGATGAGTTGATAATAAGGATTAAAATGTGTTTCAAATAAATGGCTCCTAAAATAAGTAAGAAGGGAGTTGCTCTTGAAATAATAATTAAGCCAACATTTTTGGGTAAGTTTTGTTAATTCAGTAAATGTGACTTGAATTCTTAAGGTGAGGGAGATAAATTTGGTAATTAAGATTTACTTGGAGTTAGATTTTTTTTAGCTTTTGATATGTAATATGAGTTGTATACAATATTAATTAGTCTTCAGATATAGTTTGTATTTGTTTGTTATCGAGTTAGTGAATTCTTGTATGAATAAGTATGTGAACTATTTTACTGTCTATTTGACTGATGTTATGATTGTCAAACTTGTGATTACTCAACATTTAAAGTGTTGTCCTTAGAGATAATTGAAGAGGCTAGCATATAGAAATATGCAAATAAAGTAAGAATGCATTTAATTTTCTAATGATAAGTGGCTCGAGTTGTACATGAGATCATGGATGAGCGGTTATGGGTTTAGTTTTATTGGGTATTAGTGTGATTCGATGCATGAAAACTAGGGTCCCATACAGGCCATGCCTTGATTAACCTGAGTAAGACCCTTTGACATGTGTATACAAATAAGAGACAGACTTATAATTTATTAAGAAAATGTTAGAAAGAATATGCAAAATCTAAAGATTATAGAGCTTCAAGGTCAAGGTAGATATTGATAAACAAGAGATGGTGAATCAAAATTTTCTTAGTCGACTACTTCGATAGGATAGTCAACTACCCTGCAAGTTAGTTCATGGATAGAAATGATAATGAAAAAGATAGGAACAATAAAAGAGGCTAAGAAATTTTATACTGGTTTGGATTACTAATGTTGTGCCTACTTCAGTCCTCTTGGATTACAAGGATTTTTGTTAGAGATTTAAGAAGGAATTGATGTTTACAAACTCTAAACTTCTTTCAGACCTGCCTGATTCACAGATACGAGTCAAACAAACTCTCAGCCTGTAAAACTAGTCCAGAATATTTTCTTTCTCTCCTTTTTATAACTGTTCTCTCATGGAGTACAATATTTTGTAGCTTGTAGAAGGATAATATCAAAGGCTAGTTCTTCAACAAGTATTCTAAATTTTTTCTTAAGAGAGATAGACCATATAACAATTTCAAGGAAATAGTCGTTAGAGCTCTTCCGGAATCAAAGGAGTTTTTTTTTAGGGAATAGACCTTGCCAAAGGGTTCCCATCTCTTTGACGATCAGGAGTTGAACCACACCCCTAAGACTTATCATATAACGAAAAAATCTAATTATGACAAGGAGGAGGGCATATACTATACCTCCGACCCTATGATGGTTCATAAATTAGTCATCATATTAAGGACGACCAATTTATCACCATAACTAGAAGGAGAAAACCAAGAAAGAAAGCCTATGAGAGGACTTCTCTCAATACAACTTTTTCTAAGAAAGCATTAAGCGAGGGAGACTCTCCTTTTACAACAGGAAAATAACAAACAAAAAGGAACTATAAGCTAAAGTAAAACAAACTGCAACAATAAAGTTTCCTCGAATTCAAGGTGGTTGTTTGATCCTCTTTAGTTTTCTTCTTCTAAAATTAGTCATGCCCAATTTGTCTATCAAATAAGCACCTTTGATCCTTGATGGTAGTTGTTGATAGATGTGGTAGTGCTGGATAATATCGAACCTGTGTATCCATTTTGCTAACATTTCAGCTGTACCATTTGCTTCTCTATACGTATGATGACATTGTAAACTTCTAAACTAAGAAACCACATCTTTAAAGTCACTAACAAACTGAAACAGTGACCAAGGATCCTCACTGTTAGTAGTAGTCCACTGAATCAATAATTTGGAGTCAACCTCCAATAACACATGATGATAACCATGATTGATACACCATTGTAATCCATAAATAGCTACTTGAATTTCTGCTTGATTAATAGTACCAACTCCCAATGGAACAGTGAATGCAACCATCATATTACCTTGATGATCTCTTAGAACCATCCCCCCCAATTCTACCTGGATCGCTTAAAGCACTACCATCTATATTGAACTTCAAATACACCCCTGTAGGTGGCTTTCACATCACAAGAGTGATCCTTGTTTCATTAGAACAAATTTTCACAAGTTTTATCAACTCATTTTAGTTATCATTCTATTTCAAATCAGTCATAAGAAGGTGCATAATGTCTTTAACAATCATAAACTTCACCCTTGCAATATTCCATCTCTTACCTCCATATTTTCCAAAACATATGTCTATCCACAGATTCCAACAAATAAATATTGGAAGGGATTGAATCAAAAATTTTTTGAACATCATTCTTTGGCTTGCTGTTCCACCAAAAAAATAAAAAAGCTGTGCAAAGGAATGGGGTTTATTGTTAATGCCAATTGGATTAGAAAAATATTGCCGTATATGATTGGCAAAATTTCCAAAAACAAATATATGTTGAATGTTGTCCAAACCAGGTCTAATGCAGCAGGAACACTCAGCAGGTTCCACTCCAAAATCAGTGATCTTATCATTAGTAGGCAATTTCAACCTTAAAGGTCTCCAAACAAGAAAGGAAACTTTAAAAGGAATATATCTATTCCAGATAAATTCATTCAGCTTATTCTTCTCTTTTTTGTTTCTAATGTTATTCCAAGCTGATGCACTAGAGAAATTTCCATGGTTAGTTAGTTTCGACACAGCTTCATTAGGAACACCACTCTCGTAATTTATTTTGAGTTGTAAAATCTAAGGGATCAACATTAAAGGAGCATGTTGTCTATCTTGATTTCATTCCACTGACCATTATTCAAGAATTGACCTACAAATGCATTGTTGAGTCTGAAACTATCAGAAGAGTAATCTGAAAGAGGTCCAACACCAAGCCAATCATCCCACCAAAATGAACAATAACCTGAATGGATTCTCCAAGTAATGTGTTTTTCAAACTCTTTCTTGTTATTAGTTAGGTACTTCCACACCAAGGACTATCCTTTATCCCTTTCTTAGCCACATAATTTGCTCTTTGACGATATTTAGCTCTTAAAAATTATTCCTACATAGAGCTACCAAACCTGAACCTCCACCACTGTTTATATTGAAATGAAGAGCAAATATCAGAAAGATTTCTCACTCCAATACCCCACTCATCTTATGGAAAACTTAAGGTTTCCCAAGATGCCCAATGGTACTTTCTTCTGTCATGATCCCATCCCCAAAATAAATCAGCAACAATATTCTTTATATACTTGAGGGTGGTTTTATGTGGAGATATAGCCGAAAGAGTGTGAATTGGAATGGATAAAAGGACATATTTGATCAATGTTTCCTTACCCCCAAAGCTGAGGATCCTAGCCTCCCAGCCATTGATTTTCTTGATTACCTTATCCACTAGTTCTGAATAATATATGATTCTCTGATGCCCAATATATAAAGGACAACCTAAGTAACTGACGGGACAATCCTTTTTTGAAAAACCAGTCACAAAATAGAGCAAATCAATAATATCAGGAGAAATGTTAAAGGTGATCATAAAATGACTTTTCTCTTTATTCACCAATTGATTAGAAACCTCTTCATAAGCTGCTAGAGTATCCATGATTAACTAAAGAGAATATCTATTAGCAGAAGCAAAGATGGTGATATCATCTGCAAAACTACGATGGTTAATTTGAGGTCCGCTAACTTCCATCTGAAAGCCTTTGCAGAGCTTATTAGAATGGAGTGCATTCAAGCTTTTGGACAACACATCTGCACCTAGGATAAACAATGTTAGAGAGAGAGGGTCTCCCTATTTAATCCCTCTAGTGGAATGAAAAAAAAACCATACCTTGTCCCATTAATGATTTTGGAGTACCAATAATTGCTCATGATCCTCCAAATCATGTCAATGAACATCTCAACAAAGCCAAATCTTCTCAAAATTAAGCAAATAAAATACGAAGATATTCTATCATATGCCTTGGTCATGTCAAGTTTAATAACCACATTATCACTCTCATTTTGTTTCTTAATGCCATGAATAATCTCTTGAGCCAACATAATATTCTCAGATATGCTTCTGCCTCTGACAAAACCTGACCGATTTAGACAAATAATCTATGACAAAATAGGGGCCAATCTATTACACAATAACTAGGAAATGATCTTGTTAGAGAAATTACTGAGACTAATAGGTATGAAATCATTCAACTTGTTAGGATACTGGACCTTAGGAAGCAAAATCAAACATACACGAGTCATGTATCTCAGCATATCAGTTCCACAAAAGAAAGACTGAACATCAGCAAGAAGATCGAGTTTAATTATATCCTTACATACTTGGTAATACTTACCACTCATACCATCTGGACCATCAACTGAATTAGGATGTATTGAAAATACTTCCTGCTTGAGCTCCTCCATAGTAGGCATAGCCTAAAGAATATGATTATGCTCCTCATTAATCAACCTCAGAATACATTGCAATATATCCTCCTCAATTCTGATCTGGTGACTAGTGAATATGTCATGAAAGTATTTACAAGCAGCAGCAGGAATATTCTCATCTCCTTGCTCCCAATTGTCATTATCAGCGCACACTTTGTGAAAAAACAATCTGCTTCTTCTACCCCTCATCAAAGCATGAAAATACTTGGAATTGGCACCTCCTTTTCTAAACCAACGAAGTTGAGTTTTTTGTTTAAGAATTGACTTTTCCAGCTTCATGAATCTGATATATTAAACATTAACACTATGGAGTTTGGCCTTATTCTCTTCAGTGTTATTCTGTGTTATTTCTCTTCAGCCACCCTTACTTTTTCTTCAAACTATCTGACAGAAGCAAAAATATCACCATATTCTCTCCTAGACCAAGCAGTAAGAATAGCTGAGACTCTTTTCATTTTCTGATGAAATCACCCCATAGGACTGCCCTCAACAACTCTGTCACAGCAGTTTCTAACAGTAGCTAAAAGAATCTGATTCTTAGCCCTAAAATGAAGAAACTTGAAGTACTTTGTATGAGAATCCTATCTAGAAGTCATTTCCATCATCAAAGGGGTATGATTAGAACACACTTTTGGAAGGTATTCTATAGTAGTTTGAAGCATCATTGCCAGCCACTTGTTATTTACCATATCTCTATATCACGCCCCAAGACGGAACCTTTTGCGTGGCCGGCACCTAGAGACAATTGCTAGTCCCTAAGCGAGCCACTTAGCCTCATCACATTCATTCAATCAAATAACTTTACTGAACATCGGAGATAATAGCAAGTAAATGGGCACATCTCATCTAAAGTCTCATAATGATATATATACTAGTCAAGGCTAGTAGAAAGAACTAGCTCAGAATCTCAACATCAACGTTCAACCATCGTCTGGGAAGCCTCTATCACTAATCATGTGGTGCCAATGATAGACCCATCGCTACTCAAACAAAAATAAAAGACTAGTTCAAAAATCTAACTCTAAAGCAAGATGAAATCAATCATATTGAATTTTCCAGAGTAGGGTGGCTCACCAATCAGGTTCGAATCTCAGATCTTCAACGGAGCACCTGTTGTCGATCTCTAGTACCTGTCTGTGCATCATAAAACGATGCAGTCTAAAAGGGACATCAGTACTTCGAATGTACTGGTATGTAAAATAGCTGAGTGAAATAGAAACAGGTAGAATAATATGGAAAAAACATCAACTCAAAGTAATAATCAAATAACATGAAATCATCAAATGTCTATCTATGCAAGAACAAAGAGTAGACAAGTGACCCGTCAACAACTCAACCTTATCAATCATCTCAGAGTCATCTCAAAGGAGCTCACTTCCTCTCATCTCGTCTCATCTCATCTCATCTCAACTCAGAGTACTCAAGGTAGGAAATTTATGAGACTTTATCTTATTTGACAACAATTACTTATGAGCCAGTGAATGTACAACAATCTCACTGAGTTTTCTATAGTCGTTCCAAACTTGACAGGTAGGGAACGCTCCGAAACCATATCAGCTCACCCAATATGGAGTCAATCGTCAGTAAGTCCTCTATTATTTCAGGGACTGTTACTCATGAGGGAACCATAATATATATAATGGTTTAGGCCTCACCTACGTTTGGCGATGTACTTTGATGAGCTCAAGTCGGACTAACTCTCACTCTTTCGGTGCTCGATACTCCTCCCATGACTCAATGCTCATAAAACCTCTATCTCAACCAATCTCATAGGGACTCAAACCCCGTCATCGATTGTTATTTGATAGGGACTTAAACCCTATCATCATTCAACTCATAAGGACTCTAACCCTCTCATCAATCAATCTCATAGAGACTCTAACCCTTTCATAAATTGATCCCATAGGGACTCTAACCTTTTCATGAATCTCATAGGGACTTTAACCTTTTTATCAATCAACTCATAGGGACTCTAACCCTTTCATCAATCAATCTCATCAATGACTCAAGATTTAGAACAATCATTAGGAAGCAATTGAATAGACACATCAGTAGAGTTCATTTATAGAGACTCATAAGACAATCAATTTCTATCAACTCATCATCATTCTCTCATCACAATCAACAATCTCAACTTAAAGCTCTAGACTCAATTCTCAAGTTCATTATGCATGCTTTTCAAATTAGTCATGTAAGGTTATGCAAATTCTCATGAAAAATGTTCAATTCAAGAAAACAATTAGTATGATGATCATCAACATAGAAAAAGATGTAATTTTGAAATAAAATTTTAAAAAAAACCATCAAGGATTCATGTATGTAGACTCTTGAACCATCAACTCATCTATGACCATCTATGGGCAGATGAGAGAACAATCTCATGCTTTTAGTTTATCCTTACATACCTGGGATGAAGCTATCAATCAAACATGTCAAAGATTTCTCCTTGAATCTCTCAACTCAAGCTCTTTTGCTCTTTTCTCAAGCCCTAGCCTTGTAAGAATATTGGAATAGGACTTATAATGGGGGTTTCAAACCCTTTTTACGTCGAAACGACCTTATTAGATTGTGTATAGAGATTAGGAGGGATTGGAAATTAACCGGAATGCCCTCATAAAAATTAGAAATTTTCAACTCGAAAAAGACCCAGTCTGTGACGCAGACTGGTCGCGCATTGTGCATTTTTAGAAAAAGATTCTGAACGAGTTTTCTCATTCCCGTAAAAAATTTTGAAAAAAATATAAGTGCTAGTCCGCGATGGAGGCGCGACGCGCTCCTGTCGAGCACCAACACTGTTTTACACTTCGGATCAAAAAATTATCTTTTGATCGGGTCATTCTAAAAATCGACCAAGATTATTTTCCCACTCAAGTTTGCGTGCTGATCCCTAATCCGACCTCGGATTCGCCATATGAGTATTAGAAGATGTGTTACGCGCATACCCTCACTCTATGGGTATTTTGATAATTTTACTTGGCATTACATCATCTCCCCCTTGGGATCATTCGTCCTCGAATGATGAGTAAAGGTGGATATCAAGACACGAATAGATTCAAATTCATCTCAATACTCAACTAAAGAATGTTTGCTATCTTGAATTTTTCTTGTCAACCAATCAAACTCTTGACTTAAGAATAGAAAGTCACATCAAGAATAGATCAATCAATTTGGTGAAGGGTAATGTAAGGACCCAGACTTTTCTAGCGGCTTTACTGGACCTCTTGGTACCCTCCAGGGCAAAACTGCCCGGCATCGCTCCACGAATGGCCCACACGGGCCGTATGAGGCCACACGGACTGTGTAACCTCCCATGGAGGGACACGTGGTCCAACTTACGACAGAGGGAAATGAGACGAGGGGAAATTTCAGGCCAAGTGAGCGAACACGGCCACTCACACGGTCACTGTGATGTGTCACGGGCCATGGGGCCCTCCGTGTAACTCGCTACGTAAAATTTTTCCAAGTATGGAAGTACCGGCTCGTAACTTTGTCCTGCGGAAATTATTTCAAGTACTATCACACGGTCCATATCACGACCCGTTTAGCGTCACACGGGCCGTGAAGTCATCTATGTTGTACCCTTTAGCCTCGAATAAATTCCCAGCATTGGCACTGCAAAATTGTCTAAGTGATGGTTCACGGTCGCTTTTCACGGTCCGTGTGACGTCTCAGGGACCGTGTAGGCAACCGTATGGACCTGATAGTTCTAAAATTTTTCACGTTTCATTAATGGCGTTTATGTAATTTTGGGTTATTATAATTATGAATTACGACCTTTTACCTGTCCTAAACCCCTATTTCAGCTAATATCCCTCCCCTCTTAATTCATTCTCCTAAAACCTTCTAGCCCTCATAAGATCACCTCCCAAACACTCTCTACTCTTCCCTCTCACGGTTCAAGGCTGGGGTTTAATTGAAGATTAATTCAACCTAAGTCATTCCCCAAATTCAACTCCTCAATCAAGGTATGTGGGATTGATTCTTGGTCCCTTTCAACTAAGAAGACCCAAATATCTTTTCAATTGATTTCATGAATTTTAGTTACTTTAAATGTGATTTTTCATCATTTGATCTTATTAAATCCAATTTTAATATGGGTCGTACTGTACTTATGATTTTAAATTACTTTGAACACTATTATGATGATTTACATTGAAATTATGAAGTTATGAACATGCATGTCCCCTTTAAAGTTGATTTATTCATGGGTGATTTATATTATGATTTAGATGTTGATTTAATTATGGATTTATTCAATTTCATATTATGATATTTTTTTAACTCGAATCTGTGTTACCCATGATATCCTCACATCATGCATTGCATTTGCATTCATAGACATTGGTTTATATGGAAATTATAAAGTGCGTTAAGCCCAATTATGTTTATGGAATGGTTATGATATGATTTTTTATAAGGTATTGGTTATGACAAGAATGTGAACATAGACATGTCTTATGATTATGGCTCTTGGAGCATCTCGGGTGCTTGGACCATTTGGTATATGTGAATGGGCTATTCCTTGCATGAGTGTCATGATTATGACTTATGATTTGGCATTTGAGCCTAAATGTGCATTGAATGATAATGAAATGAATTACAGTTTGAAATGAATATTGTATCTCTTGAAAGCACGTATATGTATAAGTGTTCTCATGGAATGCCGATTTAGCAACGATGGATTGGGGGCGTTATGGCTATCCCCAAGGGCCCTCTCTCTTTCCTCGAACTATGTCGCTAGCATGGGTTATGAGAATCCTATTCAAAATGGGACGGGACCTCGTAAGGAAGGTAGCTTCATACGAAATGGGATGGGTCCCGTAAGTTGAAATGATATGTGATATGACATGCTATATGAGAAATCCTTACCAAAATGGGATGGGTTCCCGTTAGGGGGTTGCTTCATATGAAATGGGACGGGTTCCCCTAAGTTGAAGTATGGTTTACCTTTGGAAAGTAGACCACCTCTGTACCGGTGAGGGGTTTTCATCGGAATTCCATGTAATAGCTCGCTTGGTCTTACACATGTCGGTTGAGGTCACATCCCTGCTATATATGAGCATTGTGCATTTCATGCATCATAAATTTCATGGCATCTTGTATATATTTCCATTGGATATATGATTCTTTCTATATTATGTACCCTTGTCATCTAACTCTGAAATGTAGGTTTGGTAAGTCATATGCATTGCATACCCGCATACTTAGTACATTTAAATGTACTAACGCATACTCTATGCCTACATAATTTTACCATGTAGGGACCGAGCACTTCGAGTATCAACCATTTCACGAGTAGTCCGATCTAGAAGAGTATTTGTGGTAAGTCCCATTTTTCGAGGATAATCCATCTTCCTTTACCCTTACTATCTTTGAGTTCCTTTTCATTTGAGGGTGAGCTCGCAACATGTCCTAGCCCCCGTTCCATCTCGATTAGAGGCATTCGTTTGACAATATGTAGACTCTTTTGAAAACCCTATGTTATGCGTGGTATTTGGCTTATGTATTTTTGTTTCGATTTATGGGTTATTCGTATTTGGCTATATGCATATCTTGGCGTAGAAGTGTGGAAAGTCCCTAGTTCTATATTGCCCTATTGTGTGAGTCCTATTCTCCCGCCCCTTAGAACTATGTATTACTCTTTGAATGCTCTTCCCGAACTGATGATATGGATTTAGATACTTGAGGCTTGTTCAGGGAATCTCGGGTTCCCATTCACTGTGTCACAGCTAGGCCCTAGTCCTTGGTCGTGACAGGTAAGGAATTTACCTTCAACACTCATCATTTGTCACGAATAGATGTGGATATTTGACCTTCATCTTTTCCTCTGCTTCCCATATAGCTTCCTCAATGAATTGATTTCTCCACAGGACTTTGACTGAGGCTATCTCTTTGTTTCTCACCTTACGAATCTGATCAAGTAGAATCGTAACCTCTTTGTAAGATAGGCTATCTTTCACAATAATGCTATCAATAGGGATCACTAAGGCAGGATCTCCCAATTATTTCTTCAACATCGACACACTCCATCTAACTCGGAAGGCAACTCTAACTCATAAGCAACCTTCTCAGTGCTTTTTACAATCTGATATGGTCCAATATAACGTGGATTCAACTTTCCCTTCTTTCCAAATCTTAGAAAACCCTTCATAGGCAACACTTTCAGATACACCTAATCATCTACCTCAAACTCTCAGTCTCTTCTTCTCATATCAGTATAAGATTTTTGGCGACTCTGGGCAGTCTTTAATCTCTCTCTGATGACCTGGACCTTTTTCCATCGATTAGTGGACAAGATTAGGCCCAATCAACTCCGCTTCTCCAACCTCAAACCACCCAATCAGTGATCTACATCTCCTCCCATACAAGGTTTCATAAGGAGCCATTTGAATGCTTGCATGATAACTATTGTTATTTGCAAATTCAATCAATGGTAGATGATCATCCCAATTCCACTTGAAATCAAGAACACATGCTCTCATCATGTCCTCTAATGTTTGAATTGTATGCTCTACCTGACCGTCTGTCTGTGGATGAAAGGTTGTGGTCAGGTTCACCTTAGTTATCAATCCTTTCTGGAACAATCTCCGAAATTGGGAAGTAAATTGAGCTCCTCTGTCCGAGATGATGGACAAGGGAAGCCCATGCAACCTCACAATCTCTTGGATGTACAACTTGGCGTACTCCTCCGTAGTGTTAGTTGTCTTCACTTCCATGAAGTGAGCCGACTTAGTCATCCTATCCACAATCACCCATATCAAATCATATTGCTTTCGAGAACTTGGTAGACCAGTTATGAAGTCGATATGAATCATTTTCCACTTCCATTCTGGAATCTCATAGTTGTGAGCCAATCCGCATGGCCTTTGATGCTCAACTTTCACTTGCTGGCAATTTGGGCACTTTGAGACGAACACATCAATATCCCTCTACATTTCACTCCACCAATAGACTTTTCTTAAGTCGTGGTATATTTGTGTAGAGCCAAGATGAATGGAATATCGAGTGTTATGGGCTTCCGCCATGATTCTGTCTCGAATGCCATCAACATTTAGGACACACAATCTACTTTGGTACATCAACACTCCATCTCCCCTATTGGAGAAGACGATCACTTTCTATTTGTGGATAGCCTCCTTCAATTGGAGTATGATAAGATCTTGGTCTTGCTTTTCTTTCACCTCCATCACTAAGGATGAAGCAGACCCATTCTGAATATTAACTCCTCCTTCATTATTCTCCTCAAGTTGAACTCCCAATCGAGACAATCATGCACTTTCTTGGCTAACTCCTTCTTTCCTTCCTCCACATGGGCTGTGCTACCCATTGACAACCTGCTAAGAGCGTCAACAATAGCGTTAGCTTTACCTGGGTGGCAGTGAATGCTCATGTCATAATCTTTTGAGAAATTCCAACCATCTCCTCTATCAAAGGTTGAGCTCTTTCTGACTGAAAACATACTACAAGCTCTTGTGGTTAGTGAACACATCCACATGCACTCCATACAAGTAGTGGCGCCAGATTTTAATTTCAAACACCACTACTGCCAACTCGAGATCATGGGTTGATAGTTCCTCTCATGAACCTTGAGTTGACTGGAAGCATAGGATATCACCTTCCCTCTCTACATTAGTACACATCCCAATCCAACCCTCGAAGCATCACAATAAATTACAAAGTCCTTTGTCCCATAGGGTAAGGTTAAGACTGGTGCAGTAGTCAACCTCGTCTTCAACTCTTGGAAACTTCTCACATTCATCGGACCACTCAAACTTGACCTTTTTCTAGGTTAATTTAGTCAATGATGCGGATAGGGAAGAAAGTCCTTCAACAAATTTGTGGTAGTAGCCCGCCAACCCCAAGAAACTTCTTATGTCAGTCGGAGTGGTCGGTCTAGGCCAGTTCTTCACCGCTTCAATCTTTTGGGCATCCACTCAAATACTATTGCCAGACAACATGTCTTGGGAAGGCCGCTCACTTAAGCAAGAACTCACACTTTGAGAAGTTTGCATACAACTCATGGTCCTTAAGGGTTTCGAGGACAACTCTGAGATGATTAGCATGCTCTTCCTCACTTCTTGAATACACCAAAATGTCGTCAATCACAAAAATATCAAGATATTGTTTGAATACTCTATTCATCAAGTCCATAAAGGCTGCAAATGCGTTCGTCAACCCAAAGGACATGACTAAGAACTCAAAATGGCCATATTTAGTCTTTGGAATGTCGCATTCCCTCACTTTCAGCTGATGGTAACTAGATCTAAGGTCTATCTTTGAGAATCAAGAGGCGCCCTGAAGTTGATCAAAAAATCATCTATTCTTGGAAGAGGATATTTATTCTTTATTATGACCTTATTCAATTGCCTATAGTCAATACACGTTCTAAGTGACCTATCTTTCTTTCGCACGAATAGGACAGGAGTACCCCAAGGTGAAACACTTGGCCTAATAAAGCCCTTCTCTAGCAAATCATTCAATTGCTCTTTCAACTCTTTCAATTCAGCAGGAGGCATCCTATAAGGTGGAATCGAAATAGGCTAGGTATCGGGAAGAACATTAATCCTAAAGTCAATCTCTCTATCAGAAAGGACTCCAGGCAGATCATCACAAAACACTTCTTAAAACGCATCAACAATCGGGACTGACTCAAGAGTTGGGGACTCAACATCATCAGATTTCACTTGCATGAGGTAATAGATACAACCTTTGGAAATTAACTTTCTGGCTCTAAGATATGAGATAAATTTTTCTCTAGGTGCAACAGAGTCACCCTTCCACTCTAGAACCGGTTTATTCGGAGATTGGAACTTAACAGTTTAGGATCTACAATCAACAAAGGCATCACCAGCGTGTAGCCAATCCATGACAAGGATCAAATCAAAATCAACCATCTCCAACTCAATCAAATCAACAAGAGTATCCCTATGAAGGATGTACATTACATAAGCTCTATAGATTCTCTCAGTTCGAATAAATTCACCCACTATAGTAGAAACATCAAAGGGTTCAAGAAGACTCTCAGGGGCTCTATCAAATTTATTGACCACATAAGGAGATACAAACGACAATGTGGCACCCGGATCCATCAAAACATAACAACCAAAAGTAAAGACTCAAATCATACCCGTCACAACATCTGGGAGTTCTCTTAAGCTTGGCGACTACCTATGGCATACAAGCGGTTTGTCGCTCCGCCAGCGCGTAACGTAGTGGCCCTCTGACTTCCTCTAACTGGTGGGGCAAGTGTAGAAGATTGAGCCCGGTCAACCCACTTTGGATAAACTCTTTGGTAGTGACCTGCTTGGTCACATCTGTAGCACACATCATTCCTATCATGATATCTCCCCAAGTGCATTTTTCTATACTTATCACATGGTCACTTACCTTGCGAACCTTGAGCCACACTATCTTGCAACTAAGGCCCGTGATTTCTCACATTTTGAGATCTCTGATTGTACCTGCCTCTGGGTGGTACCTGCCTCTGGGCGTAGGTGCACTAGCAAATGATGGTGCTGGAAATTGATTTCCATTACCTTTCCTCCCAACCTCATGGCTGGATGTCTTAGCTGTCTTACACTTGAACTCTTCCCTGTCATGTTATCTCTCCTCATTAGCTTGTTGCACAAATGTCATAAGTCGCCCGATGTCCACATCACTCACAAACATGACACCTCTCCCATATCTCTTGGGTCCTCTATTCAACCCATCAACATACATTCCCATCCTTCCCCTCATATCAACAGCTATGTCGGGAGCACAGCGAGATAGTTGTGTGAACTTCAACCTATACTCTTGCATGGTCATATTTAAGTTCAAATGGGAGAAAAAAATCTGTTGATCCCTATTTTAGATTCAAGAACTTTCTCACCTTAGCTTCTCTTTTCTCTCTTGGAAAGAAGCGTCCCAAGAAGGCTTCCTCGAACACTGCCCAAGTCAAACATGGAGCATCACCCCTTCTACTTTTCTTCCATTGTTTGAACCTTAGTCTGGCCACACCCTTGAGTTGGTAAGCAACCAGGTCAACCCTATCAGCATCAGCCACATGCGTCACCTTGAACACCTTCTCAAGTTCCTCCATATAGTTCTCTGGATCTTCAATGGATGTAGACCCCATGAACTCAAGCGAATTCATCCTAAAAAATTCTCGGAATCTAGAGGTGTCATGAGTGTCCTGTCTATTTGCTCCTTGTCTCACAATAAAATGATGCAGCCCAAAAGGGACATCAGTACTTGGAATATACTGGTATGTAAAATAGCTGAGTGAAACAGAAATAGGTATAATAATATGGAAACAACATCAACTCAAAGTAATAATCAAATAACATGAAATCGTCAAATGTCTATCTATGCAAGAATAAAGAGTAGACAAGTGACCCGTCAACAACTCAACCTTATCAATCATCTCAGAGGACTCACCTTCTCTCATCTCGTCTCATCTCATCTCATCTTATCTTATCTCATCTCAACTCAGAGTACCCAAGGTAGAAAATTTATGGGAGTTTCTCTTATCCGACAACAATCACTTATGATCCAAGAAATGTACAACAATCTCTCTGATGTTGCAACAACCATTCCAAACATGCCAGGTAGGGAATGCTCTGAAACCATATCAGCTCACCCAATATGGAGTCAATCGTCAATAAGTCCTTTATTGTTTCAGGGACTGTTACTCACGAGGGAACCATAATATATATAATGGTTTAGGCCTTACCTACATTTGGCGACGTAGTTTGATGAGTTCATGTCGGAATAACTCTCACTCTTTTGGTGCTCAATACTCCTCCCACGACTCAATGCTCATAAAACCTCCATCTCAACCAATCCCATAGGGACTCGAACCACGTCATCGATCTATATTTGGTAGTGACTCGAACCCTGTCATCATTCACCATGAGAATTTTCCCCCAAATTAGGAGAGCCTTCTAATTGAGTCTCAGTTTGCTCAATCACTGTAGTGTACCTCGATTTTGCTTTGTCTGAAATTTCAACTCCCATATTATCAGAAACTTCAATGTGACCTGTTAAATGTTCCCCATTAGTTGAACCTTCTCAAGTTTACTTGACACCTTCACAAGATTGACTCCTTAGTATGGGCGACGTATTTTCATGACCACTAACCAGATCCTCCTTCGAACTTGTAATAGTGATTGCGACATTTTTAAGCAAAGTTGAGGAACTAAGCGATGAAGTAGAAACAACTAATTGCTGTGTTTTGTCCTTCTCACCCTTATGCAGCTTTTCGTGTTGATCTGGTGGCCGAAGAACGTCCTACGGCGACAAATCAGCTATTCCGGCCTACTTCTAACAAAATCCGGATAGAATTCTAACAAAATCCTAGAGAGCGTTTTTTAGAGAGAGAAAGTGATTACCTAATTTCGTGTGTTCTCTAGGAGTTTCTTTCAATCACGAATTTGCAGGGTTTCTTGATTCAGGATTCTATCCAAAGTTGACAGTATAAATTTTCTTATATGTATTCCACTAACTTATTTTTCTTTCTTGATTCTGGGGAAATCTTGTACTGGCTTCTTGTTTACCTTCCTTTACAACTACTGCTATCAATTATCCTCCTCCTTTCTTGATTATTAGGATATTCCATCCTTTTTTTAATTTATGCTCTTGTAGTTAGTCTCTTTTTTCTTTTTGAGCAATCCTACAAATTCAGTTATCAAAATGATGAGATGCTAATAATCTATCTTTTTTCATAATGACATTTACTTGAGTGGCGAAACAGGTTTCATGAGGCTTCCCTGTTTATGAGGTTGAATGCTCTTCCCTATTGAACGAGTTAACTTCTCCACCTTACCCCATGTTCCCCCTCTCTTCGTTCTTTCTTATGTATCCTGTGATTTATCTATTTTCTCCCTTTTGATAGAATCAAATAGGGAAAGAAACACCATAGCCACAAAGTATAGAGAACAAAAGAAATATGTACATGCAAGCAAAAGTAGTCAGAGATAGTGCCTAAGTCAAAGACAATATTTTACGGGGTAAACATACCCCAATATTACCTACCGAAAAATCCTCCAAAAAGAGACTGTCTTAACAGTAAAAACATTAACAATGTCCCAAGAAATATTTGAGAGTGTTGAGAATGTTCCTACAAAATGAATCATAGGAGTGCTCAACTTTCTTGGAGAAGTTAGAGTAAAATGGGCCAGGACAGAGACAACAAGTTCATTATTGGATGGTCGACTCTGGCATTCATAGAGTTAACTTTCTTGATGAGCTTATTCGCAGTGCAAATTCCTTACTTTTTTTAACCCATCCACATTCAAACAAAGTTTTCCTACCTCAGCACTAGTATCCTTCCTGAGTAGAAGTATCTTCCTAAGAGTATCCTGCAGACCCTACAAATTAGAATTAAGCGAATTGAGGAGGGACTTAATTTCTTCTACCTCTTTAATAAGCGATGCAACAATGTCAGCAAGAACCCTAGTTGTCTTAGGCGTATTTTTTTTGCCTTGATAGAGTCTTTCTAATGCCACCTCTTATCAATCAGAGTGTAACTCATTCTTGCAAACATCTTGGAGTCGTAGCTGGCAAACATTTTGATGTCTTAAAATCCTAAGAGATCAACCTATGACATGATCATAACACAGGACATACGAAGTCCATAGGTAAAATTGGTAGAAGGATTGGAATCTTCTGCACTCTCAAGCATATACTTATATATCCGAACTCTCCAATTTGTACAATATTTTTTTAATAGACAGTACAAGAAAAACACATCCCTATTAGAGATGTTGTTGAGTGAGATTTTCCAAGGCACCAGAGTTATTGTAATAATGTGAACCAAGATTTTGTTTTCAAAGCACAGAGGCAGAAGACCAAAATCAAATAAGGCTGAGTTATCTTATGCAATGGTGGCTTTAGTTGCTTCCAAAGAGACCTCAAAATTATCAGACAAGGTTCCATTGATATAGGGAACATCCCGTGAGAACTCAGAGCCACAAATGTTCTTGAAACGGTGTTCATTTATCAAAATCAGACAATGAAAGATTGGCATAAAACATGCGAATGGGTTCCTCATAGCATTCGATTCCATATAGTCTCAAAAGTAAGGAGAGCTTTTGGGCTCGAAGGAAAGTACCGACTCAATAGTGAGAATCCTTCGATTGCTCTAGATTAACCACACGACTAGGAATCAGAGGATGCTTTTTGAAGGGTTTATATCTCTGTTTTGTCATGACCCAAAATAGATCTCAACTGAAGAAAATAAAATAAAGCAAAAATAAACTCATATGACATAAGGAATCTCCCAAAACCTAGAGTCATGTGTACAAGAGCATCTAAAACATTGATGGAGAGTAAATACAACTGTCTCAAAAGAAAATATAATATTATCTTATAACATCTGGTACATAGTCTAGGAGAAACGAATAAAAAGAGGACCCAAAGATCCATGGCGACTCGAAGTCTAAGTCTCATCGCTAAGATTTGGAGGATATTAATAATATCTGGATGGAATGATCAACTACCCTGTAGATGATCTGCAGGGAGGAAACAAAGTAGGGGTGAGTAAACAAAAATATATCCAGTATGTTCAACCAACTAGGTAAAAGAAATCGAATAAAGTATGTAATAATAAAGAATATTATTTGTGCATCCAAAAAGGTTAGCACATGATAAAATATAGACGATAATAATGGGCTAAAATATCCTCAAGGATTAATGATGCCATACAACCACAAATTGAAATATAATGCACAACTCATCAATTCAAGTACCAAGAGTGTCACAACCTTACCACCTGCCCGTGGTCATGTAATATCAGAATGGCAGAACCTTGCCACCTGCCCGTGGTTAAGCAATATTATGATGCCAAGTCCTTGCCACCAACCCGTGGTCAAGATATATGAAGTATGAATCTTACTCTTGCCTCTTGCCCCGATCAAGGAGGGGTGGTACCAATGTGAATCATAATGCCCTTGCCTCCTACTAGGGTCAAGCGATATCACAAGCCACACACAAAAGATATAAATCAACAGTGCAATCCAATTGTACATGTAAACTTGTAAAATAACATTACAAAAAGAATACTGAGGCAGGAAACTCATATTGATCATATTCACCCAAGGAATAATATCAAGTGTCACAGCTAATGCGCTAAATAGTCATCATATTTTAGATTAATATAATTATATCAATAATTAAGAATGTGGATAATATCGGACCTGACTCGTCCTAAGTATGCAAGAATATCAATATTACCAGACCTACCTCGTCCTAAATATACAAGTAAATCGATAATACTAGGCCTTAATCATCCCAATTGGTCTCACAAGTCTCATTTGGTCACATTCTATCTCAGGTCCTCATCATTTCATTATAATTCGACTTAGACCATCAATAGGATCAAGACTATACCATCATTCAGCTCGACCAGATTCACTTTCCAGCATCATTTCAACACCACAACGCAATTGCAAAATTATCCATCTAAATATCACAATTATCACATGAGAAGATCAATAACTCAAATCCAATCTCAAAAGGTTAGTCGAACCTACATCGATGTCGAAATCGCACTCGGACAAGCTTTCAATCAACTCAAATCCTAAAATCGAGCCTCTGGTTCGATCAACAACTTTCAACAATAGTTACTACTTATCAAGAGAAATATTTTGATACCCATATTGGCATAATTTAGGTTTAGGGGAAAAATAGTCAATTTTAGGGGTAAAATCTGAAGTTCTCAAATCTGGAAATTGACTTTAAAATCGAGTTCTACGAAAAAAATAGAGTCCATAGGTGAATATTCCACTAAAATCGAGTTTAAAACGAGTGAGAAGTCAACATTTCAAGTTTAGAAATTATAGTCCAAAAGTTCCCAATTTAGGGCATTTAAACCATGAAATTTAGGACCAAAAAAAAAAAATAAAACTTATGGAAAATAATAAATATAATGTTAAAAATACTTACCTAGAAAAGTCCTTCGAAAACCCCCTTCTAAATTGCCCAAAAAGCTTGACAAGTTTGAAAATGGAGTAAAAATGATGTGCCTCGGGTTTTTAAAATTGAACAGTGAAATGCTCTCCGTGAACACGGGACTAGGTCCATGAACATGGAACCTAAACAAGCCCAACTCTCTGCGAATGTGGAGACTAATGGCACACTCCACAAATGCGGGAACTAGGTCCAATTAGATATAAGCGAAATTAGCGATTTACGTCCAATTTCCCTACTTGGAATGGACCACCAGAACTCATCCAAATTCAGAATTTCACAAACCAAATATGTACCCATATCGAAAACAGTGATTCACAGTCAACGGAATCATTAGAAATTAGTTTTAAGGCCTTCTCGCCATATTGCCGATTCAAGTCAATAAAACTAGTTTAAAACTCTAAATACCAACACTGTCCTCGACAACTCAAAAAATTATTTCGAGATCATTTCTAGCGTTAGTTTCACCATCTAAAACTATTGAAACTATTGGAATTTAGATCAGAGCCTCTGAACTCCGAATGTTGACTAAATTCAAACTTTGGTTCAAAAAAAGACTAAAATCACAACTTTGGACCTAAAAATCTCATTTTAACTCCAAATTCAATTTTGTAACTTCCTGTAGTTCAATTTCGACATTTCGGAGCTAATGGAATCGACGGATCCCTGATCTGACCTCCAAAACATAGAATAACATAAAAACTCACTTTTTCAACAACTTGAGCTTTCAAAAAGACCAAAACTCATATTTTCAACTTTTAAAACTTAGAAATTCAGTTCTAACAATTCAAATAGTTCAAAGTAGGCCCAAAACAACCTACAAAAGTGTAAAATAGTAATTTTAATAGATAAGGCAAAAAATGGCCAACCAGTTCATTACATCATTCACCACCAAAAAAGAATGTTTGTCCTTGAACATAAGAAAAAGAGGAGTACCTGAAGCCTAGAAAATGCTGGGATGTCTTGCCCACATGTCAGGCTCCAACTCCCAAGTGCCCTTCTCAATAGAATGGTGCCGCTACTAAACCTTCACAGAAGGTATATCTTTGGATCTCAATCTCTAGACCTGCCTATCTAATATAGCTATAGGTTCCTCTTCAAAGGACAAATCTGGAACCAACTCAATAGAGTTATAATAAATCACATGGGACTCATCTGGAATGTACCGATGGAGCATAGAGACATGATAAATAGGATGAACAGAAGATAATCTTGGTGGTAAAGCCAACTTATAGGCTACCTCACCAACTCTTCTCAAATAGGCCAATGAATCTGGGACTAAGCTTGCCCCTCTGCCCAAATCTCATCACACCTTTCTTGGGTGAGAGGTTTAGCCACACACCGTCACTAACAGAGAATTCAAGATGCCTAACCTTTATACCAACATAACTTTTCTGGTGACTCTGTTGTCAGAAGTCTACTCTGAATTAGTCAGACTCGGTCCATGGCATCTTGAAGCAAATCTACACCCCACACCTTAACTAAACCTAAGTCAACCAATTCGATTAGTGAACTACACCTCCAGCCATACAATGCCTCAAACTGTGCTATCTAGATGCTCGAATGGTAACTGTTGTTATATGCACACTCTGCCAATAGTAAGTGCTGGTCCTATTTGGCCCCAAAATCAATAACACATGTCCTAAGCTTGTCCTCTAACAACTGAATGGTGTGCTCTTATTGACAATCAATATGAGGGTGAAAATTTGAATCCAAATCAACTCTAGTATACAAACTATGTTGTAGAGCCCGTCGAAAATGAGAAATAAACACATACCCTTTTTTTGATAGTATAGACACTGGCACACGATGCAATCTTACAATGTCCTGGATATACAATCTAGCCAGCTGCTCTGCACTGTCGCTAGTCTTTACAGGTATGAAGTGTGCCGACTTAGTCAATCGATAAACAACCACCCAAACTTAATAAAACTTGCCCAAGGCCATGGGCAAACTTGTAAAAAAGTCCATAGTAACTCTCTCCCACTTACACTCAGGAATGGGCATCCTTTGCATCTATCTACCAGGATTTTAATGCTCATAGTTCACCTATTGGCAATTCAAACACTTTGCCACAAACTCATTTATGTCTCTCCTTATTCTAACCCACCAATAATGTTGTTTAAGATCATGATACATCTTAGCTATACCCAGATAAATGGAATATCTAACACAATGAGCCTTCTCTAACATCAATCTCACCTAATCCCCAATATTAAACATACAAACTCTACAATTAACCCTCAAAACACCATCAGAATCGATAATAGTCAACTTGGCTTCACGTCTCAACACTTTGTCATGAATCATGCATAATCTGGGGGTCCTCAAACTAGTTAGCACATATTTGATCAAGCAAAGAAGATCTAGCCTCAACAAAGGATACTCAGAGAAGGAGAAATATCCAACCGAATTATCTATCCAGCAAGTGACTAAACCTCAAAGGCTAAGGGCCTCTCCTCAACCCTTAAGAATGCCAACTTGCCCATACGAGTAGCCTTCTGGCTCAAAGCATTTGCCACCACATTGGCCTTCCCAGTGTGATATAGAACAGAGATATCATAGTGTTTAAGCAACTCCAACCACCTACGCTGTCTCATCTTTAGATTAGGCTTAGAAAAGATATATTTGAGACTCCGGCGATCGGTAAAGATCTCACAATGCATCCCATAAATATAATGTCGCCATAACTTCAATACAAACACAAACGCAGCCAAATTCTAGTCATGGGTAGGGTAGTGTTTCTCATGCACCTTCAGTTGTCTAGAAGCATAGGCTATCACCTTCCCGCTCTACATTAATACACCACCAAAACCCATACCTAAAGCATCATAATATACCACAAATGGAACTCCCTCATCGGACAAAGAAAGAATAGGTGCTAAAGTCAACAAATCCTTCAGATTTTTTATGCTCACCTCGCAATCATTCGACCATTGAAATGCCACAATCTTCTGAGTCAATCAAGTCAATAGGGTTACCATAGATGAGAAACCTTGAACAAAATGCTGATAATACCCTGCCAATCCAAGGAACCTCTGAATCTCAATTATTGAAGTATGCCTAGGCCACTCACGAACAACTTCTACCCTGGTTGGATCAACCATAATACCCTCTTTTGACACAATATGGCCAAGAAATGCAATAGACTCAAGAAAAAACTTGCTCTTTGAGAACTTAGCATACAACTTCTCTTCCCTCAATATATAAGTGCAAATCCTTAAATTATGAACATGACCTGCCTCACTCTTGGAGTAAACCAAGATATCATCTATAAACACCATCACAAAGATGTCTAAATAGGTGTTGAACACTTGGTTCATCAACTCCATAAAAGCAGTCGGGGCGTTAGTCAACCCGAATGATATGACCACAATCTCATATTTCCCATAATGGCACCAGAAGGCAGTCTTTGGGATATCAGATGCCGGAACACTCAACCGATGATAATCAGACCTCAAGTCAATCTTGGAGAATACCGAGGCACCCTATAACTAGTCAAAAAGATCATCAATGTAAGGCTAAGGATATTTGTTTTCGTAGTCACTTTGTTAAGCTGGCAATAGTTAATACACATACGCAAAGAGCCATCCTTCTTCTTCACAAATAATATAGGAGCACCCCAGGGAGATACACTCGGACGAATAAAGCCTTTCTTTAACAAATCTTCCAATTGTTCCTTCAACTTCTTCAATTTAGCTGGAGCCATTTGATAAGGAGTAATAGATATGGGCTTAGTGCGCGATTCTACATCAATGGAAAATTCAATGTAACGATCCGGCGGAACACCAGGCAAATCAGTCAGAAATACATCCATGAACTCTCTAGAAACCCTAGTAGTCTCCAATGATGGGGAATCCTGAGAAACAGTCCAGACATGGGCTAAATATGCCAAACACCCCTTCTCCATCAGTTGACTAGCATGCATATAAGAAATAAAACCCTTAGCATTGGACCTAGGTGCTCCAGTCTACGCCAACTTAGGCAAATTGACGCAAGATAGGGTCATGGTCTTTGCATTACAGTCAAGAATAACATGATAAGACGATACCTAGTCCATACCCATTATCACATCAAAGTCTACCATATTTAACAATATCAAATCAGGAACAATATCTCTCCCCATAAAAGTCACGACACAACCTCGATATACATGATTCACCATTAAAGATTCACCTTCCGGGGTGAAAACATAAATAGGCTCGCAAGTGGCTCACATATAATATCAATATCAGAAGCAAAATATGCTTATACATATGAATAACTAGAGCTTGGATCAAATAAAACTGAAGCTGAACAGTGGCACAATGGAATGCTACCTGTGATGATTACATCTGAGGCCTCTGCCTCGGCCCTCTCTAGAATGGCATAGCAAACTCTACAACCACCACTAGCCTGTGGGCCTCCACGGGCACCACCTCTCCCTATACCACAACCTCTTCTAGCACTATCCTTCATGCCCTGAGACTGTCTCTGGCTGGTGCCTGAGGTGCTGAACTCTAAGTAATCAATAACCGATGTGGATAATGGTTGGCGAAGTGCCCAACCTCACCATAAACATAACAAGCCTTGGGTCTCGCCCCTGCGATGGATGTGCCGAGAAACCACCACGTTTGGGTGCACTACCTACCTAAGTAGATCTTTCGATCTATCAACACTATCAGATGTTGGAAGAGCTATCTAAACTACCCAGCCCTGATGGCCCGACCTCGGTATCTCTCAGTCTCGTGGCATGTGTTGACTACAATATCCATGTTGATGGAACCTCTTCCTGCCACCCTATCCATCTTGCCTGATATGCTCTATCATACTAGCGTGATCCACAACACTCTAGAAAGTACCTCCAGCTAACACTAAAGAAGTTGTAGCCTCCAGAAGATATCTTGCCAAGACCTTGATAAATCGTCGAATCCTCTCATACTTAGTA
Source organism: Solanum rostratum (assembly GCA_029948455.1). Taxonomy (NCBI): domain Eukaryota; kingdom Viridiplantae; phylum Streptophyta; class Magnoliopsida; order Solanales; family Solanaceae; genus Solanum; species Solanum rostratum. Next base: position 29,084,447 of record CM057049.1, read on the forward strand.
GGAGTGCTTGACAACTCATATCTGAATAAGGCATGAAATCTAGCCTAGTAGTAAAAAATGGACATAGATCCCGGCTGTAGCCTATAAAACTCTTCAATCAGCTATCTCAGAGGCTGTAGGGTATGAATCTCTCAAAAAATATCTCGATAAATTGTTCCAGGTCATAGCTAAAGATCCAACTAGTCGACGAGCTACCGCTAACCTCTACCACTCCTTGTTAAGTTTAATGAACTAATATGAAATCTAGGCAATCCCATTCGACTCAAGAATAGCTAGGTTAGATAACCAATCATGGCACTTTGACAGAAAATCATAAGATCTATCGCTAGGATTGCTATCAAAACGCGGCAAAGCCAACCGTACAAACTTCTCAAAACTCTTCTGCTCTGTTGTAGACATGGATGGGCTGGCCGAAGATGGTGGAACCATAAACACGAGAGGTGCAATAGATAGAGAAACAATCAAACTCTTAATTTGTGTACGCGAACTTGGTCTAGAGGCCTAGAATGGAGTAATAACAGTCGCAGAAGGGTCCACTACAGCTGGAGATGGACCAACATGAGTCATAGCTGGCTCAAGTGGAGCACTAGAAGGACCAACTAGTGTGGTAGAAATCGGTATCTCAACAGTAGCTGGGGCTTGAGAAGCTCCTTCCAATCTAGCCAATAACCTCATAAGTAGCTCTTGAACTGACGGTGTTAGGGATGGAACTGAAGGAGGTGGAATAGAATCCGTAGGCCTGTCTAGCACCATAGTAGGCTTTAGAGAAGTTGATCGGGTATGTCCCCTAGATGGGGCTACCCTCGTAGAAATCCTTCAGTCCCTGGCCCTATCACGAGCTCTGTCTCGACCTCAAGTGAGAGTCACATCAGCTAACTCGAGCTCTCCCACTAAGCGACAGAATCGAGTAATCAACATTTGTGTAGAAGGAGTAGATTAGATACTTTTAAAAGGGTAATAGAAAGGAATGCATGAATGGAAACATGATGCGGAATCTCTTTCCTAACTAGTATCTCATAGCGTCTCGAAGATGGGTGGAGATGTCTACACACGGATCTGCGAGACTTTACTAGACACCCCCCTCTTGACTAACTAGCCCAATGAACCCTGAGCTCTGATACCAAACATGTCAAGACCCCAAAAAGATCGCTACTAAAAAAATAAAATAAAATATAAATAAACTCATATAACATAAAGAATCTCTCTAAACATAGAATCATGAGTAAAAGAGAATCTAAAACAGTAATGGAGAGTAAACATAACTATCTCAAAAGAAAATATAATGTTCTCTCATAACATCTGATACATAGTGTAGGGGAAAAGAAACAAAACAAGGACCCAAAGATCCATGGCGACTAGAAGTTTGAGCCTCACCGCTGAGATCTGGATTGTATCAATAATATCCATATGGAATGATCAACTACCCCATCCTGAACCCTATGGACGATCTGCAGGGAGAAAACAAAGTAGGGGCGAGTACACCGAAATATACCCAGTAGGTTCAATGGACTGGGTAAGAGAAATCTAATCAAGTATGTAATAATGAAGAATCCTAACCCTGCATCCACAATGGTTAGCACGTGATAAAATATATACAATAACAATGGGCTAAAATATCCTCAAGGATCCATGATGCCATACAAACACAAATTGAAATATAATGCATAACTCATCAATTCAAATACCAAGAGTGTCAAAATCTTACCACCTGCCCGTGGTCATGTAATATCAGAATGCCACAACCTTTCCACCTACCCATAGTCAAGCAATATTATTATGCCAAGTCCTTGCCATTTTCCCATGGTCAAGATATATGAAGTATGAATCTCACCCTCGCCTCCTGCCCGGGTTAGGGGGTGGAATCGATGTGAATCATAATGCCCTTGCCTCCTACCCGAGTCAAGGGATTTTACAAGCCACACACAAAAAATATAAATCAACAGTGGAATCCAATTATGCATTTAAACATGTAAAATAACATTACAAAAGGAATACTTAGGCATGAAACTCATAATGATCATATGCACCCAAGGAATAATATCAAGTGTCACAGCTAATGCCCCAAACAATCATCATATTTTAAATCATCATAATTATATCAATAATCAAGAATATGGATAATATCAGACCTGACTCAAACCAAGTATGCAATAATATCAATATTACCAGACCTAACTTGTCCTAAATATACAAGTATATCAATAATACCAGGCCTTGCTCGTCCTAATTGGTCTCATAAGTCTCATTTAGTCACATTCTATCTCAAGTCCTCGTCATTTCATCATAATTCATCTCAGGTCATCAAATAGGATCAAGATTATACCACAATTCAGCTCGACCAGAACCACTTCCTATTACCATTTCAACACAACAACTTAATTCCACAATTATCCATCTAAATCTCACAATTATGATATGCTAATATCAATAACTCTAATCCAATTCCAATAGGTTTGCCGAACCTACATCGATGTTGAAACCACACTTGAACAAGCTTTCAGTCAACTCAAATCCTCAAATTGAGACTCCAATTAGATCAACCACTATCAACAATTGTTGCTACTCATCAAGAGAAGCATTTTGATACCGAATTCGCATAACTTAGGCTTAGTGGCAAAATACTCAATTTTAGGGCTAAAATCTGAAGTTCTCAAATCTAGAAATTAACTTTAAAATCGAGTTCTATGCAAAAAATGGAGTCTGTGGATGAATATCCCACTGAAATTGGGTTTGCAACGAGTGAGAAATCAATATTTCAAGTTTAGAAATCACAGTCGGAAAATCCCCTATTTAGGGCATTTAAATCATGACATTTATGACATAAACAAGATAAAAATTATGGACAATGATTAATATAATGCAAAAAATACTTACCTGGCAAAATGCTTCGAAAATATCCTTTTGAAATTGCCCAAAAAGCTTGAAAAGTTCTAAAATGTAGTAAAAATGGTATCTCTCAGGCTTTTAAAATTGAACAGTGAAATGCTATCTGCGAACGCGGGACAAGGTCCGCAAACGTGGAGCCTAAACATGCCTAGCTCTCTACGAACGCGGGGACCAAGTCCACAAACACGGAAACTAATGGTATACCATTATGAAAATAAGGGGACCAGGTCTGCGAACGCTGAGAAGAACAGTGCCTGCACCAGATATCAACAAAATCAACAACCTAAGTCCAATTTCACTATACTTGAAATGGACACCCAAAATTCATTCAAATTCAGAATTTCCCAAACTAAATATGTATCTATAAAAGAAACAACTATTCAAACTCAATGGAATAATCATAAATAAGTTGTATGGCCTTCTCACCACATTTACGATTCAAGTCAATAAAACTAGTTTAAAACTCCAAATACCAAAACTGCCCTCAACAACTCCAAAGATAATCCGAGACCATTTCTAGTGTTACTTTCACCATTAAGAACTATTGGAACTATCAAAATTCCAATCCGAGATTTCCTACTCTGAATGTTGACCAAAGTCAAACTTTGGTTTTGGAAACAACTGAAATCACAACTTTGGACCTAAAACCCTCATTTTAACTCAAAATTCAGCTCTGCAACTTTTTGTAGCTTAATTTTGACATTCTGGAGGTAATGGAATTGATGTATCCTTGGTCCGACCTTCAAAACATAGAATCATACAAAAACTCACTTTTTACTTTTTCAACAACTTAAGCTTTCAAAAAGACCAAAACTCATATTTTCAACTTTTAATACTCAGGATTTTAGTTCTAACCATTCAAATAGTTTTATGTAGGCCAAAAGCAACCTATGAAAGGATAATATAGTAATTTTCATGGATAAGACCTAAAATGACTAACCAGGTCATTACAAGTTTCTACTCCATACCCTAAAATGTTTGCATGTCCTTTGTGTAGAGAGGTTCAGCGGGACAAGAACGAGACTTTTTAGGATTTGTTTCTTTTAGAAGGAGGAAATTTTCGGAGAACAGGGATGATTAAATGATTCTGCTTTAGAAGAATCTAAGGACATAAAATCGACTTCTAGGGATGAATCATTAATGGGGATTTCTTGAAAAATCATAAAACGAGTACGTTTCATATTTAGGAGAAAGAAGAAGAAAGAGATATAGAGGATGATGGAGGAGATGGAAGATGAGAGTAGAGAAAAAGGGTCATAGAAATAGGTGTAGAAGTTAGGGGATGAAAAGCTGAAAGAAAAGGGAACAAAATATGAGAGGGTTTCTAACAAAGAGGCGCCATAATACAAAAAATAATAATTACAAATGCATGGTGAATTTTTTTGAAAATAAATGTAAGAAAATATTTGACACTAAAATTAAATGAAAAGCGAAAAAAATATGTAAACAATTAATTTTGAAAAACTTTAATATTGGCTTGTCTCGTCGAAGGAAACAAGATCTATCTTTGTGCAAGGATTTTGTAAAAATATCTAAAAGTTGATTTTTAGAATCTATAGATTTTAGTAAAAATCTCCTTTTTCAATATAATCTCCAATAAAATGATGCTTGATATCTATATGTTTAGCATTGGAATGATGCACAATATATTTAGAGATACTAATAGCACTAGTATTATCAAATAGAATACAAATATAGTTGGAAATGTAAATTAAAATCCTCTTTGATTCATGATCCATATTAATATAGTACCATAACTTCCAATAGCCATATATTCTGACTTGATAGTTGAGAGCTGTAGAGGTTTGCTTTTTGCTATGGCATGATAGCAAGTATTTGGTAGGATCCACTCGTGCTTTTTATATTATTTTTATCTCCTGCAAAATCTTCATCTGAATAACCAGTTAGTCTAAAAAACTGGAGTTAAGATACCATAATTCCATGTTTGATATCCTAATTGAATATTGAATGACTCTTTCTACAGTAGTTAGATGAGATTATTTTGGAGTCAATTGGAACCTGACACACTTGCACACACTGATCATGATATCAAAATTACTAGCAGTTAGATAAAGTGAGAAGCCAATCATTCCTCAATATTCTTTCTCATCCACATTTTTTCTAGTAGCATCATTTTTCGAACATTATGTGTGTCTCATGGGGTGCCATAGGCTTTTTCATTTTCCATATAAAAATGTTTGATTAATTCATTTGCATCTTTTCTCTAACAAATGAACATGCCTTTTGATGTTTGGTTGGTTTGAAGAATGAGAAATAAGGTAAGCTCGCCCATGAGACTCATTTCAAATTCACTTTCTATAAGATTTGTAAAATTCTCGCACAAAGAGGAGTTAGAACTTCTAAATATAATATCACCTATATAAATTTGAACAATGAGGAGATTTGAATTAAACTTTTGAATAAAAGAATGGTGTCAATATTTCCCATTCTAAAATTATTTTTGAGAAGAAAATTTCTAAGATGTTCATACCATACCTTAGGAGCTTGCTCTAAACCATAAAGATATTTAGAAAGTTGGAAAACAAGAGCAGGAAGGGAAGGATTTTCAAAACTAGAAGGTTGTTTAACAAAGTCTTCTTCTTTTATAAAACCATTTAGAAAAGCACTTTTAATGTCCACTTGAAAAAGTTTGAATTGATGAAATGAAACATAAGTAAGTAAGATGCAATAGATTCCAACAATGCAATTGGAGTGAAAGATTCATCATAATCTATACCTTCTTGTTGAGAATATGTTTAAGGAACAAGTCTTGCTTTATTTTTGATGACTTCATCTTTTTCATCCTTTTTGTTTTGAAATACCCATGTGATTTCTATAGCATAGTAATTTTCAGGTTTCTTGATAAGTGATCATACTTGATTTCGTTTGTATTAATCAAGTTCATTTTTCATTGATTGAATCCATGAATCATCTTTGAGATCTTTATAAACTCCTTTAGGCTCTATTTAATACCTCAAGGCTAGAGAAGCTTGTTTCTTCAAGGAAGCTCTAGTCTGCATTTTGTCAAAATGGTCTCCAATGATGAAGTCATTTGATAGCTTGCATTTTGTTTCCGTTCCTCGGGTATAGTGACCTTCTTTTAAAGCATAGTTGACTCATTTACATTTATAGTTAACTCTTCGAGAACTATCTCCTCATAAATATTTTTTGCAAAGAAAAACTTTAAGGAGGAGTTTCCTCATCAGGCATCTGCATTCTTGGGATAGTATCATCAAAGACTACATAAACTGACTCTTGTATACTGAGTGTATGTTTATTGAAAACTCTGTATATATAGATTAGAGGAGAGTATCCAAGAAAAATATCTTCATCACTTCTAAGATCAAACTTACCCAAATTATTCTTACCATTGTTGTGAACGTAACACTTGCATCTGAAAGGATGAAAGTAGCCAATGTTAGGCTTCTTACCCTTCCACAGTTCATATGGAATCTTTTTTAGAATTTGTATGATCATACATTCATTCAGGATATGACATGTTGTACTAATTGTTTCTATGCAGAAGTGGCCTAGAAGACTTTGATCAAGCAACGTGGTTCTTGTAGGGTCCTTAAGGGATCAATTCTTTCTTTCACTACTCTATTTTGTTGGAGAGACCGAGGTGATGAGAAGTTTTGAGTTACTCCGTTTAAATTGCAGAATTTCTCAAAAAGATTGTTTTCAAATTCTCTAAATAACTAGCTTCTTTTGAATTCTTTTTACAAAAAACTTCAAAATTTGTGAAAGCTTCATGCTTGTGTGAGAGAGAAATAACCCAAGGAAAATTAGAATAATCATCAATAATAACAAAGTAATATCTTTTACCACCAACACTAGCAATATTTGTGGGATCGAAAAGGTCCATGTGTAGCACTTGTAGAGGATTTGAAGTTCTTACAATTTCATGAGCCTTGAAAGATGATCGAATTTTTTTGTCGAATTGACAAGCATCACATGGGTGATCCTTCTCGGATTTTATCTTTGGAAATTCAATAATCAAGTCTAGCTTTCTAATGCATGTATGCTCGCATGGCCAAACTTCCTGTGCCATACCCATGGGTCACTTGACAGGACAGTAAGACAAATAAGTGTTGATAAATCTACGTGTTGAGTATGTAGATATTGTCAGCATATTTCTCAATGATAGTAATGTTCTTTGACATATTCCAAATGGTACATTTGATAGCATTAAAGTGTACATCAAAGTCTGCATCGCATAGTTTACTGATGTTTAGCAGGTTGTGCTTCAATCTATCCACTAGGTATACTCCTATGAGATCGCATGAGGTGCTAATTGTTATAGTTCCAATACCAGTAACTTCTCCTTTAGAATTGTCACAAAATCTTACAAAAACTCCATCAAATTTCTTTACACTTTTGAATTTCTCTTTCTTCCCAATCATATGCCTAGAGTATCCACTATCAGTTTGCCATATTCTCTTTTTGTAAGATTGTCATGTGGGTACCTGCAACACAGTAATTTTAGTTTCTTTTAGGTACCCAATCCATTTTGGGTTGTTAATGGTTAGTGTTGGAGACCTTTGGTCTCTAGGTCCATTTACTAGATTTAAGCGTTTTATAGTTAAAAGATGTGTGATCAATTTTACCAAAAGAAAAACATATTGGTTTAAAAAATATTTCTTTCATTTGACTTTGAAAATCTTGGTAAGAGAGTTCAAAAGAAATTGTTCGATCGATCTGAGCTGTGCCTTGATAATTTTTTTGATTCTTCTTAGTTGCATCTCAACATCATCAAGATCTTCTTGAAGTAAGTCGACCTCTATCTAACTTGCTTCTAGGAGAATTTTCCAGTTGTTGTTTTCTCTATATAGTTTATTGTATTCATCAATAACTTTTTGCAATTCATCGTACCATATCAATAGAGTTTTGAAGATCTAAACAATTTGAATAAATAGGATTTATTACCTCACTAGTTTCTCCAATTGCCATGAAGCAGATAATGGCAGTCTCAGGGGGTTCTTTCTTTTGATCCTTATTTATCACTCCAGGCATCGAAGGACTTAGAGTTTTCATTTCCTTGATGGTTTTTTTCCTTCAGTTTTTGATAGCTTTGATGTATATGTCAAGGTTTTCCATAGTAGTAATGTTCGTTATCATTTCTTTCATTGTTTCTATAGTCTTGTTGTGGAATTTATCTCCTCTATCTGAGAATTTGTTTGACTCCGCAAATTATGAGAGCCATATCTTCACTTTTTGACTCATCTAATTTTTCTTCTTCCTTTAGGATCTCTTCATTGAATGCAACAAATTTCTTTTTCTCTTCTTCATTATATCTGTTAATGTGATGTTGCTTATAAGCCATAAGATTTCTACGGAGTTCATCAAAAGTCCTGTTTTAGAGATCTTTGTCTTCCAAGATTGCTGCATTAGTTTCCCAGGCTATTGGGAGAATTTAGATAAGTTTTCTGACTTGCACTAAATTCGAATAAATCATACTAAGAGATTTAGTTCGCTTATAATTTTGCTGAATTTGGTGAACATGGTCTCAATGTTTTCGTCATCCCCCATCTTGAACAACACATATTCATTTACCATGACACTTACTCGAGCCTCTTTGACTTTCTTGGTTCCTTCATAGGTGACTTCAAGCTTGTTCCACATTTCCTTAGGCGTTTCACTTGTTGAGATTTTATTATATTCAGCTCCACTAACTGTACAGTAAAGTAGATTAATACCTCTAGCATTAATTTGTATTACCTCTGGTTGTTCCTTGGTGATTTTGAATGATTTCAAGTCAACTTTCCGGTAGTATATTTTCCAAAAATGCCAAATAGGCTTGGTTCTTTCTTGATTACTACACATGCTTGTAAGTTAGTACATTATACAAAGATTCTAAATCTGATCTTCCGGTAAGAGTAATGTTGACCATTGAAGTAAGGATGACGATATAATGAGTTACCATCTTGAAGAATAGCACTAAGAATTTGATAGTTGGCCATTTGATCTTTGCTCATGTAACACCCTGCATGTTGTTAGCCTGAAAAGTTTGATAGACAAGAATTTTGTTGATGGCATGATCCTACGAGCCAGTCTACGGCCAGTAGAAGAAACCACGGGTCACAGGTGGTTTCTTGGAATGCACCCAGTGAAAATAGGAAATTGAAGGAGTTCTAGAAGATTACTTACGTGTTACTAGGATGAACCATATAATGAACCATGGCTCGTGGAAGTGCTCGTAGAAATGAGCTCTGAAGAATCCAAATTCTTCTAAGTCTGGAACAACTTTATGAAAGGACCTATGTCCCATAAGAGAACCCATGGGTCATCTTGCATGTTCGTAGTTTTGAAGCTGTAAATTCCAAAAAATTGACTTTTGTGATACAAGGTTTTATGGACTGACGTATAGACCATATATTGACCCACAACCCATGGGAAGTGTTCCGTGGTTAAATCCGATAGATTTTAATGAAAGATATTTTGAAATTTCAATCCGTCTAAGTCTTAAACTATATCATTTTGGCAATCCTAACTGACGTAACCGACGTAGTTCCTAATCCATTCAAAGTGTTTAATCCTCAAAATTCCCTCAAGGGTTCTCAATATTATTCTCTCTAAATCAAGGTTTCCATTGAAGCTAAAGCTTTAATATTTGACTAAGGATTTCCAGATTTTCTCTTCAAATTCTTAATGATTCTACTTGAGGTATGTAGGGCTTCGTTCATAAATTAGTTTCATCCATGAAGCACAATCCAAAACCATCTCTTTATTAATAGTTTCATGATGATTTCCTATGGGCTTTTAAGCTATGATTCACAATGCATGAATTATGATTCCTATGACTTGATGTGGGTTCCTTTATCAATGATCCAATTTGATTCTGTATGCATGTTTCTATATGAATCCTATATAATTGCATGACTATGACTCACTTGTCCGTGGACCCAAGCTTAGCCCTAGTCTATTATAATAAAGTTTTGGATTTTCATGATTATGATCTCAAGTATGTAAAAGCATAATTTATGACAATAATGATGTTATAACAATGATGATGATGATTCTATGATAAAAATGGTGATGAAAATCCAAATGTTTATGATAATGATGTTAAGGTGGAAATGTCTACCCATAACATGATGGAAAGCAAAGTAGATGGGCTATTCTTCTGACATGATGTTTTATGAAAGATTATGATGGTTATTCAAAACTGATGAAAGTATGATTTTAAAGAAATATGAACTATGTTGAAAGCTTTGTATATGAATGACTTATGTATTCCATGGGATATGACTTAACACCAAATAAGATTGGGGTGGGGAGTTGACCTAAGAGGTCCTTAATGTAAAGGCTACCTTTTCTCATAACTACGTGCCACCATAGCGATGATGATTATGTGCCTATATGGTATTACGTCATTGGATTCACATAAGTAAAGAATATGCAAAATGGGAGGTTTCCCATAAGGTTCATGTTAAATCAATAACCAAAATGGGAAGGGTCCTCTAAGGTAAGGTTTAGTCTACCCTGGCAAAGTAGGCTACTCTTTTACTCAATGTAGAGGCAACATCGAGATTCTATGTAATAGTCTGCATGGTTTTATAAGTCAGTTATGGTATTTTTCTCACATATGTTTGTTAAGGTTATGAATGGATGTAATAACGCTTCTTCTCATGATTTTTAAGCTTGCATGCTCATGCATATTGTGTCCTTATGCTATTGACAGATTATGCATATTGTGTCCTTATGCTATTGATGGATTATGCATATTGATATTATTCTATTGTCCTTTGATTTGTGGAATATATACATACTTAGTACATTCTAAGTAGTAACACATACTTCTTTGCCTACGTGATCTAACTAGAGAGGAACGGACGATGAAGTAACTATTCGATTATGTGGCAAGATTCATGTTCGAAGTTTGATGTCTTGATTAGTGAGTTCCCATGCTTCAGGAATGATCCCCTTATGATTCTTTTCCATTTGAGACTTTGTTATTTTCTTTTGATGTATATCTTGAGGGTGAGCAAGTATGCTGTTTCTAGACCCCGCCAAGATATATGATGTAGAGGCATGATCTGGATCTAATTGATTGATGTATAATCCCCTATGGGAACTATGACATTCATAGTTTTGTATGCTTCCACTTCCTTACACTCTTATGTATGCTTATTTTACCTTATGAATTTTTATGATATGAATACAAGGCTTGGATGGGATGCTCTCGGGTGTCAGATTCGCCATGTCATGGTTAGGCCCTAGGTCCAAGTTGTGATAAAAATAATATCAAAGCACAAGTATTGAAAGCATCCTAGGAAGTCTAACATGCTGCTTCAAGTAGAGTCTTGTTCATTGGTGTGAAGTATGCCACATCCATGAATAGGACTCTATGAGATGTTTTGAGAAAACTTTGCTTTTTTATGATGTATGTCATGCCTTCAAAGCTTCTATGTCCTACCATTCTTCCTTTGACCTTTTTAAAAATAGCTCCCCAACGCGCTCCTTTGCCTAGGGGAGGTAATGCTAATGAAGGCCAAGTTCGTCTGGCTCTTCATGGTCCTCAAGTCCCTCAAGCGGACAAAGTTTTCTATGATGAGTTTAAAGCCACTATCACTATGTTGGCTCAAGCCATTGCTTCTCCAAAGACTCTTACTCTTGCTTCGAAGATAAGATATTTTGCTAGGATGAATCCTCTAGAGTTTCGTGGTTCTAAGGTGGATAAGGATCCACTAGAGTTCATTGATCTAAAGTATAAGGTAGTGGAGATCATGGGGGTGTCTTATGAAGAGAAGGACAAATTGGCGGCTAATCAACTTAAAGGAGTTGCTCAAGTTTGGTTTACTCAATGGAAGTTTGAAAGGGTTGATGAAGGGCCTATTGGTTAGGATATGTTTAAGGCCACTTTCCATGATCATTTCTTCCCTCTTTAACTCAGCGAAGCTAAGGTGATGGAATTGATGAACTTGAAGCAAGGTGGGATGAGTGTGAGGGAGTATTCACTCAAGTTTACCAAGTTGTCGAAGTTTGTTGCTTCTTAGGTGGCCGACTCAAGGGCCCGTATGAATAAATTCACTTTGGGTGTGTCCGACTTGGTAAATATGGAGTACAAGGCCGCGATGCTCATTAAAGAGATGGACATCTCTAGCTTATGACTTATTTGAACGAGTTGAGAGTGAGAAACATCAAAGGACAAGGGAGTCCAAGAGGGCTCGATATGGTGGTTGATTTTCCTATGGTAAGTCTGGTGGTGGCCTATTCCAACAAGGCCGAGGTTCTTCCAAAGGTGCTTCTCATAAATTTCACAAAGAGAAAAGGGCCACTCCAAAGGCTTATGATGATGTTGTGAAGAGTGCTGCTATTCCTCCTAAGTGCCCTCAATGCCGAAAGAATCATGTAGAAGAATGCTTGAGAGGAACAACTGGTTTCTTTTATTATGGGAAAATGGGATACAAAATTACCAAATCTCCTAATGTTGCAAATAAGGATATAGAAGGGCATCCACAATGCCAAGTAGCTCAAAGAGGGAAACAAAACATGGTACCCAACCTCAAGGTGGTGGTCCACGTGATAAACGATTCTACGCTTTGCATGCTAGACAAGAAGTTGATGAGTCTTCCGATGTAGTAACCAGTATGTTAAAAGTCCTTGATCATGATATGCATGCGTCGGTTGACCCTAGTGTCAATATGTATTTTCTTATTTATGTTGCCATAAAGTTCAACGTGTTTTCAGAAGTTTTGTTAGAACCTCATTCGGTGCATACTTTTATTGGTGAGCCAATCCTAGCCAAGAAAGTTTGTAGAAATTGTCCCATGTTCGTCTTACATAAAGTCTTTCCATATGATCTAATTGAACTTGATATGATCGATTTTGATGTTATTCTTAGTATGGATTTGTTGCATGCATCCTATGCTTTTATTGATTGTAAGACCTGTATGGTCAAATTCCAAGTCCCTAATGAGCCCTTCTTAGGATTGAAGGGAAACAATTCTATGTTCAAGGGGAAGTTTTTCATTTATATGAAAGCTATAAAAATGATTTCCAAAGGTTTTCTATATCATGTTGTCTGAGTCATGGATGTTGAGTCTCATGTTCCTACTCTTGTTTCGATCCCCATTGTAAATGAGTTTCCCAATGTATTTCTCGATTAATTGCCCATTATTTCTCCCATAAGAGAAATTGATTTTGGTATTGATGTCTTGCCCGACACCCAAGAAATTTCTATACCTCTATATCGAATGGACTTATCCGAGTTGAATAAATTGAAGGAACAATTGAAGGATTTGCGTGATAAAGGGTTCATAAGGCCTAGTGTGTCATCATGTGGTGCTTCTGTGTTATTTGTAAGAAAGAAGGATGGTTCACTTTGGATGTGTATGTGTCTCGACCTGAAATTCGGGCGTGATGGCACACACCTAACCCACCAAGGCGAGTCAGCCCAATACCTACTAATCCAAACATAACAATAATAGCGGAAGATAAAATAGTCTAATATGAAAAATAATCATAGGAAGACCAAACTACAACCATCCCAGAACTGGTGTCACATGTACAAGCCTCTAAATACATAGTACTCGAATAAAATACATGTATCAAATTTCTAGTCCTCAAATAGAACGTAACATAATAATAGATTCCTTGAAGGTCCGCCGATGACACAAGCAGCTACCTTAAGGATAATCCAGAAGCTCGGTCCTGCAATCAGAAAATTCTAACCAGCAGGACCGGGTTCGCAACCTACAAAAATGTAACAATAGGGGGTAAGTGCCCAAAATAACGTGGTACTCAGCAAATGGAACTAACCTAGCGTAAAACAATGAAGAACCAAGTAACTCCTTCACACCCAACCATATACTGCTGAACTACAAACCTACACTTAGAAAAATCCCAGCCCAGCAACACATAATACACAATAAAGATAGTTTTTTCAGTATATCACAATTATCAAATCACAAGTCATAACTCACAAATGATAACATAATCAATCACATGAATAACATCATGCCACATAATAGTATGCAAGGATGAGATGCAATGCTTATGCAATAATTATCGGCAATGACCTCGACATCACAATATAAATATACAAGGATGAGATGTAATGCTTATGCAATAATTTTCGACAATGACCTTGACATCACAATATCATTAGCAAAGATCTCGGTATCACAATATCGCCGGCAAAGACCTCGGCATGATCACTTTCACATATTTCAGCATCGTAATATTGCCGATAAAGACCTCAGAATCACAATCTCACTATCACAGGTTTTTGTATCACAATATCACCGGCAAAAACCTCGGCATCACAATTTCACTATCATAAATTTTAGTATCATGATATCGCCGGCAAAGATCTCAACATCACAATCTCACTATCATAGATTTTAGTATTACAATATCGCCGACAAAGACCTCGACATCACATCTCGATCGGTAAAGACCTCGGCCCAATTTCGTTTCCTCTTTTCTTTTTACCATCTCACTCATATCAATATCTAGAACCAATGCAAATTATGTGTGACATAGAATGAATGGACATGAGATGAAGTCCACAAACAAATCAACTCATAATAACTAACCACAACAATATATCTCAAAAATAGAATTATCATCACTTTGTGACATTTTCAATTCAAGTGTCACAACGCAACACCAACTCACGTTTATATTTAATTGCATCATTTTTTATAAAATAAAATATTTCATGAATCATACATAGAAGAAATTACAAGAATATGGATATGCCCAATACCATAAATGTTGAAATATCCTTAATATTTCAATACCATCACAACCTCAATAACAGTCACATCTCAAAATAAGTACCAATTCGATATCAATATCAAATAATTCACTGTTTCCCTAAAATACACTTCTACAGTTAGTTCACAAGTCAAATATCACCATAAGAATAATTACTCAATTCAAAATAGTTCGATCAAAGCCTACATTAGTCCATTTCTATCCCAAAATATTCAATTCTATACACATTAGAGCATACGAGGTTCAACATATTTAACAAATGACTAGAAATTCACTTGCCTTATATAAAGTCTTGAATCACTTCAATTCCGAAGTTTATCCCTCTTTATGATACCCCAAATCACCAAAATCAATTCAAATATAACATCACAATCACATAACGAATTTACTGACACTAAAAATAATTGATTCGGGTGAAAAGGGAAAAATGATCCAAAAATTTTGTCATCAAAAATCGGAAAATTTATGTATGAAAATGTTCTCCAAGTAATAAGGAATTCAATGGCGAAAACCATTTAAAAAATGGAGCTAAAACGAGGTAAAAATCTCATGTTTAAAGTTTCCAAAAACATTCAAACCAGCCAAAATGGCAAATTTTACCTCGAACGGCACGCCAAAATTAATTTCTGATACTACCATGGTGTTTCTTTGGAAAAATAAACAACTCAGCCTTTTGAATCACCCAAATTGGATCAAAATCAAGGGAGAAATCTCTTGTGGAAGTTTCATGAGAAGTCTAGAAAATCTGAGAAGAAATCTGCAGATTTATTTACTGCGCCTGCCACGTGGAAACGCCTAATTGGACCACGTCACCCGCCGCTTCAACATTTTCAGCAAACTCTCAAACTTAAGTTCAATGCTCCGGCCTCATCCAGAGTCAGAATAATACATTCCATATATGAAATGTGATCAGAAGCAATATTTCGAACTCAACAGTATAGTCAAAATCCCCGCCGGAGGTTGTTTTATTCCAATGTGGGTCCCATTTTCCAATATCGAAAACTATCGAAAGAACCAAAACAGACCCGAAAGCTTCAGAAAGTTAACGAGGGGTCCTCCTAGACTAAAATAGATGTTCCGGATCTAACGAAATCATTAAAATTTGAATTTGAGGTCTCCTTGACCCAAAATCCAAGAAAGCTCATTTGAACTAGTTCCGGGCTCAAAAACTCAAAATATAGTTAGAAGCTCTAAAAATTGCAGTGAAGCCAATTCTAGCATTAGTTTCACCATTTGAAATTATTGGAACTGACGGAATTTCGATTCGAGCCTCCGAACTCTGACTATTGACGGAAGTCAAACTTATGATCCAAAATGAACTTAAAATGTAACTTTGGGCTTAAAATCTCCATTTTAACTCTAAATTCAATTCTGCAAGTTATCCTGGACCAGATTCAGCATTCCAGAGCTGATGGAATCAATAGAATCGCAATCCGACACTCGAAACCCAAAATGGCCAAAAAACTAAAATTTTCCAATTTAAACCTTTGTAAACTCTTTATATTGCAAAACTCAAGCTTATCACAATGTTTTCAAAATCTGACTTTTAGGCTTAATCAATAATGACTCAAGGCAACTTTTGATAAGGGCAAAATAATAATTTTATCGAAAATACTAAAAAAATTACCTTCAAGGTTATTATAGTGTGAATTATCGATAATTGAATAAGGTAACCATCAAAAACAAGTATCCATCTCCAAGGATTGATGACCTATTTGATTAACTACAAGATGCAAGCTCTTTTTCTAAGATAGATCTTCGGTTTGAATATCATCAACTGAGGGTGAAGAAAGATGACACTCTAAAGACGACATGTAGAACTTGGTATGGTCATTTCAAACTTTTGGTTATGTCATTTGGACAAACAAATGCTCGTGCCACTTTTATAGATTTGGCGAACAGGATCTTCGAACTATGTGTGGATATGCTTATGGTGTTGTTCATAGATGATATGTTAGTATATTCATGGGATGTGAAGGACCATAAAAACCATCTGAGGATTGTGTTACAAACCTTGAGGGATAGACAACTCTTTTCTAAGTTAAGCGAGTGTGAATTTTGCATAAGTGAGGTGGTTTTCTTGGTCACATTATTTGGGTGATGGTAGTAGAGTTGATCTAAAGAAGATTGAGGCTACGAAGAATTGTCCTAAACCATTGTCTCCATCCGATATTAGGAGCTTATTATGTTTGATAAGATATTATAGAAGGTTTGTTAAAGGATTTTCTTCTATTACTTTTCCATAAATGAGGTTGACCTAAATAAAGGCAAAATTCCAACGGTCCAATGAATGTGAAAAGAGTTTCCAATTATTAAAGCATTGTCTTACTTCGGCTCCTATTTTGACATTGCCCAAAGGTTTGAATGGTTTTGTTGTGTACTGGGATGCCTTACATAAAGACCTAGGTTGGGTTTTGATGCAACATTGAAAGGTCATTGCCTAACTTCAAGGCCATTGAAAGTGCATAAAAAGAACTATCCAACATATGATCTTGACTTATTGGTTGTTGTGCTTGAAAATGTGGCGACATTATCTCTATGGGGTACATGCTGATATATTCATCGATGATAAGAGTTTGTAATATGTGTTTACGCAAAGGGATTTGAATTTAAGGCAAAAAAGGTGGTTGGAATTATTAAAGGATTATGACATAAGTGTTATATATCACCCCGACAAGGCAAATGTTTTTGTTGATGCATTGAGTATAGTATCTATGGGAAACATGGCACATAAGAACGGTAACAAATGAGTGGTCAAAGAATTGCATCATTTGGCTCATTTGGGAGTGAGGTTGAGTCACATGATTTATGGTGGTGTGTTAGTGCCCAATGGGGTGGAATCATCTTTGATGGAGGAAGTTCAAGCAAAATAAGACATGGACCATACTTTGGTTGAATTTGCAGAAATTTGTGGTTGATAAGAAGGTAGAAGTCTTGTCACAAGGGGGAGATGGAGCACTACATTATCAAGGGTGATTGTGTGGGACTAATGTGGATGGCTTAAGGGAAAGTATACTTTATGAGGCTCATAATTCCAAGTATTCTATTCATCGAGGATCCACCAAGATGAATAGAGGTTTGAAAGAAGTGTATTGGTGCAATGGCATAAAGAAAGACATAGCAAAGTGTGTGATGGGGTATGCAAATTGTCAACAAGTAAGGATGGAACACCAAAGACCCGATGGTTTGACTCAAGACATTGAGATACCTACTTGGGAATGGGAAGGAGTCAAAATGGATTTCATCATTGGTTTGCCAAGGACTAGAAAGTAAAATGACTTAATATAGGTGGTTATGGATAAAATGATAAAAATAGACTTTTTTGCTAGTAAAGTCTTTTTATAGTGCTGAAAACTATTCTAAGGTTTACATCCAAGAATTAGTGAGGTTTCATAGCGTATCATTGTCCATTATATCAGAAAGAGGTGCTCAATTTACTTCTCATTTTTGTAAGTCATTCCAAAAGGTCATTGGTACGAAGGTGAAGTTAAGCACCACATTCCATCCTCAAATGAATGGACATGATGAAAGGACAATACCAACGTTGGAAGATATGTTGAGGTCATGTGTACTTGATTACAAAGGAAGTTGGAATGACCATTTATGTCTTATTGAATTTGATTATAACAATAATTTCCATTCAAGTATTAGTATGTCGTCGTTTGAAGCATTGTATGGTAGACAATGTAGATCACCTATGAGATGGTTTTAAGTTGGAGAAATGTCCTTAACTAGACTAGATTTGGTACCTGATGTCATGGAGAAGGCGAGAGTTATATGGGAAAGGCTAAAGGCTACCCAAAGTCATCAAAAGTCATATGCCGATGTTAGGAGGAGAGAACTAGAGTTTGATGAAGATGATTGGGTGTAATTGAAGGTTTCCCCAATGAAAGGAGTGATGTGCTTTGGTAAGTAAGAAAAATTGAGTTCTAGATATGTAGGACCTTATAAGTTAATGAAGAGAGTTGGGAAAGTAGCTTATGAGCAAGATTTGTCAATTGTGATGCTATGGTTCATCTAGTGTTTCAGGTATCAATGCTAAGGAAATTCTTGGGAGATTCTAATTCTATTGTTCTATGAAAGGATGTGTCCATTAAGGAAGATTCGACTTATGAAGAAGTACCGATTGAGAGTTTAGACCGACAAATGAAGAAATTGAGGAATAAAGAAGTGGAATCCATCAAAGTGTTATGGAGAAACCTAAAAGTTAAGAGTACTACTTGGGTGGATGAAGCAAACATGGTGAAATGATACCTTTTCCTCCTTCCTTCTATTCAAGCCTAAGGTAATTAATATGATCTATTCCTTCAAAATTCTCATGAATACGTATCTCTTGATAAGTTGCATGCATGCACGATCATGAAACTATTTTTTAATGATATTTGATGTATAAGTTTGGTGATTTTTGTGAAAATGATGATTAAGTTCCATTTTTGCACATATGTTCTGATAATGACTATGTTCCTACTCTATTCAAGCATATTTCTATTTGATTCAAGGATGAATGATCTCAAGGGGGGATGTTGTAACACCTTGCATGTTGTTAGCCTGGAAAGACTGAAAGACAAGAATTTTGTTGATGGCTTGATCCCATGAGCCCGTCTATGGCCCGTAGAAAAAACCATGGGTCGTAGGTGGGTTCATGGAATGCACACAGTGAAAAAGGGAAATTGAAGGATTTTTGAAAGATGACTTACATGTTACCAGGACAGACCGTATAAGGAAACAAAGCCTGTCGAAGTGTTTGTAGAAAGGAGCCCTGAAGAACCTCAATTCTTAGAAGTCTGGAACCACCTTACGAAAGGACCTGCGATTCGTAAGATAATCCATGGGTCATCCTGCATGTTCATAGGTTGGACGCTGCACATTTTAAAAAATTGACTTTTGTGGCACAAGGTTTTACAAACTGAGGTACGAACAATACATTGACCCACAACCCATGGGAAGTATCCATGGATGGTTCCGATAGATTTTAATGAAGGGTGGTTTTGACATTTCCCATCCGTCTTAGTCATAAACTATATTATTTTGGCAATCCTAACTGACTTAACCGACCTAGCCCTTATAAATCCTATTCCTAATTCATTCAAAGCCATTGATCCTCGAATTTCTCTCAAGGGTTCTCAATATTTCCATCTCTAAATCAAGGTTTTCATTTAAGCTAAATCTTGAAGGTTTGACTAAGAATATCCATACTTTCTCTTCAAATACTTAAGGATTCTACTTGACGTATGTAGGGCTTCATTCATGATTAGTTTCAACCATGAAGACCAATCCAAAACCTTCTTTTTATCAAAGTATCATGAAGATTTCTTATGGGCTTTTGTCACGACCCGAGCCTAGGGCCTAGGAGTGACATGGTGAATGGGGACCCGAGAGTCCCCAAACAAGCCTCATTACATCCATTTACACATCATCGATTCAGAAGCACATAATTAAATAATAATTATATAGTTCTAAGGGGAGGGTAAGTATGATTCACGCTATGGGAATTTCATAAGGACAGGGACTTGCATTGATTCACATAGCACATAACATATAAGAACTAAGGGGTAGGTAAGTATGAAGGGGTAGGTAAGTATGACTCACACTATAGGGATAGAAGGGACTTAGGACATTCCAAATTTCCACATCTTATCATGAACACATCATTATAACATCAACAACATGAGATAGACTTAATCATAGTCTCCACCAGCAAATAGCATACATATATCACGCCTTTACATATAGTTACATGATGCCTAATAATTCCTCTAGTTCATAGAATAAGACGGGGGCCAAGACATATTCCAGGCTCACCCTCAAAGCAAAGATATAAGTGAATAAAACATAAGTAGATAGAAGGTGGGTCTTGTCTTTGGAATAAAGGACTAACCACTAGCAAGCTCACTATCCAACTTACCGTCAAGAGGTGGATGAAGATAGTCTTCGGGCCCTACATGGTTAGATCATGTAGGGAAAAAAGTATGAGTTAGTATGTTTGAATGTACTAAGTATACGTGCATGAAATGCATATGAACTTATTAAACCTGCATTTTAATGTTAGACGACAAAGGCACATATTTATAGAAGGAAGTATATCAGAAAAAATAATATATCAACATGCCATGAAATCCATGATGCATGAATGCAACAATATTTTAAAAATACGGGGATGTGACCTCAACCGACATATATTGAGACAAAGCGAGCTATTACTTGGAATTTCAATGTACACCCTACATCAAAGAAAGGGTGGTCTACTTGCCAAAGGTAGACCATACTTCTCCTTATGGGCTTCCCATTTCAGAGAAGTAACCTTACCTTACAACCCCCCATTGTGGTAAGGATTTTTCATCATCATAACATAATCATCCACAAGGAGGCATAAACATAAACCTTGTTTGTCATATAGTTATGGGACTTGAAGACTGGACCCTCGGAGATAGTCCCCTTCACACAAGTCTGCTCGGTGCTAAATCAGCATCTCACAAAAATAAATATACTTATACATGCTTGAAAAAGAGGAATAAGTATTTTAAATCATTTTCATGCATACTTAGGCTAAAGCCAAACATACCTCACAATCATGCATACTTAGGCTAAAAAACCAAATCATACTTCATGTCATACTTTTATGCATCGAAATAGCCCATTTATACTTGTACATATTTGTGTAAACACCCATAATTTCTTAAAGAGCTATATCATAGACATTATGTGATCATATTCCATATCATAACCACACACAGTTTTATCAATTTGCGAATTCTTCCTCAGTTAGTAAAAAGAGTGAAATTGGCTGACATTATGACAATAATAGGTATCATAGATATCATTATGGGAGAAGTTGATCGTTCAAATAATAACTGATACAATAGAAATAGGGATTATCAATTCTTTTTCCAAATTAGAATCCTTAAAAGATGTCTATGGGATCATATAGATTCTTGTACCTATTTTTACTCTTGTATTAGGAATCACAATAGGTGTACAAGTAATTGTTTGTTTAGAAAGAGACATAGTCATAAACATAATTGGGTCATAACCCACTTTATAAAATTCATGAAAATCAAGGTTCATGCATGCATATTCCATGAATGAATGAGATAATAGCGTGGGTACTAGGAGTTCCTAGTCAAATCATCATAATATAACAAAAATGATAGTAAATCCTTGAAGATATCATCAATTAAAACATACTTGAAGTTACCTATGTGTAGTTTCAAAATTCACAGTGACATGCATATTTAAGCCTTCATATATCAATACAATTCAGCATATTAGGGCCTAAATCTCATTAATAACATCGATTAAATACAACCCATATCTTAATTTAATCAACTCAACACGAATTTAAAAGAACCATATACAAAGTAAGCTTGAAATTCATAAATTGAGGAGTAAGAAATCTTTGGGCATTCATGATTGAAAGGAATCATGAATCAATTCCACATACCTTGCTTAGAAAGATGAATTTCAGAAGAATTTAGCTTGAAGTTGATACCCCGATTGAATCCTAGCATGAATCGTTTGAATGAGTGACTTGGAGAGAAAGTCTTAAGAGTGATGAAGTGAACTAAGTGTAAAACTGGAATGAGAGGTTAGATTTAGTATAGGAGATTTTTAGGAATGTAAAGGGGGTATAAAGGTCTTAAATATCCATGGAAAATGGCCCAAAATATCAAAAATACCTTAATAAAACGAGCCTTAGAATTTTATCCAGAATTTGCCACGGGTAGCTGCATGGGTCATGAAGCTTTTCATGGTTCGTGAAAGCGCACTGTCCCAAACCTGACAGGCTCAATAAAAATAGGTAAATCGACTTACTCCAAACTTGGAATTGGGTTAAACTAGATGCATTGGAAATCTAATTGAAAGATATTTAATTTGGTAGGTGATAGGCCACCCACTTCTTGTTGTACAAGGAGACATGATAATTTAAAGTTGATCCTTCTATTGATTCATGTGAAAAGCTTAGCCAATGGAATTCCTTTGAACTTGTCTTAATGCAGGAGACCGATGTCGTTCAACCCGAATACTAAAATGCAGAAGGGGCGGTCATCATCAGCATAATAACCTAACTTTAGAGGTTGGGGTCGATCCCATAGGGAATTGTTGTTCAAGGCGAAAGTGACTCATTGGACCAAGAAATTATAGGATCTAGGGGGTCGCAATAATTAAAATAGAGTCAGCTAAAAAGTTCTAATTGACGAATTAAACAACTATTAAGGGAAAAAGTTAGGGATATGCAAATATGGGAATCAATCTATCAAATGGGTCTAGATACTTGACTACATGAGTTGACATTGAGTGAATAGGCTAGGTTGCTTGTAACCCAATGACCTATGATCTATGGGTGTTTTGTGTGAATCAGCTAAGATATGACATGTATACCATCGAGGACACGCTTGGACTAGAAGTTGAGAAAAACACCTACTACTTTGGCCATTTAATCCATAAATGTGGATATCAACTGAAACCCCATAAGGTTTCTGGCCATTATATCCATTCCATACTCTAAATGTTCTAGCTAAGCAAGAATAAAGATCTAAAATAAAACCCAAGTTTGCAACCTTAAAATTTATATATTAAACTTAGAAACGGATGTAATATTTACCCAAATCAGCTACAGATAAGTCAAGATATCACAAACCCAACAAATAAATTAAAGACCCATATCAAAAGCACACTCCCAACTTGGGGGTTTTAGCCAGTCATTTTAGATATTAAGGATTAAATACCATACATAGTAGCAAAAGTCATGGGTAAGGTTGAGTACAAAATAATTGATTATCACTAGCCAATCTTCTCTAATTTGATGCCCAAAGGCTTCAAAACCCTGGCCTCCCTTGTACTTTAAGAGGAAAGTTCTATGTACTACTACTAAAGTATAATTGCGCTGATATGGAATGAACAGAGAATGTACAATGTACTTTCTAAAATTACTTATATACTATGTGCAAATGTGTGAGAATTTGTGCTGTAAAATGTCGTTCGGTGGTCAAGGCCGACAATCAGTGAGCACTCTCTGATGCACCGAATGTGCACTTGACCACTTTCCTGTGCATCTCTATGAAGCTTCTTAAATCACAACATTAGGCAATGGCTCTTTACATCGCCTTTCAAATTCTGCGATGCATCGAAATATTCTTTATATCACTTTTCTATATGTGTTTTGGTCCTTTGGGTGCTGTAACTTTAGGTAATCACTTGCCTCCATCGAAGGCAACCTGTCCAGAAGAGCGAAGAAGAGGCTTGCTGCTAAGTTGTCCCACCGGGACTATGTTACCATCCGGGAAACTCAGGTAGATATCTCGGCGGAGACCATCAACAGGTTTTTATTTGGCCCTGACTACCGTACCCCACCAGATGGGTTATTCATTGCCAGGTATGTGAACATTACTAATGAGGTTCACATGTCGGACCCATCTAAACGGGC
This sequence comes from Solanum rostratum, assembly GCA_029948455.1. Classification (NCBI taxonomy): domain Eukaryota; kingdom Viridiplantae; phylum Streptophyta; class Magnoliopsida; order Solanales; family Solanaceae; genus Solanum; species Solanum rostratum. Next base: position 29,108,481 of record CM057049.1, read on the forward strand.
CAAGGAGTTGCAGTAGGTTGTGGAGTAGATTGCGCTCCAAGGAGCGGAGGTACCTTGGGTGACTAACCCCAAGATTCCTATTACCAAGGCCTCCCTCACATTTGTTGCGAAGTTCTGGTGGTCGGTGGTGCGGGCCCGACTACGACCCATGGTGAATGACAACACACTCCAACTCTCTCATGCTTCGTTGGTAGCATGTTTGGTTGCCCGACTTGGTATTAATGTGGGTCGTGTTATTTCCATGGAGATCAAGGACCGCGCCCTATCGGAACGAGCAGGTATGTCATTCCCATGCCTGATTCGGGCACTCTGCAGGCAGGACCGTGTCCCCACCACCCACTACTTCGATAGAAAGATAGCTCCAACGGGTGTGGTAAACATTGCCATGATCAAGGACATAGACAACGTGTTGTGTCACAGCAGATCCCGTCGGCTTGGGATTCCTACACAGCTTCCTCGGGCTCCTCCGCAGCAACCCTTGTCATTTGAGGAGCCCCCCACGGCCCCCCAGATCGGTACAGATTTTGAGCAGCTCGGGGGCAGTGGCACTGCACCTCAGGCGCATCAGGGATACACTTATGTCCCTTATGACCTTCTATCCCGCATGGTAAACGAACAGAGACAGACACGGGCGATTGTTGACCAAATGGTGGTCAGGGTGCCTCAAGTGGTGCAGGCTCATGTGCAACTGGCTGAGGACCGTCTCCGCGCCGAACTAGTGGGCCAAATACAGAGTTTACAGGAGCAGGTCAACACGTTAGAGGGCTACTTCCATCGCATGTTTGGAAGTATGTCTGATGATGAGAGGGCGCATTTGGTGCAGACGATGCAGGATATGAAGGAGAAAGTTGCAGAGCTGTATACCCGGTATAACAACTCGGTGCCAGCTCCGGCTCCGCCACCAGATTCGTTGATATCATTGTTCATTGCCTCGGTGGAGCCGAGCTTGACCGAGGGCTGGGGCGTACCACTCATACAACCTGCTGCCCAAGTACCTACTCTAGCGGCTTCCGGTCATAAGGATAAAGGTAAGCGCTGCAGCCAGCGCACTAGCCCTCCGGAAGACCCGTGGCGTGAGGAATCGAGGAGGCTGCGTAAAGCATTGAGGGCCCAGAGGCAAGAGGCTGCTGCCCAGGAGGGGCGGGCGCGCCTAGCATATGAGGCTGCCCGGCAGGTGCTTTTGGAAGTGTCGTGAGGCCAGATGCTGATGTTGCCTACCCGGACCCACCATTCGGATCGGGCCATGATGACCTGCCTAACGCCTAGGGCGTCCTAGGTATGTCCCACTCCTATTTTTGCTTTAATATGTATTCTGGTGCAATGGGGACATTGCACTGTATTTTGCTCGTGGTGGGGCATCCTACCCTGACGAGTTTTTCTTTCCATGTTTCTTTTCTTTGAAGGTGTAGTATCTAGTAGAACTGGCATGTTTAGGTTTATTTTGTTTGTTTTGTGTGTGTAAAGACAAGTGTTCATAAGAGTCTATAGTAACCCCAACAATTTAAAGAATAAAAATCCACAAAACTTGTGTGTGCATGCATCCCATACTGACTGATTGTGTGATCCTCTTAAAGCACGGTATACATTGTCTAGTTGGCATCTTGAATAATGAAGCTTGACTGTGTTGTGTAGTGCTGAATAGTGGGGGATATGTGCCATATGTGTGGGAGTGGACTTGCTTGAATTCAATTGACACACTTGTAAGCTAGAACTTGCCTGGTTGGTCCCCCTAAAACGATTGAATGAGCGGATTAGGATAGGATCTTAGGCCATTGTTGTTGAGAAGTCACTAAGCCTAAAACGAATTAACCAAATGAAGGTTCTCCCTTTGAACCAAATGATTGAGCCTTAATAGACCTTTTCTTTCTTATTACCCAATTCATGTTTCCAATCTATCTGCAGACCGTACTCAGGCCCTGGTCCCTTTAAGGACATTGTGAACCTCAACCCAGGCCAAAGGCCTAAGTTGAGGGTGGCTTACGTTGGCCCTGGTCCTTGAAAAGACATTGTGAACCTCAACTCAGGCTAAAATCCTAAGTTGAGGGTGGCTATTGTAAGAGAGGCAGAATAATATGGATGGAAAGGAGTCAAGTAATGAGAAGAAAAGCTGGACTAAAAAAAAAGAGGGAAATCTGGGGCGTGTGAATGAATGAACGAAGAAGGTAACCACACCCATCCGTAAAGTCAAGAGGTAAAACAGGGGAAACAAAGAGTTTGGGGGCTGAAAGTAGAGGCTGAGTCAAAGCAGGGTCTTGGAACGAAAAGTTAGTCACTTTGATCCTAAATATACCTCACCCAAGCCCGAGCCTACGTTACAAGCCTTAAAAGTCCTAAAGTGATCCTAAAAAGGTCATTCAAGAGTCAAGTGGTGGAAATAAAGGCAAGCATATGGTCTATACTTGTGTGTCGGTTGAAAATCTTTCTGAGTGTGAGTGTCTACAGTCCAATATCTGTGCTACATTTTTACACTGTGTGTGAGACTTCCTTGTAGTGAGGGGCACTATCACCGCACTATTCGGTGGCTATACTAACCAGCTCATCTTTATTCTCGAACTTAAGTAGGGCCAACGGGATGTAGTATAGCGCTTAGGTTGATCTAATAAGTGTCCGTTGGGGTATGAGAACATCGCAAGTGTACTTTTTGAGCATGAATTTGATGATAAAGGGGTCTCTATTTACTTCATGTTAAGTGCTTGTCTTTGTGTGTCGTTATGTGTTTTTGGTCATCGCTTGAGGACAAGCAATGGTTCTAAGTTGAGAGTGTTGATGAGTCATGAAAATACGACTTTTACGACGCTTAAGACATAGAATTATTGTGTGTTCTTAAGCGTTGTTGTTAGTTTAATAGGTGTGTTTTGATACTGTGCAGGAAAATAGCAAAGGCATGGGTAATTGAGGAAAGCACAAGGAACGAGTGAAAAACAAGGCCAAGTGTAGGACCACGGAAGGCCCACACGGGTCGTGTCACGCTACACGGTCCGTGTGACCGACCGTGGCACCGCACTTGGTGCAACGCGCAGGAAAGGGCTTCACATGGACGGGCACATGGGCCGTCTACCTTCAGACGGTCCGTGCCACGCATCGTGTAACTGACGTAACTCGGAGAGGCTCTCGTCGAAATCTAAGGAAATTGCGCAAGGAAGTTCACACGGACCGTTTGCACGGACCGTCTGCCACCAGACAGGCTGTGTCGTGTACCGTGTAAGTGACGTAACTCAAAGGGCCTTCATAAAAAATATCAGAATTTGTGCAAGTGGAGCCACACGGAGGGACAGACGGCCCATCTCACTCAACACGGGCGGTGTCACGGGCCGTGCTGATGCAGCAGCTGAGCCAGACGGACCAGTAGACGGGTCGTCTGGCCTCAGACGGTCCGTGTAACGGACCGTGTCCCGTGCCGAGTCTATTTTTCCTAAATTGTATCGAATTAGTTTTACTTAGTATAAATAGTATATTATTTTATTTCATGAGATATCTGTTTTGACGGCAAAAACAAGAGAGGAAAAAAAGCAAAAAAACACTAGTTTGACTTTGTAATACGTGGGATTCGTGTTTGTGATCATTGTTCGAAGCTTGTAACACGGATTCTTGTTCTTTCAATTGTAAGTCAATCTTTGTGTCTTCATCTAATTGTTGTGGGCAAGTTATCAACATTATGCTAGGCTAAACCCACAACTAGGGTTGTGGGAACCATGACGATTCAATAAGATAACGGAAACTGGGTTACTTGTGAGAATGATTATTGCATGTATTGTTAAATTCTTCGTTTTAAACTTCTCCTTAATGAGTCGACGCGTTAGGGTGAGCCTGTATTTGCTACATGCCCGAGAGGGATGTAGTGATTGGGAAAAGAGTTTAACAACAAAAATTCGGGGTTATAAACCTAGTCTAAGTGCCTGAGACTGAAAGGTGAAGGTACTCTGAGATCAATAACAGCGTTTAGAATTGCATACGCTCTGAGACCGAAAGGAGATGAGTGAAATATAAATAGGAAGGACTGAAAGGTGAACTAGATATTAGCTAAGTTTTTGGATCTTACATGCACCTTTAAACACGAGTTTACCAAACCAGTTTAGTTGTCACATTAGACGTCCTGGGGAACACAACCCTAGCCTCTCTCTATCTGTCTGAAAATCAGAACAACGTTTTTGTTAATTACATTACACAAGCATTTAAATTAAGTAACGCAACCCCCATTTACTTTATGTACGTTTATCTTGGGAATAGCATTTACATTTGAAAGCCGGTACTAATAGAACAATTCTTACGTGTTCCCTGTGGGATCGACTTCAACTCTGGTTGAGTTCTATATTTGACCAATGACCACTTTACTCTTCTATTCGGAGTGTAATTTGGGCGTATCAATACCTCACATGCATTTATGCACTTCTTGGGTGAGACATGCACTTATACCAATTGATAAACAAGAGGGCATGGGTGAATTATAATTTTCTTAGTCGACTACTCTAATGTGATAGTCAATGACCCTGCAAATTAGTTTACAGACAAAAATATAAAAAACACAAAAAATATAAAAGTGGCTGAGAATCTTTATACTGATTAGAATCACTGATATGGTGCCTTCTCTAGTACTCTTGGGTTACTAGGATTTTTGTGGAGATTTAATAAGGAATTTGTATTTATAGACTTTGAACTTCTTTCAGACTTGTCTGATTCGTAGATCAGACTTAAGCAAACTCTCTACTTGTAAACTAGTGTAAAATATTTTCATTATCTCCTTTTTACGACTGTTCTCTCAAGGAATACAACGTTTTGTAGTAAGTAGAAGGATAATATGAAAAGCTAGTTCTTCAGCAAGAGTTCTAATTTTTTTTAATTAAGAGAGAGAGACTCTATAACAGTTTTAAGGAGATAGCTATTACATCTCTCTTGGACCAAAGGGAGATTTTTCAATCAAGAATTTCTAGGGTTCCTTGATTGAGGATTCTCCGCAAAGTTTACTATATAAATTGACTTGTATTCTGGAGAAATCTCATATTGACTTTTTGTTTACCTTCATTTACAATTACCGCTAAAAATAAACCTCTTCCTTTCTTGATTCACAGTATCTTCCTATCTTTTTGGACTTATGGCCTTATAGTTAGTCTTCTTTTCCTTTTTGAGCAATCCTGCAAATTCATTTATCAAAATCATTAGATGCTAATAGATATGATTTGCACGATTTTTCTTGACTTGTTTGCGTTTGAGAATTGAATAGATTTTGATTGTAGTTATGGTGATTGGTTGTTCAGTTATTGATAAATATGATACGACAGAAAAATGAGGGAATATAATTTATGAATAGATCATGTAGGAAAATGCATATATGTATATATACTAGAGATAATTATGACATCGTTGATGATTGCATGCTTGTAATTTATAGCTGGAATATTTTCGAAAAGGAAATGTTAAAAATATATAAATACCAACTTATATTTTTGGGTTAGAATATATTCAAATAGTTATGTGTGTCGTACGAACATATATCATTTGAATAGCAGACAAGGGTAGTACTTGTTGATTTTTTCCTTGCTAGTATATTGAAAGTTGCTCCGTTTAGTGACCAGCTAAGCTAATTGGAGTTATGTGTATTTGCATTTTCTGTGATCATAAAAGACTATGGGTAACATTGATATTGTCATGCTGGATTGTAATTGAGAGCCTGTGATGAATAGGAAAGCTCACAATGATTAAGTTAAATAATTAAATTGTTAGTAGGTGAAGAAAGAATGGTGTGGATAATGGTATTGGAATTTAGGGAACATGATGGTTTTCCATATAGTCAGATAAAAGTGAGAATTGTGTTAATGACAAAGCTAGTAATTAAGTTTGAAAAGCAATAATGAAACTCTAATCTTCAAGGACTAATTTAAGAGGATAACAAGTGATATTCTTCTGGAACAAATGTGTGTGTCATTAATCCCTGAGCTAAAAAAACGACAAACACTTGATCCAAATTTTTTCTTATTTTAGTGGGACCACCTATTTACCTAATCAGTTCCTTAACAAGCAAAAGGGGCCCAGTATGCCATTAAAGTAGGTAAATTGAGTAGATCTGATCTGCCTAGTTTCATAATTTTTAATAATAGTTTCCTACTTTTTAACATGTTCATATTTAACATTATATTTACTCTTGTTTTTATCAGTAACCAAAGGAAAGAACCACTTTGTATGTCTGACGGTAAATAGTTTAGATTTTTAAGGCTATTTTCGGTATGTTTGGAAAACATTCTGCGAAAAAATATTTTTCTATCTTTTCAAGTTCTTGTCAAAATGTTTTCTTTAAAAAATAAATATCGTAAAATTCGTAAAATGATTTCCTTAATAAAAGATGGAAAAATAAGTTTTACAAGTGACATTCTTCGTTAATTATATAATAGACATTTACATCTTCGGTGATGCAAGTTATAATTTACATATATAATTTTGTTCTTTAGTTACTTAAGTACATTTTATAATCAAGTAACGTATTCTCTACACTATTGCATTTGCCCTAAAATAAGGATAAACAAATTATATCTTGTTATTATATAAAAATAAATAAAAAAGGAAAAGATTTTACATTAAAAGTTTAAATATAGGAAATCAATATTTTTTTTTTGAAATAACCACCATCCTCAAGAGTTTTCTCAATGGAGACATATTATTACAAAACACCAGTGGGTTTGGAAGGTGGTGTCAATTTTTTTATACTTAGTTAATCTGAGTTGTCACGATCCAAAACAGATCATAACTAAAGAAAGATACAATAAGCAGAAACAAACTCATAAGAGATAAGAAACCTCTCAAAACCTAGAGTCATGAGTACAAGAGAATCTAAAACAGATCCGAAGAGTAAATACAATTGTCTCAAAAGCAAATACAATACTTTCTCAAAATCTTATACATAGTCTTACAGAAGAGAAATAGAAGAGGATCAAGGGATCTACGGCGAGTCAAAGTTTGAGCCTCACCGCAGAGATCTGGATGATAATGATAGCAATTGGATGAAAGGATCAACTATCCTGTCTTATACCCTATGCACGATGTGAAGGGAGGAAACAAAGGAGGGGTGAGTACAACAAAATGTACCCAGTAGGTTGAACTGACTGGGTAAGAGAAATCGCACAAGTATGTCATAACGAAGAATACTATCACCTACATCAAAATGGTTAGTTCACAATACAATAAAATCATGAATAATGGCAATTATAAATGGTAACCAATCGAATGATAAGTGCAATGCGATTCATGAATGCAATGGCGTCCCAGGGCATGCATGAGGTGAAATCATGACCATCGCGGGGCTGATGTACATATCTAACGAACAAAATCTACAAGATAGAATCTAGGGACATCAAAGGCCATGTACTAAGATATAATAACAGATCGCAAGGCATAATTAGAAATATTTTGAGGCATCACAGGCCATAACCACTGTCTCACTATGCATCATAATATCTCAGATAATGTAAATATAGTGAAAACGTGCATAACAATGTATCGAGTCATATATCAAATGTGTGCATACCAATGTAATCAGTCATATATAACATGTGTGTATATAAATGCAACCCAATAAAAAAGAAGATCTGTGCACACCAATGCACCTCGTCTAGTATAAAATATGTGCATAACAATGCAACTATGGAGCATAAGAATCTGTGCATACCAATGAAACAAGTCAATATAAGATAGTGCATACTAATGCTACAATGGAGCATAAGAATATGTGCATACTAATGCAACTAGTAATTATAAGATGATGCATACTAATGCGATAATGGAAGATAAGAATATTTGCTTACCAATGCAACTTGCCAATGTACGATGCTGCATACCAATGCAACAATGGAGTATTAACATTTTATATATACACCATTTCTCATCTCATCACCAATCACAAATAATTGTGTGCCATTTAAACACGCTCCATACGTATCCAAATTGGGCTCATAACTCTCACATTGATAAAACTAATCATCAATTAGTCACAACGTTAAGCAAGAACTATTTCAAGTCCCATTTTATCATAATGATACCCCAATTATTTCAAACCATAAGTATTCATCTCAATTAGTTAATAGGTTCGCCATTTACTCAATATTCGACATAACTGACCTCATATTTCCATCAAATGCAATCATATCATCATATCGGATCACAATTCAATCTACTTCTCACAATTATCACATACGCATGATCGATAGCTCAAATCCAGTCCCAAAAAGGTTAGCCGAACCTACCACGATGCCGAAACCACAGTCGGACAAGCTTTCCATCAACTTACACCTCCAAATGATCAATGGATCGATCAACCACTGTCATGAATGGATACTATGCATCAAGAGGTGCATTTTAATACCCATATTAACATATTTTAGGCTTAGGGGCAAAATCGTAAAAATTAGGGCTAAAATTCAAAAGTGTCAAATTTGGAAATTATCTTCAAAATTGGATTCTAAAAGAAAAATTGGAGTTTGTGGGTGAAAATCTTACTAAAATCGAGTTCAAATCGATGGAGAAATCCCTATTTAAAGTTTTAAAATCATGGACCGAAAAACTTCGAATTTGGATATTCAAAATCATGAAATTCAAGTCAAAATTAAGATAAAAACCATGGAAATTAATCAATATGATGTTAGAAATTCTTACCCTAAAAATTCTTTGAAAAGCCTCGTGAAAAGTCGTCCCCCAAAGCTTGAAATATTGAATATGAAGTGAAACTAGGGGTTTTATGTCTTTAAAAATGACACGGTAAAGCTGGATCACTTCCGAGTGATACAGTGCAAAACCCGAAGAATGATGGCCACTGCATGGCGATCACCACGAGAAGTGGTAAGGTACTTACTAACCCAGTTGTTGCTAATGATGCAGGTCAGGTGAAAGCAGGTGACAAGATGCATAGCCCCATGGAGGGTCAGGTTGACGATGGGGGTGATCGACCCCACGCTGCGACAGCAGAGCCAGAGCTGACCAAGCAGGCAATAGAGATGAACACCTCCAATTACCCAAATTTGCCAGCCATCCCGAAACCGCAACCGCCATTCCCCCAAAGGTTGAAAAAGAAGGCGGAGGATGGCAAGTTCCAGAAGTTCCTGTCCATGTTCAAGGAGCTATCTGTAAACAATTTTGGTGGAAGCACTTGAACAAATGCCTGGTTATGCTAAGTTCATGAAGGACTTAGTGACTAAGAAGAGGACAACCACGATTGAGCCGGCTGATAATTTACACCACTGTAGCGCCATCGTTACAAGATCCTTGGTTGAAAAGAAGGGAGATCCAAGAGCCTTCACCATCCCGTGCACCATTGGTGCATATGACTTTGCATGAGCTCTTTGTGACCTTGGTGCCAGCATTAACTTGATGCCGTTGGCAGTATATCAGCAGTTGGGCTTGGGAGCCCCCACACCCACGACCATGCGGTTACTGATGGCAGACAGATCAGTGAAGAGGCCTTTGGGGATCTTGTGTGATGTTCTAGTTCGGGTTGGCAGGTTCATCTTCCTTGCCGATTTCGTCATCCTCGACTATAAGGTGGACTTCGAGGTACCAATCATCCTTGGAAGGCCGTTTTTGGCAACTGGCAGGGCACTAGTGGACGTAGAGCGTGGAGAACTCACCTTCCGGTTAAACACCGAAGAGGTGAAATTCAGTGTGTGCGCTGCCTTGAAAAGGCCCAAAGAGTTAGCTGTGATGTCTGTCATGGATTTTGATGACGAGGGCTCCTCTGAAGTCTCGATGGAGGAGAAGATGACAGTAGATGCACTGGCGGCAGTGCCTATGAACTTTCCAGAAGACAGTGTTGATGGGTACAAAGACACCATCTATGTATTACAGGGCATGGGCACCAAACCATTCGTCCCTAGGAACTTGGACTTGGATTTGCAAAATAGGCCAACACCACCGGCGAAACCTTCTATCGAGGAACCGCCCACTCTGGAGCTCAAGGAGTTACCTCAACACCTCAGGTATACATTTTTAGGTACTAATAACACTCTTCATGTGATTGTGGCTGCAGATCTTCAGAAATGCCAGGTGGAGGCGCTATTGGGGGTCCTCCAAAAGTTCAAGCGAGCTATTGGATGGACCATTGCAGACATAATTTGCATTCCTCCAGGCATTTGCACTCATAAAATCAAACTGGAGGATGACTGTGTGCCCAGCATTGAGCATCAAAGAAGGCTGAATCCTCCTATGCAAGAGGTAGTGAAAACGGAGATCATTAAGTGGCTGGATGCTGGGGTGGTATATCCCATCTCAGACAGCAAGTGGGTGAGCCCAGTGCAATGTGTCCCAAAAAAGGGGGGCACGACGGTGGTGGCCAATGACAAAAACGAGCTTGTCCCGCTGAGACCTGTCACCGGATGGCGAGTGTGCATGGACTACAGGAAGTTGAATAGATGGACTCTAAAGGACCACTTCCCTATGCCGTTCATGGATCAGATGCTAGACAGGCTAGCAGGGCGAGGATAGTATTGCTTCCTCAACGTATATTCAGGCTACAATTAGATATCAATAGCCCCAGAAGATCAGGAGAAGACCACCTTCACGTTCCCCTATGGGACATTTGCTTTCAGACGGATGCCATTTGGACTTGCAATACCCCAGCCACTTTTCAGGGTAGTGGGTGATTCTTTTGATGATTGTCTGCAGAATCTAAGCAAGGCACTGCAGCGCTGTGAAGAGGCCCAGTTGGTCTTAAATTGAGACAAATGCCACTTTATGGTCAAGGAGGGCATCGTCCTTGGCCATAAGGTGTCAGATAAGGGGATTGAGGTGGACAAGGCAAAGATTGAAGTCATTGAGAGATTGCCACCTCCTATCTCAATAAAAGGGGTCCAGAGTTTCCTTGGGCATGCTGGGTTCTATCGTAGATTCATCAAGGACTTCTCCAAGATTGCACACCCATTGTGCAAACTGTTGGAGAAGGATGTCAAGTTCCAGTTTGATGAGGCGTATCGGCAAGCCTTTGAGACCTTGAAGCAGAAGCGGATCTCTGCGCCCGTCGTGGTTGCACCAGATTGGGGTTCCCCATTTGAGGTAATGTGTGACGCAAGTGGAGTTGTTGTGGGTGTTGTGCTGGGGCAGAAGCGCAACAAGATCTTCCATCTCATCTACTACGCCAGTAAGACACTAAACGAGGCTCAAAGAAATTATACTATGATGGAGCAGGAGTTGTTGGCTGTGGTGTATGCATTCGACAAGTTTCGAGCATATCTCCTGGGCACTAAGGTGATCGTACACACAGACCACACAGCGCTCCGGTACCTCATGTCCAAAAAGGATGCTAAGCCTCGATTAATCAGATGGGTGCTCTTGCTACAAGAGTTCGACTTCGAGGTCCAGGACCGTAAAGGCACGGAGAACCAAGTGGCAGACCATCTGTCAAGGTTGGAGGACACGGCCCGCGCCAATGAGTGGTTGAGCATCGATAATTCATTTCCCGATGAGCAGGTATTAGCCGCGTCTGCGGACTTAGTCCCTTGGTATGCTGATTTTGCTAACTTCCTGGTGAGTGATATTATGCCGGAAGGTCTTAACCCTCACCAGAGAAAAAAGTTTTTTCATGATGTGCGCAGGTACTTTTGGGATGACCCATACTTATTCAGAACATGCGCAGATGGGGTCATCCGATGATGTGTTCCAGAAGCAGAAATGTTGAGCATCCTGGAAGCCTGCCACTCCTCTCCAGTGGGGTGGCATCATGGTGGTGCCAGGATGGCCAAAAAGATCCTGCAGTGTGGGTACTACTGGCCCACCATCTATAAAGATGCCCATGACTTGGTGCGAGGGTGCGACCAGTGTTAGCGCCAAGGAAACATTTCAAGGCGCCAAGAGCTACCGATGACCCCTATTTTGGAAATTGAGCTATTTGATGTATGGGGCATTGACTTCATGGGCCCGTTCGTGAGCTCTTTTGGGATGAAGTATATCCTGGTGGCAGTGGACTACGTCTCCAAATGGGTGGAGGCAATAGCGTTGCCAAATAACGAGAGCAGAAGTGTGGTACAGTTCCTGACACGGAACATTTTTACCAGATTTGGGACACCCAGGACCATCATTAGTGATGGGGGCTTCCACTTCTGCAACAAATCCTTTCAGGTTGTGCTCGCTAATTACGGGGTACGCCAACACAAGGTTGCCACGCCCTATCATCCGTAGACAAGTGGGCAGGTTGAGGTGTCCAACAGGGAAATCAAGGAGATCCTGACCAAGTCCGTGAACGCCACAAGAACGGACTAGGCGCGGAAGTTAGAAGATGCATTGTGGGCCTATAGGACAGCTTACAAGACGCCCATTGGTATGTCCCCATATCAGTTGGTGTTTGGTAAGGCTTGTCATCTGCCAATTGAGTTGGAGCACAAGGTGCTCTGGGCTCTTAAGGCCCTGAATATGAATTGGAAAGAGGCAGCCAACATGAGGATGGACCAGTTGAATGAACTGGATGAATTTCATCTCCAGGCCTACGAGAGTGCTGCTCTATTCAAGGACAAGATGAAGGCTTATCATGACAAGCTGATTGCACCAAGGAGCTTTGAGGTTGGTGACAAAGTGCTGCTCTACAACTCCAGATTGAGGCTGTTTCCAAGGAAGTTGAAATCAAGGTGGTCTAGCCCATACAAGATTACACAAGTGTTTACTAATAGAGCAGTTGAGCTAGAGATGGATGACGGGCACCGCTTCAAGGTTAATGGGCAGCGTGTGAAAAAGTACTGGGGAGCTGCAGATGAAACCTCTGTGATAGAGGTTCTCCATCTTAACGAAGTCTGAGTAGTTGAGAACACCACGTCGAGCCGTGACATTAAACCAAGCTCTTAATGGGAGGCAACCCATCGAAAAGAAAAATTGACTTATGCTTTATATTTGCTTTTATTTTTGTCTCAGGGAAGGATGCACATGGTGAAAGGAAGCCTAATCAGGCGTGCAGGCGAAGGAACGGACATAAATTCTACACAGGGGCATCACACGAACCGTTCACATGGCCCGTTTAACGCGAGACGGACCGTTTTATGGTCCGTTAGAGCGTGCCCCCAGGTAAGCGCAATGATCCGCCCAAGACAACTCACACGGTGCACTCAAACGGTCCATGTGAACTTGAACGGACCGTTTGAGCACATGCCTTGGGAAAGTCACGCGTGCCGACACACGGCACGCTACACGGAACGTGCTATGTCTAACGGTCTATTTACCGGACCGCTTGGGCGTGCACCTCGGGAACAGACTTTTGCCGCCCACGGTACGCGACACGGACCGTGCCACGTGGCACGACCCATTTTTCGGAGCATCTTGGGCCGCGTAATCTTGGGTATTTATACCCTCTTTCCCAATTTTATTTTGTTTCATTCACTCTCTCTCTCTAACTCACCCCACACGCCTTCTCCCCTCTTCCTCACACCACCAAACTTTCATCTCTTCTCACACGGTTTGTGCAATCCGTTCACAATCCGTCACAATTTCCTTAGGCAAATTTTCGAGTTCAAAGTCTACTTTTCTCTCTCAAGTAAGTTTTCATTTTGGGTTAGTTGTTCATTAAGTTGTTGCTTGAAATTTTTCTTCTAGTTTTGTTTCTTTGTGTGGTTTTATGTATATACTTGTTGATTGTGAAGTCTAAACTCTCTAGGGCACGATTTCTTAAAGATTTGGTAATGGGTTACTCTAAATCACCATTGTTGCTTTCTTGAACTTTTGAACATAGGGTGCTTTGTGATTTTAGGGTCGTTAAAATAGGATTCATGTTGTTTGAAGTGTGGTACGCATATTTTAATGGCCGATCTTGAGTTTTTGATGCAATGTTTTGTTTATGAACATGGATTCTAGGACATTGGGGCTGATTGGGGGACGAAGGTCGTGACACGGCAAGTTACACGGTCCGTGTGGCATCACACGGGCCGTGTCGTGGGCCGTCCGGACCGAGTTCCACGATCCGCACCAAGGCATGCCACACGGTCCGTTTGCACGGACCGTCTGATCCTACACGGGCCGTGTGGCCGCCCTTCCTCTATCATTTAGAGTCTGCCACCCCTCACGGCCCTCACACGGGCCCCTGCACGATCCGTGTCCCCTCACACAGCCCGTGTGGGGCCACCGTGTCAGCGTACTTTATTTTTTATGGACTTCACTGTATGTATTCTGATAGATTCCAATATGCATTCTAGTGCACAATTCCTTATGATAGACTGGGTGATGCCACTTTTAAGGGTTTTTGTCACTTTTTTAACACAGGGGAAGTCTTAGTACCCGTTAGTGTGTCGTCCTAACCATTATGTCGTGACTAACTATTTATTCTTTACAATGCTTGCACGTTATCATGGGGCCCCGCCTAAGACCTCGCCAACCTAGGGACGAGCATGAGTCACGTCTCCGGGACTCAATCACTGAATCCTCTAGTGAACACCAGGGGAGTGACTCAAGTGATGACTCCATAGGTGGGTCAGCTGTGCCGATCACCGGCAATGTCTCCCCTCACCCCCCTCGTAGTACGCGTTCACGTGCAGGCGGTGGCCCGGACTTCTGACCCGAAAACCGCCAAGTAGCTTCTGGTCTTCTTACGCAGACGGTGGACTGTCCCTGGGGCAAAAGAAATCTATGTAAATGGCATCACTAAAGGCACCGGGGGCTATCAGGGGAGGCCGATTATTCCGGAGATGCGAGTCCTCGTACACAAATTGGATTCCATCCCGGAGATACGCGATGCCTTTGCCGCTTACCAGTTCGGATGGATGGCCAGCCCTCCCGGATATTATGGGCCTGATATGATTGCCGAGTTCTACTCCAGCTATGCTGCCAGTCTACTTGCCTCCATCGAAGGCAACCTGCCCAGAAGAGCGAAGAAGAGGCTTGCTGCTAAGTTGTCCCACCGGGACTATGTTACCATCCGAAAAACTCAGGTAGATATCTCGGCGGAGACCATCAACAGGTTTTTATTTGGCGGTAACTACCATGCCCCACCATATGGGTTATTCATTGCCAGGTATGTGAACATTACTGATGAGGTTCACAAGTCGGACCCATCTAAACGGGCCAAGGAGTTGCAGTGGGTTGCGGAGCAGATTGCGCTCCAAGGAGCGGAGGCACCTTGGGTGACTAACCCCAAGATTCCTATTACCAAGGCCTCAGTCACATTTGTTGCGAAGTTTTGGTGGTCGGTGGTGCTGGCCCGACTACGACCCACGGTGAATGACAACACACTCCAGCTCTCTCATGCTTCGTTGGTAGCGTGTTTGGTTGCCCGACTTGGTATTAATGTGGGTCGTGTTATTGCCATAGATATCAAGGACCGCGTCCTATCGGAACGAGCAGGTATGTCATTCCCATGCCTGATTCGGGCACTTTGCAGGCAGGCCCGTGTCCCCACCACCCACTACTTAGATAGAAAGATAGCTCCAATGGGTATGGTAAACATTGCCATGATCAAGGACATAGACAACCTGTTGTATCACAGCAGATACCATCGGCTTGGGATTCCTACACAGGTTCCTCGGGCTCCTCCGCAGCAACCCTTGTCATTTGAGGAGCCCCCCATGGCCCCCCAGACCGGTACAGATTCTAAGCAGCCCGAGGGCAGTGGCACTGCACCTCAGGCGCATCAGGGATACACTTATGTCCCTTATGACCTTCTAGCCCGCATGGTAACCGAACAGAGAAAGACACGGGCGATTGCTGACCAAATGGTGGTCAGGGTGCCTCAAGTGGTGCAGGCTTATGTGCAGCTGGCTGAGGACCGTCTCTGCGCCGAACTAGTGGGCCAAATACAGAGTTTACAGGAGCAGGTCAACACGTTGGAGGGCTACTTCTATCGCATATTTGGAAGTATGTCTGATGATGAGAGGGCGCATTTGGTGCAGACGATGCAGTATATGAAGGAGAAAATTGCAGAGCTGTATACCCGGTATAACAACTCGGTGCCAGCTCCGGTTCCACCGCCAGATTCGTTGATATCATTGTTCAGTGCCTCGGTGGAGCCGAGCTTGACCGAGGGCTGGGGCGTACCACTCGTACCACCTGCTGCCCAAGTACCTGCTCCAGCGGCTGCCAGTCATAAAGATAAAGGTAAGCGCCGCAGCCAGCGCACTAGCCCTCCGGAAGACCCGCAACGTGAGAAAGCGAGGAGGCATAAAGCGTTGAGGGCCCAGAGGCGAGAGGCTGCTGCCCAGGAGGAGCGGGCGCACCTAGCATATGAGGCTTCCCGGGCAGGTGCTTCTGGAAGTGTCGTGGGGCCAGATGCTGATGTTGCCTACCCGGACCCACCAGTCGGATCGGGCCATGGTGACCCGCCTAACGCCTAGGGCGTCCCAGGTATGTTCCACTCCTATTTTTGCTTTAATATGTATTCTGGTGCAATGGGGACATTGCACTGTATTTTGCTGGGGGTGGGGCATCCTACCCTGATGAGTTTTTCTTGTCATGTTTCCTTTCTCTGAAGGTGTAGTATCTAGAAGAATTGGCATGTTTAGGTTTATTTTGTTTGTTTTGTGTGTGTAAAGACAAGTGTTCATAAGAGTCTATAGTAACCCCAACAATTTAAAGAATAATAATCCATAAAACTTGTGTGTGCATGCATCCCATACTGACTGATTGTGTGATCCTCTTAAAGCACGGTGTACATTGTCTAGTTGCCATCTTGAATAATGAAGCTTGACTGTGTTGTGTAGTGCTGAATAGTGGGGGATATGTGCCATGTGTGTGGGAGTGGACTTGCTTGAATTCAATTGACACACTTGTAAGCTAGAACTTGCCTGGTTGGTCCCCCTAAAATGATTGAATGAGCGGATTAGGATAGGATCTTAGGCCATTGTTGTTTAGAAGTCACTAAGCCTAAAACGAATTAACCAAATGAAGTTTCTCCCTTTGAACCAAATGATTGAGCCTTAATAGACCTTTTCTTTCTTATTACCAAATTTATGTTTCCAATCTATCTGCAGACCGTACTCAGGCCCTGGTCCCTTTAAGGACATTGTGGACCTCAACCCAGGTCAAAGGCCTAAGTTGAGGGTGGCTTACGTTGGCCCTGGTCCTTGAAAAGACATTGTGAACCTCAACTCAGGCTAAAATCCTAAGTTGAGGGTGGTATTGTAAGAGAGGCAGAATAATATGGATGGAAAGGAGTCGAGTAATGAGAAGAAAAGCTGGACTGAAAAACAAAAAGAGGGAAATCTGGGGTGTGTGAATGAATGAACGAAGAAGGTAACCACGCCCATCCACAAAGTTAAGAGGTAAAACAGGGGAAACAAAGAGTTTGGGGGCTGAAAGTAGAGGCTGAGTCAAAGCAGGGTCTTGGAACAAAATGTTAGTCACTTTGATCCTAAACATACCTCACCCAAGCCCGAGCCTACGTTACAAGCCTTAAAAGTGCTAAAGTGATCCTAAAAAGGTCATTCAAGAATCAAGGTGGTGAAAATAAAGGCAAGCATATGGTCTATACTTGTGTGTCAGTTGAAAATCTTTCCGAGTGTGAGTGTCTACAGTCCAGTGTTTGTGCTACATTGTTACACTGTATGTGAGACTTCCTTGTAGTGAGGGGCACTATCACCGCACTATTTGGTGGCTATACTAACCAGCTCATCTTTATTCTCGGACTTAAGTAGGGCCAACGGGATATAGTATAGTGCTTAGGTTGATCTAATAAGAGTCCGTTGGGGTATGAGCACATCGCAAGTGTACTTTTTGAGCATGAATTTGATGATAAAGGGGTCTCTATTTACTTCTTGTTAAGCGCTTGTCTTTGTGTGTCGTTATGTGTTTTTGGTCATCGCTTGAGGACAAGCAATGTTTCTAAGTTGAGGGTGTTGATGAGTCTTGAAAATACGACTTTTACGACGCTTAAGACATAGAATTATTATGCGTTCTTAAGCGTTGTTGTTAGTTTAATAGGTGTGTTTTGATACTGTGCAGGAAAATAGAAAAGGCATGGGTAATTGAGGAAAGCACAAGGAACGAGTGAAAAACAAGGCCAAGTGTAGGACCACGGAAGGCCCACACGGGCCGTGTCACGCTACACGGTCCGTGTGACCGACCGTGGCACCGTACTTGGTGCAACGCGCAGGAAAGGGCTTCACATGGACGGGCACACGGGCCGTCTACCTTCAGACGGTCCGTGCCACGTGTTGTGTAACTGACGTATCTCGGACAGGCTCTCATCGAAATTTAAGGAAATTGCGCAAGGAAGTTCACACAGACCGTTTGCACGGACCGTCTGCCACCAGACGGGCCGTGTCGTGTACCGTGTAAGTGACATAACTCAAAGGGCCTTCGTCGAAAATATCAGAATTTGTGCAAGTGGAGCCACACGGAGGGACAGACGGCCCGTCTCATTCAACACGGGCCGTGTCACGGGCCGTGCCGATGCAGCAGCTGAGCCAGACGGACCAGTAGACGGGCCGTCTGGCCTCAGACGGTCCGTGTAACGGACCGTGTCCTGTGCCGAGTCTATTTTTCCTAAATTATATCGAATTAGTTTTACTTAGTATAAATAGTATATTATTTTATTTCATGAGATATCTGTTTTGACGACAGAAACAAGAGAGAAAAAAAGCAAAAAAACACTAGTTTGACTTTGTAATACGTGGGATTCGTGTTTGTGATCATTGTTCGAAGCTTGTAACACGGATTCTTGTTCTTTCAATTGTAAGTCAATCTTTATGCCTTCATCAAATTGTTGTGGGCAAGTTATCAACATTATGCTAGGCTAAACCCACAACTAGGGTTGTGGGAACCATGACGATTCAATAAGATAAAGGAAACTGGGGTAACTCGTGAGAATGATTATTGCATGTATTGTTAAATTCTTCGTTCTAAACTTCTCCTTAATGAGTCAACGCGTTAGGATAAGCCTGTATTTGCCACATGCCCGAGAGGGATGTAGTGATTGGGAAAAGAGTTTAACAACAGAAATTCGGGGTTATGAACCTAGTCTAAGTGCCTGAGAGTGAAAGGTGAAGGTACTCTGAGATCAATAACAACGTTTTTAGAATTGCATACGCTCTGAGACCGAAAGGAGATGAGTGAAATATAAATAGGAAGGACTGAAAGGTGAACAGATATTAGCTAAGTTTTTGGATCTTACATGCACCGTTAAACACGAGTTTACCAAACCAGTTTAGTTGTCACATTAGACCTCATGGGGAACACAACCCTAGCCTCTCTCTATCTGTCTGAAAATCAGAACAACGTTTTTGTTAATTACATTACACAAGCATTTAAATTAAATAACACAACCCCCATTTACATTATGTACGTTTATCTTGGGAATAGCATTTACATCTGAAAGCTGGTACTAATAGAATAATTCTTACGTTTTCCCTGTGGGATCGACCTTAACTCTGGTTGAGTTCTATATTTGACCAACGACCGCTTTACTCTTCTATTCGGAGTGTAATTTGGGCGTATCAATACCTCACATGCATTTATGCACTTCTTGGGTGAGACATGTACTTATACTAATTGATAAACAAGAGGGCAGGGGTGAATTATAATTTTCTTAGTCGACTACTCTGATGTGATAGTCAATGACCCTGCAAATTAGTTTACAGACAAAAATATAAAAAACACAAAAAATATAAAAGTGGCTGAGAATCTTTATACTGATTAGAATCACTGATATGGTGCCTTCTCTAGTACTCTTGGGTTACTAGGATTTTTGTGGAGCTTTAATAAGGAATTTGTATTTATAGACTTTGAACTTCTTTCAGACTTGTCTGATTCGTAGGTCAGACTTAAGCAAACTCTCTACTTGTACAACTAGTGTAAAATATTTTCATTATCTCCTTTTTACGATTGTTCTCTCAAGGAATACAACATTTTGTAGTAAGTAGAAGGATAATATGAAAAGCTAGTTCTTCAGCAAGAGTTCTAATTTTTTAATTAAGAGAGAGAGACTCTATAACAGTTTTAAGGAGATAGCTATTAGATCTCTCTTGGACCAAAGGGAAATTTTTCGATCAAGAATTTCTAGGGTTCCTTGATTGAGGATTCTCCACAAAGTTTACTATATAAATTGACTTGTATAGTCCGCTGACATATTTTTCTTCCTTGATTCTGGAGAAATCTCATATTGACTTTTTGTTTACCTTCATTTACAATTACCGCTAAAAATAAACCTCTTCCTTTCTTGATTCATAGGACCTTCCTATCTTTTTGGACTTATGGCCTTATAGTTAGTCTTCTTTTCCTTTTTGAGCAATCCTGCAAATTCATTTATCAAAATCATCAGATGCTAATAGATATGATTTGCACGATTTTTCTTGACTTGTTTGCGTTTGAGAATTGAATAGATTTTGATTGTAGTTATGGTGATTGGTTGTTCGGTTATTGATAAATATGATACGACAGAAAAATGAGGGAATATAATTTTTGAATAGATCATGTAGGAAAATGCATATATGTATATATACTAGAGATAATTATGACATCGTTGATGATTGCATACTTGTAATTTATAGCTGGAATATGTTCGAAAGGAAATGTTAAAAATATATAAATACCAACTTATATTTTTGGGTTAGAATATATTCAAATAGTTATATGTGTTGTACGAACATATATCATTTGAATAGCAGACAAGGGTAGTACTTATTGATTTTTTCCTTGCTAGTATATTGAAAGTTGCTCCGTTTAGTGACCAGCTAAGCTAATTGGAGTTATGTGTATTTGCATTTTCTGTGATCATAAAAGACTATGGATAACATTGATATTGTCATGCTGGATTGTAATTGAGAGCCTGTGATGAATAGGAAAGCTCACAATGATTAAGTTAAATAATTAAATTGTTAGTAGGTGAAGCAAGAATGGTGTGGATAATGGTATTGGAATTTAGGGAACATGATGGTTTTCCATATAGTCAGATAAAAGTGAGAATTGTGTTAATGACAAAGCTAGTAATTAAGTTTGAAAAGCAATAATGAAACTCTAACCTTCAAGGACTAATTTAAGAGGATAACAAGTGATATTCTTCTGGAACAAATGTGTTTGTCATTAATCCCTGAGCTAAAAAAACGACAAACACTTGATCCAAACACTTGAACTGACTGGGTAAGAGAAATCGAACAAGTATGTCATAACGAAGAATACTATCACCTACATCAAAATGGTTAGTTCACAATACAATAAAATCATGAATAATGGCAATTATAAATGGTAACCAATCGAATGATAAGTGCAATGCGATTCATGAATGCAATGGCGTCCCAGGCCAAATCATGACCATCGCGGGGCTGATGTACATATCTAACGAGCAAAATCTACAAGATAGAATCTAGGGACATCAAAGGCCATGTACTAAGATATAATAACAGATCGCAAGGCATAATTAGAAATATTTTGAGGCGTCACAGGCCATAACCACTGTCTCACTATGCATCATAATATCTCAAATAATGTAAATATAGTGAAAACGTGCATAACAATGTACCGAGTCATATGTCAAATGTGTGCATACCAATGTAATCAGTCATATATAACATGTGTGCATATAAATGCAACCCAATAAAAAAGAAGATCTGTGCACACCAATGCACCTAGTCTAGTATAAAATATGTGCATAACAATGCAACTATGGAGCATAAGAATCTGTGCATACCAATGAAACAAGTCAATATAAGATAGTGCATACTAATGCTACAATGGAGCATAAGAATATGTGCATACTAATGCAACTAGTAATTATAAGATGATGCATACTAATGCAACAATGGAGGATAAGAATATTTGCGTACCAATGCAACTTGCCAATGTACGATGCTGCATACCAATGCAACAATGGAGTATTAACATTATATATATACACCATTTCTCATCTCATCACCAATCACAAATAATTGTGTGCCATTGAAACATGCTCCACACGTATCCAAATTGGGCTCATAACTCTCACATTGATAAAACTAATCATCAATTAGTCACAACGTTAAGCAAGAACTATTTCAAGTCCCATTTTATCATAATGATATCCCAATTATTTCAAACCATAAGTATTCATCTCAATTAGTTAATAGGTTCGCCATTTACTCAATATTCGACATAACTGACCTCATATTTCCATCAAATGCAATCATATCATCATATCGTATCACAATTCAATCTACTTCTCACAATTATCACATAAACATGATCGATAGCTCAAATCCAGTCCCAAAAAGGTTAACCGAACCTACCGCGATGCCGAAACCACACTCAGACAAGCTTTCCATCAACTTAAGCCTCCAAATGATCAATGGATAGATCAACCACTGTCATGAATGGATACTACGCATCAAGAGGTGCATTTTAATACCCATATTAACATATTTTAAGCTTAGGGGCAAAATCGTAAAAATTACTACTAAAATTCAAAAGTGTCAAATTTGGAAATTATCTTCAAAATTGGATTCTAAAAGAAAATTGGAGTTTGTGGGTGAAAATCGTACTAAAATCGAGTTCAAATCGATGGAGAAATCCCTATTTAAAGTTTTAAAATCATGGACCGAAAAACTTCAAATTTGGATATTCAAATCATGAAATTCAAGTCAAACTTAAGATAAAAACCATGGAAATTAATCAATATGATGTTAGAAATACTTACCCTAAAAAATCTTTGAAAAGCCTCGTGAAAAAAGTTGTCCCCTAAAGCTTGAAATATTGAATATGAAGTGAAACTAGGGGTTTTATGTCTTTAAAAATGACACAGTAAAAATGTACTCCGCGAAGGTGGAACCTTGTCCGCGATAGTGGAGCACAAAAGTGCCCATACCTCCGCGAAGGCAGAGGTCCTTCTGCGAAGTTAGAGTACAAATGTGGGTTGCACTAGATATGCCCACACCGGCCAATACCAAAACTTAAAATGGAACTCGTGAAATCATTCGGACTCAGAATTTCATAAACTTTATGTGTATCCATACAAGAAACCACGATCTGGACTCAACGGAATTATCAAAATTTGATTCCGAGGTCTCCATATTACATTTGCTGATGCAAGTCAATTAAACTAGTTTAAACCTCAAAATACCAAAACTATGCTCGGAAACTCCAAATATTATGACGAGGCCATTTTAGAGTTAGTTTCACCATGTGAAACTATTGGAACTGTTGGAATTCTGATCCAAACTTTGAATGTTGACCAAAGTCAAACTTCTGTTCTAGAAATGACTAAAATCACGACTTTAACTCATTTAACTCCAAATTCAGTTCCGTAATATCCTGTAGTTCATTTAACTCCAAATTCAGTTCCGTAATATCCTGTAGTTCATTTTTGACATTCCAGAGCTAATGGAATTGACATATTCCCTATTCGACCTCTGGAACTCAAAATGAAGAAACTCACTTTTTCAACAACTTAAACTTTTAAAAAATGCCAAAATTCATCTTTTCAAATTTTAAAACTCAGGATTTCGGTTCTAACCATTCAAATAGTTAAAAGTAGACCAAAACCAACTATGAAAGGGTAATAGTAATTTTCACTGATAGAGCCAAAATGACCAACCAGGTCATTATATTATTCACCATTAAAAAGAATGTTCGTCCTCGAGCATAGGGAAAAGAGTAGTACCTAAAGCCTCAAAAAGGCTGGGGTATCTAGCCCGTATGTCAGACTCAAACTCCCTAGTGGCCTCATAAACAAAACGATGCCGCCAATGAACCTTTAACGAAGGTATATTTTTGGATCTCAATCTCCAAACCTGTCTATCCAATATAGTTATAGGCTCCTCTTCGAAGGACAAATCTGGACCCAACTCAACAGAGTCATAAGAAATCACATGGGACTCATCTGGAATGTATCGGCGGAGCATAGAAATATGAAAAATAGGATGGTTGGAAGATAATCTGGGTAGTAAAGCCAACTTATAGGCTACCTCACCAACTCTCCCCAAAATCTTAAAAGGGCCAATAAATCGGGGACTAAGCTTGCCTCTTCTCTCGAATCTCATCATACCCTTCATACGTGAAATCTTTAGTCAAACACTATCACCAAAAGAGATCTCAAGAGGTCTAAGTCTCCTATCAGCATAACTCTTCTGGCGATTCTGGGCTGTCAAAAGTCTACTCTGAATCAATTGGACCTGGTCCATGGCATCCTGAGGCAAATCAACACTTAACACCTCAGCCGAACTCGAATCAAACAATCCAATCAGTGATATTCATCTCCAGCCATACAAGGCCTCAAACTGTGCCATCTGGATGCTGGAATGGCAACTATTGCTATATGCGAACTCTGCAATGGTAAGTGCTAGTCCCATCGGGCCCCAAAATCAATAAAACATACCCTAAGCATGTCCTCCAACACGTGAATGGTATGTTGTCACTGACCATTAGTTTGAGGGCGAAAAACTAAACTCAAATCCACTTTAGTACCCAAACCACGCTGTAAAGCTTGCCAAAAGTGAGAAGTAAACACAGACCCTTTGTCTGATACTATAGACACTAGCACACCATGCAATCTGATAATGTCTTGAATATACAATCTAGCCTACTGCTCTACATTGTAGTTAGTTTTCACCGGTATGGAGTGTGTAGACTTGGTCAATCGATCAATGACCACTTAAACTGAATCAAACATGCTTAAGGCCATGGGAAAACCTGTGATAATGTTCATAGTCACTCTCTCCCACTTCCACTCGGGAATGTGCATCCTTTGCATTGATGCACCAGGCCTTTAATGCTTATACTTCACATATTGTCAATTCAAACACATGGCCACAAGCTCACCTATTGTGTCTTCTTGTGCAGAACAACTAATAATGCTATTTAAGATCGTGAAACATTTTAGCAACACCCAGATAGGTGGAATATCTAGCACAATGAGCCTCATCTAATATCAATGTCACTAATCCCAACTTTAGGCACGCAAACTCTATCATTCACCCTCAATACACCATCAGCATAAATAATAGCCACTTTTGCTTCACCTATCAATACTTTATCGCGAATCACACACAATTTGGGGTCCTCAAACTGGTGAGTACATATTTGATCATGCAAAGAAGATCTAGCCTCAACAAATACCAGAATACTCTAGAAGATAAATGTCCAAACGGATCATCTGCCTAGCAAGTGAATGAACCTCTAGAGCTAAGGGCCTCTCCTTAGCCCTTAAGAATGCCAAACTCCCCATACGAGTAGCCTTCTGACTCAAAGCATTTGCCACCACATTGACCTCCCCAGAGTGATAGAGAATAGAGATATCATAGTCCTTTAGCAACTCCAACCACCTACGTTGTCTCATGTTCATATTAGGCTGAGCAAAGATGTATGTGAGACTTCGGTGATACATAAAAATCTCACAATGCACCCCATAAAGATAATGTCGCCACAATTTCAACACAAACACAACTATAACTAACTCTAAGTCATGAGTAGGGTAGTTCTTCTCATGCAGCCTTAGCTGTGTAGAAGCATAGGCTATCAGTCTCCCATTTTGCATTAATACACCACCCAAAACCACACATAAAGCATCAAAATATACCATAAATGGAGCTCCCTCCTCGGGTAAAGAAAGATTTGGCGCTGAAGTCAACAAATTCTTGAGCTTTTGGAAGCTCAACTCACAATCATCCGACCACTAGAATACTACAGCCTTTTGAGTCAATCTGATCAATGAGGCTGCTATAGATGAAAAACCCTAAACAAAACAGTGACAATACCCTGCTAAACTAAGGAAACTCCAACTCTCAGTCGCCGAAGTAGGCCTAGCCCACTCAGAACAACTGCTACCTTAGCTGAATCGACCATAATATCCCTTTTTGACACAACATGGCCAAGAAATGAAACAGACTCAACCCAAAACTCACACTTTGAGAACTTAGCATACACGTTCCCTTTCCTCAGTCTCTAGAGTACAATCCTCAAGTGGTGAACATGATCTGCCTTACTCTTGGAATAAACCAATATTGTCTATGAATACAATCACAAAGATATCTAAATAGGGCCTGAACACTCAATTTATCAACTCCGTAAAAGCAACCATGGCATTAGTCAACCTAAATGACATAACCATAAACTCATAATGTCCGTAATGGGTCGTAAAGGTTGTATTTTGTATATAAGACTCCTGAACTCTCAACTGATGGTAGCAGGACCTAAAGTCAATCTTGGAGAACACTGAGGCACCCTGCAACTGGTAAAAAGAATCATCAATGTGAAGCAAGGAATATTTGGTCTTGATGGTCACTTTTTTAAGCTGGCGATAGTCACTACACATATGCATAGCGCCATCTTTCTTCTTTACAAATAATACAAGAGCATCCCTAGGAGATACACTCGGACAAATAAAGCCTTTTTTAAAAAAATCTTCCAATTGTTCCTTTAAGTCCTTCAATTCAGCCAGAGCCATCATATAAGGAGCTATAGATATGGGCTTAGTGTCTGGCTCTACATCAATAGCAAAGTCTATATCGCGATCCAGAGGAACACTAGGAAAATAGTCAGGAATACAACCATAAACTCTCTAGCAATCCTGGTAGTCTCCAATGATGGAGGCTATTAAGAAAAAGCCCGAACAAGAGCTAAATATGCAAAAATCCCCTTCCCCAGCAGTCGACAAGTATGCAAATAAGAAATAATGCTCTTAAGATAGGAGCTAGGTGCTCCAGTCCATATCAACTGAGGTAAGTCAGGGAAGATTGGGTCACTGTCTTCGCATTACAGGAAAGAATAGCTTGATAAAGCAACAACCAATCCACACCCAAAATCACATCGAAATCAGCCATATCAAACAAAATCAAATCAGTAATAGTATCCCTCCCCATAAAAGTCACAACACACCTCGATATAGCCACTTCACCACTAAAGATTCACCTACGGGGTGGAAATACAAATAGGCTCAGCAAGCGGCTCACATATAATATCTATATCAGAAGCAAAATAAGTCGACACATATGAATAATTAGAGTCGGGTTCAAATAAACTGAAGCTGAATGATGGCATATTAGAACTATACCTGTGATAACTATATCTGAGGCCTCTACCTCAGCTCTATTCGGAACAATATAGCAAACTCTACGACCACCACTAGCCTATGGACCACTACGTGCACCATCCCTCACTATACCATGACATTCTCTAGCACCACCTCTCATAGCCTGAGGTGTACCCCTAGGTATTGGCGCTGGAGCTGGAGCTGGGCGAGCTAACTGAGCATCTGAAGTCTAAGTAGGAGGTACAAGGTGAGTACAATGATGATTCAAGTGCCCAATCTCATTAGAAAGATAACAAGCCCTGGTCTCCTGTCTATGAGATGGCTGCAGTGAAAAGCCACTATGCTTGGGTGCAGTACCCACCTGAGCAGATCTGGACATATCAACATTACCAGATGCTGGAAGAGTTGCTTGAGCTACCCGACCCTAATAGCCCTACCTCTGAGTCTATTGGTCCCATGGCGGGTGCCCACTAAACAGTCCATGTCAATGGAACCTCTTCCCACCACCCTGTCTATCCTGCTTGATACACTATATGATATGAACGTGATCCACAACATTCTTGAAAGTACCTCCAGCCAACACCTAGGAAGCCATAGCCTCTTCAAGCTATGATATGCCCAAATTTATACTCCAAAAGGAAGAGTAAAGGTGTCATTGGTGAAATATAGAACTCAACCAGAGTTGAGGTCGATCCTGGGGGAACGCGTGAGAATGATTCTATTAGCACCCTCTTTCAGACGTAAATTCTATTCCCAAGATAAAGTTGCATAAAGTAAATGGGGGGTTACGTTGTTTCAATTAAATTCCTATTGTAACGTGACTAATAAGGATGTTGATACTAGGTTTCAAACAATTAATGAGAAGCTAGGGTTGTGTTCCCCATGACATCAAATACGATAAGTAAACTTGCACAGTAATCTCTTTTGTGACTACGCATACAAGATCAAACAAAATAGATAATACCTAGTTCACCTTTTGATCCTTCATAGCTATATTTCACTCATCTCCTTTCGGTCTTAGAGTGTATGTAATTTCAATCTCTGTTCTCGATCTCTGAATACCCTCACCTTTCGGACTTAAGTACTTAGACTAGGTTAAAAACCCCAAATTTCTATTGTAGAATTATTTTCCTAATCACTACATCCCTCTCGGGCATGTAACAAATACAGGCTTGCCCTAATGCATCGACTCATTAGGGAGAAGTTAAAGTGAAGAATTCTACAATGAAGGCGGTGATCAATCCCTCGAATTTACCCCAGTTTGTATTATCTTATTGAATTGTCAAGGTTCCCACAACCCTAGTTGTGGGTTTAGCCTAGCATGTTCAATACAACATGCCTACAACAATGTGATGAAATCATAATAATTGACTTAGGATTGAAATAATGAAGAATCCACATGATACAATCTTCGAAGAGATGATCAAAACACAAGAATCTAATGTAAAGTAAAGTCACAATATTGTTCTCTATTTGTTTTCTGACTTCAACGTTCAACAACAACCTAAAACAAAGTAATATATATGTATATATATATATATAAGAAAACACTAATCCAACTAGAAATAGGAAAATAGACTTCGGCATGAGTATGGGTCTTCAGATAGGCCGTGTGGGTCCAGACGAACCATCACACGCTCCATGAGTCATCACTTCCTGTTTCTCACGGATACTGACACGGCCTGTGCGGGGTTTCACGGACCGTTTAACGGTTTGTGAGTCTTCACTTGCACAAATTCTGATCGATGTCTAGATATTCAAATTGCACGGCCCATGCGACGGTCCATGACTAATCACACGGTCCGTGACGGGCCCCGTCTACTTTCACTTGCATGATTTCTGTTATTTTTTATGGCGATCCTTCTAATCCACGTCAACATCATGGAATATGGCACGGCCCATGAGAGCTTTGACGGTCCACGTGAGCCCCTCGTGAGTTTTGCCTCGGTTTCGTTCCAGTTCCATATCAAGTGTAAGGTTATGGTTGGTCATAAAGTCCGTGTACCGTGACACAGTCCGTGAACACCCCTGTGGTCCCTCACTTGGCTCAATTCCCAGCTTCTCTTCGTTTGGCCCTTCACGCACCCTCCCACGATCCGTATGATGTTACTCGGCCCGTGAGAGGTTCCGTATATCACCACTTCACCAATTTTCTCATTCTTTTTCTCACAATTTCTCCGTCATTCCATGCCTTTGTCATTTTCCTACAAAGTACCAAAACACACACATCAAACCAATATATTTTCTTGAGAATATGCAAAAATTCTTCACTTAAAGCGTCATAAGAGTCGTATTTCTACAACTCATCAAGCTACCCCGTCAAGCCCTTGGCAAACCGTCGGGTCCTTCTCAGTAGGAATGCTTGACAAGGCATATCTTGATAAGGCATGAAATCTAGTCTCGTAGTCAGAAGCAGACATAGACCCCTACTGTATTCTATCAAACTCATCTCAGCAGCTGTCTCAGAGGTTTAGGGTACAAATCTCTCCAAAAATATCTTAGTGAATTATCCCCAGGTCGTAGCTGTGATCCAATAGGTCGACGAGCTACCACTGACCTCCACTACTCCTTGGCAAGGCCGGTGAATTGATATGAAGTATAGGAAACTCAATGTAACTCAAAAATAGCAAGATTACATAACCAGTTCTAGCACTCTGACAGAAAATCATAAGCTCTATCTCTAGGAGTGCCATCAAATCGTGGTGGAGCCAACCATACAAACCTCTTAAAACATGGCTGAACTGGTAGAAGATGGTGGAATCATAAAAATTGAGTGCAACATATGGGGCAAGAGCCAAACTCTGAATCTGTGTACTCAAACTCGATCTAGATGCATGAAATAGAGCAATAATAGTTGCAGGAGAGTCTGATGGAGCGAAAGAAATACCCATGTGAATCCTAGCTAGCTCCGGTGGAACACTAGAAGGACTAACCAGTGTGGTAGAAATTGGTATCTCAACAATAGATGGGGCTGGAGGAGCTCCATCAAATATAGCCAATAACCTTATCAGTAACTCCTTAACCAATGGTGTAGTCTAAATGAATGAGGGTGATTGAATAGGATCCATAGGCCTCTTTGGCTTATGAATAGGTTCTGGAGAATCTGATCTAGTGTACCCTCGAAGTGAAGCTTCCCCTCTAACATGTCCTCTGCCCGTGGTCCTACTCTAAACTCTACCTCGGCCTCGGGTGGGTACCACATCTGCTGCCTCGGGCTCTCCCATTAACCTCGAATCCCTTTATTAATGCCCTAATTGTACTCATAAATCATAGAAAGCTTTACTTGAAAACTAGGAGTCCTTAGCTTTTATAATGGAACAATCATAAAAAAATTACTCTTTTAAGGGAACATAAAAAATGCCCAACCTTTATCGCATCAACCAACATGGAATCATCATCGTTAGTCAAATATGCATATATATACATAGAAAAATAGTTTTAAATCTTCATGAGTAACATTTAATAATATAAATATCAAGGAATAATCATAAACATTCACATTAACTTAAGAAACTTAAAGAAAAGGTAAAATACTTGATAAGAAACTTTATGGGTTGAAGGATACCCATAAATCAACTCATATTCCTTGGGGAACTAGAGGGAAATGAAACTGAAGCCTTTGTGGAAGAACCCTTGGAAACCTTAGCCTTGTTCTTGAGAGCCTTTTGCCTTAGAGAATGTTAGAGTTGAAAGAATGAAGAGGATAGGGGCTTCTTAGGGCTTAAAGGCTGATTTAGGGCCCTTTTCCCATCCCCAAAATGATGTAGTTTAAGAATAGAAAGGATGGAAATAAGAAAATACCCCTCATCAGAACTGTCAAAATTGACCTACCATACTCCGATTATTCGTTGCAAGTTGATCTACAGGCCGTAAGTCCCTCTCGTCTGATTACACATCTGAAATTCCAAAAAAACCATATTTGATGGATCCAAAGTTATGAAGCCATGTTACAGGCCATATAAGCTCATATGGATTGTAGCTGGACTCATAGAGTCCTTCTACACATAGCCGTTATTCACCTAATCCTTGTCCTTATTCCATGCCTACGGATCGTATCCTAGTTTACAGGCTATTTGATGACACGTAAGTCAGCCTTTAGAAATTTCTGGATTTCCTTCATGTCTAATAGACTCACTCACGGCCTTACCTATGGACCATATGACTTTCTACGAGCCGTCGTTTGGTCTGTGGATTACTCCACACTTGGAAACGTTTCCCTTTCTTTTAAATTTTATGTTTAAGAATGAAACATACGGGTCGTATGTCCACTTATAGCTGTAAATCACCCCCCGTAAGCCAGACTTCAAGCCATTTTTAGTCCTAGTTTTCTGTACTCAAGGCTCCTAAACTGGGGATCATTACAAGTTATCAGTCCTTTAATGATCATGTGACCTCACAAGAAGAACTACCTATATATATGCATAATAAAATGAACACAAGTAATGACGAAGATGGTTATGACAACAACTCTCACTCTCCCAAATGATATCACATGTTGCTTCTAGTTCCCATAGGCTTGCCCCAAATATAGGTATATAATTAGTGGTTCAACTCCCAAGCACTTTAGTCTATCATGTTCTCTCTTTTTACACCCTTTATTGGATCCTTGCTATATAACCCCCCCCCCCCCCGAGAATTCTCCAACTACCATTGTCCTTAAGCATCCAAACACTAATATTTATACATACTAAAGAGAATTTTGTTTTCTACGGCATGACTTATCGCAGGGCTACCCTTCTAAAACTTAATTCCTTCTATATTTTCCATTCTAAAAGACTTAGGATATTTGAATCAAAATCAAGATATTAGAAAGAAGGGATTCGGCTTATCATGTGGTTATTGTTCGTAAATATTTTTGTGAATGCGAAAAATTAACTGCAGTCAAAATAAATAAAAAGAAAAGATACTTTTATTGATGAATCTTTAGTAAGTACATTTCTGTTGTTCTCTTGATTCTTCTCTCCTAACATGTTTACATAATTTTAGGGTCGATAGTAGCGTATTTCTCGAATATAGGATTATGTAGACCTCCTTGAGATGTGTTTAACCACTGAAAATATCGGCAGCACTTCGTCATTTCAAGTCGATCTCCGAGAAGAACTCCGTTGACCACCTCTTCAAAGAATTATGTTGTTGGTGTTGTAACCTTTCTCCAATGCAGAATATCCTCAGAATATTATGTAGCCCTCCTATTTATAGTTGTAGGAGGGAAGCAGTCCAAATGTGGATGAACTCCTTTGCCTTCTTCTGATTGGTTCTTGTAAGTCATCAAGCTTATCACAAACACTATGTGATAAAATTGATTTTTGATTGGTTATTGAACTTTGACAAGGATTGCCATATCATGAGAAGACATGGCATTTTCTCGTTGGTCTTGAACTTGACTGGGATGCCAAGTCATCTTGACAGGTGGAATAAGTTTAGGCCTCTGGATGAGGTGGCGCTTTGACTAAAAATTAATAAAATGGATTTATTAATTTTTGAAGCCCAAATTAATTAATTCAATCCAGATGATCATAGATTTAAATTCAATTTTTCAAGAATTTAATCTACTAAAATGTATGTGTCTACAAATGTCTCCTACTTCAAGGCTTGTCGAGTGGAGATTTATTGAAAATGAGACGTGGCTTGAAGTATTATAGATGATGACACGATTTATATTTTTTAATAAGTACATTGAGCCAACACTTGGATAAACCATAATTTCTAAGACACACGATAATTTCTAGTATAAGGACTCCAAGTCCTTACAGTACACCTAATGATCTCAGGATTAGGTTCTTAGTTTATTTGCAATAAATTTTTGTGAACGCAGAAAATTTATTGCAATAAAAATAAATAAGAAAAAGATCAGTTTATTGATGAATCTTTAGTGAGTACAATTCTATTGTTCTCTTGATACTTCTATCCTGATGTATTTTCGTAATCCGAGGACCGATAGTAGCATATTTCTCAGATGTAGGATGATGTAGGCCTCCTTGAGATGTGTCAAGGAATGTCGGCAGCACTTCATCGTTTCAAGTCAATCTCCGAGAATAACTCTGTTGACCACCTCTTCGAAGATCTATGTAGTTGGTATTGTAGCTTTTCTCCAATACTTGCAAATTGTC
This sequence comes from Solanum rostratum, assembly GCA_029948455.1. NCBI lineage: Eukaryota > Viridiplantae > Streptophyta > Magnoliopsida > Solanales > Solanaceae > Solanum > Solanum rostratum. The sequence goes on from CM057049.1 coordinate 29,141,460, forward strand.
CTCAAAAATTTATTTAACTCTCCTATTTATAGTTGTAGGATGGACACAGTCCAATTGTGGATGAACTCTTTTTCCTTTTCCTGATTGGTTCAATCGTCAAGCTTATGCAAACACTATGTGATAAGATTGATTTATGATTGGTCATTGAACTTTGACAAGGATTGCCACATCATGAGAATACATCGCATTTTTTTGTTGGTCTTGAACTTGACTGGGATGTCAAGTCATCTTGACACATGGAATAAGTTTAGGCCTCAAGATGAAGTGGACCTTGGACTTGAAATTAATAAAATAGACATATTAATTTGTGAAGCCCAAATTAATTAATTTAATCCAAATGATCATGGATTTAAATTCAACTTTTGTATGAATTTAATCCACTAAATTTTATGTGTCTACAGTTATCCAACAAACAAGTCTAAGGCTCAAACGGGCTGATTAAGGATTAATAATCTAAGGTGGTTTCTAATGAGGATCTAAAATGGGATTGCCAAAGGAACACCTAGATCACTTCCTTAAAGTTGTACATTCTACTTAGTTTAGTTCACATACAAGTCATGTTCTAGCAACTATAGTAACATGGACACATAATTATTCTCACTCTCACATGGCACATTTTCATCTAAAGAACACTATCATAATCATCACATGTATTTATATGAATTCAATAGTAAGCATACATACATAGGAACGAAACTGAAAATATGGGCATTTTCAATTTTACAATTCCTCATCCTACATGCCCACTATGCAATATTGAACCTTCAACACAATCAAAATACACAAAACGAGAAACTACATTGAAGAATACTCTTAGGACGGTCGTCATCCATCCATCATAAGGCCCCGTCACTCAAGTATGATTTATGAAAAAATATAAAACCACCTAATTCAACAAACTATTTACATTAACTACACAAAAATCACATGTAGAATTTAATATATACAGACCAACATAATTTAAAACATTGTCTAACCTAAAAAAATCATGCCTGAAAATAAAAATTGTTTAAAGTATACATGGTAAAAATAAATTGAAATCATCAAACCGTCACAGCAACCCCAACCCACACTTAAAATATTGCACTGTCCCCAGTGCAAGAACATACGAAACATGTACAATAGGGGATTGTGAAGGGGTTTTTAAAAATTGGGTCGGGTTGAAAATTCGCAAAAAATACACTATGTCTGCAACAAGTCCACAACGCGGACCTGTTGTGGAATTTAACTTTGCATTTTGTCCTTTTATGTGTTTATAACTTACCTGAACCTTGACGCGTCACAGACTCTTCTTGTTAAGAAAATTTTAGGGCTTCAAAAAAATTTATTTTTCGACCTTCGGACGCCAAAAAAACTTTCAACACCTGAGTAAGTGCTAAAATATTAAAACAAGTTAATTTGGTCACGAAAAATCCAAAAATACTAAACAAAATACGAGAATTGAAAATGAATAAAAAGTCACCTAAAAGGGACAAAGTCCACGATGCGGAGGTGTCATAGACCTACCTTCAACGTATTGACACTTCGGGGCTCTTTTTTTTATTCCTAACATTGAGAATTATAATACTCAAAACTAAAATACCTCACTATGGGTTTCCTCCTGTGTAGCGCCTGATTTAGCATCTCGGCATGACGCAACATCTTTAATCATTTATTAACCAACTCAATGGTCGCTTCCTCGCAATCCACATCATTCCAATAATAGTGCTTGACTCTCTAACCATTTACCAAGAAAGTAGATGTCTTGGTCTCACTGCATAGCTCCACAACACCATGTGGCTTCATGCACAACACTCCATTTATACCTTAGCTTACCTTTTGTCCAGGCTCGAAGGTGCATTTTACTATGTGACGATCATGCCATTTTTTGTCTTTTCTTTATAGAGTGTGCCATTCTCGTACGCCTTCAACCTGAATTTGTCTAACTCTTCCAATTACTCCAAGCGTTTGCACCCTGCAAGCTCTGGGTCCAAATTCAGCTTTTAAATGGCCCAATATGCTTGATGTTCGAGCTCAACAGGAAGGTGGCAAGCCTTCTCAAAATCCATTTCATATGGCAAAGTTCCAATAGGAGTCTAGTATGCTATCATGTGTGCCCACAGAGCCTTATCCATTTTTAGTGCTCAATCCTTTCTAGTAGCATTCATCGATTTCTGCATGATTTGCTTAACCTCTCTGTTAGACACTTCAACCTGTCTGCTCGTCTATGGGTGGTAGGCTATGTCTACCTTATGCCTCACTCTGTACTTTGCTAGTAGATTCTTCACATCCTAGTTGATAAAGCGTGCCCCTCTATCATTTATTATAGCTCATGGAGTACCAAACCTTGTGAAGATGTGCTTCCTTCAGAATTTACTCACTACCTTTAAGTCATTGGTTGGCAGAGCTACTGTTTCTACCGATTTGGATATATAGTTCACAGCCACCATAATGTACTAATTTTAAAAGGATTGTGAGAATTGTCCCATAAAGTCTATCGCTCAAATGTCAAAGACCTTAACTTCAAGGATATTGAGAGGCATCTCATGCCTCCTGGAGATGGTCCCTATCCTTTGGGATGCATCACAGTTCCTACAAAATTTATAACATCTTTGAATAGAGTAGGCCAAAAAAATCAAATTGCAATACCTTATTGGTAGTTCTCCCGCCTCGATGGTGTGCTCTATGGGGTTAAGCATGTAAATGCTCAAGAATCTAGTGTGTCTTAACTTCGAGCATACATCTCCTCACCATCCTGTCTTATCCCTGCTTCAAGAGATAGGACTCATCCCGTACATAGAACTTCGCTTCATGGGCAACTTCTTCTTCTATTGGCTAGATGCATCTGGTGTAAATACCTGACTCACCAAAAAAATCACAATATAAGCATACCAAGGCAATTTAGCTATCTCTAATGCCAATAGTTGCTCATTCGGAAATTCCTCCTTGATGCCCCCTGATCTCCTATGTGAATGTCATTATCTAGTCTGGACAGATGATCTTGGATCCCTGATCTCAATGTGAAACTCTTGCAACAGTAGGATCTATCGAATTAGCCTACTGTCACGATCCGCCAATCTTCCATAGAATTGAGGAAGAATCTAGAGTCAAGGAGAAGAAACTAGAGTCGTGGAGAGGTTTCTGAAGACTCTGAAATATTGCGGATAAGACTTGAAGCTCCTAAAAGGCTGTAGAATAATATAGACTAATCTTTTGAAGTCTTAGAGTAATCTAGAAGAATGTAGATATGTCTTGTAGTCTTTAGTTCTCTCTAGACTTGTATGGAAAATTCTAGAGAGGGCACTAAAGTGTAAATAACTTAAAGACTTGAATGTAAATATTAATTCCTCTTTGACCCCAAGTAAGAAGTATAAATAGAGGGGGTCATTTGCATTGTCAAGCATTTAGAAATTGTAAGCAATCTCTAAAGCAATATACAAGCCTTCTTTCAAAAGCTCTCTCTTGTCTTCTTCAATCTAGCGTTCCCGTAGTGATCCAGAGTAATAGGTTTACTAGTATTTGCAAGATCATGAAAGAGCCTATGAGTAAGTCGACTAGCGCCACATGGAAGTCTTAGTTAAAGGTCTAAGTCTGTGACACTAGGCTTCATATCCTTCTTGATGAATAGGCACCTAAGGGTTGTGTGATAAGTGAACACAATCAACTTAGTACCTACCAGAGTGGAGCAAAACTTGTCAAAAGCAAACACTAATGCTAGCATCTTCTTTTTTGTGATTGTATAATTACACTGAGTGTATCCAAGGTTTTGCTGGCGTAGTAGATGGAGTGAAAGATTTTACCCTTTGGCTACCCCAATTTTGCTCCCACTATCATATCACTGGCGTCATATATCAACTTGAAATGAACCTCCTAGTCAGGAGCCATTAATATAGGAGCTTCTACCAGCCTTTGCTTTAAAGTCTCAAATATTTGCATATAAGCAACATCCAAGCTAAATTTTACCTCCTTCTCGAGAAGTGTACACAAAGGCCTTGAGATCTTAGGAAAATATTTTATGAATCGTCGGTAGAACCCAGTATGACCCAGAAAGCTTCTGACTCCTCTGACTGACACGGATGGGGGTAGTTTCTCAATGACATCAATCTTTTTTTCTTTATCAACCTCTAACCCCTGTTTGAACACTTAGTAGCCTAGAATAATCCCCTCCTTTACTAGGAAATGGGACTTTTCCCATTTAACGAGAAGATTTGACTCTTTAGAGCGAGCCATATTGTCTAGATTTTTCAAGCAAGCATCAGATGACTCCCCATATGCTGAGAAGTCATCCATGAAGATCTATACAAAATCCTCCTTAATTTTATGGAATATGTCCATTATAAACCTCTGGAAAGTGGCAGGTGAATTGTACAAACTAAAGAGAATTCTCTTGAATGCGTATGTTCCATCCATACAAGTGAAAGTTGTCTTTTCCTGGTCCTCAGGGGCAATTGTGATCTGATTATACCCTGAGTGACCATAAAGAAAGCAGTAATACTCTTGCCTGGCTAACCTGTCCAGTATCTAATCAATGAAAGGCACTAGGTAGTGATCTTTCCTGGTAGCATCATTATACTTGTGGTAGTCCATGCAGATTTACCACCCAGTTACTGTCGTAGTAAGGATGGGCTCATTATTCTCAATGGTCACCATGTTCATCCCGCTTTCTTTGGGACGCACTGAACTGAGATCAACCATTTTTTTTCAAAGAGGGGGTAGATGATCCTAGCATCCAGCCACTTGATTATCTCCTTTTTAACCACTTCTTTCATGACTAGATCTAGCCTTCTCTATGGATAGGCTGGGGTTCGTGCCCTCTTCCATGAATGTACTATGCATAGGCAACGGTTAATACCAGAAGATCAGACATCTTCCATCCCTTGGCCCTCTTTCTCCTTTTTAAAACAGCCACAAGATCAGACATCTTCCATCCCTTGGCCCTCTTTCTCCTTTTTAAAACAGCCACAACCGCTTCAACTTGGGCTGCAAATGACAAAAAAGATGGTATTATATGTAAAGTGTTATTTACACCAAGAAATACATACTTGAGGTGGGTACGGAAGTGGTTTCGACTACAATTGAGGAGCGTCCTAGATAGATGTCTTGGGTGAAATACCCAACTCCCTATATAATGGTTCCACCAACGTTTTCAGCATGTTGACATTTGGACTATTCAGCACACTTACTATCTCAATGGCCTCTATGTCACCCTCTAACTCTTGACTTAGTAATACTTTTACTAGAGGATCCTTGGCCTCAGTCTAGAAAACTACAACCTTTGCATCTATCCCTGTGATGGCTATCAGATCCTCATACATGGCAGGTAGATTCAAAGCTTGGTAGACATTAAAGACCTCTACCTTTTTATGAGAGCGCTAGTGAAGCGCCTTATTGCTACATTAAACAATGCCTCTCCAGTTGCAAAGAACGGGCGCCCTAGGATGAATGGGACCTCTGGGTCTGGTTGACAGTCTAGGATGACAAAGTGCACTGGGAATATGAGTGATCCCACTTGGACGAAGACATATTTTATGATCCTGTTTGACCAAGCTATCGAATGATCAACAAGCTGAAGAAAGATTGTAGTTGGTTTTGGATCTCCAAGACCCAACTTCTTGAACATAAATCTATGCATTAAATTTATGCTTGCTCTCATATCACACAAGCCTCTTGCATCGAGACAATTTCCAACAGTAATTTGAACTTTAAAGCTCTTAGGAACATTTAGTTTCGTAAGTATCTTTACTTTGTTTAGGATCTTGGAGCTACACTCTTCGGTGAGTGCAACTGTCTCATTTTCTATCAACTTGCTCTTGGTTTCCACAATTTCCTGCATGTACTTTACATACTTCAGGATACCCTGCAAAACATCAATTAATGGTAAGTTAATAAAAATGTGTACCTATTTTAGCAGCTTGATAAACTTCTCGAGGCACTCATCCTCATTCTTCTTTTTAAATTTTTGAGGAAATGAAGGAGGAGGTTTTGGCCTTGGTTCAGCCTCAACATTTGGAGGGTTAGGGGTGCCAGCCTCATCTTCTTCTCAACATTGGGGTTGTCCTCACTCTTTTTATTTGGGAAAAACTCTGTCATTGGCTTGCCACTCCTTGTACTCACCGCATATAACCTGCTTAAGGTTTAGGTAAATATTCCCCAGCAACCCACCGTGTGGTCTAGAATTTTGTGCAAATGCCATTGCCCCAACTATTTCGCAAGATTCTTAGTGGCAAGCTAATTTTTACGGACCTCCATTGCCAACTTAGCCTGGTCTTCCATGATCTGTTTCAACATGTCTTCCACACATATACTTGTAGGCTTGGCTGGCTATTGTCCCTGTCCCTGCTAATTGTATAGATGCCCCCTTCTTGCATTCTATATTGAGGTGGCCCTTGATGCTGCCAATACCACCCAAGAGAAGTTAGGATTATTCCTCCAAATGGAGTTGCAAGTATTTCCATATCCTTGATGGCCTCCACCTATGGGTGCATTACCCACAAAGTTTACAAACTATGGATTGGCAGCACAAAAATCAACCACATGCTCCCCATTTCTATACACCTCACAGCAAGTAGGCTACTGCTATTGGACAATATTTAGTGAAGCCTATTGCTATCCCAAAGCCAGGTTTTTTGAAGTAGGTAGTCAGCATATTCTGCATGGCTGACACTTGGGCTTGTAGAGCTGTTATACCATCCACTTCCAACACACCTGCTTTACTTTGTACCACGGGTTTACTTTGTCTACCATTCCATTTTGGATTTCCCTGTGCAATCTTATTTAGGAAATCATAGAGCTCCTCGTAAGTCCTCTCCAATGCATGTCCACCTGCAGCAAAATCAAGTAAAATCTTGGTATTGGGTTCAAGTGCCTCAATGAAAGTATGGACCAATACCTCATTAGCTTGGTGGTGATGAGGATAGTTAATGAGCAATAATTTGAACCTGTCCCAAGATTGATACAAGTTTTCTTCTAGATTTTATCAGAAAATCAAGATTTCACTCCTAAGTTTAGCTATTTTCAAAAATAGGAATAATCTTATCAGGAATTTCCTAGCCATGTCATCCCAAGTAGTAATAAAGTTTTGTGGCTCAAATATAAACCACCTCTTTGCTTCCCTAAATAGTGAGAAGAGTAACAAAATAAACCATACAGAGTTTGACGACACCCAAAGAGGAATGTAGGTATGGCTGATCTCCAAGAATTTGAAAGATAGACAGAGATCTTCATGTGGCAATCATGTAAATTGACCATTAGTGTGCAAAATTTGCACCATTATTCTTCTTGACCTCAAATCTACCACCAACAGGTAGTTTTTGAATGTTTTTGGTAACATTAGTAGCCCGTGGGATTGCCACATCTTGAACTGGTCTAGCTGCCATTAGTTCAGGAACAGGTTTAATCACCGATTCTACCTCCTCTCTATTGTCTTCCTGTTATTCATGTTGGGCAAGGACAATAGATAGGATGTGATATAATAGTCCTGCCTTCCTCCTCAGTTCATGAATATAAGGCTCTGGTTCTGCCAGTAGATGATTTTACCCAAGTTACACCTCCTTTTTAGAGGATAAAGTGGTTGTTGTCAAGAAATAGAACCTAACAAAGGTTAGGATCGAACCCACAAGGAATACGTAGACTCAAGATATAATGTTAGGATATAATAGTCCTGCCTTCCTCCTCAGTTCATGAATATAAGGCTCTGGTTCTGCCAGTAGATGATTTTACCCATGTTACACCTCCTTTTTAGAGGATAAAGTGGTTGTTGTCAAGAAATAGAACCTAACAAAGGTTAGGATCAAACCCACAAGGAATACGTAGACTCAAGATAATTCAATGACCACAATTCGAATAGTTAACCAACTTACTTCCCCAAGGGGGAATGGGGTACTTGAAACAATCGAAGAAAAATATAACTACACTAACTAACACAAGTGAGAAGTCAATATGTGTTGAAACTAGGGTATTGTGTTCCCTATGATTCTCCAACTTAGTATTATCGGATACCTAACTCTTTTCTAGTGTATAGCACGCATTACCATAATTATATTTACCAAGCTCTTTGGTCAAAGGTGAGAGGTGAATTTCACTATGCGACTTGGCCCATCTCCATAGTGTGCATTACTAATCCTTACCTATTAGTCCCGTACAACCTTCCCTTTTCCCGGTTTGATTGATTAGACGAGAATAGATCAATTGAATCATCTTAATTAATCTCTTTTCCTATTTATTACTACATAAGTTCAGTCACTAACACTAGGCGGGTTCGAATGTTGGCCGCCATCAGAAAACATACAAAACAAAGAGAGTTAATTAATACATGCATCTACACCTTTCAAGATTATGAATTATATGATTTTATTTTGTTAGTTCTTCATGGTTCGCACAATCATAGTTGTGGATTTAGCTACTCATGTGTTATGTAGATGTAAGAATTATGGATTAAGAAAACATAATTGAACACTTACACAATAGAATTAAGAACAAGCAAATCCAACTTTAATATGTATCACAAGCTTAAAGATGTAATTCAAAGACAAGTGTTCTCAAGACTCTCCAATATGATCTCATAATTTTCTCTCTCTAACAACTGAGTTCTCTAAGTACTGGGAAAAAACATAGCAAAACTTCTCCAAAACTTCTGAAAAATAACCTAAAAAACCTATTTATAATTATAAAATAACCTAAAAAACCTATTTATAATAAGTAAAATACAAGTCCTAACTGAAATAAGATAATTCGTTAGCATGCCATACAAAAGGGGTTTACAAGCTGTATTGCATTCCACGGCCCGTAATCTCGGTCTCGTACTCTACTACTAGAAATTTGGACTTCCACTCTATGACACCCATCTACGACTTGTAAAGTGGTTTATAACCCGTAAAGGGAGTTTCATCTGATAAACTTCTGAAAGTCCCAATCTCTGATCCTCTGGGTACGAATCATCTTTAACGAATCATAAAACCTTATAAAGCTCATTTGTATGTTCATTGAATAAACTTTAGAAAAATAGCTCTCATTGGAATTGTTCACAAAACCACCCTACGATACGTGGAATGATCTACGGCCCGTAAAGGGTCCCATAACAACAAAAATCAGCAACTTCTGCATGTTTTCCCAAAATCAAGGCCAACCTGTAATCCTGCAAATATAAACACAAAAACATGTTAACCCAAACTAACATCACATTGAAAACGCACAAACTCCCAAGTATTAAGCATCAGAAGTGTTGTATTTTTGCAGCACATCAACACCCTCAACTTAAAATTATTGCTTTTCCTCAAGCGACAGACTCAATCTATATAGATGATACAATAACATACAGACCTAAACCCCATGTCTTACATTACATAGATCTCAAACTTAGTTACCCACACAAACTTTTAAAACCAGGATCAGATAGCTATCTAGCAAACCAATACAACTTGATGCATGTGACCACACAACTATGACAAGTGAGGTAGTATCAACAATCCACAATCATTGAACAAGTCTAGTGCTAACAATGCAATGCAAGTGTCCTTATAGAAAGAAGTCCCATATCTGACACTCAATGATGTTTTCATGTATAACTTCGGGACTATACAAATTCATTCTCTCACAAAAGATATTCATTGATCATACCTAATACAATAGGCTTGCCCCTATTCTCATGATTAAGAATTTCAACGAACTTGTCTAGGATCACTTTAGGACTTTCCAGTCTTGTAACGTAGCCTCGGGAGCTTTGGTATGACCTTATGGGAACAAAGTGACTACAGACCCTACTTGACACTGCATTTTTATACACATTTTCCCTACCAACTTTTTTATTTTTACCTCATCCTCCCTTTTTCCTATTTTCAATCTTTCCTGGGTGCTTTCTTTTCATTTTTCTGCGTTTTTCCTTATTTCTACACTTTATTTTGCTTTTTAGCTCACAACTAAGGCGCCACTTATTTTTCTTACACCTAGTACATTATTTCTTTATATCACTAATTCGCCCCATAATTTTTATGTTTCACCCTTACACAAGCCACTCTCACCTTAGGCTATTAGCTATATTGAGTTACATAATATCCGTCCTCAAAACTAGGGCCACTCTCGGTAGCCACCCTCAACTTAGGTGTCTTACCTCAGTCAAGGTGCACAATGGTAAAGGAAGGACTAGGGCCAATTTTAGGATTTTACAACTAACAAGCTAGGTTAATCAGGTGTTTTCATTGAATAGGTACATGTTAGGCTCAAAAATAAGGAACATGGGATATATCATTGTTTTTGTTAGCCATTTTAAGCTAAATGGACTATTAAGAACAATGGCCTAAGATCCTTTTCTAATCCAATTAATCTACAATCTGACTTAGAATAACAGAGGAAATTCTGAATTAGGATAAAACAAATGAATCTATCAAATCAAGCTCACACCCACATTGCACTGCATACATCATCAACAAAAGACTCTTAGATCATGCTTCTTATATCAATTTATCCTTACATATCAAAACAAACATAGTCACACACCCAAATATGCATGGTTGCTATCAAACTACTAATCAAAATAAAGTTTGGTGGGTATCATTTTTCAAACAAAATACAACAAACATGTTATATGCCACAAGTATTGGTACTTTATGCTACAAATACTATCCAAACATCCTAAACATGTCAGTTCAACAAAAATTAAATATCCACGGGGAAAAGGAACACAGGCAAGAAAACCCCAAGATAAAAAATTGGGGTAGTTATGAACCCAAGCTACTCAGACTTCACTAAGACCCATAACAACCCACACCCTATCGAAAATATATGCATTATCCCTAGTGCATGAAAATCAAAGCAAAACAACAAATATAGGGGTCAACTGAAAAGTTAATGGGCCTAGACTCTACAAAACCCCGACTACGGGCCATAGAGTTTTTTATAGCCCATAGAATATAGTTTACTAGAACATCCAAACACTAGAATTCAGGGTTGGGTTACATGTACCATTCTAGGAGTCGTAAAGTGGTTTATGGCTCATAGAGTTGGTTGTAGAACTCTCAACACTTGGAAAATTTTTAGAAAACTTACTTGGGGTCCACGAGCCCCAGTTACAACTCACAGTTTGATATATGGATCATAAAGTTGGCTTGTGAACTGAAGTTCACAACATTTTGGTCACTGGAAATCTCTACAAGATAGTGTACTGATTGTAAAGTGTTTTATGGCCCATAGAACCAGTCGTAGAGACCCTTCTGTTGCTCTTTTCAGCAGAAATGGCTGACTTATTCCTATACCTATATATTCTTCATAGAACACACTATTATCCTATATGCAACCAGCCCAATTTCCAAAAATTACAATCAAAATACAAGAAAAGATACTACATATGAGTCCAAATGCTTAAAATAAACCTACAACTACGCTATTACATCAACAATCTTAGGTTGCCTCCCAAGTAGCACCTGATTTAATGTCATGGTATGACTTGGAAAAATTGATTACTCAAACTTCACCAACCTCCCAAATTTCGTTCTTCAAATATCTAGATGCTTCATGTGCTAACAGATACTGAGGATGACTTCTTCATCGTTCAATCTAAACTTGAGTTGACCAGTTTCCATATCCACTAGTTGCGCGCCTAATGGCTAGGAATGATCTTCCCAAGATGATTGGCACGTTGAAGTCGACTTCACAATCTAAGATCATAAAGTGTATGGGGAATATGAAATTCTAAATATTGACCATCACATCGTGTAATATCCCCATAAGCTTCTTCACCATGCGATCCACCATCAACAGCCGCATACTCGTTGAAGTAAGGGCTCCCAAGCGAAACTTCTTGTAGACCGCAAGGGACATCAGATTAATGCTGGTACATAGATCACATAGTGCCCTTGTGAACTCCACATCTCCAATAATGCAGCGTATGGTGAAAGCACCGGGATCTTCTCGCTTCTGACCAAGGACCTCGTAACCATATCTCTGCAATGTTGAAGCTCTTAGGAAAGCTCCTGACTCATAGTGCACTTTTTAGTGACTAGGTCCTTCATGAACTTAGCATACCCATGCATCTTCACCAATGCCTCAAGGAGAGGGATGTTGATGGAGAGCTATGTAACCATGGAAAGAAAGTGCTTGAATTTACCTTCCTCCTCTCTCTTTTTGATTCTTTGAGGGAAAGAAGGAGAAGGCCTAGGAATGGGCTTCAACTTTTATGGTGCATTGGCAGATTCACTCACCCCATCCTTGTCACGATCATCTCCTATCTTCGCATTCTTGGACGCATCCATCTCCTCTCGAGCATCTCCTCATCAGTTAGCATAGGAGGATCAATGGTGCTCTTGCCACCCTGAGTAGTAACCGCCATACACTCCCCTTCATTCTTGGGATTTTGAACTGTGTTTCTAGGCAGTGTACCCCTCTGACGCTGATTAAGTTGAGTCGACACTTGACCGAACTGTTATTCAAGTTGTTTGATAGTCACACAGTGAGACTCAATTTTCTGATTTATACTAGAAATCTAATTTCATGCCCCTTAGAGTCTCATCCTGCATCTCAACTTTCTTAAATAGACGATAAAAAATCTCCTCAATTTTGTAACTGCTTGTACATGCGTTACGATAATGTGGTGGCACATAAGGACAACTTCTGAAGACTTCTCTGCGGCCCCAATTGGCATCTCTCTCTGGACCTTGTTTCTTTCATAATATCCTCAACGGTTGTCCCTGTAAGCTCCGTTTCTGTTAAAATTCTGACCTTGGTTTCCTTGACCTTGGCGCCAATAGTCCTGATTGGACCCTTGGGCGTTGGTCCGGAAACCCCCATCTAATTAGCAACAAAAAATGGGTCCTCATCATAATAAGGCTCATCATAGAAAGGTGCACGTGGAGGTTGATGAACCACTGTATTAACTCGCTCTTGGTTCTACTTCATCATCACCTCTATACCTGTGTGAATCTGGGCAAGCTGTTACATGATTTCTTCATTGATTTTGGCTTGCTCTGGACCCACACTGACAGCAGATGAACTTTTAGTTGATGCTCATGTCTCTCTGTCACCAAGCATGATTATTATTGACCACTCTTTCATTTCACCCTACGATCCTAGAAAATAGTTGACCTAAGAACATTCCCCTCATGATAGTGTCAACACAGGCCTGAACTATTCTCATTAAGGGCACGGTAGAAGATCTTGGCCAAGGCATCATCAACTATCTTGTTGTGTGGAACACTCCTCAAACTTTTGGTGAACTGCTCCCATGTAGTACTAATTGAATCACCAGGAAGTTGCTAAAAATTGTTGATCTGGTCCTTCAACTTGAGCTTCTTCGATTTAGGGAAGTACCTCTCCAAAAAGGCCTTCTGCAAGTCTGCCCAACTGGTGATAGAACTCTGCTGGAGCTCAGATAGACAAAATGTTGCATTGCTAGTAAGAGACAATGGGAAGACACAAATTCCCACGTCATCCATAGATAGATTCAATGTCACCATTATATACCTAATGACAAATTCCACATTATCTAGGTGGCTAAGAGGATCCTCTGATGTTAAGCCCACAAATAGCCCATGGTTTTGTAGCATCTAAAGTAACCCACTCGAGACTGTGAATTTTGTGTCTGCCAGTAGTGGTGGCAACATAATAGATCCAGTTACCTCTATAGACATAGAAGTTAGCCCGTATTGATTCCACTGGTAAGCATTGAAATTGAAATCCTAAGGCCTAGAAGCAATATCCTCAAGAGGAGGTGGGTTCTCGTTCTCAGCATTCTCATTATTGTTCCTATTCAGGGCTGCATTGGCCAAATTATTGGTGTTGTCTTGGGCCATTCTCCTAAGTTCTGTGGATCTTGGGGCCAAAAAGAGTTAAGGGATTGCCTTGACCCCGGGTGCTGGGAATACACTACACTTACACCCTGAAAAAGAATAAAAATTACAAACAAAAGTAAAATAAGGGAACTAAGGATTGACACCCGACTTACTTATAACTACGTCTAGCTGTATTCCCTATCAACGGCACAAAAATCTTGATGTCACCCAAGTTATATCTCCTTTTTAGAGGATAATGCGATTGCTGTCAAGAAATAGAACCAACCGAAGGTTAGGGTCGAACCAATAGGAAATATGTTGACTCAAGGGAATTCAATGATCATAATTAGAATGGTTAACCAACTTACTTCCCTCGGGGAGGAGGGGGGAGGGGGGAGGGGGGTTCTTGCAATAATCGATGAAAAATATAACTAAACTAACTAAATTATGAGAGAAGTCAATATGGAGAGAAACAAAGGTATGGTGTTTGCCATGATTCCCCAACTCAGTATCATTGGAATAACCTAACTCATTTTTAGTGTATAGCATGCTGGACGGTAAGTTATGTTCACCAAGCCCTTTGGTGAAAGGTGAGAGGTGAATTTCACTATGCAAGTTGGCTCATCTCCATAGAGTGCATTACTAACTCTTACCTATTAGTCCTAGTACAACCTCCCCTTGGCACAGTTTGGTTGATTAGACAAGAACACATCAATCAAATCCTGTTAATTAATCTTTTTTCCTATTTGTTACTACCTTGGTCCAGTCAGTAACACTAGGTGGGTTCTAATGTTGGCCACCATCAGAAAACATGCAAAACGAAGTGAGTTAATTGATACATCCATATACACCTTTTAAGAATTATGAATTATCCAGATTTACTTTGTTACTTCTTCATGGTTTCGACTACCCTAGTTGTGGATTTAACTACTTATGCTTTATGAAGATGCAAGAATTATGTATTGAGAAAACATAATTGAAAACTTATATAATTAGAATTAATAACAAGAAAATCCAACTTCAATAAGAAACAAAAGCTTAAAGATGAAATTTAAACACAAGTGTCTCAAAGACATTCCAATATGATCTCACAATTCTTTCTCTCTAACTACTGAGTTCTCTGAGTACTATGCGAAAACTTAGCAAAACTTCTCCAAAAACTTCCGAAAAATAACCTAAAAACCTATTCATATTAATTAAAATACAAGTCCTAACTGCAATAGGATAACTAGTCGACATGCCATATGAAAGAGGTTTACGAGCTCTATTGCATTCCACGGCCCATAATCGGGGTCTCGTACTCCATTGCTGGAAATTTAGAGTTCAACTCTATGACACTCTGATGTCTCCCAAGTTACACCTCCTTTTTAGAGGATAAAGTGGTAGCTGTTAAGAAATAGAACCTAAGCAAGGTTAGGCTCGAAACTAAACGGAATACGTAGACTCAAGAAAAATTCACCAACAAGCAATCCGAGTAGTTAATCAACTCAATTCCCCAAAAAGGGGGGTTTGCAAAAAACAATGAGAAAAATAGACTAGCTAACTACACAAGAGAAAGATCAATAAAGGAGAGGAACTAGGGTATTGTGTTCCCCATGATTCCTCAACTCAGTAACACCAGATTACCTAATTCTTGTATAGTGTATAGCATGCAGAATGGTAATTTAAGTTCACCAAGACCTTTGTCAAAGGTGAGAGGTGAATTTCACTATGCATCTTGGCCTATCTCCATAGTATGCATTACTAACCATTACCTATAAGTCCAAGTACAACCTCCCCTTGGCGCAATTTGGTTGGTTAAACAAGAATACATCAATCGAATCCTGTTAATTAATCTTTCTTCCTATTCATTACTACCTTGGTCCAGTCAGTAACACTAGGAGAGTTCTAATGTTGGCCACCATCAGAAAACATGCAAAATGGAGAGAGTTAATTAATACATGCATATACACCTATCAAGAATCATGATTTATCTTGTTTTTCTTTGCTAGTTATTCATGGTTCCCACAATCCTAATTGTGGATTTAGCTACTCGTGTTTTGTGAAGATGAAGAGATTATTCATTTAGAACACATAATTAAACACTTAAACAACAGAATTAAGAACAAGAGAATCCAATGTCAATGAAAATCACAAGCTTGAAGATTGAATTAAACCACAAGTGTTTTCAAAGACATTCTCACAATTTATTCTCTAAGAATATTGAGTTCTCTAATTACTAACCTAAAACTGACCTAAACTTACCTAAACTGGTCAGAACTTATGAAAAATAGCCTAAAAGACCTATTTATAATAATTAAAATTCAAATCCAATACAACTTAGGAGAACTGGTCGGCACACTCTACGAAAAGACTTTATGGCATGTATTGAAGTTCACGGCCAGTAATCGGGGCCTTGTACATAGTTGTTTGAAAACTAGATTTCTCCTTTAAGACTCCCCTTTATGACTCGTAAAAAGGTTTATGACCCCTAAAGGGGCTTTCGGTGATAAATTTCAGAAAGACTTCATTCTCTGACCCTCAGGCTTCTACGACTGGTACATTAATTTATGGCTCGTTTGCATGTTCGTAGAAAGTAACTTAAGAATCTTGGCCCCTCACTGGAATTCCTCACAAACCCACCTTACGGCTCATAAAATGGTCTATGACCCGTAAGGTGTCTCGTATAACAGCTAATCTGCAGCAACTTCGTAACTTTCCCCAAAATCATTGGCCAACCTATAATTTTACAAACATAGACACAAAAACACATAAAAACAACTAACGTTGCATTGAGAACATGCAAAATCCTATGTTTTAAGAATCAAAAGTGTTATATTTTGGCAACACATCAACACTTTCAACTTAAAATTGTTATCCGCATGCGACGGACTCAATCTATACAGACAACACAGTCACACACAAACCTCAACTCAATGGCATACATCACTACATCTCCTACTCAAATACCCACACCAATTCTTCAAAATGGGATTAGAAAGCTACTTAGCGAACTAATGCAAATTGGTGCTTGTAACAACACAACTATGAAATGCAAGGTATTATCAACAATCCACAATCACTAAACAAGTCTAATCCTAATAACACAATGCAAGTGCCCTCATAGAAAGAAGTCTCGTATCTAACACTCAATGATATTTCCATGTTTTAGCATTGGGACTGTGAAAACTCACTCACTCTCACAACAGATATTCATGCATAATGACTATTACTATAGGCTTTCCTTTATCAACATGACTCAGACCTTCAACTAATTGGACTACGATCACTCTAGGACTTTCTAGGCTTGCAATGTAGGCTCAGGGGGCATTGGTATGATATTTTTTAAAAATGGTGACTAAAGGCCCTCCTTGAAACTTCATTTTTCTACACTTTCGCCCTACCAACTCTGTTATTTTCACCTGACTCTCCCTTATTCCTCTTTCAAGCTATTTTGGGTGCTTTTTTTCATTTTCAGCTTTTTGCCTTGTTTTTACACTTCATTTTGCTTTGTAGATCTCAATTAAGGCATCTTTCATTTTTCTTACACCCAGTAAATGATTTTTCTCCTTTTTCTTTGTATTCCTAACTCACCTCCCTTATTTTAGTGCTTTGCCCTTACCACCTCCAACTTAGGCATAGGGCCTGTGTTGAAGTGCACACTATCCATCCTCAGAATTAGGGCCACATTCGGTAGACACCCTCGACTTAGGATTTTTGCTTCAATCAAGGTACACAAGATTCAAGGAAGGACCAGGGCCAAATTCATGATTTTTCACAATGTTTGGTTAATTAGGTCTTTTGAACGAATAGGTGCATGTTAAGCTCAAATGTTTGGAGTAAGGGATATATTATCAATTTGGTTGGCTATTTTTAGGCTGAAGTGGACTATTTAAGGAAATTGGTAAGATCCTTTCTTAGTCCAACTAATATACAATCTAACTTAGAGTTAGTTGGCAAGTTTAGAATTACCACAAAACACATGAATTTATCAAATAAAGCTCACATTCACATGGCACAACATTCATTATCAATGAAAGACTCTCAGATCATGCTTCTTATCTCAATTTACCCTTACTTATCAGAACAAATATTGTCAAACACCTAAACATGCACGGTTACTATCTAACTACTAATCAAAAAATTTTATGGTTACCATTTTTTCAATCAAAATACAATAACATGCTATAAGCCACAAGTATTGGTACTAAATGTTACACATATTATCTAAACATCCTAAACATGTCAGTTCAACAGAAATTAAATATCCATAGGGAAAAAGAACACATGCAAGAAAACTGCGGAATAAAAAATTTGGGGTAGTTATGGACCATATACTACTCAGACTTCACTGAGGCCCATAACTACACATACCCCATTCAAAAAGATGTGCATTGTCTCCAACACACAAAATCAAAACAAAATAGATCATAAGGGATCAAAAAACATACTTGGGCACTTAAGCGCCATTGTTCCTTGGGTTGCCTCCCTAGTTTCAATTTTAGGTACTCAGACTTCCCCTAAATTTTAAAAACAATTGACACAAAACAAAAAAACAAAAAGACTATAAAACAAAAAAAATTAGAAGTTACACTACTAGGTGGAGACCTTCCACTTCTTCTTCCACCATGAATTTATGAATTGTACCCCTAATTTCTTTTTTAATTTTTTATTATGCTCAAAGGGTGGTAATATAAAAATAAGGGAAGCAAACAATAGACATCACATGTTGTACTTCTTGGCCTCTAAATGAGTAATGTAATTTTTTTATTTGTGCCCAATAAATTCAAGAATATAAACATAGTTTTCCTCCCCATTACATTCTTCCATATGTTCAAATGATTCGATGGATATCTCATCATCTAAACGCAACGTAGAAAGATGATTGGAATAAGGTCTAACGTGTCTTAATTCATGAATTTTAATATTATTTACATCCTCATGTTTGAACACACTAAAGTTCTTAAAGATAATATTATCTACTTTTTCACATAACTCTCGTGTACTTTTCTCAACAGTGATAGCATCAACAATCGCATGATCAAGAAGTTGACCCTCAAATTTTAACTCTTCAAGTTGGCTTATAAGCATAATTTCTTCCTCACACAATTCATAACTAACTTATTGAGAATCAAACACATCAACTTTTACGCTCAACTTACTAATTAAAATGTGGACATCAAAGCAAAATTGATGAACATCTGGCAAAAGCACATAGTTGTCTTAGTCGAAATTTTCTAATATTTTCAAGAAGTACACATTACAATTCAAAAAATTATGTACAACCCCTCTCATCCCAATACTACAATCATTCAATATTTTTTCAACAGAAGGTGTCATATTTATAAGAAAAAATAGAAAAAGAACAAAAACAAAAACAAAACATAAAATGTGGGGAATATGGATTAACACTCGAATTACTAATGAATTCACTAAGTCTACCCGTATTCCCTGGCAACGGTGCCAGAATATTGATGTCACACAAGTTACACCTCCTTTTTAGAGGATAAAGTGGTCGTTGTCACAAAATAGAACCTAACCAAGGTTAGGGTCGATCTCACAGGAAATACAAAGACTCAAGAAAAATTCATCAACAACCAATCCGAGTAGTTAATCAACCAAATTCCCCAAAAAGGGGGCTTTGCAAAATCAATGAGAAAAATAAACTAATTATCATGAGAGAAAGATCAATAAAGGAGAGTAATTAGGGTATTGTGATTCGCATGATTCCCCAACTCAGTATCACTGGATAGTCTAATTGTTTTCTAGTGTATCGCATGCGGACAGTAATTTCAGTTCACCAAGCCCTTTGGCTAAAGGTGGGATTGGTCAATCTCCATAGTGTGTATTACTAATCATTACCTATAAGTCCCAGTACAACCTCCCCTTGACCCAGTTTGGTTGCTTAGACGAAAACACATCAATTGAATCCTTTCGATTAATCTTTTTTCCTATTCATTACTACCTTAGTCTAATCAGTAACACTAGGTTGGTTCTAATGTTAGCCACCACTAGAAAACATGCAGAATGAAGAGAGTTAACTAATACATGCATATAATCCTTCCAAGAATCGTGAATTATCAGTTTTAATTTGTTAGTTTTTCATGGTTCCCACAACCTTGGTTGTGGATTTAGCTACTCATGCTTTGTGTAGATGAAGAGATTATGAATTTAGAACACATAATTAAAGACTTAAACAACTGAATTAAGAATGAGATAATCCAATGTCAATGAAAATCAAGCATGAAGAGTGAATTAAACCACAAGTGTATTCAAAGACCCTCTCACAATTTTCTCTTTAAGAATATTGAGTTTGTTGAGCACTAACCTAAAACTAACCTAAACTTACGTGAACTGGTAAGAACTTGTATGTACTCTTGAAAAATAAACTAACATACATATTTATATTAACTAAATATTAGTCTTAAATAAATTAGGAAAACTGGTCGCAAACTCCACGAAAGCACTTTACGAGCGGCATTGTCTTTTATGGCTCATAGTTGGGGTCTCGTAATCAGCTGCTGGAGTTTTGGACTTCACTTCTATGGCACTTATTTACGACTCGTAAAATGATTTATGACTTGTAAAGGGTGTTTCCTCTAATAATTTTTTGCAAATCCACCTATCTAATCATCAAAAGCATGAAAGATATTCTACGACTTGTAAACTGCTCCACGAATCATCTGCATGTTCATAGAGTTTAGCTTCAGCAAATATCCCCTCACTAAAATTCCTCACGAAACCAATCTACGACCCATAGACTCTCTCGCACGACAGCAAAAACCAGCAACTTCTGCAATTTTTTCCCAAATCATGGCCGACCTATAATCTTGCAAATCTAAACACAAAAACACATAAAACTCAAAAATATTGCATTGAGAATACACAAAATCCTATGTTTTAAGCATCAAAAGTACTATATTTTTGCAGCACATCACACCCCTCTACAACTCGTAAAGTGATTTATGACCCGTGAAGAGGTTTCGTTTGATGAACATCAGAAGTCCCAATCTCTGATCCTAAGGGCACAAACCATCTTCTACAACTCATGAAACCTTCTATGACTCATATGCATGTTCCTAGAATAAACTTTAGAAAAAAGCCCCTCACTGGAACTGTTCACTAAACCACCTTGCAGTCCGTAGAATGATCTACAGCCCGTAAAGGGTCTCGTATAACAGCAAAAATCAACAACTTCTGCACTTTTTTCCAAAACCAAGGCCAACCTGTAATCCTACAAATATAAACACAAAACACATAAACCTAACTAACATTGTATTGAGAACACATAAAATTCCAAATTGTAAGCATCAAAAGTGATGTATGTTGGTTGCACATCAGCGGATCAGACTAAATTCATGCAATAAAACTCGGCTAAGATCATATAACAATCCAAGCCTAGGAACTAGTCATTACAAGATGAATAAGACACCTGTAGGCACCTAATCCAAGCCATTTTCACATATCAAGCATTCATAGGCAAATAACTCATACAATTGTAGAAGTAAAAGGGATAGGGTCTATGGGATATCATTTGAAATAAAAACATCATCTATTAATATACATAGTGTCCATAAACACACCAACTAGACCATAGATAAACAAAATGGGTAAACGGTCGTTTTTCATAAAATAGACAAGATTCCAAACTTGAAGAACATAGAAAGTAAAACCCTCTTAAATCTAGCATGTACATCAAGTCCAAAATACATGGCAGGAAAGACAATAGGTGGAGTCCCGAACTAAGGGCTCACCACAATAAAATTAGTCTTCAATGTTGGAAGAACATGCTAGAAGCCGAGAGAGTAGCACCTTTCCCTACATGCTGAAATCATGTAGGAAAAATATTCTTTAGTACTTTTGGAATATACTAAGTTTGTGAGATGCAACGCAAGTATGAAATTTTAATTCCATCATTCATAAGCTCAAGACTTACACATATGAAATGGTAAAGACACCCTTCATATGAGCTTAAGCATGCAAAAGGAATATGAGCTTAAGCATGCAAAAGGAATTACATTCAATATGGATGCAAGTAACGCGTAAGTGAATCACATATGATGGAACATAGACATTGGGGGAATAAATCATGACGGACATATAAGACCATGTGAGCTACTACATAGATTCCAGCATAACCCCTTACGTTGGCAAGGGGAGACCACTTGTCGGGTGGAACTTCATCACATAGCATGTATCATCTTATATCATAAATGGCCTATGTGGATCCACTAGCCTAGCAAACAAGGGCTCCTATGGTGGCACATAGTTAATAGGGCAAGAGGTTGCTTCTAGGGTTCCCTTACCGAACCAAACCTCAACACGGGTTCCATGCTAAGTCATCCGACAAATCTTTAAAATATAGACTTAGTCAAATTATGACCCTTCGAATTATAAGTAGCAATCTCAACAGTAGCTCAAAACTTAAGGAACTATAAAATGAGAATTGTCCTTTTATCTTGGGGAACATCATAAACATCATTTAGGGCATTATCATCATGCTTATATCTTTGACAAATCATCAACTTAGAACCATTCTTTTATGCCCTACTTACCATAATATAACATGCAAGGATTGACTTTAAACTTAGTGGGCTTAATCATAAGTTGAATTATTCATAAATCATGTGGTTCATTCATGATCATGGAAAATATGCTTATTAAAATATATAAAACAGCGCACACTTCAACACTCAAAACAGTAATCGTTGGGGGTTAAGTCAAAACTCAAGAAAATACTAGATATAATATCACATGGTAAAATTAAAGGCATGTTATAATATAAAACATCATGAAATCATCATTAGAATGCATGGTAGTATTTAAGGAACTTAATAAAGAGGTAAAAGCTTTTAATATAGGACTTTGTGGGTGAAAAGCAACCTACAAATCTACTACATACCTTGGGTAAGTCTATGAAGAAGGAATTTGTTGTTATGGAAGAGAACCCTTGAAAACTCTAGCCTCCTTAGCTTGTTCTTAGAGAGGATAAATGTCTTAGGTTTTGTGAGAAAGTAGAATAATGAAAAAGGAATGGGAATCTAGGGCATTAGAATTTGTTTAGAGGCCTAAAGGGTCATAAAGTTGACATAATTTATGTTAGGATTGAGAAAAGGACAAAATTTTCCTTTACTAAAACTGTCGGATTCAATCCACCAGATACCGATTGTGGGATATGGATAGAACCATGAGTTATGGTTCCTATCATCTTGTTCTCCTTTCCAATCTTCAGAAGCTGGTTACCAATCACTAACCACGAAACCCCTATCCATGGGTCGTACAATGATCCACGAGTCATAGATCACCTCGTGGAGCACTTTCACACTTAGAAAAATTTCAAGTATTTTGGATTTTATCTACAAAGGCTAACTACAGTTCATGCCTGGGATTACGAGCCATCCTGTTAGTTGTGGGTCACCTTCCATAAACTCCATATATTGTTTATGTTTGGAACTCACACTACGACCCTTTTCATGATTCGTGATTCCTTCTACGGGCCGTGAATGACTTTTGTGAACCACTTTACACTTGAAAATATTCAACTTCCTGAGTCTCCCATCCATGAGCCTGGGCTACGGCTAGTGATCTAAACCACGAGCCATGGTCTTGGCTTCAGGAACTGACCCCTGAGCTTTTCCAGTCCAACCTTTCTACACTTCCTAGGCTCTAACTTGCGGGTTGTTACCATATCTCCCCCTTGGAAACATTTGTCTCTGAATGTACTTAAACATAGGCTCTAGGGAGTTTAAACATCAGCTACAACCTAACATGCATGCGAAAATGCAATTTAAACACCTTTTTATGAAACTTTCAAAATCCATACTTAATATATGCCTCAAAATAGTCCATAAGCATGAAAATAAGTGTGTGCATCATGCAAAGCTAAACTGCAAGAAATTAGAGGTGTCGGACAAGGAGAACTTTATAACTTAGGCTTGTTTAGAGTGGAATAAATATAGGTAATGCTTCACCATTTCCCATGTAGTACCTTCAACTTGATGAGTTCTCCAAAGATTCAATTTCCTTGTTCCTTAGCTTCTTCCCTTGCCGGTTTAAGATCTCGACCGGTACTTATTCATAACTTAAGTTTCTTTCAATGTTCACATCCTTTAAGGGAACTATAGAGTTTGTATCGCCTATGAACTTTCTCAATATTGACACATGAAAGACTGGATAAATCAAATTCATTTCCATAGGTAACTCCAACTCATATGCCACTTTGCCAACACTTCTCACCACCTTTTAGAGTCATATATACCTAGGGCTTAATTTTTTCTTTTTTTTCAAATCGGATTACATCTTTCATAGGAGACACCTTCAAGTAGACCCAATCACCAATGTTGAAGTAAAAATCCCTTCTCACATCGAAGTAGTACATTTGCTGACTTTGGGCCATTTGCAAAATTTTCCTTGTAAGCCTCACCTTCTCCATTGCATCACTGACTAAATCGAGTCAGCAATGCCCTCTTACCAACTTCAAACCGCCCAATAAGTGATCTATACCAACTTCCATACAATGCCTCAAATGGTGTCATCTCGATGCGTGCATGGAAACTATTATTATAGGAAAACTCAATGAGGTACAAATGCTCATCCAACTTGCCCTTGAACACCAACACTCAAGCTCTCAATATATCGTCCAATGGTTATCTCAGCTTGCCCATCGGTTTGGGGATGGAAGACGGTATTTAACTTCACCTTAGTACCAAGTCTCCTTTGAAAAGACTTCCAAAAATGATAGATAAATTGGACAGCACGATCTGATTTGATGGATAATGGGATCCCATATAACCTCACCAATTATCGGATATACAAGCGAGTATGATCTTCAACACCAAAAGTCATTTTGACCGGTAAGAAGTAAGCTGACTTTGTCATCCGACCCATTATCACACATATAGAATCAAAGTACTTATTGGTCTTAGGCAACCCCATTACAAAGTCCATATTGGATTTTCCCACTTTCAAGTAGGGATGTCAGTATCATGAGTTAGGCTAGCTAGCCTTTGATATTGAATCTAACTTGTTGGCAATTGGAACATACGGACACAAATTTGGTAATCTCCATCTTTATTCTGTTCCACTAATATATCTCCCTCAAATCTCTATACATTATTGTAGAACAAGGATGAACTAAATAAGAATAGTTGTGAGCCTCTTGCAATATCTATTTTTTCTACTCATTATCATTTGGCAAACACAATCTCCCTTGATATTGGAGTACACCATCTCCCCCCTTGAGAGAAAACTTCTATCTTCCCTTCTTTCACCAAAGCATTCAATTCAACTAAGGTGGGATCAAGGTCTTGCTTAGACTTAACATCCTCAATCAAAGAAGATTTGGACCCATATAGCATCATCATACCACCACTTCTGGATCTATTCAACTTTACTCCCAAGCTAGCTAACGTATTGGCTTCTTTAGCCAACTCCCTTTTTCCATCATCTTCTATATGAGACAGACTACCTATGGAAACTCTACTCAGGGCATCGGCTACCACATTGGATTTGCCCCGATGGTACTTCACGCTCATGTCATTGTCCTTGAGAAGTTCTAACCACCTATGTTGCCTCAAGTTAAGACCTTTTGGGTGAACACATATTGAAGGCTCTTGTGATCGCTGAATACATCCAGGTGAACCTCATACAAGTAGTGATGCCAAATCTTCAAAGAAAAGACTACAGTTGCAAGCTCAAGATCATAAGTTGGGTAGTTTTTCTCATGTACCTTCAATTGCCTCAAGTCATAGGTAATCACCTTACCATGTTTCATCAACACACACCCCAACACTATCCTTGAAGCATCACAATAGACAACGAACCCATCATTTCCTTCAAGCAAGGTCAAGATTTGAGCCGAAGTTAACCAATCCTTCAAGGTTTGGAAACTCTTCTCATACGCATCAATCTACAAGCTTTAATTTATTTTAAGTCAACTTGTTCAATGAGGATGAAATGAAGGAGAAACCTTCCTTAAACCTTCTATAGTACCTAGCTAGGCCAAAAACCTCCTAATGTCCGTAGGAGTCAATGACCTTGGCTAATTTCTCACTGCTTTCGTCTTCGTAGGATTGACCTTGATACCATCACTTGATGCCACATGCCCAAGGAAGGCAACATAACTTATCCAAAGTCTACATTTTCCAAATTTCTCAAAATGCCTTTGTTCGCTCAAAGCTTTTAACATCACCCTCAAGTGTTCTATATGTTCTCCCTCATGACTTTGGGAGTAGACTAGGATATCATTGATAAACACCACTATGAACATGTAAAGGTAAGGCTTGAATACCCTATTAATAAGGTCCATGAATATAGCCAGTACAATAGTGAGTCCAAAAGACATTACCACAAATTCAAAGTGACCATACCTAGTCCGGAAAGCCATCTTAGGAATATCACTCTCCTTCACCCTTAGTTGGTGATATCTTGACATCAAATCAATTTTGGAAAACTAGAGCACCCTATGGGGACCTACTAGGTCTAATAAAACCCTTTTCCAACAAATCCTTCATTTGTTCCTTTAATACTTTCAACTCTGTGGGAGCCATTCTATAAGGGGGAATTAAGATAGATTGAGTGTCGGGCAAGAGGTTTATGCTGAAATCTATTTCTCTTTCAGTAGGGACACCTGGTAACTCATTTGGAAAGACATCGAGAAATTCATTGACAATGGGAACTGACTCAAGAGAAGAAACACTAGAAGAGACATCTTTGACCCTCACTATATGATATATGCATCCTTTTGAAATCATTTTTGGGCCTTTAGAAAGAAAACTAACCGACCTCTACATGAAGAATGTCTACCCTCCCACTCAAAAATAGACTCATTTGGGAATTGAAACTTGACTCTATAAGTCCTACAATCAATAGAGGTATAGGAAGCATGCAACCAATCCATCCCAAGTATAACGTCACAAGCAACCATAGAGAGTTCTACTAAGTCACAAAGGACAATTTTATGCAAGATGGAGATGGGACAATCTATATAAACTTTTCGTGTAAAAATGGACTCTCCTAAGGGGGTACATACTTCATAAGGATCATGAAAGATCTCGAGACATGCATGGATTTGCAGGAAAAGGAAATATAAATGACAAATTTGCTCCCAGATCTAACAATGCATGTGCATTTAAATTTAAACTTTCAACATAAAAGAAAAACATCCAGAGCCTCTTCAACTTCTTGTCGGCGATGAAGAGCATAGAAATGGTTCGTCCTTCGGGCACATTGGACTTGGGGCCTTGCACCTGTAGTCCTACAATCTTTTGCTTGGTGCCCCGGCCTTCCACACTTGAAACATGCGCTTAAACCGGCCAAGCACTCCCCTTTGTGGGGCCTCCCATATTTGGGGAAATTAAGAGTTTGTGGCTTTCGAACTATCCCCTTACCTTTAGTGGATCAGGGAGAATGAGTATTAGTGGATGTTTGGCCACCTTGCTTTTGGCAACTTTGGAACTTTTTGTGGCCTCCACTCCTTTGGTGAGAATCTCCCCCACCATAAATCCAAATCCTCTTAGACTCCCTTACTCTCTCTCTTAACTTCTCCTACTTGATTTGCTCAGTGTACGTCATCAACCAACAGATGTCCATCACCTTTCCAAGCACGGTCATCTTGTAGTCCTTTGTCATTAAGCCTAATACACCAGAGATAAATTTTCTCATACGAGCTCTACCTTCTACCATTAAAAGGGAATTTTTGGAGAGTTTGGTGAACTGGAGAGAATACTCTCTCACGCTTATATGCCTTTGTTTGATGTTGACGAACTCTTGTACCTTGGCCTCACTCAACTATATTGGACAGAACCAGTCTAAGAAAGAACCCTTGAACTCTTCCCATTCAATTGGACCTGCTCCTTGGCCCTTTTTCTCAAAACATTGCTCATACCATATCTTTGCCACCCTTTTTAGTTAGTAGGACATCAACTCTTCCTTCTCTTATGAGGGAACTCCCATTACGGGGATAATTTGGTAAGCCTCATCAATAAAGTTGACGGGGTCCTTTTCCACCTTAGAATCATGGAACTCTAGAGGACTCATTCTCATAAAGTCTCTAACGCATGTATCCATAGTAGGGAGTTGGGGAGGAATGACAATCTCCTTATTGGCTCGGTGAGCCAAAACTTGGGCTAGCATGGTAAATAAAGCTTTGAACTCCGCATGAGATACTCCATCATCTTAGTGTAGTAGAAGGGCTTGTTTCTCGGGTGTGTTCGTTGATTTTGGAGCTCCTCTTGGCGGCATGATCTAGAAATGACAAAGAGATTATCATTAGTTATAGGAGAACCTTTGACAACTCTAAAGGCACAATATGAGTAAGAAAGAAGGGAAGACTTTCCTAAATGCTTCATAGCCTCTCATATATGATTGTGGCACGTTTCACAACCTTGAACTAGACTCTACTCAACGTGTTATGTTTGGATATTCGAGGAAGATCTTAAAACATCGTGATCTGATACCAGAAATGTAGCAACCCAAGCCTAGGGCCTAGTTGTCACACGGCAAATGAGACACCCATAGGCACCTCCTCCAAGCTATCTTTGCATATCTAGCATTCATAGGTCAAAAACTCATACATTTGTGGAAGTAAAAGGGGTAGGGTCTATGGGAGATCATTTAAAATAGAAACATCATCTCAAAACATACGTAGTGTCCATAAACACACCAACTAAACCATGGATAAATAGGAACCAATAAACGATAGATTTCCATCAAATAGAAAAGATTCCAAATTTGAACAACATAGAAAGTAAAAGTCTCCAAAAGTCAACATATGTATCAAATAAAAAATACATGGCAAGGAAGGTAATATATGGAGACCAGAACTAACGGCTCACCATAGTAAAACGAGTCTTGAACGTTGGGAGAACTAGCCATGAGTCGGGGGAGGAGCACCTATCCCTACATGGTGAAATTATGTAGGAAAAATATGTGTTAATACTTTTAGAATATACTATGTATATGAGAGCAATACAAATATGAAATTATAACGTCATCACTAATAAGTTAAAGACTTTAATGCATGAAATGGTAAAGATGACCTTTACTATGAGCTTAAGCATGCACAAAGAATTACGTTCAATATGGATATAAGTAATGCGCAAGTGAATCACATATAATGGAACATAGACATTGATCATAGATGTTGTAGGAATAAACCATAACCAACATATAAGACCATGTGAACCACTACACGGATCCAACATAACCCCCTACGTTGGCAAGGTGGAGACCACTTGTCGAGTAGAACTTTATCACATAGTATGCATTATCTTATATCATAAATTTCCTACGTGGATCCACTAGACTAGCCTACAAGGACTTCTATGGTGGCACATAGTTAATGGGGCAAAAGGTTGCTTCTAGGGTTCCCTTGAAGAGCCCCACTTCAATGCCTAATTCCATGCTAAGTGATCCCACGGAATCTTTAAAACATATACTTAGTCAAATTATGGCACTTAGAAACATAAGTAGCAATCTCAAGAATAGCTCGAAACTTAAGGAACCACCAAGTGAGAATTGCCCTTTCATCTTGAGGACTATCATAGACATCATTTAAGGAATTGTTAACATGCTTATATCTTTGACGAATCATAAACTTATAAAAACTTTCTTTTGTCCCCCTACTTATCATCATATAACATGCAAGGATTGACTTTAAACTTAGTGGGCTTAATCATAAGTTGAAACATTCATAAATCATGTGGTTTGTGAATGATCATGGGAAAATATGTTTATTCAAAACATGCAAAATAGCCCACACATCAACATTCAAAACATTAATCATTGGGATCATCACCTTAACTCAAAACTCATGAAAATACATGATATAATATCTCATCGTAACATTAAAGGCATATTATAACATGAAATTATCATTAGCATACATGCTAGTATTTAAGGAACTTAAAGAAAAGGTAAAATCTTTTAATATAGGACTTTGTGGGTGAAAAGAGATCCACAAATCAACTCACATGCCTTGGGTAAGTGTATCAGAAGGAATTTTCTATTACAAAAGAGACCCTTGAAAACCCTAGCCTTCTTAGCTTGTTCTTGGAAAGGATGAATGCCTTAGGTTTTGTGAGAAAGTAGAATAATAAAAAAGAATGGGAATCTAGGGTTTTAAGGTCTGTTTAGATGCCTAAAGGGTCATAAAAGTGACGTAGTTTAGGCTTAGGATTAGCGAAAAGGATAAAATTTTACTTCATTAAAACTATTAGATTTAATCCACGAGACCTCGATTACGAGGCATGGATGGAACCACGAGTCTTGGTTTTCATCGCCTGGTTCTCCTTTTTCAATCCTTAGATTCTAGTTACTAACCACCAACTGCGAAACCCCCATCCACGAGCCGAACAATGATCCATGAGTCGTGGATAGTCTAGAGTCCTTCCATACTTAGCAAAATTTCCACTATTTTAGACCTCATCTACGAAGGTTGACCACGGGCTATGCTTGGGACTACGGGCCGTCCCGTTGGTCATGGGTTACCTTCTAGAAACTCCAAATTTTCTTCATGTTTGGAACTCATACGTAAGACTCTTTCCACCATTGGTGATTTCTTTTATGAGCCGTGAATTACTTTCGTAAACCATTTTACACTTGGAAAAAATCAACTTCTTGAGCCTCCCATCCACGAGCCTGGTCTACGACTCGTGGTCTAAACCATAGGTCATGCACTTGGCTTCCTGAACTGACCCCTGAACATTTCCAATACAATTTTTCTTTCACTTTCTAGGCTTTTAACTTGAGGGTCGTTACAGATCAAGTGTTGTCAACACTACACAATAAATCACACTTTTGAAAAACAACCATTTTCAAAACTTAAAGTCCCCAAGAAATCACGAAAAAAAAACTTGTTGCTTCCCTATCACACACAAGTGTACATGGTCTGCTCAAGTAAAATAGTGACTCTTAGAGAGCCGAGATATTGATGCCAAGGACTTTAACTTAGCTTCCAAATAATTCCAAAAGACCGATTTACTGATGTGAGTTGTGCAAGAAAGAGAATATTTATTAATTCCTACTAAATTGCTAAAATTAAACCAACTAAAACTGATCGAAAGCATTACTAAGATTTTACCAAATTAAACAATCTTTCAGGAGTGTAACCATTTTTACATATGTTATGGCCTCAATTCCTCTAATTATCAATGGGTCTTCCAATTACGGATTTACAGGGCTTAATGTAGAATCATGGTCTTCTGATCTCTCACTGTATATTCTCATTGACAACCTAACTACATCGTTGAGCAGGGATAGATATGAATCAATGAAAATGGATTAAAAATATCATCTTGTTTTGTTAACCAAGAAAGGTACATGGGTAGGTGTCACAGGTCTCCTATATAAGAATCGTCGTAGCCTCTAGAATAAACAAGCTTCCTGTACCATGTGTTCATCCCCTCAACATCATCCGAATACAAGGTAGACAAAAAGTGTATTTCACGGTTGTCCAAACTATGAAATATAGATTAAAAAAATACAAGAGTAATTAATTGAAAACTCATTCATAAATCATAGAAAACGAAGTCCAGAATATAGTCTGTGGCTACAATCCAGAATATGGGAAATTAGACATTCATTGTTTGTTTCAAACACCAAATTAATCTAAGAAACATCCAAAGAATGAAATTAAAGAAGAAAAGTTGAAAGAGTAAGACTAAGGAGATCTCCTCCGTCCTTTCTCTTTATCCCAATAAAATATGAATAAATAAAATAACGTCTAGATTTAGCATATAAACCTGAAAATTCCATTCTCCGACTTTTACTGTGCTAACTCTAAAGTCCGTGATGCAGGCTGGTTCCCTCTGTATGTATTTTCGCAATTCCAGCTATTCGCCAAAATTTGTTCTTGCATCGACCCAGTCCACGACGTGGACTAGTTTCACCAAGGAGTACTTTGCAATTTTTCTGCTTCACTCTAATTTATACTGCCATCAAACAGCTCCCCGATGTAGAGATAGTGTTTTTCTAGTGCATTTTGACCTTTCTTTGCTTTCTTTTCCTGGTTGTATTCTCCCCTATTTTCCAGTCACGAACTCGGACATCCATACCTGTTTAAAATCCTGCCAAATACAACCAAAAGGATTAGCGACAAATAACGAAATAACACGAAAAACCATATAGACTCTCAAAATTTGTCCTCAGACTGTGTTATAGACATGGGTAAATTTGGCTATTGGGTGTATAAATACACCTACGATTAGTAATATTGGACAAAAGTGTAATAGACTTATGGCTTGATGTCATTACTCTATCCTATGTAATTTACCTTAGCCCCTATCCCTATGTTTCCGCTTATATTTGACTGTTCATTGCCTATGAGATGCTTGAATGAATGCTAAGAAGCTTGGATGAGGGTCCTTTCAGGGTTCTCATTCGCCATGTTACGCCAAGGACCTAGTCTGGGTCATGACATCAGCCTTGAACCTTGATGCTACACTAACCTTTTCATGCCAACTTCGATACATTCTACACTAACATTTTCATACGAAGTTTGATATCAAGAGTTCTACTTACCCAAATTCACTTTCAAAAAATCCTATGAACTCTTTAATGTCTTAACTTATAGAAAATTTAATCCAAGCTTAGGCGTTTTGTTCAATCCTTTCTCAGATTTCCCTAGACTTGATCTTGCTCCGATTTCTTCTGAGTCTAGTCTAGCCTAAAAACTTCAAGTCACTACTCAAACAATTTTCTTATCCAAAATTTTTCACCACTAATTTAGTCTTAATGATCGGAGGGATCGTTACACTCCTACTCTGTAGTTGTGATTCCCTTTGGAGATTTGTCAAGGACCTTAAATGTGGGTGGCACACAAGTATGTGTTTATTACGGTGGAACTATTATTTTGATCAAATTTTATATAAATTCGAATTATTGTCCATATAAGAAAATGACCTAAGGTGTTGCTCTATATGATCACAAATATTTTATACGATGAATTTTTAATATTCTAAAAAGTGAGTATTCGATAACATTTTAAATTATATTATTTCATCATTTTGATTTGAAGGAATGTTTAGTTTTTTTTTTTTTTTTTGCTTTCTGAATATTGAATATTCATAGAACAAAGTGGGGGAGATGGTTTTGGACCGACTTGTTTCTGTACATTGCTCCTAAAAAGAAAAAGGCAGGATGAGAAAAAGCAGCTACGGGAATTGAGATTCGATGTCAATTAATTAAATTTCTGCTGCATTGATAATGAAAAAGTGAGTAATTCCATGCAACACTAAAGCTTTGATGACACAACACAATATTTTCTGTTTTAGACTTTAGATAGAGGATGAGGTTGGGAAAGTGTGACACAAAATAAGAGATGCATCACCCACCAGAAAATATGCCTTTTTTCCCACAAAGGGTGGCATGCCCTAGAGTCAACACGTCATTCTTCATATTATTTGTTTTTCCAGGCAATTTTTACCTCTTTAATCATTTTTATTATGAATTTAAGTTTTGTGTATTATTGGGTACAAAATATTTCACACTATTAAGTAATGTTGACCTACTATTGTTGGTTGAGTTTAGATTTCGTATATCATCAGTATATAAAATAATTTACATTATCAAATAAATTAAATAATTATTATCAAATTTATTTAATTAAAATTTAGAAAATAATATTAGATTAGAATCATAATTATACTTTAATTAAATTAGTTATTATTTTCTTTTACAACATAAATTAAATTTAACTTTTTCATATTTTTCTCTCAATAAAATCATCATAATTAATTAAATTTGTGCACTTAATTTACACCATCAGGTAAATTAAATAATTACGATCAGATTTATCTAATTAAAAGTTAGAAAAAAATATTGAAATTGGAATATTGATTATACTTAACTAAATTAGTTATAATTTTCTTTTACAACATAAATCATATCTAACTTTTTTCATATATCTCTCTTAACAAAATCATCATAATTAATAAAACAATTTTTCACCTCCAATACTATTAAAATTGCCAGAAATAATTCTTCCATGCTTCAACTTGTTAATCTTGGAAGAAAAATTTTTGTATCAAAATTCATAATATCTCAAAACTTTGGGAAGGGTATTAAGTTTTTCCTTAGAAAAAGAATTTGAATAAACATTTAACGTGTAAATATCAAATAAAAATCTGCATCAAAGTTTTAAAATTCAATCATCACAATAAAGCAAGATGAATACGGGGTTATGATACAAGCAAAGAAAGATAACATAGATAGAAAGTTTTGGTTGAGAATCTAACTTAGATGAATTTTAGGAAATATTTTTGAATTTAAAAAATAAAGTTAAAGCATAGGAAAAAAGAAAAAAATTTAGAAAGAATAGGTAACATGTAAATATTTTTGTGTACACAAAATTTAACTCTTAATTTAAATTCGAGGAAAAAAATAGAGTATATTTAGAAAAAATTTCGTTCATACCAAATGCAGCCATTAAGCACTCGATTCATACCAAAATGCTCATTGGTAATAGTTTTAATTTTCTTTCTTTCTTTTAGTCAAGTCTCAATCATGAACTTTTTGAAGGAATTGTTGAACTTGTTTAGTGTTCAACGAGCACTCTACAGGCACAACCACATTTGTTTGAGTGACGCAAGGGGCCAATTAACCATTTCCAGATTTTGTATTCCAGTGCTCAAAGACAAACACAACTTTGTTATGTCTATGTATTCGTAATATTATCTATTTGCCTTTTCAAAGAAAAGCAGAAAAAGAAAAGGCTATGCAACTTTATGTTAGATTTGTTCTTGTGATAATGATATATACGATAAAAGAAAAGAAACGAGAAAAGCTGATCCATTAAATATTAATAATGCTTCTGATAATAAAGTAGCCAGCTAATTAATCAAGAAATCAAAGATAGACTAATCTTTAATTGACTCTCCAAATCTTCCTCAATCTCATTCAAAAGAGAGAGAAGATAAAGAAACCAATAGGGAACAACAAAAGGAAGAAGATGATAAGATAAGCACTCAATTTATTTATTGAAAAAAATCTTAATGATATTTAATTAGTAAGTCACTCTTTATTACTTCTTCCACCCCGAATTAAACGAACACATGGAGTTATAATAAATTGCGGTTTTAGTTTTGGTACCCTTTTAAAAATATGACCCACTCCTAAAAAGTAAAAATATTTTTACCAACTTACTCGCCATGATAAAATAAATAACTTTTTATTGATTTCTTGGTCATATAAAATTTTATTTATTTAAATTAGTATCATTGAAAGCAAGAAAGAAATACTTTTAAAATTTTGTGAGATATAATTTATTTTTAAAAAATAGAAACATAAAAATTCCATTTATTTTAACCACTCTCATATATTAGTCGTTTAGCAAATTAATCTACTTCAAAATATTTGATATCCTTTATTACCTTCTCTTTTTGCAAATTTACCTTTACTTTTACCATACGACTAGTTCATGAGATTCGATAATTTTATGAGAAATAAAAATAATTTACACAAAAAATTTAAATAGAGCGTGTGAAAAGATTTAAATGATTTACAATATAAATTAGAAGTAATTATATTAAGAGCAAAATGACAGAGACTTTTTTATTTCATTCTGTTTGTCATCTCGATCATTTTACTTATGATTTTTTCTACTATATTTTTAAATTAAGTAAGCACAATGGTTTAAGTTATTTTTATGACTATTTAATGATACGTATAAATAAACGTCTAGTTTTACATCATTGAAAAATGTCACATAAAAGATTGCTAATATGGTAAGACTATTAAAAGTAAAAGCTCTCTTATACATTTCATTCTTCTTTTGTTCAACAAGACCCCTATACTTTCTCTACTCGGATTTTCATCCTTGGTCATCATCTTATTTTGTAATTTTTAAAAGTGTCAATTTTCACTCTAACTTTATAAGTTTGTTAACTTATTCTTCTCTCTCTTTGTTATTCACTCGTTTTATTTGGAATTTTTCATTTTGTTGGAGATTAGAATTTAAAAATTTTGTCGTGATTATAGAGTGGTTTTTTTTTCTTTGATGGGGAGAGGGAAGATTTATTTTAATTTAAGTGCAATTGAAATTTATAGTAGTATTATGCATTTAATGACTGTTATTTTTGAAGTCTTGATCATTTACGTGGACACACTTCTAATAGATGAATAAATATATATTTGGTGATTAGTTCTATCCGTTTCAAGAAACCATTTCGGGCTTTCCTATTTCTAAAGGAAAAAAAAGGTTGAAAGCTCTTTTTCGAGAGTCCCTTTTCTTGGGCTCAGCGGCTGTGAAAGGATTCAATCCTATAGCTAGTCCGCTGCTGACCTGATGAGTTGGATGGTAGGGTTAGCACCCCCTCCACGTCCATTGGATCGCAAAGTTACTTTATGTTGTTGAGCATTCAGCTCATGGAATTGCAGAGATCAAAATGGAGAAGATGAATATGTTGAAGAGAGAAAACAAATCTGGGAGCTACACTTCAGTAGCTCCTCTGTATTTATATTGTATTGTTACAAGGGTAAAGCTGTAATTACACATTCATGTACTAACTAACTCTTAACCACCTAATCAACTTCTAACAACTTCTTAACCAACTATTAACTAACTATTTTAACTCCCTAACTACCTGCTAATCAGCTTGCACATTGATCAATCTCAACACTCCCCCTCAAGCTGATGGCTTGAATAGGTCCTTCAACCCAAATTTACTCAACAAATACTCATGTGATGTTCTCCCCAGTGCCTTAGTTAGCAGGTCAGCCATTTGTTCTTTGGTGGATACATGGATGGTCTTGATCAGCCCTTGATTGATCCTTTCTCTCACAAAATGACAATCAATGTCAATGTGTTTTGTTCTTTCATGAAATATGGGATTTGCTGCTATTTGGATAGCAGCTTTGCTATCACACATTAGACTAACAGGTTGTTGAATCTGTACTCCAAGCTCTTTTAGTAATGATGTAAGCCATATTATTTCTGCTGTGCAAGTTGCCATGCTCCTGAACTCTGCTTCAGCTGAGCTTCTGGACACAGTCTCTTGTTTCTTGGATTTCCATGATATCAAGGCATCTCCTAGTTTTACAGCATATCCAGTCACAGATCTTCTGGTTTCTATACATGTTCCCCAATCAGAATCACAGTAGGCCTCCAGTTGATTTGTTTCTTTGGCAGGCATGAACAATCCCAGCCCAGGTGTCCCTTTTATGTATCTTACAACCCTCAGTGCTGCTTCCATATGTGAACTTTTTGGACTGTGCATATATTGGCTTAGCATCTGCACTACAAAGGCAATGTCTGGCCTTGTCATTGTTAGATATAATAGTCTTCCTACTAGCCTCTGGTATCCTGAAATGTCAGCTAGTTCTTCATCTTCACCTGGTTCTTTCCTTGGAACATGCTTGTCATAGTCTACTGATGTAAGCTTCTGATTTCCTTCAATAGGTGTTGTAGCAGGCTTGGCTCCACTCAGTCCAGCTTCAGACACAAGTTCTAGTGCATACTTCCTTTGACACATGACTATCCCTTCCTGTGATCTAGCAACTTCAATACCCAAGAAGAATTTTAGCTCCCCAAGATCTTTCATTTTGAACTTCAGTTTCAAGTTCTGCATTGTCTGTCTTATAAGAGTCTGATTGCTTCCAGTAATGAGTAAATCATCTACATATACTAGAATGACTACTCTTTCTTCACCAACTGTCCTTGTGAACAATGAGTAATCATAATGGCTTTGACTGAATTCCATTTGTATAAGTGCATCTGTTAACTTCTTGTTCCACTGTCTAGGAGCCTGTTTGAGGCCATACAATGATTTGTTGAGTTTGCAGACCTTCTGAGTCTCCCCCTGTCTAGCGAACCCTTCAGGAATGGTCATGTAAACCTCTTCAAGTAAGTCCCCATTTAAGAATGCATTATGAACATCCATTTGATAGATGGACCAGTTACAAGAAGCAGCCAATGCCACTATAGTTCTCACAGTAACCATCTTAGCTACAGGTGAAAAAGTCTCAGAATAATCAAGGCCAGGCTTCTGACTATACCCTTTTGCTACTAACCTGGCTTTGTATCTCTCAATAGCTCCAGATGCATGATATTTGATTTTGTATACCCATTTACAGCCAATTGGTGATTTGCCAGGAGGAAGATCCACTAGTGACCAGGTGTTATTCTCTTCTAGAGCAGTAATCTCAGCTTTCATTGCTTGAGTCCAGTGAGGATCCTGAGAAGCCTGATGGAAAGATGTTGGTTCTATATTGGAGGAGAAGGCTGCTAGAGCTTTTTGATAGGAAGGTGTAAGGTGAGAGTAGGTGATATAGGATGACACAGGATAAGAGCATGAGTTTGTTGAGGGAGTAACAAAGTCTTGCATCCATATAGGAGGATGTTTAACTCTTGATGATCTTCTAAGAGATGGTTGAGGATCTGAATTGGAATCAGATATAGTAGGATAAGTAGTAGATTCACTTTGAGTTATATTGGAGGGGAAGACATGTAGAGGAGGTGAAGAGGAGTCATTTACTGACAGGTCTAAGACTGG
This sequence comes from Solanum rostratum, assembly GCA_029948455.1. Taxonomy (NCBI): domain Eukaryota; kingdom Viridiplantae; phylum Streptophyta; class Magnoliopsida; order Solanales; family Solanaceae; genus Solanum; species Solanum rostratum. Next base: position 29,179,663 of record CM057049.1, read on the forward strand.
AAATAGAGGTGTGCCTGGAGATTTCAAATGAAGGAAAGGAAATACTGATTCCACAAAGACTACATTCCTATTAACAAAAAATGTTTTGGAGTGAATATCATACAGAATATAGCCTTTTTGAGTTAAGGAATATCCCATGAATATACTAGGAATAGCTCTTGGGGAAAATTTATCAGACACTTTAGGATTTGATGCATAAGCTAGACTACCAAACACTTTCAAGTGATTGAGTGATGGAGGATGATTAAACAGTAGTTCAAAAGGAGATAGAAAGTTGAGCACTCTGGATGGGGTTCTATTGAGTAAATAAACTGCTGTCATAACACACTCACCCCAGAATTTCAAAGGTATTGTAGCTTGAAATCTAAGAGCTCTTGCTACTTGGAGAATGGATCTATGTTTTCTTTCTACAACTCCATTTTGTTGAGGAGTGTAGACACAAGAGGTCTGGTGACAGATACCAAGATTGGACAGAAGAGCTTTGAAATCAGTACTTAAAAATTCACAACCATTGTCTGTCCTGAGAGTTTTTACAGAAGTAGAGAAAACATTGTTTATTCTTGTAAGGAAGTCTTTCAACACTACATACACCTCAGTCTTGGATTGAATAAGAACAACCCAAGTAAATCTAGAGAAATCATCAACCATAGTAACAAAAAACCTCTTGTTATTGTATGTAGGAACTCTGTAAGGACCCCATATGTCACAGTGAAGTAATTCAAACACTGACTGAGTCCTAGAACTTCTTAAAGGAAATGCTAGCTTAGTATGTTTAGCAAGAGGACAAACTGTACACTGATGATCTTCAGATGCAAGATGCTGAAGAGACTTGTGCCTTTTGATGATATCAGTTGGAGCATGTCCCAATCTTCTATGCCAAAGAGTAACAGATGCATTGACAGACTTACTTGATGGATCAGCTTGAGTTGTTACACAATGAGATGTCTGTATTGTGGATGTATTTTCTCTCAAAATGTATAGCCCTTGTTCTTCTTTACCAATCCCTCTCACCATTCCAGTGTAAAGATCCTGGAATATACAGAAGTCAGGAAAGAAATTCACTGAACACTGTAACTCCTTGGTTAGCTTAGACACTGACAATAGATTGCACTTAAAGTTTGGCAGAAAGAAAACATTGGACACTGATTTTCCTTCTAACACACATGATTTTCCAGAATGAGTAATCTGAACTTCATCACCTGTTGGTAGATGTACAAAGCTATGTGCATGTTGTGAAGTCTTTTTACAGTCATATAACAGCTCAGAACTTGAAGTCATATGATTAGTGGCTCCTGAGTCCACTATCCATTTGGAATGAGTTTTTCTAAAATTTGAATAAGGTATTGTACCTGCATTTGCTGTAGGAACTTGATCATTTTCCTCTGTACCTTTATTCAGTAGTTGAATAATTTGTTGGTATTGTTCTTGAGTGAAGTATGAAGGTAGTTGATTGCTAGTGACTTTGTTGCATTCTTCTTGACTACTCCCTGTAATATTTGTATCATTCTCAGCAAAATTTGCATATTGTACCCCTGTCTTCTTTTTATTTCTAGGCCAATCAAGTGGATATCCAATGAGCTTGTAACATCGATCCTTTTTATGTCCAGTATAGCCACAATGTTCACATATTACTGGTATCTTCTTCTGAAACTTAGTGTTTGTGTATGTTGGCTTAGCATTCCAGTTTGTGTTAGGATTAACACCTCCTCCTGTGCCTCCCTTTTGGCTAAAGAAAACAGCTCCTTCCAGAGTGTTGCTGACTACATTTGCAACATTAGCAATGTTTCTTTGGCTCTCATGATCAACTACCATAGAGTATGCTTTGTTGATAGTAGGAATAGGGGACATCATTAAGATTTGACTTCTACAGTGGCTGTAAGTTTCATTTAACCCCATTAGAAACTGCAGCACTCTTTGATGTCCATGGTGTTGGGCATATCTCCTCGATTCAGTACAACTACATCCAGGGCAGGGCATAAGGGCATCATATTCATCCCACAGGTTCCTTAGCTTAGAGAAATACTCAGCCACAGCCATAGTACCTTGTCCTAAAGTAGCTATTTCTCTGTGTAAGTAAAAAATCCTAGATCCATTAACTGTATCAAATCTCTCCTTCAAATCAAGCCATACCTTGTGAGCATTAGAGGCATATATGATGCTGCTCAACAAGTCCTTCCCTACAGAATTCATAATCCAGGACAGTACCACGGCATTGACCTTCTCCCATTGGTCATGCAAAGATGGATCGAACTTCTCCTTCGCATGTCTACCATCTACCAAACCCAATTTACTCTTTCCTAACAGCCCTATGGTCATGGATCTACTCCAAAGGGCGTAATTCTCAGAGCCAATTAACTGAATCGAAATTAGCGAACTACCTGGAGTATCTGCTGGGTACAGGTACAGTGGATGATTGTGGTCAATCTCCACTCGATTGCCATGTCTGATTCCTGAAGAACTTGGATCTGCATGTGTATTTCCAGTCGCCATTTCCAAATCTTTCGAAGTTCAAACACTTCGATCTGAAATTTCTTTTTCTTTTCAGCTGAGATTCAGCTTCTCCAGTGGTTAATTCGATCTGAAATTTCTTCTTCTTTTTCAGCTGAGATTCAGCTTCTCCAGTGATCAATTCCGTCTCTATCTAACATCTTTCGAACCTCCGCTCTGATACCATGTTGAGCATTCAGCTCATGGAATTGCAGAGATCAAAATGGAGAAGATGAATATGTTGAAGAGAGAAAACAAATCTGGGAGCTACACTTCAGTAGCTCCTCTGTATTTATATTGTATTGTTACAAGGGTAAAGCTGTAATTACACATTCATGTACTAACTAACTCTTAACCACCTAATCAACTTCTAACAACTTCTTAACCAACTATTAACTAACTATTTTAACTCCCTAACTACCTGCTAATCAGCTTGCACATTGATCAATCTCAACATATGTCGTACTATATTGAAGGAATGAAAATGAACTTACCCCTAAAAAATAAAAGAGAAAAGAACTGTAGTTATACTATATGATCTTGTGATGTAGGGTCTAAACATAAACTTTTAAATTTGTGTGAAGTAAATTTATTTATTTATCAAATGCATTGGATATAGCTCTTGTTAGTGATTTATTGACTTCTATCAGATTATTATTGGGTACTTTATAGAAGATTATAAAGAAATCTTGAAATTTTTTACTTTAATTTTTTTATTGTATTGTATTAAGGATCAGTTGTAACACTTTGAAAGCATGATCATAAAATGATGTCAAAAATTGTAACCCTTCAAATGCATTATTAGAATTGTCTTTCAAAATATCTCGAGCTCAGGGATGCCAACGAAATATAGTCTTGTAAAGATTGAAATTATTGTATATTACCTCCTTATTGTGTTGTTTCAGAATTCAACTAGTGAATTAAGAGTTAATAAAATTGATACATCTAGGTGTAAAATTAACGCAAGGGATGATCATTGCATGTTAAATATTAATGCTGTTGTGTTAGGATTTCTTAAAAACTTGAAGAGTGAGGATTTTCTTAATTTATTTATGGTACATTAAATTAGTTCATCTTTAACTATTGAAGACGAAAATTAAGTGCGACTAGCCCAATTGTTCACTCTAAAAAAAATGTCAGTAAACATATCTGAAATAATAGGGATGATAAGTCATGACACTTCCATCCCACCCCACCCCTTACGTTTTCTATTCACAAGTATTATGAATGATGTGTCTTTTTGTCTACCAACTGATTAAATTTTGATAGAGTTTTAAATGAAAAATAAATAGTCAGGATAGGCAAAATAACATGTAAAGGGGTTACTGCTAAGAGTGTTTCTTTAGAAGATTTAAATGAAGATCAAAATAATGACTTGTTTCCTACTAATTTCAAATTTTTGATGAATTTGATATGAATGTAGATGCTCAATAGCCTGATTCGAGCCACTTTATGATGCATATAATAACAAAGATAAATTAAGTTATTTGAACGAGGAGTTATATTAAAGCTAGATAGTCAAACATTGAAGGAAAACTTAATGAAAATAAGATTGCTAGGATAAATATAGAAGAAATATCCTCTGATCCTATATGTACAAATGTTGATTTTAAGATATTAACATAAATAAGAACGAGAGATATAAATAAAAATTGAGTGAAAATGATATCTACTTTGTTGAGTATTGAGTATCGAGAGAAAAAATGAACATGCAATTTGTTGATTGAAGGAGAAGAAGAAGTAGTGGGTAATTACAGAGTGTGGCTCCCTATTTATACAACTAACTAATTACAGGATTAGTTAACTAACTACATGTAACTAACTCTAATTTAATTACAACTAACCACAACTAATTTTCATCACATCCAACTCCTTTACACACCCCCCCCCCCCTTTCAAGCTAGGAAGTATGAAGATGTTCTTCATGCCTAGCTTGGACATGAGATAGGTGTGAGGGACACGCGCAAGGGCCTTAGTGAACATATTAGCAGGTTGATCAGATGACGGCAAGTGTGTAGTAGCAATCAGACTATCACGAATGAAGTGGCAATCAATATCAATGTGCTTAGTGTGTTCATGAAATACGAGATTAGCAGCAATTCGAAGAGCAGAAGTGCTATCAAAGTAGAGAGGAACAGGAAGTGTGATGCACACATCAAGTTCTTGAAATAAACCAATAATCCAAACGGCCTCCGCAATAGTGGATGCCATGGCTCTATATTCAGCCTCAGCTGAACTACGAGAAACAATAACTTGTTTCTTAGATTTCCATGGAATTCGAGAATTACCAAACTGAATAAGATAACCAGTTACAAACATCCTACTATTCACACATGATCCCCAATCAGCAACACAAAATACTTGAAGATTGCAAGTGGCAAATGAGGTCATCAAGATGTCAAGTCCAGGAGCTGATTTGACATATTTTACTATGTGTAGAGCTGCTTCCATGTGTGATGTCTTTGGTGAATGCATGAACTAGCTTAGGCATTGCACAGCAAAAGAAAGGGCAGGCTTAGTAGTTGTTAAGTACAACAATTTTCCTATCAGCTTTTGATAGGATGAAGGATCCTGTAGGGGAGGATCGGGGGTGAAGGGGGTGCATGAGTATCAAATTCCACAGTAGTCAGCTACTGATTTAGTTCTATAGGGGTACATACAGGTTGGCCCCAGCTAAACCTACATCAGAAATTATCTCCAATGCTTATTTCCTTTGATGTATGAGAATCCCATCCTGACTTCTTGCAAATTCTAACCAAGAAAGTATGTGAGTTCACCTAGGTCTTTAATTTTGAAAGAATGTTGTAGGGAATCTTTGTTGTCATTTATCATAAAAATATTGTTTCTAGTAATCAAGAGATCATCCACATAGACAAGTACTATCACCAGCTTATTATCATTTCTCTTGGTGAATAAAGAATAATCTCTGGAACTTTGTTGAAAACCAAAGGACACCAATGCAGTAGTAAGTTTGATGTTCCACTGTCTTGAGGCTTGTTTCAATCTATATAGTGACTTCAACAACCTGCATACCTTAGTGTTTTCAGATTTGCTATAAAAACTAGTAGAAATGGACATATACACTTCTTCAGTCAAGTCTCCTTACAGAAATACATTGTAGACATCCATTTGATGTATTGGCCATTGTTTAGCAGTTGCAATACTTATAACACATCTAACAGTTGCCATCTTAACCACATGAGAAAAAGTCTCCTTGTAGTCAAGACCTTCCTTCTGGCTGTACCCTTTGGCCACCAATCTTGCTATAAATCTCTCCACTAATGCATCAACATTATATTTGATCTTATAGACCCATCTGCATCCTATAGCGTTCTTGTTTGTAGGCAAATCCACCAGTTCCCATGTGTTGTTGTCCTCGAGTGCTTGGATTTCAGTTTTCATAGCATCTATCCATCTAGCATCCTTACCTGCTACTTTGTAGCAAGTAGGTTTTGTTTCAAATGAGAAGTTTGACAGGAAACTTTGATAGTGTGGCTTGAGACCTGTATAATCTAGTACAGAGCCAATAGAATACAAACAATTATGCAAACCTTTTTTTGTGACATAATCTTTATGCCAAATGGGGGGTCTGGATTCTCTAGTAGATCTTCTAACAATAGGAGGATGAGAAGGACAATATTAAGATTCAGGAAGAGGAGAGATTGAAGTTGAGGAATCAGAAATCTGAATAGGAGTGCCAACTAGATCATCATAATCAAAATCGTGTTTGGGTTGTTATTGAACTTGCAGATCAGTGAGACTACCTTTAAAAGGAAAGATCTTTTCCATAAACATGACATCTCTACTAGTGAAGAACACCCTATTCTCCAGATCATACAGCCTATACCCTTTTTGAGTGGTCCCATAACCTACTAGCATAGCCCTTACTGCTCTTGGACTAAACTTGTTATGTTTGGTAAGGTTAGATGCAAAACACAAGCACCAATAACCCTCATGTGGTTAAGTGAGGGAGATTTGTCATATAATTTTTCAAAAGGAGATATATTCCCCAGGACAGTAGAAGGAATTCTATTTAATACATACACAGTAGCTAGCACACACAAAACCCAAAACCTGTCTGAAAAGTTAGCTTGAAACTTAATAGCCTTTGCAGTTTCAAGTATATGTCTATGTCTTCTATCAACTACACCATTCTACTGTGGTGTATAAGGACAAGAACTCTCATGTATAATGCCTTTAAGTTTAAAAAAGGTACTGCAATTGTTATTAAAAAATTTAGACCCATTATCAGATCTTACTCTCTGAATCTTCTTGCCAAACTGATTTTCAATATACAGGCAAAAATATGTCAAAAGTTCAGCAACATCAGATTTCAATATCATCAAAAAGTCCATGCCGATCTTGAAAAATCATCAACAATAGTCAATAATATCTCATTCCATCACAAGTTTCTACTTTATAAGGGCCCAAACATCCACGTAAATCAATTGAAATGCACGGGAAGCCCTACAATTGCTATGTGGAAATGGCAACCTAGCTTGTCTAGTAAGAGGACAAACCTCACAATTATTCAATGTAAACTTACTACCAAGATTCTGAAAACCATGAATCTTCCTCAATACATTCAATCGAACATGGCATAGCCTTTGGTGTCATAGAGTTGCATCAGTATCTTGTTGAACTGCTAAGAATTTTTGTTGTTTTGTATTTGTGCTTTCCAGATATGAGCATAGTGTGTATAAACCATCCTCCTCCTCACCAATCTCCCTAACCTTCCCAGATGAGAGATCCTGAAAAACACAACATTTGGGAAAGAAAGTAACACAACAGTTCAACTCCTTTGTCACTTGTGAAACTAACATAAGATTGAACTTGAATGTTGGTACACATAATACTCTTTTAAAAATATCACCTCCTCCCAAGTGACAGTTCCCAATATGTGAAACTTGTGCAGTATCTCCTGTAGATAGTTGAACTTGTCCTGCATTTTCTATCAACCCTTTATGATGTAAATGCTTAGGATCTCCTGTCATATGATTAGTAGCACCTGTATCTACTATCCATTTAATAAAGTCTTGTTTATTAAGGAAAATGTTACCTTTGTTTTCCATGTTGGCCACACCATGTGTTTCATTAACATTGGACTGATTAAGCATCTCGATTAACTGTTGATGTTGAGTGGGTGTGAGCATAGGCATAGTAATGTTTGGTTGAATTGCTAAATGTTGGCATGCCTGCTACGAAAGGTTGGAATATTGGGATGACACACCTGTGTTATGGAGTGATTCTTGATTATGACAAGGAATTGATTCTTTGCCCTTCATGTTTTTTTCATCATATGTTGAGTTCCCTACTACTATCATTTCCCTGTTTCCTTTGTAGTCCGATGGATATCCATTCAACTTGTAACAATCATCCCTTACATGTCCAGTCTTGTGACAGAAATCACACTTCATTAACTTGTAGCAATCAACTCTCATATGCCCTTTCATGCGACAAAAGTCACAAAAAACACCAGGATTGTAGCTCTTCTTCTGTCTCTGACCTCCATTCCCAGACCTTGAAGTGAACATTGTTGTTGGATTTATACCCTCAGACATCATCATACTCGATCTGGCAACCATCTTCTGACTTTCATCTTGATTAATCATAGCATATATTTGGTTGATACTAGGAATTTGTTGCATTAAAAAAATTTGACATCTAGCCTGACTATAACTGTCACTAAGTCCCATAAAAAATTGCAATATTCTTTGATACTTCAAATGCTCGAAAAACTCTTTAGACTTAGGGAAACTACAGGATGGTGGAGGCATGGTAGAATCATACTCATCCTACAGATCCTTAAGTCTAGAATAGTACACCGACATAGATGACATTCCCTGAACGAGTGTGAAGATTTCTTTGTGCAACTGGAATATACACGAACTATTAACCTTGTTGAATCTCTCTTTCAAATCTCCCCAAATTGCTTATGCATTTGAGCAGAAAAATACTCCTCCATGTAGATCCTTGCTCAAATTGCATAGAATCCATGACATAATAATTGCATTACACTTATTCCACAGCTTAGCTATATTTCCTGAAAATTGCTCCCTCGTCACTGTTCCGTCGATAAATCTGGCTTTGTTCTTCCCTAGAAGCGCCAATTCCATCACCTTTCTCCACAAAGTGTAATTATCATATTCGGTAAGCATGATCCCTACATTGAGAGATCCCAGTGCATCTGACGGATGCAAATACAGTGGATGCAAGTGATCTATGGTCACACTCCCTTGTGAACTCACAGGCTGGATTCCCGACGCATTTCCAGTGTCTACCATCGATAATCGAAGGAACCTCAGCTCAATTGCTCTGATACCATGTTGAGCATTGAGTATCGATAGGAAAAATGAACATGCAATCTGTTGATTGAAGGAGAAGAAGAAGTACTGGGTAATTACAGAGTGTGGCTCCCTATTTATACAACTAACTAATTACAGGATTAGTTAATTAACTACATGTAACTAACTTTAATTTAATTACAACTAACCACAACTAATTTTTGACTAACCACAACTAATTTTCATCACATCCAACTCCTATATATACTTTGATATCTTAGATCCCAATAGTGAGATTAGTAAAGATGAAGGGGATGTTGTTGAATTTGATAAGATTGTAAATCCACTGTTTAAAATGCAAGTATCAAAGTTTATTTTGACACAACCATCATTTTCTTAATCGTACATGATTTTTTATAAGTAATGTTAAGTTTAGTGAGCTTCTATGAACTTACTCTATTCAAAAGAATGTGAACATTAAATTAAAATCTTATGAGAAGAACAAAGAGAAGGGAGACCTTAAATTGGAAGTTGTGATAATAATACTAAATTTTAGTGTGAAGACATACTTCCTAGTCACATATTGTAACACTCTCAAAAGTATCCTAACTTACAAAGTCTAAAAAATTTAGAAAATTAATTTTGAGTTTGATGAAGACTTAGACTTATGAGCCCAATGCACAACCCGTAGATCCATCTACGAGCCATGAGAGGGGTGTCGTAGATCCTATCTCTAGGACCTAAAGAAAGGCCCACAATCATTCCTGAAGTAAGGCCCAGAACTACAGCTGGTCCACAGGCCATAAGAACTTCTACGAGCCATAGACAAGGCCTAGTAGAGTCAAGGCTCTGAATCTTGAGATAAGGCGGTCGACTTTTCACAAAAAAGGGTTTATGATTCGTCAAATATTGTATGATCTGTCAATTAGGTTTCATCAGTTATGGCCAAAAAGTCATAGTCTTGAATTTCATGTAAAAACATGCAGGATGGATCCAAGCCTTAAATACTGGAATTCATGCTTAGTTATTAAAAAATCTCAAGTATAAATCTTCTATGGGTCTATGACCCGTAGAAGTCTGGTCGACTTTTTCCATTAAACTACAAAAGCTTGTCTGCGAGCCATAGACAACACAACGACCCATAGATGAGATTTTATAGTTCCTGTCATCAGTTTTGATGCTGATGATTCTCATTATTTTTAATTCTTTTTAATTAAACCTTGGATGTTTTGAGATTAAAATAAACCCCTTATTAGAATCCATTAGTACCCATACCTTCATAATCACCTAAAGTACTTTAAGAGAAACATTAAGAGGAGAAAAAGCTAGGGTTTAAGTTATTCTGTAGAGGTCTTCTAATTTCAAGTAAAGTTTCAGTGTTTAGGTATGTAAGGCTTTCAAAACATTGGATTAAGCTCGTCTATGTGCCTAATGTCAAAGTTTTATTTTAAGTTGAGCATTGAGTAGAGTAAAAAATCTAGTTTTCAATTACAATTGAGTTAATTCTTACTCAATTAGATTATATATAATTATGCATTGAAGTTACTATGATTTTATTGTTGGAATTATTATTTGTAGTTTATGTGAATTCTAATTGAGTTGATGATCATGGATTTCCCATGCATTGTTTGATGTTGTGTCGATGATTTTCATGCATAAAATAAAGTTTTACTTTCAAGCTGAGACAATGCATGTTTTAAGAATTTCAATAAAGATTAAGCATTGAGTTTAAATGATATTTTTGAGCAAGAATCTTGATGTGATGCATTCAATTTTTAAAGCATAATCTTCATGAAAGATGATGATGTTTTTGACGAGATTAATGTTTCAACTTAAGGTCCTATGAGACTAAATGAGATTGTTGATAAGTTGCATGTTAGACTCATATAGAGTTTAAATTGAATAAAATATTGTCCTTAATGTGTTCTTTTGACTCAAATATTAACCAAAAATGTGTCATTGATGCTAAAAATGAGGAATATGATGCATGAAGGGACAAATTATAGCAAATCAAGACAAAAGGAACAAAATTGCCAAAAATAAAGTGGAAATTGGTCATCGTTGGATTGTTTGGCGATACGCCGAATGGTCCTGAAGACCACCTAATGTATCAGTGTCCAACCCCAAGTGTAAGGTGAAACATATAGATAAAGTGTACAATTTGGCAGATCACTGAAGTGATACAACGATCCACAATAACGCCATCCAAATTTATGGAAATTGGTAAGGAAGAAAGTGAAATCTAAGGTTCAAGAAGGTCACGCATGTTACAACAGAGCGCTGAAGTTTTTCGAGGTGAACAATATCCTCGTATATATTTTTAGATTCTAGAAGGGGAAATTTTGGTTCAAAAAAAATGGTCTCACTAATGTTCGACAGGTCGCTGAATGTTTTCGAATACTCTAACTTTGACTGCCTAATTGTGCATCTCAGAAACTAAAGGGTATTGTTATCTGAGGTATAAAAGGTGAAAGATAAGATTTTTCAAAGGACTCTTACACACTTCTACAGAGGTTGAGGCTACAATTTCAGAAAATACTTATCTTGGAGAAGAAAGTTCTTGTATTTGTCATTTGAGGTGAAGAATTGAAGAAGGAGAAGAGGATCTCACACCAAATTTCCTTTAGATTCTGAATTTCATTGTCATGGATAATCCCTTTGGTAAATCGATTTCTATTTTGAACATGAGTGGCTAAAAGCCTCTATATTGAGGATTTGTCGCGTAGCTGCATGTCAATTTTATGCTATGGGTCTTTGATTTAATTGAATATTATTCACTAGTTTGATATGGGAAAGAATAAAGATCGATATAAAGCACCATTGAACTCATCCCGAGAAATTGGTCCCGCTTCTTCACCCCTCTCTTCTACCTATTGATCAAACCATACCTTGGCAGCACCTTTGAGATAGTAGGCCACAAGCTCGACCTTTTCATCTGGTGGTACCCTCATAATTGCAACAATCCAAGAAATTGGTCTTATTCGCATATCCTAAGCCTAAAACTATTATGTTGTTTTGAGGATCCATAAGCCCCATATTAGACCTAAAACCTGTAAGGAGATCTCATTTCCTTCATTCGTTCATTCTCCCAAAAATTCTAAGGTAAACACTCTCAAGAAGAGCAATGCAAAAGCTAGGGTTTCCAAGATTCTTCTCTAAACTTCAAATTCATTTTCCCTAGGATCTAATCAAGATATGTGAGTTGATTTTTGGGTTCCTTTCACCCACAAAGTACTTTCTTAAACCTATTTTACTCTTCTTTATGTTTATTAAGAATACCATTTTGCATGCCAATGATTTAAATGATGATTTTATGATGCATTACGATATATTTTTTCTCTAATGATATGATGTAATGTTTTATCATATTTTATATGAGTATTGAGTTGATGACTATGACCCCAATATGTAGGGTTTAATTGATGATGTGTGGGTTGCTTAGTATTTGATTTAAAGTTACATATTTTTCCAATGTTCATGCATTATTGCTTTGATTCATGAGTTTTCAAGTCAATGTGTAAGTCCACTAAGTTTAAGATGATTTTTCATGATATGATGATGATGATGTGGACATGAAACAAAGATTTTAAGATAATGACTTGGTAAAATATATAAGCATATGAATGTTGCCTTAAAAGATATTTATGATAGCCTCCAAAGTGAAAGGACAATTCTCACTTGGTGGTTCTTAAGGTTTCGAGCCACTCTTATGAAATTGCTATTTATGATTATAAGTTTCATTACTTGACTAAGTATATGTTTTAAAGTATTTCATGGGTTGTCTTAACGCCAAATGAGGCATTGATGTGGGGTTCGTTAAGGGAACCCCAAAAAATACCCTTTGCGCTATTAACTATGTGCCATCATAGGAGACTTTGTAGGCTCTCAAGTAGGGAATCCAAGTAGGTCATTTATGTTAATTGATGATGAATTCTAAGTAACGGACTTCCAACTGAGAAGTGGTCTCCTCGTGCCAACGCAGGGGGTATGTTGGATTTTATGTAGTAGCTCATGTCTGTTATGGTCCATTATAACAAAATATGAGATTTGATGTCTTTGTTCCATCACACGTGTTCCGTATGATGCATTACTTTTTGTAAGGACCCGAAATTTTGTGCGACCTCAATGACGCATGAAGATTTGGTTTCGGAAATATTTTGGACCAAGGTGACACTTCATGGGAGTCATCATGGCCCGGTGAGGTCACATGACCCTTATGGAGCCTCAACGAATTTGCCATTGGCCCATGGAAGATGTTTGGCCCTTAAACATGGTATTTTAAACTAAGGCACACCACACTTGGACCCCTCACAGTCCGTGTGACACTTCACGGACCATATGGTGCACCGTGGGATGGCCTTGGCTTGAAATCCCACAGCTTTGGGACCAAGTATGGTTACACGGCCAAGTCAACGGCCCGTATGGGGTGGCATGGCCCGTGAGGCCATCCATAAAGCTTTCGGAGTGAAATTTTTCTGAGTATGAAATCACCATCTCATAACTTGACTGTGGAATTTTCTAAGGAGAGGGGCACAGGCAATGCCACAGCCCGTGTGACACTACGCGGTTCATGTAACCTACCATGAAGGTGACTTCGTTGAAAAATTCTAAGTATGAGATCCTCATGCTCAAGCTAATTTCACTTTCAATCCTTCAATCCAAGCTTATTTATGTTGTTTAAGGTCATCATGGGTCTCCTACATTAAGTCAACTTCAAAGGAATTCCATTGGCTAAGTTTTTCACAAGTACTAATAGAAGGGTCAACTTTAAAAGGTCATATCACTTAGCACAAATGGAACTGGGTGGTGCATGACTTATTAAATTAAATCTCTTTGAATTATCTTTTCAACGCATCTGGTCTCACCTCATTCCAAGTTCAGAGCGAGTAGTTATGCCCTTTTTCATAGAATCTGTCTGGACTAGACGGGAGGCCTTCACGGACCGTGAAGCCAACCGTGTCAACTTCAGTTAAAAATTTACAGGGGCATTTTATTGAGGTATTTTTGATATTTTGACCCATCCCCAAGGCTTTTAAGACCTTTTTAACCCCCCCCCCCCCTTTATATTCCTAAACTCCCCCTACACTAATTTTAAACCCTTATTCAAGGCTAACACTTAGTTTCTAGAATTAGACTCTAAAAATTCTCTCCAAGTCTCATCTTCAAGATTCAAGCTAGGATTCAGTTGGGGTTTCAAATTAAAGCTAAATTCTTCGTAAATTCATCTTCCTAATCAAGGTATGTGGGATTGATTCTTGGTCCCTTTCAACCAAGAAGACCCGAAATTGCTTTCAATTAATTTCATAAATTTTGATTCACTTTATTTGTGGGTTTTCATTATTTGATTTTATTAGATCCAATTGATGTTTGGGCTTTACTTTACTTATTATTTTAATCTACTTTGATCACTATTATGATGATTTACATTGAGATATGAAGTAATGAACATGCATGTTCCTTTTTAAAGTTGATTTATGCATGAGTGATTTATATTATGAATTAGATGATTGATTTAATTATGGATTTATTCAATTTCATGTTATGATGTTGATTTTAACTTGAATCTATGTTTCCCATGCTATCCTCACATCATGCATTGCATTTGCATTCATGAACATTGGTATTTGGAAATCATGAAGTGGGTTAAGCCCAATTATGTTTTATAAATGATTTTGATATGATTTGGGTAAGACATTGGTTATTACAAGAATGTGATCACTTACATGTCTTATGATTATGACTCTTTGAGCATCTCGGGCGCTTCCACCAACTCGTATTTGTTATTGAGCTATTCCTTGCATGAGAATCATAGTTATGACTTATGATTTGGTATTTGAGCCTAAAATGTGCATTGAACAGTTTAAAAACGAATTACAGTTTTGAAATGAATATTGTATCTCTTGAAAGCACGTATATGTATAAGTACTCATGTGGAGTTTTGTTGACTTAGCATCGATGGATTGGAGACGTTAAGGCTATCCCCAAGGGCTCTCTCCCTTTCCTTGAACTATGTGCCAACATAGGAATGTTAGCCATTACCAAAATGATCTGGTCGTAAGGAATGGTTATTCATTTATGATTATGATATGATATGATATGATTATGGAGAATCCTTCTGAAATAGTGAGTTTCGTAAGGAAGGTGATCATCCATCGAAATAGTGTGTTCCATAAGGTGTGATGTAGATTACCTTTGGCAAATAATCTTCTCCTACCGACGAGAGGTCCTTATCAGACTAATTCATTTAATAAATCGCATGGGTTTGATTTGTCGGTTATGGTCCATCCCCAATATATATGAGCATTGTTGTATTTCATGCATCATAAATTTCATGGCATCGTGTATATATTTCCGTTGAATATATGATTCTTTTTGTAATATGTGCCCTTGTATTCTAACATTGAAATGTATGTTTGCTAAGTCATATGCATTGCATGTCCGCATACTTAGTACATTCAAACATATTAACGCGTACTCTATGCCTACATGATTTTACCATATTGGGAACGTGTGTTACGATCATCCACCGCTTGACGAGTAGCCCGAATTCGAAGAGTTGATATTGTGGTGTGTCCTATCTTCCAAGGATAAGCTACCTTCCTTCTTCTTATGTTATTTTCTGTTTATCTTCTTAATTGAGGGTGAGCCCAGGACATGTCTTGTCCCCCGTCCCTTCTTATGACTAGAAACATTGTTGGATATCTTGTAGACTCTCGTAGATTCTATATTCTATGTTTTGTATTTGAAGTTTATGATTCCGATTATCTATTGGATATGGCTAGCATGGATTGATTATGGAAATTATGATTTGTATGTATGTTTGATGTGGAAATGTGGAAGACCCTAAGCCCCATATTTCCCCCATAGCATGAGTCCAACTTTCCCATCCCTTAGAATTATGTGTTTACTATTTGAATGCACTTCCGAATCGATGATGTGAATTTGGATACCTTGAGGCTTGTTTGGGGATTCTCGGGTTCTCATTTATCGTGTCATATCTAGGCCCTAGGTCCGGGCCGTGACAAAGAGCCCTAGGTTTATAAATAGTCCTCGGAGTCCAACATGCCTCGTCAAGTAGAGTTTTATTCATGGGTGTGAAGCGCGCCACATCTATGGGTAGGAGGCTACAAGGCGTTTTAGGAAATGTTTTACTTTTCATGATTGCAATCATGTCATGGTGCGTGTCTTAAGATTTTTTATCTCCATCCCTCCCTACTGAATAGGGAGAGTTACCTTGAGCTCTTGATGCAATCCAGGGAAGGAAGATGTTGTAGCGATCTTATAGATGAGGTCCAAAAGGGAGTTGGTTAAGGATGTGCATCGTTTGGCATGCTTGCTCCTTCGGATATTCGAAGTTTTCTTAGGTTGGTTGGTTATAATGGAAGGTTTGTTGAAGGTTTCTCATATATTGCACCTCCATTGATCAGGTTGATTTGAAAGAAGTCCAAGTTGGTATGGTCAGATGAGTGTGAGGTGAGTTCTTAGAATTTGAGAGGTCGACTTACATCAGCTTCTGTTTTGACTTTACCAGATGGCTTAGATAGGTTGGTGGTGTATTATGATGCTTCTTGGTTTGGGTTGTGGTTGTTGATGTTAAGCCTAAGCAAGATCTAGATTTGTCATTGGTTGGATTGAAGAGGTTGGTTGCCAAAATAATGAGATAGAGGCTTTCTCAAAAGGGGGAGATGGTGTGTTTCGGTATCAAAGTTAGTTATGTGTTTCGGATGTGGGTGATCTATGATCATGAGTGCATCCCATAACTCTTATTACTCGATTCACCTGGAATCTACTAAGATGTGTTGGGATTTGAAGGAAATGTATTGGTGGCATGGTATGAAGAAGGACCTAGCCAAGTTTGTACCCGAGTGCTCGAGTTGTCAAAAGTAAAGGTAGAGCACCAAAGGCCTGTGGTGTGGCTCAAGACATTGAGATCTCTACTTGGGAGTGGTTTGAGTTAAGATGAAATGACTTCTATATGCGTGGATTTATTGTTGGAGGCTACAAAAGAGTGAAATTGATTAAGGAAAGGTTGAAGATAGTTCAAAGTCATCAAAAGTATTATTTGGAGGCTAGAAAAAGGGACCTTAAGCTTCGTGTTGGTAATTGGGTGTATGTGAAAGTCTCACTTATGAAGGGTGTGGTGCATTTCGGGAAGGAGGGAAAGCTAAATCCCTAGTATGTAGGTCCTTATGAGATTTTTGAAGCGGATTGGGAATGTAGCTTATAGGTTCGATTTTCCTCCGAAATTAAGCTCTAGTCACTCGGTTTTGCATATATCTATGTTGAGGGAATTGTTGGTGATACTAGTGTTATTTTTCCTTTGGAAGGTGTTGAGGTTGAGGAGAACTTGTCTTATGTAGGAAGCTCCGGTTGAGATTTTTGATAAGACAAGTGAAACGACTTCGTAACAAGGATGTGGCTTTGGCTAACATACTTCGGAGAAATCAACATGAGAAAAGTTCTACATGGGGAGTGGAATCAAGTATGATACGATGACTCTTTTATCCTTTCCAGTCTACTCAAGCCTATGATGTTAGGTTCTTCCTATTGTCACGGGTCCTTATTCTTCCACTCTTGAGTTTCATGACATAACATGCATACATGTGCACGAAAATTATTTTTTTTGATGTTTTGAATGATTTGAATACATTTTAATATAGGTTTCAAAGGCTTTAAGATTTTCAAATGATGAGCTATGCATTGTACCTAGTGTTCGAATGTTTCATGTTCTAAGTCAAGCCTTTCAATACTTGTTCTTCCACATTCGAGGATTAATGTTCCCTAGGGGGAGATGATGTAAGGACCCGTAATTTTGTGCGACCTTAATGAAGCATGAAAATTTGGTTTCAGAAAAGTTTTGGACCAAGGTGACACTTCATGGGAGCCATCATAGCCCGTGTGAGGTCACATGACCCGTATGGAGCCCCCACGAACGGTCCCTTGGCCCATGAAGGATGTTTGAGCCTTAAGCGTGGTATTTTAAACTAATGCACACCACACTTGGACCCCTCACAGTCCGTGTTACACTACATAGTCCGTGTGGTGGGCTGTGTTATGGACTTGGCTTGAAATCCCACAGCTTTGGGACCAAGTATGGTTACACGACCAAGTCCACAACTCGTGTGGGGTGGCACGACCCGTGAGGCCATCCGCAAAGCTTCCAGAGTGAAATTTTTCTAAGTATACAATCACCATCTCATAACTTGACCGTGGAATTTTCTAAGGAGAGGGGTACGGGCAGTGTCACGGCCCATGTGACCCATGTGACACTACACGGTTCGTGTAACCTCCCACGAAGGTGACTTCGTTGAAAAATTCTAAGTATGAGATCCTCATACTCAAGATAATTTCACTTTCAATCCTTCAATTCTAGCTTATTTATGTTGTTTAAGGTCATCATGGGTCTGTGACGAGGGTTTCCAGGAAACATCCTCTCTACCTGTGTGGTAGTGGTAAGGTCTGCGTACATCTTACCCTCCCCAGACCCTACTTGTGGGATTTCACTGGGTATGTTGTTGTTGCTGTTGTTGTAAGGTCATCATGGGTCTCCTACATTAAGTCAAGTTCAAAGGAATTCCATTGGCTAAAGTTTTCACAATTACTGATAGAAGGGTCAACTTTAAATGGTCATATCACTTAGCACAAAACAAACTGGGTGGCCCATGACCTATCAAATTAAATCTCTTTGAATTATCTTTTCAACGCATCTGGTCTCACCTCATTCTAAGTTCGGAGCGAGTAGTTATGCCCTTTTTCGTAGAATCTGTCTGGGCTAGATGGGAGGCCTTCACGGACCGTGAAGCCAACCGTGTCAACTTCAGTTAAAAATTTAAGGGAGCATTTTATTGAGGTATTTTTGATATTCTGACCCATCTCCAAAGCTTTTAAGACCTTTTTAACCCCCTTTATATTCCAAAACTCCCCCTACACTAATTCTAAACCCTCATTCAAGACTTACACTTAGTTTCTAGAATTAGACTCTCAAAATTCTCTCCAAGTCTTATCTTCATGATTCAAGCTAGTATTCAATTGGATTTTCAAATTCAAGCTAAATTATTCTCAAATTTATCTTCCTAATCAAGGTATGTGGGATCAATTCTTGGTCCCTTTCAACCAAGAAGCCCCAAAATTCCTTTCAATTAATTTCATGAATTTTAATTCACTTTAATTATGGGTTTTCATTATTTGATTTTATTAAATCCAATTTATGTTTGGGCTTTACTTTACCTATTATTTTAATCTACTTTGATCACTATTATGATGATTTACATTGAGATATGAAGTTTGAACATGCATGTCCCTTTTTAAAGTTGATTTATGCATGGGTGATTTATATTATGAATTAGATGATTAATTTAATTATGAATTTATTCAATTTCATATTATGATGTTGATTTTAACTTGAATCTATGTTACTCATGTTATCCTCACATCATGCATTGCATTTGTATTCATGAACATTGGTATTTGGAAATCATGAAGTGGGTTAATCCCAATTATGTTTTATGAAATGATTTTGATATGATTTGGATAAGGCATTGGTTATGACAAGAATGTGATCACATACATGTCTTATGATTATGACTCTTTGAGCGTCTCGGGTGCTTGCACCATCTCGTATATGTGAATGAACTATTCCTTGCATGAGTATCATAGTTATGACTTATGATTTGGCATTTGAGCCTTAAATGTGTATTAAACTATTTAAAAACGAATTACAGTTTTGAAATGAATATTGTATCTCTTGAAAGAACGTATATGTATAAGTATTCATGTGGGATGTTGTTGACTTAGCACCGTTGGATTGGGGGTGTTAAGACTATCCCTAAGGGCCCTCTCCCTTTCCTTGAACTATGTGCCAACATAGGAACATTAGCCATTACCGAAATGACCGGGTCATAAGTAATGGTTATTCATTTATGATTATGATATGATATGGTATGATTATGGAAAATCCTTCTCAAATGGTGAGTTCCATAAGGAAGGTGACCATCCATCGAAATGGTGTGTTCCATAAGGTGTGATATAGATTACCTTTGGCAAGTATCTTCTCTTACCGATGGGATGTCCTTATCATACTAATTCATGTAATAGATCGCATGGGTTTGATTTGTTGGTTATAGTCTATCTCCAATATATATGAGCATTGTTGCATTTCATGCATCATAAATTTTATGGCATCTTGTATATATTTTTCATTGAATATATAATTCTTTCTATAATATGTGCCCATGTCATCTAACATTGAAATGCAGGTTTGGTAAGTCATATGCATTGCATGCCCGCATACTTAGTACATTCGAATGTACTAACACATACTCTATGCCCTACATGATTTTACCATGTAGGGAACGTATGTTACGACCATCCACCGCTTGATGAGTAACTCGAATTCGAAGAGGTGATATTGTGGTGCGTCCCATCTTCCAAGGACTAGCCACCTTCCATATTCCTATGTTGTTATCTATTTATCTTCTTGATTGAGGGTGAGCTGGGGACATGACTTGGCCCCTGTCCCATCTTATGACTAGAGGTACTGTTGGACATCTTGTAAACTCTCATAGATTCTATATGCTATGTGTTGTATTTGAAGTTTATGATTCCGGTTATCTATTGGATATGGCTAGCATGGATTGATTGTAGGAATTATGATATGTATGTATGTTTGATGTGGAAATGTGGAAGATTCTAAGCCCCGTATTGCCCCCATAGCATGAGTCCTACTTTCCCATCCCTTAGAACTATGTGTGTACTAATAAAATGCGCTTCCGAACCGATGATGTGGATTTGGATACTTTGAGGCTTTTTTGGAGACTCTCGGGTTCCCATTTTCCGTGTCACATCTAGGCCCTAGGTCCGGGTCATGACACTTTTACTTCATATTGAGCCTTATTTCTTGTGCATATTTAAGCTCATTTAAATGATGACCTTACCATTTCATGCATGGAGATTTTTGAAATTATGAATGATGGCATTACAATTTCATGGTTGCATTGTATCTCAAATACCTACTATATTCCAATGTACTAATACATATTTTGCCTACATGATATCACTGTGTAGTTACTGGCGCTCCTCATCCACCGGCATGTGGCTAGTTTATCGGGGTTCAAGGCTAGTTGCAGTGATAAGCCCTTAGTTCGGGTCTCCACTATTTTCTTCATGCTTTTTACTTTTCTGATATTATATATTTTGGATTTTATAACTAAAGGGATGTACTTTTTATCTTGTTTTCATGTCTTTTCTATTTGAGAAAAATTAAAATCGTGCACCGGTTCTCGTTAAGTCATGTGTAGATGGTATGAACTTTTTACTATGATGTTTGTTGAAATGTTCCTTTTTAGCTTAAATGATTTCCCTTACCCCTTTACCATTTTTTCTACATTATGCAAATGCTTGCCTATGAATGTCTGATGTATGCTAAGATGTTTTGGATGAGGTGCCTACGGGTCCCTCGTTCACAATGTTATGACTAGGTCCTAAGCTTCTGTCATCATACCATTAGTACCAATAAGACACTTCTCTAGATGCAACACAATGGGTAGAGAGAGCGCCCTTGAGCCACACTTGGTTGTGACTAAAAACCTGAGCTCTGAATTTTGAGACCTCTAATAATTTATGTTCCTTGGTGCAGTCGCACTAGCAGATGGTGGTTCCAGCCTAGATGGCACTGGCTAAAAGGATGGTCGACTCCTATTTCAAACACCCCTACTTCCAGACTCATGGTTAGATGTCTTGGCCCTCCTATTACAAAGCTCCTCCAAGTCTTTTAGTTTCTTTTCCTTCACCTATGTACATAGGTTATTAGTCTAACTATATCCATATACCCAATAACCATAGATCCCCTTGACCTCTTTATTCGTACATGGGTATATGAAGAGGTTGATCATTTTCCTTATTTCAGCTACCATGTTTTGAGCATATCGAGATAATAAAGTGAACTTGAGGTTGTACTCCTACACAATCATGGATTCCTGCTTTAGATTTAGGAACCTTTTTACCTTTGCTTCCTTTATCTCTAGTAGAAAGAAACATCCTAAAAAGGCATCCTCAACATGGCTTGGATTAAAAGTGGTGGAAGTTCTTCCCAAGCCTTATTACACTTGTCAAACTATAACCTTAACATACCCTTCAATTGGTAAGTAACTAACTCCACACACTTTGCGTCAACAATATTCATAACCTAAAATACCTTCTGAAGTTCATATACAAAATTTTTTGGATCATCATTTAATGTCGAACCCATAGGCTCTGATAGGTTCATCCTCAAAATATTATTAGTTTTTAAAGTGTCTGGTTTGCCCTGTCGGGCTACTCCTTGTCGATCAACCTATGTCATTATAGTCTGAGCCAACATCTGCATGACATTACGAAGTTCAACATTGAAAACTTCATCATGAGACGGTTGTTTAGTAGGCATAGTTGGACCCCTTAGCAACTCTTCAACCCACAGGTCTTGCAAGTAATCATTCTGTTTGGTGGGGCATCCTCTACCCCTATCTTGTGCGTAATGTCTGAAGGCTCTTCTAGGAAGCATGATCTAAAAAGACAAATGTGTGAATGCATGAGTTAGAAGAAATTTATGTTGAGTTAAACTCTGAGGAATGAAAAAGAATAACAACAATAGATCCTAATGTCATATAGCCTCTCCATTATTGATGCGACACACTTCACACAAATACTAAAGACTCTACTAGACACAACTTCCAACACATCCTTGGACACTTGAACTCTGGGCTTTGATATCAAGTTTATCATTGTCACGACCCGAGGTCGGGGCCTAGATGTGACACGGCGAATGGGGACCCGAAAGCCCCCAAACAAGCCTCAAAATCCCGGAGTTTACGCGGTTTAAATCAAGAGCTATTAAAATGAATAAATAAACAACGGCGATTCAAGTCCAAGAAAAGAACATTTCTTTAGTTTAACAAAATAACAAGGATTTTACAAAAAACGCCAACATATGCCTCGAAGTAAGTGACGGGGGCCAGGAAGTTCTGGGCTCACCCTCAGCAAGATAAATGTACATAAAGAGCACAAGAAATAAAGTTTTCCCTCGGAAGACGGGGCTTACCATAACAAAAGCTGCAAAGAGGGACTATTCATCCTGCGAATAAAGCTCAAACTGCTCGGTCCCTGCATGGTAAAATCATGCAGGCATAGAGTATGCGTTAGTACTTTTGAATGTACTAAGTATGCGGGTATAAAATGTACGTGACTTACCGAACCTGCATATCCATGTTGGATGACAAGAGCACATTGTATACAAGGATCATATAACCAAAGGAATTTAATATACAAGATTCCATGGAATGCGTGATGCGTGCAATGCGATAGTGCTCCTATATATATATAATGGGGATGGATTATAACTGACAAACCAAATCCATGCGAGCTATTACATGAATTTGACCGATTTGGACCTCCACAGGTAGGGAGAAGATCACTTGCCAAGGGTAATCTACATCGCAACTTACGGGACCCCCATTTCGGTGGATGGTCACCTTCCTTACGGGACCCCCATTTTGGAAGGATTTGCAAGAATCATATCAAGACATGTCATATCATAAACAAGTAGACGAATTACATCCGTCCCTATGTAGGCACATAGTTCAAGGAAAGGGAGGGGACCCCCAATCCATCGGTGCTAAGTCTTAACATCCCACAAGAATACTTATATACATATACATATGCTTTCAAGAGAGTCAAGTGCAAGTTCATAGTGTTCAAGGCATATTTGGGCTTAACGCTAAATCACAAGATCATATTCAAGATGCTAATGCAAGGAATAGCTCATCTACAAGTACAAGATGGTGTAAAACACCCAAGATGCTCCAAGAGCCATAATTTAGACATACCGGTGATCACCTTCTTGTCAAGTCCCACGTCTTACCAATTACCACATCAAAATTCCATATTACCAAGAATTCCATGCGCCAACTTCATGAATGTGATGCAAGTGCAATTTTGTGGGGATGGCATGGGCAATGTAGAGTGTATCTAAAACATGATATAATGTAAAGGCTAGGAAATTCAACAAAATTTATAAAAATGGTAGTAAATATCACCCATGCATAATGACATAATTAAAGGGACATGCAAGTTCATAATTTCATAGCCCAAATAGTTCATTTTCATAAAATTAACATAATTCATGACATGGAGTCTTAGATAGCACATGCATGGTTCAAAATGCCAAGAACTAGTAGTAAAAATTCCCATTCTAAGTAGACAAGTTCATAAATTATTTTAAAGAGGAATTTGGGTCTTCGTGGTTGAAAGGAACCAAGAATCAACCCCACCTACCTGGTAGAAGACAAATTTTAAGAGGAAATGGACTCAAATTGAAGGCCCTAGGTTGAAGAATCCTAGTGAGAGGTTGGAGGGTCTTGAGATAAAAATTTCTAGAGAGAGAGGGTGTGAGGGTGAAAATGGCTGAAAAATGGTAGGTTCAACTTATATAGGGAGCTTAGGAGGGGTGGAAAAGACCAAATTCACGTTTAAAATAATCAAAATTATAGAAATGCCATTAATGAAACGGACCAGAAATTTATCCGTCTGGGTCACACGGTCCAGTAAACGGACCGTCTGTCTTCACACGGACCGTTTACAGGGCCGTGGTGATGGACTTAGAATTTTCAAAGGAAAGATTTTCCGGACTAAGTATCGCAAAATGGTTCAGTAGACGGACCGTCTGGGGTCACACGAATCGTGACCCCGTCCATTTTCAGGTGACCCTCTACACCAGAAGGAGGGCCACACGGTCCGTCCAAGGCTACATGGATCGTGTGATGGCCCGTTTACCCTCCAAGTTCCCTGGTGCCATCTCACGGGAGGCCACACGGTCCGTGTGCCTTCACACGGGCTGTGTAGGCCTTTCTGTGAGGTGATGCCTGGCAAAACTTCTGGGCAGTTTCGGGGACCTTAAGGTGACATCAAGGGTCCGGGGCCTTTCATCATCTCCCTCTTGGGAACATTCGTCCCCGATTGTGCAAGAACAAGGCTTGGAAAGCTAGAGTCAAGACAGATAACTCTAATGCAAGACACAATGCATGACTCAACTCAAATTACAAGGTTTGTACAAAAAGCTTTTTGTCACAAATCAAATTATAGTTCAAAACCAATTCATGTCAAAATTGTATTCAACTCATTTTCCAAGAAAGGAAAATCCTTTAATGTACACATATGCATGTCATGCCATGAGAGTCAAGAGGGAAAGAAAATGACACAATTGATAGGGAAAGATTCCTAGTACCTTAGGCTTTAGTAGATTGGAAAAGATGGGGGTATCGTTTCATCATGTCCAGCTCCGCCTCCCAAGTAGCACTCTCCACTAGTTGATTTCTCCAAAGTACCTTTACCGAAGCCACATTCTTGTTGCGAAGCCGTTTTACTTGCCTATCCAAAATTGCCACTGGAACCTCCTCATAAGTCAAATTTTCCTCAACCTCAATCCCCTCCAAAGGCACAATGGAGCTAGGATCGCCAACAAACTTTCTCAACATAGATACATGAAAGACCGGATGGATGGAACCGAAATCCGGAGGTAACTCCACCTTATAAGCTACATCTCCAATCCGCTCAACAATTTCATAAGGGCCAACATACCGGGGGCTCAACTTGCCCTTCTTGCTGAAACGGATAACGCCCTTCACAGGAGAGAATTTCACATAAACCCAATCTCCGACATGAAATTCGAGGTCCCTCCTCCTGCTATCCGCATAGGACTTTTGGCGACTTTGGGCCGCTTTCAATCTCTCCCTAATCACCTTTACCTTTACCTTCTCCATAGCATCCATCACCAAATCCGGGCCAACCAAGGCCATTTCTCCCACTTCAAACCACCCCACCGGGGATCTACACCTTCTCCCATACAAGGCTTCAAACGGCGCCATGCCAGTACAAGCATGGAAGTTATTATTATAAGCAAACTCGATGAGTTGAAGATGATCATCCCAATTCCCCTTAAACTCCAACACACATGCTCTCAACATGTCCTCCAAAGTTTGAATAGTCCGCTCTGCTTGGCCATCGGTTTGAGGATGGAAAGCGGAACTCAGCTTAATTTTTTTTCCAAGGCCCTTCATAAAAGACTTCAAGAAGTGGGAAGTAATTGAGTACCACGATCCGATGTGATAGATCTAGGTACACCATGCAACCTCACCAACTCCTGAATATACAACCTCGCATAGTGTTTGACACTGTAGGTAGTCTTGACCGGTAGAAAGTGAGCCGATTTCGTCATCCGATCCACAACAACCCAAATGGAGTCGAATTGCCTTCGAGTCCGAGGCAACCCAACCACAAAGTCCATATTCACATCCTCCCACTCCAAGTGGGAATTTCAATATCCTAGACCAAACCACCGGGCCTCTGGTGTTCAACCTTTACCTGCTAACAACTCGGGCATCCGGACACGAACTTGGTAATATCCCTATTCATACCATGCCACCAATAAACCTCTCTCAGATCCCGGTGCATTTTAGTAGACCGCGGGTGAATAGAGTAGTGAGAGTTGTGAGCTTCACTCATAATCACCTTCCTAAGGTCATCCACGTCGGGAACACAAAGCCGGTTTTGGTACCGGAGTACACCATCTCCCCCTTCGGAGAAAGCCTCAATCTCTTTTGTAGCAACCAACTTCTTCAAATCACATCATGACAGATCTAGATCTTGTTTAGCTTTCACTTCAATTACCACAGAAGATTCTGACCCGCTCTGAACCTGAATACCACTCGTGATAGAATCGATCAACTGGACACCCAACCTAGACAACTAGTGAATATCCCTTGCCAACTCTTTTTTCTCAATTTCAACAGGTGCCACACTCCTCATAGAGAACTTGCTAAGAGCGTCAGCTACAACATTGGCCTTGCTCGGATGATACAACACACTCATGTCGTAATCTTTTAAAAATTCCAACCACCTCCTTTGCCTGAGATTAAGATCCCTCTGGGTGAAAACATATTGCAAACATTTGTGATCGGTGAATACATCAACATGGACCCCATACAAATAATGCCTCCAAATTTTCAAGGCAAACACCACCGCTGCCAATTCAAGGTCGTGAGCGGGATAGTTTCGTTCATGTACCTTCAACTGGCTTGATGTGTTCGCTATCACCTTACCATTTTGCATAAGCCCACAACCCAATCCAACCCTTGAGGCATCACAATACACCACGAACCCTTCTGAACCACTTGGCAAGGTCAAGATGGGAGCTAATGTAAGCTGATCTTTTAGTGTCTGGAAACTCCTCTCGCATTCATCTGACCATATAAACTTAGCTTACTTCTGGGTCAACTTGGTCAACGAAGATGCAATAGATGAGAAACCTTCTACGAACCTTCTGTAGTACCTGGCCAAACTAAGAAAACTGCCGGATATCCGAAGGAGTCAACGGCCTATGCCAATTTTTCACGGCCTCTGTCTTTCTTGGATTCACCTTGATACTATCCCCGGACACCACATGCCCGAGAAAAGCCACCTCGCCCGACAAGAACTCACACTTGCTAATTTGGCATATAGTTTCTTTTCCCTCAGAGTTTGGAAGGCCATCCTCAAATGATTCCCGTGCTATTGTTCACTTTGGGAGTAAACAAGGATATCGTCAATAAATACCACCACAAAGCTGTCAAGGAAAGGCTTAAACACTCTGTTCATCAAATCCATAAATGCGGTCGGAGCATTAGTTAGACCAAACGACATCACCACAAATTTGAAATGCCCATACCTTGTCCGAAAAGCTATTTTGGGGATATCACACTCCCTAACCTTCAACTGATGGCATCCAGAGCGGAGATGAATTTTTGAGAAGTGAGTGGCATCTTGTAGCTGGTCGAATAAATCATCAATCCTCGGCAACAGGTACTTGTTCTTAACTTTTACTTTATTCAGTTGCCTGTAATCAATGCACATACAGAGAGACTCGTCCTTCTTCCTCACAAACAACACGGGAGCACCCCACGGTGATGTACTAGGCTGAATAAATCCCTTCTCTAATAGGTCCCTTAACTGCTCCTTCAACTCTTTCAATTCTGCCAGGGCCATCCGGTACAGAGGGATAGAAATAGGCTGAGTATCTTGAAAAAGATCTATGCCGAAATCTATCTCTCAATCCGGAGGAATGCCCGGTAAGTCCTCGGGGAACACATCCGAAAATTCATTCACCACAGGGACTGACTCGAGAGTAGGCACCTCAGAATTTGCATTTCGGACCCTTACCATATGGTAGATACACCCCTTAGAAGTCATTTTATGCGCCTTGAGGCAGGAAATAAACCTACCTTTAACCGAGGAATCACTACCCTTCCATTCAAGAACTGGCTCACCGGGAGGTTGGAACTGGACCTTCCAAGTTCTACAATCTATGGAAGCATAAGATGCACGCAGCCAATCCATTCTAAGAATCACATCAAAATCAAATATTTCAAGTCCCACAAGATCACATGGAAAGATTTTATACAACACAGCAACAGGACACCCATAATAGACCCTATGAGCAACAATAGATTCACCCACGGAGGTGTAGGCCGAGAAAGGCTCTCTTAGAATTTGGAGTTTCAAACCGAACTTAACAGCCAACAACGGGGTCACAAAAGACAAGTTTGCACCTGGGTCAAGCAAAACATAAGCATCAAAATAAAAAACTTTTAACATACCAGTCACAACATCTGGAGCCTCCTTGACATCCTGGCGAGCATGGAGTGCATAGAACCTGTTGTTTCTCCGGGAAGCACTTGGAGGACCTCTCGGCTGGCCCTGCCGGCCCTGGGCTTCCTGACCTCGGCCTCTGCACGCATTTCTAGGGCAATCAACAAACTTGTGGTCCTTACTCCCACATCCGAAGCAAAGCCCCAAATCCCTTCGGCAGGCATCTGCATGGGATTTCCCACACTTGTCACACAAGATATATCTGGATCCGCCACCCACCTGTACCCCAAGAGGGTGCCCGAGCATTAGCCACCTGAGCTCCCGAGCCTTGGCCCTGCTGAAAGCGACCAAAACTAGCATTCCTGGAACCGGAGAACCTACCATCAACGCGGGCTCTCTTGATATCATGAGCCCTCTTCTCCTTGAGTTTCTCCCCCTCAATCTGCTCATCATACACCATGAGTCTGGAAATATCCATGTTCCCAATTAGCATAACAGTCCGGCATTTTTTCACCAGCAAGTCAGAAATACCTGAAACAAATTTGCGCATTCTTGCACGGGGATCGGCCACTAGGGACGGAGCATATTTTAGAAAGCTTGGTAAATTTGAGGGCATAATCCCTCACACTCATAATCCCCTGCTTGAGGTTAAATAACTCGGTCATTTTGGCCTCCCTCAGCTCAAGTGGGAAAAATCGGTCAAGGAAGGCAGATTTGAACTCTCCCCATTTAACATCACCATCATCAGCCTGCTCCATAGCCCACTGCGTATACCATACCTGGGCTACATCTTTCAACTGGTAGGCAGCCAACCAGCTTTTTCCTTAGAAGAGACGCCCATAATATTCAATATTTTTTGAGAGCTCATCAATGAACTCCTGAGCATCCTCGTCAACCCTTGACCCGTAGAACTCCGGAGGATTCATCCGGGTGAAATCCCTTACAATAGAAGCGGGTGTAGGGTCCCATGGAAAATTGACTTGCCTTGCCTGAACGGTCACCACCTGTGCAAGCATGGCAAAGGCGGTACGAAATTCACCGTTAGAGATAGGCTCCTCTATAGGCTCGGGAGGGGCCTGAAATTCAATAGCCAGAGCCGGCCTAGGTAGTGGAGGTATTCCTCGAGGCATTTACTGAAATAGATTAACGACACCAGTAAGTAAGGGAATTCATAACTAGCCACAACACGATACAAGACACAAAGAAGAAAGGAAACCTAATACGTCTTTATAGCCTCCCACTCATAGGTATGGTGCACTTCACACCCATGAATAGGACTCTACTCAACGTGGCACGTTGGGCTTCGAGGACCATTGGAAACCTAAGGCTCTGATACCACCTTTTGTCACGACCCGGGGTCGGGGCCTAGATGTGACACAGAGAATGGAGACTCGAAAGTCCCCAAACAAGCCTCAAAATCCCAGAGTTTACACGATTTAAATCAAGAGCTATTAAAACGAATAAATAGACAATGGAGATTCAAGTCCAAGAAAGGAGCATTTCTTTAGTTTAACAAAATAACAAGGTTTTTACAAAAAACGCCCAGCGTAAGCCTCTAAGTAAGGGACGGGGGCCAGGACAAGTTCCGGGCTCACCCTCAACAAGACAAATGTACATAAGGAGCACAAGAAACAAAGTTTGCCCTCGGAAGACGGGGCTCACTACAACAAATGCTGCAAAGAGGGACTATTCGTCCTGCGGATAAAGCACAAACTGCTCGGTCCCTGCATAGTAAAATCATGCAGGCATAGAGTATGCGTTAGTACTTTTGAATGTACTAAGTATGCGAGTATGCAATGCACGTGACTTACCAAACCTGCATATCCATGTTGGAAGACAAGAGCACATAGTATACAAGGATCATATAAGCAAAGGAATTTAATATACAAGATGCCATGGAATGCGTGATGCGTGCAATGCAATAGTACTCCTATTTATATAACGGGGTTGGACTATAACCGACAAACCAAATCCATGCGAGCTATTACATGAATTGGACCGATTTGGACGTCCCACCAGCAGGGAGAAGATTATTTGCCAAGGGTAATCTACATCGCACCTTACGGGACCCCCATTTCGGTGGATGGTCACATTCTTACGGGACCCCTATTTCGGAAGGATTTGCAAGAATCATATCAAGACATGTCATATTATAAACAAGTAGATGAATTACATTCGTCCCTATGCAGGCACATAGTTCAAGGAAAGGGAGGGGACCCCCAATCCATCAGTGCTAAGTCTTACACATCCCACAAGAATACTTATATACACATACATATGCTTTCAAGAGAGTCAAGTGCAAGTTCATAGCGTTCAAGGCATATTTGGGCTTAACGCCAAATCACAAGATCATATTAAAGATGCTAATACAAGGAATAGCTCATCTACAAGTACAAGATGGTGTAAAACACCCAAGATGCTTCAAGAACCATAATATAGACATACCGGTGATCACCTTCTTGTCAAGTCCCATGTCTTACCAATTACCATATCAAAATTCCATATTACCAAGAATTCCATGCGCCAGCTTCATGAATGTGATGTAAGTGCAATTTTGTGGGGATGGCATGGGCAATGTAGAGTATATCTAAAACATGATATAATGTAAAGGCTAGGAAATTCAATAAAATTTATAGAAATAGTAGTAAATATCACCCATGCATAATAACATAATTAAAGGGACGTGCAAGTTCATAATTTCATAGCCCAAATAGTTCATTTTCATAAAACTAACATAATTCATGTCATGGAGTCTTAGATAGCACATGCATGGTTCAAAATGCCAAGAACAAGTAGTAAAAATTCCCATTCTAAGTAGACAAGTTCATAAATTAGTTTAAAGAGGAATTCAGGTCTTCTTGGTTGAAAGGAACCAAGAATCAACCCCACATACCTGGTAAGACAAATTTGAAGAGGAAATGGACTCAAATTGAAGGCCCTAGCCTGAAGAATCCTAGTGAGAGGTTGGAGGGTCTTGAGATAAAAATTTCTAAAGAGAGGGGGTGTGAGGGTGAAAATGGCTGAAAAATGGGGAGCTTAGGAGGGGTGGAAAAGACCAAATTCACATTTAAAATAATAAAAATTACAGAAATACCATTAATCAACGGACCAGAAATTTGCCCGTCTGGGCCACACGATCCAGTAAACGGACCGTCTGGCTTCACACAGACCGTTTACAGGGCCGTTGTGATGGACTTAGAATTTTCAAAAGCAAGATTTTCTGGACTAAGTATTGCAACACGATCCAGTAGACGGACCGTCTAGGGTCACACAGACCGTAACCCCGTCCGTTTACAGGTGACCCTCTACACCAGACGGAGGGCCACACAGTTCGTCCTAGGCTACATGGACCGTGTGATGGCCCGTTTACCCTCCAAGTTCCCAGGTGTCATCTCACGGGAGGCCACACGGTCTATGTGCCTTCACACGGGCCGTGTAGACCCTTTCGTGAGGTGATGCCTGGCAAAATTTCTGGACAGTTTTGGGGACCTTATGGTGACGTCAAAGGTCCGGGGCCTTTCAATCATGCCTCGAGTCTATATCCTGGATGTGGCGAACACTCATAAAATATAGTTGGTCCCAAGCGAATCACTTGGCATGGCAAACTTATTCAACAGAAAATTATAACATCAAAATGAACTAGAATAAATTCATGAAAGTCATGAATATTAATGAAACCAAGAAACTCAAACATGCAATAATATGTGAAACATAAAGCAAGCTTCAATAAAATTAACTGAATAATATCTATCAAGTCTATAAAGCTTGCAAAGTAGAGACTCTATACTAGTCACTTGGATAGGCTCATAGCTACCTCAACTGAAATAAATATCAAAAAGTAAAGATTGTAGAGTTTCTTTGAATACAAAGATGCCTCAACAATTGCTAAGTAGATAGCTGGATCGTCAATGGTGCATTTATTGAGGATCTCGGTCAATTGTGTTTGCATCATGAAATGATGCAAGTCGAAACAACATTAGTACATAGAATGTACAATTATTTAAAATGATGAAAAGGAGACTCATGTCAGGATGCTCAACTTAAGAAATTAACTCTAACATTGCTCAATATACAACAGTATGCAATGTAAGTAAAGTGTCAGCTTGAACAGATAATGGATGCAACTCAATATATAAAATATAACATTTCAAACTTGGAGAGTTTCTCTAGCCTAACACCATCATTATGAGCTTCGTGATAATATATCTTGTGCATGTTGCTAGAGCCATCTTCCAAAACTTACCAGGTAAAGAATGAACGTAACTCATATATCCAATTTATAGGCCTTCTTATAAGCAAGCGAGGAGTCTTACAAAATTATGGTATGATCCTATATCCTACATTGGTTACATAATTTATGGAGCATGAGTTGTTATATATTCTTATCCAAATTGGTATTCAATACTACTCTTAAATATAGTTTATTATGCTCATAATACAAGTATCTGAATTTTCTCAATTAATTCACTTAGTCTCTTTTAGACTTAGTTTGACTTTAACTCTTATTAACTTACCTTTTATTTGTAACAAATATAGTCTCAATTCAGTGAATGCATAGCATGAAAAAATTGCTTCTCAACTCAATTTATGAAATTAGTGTTTGAAGATGTGCATACACATGCTCAAAGTATGACTAAAGACTTCTACATCAATTCATGCTCGAATTCTTATTCATGAAATTAATGAAAGATATCATCGTCAACTCAAGGCAATGCAGCGCATAATTAAATGTAAGACTTATTTATGATTTTTGTAAATGCAAGCATGAACTCGTAATCTTTACTCAACAAGGCATACAAAATATAGTGCTTAAAATTAATGAGAACTACTATACAAAACTCAAGAATTTTTCATTTAAAGGATTGAAATTCAACTCATATCTAACTTGACTGGAAAGAAACGGTTACGACATGAGGAAGAATTTATTTCAATGCATTTACTAGACTTAAATACTTGAAGGCGTAGATTTTTTTGATGTATTTGAAAGATGTGCTTAGGTGTGTTAAATTAGCCGATTGGATTAAAATTGAGAATGTTTTAATGGGTTAAGATAGAAATTGAGTCGGGTTATGACCCATGCAAATTTATTTTGGGCTCAAATGGGTTAAAATTTGAATTAGGTCATGACCTGCCCAATTTGACCCAATTAATCTCAATAACTTTAACATATTATTATTTATTTATTATAACCACAATTTGAAATGCAACTCAAGAAAATAAAAAAAAAATTACAAATAGATATATAAATTATAGAAAATATAAAATAGATAAAAAACATCCATTACATAAATGCAAGTAAAAAGTCTTAAAACAAGTTGAAATTGGAGATTAAATTGTGGTCAATTGAATATTCTTTCAAAATGGGTCAAGACTTGAATGAGTTGAGATTGAACCTAATTCAAATTATCTTGAGCTCAAGCCATAAAATTTTGGGCGGATTGGACAGATTATCTATATTTGGGCTTATTTTGACACACTTATATGTGCCCAAAGCTAGCTTTTCTTCTCTTCTTTTTAATCTTCATTATCAAAAGGTTTCAAGAGTTCTTGAGAGAAAATTAGTATTTGGTACTGATATGAGATGAATCTAGTTCCAAAACGATGTAGGTTAAATCTAGGAAGGATAGAAAAAGACTGAGTTGCCCTTCATAAAAACAAAACTTTGGATTGAAATAAATACCCAAAGTTTTGCAATGCGGACTTGGTCCTAGAAGGCAGTTTTGCCCAAGATAAAACAAGTCCTCTACGTTGACTTCACTATTTCGAATTTTATTTTTCCATTTGTACAGCCAATCATTCCCACCCAAGTCGGCAAAGCGAACCTAGTCTACTACAATACAAGTTTTTTCATTTTTTGATCTTAACTAAGATAGCTTATGTGCTGCAATTAACACAAAAATGACCTAGAGGGCCATATACTGCTCTCGAAAAGGATTTGAAAAAGGAAAAAGGATCACTTGTATTGTGCAAAATAAAAGTACTGAATCCTATAAGAGAATATAGCAAAGCCATCATACATTTTTATACCAGGTCGATACATGATTTATGACAAGTATGCAATATTGTCTCTCTCATTTTATGTGTTATTCTTTTTTTTTTAGTATGTTCCAAAACGAATATCACATTATTCTAATTGAATGTAATTTAACTTTAGAATTTCCCTTTTATCCTTAATAAAATGATTTTCAACCACACAAATATATGAGAAATGTGTTAGGCCACAAATTTCAAAAGTTTTTTCTTTCCTTAAACACCATATCAAGTCAAAATGTACCACATATTGTCAAGAGTCATAAAATTTGTTGTATTCTAAGTCCTACGTGTTTGTCCCCGTCGTGATACAAAAATAATGCTCTCTAATATTTTCTTATTTTCGTCATTAGTTAAAATAAAACTAGAAATATCAATATCAAAAGGCAATCATCAAATTCAATAAAGACTAGAAAGAAAACAAATAATTACCCTTTTAATTATCTATACTTGTCTAATACTTGTAATGTGATGTTTTCCCATGAAATGTAGATGTTTCATAACCAAATACCTTTACCAAAAAAGGAAGAAGAACAGTACCACCCAACTTCCTTTTTTTGTAGAATCTAGAAACATTGGGCGGAAAGAAATAGCAATGTCATCACCTTTTGTTTGTGTATATGTGGAATAGAATTGACTATCCTCTTTGTTTTCCTCATGTCTTCATGTCATTTATCTCTTCCTTTAGTTACTTTTCCACTTTCCACTTCCAAACTTGAGAGTTCAGAAGCCATTGCCAAAAAGGAAGCTTTGGGAAACAAATAATTCGAATCGGTTGGTCACTTTGAAATTATATTAAACAAATGTAAGTTGGTATGTGTCCGCTTTTTCGTTAAAGAACATGAAACATAGGATTTTAGTGGGGGATGGATAGATGTGATTACAAAGATTGCTTTTTATTTAAAGTGTTTTTTTAATGATTTGGAATGAACAATTTTTGTCCATTTCATTTTGTACTTTAGAACTTTCTTTTTTTATTATAATTAAATTGGTTGAGTTAGTTTCCCCATTGTTGAGAAGTGGAGAGAAAATGAAGAGAAATTTAATGGCACTGGAAAAATAAGGGCCAAAAATTTTAACATCTAAAACATGTCAATTACTCAAACAGTTAACTATACCAAATTATCTATTAAAATCATATTTGTTTTTTGTTTATAATCATAAAAAATCACTTAACTATGCTACTTTCAATCAGAAGATCACTCGACAAACCAAATGTATCAAAATTTTACCCTCTAAATTCTAAATTATCGATCTATATCTTCTGTTACTTTGTTAATATTATGAGTTTTTCTCTTCTGTGTCAACATTTTGGACATAATTGTAGAACAAATCAATCTTATTTATAAAGTAAGAAAGTGAAAAATAATACTGAAGCATATATAATGTATATCATGAAAAATGCCTCTAATTTATATTTAGAAAGATATTATTAATTTACATATTTTTTTACTTTCTTAATATTATAATTTCTTTTCACTTTTTTTTATCAATATTATGAACATAATTGTATAAAAAATCGATCTTATTTATAAAGTAAGAAAGTGGAAAATAATTTTGAAGCACATATAATGTATGTTATCCACTATGCCTCTATTTTATATTTTAAAAAACATTATTGATTTATATCTTTTATTACTTTCTTAATATTATAATTGTTTTCTCTTTTTTATCAACATTATGAACATAATCACAGAACAAAGCAATCTTATTTATAAAGTAAGATAGTAGAAAATAATTTTGAAGTATATATATGTATGTAATACACTGATAAATAAGTTTTGTTTATTCTACAATTAAGTTCATAATACAGTTCGTAATATTTTAAAAGTATAAAGATGATAAAAGGTTGATATTGTAGTGGGTAAAATAGATATTTTTGTTGATTGAGTGGCATTATTACTCTATCTGGTTTGTTAAGTGCCTAGTCGACCGAGATAGTTAAGTGCCTCAATTTTTTTCAAATGAAAACATATGGCTGAACTAATTAAGTTTGGATAATTAACTAACCTTTTGAGTTATGAATTTCACATAACACTCTTGGAGCATGATTAATGAACACCTTAATAATAATTATTTAGATTTTAGATCTCAATTGTTAAATCTATATATTCGTGAGTCCGTATATTTTCATTTAGTATGTTTGTTTTATAATTTTACAATTGCTTAGTAAATTTAATAGATCTGAATAAATAAAATATATTATAAAATATACAACCTTCAAAAATACAAATCTTTAGTCGATAAAGATCAGAATTATAAGGACTGCAGGATAATTTTAAAATAAAAAAATAATTAAAAGAGTTTGATGAATGTGAAAGTATGTTGTGTAAAAAATTGAAGAGCCAAAATAATTCAAGACATTAGAGTGTGATAACGACGATGAGAAGCAATTGTTTTCTATGCTAAAAGAGGATATGAACTAGGATTACCTTGTCACAAAGTCGAGTTGGAAATTACAACATAAACTAAAACTTTAAATGAGCTTGCACATGGTCCAATATCAAACAAGAATATTTCCTAGCTTGAAAAGTACGTTCTGGTGATTTACCTATCAAATTAAAAAATTTTGAGTTTAGTTTTTAATAGATCAAATACTTTGTCAATTCTAAATTTGTACATAATGTTTTGAATATTTTACTGAAAAAAATTTGGAAAAGTAAAATTTTTGTAGTGCAAAGGACAACTCATAAATCAGTTAAGCACGTATTTCTAATACATTAGCTGTGCGCAACTCAAACAAGATCAAAGAAGTTGAAAAAAAATCTAAAGTCTATAATTTTTGGAACTTATGAACAAAGTTTATATAATGATCCCCAGGGTTATTTTTAGAATTTTTTAAAACACTACCATTTTACCCTTTACACTAGTTGTTCTGAGTCATGTTCGATCAATTAACGAATTTGATTTTGGAATTTTATTGACGGGTTGATGGATTTCAAAAATTTTAAGTTTTGAAGGTTTCTGTTATTCAAAAGTGATTTTTGATACCAATTGGACATATGAATCTCGGTTTCATAACCCAAAAATCGAAGTCGTGATGGCACACATTTTATCCTAATTTGATGTGCAAGCCAAAAAGTAAAACTACCTATGCGACTCCCAAAGGGATGTTAGGCCACACACGAAAGGAAAGAAAATACACAAGAAATATCCCAAAATCTAGTATCATAAGAGTAAAGAGCATCTAATACAAACTTTGGATTAGTACATACAACTTAGTCTATGAATAAAATTAAAGACTACAAATAAAGATAGAATTAGTAGTGGTTTGAATGCACTGGATCTCACCCTCAAATCTGATATAGGATCTGCGCTAGAATAATCGACTGTCGTGAGGATCACCCTGACTAAAATTTGTATCAAAAAGGCGGACACAGAAGTATGGGTGAGTACAACTCATATGTACCCAGAAGGTTTGACCAACTGGATATTAAAAATTAATTACTATGCAATAAATTAGGAATGCTCCCACCTACATGCAGAAAAAATCAGTCTGCCATCAGTGCAACCACTTTATATATAAACAATGGCATGAATAAATTAAATACATAAGTTTGGGCATACACAATCACTAATAGGTAAATCAACACTCAAGGGACAATAGCATGAAACACAATGAGATTAAATGTATGCAATGCATGGGTGGTACTAGTGGAATCAAGACTCTCTCACAGCATGTCGTACACACTTGCCGAGCTGAGGTACCACAAGGACCCATGGGGACCTCGCAGACCATTTACCTCATCACAATATCACATATACTTCCCTCCTAGATCGTGGTCAAGGCTTTTAAAGGTCTCTCATTTTTTAACAAAAAAGTGTTATTAGTATCTCACTTTCCATGTTCTATTGAATCCATGTCAGCAACATCAATAGAGGAGTACAATCATCTACTTAAAAGCCTTAAAGCGATAAAATTCTACAAAAATCATGTTATATGATAAAAATCCTTTTACAAAATAATGGGAAGAAAACTCTTTTTGTTTAACACAAGTGACGATTGTTTTGAAAGTCTCTTTAGTTCTCAAAATATGCCATGAATCATAATTCTACTCAATCATTTCATTTCTTACAACATCTCATGCGATAAACCATTTCATTTCTCAAAACATATGATGACTCAACTTATTTCATTTCTCAAACTATCTCATTGCTCAAAATATCTCATTTCTCAACGTATTTTTTTCACTAAGTACTTCCTCTCTCAAAGCATCTCACTCTCAAAGTAGGCCATTTCCCAAATTACATTTCTAAAAAAATGTGTCCCAATATAATTAGAATAAAATAAATTCATGAAACAAATGCAATAGCAAATAAAGCTGCCATATGGGCATCATCGCATTAACAATAACTCAACTATGATCCGATCTTATCCCATAGTTTACAACATAAGAATATTCAATTACCTAATGTCAATCTAAAAGAAGGATAGACAAATCTATCTCGAATACTAAATCTGCATCCAAACACTTTACTGGAGAATAACACAAAAAATCAACCTCCAAAATGACTCCCAGCTATTAAGAATGAAAAAAGTTCATCAAAATGAGCCTAACGATACCAATATTGAAAGGTCTCAAAATCAAGGATAAATCATCAAAAAATCACTTAAAATTGAAAAGAGTAAAGCCATTTTTCTTAAATGAGATTCTACAAGTATAAAGGAGTGTATAGTTGAAACACTCAAAAACAATTGAGCGAAAATCAGGTTCAAAATTACCATTTTACTCGAAGTCCAAGTTCTTGAAAAAACTACAAAATTTGAAGTTCAAAATCAAGAATTTTAAATTTAAATCATAAAATAATCAAAGGAAAAGAAAGATTTTAGGTGAAAAATACGTACTCAAGTAAAATTCTTCGAAACTC
Organism: Solanum rostratum; assembly: GCA_029948455.1. NCBI lineage: Eukaryota > Viridiplantae > Streptophyta > Magnoliopsida > Solanales > Solanaceae > Solanum > Solanum rostratum. The sequence continues at coordinate 29,218,986 of CM057049.1, forward strand.
AGAATCGCCTTCCTAAGCTTAAAGGGTTTAAAAATAGTGAGAAAGGGGAACAACTTCAAAATACACACTGATTAGGTCACAAAACAAGCCTGAGATGTTGCTTAAGTTGCTCCTGTGTTGTTTTTATTACACTCCATATATAAGCTGGTGTCACTTAAGTGACAAATGAATCGCTTTAATAGACATCGAGCAACCATTACGTTGCAAAAGAGAATCAACGAGGACCCACAATCATCACTAAAGCAAAGGGTGGTCTGCTAAAGCGATATGTAAGCGACCCTCGTTCTGCTTTTGGGACACTTGGTGCACTAAACCTCAGTGATATTTTCGACAACAACTTCTTGGAAACTATCCTTAGAATTTTTTTGGAACCTCATACACGCAAATCATTTATGCTATCCTACTAATTCAATATTACAAACTAAATGGGATCATCAAAAAATGAGTTTATAGTCTCCTTGATTCGAAATCTAATAAGTTACAACTAAACAAACTTTAAGATTCAAAAAGACCAAAATACCCTTGAAACTTCTGAAAAAATGATAAAACATCTTCTAGGCCTAAAAGCACATCTTGAATCCAACAAAATCATCAGATATTCATTCTGAGCATCCAAACACAATATGCCCGATCAAAGCAAAACCTATTCAACTTTACATCAAACTTTAAACTGAGGACCCTAAGTCCACAAAACAGCCTCAATATTTAAAGTGTTGAAGATTCTAGATCAATTTTAATATTTTTGAGCTAATGGAACTAATGAAATTGCATTCCGAGACTCGTAACTTTAATTTGTATCGAAAATAACATTTTGGCTAACTTAAGCCTTTAAAACTCTAAAGGCACAGATTACTCAACTATTCCTGAAAACTCCAAAACCATTCATACCAATAGATCAAATGTGGCTCGGGACAACTATAGAGAGGGAAAAAATAATAATTTTGTCAAAAAATTTTAAAAATCAACTTCAGCATCATTACATCATCTACAGTTAAAAATTATGCTCATCGTTGAATATAAGGTAAAAGACATAATCTTACTTAGCGTTACAAGGTATAATATTTCCAAGTCAGATTTGTTACATCAAGGCTGAACCCGCTTCTAAGGAATTTACCATCAAAATTACCTCCTGAATTAAATTTCTGAATCAAGATGGAGAAATCCTTGTAATCCAAGAGTGATTACCAAGCCATGAACCAACCAGAATCAAAACCCTCTAGGACACAACATTGTCACAGACATGAAATCTCGTCACACATAACCACAAATCAATTCAAAATTATTACTGCTAAAGCCAGGGATGAATCCAAACAAGCCACCAAACACCTATTATATATTAAGCACAACAAATCTTAGTCACATTCCACTCTCTTACCATAGACCTCCAACGAGCTTAAACATCACTAACCTGATCTTTGGATAATATATTCTCATTAAATATGAATCTAACTTGTCTAATATCAACAAGAGACAATCAAGTTAGCGCCCGGTGAATGATACACCCAAGCATTCAAAATCTCTGAATAATACCATTGGAATGCTAAATCAGCAATTGCAAATGTAACAGATGCATGAAAATGGTAAAACTGAGCCTAGAGATTGTCAAAGTGAATCAAATAAAGCTGGAACAAGTGCTCATCATCAATTTAACTTCCACGAATGCAAAGAATCTGCAATTTCCCCCTTATATATCTATTTGTAATGACCTTGTTGGTCATTTTTAACCTTATCTATGAAAATTACTATTTTTCCTTTCGTAAGTTGCGTTAACCTACTTTGAACTATCTGTATTATTAAAATTGAAATCTTGAGTTTTAAAGTGAAAAATATGAGTTTTGGTATTTTTTGGGAGCTTAAGTTGTTGAAAAAGTGAGGTTTTATACCATTCTAAGTTTCGGGTGTTGCGTTGAAAATCTATTGATTCCATTAGCTCCGGAACGTCAAATTTAGTCTTGAAAAAATTACAAAACTAAATTTGGAGTTGAAATAAATTTTTGGACCCAAAGTTGTGTTTTAGTAGTTTTCGAAGCAAAAGTTTTACTTTGATCAACATTCAGAGTTCAGAAGCTCGGAACAATATTTTGACAGTTTTAGTAGTTTTCAATGGTGAAACTAATGCTAGAAATGATCTCGTCATAATATTTGGAATTACCGAGGGAAATTTTGGTATTTTGAGTTTTAAAGTAGTTTCATTGAGTTGCATTGGTAATTGTGTCAAGGAGACCTTGATATAATAGTATTTTGAATAAAATGTGATATCGATTATATTGGAATTGGAGTAAATCATGACTCTGTTGGTAAATTGCAATTTATTATTGAGATTCGAGTTAATTTAGATGTTATTGTGATAATATTAGACTTGTGATGTTATTTGGAAGGTTTTATGGAAATTTATGGTAATCGAGATATTTTCGGGAACCATGTGTATAACTTGGGACATGTGAGGTATGATATTCCTAGGGACACTTGACTATTGGTAAACATATGATATTTCCAACATGATGACAGTTTGTGGTACCAGTTGTGGCACTTATTGTTATTGTCCTAGGTTCTATGATGGTTATTAATTAGTATTCTTATCATGAAACTATTGTGTACCTTGATTTCTGTCACCGGTATACATTGATCTCACATTGCATTTGTATCACCCTTTGATCATGCTGAGGTGGCAAGGCCGACATTCTGAAATATTGTGGACTTTTATACATATGTTGAGACATTTTGAATGCTTCCTCTGATTTTATGAGGGTTATTTATTGAGTATTTTATTATATTACTATTATATATATATTGACTTGCGACATTGGCTTGCATTCATATCATGTACATTTGTGCCACCCTTTGACTACAATGAGATAGCAAGGTTGAGATACTGTATCACTTCTTATAAAACCCCTTGCCTATGCTGAGGTAGCAAGGGTTAGATGTACTATTTTTTGGGATATTGTACCACCTTATTATAAAACCCGTGCCTACGCTGAGGTAGCAGGGGATTTTTCACGCTGAGGTGCCAAGGGCGAGATAGTGTGACACCCTCAGACTATGCTGAGGTGGCAAGGTCGAGATATTGTGACACTTCTTGACCACTCTGAGGTGGCATGGTTAAAATATTGTGATACCCCTTGATCACACTCCGGTGACAAGGTTGAGAGGTTTCATCATATGGTCTAACAAGACCCCCATGCATTGTTTTTCATACATCTCCCTTGCATTTCATCATTGACTATTATCATTATATGTATCTGCCCTTATATATATAGTCTAAACTAACGCTTTTAATGCAGGTTATAGGATTATTCATTATTACATACTTGTTCTCTTACCCAGTCGATTGAACCTACTGGGTATATTTTGTTATGCTCACCCGTAATGTTTTTCCTCACTGCAGATCGAGCATAGGGAACCCATCAAGGTAGTTAATCTCATTCAGGCAGAGTCTTCTTTCATCTATTCTATATCTTTGTGGTGAGGCTCAGATTTCGAGTCACTGTGCATCTTTTGATATTTCCTTTATTACTTTCTGTTTCAGACTTTGTATTAAATATTATCAGACAAAGTTGCATCTTCTATTGAGACAGTTTTATTTAGTCATTCATACTACTGTAGATTCTCTTATACTCATGACTCATGGTTTTGGGATTTCGTATTAAATGTTGTGATTGTTTTTGCTTTACGTTATTCTGTTGTGTTGCGATTCAATTTTTGGTCACGACAAATTTTGTGTCAAAGCTCTAGGTTCATTGGGCTCAGGTGTCAAGAGTAGGGTTCCTAGTCGAGTCGCATAGATTGGTATATAGACATCCATATCCAACTTCGGGAGGCTACGCGCCACTTGATATGAAAAGCTTTCATGTCTTTCTTCTATTTGAGCATTTCTTTAAATCACATGTTTTGAAAATGTCTAATCTACTCCATTTGCACGGATGTTGTTCCTACTTGTGGTAGAGGTAGGGTTCGTTATAAAGCCAGGGGCCGAGGAGTTTCTAGAGGAGTAGCTTCCCCCAGAGGACAGACCCAGACCCTATGTATGTGTCAGAGAGGCCAAAAGACTATCTCTCACCATCTCCAGCCCTTGATACTACGCCCTAAGTTCAGGAGCTACTTTTATGGGTATTGGCTAGATTGGAGAGAGCTCATCCAGCTCTAGTTACTATGATTGCATCAGCTCCAACAACATTGTTTAGCCTTTCCATAGCTCCAGCTGATCCATGCATGATACATGTTAGTCCTTCCGTAGTCCCAACAGATCCTATTATGAATTCTATGATTTCGCCTCAAATATCTCGACTAAGTTCTGGTACACAACTTTAGGAATTTTCTATTACTCCATCTATTGCACTGCTTAAATATTTGAAGTCACCATACTCTACTAGTCTTGCTATGTCCATTGTTGAGTAGAAGAGTTTTGAGTGGGTTTTTTTGGTTGGCTTCCCCAATATTTGATGGTACGCCTGTGGTAGAACCTATGATTTCTTGTTAGAGTATCACAGTTGGCTATGTAACTTGACCACTTCTTACTAGTTCACGAGTCTAGCTAAGGAGTGGTAGAAGTCAATTTTAGCTCGTAGATTTGATCTCCAGTTATGTCCTAGGAGCAGTTTACAGAGATATTCCAAGAGAGGTTCGTTCCATACAACCTCACCCAAACTACACCTGTTAATTAAGGTATAAGTAGTCGTCGTCATATATAGAACTTAACAATAGTTAGGGTCGATCCCATGAGGAACAAGGTCTAGATCTGGATTAATTATGAGCAATTAGAAAGAATTAATCTACTTATTTTCCCAAAGAAGGGGGTGGTTGGGTAAAATGCAACAATTAAACCTAAACTACAACAATCAATCAAGTGCAAGTGTTGTGTGGCCAGTGAGAGTAGTAACTGGGGTATTGTAATCCCCCTGAATTTGTAACTCAGTATAGTCAAATAATAGTAACTTTTTCTAGTGTGTAGCATGTAGAACTAGCAAGTTGGATTTACCAAGCCCTTTGATCAAGGCGTTAAGCAAATTTCACTATGTGATTTGATCCATCCTTGCAATGCTGCATTACTAACCCTTACTTTTGTACAAGTATAACTATCCATTGATCTGTTTAAGTTGTTTAGACGAGAGGGATCATATAAAATCCTCATAATTATCCCTTATCCCATTCATTATCTCCTTGATCTAGTAAGTAAGAATTAGGTGATTTCTAACATTGGCCACCGTTAAAAAATATTCTAATCACATGGATAATTAATAAACACATGCACACTTTCCAAGAATTTCGGATCATCCTGGTTTTACTGTGTTAGTTCTTCATGGTTCCCACAACCTTAGATGTGGGTTTAACTACCCATGTTCATTGTAGATGAAGTAATCACGTTATAGAATAGTATAATTAAACACTTATAATGATAAATGGAAGAACACAAATCTGAAATCTTCACAAGAAATCACAATGTTACAACTTTAATGTAATATCAAAAGAAATCTTCAGGAAAACAATCGTAATCACAAGTAAAGGAGTCTCAACATTCTGACTGCTCTCTCTCTACAAAAACCTTATTTAGAATAAGTGAAACCAAATCCTAAATGAAATAGTAAAACTAGAATCGGGAAATTGGATGATCTAGGTTACGGGTCATAGATTGAATCACGGCTCATAACAAGCCTTTATGGACTGCATTGAACAAAAACTACCTTCCATATACGAACACCTCCTACAGGTCATCTTCTGACTTGTGACCCGTGAGTGGTCTCATCTAATAACTCTTTAGAAATATTTAAAAACACTGATCCTCCAGGTATAATCATATCTATGACCCATCACCTGACTTACGACTCGTGAGATCCCTCATGTAATAATAGTTCAACACTTAGCATATTTTCTGATCTTTAGCATGCGAACAAACATAGAGGCCGTCAAAGAATGTATGACTCGTCTGATAATTCATAACCTCAACATTTGAAAATCATCCCTTCATTGGATCTGACCCTCGAGACCAATCTATGTGCCATGGAATAAACCACAACTCATAGAGGGACTCGTAAATCCTCAAAAACCTACAATTTGTGCAATTTGTCCCAAAATCATCCGATTCCTAAAATAATGAAACAAACAAAAAAAAACACTTCAAACCTACTAACATCGCTTTGAGAACACACAAAATTCTAAGTCTAAAGCATCGAAAGTGTTATATTTTGGATGCACATCAACACCCTCAACTCAAAATTGTTGCTTTTCTTCAAGAGATGGACTCAATCTACATAAGTAATACAAAAACACATAGATCTTAATCTAATGGCATACATTTGATGAGTCCATATTACAGACTCATTATTAGAGGTTAACTTACAAAAAATATTGCCTTTAGTGTGCTGATAATTCCAATTGCTAACAAATATGCATTTGCCATGACAGGAGATGGAGTTAAAAGTGCGCAAAAGGGCAAGTCTTGGTAGAATCTTGAAAAGTGAGAAAAAATGCTAAAAGTCAGTGAAAAGTGATGTCACCAACATCTTCGAAAATTCGCCGAATGCTTAAGAAAACCTCCTAACTATGAAGCCACCAAGGTTCAAGATTAAGTCAAGAGTGCGGTCAGGATCATTATCGTAAAGCATACTTGGCGATATGTCGAAGCGCACAAGTAATTGCCTAAAGTTGCAGCACCCAATGCCCAAAAATATTCAACCAAAGTTGATATGAAGGATATTTTGACGTATCCTCGAATTTAATAGGCAGAGCAAAGAGTCATCGCCTAATGTTGCAGTGGAAGAAGCCTCAAAAGGATGCACAAGAAAGCAGTCAAGTGCATATTCGACGGATCATCAGAGTGCTCGACGATGGTCAGCCTTGACTGCCAAATGACATTTCGCAACACAAACTATCACACTTTTTGCACGGAGTAATAAAACCAATTTTCAAAAGGACATTGTACATCACCTGTTCATTCAATATCAGAACAACTACATTATAGTAATATTACATGGAACCTTCATCTTAGAGTACAAGGGAAGCTTGGGTATTGAAGCTTTTAGGCATCAAATTGGAGAGGATTAACTGATGATAACAACAGATTTGTACTCAATCTTGTTACCCATGACTTCTGCTACAATCTTTAATTTCTAGCATGTGTGGCTGAAAACCCCATGTTGTGGGTGTGCTTTTGATATAGGTCTTTAATTTAATCACTGGGTCTATGATGTCTTGACTTATCTGTAGTTGATTTGGGTAAATTTGTATCTGTTCTTAAGTTTAATGTATGAATTTCAAGGTTGCAAACTAGGAGTTTTGTTCTAGATCTCTGAATGTTCCATAGCTGGGATTATTAGAGTGTGGAATAGATATAATGGCCGGAAACCTTATTGGGTTTCAGTTGATATACACACTTATGGATACAATGGAAAAAGTAGTAGGTGTTTTGCTCAACTTCTTAAGCGTGCCTCAGCGGTCCGCATATGATATCTTAGCTAATTCATGGGAAACACTCGTATATCGCAGGTGATTTGGGTTACAAGAAACCTAGACTACTCACTCAACATCAACTCATGTAGTCAAGCATCTAGACCCATTTGTCAGATTATTACCCATAGTTGCACATCCCCAACATATTCCCTTGATAGCTACTTAATTCGACAATTAGAACTTGTTAACTAAACTTTAATCTGATTATTTCAGCCCTCGGATCCTAGAATTACATGGTCCAACAAGTAAATTTTGCATATAACAACGATTTGTGGGATCGATCCCAACCTCTAAAGTTGGGTTATTATGCTGATGAAAATTGCCCCTTCTGCCTTTGAGTAGTTAGGTTGAGCGACATTAAAAATGGGTGTCGTTGCCAGGGAATCGACGTATTCATATTGGAAGTGTTTGTTGAGTTTTGTTCTCGCAGTTAGAATTCGTTTTTATTGTTTTCTTGTTTTTTTGCTGATTGAACACAAGATGTAGAGATGGAGGATGATGGAAGCATTCATGGTGAAAATGTCGGGGACATGAATGAGATGCAATATGTTAATTAGGATCAAGTTGGAAGCACCAGTGCTATTCGACTATCTCTATTAGCTGGAGGAGTTAATTTTCATGTGACGAGCACCATATTGCAACTCCTCCAACTAAAGGGATTGTTTGGAGGGCTTGGTCACAAAGATCCTTATGAACACTTGAGGAACTTTGTTGATGTGTGTCTCCCATTCAACTTCAGGGGAGTAAGCCAGAAGGCTATCTGACTAAGGTTATTTCCTTTCTCCATCATCGGAGAGGTATTGAGGTAGCTAGAAGAGTTGCCTTGTGATTTCATCACTTCATGGGAAGAGCTACACATTGCATTCCTTGAGAGATTTTTTCCTCCTTCAAAGATTATTAAATTGCGAAAAAGTATTGAGAACTTTAAGCAGCTAGAGGGTGAACCATTGCATGAAACATTGCTCCAGTTTAAAAAATTCTTGCTTCAGTGTCCTAACCACGGTGTTCCAGATCATATGCTCTTACAATACTCTTATGTGAGTCTTGAAGCTGCAAACAAAGGAGTGGCTGATCAACTAGTGAGAGGAGGTCAAATGACACAATCATTCACTGAAGCTTGCAACCTCTTGGATGGCATGACAAAAATTAATAGAGCTTGGTATACAAGAGATGATGTAGTTCCTCCAAACAACATAGGTCCAACTAAGGAACAACTTGCTAAGGACCAAGAAAGGGATGAGAACATGGCTAAGATGTTAACTCAGCTTGATCTTTTAACTAAGCATCTCATGGGAGGAAATCGCAAGAGTGTAAATATTGTGAACTACCAGGCTGGTGATGTTTTAAGGTACACCATTTGAAAGTGGTTACAATGAAGAATGTCATTACATTTGTAACCAAATGATGGGTTCTTGACCAACTTTTCAAAGGCCACCCGAGAATCAAGGTTGGAACAACTCCAGATAGCGAGATTGAGCATGGACTAATCAACCTTAAGTTGGGGATTGGCGGAATTGTGAGAGAGACATGTACATTCATTGATAGAGTGTAGGCTGGAGAACCAGTGATTAATCAAGAGAATCCTCAAACCAAGGATATGCTTTCACGAATTTTAAGTAAGGCGGATGCTTCAGACAAGGTATTAAAAGATATAAAATTTGATTTTTCCTGGTTGGGTCAAACTGTGATGTCTCATTCGGCATCCATTATATGTTTGGAGACTCAATTAGAAAATATTTCAGCGCATTTGAATCAATGTTCTAAAGGAAGTCTACCAAGTGACACGGTGAAGTGAAAAGTTGATCAAAGGCACTAAACCATCACTGGTTGTTGATGAAAGTCTGAAAGAGGTAGAAAACAAAGAAGATATGATTGATGTTGTAAATGATGAGCAAGAGGCTCAAGTTGTAGGTGATGATGCTTCTGGCAACCTCGAGAATGATAAGTAAGATAAAAGTGGGGAAAATACAACGAAAGCGAAGAATGTTATCCCCAAAAACTCAAATTCAGCAAAGAAGCTGAAGGCACCTCATGTCAAAGTGAATCCTCCATTCCCACAAGGATTGAAGAAAAAAGAGGATGTTGCTAGGTTTCTTTCTATGTTTAACTTTTTGTCAATAAATTTATCCCTTGTTGAAGCATTAATTGAAATGCCTTGATATGCCTAGTTCATGAAAGAATCAGTGAAAAAGAAGAGGACTCTTGAATGTGAGATGATTGAAGTGTCTCATAACTGTAGTACGATCTTAACACAAATGTTGTTAATGAAGAATGAAGACAAGGGAGTTCATCATTTAACGCACAATGGGAGCCTCAAAGTTCAATAAATCTCTTTATGATTTAGGGGTAAGCATAAATCTCATGCCCCTAGCTAGTTTTGATGAGCTAGGTTTTGAAACCGCTTCACCGCCTATAATAAAGTTGCTCGTGGTTGATACGTCTATCAAAATACCAGTGGTAATTCTACATGATGTGTTAGTGAAGGTGGATAAATTTATCCTTTTTGCAGATTTTGTGATTTTGGATTGCAAGGTGGATACGGATGTGCATATCATTTTGGGGAGGCTATTCTTAGCCACCGGGCGAGCTATGGTTAATGTGGAAAGTGGAGACTTGAAATTTAGATTGAATGACAAGGAGGTTGTTTTCAACATATGTAAAACTTTGTAAAACTTTGAAACCTAGAGATGATCTGGGGGTATTGTCAATTATGGGCTAGTCGGCAGTAATTTGACGTGAAAAGGAATGATGTCGTGTCGCAATGTTAACTAAGGTGTTGCATGGGAGGCAATCCAAGGTGAGTATTTTCTTGCATTTTCATTTGAATTATGGGTGTTGAATTATGCAGGATTGACAAGAAAAAAAGAGTGGCAAGTTGAAAAAGGTGACCAAGGAGAGCCACTTGGCGTATCACCGAGCCATATGGACAATGATCAATTTGACCGTATTTCTTGTTGAGTGGTAACCCTGGGGGTGTTGTACATTCTGGAAAACCAAAGGTCCAATCAGCGAATCATTGATCCTAGTTGGCGTCAGAGAGTTTCACCGCACTTCAGGGTAGAGGTAAAAGTAAACTCACTGTGGACAAGGGTGGTCCCTAGCTTGTTTGGCGCAGTGCCATGTGTGCTAGGAGGTGTGGTTCAGCATTGCCGAATATGCATGCTCATTGACCTACATAAAGATTTCTGAATGCCTTGACCCATTATTGTCGCCCAAGTTACACCTTCTTTTAGAGGATAAAGCGGTCGTTGTCAAGAAATAGAACCTAAGAAAGGTTAGGGCCGAAACCATAAGGAATATGTATACTCAAGATAATTCAATGATTGCAATTCAAGTAGTTAACAAACTTACTTCCCCAAAGGGAGTGGAGGTGGGGGGGTGTTTACAATAATAAATGGAAAAATAAAACTGAACTGTCTAACACAAGAGAGAAATCAATATGGAGAGAAACTAGTGTATTGTGTTCCCCGTGATTTCCTAACTTAGTATCATCGGATAACCTAATTATTTTCTAGTGTGTAGTATGAAGGACGGTAAGTTAAGTTATCCAAGCCCTTTGGTGAAAGGTGAGAGGTGAATTTCACTATTTGACTTGGCCCATCTACATAGTGTGCATTACTAACCCTCACCTATTAGTCCCAGTAGAACCTCCCCTTGGCCCAGTTTGGTTGATTAGACGAGAACACATCAATCGAATCCTGTTTATTAATCTCTTTTCCTATTCATTACTACCTTGGTCTAGTCAGTAACACTAGGCAGGTTCTAATGTTGGCCATCACTAGAAATCATGTAAAACGAAGATTGTTAATTAATACATGCATGCACACTTTCCAAGAATTATGAATTATCCGATTTTACCTTGTTAGTTATTCATGGTTCCCACAACCCTAGTTTTGGATTTAGCGACTCATGCTTTGTGTAGATACAAGAATTATGAATTGTAAAAACATAATTGAACACATAGACCATTGAATTAAGAACAAGCAAATCCAACTTCAAAGAGAATCACTAGCTTAAAGATGAAATTAAAGTACAAGTGTTCTCAAAGACTCTCCAATGTAATTTCACTATTTTCTCTCTCTAATTACTGAGTTCTCTAAGTACTAAGCGAAAAATTCTGAAAAATAACATAAAAACCCTATTTATAATAAGTAAAATAAAAGTCCTAAACATAATAGGATAACTGGTCAGCACACCATACGAAAGGGGTTTACGACCGTATTGCATTTCACAGTCTGTAATCGAGGTCTCGTACAAAGCTGCTAAAAATTTGGACTTTAAGTCTACGACATCTCTATAAGACTCGTAAAGTGGTTTATGAACCAGTAAGGGGGTTTCTTCTGATGAATCTTCAGAATGTCCCAATCTCTGTTCCTCAAGGCACGAACTATGGTCTATGACTCATAAATCATTCTACGACCCATCTTCATGTTTGTAAAACCAACTTTAGAAAGTAGTCCCTCACTGGAATTGTTCATGAAACAACTTCACGACCCGTAGAATGGTCTACAGACTGTAAAGGGTCTCGTACTGCATAAATAATCAGCAACATCTATATTTCTTCCCAAAATCAAGTAAAAACCTGTAATCCTTCAAATATAACACAAAAACACATAAAACTAACTAACATCGCATTGAGAACACACAAAATTCCATGTTTTTAGCATCAATAGTATTGTATTTCAATAGCATATCAACACCCTCAACTGAAAAGTTTCGCTTTTCCTCAATCAACGGACACAATCTACATAGATAATATAGTAACACACATACCGCAATCCAATGGCATACATCATATCAATCTCAAACTCAAATACCCGCACCACCTTTTCAAAACAAAATTAGATAGCCATCTAGTAAACCAATACATATTAGTGCATATGACAACACAACTATGACAAATGAGGTACTGTGAATAATCCAAAATCATTGAACTAGTCTAATGATAACAATGCAATGCAAGTGCCCTCAAAGAAAGAACTCCCATTATCTGACACTTAATGACGTTTTCATGTATAACCTTGGGACCATGCAAACTCGCTCACTCTCACAAAAATATTCATCCATCATGCCTAATACCATAGGCTTGCCGTTATACTCAAGACGAAGACCTTCAACCATTTGGACTAGGATAACTTTAGGACTTTCTAGGCTTGTAACGTTGGCTCAGGGGGCTTTGGTATGGCATTTTGGTAAAATAGTGGCAAAATGCTCTCCTTGATGCTGCATTTCTCTACACCTTTTCCCTATCAACTCTGTTATTTTTATCTCATTCTCCATTTTTCCTATTTCAAGCTTTTCTGGGTGCTTTTCTTTTCATTTTCAGCTTTTTGCCTTACTTTTACACTTCATTTTTCTTTTTAGCTCACAACTAAGGCATCACTTCTCTTTCTTGTACCTAGTACATGATTTTCCCTTTTTCTCTGTATCACTATCTTCCCCCCTTATTTTTGTGTTTCACACTTACACCAACCACCCTCAACTTATGATTTTGGCCTGAGTTGAGGTGCATAATATCCATCCTCAGAACCAGGTCCACTTTTGGTAGCCACCCTCAACTTACGTTTTTTTCCTCAATCAAGGTGCACAATGTTCAAGGTTGGACCATGGCCAATTTTAGGATTTTACGACTAACAAGGCGAGGTTAATCAGGTGTTTGCGAAGAATAGGTACATGTTAAGCTCAAACATTAGGAACAAGGGATATAAAATTTTGGTTGGTCATTTAGGATAAGTGGACTATTAAAAAAAAAGGGCTAAGATCCTTTCCTAACCCAATTAATCTACAATTTAAGTTAGAATAACAGGGCAAGTTCTGAATTAGCACACAACACATGAATTTAGCAAATTAAGCTCACACTCACATGGCACTGCCTACATTATCAGCAAAAGACTCTCAGATCATGCTTTTCATCTTAATTTATCCTCACTTATCAGAACAAACATTGTCACACGCCTAAACATGCATGGTTACTAGCTAAACTACTAATCAAAATCTTGGTGGGTATCAATTATCACACAAAAGACAAAAACATGTTATATGATATAGGTATTAGTACTTTATGCCACACATACTACCTAAAACATCCTAAACATACTGGTTCAACAAAAAGTAAATATCCATGGGGAAAAGAGCACAAGCAAGAAAATCCCAGGATAAAAAATTGGGGTAGTTATGAACCCTAGGTTCTCAGACTTCACTGAGGTTCATAACTACCCATACCCCATAAAAAAGATGTACATTATCCCATGCATGCAATTGAAGAAAAATAAAGTATAGGGATAGAATATCATACCTGGGTGCCTAAGCGCCAGTCTCCACCTTGGGTCACCTCCCAAGCATCACCTGATTACATAGACAACTTGGTTACTCAGACTTCACCAAATGTGTATGATTCCACTTTTTCTTCCACCTTGAATTTATGAATTGTGCCCCTAGTTTGTTATCTAATTTTCTATTATGCTCATAGGGTGGTGGTATAAAAATAAGAAGAACAAACAATAGAGATAGCATGTTATACTTTTTGGCCGTTAAATGAGAAATGTAAAATTTTCTTTTGAGCCCAACAAATTCAAGAATATAAACATATTTTTCCTCCTCCTTACATTCTTCTATGTGCTTAGATGATTTGATTAATATCTTGTTATCTAAACATAATGTATAAAAATGATTGGAATGAGGGCCAATGCGTCCTAATTCATAAATTATATTATTATACTTCTTCACATAACTCTCGTATATTTTTCTTAACAGTGATAACATCAATAATAGTATGATCAAATAGTTGACCCTCCAATTTTAGCTCTTCAAGTTGGCCTATAAACATTTTTTCTTATTCACAAAATTTATAACTAGCTTATTGAGTGTCAAATGCATCAACCTCTACACTCAACTCAACACTTAAATTGTTGACATCCAAGCCAAACTGATGAACATCGTACAAAAGCACATGGTTGTCTAAGTCGAGATTTTCTAATATTTTCAAGAAGTAAACATTGTGATTCAAAAACTTATCTACAACCCTTCTCATCTTAATAATCCAATCATTTAATATTTCTTCAAGAGTGGGTGTCATATATAAAAGAGAAAAAGAAAAAAAGGAAAAACACATAAGGGAAATGAATATTAATACCCAAATCACTTGAATTAACCATATATAGTCGTATTCCCCGGCGTCGGCACCAATTTCTTGATGTCACCCAAGTTAAACATCCTTTTAGAGAAAAAGTGGTCGTTATCAAGAAATAGAATCTAACAAAGGTTAGGGTCAAACTCAAGAGAATTCAATGATTGCAATTTGAATAGTTAACCAGCTTACTTCCCCCCCCCCCCCCCCCCCCCCGGGGGGGGGGGGGGAGGGGTTGCAATAACAAAATGAAAAAATCAAATTAAACTGACTAACACAAGAAAGGAATTAATCTGGAGAGAAACCATGGTATTATGTTCCCCATGATTCCCTAATTTAGTATCACTGAATAATCTAATTCTTTTCTTGTGTGTAACATGCAGGACGGTAAGTTAAGTTCACCAAGCCTTGTGGTCAAGGGTGAGAGGTGAATTTCACTATATGACTTGGCCCATCTACGTAGTGTGCATTACTAATCCTTACTTATTAGTCCCAGTACAACATCCCCTTGTCACAACTTGGTAAATTAGACGAGAACACATCAATCAAATCTTGTTAATTAATCACTTTTCCTATTCATTACTACCTTGGTCCAGTCAGTAATACTAGGCAGGTTCTAATGTTGTCTACCACTAGAAATCATGCAAAACGAAGAGAGTGAATTAATACATGCACACACACTTTACAAGAATAATGAATTATTAGGTTTTACGTTGTTAGTTCTTTATGGTTCCCACAACCCTTGTTGTTGTAAGGACCCGAAATGTTTTACGACCTAAATGAAGCATGAAAATTTGGTTTTAAAAAAGTTTTGGACCAAGGTGAAACTTCATGGGAGCCATCACAGTCCATGTGAGGTCACACGACCTGTGTGGAGCCTCCACGAAGTGGCCCTTGGCCCATGGATGATGTTTGGCCCTTAAACCTGGTGTTTTAAACTAAGGCACACCACACTTGGACCCCTCACGATCCATGTGACACTTCACAGACCGTGTTGTGGGCCGTGTGATGGCCTTGGCTTGAAATCCCACAGCTTTGGGATCAAGTATGGTTACACGGCCAAGTTCACGGCCCGTGTAGGGTGGCGCGGCCTGTGAGGCCATCCATAAAGCTTCTGGAGTGAAATTTTTCTAGGTATGGAATCACCACCTCGTAACTTGATCATGGAATTTTTCTATGGAGACGGGTATGGGCAGTGTCACAGCCCCTGTGGCACTAGACGGTCCGTGTATCCTCCCATGAAGGTGACTTCGTTGAAAAATTCTAAGTATGGGATATTCATGTTCAAGATAAGTTAACTTCAAAGACTTTAATACAAGCTTATTTATATTGTTTAAGGCTATCATGGGTCTCCTATATAAAGTCAAGTTCAAAGGAATTTCATTGGCTAAGGTTTTCACAAGTACCGATTGAAGGGTCAACTTTAAATGGTCATATCTCTTAGCATAAAGGGAACTGGGTGGCCCACGACCTATAAAATTGAAGCTCGTTGAATTATCTTTCCAATGCATCTGGTCTCACCTCATTTCGAGTTTGGAACAAGAAGTTTTACTGTTTTTCATAGAATCTACCTAGGCTAGACGGGAGGCCTTAACGGACCCTGAAGAGCTTCATGGACCATGAAGCCAACCATGTCAACTTCAGTTTAAAATTTGAAGGGGCGTTTTATTGAGGTGTTTTTGATATTTTGACCCATCCCCAAGGCTTTTAAGACCTTTTTAACCCCCTTTTATATTCCTAAATACCTCCTACACTAATTCTAAACCCTCATTCAAGACAAACACTTTGTTTCTAGAATTAAACTTTCAAAATTCTCTCCAACTCTCGTCTTCAAGATTCAAGCTAGGAATCAATTGGGGTTTAAAGTTTAAGCTAAATTCTTTTTAAATTCATCTTCCTAATCAACGTATGTGGGATTGATTCTTGGTCCCTTTCAACCAAGAAGACCCAAAATTCCTTTCAATTGATTTCATGAATTTTAGGTTATTTTAAATGTGGGTTTTCATTATTTGATTTTATTAAATTCAATTTATATATGGGCTGTATTTTACCTATTACCTCAATTTACTTTGAACATTATTATGAAGATTTACATGGAGTTATGAAGTTATCAACATGATTGTCCCCTTTAAAGTTTATTTATGCATGGGTGATCTATATTACGATTTACATGTGGATTTAATTATGGATTTCCTCAATTCATTTTATATGGCTGATTTTAAACTTGAATCTATGTTACCCATGTTAACCTCACATCATGCATTGCATTTGCATTCATGCACATTGGTTTATATGAAGATTATGAAGTAGGTTAAGCCTAATTATGTTTTATGAAACTATTACGATATGATTTTTGTAAGGCTTTGGTTATGATAAAAATGTGATCACATACATGTCAATGATTATGGCTCTTTGAGCATTTTAGGTGCTTGCACCATTCCGTATATATAGATGAGCAATTCCTTGCAAGAGCATTATGGTTATGATTCATGATTTTGCATTTGAGCCTTAATGTGAATTGAACAGTTTGAAGTGAGTATTGTATTTTTGGAAAGCACATAGATGTATAAGTATTCATGTGGGATGTTATTGACTTAGCACCGATGGATTGGGAGCGTCAGGGCTATCCCCTAGGGTCCTCTCCCTTTCCTTGAACCATGTTCTAACATAGGAATGTTAGCTATCACCGAAAAGACCGGGTCCTAAGGAATGGTTATTCATTTATTATGTTTATGATATGATATGATTATGAAAAATCCTTTTGAAAAGCGGGTCATAAGGAAGGTGACCATCCACTAAAAAGTGTGGTCGTAAGGTGTGATGTAGATTACCTTTGTCAAGTAATCTTTTACCTACCAGTGGGGGGTCCCAATCGGTCTAATTCATGTAATAGCTCGCATGAGTTTGATTTGTCAGTTATAGTCCATCCCTACTATATATGAGCATTGTTGCATTTCATGCATCATAAATTTCATGGCATCTTGTATATTTCTCCATTGGATATATAATTCTTTCTATATTATATGCTCTTGTCATCTAACATTGAAATGCAGGATTGGTAAGTCATATGCATTGCATGCCTGCATACTTAGGACATTCAAATGTACTAACACACATTCTATGCCTACATGATTTTACCATGTAGGGAACGTGTGTTACGAACATCCACTGTTTGACAGTTAGCTCAAATTCGGGGAGTTGATATTGTGTGATTCCTATTTTTCAAGGACAAGCCACCTTCCTTCTACCTATGTTGTTTTTAGTTTATCTTCTTAATTAACGATGAGCTTGGGACATGTCTTGGCCCCCGTCCCATCTTATGACTAGAGGCTTTGTTGAACATCTTGTAGACTTTCGTAGATTCTATATGTTATGTGTTGTATTTGAATTTTATGATTTAGTCATTTATTAGATATGGCTATTATGGATTGATTATGGGAATCATGATATGTGTGTATGTTTGATGTGGAAATGTGAAAGATCCTAAGCTTCCTATTGCCCCATAGCGTGAGTCATATTTTCCCATCCCTTATAATTATGTGTTTACTATTTTAATGCGCTTCCGAACTGATGATGTGGATCTGGATACTTTGAGGCTTGTTTAGGGACTCTCAGGTTTCCATTTGCTATGTCACTTTTAGGCCCTAGATCTGGGTCGTGACAAAGATGGTAAAGCACTTGGATTTTAAATGGTCCTCGGAGTCCAACATGCCGCATCAAGTAGAGTCTTATTCATAGGTGTGAGGCGCGCCACATCTATGGGTAGGAGGCCACAAGGCATTTTAGGAAATGTTTCACTTTTCATGATTCTAACCGTGCCATGGTGCATGTCTTAAGATTTCTTATCTCCATCTCTCCCTATCGAATAGGGAGAGTTACCTTGAGCTCATAATGCAATCCAGGGTAGGAAAGTGTTATAGCGATCTTATAGATGAGGTCCAAAAGGGAGTTGGTGAAGGATGTGCATTGTTTGACATGCTTGCTTTTTTTGGTATTCAAAGTTTTCATGTGTTGGCGGTCTATGATGGAAGGTTTGTTGAAGGCTTCTCATCTATTGCATCTCCGTTGATCAAGTTGACTAGAAAAAAGGCTAAGTTATATGGTCGGATGAGTGTTACGTGAGTTCTTATGCCTTGAAAAGCCGGCTTACGTCGGCTTCGGTTTGGCATTACCGGATGGCTTAGATAGGTTGGTGGTGTAATATGATGCTTCTCATTTTTTGTTGTGGTTGTTGATGTTAAGGCTAAGCAAGATCTAGATCTGTCATTAGTTGGATTGAAGAGGTTGGTTTCTAAAATAATGAGATAGAGGCTTCCTCCCAAGGGGGAGATAGTGTGTTTCGGTATCAAAGTCAGTTATGTGTTCCAAATGGGGGTGATCTTATGGAAAAATGATCATGAGTGGAGCCCATAACTCTCATTGTTTGATTCACCCGGAATCTACTAAGATGTGTTGGGACTTGAAAGAGGTGTATTGGTGGCATGGTATGATGAAGAATATAGCCGAGTTTGTACCCTAGTGCTCGAGTTGTCAACAAGTGAAGGTAGAGCACTAAAGGCCCGGTGGTGTGGCTCAAGACATTGAGATCTCTACTTGGAAGTGGTTTGAGTTAAGATGAAATGACTTCTATAGGCGTGGATTTATTGTTGGAGGTTACAAAAGAGTGAAATTGATTAAGGAAAGATTGAAGATGGTTTGAAGTCATCAAAAGTCTTATTTAGATGTTAGAAAGAGAGATCTTAAGCTTTGTATTGGTAATTGGGTGTATTTGAAGGTCTCACTTATGAAGGGTGTGGTGCATTTTGGGAAGGAGGGAAAGCTAAATCCCCGATATGTAAGTCCTTATGTGATTGTTGAAGCAAATTGGGAATGTAGCATATAGGTTGGATTTGCCTCCGAAATTGAGCTCTAGTCACTCGATTTTGCATATATCTATGTTGAGGAAGTTCTTGGTGGTACTAGTGTTATTTTGCCTTTGGAAGGTTTTGAGGTTGAGGAGAACTTGTCTTATGGAGGTAGCTCCAGTTGAGTGTTTTGATAAGATAAGTGAAGCAACTTCGTATCAAGGATGTGGCTTCGGTTAATGTACTTCAGAGAAATTAACATGTGGAAAGTTCTATGTGGGGAGTGGAATCAAGTATGATTCAATTATACCTTTATCCTTTCCAATCTACTCAATCATTCTCTATTGTGCAGAATCCTTCCTGCACCTGCATGCGCGCTTCCCCAAAAAGGAGGGAGACTGACCTCATTACTTGCCACTAGGCGAGAGGTGGGCCTCCCCGCTCATCAATCACGGTGTTCAGCTGACTTGCATCAATAGACCCCTATTGTATTGGAATTAGGTGCCCATCTTTTTACTGTTGTCAATGAATCTCTTCCATGTTCGGTTCTACTCTATGTTAGAACATTTCTGTGAATGCTATTCTGATCTATGTGGTCTTATTCTTTGTCCCATGCTATATGATATTAGGTTCATCCTATTCTCAGTGGTCCTTATTCTTTTACTCTTGAGTTTCATGACATGACATGCATACATGTGCACGAAAATGATTTTTATGATGTTTTGAATACATTTTACTATGGGTTTTAAAGGCTTTATGATTTTCAAATGATGAGCTATGCATGGTACCTTGTGTTTGGATGTTTCATGTTCTAAGTCAAACCTTTCAAGCCTCGTTACACCATATTCGAGGACGAATGTTCCCATAGGGGAGATAATGTAAGGACCCGATATTTTGTACAACCTCAATGAAGCATAAATATTTGGTTTCGGAAAAGTTTTAGACCAAGGTGGCACTTCATGGGAGCCATCACGGTCCGTGTGAGGTCACACGACTTGTGTGGAGCCTCCACGAAGTGGCCCTCTGCCCATGGAGGATGTTGGCCCTTAAACATCGTGTTTTAAACTAAGGCACACCACATATGGACCTCTCACGATCCGTGTGACACTTCACGGACCATGTGGTGGGCTGTGCGATGGCCTTGGCTTGAAATCCCACAGCTTTGGGACCAAGTATGGTTACACGACCAAGTTCACGACCAGTATGGGGGTGGCAAAACCCGTTAGGATATTTATAAAGCTTCTGGAGTGAAATTTTTCGAAGTATGGAATCACCGACTCGTAACTTGATCGTGGAATTTTTCTAAGGAGAGGGGTACGGGCAGTGTCACGACCCGTGTAACACTACACAGTCCGTGTAACCTCCCATGAAGGTGACTTTGTTGAAAAATTCTAATTATGGGATCTTCATGCTCAAGCTAAGTTCACTTCCAAGCCTTCAATTCAAGCTTATTTATGTTTTTAAGGGCATCATGGGTCTCCTACATCAAGTCAAGTTCAAAGGAATTCCATTGGCTAAGTTTTTCACAAGTACTGATAGAAGGGTCAACCTTAAGTGGTCATATCTATTATCACGAAAGGAACTGGGTGGCCCACGACCTATCAAACTGAAGCTCTTTGAATTATCTTTTCAATGAATCTTGTCTCACTTCATTTCAAGCTCGGAGCAAGACGTTATGCCCTTTTTAGTAGACTCTTTTTGGGCTAGACGGGAGGCCTTCACGGACCGTGAAGAGCTTCACGGACCGTGAAGAGCTTCACGGACTGTGAAGCCAACCGTGTCAACTTCAGTTTAAAATTTTAAGGGGTGTTTTATTGAGGTATTCTTAATATTTTGACACATCCCAAATGCTTTTTAGACCTTTTTAACCCCCCCTTTATATTCCTAAACTCCTCCTACACTAATTCTAAGCCCTCATTAAAGACCAACACTTCGTTTCTAGAATTAGACTCTCAAAATTCTCTCCAAGTCTCATCTTCAAGATTCAAGCTAGCAAACGATTGGGGTTTCAAATTCAAACTAAATTCTTCTCAAATTCATCTTCCTAATTAAGGTATGTGGGATTGATTGTTTGTCCCTTTCAACCAAGAAGACCCAAAATTCCTTTCATGAATTTTAGGTTACTTTAAATGTGGGTTTTCATTATTTGATTTTATTAAATCCAATTGATATATGTGTTGTATTCTACATATGATCGCAATTCACTTTGAACATTATTATGATGATTTACATTGAGTTATGAAGTTACAAACATGCATGTCCCCTTTAAAGTTTATTTATGCATGGGTGATCTATATTACGAATTACATGTGGATTTTATTATGGATTTCCTCAATTTCATTTTACATGGATAATTTTAAACTTGAATCTATATAATTTTAAACTTGAATCTATATTACCCATGTCGACCTCACATCATGCATTGCATTTGCATTCATTCACATTGGTTTATATGAAAATTATGACGTGGGTTAAGCCCAATTATGTTTTGTGAAACTATTATGATATGATTTTGGGAAGACATTGGTCATGACAAGAATGTGGCCACATACATGTCAATGATTATGGTTCTTTGAGCATTTTGGGTGCTTGCACCATTTCGTATATTTAGATGAGCTATTCCTTGCATGAGCATTATGATTATTATTCATGATTTGGCATTTGAGCCCAAATGTGCATTGAACGATTTGAAGTGAGTATTATATCTCTTGAAAGCACGTATATGTATAACTATTCATGTGGGATATTGTTGATGGATTGGGGGCGTCAGGGCTATCCCAAAGGGTCCTCTCCCTTTCCTTGAACTATGTGCCAACATAGGAACGTTAGCCATTACCGAAAATACTGGGTCGTAAGGAATGGTTATTCGTTTATTATGTCTATGATATTATATGATTATGAAAAATCCTTCTGAAAAGCGGGTCGGAAGGTGACCATCCACTGAAAAGCGTGGTCGTAAAGTGTGATGTAAATTACTTTTGACAAGTAATTTTTCCCTACAGGTGGGAGGTCTCAATTGGTCTAATTCATGTAATAGCTCACATGGGTTTAATTTGTCGGCTTTAGTCCATCCCTACTATATATGAGAATTGTTGCATTTCATGCATCATAAATTTCATGGAATCTTTTATATTTCTTCATTGGATATATGATTCTTTCTTTATTATGTGCCATTGTCATCTAACATTGAAATGCAGGATTGGTAAGTCATATGAATTGCATGCCCGCATACTTGGTATATTCAAACGTGCTAACGCATACCCTATGCCTACACGATTTTACCATGTAGGGAACGTGTGTTACGACCATCCACCGTTTGATGGGTAGCTCGTATTCAGAGAGTTAATGTTGTAGTGAGTCCTATCTTCCAAGGACAGGCCACCTTCCTTCTACCTATGTTGTTTTCGGTTTATCTTCTTAATTGATGGTGAGCCCGGGAAATCTCGTGGCCCTTGTCCCATCTTATGACTAGAGGCATTGTTGGACATCTTGTTCACTTTCGTAGATTCTATATGTTATGGCTTGTATTTGAAGCTTATGATTTAGTTATCTTTTGGGTATGGCTATCATGGATTATTATGGGAATTATGATTTGTGTGTATGCTTGATGTGGAAATGTGAAAGATCCTAAGCCCCGTATTGCCCCCATAGCGTGAATCCTATTTTCCCATCCCTTAGTATTATGTGTTTACTATTTGAATGCGCTTCCATACCGATGATGTGGATTTGGATACTTTGAGGATTATTTGGGGACTCTCGGGTTCCCATTCACCGTGTTACTTCTAGGCCCTTGATCCAGGTCGTGACATATGTGAGATTAGCTACTCATGCTTTGTGTAGATGCAAGAATTATGAATTGTAAAAACATTATTGAATACTTACACAATTGAATTAAGAACAAGCAAATCGAACTTCAAAGAGAATCACAAGTGTAAAGATGAAATTAAAGTACAAGTGTTCTCAAAGGCTCTCCAATGTAATCTCAGTATTTTCTCTCTCTAATTACTAAGTTCTCTGAGTACTATGTGAAAACTTCTAAAAAATAACCTAGAACCTATTTATAAAAAGTAAAATACATGTGCTAAACATAATAGGATAACTGGCCCACATGCCATACGAAAGGAGTTTACGGGTCGTAGTGCATTTCACAACTCGTAATTGGGGTCTTGTACAAAGCTACTGGAAATTTGGGCTTCAACTCTATGACACCTCTATATGACTCAAAAACCGATTTAAGACCCGTAAAGGGATTTCGTCTGATGAATCTTAAGAAAGTTCTAATCTCTGATCCTTAGGGCATGAACCATGGTCTATGACTCATAAATAATTTTACGACCCATCTGCATGTTCATTAAACCAACTTCATAAAATAAGCCCCTCATTGGAGTAGTTCACGAAACCACTTCACGACCCATAGAATGGTCTACGGACCGTAAAAGGGCTCGTACTGCATCAAAAATAGTAACTTCTATATTTCTTGCCAAAATCAAGGTTGAACCCGTAATTCTACAAATATCGTACAAAAACACATAATACTAAGTAACATCGCATTGAGAACACACAAAATTCTATGTTTTAGGCATCAAAAGTGTTGTATTCTGACACCACATCACACTTTCACTTTTTACCTTCCCATCTTTTCTCTTCCCTCACACACCAATAGCCTTTCCCTTGTTATCTTTAAAAATTTTCACCAATAAGTTAGGAATAATCATCAAGGGCATCACCAATGTTTTTCATTGTGTCTCATTGTGGAGCAAGTATGATTTCGATGCCTTATTCTTGTTCATTGAATAAGCCATTATTTGTGAGGTTGATCAGGGTTTCTAATGTAAAAATCATGCTTTATACTTTGAAATTCTTTAGAGATTCAGGTGGGTGGGGGTCTAGAGTTGACTTTGAACCCCATTACACATTTGTATGATTTATTTTAGGTTTTGATATCGCTCTATAAATGTCGAAATTAGGTATATGAATCAGTTAGGTCAAAGTGATGAAAGGAAGTTTTTTTACTCATTGTTGATTAGTTTGTGGGTTTGACTCCAAATCTTGTGTGTAAATAAATGCTTGAATGTACTTAATTGAAATAGGCCATGATCACATGAATGTTTTCTCATAATGTGCTTGCCTATTGGATTGACTATTTCTATGGGCTATGAGTAAAGTCTGAGTAATCCCTGACTACTTTTAAGCGATTGGACTTGCCCTATGATAGATTGGATGACATAATTTTTAAGGGTAAGTCATCTTTTGATCAAGTACATAGCCATTCAAAACATATGATAGTGATAGCCAGTAGTTAAGCTTGTATTGATGTGTTGTTGCGGATTAGTATGTGCAATTCATCCATGTGATCTGTGAAAATTGCAAAAGTTTTGGTTAATAGATTAGGGGTTCTAGTAACAATAGGCGATGGTCATTTTGACAATCTAAGTGCACTAGCCAACGTGCCCAACTGACACATACACCGCCGTATTTGGCTATTTGTCTTGAATGACTACTGTAATTTTTGGCGATGAACTTTCTTTGTCACCAAATCAATTGGCGCATCATATATTGAGCATGAGTATCGCCTAAAGTAGGAGTGACCCCAGGTCTGAAATCTATGCAAAAATATGACGGCCTGTTTGACGGCCAGATCAACTTGGCCATTCGTTGAGTATGGTTCATAGTCTAATTGATCAGTGTGTTCTGAATATCTTTCATATGATCAAATGTTGTTCCTGATTGTTTGTCAATACTTTCTCACAAGTATTTGGAGATCATTATAGTATGAGAATGGGCAAACCAAAGGAACAGGTCATATGGGGTGGATCAAGAGTAGTCAGGGGGGCTAGCATTGACCCCGATAGAGCAGAAGGAAGAGCCCATTGACCTAAAAAGGAAGTGAGGCAAAGGGAAAAGAAAAGTAGCTGAGTAGCTGGGATTCACCAGTGATGAGGATGCATGACTGAACATCACTTGGACTAGCTCTGATGAGGAGGAGGAAAGGCCTAGACCTCCCAAATATCCTGCTTTGGAGCCTAGCCCAAAAAGGCGCCAAAGTGAAGGGAGGTCTAAGACCACCTATGATCCTTTACTCCGGATATCCCAAAGGATAAGAGAAAGGACAACTCCTAGATACCTGAAAAAAATCAGAGCAGTGGGAAAATAGATAATACTCAAGGAAAAACAATTGTCTATTGTTGGGTGATTGATCGATATCTAGAGGTTTCGGAGACTCTTAAATTCCATAATTTCCAATTGATCACCAAACCTCGGGATCCGTATGTGCCTGCCGTGGTTCGAGAATTTTATAAGGCCTATGACAAGGCCATTCCAAAGAACAAGAGCAAAGTCAAGTCATTTCTCAAAACCCTAGATACTGTGGAGGTTCGGGGAGTGCAAGTCCCATGCAGTCAATTTGAAATCAACGATGTCCTGGGATGCATGAACATGGATAAAAATGAAATGGATAAGATGTTAAAGGTAAAAATATTTGATGATATGAAGGCATGGTTGGCTCCAATGATTGGTATTCAGGCTCCTTCGTTGTTAGAAAAGGGAGCTATTATTTAAAAGAAAGAGATGAATGTTGCGGCAAGGTTTTGGTTTGATTTTATTAGCAACAATTTGATGCCATCACAAAATGAATTGGTGTTTCACCCGATCAAAGCGGCCCTAGTTGGAAGTATCATGGATCGCAAGAGGCTAAACCTTGGTGCTATTATTGCTCCTGAAATCCTCACAAGGGCAAAACAATTCCAGACCTTGCTACCCTTTCCAAGTCTCATCATGCACTGTGTGGAAGTGCTAAAGTCCCAAGGAATGAAAAGACCGATGTAAAGGTAACTCCATTGGCATTCACTGACATTAGGAGGATCGAGGCATAGTACTTAAGAGATGAAGAGGATAGGGCTAGGAAGAAATCGACTGACAAAATGTCAATTATTGATGTTAAGGTTGTCGAGTCTAGTGCTGTAGAGCTGGGCACTGAGGCAGGTATACCTTCTTCTTCCCCTACTATATATTCCTCCGCTGCCCCCATTCCTTCTGCACAGAAAGAGGCTACAGATGACCAACCCCCACTCACTAGAGGTACCATTTTTGTGATTGGACACCTAACAAAAGTTGCTGATTCTCGGTCCACAAAGGTTGAGTCATCTGTGCCCAAATAGGTTAAGGTACCCATAGACAAGGCCTTAAGTCCATACGCTGAGGCAGAAGAAAAGTAGAGTGAGATAAATGAAGCTCACAAGTTAAGGATCGATAGGATGGAATACATGATTGCTGTTGAGAAATCAAGTTGTGGTAGTACGGACACATCGTCTATGAAAGCCGATATTCATGAGTTGAAGAAGGAGTTGTCATCCCTCTGGTCCACAAAATTGAGCACATTCTTTGATAAGTTGGAGGATCTACCACTCAGGGTGGGTGTGGCAACCGTCAAAGATGAGATGAAAAATATAGAGGTTCCAAGTGTTGGCGGTGCATAGAATTAGGAGGTGATCACTTCGACGAGACAATGGAAGCAGAGTAGAGCAAAGAGGACTGGGAGGAGCTAGATGGAATGGAGAACGAAATGGTAGGTATAGCGCTTGTAGCTTCTATGATAGACCAATCCATGATTGGCACGTTTAGTGTGAGTGCACCTGTGCTTGCTAGGCAAGATATTGGCCTTGAGAGCACACAAGTAGAGGAGAGCATAGATTCCCCCAAGGCCTCTTCTTCAACTCCACCACCATCACTACCACAACAGGGTTGACTTGATAGGGGGATTCTCATACTCACTACTTTCTCTTATTATTACTTTTTGTTGTCCATTACATATTGAGGACAATGTTTATTTTGTTAGGAGGGGGTGAGCTTGAGGAATTCCTTTTCTTCTAGATATTTATATTTTTGATAAGACAGTGATGGTGTTCTATTTTAGTAAATGGTTTTATTGATGGATATTTAGATAATTTATAATTTTTTAGGTTGTAAAGAAATTTTAATTTGGGTTGTAATAGAGTAGTGTTTATTCTTGTTTTTTCTTTTGTTATTTTTTCCTTGTAGAATGAATGAATGATTGCAGATTTTTGACAAACCCCATACATAGACGACAAGCATGTGAATGTGATATCGTGTCACTAATACTTACCAATTTGATCATTGATGGTCCATGTATTTGATTTGGATAGTGCCATGCACAAGGAGAATGTATGCACTAGTTAGTCCCTTCTTGATGAATCAATCCCAAATGGATTTAAGAAATCTTGAGTTGACTATGTAAGCAATTGAGCTTGGATGTGCAATGATCAAAAAATTGCAAATGTGTTGCCATTGTTTTAATGCAAAACCATTTTACCAATGTGTGGTTGGTGATCTTTTTGAAATTCTTGTGATGTATCATCTAGAACTTGCCTGCTTTGTCTTGAGAAGTGACTTGGTTAATTCTTGATTAGGAGAGGATCTTAGCTCTCTTTGGTTTCCTTATTCCAATTTGACCATAGTGACATTCCTTGACAATGAATTGAATCCTTAGTAAACCCCTTTTGAGCTTTGATCCCTTCTTTGGAAACCTTATATCCCTGACTCATTTTTGTGAAAGACAAGTCCCTTTTTTCCTCACCAACCCCTCCTTGATCTTGAAAGTGAAGTAGTGGCCAAAGGCTAAGTTGGGTGTGTGTAAGAGGAAGATGGAAATGTCTCCCATGAATGATTCGGAAATATGAGGGGGAGAATGAGTGAAAGACATTGAGGAGTCCTAGAAGAAAATGAAAAGAAAAAGGAAAAAATAAAAAGTTTGAAAACTAAGGACCCTCCCAAAAAAGTGGGAAAGTAAAAGAATATTGTCTAGAAAGAAAGCACAAAAGAGAGACATTGAGGATGAGGAATCAAAAGCAAAAGGGATGTCAAGATGAGATGAATGAAAAGGGAACCAAAAGAACCTTTGTGCTTGGAAATAACATGTAGAGTTTAAGGAGGGATGAATCACTACAACTATATGCTATCCTACCCAACCTTTACCCTACATTAAAGTCTTAGGAAAGTCCTTTGGGATCCTAGTCTGGAAGAAATTCAAGTCTATGGGTTGAAGCCTACTTGCTCTTTCTCATTTGGGAGAGCGAGCATTGAAGAGATCCTTTATGAATCAGTGGCGTAATCATAAATGTTAAGGATCATATTTTGTGTGAGGTAAAATGGTGATGTTTTTGGGAACCGATTAGCAGCTATATGAGCAATTGTGAGGATAGCAATTTTTTGATTCCTCCTTAGTCATCTTTCGAGGCTTCAAGGTCATTTATATGGTTTGTGGAAGTTCAAGAAAGGATGAAAAAGGTGAAAATGTATGTGTTGCTCCCTATGCACTATTTGTAAGCTCTAACCTGGATAAATTGATGTTTGATTTTCTTGAGGGCAAGCAAAGGCTTAAGTTGGGGGTGTTGATAAGTCCACATTTCGGGCTCATTTTGGGGTTTAGTTGTAATGAAATATTTCCCTTAGTGTGCTAATAACTGCAACTGCTAAGAAATATGCATGTTCCATGATAGGAAATGGAGTTAAAAGTGCGCAAAAGGGCAAGTCTTTGTCGAATCTTGGAATGTAAGTAAAAGTGCTGAAAGATAGTGAAAAGTAGTGTCGCCGACATGTTTGGCGATCCGCTGAATGCTCAAAGAGACCACCTAACTATGAAGCAAAAAGGTTTTAGGTGAAGTCGAGAGCATGGTTAGGATCATCGTTGCAAAGCATACTCAGGGACACGCCGAAGCGCACAAGTGATCACCTAAAGTTGCAGCACCCAATGCCTTAATACACTGACAAAAAGACGATATGAAGGATACTTTGGCGCATCACCAAATTGGATAGGCGGAGAAAAGAATCATCGCTTAGTTTTGAAGTGGAAGAAGCCTCATAAGGATGCACAATAAAGCGGTCAAGTGCACATTTGGCACATCGTTGGAGTTCTCGGCAATGGTCGGCCTTAACCGCCAAACAACATTTCACAGCACAAACTTTTACACTTTTTGCACGGATTATAAAAGCAATTTTAGAAAGGATATTATACATCATCTATTCATTCTATATCAGAACAATTACACAATAGTAGTACATAAAACCTTCTTCTTAAGCACATGGGAGGCTAGGGTTTTGAAGCTTTTGGGCATCAATTTGGAGAGGATTAGTTGGTGATAACCATTGATTTGTATCAAATCTTTTTACCCATGATTTCTGCTACTATGTATGGAAATCAATCTTTAATTTCTAGCATGTGTAGCTAAAGCCCCCATGTTGGGGGTGTGCGTTTGATATGGGTCTTTACTTTAATCACTGGGTTTGTGATGTCTTGATTTATCTGTAGTTGATTTAGGTGAATTTATATCTGTTCCTAAGATTAATGTATGAATTTCAAGGTTGCAAACATGGGGTTATTTTTTTCTCGATCTCTGATTATTCCATAGCCAGGATTATTAGAGTATGGAATGGATAAAATGGAAAGAAACCTTATGGGGTTTCAGTTGATATCCACATTTATGGATACAATGGCCAAGGTAGTAGGTGTTTTGCTTGACTTCTTAGGCGAGCGTGTCCTCGACGATCTGTGTGTGGTTTCTTAGCTGATTCATGTGAAACACCCATATATCATAGGTGATTTGGATTTCAATCAACCTAGCCTATTCACACAACATCAACTCATGTAGTCAAGAATATAGATCCACTTATTACATTATTGCCGATAGTTGCACATCCCCAATATCTTCCCTTGATAGTTACTTAATTCGACAACTAGAATTTAGTTGAACTTTAATTTGATTATTGCAATCCCTCAGATCCAAAAATTACTTGGTTCAATGAGTCACTTCTGCCTTGAACTACGATTCCCTGTGGGATTGACCCCAACCTCTAAAGTTGGGTTATTATGCTGATGAGGACCACCCATTTTTCCTCTGAGTAGTCGGGCTGAGCGACATCAACATCGTTTCTCAATCAATCAAAGATACCTAGTCAAACTCATCAATGCATATATACGACAGTCATCAAACAAACTCATGTAGATGAAGGATATGACCGTGCAACTATGACAAAAGGATAACATACAAGCAAACAATCACTGAAACAACCTAAAGTCAAAAATGTAGTCCAAGTTCTCTAAAAGAAGGAAGTCCCATATCTCACTCCTAATGATATAGTGAAATTCAATGCTTGGGACTGACAAAAAGACGCTCACAATAGACTTTCAAACACTGTGTACAATACCATAGGCTTGCCCCTATACTCATGATTATGACCTTTGATTACTTGGACTAGGATCACTATAGGACTTTCTCAGCATGTAACGTAGGCTAAGGGGACTTTAGTATGACATTTTTGGAACATAGTGACTAATGGATCTCCTTGACACTGTGCTATTTTACACTTTTGCCCTACAAATTCTGCTATTGTTGACTCATTGATCTCTTTTTCCTTTTTCGACACTTTCGGGTGCCTTATTTTAATTATTAGTCCATTGCCTTTAAATTTCACAATTCTTTAACTTTCTAGCTCACAATTTAGGCATTTATTTGTTTTACTTGGACCCACTTCAAATTTTCCCTTTTTAAAATGCATCATTAGCTTCCTTCCCCTTTTGGTATTATTTCCTTGTGACAACCATCCTCAACTTAGGCTTTTGGCCTGAGTTGACATGTACAATATCTAACCTATGAACCAGAGCCACTTTTGGTAGTCACCCTCAACTTAGGATTTTAGCTGGACTTGAGGTGCATAATATTCAAGGAGGGACCAGGGTCGATTTAAGGATTAGAGGGTAATAAAGGATTGGTTACTTAGGTGTCTACAAGGAAAAGGATATATGTAAACCTCAAACATTAGGATCAAGGGATAAATCAAGCATTTGGTTGGTTATTATAGGCTACGTGATGTACTATAAACAATGACCTATGATTCTTCCGTAACCAACTAACCTACAGTCTTAGCAACTGTAACAGGGCAACTTCTGAATTGTAACACAGTATAAGAATCATGCAATAAAGCTTACACACACTTGGCACTTAATGCACAATCAACCTACACTCTCAAATCATGTTTATATCACAATTAAGTCCTAACTTCGAAGAACAAACACTACCAATCACTGATTTCGCATGGTTGTTATCAAAACTACCTTACAACACATCATTAATCACAAACAAAATTGGTGGGTATCATTTTTCAGCAAAACTAACATATGCCACAGATCGTAGTACAATATGCTACTAACATTATTTACACATCCTAAACATGCGGGTTTAACAGAAAATAAATGTCCTCGGGGAAAGAACATAGGAAAGAAAGTCTTGGGGTCTTAAAAATTAGGATAGCAATAGGTCGTGGTTATTCAAACTTTCCCGAGGCCTATAGCTACCAATGCACCATCGAAAACAATTTGCATCGTTCTAAATGCAACAAAATAAAACAAAAATATAATATTGGGGTAAAAAATAACATGCCCGGGCGTCTAGGTGCTGGTCTCCGGCTCTGGCTTGGGTCGCCTCCCAAGCATCGCTTGATTTAGTGTAGCGGCATGAGTTAGGCTACTTGATTATGCAGACTTCACCAAATGCCCGAGCTTGAACTGTCTCCACTTCCTCAGCATTGCCAAGGTATTGTTTGATCCTTTGGCAATTTAGTTTGAACCTTGTGCCATTTTTCTACCCCAAAATAACAGCCTCATGATCGAGAATATGTGTAACTTTCAATGGTCCCAACCATCTGGACTTAAGTTTTTCGAGAAACAACTTCAACCTAGAGTTATATAATAACACCAAGTCTCCTGGTGTAAACAACTGATGCCCAATGCGACGATCAAGTAGCAACTTCATATTTTTCTTGTACAGGGTTGAACTCTCATATGCCCTTAAATGAAACTCATCATGTTCATTGAGTTGACTCGTCCTTGAGTTTGTCCCATCATTTTATCCAAATTTAGCTTCTTGAGATCCCACATTGCCTTGTGCTCAATCTCTACTTGCAAGTGAAAAACTTTAGCAAAAACAAGTTTGTAAGGGTACATACCTATTTGAGGTTTAAATGTTGTTTGCTATGTCCATAATTCATCATCAAGCTTCCGCGACCAATCTATCCGGTTTGTATTCACAATCTTGGATAGGATTTATTTTGATCTCCCTATTAGACACCTTAACCTGCCCATTCGTCTGTGGATGGTAAGGCATTGCCACTCTATGCTTCACCTCGTATTTTTTAAGAAGAGCTATGAACAACCTATTAGAGAAATGGGAACCTCTATCGTATGACAATAGCGCAAGGGGTTCCAAACCACGAGAAGATGTTTCTTTTAGGAGCTTTGTGACACTTTTACCTTCATTATTGGGGAATGCAGCCGCCTCCATCCATTTAGAGACATAGTCCATAACAACTAGAATGTACTTGTTCCCATGAGAACTGATAAACGACCTTATAAAGTCTATCCCCCAAACATCAAACAACTCGATCACAATAATGAAGTTTAGAGGAAGCTCATGCTTACAAAAAACATCACCTTCTCTCTAGCACCGATCACACACCTTAGCATAGTCATAGGAATCTCAGTGGATAGTCGACCAATAATAGTGATATTACAAGATCTTGTGTGTTTTCCGAATTCTACTATGATGCCCACCGAACATGGATGAATGACAAGCCTCCAGAATGCTCATCATTCTCCACCTCAGGAACATAATGACAAATAACTCCATCTGCACAGACACAAAATAAATATGGATTATCCTAGAAAACTCTCTCATATCAGGCATAAACTTACGGCGAAGTCAAGTCCATTGGCACACATCACTAACTAAATAGCTAGCATAATTTGTAAACCATTGTATCAAGTCATGAGATGCTGCCAAAACTATCTAATCAGGGAATGGATCATCAATTTCAACCCCATCATCGAACTTTTCCATGGACTCATCCCCAAGTCTTGATAGGTGGTCTGCAACTTAATTTTTAATCCCCTTTAAATCAATCACCTTAAAATAAAATTATTAAAGAAGAAGTACCCATCAAATCAATCTTGGATTTGCATCCTTCTTTGCCATAAAATACCTTGATGCTGAGTGTTCAATATGTACAATGACCTTTTTCTCTAAAGGACATAATCTGAATTTCTCGAATGCAAAGACCACTGTTAGTAACTCTTGCTTGGTGATTGTGTAGATTTTTTGTGCTGCATTTAGGGCTCACCGTCATAGTAAATATGATGTAGAATGTTTTCTCTGTGCTATCCCAACACTACACCAAGTGCGATACCACTTACATCACACATTATCTTGAAGGGTTGGGTCCATTCTAGAGCAACTATGATATGCGCCAGTATCAACTTGTAATTCAACCCCTAAAATGCTTTTAGACACTCCTCATCAAACACGAACTTGGAATCCTTCTCAAGTAGCTTGAGTAAAGGGTGTGCGATCTTAGGGAAGTCCTTTATGAAGCACCTGTAACAGCCTCCATATCCTATGAAGCTTTTCACATCTTTAATCGAGATAGGTAGAGGAAGCTTCTCTATCACCTCAACTTTTTCTCTATCATTCTCAATACCACTCATAGAGATCCGATGTCTCCCAACACCATGCCTTCTTTTACCATGAAGTG
Source organism: Solanum rostratum (assembly GCA_029948455.1). Taxonomy (NCBI): domain Eukaryota; kingdom Viridiplantae; phylum Streptophyta; class Magnoliopsida; order Solanales; family Solanaceae; genus Solanum; species Solanum rostratum. The sequence goes on from CM057049.1 coordinate 29,253,000, forward strand.
ACACTTTTCTAGTTCAGCACGAGATGGAATTCTTCACATCTCGAAAGCATATTATGCAAATGTGACAAACAATCCTCGAATGAATCTCCAAGCATACCGATGTCATCCATAAACACCTCGATAGAGTCTTCCACCATATCTTAAAAGATGGACATCATGCATCTCTTGAAAGTTGTTGGTGCATTACATAATCCATGTGACATCTATTTAAATGCAAAGCTACCATAAGCACAAGCGAAGGCTGTTTTCTCTTGATCTTCTGGAGCAATAGAAATCTGGTTGTAGCCCGAATAACCATCAAGATAATAGTACCAGCCTTTGCCCACCAAACACTCTAACATCTGGTCCATGAATGGCATAGGAAAATGATTTTATTAGTTGACACATTAACCTTGCGATAACCCATGAAAACCCTCTAATCTATGAATGGCCTCATGTGGATCAACTCATTGCTAGAATTTGGAGCCACAGTGATACCTCTTTTTTTGGAACGCGGACTCACCCTTTCACTATCAACAGTAGGATATATCACACCTACATCTTACCACTTGATGATTTATTTGTACACAACCTCTTGAACCAGTGGTTTAAGACATCTTTGGTATTCAATACTTGGTTTATAGTCCTTGACGAGTTTAATCTTATGAGTGAACACACTAGGTAGGATGCCAATGATTTCTGTAATTGTCCATCTAATAGAATTTTAAAATATCTTTGAGTATCGATACAAATGCTTCCACCTATTCATCATTAAGATCTGTAACAACTATAACAAGGAAAGTATTATTAGTACCCAAAAACACATACCTCAAATAGGTTGGAAGAGCCTTTAACTCCAATACTGGTTGCTCCTTGATGGATGGTCTAGTTGGTGGCGACTCTCAATTTTTAAGTCTAATTCAATCTTAACTTGATGCCTAGAGAAACCAGGTGCTCCTAGAGCCTTTCTTGTCTAATCAAAATATGGGATGTCGTCACCCTCGAAGTTCATCATTACAACTTCAAGAGTTTTGACACCTAGTCTTTCCTCGATTGGTACCTCACATTTCACCTCATCAATACTCTCGATGGCATAGACCACTTTTCGATCATCAGTTCTCTTCATATTCTAGCTAACATTGAACACAACCTCTTTATAACTCAATCTAAACTTGAGTTAACTTAACTACATGTACATGAGAGCTCTTCCACTGGCTAGGAAGATCCTACCCAAGATGATTGGGAATTTGAAGTCGACCTCACAATCTAGAATTATGAAGTTCGCGGGGAATATGAATTTTTCCACTTTGACTAGAATATCATATAGTATCCCCGCATGCTTCTTAACTATCCAGTCATCCATCAACAACCGCATTCTTGTTAGTGTAGGGCTCCTAAGTCTAATTTCTTGAACACTGCAAGAGGCATTAAGTTGATACTGGCTCTTAAGCCACATAATGCCTTTGCAAAGTTGACATCTCCAAAAGAGAAGGGTATGATGAATGCTCTAGGGTCTTCTTTCTTCTGCACAAAAGATCTTGTTACAATAGAACCACAATGCTGAATCTCTTGAGAAAGCTCTTGGATGACTATCCTCTTCTTTGTCACCAGGTCCTTCATGAACTTGGCATACCTGGGCATTTTTGTAATTATCAACATTTCCCTTAATGTGGCATTGGAGAAGATTCTTGGGTATGCAAAGTTCATGAATTACTTGGTAATGAAAAAAATGACTGTGAGCCAAAAGCTCTCTCAAGAGCTTTAGTATTACAGTGCGAGAGAAACAAGGTCCTTAGTGTAGAAGAGAGAAAATCCCAGAGCATTCACTATACCCTACACCATTGGAGATGTTGAATTTGTGAGGGCATTGTGTGATTTAGGTGCCAACATCAATTGAATACCTCTTGTAGTGTTCAAATAACAAGGCTTGGGAGACCCTACTCAAACAAATATGCGGTTGTTGATGGCTGACAAGATGGTGAACAAGCCTATGGAAATATTGTATTACATCGTTGTCAAAGTGGAAAAATTGATATTCCTCGCAGACTTTATGATCCTAGATTGCAAAGTTGACTTTGAAGTTTCAATAATCTTGGGGAGGCCTTCCCACCAACTGGGCGAGGACTGGTGGATATGGAATCCGACCAACTCTTATTCCGATTGAATGACGAATAAGTCATATTCAATATCAGGCAATCTATGAACAGGCCCGATATCTAAGATGGAATTTTGGGCACATGGTGAAGTCTGAGTAACCAAGCTGTCCATGTCATGCCATGACAATAAATCAGGTGCTACTTGGGAGGTAACCGAATATATCTAATGTAACATTAGTGTTTTTGTTTTATTTTTGGCTTTTTAAACTTTTAGATAGTTTAATTTTATTGTTTTTGTTGTAATTTAGGACTTTAGGACTGGTGGCATATAGGGTGACAGTTTGTTCTGTGATTGATATGCAAAAACAAGGCTAAGTTAGGAAACCAGGGTAGAAAAGTGACAAATAGTCGTTCTACAACTTCTATGACAATTGGTTTACACCACAACTTATACACTAACTCGTAGAACACTTCCAATAAGCAAAGGTTTCGTGCACTCCAGTCCACGAGCAAAATTTATGGCTCGTACATAAGACTACAGGTCGTGAATGGGGCTCATGGACCCTAAGTAAGATTCCTAAAACTTTCTAAGTGTTGGGGGCTTCTGCAACCCAATATACGAACCCTATGTCCATGTACGACCCGTAGATGGATTCATGATTCCAATCGCACATATTAGGGTTCAGGCATACTACGAAACTATATTCTATATGCCATCAAATCTTTTATAACCCGTAGTCAGGGTTTCGTAGGGCCTGCACCCAAATTTTATTCGACATAGACAATGATTTAAAAGAGGGTTAAAATCATTTACCCCTTACTCTTGCCTAAAGTTCCCAAAATACCCAAAGCTCTTCTTCTCCACCACATCTCTGACCACCGTTCCAACCACCTTCATACTTTCTGACTAACCTTCGATGACTCTACGACCACCTAGAGTTATGTGACGCTCAGTTTCCTCCTTCAATTAATTACTGAACTTTTTTATCAACTCTAAGTATATTCTTTACTTTAATTTATATAAGTTATCGGAAGTTGATCATTAGGTTTGATTATTGCTGGGAATAGTATTTCGAGGTCTATGTCGTAGTGATAGTTATTGCGCATTCATGTGAAATAATAATTGCTTGAAACTAATTGTATAGTAGACTTCTAATTGAACCATGTATATGCCAAAGAAGTGTATTATTGTAATTGGCCTTGAACTGCGTGTATGTCATTTCTTGAAATCATGTAGTCATATGTCATCGGAAGTAAATTAAACTATTTGTTTAAAAATTGGCATGTGATTGTGTGAGTGTGAAGGATAACATGAATTTAAGTTGTCAAAGGGTGGTAGGAACATTATGTAAATGTGGAATTGTTGTTTCACAGGGTAGTTTCATAATTGACTCATGTGGGGTATGTGGTAACTTGTTTAAATTGTGTTGAGTGCGGAAAATTGATGCTACGATGATGTGTATAATTGCTTTGACTTGTTTTTGATTTCATAATGGAACCCAGTTGGTGGACTTAGGAAGAACCAAGTTGCTATCTTTTACAGTACGAGGGTCTTCTACAACCCGTGGATTAGTCCACGAGCCATAGTTGCCCCTTGTGAGTAAGTACATCAACTTGGGATTTTTGGGATTCCATGAGATGAAACCATTTATGGGTCATAGTTTAGACTACAACTCGTAACCTACTTACGTAGGTTCAATGCCTATAAATATTAATTCTGTAACTACACCTATGACTCAATCTATGGCCTGTATTTTATTCTACGAGCCATACCTAGTCCCATAGGTACAACTCCAGTTACTCATCTAACTATACCTTGCCATCTACAAAGGCCTTCTATGGCCCGTAGTTTTTCCTACTGCTAATAGACAAGTCTCCATAGGTACTGCTGCCACTTTATTTTTAGGAACACTTTGCTTTTCTTGCCTATACTTGAGGGGCTGACAAGTGTGTTAGTTATGTCTATTTCAGGTACGATGGCTTATAAACCCCATAAAAGAGAGATTCCAACCATGCTACATTGATAGAGAGATGAGTCCTTGGACACCCCAACTACTACTGAGGCCAGCGGGTCCATCAAGGATCTTGACATACGCCTAGATGTGGGCATCAAGCGACTACAGACATGAGTGGCTATGAGACAGACAGTGTGACCTGAGACTCAAGCTATAGTGGTCTGCCTTCCCCAGCCTGAGGAGGCAGTTGACAAGGAGAACAACTCCATCCAGATGACTTTGTCCAGAGAGGGGTCCGAGTCTGGATCTTGAGATGAATCCGAGTTTGAGTTTTCTTTAGCACCCCCAACACCTCGATCACCTCCAGATGCATTGCCTAACCAGTGGTATGTGTGATGCATTCATCAGATCTTTAAGGATGACCCCCAGCACAACGCCCTAGGACAACATACTCGTACTATATTTGAGGAGCCCAGGATCATCACCTCTGGGCTTGATAGTGTCCTTGGATTCCAGGACACTATAGCCCATTATAGCTTGCAGTGGTTGGCAGCTCCACTGGGGAAATACTCCCTGCTGATGGTCAGAGATTTCTATTCTTTCTGAACTGCCACTTTAATGAAATAGACCCCTAAGGGGAAGAGACCTCATTTCTCTTTCTCTCTCTCACTGTACCACCACTTATATCACTAGGAGGAAATATGATAAAAAATTTGAACATATAATATAAAATACTATTTTAATATAGATATATAACTGCATATAGGCCTAATGAAGAAGAGAGAGTGATTGATGGTAAAAAGGTAATATCATACAGAGAAAAGAGGAATAAAATTTTATCCTTGTGTAACTATACAATTTTTCTTTTTTAATTTGTCTCTATACGCCTATCACCAATTATCTTTTTTTCTCCTTGCATACCTATGCGACTACACACAAACACTAAAATGGTATTCCATAAGTTATTTATCATATTCTCTCCTAGTAATATAAAAGGAAGAAAAAGAAAAAAAAAGAGAAAAAAATATAACGATGAAGGTGATGATGACAATGATAAATGGAAGAAAGAAGGATGAAGAAAGGTGATCATTGATAGAGATAGTGAGAGGAAGAGAGAAATCATAGAACAAACATATAAACTAAAATACTATATTTTTTTATGAAATAAGATAGAAAAATGATCGTGCAAAGTGCTTCTAAATGAGAAATGTCCTCTTGATTTTTATTATCAATCGAGTTGATAAGTTAAGTTGCCGCCTACATTTATTTAGGTAACAATATAAAATACTATAACAAGAAAATAACATACCCAATAAAATATCATAAGTGGGTGTCACGATCCAAGCTAAACCCTAGGCGTGGCACGGTGATCACAACCTTGAAGGACTCCAACCAAATCATCTTACATATCAAACATGAGCATATAAAAGGTATAATAAGCATCACACATTATAGTAAATGGAAGAGCGAATAAGTCTCAATAGTAAACAAGATTATCATGTCAAAGACAACATAAGCTCTGATACATCACATATTGTCCAACAATACCTCTCCATAGATTATGGGTGGAGTCTAATACATGTCCTTCACTCATCCTCAATGAAACATAAATGTTGCAATATGAAATTAAGTAATAACAAGGTCAAACGCTCAATGGGCAAACCCCTGAATAACGAGGGCTTTCCAATCAAGTGAAGTGTTATCAATCCAATTAGCCACAAGGAGTGAGGAGCGCCCAACACTATATTTTTAACAATGTAGGTGAAATATGCATTAGTATATTGGAATATACTAAATATGTAAGTCATGCATGATGCATACATATATATCTATATATAAGTGTGTATAAAATGAGAAGAATGATTCATGAGTCATGGGATGCAGGACCATAATAACATAATGATGAAGTAAAACCTTGAAATAAAACACGATAAGTTGGGTTATCAATGCATCAAATCACAATAAGCGTTAAATTAACATAGTTATTTTGTGGAAGATTACTATAACAGATAATATGACCATGCGAGTAATAATGTAGAATCTAATGTAACCCTTACATTGAGAAAAGGCAAGGCTACTTGGCAAGGTAAATGCCGTCATGGTACATTCATTCATTTAACAGTCGGGGGCTGAACGTGGATCCACTAGCATAGCCTCATAAGGCAACATATTGTGGCAACATAGTTTTAGACAAGAGGTTTCTACTAGAATTCGTTTAGATGGATAACCTTAACGTCCAACTGATCGTAATGCCTCAAACCTTTTTGGTGCTAAGTCAAATTCCACAAAATAGTATACCATAATCATTCATAAGTCAATTATAACTTTGAGTCATTTAACCATCAATTACAAGAGTAACTCATAAAAATGTGAGTGATTGATCAATGTGAGAATTGTTTTTTCACACATGAATCATGATTAGGTGATAATTGTCCTTTCACCAAATATTCGTTTATTCATCATTTATTTATGGTGGGACTTCTTAAAACATAATTGAATAGCTTTCATAAACCTTGAAAGAAGTTTTTGTCATTCATGATCATGATTCATGAGCCGGTGATAATAGAACAAGGAGGTATCATTGCCCACTCGTCTAATAATTTTCCAAGGTAAGGAAAGTTCTACAATCCATCAATCCCTCATCAAGGACTTCGGAGGTATGACTCTTATCAATCATCCTATGTTGGTAGCACAATTGTTGAGTTCAAGTTGGACGTACTCTCACTCAATTTGATGCTCAATTGTCCTCCAAGACTCAATACTCATAAAATAATTCGTCCAACCAATGAGTCTCATAAGGAATCTTATCAATCCATCACAACCCAACTATTCTGCCTTTCAACCATCCAATTAGTTTTAAATCACATCTTTCAAGAGAGCTTTAGACAATTGTGAAGATGGATATCAACTTAGACTAATCATTTGGGTTCAATTATGAAAACTCTCAAAACCATCAAGTTCTATTAACATATCATCATGCTTAATTACAATCACGATCATACTATCAAGGCTCTAAACTCAACACCTAGATTCATTCATGTAATTCTTTATTAAATAATATCTAGGGTTTTATGAAATAACTTATGTAAAAATACTTGTTTATTAGATCAAGTTAATAATCATCAAGCATGTTAAAATACATGGAATAGATAGTTTACATGAAACCCTTCAAAGACACATGCATGGAGACTCAATACTTTCACAATCTTTCTATTACCATTAATGGGGACATATAGAGAACAATTCCATACTTTAGTTTAGCCTTACATACCTGGGATGAAGTCAGACAATCAATTCCCAAGAGTTAGTGCTCCAATCACATGAATCTCTAGCTCTCTTCTCCTCATCTTAGCCTTAGTTTCTTAGTTAGAACATATAAAGGACTTAGGAATGAGTTCAGTAATCATTTTTAGGTGAGGGTTAAGTGTAGGAGGGGTAGAAAAAGTATGGAATGCCCCTAAAAAACTAAAAATTTTGAACTATGGTGAACCGGGTCCGTGTCGTGAATATTGTCCCTCTAGTACATGTTTTTCAAAATTTATTTGATTGAATTTCCAACTTCATAGAGAATATCAGAACCAAAATTAAGATCAAATCCATGACAGATCTGCGACACGAAGGTGTCACACACCCTGCTAAAAATTGCATCTTTACCTTGAAAAATTATCTTTTGCTCCGGTTGGGCTAAAAGTTTCAATTAGATGATTTTTCCAATCAATGTTTCATGCTTAACGCAATTTCTAGGGGTAACATTATCTCCCTCTTGAATAATTCATCCTCAAATAAAGAGTAACTAGAGATGAACTCGAGACATGAGTAACCATCAACACTCATTTCAAAAATCAATCAATTAATCAAACTCTCTAGACAAGCAACAATCAAATAAAAAATAGACAAATCAATTCAAGTCAAAGGTAAAGACATTACTATCAACATTCTTGTCATTAGGAACAAATAGATGTGGATATTTGGCTTTCATATCTTCCTCAACTTCCCATGTGGCTTCCTTAACAATTGATTTCTCCACAAGACATTGATTGAGGCTATCTCTTTTGTCCTCAATTTGCGAACCTGGCAGTAAAGAATCTAAACCGGGATCTCATAAATGCTTAACACAATCCCTTGACTCTATCTAATCCAAAGATTTGAAGAACATTTAGAAAAATAGAGCAACATAACATCAACATTGTTGCAAACGTTGTGCTCAATTTGAATAATCAAAACACACCACCATCACTGCTGGACGACAATCAACCGACACAAGGTCAACAAGCTGTAGGAAATAGGTGGAACACTTAGAGACTTGATCCTACGAAAATGGATTTCATAGGAGCAATTATGTTACCTCCTCTATCGAAAGATACTAAGTTTGTCATATCTCCTGGGTTATTACAAATGTTGCAGCATATAGGGTTTTTCTCGGGCCTACCAATAGAGGATCTACATAACTATATACATAATATTGGCTTTGTCTATAAGAGCATGATGGGAAATCAAAATCTATCCACGGCTGCCGTTGGGCTCCCTTTCTTCCCGTTATCGCTTACTGATGATGCGATGGTATGGTTATTCAAGCTTCCCTTTAACTCTATCACTACATGGGCAGAAATGCAGAAAGGTATTTTCCCAAGTCGAAGAAGCTGAAGCTGAAGGACCAAATAAATAACTTTGAGAAATTGCCTGGTGATTCCATAAGCGCTACATGGGAGCAGTTTACTATGTTCTTGGGAAGTATTCCAGGCCACAAGATCACCAATGTGTCATTAGTGGAAATCTTCTATTAGGCGTTAAATGATAATTACAAAGTAGTGGCCGATACCATAATTGGAGGAGCATTCCTACATTGTACTTTCACAGATGTAGCTAAGCATTTGGAGAGAGTGGCCAAGACTAATCGTGCATAAAGAACAAGAGATAAATTGAAGACAAAGAGAACTTTTCCAGTTAGTACAAACTCCAAGAAGGCCAAAATCAATGAAGAAGTGTTGCAAGAGTTAGCTCAGATTAGTAATAATGTTGGATTGCGGAAGAAGAAAAACCAATAGCAGGTAAATGCAGTCAGTCATCAACCACCAAGAGCACCCATTTATGAGTAGCCCTATGATGAAGAGGACACTTGTATTGTGGGGTTTTCGGACCAATGCCCAAAGGTCCAACATGGAATATTAGCGCCATGGTCAAGAAAACCAAGGTCGAACATACAGGGACAACAACCGAGGCAGATACTACGATAGGAATAGGGCAAGATCCAGATCGTGATTGTGCTCACAGAGATGGGTATAGAAATGGTACATATGTGCCACCATACAATTGTGATTCTAGGGCTGATAGTTCGCGCACCCAGGAGATGTTTGACACTTTGCCGAAGAAAGCAGATCCACAAGATGAGATTTTGAAAGGGATGAAAGCTGACATATCAGGTATTAATTAGAAGATCGAGTCTCATTCTTTGGTTGTTAACAGTTGGAGCAATAATTTTGTCAGATGTCAGCACAGTTGAATCATCACCAAAAGGGTACATTGCCAAGCAATACAGTGTAGAATCCGAAGAATGATGGACAGTGCATGGTAGAAACCACATGAGGTGGTAAGCAGACAATCGACCCACCAATGCTAGTAGTTGATGATGTGGTCCATGAGGAGACATTAGAGAACAAAGATGCAAAGACTAAAGGTTACAAGGCCAAGGATGCAGTGAGTGATAAAGTGATTACACTATGAAAGTTAAAGCCCATACCAAGGCCTCCATACCCTTTCCCTCAGAGCTCAAGAAGAAGAATAAGAAGGGGAAGTTTCAGAATTTCATCTCTATGTTAAAGCAGTTTTCTATTAATCTCCCACTCAATGATGCATTCAAGAAAACGTTCGGGTACGCTAAGTTCATAAAGGATCTAGTGACTAAAAAGAGAAAAGTGAGTCAAGCACTTGCTCATGATCTTCACTATTAAGGAGCTATTGCGACAAGGCTATTTGTTCAGAAGAAGGAATATCTTGGAGCATTCACCATATCCTGCACCATTGGAGTCTTCAACTTTGGAAAGGCATTATGTGAATGAGAAGCCACCATCAACTTAATGCCTCTTTCAATGTTCAAGCAATTTGGCTTGGGAGCCCCTACATAGACTAAAACGCGGTTGGTGATAGCAAACATGATAGTGTAGAAGCCTTTGGGGATACTATATGAAGTTCTAGTTTGAGTGGAAATTTCATATTCCCTGCACAATTCGTGATCCTAGATTGTGAAGTTGACTTCAACATGTCCATCATCCTGGGAAGGCTTTTCATTGCCATTGGGGTAGCATTAGTGGACATGGAGTTGGTCTAACTCATGTTTAGATTAAATGATGCAGAGGTCATCTACAATGTTTGCTAGTCCATGAAGAGACCCGATGATTTGAAAGTTTTCTCTGTTATTGAAACCGTTGATGAAGTGCAACCTAATATACCAATAGAGAAAAGGCTGGGTGTTAAAACTCTTGAGGCTGTATTGATGAAATTTGAGAGTGATGACATCTCGAACTACGACAAAATGATTAAGACACTTAGAAAACATGGGTTTAATAGAGACCAACTCAAGCTTACGTTGGACCTGATAAATCGTGAGTCACCACCTACTAGACCATCCATTGAGGAGCCACCATAGTTGAAATTGAAGGCTCTTCCAGCCTGCCTGAGGTATGTGGTTTTGGGAACTAATAATACTTTGCCTATGATTGTTGTTGCAGATCTTAATAACAAACAAGTGGAGGCATTGATTTTGGTTCTCAAAAGGTTCAAGAGGGCTATTGATGGATGATTAAAGACATCATTGGCATCCCACATGGCATATGCACTTACGAGATTCAATTTGTCAAAGATTATAAGATTAACATTAAGCACCAGATACAGCTCAACCCATTAATGGAAGAGGTTGTGCATAAGGACATAATTAAGTGGTTGGACATCGGTGTGATATACTCGATTGTTGATATTGAATGGGTGAGTACGTTCTAGTGTGTTCCAAAGAAGGGAGTTATCACTGTGGTTCATAATGTAAGAAATAAGTTCATTCCCATGAAACCAATCACAGGTTGGAGGGTTTGCATGGATTATCATGAACCCCATGCATTGACAGAGAGAGATCACTTACCTATATCGTTCATAGACTAGATAGTAGATCGATTGGAAGGTAAAGGCTGGTAATGTTTTCTAGATAGTTATACGGACTATAATAAGATCTCTATTGTTTTAGAGGACTACGAAAAAATACCTTTACATGTCTTTTATGGCACTTTCGCGTTCAAGAGGATGCCATTCGGATTGTGTAATGCACCGACTACATTTCAGATATACATGATATCTATCTTCCGAGTTATAATGGAGGATACTATTAAGGTATTTATGGATGACTTCAGTGTTGTTGGAGATTTATTCATTGATTGTTTGAGGTATTTTCATGACATGCTAAAGTGGTGTAAGGAATGTCACCTTTTGTTGAGTTGACAAAAATGTCACTTCATGGTGAAAGAAGGTATCATGTTAGGACACAAAATCTCTCTCAAAGGTAAAGAGGTTGATAGAGCTACAGATGAGGTCATTGAGAAGCTCCCTCCACCTATCTCTATCAAAGGTGTTAGGAGTTTCTAAGGACATGAAAGATTCTACATATGGTTCGTAAAGGACTTCTCAAAGATTGCGCATCCCTTGTGCAAGCTACTTGAGAAGCATGCTAAGTTCATGTTTGATGATGCATGTCTGAAGGCATTCGGAGGCTTGAAGTAAAGGTTGATATTGGTGCCTATCATAGTTGCTACAAATTTGACTTAGCCCTTTGATTTTATGTGTGATACAAGCGGGGTCGCACTTGGTGTCGTGTTAGGACAACACAGAGAGAAAATACTTCATCCAATTTACTATGCCAGTAAAGTCCTCAATGCAGCACAAAAGAATTAAATTGTCACTGATGAGGTGTTACTTGTAGTGGTCTTTGCGTTGGAGAGATTTAGATCATATCTTTTAGGAACCAAAGTCATTGTACACTAATCATTCGATATTGCTTTACTTGATGGCTAAGAAGGATTAAAAACCAAGGTTTATTCAATGGGTACTTCTTCTCTAGGAGTTTGATTTTGAGGTGATTGACAGAAAGGGGACAGAGAATCAGGTTGCTGACCACCTTTCTAGACTTGAGGATGAGACTATGGTCAAAGTTAACAGATGGGGTGGAGATTGATGACTTGTTCCCCGATGAGAGAGTATTGACTGCATCGCACAGTTTAATACCATGGTTCAGGATTATGCAAACTACTTAGTCAGTGATGTTGTGTCATCGAATCTAAATTCTGACTAGTGCGATAAGTTTATATAAACGTAAAGAAGTTTTTCTAGGATAAACCGCATTTGTGTTGTATCTGTTCCGATAGGATTTTTCGTCATTATATTCGTGAGGTGGAGATGATGAGCATTTGGGAGGCTTGTCATTCTCATTGGTTAGTGGGCATCAGTGTGGAATTCAAACATCACATAAGATCTTTAGTGTGGCTACTATTGACAAACCATGAACCAAGATGTCCATGATTATGCTAAAGCTTGTGACAAGTGGTAGAGAGAAAGTGTTGTTTCCCAAAAGCATGAGCTCCCACTTCACCCCGTCATGGTAATTTTAGTTGTTTGATGTTCGGGGTATAGACTCTATGCCACCATTCATCTGTTTTAACCCCCTTTAAGGGCCATAAACCATTTTACAAGTCGTAAAGGGGTGTCATAAAGGAGAAGTCCAGATTTCCAGCAACAATGTATGAGACCCTGATTATGTGCCGTGAACTTCAATACGGGCCGTAAAGTCCTGTAGTGTGGCGACTAGTTCTCCGAAATTATTTAGGATTTGAATTTTAATTATTATAAATAGGTCTTTTAGGTTATTTTTCAGAAGTTCTCACAAGTTCTCACCAGTTCACGTAAGTTAAGCTTAGTTTTATGTTAGTGCTCAGGGAACTCAAAATTCATAGAGAGAAAATTGTGATAGAGTCTTTGAAAACACTTTTGGTTTAATTCAATCTTCAAGCATGTGATTTTCATTAACATTGGATTTGCTTGTTCTTAATTCAATTGTGTAAGTGTTTAAGTATGTCTTCTAAATTCATAATCTCTTCATCCATACAAAGCACGAGTAGCTAAATCCACAACTAGGGTTGTGGGAACCATGAAGAACTAACAAAGTAAAACAGGATAATTCATGATTCTTAGAAGGTGTATATGCCTGTATTAATTAACTCTCTTTGTTTTGCATGTTTTCTTATGGTGGCCAACAATAGAACCCGCCTAGTGTTACTAATGGGACCAAGGTAGTAATGAATAGGAAAAAAGATTAATTAACAAGATTTGATTGATGTGTTCTCATCTAATAAAAAAACTGAGCCAAGGGGAAGTTGTACCTTGACTTATAGGTAATGGTTAGTAAGGCACACTATGGAGATGGGCCAAGTCGCACAATCAAAATTCCTCTCTCATCGTTGACCAAAGGGCTTGGTGAACTTAAATTACTATCATGCATGCTATACACTAGATAAGAATTAGGTTATCCGGTGATACTGAATTGGGGAATCATAGGGGACACAATACTCTAGTTGCTCTCCTTTATTAATCTTTCTCTCGTGATAGTTAGTTCATTTTTCTCATTGATTTTTGCAAAACCCCCCTTTTGGGGAATTGAGTTGACCAACTACTCGGATTCCATGTTGGTGAATATTTCTTGAGTCTATGTATTTCCTATGGGTTCGACCCTAACCTTGGTTAGGTTCTATTTCTTGACAGTGATCGCTTTATCCTCTAAAAATGAGGTGTAGCTTGGGTGACATCACAAATCTAAGATTAATGATATGGTTATTTCTTCTTCAAGAGTTTGATTTTGAGGTGATTGACAGAAAAAGGACTGAAAATCAGGTTGCAAATCACCTATCCAGACTTTAGGACGAGTCTAGGGAAAATTTTGATGATGGGGTAGAAATTGATGATTCGTTCCTTGATGAGAGAGTGTTGGAAAAATCTCATGATTTAATACCATGGTTTAGAGTTTTTGTGAACTATTTAATTAGTGATACTGTTTTACTAGACTTGACTCTCACAAATGCCATAAGTTTATACTAGATGTGAGAAAGTTTTTCTAGTATGATCCATATTTGCTTTGTGTCTGTGCAGATGGGATTATTGATCTTTGTGTTCCTATGGTGGAAATAATGAGCATTTTATAGGTTTCTCACTCATCCTTAGTTGGAGGGTATCATAGCAAAATTCTGATAGCACAAATAATCTTGCAGTATGGCTACTATTTGCAACCCATCAACCAAGATGCCCATGATTATCTAAGACGTATGACAAGTTCCAGACAGAAGGTGGTGTTTCTCGCAAGCATGAGATCCTTCTAAACCCCATTATGGTGATCGAGTTGTTTGATGTTTGGGAGATAGACTTTATAGGGTCGTTCGTCAGTTCTCATGGGAACAAATACATTGTGGTTTTTGTGGACTATGTCTCAAAATATGTGAAGGTAGTTGCGCTACCTCATAATAAAGGTAAGGGTGTGACAATGTTCCTGAAAAGAAACATCTTCTCAAGATTTGGTACCCCTTAAGCAATCATTAGCAACGGAGGTTCCCATTTCTACAATAAGTTTTTCAGAGTTGTTCTTGAAAAATATGGATTGAAGAATAGAGTGGCTATGCCTTACCACAAATGAGTGGGCAGGTTGAGGTGTCTAATCAGGAGATTAAACAAATCCTGTCTAAGAATGCGAATACAAACTGGACAGATTGGTTGAGAAAGCTTGATGATGGATTAGGGGCATACCTGATTTCATTCAAAACTCCCATAGGTATGTCACCTTACCAGCATGTTTTTCATAATGCTTGTAACTTATCGGTAGAGCTTAGACACAAGGCGATGTGGGCTTTCTAGAAGCTGAATTTGGAATGGAATGATATGGTAAACTCAAGACTGAGTTAACTCAATAAACTTCATGATTTCCATTTAAAGGCGTATAAGAGCTCAATGTTGTACAAGCAAAGGATGAAGTAACATGATTGTCGCATTGAGCATCATCAGTTTGCACCAGAAGACTTGGTTTTATTATATAACTCTAGGTTGAATTTGTTTCCTAGAAAACTCAAGTCCAAATGGTTGGGTTTCGTTCAACGTTACACATGTTTTTTACCATGGGGCTGTTGAGTTGGAAAAGATAAATTTCACGAGATTCAAAGTAAATGGCCAAAGGATCAAGAAGTACCTTTATATTGTTGAGGAAGTGTAGACAGTGGAAGCATGGGCACTTGGTGGAGTTTGAGTAACCAAGTTGTTTAGGTTGAGCTGCGACACTAAATCAGGTGCAGCTTGGGAGGCAACCCAAGATGGAGACTCACGCTTAGGCACCTAGGTATATCCTCTTTTTTGACACCAATAGTATATTTTGGTTTATTTTGTTGCATTGACGACAATGCAAATTTTTTCAATAGGGTATGGGTATTTACAGACCTAGCTGAAGACTGAGTAAGCAAGGCCTATAACTATCCCAATTTTTTGAAGTCTGCTAGGTTTTCTTGGTTGTGTTCTTTCCATAAGGACTGTAACTTTCTAGTGAACTGGCATGTTTAGGATGCCTAAGAAGTATTAGTAGCATACTATACTAAAGTGTGTGGCATATGTGAGTTTTGTGGAAAACTGATACCCATCAAAGTTTTGTTATTAATGTGTTGTTAGGTAGTTTTAATAATAATCATGTGAAACTAGTGATTGACATTGTTTGTTTAGATAAGTTGAGGTTTAATTTGAATGAAAAACATAATATGTGAGTCTGTATTGATAGCGTAATCAGTTTCAAGTGTCTGTGAGCTTTATTGTATGATTCTTATACTATGTTTTAATTCAGATCTTTCCTGTTACTCTGACTATGATTGTAGGTTAGTTTGTTAGTAAAGGATCTTAGGCCATTGTTTACATTAGTCCACTTAGCCTAAAATAACCAACCAAATGCTTGATGTATCCCTTGATCATAATGTTTGAGCTTCACATGTACCCTTTTCTTTGTGGACACCTAAGTAACCAAGCCATTTTGAATGTGTAATTCTTAAATTAGCCCTAGTCGTTCTTTGAATATTATGCACCTCGACGCAGGCGAAAAGCCTAAGTTGAGAGTGGCTACAAATAGTGGCCCTGGTTCATAGGTTGGATATTGTACACCTCAACTCAGGACAATAGCCTAAGTTGAGGGTGGTTGGTGTAAGGAAAATCACACTAAATGGGGATGAAAGCTAGTTATGGTTAAAAAATGGAAATATTTTGAAGAAAGTGCAAGGAAAATAAATACATGCCCAAATCGTGAGCTAAAAAGAAAAAGAATGAGAAAATTAAAAGGCAATGAGCATATAAAACTTGAATAAGGAACCCAAAAAGGTTTGGAATAGGAAAAGGGAAGAATAAGTGGAAATTATCAGTGTTAGTAGGGAAAAAGTGCAAAATAATGCAGTGTCAAGTAGGGAGATTTTCCACCATATTCTAAGACCATCATACGGAAGCCCCCTAAGCCAACATTACAAGCCAAGAAAGTCCCATGGTGATCCTAGTCCAAGTAGTCAAAGTCATAGTCATGAGTATAGGGGCATCATATGGTATTGTACGATATGTTTTAATATCTACGGTGAGTTTGAGTGATTTTGCTAGTCCTAAGTGTTGAATTTTAATATACCATCATGAGTCAGATATGGGACTTCTTTTTATGAGGGAACTTGAGTTATATTGTTGATTCTAGGTTGTTTCAATGATTGTTGCTTATATGTTATTGCCTTGCTTATAGTTGTAGTGTCATGTATTGATCTGTATGAGTTTATTTGATAACTATCTAATATTCACTGATGTGTTCAATTAGATATTTGTGATTGATTTAGACATGATGTATGCCATTACATTGAGGTTGGTGTGTGGTCGTACTGGTTATGTATATTAATTCAGTCGCCTGATGACAAGCAACAATTTTAAGTTGAGGGTGTTCATGTGCTGGTAAAATAAAACACTTCTAATGCTCAAAACATAGAATTTTGTGTATTCTCAAAGCAATGTTAGTATGTTTGATGTGTTTTTGTGTTTGTTTTCCAAGAATCGGGATGATTTTGGAAAACGTTTTGTAGATTTCAAGTTTGTAAGAATATTTGGAGCTTTCTATGGGTCGTGGTTTATTCCATAAGCTGTAGGATGAGTTCATAGTTTAGATCCTAAAAAGACCAATTTTCAGATATTGAAAGTACGAGTTGTCAAATGAGCCATAGAATCATTTATGGGCCGTATGTTAGTTTGTATATTAAAGATTAGAAAATATGTTGAGTGCTAAAATGTTATCAGAGGAGGTCTCTTATGAGTCATAATTCAGATGATGGGTCGGGGATAAGATCGTGTTTCGAAGATTAGGATTTTGAAGATTTGCTGGAAAATTTGTTGATGAAACCCCTTACAGCCCGTAAGTCAAAGATAGCCCATAGGTGGATTTCATAAGTCCCAGATGTATTTTGCTCATTGCAGGATATGAATCCCAGGTATCGAGTGTGATTCCATCTACGACCCGTAACCTTGTCTGTCCGAGTTATTGATTCCAGTTTTCCTATTTTGTTTTGGATTTGATTTTTACTTATTATAAATACTTTTTTTAGGTTTTTTTTTACAAGGGGGACGAACTAGGTAGCAGTTAGAACATTTATACTTTGTTACTTGTGATTATTTTTTACATTACATTGGTCTTATTACATTGTGATTTCTTGTGGAGATTTTGGATTTATTGTTCTTCAATCCATCATTGTAAGTGTTTAATTATGCTACTCAATAACATGATTTTTTTTCATCTACAGTGATCATGCATAGGTAAATCCACAGCTAGGATTGTGGGAACCATGAAGAATAACGAAGTAAAAATCAGATAACTCGTAATCCTTGGAAAGTGTGCATGCGTGTATTAATTATCTCTTCGTTTAGTATACTTTTTAATGGTGGCCAGTGTAAGAATTCACCTAATTCTTATTTATTGGATCAAGGGGGTAATGAATGGGATAAGGGATAATTAACAAGATTCGATGTGATCCCTCTCATCTAATCAACCTAATTGGATCAAGGGATGATTGTATTGAAACAAAAGGTAATAGTTAGTAATACAACACTGCGGGGATGTACCAAATCATGTAGTGAAATTCGCCTTTCGCTTGGATCAAAGGGTTAGGTAAATATAACTTATCAATTCTTCATGCTACACAATATAAAAGATTACGATTATCTAGCTATGCTTAGTTAGAATTCATGGGGAACACAATACCCTAGTTAGAATTCATGGGGAAGAATATGAAATGGGTGTGAGAAAATGCATAAATGCCAAAATATGAGCTGAATAGAAAAGGTAAGAATTGAGAAAAATAAATTGAAATGAGCTAAAAAGTAAAATAATCGCACTTGAAAGTGTTTGAGATAGGAAAAAGGGAACAATGAGTTAAGATACCAGTGTTGGTTAGGAAAAGTGTAAAATAGCGCAGTGTCAAGCAGGGTAATAAGTCACTATGTTCCAAAAATATCATACCAAGCCCCCCGAGCCTACATTAAAAGCTAAGAAAGTCCTATAGTGATTCTAGTTCGACTAGTCAAATGTCAAGGTCATGATTATAGGGGCAAGCCTATGGTATTGTACACATTGTTTGAATATCAGTTTCAAGTGTGAGTGTGTTTTTCAGTCCCTAGCATAGAATCGAGAGATATCACTTTGAGTGAGACACAAGACATTTTTTTGTGAGGGTACTTGAATTACATTATTAACTGTGGAATATCTTGGTGATTGTTGCATATCTATATTGCCTTGATTTTCAAAGTTGTTCTGTCATGTGTTGATCCACTTGAGCTTGTTTGATGATTGTCTTGTATTTGCAGTGATAGTTTAGATGTGGATTTGTTATTGACTGAGATATGAAGTATGCAATAAGATTGAGGTCTGTGTCTGCTGTAATTCTTATGTTAGACTGAGTTCGTCCCTTGAGGAAAAGCAACAATTTTAAATTGAGGGTGTTGATATGCCCCAAAATAAGGCACTTTTAATGCTTTAAACTTAGAATTTTGTGTGTTATGTATGCAATGTTAGTACATTTGATATGTTTTTATGTTGATTTTGTAGGATTACATGAGTCGGGGAGTTTTTGGGCTGAGTTGTATAAGTTACAGACTTTTGAGGTTTACGAGACCATCTATGGTCCATAATTTGATCCACAAGCCGTATTTGTGTTTCATAGCTTTGAACCAGTGAGGGTCTATTTTTTGGATGTTGAAATTACACGTTACCAGGATAGGTCGTGGTTTGTTTGATGACCTGTAGACCTGTTCGTGAAAGGATGGACCGAAAATATGCATAGTTGCTTAAAGTAAATAAGACAAAGGCGCTTACAGTTTGTAAGTCATTCTATAGACCATAAGATGTAGCTCGTTCATGGAAGGCATTTTTTGTGGAGGAAACTTACGAAGTCAGTCCACGAGCCGTAAATGCATGTACGACCCGTAACCCAGTTCGTGACAGCAACGATTTTAGTTTACTTAGTTAGTTTATGAATTGGATTTCTTTTATTACAAAAAGGGCTTTTAGGTATTTTTAGACATACACAATCTTAGACTTGATATTAACACAATCTTAGACTTGATATTATCACTTTATTTTGTTGTGTTCTTGGAGATTTTTAGGAGACGACATTTGTTCTTATCTTGGGATTTCATTATAGTGAATTACATAGAAATTTTGGATTTCTTGTTTATCAATTCTTCACTGTATGTTTTTACTTATGCAAATTCATAAGATGATTCTTCCATCTACAACAAACATGAGTAGCTAAAATACACAACTAGGGTTGTGGGAACTATAATGAACTTACAAAGTAAAAATTGAATAATTTGTAATCCTGGGAATGTGTGTATGTTTGCATTGTTTATTTCTTTTTTTTAATGGTTTTTAATGGATGGACAGAGTTAGAACTTGCCTTATTCTTACTCAATATTCCAGCGAGCTAATGAATGGGAAAAGGGATAAACAATATAATTTGAATGAGCACACTCATCTAATCAACATGAATGGCCCAAGAAATGGTTGTACTGGGACAAGGTAATGGTTAGTAACACGACACCCATAGACAACCAAAGTTGTGTGATGCAATTTGCCTAGTTTCCAGCCTAAAAAATTAGGTGAACATATCTTACCGGTTTTGTATGCTATACACTAGAAAAGGTTACAATTATGAGGTTATACTGCATTAGGAATTCATGAGCAACACAACACCTTAGTTACTTCTCTCACTTAATTAGCAATATGTGCATTGATTATTGATCTTAGGTTAGGCTTAAATTAATTTTTTTACATCAAAATCCCCTTTTCTAGAAGTAAGTCGATTAACTCGTTCGAATTGCTTCAATTACTCTAAGTCTAGACCCTATTCCTCATGGGGTCAACCCTAACTATTGTTAGATTCTATATTTGAACAATGACCTCTTATACCTTGATTTGGAGGTGTAATTTGGGCATGATCAATGTCCTAGACCATCTCCAGAGCATACCTTGATAGCTAAATGAACTTGAGGTTGTACTCTTTGAGAGTCAACCATTCCTGCTTCATGTTTATGAACACTTTAATCTTAACATCACTGAATTCTTGGGGAAAGAAATGATCATAAAGGCATCCTCAAATTAACTCCACTTGACAGGCTTAATATCCTCACCTCGACCCTCTTCCCACTGGTTACAAAAATACATTCGCCACATCCTTAAGCTGAAAAGAGGCAAGTTCAACTCTCTCAATCTTAGTCACATGCATAGCTTCCAAAACCTTCCATATCTCATCAATGAAGTGTTAAGGGTCTCCCTCAACCATAGACCCTATGAAGATTGTTGGATTCATCCTCAAGAAATCTCTGAGTCTAGTTGCAGCAGTGGGCTCCTGGGAACTGGAATTTGGAGCCTGCGAACCTCTATTACTACTCTGAGAGGGCACTAGCTGGGTAGGAATAGAAATGCCCCCCTGAATTCTGCCTTCGGAGTTGGAGCTAGATGAGTTGTAGGTGTCTGTGGAGCCCCAATAGCTCCACCAGGTCGAACCCATCCTCTTGTCCCTATATGAGTGGGAGCTTCTGGCAAGGGATTCGAAATGTTAGAGGCACATACACCTCTTTGGGAGGCGGTACTCTTAGGAGCCATGATCTTCAGACGTGTAACGCATAAACTAGATAGATACTTTAATAGAGTTAAACTATATTCCACGAACTTAGAACACAAAAGAAGTGTAACCATGCCTATTGCCCTATTGCCTCCTGTCTATAAATTGTGGCAGATAAACACCTATAAACAAGACTCAACTAGGTATGGCTTCATTTACTCCCTAGGACTCTTGAATTATGTGCTCTAATACCAAGTTTATCACGCCTTGGGAGGTATCCTAGATGTGACCGGCACTCAAAGACTATTTCTAGTCCCTTAGCAAATCACTTGGCCTTATCACATCCATTTATTCACAAATCTAACATAAACATCGGAAATCTTAACTCAACAAGAAGGATCTTAATAGAATGAAATAATCAAGATAAAGGCGAAAGGCCAAGAATTTATCTAATCATCAATCAAGGACTAGTATGAAAGGAACTAGCCAAAACAATATCTAAATAAACAATCTCAGTATAGTCTATGAAGTCTCTATCAAATTATCTGAGTGGTGCCAATAACAGTTGAATGGCTACCTCAAACTGAATTAAGCAAACTAAGGTCTGACTCTAAAAGCTAGATGAAGTAAATAGTATGCATCCTCTGAAATCAAGGAGGACTCACCAATCAGCTGAAAAGTGGAGAAAATCTTCAACGAAGCGCTTGTTGATGACCTCTAGTACTTGTCTCTTCATCATAAAATATTGCAAGCCCAAGTGGACATCGGTAAGTGAAATGTACTATGTAAATGGCCGAATGAATAGAATAAGGTAGAATAACATCAACTCAGATATTTCAAATAAAGAGGTAAGGAACTCAATTAGGATTTCAAAAGTCTGAAGTCAGAATATGGTTTAGATAATGACAAATCCAATCCAATCAGAGTACTATCAAGACCTATTTGGGAGTTTCTTTAACCGACAACTATCATTTATGATTCAGTGATGATACAACAAAGTGGTGTCGTTGCCCACTCGTTTAATACCTTGCTAAGGTAAGGGATATTCTACTATCAATCAATCCCTCTTTAAAGACATCAAAGGTATGGCCCCTATCAATCATCCTTTGTTGGCAGCATGGTTATTGTGTTTAAGTTGGACTTACTCTCACTCAATTTGGTTCTCAATACTCCTCCCAAGAATCAATGCTCATAAAACAATTAGTCCAACTAATGAGTCTTATAAGGACTCTTATCAATCCAACATAATCAAACCTTTCGGTCTATCAACCATCCATTCTTTTTTCAATCAATTCTTTCAAGAGGAAGTTAGACAATCATGAAGAGGACTATCAATTTGGAGTAATCATTTAAGTTTATAAACTATCACTTCTATCAAGATCATCATCATGCTCAATCATATTGTCAAGGCTCTAGACTTAGTACCTAGGTTTATTCATGAAATGCTTTATTAAAAAATATCTTAGGTTTTATGAAATAAATCATGTAGAAATACTTGTTCAGTAAATCAAGTTCATGATGATTATCAAGAATGTAAAAATACATATAATATAGAGTTTACAAAAAAACTTCAAAGAAACATGCACGGAGACTTAATACTTTCACAATCTTTCTATTATCATTAATGAGGTCACATGAAAGAATAATTTAATGCTTTAGTTTAACCTTACATACCTGGGATAAAGTCAGACAATCAATTCCCAAGAGTTAATGCTCGAATCACTTGAATCCTCAACTCTCTTCTACTCTTCTTAGCCCTAATGTTTTAGTTAGAACATATAAAGGACTTAGGAATGGGTTTAGGAACCTTTTTTAGGCCAAAAACTACTTATATTTTTCATGGATTATGTTTAGGAAGGGTAGCAAAAAGTTTGGAATGCCCCTCGAAAGACTAAAAATTTTGAACTACGGTAAATTGGGTTCGAGTCACAGAACTGGTCCCTTCCAGTACATTTTTTTAGAAAAATTTCCAATCGAATTTCTGACTCCATAAAAAATATTATAACCAAACTTAAGTGCAAATCCACGAGAGGTCCGTGACGTGGAGGTGTCGTGCACCTAACTGGAAATTGCATCTTTGTCCAAAAAAATATATTTTCCTCTAGTTGCCCTAAAATTCCACCAAGATCATTTCTCCACTCAATTTTTTGTTCTAATAGTGATTTCGGCCTCATATTTATCCAAAAAGATTTGGATAATTCGTTCAGCGGGTAATCTCCTATCTAGGGGTATTTTGGTAATTTACTCTGTGTAATAGCTATGTTCAAGGATTTTATCTCTATCATCTGATTGGTGAGTTCTCCCCTGCATTTGGAGGATACCACTTATGTATCTTGCTTTGAGTTTAGTATTTTTATTATGATTTAAGGTAGCTATAAACCTGTCATTGGCACTATCTAGATGCTTAGAGATAGAGGCGTCATGGACAATGATAGCTTAGAGTTGAAGTTTCCATTCTTAAGATTTATACTTTTTAAACTATTTTCACAATATTGAATTGATTTGGATTGTAAGTTTTATACTATTATTTTATCGAGTCTTTAATTGATTAGCCAACAAGAAAGTTCCTTTGTACATAACCTAAGTCTTTCGCAGTTGATTGAATAAGTAATCGAGCCAAGTAGTTCGCTTGAGGACCAGCAATGGTTTCTAAGTTTCATTTATGTCAAGGATACCATCATGGGGTGTGCCATTCCAACATATCATTGGATTGGGTGTCACATTTTGAGACACAACTTGTCTGAGTGTGAGTAACTTGAGGGGAATATTGTTGAATTTGCATTGAGCTTGATAATTTTGGAATTGAGATATCCAGCATGAATCAAGCATTTGTTACTTCTTTTCTATATAAGTATAATGTACTGTGTTTTAGATTCTTGATATATATTTTGCTCATTAGAATAGCCGAGTGATTCTACCAGTACATCATTCTTATGTGTATAATACTGCACTTGTTCTTTTTTTGTTGAGTACAGGACATCTTTAGGTGGCCACTAGGATACCTCAGCTAGAAGACTGGTGATATACTTAATTAAAGGATGAGCTAACTAGTTCAGGCTACCATGAATTAGTTTTTATTTCTTTGTCCACTTGTTCAGACTTAGACACTTAGTTACTATTTATATTTTCTGGGATTGCATCCTCTTATGCTAGACTTGTAGTTAGAATTTTAGTACAGTGACTTTCAATTTTGGATAGTGTGTTATATTATATTTCTGATTGACTCTCAAAGAGTACAACCTCAAGTCCACAATTTTCATAGGAATGGTAGGTCCCACAATGGTCCTATCCCAGAGTTTGCAATCTTTTCCTTGCATGAAATCCTCCATCCTATCCTTCCACCAACCGAAATGCATTCCATTGACGAATGGTGGCCTCATGGATGATTGTCCTTCTCCATGTCCAAGAGGTGGTTCAGTGTTCATCTTGATCAATTCTTAGGTACCAGCCTTTAATAAGAAAACTTGCTCTGATACCAATTGTTAAATTTGCACACCCTATGGATTTTCCTAATCGAAGGAACAGGTTTGCAAACATGTTCCAGTAAAGCAGAAATAAACGAGAACATAGTGTTTTTAAGTGGAAACACCCAACTCACAAATGGTGAAAAACCACGACCTGTACCTCTAGAAAATTTTCTACCAACTTCACTAAATCAATATGAGCCTCCACAAAACATTACAAATAATCTAAGACTCAACAAAAACTTTAGAAACTTCCTAACTACACATAAACCTCCCTAGGCTTATGTTCCCTACGTCTTCGAGTTGCCCCCAACTTGAAGACTAGACTTCCTCTTAGTTTATAGACTACTGAGATATGAACAACATTTAGACTCAACACCAAAAGAAAAATAATTTCCTAAATGATGACTCAATAAAGAACCAAACCAACTAACTATTTCGTAACTCTAGACTTCATTGACTTCTTTTTCTCACTTTTCGAACTCAACTTTTTCTGCTTCTTGCTTTATTAGAGTTCTACACCTTTTGAACTCCTTCTTCACACCAACTCTCCATTCATCTGTGATTTCTTAACCATCTTCCTAC
Organism: Solanum rostratum; assembly: GCA_029948455.1. Lineage (NCBI taxonomy): Eukaryota > Viridiplantae > Streptophyta > Magnoliopsida > Solanales > Solanaceae > Solanum > Solanum rostratum. The sequence continues at coordinate 29,278,262 of CM057049.1, forward strand.
TTTTGTGATTTCGACCTTATCTCCAGAATCTTTATCCATCCCGCTTCTTTTGGTAACGTGTCTTCTTCTCTCTGAGATAGTGCACTGAAGAACCTGATAAGTCAACATGTTTTATTGTCCTTTGTCCATCATCAAAAGTCTGTTTAACCCAACACAAAGAAATAAAACATTTGAAATATATGTGTGGATATCAAATTAAAATCTAGAAGTGACTAGGAAATAAAATAGTACAAAAAAAAGATAAAACCTTGTTAAATCAAGTTGAACTAGATATATCTCTATACTATTTTCTTGAAAGATGAGCACTTGCAAATAAATTGTTGAATTTTATTGAGCTTATTCATATATTTCAATATACACTGTGATCGAATGAATAAATTAAACAAGCGAAAAAAGAGAAAAAGAGATATCAACCATTTCTTAATCTTGTTATTTGTTAGTCAAAATTTATCAGAGATGTTATGCAGATTTAGAATCAGAATAAAAAGATGAGATTGCTTACCTAAGCGCATCTCTCATAAAGCATAGATACTTGATAAATCAAATCATCAAGCACAAGAGCAAAAAAATTTGAAACCAAATAAGATTTGATAACATCAAACTTACCATTACCCAATCAGAGTCCTTCATTGTACGAATTAACAAGGAAAATATATTTATTTCTTTACAATATTGAATTAACTAAAAAAATTCTCTCTAGCGCATGTGTTGATTCAATTCTTTCCTCTTGAACTCTTAGTAATTTTTTAAAAACTTGAAACTAAAATAAAGAAGCAAATCAATCAGTATCTCACGTTTTATAAGTGACACTTGCTGAGCTCTTTCATGAAAATAATGCCTTTTCAATTTTGGCAATTAAAATTATTTTTTTGTCAGTATAGAGGAAAATGGCTTTTAATCTGCAATAGTCCGAACAAATAAGTATTTCAAATGAATTATTAGGAAGAATCTTTTTTTATAGTTACTACTAGTTTCTCATCACGGGTGTTGCACCTGTATATTAAGTTTTATAATATATGACTGTAAATAAGAGACGATCTTATTAGAATAATATTTTGATTAAATAAATATAATGAAAGGGTAAATAAAGTACAAATTCCAATAAGTGATTGATGTTGTCCATTACACGAGTGAGGTGCTTACCACATCTTTACCTTCTGTATATACTCCTACACCTTATTTTATCTGGCATAATATAGATATTTATTTTTATTTGTCATTTTTAACATATCAAGAAAAGATTATTTTTTTCCTCACATTTTATCCTCAGCAATAATTCCCCAAATTAAGATATAAAAAATATTAATAATTAATAGAATTAGTGAGGTAAAATAGTCATATCAATCCTTTTTTAATAAATATGCTAAATCTAAATTTGACAAGTAAAAACAAATAAAGGGAGTAAGGAAAAAATTAATAATAAGATAATAAGATTTTGGAATACTTCAAAATTACAAAATTATTGAAAGTAAGGGCTGTGAATTGGCCTTAGAAATATAGTGATATATTGTTCCTTAGAGATGCAGTGAATTGGCCTCACATGATGAGAAACCCACCGAATTGTGTGTAAGTAAGGGCTTTTTGTAGGATTATTTCCATTTTGTTAAATGAATGTTTGTAATTGTTTAGTTGGCGTTGTGCAAACCATTGTAACTCTTCGACAGAATAAATTAGAGGCAAGTTTTTGTTTATCAATATTTACGTCTTTTCATAATTTGTTTAATTAAACAAATTAAAAGGGTATTATAATAATAAAACTTTTAAATTTTAGAATTCATGCTTCATGTGCGTCGCATGTGTATTTTGAGTTTGTAATATATAATTTTTTCGGAATGAATGATCAAAAACACACTTAAACTATCATTTTTCTGCAAGCTACACACCCTAAAATTATTCATTGTGACATTTTTCGAGAACACACCTCAATAATAATATTTTGGTGGCTAGTGTTTTGTTGACTTTTGAACTTAGTTAATGATAGTAAATCAGACAAAAATCTTAAAGTGAAAAAGCAGAAGAATAGATGTTCAAAAAATCCTAGTGGTTAAAAAATAAGAGAGAACTAAAAAAATATACCATTCTACTCTTTCTCGTTAGCTGGCTAATGGCCTCACCAGTGTGTAAAGAGTCTCCCTTCTTTGATGCACGAGCCTTTTTTCCAATGTTACTTCTCATTTTAACTTTTTCACTAGTGTTCCAATATTCTTGCAACTTGCCCCACTGATCTGGCGTGACAAAGCGGGGAATTCTATTGTATCTCCGACAATCACAAAACGTGTTAGCAAGCGATTTTCTAGCTTTCATCTTGAAGCTTCCTTGAATTGTTTCCTCATGCTCTGGAGCCCATACATAATATTTATGCAATAAATGAAATAAAATATGTAATCTAGAGATTATAGTGAATTTAATGCATACAATTTTAATTTAATTAATAAAAATTCTTACCTTAAATTTATTGAACATCTGACCTTGGGCATTTATTGGAATCTCACTTTAACTCGGGTTCAGACCATTATAGCAGGTGCTGATGCACTTTAGGATGATACTTGTCATGCAGTTATCCGAACACATCTTACAACATTTAAGTAAAAAAGTAAATTAATTCAACTTGAAATATAATTCCAAATATAAACCATGAAGATGTACTATAGTTGAACATACCTGTATCCTACAAGCTCAATGATGAGTGTCTGGGTACTATCTCCATCACCTGGCTATGGACTTTGTGCATTTGAGTGCTATGTCATGGGAGTATTACGCCCGGAGCCATTCAACCCAAGGCGAAGATTAGAAAGTCTAACTGATTCGCTAGTAGTATTTGTTGGAAAAACTTTAAAGAATTCACCCAAGATCACAAGTAAATCACAAGACATGAATATCATTTTATAATAATGATAAGAATACTAAATTTATCCATTGTAATAACTTGATTAAGAAAACATGATCTTCTAAACCTTGAAGGAAGTTCTTTAAAATATTCTTTTCTGAGATGGAGAGAAAAAGAAGAGAATATATCTTCTGATTTAGGGACCAAGTATTTAAAGATTCTGCAATACCTTTTCATGAAAGGTATGTCTTTTCATGAAAGGTGTCTTTTATAATAAGTTCCATCATAATTATAAGAAAAGATTTAATAGATATTTATATTTATGCCCAAATATATATAATACTTTATTAGATCAAAAAGGGCTTCTTTAAAGATAGCATATCTACGTATAATATATTAATATGTGAGTCCACAGATTAGAAATTACTAATAATCTCCCACTTGGACCACATATATTTCTGAAGAATCAAACATAGATGATACTTTATTGTGCACAAACTTTTGCTATCTTAATTAAATATCTCAAAACAATCTGGTCTATGGATAATATTGATATAGGATCAAAGAGGTTTTCGTCACACATATTCGTAACTAAACCAATCAATTGTCACAAATATCGGCAATACCAATGAGATAGATCAAATACAGAATTACATGCAAAATGATCTAAATCATGTCTATTTCCAACTAGTCCTACTTAATGACTTTAACAATCTAAAATCACTTTCTTATACCTTATGTAACATCACAATAGAAAGTTAATATCTTTATTATCAGCGTTATGAATAAACACATAAAATTCATATATTTCATAAAACTTTGGTCTATACAGAAAATAAACTTTAGCATGTCAAAAGCAAAAATAAAGTACAAACTCCCACTAAAATGGCTTATAATCAAATCTGACAACACCCTTATGACCCACATGCCCATGAAATACTTTAGGTGGTAGACCTTCCGTGAGCGGATCTGCAATCATTAAGTTTGTACTAATATGATCAATTAACACAACCTGACTCTGAATTCTTTCCTTTACAACAAAAAATTTAATATCAATGTGCTTTGAGTTTGACAAACTTCGATTGTTCTTCGAATATAGCTCAGCATATTTATTATCATAATAAATTTTCAATGGTCTTTCAATGCCACAACTATTGGCATTCCAGTGATAAAATTTCTAAGCCATATTCCTTGATTTGATGCTTTATAGCAGGCCAAAAATTCAGCTTCCATAGTGGATGAAGCTATTAATATTTGTTTTGAACTCTTCCATGAAACAGCTTCTCCAGCCAAAATGTAAACATAACCTGATGTAGATCTCCTACTATCAAGATATCCAGCAAAATCTGAATCGGAATATCCTATGATCTCTAAGTGATCTGACCTCCGATAAGTGAGCATGTGATCTTTACTAATTTGAAGATACCTCATAACCTATTTTGCTGCTTCCCAATGATCCATTCCCGGGTTACTTAAATATCTGCCTAACATTCCCACTATGTAGACTATATTTGGACACGTACACACTTGTGCATACATAAGGCTTCTTACTGCTGATGCATATGGAATTTTGTCCATCTTTTTCTCTTCTTTGTACAAATTTGGACATTGTCGCAAACTAAATTTATCACCTTTTGCCACAGGCGTATCTACTAGTGCACAATTCTGCATGCCAAATCTATTTATCACCTTTTCAATATATGTTTTCTTTGATAATCCAAGTATTTTTCTGGTACGATCTGTATGGATCTCTATACCCAAAATAAAGGATGCTTCACCAAGATCTTTCATTTCAAATTTGCTAGATAAATATTTCTTGGTTTCATGCAATAACCTATATCACTACTTGCTAGTAGAATATCATCTACATAGAGCACAAGGATGATAAATTTGCTCCCACTAAACTTGAGATGTATTCATTGATCAATGGTGTTTTCCTTAAAGTTAAAAGAAGTTATCACCTGATCAAACTTCTGGTACCATTGACAGGATGCCTATTTTAAGCCATATATGGACTTCTTAAGTTTACACACAATGTGCTTTGAATTTTGAGATTCAAAAGTTTCTAGTTGCACTATATATATTGTTTGTTCAATATTCCCATTGAGAAAAGCATTCTTTATGTCTATTTGATGTTACTCTAAGTCATGATGAGCTACAAGTACCATAACGATTCTAAAACCATTATGCCTTCCTTTTGAGTGCATCCGTTGGTGACTAGACAGGCTTTGTATCTTTCTATGTTACCTTTTGAATCATGTTTTGTTTTGAAAATCCATTTACACCCAATTGGTTTCGATCTTTGTGGTAACTCGACAAGATCCCAAACATCATTGGCTTTCACAGATTTTATCTCATCTTTCATGGCTTCGATTCATTTTACAGAGTTTTGACATGATTTTGCATAACTAACAGTTATAGAATCATCTTTCAATCCCATGTCAAAATCATGTTCTTGGAGATGAACGACATAGTCATCAGAAATTACATTTCTCCTTTCTCTGTTGGATCTTCTTTTAGCCACATCAACTTGAGGTTATTGAACAAGGGGTGAAATTATTGTGTTGTATACAAGATCCTGATTTACAGGTTGATAAACATTTGGAACTGATATCCTTGTGTTTTCGACGTAATCCTGATTTATAGGCTGAAAAATATTTGGTAAAGTGACCATATCATTTTCAGTAATAGAATCAACATCATCAAATTCCTCTTCAAACACAATTTGTTTGTTTTGATTGTTCCCTTCATAATCAACGTCCTCAATAAATTTGGCATTCCCTGTCTCAAAAAAGGATCTATTTGAGGGGTCATTAAATTTAAAACCTCTCGACCTTTCAGAGTAACCCACAAAGTGGCAACTAATGGTTCTTGAGTCCAATTTCTTTTCATTAGGCTTATAAGGCCTTGCTTCGGCTGGACATCCCCAGACATGTATCTGCCTAATACTAGGATTCTTACCGGTCCACAACTCGTATGGGGTTTTAGCTACCGCCTTGCTTGGAACTCTATTTAGTATGTAAATAGCAGTTTTTAATGCTTCTCCCCAAAGTGATTCAGGTAAAGAAGAATGACTAATCATACTTCTTACCATATCCTTTAGAGTTCGATTTCGTCTCTCAGATACACAATTTTGACGCGGAGTTCCTGGCATGTTTTATTGAGGTACAATTCCACTCTGCTAGATATTTTGCAAAAGGTCCTGGACGTTGTTCACCTAAACCATCATATCCACCGTAGTATTCTCCTCCGTGATCAGATTTGACAGCCTTAATTTTCTTGTCTAATTGAGTTTCATCTTTGGCTTTGAAAATTATTAAAACATCCAAGGATTGTGACTTCTCATGAATTAAATAGATATAGCCATAGCGAGAGTAATCATCTATAAAGTTGATAAAATATTATTGACCATTCCATGAAGCCATAGGGAAAGGACCACAAATATTTGTATGTATCAACTCTAAAGGTTCCTTACACCTATAAGCACCTATTTTTCTTATATTTGTTTGTTCTCCCTTGATACATTCTATACAAATTTTAAAATTTGATGAATCAAGGAAATCAAAAATTCCTTCAGACACAAGCCTTCGTATTCTTTGTTTTGAAATATGACCCAATCACTTATGCCATAACATCGATGAATTCATATTTATTAATCTGCCCTTAGTACCAAAATCACTGGAATGCGGGTTTTCATTTATCGTATGAGGCTTGATGATTTAATTTATATAATTTATCAATTAGAATACCAGCTCCAATAATATTAGAGTTTAGAGAAATACTATGTCACGACCCGGGGTTGGGGTCTAGATGTGACACGGCGAATGGGGACCCGAGAGTTGCCAAACAAGCCTCAACTATAAGAATCCACATCATTGGTTCAAATAGCTTCTAAGCACATATAATTAAATAACGGAAATCAAATCTCAGGAATGCATTCATTTATAGATAAGCAAAATGAGAAAGTATTACAAAGTGCCCAACATTTACCTCTAGTCAAGGAACACCGGCCAGGACTAGTTCCGGGCTCACCCTCAACAAAAGAGAATACATGGTAAAGCTTAGAAAATAACTAGCTCGCCCTCGAAAGACGGGGCTCACCGTAAAAGATCTTCAAGTATGGACAATTCATCTAGTGGCTGGTACCCAAACTGCTCGGTCCTTACATGGTAAAATCATGTAGGCATAGACTATGCGTTAGTATATTGAATGTACTAAGTATGCAGGCATGCAATGCATGTAACTTACCGAACCTGCATACCAATGTTAGATGACAAGGGCACATAATATACAAAGATCATATAAGCAATGGAATTTAGTATACAAGATGCCATGGAATTCATGATGCGTGCAATGCGATAATGCTCCTATATAAGGGAGATGGACTATAACCGACAAACCAAATCCATGCGAGTTATTACATGTATTAGACCGATTAGGACCTCCCAACGGTAGGGAAAAGATTACTTTCCAAGGGTAATCTACATCACACCTTACGGAAAACACCATTTCGGGGATGGTCACCTTCCTTACGGAAATCATCATTTAGGAAGGATTTCACAAGAAACATGTCAAAACATGGCATAGCATAAGCAAGATGGAGGAATATCATCCATCCCTATGTAGGCACATAGTTCAAGGAAAGGGGGAGGGCCCCCAATCCATTGGTGCTAAGTCAACAACATCCCACTAGAATACTTATATATGTGAGTGCTTTCAAGAGAGTCAAGTATCCATTTCCATAACGCTCACTGTACATATAGGCTAAAATGCCAAAATCACAAGAATATAACCAAAATTCTAATGCAAGGAATAGCTCAACTATGTATACAAGATGGTGCAAGCACCCAAGATTCTCCAAGAGCCAAAATACAAAGTGGTGCAAGCACCCAAGAGGCTCCAAGAGCCATAACCATAGACAAACTAGTGATCAACTTCTTGTCCTATCCAATGCCTTACCAAAATCATATCATAATTCCTTTCAAAAGCAAAATTGGGCATAATCCACATTCAAAATTTCCATGTATCAATTCTATGGATGAAATGCAATGCATGATGTAGGAGTGAGATGGGCAATGTAGAGTATATCCAAAACATAGTAAGAAATCTAGGAAACCCACCGTAAAATCCATATGAAAATCGTAATAGAGATCACCCATGCATAATAACATTTTTAAAGGACATGCATGTTTATAATTGCATAATTCAAGTATTAGAGCTTAACACAACTTAAAATCGGAATAATGTACAACACATGCATTGTTCAAAGCTAGCAAGATTACATAGTAGAAATTCACATTTAAGTAGGTAAATTCATAAACAACTTGAATGGGGTTTGGGGTATTCTTGGTTGAAAGGAACAAAAAAACAATCCCACATACCTATATCTTGAGGTTGAACTTGAGGACAAACTGGACTCCGAATTGAAGACCTTGACTTGACAAATCCTAGAGAAAGATTGGAGAGCTTGAAGGAGCAAATTTGAGAGAGCGAGAGTGAAATGAGGTGAAGTTCAGCTGACATAAGGACTTAGGAGGGGTGGAAAAGTCCAAATTCACGTTTTAAACAACTAAAATTTCAAAAATGCCATTAATGAAACGGACATGAAATTGGCCCGTCTGGGTCAGACGATTTGCTACACGGTTCGTGTAGCATCACAAGGACCATGAATGGTGTCGTGGTCCAGGACAGTTTTCTTCTGCAAGTTCTAAGTAGTACCACACGGACAAGCTCACGGACCATCTGAAGTCACACGGGCCGTGATTGTGTCCGTGTAAAATCACTCTCCATGCAGCAGCCAGACGGAAGGCCACACGGACCATCTAAAGTCACACGGGCCGTGACTTGGTCCGTGTAAAGGTGACTTCACACAGTAAACCAAACGGTGGGACACACGGACTGTGTGGCTTCACACGGACCGTGTAAAGGCTCGTATACCTTCCCTTTCCCAAGTGTCACTCTACAGGAGGCCACACGGACTGTGTGGCTTTACACGGGCCGTGTGGCTTTACACGGGCCGTGTAGGCTATCCGTGAAGTGATGCCTGGCAGTTTAATGCTAGTGAAAGGAAAAACAAATCTGCGTCATCACCCTTCCATTCAAGGACTGGCTCACCGGGAGGTTGGAACTGGACTTTCCGGGTTCTACAGTCTATGGAATCATAAGATGCACGCAGCCAATCCATTCAAAGAACCACATCAAAATCAAACATCTCAAGTTCCACAAGATCATATGGAAAGATTTTATGCAACACAACAATAGGTCATCCGCGATAGACTCTATGAGCAACAATGGATTCATCCACGGGAGTGTAGACCAAGAAAGGCTCTCTTAAAATCTGGGATTTCAAACAAAACTTAACAGCCAACAGTGGAGTCACAAAAGACTAGTTTGCACCTGGGTCAAGCAAAACATAAGCATCAAAATCAAAGACTTTCAACATACCAGTCACGACATCTGGAGCTTCCTCGACATCCTGGAGGGCATGGAGTGCATAGAACCTGTTGTTCTTTGGGGAACACCTTGGGGACCCCTTTGCTGACCTTGCTCGCCTTGGGCTACCTAACCTCATCCTCCGCGCCCACTCCTAAGGCAATAAGCAACTTTATGATCCTTACTCCCGCATCCGAAGCAAAGTCCCAAATCCCTTCGATAGGCACCTGTGTAGGGCTTTCCACACTTGTCACACATGGGATATCCTGGCCCGCCACCCACCGATACTCTGGGAGGGGGTGCCCGAGCATTAGCCACCCGAGCTCCCGAGCCTTGGCCCTACTGGAAGTAACCAAAATCCACATTTCTAGCACCGGAGAACCTCCCGTCAAAGTGGGCTCTCTTGGGATCATGTGCCTTTTTCTCCTTGAGTTTCTCCCCTTCGATCTACTCGGCATACACCATGAGTCTGGAAATATCCCTATCCCCAATCAGCATAGTAGAACGACATTCTTTCACCAGCAAGTCAAAAATACCGGAAACAAATTTGTGCATCCTTGCACAAGGATTGACCACCAGGGACGGAGCATATTTGGAAAGCTTGGTAAATTTAAGGGCATAATCCCTCACACTCATACTCCCCTGCTTAAGGTTGATAAACTCAGTCATCCTGGCCTCTCTCAGTTTATGGGGGAAGAAGCAATCAAGAAAGGCAGATTTGAACTCTCCCCATTTAACATCACCACCACAGATCCTCTCCAAAGCCCACTGAATATACCACACGTGAGCTACATACGTCAGCTGGTAAGTAGCTAGTCCAGCCTTTTCCTCCGAAGAGACGCCCATAATATTCAGTATTTTTGAGAGCTCATGAATGAACTCCTGTGCATCCTCATCAGTCCTCGACCCATAGAACTCCAGAGGATTCATCCGGGTGAAATCCCTCACAATAGATGTAGGAGTAAGGTCCCGTAGCATGTTAGCTTGTCTTGCCTGAGCAATCACCACCTGTGCAAGCATGGCATAAGTGGTGCGAAATTCACTGTTAGAGATAGGCTCCTCCATAAGCTAGTGAGGGGCCTGATCTTCAGCAGCTGGAGCCGGCTTAGGTAGTGGGGGTCTTCCTCGAGACATATACTGAAATGGATCAATGACATCAGTAAGTAAGGGAACTTCATAAACCAGTCACAACACGATACAACACATGAAGAAGCGACGAGTTTCCTAATACGTCTCTATAGCCTCCCACTCATAGGTAAGGTGCACTTCACATCCATGAATAGGACTCTACTCAACGTGTCACTTTGGTTTCCGAGGACCATTATAAACCTAGGGCTCTGATACCAACTTTTTTCATGACCCGGGGTTGGGGTCTAGATGTGACACGGTGAATGGGGACCCAAGAGTCCCCAAACAAGCCTCAGCTATCAGAATCCACATTATTGGTTCAAATAGCATCTAAGCACATATAATTAAATAACGAAAATCAAATCTCAGGAATCCATTCATTTATAGATAAGCAAAACGAGAAAGTTTTACAAAGCGCCCAACATTTACCTCTAGTCAAGGAACGCGGGCCAGGACAAGTTCCGAGCTCACCCTCAACAAAAGAGCATACATGGTAAAGCTAAGAAAATAACTAGCTTGCCCTCGGAAGACGGGGCTCACCGCAAAAGATCTTCAAAGACAGACTATTTGTCCAGTGGTACCCAAAATGCTCGGTCCCTACATGGTAAAATCATGTAGGCATTGAGTATGCGTTAGTACGTTAAATGTACTAAGTATGCGGGCATGCAATGCATGTGACTTACCGAACCTGCATACCAATGTTAGATGACAAGGGCACATAATATACAAAGATCATATAAGCAATGAAATTTAGTATACAAGATGCCATGGAATTCTTGAAGCGTGCAATGCGATAATGCTCCTATATAACGGGGATGGACTATAACGGACAAACGAAATCCATGCGAGCTATTACACGAATTGGACCGATTGGGACCTCTCATCGGTAGGGAGAAGATTACTTGCCAAGCTTAATCTATATCACACCTTACGAAACACAACATTTCAGAGGTGGTCACCTTCCTTACGAAAATAACTATTTCAGAAGGATTTCACAAGAATCATGTCAAAACATGGCATAGCATAAGCAAGATGGACGAATATCATCCATCCCTATGTAGGCACATAGTTCAAGGAAAGGAGGAGGGCCTCCAATCCATCAGTGCTAAGTAAACGACATCCCACTAGAAAACTTATATATGTTAGTGCTTTCAAGAGAGTCAAGTATCCATTTCCAAAACGTTCAATGTACGTATAGGCTCAAATGCCAAAATCACAAGAACATAACCAAAATTCTAATGCAAGGAATAGTTCATCTATGTGTATAAGATGTTGCAAGCACCCAAGATGTTCCAAGAGACAAAATACAAGGTGGTGCAAGCACCCAAGAGGCTCAAAGAGCCATAACCATAGACATACCGGTGATCAATGCCTTAAAAAAATCATATCATAATTCCTTTCAAAAGCAAAATTGGGCTTAATCCACATTAAAAATTTCCATGTGTCAATGCTATGGATGAAATGCAATGCATGATGTAGGAGTTACATGGGCAATGTAGAGTATATCCAAAACATAGTAAGAAATCTAGGAATCCTACCGTAAAATCCATATGAAAATCGTAGTAGAGATCACCCATGCATAATAACATTTTCAAAGGACATGCATGTCCATAATTGCATAATGAAGTACTAGAGCTTAACACAACTTAAAATCAAAATAATGTACAGCACATGCATTGTTCAAAGCTAACAAGATTACATAGTAGAAATTCACATTTTAGTAGGTAAATTCATAAACAACTTGAATGGGGTTTTGGGTCTTCTTGGTTGAAAGGAACCAAGAATCAATCCCATATACCTATATCTTGAGGATGAACTTGAGGACAAAATGGACTCCAAATTGAAGACCTTGACTTGATAAATCCTAGAGAGAGATTGGAGAGCTTGAAGGAGCAAATTTGAGAGAGCGAGAGTGAAATGAGGGAAATGGCTTAAATGATGTGAAGATCAGCTGACATAAGGGCTTAGGAGGGGTGGAAAAGTCCAAATTCACATTTTGAACAACCAAAATTTCAAAAATGCCATCAATGAAATGGACCTGAAATTGGCCCATCTGGGTTATACGGTTTGCTACACGGTCCGTGTAGCATCACACGGACCGTGAATGGTGCCGTGGTCCAGGACAGTTTTCTTCTGCAAGTTCTAAGTAGTACCACACGGACAAGCTCACGGACCATCTGAAGTCACACGGGCCATGATTGTGTCCGTGTAAAATTACTCTCCATGCAACATCTAGACGGAAGGCGACACCGACCATCTAAAGTAACACGGGTCGTGACTTGGTCCGTGTAAAGGTGACTTTACACAGTAAACCAAATGGAGGGCCACACGGACCGTGTGGCGTCAAACAGACCGTGTGAAGGCCCGTATACCTTCCCTTTCCCAGGTGTCACTCTATGGGAGGACATACGGACCGTGTCACTTTACATGGGCCGTGTAGGTTCTTCCGTGAAGTGATGCCTGGCAGTTTAATGCTAGTGTAAGGAAAACAAATCATGGTCTTTAAATATTACAACTTCCATTTCCAATAGAACAAGTGTATCCAGATTTGTCCAAACAAGAAATAGAAATTAAGTTCCGTCTAAATGGCGGTATTAGAAACCATTATCTAATAAAATTATAAACACTAATAGACTCTACAGCTGCTTTATTTCCATTGCCCACATAGATGTATCTTTCAACATCAATTGGCTTTCGGCTCCTTAGATAATCCTACATAGTGGCATTTACATGAGTAGTTGCACCTCAATCTATCCACCAAGTGTCACTAGGTACCAAACAAAATTGAGAAGTTTACCTTTCTTTTCATGCCAAGCAGCGTACTTGAAACACTCTTTCTTCTTGTGACCAAGTTTCTTACAAAAGAAACATGACTTCCTTTCCTTAGTATCAGATGTTTCTTTATCTGCAGTTTCTTTATTTTTACTCCTTTTCCGCATATGTGAATCAATTTTATTTTCATAGGTAGATATCAAATGAGCACTTTCAATCTTCTCTTGTCCAAGCCTGTCCTCTTTTTGTACACTTTGAGCTATAAGCTCATTCAAAGTCCATTTTTCCTTTTGTGTATTATATAGTACTTTGAATTGACTGAATTGTGCAGGAAGAGAGATCAAAATCAGGTGCACAAGTATGTCATCAGACAATTCAAGCTTAAAGGCCCTGAGTTTTGTCAAAAGATTAGACATTTCCATAATGTAATCCCTTTCATTTCCGTTGCCCTTATATCACATTGAAACAATCTTGTTAAAAATAGTACTTGTTTCAACCTTTTCATTTGCATGCGATTTCTTTTAAGAAACTTTGGCATCTATATTCTCCATTATACCTCCTCTTAAGGATTCCGGAATTGAGTGTTGCATCATCATCAAGCTCATGCGATTTGATCATTCCCACTTCTCGTATGCAGACTTTTCTTCATTACTACTAGTTTCATTCAAGTCCGCAGGACGATCAAATCTTAATGCATCGTCAAGATCTATATAGCCAAGCACCATCTTAATGTGCTATTTCTATTTCTTAAAGTTTGTGCCATTAAGTATGGGAACTATCATGCCCCGGGAGGGTACCCTAGGCGTGGTCGGCACCCAGAGACTATTGCTAGTCCCCAAGCGTACCACTCGTTCTCAGTACAGTCACTCAACATCAGTATAGTGGAATAGTGGAAGTAATGCAGTGAGCTACCTCAGTAAGAAGGGCCAATGGCCAACATCAGTCTCAACATCAAAATAAGCAAGTCTAAATGCTACTCAATACATAAGGGAAAAATCTCTACATCAAATCTCGACTCATGTCTATGAAGCCTCTAACTTGACTCAACTGTCTAAGATGGTACCATGACAGGCCATGGCTACCCAACTCCATGAATAATGAAAGCAAACAATAAAAGGGTTGCCTCCGGATAGCAAGGAGGTTCACCAATGACTGAACTCGGAATCTCTGACCTTAACGATGTGTCTACTGAAGCCCTCTAACTCTTGTGTCTGCATCAAGAAATGATGCAACGCCGAGTGGCGTCAGTACGTGGACTGTACTGGTATGTAAAATAGTCAGATATCACAGTCCAGGTACAACAGTATAAGGATAACATCAACTCAACATCATGCTCCATCATAATATCAAATGCCTATCTAAGGCAAAATTAGAGTAGTCAATTGACTCATCAGCATCTCATCTCCATATCATCAATACCTCAGACTCAACTCAAGGAACCTCGGCTCAACTCAACTCAACTCCGCTCAAGGAACTCGACTCAACTCAGATCAAGGAACTCGACTCAACTCAGCTCAAGGAATTCGACTCAAAACATCACATCAACATCAACATCAGAATACTATCAAAGTAAGACCTCACTAGGAGTTTCTCTAACCGACAACCATCACTTATGAGCCGGTGATGATACAACGAAGCAATATCATTGCCACATCCATCCAGTACCCTACCCGGGGTAAAGAACATCAACCTCAGTATATCTACAAGAAAAAAACCTCAGTCCTTTTTTGGGACAAGATAGGAGCCATCCGCATTGTAGTTCAATCCCTTCCTACGTGGGCCACGTAGTTAATGGGTTCAAGTGAGACTTACTCCTACCCTCTTCGGTGCTCTATACTCCTTTCGGAACTCGAGATGCTCATAAAAGATCAACCTCATCAGTCCCATAGGGACATAATACATCATCATCAGTACCATAGGGACATAGTACATCATCATCAATCCCGTAGGGACATAATACCTCAATATCAACATCAACTCGTCTCATTAACATCAACATCATGGACTCAAACTACTCTTTTAGAATTTAGTTTCAGGTGTTAAGACATCATAAAACATCATTCTCATCAACATCATCAGCAAAACTCTCATCAAATGTGAAACACAGTCACAACATCACAAACATCATCATCGTCAAGGCTCTAGACTCATCACCTAAGTTCATTATTACATTTTTTAATAAAATAAGCATAGGGTTTTGTGAAAAACACTAATGAAAATGAATTATGCAATAAATCAAGTTTATGATGATCATCAATTTATATAAAATATATGAACTAAGTAAAACATAGTATAATGCTCAACAATCTTCACATCAAAGTCATTATATTCCATAATTAACTCAATTTATTCAAAAGCGCACATGGGAGAACAATCTCAAGCTTTAAGTTAGCCTTACATACCTGGATGATTGCTAACAACAATTCCTTGAACAATCTCCTCTTGAATTCCTCAGTCTTAACTCTCCTCAAGCCCTGACTTAGTGATTTTGCTAGGAAAATGGTTTTTGGATGGGTTTTTTGGAACCCTTTCTCAGAGAAAACGACATATATTTGTCGTATAAGAGGTTTAGAAAGTATTAGGAATGGACAAGAATACCCCTCGAAAATATAAAGACAAATTCTCAGACTTGAAATAACATAGTTCGGGACGCGAACCTGTCGCGGATAGTGAACTTCGGCAAAATTCAACTCCATCGAAAAATCACAGAAAAACATAAGTGTGTCTCTGCGATAGGTCCACAACGCGGCTCTGTCGCGGACTCACACGTTTTTCATTTTAGAAGGAAAAATTATCATTTGACTCGGTTGCTCTAAAAATCGACCGAAACGTTTCTCCCACGCAATTTTCCGTCTTGATCACGAATTCGCTCTCGGATTTTTAGTCTGACCATCGGAAGATGCATTTTGCGCACACTCTCCTCTAGGAGTGTTTTGGTAATTTTACCGAGCGTTACAGGAATGTTGTTCATATTGGCAAATATTGAAGACACTACGAGATAAAATAAATAATGCTCCCAATTAACAATCGAATAAATCATGTATAAGTGATGATAAAGTAAATCAAACACAACTAATGTAACAAGAATAAATAATTTATGATATCATACACACACATGCATATACATAAAAGTGGGTCCATCACAAGATACCTAGTACAAAATTATCATTTAGTCTTTGGAAAAAAAAATAATTTGTAAGTGGTACTCTTATGCATAGTTCATAAACATTGATTACCAAAACGACCAAATAATATGCCTTTCTTTGGATCGACATATTACTAGCAGGCATCATAAATGTGTCTTATATTCATGACTATCAAAAATCAGGCCAAAATAATTTTCCTTCGGGATGATTATTTAGCATAGATAAAATATATTTCTAGGTTCAAAGTAAATAAATTTCTAACAATAGAGGTTACTTTAGCAACATATTATTTTTAATTTATTTACTTACCAATTTAAGAAATAATTTAAATAATACCATAAAAAATCACATTGAAAACGAATGAAGTCCCAACATATCAAAAATTGCCAGTCAAATAACTTAAGAACGAATTAGTAAATTAAATGTGAAAAAGAAAAACAATTGATAGAAAAACAATTTTCCTTGTTTCACAGAAATTAAAATAATAATAATAAAGAAAATGTTGATCCTGTGAAGGACACAAGTAAATAACTAACATATTTGTCTTAAAAAATTTCTTAGTGTAGAATTCACTTTGCATCAAACTAATAAAGGATGGTGCCACTTGTTTAAGATGTAATAATTAGAATAGGAAGGAGTTAGAAATAAGTCAAATATGTGAGAATTAATACAAACAACTCCCAAAAGTTACTGACAGTAGAACTATGATTTTATGAGAAAATAAAAAAAAATTCCACTTTACATAAAATAATAATATACGGAAGCAACAAGAAGAGAGGGTCACCCAATTTCCAGAATATAGATAAGTTTCATATCTAATGATTTAACTAGACCGGATGCTGATACCACTTGTTGGAAAAACTTTAATGAATTCACCCAAGATCACAAGTAAATCACAAGACATGAATATCAGTATATAAGAATGATAGGAATACTAACTTTTATCCATTGTAATAACTTGATTAAGAAAACAAGATCTTCTAAGCCTTGAAGATAGTTCTTTGAAATATTCTTTTCAAAGATGGAGAGAAAAAGAAGAGAACATATCTTCTGATATAGGGACCAAGTATTTAAATATTCTACAATACTCATTCATGAAAGGTATGCCTTTTCATGAAAGGTATGTCTTTTCATGAAATGTGGCTTTTCTAATAAGTCGCCATCATAATTATAAGAAAAGGTTTAATAGATATTTATATTTATGCCCAAATATATATAATACTTTATTAGATCAAAAAGGGGTTTCTTTAAAGATAACATATCTACGTATAATATATTAATATGTGAGTCCACAAATTAGAAATTACTAACAGTATTGAGACTGTTGCACTGACTAGAGCTAGCTGATGGTATAGTAGACTCATGGCCAAGATGTGAACAACCCTGCATTGTTTGCTAACCTGGACTGGATGCCACAATAGTTGCAGATATAGTATAACTAGAACGTGAAGCCACACGAGTAGAGGCATTTTGTGACTGATGTGCTGATCGAGTAGCTGAAAGTGAGGCCCGTGGGGTGATATTAACTTATGGTGAATCGTCAGCTATCACGATCCCTGTAGGCCTCCTAGTAGTATTGAGCTTTATTTTCTTGTTTGGATTAACGGACTTTTTGATTTACCGTTATCTTCATTTACCATCTACATCAATCCAATAGTAAGATTAAAAAAAGTAGTACAAAATAACAGAGTAATACAACAAATGTTACACCTGTAATGGACATGCTATTGTCATTTTTCTTTACAAATGTTACAGTACAATGCTATTGAACAACAAATGTGTCTCTCTGTTGGCCCCATAGATCAACTTGATACTCTTAGATTAGACTTTTTCCTGAGTTGAAACTCAGATGTGACATATGGTTTTTGTCAATTGTCTTGTTCAAAATATCAGGGATGGTGTTAGTGAATCTCAGTTTAATCAAGTTCTGAATGTTGAGCTGGAACAGATTACTGAGGTTTTGCCTGATAAACGCTTTCTTGTTGAATATTGAGCAACTTGGGGAAACCCAGATATAATTGTACTAAATCATTTTATTCATTTATTGATTAACTAGGCTTGTAAATTTCTCGATGAGAAATGGTCACCCAAGTTTGTGGTAATAGTGCCCAGAAGAATCATCATACCAAGTTTTTCCAGCTTAATGATCCTAACAATGTTCCTCCAGGTACCCCACTGGAACTTAAAGAGGTTATTAGTTGCACATTTTGCACTGGATGGAATTGCTTACGCATTCACTTTGTGCAGGCACAATCATAGACAACAAAGTCTGTCATCCAAGGAATTATGACTTCTACTTGTGTGCCCATGCTGGAACGATTTTGTCTTTACAGCCATCCATATGTGTATATTCTGGAATTAGGAATAAGCTTCTATACTCATGTTGAAGATTCACTTTGCCATTTTTAGGGGATATGGCCGACAACTGAAGTTATCCTCATCTCACCTCCTCCGGTTGATGAAGCTATGAGACTCCTGTTATCTTTCCATATATATGTTTCATAAAATTCTATGATCCTAGAACAATAGAGTATTATATTTACTAATCTTTTGACAAGCTATCGTACTGTTAGTGCACTTTTTCTTGAAGCTCTGATGTTTAATTGAAACGTATGTAGATGTCCTTTTACAGAGAACAAATCAGGACTGCCAGAGAGGACGAATGAAGCTGCTGGAACTATGCTAAAGCATATCTAGCTGTGCTGCTGAATGTGGGGTCTCCGCTATTGACCTCTGTACCAGAATGCAACAAATCCCCAGCTGGCAAACAGCTTGTTTAAGGTATCCGATGCCCTCCTCTATACAAGAAATTGTTTTTATGATTTTACTATTTTTATGTCCGTTAATCCATATGTGTATATTCTGAATTTTGTAGATGAATGATAGCTGCTACTAATAGTAGTTTACAGCCAAATATTAAATTTAACAAATAGTTTTATATCATCCTCTTGCAGGTACCAGAGGAGCACCACTGCTATATCTGTTGGTAAGTTTTCATTAGCTAAGTATATTTTTCTGAATACAGAACACTTCTATTCTCGTATGTTGTTTTGGACTATTTTTAGTCATCTGAGTGTGCCACGTATATGAGACTAGTTAAAAGACATGTTACGTGAACATGTTTGACTAAACACATGAAATTTCGCAGCTCATATGGTCAAATCCTCACAGGAACGGACAATCTGTAGACATTCATACGCATAGTTTCATCATTAACTCCACCAAAAAATCAACAAATATGTTCATCTGCAAAGAAGCTCATCTTTCTTGGTTTCAGGAAACAAGAAAGTACCTTGTTTCAGAAAACAAGAAAGTACCCCTCCCTTTATCCTAGCTTAGCTAAAATCCCCAATTATAACTGACAAAATGAGTTTTAAATGCATTTTAAAAGTACCTCGGTTTGATAGTTACTTTTTCAAACACAACAACGGACTGCTCAACAATGCACTAACGAATTACTTTGTAAGGCAAAACAAGCACCGATAGATATTGAGATAACAAGATAACAAAAAAAGGAGTCATCAATTTATCATTCAATTTAGACAGTCCAGCTATAAAGGATTACAAACTCTTCTGCTCTTTAAGAGACAAATATATACAAAGAGCAAAAGCCATATAAACAATAATTTAAGTACCAAAGTCATACTACCTAGGGATAACTATATTAACAATCACTAAACCTAGTAATTGTAGCTTTTGCCAATCCGAAAACAGAGAATTCTTTGAGCAAGAGTTACTGGCACGAGAGCATTCAAGCAAGATCTAGAGTTTGGCTTTTCTTGTTTGTTCAAACTGTTGCAATCTTTTTAGAATCATTGTTTAGGGACAATAATTGTAAGGGATTGTTTTCTTTGAGAGAGCTACTGTTGAGAGTGGGTTTGCCTCTCGTTTGTTGCTATTTAGGTGAGTGATGTTTGTAGAGTTGAGAGTTGCGAGTTTGTAAATTGACATTGCTCAAGTTTTGAAATAGTTAAGGAGTTGAAATCCTACAAATTTAGGTAGTGGTTGTTTCTCCCTTGAGCAAGGAGTTTTTCCACTATACGTTTTGGGTTTGCCTTGGTATTGCATTATTACTTATTCAGTTGGTACTACTATATAACCAGGTTCACTAGTAGGGTAGCAGTAGTTGTCGTTTCAATTCGTATATCTGCTTTATATAATTTAACACAACTTGAAAGCTTATGCACGTAAAATTCAAATAATATTCACCATCATCAATGGTGGCACCATATGTATTCAAAAGGTGTCAACTGCACCACTTAATTGAAAAGGTATACTATCTGGATAGGTGAAAATTTTTATTTATTGAATCCCTAAATTTACTCATATATTTTACTTTGTTTTTCAAAATATTTTTTGACACCCCTTGAAAAAACTATGTGTAAACAAGTAAAACATAAATTATAAATTTAGTCAAGTAAAAAGTATTGCTACTACTACACCAAAATATTCGGTGTAATCTTATAAGTAGAATCTGGAAAGAATGAAGTGTAGGTGCACCTTATCCTTATGTTGTGTTAGATAAAGATTATTCTTGATAGAACCCTCGACCCATGTTTAATTTAGGAGTTCAATTTGCATTTCATTAAAAGTGCACGATTAAGAATACTCATGCCATTATAAGCTTGGTTTATATATGCTTTTATTCATGAATGACACGATCCTCTTTATAAAAGAACAAAGACTAAATTTAGATTTTTTTGCTTAGGTCAAAACAAATCTAAACCTTTTCTCATTTAAATATAGAAGAAGAAAATTGATATATAGATTCCAGGAGACAATAATGGTAGAAACGTGAACATTATAATTAAATGCTTCTCGTTTTCCATATTAAAAAATTAAAGAATAGAATAAATATTATTTTAGTAAATGTAAGGACCTGGACTTTGTATGACTTCAATGGATCTAGGAAACTTGGTTCCGGAAAGTTTTAGACCAAGGTGACACTTCATGGAAGCCTTCACGGTTCGTGTAGTGATGTACGGACTGCGTGGAGCCTCCTTGATGTCGTCCTTGGCCTTGTGTGGGGTGTGAGGGCCTTAGTGTAGTGTTTGAGACCAAGGCATACCACACTAAGACCCAACACGGTCCGTCTGAGGCCATACAGACCGTATGGTGGTCCGTATGGTAGCCTTGGGCTTGAGACTCCACAGTTTTGAGCCCAAGGAAAGTGGTACAGCCTCTCTCATGGATTGTTTGGTACTTCACGATCCATGAGGCCCTTCTGTATTGGTTCCAGAGTAAAAATTTTCTAAGTATTGGGTCACCGTCTCGGAACTTTGTCATGAAGAATTTTCTAAGTGAAGTGGTACGAAGAAGTACATGGTCTGTATAACTTGGTATGGACCGTGACACCAATAGTTTGGGTTCTTTCGTCAAATTTTTCTAAGTATGGAATCTTTAAGATCAAGCTAAGTTCACTTTCAAGACCTCAATTCAAGCTTATTTATATGGATTAGGGTCATCATGGGCCTCCTCATCAAGCCAAGTTCAAAGGAATTCGGTTGCCTATGTTTTTCACAAGAATCGATAGAAGGGTCAACTTTAAATGATCATATCTCTTAGCACAAGACAAACTAGGTGGCCCACGACC
This sequence comes from Solanum rostratum, assembly GCA_029948455.1. Classification (NCBI taxonomy): domain Eukaryota; kingdom Viridiplantae; phylum Streptophyta; class Magnoliopsida; order Solanales; family Solanaceae; genus Solanum; species Solanum rostratum. The sequence goes on from CM057049.1 coordinate 29,300,160, forward strand.
TATCAAATTGAAGCTCTTTGAATTAGCTTTCTAACGCATCTAGTTTCACCTCAATCCAATGTCGTAACAAGAGGTTATGCCAGTTTTTGTAAAAGCCCATCCATGTAGAGTTTCCTATGAATTGTCTAAGTATGGTCTCACAGGAGGGTTTCACGGTTCGTGAAACCTTGTATGGACCGTGTTACATTCTCACATGACCCCTGGAAAGAAATTATATTACGCTTCATTAATGGTTTTTTTATTGTAATCATGGTTTATCCTAAGGGACTTTTGTGACTTCCTATGCTATCCTAAGGCATTAAAATGACCTAAACTCTTCTCCCCTCATTCAAATTCATTCTCACACTTAGAATTACATTCAAATTTTCTCTTAAGAACTCACTATGGGGGACATTGAAGGATTGTCTTGAAGCTTAAGGAAAGGGGTATTCTTCTTAATCAAGTTTCTTCCTATTTATTCTTGATTAGCTAAGGTATGTGGGATTGATTCTTGGTTCCTTTCGACCAAGAAGACTCAAACTCTTTTACATTGAATTTCATGGAATTTTAGCTTACTTAAAACATGGGTTTCAATATTATGGTTTACTAAATTCAATTGAGGTATGAGTTATGTTTTATTATTGATTTTAATGTGATTTAAGCCCTAATATGATGAATTGCATTGAAGTTATGAAGTTATGAAAGTGCATGTACCCTTCAAAGCTTGATTTGTACATGGTTAGTCTATATTATGATTTAAATGTGAATTTTACTTGATTTACTTGGATTTCTTAATCTCTTGTTGATTTAAAATTGAATCTCTACTGCCCAAGCTATTTCTCATCTCATTTATGACATATGCATACATGACTATGGTTTTTATGAAGTTTTTGATGTGGGCTAAGTCTTAATTATGAAGATGATTATGTTTTAAAGTAAAGTATGAGTATGATAAGAATGTGATCACATAAATGTCTATCATTATGACTCTTTGAACAATTATCGGTGTTTACACCACTATATTTAGGGAGCATCGATTGAGGTTTGAGGTGGGGTGGGCTATCCCCAAGGGTCCATCCTATTTCTCAAGAAGGTGATCCAAAAGAGCTATTCTTATGCATGAAAGTATGACGTGAAATATAATTTGGCTTTTTAGTCTAGTATGCATGAGTATGAAATGTGATTTGGCCTTTAAGCCCAAGTGCGCATTATTATATTTTGAAAGACTATTACCTCTTTTACAAGCACATATATATGTATGTATTCTAGTAGGATGATGACCTAGCACTGATAGGATTGGAGGAAAGGTGGGCTATCCTCAAGGGTCCATACTACTTTCTCTTGAACTATGTGCCTAACATAGGTATGTTTATGCCCTTTATGGATGATGTATGATTATGGATCTACCTTTGGCAAGTAGGTCCCTTTATCCGTTGTGGGGTAGACGACGGAGTTCCAAGTTATAGCTCACTTGGTCTTTTGTCGGTTACGGTCCCATACCCATATAGATGAAGTATGTTCGCATTTATGCGTCATGAATTTCATGGCTTATTGATATACTATTCTCTTATATGATTCTTTCTATATATGTGCCCTTGTCGTCTAATATTGAAATGCAGGTTTAATGAGTTCATGTGCATTGTATGCGCACATACTTAGTACATCCTAACGTACTAACACATATTTTTTTCTTACAAAATCTAAACATGTAGGGGCCGGAAACTACCTCCATCTACCATACGACGGCTAGATTTGGACCTTGAGACACGTTTTTCGGTGAGTCCTATCTTCCAATGAGAAACAACCATTCCTCTACCTATGGTTCTTAGTTTATGTTATTTACCTTGAGGGTGATCCCCGGACATATCTTGGCCCCCGTCCTATCTCATGATTAGAGGCATTGTTGGATATCTTGTAGACTCCCTTACGTTTATACGCTAAGTGTTGTATTCAGAGATTCTTTTATGGATATAGTTATGTAATGGTTATGTCATTATGGATTGATTATGCGCTTATGTTATGGATTCATGTTATGATGTGGAAGATCTTAAGTCCCTGTAATGCCCAGTAAAATTATAAAAATACCCCTAGAAGAGAGATGTGCTTGTAACGCGTCATTCTAGGCTCAGATAACAAATCCAAGACTAGATATGCGATCAACATGAAATATTGAGCCGAAAAATGGTCTTTGTTGATTTTTAGAGCCATCAGATCAAAATATTATTTTTTGATTTGAAATGAAAAACATTATCTCTGCGTGACAAAGGTGCGTCGCGCCCCTATCGTGGATGTGCCATAATTATTTCCACTTTTTTTTATGAGATCAGAAAAACTCGTTTGGAATTTTCTTTTAAAAAATACACTGTAGCACGCCCAGTCTGCATGTCGGACTAGGTATTTTGAAGTTGAATTCTTTCTAATTTTTGTGAGGGGCATTCTGGACAGTTTCCAACCACTCGTAAACTCAAAACACAATCAAAATAGGTCGTTTGAGAATAAAACGCACCTTAAACCCCATTCTAAGTCTTTGAAAAAGGTTAGGGCTTGAGAGAAGAGAAGAGAGAAGCGTAGATTGGAGAATTTAAGGTTGAACTCTTTAAAATTGATAATTAGAGCTTCACATCAGGTATGTAAGGCTAAACTAAAAGTATGAGATTGTTCTTTCATGTGCCCCATAGATGGTCATAGAAGAGTTGAAAGTCTAAAGAATCTACATACATGATTCCTGATGGGTTTTCTTGAAAATTATATTAGTTATATATATTTTCTTATGTTGATGATCATCATAAACTTGTTTTCTTGAATTGAATACTTTTCACGAGATATTGTATAACCCTACATGGCTATTTTTAAAAGCACGCATGAATGAATTAGGGATGGAGTCTAAACCCTTGATTTGAGAATGTCGATTGTGATTGTGATGTGAGAATGCTGATGAATTCATAGAACTTGATACACCCTATGAGTCTCCATAAATGAACTCCCATAAATCGTCTATTCGATTGTTCTAAGCCTTGAGCTATTGACTGAGATATTGATTGATGAGATGATTAGAGTCTCTATGAGAATGATTTAATGATAGTGCCTCCATGAGGCTGATCGAATTATTTGATTGAGATGGATTGATTGGGATTGATTGTCTTATGAACATTGAGTCTTGGGAGGAGTATCGAGCACCAAAATGGGTAAGTTTAATGCCAACTCGCACTCATTAACTACATAGTAGTGTGTAAGTGAGGATTAGAACCACTACATTATATTGAGGTTCCCTCTGGATAAAAGTCCCTGAAACAATAAAGTACATGTAGATCGCCATATCCATTTTGGATTATCCATTATGGTTTCGATTCGTTCTCTACTTGGAAAATATAGAACAACTGTGGCAACACCAACGAGATGTTATACAGTCACTGGCTCATCAGTGATTGTTCTCATATAAGAGGAACTCCCAGAAAGTTCCCATATTAAGTACTTTGAGTTGAGATGAGATGGGTTGAGTTGAGTTCCATTAAGGTGAGCCTGATTTGATTGATGAGGTTTGATTGGTTGATGGGTCACTTGTCTACTATTTTTTCTTGCTTTAGATAGACATTTGACATTTTGATTTGGTGATTGTTCTGGGTTGATGTTGTTCCATATTATTCTACTTGTTTCTATTTTATTCAGCTATTTTACATACCAAACATTCTACATACTGATGCCACTCGGCATTGCATCATATTATGATGCAAATACAGTGATTAGAGATCATCAACAAATGCATCGTTGAGGATCTGAGACATTCAGCTGATTTGACATTATCTCTATTTTATCTTGCTTTAGAGTTAGGCTTGATTAGCTTTATTTTTTTTATTAAGGTAGCCATGGGTTTGTCATTGGCACCACTTGATAGTGATAGAGGTTTCATAGACTAGAGTCGAATGTTGATTGTTAAGATTGTGAGCTAGTTCTTTCCACTAACCTTTATTATTATATTATTTTGAGAACTAGATGAGATGTGTCCATTTACTTTCTTTTTGTCTTCCGCTGATCAATAGAGTTTATTTGGTTGAATAGATTTGATGAAGCCAAGTGGTTCGCTTGGGGATTAGCAATAGTCTGTAGGTGTCGGCCATATCTAGGGCACCCTCCTAAGGCATGACAAAGTTGGTATCAGAGCCCGAGTTCAAGATGTAACACCCCACAACTTACATGTACTAGTCCAACACAGATGAAACATGATATGGGAGGGTCAAATCCGCACATATTTTTAAAAGTGCGTGAATTTTAGATTAAAGGGCTATATGTACATCTAACGCTTACGATGACCGAGCGTATATAATTTTTAAGTCAAGTTAAGGAGAGTGTGACCTTAAATGAAGTAAAATAATTGAGGTGCTTGTGGGACTTAGGAAGCTAGTAGGTGAGTCACCTACGTGCTTAGCTTAAATAAGCTCGGTAAACAGAGACAAGGCCCAACACCGAATTTGTTCAAGTCCGATAAATAATAAACCCCGAGTTAAGGATGTCATTTGGCCCATGGTTTAGCATCATAAAAGAACAACATTTTCAGCCAAAGATGAATAGGAAAAGGGCCAAATTACAATCACAATCCAATTAAAAACTAGGGCCCAAACTAAGTGGGCTTAGGGGAGAAATGTTTGCAACAAAGCCCATCCCATTTGAAGCCCAATAAGGCCCAAATGAAAAGGCCAAGCTGCTGCCCCATAACCTTAATAAAATAAGGCTAAAACCCCAAAAGAAAGTCGGCCAAAAGTGGCCTATGAAAGGGAGCAACAAGCAGCAACTTTTAGTCACTTTCTCAAGCCAAAATTTCAGATTTCTCTCTAAATTTCTTCTTGCTCTCTTTTCATTCTCTAAAGCAGCCAAGACACACTTCTAGGGTTCCTGAAAAGAACTAATACTTGAGGTTAAGGTAAGTAAAAATACCCATGGTTTGGTGTAATTTTTCCATGAAAAACATGAAGAGTATGTTGGTTGTATTGTGCAGGAATTTTGGGACAGCATGTGTTCCAAATATTGTGGTTCACTTTTCTTGTTAAATAAGAGACTTTTATCTTGTTGGTTGGCTGGGTTATGAAGTAATATGTATGTTTTTAAGAAGTCTTGGGTCTGGAATGATGTGAGGAGGCTGCTGGACCACTTTTATCTTCTGCAAAAATAAGTTCTTAAATGATGTCTTAATTCCGCTCATTAGTAAGAATTCGTGGACTGTTTTTGGAATTGTTATCTCATGTTTTCCATCTACTTAGGGACTTTTTTGGGCTGTTTTAGGACTGTAATTATGTGTAATTATGTTGAGGACAGTTTGGTTGAGGTTGAAACGGATTTGGAATGGTTGACGTCGAAATGTAGCGGAAGGACGCAATGTTGCGTTGTCTACTTGCGTGTTGTATAGAGTTGTTGTATGTTGTACTGTATGAATTGTTGTAATGCTGTTATGGGACTAAGAATAGCTGGATATGACATGTATATGGGTATGTGTATTAGAAAATACGATTAGGAGCGGAAATGTTTAAAGAATGCTCTTTGGTTGCTAATTCCGAGCTTGCTGCCCGGATATTATTTTTGGGTGAAATTGGATTACTAAGATGTGCTTACTAGCTTCTAACACTAGTTTTATCACCTAATATATTGTAGATAAGTGTTTGGAGGAAAAGGATACTACTCCAAGGTAATAACGACATAGTACAGCGAGGTATGTAAGGCAACTTGATTTCCTATTACTTGGCATGAAATCTATAATCTTCCTTAGCCCATAAAGGCACGTACAAACTCCGACATGGCTGCTAACCGTGTCCCCACTCTTTACCATGTTCATATGTACCCATACATAGTCATTATCAACCTGCATATGTACCTGAATACCAAATATACATGAGTTCCTTCATACCAAACAAAGTCTATGTGTTGTTTAATCTCTTATACGGTTTATTAGTTGTGTATCTATCTTTCCATTGTGGTATTACCTTGTATGGTTGTTCATATGTCACATGTCTATATTCCTACAGTTCTAAAGGTTATGACCACCAAAAGAACCATCTCAAAGTAAATAAAAGATAACTTACAGTTGCTTATAAATGGGTGGTAGCCCGAGGGGTGGAAGAATCACCTAGCCAGGGTCAATCTCATTTACGGGTGGTAGCCCGAGGGTTGAAGGAATCACCTAGCCAGGGTCGATCCCATTACAGATTTACCACTGATCAACTTGTCATTTACATGATATATTGTGCACAGATTATACAGTAAAGAAAGATATAGTAATAAAAAGACATAAAGTACATGATTCCACAGTATGACTAAAGGTGGTCTTGTCATCCTTACATACCAGTGTGTGATTTCATTTGAGTTCATATTGCATATACAGTATTTCCTGCCTTACATATTCAGTACATTATCTCGTACTGATGTCCCTTACGGGGGACCTGCATTTCATGTTACAGGTACAGGAGCTACTAGATCTCCCCAGTAAGAGTACAGGACTTCCAGCTGCTATTACTAAGCTCCAGGTTGCTTCGGGGCTTACGTGTTTAGAACTTGTATTTTGTATTTTATAGTTGGCCATGAGGCGGGGCCTGTCCTGACCCATATGGACATTGTTCCTTACTTAGAGGCTTTGTAGACTATGTAAATTAAAGTGTGGTCAAATAGTGTATTATAGACATCGTGGCTCCAACGTCCTAGTCTTATGCATTTACTTTTGGTTTGTTAGTACAGTTTACTTTCTTTTGACATCATATTGAGTATGGAAACCTCTTAAATTTCCATAGCAGGTGTATAGTTAAATGTTGGTTCTCCCGAGCTTTGTCGGCAAACGGGTGCCAGTCCGCCTTAATGGGGCTTAGGACGTGACACAAGAGTCCTAGGGAATCTATTAGGTTGTGTCTAGTAGAGCCTTATCATTGGTGTGAAGAGCTCCATATCCATAATTTGGAGGCTATAGGACATTTAGGAATTGTTTTACTTCTTTCACGATCTAGGCTGTGTGATAGAGTTATGCTCTATGCAAGGTTATCTTCTAATTAGTGCTTTGCGCTTTGCAGAGTTGTGATCATGCCTCCCAGAAGAGTCGTCTAAGGTAGAGTATGTCCCGCCAGACATAATGTTAACCCACCTGAGCCTCAAGGACATGAGGAGCCCGTGGAGCCAGCTGTCCTTGTTAAGTAGCCCTCACAAGATGAGGTCTCCAATGTTGAGCTGCGCCAAGCTATTCACATTCACATGTCGGCTGTCACATCACCTGCTGTGAGACAAGGAGCGGGTCAACAGGATGTACATGATATATATAGGGTCTGGTACTTCTTGAGGATGAATCCGCTTGAGTTCACAAGGTCTGCATCCATTAAGGATCGTGAGAACTATGTGGAGGAAATTCAGAAAGTGTTCCAAGTGATGCATGTGGCTGATGTAGAAAGAGTTAAACTGGCTGCCTACCAGCTCAAAGATGTGGCCAGACTATGGTTCGACCAATGGAAGAAGAGTAGAGGAGAGGATGCCCTATTTTTGACTTGGGCAGTGTTTGAGGAAGCTTTCTGGTGGTGCTTCTTCCCAAGATAACGAAGGGAGGCCAAGGTAAGAGAGTTCTTGAATCTGAAACAGGGCTCTATGACTGTGGAAGAGTATGGGCTCAAGTTCACTCAACTATGTTAATATGCTCCGGATATGGTTGCTAACATGAGGGGAAGAATATTGATGTATGTCTATGGGCATAACAGAGGACCAAAGAAAGATGGGAGGGGAGTGATACTCGTTAGTGATATGGATATTAGGAGATTATGATGTTTGTGTAACAAGTTGATAGGGAGAGATAACATGACAAAGGGGAGTTTAAAAATAAGAAAGCTAAAACATCTAGCCATGAGGTTGGAAAGAAAGGGAATGGTAACAGATTTAAGACGGGGCCAACACTGTCATCTACTAGTGCACTTGCACCCTGAAAAAGGAATGATCAGAGGTCCCATAACATTGGAGCCTATGTATCTCAACCACAAGCCAGTGTGGCTCAAGGTTCACTGGGTAAGCTAGCAAGTGGTGAGTGTGGTAAATTGCACTTGGGGAAATGTAGTGAGGAGAGTGATGTATCCTAGGAGTGTGGCAAAGTGGGTCTCTATCAAAGATAGTGTCCAAAGTGGGCTGACTGAGCTCAATCTATTGCACTAACCCTGCTAGCTAGAGGAACCCAGAGAGGTACTACGTCAGGTGCAAGCGAAGCTACAAACCATTTGTATGCCATGGGTAGACGCTAAGATTAGGAGAACTCCCCAGATGTTGTGATGGTTATGACTCTAGTCTTTTCTTTTGCTTGTTATGTTTTGATGGACCTCGGTGCCACATTATCTTTTGTAACTCCTTATATGGCCAGTAGATTTGATAGAACCCCTAAAAGTCTTCTTGAACCCTTTGATGTTTCTACTTTAGTGGGTAAGTCTATTCGAGCTGAGAGAGTCTATAGAGCTTGTATAGTGTCCATCTATCATAGGGATACTATCATTGATTTGGTTGAGTTAGAAATGACTAATTTGATGTGATCCTTGGCATTGATTGGCTCTACTCCTGTTATGCCTCCATTGATTGTTGAGCCCGAACTGTTAAGCTCCAATTCCCGAATGAACTGGTTCTAGAATGGACAGGTGATTCTGTTGCACCTACGGAAAAGTTTATCTCATACTTTAGGGTCAGAAAGATGATTTCTAAAGGTCGTATCTATCACCTCATGCGAGTTAAATCTGATGATGTTGAGTCTCCTACTCTTGAGTCAGTCCCAATTATGAATGAGTTTCCCAAAGTGTTTCTTAAGGATCTTCCCCGAGTCCCTCCTGATAGGTAGATTGACTTTGGGATTGATGTTCTTCCTGATACTCATCCTATCTCAGTTCCACCTTATAGGATGGCCACGGTTGAATTGAAAGAGTTGATGGAACAATTGAAAGATCTGCTAGAGAAGGGCTTTATAAGGTCGAGTGTTTCTCCTCGGGGTGACCCTAACCTATTCATGTGAAAGAAAGATGGGTCTCTCAGAATGTGTATTGACTACAGGCAATTGAACAAGGTCACAATAATGAAAAAGTATCCTCTTCTAAGGATAGATTATTTGTTTGACCAACTTCAGAGTGCTTGTTCTTTCTCAAAGATAGACCTCATATCTGGCTACCATCAGTTGAAAGTTAGGGAATGTGATATCCCAAAGACAACCTTTATGACTAGATATGGCCATTTTGAGTTCTTGGTCATGTCCTTTGGGTTGACGAATTCACCTGCAACATTTATTGACTTGATAAATAGAGTATTCAAACAATATCTTGATATATTTGTAATTGTGTTTATCGATGACATTTTTGTATATTCGAGAGATGAGAAGGAGTATGCTAATCACCTCAGAGTTGTCCTCCAAACACTTAAGGACCAAAAGTTGTATGCAAATTTCTCAAAATGTGAATTCTATCTTAAATTAGTGGATTTTCTAGGACACGTGGTTTTTGGTGATGGTATTCGAGTAGATGCTCAAAAGATTAAAGCGATTATGCACTGGCCCTGACCGACCTCTCAAATTGACATATGGAGTTTCTTGCGGTTGGCAGGTTACCACCGCCGATTTGTTGATGGATTTTCTGCCTTATCTATACCATTGACTAAATTGACTCAGAAAAAGGTCAATGTTTAGTGGTCCGAAAAATGTGAGAAGAGTTTACAAGAATTGCAAATGAAACTGACTACTGCACTGGTTTTAACCTTGTCGAGTGGATATAGGACTTTGTCATCTGTTGTGATGCTTCGATAGTTATATTGGGAAGTGTGCTGAAGTAGAGAAGGAAGGTGATAGCCTATGCTTCCAGACAAATTAAGTTTCATGAGAGGAACTATCCAACCCATGACCTTGAGTTGGCAGCGGTGGTAAATGTACTTACAATCTGGTGCCACTACTTGTGTGGAGTGCATGTGGATGTGTTCACCAACTATAAGAGCTTACAGTATGTCTTTAGTCAGAAGGAGCTCAACCTACGACAAAGAAGATGGTTAGGGTTGCTCAAGGATTATGACATGAGCATTTTATACCATCCAGGTAAAGCTAGGATAGTTGTTGACACTCTTAGCAAGTTGTCGATGGGTAGCATAACCCATGTTGAGGAGGGAGAGAAGGAGCTAGCTAAAGAAGTGCATGGATTGGCTCGATTAGAAGTTCAACTTAAGGAGAATGATGAGGTTAATTTTCAGACCGGGTCTGCTTCATCCTTAGTTGTAGAGGTGAAGGAAAAGCAAGACCGAGATCTTGTCATACTTCAACTGAAGGAGGCTGTCCACAAATAAAAAGTTATGGTCCTCTCGAATGGGGGAGATGGATTGTTGATGTGCTAGAATAGATTGTGCGTTCTAGATATAGATGGTGTTCGAGAGAGGGTTATGACGGAAGCCCATAGTTCTAGTTATTCTATTCATCTTGGCTCTACCAAGATGTACCACGACCTGAGAGAAGTCTGTTGGTGGAGTGGAATGAAGAGAGATATTGGTGAGTTCGTTTCAAAGTGCCCGAATCGCCAGCAAGTGAAACTTGAGCATCAAAGACCATGTGGATTAGCCCAAAACATTAAGGTTCCTGAACGGAAGTGGGAGATGATCAATATGGACTTCATTGATAGTCTACGATCTCGAAAGCAACATGATTAGATAAGGGTGATTATTGGCTTACTTCTTAGCAGTTAAGACAACGAACATGGTGAAGGAGTATGCCAAGTTGTATACCCAAGAGATGGTAAGGTTGCATGGAGTTCCCTTGTCTATCATCTCAGACAGAGGAGCTGAATTCACCTCCAAATTTCGGAGGTCTTTCCAAAAAGAATTAGGTACCAAGGTTAATCGAAGTACAACTTTTCATCCACAGATAGATGTCGAGGCAGAGTACAATTCAGACGCTAGAGGATATGTTGAGAGCTTGTTTTCTTGATTCAAGGGAAATTGGGATGACTCCTACCATTGATTGAGTTTTCATATAAAAATAGTTATCATGCAAGCATTGAAATGACTACCTATGAGGCTTTGTATGAGAGGGGATGTCGATCGCCAATTGGGTGGTTCGAGGTTGGAGAAGCAAAGTTTATTGAGCCTGCTCTCGTCCACCAATCGATGGAGAAGGTTAAGGTTATTAAAGAAAGGTTGAAGACTTCATAGAGTCGCCGGAAATCTTATACTAATGTGAGGAGGAAAGACTTGGAGTTCGAGGTAAATGATTGGGTATACTTGAAAGTGTAACCTATGAAGGGAGTCATGAGATTTGGGAAGAAGGGGAAATTGCGTCCTCGCCATATTGGTCCCTTTAAGATTGTGAAGAGGATTGGGAAGATTGTTTACAAGTAGGAGTTGCCTTCCGATTTAGACGCAATTCATCCTGTGTTCCACATCTCGATGTTGAAGTAGTGTTTAGAATATTCTGCATTGGTGATCCCCGTTGAAAGTATTGGAGTGAAGGATAGCTAGCCATACGAAGAGATTCCAATCCAAATCCTTGATCGTCATGTTCGCGAGTTGAGATCCAAAAAGATAGCCTCAGTCAAAGTCCTGTGGAGAAATCAATTTGTTAAAGAAGCCAAATGGGAAAATGAGGAAGAGATGATAGTCAAATATCTACACCTATTCAGGCCTACTGAGTAGAACGTTGAAGGTATTTTCCTTACCCTTGATTGAAATTGATTGATATATTCTTGAGTTGATATGTCTATTCTTTAGTCTGAACGGAGATTATTAAGATTAACAAAGAGTCGAGAGTTTGATTGATTGATGAGAGTATTGAGATGAGTCTTGTGTCTATTGGTGCTTGATATCCACCATTACTCATCATTCAAGGATGAATGATCCCAAAAGGGAGATGATGTAACACCCGATAAAATTACCAAAATAACCCTAGAGGAGAGATTTGCACATAATGCGTTTTTCTATGCTCAGATTGCAAATCTATGTCCAGATATGCGTCCGACATAAAATATTGAGTAGGAAAATGGTCTCGGTTGATTTTTAGAGCCATCAGATCAAAAGATAATGGTTCAATCCAAAACGAAAAACAGCGTCTTTGACGCGGATGTGGCTTAGTTCTTTTCAATTTTTTTGACGGGATTGGAAAAACTCATTTAGAAAATTATTGGAAAAAATACACAGTAGTGCGCATAGTCCGCATCACGGACTAGGTATTCTGAATTTGAAATTTTTCTACTTTTTGTGAGGGGCATTTTGAAAATTCCCAACGCCTCCTAAACTCAAAACATGATCAAATAGGTCGTTTGAGCATATAAAGGGTCTTAAACCCCATTCTATGTCTTGGAAAAATGTTAGGGTTTGAGAGAAGAGAACAGAGAAGCGTAGATTGGAGAATTCAAGGATGAACTCTTCAAGATTGATTGTTAGAGCTTCAGAACAGGTATGTAAGGCTAAATTTAAAGCATGAGATTGATTTCTCATGTGCCCCATCGATGGTCATAAAGTAGTTGAAAGTCCAAAGAGTCTACATAAATGATTCTTGATGGTTTTTCTTGAAAATTATATTAATTACATGTATTACCTATGTTGATGATCATCACAAACTTGTTTTCTTGAATTGAATTCTTTTCATGAGATATTGTATAACCCTACATGACTATTTTTGAAAGTATGCATGAATAAATTTAGGGATGGAGTCTAGAGCCTTGATTTGAGAATGTCGATTGTGATTGTAATTGAGAAACAATAGAGGATTTGTAGATTTCCATCTCTATTTTGGATTATCCATTATGGTTTTGATTCGTTTTCTACCTAGCAAGTATAGAACGACTGCGACAACATCGGTGAAATGTTGTACAATTACTGGCTCATGAGTGATTCTTGTCATATAAGAGAAACTCCCAGAAAGTTCTCATATTGAGTACTCTGAGTCAGGATGAGATGAGATGGGTTGAGGTGAGTTCCATTGAGTTGAGCCTGATTTGGTTGATGAGGTTTGATTGATTGATGGGTCATTTGTCTACTCCTTATTCTTGCTTTAGATAGACATTTGACATTCTGATTTGGTGTTTGTTCTAGGTTGATGTTTTTCCATATTATTCTACCTATTTCTATTTCATTCAACTACTTTACATATCGTGCATTCTACGTATTGACGCCACTCGATGTTGCATCATTTTATGATATAGATACAGGGATTAGAGATCATCAACAAGTGAATCGTTCAGGATCTGAGACATTCCACTGATTGGTGAGCCTCCATTACTTCGGAGGATTCATATCTTTATTTCATCTTGCTTTAGAGTTAGGCTTGATTAGCTTTATTTTTTATTGAGGTTGCCATGAGTCTGTCATTGTTACCATTTGATAGTGGTAGAGGCTTCATAGTCTTGAGTTAGATGTTGATCATTAAGATTGTGAGCTAGTTCTTTCTACTAGCCTTTTATTATTATATTATTTTGAGAAAACGATGAGATATGCCCATTTACTTTGCTTTTGTCTTCCACTGATCAGTAGAGTTTATTTGATTGAATAGATGTGATGAGGCCAAGTGGTACTCTTGGGGACTAGCAATAGTCTCTAGGTACCAGTTACGTCTAGGGTACCCTCCTGGGGTGTGACAGTCCCGTATTGCCCGCATAGAGTGAGTCATATTTACCGACCCCTTAGTATTTATGTGCTATGTGTTATGTGAATTCATGTTAATTTTCACCCTTATGATGTCCCCATAGTGTGAGTGTGTAATGACCCATAATATCGTTATGGAATTAGTCCTCTTGATTTTCTAAAAGATTTATCTCGTAAAAATTTTAAATGGGAATTTTTGGACTATTCGATAACTAAGACAATTTAATTTGTGGGTGAGTTTGAATAAATAATATAAGTGGTGGGCTAAATGTTAATTCGTTTAAAATTTTATACCACTTGATGCATATATTTTTAAAAGAAATTATAAAAACTTTCATTACTTAAGTAGGTTAAAAAAAAATAATAAACTAAAAGGAGAAGAAGGGTGCGTACCTGTACGACGAAGGACGGCACACTATCCAGGTATTTTTTAAATTGCTTCTCCATGCTAAAGTGGTAGTGTCTAAGGAATTATGGTATTAAAACACTCAGATGTTAATTAGTTGTTAGCTAGTGGGGACAACCAATTGTATAGGTGTTAAAATATGAAAGTAATCAAAAGATGCTAATTTGCTCACAATTGTCTATTGTAAAAGAAATCAAGTCCTACAATTGCTATAGTTTGGCACATGGACTGCAAGTTGCAGTATCTTTCTTGGGGTGACAGTGGAATATAAGACATGATTGGTGGTTACTAAACGCAAATTGTAATACGGACAAACATATTCTTTAATTGGACAATTTCTTATAGTTATAAATTTCTTTTATATGATAAATATACCTCCAGATCCACTTTACACTTTGGGCCAGTCCTTTTGGTTCTCCTTTAGCAACATAATCCTATATTGTGTGCCTTCGGATGTATTTATCTAGGTGGGTATATTTTTCTTATACTATTTGGAGGAATTAAGATTTAACCCTAGACTTGATTATAAAATTTTAGATGAGTTTTAGGTCTAGGCTAGATATATAGTAGGTTAGGTGTTGTTAGTTTTGAAATCTTATGGTGATAATTTCTTTGATTAGATCATGGTGCTACGGATTCCATTCGAAAGGGAAAGGCTCAAGTGTTTGATTGATCGTGATTCGACTAAGGCAAGTGAACTTTTAAACCATTGTAATTCTTGTAGAATTCTCGAATTATCCTTTCTCCTATGTGTGATTCGTGAGGTATTTTTAATATTATAAAATGAAGTGATTAAATGTAAATGTGAGTTGGTGTGGTGTGGTGACACTTGAATTTGTAAATGTAGTTAAGTGATGAAAATTCTATTACAATTTTTTTGAGATATATTGTTATGGTTGGTGATTGTGAGTGGATTGGTTCGTGGAGTTCATCTCATGTTCATTCATTCTATGACACACACGCATTTGCATTGTTCTGAATCTTGATATTTGTGAGATGGTAAAAAGTTTGGACCGAGGTCTTTACCGGTCGATATATGATGCTGAGGTCTTTGCCGGCGATATTGTGATGCCGAGGTCTTTGCTAGCGATGATATTGTGATGTCGAGGTCTTAGCCGGTGATATTGTGATACCGAGGTCTTTGCCGGCGATATTGTGATGCCGAGGTCTTTGCCGGCGATGATAATGTGATGCCGAGGTCTTTGCCGGCAATAATTGCATAAGCATTGCATCTCATCCTTGCATATCCCTGCGTGACATGATGTTATTCCCGTGTTCGATTGTGTTGTTACTTTTGAGTTGTGACTTGTGTTTTGATATTTGTGACATAGTGGAGAACTATCTCTAGAATGTATTATGTGTTGCTGGACTGGGACTTTTCTGAGTGCAGGTGTGTAGTTCGGCGGTATGTGGTTGGGTGTGAAAGGAGTTTGTGTATTCTATCGGAATTATTCTGTTTTGCTAGTTGACTTGTTGGGTACTGCGTTGTTTTTGGTACTCACCCTTGCTTTTACACTTGTATAGGTTTTGAGCCCGGACCGTGAGTAGTATATTTCTTGATCATCCGAGGCTTCTCAGGAGATTTAGAGAAGTAGCTGTTGTCATTTGACTGACTCTCTTGTCCTGTTTCCTTTCTGCTTTGTTCTATTTGAGAAGAAAGACAGTTTCAGACTTTGTAATTCTTTGGATTTCTGTATGACTAGTAGCTTGTACACGTGACAACCAGTCCTTGGGTGGTTTTAAGTTTGTGGAGATTTTTCCTCTTAGTTATCTATTTTATTTAGTACTTCCGCACGTCATTTCGATATTCTTGTTGGGTTTAGGCTGACTTGTTCCCGGTGGGTTTAAGCAAGTGCCATCACGTCCATTTTTGGGTCGTGACAGTTGGTATCAGAGCCTCAGGTTCATAGGTCTCACGTGTGTACGAGCCAAGTCTAATTAGAGTCTCAAGGATCGGTACGGAGACGTCTGTACTT
This sequence comes from Solanum rostratum, assembly GCA_029948455.1. Classification (NCBI taxonomy): domain Eukaryota; kingdom Viridiplantae; phylum Streptophyta; class Magnoliopsida; order Solanales; family Solanaceae; genus Solanum; species Solanum rostratum. Next base: position 29,316,111 of record CM057049.1, read on the forward strand.
ATCTTTGAGAGGCTATGAAGACTGTTAGGAAACTTCTTTTTATTTATTCTCTCTTATCGTGCGTGGTTATCTCCATTAGTATTGAGTTGTGCCCTTGCTCTTTTGACAGATGGCAAGGACTAGAGCTACGATTTCTGGAGCTAGAGGCGAGGCAGCTCCCGAGACCACAGTTGAGGCCCCAGTTAGAGGTAGGGAAAGGGGCCGAGCTAGAGGTCGTGCTCGTGGAGTGGCATTAGTGAGAGGGCGTGCCCGAGGGGCGGCACCAGTTAGAGGACAGGCTAGAAGGGCTTCTCCAGAGCCACAGATAGAAGTTGATGAGGATCGGGCTCTTCCAGAGCCCACAGCTGCACCATTGCTTCAGGACACCCTGCTGAGGATGCTAGGCATGCTTGAGAACTTCACTCAGGGGGGTGGTGCAACAGGCACGCAGGGAGTTTCTCAGACGAGAGTGGGAGAACAGACTTCAGGGCATCATTACGACCGAGTTCCAGATAATCAGGTGGTTCAGCCCCCAGTGGTTCCTGCACCAGCTAGTGGGGCACAAACCACTCTAGAGGCAGTCTTGGCAGCAGATGATCAGCTTAGTTACGAAAGATTTCAGAAGATGAAACCACCTCAATTTCAGGGTGGTAGGAGCGAGGACGCCCATGAGTTTCTGACCTTGTGCTATGAAATGCTAGAAGCAGTGGGTTTGGTTGACCAGCGTGGTGTTCGTTTCGTTGCACTCCAGCTCCGTGGGCCAGCTAGGGAGTGGTGGAGGACCTATGTGAGATCCAGACCAGTCGGATCCCCTCCAGTGGAATGGAATGTGTTCTCCAGTGCTTTTCAAGATCGTTTCATTCCTTGGAGTGTACGAGAGGAGAGCCGATTGAGGTTTGAGGATTTGAGGCAAGGTGGTATGACTGTTACTGAGTATGAGGCTCATTTTTGTCAGTTATCTCGACATGCCTTAGTTATAATTCCAGATGAGGTGGAGAGAGTTCGCAGGTTTGTGAGGGGCTTGAATTTTTCCATTAGATCTTATGTATTCAGGGCAGCTCATGAGGGGGCTTCCTTTCAGTCTATTGTGAGCAACGCCAAGGAGGCACAGTTGTTGGTTCGGGAGGAGTTTGGAGACCCTAAGAGGGCTCGTACTACAGGGCAGTTTTCTGGTACTTCATCAGGAGGTAGAGGTTCGCATAGGGGTGGTGGATCTTTTAGGCGTCAGGATCCTGTGCATGCATTTATGCCAGCAGCTGAGGGTGGACAGATGTCTCGAGGGTCCCACAGTTCCACCCGTGGTAGCCATAGCAGTTCATTTGGTGGGTAACAATCTTCTACACCGAGGTCTTACTTTGGCTGTGGGGATCCAGGCCACCTGATTTGATACTGTCGCTTTCAGACTCATTCGGGACCTCATCGTACTTATTCGGCAGCTCCAGTTAGAGATTCGGCTCCACCGACCAGGGGTCGGGGCAGGGGTCAAACCACTAGAGGTGGCAGGACTTCAGATAGTGGTGCCTTGGTTCCACGTGGTGGAGATCGAGGTGTTGCTCAGACAGGGGGTTGCAGAGGAGCTCAGTGTTATTCTTTTCCTGGGAGGCCCGAGGCTGAGGCTTCAGAAGCAGTTATTACAGGTATTGTTCCAGTCTGTCATCGGCCTGCATCTGTGTTATTTGATCCCGGATCTACCTACTCTTATGTATCTACATACTTTTCGTCTGGGTTTGATTTATTGTGTGATTGGATGTCTGTGCCCGTGCATGTTTCCACACCAGTAGGTTAGCCTTTAGTGGTGGATCGAGTATATCGATCCTGTCTTGTTTCTCTGGCTGGATATGATACTTGGGTAGATATGATTATTCTGGAGATGGTAGACTTTGATGTTATCTTGGGGATGGGCTGGCTTTCTCCTTATCATGCTATTCTTGATTGCTATGAAAAAACTGTGACCTTAGCCATGCCTGGTGTACCAAAGATTGAGTGGAAGGGTGATAGTGGTTCTTATCCTAGCAAAGTTATTTCCTACATCCATGCTATGAAATTGATTGATAGGGGGTGTGTCATATTTAGCTTTCATTCGAGATACCAGTGTTGAACCACCTCCTATGGAGTCTATTCCTGTGGTTCAGGATTTTGTCGATGTGTTTCCTACTGACCTTCCAGGTGTTCCTCCCGATAGGGATATTGACTTTCCTATTAATCTAGAGCCAGGCACTAAGCCTATATCCATTCCTCCATATAGAATGGCTCCAGCTGAACTAAAAGAATTAAAGGAGCAACTTTAAGATTTGTTGAGCAAAGGGTTTATTCGTCCTAGTGTGTCACCATGGGGTGCCCCAGTCTTATTTGTGTAAAAGAAGGATTGGTCTATGAGGATGTGTATTGATTACAGGCAGTTAAACAAGGTGACTGTTAAGAACAAATACCCTCTCCCCCGTATTGATGACTTGTTTGATCAGCTTCAGGGAGCGGCCCTGTTCTCTAAGATTTATTTGAGGTCTGGTTATCATCAGTTGAGGATTAGGGCATCAGATATTCCTAAGGCAGCTTTTCGAACCCGCTATGGCCACTTTGAGTTTCTGGTGATGTCCTTCGGGTTGACTAACGCCCCTGGAACATTCATGGAGCTTATAAATGGGGTGTTTCGTCCTTACTTAGATTCTTTTGTGATAGTATTCATTGATGACATTTTGATATATTCCAAGACTGACGCTGATCATGTTCGTCACTTGAGGATAGTGCTACAGAGGTTGAGTGAGGAAAAGTTATATGCAAAATTCACTAAGTGTGAGTTCTGGCTTGATTCGATGGTATTCTTAGGGCATGTGGTGTCCAAAGAGAGGATTAGAGTGGATCCGGCTAAGGTTGAGGTAGTCAGAGGGTGGACACGACCTACTTCAGCTACCGAGATTCGCAGTTTTGTGGGGTTAGCTGGGTATTATCGACGATTTATTCAGGGTTTTTCTTCTATTGCAACCCCATTGACTAGATTAACTCAGAAAAATGTAGCCTTTCATTGGTCAGATGAGTGTGAGGAGAGCTTCCAAAAGCTCAAGACTTTGTTGACTTCAGCTCCCATTTTGACACTACCTAAGACAGGTGTGGACTTTACGGTGTATTGTGATGCTTCAGGAGTTGGTTTAGGTGGTGTGTCGATGCAAAAGGGGAAAGTGATTGCCTATGCTTCTAGACAGTTGAAGGTTCATGAGAAGAATTATCTTACCCATGACTTGGAGCTAGCGGCTGTGGTTTTTGTGCTTATGTTGTGGCGTCATTACTTATACGGTGTTCATTGTGAGGTCTTCACTGATCATAGGAGTCTTCAATATATTTTCAGTAAAAAGGATCTGACCTTGAGGCAACGTAGGTGGATTGAGTTGCTAAAAGACTATGATTTGACCATCTTATATCATCCGGGGAAGGCTAATGTGGTGGCTGATGCCTTGAGTAGAAAGACTTCTAGCATGGGGAGTCTAGCCGCGATTCGAGTTGAGGAGCGACCTTTGGCCAGGGATGTTCAGCGTCTAGCTAATGGCCTAGTCAGGTTACAGCTTTCGGATGAGGGTGGTGTACTTGCTTTCATTGAGGCTCGTTGTTCCTTGATAGACCAGATTCAAAAGCGCCAGTTTGAGGATGAAATGTTGTGTCTCATCAGAGACAAGGTGATTAGAGGAGAGGCTAAGGAAGCGACACTGGATCCTGATGGTGTCTTGAGGATTGGAGGTCGAATTTGTGTGCCTAAGGTGGGTGACTTGATTAGAGTGATCATGGAGGAGGCTCATTGTGCTCGTTATTCCATTCATCAAGGAACAACGAAGATGTATCATGACCTGAATCAGCATTACTGGTGGTGTGGCATGAAAAAGGACATCTCAGATTTTAACTTGTCAGCAGGTTAAGTGTGAGCACCAAAGGCCTCGAGGTGAGTTACAGAGGATGCCCATCCCTACATGGAAGTGGGAGCGTATCACCATGGATTTTATGGTGGGTTTACCCACTACTGTGGGTGGTTATGACTCTATCTGGGTAGTTGTGGATCGATTGACTAATTTGGCCCATTTCATTCCTGTCAAGGTTAAGTATACAGCGGAGAAGTTGGCTGAGCTTTACATAAGTCAGATAGTTAGATTGCATGGTGTGCCTGTTTCTATCATTTCAGATCGGGGTTCACTCTTCACTTCACATTTTTGGAGGGCCTTGCAGCATGGTCTAGGCACTCAGTTGGATATGAGTTCAGCCTTTCACCCTCAGACAGATGGACAGTCTGAGCGGACGATTCAGGTGTTGGAGGACATGCTTCGAGCGTGTGTGATCGATTTTGGTTCCCGTTGGGACCAACACTTGCCCTTAGCAGAGTTTGCCTATAATAATAGTTACCACTCCAGTATTCAGATGGCTCAATTTGAGGCTTTGTATGGTAGACGGTGTAGATCTCCGATTGGTTGGTTTGATTCTACTGAGATGGACTCATTAGATGCGGACTTCCTTAGGGATGCTATGGAGCAGGTCCGTATGATTCAGGGTAGGTTGTTGACCGCTCAGAGTCGACAGAAGAGTTATGCAGATAGGAGGGTTCGAGCCCTAGAGTTTATGGTGGGCGATCATGTTTGGCTTAGAGTGTCACCTATGAAGGGTATTATGCGGTTCGGTAAGAAGGGAAAGCTTAGCCCCCGATTTATTGGTCCATTTGAGATTTTAGAGCGAGTTGGAGAGGTGGCGTATAGACTAGCTTTGCCACCTAGCTTGTAATCCGTGCATCCTGTGTTTCATGTTTCCATGCTCCGAAAATATGTGCCTGATGAGTCCCATATACTTTCATTTGATTCGGTGGTGTTGAGTCCAGACTTGTCATTTGAGGAGGAGCCTATAGCTATTTTGGACAGACAGGTCCGTAAGCTAAGTAACAAAGAGATTGCTTCCATGAAGGTGCAATGGAAGAATCGTCCAGTTAGAGAGGCGACTTGGGAGACAGAGTCTGACATGCGTGTTAAATATCCTCCTCTTTTCGAAGCTTCAGGTACTTTCTTTTACCATATGTTCGAGGACGAACATGATTTTTAGTGGTGGATAATGTAATGACCCATAATATCGTTATGGAATTCATCCTCTTGATTTTCTAAAAGATTTATCTCGTAAAAATTTTAAATGGGAATTTTTTTACTATTCGATAACTAAGACAATTTAATTTGTGGGTGAGTTTGAATAATTAATATAAGTGGTGGGCTAAATGTTAATTTGTTTAAAATTTTATACCACTTGATGCATATATTTTTAAAATAAATTATAAAAACTTTCATTACTTAAGTAGTTTAAAAAAAATAATAAACTAAAAGGAGAAGAAGGGTGCGTACCTGTACGACGAAGGACGGCGCACTATCCAGGTATTTTTCAAATTGCTTCTCCATGCTAAAGTGGTAGTGTCTAAGGAATTATGGTATTAAAACACTCAAATGTTAATTAGTTGTTAGCTAGTGGGGACACAATTGTATAGGTGTTAAAATATGAAAGTAATCAAAAGTTGCTAATTTGCTCACAATTGTTTATTGTAAAAGAAATCAAGTCCTACAATTGCTATAGTTTGGCACGTGGACTGCAAGTTGCAGTATCTTTCTTGGGGTGACAGTGGAATATAAGACATGATTGGTGGTTACTGAACGCAAATTGTATATGCACAAACATATTCTTTAATTGGACAATTTCTTATAGTTATAAATTTCTTTTATATGATAAATATACCTCCAGATCCACTTTACACTTTTGGCCAGTCCTTTTGGTTCTCCTTTAGCAACATAATCCTATATTGTGTGCATTCGGATGTATTTATCTAGGTGGGTATATTTTTCTTATACTATTCGGAGGAATTAAGATTTAACCCTAGACTTGATTATAAAATTTTAGATGTGTTTTAGGTCTAGGCTAGACATATAGTAGGTTAGGTGTTGTTAGTTTTGAAATCTTATGGTGATAATTTCTTTGATTAGATCGTGGTGCTACGGATTCCATTCGAAAGGGAAAGGCTCAAGTGTTTGATTGATCGTGATTCGGCTAAGGCAAGTGAACTTTTAAAACTTTGTAATTCTTGTAGAATTCTTGAATTATCCTTTCTCCTATGTGTGATTCGTGAGGTATTTTTAATATTATAAAATGAAGTGATGAAATGTAAATGTGAGTTGGTGTGGTGTGGTGACACTTGAATTTTTAAATGTAGTTAAGTGATGAAAATTCTATTATTATTTTTTTGAGATATATTGTTATGGTTGGTGATTGTGAGTGGATTGGTTCGTGGAGTTCATCTCATGTTCATTCATTCTATGACACACACGCATTTGCATTGTTCTGAATCTTGATATGAGTGAGATGGTAAAAAGTTGGGACTGAGGTCTTTACCGGTCGAGATATGATGCCGAGGTCTTTGCCGGCGATATTGTGATGCCGAGGTCTTTGCCGGCGATATTGTGATGGCGAGGTCTTTGCCATCAATGATATTGTGATGCCGAGGTCTTTGCCGGCGATATTGTGATGCCGAGGTCTTTGTCGGCGATATTGTTATGTCGAGGTCTTTGCCGGCGATGATAATTTGATGTCGAGGTCTTTGCCGGCAATTATTGCATAAGCATTGCATCTCATCATTGCATATCCCTGCGTGACATGATGTTATTCTTGTGTTTGATTGTGTTGTTACTTTTGAGTTGTGACTTGTGTTTTGATATTTGTGACATAGTGGAGAACTATCTCTAGAATGTATTATGTGTTGCTGGACTGGGACGTTTCTGAGTGCAGGTGTGTAGTTCGGCGATATGTGGTTGGGTTTTAAAGGAGTTTGTGTATTCTATCGGAATTATTCTGTTTTGCTAGTTGACTTGTTGGGTACCGTGTTGTTTTTGGTACTCACCCTTGCTTCTACACTTGTGTAGGTTTTGAGCCCAGACCGTGAGTAGTATATTTCTTGATCATCCGAGGCTTCTCAGGAGATTTAGAGAGGTAGTTGTTGTCATTTGGCTGACTCTCTTGTCCTGTTTCCTTTCTGCTTTGTTCTATTTGAGAAGAAAGACAGTTTCAGACTTTGTAATTCTTTGGATTTCTGTATGATTAGTGGCTTGTACACGTGACAACCAGTCCTTGGGTGGTATTAAGTTTGTGGAGATTTTTCCTTTTAGTTATCTATTTTATTTAGTACTTCCGCACGTCATTTCAATATTCTTGTTGGGTTTAGGCTGACTTTTTCTGGTGGATTTGAGCAAGTGCCATCACGTCCATTTTCGGGTCGTGACAGAGTGCTACTCTTTCGTCCCTTATAACTATGTGCTTACTATTTATATACGCGCTTTCGAACCGATGATGTGTGAATGGATGATATGAGGCATTTTTGGAGACCCCCGGGTTCCTATTCTCCATGTCACTCCTAGACCCGAGGCTAGGGTCGTGAGGCTAAAATACTCTTTACATCCCGTACTAGTAATCAACTTATTCCTTTACACGCGCCTTTTAAAATCATAACTAAGATGAATTGTTTTACTAATTAATTTATTGCATATGAACTCTTTTAAATAAAAGCAATAAGTTTTCCGATAAAGTCGAGAGGAGGGAAATTCTCGTAGAAAAGAGTAACCAAACTCACATTAAGACAAAAAGTTTGAGCTGTCAGCATAAACTTTAACCAAAACTAAAATCATTATTATATTATATTTTACACAATAAACAACTTAAAGTCTTTTAGTTTGTCATATTTCCAAACATTATAATTGAGTTGTATAAAAGGTAGTAAGTTACTAGCCAATTAAATTTGTAATTTAAAAAATCAATAACAAAGGAAAATGTGTTTTAAGTGTTATACCCCAGTTATTAGCCACATTCATTACTTGGAACACCTTCTCAAGTTCCTTTACACAGTTCTAAGAATCTTGAGTGGGTAGAGTCCCCGTGAACTCAGGAGGATTCATCCTCAAATATTCTAGGACTATAGAGGTGTCATGAGCATCTTCTCTACCCACTCCTTCTCTCGCTGCAGGTGCTGCGACATCTGGAGCTAAAGCTTGAATAGCCCATCGTGGCTCAGCATTGGAGACCTCATCTTGAGGGACAGCTTGATCAAATATGCTCCTCATTTACTTGAGGCTCACGCGGGTTAGCATCATGCCTGGCAGGACATCCCCTTCCTCTGACGACTCTTTTGGGAGGCATGGTATCAATTCTGTACACGTAGAGCACGAATTAGAAGAGAGCTTTAATAGAACTTAACTCTATCACATGAATTGCAATGAGAAGAAAAGTGTAATAATTCCTAATGTCCTATAGTCTTCTGCTTATCAAATTTGGTCGACAACACACCCATAAACAAGAATCTACAAGACACGGCTTCATAGATTCCTTGAGACACTTGAACTCTATGGCCTAATACCAAGGTTTTCACGCCCTGCGAGACTATTGCTAGTCCCTAAGCGAACAACCTAGCCTGATCACATTCATTCAATTAAACAACTCTACTCAATAGCGGAAATAGAAATAAGCAAATGGGCACATCTTATCTCAAGTCTCAAAACTAATGGATAATAACAAAGGCTAATAGAAAGAAATTGGCTCACAAACTTAGCATCAACATTCAACTATCGTCTATGAAGCCTCTATCACTAATCATGTGGTGCTAATGACAATTCCATGGCTACCCAAATCAAAATAAAATAAATAGTCTAATTTAACTCTAAAGTATGATGAATAAATCATAGTGGATCCTCTGGAGTAGGGGAGGTTCACCAAATCAGTTGTGAATCTTAAATCTTCAACGAAACTCCTATTGACGATCTCTAATGCCTTGCCCTTGCATCATAAATGATACAGTCCAAAAGGGACATCAGTACTTGGAATGTACTGGTATGTAAAATAGCTGAGTGAAACAGAAACAAGTAGAATAATATGGACACAACATCGACTCAAAATAAACATTAAATCACATTAAATATCTATCTATGCAAGAATAAAGAGTAGACAAGTGACCCGTCAACAACTAAACTCATCAATCATATCTAACTCATCTTAAAGGAGCTCACCTCCATTCATCTCATCTCATCTCAGAGGATCTTACCTCCTCTCCTCTCAGCTCATCTCATCTCAGAGGAGCTCTCCTCCTCTTATCTCATCTCATCTCAACTTAGAGTACTCAAGGTAGGAAATATATGGGAGTTTCTCTTATCTGACAATAGTCACTTATGAGCCAGTGAATGTACAACAATCTCATTGATGTTGCTACAGCCATCACAAACTTGCCAAGTAGGGAATGGTCGGAACTATATCAGCTCACCCGGTATGGAGTTAGTACTCAACAGGACCGCTAGTGCTTTCAGAGACTGTTACTCTCGAGGGAACCATTATATATGTGATGATTCTATGCCTCACCTACATTTGGCAACATAGTTTGAGAAGGTCGAGTTGGACTAACTCTCACTTTTTTGGTTCTCGATAGTCCCCCTATGAATCAATGCTCATAAAACCTCCACCTCAACCAATCTCATAGGGATTCGAAACCCATCATTGATCGGTATCTGATAGGGACTCGAACCTTGTCATAATTCAACTCGTAGGGACTCTAACCCTTTCATTAATCAAACTCATAGGGACACGAATCCTTTCATCAATTAAGCTTATAGGGACTTTAACCCTCTCATCAATGACTCAAGATTTGAATAATCATAAGGAATCAATCGAATAGACACATCAGTAGAGTTCATTTATAGAAACTCGTACAATAACAAAATTCTATCAACTCATCATCATTCTCTCATCACAATCAACAATCTCAACTCAAGGCTCTAGACTCAATTATCAAGTTCATTATGCATGCTTTTCAAATTGGTCATATAGGATTATGCAAATTCTCATGAAAATGTTCAATTTAAGAAAACAAATAGTATGAAGATCATCAACATAGAAAAACTTGTAGTTTCAAATAAAATTTTAAGAAAAATTATCAAGTGTTCATGATTGTAGATTCTTGAACCATCAACTCATCTAAGACCATCTGTGGGGCACATGAGAGAACAATCTCATGCTTTTAGTTTAGCCTTAAATACTTGGGATGAAGCTATCAATTAGTAATGTCAAGGATTTCGTCTCAAATCTCTCCAACTCAAGCTCTGCTCCTCTTTCCTCAAGCCCTAGCCTTGTTAGATTATGGAATAGGACTAGAATGGAGGGGGGGGGGGGATTAGACCTATTTTATATCAAAACAACCTTATTATATCATGTATATAATTTAGAAGTGGTGGGGAATAGACCAGAATGCCTGTCGTAAAATTTAGAAACTTTTAGTCTGAAAAGACCTAGTCCGCGATGCAGACTGGCCTCTCACTGTGTATTTTTAGAAAAGGTTTTTGAACTAGTTATCTCAGCCTCGTCAAAAATTTTCAAAAAAATATAAGTGCTAGTTCGAAATGGAGGCGCGACACGCTCGTGTCGCACACCAACAATATTTTGCGCTTCGGATAAAAAAATTATCTTTTGATCGGGTCACTCTAAAAATTGACCGAGACCATTTTCCTACTTAATCTTTTGTGCTGATCATAAGCATACCCTCACTCTAGGGCATTTTGGTAATTTCACTTGGCGTTACAGATTTATAAGTTAAGCATATAGGAAAAAAATGTTTTCCGTAAGTGTTTTGCACTTTGCACAAGGGTTCGTGACCTCTCCACGAGGTGGAGAGGGTTCATTTTAGTGTATAAATGTCCGGGACTCATTCTTGGTGCAAATCATGAGAAAATTGAACTTCGCATGAAAATGACCTATGCGGGAGCAAGTCTATGGTGTGAACTTCAGATTTATGTAAGGGAAATTGGGACAAATCCTAAACCCTTATGGATGGGATTTTATGAAATTTTGTTCTATTTTGTCACTCACCAAAACTCCCAAAATTCTCTCTAAACTCTCCAAAGCTCCTCTACCAAGTCTTCCTAAAATTCTAGGGTTTCAAGACTCCTTCATTAAGTCTAAGCTTCAAGGTGATCCCTAAGATTCTTCATGTCTTTGCTATATTTCTCAAGATCCTTAAGGTATGTCGGTTTCTTCATGCATGGGTCCTTTCACCCATGGAGTCCAAAGCCATTTTGAATTCAATCCTTTAAATTCAAGGTTTATTTCATTATGAGTACTTCCTAATACTGTTTATATGCATGATTTATGTTGGAAATTTTCATCAATTGAGTTGAAATGTATGAACTTCTTACAAGGGTTGATATTATGAAATACTTTATGGCATTTAAACTATGCATGTTATAATAATATGAATGCTATGAAATTTATGGATTTTGAGATGATTTCCATGATGTCCTAACTAGGAATTTCTCAATGGTTATGGTGGGTTGTTTTGAATAGTTTCAAGTGATCATATTTTACTTCATCCATGCACATTATTCTTGAACCTCGTTATTTTAAGTCCATATACATAAACCTACCATGTTTTAGAACTCTGATTATATAATGAAGCATCTTATGTTTATGAAAAGCTTTATTAGAAGTTATGCAAGTTTATGAATATTATGAAGGATGAATCCATGGAAAACTTATGAATATCATGCAAGATTATGAAGCCATCTTATGATGTCATGATACACCGTCATCTGAAAGGAATTGCTCACTTGAAGTGGTTATTGATTTTAATGAGCTACCGTTATTATCAAGCTACAATTTACAAGCTTATGTATGTTATGATTATGTTATATGATAATATTTTCTGTGGGAATAGAATTAACACTAGATGAGGCTTAAGGTGGTAGCTCGACCCAAGGGTTCCTCATATAAGATCTTCAGTTGATTAACTATGTACCACCACATATTATCATTACTTCACTAATGGGCTTATGCTAGTGGGTCCGATTAGGTCATGTAACACCCACCAAAAAGGCGAGCTTGTAAGGTGAGGGTATAGTTCACCTTGGCAAGTAGGCTACTCCTTTTCAGTGTGGAGGAAATATCGGGATTCGATGTTGTAGCTCGCATTGTCTTAGTGTCTATTTTAGGTCTCCTCCCACATATGTATATGCTATGTTATGAAATTATGTTTTCCTTCCATGTAGGTTTTACAAGGATTGATCATCCATGGCACCTTGAGCTTATTGCGTTTGATATGAATATGCATATTAATTATATTGTCTTATGATCTCCTATTTGCATTACACGCTTTATACTTAGTACATTTAAAGTACTAACACATACTTTTTCCTACATAATCTAACCATGTGGGGATCAAAGCTCTACCCATCTTCCAACTCATGGGTAGTATAATTTCTGAAGACTTTGCTTGTGGTGAGTCCTCCATTTTGAGGGAAACATCTACTTTTGATCAACCGTACTTATGTTAAAACTTTTCTACTTTTGTTTTTTTACTTTTGAGGGTGAGCTCAAGAAATGTCTTGGTCCCCATTTAATCTATGACTCGAGGTATTGTTAGATAATATGTCATGTATGAATCTTGCGATAATTTTGTATCTATGGAGACATTCCTTTAGTCGCTATCCCACATATGTTGTGTTTGTGATGTTATTATCAAGTGGGTTGATTTCCTAAGTCCCTTCTTCCCATAAAGTGCGTCCTATGCCCCCTTTCCATTGAATTATGTGGTGATTCCTTATCCTTTTACCCATAGAGTGCATCCTATGTCCATAATCCCCTTAGTATTACTTGATGATAGTTGAATGAGACTTCTTAACTAATGATTTGCTCATGCATGCTATGAGGCTTGTTTGGACCCCTTTAGATTCCCTATTCGCCATGTCACACCTAGGACCTAGGCTTAGGTCGTGACAAGCTTAGTATTAGAGCACTATGTTTGAAATGGTCCTAATAAATCTAACATCCTGCATCGAATAGAGTCTTGTTCATGGTTGTGAAGCATGCCACAACTATGAACAGAAGGCTAGAAGGTGTTAAGTAAATGACGCACTTCCTCATAATTTTATGTTATGCCTTAGAACTTATCTTAAGACTTCCTATTTCTAACGACTGCTCTTTGTGCTTCTAGATAATGCTGCCAAGAAGAATACCACCAATAGGCCCTATTCCAGATGAATAGCAAGCCCCTCCAGCCCCATAAGCTCCCAAGAGTAAGGGGTTTCTCATGCCGAATATCGAAATGTCATCACATTGTTGGCACAAGTTGTGTCAAACCAACGGTCCCAAGCTCCTCATGCTCCTACTCTAGCTTCTAATCTTTCGGAGTTTCATGGCTCTAAAGCGGAGGAAGATCCCCAAGAATTCATTGATAAGGTGTACACGGTCCTAGTTATCATGGGGGTAATCTTGGAGGATAAAGAGGAAGTAGCGGCCTACCAACTCAAAGGCCTTACAAATATGGTTCACCCAATGAAAGCTGGAGAGGGTGGATGATGAGCCTATTCCTCTGGAGGAATTTTGAGCCGCTTTTCTTGACCGCTTCTTCTCTATTGAACTAAGGGAGGCTAAGATGAGGGAACTCATGAACCTTAAACACAGTCCATGAGTGTGATAGAGTATTTTCTTAAATTTAAGAAGATGTCAAAGTATGATCCTCACATGGTTGCCGTTGCTCGGGCAAGAATGAACAAGTTTGTGATAGGAGTATTCAACTTTGTCAATGAAGAGCATCACATTACCATGCTCATAAGGGAGATGGACATATCTTGTCTCATGATATATGTCGAGCAACATGAATGAGTGAAACCTAGAAAGTGAAAGATGGGGGAGTCTAAGAGGGCTCGTTACGAAGGTGGATTCCATGGAGATAAAGGTAGAGGAAGTGGTCACTTTCAACAATGCCACAAATATCAAGGCCAAGCATTATCAAATGCTCAAAACCAAAGGTTCACTAATGATAGGGTTCCGAACCCCAAAGCTCAAGTTTGTAATGGTTGACCATATTTTCCTAGGTGCATAAAATGTGAATGGAATCATGGCAAAAAATTCTTGAGGGACACAGTGCATGCTTTGGGTGTGGAAAGCTACGCCACAAACTTGCCGATTGTCCAAGTGCTCCAAACAAGGGTAGAGGTGGTAATTAGGACATAGTGCCCGTGGAGGACAAGGGTCATAAGGAGGTTCTCCACATCATAACTGGTTTTATGCTATTCAAGTATGAAAAAGGGTGGATAAGATGGTCTATGTTGTCACCGGTATGTTAAAGGTTTATGATTATGATGTGTATTTTTTATCGAATACAAATGCCACTTTGTCGTTCATTAATTGTTCATTTATATTTTGTTTGACATGAGCCCCAAAATGTTATGTGAACCCTTTTTGGTGTCTACCCTCATTGGTGAGTCTATTGATCCTAGAAGAGTCTCTAGGGGTTGCCTCGAGTCTATATTGCATAAAGTTTTGCCTTGTGAAGTTTTTTGAGCTTGACAAGATAGATTTTGACATTATTTTTTGGATGGATTTGTTACATGCATGTCATGCCTCTATTGATTGTAGAACTTATAAGGTTAGTTCCAGTTTCCTAATGAACCTATCCTTTAGTGAGAAGGTCATGATTTGGTGGTTACTGGTAACTTTATCTCTTATCTTAAGGCTTGAAAATTGATTGCTAAGGGTTGGATTTATCATCTTGTGAAGGTTAGGGATCATAAGTCCCAAGTTCCTTCGATTAAGTCAGTTTTGGTGGTCAATGAGTTTCCCAATGTCTTTCCTAATAAATTCTCTAGTGTTCCTCTCGAAATGAAATTTGGTATAAACCTATTCCCCAATACTCAACCCCTCTCCATTCCTCCCTACTGTATAGCCTCGACAGAATTGAAAAAATCAAAGGATCAATTAAAGGACTTATTTGAGAAGGGATTCATAAGGCCTAGCAAATGACCTTGGGTTGCACTAGTGATGTTTGTGAGGAGGAAGGATGGCTCACCTAGAATGTGCATCAACAACCGGAAACTTGATAAAGTCACCATAAAGAACAAATATCCCCTACCAAATATAGATAACTTCTTTGATCAATTACAAGGGGCTAGTCACTTGTCTAAGATTGACGTTTGGTCTGAGTACCATCAAATGAGGGTAATGAAATGTGACATTCCTAAGATGACCTTCGCAATAAGGTATGAGAACTATAAATTTTTGGTGATGTCTTTTGTCCTAATCAATGCTCCAGAAATATTTGTGGATCTCATGAATAGGTTCTTTAAACCATACCTTGATATGTTCATTATGGTGTTCATTGATGACATCCTGATCTATTCATGGAGTGAGGAAGAATATGTGAGGCATTTGAGGGTAGTGTCGCAAACCTTGAGAGAAGAAAAGTTATTTGCCCGGTTTGAAAAATCTGAATTTTGGTTTAAATAGGTTACATTCCTTAGGAATGTGGTGATAAGTATAGAAGCTAAAGTGGATCCTACGAAAATGGAAGTGGTGAGAAATCAATATATGTCCTTAACTCTCACATATATTAGGAGTTTCTTCAATTGCTCACTGGGTTACTACAATTTTGACTGAATTTCTTCAATTGCATTCCCTTTAACAAAGTGTACAAAAAAGAAGGCAAAATTCCTTTGGACCAATTAATGTGAAAGGAGATTTCATACTTTGAAATACAAGCTTATATCCTCTCCTATTTTGACACTATCGGACGGATTAGAAGGGTTTGTTGTCTATTGGGATGCTTCCATTATTGGCTTTGGGGGGGGGGTGTTGATTCAAGGTGGCAAGGTCATTACCTATGCTTCTTAGAAACTAAAGGTGCATAAGCGTAATTAACCTATACATGACCTTGAGCTAGCGACAATGGTATTTGCGTTGAAGATATGACATCATTATTAATAAGGACGTCATGTAGATACCTTCATTGATCACATGATGTTTTAGTGTGTTAACCTAAAGCGATCTCAATTTAAGGCATAGAAGGTGGTTGGAACTCCTTTATGACTATGAGATGAGTATGCATTACCACCCGAGCAATGCTAATGTTATGGCAGACACACTAAGTAGTGCATCCATGGAGAGTGTGGCCTACATTGATGATGGAAAGAAGATGTTGGCAATGGAAAGTCATCGATTGGCTAGGTTAAGAGTTAGGTTGGATGAAGCCATATATGGAGGTATGATGGTTCTAGATACTTTTGAATCTTCCTTGGTTGAAGAGGTCAAATCTAAGCAAGACCTTGACCCTGCCTTGGTGGAATTAAAAGCATCGGTAAAAGAGGGAAATTTAAAAGTTTATCTCCTAAGGGGGAGATGGTGTCCCTAAATACCAAGGTAGGTTTTTTGTACAATATGTTGATTGGCTATGGGACTTGATTTTGAAAGAGACTCATAATTCATCCTATTCCATTCACGCCAGTTCTACAAAAATGTATAGGAATTTAAAAGAAATATATTGCTAGGGTGGTATGAAAAGTTACATCGCAAAGTTCATGACTGAATGCCACATTTACCAACAACTCAAAACCGAATATCAAATGTCTGGTGGCATAGCCCAAGACTTAGGGATTCCTCCTACTTGGAAGTGAGAAGAGATTAATATGGATTTTGTGATTGGTATGCCTAGAACTAAGAAAAATTTTGACTCTGTATGTGTTATTGTTCATAGAATGAAAAAGTTAGCTGATTTCCTTACCATTTAAGACAACCTATGGTGCCGAGACTAAGCTAAATTGTACATCCGTGAGTTGGTTAGAATGCATTGGGTTCCATTGTCCATCATTTTGGATCATGGTGCCTAATTCAACTCTCCCTTTTCTTTTCAAAGAGGACTTGGTACTAGTGTCAAACTAAGCACAACATTTCACCTACAAATGGATGGTTGATGTTGCCCAAGCTACACCTCCCTTTTGAAGGTTAAAGCGGTCGTTGTCAAGCGATATAACCTAACCGACGTTAGGGTCGATCTCACAAGGACTACGGCAGGCTTAGAGTAATTTCAAGCAATTTGAGTTAATTAACCTACTTATCTCTTGAAGAAGGGGGGCGGGGGGGAAATTTGTAAGATTACAAAATGAAATCCTAAAAGAAGACAAGTGTGTGAAACTAGTAGGAAGAGTAACTTGGGTATTGTGTTCCCCATGATTCTCTAACTTTGTATTACAAGATAATCACATTCATTTCTAATGTGTTGCATATAGAACAGTAAATTATGTTTACCGAACCCTTTGATCGAGGCGAGAGACAAATTTCACAACATGATTTGATCCATCCCCGTAATGTGACATTAGTAACCCTTACCTATTATTCCAGTACAACTACCCCTTGATTCAGTTTGATTGATTAGATGAGAAAATATCAATCGAATCCTATTAATTAATCTATTTTCTCATTCCTACCTTGATCCAGTTAATAACACTAGGCTAGTTCTAACGTTACCCACCCTTAAAAAGCAAGCGAACCAAAGAGAATTAATTAATACATGCATGCACACTTTCCAATAAGTACGAATATCCAGTTTTACCTTCTTAGTTCGTCATGGTTCCAAAAACCCTAGTTGTGGAATTAGCTACTTATATTCATCTTAGATGCACGAATCATGATATAAAATAGCATAATTAAGCACTTACAAGAATGAAATTAAGAACAAGAAATCCAAGCTCTTCAAAGGCAATCACAAGGTATGAATTAAAACAATAAAATAATGTTTCCAAGTGTTTCTCTTAATGTTCCCCATGTTTTCTCCTTGTAGTCTTCCATTATCTACCGTTCTCTACTGAAAATAACCTAAAACCTATTTGTAGTGTTTAAAATACAAACCAAATCAAAATAGGAGAGCTAGATTCGGCAGACACTACGAGCATGTCTACGGGCTGTATGAAGTTCTACGGCTCCTAATCAGGGCTTCATGGACTTTCTCTTCAATTCTGGGTTCAACTTCTATGAGACCTTTCTGTGGGCTGTACTCAGTCTTACAACTCATATAGGGTTTCGTCTGATGACTTTTCAGCAACATCCCACTTGGTAACCCTCAGGGTACAGAACCTCATCTACGACTTTTACTTTATTCTACGGCTTGTTTGATAATTCATAGATTCAACTTCAGAAAAAAACCCAATTAACTAAATTTTGCTGTGAGACTAACTCTATGACTCGTGGAAACTTCCATGGCCTGTAAAAGGTATCATAGAAAAGAAAAAACTTCAACATCTGCACACTTAGTCAAAAATCATGCCAAATTATGTAATCTTGAAAAATAAACATAAAAACATATCAAACCTACTTACATCGCTTTGAGAACACACAAAATTCCAAGTTTTAAGTATCAAAAGTGTTGTATTTGTCAGCACATTAACGGTCTCAACTTAAAATTATTGCTTGTCCTCAAGCGACACACTCAATCTACTTAAGTAGTATAGTGACACATATACCTCAATATAATGGCACACATCATCTCAAACTCAAGCACAAATACCCAAACCACTTATAAATGCTTATTAAATAACTATCAAGCAAACCAATGCAAATCAATACATGTGAAAGTGCTTTTATAACCAGTAAGGTAATCACAGATAGGCAACAATCACTAAATTTAGTCTAACATAATAGTGCAATGCAAGTGCCCTCACAAAAAGAAGTCTCATATCTCACTCATGATGATATTTTTCAGATTCAATGCTTGAGACTAAATAAAACCGCTCACTCTCGTAATAGTTATTCAAATACCATGCTGAATTCCATATGCTTGCCTCTATACTCATGACTAAGACCTTCGACTACTTGGACTAGGATCACTATAGGGCATTCTTGGGTTGTAACGTAGGCTCAAGGGGCTTTGGTATGATGTTTTAGGAACATAGTGAATAAAGGCACTCCTTGTCACGCTGTTATTGTACACTTTTTCCCTACCAACACTATCAATTTTTAGCGCCTTCTCCCGTTCTCCTATTTCAAGCTTTTTTGGGTGTCTTACTCTCATTTTTAGATCTTTGCCTTTTGGTTCCTCATAATTTTTCTTTTTTTAGCTCATTGATTAGGCATCTTCTTCATTGTTCTTGCACCCAGAGCACATTTTCATCCCCTTTTCCATGTATCACTAGCTTCCACCCCATTTTATGTGATTACCCAGACACTAGCAACCCTTAACTTAGGATTTAGGCCAGACTCGAGGTGCACAATATCCAACCTATGAACTAGGGCCACTTTTTGTAGGCACCCTCAACTTAAGCTTTTTGCCTCAGTCAAGGTGCATAATACTCAAGGAAGGAATAGGGCCAATTTCAGGATTTTGTATTTAACAAGGTTAGGTAACTTAGGTTTCTATAAAGAAAAGGGTACATGCAAAGCTCAAACGTTTGGTTCAAGGGATACTTTACATATTTGGTTTGTAATTTAGGCTAAGTGGACTATATGAACAACGGCCTAAGAACCTTTCCTAACAAACTAACCTACAGTCTAAGTCAGAGTAAAAGGGCAAGTTCTAAATTGAAACACAATATAAGAATTTAGCAAGGAAAGCTCACACATACATGATATAGATTACAAAAATGAAAAAAGACTCTCAGACTATGATGTTCATCATAATTTAACCTCAATTATCAGAACAGGCATTGTCAAACAATCAAACATGCATGGTCTCTATCAAGACTAACTAACAAAATTTCTGGTGGGTATCAATTTTTACACAAAAACTGACATATGACATAAACTTTTGTACAAAATGCTACTAATACTACCTACACATCCTAAACATGCTGGTTCAACAGATAGTAAATATCTTTGGAGAAAACAAACATATGCAAAAAAACCCCTTGGATTCAAAATTTATGATAGTTATAGGCTAGGATTGCTATGACTTCACTGAGTCCTATAACTACCCACACCCCATCGAAAAATTGCATTTTCCTCAATGCACAAAATAAAATAATAAAGCATAGGGGTTAAAAAACATATCTGGGCACCTAAGTGCCAGTCTCTAGCTCAGTCTAACCACCCTCAACTTGCCTAGCCTTCTCAATAATAGGAACATGTTTGGAGGGTCCAGCACCCCTCACTCTCTCTAGCTCACGTGCTTGTCGTACCTCCTTATCCTGCATCAAGCGTAACCTGGCGAGCTTAAACTACTGCTCATTCGTCAACCCCGCCTCTAATATCGCTGCCTCAGAATGCGTCTACATGGAGCCTTTTCCCAAGGGAAGGAAGTGGTGTCTGCTACGGAGCTAATAAATCTACCAGTACATCAATAGGATAAGCCTATGGAAGCACAATCAGTGTTGCAAGTAATGCTCTCATCTTAGACCAGAGCTACTAGATCTCATCCTGAATGGACGTCATGGAAGGCTGTCCTGAGCTAAGGCTTTGCTGTACTTGCCTCTGAAACGCATCAATGTGGCTTCCCACGGGTGTGAGTCTCTCTTGAACAACAACCACTACAATTTCCTATATACGAGGCTCAGCCTCTGAGATGGCCTGACAGACCTAAGGCTGAATTATGTATGATAAATGAGTCTGCTAGGACTCGGTGTGGGCCTATCCTGTGCCATGGCCTGAATAGATGCCATAGACAAATAAACTATATCAACGAGTGCTCTTGGTGTGGGCACGACCTCTTGGGTAGTAGTAGAAGTAGTTGTCCCTCTCTCCACACTAATCTCTGTCTGTTGGGGCCCCTCAGCAATGGCAGCAGAAGTAGTGGTAGTAGATAAAGGCTCAAGTATTGGCACTGCATTGAACGTCTATGGCATCTGAACAAGGGGGCGTGGTGCTCGCTAGAGGGCCATCAGGTTCTTATTAGCCTTTATATGGCTGGCATCGAACGTTCGCTGAACCTCGATCAAGGAGTCTAAATAGTGAAGTATCTCTGCCCCTAACTGTATATAGAGTCTATATATCAGGCACAGGAAGAGATAAAGGTGGACCTCTTCACGGCCGCCTCATGTAACTGGCCTGCAATCAGGAAGACCCAATATATCTCAGAGCCAACCAAGATGCTGGCAACCAGTGTTACATGGTCTGATGTCAATGTATTATCTATAAATGGAGGGCTGGATCCGTTATCTTACCACAACCCATCGAAATTTGTTGATGAAGCCGAGGGAGGCCTTCAATATAGGGTCGACCGACGTAGATATCCACTCAAGGTCCTTACCTTGCTCAACGATGTGGTCAGTAACCCGTCTCATCTAACTAACCCTACGGGCATAGTCTCTCATTAGGGCCTTATCTCGAGTCTGCCCCAATTTCTTGTTGAACTATGTTGTAGACCTTGTGGTTAGGAGCTCTAGTCAAATTACATGTGGCGAATATCGGTCTTAGAGATATCAACCTATATACCCCTCACCGTCATATGTGTAAACCTGGGCTAAGTGATGGGTTTCTTCCCCTTAGGAAACGAATCGAGAACTATGGCGGCATATGATACGAAGAACTCACAAACCATGGGCGGGGAGTACTTCCCTAATGGTTTTGTTAGCTACTTGAGCCTGTGTCATTTGATGGTGTCCTAGAAGCCTCGGTCACTATCCAACCTTGAAGTGAAAATCTTAGGCTACTCATATATAGAATGAGATAGTCGACCCCGCTCATTCTTTTGTATACCCTTTCGATAGATAGGCTGCATGCCTTCGATGCACCACCAACTAGATAAAGTGTCAAAACGTGAGGGTGGTGCTCGGGTTGCTACTGAAGACTCAAACTCTGAGTCCTCTCTGGATTTGAAATTGGATCCCTCTCAGGAGAGTCATGTGTATCAATCTTCTATCATTGGCACCTCCTTCTTAAGACTGGGGAGAACGTACCACAATAACTTGATTCTGGGGCTGTCTTACCTTTCTGGCGGCAGCCCGTGTCTGTGGTCACTCGGCGTTCAAGTCAGGCTACACATCGAGCTCTTCTATAGATCTACTGGCCATGAAGGTGCCCTGATCTTCCGAGGGCTCATCACGTAACCGTTGCTATTAGGCTCGTATCTCATTCTTCCTAACCTTTGGGGCCATGGAACCTGCAATGCACACATTGAGCGACATGATTAGCCCCACAACTATAGAAATGAAAAACAATAACATCTCTGAACTATGTACAAATGAGTCTACAAAAGCTCTTTTATGCACCGTAGTGAAAACTAAGAGCCGTAAAAGGCCGTCGTAGATGACTAAGTGCATTTAATTTTGCTACTATAATTGCATCTACGAGACCAGGTATGTCTAACAGAAAATTCTACTGGTCATAGGCTGAGTGGTAGATGTGATTCCTATCTTGAGTTTTTGCAGGCATGTCCCTACTATACCTATTTACGAGTCGTAGATTAAACTACGGCTTGAAAGAATGTCTCTTTTGATAGAATCCCTGAAAATTCAAATTTCTAGATTTACTCACCTGAGGAAACTACGGCTTGTGCAACTTTCAACAGGCCGTAGAAGACCCTTGTGGTTTGAAATCTCCAGAAATATTTATTTTCCAAGTCTATCAAACGGGTCCGAAATCGACATTACTTGACCACCACTAATTTAAAATCACCACCGAAGTAAGACATTATGCACGCACATGATTTCAACAAATTCCCAAATACCCCACAAGCAAGGATCATACACCCTCAATTCTCATTTTACATGTTCATTTTGCAAACTGACACCGTTTGAAAGTTTGGAGTTAAGCACAAACATGCAATCACACATCATATTTCAAGCAATGACAATCCATCCAATTCAAATGACATGTGACAACATGGTTTTCTCAAAATAGCATTAAAAAAACATGGCCACATACACATTTTTCAGAATTTAACACTATTCAAAACAATAACAACACTTGAATAAAGGTTAAACACAAACCGCATACAAAGACAACCATATATTCCAACCCATTAAAATTGCACTTCCATACCCATCAATTAACTACAATCTAATCACATCAATTTCAGTAGTACAATGATTTTAGGGCCAAGAACTTATCAAAATATGAGCAAAACGAACGGATATTAAAGGAGGAATTCGAAGAGGGGAAAACCCTAGGTTGCTGGAGTGTAGCCAAAAAACGTCTTGAAAAATATAGGCGGTGGTCGGATGATGGTCGGATTGCTTAGGGTAGGAGAAAGGGTTGGGCATTTTTGAAAATATTTATGAAAGTGGGGGTCAAAATTCTTTGACCCCCTTTTATACTTTGAGCGGGTCAATTTAAATGACTGGGCCTAGATTACAAAACCCTGATTATGAGTCGTAGAACTTTTTCTGGCCCGTAGATCCTTGTCTCATAGGCTGCCCAAGCCCTAATTTAGGGGATTGGTTTCATGGACCCGTCTATGAGTTGTATAATAAAATACAACTCATATAGTAGGTCATAGAAACCCCCAACACTTAGTGAAAAGTTGAAAACATACCTGGAGTCCATGAGCCCCATTCATGTCCCATAGTTCGGTCTGCGGGCTGTAAAGTTGGCTCGTGGACTAAAGTGCACTTTGATTGTCTTCCTGGAAGTGTTCTACGAGTTAGTGTACGGGTTGTGATTTGTAACACGGCCCTTAAAACTGGTCGTGGAAGAACTTCTTGTTGCTTCTTCGCCAAGAAGGCTGACTTAGTCTGATACCTGCGTATTCCTTGCAAAAGACACTGTTACCCTATATGCCACCAATCCAATGTCCATAAATTACAACCAAAATACTAAACATTAAACTATCTACAAGTACAAAGGATAAAAAAAAATGAAACTACCACTATTACATCAATTATCTTGGGTTGCATCCCAAGTAGCTCCTAATTTATTGTCGCAGCACAACTTGGACAACTAGGTTACTCGGACTTCACCAAGTGCCCAAACAATTATCTTCAAATCATCTGGCCTCTTCGTTGACTGGCAGATATTGAAGACAACTTCTTCATCATTCAATCGAAACTTTAGTTGGCCGGATTGCATATCGATTAGTGCTCGCCTAGTGGCTTTGAAGGGTCTTCCCAAGATGATTAGGACTTTAAAATCAACTTCGCAATCAGGGATCAGAAAGTCTATAGGGAATATGAATTTCTCTACTTTGATGAGGACATTAAATGTATCCCCATACACTTCTTCACCATGTGGTCAGCCATCAACATTCGCATGCTGGTTAGAGTAGGGGCTCCTAATCATAGATTTTTAAAGACTACAAGGGGCATCAGATTTATGTTGGAACTAACATCATATAATGCCTTTGCAAACTCAACATCTCCGATGGTGCATGATATGGTGAATGCTCCGGAATCTTCTCATTTCTGCACCAAGGACTTCATAGCTATCACACTACAATGTTGAAGCTCTTCGGAGAACTTTTGGCTTACAGTCTGTTTCTTCGTGACCAAGTCCTTGATGAACTTTACATACCCAGGGTTCTTCTCCAATTCTTCAATGAGAGGAATGTTAATGGAGAGTTGTTTTAGCATGGAGAGTAAGTGCTTAAATTTACCTTCCTCCTCCTTCTTTTTTATTCACTGTGGGAAAGGAGGAGGAGGTCTAGGAATGGGGTTCAACTTTTGTGGAGTATCTATAGCATCATCGCACCATTCTTAGAGCGATCTCACCGGTGTCTGCATCTTTGACCTCAACTATTTCCTCAAGAACATCATCGTCATCAATCAACATTGGCAGGTCAATAGTCTGTTTGCCACCACAAGTCATCACTACCATATACTGCCCCTTATTCTTAGGATTTTGAACTGTGTTACTGGGCAATGTACCTTTTTTGCTAGTTTAACTGAGTTGATTTTTGACCAAACGATTTCTCTAGCCTCTTGATAGCAATAGAATGAGACTCGATTTTCTGATTAATGCTGGATATGTAAGACTTCATCCCCCTCAAGGTTTCATTTTGGGTGTCATTCTTTTTTTAATGACGGTCAAGCATCTCCTCAACCCTAAAGCTACCAGCACCCGAAGCTCAATTGGGTGGTGGAACATATAGACCATACTTCTAGCAATCTCTGCATCCCCAATCAACATTTTTGTCCTGGCCCATATTTTTATCATAGTAACCTCCTTTATTGTTGTCTCTAAAGGTGTAATCCCTATTATAGTTTCGACCTTGGTTTCCTTGACTTTTGCACTAATAGTCGTGATTGGACCCTTGGGCGTTGTTCCGAAAACCCTCCATCCAATCAGTGACAAAACAAGTTTCCTCCTCATGGTAAGGCTTCTTGTTTATAGGGGCTCGCGAAGGCTGATGAACAACTATATTAAAACGTTCATGGTTCTACTTCATCAATAACACCACATTGGTACTAATCTGAGCAAGTTGTTGCATCATATCTTTATTTATCTTCGCTTGCTTTGAATTAGTACTGACTGCAAATGAGCTCTTTGTTTTTGACTTATCCCACGTTCCCCATGCATGCTTTTTCTTAACCACCTATTCTAGCCTCTTAGCGATGATAAAAAATGGATGATCTAGAAACGAGTCTCCTATGATAGTATCAACACATGCTTGGCTATTCTTGTCTAGGGCTCGATCGAAGATCTCCACTAAGGCGTCATTAGCAATTTTGTGGTCAAGGACACATCTCAGACACTTTGTGAACCTCTCCCATGTGGTATTGATCAAATCACTAGGGAGTTTCTCGAAGTTGTTGATTTGGTGTTTCAACTTCATCATCTTCGATCTCAGGAAAAACATCTACAAAAAGGCCTCATATAATTCTACTCAGATGGTGATCAAATTTTGTGGGAGCTCGGATAACATTAGGGTTACATTGCCTGTTAGAGACAGTGGGAAGACACGGAGCCCTACGGTATCCATCGACAAATTCTAGTTTCCCATCATACTCTTATAGATGTAGACAATGTTGTGTCGATGGCTATGCGGATCCTCTTATGGTAGGCCCATGAACAACCCACGATCCTGCAACATTTGGAGTAACTCACTCGAAACAACGAACTTTATGTCATTCAGGAGAGGTAGTAGCATAATAACTCCAGTGACATCCATCGCCATAGGAGCAAGCCGATATTAAATCCATGAATGAACCTCAATGTTAAGATCCTGTGGCTGTGGCTCAATATCCTCAATCGGAGGTGGGTTATTATCATTCTCATTCTGGTTTTGGTTTAGTTCTGCATTCTTTCTTTGCATTATTTGCAATATTGTTCATGTTTTCTTAGGCTATTCTTCTGAGCGTCCTTTGGATCTCAGGGTCAAACAGAGTCAAGGGAAGGCCTTGACTTCAAGTGTTGTGTATACACTAGACCTGCACGCTAAAACAAAAACAACAAAAAAGTAATATGAGGGAAACAAGGATTAATTCCCTGAAGTACTCAAATTATACAAACCTGGAGGTATTCTGCAGTACCGACGCTAAAATCTAGAATGTTTCCCAAGCTACACCTCATTTTTGAAGGTTAAAGAGGACATTGTCAAGCTATATAACCTAACCGAGTTTAGGGTCCATCCCATAGGGAAATTTCCATGCTTAACTAGGGTCGATCCTAAACTAAGACAAGTGTGTGACACCAGGAAGTAGAGTAACTAGGGTACTGTGTTCCCCGTAATTCCCTAACTTGGTATTGCAAGATAATCACATTCTTTTCTAATGTGTTTCGTGCAGAAAGGTAAGTTAAGTTTACCAAACTCTTTGATCTAAGCGAGAGGCAAATTTCACTATGTGATCCATCCCTGCAGTGTGGCATTACTAACCCTGACTTATTGTTCCACTACAACCTCTCCTTGATTCACTTTGGTTAATCAGACGAGAAAATATCAATCGAATCTTGTTGATTAATCTCTTTTCCTATTCATTACTACCTTGATCCAGTCAGTAACACTAGGCATGTTCTAACATTAGCCACGGTTAAAAAGCAAGCAAAACAAAGAGAATTATTTAATACATGCATGCACACTTTCCAAGGATTACGAATTATCCAATTTTACCTTGCTAGTTTTTCATGGTTCTCACAACCCTGGTCGTGGATTTAGCTATTCATATCCATTGTAGATGCAAGAATCATGATATAGAATGTCAAAATTAAGCACTTACAAGAATGAAATTAAGAACAAGAAATCCAAGCTCTTCTATGTAAATTACAAAGTATGAAGTAAAACAACAAAATAATGTTTCCAAGTGTTTCTCTCAAAGTTCCTCATGTTTTCTCCTTGTAGTTTTCCATTATGTACTGTTCTCTCTTGAAAATAACCTTAAAACCTTATTCAAAATGTTTAAAATTCAAAACAAAATTAAAATAGGAGAACTAGACTCGCAGGCACTATGAGAATGTCTACGTGTCGTATAAAGTATGGCCCATAATCAGGGCTTCATGGATTTCATCTTCAATTCTGGGTTCAACTTCTATGAGACCTTTCTACGGGTTGTGTTTAGTCTTACAAGTCATATAGGGCTTCGTCTGATGACTTTTAAGCATCTTCTCACTTTCTTATCCTTAGGTTACATCACCTCATCTTTGGCTCGTACTTCATTCTACGGATCGTCCGATAGTTCATAGATTAAACTTCAAAAAAGCACACCATCGCTGGATTTTGCTATGAGACCAACTCTATGGCTCGTGGAAACTTCCACGACCTTTACAGGGTATCGTAGAATAGTAAAAACTTTAGCGCGTGCAAATGTAGCCCAAAATCATGCCAAATGCTATAATCCTTAAACACAAACATAAAAGCACATCAAACCTACAAACTTTGCTTTGAAAACAAGCAAACTTCCATGGTTTAAGCATCAAAATTTTTATATTTAGGCAACACATCAATGGTCAAGTCAAATGTGCTATTCAAACCCTTAAGGATATGCTTAGAGTTTATGTGTTGGAATTCAGGAGTAGTTGGGATGAGCATCACCCACTCATTGAGTTTTCTTACAATAATAGTTACCACTCTAGCATTAGAATGGCACTGTTTGAGGCCTTATATGGGAGGAGTTTTAGATCCTTGATTGGGTTGTTTGAAGTGGAAGAAATGGCTTTGATAGGTCCGGACTTGGTTTTGAAAGCCTTGGAGAAGGTGAGGTTGATAAGAGTGAGATTAAAGATGGCTCAAAGTTCTGTGACCCATGCTCTATTGTGCCTTTGAAAGTAGTAGTTGTTGAGGAAAACTTGACGTATTAAGAGGTCCTGGTTGAGATACTGGATTAGCAAGTGCAGAGATTGACGAAGAAAGATGTATCATCTATTAATATCCTTCGGAGGAATCAACAAGTTAACAGTGTTACTTGGGAAGTGGAAGCTGATACTCAAGCCTAAGGTAATAAGTTAATCATTGTATGAGGCGTTAAATCTTGTATTTTAGACCTTTATGTCATGTTCCCTGCATATATACTCAAAATAACATGTTTTGATGATGTTTGATGCATATTTTTGAAATTTTATGAAAATGGTGTTTAAATTCCATTAATGCGTTCATGTAGAGCTGAAAATTGCTTAGTTACACCTTTCAAGTTATCTCTATCACATTCATGGACGAATGCTCCCAAAGAGGTGATATTGTGACATTTCCAGAGGTACCTTAAATGTCCTTATGGTAGGTTCCTTGCATAACGCATCACCCATATTCTTTTTGGCAAATTTGAGGGCAAACTCTTGATCAAGAGGAAAAATTGTGTAGAAAAATAGTCTCATTCAATTTCTAGGTTAACAATATGAAAAAAAAAGTTTTTCACAAGTTTTTGAACTTTTTAGAGGGGTCAGCTACCTCTCCACATTTTACAGAGGGATCATTTCATTGCAAAAATGTTCGAGATTAATTCCAAGGCTAAATTAGGAGAAAATCAAACTTTGCACAAAAATAATCTATGCCGCAGCAAGTCCTCATCGCGCCATGGTTTCATCATAGTATACATTTTTTCAAAATCTTTTAGATTTAAGTAAGAGAAATTGGGACAAATTCCTGAACCCTTATATATAGGATTTCAAAAAAATTTCTTCTATTTTTGACCTATTTCCTCACAAAAACTACCAAAATCCTCTCTAAACTCTAGAAAGTTCCTCTACCAAACTCTTCCTAAAATTCTAGGGTTTCAAGGCTCCTCCATTAAGGAAAAAGCTTCAAGGTGATTCCCAAGCTTCTTAAATTATCTTCCATCTTTCTCAAGATCCTTAAGGTATATGAATTTCTTCATCCATAGGTCCTTTCATCCATTGAGTCCAAAACACTTTGCAATTCGATGCTTTTAATTCAAGGTTGATTTCATTATAGGTATTTCCTAATACTCTTTATACGCATGATTTATATTGGAAATGGTCATCTATTGAGTTAAATGCATGAACTCCTTTCAAGGTTTGATATTATGAAATACATTATGACATTTAAGCTATGAATTATATGATACTATGAAATGCTATGAAATTTATGGATTTAAGATGATTTTCATCATGCCCAAACTAAAGGTTTCTCAATAATTATGGTGGGTCATTTTGAATGGTTTTAAGTGATCATGCTTTTCTTTATTCGCGCACATTACTCTTGAACTTTATTATTTTAAGTCCATATGCATAAACCCACCATGTTTTGGAACTAAGATTATATGTTGAAGCATCCTGTGTTAATGAAAGCCTTTGTTACGAGTTATGCAAGTTCATGAATATTATGAACGAATAAATGCTACCAAGAATGTTATGAATCCTTGAAAATTCTATGAAAATTATGCAAGATTAAGAATCCCTCTTATGATGTCATGATACACCCTCTTGTGAAAGGAAATACACACTTGTAGGGGTTACTGATTTTAATGAGCTACACTTATTATGAAGTTTTGATTTTACAAGCTTATACATGTTATGATTATGTTTTATAATTATGTAGTCTGTGGGACTAGACTTAGAACCAAATATGGCTTAAGGTGGGAGATCAACCCAATGGGTCCTTATATAAAGTCTTCAATTTAATAACTATGTGGCACCATAAGTTATCATTACTTCCCTAAATGGGCTTACACTAGTGGATTCGACTAGATCATGTAACACACAACAAAAAGTCAAGGCCGTAAGGTGAGGGTGTAGTCTACCTTGTCAAGTAGGCTACTTCTTTTTCGATGTGGAGAAAACATCTGGATTCCATGTGGTAGCTCAAATATGCTATGTTATAAAGTTATGTTTTCATTCCATGCATGTTCTACAAAGCATTGATCATCCATTATGTTTTGATCTTATCACCTTTGATATATATATGCATCTTGATTATATTATCTAATGATTTCGTGTTGCATTGTACCTTGCATACTTAGTACATTCAAAGTACTAATGTACACTTTTACCTATATGATCTAACCATGTAGGTACTAGAGCCCTTCCCCATCCACCTCGTCATTGCTAGTATGATTCACGAAAGCTTTGCTTTTGGCAAGTCCTCGTTTCTATGGGTACATCCATTTTCTTTCTACCGTACTTATGTTAAGACTTTGTGACTTTTGTTATTTAATGGTGAGGGTGATTCCAAAACATTTCTTGGCTCCCTCTCCATCTATGACTAGAGGTATTATTAGATAATATGCCATGTATGAATCATATGATGCTTTTGTTTCTATGGAGACTTTCCTTTAGTCCTTATCCCATGGATGTTGGTACTTCTAATGTTATTAGCAAGGTGGTGAATTTTCTAAGTCCCTACATCTTATAAATTTCATCCCATGTGCCCCTTTTTTTAGAATTATATATTGTTATTGAATAGTGGTAATTCTTTATCCATTTAACCATAAAGTGCGTCCCAAGTCCCTAATGCAAGTGTTAGGACGGTTGCAGGATGCTTCTTAACCAAAATTGTGCTTATGTATGCTATGAGACTTGTTTGGGGCTCCTTCAGCTTCTCCATTCACCATATCGTACCTAGGCCCTATGCATTGGTCATGATAGTATGTCACAAATATAAAACACTCTTAAGACGTGCTATTATGTGTATAATCCACTGAGGTACACATAAAATTGAAATTAATATAGATCTCATTTTTCTTATTTTTAAAATACAATAAAAAGATTATAAAGGAATTTGAGGTCTTGCTGAGGTGACAAAGAACTAGTTCCCAAGTCTCCGCTAAAAGCTTATATCGGGAATAAGAGAAAGGCACTCAAAAGGAGTTGGACTCATAACCTACATGGGAGTAGAAGCAAGGAGTGAGTTCCCAACAATATGGTATTCATCAATAAAACTACTAAACATGTGTAAATTAATGAACAACATAACTACTCTGACCATACCAACCGAATCTCTACAACTACAACTTGTAAGCAAATCAACCCAATCTAATAGTTTATAATTCACTTAGCATGTAGTTCAATAATAAATCACTAGAAAATCATATCTTTAATACAAAATTTATGAATTGATAGATTCACTAAATAGGGTACTCACAATCCACAATAAATGGATGCAATTTCATATAATTCAATGCAATATTAAGTAACATGATGCATGTTCATCCCGCGATACACATTCACTGAGACACAATCTCGAACCCATGGGGCACACACATGGTCCATGTATCCATCAAAACCATTTCTCTTCAGCATAAATATAACTTACCATAATTATTTTACTCATAATCATTTTTCTTCGACATGATACTAATTCAATGGGATCATTTTCCATCGGTATAATTTTAACAATGGATCCCATCCCAATATTCCAGAACAAGCAAAAATAGCTAAGCTCATATAATTCATGGAAGTATGATGATATCCACAATAATTAGCAATTCAAGTCAAACAATTATGGTAAATTCCTACTATTGACTCAATATCATAAATCCAGTCTTTTGCATCAAGAAGCACATATATACATGTGATCAAGTTGTCTTTTTATTTTTCCCTTCTTATCTTGTTAAATCATTAAATCGAAAAGTTCACTCCAAAATCAAATCTTCCTTACTCTTCAACACACAAAATAAGAAAATACAAGATTATACATTCTAAACTAAGGTTTAGAAATTCACTTGACTCAACTTAACCAAGAGACTACTCTAAAACTTGAGCCTTTCCTTCCGACAAGCAATCGATTCAGCAAAGTCTATTCAGATACAGAATCACAATTAGGATACAATGACAACAAGAGATAATTAATTTTGAAGATCAAATTCAAAATTATCCAAAACTTCATGCTCGAAAAGGTAGAAATAAATTTGAAAATAAATACATAATTATATTACCTAAAGCATCTGAAAATCAACTATGAAAATTAGTTTTCGATGAATTTTAATTAGATCTTAATCCTGATATCAAAATCTATTGTCAGGAGAAAATCATAAAATTTGAAGGTCAAACTGAAAATTAAAACTTAAAATCATAATTAATTAATAAAAAATAAATATTCTAAGTCATAATCACTTACCCAATGATTTTATATTGAAAATCCTTTTAAATATTGCCACCCTAAAATTTTCAACGCTCAAAAATGTAAATGAGAAAGAAACCTCAAAATCAGTCACAAAAGGTTCCCTTTGATCCCACTTAAGCGACTCCCGAGCTGCTTTTGCGACACCTGCAGAACAAACAAGTTCCTCTTAAGCAATCACTGGTTTCTTTTCTGGTCATCACACTCGTGGACCCTGGTCCACTTAAGCGAGCATTGCCAAAAAAGGACCTATTGCTTAAGTGATCTGGCCTCCACTAAACCAGTGTCACTTAAGCGACTAAGCCACATCTTTGTAGGACTTGTAGGAACCAAATAAAAAAAATACTCTCCAAGCTTAAACATACTCCAAATCAACCTCCCAAAATGATCGAGCATGACCCAAAGCAACTATTAGATTAGGTAAAATGATAATTTTTTAGAGTTCCTAAAAATGACTTTCAGGGTCATTACATCATCAACTCTTAAAACGATGTACTTCGTCAAACATAGAGCAAAGAAACAAACCTAAAGCCTTGAAAATTTAAGGATATCTGGCATTTATTTCCGGATTTGTCTCCAATGTAGCCTTCCTAACTAGATGGTACTTTGATTGCATCTTCACTAAGTCAATATCTTTTGAGCTTAGCTTTGAACCTACCTATCAGAAATCATGATCAGCTCCTCCTCAATTGATATGTATAGATTCAACTCCACAGAGTCAAGAAAAATCATGTAGGACTCCTTCGGCATGTACTTTTGAAGCATTGAAACATGAAACAATGGATGTAGAGATGATAAGCTAGGTGGAAATTCTAGCTTTTAAGACACCATCACAATCCACCTCAAGATCTCAAAAGAGCCGATGATTCTAGGGTTAAGCTTTCCATTCTTCCCAAACATTATCACACCTTTTATAGGTAATACCCTAAGCCATACACGATCATCTTTTATAAGCTCTAAGGCCTAGTCCCTCCTAACGGTATAGATCTTTTGTCGATTCTGGTGTATTAAAAATTGACTCTAAATCAAACCCACTTTATGACTTCTCTAAGAAAATAGTTATCAAATATGTCTACCTTTTCGAGTCTCTCAGCAACCTCTGCGAAAGTGCAATCCATAAATAAAGCTCCTGTAATGATGTCCTCCAATGCCTTGCCATTATAATCCGAGGCTTTGTAGAAGATTTCAAGCATATGATCCTCCATGATTCAATGATCTGGGACACTTCTCTAGTACTTTGTTAACCTTTCCCATTTTACACTTATCGACTCTCCTGGTGACTGTTGGATGTTGTTGATCTTGTCATTTCGCTTCAGCTTCTTTGATTGTGGAAAATATCTCTCTGAGAATTCTAGTTGCATCTTTGGACAAGTTTAAATTAAGTTTTACGGTAGCTTAGATAAAAATATAGTTCCTCGCCAGAAATAGATAATGAGAAACATGTAGCCTGGCGGCATCCATGGATAAGTTTTGGTTTCCCATCATACTCTTGCAAACAAACACAACATTATGTAAATGAGCGTATGGATCCTCAGATGGAATCCAAAAAACAACCCTCTATTCTATAGCATCTGCAACAATCCACTTGAAATAGTGAACTTTGAATTCGGTGGTAATGCCGGTAACACAATGAAGATTGTGACATCAATAACATTCGAATGAATCCCAAAGTTATACCATGCACCAACCCTTGTTCTTTATGCAAGTGGACGGTAACCCTCTTGAGGTTGGTTTTGTTGCCCATTGAAAAGTGGGTTGTTCCGTACATGGTCTTCCTCTATTTTTAGTTGGTCAATTTGTATCATCCACTTCATGTGCAGTGATGCCAAGAGACATTATGTGATAGGTTCTCTATATGTTTGGTTATTAAGGAGTCAAAGGATTGTCACGACTTCGCATATTTGGCACAAACCATGCCTAACCACTGAAAAAGAACAAAAAAACCTATAAAATTATAATATTAGAAAATAAGGATTAATACTCAAACCACTCAATTGCACCTCCTGAAAAACATATAAGCGATCGTTTTCAAACATAGAATCAAACCAAGGTTAGGGTCGATCGTATAAGGAATATAGTTCAGACTTAGTTTAGTTGGCATGAATTCAAATTATTAACTGACTTATTTCCAGAGAGGGGGGTTTATCAATAAATAAAAAGGATAAAAGAAAGGCCTATTCTATAATCAATTTTCATACAAGTGTTGGAAAATAATTAAAAGTATGCAACATGGTACTATGCTCCCCATGAATTTCTATCATAGTATAACCACATAACAGTAATCTTTTGTTCACTTAAGTCTTGATCGGGCAAATTGATGAATGTCACCATGCAACTTGATCAGTCTATGGGTGTATGCGTAACTAACCCTTATCATAGTCCCAGATTTGACCATCCCTTAGTCTGTTCAAGCTAATTAGATGAGTGTAATCATGTAAAAAAATCTCTATTATTTATCCTTTTTTCCATTCCTTACCCCTCCCCCCCCCCCCCCCCCGGTTTGGAATGTAAGAATAAGAAAAGTTCTAACGTTGGCCACCATTAAAAGCAATAGAAATAAAGACATAAACAATACATGAATGCACACTATCCAAGGATCCCTAATCATTTGATTTTATTTTGTTAATTCTTCATAGATCCCAGAAACCTAGTTGTGGGTTTAGCTATTCATATATGTAAGGTGATGATAAATAATAGACATTACAATCGCAGCCATAAACTTTCAATGAGAGTAAACGAAAAATCTTAAAGCTTTAATTGAAATTCAATTGTCAAAGTTACAAAATAATTATGAATAATAAAAAAAATATTTCACAATGTTAACTTGAGTATAAACTAAAAAACATGGCATAACATCTTAATGAAAAACAAAAATACCTATATATAAACATCAAAAATCCAATTTGAAACAAACTATGAAAACTAGATTCGATAACTTCCAAGAGCCCGTTTACGTATTGTAACACATTCCACGAGTCATGGATTCCTTTGTAGTTTGTTGTGTAATTTTAAGTGGGAATTTATGAACATCGATGTATGATCTGTCATTTGTTTTATGGCTCATAACGTCTCCTCATAGACTGGTTCATTGATTTTCAATATTTAATCACGACCCTTATTTTATAGGTCATACTCGCAACCACAGCTCATACCTTGGACTCGTAATTAAACTTTTGTCTAAGACACTATATATATATCAACGGACACCATCCATGGCTCGTGAATCAAACTACTGTCTGTAGATGGTCTTATAAAAAGCAAAAAATAGCATAGAAACCACCAATGTAAAATAAAATATGTCGAATACCATTTCTGGCAAAAGTACTACAAACACAAATCAGATCCACTAAAAAGCGCCAGAGAACATACAAAATTCTCTGTTTAAAGCTTCAAAAGTATTATATTTTTGCGGCACATCAATTATCAACATTTTGATCGGGTCTTTTCAACCATAGTAGCTTAATTTACTAGACTTACTTACAAAAATATGGCACATCACTGTCAGATGAGTGTGAGGAGAGCTTTCACGTCACGACCCAAAGCTGGATCACAACTTAAGAAAAATGAAGTAAAATAAAAGTGATCACAACACGACATGCAACATCCAAAAACATGGAGTCATGAGTAGAAGAACATCTTACGTAGTACCAAAGAGTAAATACAATAGTCTCAAATGGAAAACAAAGAAGATAATATTTTATACAACGTTTGAAAAAAAGCAATAAAAGAAGTTTTAAAGATGCACGACGACTCGATGTCTGAGTCTGATTCCTAAGATCTTGATAGCTAAAGAAAGCTCTGCTGCACCAAATCAACTACCAGTATGTGTCCCTGTGCTCGATTTACAAGGAGGAACCATGAAGGGTGACTACACTAAAATGTACCCAATAAGTCCAACCGACTTGGTAAGAGAAATCAAATAATTATGTAATAACTAAAAGTCTCTACCACCTGTAACTAAAGGTTAATACACAATATAAACATGGATATAAGCAAGTAAAGACAATAAATTCAATCAATGGTTCTATGTAATGCAATGTATGAATGTAATGGCATCGGAGATCATGTATGAGGTGGAATCACGATCATCACAGGGCCGATGTGCACATCTATCGAGTCGAAACTACCAGATAGAACTCGGGGGCATCACAATTTATGTACTAAAATATCTTAACGCATCGAATGCCATAATAAAAAGAATCTTGAGGCATCGCAGACCTCATACTAAAGTGTCTTAATATATCATAATGTCTCAAATGTATAGATGATGTAAGATATGTGCATACTAATGTAACCAGTCTAGTATAAAATGTGCACATACCAATGCAAACAATCAAGAATAAGATGTGTGCATACCAATGCAGCCAACCAACAATAAGATGTCTGCATACCAATGCAATTATTCAATTATGAGATATGTCCATACCAATGCATCCTTTCAAGAATATACAAATAGTAATATGAATGCCAATTGATATGTACAATAGACATCACATCGAACGGCTATATCATGTGTATCAATTAGTACCACAAGCCTTTCATTATGTCTCATGTCATCATTATCTTATTAATAATCAGGATGTCAATAGAAAAGGGCTTCATAAGTGCCCAAGTAGGCTCTTAAATCTCAAGTTTATCATAATTATTTAAAATTAATCACAACGCTTATCCAACAGCTAGCACAAGTCCCATATTAATGTAATGATATCTAAAATCATCTAAAATCTCATAATTTCATCTCAGTTTATCAATAGGATCGTCATTAACTCAATTTTTGACATAGTTGGTATCACATTACTTAATTCTATCATATCATGTCAGTGGCTCATCATTGAATCTAAATCATACAATTATCATATAAACATGTCGAATAACTTAAATCCTGTCCTAAAAAGGTTAGCCATATATACCTCGACCCGAAACCGCACTCAAACAAGCTTTCAATCCACTCAAAATTCCACATGATCCCTAGATTGATCAATCACTATAAAAATAGATACCCATTTTGCAAGAATTAGGCTTAGGGGTTCAATGATCAAAATTAGGGCTAAAATTCAAAGTTCTCAAATTTGGAAATTGACTTTAAAATTAAGTTCTACACAAAAATGGAGTCTGTGGGTGAAAATCCCACAAAATCAAGCTCAAATTGAATGTGAAATCATCATTTAAAATTTTAAAATCAAAGACTAAAATCGTCAATTTAGGGAATTCAAAATCATGAAATTTAAGATAAAATAAAGATAAAACTTATGAAAAATAATTAAAATAGTGTCTGAAACACTTACTAATCAAAATCCATCGAAATGTCTCTTTCAAAATCACCCCAAAAGCTTTGAAAGTTTGAAAATGGAGTAAAAATAGTGGTTAACAAGTATATCACTTTTCTGGGATAAAAAGTACTATGCGAACGCGGAGTATTAGAGGCGTCAATGCTCTGTGAATGCATAGTAAACCCTGCGAACATAGAGTGTCGCATCACTGACCTCTGCAAATGCGGAGTAGTTTCTGGTACACCTCCGCGAATGCAGAGCCCAAGGTGCGTACACGAAGAACAACTGAGAGCTGCACTAGAAAACATGCAGTAGCTAAAGACAAGTCATTCTAATTCTCGGTAAGGGCACTCAGAACTGATTCGAAAATAGAAGTTCACAAAGCAAATATGTATCTATACCGGAAATGACGATCAGAAGTCAATGAAATAATCAAAATTGTATTATGAGATTACCATGACATATTTATCAATGCAAGCCAAATAAACTATTTTTAAACTCAAAATAAAAAACTACCCTCGGCAACTATAAAATTATGGCGAAATCATTTCTAGTATTTGTTTCACTATTTAAAACTACTGGAATTATCAGAATTCCAATCTGAGCTTTCGAAATTTGAATGCTGACCAAAGTTAAACTTCGGCTCCGGAATCGACTTAAAATGCAACTTTGGGCCTAAAAATCTTATTTTCACTCTAAATTTAGTTTTGTAACTTCTCCTAGACCAGAATCAAAATTTTTGAGCTGATTGAATCGACGAGTTCCTTATCCAAAACTAAAAAGTCAAAATGGCACAAAAACTCACTTTTTAACAACTCAATCATCCAAAAATGCCATAAGTTATATTTTTAACTTTTAAAACTTAGGGTTTCAGTTCCAACAATAAATATAGTTAAAAATTGCCCCAAGACAACTTAATAAAGGGTAAAATCGTAACTTTCATAAATAAGCTAAAAATGTCCAACCAGGTCATTATATTAAAAAAGCTCAAGGTATTATTGTCATGCCGTTGGAGGGTACGTATGGTGTGGCTGACAGTCAAAATCTATTGCTAGTCCCAAGTGAACCAATTAACCTCATCATATTCATTCAATCATAATTTAACAATAGAACACATTAATGATCAATAATTGTTAATGAAAAGTAGTCATAATTCGATAATGATATGTTAAGTCCAAGAAAACTATCAATCAACTGAGTAACAACATGAAATAAACTAGCCAAAAACATAATCCAATCACAACTCGATAGTCTAGTCTATAAATCCTCTAATCATCCAGATAATTTATGCCAATGACAAGTCCATGGCTACCTCAAAATAGAATAAAATATGTCTAAACTCAAAGCTAGAATAGAAACATGATATCCTTCTAAAGAAGGGAGGACTTACCAATCTATTGAATGCAAATGGGTACTCAACTGGGCACCTGTTGATGACTGCTAGTACCTATCTCGACATCATGAAAAGATGCAAGCCCAATTGGACGTTAGTATGTCGAATGTATGTGTATGTAAAATGATAGAATAAAATATGTAAAGGTAGAATAACATCAACTCAAATAGCTCAACTCAGGAAGTAGGAAACTCAATCAGCATGTGAAGAGTCTAAAGTAAGAATTCAGTTTAGAGAATGACCACACATATTGTAACGCCCTAGATCTTATGCAAGGATTCAAGTCATTCCTTGTATGTAAAATGGTGCAACATGATGACTTCTAATGTGCTGGGATAGGTTTCTATACATTCAAAGTTGACTACATGTCAGTTGGGCTCATGAGACATCTTTTACATCGAGCGAAGACAAAATGATTCCAATTGACTATGTTTCAGTGTATATTCATATTAGGGTCGATTTCAAAAGGCCATATCTCATTGAACATAATGACTTAGGTGACGAACTACCTACCAAATTGTACATCTTTGAATTATATATTCAACGAATCTAATTTTACCTTATTCCAAGTTCGGAGTAAAACATTATGACCATTTCACCGAAGCCTGTCTAGGCTGTCAAAAAGGGTGACAATAAGTTTAACTGCCAAATGCATTTGGCGTACCATGGATTTAGTCACCAAATCACTCCATAAAGTTTCAAAATTGTTAAAGAAAAAGGCGGCTTGAAGGTTCCATTTCGTCATCGGAAACATTAACATGACATTTTGATGTTATTTTTTACTTTCTCATGAAGGGATTTCGACCTTTTTATCCCAGTTACGCCTTTCTAATCCTAATTCTCATATTTAATCTCTCTTAAACGCCCCCAAATTCCTCTCAAATCCTCCCAAAAATAACTTTAAACTTCTCCACTATGTTCTCTCACATTTCTTGGGGATCACGTCATCTCCATTGAAGACAAAGCATCAAAAGGGGATTCTAAAAGTTCTCCAATTCTTCTTCTTCAAGTTTCAAGATCTAAAAGGTATACAAGTTTCTTCAACGATGGGTTCTTTCACCCATGGAGTCCCAAAACCTTTTCGTCCAAATTCTCAAGTTTTAATGATTAATTCCTTATGGGAACTTACTATTACTTCTATTAAACATTAACTATGTTTAGATTTTTTATCTATTGCATGAAATTGCATAAGCTAATTTTAAGGGTTTTCAATTATGAAGTTATTTATGAGATTTAAAGCTATGAATGTTTATACCAAGTGTTATTATGAGAATTATGATTTTATGAGATGAAGTGCATGATTTTATGTCTAATGTTTAAAGAGGATATGTATGATTATGGTGGATTGTTTAAGAATTATTTTTGTAACATTGTTGTGTTGTCCTTTAGAGTTACATGATTTTAAGCTTACTTCAATGACCCCACCCAGTTATCATATCAAAGATTCTAAGCGAGACATGATATTCTATGATGACAGTTCAATTCCAAAGCTCTGAAAGTTTATGAAAGTTAAACTAACGATGTTTTGAATACCTCAAAGTTAAAGATGGTGATGGACAAGTCCTACATGTTATATCCCAAGTTAAAATGAGCTACTATTTATATTGGATAATGATGAAGATGTCTTCTAAGTTTATGAATGAGTATGATTATGCATTTGTTTTCAAATGTATTCTATGGGAATGACATAGTACCGATTGGGGCATTGAGGTGAGATTCGATAAGGGAATCCAGTAGAAACCCTATTTCTCACAAACTATATGCCACTATAGGAACCCTTGTAGACTAGGCTAGTGATTCGACATAAACTATCTCATTATTATTAATCATCAAAGATACACTTTCAAACTTAATAAAGTTTATGGAGTTCTACTTTGGCAAGTAGGTTCCTCTTTTCCCTATGAAAGGAGTTCATTGACCTTTTCCCAATGGAAGGAGTTCATTGGATTCTATATAGTAGCTCACATGGTCTATGCGGGTTGAGGTCTTGTCCCACAAGTATGATTTAAAAAGTTATGTTTATCTTACGCGCAGGTTTTTACTAAGGAATCCTCATGCATATCATACTAAGATTGTATTCTATTATATATGATTATGTATCCTGTTAAAGAAACGTATTGTCTATTGTTGCATTTCACACCACATACTAGTACATTTTAAGTACTAATGCAAGCTTTTTTCCCACATGATCTAACTATGTAGGTACTATAGCTCCTACACATCCTCTTCCACGTGGCTAGCTTAGATTCGGG
This sequence comes from Solanum rostratum, assembly GCA_029948455.1. Lineage (NCBI taxonomy): Eukaryota > Viridiplantae > Streptophyta > Magnoliopsida > Solanales > Solanaceae > Solanum > Solanum rostratum. The sequence goes on from CM057049.1 coordinate 29,357,166, forward strand.
AAGATTGTTATTGTGGTGAGTTCTCTATTTTGGGGACAATATCCTAGTTATATCTAGCTTATGTTAAGACTTTGTTTCATTTTATATTATATGTACTTTGTGGATAAGCCTTGGACATGTGTTGGCTCCCGTACTTAAAGGTGTTGCTGGAATACTATGCTCTATACTCTTGACGAGATGTTGTGATTTATGGATGCTTATCCTTTTGATCTTATCCCCTATGCAATATTATTTTGACATTATTGGTAATGATTTGAAGTGATGGAAGTCCTAAGTCCCTACATCCCCATAGCTAGAGTCATACATACCCTCCTCTTAGTACTTGCTTGTTATACGATTCATGCAAATCCTATTCCCTTATTCATCTCCATAGAGAGAGTTTGAATCCCTTATTCCTTAGAATTATTTTTTGACATTTGTTTTATATTCCACAACCAAGCATGTGCAAACAATATGCTAAGGGGATTGTTTGGGTTGCCTTTGGGTTTCTGATGTGCTGCCAAAATACAAAACTTTTTATGCTTAAAACTTAGGATGTTTTCTATTCTCAATATGACTTTTGTTTTTTTTATGTGTTTTTGTGTTTTGATTTGCAGGAATATAGGTTGGCCATGATTTGGGGAAAATTGCTTAAGTTACTAGTTTTTGCTACTGTACGAGACCTTCTACTAGTCGTAGAGCATTCTATGAGTCGTAAAGGTATTTTGTGAGGAATTCCGGTAAGGAGCTGAGTTTTAAGAGTTAATTCTTTGAACATACAAATGAGTAGTGGATCATTGTATGATTCATAGAAAACCTTTTGTGCCCTCAGTCTTAGAGAAGTGGACTTGCAGAAAAGTTATGAGACGAAATCCCCTTTATGAGTCGTAAACAACTTTATGAGTCATGAAGGGGTGTCGTAGAAGATAAGTCGAAAATTCCAGTAGCTGATTATGAGATCCTGACTAAGAGCTGTAAAGGACAATATGAGTCGTAAAGTGCTTTCGTGGAGTTTGCCGACTAGTTTTCCTAATTTGTTTAGGATTTATTTTTACTTATTATAAAAAGGTTTTTAGGGTTATTTTCCAACGGGGACGACTAGTGTACTAAATATTTAGCTTAGTTTAGTTTAGTGTTGAGAGAACTAATTATTCTTAGAGAGAAGATTGTGAGAGTCTTTGAAAACACTTTTGGTATAATTTAATCTACAAGCTTGTGGTTTTCATTGACATTGGATTTGTGTGTTCTTAATTCTTGGTGTAAGTATTTAATTATGTCTTCTAAATTCATAATATCTTAATATACACAAAGCATGAGTAGTTAAATCCACAACTAGGGTTGTGGGAATCATGAAGAATTGACAAAGTAAAATTGGATAATTCACGATTCATGGAAGGTGTATAGGTATGTATTAATTATCACTCTTTGTTCTGCAAGTTTTCTAATGGTGACCAACATTATAACCCACCTAGTGTTACTGACTGAATCATGGTAGTAATGATATAGGAAAAGAGATTAATTAATAGGATTCGATTGATTTGTTCTCGTCCAATCAACCAAACTAGGCCAAGAAGAGGTTATACTGGGACATATAGGCCATGGTTAGTAATAAACACTATGGAGATTGGCCAAGTTGCATAGTGAAATTCACCTCACCTTTGACCAAAGGGCTTGGTGAACATAAATTGTCGTCCTGCATGCTATACACTAGACAAAAATTGGTTATTCGGTGATACTGAGTTAGGGAATCATTGGGAAAAGAATATCCTAGTTGCTCTCTCTTATTGATCTTTCTCTTGTGATAGTTATTTTACGTTTCTCATTAAATTTTGCAAAACCCCCTTTTTGGGGAATTGAGTTCATTAACTACTCAAATTGCATGTTGGTGAATTTGTCTTTAGTCTACGTATTCCTTGTGGGTTCGACCCTAACCTTGGTTGGGTTCTATTTCTTGACAGCGACCTCTTTATCCTCTAAAAAGGAGGTGTAACTTGGGCGATGAACAAGATTTTGGTGTTGTTATCGGGGGATACAACTAGACTTAGTAAATTAATTAGTAATTCAAGTATTAATCATTAATTTCCATTTTACTTTTATATGTTGTTTTTGTTTATTTGCAGGGTTTACAAGTGGTGTATTCCAAATACTTAGAGTCAAGGTAATCCCTTAACTCCATTTGATCCAGATATCAACAAAACGATAAGAAGGATGGCCAAGGTAACGCCAACAACGCGGCAAATGCAGCTCTAAATTGGAACAACAATGATGATGATGGTAATGAGAACCAACCTCCTTTGGAGGACATTCCATAGCCTCAGGACTTCAAGGCCAATGATTACCAGTGGAATTAGTACTGTTTGAATCCTGTGGCTATGGATGTGACTAGAGTCATTATGTTTCCACCACTACCGGCAGACACAAAGTTTAGAGTCTTGAGTGGGTTACTTCAGATACTACAAAACCATGAGCTATTCTCAGGCTTACATTCAGAGGATCTATATAGCTACTTACACAATGTGGCATTTGTTTGTAAGAGTGTTATAGGAACAGAGAATCTATCTATGGATGCTGTGGGACTTCGTGTTTTCCCATTGTCTCTCACAGGCAATGCTACGTTATGGCTATCTGAGCTCCCATAGAGTTTAGTTTCCAGCTAGGCAGACTTGCAAAAGACCTTGTTATAGAGGTACTTCCCTAGATCGAAGAAGCTCAAGTTAAAGGACCGGATCAAAAACTTCAAGCAACTTTCTAGTGATTCGATAAACACTACATAGGAGCATTTTACTGAATGTCTGAGGAGTGTCCCTAACCACATGATAGTTGATGACTCCTTGGTGGAGATCTTGATTTTATTCGATCCTAATAGCCACGAGATGATCATCTTAGGGTGGTCCTTTTGTCGACGGATGCTCTTATAACACTTGCAGTCTCTCAAGGATTTGGAGCCTTTTTACAAATAAGCTCTTATGGATTATTGGTGCTGCACTTTTTTTCTTTGTGGAACGACTTATGATAGAATCCGCCTTGTTTATAATGACAAAATGGACATGAAAGATCTCCCTCCAAGCGGTACATACAAATTTCATCAAATACGACTTTCTGCAGAATTCTATATGTATCTATGAGATCGAGTATGGAATTTTGTTTACTCAATTTAAATTGAGTATCCGTTTCTGTCCCTTTCCTGTTAGGTTTTAAGCATAAAGATTCCATTGACTTGTGGAATTGGCTAAGCCTTTTATTCGAATTAATATAGAGCCAGAATGGATGGTTTTGTTTCTATTACTAGTTCTTCCTCCTGAGTTGAGATCGATCATTATGTTTTACGGGGATAAACTAATAAGCTAAGATATTGATGAACTCTATAGAAGAGTTGTCTATGAAAACAATACCCTTACCGATTAACTTTCACATCGAAAATTATTTACAGATGAAGAGATATCTTTACTATGCTCTTGATGAGAACAGTGAAGCCTATGCTGACACCATCATGGGGGGAATAATTCTAGATCAACCATTTACAAGGATTGCTGAACGTATGGAAAGAGTGGTCAAAATAAGCCGTGCATAGAGGTAGAGGGATAGAGCTTCTACAAAGAGATCATGCACATTCAGTGTGGGTCCAGAGCAAGCGAGAATCAATGATGAGATCATGCAACAGTTTGCCCAGATTCGCACAGGCATGGAGGTGATGATGAAGTAGAACCAAGAGAGAGTAAATTCAGTGGTTCATCAACCTCCACGTGCAGCCATGTACGAGTAGCCATACTATGTGGAGGACGCATGCTTTGTTAGTGATAAGATGGGGGGTTTCTGGACTAATGCCCAAGGGTCCAATAAGGACTATTGTCACCAAGGTCATGGAAACCAAGGACGTTACTTTGGTTGAGATGGAGCTTTTGAAGAAAACCATGGTGGTTACTATGATAAAATTAGGCGTCTACAGGCAGATTGGATCACAGAGAAGGCTTCAGGAATGGTCCTTATGTGCCAACACACAACCGCGATGCAGGTGCAGGCAATTCCAGAATTAAGGAGATGTTTGATCGCTTGTTGAAGAAGGTTGAGACACAGGATGAGATTCTAAGGGTCATGAAAACAGAGATCTCTAGTATCAACCAAAAGATAGAGTCTCATTTTGTGGCTATCAAGCAACTGGAACAATAGCTCGGTCAAGTGTCGACTCAGCTCAATAAGTGTCGGAGGGGTACACTTGCTAGAAATATAGTGCAAAATACTAAGAATGACGGGCAGTGTATGGTTGTTATTGCTCAGGGTGGAGAGAGCACCATTGATCCTCTAATGCTAGTCGACAGAAAGATGATCGTGAGGAGATGGTTGCAGCTAAGGATGCAGATGAAGGAGATGGTCGTCGCAAAGATGGGATAGGTGAAGCAGCTGAAGCACCACAGAGATTTTAGCCCGTCCCCAGTCCTTCTCCTCCTTTTCCCTAGAGACTCAAAAAGAGGGAGGGGGAAGGAAAATTCAAGAACTTCCACTCTATGCTAAAGCAACTCTCTATCAACATCCCCCTCCTCGAGGGTTTGGAGAAGATGCATGGCTACACAAAGTACATGAAGGACTTGGTCACCAAAAAGTGCACTGTGAGTCAAGAGCTTGCTCAAGAGCTTTAACATTGTAGTGCTTTCACTACGAAGTCTTTGGATCAAAAAAGAGAAGATCCAAGTGCTTTCATCGTACCCTGCAACGTTGGAGATGTGGAGTTCGCAAGGGTACTATGTGATTTAGGTGCTAGTATTAATTTGATGCCCCTTGCGGTCTTCAAGAAATTTGGACAAGGGTCCCCTACTCCTACTAATATATGGTTGTTAGTGGTTGATTACATTGTGGAGAGGCCCATGGGGATACTATATGATGTGTTGGTAAAGGTTGAGAAGTACATATTCCCTGTAGAATTTGTGATCTTAGATTGCGAAGTTAACTTTGATGTCCCAATCATCTTCGGGACACCATTCCTTGTCATTGGGCAAGCCCTAGTGGATATGGATACTGGTCAACTCGAGTTTTAGTTGAATGACGAAGAAGTTTTCAATATCCGTTAGTCGATGAAGCATCCAGGTGAGTTGAAGAGTGAAGCTTGGACAATTGGTGAAGTCTGAGTAACAAATGTTGTCAAGTCATGCTGCGACAATAAATAAGCCGCTACTTGAAAGGCGACCCAAGGTTTTTGATGTAATAGCATATTTATAGGTTTACTTTCAATTTTTGGGCTCAAAGGTATGGGACTAAGTCAGTCAGTTTGGCTTAGAAGAGCATCAAGTTGAGTCTCTACAAATGGGTCTACAGGCCATAAAACACTTTACGACCCATACCCCATCTCGCAGAGATTTCTAGTAAGCAGAAAATTATGCACCTCTAGTGCATGAACCAGCTTGACAATCCATAGACGCAGATCGTAAATGGGGCTAGTGGACGCCAGGTAAGTTCCAAAGTATTTTTCTAAGTGTTGAGGTCTTTATGAAAAACTCTATGAGCTATAAAACACTTTACAACTCGTAGATTGGTTCGTGAAACCTACTCTTGAAAACTAGGGTTTGGATATTCTATGAAACAATAATTTATGAGCCGTAAAACCCTGTACGACCCATAATCGTGGTTTCATAGAGTCCAGGCCAATACACCTTTAGTTGACCTAGTCAATATATAAATAAAAGGGTCAAATTATTTGGACCCCATTCTGATCTAAAATTGTAAAATTGACCCAACCTTACCCCTCCCCTTTTTTTGATCAACACTAGCCACCGTGCACTCCTTTCCCGGCAAGAATTACGACAGCGTAAGGTTATAAGCCTAGTCACAAGCTTCATCTTCTTCAATCCGCCCTCAATTCTTTGTATGTTTTGGGTTAAATTAAAACCTTTAATTTGCCTTGTCTGGAATGATTGAGTTGACAATTATTAGGCATATGGTGTGGATACATAAAATATATATTTGAATTTAATCTATGTTAGTTTAAATTAGGTTGCCTATGTTTGAATTGTTGATTAAGTCCGAAATTGGGTACTTTGGCCTTGTGAAAATGTTTTGGATAGTTGTGCCTATTAAGTCACTCACCTTATGTAACTGAATGATTGTGTTAGTGAATTAGTTGGTGAGGATATCAGTGCTTGTTCTTGTTGAAATCAACATGGGTTGTCGAAATATATGTTAAACCATGCTTAATCACTTTTTCATGGGGTGTAAGTGAATAATATATACTGAAGTAATGGTTGTAGTATTGTAGTCATGTGGGTGCGTGCATTTTTTTTTCTATGCTGATAAGTAGTTTGTTGAAGAAGTCTTTTGGGGTCTATGTAATGAACTCAGAAACTCAGGTGACTAAATTTTCTGGTTCACGAGTGGCCTTTATGACTTGTGAGTGGTCCACGAGTCGTATTTGCCCCTCATGCACAATTCCAATAACTTGAAGTTTCTTTGTATCCATCAGAAGAGACCTTCTATGAGTCATAGATCACTTTAAAGCTCGTAGATAGATCTCGTAGATCCCTACCTGAATTTAATTATTCATTGGAATCTTCTATGACCTCAGTCATCGACTCGTAAAATTCTTAACGAGTCATACGTTATCTCATAGACTTTTTTAGTAACTAAAATTGTTTTGAACCACTAGTGTATGAAGTCACTTTATGACTCGTAAAACCTACTACGACACGTAAAGGTGCCTTTATACAACCTATCTACAATTGAATTCAGATGAATTTTGCATTTAAGTTCTTGATTTATAGGCTAAATATAATGCGTATGTGTTGATGTTTCAGGTACTATAGCCCCCAAAGAGAAACGTGATGCGATTCTAGCCCTATGTGGGAGGCTCGAGAATGAACCTTTGGATGTTGAGCCTTAAGATACAGAGCAGACCCTTCAGCTAAGCGGTTTACTAGGGGTCGTAGATGTCAGTCCAGACCCCGATGCTGCTCGACCACAGACTAGAGCTACTGCTAGAGCTAGGCAGACTCAGGCTCCAATTGCTTTTACTCTCCAGTCCAAAGAGAAAGTGACGGGAGCCGCATGCCACAAATGACTCCAACAGGAGAGGAATCCAGTTCTGAGGAGGGCTCTGAGGATAGATCAGAGGCAGAATCTTTCGGCACACCATCATCATCATCTACATCGGATGCCCTTGCTAACCAGTGGTGCGTCACGGGAACAGAGGCGATCTTCAGAGAGGGAGTGCAACCGAAAGAGTAGGTAAAGCCTACCCGCTACATCTATAAGGAGCCCAGAGTTATATAAGACGAACTTAGCCATCTCTCCGGTCTCTAGAACACGATGATTTGGAACAGGCTTCAGTGGCTGGCAGAGTCTCTTGACGGTATTCCATGACTATGGTGAGGGAGTTCTATGCATCCTATGCAGCCACCATCCAGCTTACTCTTCCCAAGGGGAAGAAACTCCTCACTCGATCCAGGTTGACAGAGACGCGAGTGAGGGGTAGATAGGTAGACATTTTAGAGGAGACTATCTTTTGGATGCAGCACAGAGTTTGATAGAAGTGTGATGCAGACTAGGGACCCATTAGTGATGAAGGATCCTGAGCGATGAGTATAATTGACGAGATAGGTGGCAGGGTTTATTGTAGAGTAGGGTTTGGAGCCTTCGTTAGTCACCACTCACTCAGAGCCTATTGTGAAGGCTTCACCCAACTTCCCCGCTAAATTTTGGTGGGTTGTTATTCATTCATGCATCCAGCTAACACTTCATGATAACACTTTGACACCTGAGCAGGCAATTTTGATTGCTAGTATCTTAGTAGGCTATGATATTTATTGGGCTTGACCATTGCCGAGCAGATACATGAGGCCGGACTGAAGAGTTCCACCTCCATCGCTTTCCCGTGTTTGATCTACAAACTTTGATTAGAGTCTAGGGTGGAGATACTACACCTGATAGACCAAATGATTGAGGCCCAGCATACTTTGGAGCCCGACCTAATCAAGGCTGATGAGAACCGAGTGGCACTCCAGCGAGCATAGCCCTCCTATGTCAGAGATGTTTGCCGCGATGCCACCGCCTAAGGGTTCTAAGATTGACACCACCACTATTTCTGCTACTACTGAGCAGAGGTAATTGCCGCATGAGACATTTGAGGAGAGGGGGCCCACTATTGTTGTTTCTGCACCAATGGCCACTACTTCAGAGCCTACCACTGCGGGCATGATCTACCTGTCCACAGCTTCTATTCAGGCCTTGGCATAGAGGTTATCCCATGCCGATTCCCCATTGACTTAGCTCATTCAGTAGATTAGGCCAGTAGTGCACCACGCTACTGAAGACTTAGAAGAACAGAGTCAAGCATTCACTATCGCCACAATCAAGGACCGTATTACTACAAGGGATGCCCGCATTGATGGCTTAGAGGAGAGTGTGCAGAGGAAATTGAGTGAGGCCTGGCCTTTAATTTTATCATCCTTGCAAATGGAGATCCAATAGCTCTGGGTTGACAAGACAGTCGCACTCGGGCACCTGTTGCACTTCCAGCAACTACACCTCAGGTGTCGATGTTGGATTTATTTGCCTCTGATAAGCCTATCAAGCCTTCCCGCTAGAAGAGATCCCTCATAGAGGATGATGAGAGGCGCGTACGCATGAAGCTCACAAAGGAGGAGGAGCTCGAGCTTGTCTTGAGATCACAACATAAGGAGGAGGCGTGACGAGCTTGAGAGGAGGAGCAGTTGAGGTGTGCTGGCCCCTACGGACAGAGGACCACCGCTGAGCAGACTGCCTCGCAGAAGGAGGGTGGCTAGACTCAGCCACACGTGGCACTTAGACGCCCAGGTATGAATTTTGACCCCTTATGTTCTATTTTGTTTTGATTCTGTGCATTTGGGACAATGCACATATTTTTGATAGGGTGTTGGTAATATTGGGCCTCAGTGAAGTCTAAGTAACTTATGGTCCATAGCTACCCCTATTTTTGATCCTGAGGTTTTCTTGCCTGTGTTCCTTTTACCTGTGGTTATTTAATTTCAGTAAAACATGCATGTTTAGGATTTTTAGAAGATATGTGTAACATATAGTGCCAATACTTGTGGCATATAACATTTTTTTGTGTTTTGATTGAAAAAAATTGTACCTACCAAAAATTTTGATTAGTAGTTTGATAGTAACTATGCATGTTCATGTAATTAACAATACTTGCAAGTAAGGGTAGATTGAGATGAAAAGCATGATCTAAGAGTCTTTTTGCTGATAATGTATGCAATGTCATGTGAGTGTGAGCCTTTTTGCTAAACTAATTTATTTTGTGCTAATTCAGAACTTGCCCGGTTACTCTAAGTTAGATTGTAGATTAGTTGGATTAGGAAAGTATCTTAGGCCATTGTTCTCAAATAGTCCACTTTAGCCTAAAAAAGACCGACCAAATCGATGATATATCCCTTATTCCTATTGTTTGAGCCTGTCATATACCTGTTCTTTCAAAACACCTGATTAACCTAGCCTTGTCTAGTGAAAAATCCTAAATTTAGCCCTGGTCCTTCCTTGAACATGTTTCACCTTGACCGAGGAAAAAAACCCTAAGTTAAGGGTGGCTACCAAAGGTGGCACTGGTTTTGACACTGGATAGTGTGCACCTTAACAAAGGTCAAAAGCCTAAGTTGAGGGTGGCTAGTGAGTAAGGGTAAAGCTCAAAAATAAGGGAGGTTAGTTAGAGATACAAAGAAAAAGGAGAAAAATAATGTACTCGGTACAAGAAAAATGAAAGATGCCTTAATTGAGAGTTACAAAGCAAAATAAAATATGAAAATAAGGCAAATGGTTGAAAAATGATAATTAAGCACCTAGAATATCTTGAATGAGGAAAAGGGAGAATACGGTGAAAATAACAGAGTTGGTGGGGCAAGAGTGTAGAATAATGAAGTCTCAAAGAGGGCCATTAGTCACTATTTATCATAAATATCTTTCCAAAGCCCCCTGAGCCTATGTTAAATTCCTAGAATGTCCTATAGTGATCCTAATCCAATTAGTTGAAGGTCTGAGTCATGAGTATAGGCGCATGACTAACATATTTGTCATTATGCATGAATGTCTGCTGTGAAGGTGAGTGAGTTTGCATAGTCCCAATGCTAAAACCTGGAAATATAATTAAGTGTAAGACATGGGACTTCTTTCTGGGAGGGCACTTGCATTGCATTATTAGCATTACCCTTGTTCAATGATTGTGGATTGTTGATAATGCCTTGCATGTAATATTTGTGTTGTAACATGCACTAGTTTGCATTGGCTTGTTAAATAGCTATCGAGGCCTATTTAGAAGATTGGTTTGGGTATCTGAATTTGAGATATATGTGATGTATGCCATTCCGTTAAGGTCTGTGTGTGACTGTACTGTCCATATAGATTGAGTCTATCACTTGAGGACAAGCAACAATTTTATGTTGAGGGTGTTGATGTGCTGCAAAATACAACACTTTTGATGCTAAAACATAGGATTTTGTGTGTTCTCAATTTGACTTTAAGTGTTTTATGTGTTTCTGTGTTTAGATTTGCAAGAACACAAGTTTGCCATGACTTGAGGAAAAATAGCAGAAAAATTCCTGGTTTTTGCTGCTGTACGAGACCTTCTATGAGTCATTGAGCATTGTACAAGTCGTAAAGATATTTCGTGAGGAATGCCAGTGAGGGGCCAAGTTTTTGAAGTAAATTCTATGAACATGTAGACAAGTTGTAGATCATTTTACGAGTCGTAGAACACCTTTCGTGTCCTGAGGATTAGAGAAGTGGACTTGCAAAAAAGTTATCAGATGAAACCCCCTTTACGAGTCGTAAATCACTTTACGAGTCATGAAGCGGTGTCGTAGAAGAGAAGTCCAAAATTCCAGCTGCTGATTACGAGTGCCCTGACTACGAGTCATAGAGGAAAATACGAGTCGTCAAGTGATTTCGTTGAGTTTTTCTACTAGTTTTCTTAGTTTGTTTAGGATTTGTTTATACATATTATAAATAGGTTTTTAGGGTAATTTACAAGGGGGGACGACGATTGTATGAAAAGTTTAGCTTAGTTTAGGGTGGTGTTGAGAGAACTCATTATTCTTAGAGAGAAAATTATGAGAAAGCCTTTTAAAACGCTTAGCTTGTAGTATAATTCAATCTTCAAACTTGTGATTTCCATCAACATTGAATTTGTGTGTTCTTAATTCAGTGGTGATAGTTTTTAATTATGTCTTCTAAAGTCATAATTTCTTCATCCACATAAAGCATGAGTAGCTAAATCCACAACTAGGGTTATGGGAACCTTGAAGAACTGACAAAGTAAAACTGAATAATTCATGATTCTTTAAGGGTGTATATGCATGTATTAATTAACACTCTCTGGTTTGCATGTTTTCTGATGGTGGCCAACATTATAACCTGCCTAGTGTTACTGACTGGACCAAGTTAGTAATGAATAGGAAAAGACATTAATTAAAATGATTCAATTGATGTGTTCTGATCTAATCAACCAAACTGGGCCAAGGGGAGGTTGTACTGGGACTTATAGGTAATGGATAGTAATGCACACTATGTAGATCGGCCAAGTAGCATAGTGAAATTCACCTCTCACCTTTGACCAAAGGGCTTGGTGAACCTCCTGAATGCTATACACTAGACAAGAAATAGGTTATTCAGTGATACTGATTTGGGGAATCATGGGGAAGAAAATACCATTGTTGCTCTCTATTATTGATGTTTCTCTCGTGATTTCTTGTTAATTTATTTTTCTTATTGATTTTTGCAAAGCCCACCTTTTTGGGAATTGCATTTATTAACTATTCAGATTGCATGTTGGCGAAATTTTCTTGAGTTTACTTATTCCCTGTGGGTTCGATCCTAACCTTGGTTAGGTTCTATTTCTTGACAACGATCGCCTTATCCTCTAAAAAGGAGGTGCAACTTGGGCGACGAACAGTTCCTAGGTTGTGTCACACCTAGGCCAAGGTTTAGGTGGTGACAAGCTTTGTATCAAAGAACTAGGTTTGCAAATGGTCTTAAGAAATCCAACGCACCGCATTGAGTATAGCCTTGTTCATGGTTGCGAAGAGGGTCACAATTAGGAATAGGAGGCTATGTAATATTTTAGTAAATATTTCACTTCATTATGATACATGTCGTGCCATTAGAAGTATCTCAGGTTATACCTCTAGTTAACAGTGCCCTCCTTTTAATTTCTTGAAAATGCCACCAAGAAGATCTCTACTGACAAGGGGTGATGCTGATGATCAAGCCCCTCTTGTGCAACAAGAGGAGAATGTTTCTCATGTTGAGTTTAAGAATGCTTTCACCATTTTGCCCAAGCATTAGCGCGATGAAGCTAATATAGAGGTTGTTATTTCTCTTCAAACACCTACCCCAGTTTCATTGATCAAAAGGTGATGACGACTTGGTTGAGTTTCTTGATGAGGCTTATGGAATTGTAGTTGTGATGGATGTGCTATTTGAAGAGAAGGCCAAGCTTTTCGCCTAACAATTGAAAGGGGTGGAGAATGTTTGGTATGATCAATGGGTTAGTGAATGAGGTGAGGACGCAGACCATGTTGGATTGGAGGAGTTCAAAGCGGCATTCTTAGATAGGTGCTTTCCATTGGAGTTGAGAGAGACTAAACTTCAAGAGTTCATAAACCTCAAGCAAGGGCACATAAGTGTGATAGTATTCTCTCAAGTTCACAAAGCTCTCCAAGTATACTCCATTCATGGTGCCAGATCCAAAGTCTAGAACGAGTAAATTAATATCTAGTGCCTCAGATTTTTTCTCTAAATAATGCAAAATTGCTATGCTCATCAATGAAATGGATATCTCCAATCTAATGACCCATGCAGAACAAATCGAGGATAAGAAAATGTGGGAGAATTCTAAGGAGTCTAAGAGAGCTAGGATGGATGGTGGTGGATGTTTCCACAATAGGAGTGCTTGCCATAGTAAATTCCAAGGTGGTCACAAGCAAGGAAGTCAAGAGTCATGTAACACTCCTCTTCCTATGTTCAACAAAGATAAAGGGTCCAACAAAAGCCCTAAGGAGGTATGGGTGCACAAACTTTTCTAATGTATAGAAGGCTCCACAAGGGTGAGCGCCTAGCTAGCTTCGATGTGTACTTCACATTTGGCAGGCTCGGCCACCATGTGAGAGAATGTAGGAGTGGGAATACAAGGCCCCAAGGACAAGGTAGCGAAGAATAATGAAACCAAAAAGCTTATAGTTTATATGCCCTTCTTGGTCATCAAGAGGAGGAAGAAGCCCTAGATGTGGTTCTCTGTATGTTAGAAGTTTGTGATTTTGAGGCATATGCACTTTCAAATTCAGGTGCAAATTTGTGTTTTGTCACGCCATTTCTTGTTGATAAGTTTTATGAATGAAGTTATTCCTTGTTATTTGGTAGAGCTTTCTATGGTAGGTTTTGATATCATACTTGGGATGGATTGGTTGCATGTCCTTATGCTTGTATAGATTGTCAAACTCGTAGTGCCAAATTCCAATTTCCAAATGAACATACTCTTGAGTGGAAGGGTGCTAGTTCTTTATATTGAGGTTGGTTTATTTCCTATTTCAAAGCCCGCAAATGATTTATAGGGGGTTCCACAGGCCTAGCAAGTTAGCTTGTGCACAAGGGGGGAAACGTTATTTTCTAAGTTTGATTAATATGAGTTTTAGTTTGAAGAAGACCTATTCTAGCACATGTAGTGTTGGGTGAAGTCAAAAATAGAGGTATGGTGGTTGTAGATGTTTCAAAATCTTCTTTGGTTGAAGAGGTGAAATCCAAGCAAGGTCTTGACACCGTTTTGTCAGAATCAAAGTCATTAGTAAAGAAAGGTAAAGGTTTTCTCCTAAGGGGAAGATAGTGCCCTAAGGCACCAAGATAGGTTGTGTATGCCAAATGCTGACGGTTTGAGTTTTGTGTTGGTGACTGGGTTTACTTGGAGGCATCACTGAGAAGGGTGTGTCCAAATTGGCAAGAAAGGAAAGTTAAGCACTAGGTACGTGGGACCCTATAAAATTATGAAAAGTGTTAGCAATGTGGCATTGAGTGACAATTTCCATTGGAGATAAACACAATTCATCCGGTGTTCCATGTGTCAATGTTGAGGAAGTTCATGGGGGATTTGAATTCTATAGTTCCATTGGAGGACGTGAGTGTTGAAGAGAATTTGACATATGAAGAAGTTCCGACGGAAATATTAGATAGGCAAATAAAGAGAGGAACAAAGATGTAGCATCTGTTATAGTCCTTTAGATGAACCAACAAGTTGAAAGAGCAACATGGGAAGCAGAAACAGACATGATGAAATGATATCCTTATCTTTTCAACTCTACTCAACAATAAGGTAATAAGATGATCATGTTTAAAGTACCTTTATGTAATTCAGAACTTAGAGTTAAGTTGCATGCATTCATGCTCATGGTACCATGTTTTAACGCCATTCTAATGCATAAGTTTAAGATTTTATGAAAAAGATCTTTAAGTAGCACTGATGCGCTCATGTTAGGGATGGAAATATTTCTTGTTACTCCTATCAAGTGTGTTTCTATCACCATACGAGGACGCATATTGCCAAGGGGAGACGTTGTAACACACTAGATCTGAAGCTAGACATTGTACTAATATGCGTTTGTTTATGAAACAGAATCAAGAGCTAGTGAAAGCACTTAGTCACCAACAACCACATGCACCCATGTATGAAGAGCCATATTATTAGGAGGACACTTGCTTTGTGACTAATAAGGTGGAGGGTTTCTAGACTAATCTCCAAGGGCCCAATCAGGACTATTAGCTCCAAGGTCAAGGGAATCATGGTCGAAACTATAACAGGATAACAACTTAGATAGGTATTAAGAATGAATTATGGACAAGATAGAGATGGTAATTGGGGTAACATAAATTGTTACCAAAATGGTCCGTGTGTGCCTTTGCATAATTGTGATTCTAGGGCTAGTAGTTTTTGGACTGAGGAAATGTTTTATAAGTTATTGAAGAAGGTTGACACCCAAGATGAGACTTTGAAGGGGATGAAAGCTTTCATTTCACGTATTAATCAGAGAATTGAGTCTCACTCTGTGGCTATAAAATAGTTGGAGCAATAATTTGGTAAGATGTCTATGCATTTTAACCCGCATCAGAAGGTACATTGCCAAGTAACACAGTACAAAATCCAAAGAATGATGTACAGTGCATGGAAGTGACCACATGAGGTGGAAAGCAAATGATTGGCCCACCAATGCCAGTAGATGATGATGTGGTTCGTGAGGAGATGGTAAAAAGCAAGGATGTAAAGACAGGGTTTGAAAAAACCACGGATGGGTAGGCATGGAAGACAACCCATAGCTAGGCCACCACCACCTTTCTTTCAAAGACTCAAGAAGAAGGAAGAGGGAGGGCACGGGGGGAGGGGGTGTTTCAAAGCTTCATCTATATGTTGAAGCAACTATCTATTAATCTCCCTTTTATTGAAGCATTAGAGAGAATGCTCGGGAATGCCAAGTTTAAGAAGGATCTTGTGACCAATAAGATCTTTGATGAATCCATAATTAAAACTCATTTTGGGGCTAGCTTGCAAAGAAACATTGTCCTTAGTGTGTTTTTATTTCAAATCTCTAACAAATATGCATGTGTTATGTCAAGAAATGGGATTAAAATTGCAAAAATGGACAATACTTGGCAAAATCTTAGAAAGGGAGCAAAAGTGCAAAAAAGGTGAAGAAAAATGGCATCGCCCACATAATAAATTATCCACCAAACACTCAGAGAGCTCGCCTAGTATTACAGTAACCAAGGTTCTAGCCCAAGTCAAGAATGCGATCAGAATCGATATCGCAAATCATATGTGGTTTATCACCGATTGGCACTAGAGAACCCCTAAAATTGCAGCACTCAAAGACCCTAAACCATGACAAGAAGGTTAGATGATGGGAACTTAGGCGAATCGCCAAATTGAATCAACAGAATAAAGAGCCATCGCCTAATGTTGCATAGGAGGGAGCCTTGTGAAGATGTAAAGAAAAATGGTCAATTGAATATTCAACACATCGCCAAAGTGCTCTGCGATGGTCGTCCTTGACCACCAAATGACATTTCGCAGCACAAACAATCAAACATTCTCACAGAGTATATAAGCAATTTAGAAAGGACATTGAACATATCATATAAGAATATAGTATTATTCTTAGTTTAGAGAGTAGTAGATAGAACTTTCCTCTTAGAGTACAAAATAAATTGGTGTATATTGGCTATTTATAATCAACTTATTTTCTATTCAATCTTATTACCTATTACTGCATCCGTTATTCATGGTATCAAATCATTAATTTATACCGTATGTGGCTAAAATCCCCATGTTGGGGTGTGCTATTGATATGAGTTTTTGATTAATCTAGTGAGTCTTTGGTGTAATTCCTTATTTGCAGTTGATTTGAGTGCATTTATATGCATTCCTATTGTTTAATTCATATTTTATGGCTTCAAACTTGGAGTTTACTTTAGGTCTCTAATTGTTGCTTTAGCTCGAATGATTAGAGTGTGGAATAGATATGATGGCTGGAAATCCCTTGGGGTTTCAGTTGAAGTCCACAACTATGTATTAAATGTCCAAAGTATTAGGGGTTTTACTGAGACTTTTTAGGCCAAGCATTTCCTCAGCGGTCCGTGTATGATTTCATAGTTGAATCATATGAAACACTTGTGTATGATACCTAAACATATTTTATGAGCAACCTAGCCTATTCTCTCTTTATAAACTTATTTAGTCAAATATTTAGACTCAGTTGTAGATCGATTTCCCATATTTGCACATCTCCAACATCTTCCTTTATTTACCAATTAAATTTTTAATTAGATATTGTGTGGTCCAAATCTTATTTTTAATTACTGTAACCCTCAAATCCTACAATTACTTAGTCAAATGAGTCATTTCCATCTTGAGCTATGATTTCCAGTGTGATTCAACCCCAACCTCTCGGTTAGGTTATTATGCTAATGACGACCGCCCCTACTTCCTTTGAGTAGTCAGGTCGAGCGACATAAAAAAGGTGTCGTTGCTGGGGAATCAATGTGTTCATAATTGAAGTGTTTGTTGAGCTTTGTTATAAGGACCCAGATTATTTTCGAACAGCTTTACCGGATTTCTTGGTACTGTAACGAGCAAAACTGCCAGACATCGTTCCATAGAAGGCCTACATGGGTCGTGTGAAGCCATAGGGACCGTGTGGCCCCCCGTGGACGGACGCTTGGTCTAGCTCACGATAGGGGAACATGAGATGGGGGAAATCTCGGACCAATTGAGGGCATACGGCCACTCATATGGTCCGTGTGATGTGTCATGGGCCGTGTGGCCCTCCGTGTAACTCGCTACGTAAAAGTTTTCTACGTATGAAAGTACTACCTCGTAACCTTGTCGTGTGCAAATTATTTCAAGTACTATGACATGGTCCATGTCATGAATCGTTTAGCGTCACATGGGATGTGAAGTCGTCTATATGGTACCCCCTTATCCTCGAATAAATTCCTAGCTTTGGCTCTGCGAAATTATCTAAGTGATGGTTCACGGTCACTGTTCACAGTCCATGTGATGTCTCACGAATTGTGTATGGGGCCGTATAGTCCTAACAGTTCCAATTTTACCCGTTTTATTAATGGCGTTTATGTAATCTTCATTTGTATTAATTATGAATTATGACCTTTTACCTACCTTAAACCCCTAATTCAGTCGATATCCCTTTCCTCTTTATTCATTCTCCAAAACATTCTACCCCTCATAAGATCACCTCCAAAATAGTCTCTACTCTCCCTTCGAAAGATTCAAGGATAGGGTTCATTGAAGTTCAAATTCAAGCTAAGTCCTTCACTAAATTCAGCTCCTCAATCAAGGTATGTGGGATTGTTTCTTGGTCCCTTTCAACCAAGAAGACCCGAAATTCCTTTCAATTTTGTTCATGAATTTTAGTTACTTTAAATGTCGGTTTTCATTATTTGATTTTATTAAATCCAATTGATGTATGGGCTGTAATTTACCCATGATTTCAATTCACTTTTATCACTATTATGACGTCTTACATTGAGTTACGAAGTTACGAACATGCATGTCCCCTATAAAAATTGATTTATGCATGGGTGACTTCTATTATGATATAGATGTTGATTTAATTATGGATTTATTCTATTTCATATTATGATGTTGATTTAACTTGAATCTATGTTACACATGCCATCCTCTACTCATGCATTGCATTTGCATTCATGGACATTGGTTTATATGGAAATTATGAAGTGGGTTAAGTCCAATTATGTTCAATGAAATGATTATGATATGATTTTGATAAGATAATGGTTATGAAAAGAATGTGATCACAAATATGTCTTATGATTATGGCTCTTGGAGAATCTCGGTTGCCTTGTACCATCTTGTATCTGTGACTAAGCTATTCCTTGCGTGAGTATCATGATTATGACTTATGATTTGGCATTTGAGCCTAAATGTGCATTGAATGGTTATGAAATAAATTACTATTTGAAATGAATATTGTATCTCTTGAAAGCATGTATATGTATAAGTATTCTTATGGGATGCCAACTTAGCAGTGATAGATTGGGGGCGTTAGAGCTATCCCCAGGGTCCTCTCCCTTTTCCTCCAACTATGTGCCTAGCATGGGCTATGTGAATCCTATCTAAAATGGGACAAGATCCCATAAGGAATATGGCTTCATACGAAATAGGACGGGTTCCCGTAAGTTAAAGTATGGTTTACCCTTGGCAAGTAAACCACCTCTGTACCGATGAGGGGTTTTCATCGGGATTCCAAGTAATAGCTCGCTTGGTCTTATGCATGTCAGTTGACTTCATATCCCCACTATGTATGAGCATTTTTGCATTTCATACATCATAAATTTCATGGCCTCTCATATATATTTTCATTGGATATATGATTCTTTTTATATTATCTGCCCTTGTGATCTAACATTGAAATGCAGGTTGGGTAAGGCATATGCATTTCGTGCCCGCATACTTAGTACATTCAAATGTACTAACACATACTCTATACCTACATGATTTTACCATGTAGGGGCCGAGCACTTCGAGTTCATCCGTTTAATGAGTAGTCTTATTTAGAAAAGTATTTTTGGTGAGTCTCATTCTCCAAGGACAAGCCATTCTTTAAATTTACTATCTTCGAGTTCCTTTTTCTTTTAAGGGTAAGCCCGGAACATGTCCAGGCCCCCGTTCCATCTTGATTAGAGGCAGTCGTTGGACAATATGTAGACTCTTTTGAAATCTGATTGATATGCATGGTATCTGGCTTATGTTTTTGTTGGATTGATTTATTGGGAATTTGTATTTGACTAGATGCATATTTTTGTGTAGAAATATGGAAAATCCCTAGGAAGACACCTTCCACCAAGGTCGGCTCCGGCTTATGAGGACTAGGTACCCCGAGTGACTATGGATGAACCCATCTAAAATGGTGAATTCCGTATAGCTTTATCCATTCTTTCCCAAGTGGTAACCTCGCATGTGAAGCATACTAACCTCCCGCAGGACCTTACACCAGCTTCTAGGGTGAGGGATTTCACCAGGATTAATCCTTCAGAGTTCTATGGGTAAAAGGCTGATGAGAATGCCCAGAAGTTCATTGATGAGCTTACCAAGGTAATGAACATTATGGGTGTCACTTCTAAGAAGAAGGTAGTGTTGGCTACCTATCAATTGAAAGACATGGCTCTGGTGTGGTAAACTCAATGGGTTATGGACAGGGTCTATAGTGGTAATATCAATTGGGAAGAGTTCTAATTTGCTTTCTTGGATCATTCCTTTTCACTTGAGCTCAGAAAGGCCAAGAGGACTGAATATCTCAACTTCAACCAGGAAGGTATCAGTGTGAGGGATTATGACCTCAAATTCACAAAGCTCTCTTTGTATGTTCCATCATTTGTGGCTAACCCCATGCAAGGGTGCACAAGTGTTTTCTGGTATCTTTGACTTGCTTGTGAAAGAATGTTGTACCGCCACGCTCATACGGGATATGGATATCTCTAGACTCATGGTGTATGATGAACAAATCGAAGGGGAGAAACTAAGGGAGAGGAGGATGCACAATCCTCAGAGGGCCCATTTTGATGGTGGATTTTCCAACTCTCGGGGTGGCGGTTTTGGTCGTTACCACCAAGGCCAATGTTCTGGAACTGGGGTTGCTAACGTTTGGGTACCCCCTCCCGGAGCATTGATAGGTAGTGGGCAAGGACATCATCTGTGTGGCAAATATAGAAAACTCAACACGGGTGCTCGCTTAGGGTGTGGTAACAAGAACCACAAGGATGCTGATTGTCCTAGATATATACATAGAGGTTAAGGTCAGGTGGCTCAAGGTGGCCAGGGTCAACAAAGAGCTCCCAAAGGTGTCGCCCCAAGGAATATTGATTTTATGCATTACACGCCTGCCAGGATGTCAATGAAGCTCCGAATGTTGTGACTTCTATGTTAAAAGTCTTTGATTTTGATGCTTATATTCTGCTTGATGCGGGTGCAGATTTGTCGTTTGTGACTCCTCTGTTGGCTGTTATGTTTTGTTTGAGTCCTATGATTTTGAAGGATCCCTTCTCAGTTTATACTCCTATCGATGACTCTATTATTGCACATAGAGTTATCATGGTTTCCCTATGTCTGTGTTACACAATGTTTTTTCCTGCTATCTCATGGAGCTTGAGATGTTCGACTTTGACATTATTCTTGGGATGGATTGGTTGCATGCATCATATGACTCTATAGATTGTAGAACCTGAAAAGTCAAGTTCCAATCTCCCGGTGGGCCTGTCCTTGAATGGAAGGGTAGTAACTCATCTGTCAAAGTTCGGTTTATCTCCTACCTCAAGGCACGGAAGATGATTTCCAAAGGGCACAGTTATCATATTGTGAGGGTCAAGGATATAGAGTCCGAAGTACCTACTCTTAAGTCAGTCTCTGTGGTGAATGAGTTTTCGGATGTGTTCCCCGAAGACTTGCCCAGTATCCCTCCTGAAAGGGAGGTAGACATCAGCATAGATCTTCTTATGGATAATCTGCCTATCTCTATTCCTCCTTATCGTATGGCGCCAGCGGAGTTAAAAGAATTAAAAGAGCAGTTAAAGGATTTTTTGGAGAAGGGTTTCATTCGGCAGAGTATATCGTCGTGGGGTGCTTCGGTGTTCTTTGTAAGAAAGAAGGACAGATCTCCTCGGATTTTTATTGATTATAGGCAACAAAATAAGACGACCATTAAGAATAAGTACCCATTGCCCACGATTGATGACTTGTTTGATCAACGTCAAGGGGCTATTCATTTCTCAAAGATTGATCTTCGTTCTGGGTATCATCAGTTGAAGGTTAGGGAGTGTGACATTCCAAAACAACCTTTCAGACAAGGTATGGGCACTTTGAGTTTGTGGTTATGTCGTTTGGCCTAACCAATGCTCCAGCCGTGTTCATCGATCTAATAAATCAGGTGTTTAAGCCATTTCTTAACAGTTTTGTGGTGGTCTTCATTGACGACATTCTCATTTACTCCCGAAGTGAGCGGGAGCACGGGGATCACTTGAGAATGGTCCTCCAAACTTTGAGAGAGAAGAAGTTGTATGCCAAGTTTAGCAAATGTGAATTTTTGTTGGGTAAAGTGGCTTTCCTTAGTCATGTGGTGTCCGATGATGGTATCAAGGTGGATTCAAAGAAGACCGAGGCCATGAAAAACAGGCCTAGACCGTCGACTCCCTTCGATATTCGAAGTTTTCTTCTATTGAACGGATACTATAGAAGGTTTGTTAAAGGGTTCTCATCTAATGCATCTCCATTCACTATGTTGACCCAAAAGAAGGCTAAGTTCGTGTGGTCGGGTGAACGCGAGAGGATTTTCCTAACTTTAAAGGATCGGCTTACATTGGCTCCCGTATTGACCTTACAAAACATCTTGGAGGGATTTGTGGTGTATTTTGATGCCTCACGGATTAGGTTGGGTTGTGTGCTTATGCAACATGGTAAGGTAATAGCGTATGCATCAAAGCAGTTGAAGGTGGACGAACGCAATTATCTAAAGCACGACCTTGAGTTGGCGGTGGTAGTGTTCGCCTTGAAGATTTGGAGACATTATTTATATGGGTTCATGTTGATGTGTTCACAGATCACAAGAGTTTGCAATATGTATTCACTTAAAGGGATCTCAATTTAAGACAAAGGAGGTGGTTGGAGCTCCTAAAAGATTATGACATGAGTGTGCTATATCATCCTCCTAAGGCCAATGTTGTGGTCGATGCTCTCAGTAGGCTATCTATGGGAAGTATGGTGCATTGGGTAGGAAAGGAAGGAGTCAGCAAGGGTGTTCACCGGTTAGCTAGGTTTGGTGTCAGGTTGGACGATTCGAGCGTTGGTGGTATCCGTGTTCAAAGCAGGCAGAATCTTCCGTGGTGAGTGATGTAAAAGCTTAGCAAGATTTAGACCCATCGTTACTTAAATTGCTGAAGCTGGTCATCGAAACGGAGATCAAGGTGTTCTCCCAAAAGGGAGATGGTGTGCTCCAGTACCAGGACCGACTTTGTGATCAGGATGTGGATGATCATAGAAGGGTGATTATGAGTGAGGCTCCTAACTCTCATTGTTCTATCACTCGGGGTTTACCAAAATGTATCGAGATTTGAAAGAAGTGTATTAGTTGCATGGTATGAAGAAAGACATCGCTATGTTCGTATCCAAATGCCCGAGTTATCAATAAGTGAAGGTAAAGCACCAACGGACCGGTGACTTGGCCCAAAACATTGAGATTCCCTAATGTAAATGGGAAGATGTAAACATGGATTTTGTTGTTGGTTTGCCTCGGACTCGAAGGCAATTTGATTCCAATAGGGTTATCACTGATCGGATGATAATGTCGGCTCATTTTCTACCAGTAAAGACTACCTTCGGCACCAAGGATTATGCAAGGTTGAATATCCATGAGTTGGTGAGGTTGCATGGTATGCCTAGGTCCATTATATCGTATCGTGGTACCCAATTCACTTCCTACTTTTAGAGATCTTTTTAGAAGAGACTTGGAACTAAGATTAAGTTGAGCACCATTTTTCATCCTAAAATTGATGGACAAGCTGAGAGGAACATTCAAACCTTGGAGGATATGTTGAGGACTTGTGTGTTGGAGTTTAAGGGAAACTGGAATGACCACCTTCCACTCATTAAGTTTGCTTATAATAATATCTTTCACGCTAGCATTGCTATGGCACCGTTTGAGGCCTTATATGGGAGAAGGTGTAGATCACCGGTGGGGTGGTTTGAATTTGGAGAGATGGCACTAATTGGCCCGGATCTAGTGGTAGAGGCCATGTAAAAGGTTAAAGTGATTAGAGAAAGGTTGAAAATTGCCCAAAGTCGTCAAAAGTCTTATTCGGATGTTAGGAGGAGGGATCTTGAGTTTCATATTGGTGATTAGGTATATGTGATGGTTTCTCCTATGAAGGGCATGATGCATTTTAGTATGAAAGGAAAGCTAACCCTATGGTATGTTGGGTCTTATGAGATCGTCGAGCAGGTTGGAGGTATGGCTTATAGGTTGGAGTTGCCTCCGAACTTGAGTTCCATTAACCTAGTCTTTCATGTGTCTATGTTAAGGAAGCTAATTGGTGATCCTAGCATCGTTGTGCCCTTGGAAGGGTTTAATGTTGAAGAAAACTTGTTTTATGAGGAAATCCCGGTGGAAATCTTGGATAGGCATGTAATGCGGCTTCATAACAAAGACGTGGCATTAGTGAAGGTGCTTCGGAAAAATTAACATATGGAGAGTGCTAGTTGGAAGGTGGAGCTGGACATGGTGAAGTGGTACCCTCATCTTTTCCAATCTACTCAAGCCTAAAGTACAAGGTTCTCCCTTTTTCTAATGGTCCCATTTCGTTCCCTCTTGATTCTCATGACATGAAATGCATACATGTACAAGAAAATGATTTTTAGGATGTTTTGAATGACTTGAATACAAATTTTAATATGATTTTAAAGGCTTTATGATTTTTCAAATAATGAACAATGCATTGTACCATATGTTGGGTGTTTCATGCTCCAAGTCAAGCCTTTCAAGCCTTGTCTTGCATATTCAGGGACGAATGTTCCCAAAAGGGAGATGATGTAAGGACCCGAATTTGTTTTTCGATCAGCTTCACCGGATCTCTTGTTACTTTTTAGAGTGAAACAACCAGGCATTGCTCCACGAAAGTCCCACATGAGCAAAGTGAAGCCACACAGATCGTGTGGCCTCCCGTGGAGGGACACTTGGTCCATCTCACGACAGAGGAACGTGAGATAGGGGAAACTTCAAATTAAGTGAGGGCACACCACAACTCACACGGTCCGTGTGATATGTCATGGGCCGCGTGGCCTTCCGTGTAACTCGCTATATAAAATTTTTCTAAGTATGAAAGTACCATCTTGCAACTTTATCTTACGGAAAGTATTTAGAGTACCATCACATGGTCCATGTCATGACCTGTGTAGCGTCACACAGGCTGTGGAGTCGTCTGTGTGGTATCCCCTTAGCCTCGAATAAATTCCCAGCACCGGCTTTGCGAAATTGTCTAAGTGACGGTTCGTGGTCACTATTCATAGTCCGTATAACATCGCACGAACCGTGTAGGCAACCGTATGGACCTGACGGTTCCAATTTTTGCGTGTTTCATTAATGGCGTTTATATAGTTTCGATTTACTATAATTATGAATTATAACCTTTTACCTATCCTAAACCCCTTATTCAACTGATATCCCTCCCCTCTTAATTCATTCTCCAAAAACCTTCTACCTCATAAGATTACCTCTCAAATACTCTCTACTCTCCCCTCTAAAGATTCCAAGCTAGGGTTAATTGAAGTTAAAATTCAAGCGAAGTCCTTCCCTAAATTCAGCTCCTCAATCAAAGTATGTGAGATTGATTCTTGGTCCCTTTCAACCAAATAAACCCAAAATTCCTTTCAATTGTTTTCATGAATTTTAGTTACTTTAAATATGGGTTTTCATTATTTGATTTTATTAAATCCAATTTTTGTGTGGGCTATGATTTACCTATGATTTCTATTCACTTTGATCACTATTACGATGTTTTACATTGAGTTATAAAGTTATCAACATACATGTCCTCTTTTAAAGTTTATTTATGTATGGGTGACTTATATTACAGTCTAGATGTTGATTTAATTATGAATTTATTCAATTTCATGATGTTGATTTTAACTTGAATATATGTTACCCATGCAATCCTCACATCATGCATTGTATTTGCATTCTTGGACATTGGTTTATATGGAAATTATGAAGTGGGTTAAGCCCAATTATATTCTCTGAAATGATTAGGATATGATTTTGATAAGATATTGGTTATGACAAGAATGTTCTCACAAACATGTCTTATGATTATGGCTCTTGGAGCATCTCGGGTACTTGCACCATCTTGTATATGTGAATGAGCTATTCCTTGCATGAGTATCACGATTATGACTTATGATTTGGCATTTGAGCCTAAATGTGCATTGAATGGTTATGAAATGAATTACGATTTGAAATAAATATTGTATCTCTTGAAAGCACGTATATGTATAAGTATTCTCGTGGGATGTCGACTTAGCACCGATGGATTGGGGGCGTTAGGGCTATCCCTAAGGGTCACCTCCCTTTCATCGAACTATGTGCGTAGCATGGGTTATGAGAATCCTATCCGAAATGAGATGGGATCCCATAAGGAAGGTGGCTTCATACGAAATGGGAGGGGTTCCCGTTAGTTGAAGTGTTATGTGATATGATATGATATATGAGAAATCCTTACCGAAATGGGATGGTTTCTCGTAAGGGGATCGCTTCATATGAAATGGGATGGGTTCCCGTAAGTTGAAGTATGGTTTACCTTTCACAAGTAAACCACCTCTATAACGGTGAGGGGTTTTCATCGGGATTCCAAGTAATAGCTCGCTTGGTCTTACGCATGTCAGTTGAGGTAACATTCTGACTATATTTGAGCATTTTTGCATTTCATGCATCATACATTTCATGGCATCTCATATATATTTTCGTTGGATATATGATTCTTTCTATATTATGTACCCTTATTATCCAATATTGAAATGCAGGTTTAGTAAGTTATATGCATTGCATGTCCGCATACTTAGTAAATTCAAACGTACTAACACAAACTCTATGCCAACATGATTTTACCGTGTAGGGGCCGAGCTCTTCGAGTTTCAGCAGTTTGATGAGTAGTCTGATTCTAAAGAGTATTTGTGGTGAGTCCCATTCTTAAAGGATAAGCTATCTTCCTTTACCTTCACTATCTTCGAGTTCCTTTTTCATTTAAAGGTGACCCGGAACATGTCCTGGCCCTTGGTTTATCTTGATTAGGACATTCGTTGGAAAATATGTAGACTCTTTTGAAATCCCCTTGATATGCGTGGTATCTGGCTTATGTTTTTGTTGGAATGATTTATGGAAAATTCATATTTGACTATATGCATATTTTGGTGTGGAAATGTGGAAAGTCCCTAGTCCCGTATTGCCCCTATAGCGTGAGTCTTATTCTCCCACCCCTTAGAACAATGTGTTTTCTATTTGTATGTCCTTCCTGAACCGATGATGTGGATTTAGATACTTGTGGCTTTCTAGGCGACTCTCAGGTTCCCATTCGCAGTGTCACATCTAGGCCCTAGTCCAGGGTCGTGACATTTGTTCTTGTAAATGGAGTCATTTTTACTATTTTCTTATTGTTTTTGTCGTTGAGAAATAGGTTTTAAAATGAAGTATAATGAGAGTACCCATGGTGAGAATGTTGGAGATATTAATTATACGCAAGGAATTAATTGGGACCAAGTGGGAAGCACAATTGCTATCTGACTACCCTTGTTGGTCGGAGGTGTTAATTTTCACGTAACAGTCAACATATTGCAACTCCTCCCGCTAAAAGGATATGTTGGAGAACTTGGCCATGAAGTTCCTCATGAACACCTAAGGAACCTTGTTGATGTGTGTCCCCTATTCGATTTAAGGGGAATCAGCCAAGAATCCATTTGACTAAGGCTATTTCCATTTTCCTTCAATGGATAGGGCGTGAGGTGGCTAGCTGAGCTACCTCATGATTCGATTATTCATGGTAGGAGATGCATAATGCATTCTTTGAAAGATTTTTCCCTTACTCGAAGATGATAAAGTTGAGAATAATTATTGAGAACTTTATGTAGCTGGAAGGTGAGCCATTGCATGAAACATGGCTCCGATTTCAGAAACCCTCATTCCAGTGTCTAAACCATGGAGTTACGAACCATATGATTTTGCAATACTTCTATGTACGCCTCAACATGGTTAATAAAGAGGAAGTTGATTAGTTGGTGATAGGAGGCCTAATAATGCAAATGTTCACTGAAGCTTGTGACCTCCTAGACGACATGAAAAAGATTAATCGAGCATGGTACACAAGAGATGACATAATACCTCGAGGGCGCCGGGATCTATCCAAGGAATAGCTCTCTAAGGATCAACAGAGGGACAAGAACATGGCTAAAATGTTAACTCTGCTTGATCAATTGACTAAGCATGTCAGGTGAGTAAACCATAAAGGTGTTAATGCTGTGGGAACTGCTAGAGATGTGATATTTGACATTGCACCATTTGAAGGTGGTTACGATGAGTAGGTACGTTATATGGGAAACCAAATGGTGGGTTCTCGATCGGTTTTTCCAAGGCCACTCGGGAATCAAGGTTTGAACAATAACACCTAATGGTGAGATTATTTAGAGGCTGACCAACCTCAAGTTGGGGGTTAAAGGAACCGTGATAGAGATAGGTATGTTCCACCTCATGATACGGTTAAAGATTCTAACCCCATGGTGAATCAAGAGAATCTTCGGACTGAAGATATGCCACCTGAAGCTTGAGCAAGGTGGAGGCCTCTATAAAAGAGATGAATTATGACTTTTCTCAGTTGAGTCAAAAAGTGATATCACATTCCTCGTCTCTTAAGTATCTAGAAACTCAACTTAAAAATATATCGGCACACCTAAATTAACATCCAAAAGGAGGTTTTCCTAGTGACATGATGGGCAATCCCAAGTTAAATGATCAGCAATGCTTAACCCTAACCACTCATAGTGGCAAAGTGGTTGAAGGCACAAAACCATTGCTTGTTATTGAAGAAGGCGTGAAAGAAGTGGGAGAAATATAAGGTGTAGTTATTGTTAAAGTTGATTAGTATGAAGCTCATGTTGAAGATGGTGACACTCTTGGCGATCTCTAGAGTGATAAACAAGAGAAGATTGGGGACTGTGTTGTGAATGTCAAGAAAATATTCCCCAAAAATCCAAGTTCAACTGTGAAGTTCAAAGCACCTCAAGTAAAGGTTGATCCTCCTTTTCCTTAGATATTGAAAAAGAAAGAGGAGGATGCAATGTTTCAATAATACGTCTCTATGTTAAACTCATTATCGATAAATGTTCATCTTATGGAAGCATTGATCCAAATTCCAGGATATGCTAGATTCATGAAGGAGTTAGTCACGAAAAAACAAACTCTTGAGTGTGAGACAATTAAAGTGTCTCACAATTGTAGTGCAATTTTAACACAAAAGTTGGTTGTGAAGAAAGAAGATTCAGGTGCATTCACTATTCCATTAACCATCAGAGCTTCAAAGTTCAGTAAGGCACCATCTGTTTTGGGAGAACGTATAAAACTCATGCCCCGAGCAATATTTGAATAATTGGGGTTGGAGATCCCTTCAGCGACAATAATGCAACTACTCATGGCTGATCGATCCATTAAACGACCGGTTGGGATTTTACATGATGTGTTTTTGAAGGTAAATAAGTTCATTCTTCCTGCTGATTTTGTGATCTTACATGTTGAGGTGGATACTGACATGCCAATTATCTTGAGTAGGCTGTTATTAGCTACAAGAAGAGTTATACTTGATGTAGAGTAGTAGAGATCTTAAGTTTAGAGGAAATGATGAGGAAATGGTGTTCAATATATGCAAAACTCTTAAGACAAGAAATGATCCCAAATTATGATCAGTGATGAGCCAATCCGTGGTGACTTGATGAAGTAGAAGAACTATGTTGTATCATCAAGTATACTAAGGCTCTGGTTAGGAGAATACCCAAGGTTAGTTATTACTAATTTTAGTCTTGAATAACGGGTGTTGACTTGTCCAGGGTGGAAAAAGGAGAAAATTATAGCGGAGAGCTGAGAGGGAGATCACTTGAACCACTGGGTGTATCACCGAGTTGAAAAGGAAACCATTAGTTTAACAGCCTTTAGTCACCTGATGGCTCCTGAGGTGCTGCAAAATTTTATGGACTAAATGGCAAGTCAACAAATCATCGAGACCAATAGGCGATGGTCAATTTCACCGTCTTTCAATGTTGAAAGAAAAATATGCATGCTGTTAAAAAAGGCAGTCCCTAGCACACATGGCACAACACTGAATGTGCAAGGTGGTGTGGTTTAGTATCGTTGAACATGCATAACTCATAGACCTACTTAAGGATTTTCAAATGTCTTGATCCTTTAACTTTCCACCTTCTTTCCTTTTGACCCATTTTGGATGCCAAACACCTTTTTTTTCTTTTTCTTTGAAACTTTTCAGAAAAACGTTGAGGACATTCATCACCAAAGCATCTTTGAGGATTCTAACAGTGTCTTTTCGTTGAAGAGGTTTGGTTTTTGCCCTTGTTTTAGTTCATTTAGAAGAATGCCATTGATAATGAGATTTATCAAGAATTGTTAATGTGCAAATCATGCTTTATTGCTTGAAATCTTGTTGGAAACTGAGTGCGTAAATATTTAGAGTGATGCTAAAACTCTGTATTGCATGTATGAGCGATTTATTGCTAGTTTAAATTCCCTCTATGTATGTAGAAATCGATTGTGCCAATGATTTTGGCTAGGCTTATGAATTGAGTAATTTATTGCCCAATGGTTGAATGTTTGTGGCTATTATCTCAATTTTATAACAGTCATTGTGCTTGAATGCTTTCACTTTAAATAGTGTCCTGATCATGAGAGTGCTTGATTGAAAT
The DNA here is from genome assembly GCA_029948455.1 of Solanum rostratum. Taxonomy (NCBI): domain Eukaryota; kingdom Viridiplantae; phylum Streptophyta; class Magnoliopsida; order Solanales; family Solanaceae; genus Solanum; species Solanum rostratum. Next base: position 29,387,176 of record CM057049.1, read on the forward strand.
TTTTTGCTTGTTTGGATTGATTGTTCTTATGGGCTATGGTGAAGTCTGAATAACCATTAAACTCCTTAAAGTGAAGTGAACTTGCCCGATGATGGATTGGGTGATGTCATTCTCAAGGGTAAGTCATTACTTTATTGGGTGTATAGCCATGGAAAGTGTATGATTGTGATAATCGATAGATGAGCATGCATTGATGTGTGATTGTAGGTTAGTGTGTGACTATCATCCATGTTCTTGGTGAAACAATGTTGACTTATTAGTGAATGGATGATTGGCCATGTAGTCACCTTTCAAGATCATCGTTTTGACCACCTAAATGAACTTTGCAATGCCCCTATTTGTCACATGCACTACTTTATTTGACTGTTCTTCCTGATTTGATTGCTGCAACTTTTGGCGATGGGACTTTCATCTTAGAATTAATTTGGCATAATGCAAAATGTCCATGAGTATTGCCCAAAGTAGAAGTAGCCTAAAATTTGAAAACTGTGCAAAAAGGCGACAATCTATTTGACCGCAGAATCTATTTGGCGAATCACAAGGTATGTTCTACAGTCAATCAGTCCTGTCAACTGTGATTGTTTCTCTTATGATCAAATTTTGCACATACCTGCTTCACAAATACTACTCACAAAATGTTTTGAGTTTATTTTTGTATAGGAATTTGCAAACGTAAGGAGCAGATCACTTGAGGTGTATCTAAAGACGGGAGTTGTTATAGCTCCCGAAAGAACAAATTGGAGATCCTCGAGACCTCAACGAGAGGTGCAAGGAAAAGGGAAAATTGAAGTAGTTGAGCACTGAGAAACCATCAGAGATAAGAAGGAGCCCCTAACGTAACTTATACTTGTTTGGACGATGAGGAAGAGAGATCCAAGATATCTAAGAGGCCTACTTCGGACACAAGTCCAAAGAGGCATAAGAGTGAGTCTAGGTTTAAAGCCATTGATGATCCTCTTCTCCAGACATCTTAGAGGATCCAAGAAATAATAACCCAATGACACTTAAAAAGACTCAGGACGGAGAACAATCCTAGAAGAGAAACAACTATTACCTAATGGCGAGATAGACAAATACCCAGAGATTTGGGAAAGTCTTAAGTTCCACAACTTAAAGATGTTCACTAAGCCTCGGGAGCCATATGTGCCTATCATATTCTGGCAATTTTATGAGGCCTATGATAAGGCTATCCCAAAGAAAAAAAGCTAGGTAAAGTCAGTGCTCAAACCTCTTGATACTGTGGAGGTTAGGGTTGTGCAACTTCCATGTAGTCAAACTAATATCAATAATGTTTTGAGATGTGCACAAAGAAACAAAAATGACGTGGAATTGATGATGAAGATCAAAATACTTGACAATATCAAAGCATAGTTGGCTCCGGTTATTGGGATTCCTACTCCTTTGTAGTTAGAGGAGGGAGACATTATTGAGAAGAAGGAAAAGAACATCTGGATGAGATTCTAGTTTGGGTTTATTAGCAGGAACTTGATTCCATAATAAAATGAATGTGTACATTGATAGGATAAGGCAACATACGGTAAGAGTATTATGGATCGCCAGTGACTAAATCATGGCGCAATCATTGCCCCAGAAATCCTCACAAGGGAAAAGTGAGTTCAGACCTTATTGCCATTTCCCAGCCTCATCACTACTTTGTGTAAAAAGTCCAGAGTTCATAGGAAAAAAACGATTGATGTGCAGGTAAGTCAATTAGCATGCACTTACATATGACAAATTGAGGTTGAGTTCTTGAAGGATGAGGAAGACAGGGCAAGGTAGAAGTGGGCTGACAAAATGCCAGTAGGTAATTTTGATGAGCTCAAGTTTGGAGGTACAAAGTTGCGCACCGAAGCAGGTATAACATCTCCTTTCCCTACTTTACACTTGTTTTTTGCTTATATTCCATCTGTTGAGGCACAAACAGAGGCACAGGACACAGATGATCAACGCCCACTCACTAAACCCACCATTCTTGCTTTTGGCTGGCTACCCAAAGTAGCCAATGTTCAGACCATGAGGTTTGATTCATCTATGCACAAGATAGTTTAGGCAACTATAGAAAAGGCTTTGAGGCCATATTTTGAGGCTGAGGCAAACCAATGAGAATTAATGGAGTCCCACGAACTAAGGATGGATAGACTTAAGTCGATGATTGATGATCATAGGAATGAGTTAGCCAACTTGAAAGATATCAGCTTCGAAAGCCGATCCTGATTTGTTGACGAAGGATGTGGTAGCCCTCTAGTGCATGAGCATGAACACTTTCTTTAATGGGCTAGAAGATCCATTCAAATAGGATGCGACTATGGTCCCAAATGATGAGTTGAACATGAACATTCTGGGTGATGGTGGTGGAGAAACCCAGGAGGTGAGCACCCTAGAGACTGATAAGGAGACAATGAGAGCAAAGCCTAGCCAAGAGGACTATTAGGAGATAGATTGGATGGAGAGCCAAATTGTGGACGTTGTTAAAGCAACATCTATTATGCATTCCTTATAGGCACATCCGTGGTGAGTGAGCCTAAGCCCGCACGACCTTTGATTAATCATCATAGTACACTAGTAGAAGAGGGCATTGATGTTCCCATGACCACTTCTTCAGTTCCACTACCATCACCTATGGGGTTGATCTGACAGGGGGATTCTCATACTCACTTCTTCCTGCTATGCTTAATTTCTATTATCCCTTGCACATTGAGGGCAATATTTACTTTTTAAGGAGGGGGTGAGCATACGGTGTTCCATATTATTTGGATGATTAATACATTATGTTTTCTTAAGAATGGGATGAAGTAATGGTGTTTACATTGATATTTCATGTGTTGATGGATATTGAGATAATTTTTAACTTCTTGAGTTGTAAATAAAATTTATTATGGGTTGTAATAGAGTAGTATTTATTTTTCTATTTTTACTTTCTTTCTTCTTTTTGAGTTTAGTGGATGAATGATTGCATATGATGTTCATCAATTTTGGCAAACCCCGTGCATATATGACAAGCCGTTCGAATGATAATATGGTGTCTGTACTCCTAAATAATTTTAGCATCAATGTTCTATATCGTTGATTCGGAAAGTGCCATGGATGGGGAGCATGTACTCACTCACTAATTAGTCTTTTCTTAATAAATCAGCAAATGCATGGATTTGAGGCATCATGAGTTTACTAAGTGAGTAATTGATCTTGGATATGCAATGATCGAAAACTTGTAAGAGTGTTACCATTTCTTAAATGCGAATCTATTTTGCCAATGTGGGATTTGGAGCTTTGTTGAAATGCATATTTTTGCAACATCTAGAACTTGCCTGTTTTTTTTTTCTTTTTTAAGGAGTAACTTGTTTGATTCCGGACTAGGAGAGGACCTTAGGCCTTCTTTGATTCCACTAAATCTATTTGACCACAGTGACATCCGTTGACAATGAAATGACTCCTTAGTGAAGACCTTTTGAGCCTTGATCCTTTCTTTGGTAACCTTGACTCATGTTTGTGAAAGACAATTCCTTCTTGCACCCTACCTATCCCTCCTTTGAGCTTGAAATACTAAGAGGTGGCAAAAGTCTAAGTTGGGGGTGTTAGTAGAAAGAAGGTGGTGTCTCCCATGAAAGAGTCGGAAAAAAGAGAAAGACAAAAATGAAAGAAAGAAAGTAGTCCTAAAAATGAATGTTAGAAAATGTTGAAAGACTGAAGTTCCTGAAAAATTAAGGACCATCCAAAATAAAATAGTGAGGAATAGAACAAAGAGGGGAGAAACATAGGACGATTACTCAAAAGCAAAAGAGATGTCAAAAGGATAAAAATAAAGAAGGACCAAGAGAACCCTTGAGCCTACAAAGAACATGTAGAGTTTAAGCAGGGATGAGTCACTACTATCTATATGTTATCCTACCAAACCATAAACCTACATTCTAGTCCTAGCAAAGTCCTTTGGGATCTTAGTTAAGAAGAAAGTAAAGTGAACTCTGATTGAGAATAAGGGAACGACTACAGGTTGAACTTACATACTATTTCCCATTTGGAAGGGTGAGAGTTGAAGAGATCCTTTGAAAGTAATGTCATAATCTTGTGTATTCGGGATCTTCCATACAAAATAAAATAGTGAGGAATAGTACAAAGAGGGGAGAAACTTAGGACGATTACTTAAAAGAAAAGAGATGTCAAAAGGAGAAAAATAAAGAAGGACCAAGAGAACCCTTGAGCCTATAAAGAACATTTAGAGTTTAAGCTGGGATGAGTCACTACTATCTATATGTTATCCTACCCAACCATAAACCTACATTCCAGTCCTAGAAAAGTCCTTTTGGGATCTTAGTCAAGAAGAAAGTAAACTGAACTCTGATTGAGAATAAGGGAAAGACTACAGGTTGAAGCTTACATACTATTTCCCATTTGGAAGGGTGAGAGTTGAAGAGAACCTTTGAAAGTAATGTCATAATCTTGTGTATTCAGGATCTTCTTTGATGTTAGGGGAAATGGTGATGACTTTAGGTAGTGATAAACAACTACATGAGCAATTATGAGCGTAGCCAGATTTTGATTACTTCTTGGTCATCTCTCGAGGCTTTAAAGTCACATAAATGGTTTTTGGAAGTTTTAGAAGGGATAAGAAAGGTAGAAATGTACGTGTTCCTCTCTATGGGCCTAATTGCAAGCTCTGAAATTCGATGGGTTGATATTTGATTTGCTGGAGGGCAAGCAAAGGCTTAATTTGGGGGTGTTGATGAGTCCATATTTATGACTCATTTTTGGGCTAGCTTGCAAAGAAACATTGTCCTCAGTGTGTTGTTATTTCCAATCTCTAACAAATATGCATATGGTATTTCATAAAATGGTACCAAATGTGCACAAATGGATAATACTTGGCAAAATCTTTGAAAGGAAGAAAAGGTGCAAAAAGGCGAAGAAAAAGGGTATCGCTTACACAATTGCTGATTTGTAGAACACTTAGAGAGACTACATAGCATTTTCTAGCAACAAATGTTTCTAGCCCAAGTCAAGAATACAGTTAAAATCAATATTGCAAATCATATTTGGCGCATCAACGATTGGAACTGGACATCGCCTAAAGTTGCAGCACTTAAAGCCCCACAATCCTGACAAGAAGGCAATATGACAGGAACTTCGGTGTATCATCGAATTGAATCGGTGAAATGAAGAGTCTTTGCCCAATGTTGCTATAGAGGAAGTCTGAAGAAGATACAGATGAAAGAAGTCAAGTTCATATTCGATGCATCGACAAAGTGCTTGGCGATGATCATCCTTGACCGCCGAGTTGCACTTCACAGAACACACTTTCACTCATTTACATGGAGTATATAAGCAATTTAGAAAGGACATTGTACATATCATATCAGAAAATATTCTTCAGATTAGTTTTAGAGTGCAGTACATAGAACTTTCTTCTTAGAGTACAAGGGTAGATAGGTTTTTTCAAGTTTAAAGGAAGCAAATTGGAGTAGATTGGCTAGTGATAATCAACTAATTTCTATTCAATCTTGTGACCCATGACTTCAGCTACTATGTTTGGTATCAAATCTTTAATTTCTAGTTTGTGCAGCTAAACACCCCCTGGGGGGTGAGCTATTGATATGGGTTTTTATTTATCTATTTTGTCTTTGATAGTTTGACTTATTTGCAGTTGATTTTAGTGAATTTGTATCCATTCCTATGCTTAATCTATAATTTCAAGGTTGCGAACTTGGGGTTTACTTTAGATCTTTAATTGTTGCCTCAGCCTAAATGATTAGAGTGTGGAATGGATATAAAGATTGGAAACCTCTTAGGGTTTTAGTTGAAGTCCACAACCATGGATTTGATCTACAAGGTATTAGGGGTTTTTTAATTAGACTTCTTAGGCCAAGCATGTCCTCGGTGGTGTGCGTATGATTTCTTGGTTGAATCATATGAAACACTCATATGTCATAGCTGCACATAGATTACAAGTAACCTAGCCTATTCATTCATTATCAACTCATTTAGTCAAATATTTAGACTCAACTGGTAGATCGATTCCCACATTTGCGCATCCCTAGCATCTTCCCTTAATTGATGATATAATTGTTAATGAAATATTGTGTAGCCCAATTCTTATTTTTAATTATTGCGACCCCCCAGATCTTATCATTACATAGTCCAACGAGTCACTTCAATATTGAACTACGATTCCCAGTGGGGTTCGACCCCAACCTCTCAGTATGTTATTATGCCCATGACGACCAACCCTACTTGGTTTGAGTACTCAAGTTTAGCAACATCAATCTTGCTCATAATATTGACCATTAAGAAGCCATTGCTATAGGGCCCTTGGTGATGAAAATGAAGGATCCTAGAGTATTCACCAAAGATTGCACCCTCAGAGTCTTTAATTTTACAAAGGCGTTATGCGATTTAGGAAGACCCCTCTTAGACACTAGGTGGCCAGTAGTGGACATGGAGTTAGGTTAACTCAAGTTTAGATTGAATGACAAAGACGTTGTTATCTTCAATGTCTGCCTGTCGCTGAAGAGACCTGATGATCTGAAAGTGGTCTATGCTATTAAGAGTATTAATGAAGTGCAATCGGAGGTACCAATCGAGGAAAGACTGGGTGTCGAAACACTTGAGGCTATGTTGATGAACTTCGAGAATGAAGATCCAGACTATAACTTGGAGCACATGGTTATCGCAAGAACCAACTCAAGTTAGGTCTGATTTGAAAAATTGTGAGTTCCCACCAACTTGACCATCTATTGAGGAGCCACCGGTGTTGGAATTGAAAACTCTTCGAGCCCATATGAGGTATGTGTTTTTGGGTACTAACAATATTTTACCCATTATTATTGTTGCAGATCATAATGACAAGTGGTGAAAGCATTAGTTTCGGTACTCAAGTGATTCAAAAAGGCTATTGGATGGACAATTTCAGACATCATTGTCATCACACTTGGCATATGTACTCACAAGATTCAAATGATCAAGAATTATAAGTTGAGTATTGAACACCAAAGATATGTCAACCTACTAGTGGAAAAGTTGATGTGTAACAAAATCATTGAATTGTTGGGTGCAAGTGTGATATATCCTATTGTTGACAATGAATGGGTGGGTCTGGTCTAATGTGTTCCAAAGAAGGGAGGTATGATTGTTGTCCCAAATGTTAACAATGAGTGTGATTTCCCATGATACTAGTCATAGGTTGTAGGGCTTGCATGGACTATTGCAAACTCAATGCATTGATAGAGAAAGATCACTTCCCTATGTTGTTCATGGATTAGATGCTAGATCGCTTGACTGGTAAAGGCTGGTACTAATTTCTTAATGGGTGTTTGAACGACAATCAGATTTCTGTTGCTTCAGAGGACCAAGAGAAGACAAACTTTACATATCCCTAAACACCTTCACATTCAAAAGGATGCCATTTGGATTATGTAATACGCCGACCACATTACGGATGCATGATGTCTATATTCTAAAAAATGGAGGAAACTATTATGGTGTATATGGACGACTTCAGTGTGGTTGGAGATGCATTCGAGGATTTCTTGAAACATTTGCCTAATGTGCATCAGAGATGCAAAGAATGTAATCTTATGCTGAATTGGGAAAAGTGTCACTCATGGTAAAGGAAGGTATTGTGTTGGGACACCAGATCTCAATCAAAGGTATTGAGGTTGATAGAGCAAAAGTTGACGTTATTGAGAAGCTTTCTCTATCGACCTTTGTAAAAGGTGTGAGAAGTTTAATAGGACATGCAAGCTTCTACAGGCGCTTCATAAAGGACTTCTCAGAGATTGCACACCCTTTGTGTAAGCTACTTTAGAAGTATGATATGTTCATGTTTGATGCTGCTTGTCTTAAAGCATTTGAGGGATTGAAGAAGAGGTTAATATTGATGCCTATCGTAGTTGCTCCAGATTGGACTCACTCCTTCGAGATCATGTGTGATGCAAGTGGAGTCGCACTCTGTGTAGTATTTGGAAAACACAGAGAGAACATTCTACAACCCATCTACTATGCCAGTAAACCCCTAAATGTAGCACAAAAAACTACACTTTCACTGAGGAGGAGTTACTTGCAGTGGTCTTTGCATTCGAGAAGTTCAGATCGTATCATTTGGGGACCAAAGTAAACGTATATACAAAACACTAAGCATTGAGGTACTTGATGGAAAAGAAGGATGAAAATCCAACTTCTTCAAGTGTTTGAATTTTTAGTGATTAACGGAAAGGGGAGAAAAAATCAATTTGCAAACCAATTATCTAGACTTACGAATGAAGCCATGGCAACGTTCAAAAATGGGGTGGAGATTGATGATACATTCCCTAATGATAGTGTATTGGTCGTGTCACATGATTTTGTTTAATGGCTCGCGGATTATGTGAGCTACTGAGTTAGTGATGTTATGTCGCCAGACTTGACTTCTCACCAGTGGTTTAAGTTTATGTAAGATATGAAGAAGTATTTTTGGGATGATACATATTTGTGTCATGTCTATGTAGATGAGACTATTCATCGCTATGTTCCTAAGGTGGGGAAAATGAGCATTTTGGAGGATTCCCATTCATCCTTGGTCAGTGGGCATCATACTGCGATTCAGACAACACATAAGAACTTGCAGTGTGGCTACTATCTGCGAACAACCCACAAAGATGCCTTTGACTATGCTAAGGCTTGTGGCAGGTGAAAGAGAGAAGGTGATGTTTCCTGCAAACATAAGCGCCCCCTAAACCCTATTATGGTGATCGAGTTGTTTGATGTTTAGGGGATACACTTCATGAGGTTGTTCGTCAGTTCTTCTGGAAATAAGTATATTATGGTTGCTATGAACTATGTCTCAAAAAAAGACGAAGCAGTTTCACTTCCCAATAATGAAGGTAAAAGTTTCATAGCGTTCCTCAAAAGAAATAACTTCTCTCGGTTTGGCACTCCCCGGGCAATCATCAGCAATGGAGGTTCTCATTTTTCCAATAGGTTGTTCAATGCTCTTTTTGAAAAATATAGGTTTAAGCATAGAGTGGAAATGCCTTACCATCAAATGACTAGTGGTCAAGTTGAGGTGTCTAATTAGATGATTAAATAGATTCTATCAATGACTGTGAATTCCAACCCAACAAATTGGTAGCAAAAGCTTGATGAAGCATTATGGGCATACTAGATAGCATTCAAGACTCCCATAGGTATGTCTCCTTACCAACTTGTTTTTCATAAAACATGTTACTTACCTAGAGATCTTTAGCGCAAGGCAATATGGGAACTCAAGAAGCTGAATTTGGATTGGAATGATACTACAAACTCAAGGCTGAGCCAACTCAATGAACTTGATGAGTTTTGTTGGAGGGAATATAAGAGCTCATCCCTGTACAAGAAAAGGATGAAGTTGCAACATGATTCTCGTATTGATCATCACCAGTTCGCACTAGAAGACTTGGTTTTGTTATCTAACTCAAGGTTGAAGTTGTTTCCTGGAAAACTTTATCCAAATGGATGGGACCTTTCAAAGCTACACATATTTTAAACCATGGGGTTGTTAAGTTGGAAAAGAAGAATGACATGAGGTTCAAAGTAAACAACTGAAGAATCAAACCATACTTTAGCAACCCTTAGGCGATGCACATAGTGGAAGCATGGGCACTTGGTGAAGTTTGAGTAACCACATAGTCTAGGTCGTGCCATGACAATAAATCAGGCACTACTTAGGAGGCAACCCAAGATATTAGTTGTATAGTTGATGTATTTTTGTTAGTTTTGTGTTTTGGACTTGTAGATAGTTTAATTTTCAATTTTTAGTTGTATGTTTGGACTAATAGAGTGGAAAATTATAGGGTAACAGTTTGTTTTATTGAGAATGTAAAGGAACATGGTTGACGTACCAAACCAGTGTAAAACGTTGGAATATTTGGTTCTATGACTGGTTCTACGGGCTATGGTTTACACTAGGACTCGAATACTGACCCGTAGAACCATTTCTAGTAAGCATACATTTATCCACTCAGGTCTATGGTCAACTCGCCCTGTAAATAAAACTATGTAATGTGAATAGGGTTTGTAAACTCCAGGTAAGATTATTGAAATTCGCTAAGTATTGGGGTTACTTTCGAACCCAACCTATGAGCTGGAGGTCAACCTACAGCTCATAGAAGGATTTTTTATCAGCCAATACCTTAAAAAAGGATTCTAAAACAACAGAACCATGTCTTACGGGTTGTAAAATCTTCTACATCTGTAATTGTGATTTCGCATGATAAGAACACAACTTAAACCAGACCCAGTCAGTTGAATAAAAGAGGAGTAATTCTAATTACCCCCACTTTCCCAAATATTTCAACATAATATCAAAACCCTTACCCTTCTTCCTAATGTCCGATCACCACCGATTATTCCAACATACATTCTAGATAGGATTTCAGAAAAATTCCCATCATCCACCTACTATTTCGGCAAGCTAGGGTTGTAAGAATTTAAGTTTTTTGGCTAGTTTTCTCGGCCTTTTGCTTCATATTCTGGAAAGATCTACTTTTGATATTTCATTTTTGCTAGAAAATTTATGGTATTGGTTTTACATACTAATGAGGTTGAAAGTTATGATCTCCTTGACCTAATCTTTTGTGTTACCTAAGAATTATCATATGTACTTGTCACAATACGATTGCATATATTGGTCGTAAAATATGTATGTCGATGTGAGTATCATTGTTTGAGATTATGTAACCATTTGTCATCTGAGTTCTACTTAATTATCTTGTTAGAACAGATTAAGTTGTTGTGTGAATTGGATGATGGAATGAACAAAATTGGTCAAAGTGTGGTTGTCTTGATTTTAGCATATTACCGGTGAATTGATGATTGTGTGGTAGGATAGTGAATGACACATGCTTGAGAAGGATGTTAGTAGATGAACCTATTTAAGAGTCATAATTCATGCTATAGCCCAAAAATAGTGTTCGTGGATTCCATGCTTACAAGAAGTGATTTTTTATGTTGGACCTACGACCTAGTCTACGACCGGTCATGAATGGGTCTATAAGTACACTTCTACTAACTAAATTTACTATGCCTTATTTCCTATGAATGCCTTATATGGCCCATAGTTTAACCTATGACCCATAAATGAGACTTCGTAGGACATTTGATGAACATTTTTGTTAACTTTTTTTCTGTATTAAGAGGACTTATGTATGCTTTTATTTTGGTGCTCCAAATTACTATGCTCCCCGTCCCAACAGAGATGATATAGGCCTTGTGGACCGAATCTGTGATGAGCCTACAAACTCTGAGGCAAGATCCGTGGCCAGTGGATCTTAGGAGGTGCTCAACATCCAACCAGACGAGGATGTTGAACAATGACATGCCGGGGTGGAATCTAAACAGATAGTTCCATCCTAGACACAGATCATAGTTGCTCGTCCTTCCTAGTCTCATGAGAGAGGTTCCCAGCAGAGTAGCTTAATTTAGATGATAGACTCTATGAGGGGCCTCGATCAGGGTACAGAGATGGAGATAACTCCGGTTTAGGAGAGGAGTCAAGGTCTGATTTTGTATAGTCTACCCTATAACTAGCCCCTATAGCTAGATTGACGAGGTAATGGTGTGTCCAGGGCAAGATTAACATATAAAGGGAAAAAATCTTGAAGGACGACTAGGGTCGAGAGGCTCGTATTAAGAGGCTCGTATTATCTTTTGGGAGTCGAGGACTATAACTTCTAGATTTGACGCGCTCCCATTCTTTGAGACACCATGAACTGGTACTATTTAGATTGGCTAGCAGCTCTATTGAGGAAGTACTCCCCAGACTAGTTCGAGAGTTTTATCCGTCTTATGCTGCTACCATAATCGATGCAACCCTGAAGAAGGGAAAGCCCCTTTCAAAGCTCTAACATACAAAGATGATGCTGTGTGGAGTCCCGATAGAAATATCAAAGACCACCATCTGGAGAATTCTATTTGGTCATGAGTACCAGCCACCTATGACCACAACAAAGTATGACTACATGTTGGCGAAGACCTGGGATCGTGGTTTGATAAGGGATACAGCTTGGAAGGCCATTCTGATGCGATGGACTATCGGTCATATAGCTGAGCAAGGCTATGACGCTGACTAGATATCTAGTTCAGCGCCGATAGTAAAGGCTTCACTCAGCTTCACTGGCAAATTTGGTGTGAGTTGAAAATATCAGTGTTCGCAAAATAGCGCAGAGTCTAGGAGGATAAGTAGTCATTATGTTAAAAACATATCGTACCAAAGCTCATCGAGCCAATGTTACAAGCTAAAAAAGTCCTATAGTGATCATATGTCAACTAGTCAAATGTCATGGTCAAGAGTAAAGGGCAAGCCTATGGTATTTTACACAGTGCTTGAATATCTTTTGTGAGAGCGAGTGTTTTTGTCAGTCGAGAGTATTGAATTTAAACATGCCATTCTAAGTTAGGTATGGGACTTCTTTCTTATAAGGGCACTTGAATTACATTGTTGACTTTAGACTGTCTTAGTGATTGTTGGTTATCTATGTTGCCTTCCTTGTCACAGTTGGGTTGTTAGACATTTGTTCGCATGAGTTTGTTTGATAATTGTCTTCTATATGTACTGATGAGTTTTACTGGGTATTTGTGATGGATTGAGAGATGATGTATGCCATGAGATTGAGGTCTGTGTGATGATGTATTGCTTATATAGATTGAGTCTGTCGTTTGAGGACGAACAATAATTTTAAGTTGAGGGTGTTGATGTGCCGCTAAAATACAACACTTTTGATGCTTTAAACTCAAAATTTTATGTGTTCTCAAAGAAATGTTAGTGGGTTTGATGTGTTTTGTGTTGATTTTGAAATATTTTAGGAGTCGGGATGTTTTGGGATAAGTTGTGTAAATTGTAGAATTTTGATGTTTCACGAGGTCTTCTATGGGCCGTGGTTCATTTCACAAGTCGTAGATGGGTTTCATAGGTTCGATCTAGTGAAAGGTGGATTTTTAGAAGTTGAAGATACGTGTTACTAGATAGGTCATAGACCATTTGACGGCCCATATACGTTTTTGTGTTTTGAGGATCAGAAAATATGCATAAGGGCTTAACCATTACCTGACAAAGGCTCCCACAGGTCGTAAGTCAAATGATAAAGAGATACAAGAATAAACCTCCTATAAGTCGTAAGTCGGAAGATGGTTCGTAGGAAGGGTACATATGTTGAATATAGAATTTAAGCATTACATTAAACAAAGGCCAGTCACGGGTCATGATTTCACCTATGGCCCGAAACTTTGTTAGTTCAAGTTCCTGATTCTAGTTTTCCTATTTCGTCAAAGATTTGGTCTCTACTTAATATAAATAGGTTTTTAGGTTTTTTTAGATAGAGAGAGCAATAAGAACGTCCAGAACTTGTTACTTGAGATTATTACTTTGTTTTTGTGGATTACTTTTGACATTATTTTTGAGTTATAACACTGTGAATTTCGTAAAGATTCCAGTTTTTTGGTTCTTCAATTCATCGTTGTAAGTATTTAATTATGCAAAACCATAACATAATTCTTTCATCTATAGTGAACATGGGTAGCTAAATCCAGAACTAGGGTTGTGAAAACTATGAAGAACTAATTAAGTTAAAACTTGGATAATTTGTTCACCTTTGAAAGTGTGCATGCACGTATTATTTATGTCTTGATTTTGAATGATTTTAAATGGTTGAAAACGTTAGAACTCAACTCATTCTTAGTTATCAGATCAAGGGGGTAAAAAATGGGGAAAAAGATAAAATAACAGGATTCGACATGGTTACACTCGTCTGATCAGCCTGAATAGATCAAGGGATGGTTTTACTAGAAAAATGTAAGGATTAGTAATGCAACGCCTCGAGGATTGATCAAATCACGTGGTGAAATTTTCCTAATCCCTGGATCAAAAGTCTAAGTGAACATAAATTACTAATTCTGCATGTTGTTCACTAAAAAAGGCTATGAATATCTAGCTACACTGAGTTAGGAATTCGTGGGGAACACAATATGCTGGTTACTTCTCTGACTGACTTCACAACACTTGCACTTGACTAATTGATTCTAATCAAGTTTATTTATTGCAATTTATAAGAAGAAACCCTTTCAAGAAATCATTCAATTAATTCATCCTAATTGCTTTAATTACTCAAAGTCTAGACCTTATTCCTCGTAGGATCGACACTAACTATTACTAGGTTCTATGTTTGAGCAATAGTCTCGTATAACTTAATAGGCAAGTGTAGATTGGGCATGATAAGTGGGATCAATTTCTATCCATTGAAATTTGATTACATGTCATTTGGAATCATGAGCCATCTCTTAGATTGATCCAAGACAAAAGAATTCCAATTTCCTAAGTTTCAATGTGTATTCGTGTAAGGGTTAAATTGAAAAGACCATATCTCCTAGAACATAATTATTTAGGTGACTCATTACCTATCAAAATGTAAATCGTTGAATTAACTTTCCAACACATCATATTTCACCTTATTCCATGATTGCAGTCAAGCTTTACAAGTATTTTCCCGAAGCCTATCAGGGCTGTCAAAAACGGTGGCGGTCATTTGCATTCATTGTACAACCGATTCGGTCTCTGAATCACTCTAGAATGTTTCAAAAATTGTAAAAAAAAAAGGCCTTGTGATTGACCTATTCGACGTACTGCCAAATGGTTCAGCGATGGAACCTCTGGACCGCTAATTTCACCATTGGGAAACATTAAAATTTCATTTTTTGACCTTTTTGTTAGGACCCGGACTTTGTAAAACCTTAATAGAGCTTAAAATTTGGTTTTGGAATGTTTTTGTCCAAGGTGACACTTTATGGAAGCCTCCACGGGCAGTGTTGCTTACCACAGGCAGTGTGGAGGTGCCTTATGTGGCCCTTGGCCTTTTGTGTAGAGTGCTGGTATTGATGTGGAGTTTAAGACCAACGCACATAAAATATGAACCAATATAGTCCGTGTGAGGCTTCACCATGTGGTGGCTGTGTGGAGGGCCACGGCCTTGAAAATCCACATTTTGGCGATGGCACTTCACACATGGACATCTCACAGACCAAATAGCCTTTCACAGTCTGTGAGGCCTTTCGCATGGACATTAGAGTGAAAATTTTCTATGTATTGGATCACCGTCTCGAATTATTATCAACGAAGAACTTTTCTAAGTGAAGTTTCACAGGAGGCCACACGGTCCGTGTGACCTCTCAGGGGCCGTGAAACCCGGCGTTTAGGTATTAGCGTTGATTTCTTCTAAGTATGGATTATGGTCTCGGACCTTTGTCAGTGAAATATATTCTATGTATCAGATCAAGAAAGAAGTCACTCAGACCTTATTACTTGGTATAGACCGTGATCCTTCTTCACGGGACCCCTGGTAACATTTTTCTACACAATTCATTAATATCGTTTTCGTATTTATGGCTTCTCCTAAGGGACTTTTGTGACCTTTGATGCAATTCTAGGACATTCAAATGACCTACACTCTTCTTCCCTCATTCAAATTTACTCTCACCCTTAAAATTATATTCAACTCTCTTAAAAACTCCTCTCAAAGATTCCAGATAAGAAATAGCCTGGGATTCAAGGAAGTGCTCCATTCATTATCAATTTTTTTTATTTCTTCTCGGTGAACATAGGTTGTGAGATTGATTCTTGTTCCCTTTCAACCAAGAGGACCCAAACTCTTTTACACTTGATTTATGGAATTTAAGTTACTTCAACTATGGCTTTTCAAGATTATTGTTTATTTGATTCAATTGAAGTATGGGATATGTTTTATTTTTGATATTAAAGCAATTTAAGTGATAATTCGTTTATCGGATGAATATCATGAAAATTTGAATATGCAGTGTCCCTTAAAGTTATTATTGAGCAAGGGTAATCCAAATTTTGATTTGAATGTGGATTAACTTAGGATTTACTTGAATTTCATATTGAATTGTTCATTTAAGATTTAATCTATATTGCTCATTGCTATTTATGTATTATTCATGGCATACGCATTCACGGCCTGTGAAGCCATCCGTAAGGCTTCTGGAGCAAAAAACTGAACTAGGTGGTGAACGACCTATTAAATTGAAGCTATTTGAATTAGCTTTCCAACGCATCTGGTTTCACCTCATTCCATGTTTGAAGCAAGAAATTATGCCCTTTTTCGTAGAAACTATCTGGGCTAGACGGGAAGCCTTCACACACTATGAAGAGCTTCATGACCCGTGAAGCCAACCGTGTCAATTTTAGTTTAAAATTTAAAGGGGCGTTTTATTGAGGTAGTTTTTGATATTTTGCCCATCCCCAAGGCTTTTAAGACCTTTTTAACTCCCCCCCCCCTTATATTCCTAAACTTCTCCTACACTAATTCTAAACCCTCATTGAAGACTAACAATTAGTTTCTAGATTCAGACTCTCAAAATTCTCTCCACGTCTTACCTTCAACATTCAAGCTAGGATTACATTAGGCTTTCAACTTTAAGCTAAACTTTCTCAAATTCCTCTTCCTAATCAAGGTATGTGGGATTGATTCTTGGTCCCTTTCAACCAACAAAACCCGAACCCTTTTTCAATTGATTTACATGAAACCAAACTTACTTTAAATATGGGTTTTCATTATATGATCTTATTAAATCAAATTGACTCATGTATATATTTTATCTATGATTTTAAATTTTAATCCTCATTATGATGATTTACATTGAAGATACGAATTTATGAACATGCATATCCCTTTAATACTTGCTTTATGCATGGGTAATTTATATTATGACTTAGGTGTTGATTCAAATTATGGATTTACTTCAATTTCATATTATAAGGTTGATTTGAGCTTTAATCTATACTACCCATGCTATTCTCACATCATGCATTGCATTTGCATTCATGAACATTGGTTTATATTGAAATTATGAAGTGGGTTAAGCCCAATTATGTATAAGGAAATGATTTCGATATGATCTTGATAAGATATTTGTTATGACAAGAATGTGATCACTGACATGTCTTATGATTATAGTTTTTTGAGCATCCCGGGTGCTTGCACCACCTTTTATATGTGAATGAGCTATTTCTTTCATGAATATCACGATTATGACTTGTGATTTGGAATTTTAGTGTAAATGTACATTGAATGGTTTCGAAGTAAATTACAGTTTTAAAGGAATATTGCATCTATTGAAAATACATATACGTATGAGTATTCTCGTGGGATGCCGACTTACCACCGATGGATTGGGGGTGTCAGGGCTGTTCCAAGGGCCCTCTCCCATTCCTCGAACTATATGCCTAGTATGGGTTATGCGAATCCTATCCAAAATGGGACAGGTTCCCGTAAGTAATGTTGCTTCATAAGAAATGGGATGGGTTCCCGTAATTTAAAGTATTCTGATGATATGATATGAAAAATCCTTTCCGAAATAGGAGTTTTTCCCGTAAGAGGGTTGTTTCATACAGAATGGGATGGTTTCCCGTAAGGGGAAGTATGGTTTACCTTTGGCAAGTAGACCACCTCTGTATCGGTGAGGGGATTTCACCATAATTCTAAGTTATAGCTCGTGTGGTCTCACACATGTCGGTTAAGGTCATATCCCCATTATATATGAGCATAATTTCATTCATGTATCATAAATTTCATAGCATCTTGTTTATTCCTCCCTTGATTATATGATTCTTTCTATATTATGTGCCCTTGTCATCTAATATTGAAATACAGGTCTGATAAGTCATAAGCATTGCATGCCCGCATACTTAGTACATTCAAACGTACTAATGCATACTTTTTCCCACATGATTTTTACCATGTAAGAACTGTGTGTTACAATCATCCACCGTTGGACGGGTAGCTCAAAATCAGAGAGTTGAGATTGTGGTGAGTCCTATCTTCCAAGGACAAACTACTTTCCTTCTACCTATGTTGTTTTCTATTTATCTTCTTAATTGAGGGTGAGCTCGAGACAAGTCTTGGCCCCAGTCCCATTTTATTCCTCGAGGCATGGTTGGACATCTTGTACACTTTCTTAGATTCTATATGTTATGTGTTGTATTTGAAGCTAATTATTTTAGTTATCTATTGGATATGGCTATCATGGATTAATTATGGGAATTATGATATATATGTATGTTTGATGTGGAAATGTGTAAGATCCTAAGCCCCATATTGCCCCATAGACTAAGTCATATTTACCTTAGTTCTTATATGCTATGTGCTATGTGAATCCTTGTAAATCTCTTTCCCTTAGATATCCCCATAGCATGAGTCCTACTTTCCCATCCCCTAGAATTATGTGTTCACTATTTTAACGTGCTTCTGAACTGATAATGTAGATTTGGATACTTTGAGGCTTGTATGGGGACTCTCAGGTTCCCATTGGTTGTGTCACTTCTAGGCCCTAGGCACGGGTCGTGACAAAGATGGTATCAAAGCACTAGGTTTGTAAATGGTCCTTGGAGTCCAACTTGTCGTGTCAAGTAGAGTATTATTCATGTGTGTGAAGCACGCCACATCTATAAGTAGAAGGCTATAAGGCAGTTTAAGAAATGTCTCACTTTTCATGATTCTAATCATTCCATGGTGTGTATTTTAAGATTTCTTATCTCTATCCCTCCCTATCGAATAGGAAGAGTTACATTGAGCTCATAATTCAATCTAGGGGAGGAAGATATTGTAGACATCTTATAGATAAGGTCAAAAAGGGAATTGTTGAAGGATGTGCATTATTTGACATGCTTGCTCCTTTTGATATTCGAAGTTTTCTTGGGTTAGCTGGTTGTGATTGATGGTTTGTTGAAGGTTTCTCATCTACTGCATCTCCGTTGATCAAGTTGACCAGAAAGAAGGCCAAGTTGTATGGTCGGATGAGTGTGAGATGAGTTTTCAGACCTTGAAAGGTCGGCTTACATCGACTTTGGTTTTGGCATTATCGGATGGCTTAGAAAGGTTGGTGGTGTATGGTAATGATTCTCAGTTTAGGTTAGGGTTGTGTATTTATGAAACATGTTTGGGTGATAGCTTATACATCAAGGTAATTGTTGGGGCATGAGCGTAACTACCCGACTCATAATCTTGAGTTAGCGACGGTGGTGTTTGCCTTGAAGATTGGGAGATACTATTTGTATAGGGTGCATATCGATGTTTTCACCGACCCATAAGAGCTTGCAATATGTGTTCACTCAAGGGGATCATAAGTTGGAACTAAGAAGAGGGTTGGAACTCCTTAGGGGCTATGACATGAGTCTATAATGTAATTTCGGCAAGGCAAATTTTATAGTCGATGCTCTGAGTGGCCTATCAATGGGAAGTGTGGCTCGTGTTGATGAAGAGGAGAAAGAGTCGACAAAAGATGTTCACTGTTTGCTAGATTGTTTGTTAGGTCAATCGACTCTAATAATGTTGGTGTTCATGTTCACAATGGGGCTGAATCTTTTGCGGTTGTTGATGTTAAGGCTATGCATGATCTAGATCTATAATTGGTTTGATTGAAGAGGTTGGTTGCCAAAATAATAAGATAGAGGCTTCCTCCCAAGGGGGAGATAGTGCGTTGCGGTATCAAAAGTCAGTTATGTGTTCCAGATGTGGGTGATCTTAGGGAGAATAATCATGAGTGGAGCCCATAACTCTCATTATTTGATTCACCAGGAATCTACTAAGATGTGTTTGGATTTGAAGGAGGTGTATTTGTTGCATGGTTTGAAGAAGGATATAGCCGAGTTCGTACCCGAGTGCTCGAGTTGTCAACAAGTAAATGTAGAGCACCAAAGTCCCGGTGGTGTGGCTCAAGACATTGAGATCCCTAAATGGAAGTGGGAGAATGTAAATATGGATTTTGTGGTTGGTTTGCGCTGGACCATAGGTAATTTGATTCTATTTGGGTTATCATTGACCGGAATGACTAAGTCGGCTCATCTCCTACCACTAAAGACTACTTTTAGCACCGAAGATTATGCAATGTTGTACATCCAAGAGTTAGTGAGGTGGCATGGTGTGTCTAGGTCTATCATATCAGATTGTGGTACCCAATTTACTTCTCACTTTTGGAGGTCATTTCAAAGAAGGCTTGGTACTAAGGTAAAGTTGATCACCACCTTTTTATCCTCAAACCGATAGAAAAACCGAGAGGATTATTCAAATTTTGGAGGATATATTGAGGGCTTGTGTGTTGGGATTCAAAGGTTAATTGGGGGGAATCATCTACCAATTCTTGAGTTTGTTTACTACATTTTTCTTCATGCTAGCATTGGTATAACACCGTTTGGAGCTTTATAGAGTAAAAGTGTGCACCTCCGGTAATGTGGTCTGTCTTAAGATGAAATGACTTCTATTGGTGTGGATTTAGTGTTGGAGCTACAAAAGGGTGAAATTTATTAAGGAATGGTTGAAGATGGTTCGAAGTCCTCAAAAGTCTTATTTGGGTGTTAGAAAGAAGATCTTGAGTTTTGTAGATATTATCGGGTGCTTATGAATGTCTCACCTTCAAAGGAGTTGTGCATTTTGGGAAGGAGGGAATGCTAAGTCCCTGCTATATTGGTCTTTATGATATTGTTGACGTGGATTAGGAATGTGGCTTATAGGTTTGTTTTGCCTCTGCATTTGAGTCCTACTCACCAAGTGTTTTTCCATGTGTCCATGTTGAGGAAGTTGGTTGGTGATCCTTGTACTATTGTGTCTTTGGAAGATGTTGAGGTTGAGGAGAACGTGTCTTATGGAAGAAGCTCTGGTTGGGATTTTTGATAAGACAAGCAAAGCGGCTTCGTAACAAGGATGTGGTTTCAGTTAACAAACTTTAGAGAAATCAACATGTGGAAAGTTCCACATGGGGAGTGAAATCAAGTATGATGCGACGATACTTTTATCATTTCCAATCTACTCAATCCTATGATATTAGGTTCTTCCTATTCTCAGTGGTCCTAATTCTTTCACTACTCAAGCCTATGATATTAGGTTCTTCCTATTCTCAGTGGTCTTAATTCTTTCACTCTCGAGTTTCATGACATGACATGCACACATGTGCACAAAAATGATTTTTATGATATTTTAAATGATTTGAATACATTTTAAGATGGGTCTTAAAGGCTTTATGATTTTCAAATGATTAGGTATGCATTGTACCTTATGTTCAGATATTTCACATTCTAAGTCAAGCCTTTATCTACCACATTCGAGGATGAATTTTCCCAAAGGGGAGATGATGTAAGGACCCGGATTTTCGTACGACCTCAATGAAGAATGGAAGTTTGGTTTCGTAAAATTTTTGGACAAAGGTGATGCTTCATGGGAGCCCTCACGGACCGTGTAACACTTCACAGACTTTGTGGTGGGCCGTTTTGTGTCCTTGGCTTGAAATCCTATAGTTTTTGGACCAAGTATGGTTACACGGCCAAGTTCAAAGCCCGTGTGGGGTGTTACGGTCCATGAAGCCATCCATAAAGCTTCCGGGGTGAAATTTTTCTAAGTATGGAATCACCGTCTTATTACTTGATCGTGAAATATTTTATAAGGAGAGAGGTAGGGGCAGTGTCACGGCCCGTGTGACACTACACGACCCATGTAACCTTCCGTGAATTTGACTTCGTCGAAAAATTCAAAGTATGGGATCTTCAAGCTCAAGTTAAGGTCACTTTCAAGCCTTCAATCCAAGCTCATTTCTGTTGTTTAAGGCCATCATGTGTCTCCTACATCAAGTCAAGTTTAAATGAATTTGATTTGGCTATGTTTTCACAAGTACCGATAGAAGAGTCAACTTTAAATACACATATCTCTTACCACAAAACGAGCTAGGTGGGACATGGCCTATCAAATTTAAGCTCGTTAAATTATCCTTTCAATGCATCTGGTTTCACCTTATGCTAAGCTTGGAGCAAGACGTTATGCCCTTTTTCGTAAAATCTTTCTAGGCTAGACAGGGATCCTTTACGGACCGTAAAGAGCTTCACGACCCGCGAAGAAAACCGTGTCAAGTTCAGTTTAAAATTTAAAGGGGCATTTTATTGAGGAATTTTTGATATTTTGACCCATCCCAAAGGGTTGTAAGACCCTTTTGACCCCCCCCCCCCCTTATATTCCTTAACATCTCCTACACTAATTCTAAACCCTCATTCAAGACTAACACTTAGTTTCTAGAATTAGACTCTCAAAATTCCCTGCACGCTTCACCTTAGAGATTCAAGCTAGGATTCAATTGGGGTTTCAACTTCAGGCTAAATTCTTCTCAACTTGCTCTTCCTAATCATGGTATGTGGGATCGATTCTTGGTCCCTTTCAACCAAGAAGACCCAAACCCCTATACAATTGATTTACATGAAATTAAACTTACTTTAAATATGGGTTTTTATTATTTGATCTAATTAAATCCAATTGATGTATGGTTGTACTTTATCTATGATTTTAAATTACTTTAATCCTTATTATGATTATTTACATTGAAGTTATGAAGTTATAAATATGCATGTCCCTTTAAAACTTGCTTTATGCATGGGTGATTTATATTATGACTTAGGTGTTGTTTTAAATTATGGATTTACTTCAATTTCATGTTATAAGGTTGATTTGACTTGAATCTACATTACCCATGCCATTCTCACATCATGCATTGCATTTGCATTGATGAACATTGATTTATATGGAAATTATGAAGTGGGTTAAGCCCAATTATGTATAAGGAAATGATTTTGATATGATCTTGATAAGATATTAGTTATGCCAAGAATATAATCACAAGCCTATATTATGATTATGGCTCTTTGAGCAACTGGGGTGCTTGCACCACCTCGTATATGTGAATGAGTTATTCCTTGCATATGTATCACGATTATGACTTGTGATTTGGCATTTGTGTCTAAATGTACATTGAATGTTTTTGAAGTGAATTATGGTTTGAAAGGAATATTGCATCTCTTGAAAACTCATATATGTATGAGTATTCTTGTGGGATGCCGACTTAGCAACGATGGATTGGAGGCTCAGGGCTATCCCCAAAAGATTTCTCCATTTTCTCAAACTATGTGCCTAGTATGGGTTATGAGAATCCTATCCAAAATTGGATGGGTTCCCATACGGAAGGTTGCTTCTTACGAAATGGGACGGGTTCCCGTAAGTTGAAGTATTATGATGATACGATATGAAAAATCCTTTCTGAAATGGGAGTGGTTCACGTAAGGGGGTTGCTTTATACGAAATGGGACGGGTTCCCGTAAGGCGAAGTATGGTTTACCATTGGCAAGTAGACCACCTCTGTAGCAGTGAGGGGATTTCACCGGAATTCCAAGTTATAGCTCGCTTAGTCTTACACATGTCGGTTGAGGTCATATCCCCATTATATATGAGCATTTCATTCATGTATCATGAATTTCATGGCATCTTTTATATTCGCCCTTTGATTATATGATTTTTTCAATATTATGTGTCCTTGTCATCTAACATTGAAATGCAGGTTTGGCAAGACATATGCATTGCATGCCCGCATACATAGTACATTCAAACGTACTAACATATATTCTATGCCTACATGAATTTACCATGTAAGAATCATGTGTTACGATCATCTACCGCTAGATGGGTAGCTCAAAATAAGAGAATTTAGATTGTGGTGAGTCCTATCTTCCAAGGAAAAACCACCTTCCTTCTACCTATGTTCTTTTCAGTTTATCTTTTTAATTGAGGGTAAGCCAAGGATATTTCTTGGCCTTCGTCTTATCTTATGACTAGAGGCATTATTGGACATCTTGTAAATTCTCATAGATTCTATATGTTATGTGTTGTATTTGAAGCTTATGATTTCAGTTGTCTATTGGATATGGCTATCATGCATTGATTATGGGAATTATGATATGTATGTATGTTTGATGTGGAAATGTGGAAGATCCTAAACTCCGTATTGCCCCCATAGAATGAGTCATACTTACCCGCCCCTTAGTTCTTATGTCTGTTGTGCTATGTGAATCCTTGGAAATCTTTTTCCCTTTGATATCCCCATAGTGTGAGTCCTACTTTCCCATCCCTTAGAACTATGTGTTCACTATTTGAATGCGCTTTCGAATCGATGATGTGGATTTGGATACTTTGAGGATTATTAGGGGACTCTCGGGTTCCCATTCGCAATGTCACTTCTAGGCCCTCGGCCCAGGTCGTGACACTTTTATAAAAGCATGTATATGTATAAGTATTCTTGTGGGATGATAACTCAGCACCAAATGGATTGGTGGCATTAGGGCTATCCCTAAGGTTCCTCTCCCTTTCCATGAACTATGTGCCAGGATAGGTATATGGTATCCATTACGGAAATGACTGGATCGTAAGGGATGGTTACGCATTAATATGATATGATATGATGCTTGAAATCCTTCTGAAATAACAAGTTTTTTCAAATTGAAATGACCAGGTCATAAGTTGTGGTGTAGATTACCTTTTGCAAGTAATCTTCTCTCACTCGATGGGAGGTTTACATTAGGCAAATTCATGTAATAGTTTGCATGAGTTTGAGATGTTGATTATGGTTATATTCCTACTATATATGAGCATTATGGTATTTCATGCATCATGGGTTTCATGGCATATTGTTATACCACTTCTCGTTGATATATATATATATATATCTTTCTATATTATGTGCCCTTGCAATCTAACAAGGAATGTAGATTTGATAAGTCATATGCATTGCATGCCCGCATACATAGTATATTCAAACGTACTAACGCATACTTTTTCCTACATGATCTAATCATATGGGGACCGCAGACTACCTTCATCCATCATTTGGCGGCTGGATCAGATTTGTAGACACTTGATGTGGTGAGTCCTATATTCCAAGGACAAGCCAACATCAATCTACCTTATGATGCTTTTCTTATGTTGTCTTTACTTTGAGGGTGAGCCTGGGATATGTCTTGGCCCCTGTCCTATTCTATTATAATAGGTGTTGTTGGACATCTTGTAGACTCTTGTATGGTTATATGCTATGTGTTGTATTTTGTTATTATGATTATGGTTATAGCTATCTATCGGATATGGTTGTTATGAATTGTTATGAGTATTGTATTTTGTTATTATGATTATGGTTATAGGTATCTATCGGATATGGTTGTTATGAATTGTTATGAGTATTATTGTCACATCCAAAGCCTAGGGCCTAGGCATGACACGGTGAATGAAAACCCGAGCTGGATCCTAAACAAGCCTCATAAGCGTGGAAGCAGATCCTTGGTTTGTGAAAGCATGAAAGATCGACAAAACATATAAGACATAATATCTAAGGGAAGCGAGGCTTTGAACTCATGCTATGGGGTTGTAGTAGGGAAGAGCATGTGCATGAATCATATACTAAATAATTTCTAAGGGGCGGGTAAATTTGACTTATGCTACGGGGTGATTAGGGACTTGGGACTTCCATCTCACTACCATCAACAAGCATTCAACCAAAAAAGGGAAAACATGGGACTAAGGGACGTCTTCATAACAAAAGAGCATAATGAGACAAGCTCAGTAACACGTAACCATTACAATATCCAACAATACCTCTAACTACGAATAGGTCATGGGACAAGGCATCTCCCGGGCTTACCCTTTAAAGATAGTATCCAAAAATAACCGAGTTTTAACAAGGTATGAAAGTATGTTGAATTTTCTCCCCGGATGTGGAGGACTCACCAAGAAAAACTCTGATTGGAACATCTAGACGCATGGGGGAGGAGGATGGTACGGAGCTCCAGTTCCTGCATTATTAGATCATGCAGGCAAAAAGTATGCGTTAGTACTTAGAATGTACTATTTATGCGGGGTGCAAATGCAACGGGGACATAAGCCATATTTAAACAATATGCATAAACATAGTCAACAAATGTAAGTTCAATATGTCATGCATGCCCAATGCTATGGTCAAAGTATGTAAGAGTGAATTATCAAATCATGTGGCATATCATACATAGAGTGGAAGGGACCATCACCGACATGTAAAAGCAATCGAGCTAATACTTGGAATCCCGATGTTCACTCCACACTGGACATAGGAGTGGTCTACCTTGCTGGGTAGACCAAACATTCACCTTATAGGAATACCACCATTTACAGATAATGTCTCATGTTTACCTTACGGGTACACCACCCACTTCGGTACACATATCTTATTAACCTTACGGGAATACCAACCATTTCGGTATATGATTCACATAAGTTGTACGGGAACATCATCCATTTTGTTCAACCATGCAACTTAAGCTATATGGATCCATTAGCCTATTCACAAACCTATGGTGGCAATATATTTATCGCACAATGGTTATCTACCAAAGTCCGCTCGATGCTAGATGACCATCCCAACGAATACTCAAATTATTATAATTATTATGATGTGCAAAACATTTTAATATCCTTATAGTTCATAGAGTAGCTCACTAAAACCAAGGCTTCATCTTATCAAAGATAGGGCTTCAAAACTTTTTCATGTCTTTCATAACATTCCCATAATTAATAGCACACATGATAGCCCTTCACAATTAGTATCATTCGTAAATAATATATCTTTCCATAAGTCCTTTGTCAACATAAGAAGCTTGGTTCATGATTTAGTAAAACATGGTGGGCATGGATTCATGCTCAAAACCATGCAAGAACTACACCTTTAGA
Organism: Solanum rostratum; assembly: GCA_029948455.1. Classification (NCBI taxonomy): domain Eukaryota; kingdom Viridiplantae; phylum Streptophyta; class Magnoliopsida; order Solanales; family Solanaceae; genus Solanum; species Solanum rostratum. The sequence continues at coordinate 29,413,740 of CM057049.1, forward strand.
CATGAGGAGAGTAGCAAAAATCCTTTTTCAAATCATGCAAAATAACCCACCACATCATGGCAAAACATATTTAGGGCATCATTAAACCCCCATCTTAAATCTCATATATCTCATGACTTGTCATTTCATCATATTATACAAAGAAAAATAACATAATACTCATCATAATATCATCATAATTTTCTTCATAGTCATGTCATGCAAGTCTTGGAGGAGAAATGGTTGAGCTAGTGAGAGAAAGGTTCTCATAATCAAAACCCACATACCTTGTCAGCTTGATGAAGAGGATACCTAACTTGGAGGGGAAGAAACCAAAACCCTAGCTTGCTTTTTTCTTCTTGGAAGCTTGAAGACTTGAGAGGGGCTTGGGACTTAGAAAATTGGAATGAGGAGGAAAATGAGAGGGATTAGGGCTAAAAAGGTCTCATAAAAAGGTTATTTGAAGGTCAAAACGACAAAGTGTTGGCACAAAATACTAAGAAATGACAAAATTTCCCCTTTTTAAAAAAATGTCCGAACAGGTCTACGAGTCCCAATTTATGGTCCGTAGATGAGTTTCGTCTGATGGCCCTATGTCCAAACTTTTGAGATCCTGTTTTCTCTGATCTTTCTTCCACGACATGATCTACAACTCGTAGAGGATTCTATGAGCCGTAGATGGTGTTTCATCTTGTAGACTCTCAGAGACCCTTTCTGACTATCGTTCTACGATATAGCCTACGACTCATAGAGGACTTTATGGGTCGTTTAATGAGTCGTAGATTGAACTTCAGAGGATCCCAAATTTAATCAAGTCTGCCAGGTTCTGCGAACCCACTTTACAGGTCATACTTCATCCTACGGGTCTTAAACCCCATTACAAAATCTTACAGTTTCAAATTTCCAAACTTACTCCTTGCATTCCTCCTACCCCTCATTGGTAAGATCTTATAATTATGATGTGGAAATATGGAAGATATTGTGTCCCATGTTGTCCCCATAGAGTGAGTCATACTTACCTGCCCCTTAGTCTTTATGTTACGTGTTATGTGAATGCATGTTAATCCTATCCCTATAATATACCCATAGCGTGAGTCTAACTTTCCCATCACATAGAACTATGACTATTCCATATATGCTTCTAAGCTGATAATGTGTGAATTGATGCTACGAGACTTGTTTGGGGACTCTCAGGTTCCCATTCGCTATGTCACTCCTAGACCTTAGGTCTGGTTCGTGACACTTTTGTAGATAATTTTACTTTATGAAGAAGGTATTTCGACCTGTGTATCCAAAATACACATTTCTAAACCCAATTCAAATATTTTTAGCCCTCTTAAACACCCCAAAATACCTCTCAAATTCTCTAAACCAAGTTCTCTCAATTTACACTGGGATCAATTCATCTGCATTGAATGCAAAGATTCAAAATGGGATTCATAGAGTTCTCCAAGTCTTCTTCCTCAAGTTTCAAGTTATTAAATGTATGTGGGTTTCTTCATCCAAGGTTTCCTTAGCCTATGATGTCCGAAAACCTATTCTTCTAAATATCTCATGTTTTAATAATTAATTCTTTATGAGTACTTTCTATTACTTCTATTAAACATAAACTATGTGTACATTCTTCATCTATCACATGAAATTGCATGAGTTGATTTCAAGGGTTTTCAATTATGATGTTATTTATGAGATTTACAACAATGAATGTTATTATACCATGAGTAATTATGAAAATGGTGATTTTAAGAGATTAATTGCATGATTCTATGTCTAAAGTTTAAAGAGATATGCATGATTGTGGTAGGTTATGATTTTCATGACATTAATGCATTGTCCTCTTGAATTACATGATTTTAAGCTTACTTACTGGAGCCCACCTAATTATCATATCAAAGTTGCTAAGGGTGACATGATCTCCAAAGAGGAAGTTTCAATTCCAAAGCTATGAAAGTTTATGAAAGTTAAAGAAGTGAAGTTTTGAATCCCTCAAATTTAAAGATGATGAAGGATAGGTCCTCACCGAAAAATAGATCCCTTGCTCTAAGGACAAGTCTTATATGTTGGATCTCAAGTTTAGATGAGCTACACTTTGTAGAACATGATGATGAAGCTATCTTTCTAAGTTTATGAATGTGTATTATTACACAAAAATTTTCAAATGTATCCCATGGAAATGACTTAGAACCAAATGGGGCATTGAGATAGGATTCGGTAAGGGAATCCTAGTAGAAACCCTTTACCTCTCAAAGTTTTTTTTAACCATAGGAGCACTTGTAGGATAGGCTAGTGGATTCACATAAGCCATCTATTTATTATTAATCATAAAAGATACAATTGCGAACTAAATAAAGTTCATAGAGTTCATCCTTTTCAAGTAGGTTCTCTTTTTTCCAATGGAAGGAATTCATTGACATTTTCTCAACAGAAGGAGTTCATTGGCCTTTTCCCAATGGAAGGAGTTCATTGAATTCTATGTAGTATCTCATGGTCTATGTCGGTTGAGGTCTTCTCCCACAAGTATCAGTTAAAGATGTTATGTTTATCTTACATGCAAGTTTTCATTAATGCATCCTCATGCATGTTATACTGAACTTATATTCTTTTGTATACGATTATGCATCCTATTTAACAAGCTTATTATCTATTGTTGCATTGCACCCCACATACTAGTACATTCTTAGTACTAACACATACTTTTTGCCTACACAATCTAACCATGTAGGGATTAGAGCTCCTCCACATTCCCCTCGACGTGGCTAGTTTGGATTCGTGAAGATTGTTATTTTGGTGATTCCTCTATTTTTGGGGGCAATATCCTAGTTCTATCTTTCTTATGTTAAGACTTTCTTTTCATTTTCTATGTACTTTGAGGGTGAGCCTTGTACATGTCTTGGCCTTTGCCCTATTCATATGTAGAGTTGTTGTCGGAATACTATGCTATATATTCTAGATGAGATGTTGAGCTTTGTAGGATAGACCTTATCCCCTATATGATGCTATTTTGATGTTATTGATGATGATGGAAAGTTATGGAAGTCCTAAGTCCCTACTTCCCCATAGCTAGAGTCATACTTATCTTCCCCTTAGTAATTTCTTGCTATGTGCTTCATGCAAATCCTATTCCCTTATTCATCCCCATATCGTGATTCCAAAGCCCCTATTCCTTTTAAATTATGTGTTGATGTTTGTTTTATATTCGACAACCAAGGATATTAAAACAATATGCTAGGAGGCTTGTTTGGGTTGCCTTCGGGTTTCCCATTCACCGTCACACCTAGGCCCTAGGCTTGTGTGTGACACATATGCTATCTAATCTAATTTATTCAGAGTACTATGAAGACCTATATGGGAGTTTTTCTTATTGACAATCATCACCTATGAGTCGGTGATGCTATAGCAAATCAATATTGTTGCCACATTCTTCTCATACCTTTCCTGGGTAAACGACATCCCATCAATGGATCCATAATCAATAACATCAAGTCCTCCTTTGGGTACAATAGGGAAACGCATTTTATGGTGTAATCCTCTCCTTCACTGGCTACGTAGTTATAGAGTACGCGTTTGACTTACTCTTACTCCATTGCTCAATAATCCCCCAAAGACTGAACATGCTCATAAGACATCAACTCTATGGTTAACTCATTCAACTATTACTATAGGACATTTGCCAACTCAATTCATCATATCAACTATCAACTCTTTGATTAGGAACATTATTTTAGGATTACCTTATGACTTATAAAGACTCTCTATCATGCCTCATTCTGACTCATAGGATTTAGGAAACAAAATTAAACTGAAAGCATTTAGGAATTCTATAGACTTTTTAGGCTCAAATCATACTCATTTAGGTACAATATGTAAAATAACAAGAATTCATTCTAGGTTTCATCTAGAAAAGTAAAATAATCTATTTAAAGTTTTCAATTCATAAAAACTATAATTCATACCAGATTATATAGGAATACATTAGTATTTAAGAAAAAACTTCAACAAATATTCATTAAAGACTCAATTCATTCACAACTCCATCAATTCATGTTTTGGGGCACAAAGAAGAACATAATCAGTGTTCTAGTTAGCCCTACATACTTGAAAGTTTGATTTTTTGAATGGCTTGGAAGACTTGACAAGATCCTCTTGCAACCTAGCTTTTTCTCCCCTAAACCTAGCTATATGTCGAAGAATGTGTTGTAGCATTAAGAGTTGAATAGAGATGTTTACGGGCATATTTAGTTATAAAAAGTTCAAGTTAAGGCTTCGAAAGGGTGGGAAAATGACCAAAATAATCCTCCTTAAAAATGTTCTTAAAGTGGTCCACGGGTCAACCTATGGCCCGTAGAAAATTCCAAGGTCCGTAAAAACCCATCCATGAAATTTTGGGAGAATGTTGAGGTCTATAGATCCATTCGATGAACTCACACCATGGCCTATAAAGGAATCTATGACTCGCAGTTTGTTCCACAAAGTTTAGGGCTCAAAAATGGACTTTCGGAAGTTTTTCTTTAAGTTAATAGGTCAGGTCGTCATTCAGACCACAACCCGTAATTTAAGTTTTCATTTCACTCTATACTATCACTTTGCAGTAAAATGGCCATAATTTTTCACTCTGCACTCAAAATAAGGTGAAATTTATGGTGTTAAAAATATAATTCATATACCTTATATTTGGTAGCTCGTAGGACATCTAATTATTTGTGTTCTAAAAGTTATGGTCATTTACAATTGACCCGTATATAATCTAAAGCAGGTCTCTTATGAACCTAATCTACATCTTATATATAAAAGTGAGTCTTGAAACATAGGTGTATGTAAGAATAATGTTTCAGGGTGTCACAATATCTCCCCCTTGGGATCATTCGTGCTCAAATGATGAGTAACTAAGAGACCTATCAAGCACGAACACCATCAAGGACTCAAATACTCAGATATTAGAATACTCATACTCCATTAATCAACTTCAACTTAGGATTAATAATTGAATGATTATTTCTAACATCATTATTAGGCACGATTAACGTTAAATACGTAGAATGATTATTTCTAAAATCATCATTAGGCATGAATAACGTTAAATAAGTTGCATACTCAAATACCCATAGACTCAAGAAGAGCATCAACACAAAGATAAAAGCTTAATTTGATAATGGGGAGCTAAATCAGAGAATAGGAATGAATTATTACCATTAGTTTCATCATTAGGAGGCATGAATAGGTGGGCGTATGTGTCCTTTATATCCTGTCCAGCTTCCCATGTAGCCTCTTCAACATATTGACTTCTCCACAACTCTTTTACAGACACAACCTTATTAGTTCTCAACTTTCGAACTTGACGATGAAGAATGTAGACTGGGATTTCTTCGTAATGCAAAATATAGTTTTCTCTGGTGCTCTCTCAATAGGCACAACCAAGGATGGATCTTCCAAACATTTCTCAAGCATAGAGATGTGAAAGACCGGATAGATGGTCGTCTATAAGATACGTAGCCCACTCTCTTCATAATTTTGTAGGGACTATTATATCGAGGATTAATTTTTCCCTTCTTCCTAAATCACATTACACCCTTCATGGGTTATACTTACGTGTATATGCAATTGTTCACTTCAAACTCTAGTTACCTTCTTCTAACATCACTATAGGACCTCTGATGGTTCTACATCATTCTTAATCTCTCTTGGATGATATTCACTTTCTACATTGCTTGGTGTACTAAGTCAGGTCATTTCAATCCTACTTCACCAACCGCAAACAATATAATTGGTGATCTACACCACGCCCCATAGAGAGACTTATCAGAGCCATTTGAATGCTCGAATGAAAGTTATTGTTGTAGGCAAACTCAATAAGACGTAAATGATCATACCAATTGCCTTTGAATTCAATAACACATGCTTTGAACATGTTCTCAAAGTTCTGTATCGCAGGCTCTGCCTAGCCATCAGTCTGAGGGTGGAAAGTAGTACTATGGTTTACCTTTAAACTAGGCCTTTGTGAAAAGACTTCCAGAATTGAGCAGTGAATTGAGATCCCCTATCTAATATGATTGATGGAAGAACTCCATCTAATCTAAACAATCTCTCGGATATACAATTGGACATAGTCCTCTGTCGTATTAGTTGTTTTTAATGCAAAACTTCTGGGCTACAACACATGGCCTTTGGTACTGAACATTTATTTGTTGACAGTTTGGGAACATAAAAACAAAGTCTACAATGTCTCTCTTCATCCCACTCTACTAATAAACCTATCTCAAGTCGCAGTAATTTTGGTAGACCTTAGATAGATAGAATATCTAGATTTGAGCTTCTGCCATGATCTTTTCTCGACTACCGTCAACATCTGGAACACACAATCTCCATCTCCCCCTTTGATGAACACCATCACTTTCTGCTTATGTAAATGCTTCTTCAATTGGCGTAAGATGGGATCTATGTCTAGCTTCTCCTTTACCTCTACTACAAGAGATGATGTTGACCCATTATGCACAAACATTCTACCTTCACAAGTATTAATTCCTCAAACTATAGGTAAGTAGGTCCTTAGATTCCTCAAATGCAGTAACAACATGCTCAAATTTGGTGGTTAGACTCCTCCAAAATTTAGATAGAACAATCTTATTATCAATTTTTCACCATAGGACCTCATCTTATTTACAATAGCAGATGATCTAGACAAATAACGTTGTACAGATTCATTTTTAGTCATGAATAATATTTCAAAATAATGTCAGAGAGTCTGTAATTTAATAATAATTAACTGGTAATCACAAAAGTACTCTTGTTTTAAGATGTCCCATACTTGTTTGGAAGTTGAGTTGTCGATATCAAAGAAAATATTTCATCATCAAGAGCTTGTTGTATCATGAACATAGCTTTTGAATCTCTCTTTCGATGCTCTCTCAGCTAGTTTGTGTTCCCTTCTGGAATCCCAGTATCAACTATATCCCATACTTCTAAAGACTTGAAAAGAGTCTTCATTTTAGGACTTCAAAACTGAAAATTTTACCCTTTGAAAATTGGAATTAGGGGCTGCGACGAAGATGCTATCCCATTTCCTACCATCGAAATTTTTTTATTTCTCTTCGAAAAAAACACTTCACAATGTTTCACTATTTCTTTTCTCTCTTACTATGCCAATCCTTGCTTGAGGAAAGGATTGATCTCGAACCTTGAGCAAAAAACTGGAACCAAGAATGTCGGGAAAAGAGATAAGCAACTATTCGAATAAAATATTAAGAAACAGAGAGAAGCTTTTTTCTTTTTATTGCTTTCACAAAACAGCGATACAAGACTTTAAATAGTATTTTTAAAGCAATAAATCTTAAGAAACTATAGGGTACTAGTTTAGAACTAACCCATGACCTACGAACTAACTAATATAAACTGATTAGGACTCTTAAAGCTTAAACATAAAAGACTCCTAAACAAATGTCACTCCTCAGAATAGTACCCTAGATGTGGCTGACACTCAGAGACTATTCCTAGCCCCTAAGAAAACCACTTGGCCTCATCATATTCATTCGACCAATAATTATCATATCAGCAGAAGACTAAAGATGATTAAAGGTGGACAATCTCAAATAAAGACAATCTTGACCAATCATCCGGAGTAGTGTGAAAGAAACTAGTCAGATAATATCAAAATCATCAATCCCAAATCGAGTTTATGAAGCCTCTAACTAAACTATCTAAATGGTACCATGACAGGCCATGGCTACCCAAATCAAAGGAAATAAAATACTAACTCAAGCTAAATGAAATATAAACGAGCATCCTCCTGAAGTAGGGGAGGACTCACCAATCAACTGGATGCAAGCAGATCCTCAACGATGTGCCTGCTGATGATCTCTAACACCTGCCTCTACATCATGAAAATATATAGGCCCAAATGGACCCTAATATGTGGAATGTACAAACATGTAAAATAGCTGAGTGAAACAAATATAGCTAGAGTAACAAATCTCAAGGATGCTCAATAAAAATGTCAAATGTCTATCTTGAGCAAGAATAAAGAATAAACAATGACCCATCAATATCGATCAACATCAATTCGATCCAATCATGTCAGAAAACTATTAGGTTAGGAGTTTCTCTTATCCGACAACATTCACTTATGAGCCAGTGATTGTACGAAAATCTCATTGATGTTGCCACAGCCACTCAGTACTTTCCAAGGTAAAGAACGAATGGAGTCCATAATGAATCCAGTTAATTAAGACCGTTGTTCTTTCAAGGACTTCCAATTTAGAGAGAACATCTAATATAATAGTTCAATCCTCACATACACTTGGCTACATAGTCAATGAGTTCTAGTTGGGCTTACTCTTACTCATTTCGGTGCTCGATACTCCTCCCAAGAATCAATGCTCATAAAAAAATATTCTCAATCAACTAGTCTCATCTGGACATCTATCAACTCAAATCACCATATTAACTACTGACTCTTTTGTCACATTCATTTACGGTTCAACTTTTGACTCATCGAGACTCTATCATATATCGTTAAAACTCATTATATCTAGAAAACGAATGAGGAATTAAATTATTTAGGGATTTCATAGGCTCTCTAGACTCAAATCATACTCATGCACTCTCAATTAAAATACAATTCGTAAAATATTGAGAATTGATGCTAGGATTCATGTAATATGGAAAAATCACTATTTCAAGCGCTCAATGCATTAAAGTAGTAATTCATACAATATTATGTAGAAATATATTAGAATTTAAGAGAAAAAACTTAGAGAAACATGCATTGGAGACACAACTCATTCGCAAGTCAACAAATTTAGAGTATGGGGCACATGGAAGAGCATATTCCATGTTTTGGGAAATAGAACCATCTTTCTATTGAACGAATAGGACAGGAGCACCCCATGGAGAGACACTCTACCTAATAAAGCCCTTTTCTAGTAAATCCTCCACTACTCTTTCAATTCTTCAAACATAGCGGGAGCCATTCTATATGGTGGAATAGGGATAGGCTGGGTGTCGAGAAGAACATCAATTTCAAAGTCAACTTCCCTATCTAGAGGGACCCTAGGCAGCTCCTCAAGAAATACTTCGAGAAACTCTTTCACAATCAGAACAAACTCAAGGGTTGGAGACTTAACGTCATCAGACTTGACCCGCACGAGATGGTAGATACAACCCTTTGATATTAACCTCTTGGACTTAAGGTAGGACAAACTTACCTTTAGGCACAATAGAGTCACCCTTTTAATCTATGAAAGGCTTATCTGGAAACTGGAATTTGACAATTCGATTTCTACAGTAAATAGAGGCATAACAGGCATGAAGCCAGTTCATGCCAAGAATCACATAGAAGTGAACCATCTCTAACTCAACAAAATCAGCAAGAGTATTCTTATGATGGACGGACACTACACAGTCTTTATAGATTCTTTCAACTAGAATAGACTCACCAACAAGAGTGGAAACATCAAAGGGTTCAAGAAGACACTAATGGGTTCTATCAAACCTACTAGCCACATAAGGAAAACCAAATGTCAATGTGGCACCAGGATCCATCAAAACATAGCAACCGAGAGTAAAGACTCGAATCTTATCTGTCACAACTTCTGGGGAGTTTTCTTGATCTTAGTGACATCTCATGGCATACAAACGATTTATGGTCTTGCTTGTGCAAAAAGTAGCACCCCTTTGGTTTACTCTAGCTGGTGCCACTAGTGTAGAAGATTGGGCCTTGTCAGCCCACTTTGAATAATCTCTCTGGAAAGGACTCATATGGCCACACTTATAGCATGCGTCACCTCCCTCACGGCCCTTACCCAAGTGTAGTTTGCAACACTTGCCACATGGTGGCTTACCTTATGAGCCTAAAGTCACACTAGCCTACGAATAAGTCCCTTAAGCTCTAAAATTTTGAGACTTCTTCTCATTCCGATTCTTGCGTGTCCGTGCACTAGTAGTGAAGGCATTGGCCTGGATCAAAACTTGCTACCATTCCATCTCCTCCGAACATCATAGCTGGAGGTTTTAACCCTCTTATTCTTGCTCTCCTCCCTATCTTGTTTTCTTTCCACATCAGCCTGCTGCACATAAGCTATCAATCTACGTATGTCCATGTCGCTCACAAGCGTAGCTCCTCTCATATCTTTCTGTGGCCACTTGTTCAACCTATCAACATACAGACCTATCATGCTTCTCATGTTCACAACCATCTTAGGAGCATAGGGAGATAGCTTAATGAACTTAAGACCATATTCCTTCACCGTCATAAAGCCCTGTTTCAAATTCAAGAACTCTCTTACCTGTGCCTTCTTCAGCTCTTTCTTAAAAAAACGCCCCAAGAAAGCTTCCTCAAACATTCTCCAGGTCAGAATTGGGGCACCTTCTCCTTGGTTCTTTTTCCAATGAACATACCATAGCCTGGCAACACCCTTGAGCTGGTAGGAAGCCAACTCCACCCTATTAGTTTCAGTCACATGCATAACCTGGAACACCATTAGCTCATCAATGTAGTTCTCAAGATCCTCAGTAAGTGTAGACCTTGTGAACTCGGGTGGGTTCATCCTCAAGAATTCTCGGACTCTTGATATGTCATGTGTATCCTGTCTGCCCCCTCCTAGTCTAGCAGTAGGTGCAATCACAGCCTGGCTAAGGTATGGATGGCCTAGAGGAGCTCAGCATTCGAGATGTTTACCTGTCGTGGCTTTTCAGAGATGGCATGGCCTATTGGTTCATTCTTATTCTAAGGGTCAGGTTGGTTGGCATTCTGTCTAGACAGGTGCCTTCTTCCTCTAATAGCTCTTCTTGGAGGCATGTCGCAATTCTACAAACGCGTAACATATGGATTAGAAGAGAGCTTTTATAGAGTTTAACTCTTTGGCATGAGTCAAAATATAAAAGAAGTGTAACTTTCCTAATGCCCTATAGCTTCCTGCTTATGAAATTTTGTGCACAACACACCCATAAAGAAGACTCTACTAGACACGGCTTCATAGACTCCCTAGATGTGGTTGGCACTCAGAGACTATTGCTAGTCCCTAAGCGAACTACTTGCCTTATCACATTCATTAAACCAACGATTATCATATTAGCAGAAGTCTAAGAATGAAATAAGGTGGAAAATCTCAAATAAAGATAATTATGACAAATCAATAGAACTAGTGTGAGAGAAACTACTCTAAAGAATATCCAATCATCAATCCTAAATCTAGTTTATGAATACTCTAACTAAATTCAGATGGAAGTTCATTGCTTTGTTTGAGTATGGGGACTGGGGGCATTGTGAGGGACTCATTTGGTGGATTCATAATGGCCTACTCTATTCCAATGGGTGAGGGATCGAATAACCAAGCTGAAATGATGGCTGCATTACTGGGGCTAAAGATGTGCATACAGAAGGGGTTGAGGAGAGTGATACTTGAAGTTGATTCTCTGCTCCTATGCAGATGGATTAACAGTCAATGTAATCCACCATGGAGCCTCGACCAAACACTCACTGAATTGAGACATTGTGTTCATCATTTGGAAGCTTTTAGATGTGTTCATACATTCAGAGAAGCAAACATGGTAGCAGACAGTTTGGCCAAGCATAGTCATCAGTTGAGTACTGCTCAATATTATTCAATGTTCCAACAAATGCCTAAGGATGCAAGATCTCACTATCAGATTGACAGTATGGAGATGCTGAGTTTCAGAAGAAGGAAATTGAAGACAATCAAGAAACCCCCATGAAAATTATGATGTATTTTCCTTTTATTGTTATTTTCTGTAAAAAGGAACCTATGCAAATTTTCAGCTTTCTTAGTATTTGTAGTCTAAGTAAGTTTCTGTTGGTAGTATTGGGGAATTGTTGGTCACTTAGACCAACTTGTGATCCACCATATCTAAGAGGTAAGGTCTATGTCCCCCTCTCTTTTGTAATGGTTTTCTATTATATATGATAAAGCTTGGGGGTGTTGCCCAACCCCTGACCGTCCAAAGGTGTGGGAAACCTTTGGCTTAGGTCTCTTCCTAATAAAAAAAAAAAAAAAAAAAAAAAAAAACTAAACTATCTAGATTATACCATGACAGGCCATGGCTACCTAAATTAAAGGAATAAAGTACTAAATCAACCTAGATGAAATCTAAATGTGCATCCTCCAGAAGTGAAGGAGGACTCACCAATCAACTCAATGCGAGTAGATCATCAATATTGCGCCTACTGATGATCTCTAACACCTATCTCTACATCATGAAAAGATACAGGTCTAAATGGACGTTAGTACGTGGAATGTACGAGCATGTAAAATAGCTGAGTGAAACAGATATACCAAGAGTAACAAATCTCAAAGACGCTAAATCAAAATGTCAAATGTCTATCCAAAGTAAGAATAAAGAATAGACAATGACTCATCAATACTGATCCGGTCAAGTCAGATAACTATCAGTTTGGGACCTATCTGGGAGTTTCTCTTATTTGACAACAATCACTTATGAGCCAGTAATTGTACAACAACTCACTGATGTTGCCATAGTAGCTCAGTACTTGCTAGGGTAAAGAACGAATGGAATCCATAATGAATTTAGTTAATCAAGTTCGTTATTCTTTCAAGGACTTCCAATTAAGAGGAAACATCTGATATAATAGTTTAATCCTCACCTATGCTTGGCTACGTAGTTAATGAGTTCAAGTTAAGCTTACTCTTATTCATTTTGGTGCTCGATACTCCTTTTGAGGCTCAATGCTCATAAGACAAGCATTCTCAATAAATGAGTCTCATTTGGACATCTATCAACTCAAATATATATATCAACTACAGACTCTTTGGTTACATTCATTAGAGTTTCAACTCTTGACTCATAGAGACTCTGATGCATCGTTTTAATTCATGACATCCAAGAAACGAAAGAGGAATTAAAGTATTGAAGGATTTTAGAGGATCTCTAGACTCAGATCATACTCATGCATGCTCAATTAAAATGCATTTTGTCATGAAACTAAGAATTCATGATAGTGTTCATGTATTATTGCAAAACCACTATTTCAAGTGTTTAATGCATTTAAGTAGTAATTCATGCAAGATTATGCAAAATTACATTAAAATTTAAGAGAAAACCCTTAGAGAAATATACATTGGAGACACAACTCACTCACAACTCCATCAATTTGGCGTTGGGGCACATGGAAGGGCATGTTGCGTGTTTTGCTTATCCTATACAAAGAAGAAACAATCAAACTTCAGTCAAATCTCGCACATGAATTGGAAACCCTAGCCTCTTCTCCCTTCTCTTGTGCTCTCAATAAATTCTATGTGTGAAGAATGGTGAAAAGTATCCTTAGGGTTTTGTTTCAAGACTTAAATTAAATTCAAAACATCTAATGAATAAATAAAAAGGGACAGGAATGGACAAAATTACCCTTCTTAAAAGTTGCCGACTGAGTTTACGAGATCCCATCTACGAGCCATACACTATTCTACGGGTTGTGGACTATTCTACGAGCCATAGACGACCACTCCTAATCTTGTGTCTGAAATTTTAGTTACTGGAATTTATCATGAAACCCCTCTTTACGATCTGTATAATGTTCTACGAGTTGTAAACTACCTCTTGTAAAATAGGGAGTCCTTAAATTTGAGTTACTAGAATTTTTCATGAAAACCTTCCTATGGATCGTGGAATACTTTACGAGTCGTGTACGGTCTCCTAAAACCCCTTCTATACTATATCAAAATTTTCCAACTCTGGTACACCATTACCGACCTGGTCTACGAGCCATATTCCAGTCTACAGCTTGTAAGTCCTCTCATAGAACCAGGTCCAACAACTGTTTATCTTTATGATTTCTAGGGTCTTACACCTAATGACACTGACTTTTGAATCAATCAACTAACAAGGAATATCTGGAAGAGTTTCTACTTTCACTTGCTTTAACATGGGAGAAAAACTAGGAGGAACAGAAGGGTACTCAGCCGGTAGATTAGAAAAATCCTGATATGTTTCCCCTCCATCAGCTAGAAATAATATTTTCTTTTTCGACCATGTCCAATACTGTGTAGTTACATCCATTTCAAACAGCCTTGCCAGATAGTATAACCTCAAACCATAATCAATAGGTCTGCTATAGTTGATCCATTCAATAACTAGACTTGAAGATGAGCAAGGAATCCATTTAGGGAAGTCTTGTTCATATCCAAATTACATTGTTACCCAATTTGATCGATAGGGCTCTTTATAATCAAATACAACAAGCTCAGATATCTTCAAGCATCGAATGAAAGACTCCACTTCTAGATCAAAATTTTCCCCTACAAATATTGTCCACTCTTCGTTTTCTTTGTCAAACTGGGGAATCAACCAACCTTCCACAGCCAAGGCGTATGGCCTCCACTGAAACAACTCTCAAGATAAGTCAATAGTAGTCCTCACATTAAATATAAGGGGTTGCATCGGTCGGTTCGGTTTAATTTTATACATTATTGGTTTAGTTTTTAAATATGTTAAACCAATAACAAATGAATATAATATTTTTTGTCAATTTTTTATTTATCAGTTTTATGTCCTTAACGGTTAGGGTTTTGATTTTCTCAATAAGGATGGTAATGAGAATTCGCATTAATAAAAACAGATGGAGTACGAAAGAGTAAAAATTGAAGACTAAATATTAGGGCGGGTAACTAATCACTTAAGCACGGTAAAGATTAAAATAGGTAACGTACCACTATAGTGTCCTAACTATTAAATTACTACTCCCTTCGTCCCATTTTATGTGCCACCCTTTGACTTGGCATAGTGTTTAAGAAAGAAAAGAAGAATTTTAAAACTTATGGTCTAAAATCATTCATAGATATTTGTGTGGTTGAGAATTATTTCGTTAAGGGTGAAAAGAGAATTTTAAAGGTAAATTGTTCCTAACTAGTGTAAGGTAACATTCTTTCTAGGACAGACGATAAAGGAAAGGGTGCCACATAAAATAGGACAAATAGAGTAATATTTAATGTTTACGAAGGGGTAAAATAGTAAATTATTATAATCTTATTGGGTTATTTGTTTACGTATAACTCAATAGTGAAAATCGATATTGAATAAATAACCCAATAATTTATTTTTAAAAACCATTAAACATCGGATAACCTAGTAGCCCCATAACAATAAACCAATAAAGTTTTTATCATTTTGATTCATCGTTCAGTTTGGTTTTTGCACATCCCTATTAATTACACCTGATTGATTTATATTGTTCCATCAGGCAATTCTCACCCCACTAACCATATTGTAATTCTGACCCAACTATGGCTGTAAAGACACCATCCTCTTCCAAGCGACCACAATTTAAGAATATCAACGTTGTCTTCATTCCTAGTTGATGAAACCACTATCATCGCTTGATTCAACAAGCCCAAATCCCTATATATGCTAGCAGGAACAGAAGGTGCAAGTGCTAGTCGCACACATCTTGCCAAATTGATTGCAGTAGAGAAAACAGTTGTCTCCACTTTACCGTGAAACACAAATTTTGACAACCAAGAGAAAGAAAAACTTCATGTTTATAATCGCTACCACTTTTCTTAGAACAAGTCAACCACATTGTTTGATTATTATCCTTCTTTCCAATCAATTATTTTCGTGATTTTTCAAGATTTTCGTGAATCACTACCAACTCATGGGATTGAAGGGGGACAAAACAAGTTCACCCAAAATTGAAAACCCTCCTAAAAGCATCATATCTTCAAGAGTAATAGTAGGTTCGCCCCATGGAATAAAAGTACTAATCTCACAACACCACCTTTCTACCAACCCCAAAATCAAATTTTTATCCGTGTGGACTCTATAAACTGAACTCATGACTGCTTCATAAATTCTAGCAGTTTTCCATGCATGGTGATGAACATGCTCCATCATTCAACCCACGTCCTCTATCTTTTTGGTTGATCCCTCCATCTGTTACATCCATGTAAGGTGACATCCAATGGACAATAAAATTCTTAAGGGAAGGGAATCGACGGAAGCTTCAAAGTTGGACCTTCAACGACAAAAATGATGGGATTCATAAAGTGGGCTTTTCTTAGATGTAGGAAAATTTGTTTAAAGAAATAAAGGTTCTAGTAGGGTTTCTGAGATTGATAACAACTGATCCTTCTTGGGGGGAAAGAAAGTGAATTAATAGGCGAATTAGGGAAAGAACTAGGGGGAAACAGATGGAATCTTGAGGAATATTCTAAATTTCAAATCAAGCTTCATCAAACAGCTTCAATAGCTGGCAAAACCTTCATCAACAACTTCAATAGCTGCAAAACGTTTATCCAAAAGATTCAATAGCTTACAATATTGGCCAAATCTCGTCTGTTTGATTCAAGGACAAGGACGGACGATGGGTGAGATAGAGATATGTGGCTGCTCAAGGAATGAGGGTGAGGGTCAAAGGGCCAGTACCCTGCTGCGTTGCCATTTTTGGTTGCTCATGCTGAAGCTTTTTCTAGTTTTCTTCGTCGTCGTGTGTCGCTGAGAAAGATGATGAAGGAAAATATGTGGGTCTTGGAAAGTGTTAGAAAGAGGGGCGTGTTGTTGTGTGTATTGAGGGGATACCATTTGATCGCTGATTTTTTGTCTTGCCCTGGGAGAGTACCCAAGACGTGGCCGATACCCATAGACTATTGTTAGTCTCAAAGCGAACCACATGGCCTCATAACATCCATTTAATCAGACAACTTTATAGATCAACAGAAGTAAAAGCGGGTAAATGGGCTCATCTCATCTAATGCCTCAAATAATATATATAATTATAATAGAAGGCTAATAGAAAGATCTAGCTTACAATCTTAATATCAACATTGGACTATCATCTATAAAGCCTCTATCACAAATCAAGTAGTACTAATGACAGACCCATGGCTATTGAGTTCAAAATAAAAGACTAGTCTAGTCTAACTCAAAAGCATGATAAAATAAATAATAAAGGATTCTCCGGAGTAGGGGAGGCTCACCAAAAAGCTGAACATGCTGGATCTTCAAAGATGCAACTTTTGGCGATTCCTAATCCCTGTATCAGCATCATAAAATGATGCAGCACCAAGTGGCGTCAGTACGTGGAATATATGGTATGTAAAATAGTCGAATGAAATTGAAACCGATTGAATAATATGAAACAATCATCAACTCAGAACAATCATCAAATCAAATAAATTCATCAAATATCTATCTATGCAAGAATAATGAGTAGACAAGTGACTCATCAACTAATCAACCTCATCAATCAAATAAACTTAACTCAACCCAATAGAACTCATTTCCTCTCATTTAGACTCAAAGTACTCAAGGTAGGAACATTCTGGGAGTATTTCTTATCCGACAATAATCACTTATGAGCCAGTGATTATACAACATCTAGCCGGTGTTGCCACAACCATTCCATACTTGCCAAGTAGGAAACGAATCGAATCCGCTAAGGGAAACTACAATCAACTAGTCTTTTGTTATTTTAAGAACTCTCTCAAGAGGGAACCATAATGTAATGTGATGGTTCTAATCCTCGCCAACGTTTAGCTTCGTAGTTTGACTAGTGTGAGTTGGACTAACTATTACTCTTTCGGTGCTCGATACATCTCCCATGACCCAATGCTCATAAGACAATCAATCTAATGAAACCAATCAAATTATGGGGACTTTAACCCTCTCATCGATCAGTCTCATAGGAACTTTAATCCTCTCATCTATCCATCTCATAGGGACTTTAATCCTCTCATCTATCAACCTCATAGGGACTTTAACCCTCTTGTCAATCAAAATCTTAATGAATAGCTCAAAGCTTAGAACATTTGTGAGGAACAACCGAGTAGACCATCATTAGAGTTCATTTATGTTGACTCATAGGACTATCAGGCTCTATCAACTTATCATCATTCTCTCAACACAATCACAATCACAATCAACAATCTCACGCCAAGGCTCTAGACTCAACCCCTAGATTCTTTCATGCATGCTTTCAAAGGTTAACATGTAGGGTTGTGCAATTTCTCGTGAAAATATTCAATTTAATAAAACAAGCTTATGATGATCATCAACATAGGAAAATACATGAGTTTAATAATATTTTAAATAAAAACCATCAAGAATTTTGCATATAGACTCATTAGACTTGAAACTCATCTATGACCATCTATGGGGCACATGAGGGGACAATCTCATGCTTTTAGTTTAACTTTACATACCTGGGATGAAGCTATCAACAATTACCTTCAAGAATTCCTTTTGAATTCCTCAATCTCAAGCTCTTCTCCTCTTTCCTCAAGCCCTAATCTTTTCCAATTGTTAGAAAAATACTTAGAATGGGGTTTTTGACCATTTTAATGTCAAAACGACAAAAGTAGATCGTTTATTGAGTTTACGAGGGGTTGGGAATTGACTGGAATGGCCTTCACAAAATTTAGAAACTTTTCATCTTTGGAATAGCCCAATCCGCGACATGGACTGGTCATGCACAAGGTATTTTCTCCAAAACGTTTCTGAACTAGTTTTCCCAATCTCGTCAAAATACTTTCGAAAACCTAAGTGTGGGTCCGCTACAGAGGCGTGACGCGCCTCCGTCGTGCACTCTCACTGTTTTATTTTCAGATAGAAAATTATCTTTTGATCCCATCGTTCTAAAATTCGACCGAAACCATTTTTCCACTCAATTTTCCGTGTTAATCATAAATCCGGCCTCAAATTCTCCATACGAGCATTGAAAGATGTGTTACGCATATACCTCTCCTCTAGGGGTATTTTAGTAATTTTACCAGGTGTTATATTTTTGTTTTTAGAAAAAGGTTTGGGTCGGATCTGGTTGTTTTTAGGTTGAAAATTGGTCAAAAATGAATTAAATTTGATCCAATTAGATGCTGAAACAAGGAGTGAAAGGGTAGGGAAATTTCATTGAAAAATTTGCCATTTCAATGACAAACATGATTAATTAAAATGTGATCAATTTTACCACAATATGAATTAATGAAAATTAATTAAAAAGTATTATTAATATTAACATCTTAAAATAACTAATTTAACTTCGAAATAATTAATCCTAAAAAAAATTAACTAATGTGATTAAAGATAAAATGTATTTGAGAAATTCTTGAAAATTTAATGGAAATATAATATTTACCTATAAATACTTGTGATAAATATAAGCATAATTAAAATTAAAAGGTTTAAACCTAAAAAAATACTTGAAAAATATTTTTTGCATTTTTTAAAGCTAATTATTTCAAATTGTTAAAATTAAAAACCTAATGATTAATTTATACTTGGTAAAAATTAAATGTCAACAAGGGTAATCGAAGAACCACGTGCACAGAGTACATCTCTATGAATGCAGATAACACGTCAAGGTGAAACAGCTCTTACATTGGAAAACTGAGGTAAGCATGCTTTTGAGATCTTGACATTTATTACCTTTACTGTCAAAGAACATCATGATTGGCAAAAGGAATGATCTCATAAATGTTTAAAATGGCTCAAGAAATGTACAAAGAGCAACTCCTAGATGATGAATTAGATCTCTAAGGTTCTATTCGAGGGACAAGAGTAAATGGAGGGAGAAATTAATCAGATCAACCTCAACAACTGGAAACGTCTCTTGAATCAATCAATTCGAAACACCAATAACTCAAGCATACAAGTAAACAACGATGATATCTCCTTTTCTTAAAGGCTCAAAGAGATTTAAAACAAAGATTTTGCATCTTCAATTAACCTTCACAGTAAAGAGCAAACAAAATTACACTCATTTTTTGTAAGCATTTCAAAAATCCAACTCCAAGATGATTGTCGCCCTTTATTTTTTTCAAAAAATATTGTCCCAAATGTCGAAGGCGCTAATGCGAGTGACGGAAAAGAGTAATGGAGAGAGAAAAAATTGAAAATCATACCTCAACGCTGATGCGATGCAATTTGGTGGAGATGATCCATGGGACCAATGAAACCACAGCTCCGGTGAGGAACGACGAAGAATGTTGTTGCCACAGCTCCGGTGAGAGAAATGCTGATGGTATTTTGAGTGAGGAGTGAGAAATTAGGACTTAGAGGTTTTTTTAAGAAAAGGGGGGAAGTATATTTGTCAAATAAACATTTTTATATTTTTCAAACTCATCTAAAATTTTACCGATCTCCAAAAGTCTTTATTTTTATTTTTGAAAAGATACCGACATTTAGATGTTGATAATCTTTTTTAAAACTTGTTAATATATATGGTAGACTTTATAATATCAAGCTCTTAAAATCAAATTTGTCGATTAATATTGAAATAAATATTTAGAAATCATTGATTTTAAGAAGTGAATTATTTACACAAAATAATAATGGAAATTTACGATCCCTTGAGGTCAAATTTTATTAATTAAAATAAAATATGTAATGAATATCAACCTTAACATATCGACATCTGAAAAATAAATATAGATTTTAAATTTATCAAACAATCGAGGTCAAATTTTGAAGAACATTTTTATATATTATTTACATATACTTATATTATTTCAACAAATTTTTATAAATGGATAAATTGCCAAATATCCATGAAGGTCAATGTTTATAGAACTTGATTTGATTTGTTAATGAGTATAGCAATAGTAGTTTACATTTATTACGTCCTTCTTATACCAACATATTTCATACTTGAATATAATTAGCAGTGTACTCAAGATCTTTTCTAATATCTATGTCATTTAACGGGATAAGAAATTCAAGGTTATATGAATAATCAGTTATACAAAAAAAATTTAATTGGTACGTTATGACATTTCTATGAGTATCACGTCGAGGTCGATTTTGTAAAAAATTAAATACAAATTTAAATGTATCAATCAATTAAATTTCGTTAATTAATAATGCATTTCATACCCAAACCATTATTATATAGGACTTTGTTTGTTACACTACTCGAGGTGTATATATAACCTCCTAATTAATGTATTTCACACATATTAACATTTGCCCTTTACCTACGACAGTACTACACGAGTGATTTATTTAAGTTCAGATACACTGACTTTTATATAGTTGATACACACAACACACACTAATATATATATCTATATATTCTTGTTTTTAACTTGCTACCATACGGTACTGTCAGATCTGTTCCTTAAAACATGAATTAACTTGTAAAAATTGGTAGGATTCATTTTATTAGAAGAAGATCTTTATGCAGATGGTACTGTGATCTATCCAGATCTACACTAGAGAAGAGATCCCTAAGAACCGACTGGATTGCCATTAAAGACTTAGTGGACATACAGATGGTTAGATGGTTATCTATAACCTTTGGAACATCTAATTATAGAGCTTCTTAAAATGAAAGGGAACTAGCCTTTATGTATAAAATTAATTCCATTAATTTAACTATCAGATCTGACTTTTCCATATAATATCGAGTTGAGAATTTGAGCAATTTTCTTTATGGAACCTGACGGTCTCTTGATCCAATGATAGGAAGCCTTTAAGTCATTATTGTTGTTTGCCTAACAAATTCTTTTTTGCAGATCTCATCATGACATTCTTTAGTTCCTTTTCTTCCTCCTCTAGAACTCCTTCTACCTCGACCCCCTCTTCCTCCATCTCACCCAGTTCCAACCTGAAGAAAGAGATCAGCTTCTCGGACTTGCAGCAATCCATTGACGACTGGAGATCTCAAAACATCTGCAATGCACCATTTACGAATCTTCTAGAGGGCCTTTAACAAGTGACTACTATATTTTCACAATTGAACAAGAGATCCCTCTTGAGTCAGATCATGAGGGTATCAAGCTTTTCAACCCGAAGTCTATAGAAAAATATAGGTGAAAATGCAATAATCTTCACTTTGAGCTAGTCCAGATTACAGCTAAGCCTCTTTCCAGAGAAGGTCTAGACACTTCTCTTTTTCTTTGTCCTAGGGACTCGAGGTTTTTAGATTTCAATGACGCTCTCCTTGGAATGGTTGAAACAGATCTTTGTAGTGGTCCAGTCTATTTTGATTATTTCCAGAATTTCATCGTATCTATCAAAGATATGACATCTTAGATTCCTTGACTCTAAACGTTAAGACTTCAAATTACAACACCAAAATAGGGTCTCTCCCAAGAGCAATCATTTATAGGATCCAATATGAAGCTATGGGTTCAGCCTTCAATACCGGTGCTATGAGAAGTAGCTATAAAGGTGAAACCATACTCTTCAAAACAAATCTCCAACGATCTCATATTTTTGTGCCCAAGCCTATCTCTTGGAATCAAGTTTCCTTACCTCAGAACTACTTGTTGCAGGATGCAATCCAAGCTGAGAAGCCTGAGAATACTATCGTCTCCCAGATCAAAAAATTTTCTAGTGGGACTGTCTCAATTTCTTTTCATGGATCTCTTAGCCAAAGAGTCTCCACCTCCTCGTCTTTCCATTCTGAAACAGCAAGAGACTCTGTTTCTTCTTTTCTGGAAAGATTGAAAGCGTTTATTTTGATTGCAAGATCTCTCAGACCAGCTACTATATGGAAATACCTGTGATCAATGATAATGATGACCCATCGAAATCTCCTACCTATTAGACTTTAGGTGTGGAAAACTAGATGTTTTCACACCAAAATTTTCAAATTGAGAAAGAGAAACTTAGACGACTTTTATTCATCCAAATATATTTTGAAAAGAACTTGGTTTTTAAATAGTTTTCAAAATAATGAATGAAAATATCTTCAAGAAATTTATTATGACTTTTTGAACTCTGTCGAAAAACTAATTCATTTCTTTGAGTGGTTTTGAAGCTTATGAAGATTACCTCCATTCAGACTAACGTTTTTCAAAATCAATAAATGATTCAAAAGTTTGGAGAACCCTTAATGGAGGGGAAATAAATTCTTAACTTCCTCCATCACAATGGTTTACAATGTCTTTTGCTGATAGCTCTATAGTAGCAACTCCTTTTAAAAGGAGGGCTGAAATTGATGTCGTTAGCAGAAAAGATATAAAAAATATTCCTTAACAATATAATTACACTAATAGGTATTTGCATGCTCTTGGAGAATTTCTAGTGTCAAGACCATCCTTGTCTACGCCAACTGCTTCTTTCAAGACTTCTTAGGCTTCTACCTCCTCCGTACCTCTATTCAAGCCCTATGAGATCCCTAGAACAATCATTAAGGAGCTCCAATTCCACAAAGCAGCTAATGATTTTCCTCCTCTTTCTGACCTTCAGCGTCAAATCTCAGAAATAGAAAGATCCTTAGCTCCCTTAAAGAAACATCCTCTTGGTAAATTGGAGTCCTACAAGAAGTTGCTTCTGATCAGGACTCTGACGAGGAGGTCCCTCTTGAAGTCACTCCTGTTAGATCTGCGTATTCCAATTGGAGAAGACCACAGGAATTGTACTATACCTATCTTGATGTTGCCTTAGAAGAAAAGCCTGAAGTATGTCCTCGTTCTCCTCTTTGAATTACCCTATTGAGTCCGGGTCGGTGCGTCATGTAAAATAACTACAACACTATCTATGATAGGAACATAGATAGTTGCACCGAATATAACATTTTGTCCAAACTTCAGTAGATGACTATGGTAGCCACTGCTTACACAACACCCCGTAACTGCACTGACCAACATACTACCCATGTCGTTGTTGCGGGATTCATAGGACAACTTAAAGGGTGGAGGGATACCTATCTTAGTAATGAGGACAAAAAAATATTTCCAAAGTGTCAGGGTAGAGTCATTAGAAAATCCAATCCTTAGAGATAGGCAGACCATCCCTAACACAACAAATACAATGGTTTATACCATCATCAAAACCTTTGAAGGAAATCTAGTATCTTTAGAGAACATTTCTGAGATATTACACAATCTTAAATGCAAAACTTTGTTGATTTTAGATGGTACAAGGAATCCTCCCTCACAAGGATTTATGACAACCCTAATGAAAACCTTCCATATTAGAAAGAAAAATTTCTAGATGGACTGGCTTACTCCCTTAGAGATTTAGTCAAAGAAGAACTCCAAAATTAGTATTCTGGTAATATTATCCCCTATTACCAGATCACCTACGTTAAGCTTACAAGTTTGGTACAACAAGTAGCCCTTAAAATCTGTTGGCGAGATAAGATATTGAGACAATTAGCCAAAGATAGGGCTCAAAGCCATTCGGATCTAGGAACCTTCTGTGAAAAATTTGGCCTGCCCTCTTGCAGAAAGAAGACCTGCAGAAGACCGGCTCCTATGAAAGAAGCTCTTACCTCCAAACCTCATGTTTCCAGAAAAACAAAGTCTTCCCATCCAAAATACAAAAGTAGCACAAAAAATCATACTCCCCCTACTCCCTACAATGGAAAATGCTATAGGTGTAAAAAGCCTAGCCATATTCCCAAATGCTGCAACCTTTCAAAAAGGATTAAGACTCTTAATCTTGACGATTCCGTTCTCAACCATATTGAACACTTGTTGTTAGACGAAAGTGACTATTCGGAAGATGCGGGAGATGAGCTTGAGCAAATCTTCAACCAAATTTAAATTGATGAAATTAGAATCTTATGAGTTCTAAAAGGACGATGATGAACAAGAGGTCAATGTTCTCTTTAAAAAGACCTCCTCCTTGAAATTATTAGCAGACTATAAGACCCTAATAAGAAGAGGCATTACTTAGACCAATTCAAAAAGACTTTAGATAAACCCTCCACGTCATCTTCTCGCATTCTTAGATAAACCCTTCACGTCGTCTTCTCACTTTCTTTCTCATCCTCAGGTAAATAATACCTACAACACTATTGATATTATAAACAGATTTCCCCCCAAAAAATCGAAGGTTGTTACCATCCAGGATCTCTAGTAAAAAATAAGCCTCCGTAAAGAAGAAATTAAGGAAATCAAGGCTAGACGAGAAGTAGACCATATTGTCCTCAATTAGTTCGCTTCAATATCTAATGCTCATGATGGTTTTGTCCTTCAACAATTTTCTAACAACGGCAATTCCCCCACCCTAATGGCACCTGAGTCAGCAAACCAAGATACTCAATAAGAAAGTTTACTCAATTACATAGTACGAGTTTCCTTCTGGAGGTGGCATACAATAATAACCTAGGTTGTTAAGAAATCTTTTATTCTCGATATAGTAGCCCTTTTTGACACTAGTGATGATCTTAATTGTGTCCAGGAAGGACTTGTCCTTACCAATTTCCATGAAAAAACAAAAGAAGCCCTTCGAGCTGCTAATGGCAATAGGTTAAGGATCCAATATAAACTCTTTGATGTTCAAGTGTGAACTTCCATAGGGGACTCCACTTTAATTAACTCTATCTCCTTCATGCTAGTTAAAGACATTACAAATCCAGTCATCTTGGGCACCCCTTTCATTGAAGAGCTCCGTCTATTCAGAGCTATGACTCAAAGGATAGAAGTTGAGTGTGGTAATATTTTTCCTCATTTTGATAAACCTTCTATCAGAAGAATCTTATCCGCACCAGAAGGAAGCCCAAATTAATTTCCCCAAAGAAAAAGTTGCACTCTAAAAGGATGCAATAACAAATACAAGAACCTTCGCTCCAGGCAAACCTCAAAGCCCTTGAGGCCAAGATACAACAAGAACTTTGTGCAGATTTACCAACAGCCTTTTGGAATAGAAAAAAACACATAGTTAGACTTCCTTATGAGCCTGAGAAAACCATTCCAACAAAAGCTCGCCCCCATCAAAATGAACCATTAGCTCACAATTCATTGCAAAGATGAAATCAATTACCTTCTTAAAAAACAAATTATCTCTCCAAGCAAATCCCCTTAAAGTTGCGCCGCCTTCTATGTCAACAAAAACACTGAGATTGAACGAGTAGTCCCTCGTTTAGTCATCAATTACAAACCTTTGAACTCTGCACTGTGATGGATTAGGTATCCTATTCCTAACAAGAAAGATCTCCTCCAGCGCCTTTGTGCTATTACAATTTTCTCAGAATTTGACCTTAAATCTAGTTTTTGGCCAATTCTTATTGGCCCCAGAGACCATTACAAACTGCCTTTACTGTACCTTTTGGGCAGTATGAGTGGAATGTCATGCCCTTTGGATTGAAGAACGATCCTTCAGAATTCCAGAAAATAATGAATGATATCTTTAATCCATTTTCTAAATTCATTATCGTCTACATTGATGATGTTTTGGTATTTTCTATCGGCATCGACCAACACTTCAACCAACTTAAAGCTTTCTTCAATGCCATTAAAGAGAATTGCCTAGTTTTATCCAAAACTAAATAGAGTCTATTCCAAATTAACACTCGATTTTTTGGACACAATATCCAGCAAGGTTCCATTATAAGTATCCAACGATCAATCTAATTTGCAGATAAATTCCCGATAAAAATCTTGATAAAACTCAGCACCAAAGATTCTTGGGATGTGTCAACTATATAGCATATTTTATTCTAGGACTTAGTAATTTTCTAAACCCTCTTCGTAATATGTTGAAACAAAACCACCTCCTCCATGGACAAATATCCATACAAATATGGTTAGAGAAATCAAACTGCGAGCCAAAGACCTTCCTTGCCTATCTCTTCCTGATTCTTCTGCATTCAAAATTGTTGAAGCAGATGCATCGGGCCTAGGATATAGAGGCATTTTAAAACAACAGAAAAATAATAAAGAACATATCATTGCGTTTTAATCCAAGCACTGGAATAAGGCTCAACAAAATTATCCTACCATAAAATGGATATCTTAGCAATTGTTTTATGTATTTCAAAATTTCATGTCGATTTACTAAACAAAAATATTTTACTACGAATTGATTGTCAGGCAGATAAATCTATCATGCAAAAAGATGTAGAAAATCTTGCTTCGAAATATATATTTGGTAGATGGCAAGCTATTTTATCTATTTTTAATTTCGATATAGAATATATCAAAGGGAGCTCAAACTCTATTCCAAATTTTCTTACTCGAGAATTCTTGCAGGGTAGGAAATAATGGGTAGAAAGAAGAAAATAGAACTAATGGAATCACAGGACGACAATACAACAACAATATAACCAAATAATACTTAAGGTGTTTCACAAAAATGACCAATTATAGTTTCCGCCAAACAACCCTCAACAGATAAGGCTAGACCAAGGCAGCCAAGATATCAAACCTCAATAGACTAAGCCATGAAAGGCATACCACAATCATTCCTCCCGGAGAATACACACAGAGCCCAATCCCAATTTCTAGTCCTAAGAAATGGGCTGATATAGTTAAAGAAGAAGAAGCTCAACTAGCTCAGACAACGAGTTCCGTATGACCGGAGGATGATTTCAAGAGTTGGTGTCCGCTCATGGGATT
The DNA here is from genome assembly GCA_029948455.1 of Solanum rostratum. Lineage (NCBI taxonomy): Eukaryota > Viridiplantae > Streptophyta > Magnoliopsida > Solanales > Solanaceae > Solanum > Solanum rostratum. The sequence continues at coordinate 29,440,964 of CM057049.1, forward strand.
CAAAGAATCTACCATGACTCCCACCAGTAGAAGAATAATGATCAACCAATTCCAATTCTTCAAAAATATGTTTTCTAAGATGGCGGCCCAAAGCACACCTCAACTTCCAAAGTGGTATATATATATATATATGTATGTATGTATGTATGTATGTAACACCCTACATCTTAGGTGTACTAGTCCTATGCATTTTGAAACATGATATGATTAGGTAGAAGGAGCACCAACTTTACAAGTGCCTAAATTTTAGTCTAGAGGGCTATATTTACGACTAATGCTAAAGATGAATGAGTGTATATAAGTTCTAAGTGAATTGAGGAGATCACGTCCTTAAATGATGTGGAAAGTGAGGTGTTTGTAGGACTTAGGAAGCTAGCAGGTGAATTCACCTACGTGCTTAGCTTAAATCGGTTAGGTAGTTGGGGAATATTAATTCATACATGAGTGAACTCACTTGAGGCCCAAAATTAAGAAAAATGAATAGGACGGAAGACGAGGCCCAATGCCAAACCTATTCAAGTCTGATAAAGAGTAAAGCCCAAGTTAAGGATGTAATTTTAGCCCATGCTTTGGCATTATAAAGAGATAATATAGGCATCCAAAGTTGAATAGGAAAAGGGACAAAGTACATTTACCGCACACTTCACAAATAGGGTCCAAACTAAGTGCAAGGAGAAGAGAAATATTGGCAGCAAAGCCCATAAAATTGAAACCCAATAAGGCCCAAGTTAAAGGGCCAAGTAATTGCATCACCACTTTGCTAAAACATGGATAAAATTTTGAGGAGAAAGTCGGCAAAGAGTGTCTCTTTAAAAGGGATTAAAAACCAGCTCTTTAAGTCATTTTAAACTTACAAACAATTTCAGCTTTCACAAGTTTATTTGTTGCTCTCTCATGACTTTACAAAGCAGCCAAAGCACACCTATAGGGTTCTTGAAGAGGAACCGTCTTGAAAGTTGAGTTAAGTAGAAATACCTATCGTTTAGTATAATTGTAATATGAAAAACATGAGGAGTATGTTGCTTATACTTGTGCTTGGATTTTGGACAGTATGTGTTCCAAAGATTGTTGTACACTTTTCTTGTTTATTAAGAGGCTTTTCTCTTCTTGGTTTGTTGTATTATGAAATAATATTGATGTTTTAACAAGGTTTAACTGTTATAGTGATGTAAGAAGGCTGGTGCACCATTTTTATCTTCCGCAAAAATGAGTTCTTGTATGATATCTTAATTGCGCTCTTAGTAGGAACTTGTGGACTGATAATTTGGAATTGTTGTTGCACGTCCTCCTTCTACTTGTGGACTTTTTTTGAATTGTTTTTATGTATAAATATGTTGGAGAGAGTTTGAATGAAGTTGAAACGGGTTTGGGATTGTTGACTTCGAAATGTAGCGAGAAGACAGTTATGCTTCCTACTTGTGTGTTGTGTAGAATTGTTATGTGTTGTTCTTTGTGAGCTATTGTAACACTGCTATAGGACTAAGAAAAGTTGTATATGACATGTATATAAGATTGCGTATTAGAAAATACGATTAGAGGTGGAGAGGTTTAAAGAATAATCTTGGATTGACAATCACAAGCTTGCTGCCTGAGCATTGTTTTTTATGCGATTGGACTTCCAAGACGTACTTATTAGCTGCTAATACTAGTTTTAACACCTACTCAATTATAAATAAGTATGTGGAGGAAAAAAAGATTACTTCGAGGTAATAACGACATAGTACAACGAGGTATGTAAGGCTACTCGTTTACGTATTATTTGGCATGAATCTAGGTTCTTCCTTGGCACATAAAGGCACAAACTCTGACCTACTTAATAATCGTGTCTTCACTCTTTAATATGTTCATATGCTCCCATACACAGCCATTGCCAATTTTGCATACATACTTTGGATACAAAGATACGTAAGATCCTTTTGTTGCTAAGAAAGTTCACGTGTTGTTTCACCTCCTACGTAATTCATTAGTTGTGTAACCTACTATTTTCATTATGGTACTATCTTTCATGATTGTTACATGTCACATGTTATGTCTTTAGTCTTACAACTCTATATGTAATGACCACCAAAAGAATCATCTCAAAAGTAAATAAAAGATAACTTGAAGTTGCTTATTAATGGGTGGTATCCCAGGATGGAAGAATCACCTTGCATGGGTCAATCCCATAATACGGGGGGTATCCCAGGGGTGAAAGGAAAGCCTAGCATGGGTCGATCCCAATATTGACTTACAACTTATCAACAGGTCATTTATATGATATACATCACACAGATTATACAGTAAAGAAAGGTAAAGTAATAAAAAGGACATAAAGTACATGATTCCACAGTATGAATGAATGTGGTCTCTTATCCTTACACCAGTGTATGATTTCATTTGAGTTCTTATTTCATATACAGTACTTCCTGCCTTACATATTTATTACATTATTTCATACTGAAGTCCCTTATAGGGGACTTGCATTTCATGATGCAGGTACGAGAGCTAGTAGATCTATCCAGCAGGAGTACAGGATATCCAGCTACTGTTACTGAACTCTAGGTTGCTTCAGGTCTTTATGTGTCTCGAGCTTATATTTTTGTATTGTATAATTTGTCACGAGGTGGGGCCTGTCCCAATCCTAAATAGATACCGTTCCTTATCTAGAGGTTTTATATACTATGTAATGTAATGTGTGTTCATGTATCATACTTTAGACATCATGGCTCCAAAGTTCTAATCATATGCATTTCCGTTTGGCTTGTTATTGTTGTCTTCTTTCTTGAGAGCATGTTGAATGTGGAAACCCCCTTATAATGTTCATAGAATGTGCATGGTTATATATTGGTTCTCCCGAGCCTTGTCGGCAACAGGTGCTTGTCCACCTTAATGGGACTTTGGGCGTGACAAAAGTGGTATCAGAGCGGGTCATCCTAGGGAGTCTACAAGGTCGTCCTTACGTAGAGTCTTATTTATGGATGTGTTGTGAACCACATTTTTAAGCAGGAGGCTACGTGACATTTAGGAGTTGTCATTTTCTTTTCATTCTTTAGATCGTGCCATAGAGCCAAGTATTGTTGGTGGATTTTTCTAACCTCTAAATTTTTTTGTCCAGCGAGTATGCCAGAAACAAGGAAAAGTACAGGAAAAAGGAAGTAGAAGTGGTAGTTGGTGTACCCAGTCAGGTGAGAGAACAAAATGAGGCCCAAGATGAGTCTCTGTCACAAACAACTCCGACTCCTCCAGCTCCCAATGAACCAGAAGTAGTGAAAATCCCCAAGAACCACCTACGATGCTACCGTGCAGGATCTGAGAAATGCAATCCAACTATTGACTAGTATAGTTGCTAGCCAAGGTCAGAGACAACAAGGCCCAATTATAGGTGCAGGTGGTGCGAATAGGGCTGTTAGCATGAGGATACATGATTTTGTAAATTTGGACTCTGTATCTTTTACCGGGTTAGATCCTAATAAAGATCCACAAGACTTCATCGATTAAATCCAACGCACTTTGGATGTTATGCACGTAAGCGGTACAAAAGTTGTGGAGCTGGCAACATAGAGATTGAAGGGTGTGGCTATATTGTGGTATAAAGCTTGGAAACAATCTAAGGGTGTAAATGTACCTCCAACTACCTATAAGGAATTCAAAGAGGCATTTCTTGACCCTTACTTGCCATTAGCGATCTGAGAGTCCCGTGCAAATCAGTTTTTGAATCTCCACCAAGGGAATATAAGCATGAGGAAGTATAGCTTTCAATTTAATTCCCTGGCTAGGTGTGCTCCTAATGCAGTTGCTACTAAGAAAAATTGAGTTCATTGATATGTGGATAGGTTGGTTTTGTATCGGGTCAGAGACTGTACCTTTGCTTCTTTGAATAAAGACATTGATATAGCGAGGATGCAGGAATTTGCACAAAAATTGGAGGATCAGAGGCAAAGAAGAAGGACTCAAGAGTTAGAAAGGGGGCAGTCTAAGAGGCCAAATCTATGGGGTAGTTTATAACGTCCCAAGGTGAGTTTAGGCCTCGGTTTTCTTATAAACCACCGAGGCCATCATCCTCCTACTCTACAGCTAGTGCTCCACCAAAAGTTCAAGGGTCTAAAAGTAACCAGTTTGGTCAAAGAAGTGAAGGCCAAGGTGCACCGATAACAGGATATTCGGTAATCTAGCAAACACCTCCTAGGATGCTTTGCAAACAATGTTGGAGGAGTCATTTAGGTACATGTTGTGTTGCGAAAGATGTTTGCTATTGGTGTGCTGTGCCAGGGCATATGATGAGAAATTGTTCAAGGAGACGTATGGGTTATATAGCACAACCTACTTGGTCAGTGGTTGCATCATCATGATCAGTTCCTCCATTAGGTAGGAGTCATCAAGCACCTACTGGTTGTTGTAGAGGTGGTAGAGGGGCAGCTAGCTCTAGCGGAGCCCGAATCACACTTATGCTCTGGGAGTCAAGTAGGTGCCTCACCACCTTGCTAAAATATGGCTTAAATTTGAGGAGGAAGTCGGCCGAGAGTGGCCCTTTAAAGGGTTTAAAAACAAGCTCTTTAAGTCATTTTAAACTTAGAAAAAATGTTAGCTTTCACAAGTTCATTTGTTGCTATCTCTTGACTTTGCAAAGCAGCCAAAGCACACCTTTAGGGTTCTTAAAGAGGACCCGATCCTTGAAGGCTAAGGTAAGTAGAAATACCTATGGTTTAGTCTAATGTTTTCATGAAAAACATAAGGAGTATGCAGATTATACTTGTGCTGGAATTTTCAACAACATGTATTCCAAAGATCATTTTACACTTTTCTCGTTTATTAAGAGGCTTTTCTATCATGAGCCATGACTAGGGTCTAGATGTGACACGGTGAATGGGAACCTGAGAGTCTACAAACAAGCTTCGAAGTATCCAAATCCACATCATCGGTTCGGGAGTGCAATGAAACTGTAACAGCATAATATTAAGGGATGGGTAATTAGGGCTCATGCTATGGGGACATCGAGGTGAAAAAGATTTACATGGATTCACATAGCACATAGAATATAATAACTAAGGGGAGGGTAAGCAGGACTCACGCTATGGGGGAAAACAGGACTTAGGATCTTCCACATTTCCACACCAAACATGCAAGCATAACATATGCCCGTAATCGATCCATAATAGCCATTTCAAAAAGATAACCAATAACATAAAATATATATATATATATATATATATATATATATATATATATATATATATATATATATATATATATATATATATATTAAATCTGCGGGAGTCTACAAGATGTCAAACAATGCTTCTAGTCATAAGATGGAATGGTGGCAAAGACATGTTCTGGGGCTCACCCTCAAATAAGAAAGTTGGCATAGGATAACATAGATAGAGGAAGGTGGCTTGTCCTTGGAAGATAGGACTCACCACAAGTTCAACCTTCGGAATTTGAGCTACACGTCAAATGGTGGATAGTCGTAACGCTCGGCCCCTACATGGTAAAATTATATAGGCATAGAGTTTACATTAGTACGTTTGAATGTACTAAATATGCGGGCATGCAATACATATGACTTATCAAACCTGCATTTCAATGTTAGGTGACAAGGGCATATGATATAAAAAAATTATATATCTAAGGAAGAAGTATACAATATGCCATGTAATTTGTGATGCATGCATGCAATGATTTCATACTTAGGGGGGATGTGACCTCAACCGATAGGAGTAAGACCAAGTGTGCTAGTACTTGGAATTCCGATGAAATCCCCTCACCGGTAAAAAGGTGGTCTACTTGCCAAAGGTAAACCATACTTCACCTTATGGGAACATATCCAATTTTGTATGAAGCAACCCCCTTATGGGAACATATCCCATTTCAGAAAGGATTTTTCATATCATATCATAATACTTCAGCTTACGGGAACATATCTCATTTCATATGTAGCACCTTCCTTACGGGAGTATATCCCATTTCGGATAAGATTCTCATAAAATATTCTAAGCAAATAGTTCGAGGAAAGGGAGAGAATCCTTGGGGATAGCCCTAACGCCCCCAATCAATTGGTAGTGAGTCAACATCCCATGAGAATACATATAGCATATATATGCATAATTTCAAAAGGAAATAGTCATTTCAAATCTGATCATTGAACATTTAGGTTCAAATGCCAAATCATAGCTTTTAGTTATAATATACATGCATAGGACTAGCTCGATTACAAATACGAAATGTTGTAAGCCCCCAAAATACTCAAAAGCCTTATACATAAGACATGTATGTGATCACATTCTTGTCATAACTAATATCTTATCAAAATCATTTCATAAAACATGATTGGGTTTAACCCACTTCATACATTCCATAAAGACCAATGTTCATGAATGCAAATGCAATGCATGAATTGAGAATGGCATGGGTAATATAGATTCAAGCTAAAACCAACATTATAATATGAAATAGAGTAAATCCATAAAACACCATGCATAAATCAAGCTTTAAAGGAGACATACATGTTCATAACTTCAAAACTTCAATGTAAATAATCATAATAGGGATTAAAGTAATTAAAAATTATAGAAAAAGCACAACCCATACATCAATTGGATTTAATAAGATCAAAAAATGAAAACCCACATTTAAAGTAAGCTAAAATTTATGAAAATCAATTTAAAAGAGTTTGGGACTTCTTGGTCGAAAGGGACAAAGAATCAATCCCACATACCTTGATTAGGAAGATGAATTTGAGAAGAATTTAGCTTGAAGTTAAATCTCACAACTGAAACTTAGCTTGAGCCTTTAAAGAAGGACTTAGAATGTATTTTGGGAGTGATCTTTTTGAGTGAGAGTGTTTTCAAGGAGAATGTATTAAAATGGAAGGATATTAGTTGATTTAAGGGGTCTAGAATAGGCAAAAGGTCATGAAATATAATTAAAATAAACCATAATCACATAAACACCATTTATGAAATGGATGGAAAAGTGGGTCGTCAAGGTTACACAGGCGTCTACACGGTCCATATGGCATTTCACAGACCGTGAACATTGACCGTGGGATGGCAGTTAAACAGATTTCGCAACGTTAATGCTTAGAATTTTTTGAAGCTAAAGGGGTGTTATAGGGACAACCACACGGCCCGTGTGGCACTGCATGAGTCATGCCAAGGACCATGAAATTCCACTTAGAAAAATTTTTGCACGAAAAGGTTACGAGACGGTAATTTTGTCGCGAGCTTATACGGTGGGCTATATGGCTTGTACCACACCACATAGATGGTGTGAGTGGTTGTGTGCCTACACCTAGTCTAAAGATTTTTGTCGAAACCTCGTAACCAAAACTATAGACAAGTACCTATCCACTGAAGGCCACACAGTCTGTGTTGGTTCACACTGGCCGTGTGGTCCTCCCATGGAGCGACACTTGGTCAAATTTTCTCCTCGACCAACATTATGAAATCAGATAAAGGTTGTTCAAAAAATCTGTGTCCTTACATCATCTCCCCCTTGGGAACATTTGTCCTGGAATGTGCAACGACAAGGCTTGAAAAGCTTCACTTGGAATATGAAACGTTTAAACACAAGGTACAATGCATAGTTCATCATTGGAAAATCATAAATCCTTTAAAACCCATATCAAAATGTATTTAACTCATTCAAACATCATAAAAATTATCTTCGTGCACATGTATGCATGTCATGTCATGAGACTGAAGAGTGAAAGAATGAGGACTATTTATAAGAGGATTAACCTAATACCTTAGCCTTGAGTAGATTGGAAACGATAGGGATATCGCTTCATCAAGTCCAATTCGCCTCCCATGTAGCACTCTCCATGTGATGATTTCTCCAAAGCACCTTCATTGAAGCCATATCCTTGTAAAGAAGCCGCTTCATTTGCCTATCCAAAATCTCTATCGGGACTTCCTCATAAGATAGGTTCTCCTCAACCTAGATTCCTTCCAAAGGCACAATGGTACAAGGGTCGCCAAATAACATCCGCAACATAGACATATGGAAGACCGAGTGAATGAAACTCAAGTCTGGAGGCAACTCTTGCCCATAAGCCACGTTCTCAATCTGCTCAACGATCTTATAAGGACAAATATACTAGGGGCTTAGCTTACCCTTCTTAGCAAAATACATCACACCCTTCATAGGCGAAACCTTCACATGAACCTAATCACCAACATGAAATTCAAGATCCTTCCTTCTAACATCTGAATATGACTTTTGGAACTTTGTGCCGTCTTCAACCTTTCTCTAATTACCTTCACTTTTTCCATAGCCTCCAATACTAAATCCGGGCCAATCAATGCCCTCTCTCCAGGCTTAAACCACCCCACCAGTGACCTACACCTTCTCCCATACAAGGCCTCAAATGGTGTCATACCAATGCTAGCATGGAAGCTATTATTATAGGCAACCTCAATAAGGGGAAGGTGTTCATCCCAGTTACCCTTAAACTCCAACACACAAACCCTCAACATATCCTCTTAGGTTTGAATAGTCCTCTCAGCTTGCCCATGGGTTTGAGGATGAAAAGAGAAGCTCAACTTAATTTTAGTTCCAAGTCCCTTCTGAAATGACATCCAAAAGTGGGAAGTGAATTGGGTGCCACGATCCAATATAATAGATCTTGGCATACCACACAGTCTCACCAATTCTTGGATGTGCAACCTCGCATACTCCTCGGCGCTATTGGTAGTATTGACCGATAGGAAGTGAGATAACATGGTCATCCAGTCAACTATGACCCAAATGGAGTCAAATTGACTTCGGATCCGAGGCAAACTAACCACAAAGTCAATGTTCATCTTCCTACTTCCATATGGGAATCTCAAAATCTTGAGCCAAGCCACTAGGCCTTTGGTGCTCTACCTTCACTTGTTGACAACATGGATATTCGGATAAAAACTTAGCTATGTCCTACTTTATACCATGCCACCAATACACTTCTTTCAAATCTCGAGACATTTTAGTAGACCCAAGGTGAATAGAATAATGAGAGTTCTGAGCCTCACTCATGATCACCCTTCTAAGATCATCCACTTCTGGAACACAAAGCCGGTCTTGGTACCGAAGCACACAATCTCCCACTTGGTAGAACACCTCAATATCCTTTTTGGAAACCAACTTCTTCAGTTCAAGCAATGATAGGTCTAAATCTTGCTTAGCTTCTACAACAACCACAATGGAAGGTTCTGCCCCGCTTTGAACATAGATACCATCATCGCTTGAGTCGGCCAACCTGGCACCTAACCTAGCCAACTGGTGAACATCCTTGGCTAATTCCTTCCTTTCCTCTTCAACATGCATCACACTTCCCATACATAGCCTACTGAGAGCATCGGCTACAACATTGACCTTGCGGGGATGATATTGAACACTTATGTCATAATCCTTTAGGAGTTCTAACCATCTCCTTTGCCTCAAGTTTAGATCTCTTTGAGTGAATACATATTGCAAACTCTTATGATTGGTGAACACCTCAACGTGAACCTCATACAAATAGTGTCTCCAAATCTTCAAGGCAAAGACTATCAAGCCAACTCAAGATCACTGTGTTGGGTTATTACGTGCATGCACCTTCAACTCCCTTGATGCATACACTATTACCTTACAATGTTGCATAAGCACACAACACAACCCAATCCGCGAGGCATGACAATACACCATGAATCCCTCCAAGCCGTTTGGTAAAGTCAAGATGGGAGCTGATGTAAGATGGTCCTTCAAGGTTCGGAAACTCTGTTTGCATTCATCTGACCATACAAACTTAGCCTTCTTTTGGGTCAATTTAGTCAACGGAGATGCAATAGATGAGAACCCTTCAATGAACCTTCTATAGTATCCGGCCAACCCAAGAAAGGTTCGAATATCCGAAGGAGTCAACGGCCTTGGCCAATTCTTCATGGCCTCGGTCTTCTTCGAATCTACCTTGATACCGTCACCGGATACCACATGACCAAGGAAAGCCACTTCACCGAACAAAAATTCACATTTGCTAAACTTGGCATACAACTTCTTCTTTCTCAAGGTTTGTGGAACCATTCTCAAATGATCCTCGTGCTCCTGCTCACTTCGAGAGTAAATGAGAATGTCTACAATGAATACCACCACAAAACTGTCAAGAAATGGCTTAAACACCTGATTCATTAGATCCATGAACACGGTCAGAGTATTGGTTAAGCCGAACGACATTACCACAAACTAAAAGTGCCCATACCTTGTCCGAAAGGCTGTCTTGGGAATGTCACACTCCCTAACCTTCAACTAATGATAACCTAAACAAAGATAAATCATTGAGAAATGAGTAGCCCCTTGATGTTGGTTGAACAAATCATCAATCCTGGGAAATGGATACTTATTCTTAATGGTCACCTTACTCACTTTCCTATAATCAATACGCATTCGAAGAGATCCATCCTTCTTTCTTACAAACAACACTAGAGCGTAATGAAGCCTTTCTCCAACAAATCCTTCAATTGCTCTTTAAACGCATTCAACTCCGTCGGTGCCATACGATAAGGAGGAATAGAGATAGGATGAGTATCCGAAAGAATATCTATGCCGAAGTCTAAATCCTTTTAAGGAGGAACACTGGGCAAGTCTTCAAGGAACACGTCCGAAAACGCATTCACCACAAGAACCGACTCAAGAGTAGGTGCTTCGGATTCCATATCCTTGACCCTTACAATATGATAAATGCACCCCTTGGAAATCATTTCCGGGCCTTGAGGTAGGAAATAAATCGGCCTTTAATAGAGCAGTCACTACCCTTCCATTCAAGAACAGGCTCATCGGGAGGTTGGAACTTGACCTTTCGGGTTCTACAATCTATAGAGGCATATGATGCATGCGACCAATCCATCCCAAGAATCACGTCAAAATAGAACATCTCAAGTTCCACAAGGTCACACGGGAAAATATTGTGCAACACAAAAATTGGACAACCACGATAGACACTATGTGAGATAACAGATTCACCCAAAGGCGTATAAACTAAGAATCCTTCAAAATCTGGGGACTAAAACCAAATTTAATAGCCAACAGAGGAGTCACAAAATAAAAAATTTGCACCCGGGTCAAGCAAAACATAAGCATCAAAATCAAAGACTTTTAACAATCCAGTCATGACATACGGAGCTTACTCAACATCTTGACGGGCATGGAGTGCATAGAACAAGTTGTTCTTTGGGGCAAAACCTTGGGGAGCACTTTATTGGCCTTGACCACCTTGAGTAATTGACCTTGGCCTCTACGAGCATTCTTAGGACGATCAGCAACCTTGTGGTTTTTATCACCACACCCATAGCAAACACCAAAATCCTTCCTACAAACACCTGTGTGGGGCTTCCCACACTTTCTACACAGAAGATACCCCTGTCCACCACTAACCAGTGCCCTAGGAGAAGGTACTCGAGCATTAGCGACCCAAGGACTAGAACCTTGGCCCTGCTGGAAGCGACCAAAGCAACCACTTCGAGAACCAGAGAATCCACAATCAAAACGGGCCCTCTTAGGATCCTGTGCCCTTCTCTCCATGAGTTTCTCCCCTTCGATCTATTCAACGTATATAATGATTCTAGACATATCATATCTCGTACGCGAATAGCAGTACGACATTCTTATACAAGCAGATCAGAGAAACCAGAAATTAACTTGTGCATCCTTGCACGAAGGTCAGCCACAAGTGACAAAGCATACTTTGAGAGCTTTGTGAATTTGACGGCGTAGTCCCTCACACTTATACCTCCTTGCTTGAGGTTGATAAATTTAGTCATATTGGCCTCCCTAAGCTCAAGTGGAAAGAAGCGATACAGGAACGTAAGTCTAAACTCTTCCCAATTGACATCACCACCATAAACCCTCTCCATAGACCATTGGGTGTGCCCTAACTAAGCCACATCTTTCAGTTGGTGGGAAGCCAATTCAGCCTTCTCCTCAGAAGTGACACCCATAATATTCAATATCGTAGTGAGCACATCAATGAACTTCTGAGCATCCTCATTAACTTTCAACCTTTGGAAATCAGGAGGATTCATCCATGTGAAAGCCCTCACCCTAAAAACTGGTGTAGGATCCTATGGCAGATTAGCTTGCCTTGTCTAAGATGTCACCACTTGAGTAAGCATGGAAATTGTTGTATGGGATTCATCGTTTGAGATGGGTTCATCCATATGCTCTTGAGGAGCTAATCTTCATCACTCGGAGCTGGCCTTGGTTGATGGGGTCCTCATCGAGGCATCATCTGAAATGGAGCAACAACACCGTCAAGATAATATACGAGCCATAGCACAATGTAAGACATGAAAAGTGATACATCATAGATATATAGCTCAACAAGGCTTGTAGATCATAATTGAAACTCGTCTCATTTTAACTAGTAGTAGGAATTAACCAGCACATATGGATACTATAATGGATATGAAATGTGCTATATATCAGTAAAATACTGAAGCATCTAAATAAGTGATAACCTTGTCAAGGTTAAGAAAAAACCTCTCTTCTTGCTTCTTCAACGCCTCCAATATGGAAAATGAGGAGAAAGTGGACAGCATAAGTATATATGAATTCGATAAGAGGGGCATAATAAATGCTCAAAAACCAAAAGAAAGAGATATGTAATAATGGATAATATTGGATATATTTTCAGATTGAATAGTTCCAGCCCTTTAGGACTTTGTTGTAACTTATTCCTTGTATTTAGGTTATAGATAAGTCTTACCTTTTTCTTAGTTTATCTCTTTGCAGTAGAAGCTATATAGAATCTATATGTATTAGTTTACAATTAATACAAATCATCATTCATTTTTTTACTGACAGTCTTGTGCTTTACATGGTATCAAGAGCCAATTAGCTCTCATGAGTACAATTCTATCAAACGGCCCTCCCACCCTTCCATTAAAATGGCCAAAAACATCACTGTAACCAATTTTGATTCCAATACACTAATTATCAAATTCAATCTAGTCACCCGGTTACCAATCAAATTAACTTGCAGCCACAATCTTTCTTCGTGGAAAACACAAGTGTCTATGCTAATGTGTGGTCACAACCATTTCATCCATCTAGACGGTTCTCGCCCTTCCCCTGCTCATACAATGGCTCAAAACAATAAGGATGTCAACAATCCTAAATTTGCTTCATGGTATAGCCAAGATCAGCTAATTCAAAATGCTATCTTAGCCTCAGTTGATCCTACACTTGTTTCTCAGTTGTTGATGTATCCTGTTCCTAGGCTACTTGGGATGCTTTGCACACTGCCTATGCCAACAAATCAAAAGTAAGAATCTTTATTTTGCTCGATTGTCTAGATCATCTCTCGAAAGAAACTATTCTTCTCCCTGATTATCTACAGCAAGTTTGATCTCTCTGTGATGAACTTTCCACTGTTGGAGCTCCTGTTACTAATGAGGAACTGATTTTCAAAATCCTCACTTGACATGGACCTGAATTTTGTGAAATATCAGTTGTTATCCATGCAAGAGAATCTACTATCTCTTATCCAGAACTTTATGAAAAATTCCTTGACCATGAGCTTTTCATAAAGCATGAAGAAGCAAAGAAGCCACTATCAACTCCAATTGTTGTTGCCATTGCATAGTAAACGAACACACATCCTTGCCAAGGGAACAACTCTAATAAGCATCCAAATGCGAATTCCCCCAACATGAACCAGATAGGATGTGCCAACCACGGTGCACTGGGAAAAACAAGTAACAGTTGCATTATGACAACAGTTTGAAGTGCCATTTGTGTCATTGTCCTGATTATTCTGCTAAAGTCTTCAAATCACAATTACACAATCATCTATAGGCCCGGGAAAACTATCTTGCACACTCTCCAACTCAATAGGCTCCTTGGATTTTTTTTATACTAGTGCCACCCATCATATGGACTCAACTGCGCAAGACTTTATTGATGTGCAAGCCTACCATGGTCCTGAGGAGATAGCAATGGGTGATGATAACATCATTCCAATATCTCATACTAGTAAAACTAACATAAGTGCGTTGAATCAACAACTTAAGCTTCTCAATACCTTATATTCTTAAGCCATAAAACGTAATCTTCTATCTATTTCAAAATTTTTCCACGATAAATTTCAAAAAAAGAGAGATGAGATCAAGCTTTGACGTTGGTAGCGGAAAGAAAGCTGTTCATATGTCCCTTGAATTTTTTCTTTTTTCTTATTTTGTGAAGGATCTGAGTACGGGCTATATGAGTGGCCGTCAGGCAGTGCACATCATTCCCCTCAATGCAATATTGTTGTTCCTCCACACTTGTGGCATCAGAATTTAGGCCATCCCAATCATCGTATTTAAGACATGATTTTACATCAGTTTTCTCTTCCGGTTGCACATTCTAGAACTACTCCAATTTGTAATTCGTGTTATTTAAATAAAATGAATAGGTTGCCTTTTTTTGAAAATTCATTACAAAGTAAACAGCCATTTAAATTATTTACAGTGATTTATGGAGGTCTTGTCCTGTTTTGTCAATTGATAACATATATTACGCCATATTTACTGACCAGTTTTCAAAATACATGTGGTCGTTCACTATGAAATCAAAAAAGGAAGTTCTTGATATCTTTAAAGATTTACATGCCATACTTCAACGTCAATTTCAAACCAAAATTTTGTCTCTCTGCACTGATGGTGGTGGTAGTGTTTCAAGGTTTATCCTCATATCTCCAAAGCCATGGTATTGAACACTTAGTGACACCTCCTTACACACCCCAAAGAGTGGAACTGGTTGAATGTAGACATAGGCATGTTATTGAGACTGTTAAAACCTTGCTGCTGCAAGCCTCCTTGACCTCAACTTTTTAGAGTCTTGCCTATCACCAAGTAATCTACCTTATCAACTGTCTAGCTACTCCAAATTTTCAAAATAAATGTCCCTATGAACTTCTATTTTAAAAGGCTCCAAAGTATGAATCCCTTAGAGTTTTTGGTTGTTTATGTTACCTGTGGCTTAAACCATATAACACAAATAAGATAGAGCCAAAATCTAGTCCTTGTGTATATTTAGAATTTTCTAATAAGTATTATTGCCACTAATTTTATGATCCAATCAAAATTAAATTGTACTTATCCTGGAAGACATCTATCCATTTCAGAGTATTTTTTCCACTCTAAAAATCAAACAAAGCAATAATATCACTTGGGAAGTTTGTTATGATATTCTACTTGCGACCACTACACCGTCAAGTTTAAATTCTTGCCATCCGCTCCTATATGCTTCGCCTGTGCACTCTCCACTGCCCAACTCAACATCTTCCGGATCAGAAGATGTCTCCATTGCATCAGGTAATTCTGAAAATTTATCCTCTCCTTCTTTATTACCCACCAATACACCACCAACTGATAATACTCAACCCCTACCATTATCCAGGCCATTAATCACATATGAACGCAGAAATTGCCAACAACCAAGCACCTCCATGTTACCACTACCTTCCACTATACCACTCTCCCACCTACCTTTAGAGTCACCTAACAATAACCTTTCCCAACCCACACTTGGTTTGACCTCATCTGATCCTTCACATATGGTGCCCACTTCAACTCATCCTATGGTCACCCGCTCCAAAACAAGTTTTCTCAAATCCAAGAAGTTTAATGTTAGTGTTCAACTCTCCTCATCCTTTGTTCCTCATACCTACAAACAAGCGTGTCCTTACCCTCACTGGAGAAGAAGCCATACAAGCTAAATTTGATGCATTTGTTAGGAATCAGACATGGGATTTGTTGCCAGTTGCTCCTTCAATGAATGTGGTTGAGTACAAGTGGTTGTTTCATATAAAAAATAAAATTTAATGGTTCCATTGACAAATATAAAGCTCCACTTGTTGCAAAAGGATTGACCCAGCGTCTAGGCTAAGACTACCATTCAACTTTCAGCCCGGTAGTAAAACCAGTGATTGTTCAGTTGGTACTAACCACTGTGACGCAGTACAATTGGCCAATTCATCAGATTGATGTTAGTAATGCATTCATACAAGGACGTCTTGACAATGAGGTCTATATGAGGCAGCCACCAGGCTTTGAAGATCGAAGTCTCTCCACCCATGTCTGCAAATTGAGCAAAGCAATCTATGCCATAAAATAGGCCCCCTGAGCTTGGTACAATGAGCACTAAAATTATTTGCTAGCTGTTGGGTTTGTCAAGTCTCAATCTGATTCTTCTTTGTTTATTTTGCATAAGTGTGTATTTACTGTTTATGTTCTTATGTGTGTGGATGATATCATCATCACTAGAAATCAGATTCATGGGGTTCCGCCTATAATATATGGTCTTTCCACTTGTTTCCCCTTGAAAGACCTTGGACATCTCCGTTATTTTTTGGGTGTTGAGGTTATCACTTCTTCTGATGGTCTTGTTTTGTCCCAATAGCAAGTACATTATGGATCTTTTAGATGATGTTGGCATGCTAAGTAGTGAAAGAGCTAGTACACCTATGACCTCAACTACCATTTTGATAGCTACAGTGGAAAATCCTCCGACTGATGGTACTCTAAAGTTAATTAAAAAGTTGCACTACTTATCCTTTACACGTCCTGATATTGCCTTCATAGTTAACAAAATTTCTCAATTTATGCACAATCCATGCCAATCACACTGGAAAGCAATTAAGCAATTACTTTGTTATCTTCGTCACACCTGCCAATATGGAATACAGATTGCGAAAGCTCCATCTTCTCATCTGGTTGTTTATTCTGATTCGGATTGGGATAGCGATCCGAATGATCGCACTTCTACCTCTGGCTATATTAGTTTCCTGGGAAGCACACCAATATCTTGCTCATAAAAAAACAACGGGTCTATATCTCAATCGTTTACGGAAGCTGAGTATAGAGTTGTGGATGATACTGTCTCAAAAACCAACTGGCTCACAAATCTACTTTGCAAACTTAAGATGTCACTTAAGGGAGATCCACAAGTTTTTTGTGACAACAACATCACCACTTACATTTGTTCAAATCCAGGTTTCCATAGTAGGATGAAGCATGATGCCATTGATTTTCACTTTGTTCGTGAACAAGTTCAGAACAAGGACACTGAAGTTCACCACCTACACTCAACTGATCGAGTGAGTGACATACACACAAAATCACTTCCCAAATCTACCTTTGTCCAACAATTTTCCAAGTTAGGTGTTGTTGACACCACCAACTTGCGGTGCATAATAAGGGATAATATTAGATATATTTTCAGATTGAGTAGTTTCAGCCCTATAGGACTTTGTTGTAACTTATTCCTTGTATATAGGTTATAGATGAATCTTACCTTTTTCTTAGTTTATCTCTTTGCAGTAGAAGTTGAATAGAATCTATACGTACTTATTTACAATCAATATAAATCATCATTCATTTTTTTTCCTACTGGCAGTCTTGTGCTTTACAATATGAACCTCCTTAATCATGCTATTAAAAATATCAACAACCTTATAATCCTTATGAACCTCATCATATCCAAAACCACAACACCACCATCACTCATGCATCTGTGGAGGCACTAAGTCGAACATTTCTGGGAACTCTCTAAATTGATGGATTCCAAAGAACCAACCCACCAAACCCATTGGAAAGACATATAAACCTATTAACAGAACCTAAAGTATAAACATTTTAAGGTGGATTTTTCATGGGAAAATCTAGATTGAATGTCTCAGTAATAGAGTAATCATGAAATAAATAGCTAACAGAACAATATTTCATATTTATGCCTTGACTATCCAATTGTAATAGAGATATATGGCGGGTGTAATACCTAGCGGCAAAACTAAGGAGAATGTGTACCTCAAGAAAATTACCAAGTAAGGAAAGAACTACCTATGAAATTAGGACATAATCAAAAATGCCAATCCTAATTGAACTTAAACAAAAAGTCTTTATTGTTTACCGCAACCAAGGAATTGACTAATTGATGGGCCGACATTTTGTTCCTTGGCTTATTCTATTCAAACAAGTGCAGAACGAAATGAACAAAAGAAATGTAGTTTTTGAAACATTAAAATGGACAACGTATCCTGCTTATACATAAGGTTGTACTACAAAAACTAAAAAGCATCCATGAAACAGTAAAAGTTGACAGGTATTAAGCTAAATCACATAATAAATCTAGAATCAAAACATAATATTCAGGAGGTACTAAAACTTGGGATGTAGCAGATCCACCGTAAACATTGGCCTTCCTATGTTTCTTCTCTTTTGGGTTGTAAGAAACTAGCTATGTGCAATGTTCACTTTGCAATCAAGATTTCCCTATCTTTCTAAATTATGTTTGGTATAAATTTGTGATTAAAGATATCAGGCCGAGTAATTGAAATGCGATCTTAATTCCAAGATTCGGCATTTTCATATTGTTTCATATCAATATGTTGAAAAGACCTATGCACAAATAATTCGCATCCGCTAGCATCAACCTTACGGATGAGGTTTTGAGACCAGGTGGAGCTGGCAGGGA
The DNA here is from genome assembly GCA_029948455.1 of Solanum rostratum. Taxonomy (NCBI): domain Eukaryota; kingdom Viridiplantae; phylum Streptophyta; class Magnoliopsida; order Solanales; family Solanaceae; genus Solanum; species Solanum rostratum. The sequence continues at coordinate 29,459,411 of CM057049.1, forward strand.
CTTAAGTTCTTCTATTGTGATATTAAAAGAGTAAATACTGGTACCGTTTTGAATATTTTCAACATCCATCCAAAGAAGATTTTTAAAACTAATACCGGATGATTGGAAGACTCCTTAGTGTTGTAGAATTCAATTGTCGAAGTTCCTAGTCTTTAAGAATTTTTTGTTACTAATTCCTTCTATTTAGGCTTCGTTAATAGTCTTTACCTTTTTATAAAAATTATTTATATAGCAACGGCCTGATCCATAACATTGATCACAAGTTTCCCATCTTTTGCTCTTGTCTCTTTACGGTATCAGAGCGCTTCTATAATCCGACGAGTTGATCCTTCTTTTCTTTCATTTCCTTTTTGTTCTCTCAGCTAACTCATCCAGGTGGCTGCTATTATTTCTATGACCAATGTTGATGGAGTCCATAACTCCATTACTGTCGTCCAATTCAATCCTATGACCCAATTGCCCATAAAATTAACCACCAAGGACAATTTCTCCCTGCGGAAAGCTCAAGTTTCAATGCTTATGCATGGTAAAAATCTCTATGGTCATCTTGATGGATCCATCCATACCTCCACTTGCACGAGCTCACAAAACAATCGCGATGTTGATAACTCTGCATTCATTCCTTGGTATAGCAAAGATCAATGAATTTAAAATGCTATCTTGAACTCTGTTGATCCTACACTTGCCCCCACTATTGATGTTGCGGTCTCAGCCAAAACTGCCTAGGATGCTTTACATACTGCCTATGCAAAAAAATCTCAGACAAGAATTTTCATCTTCCAATATCGATTGGCTCACCTCACTAAATTGCCCAGTCTCAAATTATCTTCATCAGGTTCAATCACTATGTGATGAACTTGCAACTACTGGTGCGCTATATCAAATTCAGAACTCATTGTTAATATTCTCAGTAGACTCAGATTTGAATTTCAAGAACTCTGTGCTGCCATTCGTGCTAGAGATTCAACAATTTCCTATGAAGAGCTTTACGAAAATCTTATGGATCATGAGCTTTCCTTAAAGTATGAGGACGACAAGAAGTCGCTATCAACTCCCATCACTATTGTTGTAGCACAAAAAACAAGCTCAAGAGATCCCACACTAGCATAAAGCTATGGAAAATGAACTTGATGCCTTAGTTTGGAACCAGACATGGGAGTTGGTACACTATGATCCTTCAAAAAATGTGGTGGATTGTAAATGGCTTTTTCAGGTTAAATATCATCCTGATACTTTTGTTGACAGGTATAAAGCTCGCGTGGTTGCTAAATGGTTCACACAACAACCTGGACTTGACTTTCAGTGTACTTTTAGTCTTGTACCTAAAACTGTTCGACTCATTCTTGCACTTAAAATACAACAAAGTTGGCCCATTTGTCAGCTTGAAGTCAATAATGCATACCTGCAAGGTGGTCTTGATAAAGAAATCTCTTTGTGCCAACCACCTGGTTTTGAAGCTTCTACAGCCCGACACATGTTTGTAAGCTGCACAAAGCTATGTATGGCCTCAAACAAGCTCCCAAGGCCTGGTACACTCTACTCAAAATTACTTGGTTACTTTGGAATTTATTAAATTCCAATCTGATTCTTCATTATTCATCCTGCATAATTTTGAGTTTACTGTTTATATTCTAGTATACGTTGATGACATAATTGTTATGGGTAATCAGATTCATGGTGTTCACAGAATTATTGCTAGTTTTGCTATCCAATTCTCGCTGAAAGACTTTGGTCCACTTCATTATTTTCTTGTTGTTGAAGTCTTATCTTATCCGGAGTGGTCTTTTGTTGTGTCAACAGTGATACATCATAAATTTGTTGCAGGAAGTTAATATGCACACTACTAGAAATATGGCCTATGGCAACGGTTGTTTTACTGTTGCCATAGATAGAAATACCGTTGCCAAAACCCTATTGCGACGGTTTTCATAACCCTCCCAACAGGTCGCGTTGCGCTAGCTCTATAGCAACGGAAAATTGCAACAGTTCTATAAACCGTTGCAATAGAAGCTTCTATTGCAACGGTTTGGACCTTTAACGTACAGCGACGGTTTTTACCCCTATTGGGACGGTTTCCAAACCGTTCCTATAAACTTTTTTGCAACACTTATTTTAGTGACGGTTATATCTTATTGGGACGGTTTGCATCTTTAACATATAGCGACGGTTCTTACCCCCTATTGGGACGGTTCTCTTCTTTTTCCTATAAAGTTTTTGCAACAGTTAGTTTACCTTAGCAACAGTTCATAAAATAAGCTATTGCAACGATATTTTGTAAACCGTCCCTATATTGTTTTATGCAACATGTAATTGCAACAGAAACTCTTGTCTATTGCAACAGTTTCTTGGACCTTTGGGACAGTTTTCTTCTCAATATTGTGTCATTTATAGGCAAAAATATTCCATAAATATAAAACATACTTTAGATATATCTATAAATTTCAATCACTAGAAGAAACTATTTATAATCAAATAAAATGCAAGATTCAAGGTTTTCCATGATATTTTTTTACAACCAAGAATACACAAGTTTTTCAAGTTCAAAAACAAAAGAAACTTCCAAAATACATGAAGTTGCGAAGATATATATCAACTCGATCCTCCTAAGTAGCACCTTCATTGTTTTCATCTCTTTGTTCACCTACACTACCTGCAAATGATAATAATTAAAACGAATTAGAATATTTTATTTTTATAAAAAAGTAATATAAATGAAAGTCTCAAAAATATCATTGACTTATAGAAATTTGAAAAACAAAACATCCTCTCCTACACCTTTGAAAACTTTTCTATACATCTTCATTAAATTCTTATATTTACATGGTAAAAATCCAGCTAAAAGAACATACAAAATATCCAACAAGACCAAATATCAGCTTGGTTCTAAAAAAGTACCCAGTGGGGTCTAAAAAATGATCATTTTCATACCATTGGAAGAATAAAACTCAAATATGAAACTATCAATGCAAGTACCACTAAAAGAAGCAACTATAAACAAAATCAAATGGACAATCCTTTAAAGAAAATTCTGGGGTCTAAACATGAATTTAAAGCTGTGTCATCTGTTGAAGTTCACTTTTTTTTTTTGGTTGGAAGTAAAATGATACAGAGAGTGTGCATATGCAGATATGCATTCTTTGTGTGCCTTGTTGGATCATGCATTCTTAGAAGACTTCTGCATTGTGAAATAAAAGTCATTGGACATATGGCTCACAATTAAACCATATATTACACTCGAATTCACCAATATTCCGAGTTATAAAAGGAAGAGTCAAGAACTTTTGATGCAAAGTTCCTCCCCAGCATAGTAATGAGTAGTAAATTGAACTCTATAAGGAAAGAACAGGTGAATTTCTTCTCACTACAAAGAAAAAAAGCTGAGCATATGAAATGGATATAATCCAATTCAAAATCTGAGGAAGCCTAGTGGAAGAATAAAGATCCTAAAACTAAGAAAGTAGTTGAATCAGTCCCTGCTGGTGTTGATTGGTGTTACTTTATCACACAAATGATGAGGACAAGCAACACAAAGTCAAGTGAAAACCAAAATTAAGTTACTCTATTTTAACCTATAAGCTATGGCTTGAAAACTACTTCCATCAATCTCTTCATCATTAGTATTTTCATCTTGTAAGAAATCAATTGTGGTCATCCTCTATACTTGCACTAGTAATACATGATTGATGTCCTCTGTAATCAACTTTCAAGTTGTATCTTATATCTACAGATCCTCTTGATTTTGTCTTTATAACTACTCACCAGTCAGCCTTATTTCCTTTCTTTTCAAGATGATGTGCATAATAAACTTGTGTTGTTGTTTGGGGAAGATGAAAGAGTCAAATTTAGATTATCTTTCTCATTTTTGAATCTCAACAATACCAAATTTACTATCAACTTTCATTCCATATTTAGAGGGATCAAACTAGTCACAATAAAATAAACTAACTTCATACATGATATCATTGGCTACTCTTATTAGATAATATCCTTAAGAACATCATAATATTCATGTGCTGAACCATCTTGTCCGGTGCCAATGACACACACTCCACTATTATATACACTTTTTTTCTTCACCCAAGAATAAGTGTGAAATTTGTATCCATTGACAAAATAAACAGGTCAAGACTTTGCTCGTCATAATGGTCCATTGGCTAAAATTTATAGAGATTGGTTCTGCGATATCTCTTGCGATATCTCAGATGAATGGATGTTTCAGTGGCTAATGAAAAAGGGAACAACAAGCTCATATATGAAACTACGAAGTACACCAACAACATTATCTAAAAATCGATTCTTTTCATACCATTCACACAAAAAATGGAACAACAAGCTCATATATAAAACTATGAAGTACACCACTAACAGAAGCAAAAATAAACAAAACCAAATAGACAATTCCCTTATAGAAAAATTCTAAGGTCTAACAAAAAGTGTCAGAAAATTGATTCTTTTCATACCATCCACAGAAAACAAGAACAAGCATCTCAAAATTAAACCATGAAGTGGCCCTGACAGAAGTCGAAATCAAACAACCAAATCCATCAGAAGACTTTGAACCAGAATATGAATAAAAAAATATTTAAAGCCCAGCTAAAATCAAACATGATATCGTACATTCACTGTCAAAAGCATTATCCTCAAGCATTTGAACAGTAAAAAGAATCAGATGAAAAAGAGGAGAAGAAAAAGTCCTCAAGATCAATACCAACAGCTATAAGAAAAAGTCCAATAGATTTGCTGCTGGATCTTTCAGAAGAAGAAGGAGAAGAAGAGTGAAAAGAATCAGATGAAGAAGAATCCAAAGAATCATCAAAAGAAGTGACACTAACCTTAGATTACTGTTGCTTGTAGATGGCCGACAAATTTGCTGATTATTAGTATGTACTGCAGAGGTATTTTCTCCAGGCGAAGGAACACATAGTGCTGTCAGTATGTCCGCATTAATCAATCCAGCACGTTGAAGTTGCGCAATTATATTAGCAGTAACATCTTGTTGAATTGTTCTCCTTTGTTCCTCTATTTGTTCCTCCATTTTTTGTATCTTTTCTTGCATTTGCTTCACTGCATCAGTTGTGGTATTCCAAATTTGTTCAGAATTGGTTGCTTTTCTTTTTAAAGAACTCTTTGTAACCCCGCGTCCATATAATCTTAGACGTCCTGGATGTTCAGGACCCATGACAGAAGAAAATGCATCAACAGAATCAGTACCATCTGCACTTTGTTCTTTTTCAATTTCCTCCATTTGAGCCTAACAAAGACAATTCAATAGTAAGATTTATATATCTAATTATGAACAAATAACTTATTTAAAATAAGAATACAGTTACATCATGTTCGTACGATTTTACTAATTGTGTCTTCATTCGAGTCTTTATACGAACGCTCGGGGTGTCTTTCTCTTGTGACAACAAAGAGCTCCTTCATGGATACATCACTTTCTTTTTTTTTCTCCTTATCACACGAAAAAAAACTGTTATAAAAAATCAATTTAAAATAACAAGTTAAGATTTGATAAAGATCTAGTAGAAAACATACCAAATCATTGCGGACTAAAGCAAAACTTATTTTGCCACGTGTGTGTGGATTCTTTGACTTTTTTCGATTCCTAGTATTGGTTTCTGCCATTTTCTGCAAATAAATAAATTAATAAAATAGAGGTGGCAGCAACATCATCAATATAACAATAGAAAAGATAGAAAAATAAGCTTCAATAGCCATATCGCAATACAGAACAAAAATTGAGATTCCAAAATCAACACTACCTTGAATTTATCCGAGTCCCAATATTTGAAGAGTTCCTTCAATTGACATTCTGGAACATAAGGAGGCTTCTTTTCCATTAGATCTTCATGACTAGAACTTGACTTGTAACATAATTTCTTCAACTCATATTTATGCCTTCTCCAAGCAGATCCAATTACTTCTAAAGCCCATTCTCTCGCAGAATCAGGTATATCATATTTCTCCTATATTTTGATTTCATTAGGCTAGTAAAATATGTAAAATAATTTTAATAAGTAATCAACATTAGTAACTGCAAACCTGAGTATATGCCCATAAATCATCTTTTGTGTCCATATACCTCCAATTTAATATGTCTAGAGGGCAAAGAGTTGCATTTCTCGCCAATGTGCCAAGAAAGCTGCTCAACTCTAGAACAACATCTCTAGTTGGACCAACAGGTTGATTGTTGTCGTTCAGTAGGATTAGCTTACGCTCAATTCTCGCATGTACCTCTGGCATTTGTGTGGTACCTCTTGTATTTTTCTGATTGGGAGGGTCTGAAGCTATAGACAAAATAAATTATTATAAGTCATAATTGAATTCAATAAGCTTAAAGCTATATGTACCTTGTTCTTTGGATTGTGCATTTGTTTGAAGAGTTCTTGTAGAATCCATTTCCATCTGCTCCCCCACAATTTGTTGCTCATGATCTACTATTGGTTGTGGCTGCTCCTCCACAGTTGGCTGCTCCTGCACAGTTGGTTGCTCCTCTACACATTTTTCATTTGCTTTAGGATGTGGTGCTCCTCCTTGATTTTCAGTTGGAAGTTCTTTCTCAATTAACCTTAGTAGGTTCCTTTTTTCCGATCGCACAGCTTGTAAAGTTTCTTGTGTTGTTGAAAATGACCGTCTTTGTTGTACCAAGGAAGATAATGTTCCAGGTTTAGCATATGACCTTTTTTTTGTTATTTTGGTTCTTCTTGAATGCCCTTGTTGACTCATGACTATCAAAATCTATAAAACATTAAGAGTGGATAAGTTAGAAATACCATCGCTGAAAAAATAAGTTATCAAATCAGAACATACCATTGTAATTTTTCTCACAGGAAGAAAATGAGAGTAGAAGCCATGGAGTTTACCTTTAATCTTTGCTGAAGAATGGAGATGCTCTAGTCCTTGGAATAAGCACGAAATGTAACAGCTGCTGGCTTGCCTGAAAAATAATGTACTAGTCAGATTAAACACTGTCGACATATTTAGACAACTCTTTGGTGCAGCCATTAAACAGGCAGGTGCAATAGTTTGTAACAGCCATTAAACATTATGAAGCTTGCTATTAGTACCAGATTGTAACAGCAAAAAGCTTGGTATTAGTACCAGATTGTAACACCAAAACAGACCTAACATTACAATAATAAGACTCACTTTCAATCAATAGAACTTAATGAAACAAGCATGCGCTAAAACTGTTTAGGCAACAAAACAAGGAAGCTCATCTCTAATCCATTATTCCAGCAAGTTGGGGTCGGCTATATATCACGAAGAACTCTAATCAACACATCATAACCAAGTCATTCACACAATATGAAGACTTTAATCAAGGGACAGGACTGCAACTACTGGTGAACATAATTGGCATCAGTGACAACAATTAGCATAAGGCACATTGGCAGTTGGAGTTGCTATTTCCTATGCCAGCTAGGGTGGAGACAAGACTCGAAAAGTTGAGAAGAGAATTCCTTTGGTCTGGAATCAGGGAAGAAAAAGGGATACACCTGATAAAGTGGCAAACAGTGATCTTGAGTAACTAAGATAAGATGCTTCACTTGGTTGGTGGTCAGAAGGGCTTGCCTAACACATGAGAAACTTCAGAGAAGAGGTTTCTAGATAGTCTCTAGGTGTTCTCTTTGTAATGAGGCAATGGAGACCAACAATCATCTTTTCTTACACTGCAGCTTCACCTCACAGATTTGGGCTATTTTCCTTGGAAGGACAGGTACTATCTGGACAATGCCGGAGCACACTGTTGACTTACTTAAATGCTGGGGTAGGAGAGGGGCAAACAAGTCTCAAAAGACATGGTGGAACATGATACCTTCATGTATATGGTGGACTGTGTGGAATGAAAGGAAAAACAGATGCTTGGAAAACTCTACAGAACCTCTACAAAGGATCAAATGGCTGTGCATGAAGACATTCTACTTTTGGTGTACAGAAGAGGGGGGAGGGAAGGATAGTCAGATCTTAGAATTTCTGTCTTTTTTGTGAAACTGGAAACAACAGGTGTTAATATTATCCTGTTGGAACAGTAATGTATATATTTTTAAGGTTGCCAGCATCCCAATTTGCTGAAGAATACAACTTTACTCTTTATCAAAAAAAGTTGCTGAGTAGCTTTCTGTTATATTCTCTTACTATGTAATTCTTTCTAAAACTATAGCTTTTTGTTATATTCTCTTATTATGCAGTTCTTCCTAATACTATGGACGAGAAGTGGTTTGCCTAGTATGCACATTTTTGGGGCTCAAACCAGTGACCTAAGTCACAACTTCTTCAACATTTTTCACTTGAACTATGCCCTGGAGGCAAAAAACCATGTTGCTTCTCTTACATGGAAAATGTGAAAACTCAGAAAACCACTGTTCTTCCACTTGCTTTCGCCTTCAGCAATGAACACTGAAAGTTAACACTATATCTATGTTTATGCATCTTATCATGTGAGATCTTCACTTACAAAGATATAAAGAGATCTATTTAGACTATGTCACACACCAGGATATCAAGATTAACTGCATGTTAAACACGATTTCTACTCCTGATACAAACTGTTTTGGGAATCTCCCCCGAGTTTATGTCATTACCTAAAAGAAACAGCTTCATACAAATGTGGTCGAGGAAGACAGATCTTTCAGAAAACATGAGTAAGTCACAATGAATTTTTCTTCACTCAGACCCTCCATGCCTATTTGGTAACTCAGTTTTCGAGATTTTGATGGCATCTCAACTCCAAAACACTGTCTTAAAAGTAGATGTTTACTAAACACAAAGGGTAGGATCATTGTAAAATGAACTATGATTTAAAACTAGAGAAAAACTAACCAAAAATTCAATAAACAAAGAGATAAGAGTGAAAAAGGCACCTGATTTTTGGTACGTAGCTCCACAGTAAATTGAAAGATTCTTCGAAGGAATAGCAGAAAGATGGTGATGAATGCTGAAAAAATATTCAAAAGAAATACTTAGTAAGTATCTCACCAGTACAACGCTAATCTTAAAATGAATATGACAAGGAAACATAAGGAAATATTTCTCAGAGAAGGACATTTATTACTCACTAACAATCAAATATATAGTATAAATGTGAACAAGTTTAAAAGTTCCTTCATCAATCATCAGCTTCCATCCAATCCCAATCGGTATCATCAAAATCATCCTCCTCTGCTGAAATTTCCATGGTTATATCTTCTGAAAATTCTGCAGAGGAGGGAATATCAACGATATCAACTGGTAGATCTTCTCTCGACCATCTGACATCAACATCAAACAACCTATGTGATGAAGTAATGTCATCACTCGGTTCCCTCCAAAATGTTTGATCAATATTAGGACAGTTCTCTTCCTCCAAATCATATAAATCCACAGGGACTTTTTTTATTGCATAATAAACATCTTTCTCAATTGGGTCTTCCACATAAAAAACTTGATGCACTTGAGATGCTAGTACAAAAGGATCATCTGTGCTGCATAATTTGTTGAAGTATGTCCGAGTCAATCCATATTCATCAACTTCATTATGAAACCAATCACATCTAAATAGCACAACACTAAAACAACCATAATAATCAATCTCAATGATATCCTGAATAACACCATAATAGGTAACCATTCCATCAACAGGATTTTGGTCTCTTGCACTAGCAAAACTATCGGTTGTTGCTGACAAAGTTACACCACTATTTTGAGTCTTGTACGGGGCATCTCGTGTCACCGTATGGAATCGATATCCATTGATAAAATATCCTGTATGTCTTTTAGCCACTTTATTAGGACCTCTAGCTAACCATCTCAAATGACTAGACACTTCAACATGTTTAACTTTATCTTGCAACCAACCGGCAAATTCTCGACTATGAATCTGTGCTTTTGCCCATGCATTTCCTCTGGCACTATTATCAATTAAACTCTTATGTTCTCTGTAAGAAACCATGTCAAATTTAAGTATTATGTATTTTAAATGAAATTTAAAATATATCATTATAAAAATAAATAAAGTTAAAAATATAAATAATTATTTTATCTTACTTGATAAATGTTTCTACTTGTTCATCTCCAGTATTGAACAAAGTGTAGCGATGAGCTTCAGTCCACTGATGAATATCCATCTCAAAAGGCTTTCCTTTTCGTCTCTTCTCGCTTCCAATTGGATGACCTGTCCTAGGAAACATATGTGAGAAATCATCTCCCTGTGTTTGCGTGTCCTCCTCCTCATCAATCTGGTACCTACTGAATCTTGTCTTCACACCAATAGGTAGGTACCTTGAACAGAAAATCAAACAATCATCAGCCTCGGAGCCCTCTGCTATGCATCCTTCTGAATTTGATCGATTACGAACCAATCCCTTGAACTGGCACATTTTTCTCTCGGAAGAATACATCCAACGTAAATGAGTTGGACCCCCAAGCTTAATTTCATTTACCAAATGAATTGTCAAATGTATCATTATATCAAAAAAACTTGGAGGAAAAATCTTTTCAAGAACACATAGTATTTCTACAATTTCATCCTGCAATTTATCAAGGTCGCTTCTTCTTATAACCTTACTACATATGGCTCTAAAAAAGTTTCCCAACCTAATCAAGGTCAATGATACTTCCTTGGGTAACACTTTTCTAACTGCAACCTGGAGCAAGTACTCCATTATCACATGAGCATCATGGCTCTTATATCCTGATACTTTCATCTCTTCCACATGTACACGACTGGATATATTTGAGGCAAATCCTTTTGGCAATTTAGCATTTTTTAAAACGGTGCAAAATAATCTTTTTTCCTCAGGATTCATCGAGAAACAAGCTTTAGCCAAATGAGCTTTTCCATTATTATCTTCTTTTGGGTGAAGCTCTTTGCGTATTCCCATCTCATGCAAGTCATATCGAGAATTTACAAGATCTTTGGACTTCCCAAGTATGTCCAACAAAGTTCCAAGCAAACTATCACATACATTCTTCTCTATGTGCATCAAATCAAGATTATGCCTCAATTTGTTATGTTGCCAATAAGGCAATTCAAAAAATATGGATCTTTTCTTCCATGGACCATCATTCTTTCGAGGTCTTTTTTTTTTACCCTTTCCAAATACATTATTAAATTCACGCAACTCTTCAAGAATTTCTATGCCAGATAATGAAGTAGGTGCACTTTTATGATCCTCTTTACCATCAAATGATTTCTTATCTCTTCGAAAAGGATGGTTTGGAGGCAAAAATGCTCGATGACCCATATAACACATCTTACGACTATGTTTGAGATATTGAGAGCAAGTACCATAGTTACAAGTAGGGCATGCCCATCTCCCCTTGGTGCTCCATCCAGAAAGCATTGCTAATGCTGGAAAATCACTAATTGTCCACAATAAAGCTGCACGTAATGAAAAAGTTTGGTTAGTCACAACATCATATGTATTCACTCCCACTTCCCACAATTCAATCAACTCCGCAATTAGTGGTTGAAGGTACACATCTATATCCTTTCCTGGAGACGAAGGACCTGGAATGATCATTGACAACATTATATATTCTGACTTCATGCAAATCCATGGAGATATATTATAGTTGATTAACATAACTGGCCATGTGCTATGAGAGATGCTCATACTTCGAAATGGGTTAAAACCATCACTTGAAAGACCCAATCTAACATTGCGAGGATCATTAGAGAAGTCTGGATATAAGGAATCAAAATGCTTCCAAGCTTCTCCATCAGCAGGATGTCTTATATACTCATCATTTGGTCGTTCAGTAGCATGCCATCTCATAGCTACAGATGTCTCAGAACACATAAATATCCTCTGAAGCTTAGGCTTTAAAGGAAAGTACCTTAAAACCTTAGCTGGAATTTTAGTATTCTTATTGGTTAAATCATTACGAACATTTTTCCATCTAGATGTCCCACAATGAGAGTAATTCTCTAGCTTGGCATTATCTTTCCAGAATAACATGCAATCGTTAGGACAAGCATGAATTTTTTCATAATTAAGACCCAAATCAGTTATCACCTTTTTAGCCTTATTAAAAGACTCGGGTATCTGAGCAAACGGAAATGCCTCTTTTAACAAGTCTAACAAGTCTGAAAAGGCTACATTACTCAACCCATGGATGCACTTAAACAAGAACAACCGAATGGTGAAACTCAGCTTTGAAAAATTCTTACACTCCGGATACAACTCTGTTTTCCCTTCCTCTACTAATTTAAAAAATCTCTTTGCATCTTCTGATGGTCCCTCTCTTACTCCTTCATGCCTCTGGTCACCTTCTATATTTTTAAAAACATCATGAAGTAGTCTATCTATGTCATCATGCATATCAGATCTTTCATCATCAGTATTTTGATGTGACTTATTATTTGACAGTCCTTCTCCATGAAATATCCAATTGGTGTATCCACCACGAGCAAATCCAAAAGCAATCAAGTGATTCTCCACCACAGTTCGATAATGCCAATAACGATTAAAGCATTTTTTGCAAGGGCATAATATTTCATTTCCTTGGGAAGCTTTTTCAAATGCTTTATCAAGAAAAGTATTCACCCCACGTTCATACTCATCGGTGGATCTTGGAAGATTCATCCAACTTTTATCACTAATATCCATTGGATATCCTATGTGACATAAATAAAATATAAAAATTAGAATTCAAGTAGCGAATTTCACAGGATTAGAACAATTCGATTCCAACTATGACTTACAAGTATAATGTCAAACTCCAAAGTAGAACCTCAAAAGTAGAAAAAATGTGCATATGTGAACTAATGACGTTCACAACTAAATTTTTTGGCTAAGAAACTGACTGCAGATTATGAGAGGAAGCTTGTAGCATTTCATTTTAATGACATAACTTGACAAGAAAAAGTATGAGTATTTAAAAAAGGTAAATCATAGTCATCTATTAAAACAGTTAACAAGATACAGTTAATATCCATTTTCACATACGTAAAATAAGAGTTTACCTTTGCTAAAAGTAAGAGGCTAACTTCCAACAACAATTTTCACAATAGTTGACTGCACAAGACCTGCAACAGTAAAAAACATCAATATAATACATCAGTAAGTCATTTGTGAGATAAAATTTAGTAGGCCACAATTAGTACTCCAATTATAAAAATAATAATGTGCAGTTATGCATTTGTACAGGTCAACATGCTAAGAACTCAAACACGAAGGAGTGTTGAAGGTGGTAGTGACAAGGAATCTGAAAATCACCATTTATCCTTCTCTACCAATTTAAACAATATCCAAATATTAGTTAGGACAACTTAAGCAATCAACTAGGAATAACTTTGGCTCCACATTTGTAGCCTTTAATTACTAGGCCACCCTTGTTTCTTTTTTAGAATTAAAAAAGATCTAGGCCACCCTAATATTTTCCCTGTTCGTATTTTCAATAAAGAAACAATGGTCAAGTGAGGTCTGGGGAGGGTGAGATGTACACAGACTTTGACCCTACTTTTGTGGGGTAGAAAGATGGTTTTTGATAGACCCCCGACACAAGCAAATTGTTTATAAGAACATCATTTGAAAGAAAATGCAAGCATAAGAAGCTATGAAGAAAATATTGAAAAACAAGGAATCTGGAACGGAGTATTGGAGAAGTGTGAGAAGAGGCTTACTTATTGGCATTCATCTGGAACGGAGTATTGGAGAAGTGTGAGAAGAGGCTTACTAATTGGAAATGCCAATACTTGTCACTAGGAGGCAGATTGACACTAGTTAATAGTGTACTTGATGCTCTTCCCTCCTATATGATGTTTGATTTTCCTATTCCAGTTAGTGTGTCCAAATGTATTGATGCTCTGAGGAGGAAATTCCTATAGCAAGGTAGTGAACACAAGTTTCACTTAGTCACATGGAAGGAATTAATAGCGAGCACGGAAACAGGGGCCCTAAGTATCAAGAACCTAGAGAAACAAAACCAAAGCTTGATGCTGATATGGTCATGGAAGTTTGCAAATGAAGATGGCATGCTCTGGAAGGATGTGACTACTGCTAAATATGGAATGGAGGACAAGTAGATGACAACATAAGTAACTACTCCATATAACTGCACTGTATGGAGGGCCACCATCAGGAATTTATGATCAGTGATACAAACAAGAACCAGATTGAAGGTGGGAAATGGTAGGAAGACCTCCTTCTGGGAAGACAAGTGGAATGGGACAGTAGTTTCAACTTTAGAGACAAGCACACCTAGTCCTATTTACATTATGCTAATGGCAACAGGCAATTGTAGCTAATATGTGGACTGGACAAGGATGGAACCTAGGCCTAAGAAGACGACTAAATGACTGGGAGATTGAAATGTGACAGAACTGTTCAACAATTTAGCAGTTTGCACAAGTCTCGCTGAGGAAAATGATGTGCGATTATGGCAGGAGGGCAGCAAAGGTTTTATCTCAGTCAAGTATGCTTATAAGGCTCTTAACAGCATAGGGGGGACAGGAGAAAGATTGTCCATGGAAGATGATATGGAAGCCTAAGGCGCCTTACAAAGTAAACTGTATGTTTTACTTGGCTCTCGGCAAAAGAAGTTGTTCTAACACATGAGAACCTGAACAAGAGAGGTCATCAGTTGGCCTCTAGGTGTTATTAGTGTAGGGAACATGCTGAGACAGTCAATCATCTTTCTTACATTTTAAATGGACAGAACAGCTGTGAGAATGTTCCCTAGCCTGAAGGGCATCAGGTGGGTGAAACCAGGATGTATTAGAGGAGCACTTAGTTGTTAGAACAGGGATGAAAATGTTGCAAAGAAGGAAGATATAGAAGATTGTCCCAGCATGCATTTGGTGGTCAATCTGAAAAGAGAGAAACAATATGAGCTTTAAAAATGTACAAAACCGTCATCAAGATGTCAAAATGAAGAGTTTAGCACTATTTTACTTTTGGTGTAAACATAGTTTATTAGCTCAAATAGAAGACATCTTTAATTAGTTTTGAGCTCAAGATATATAGTTTTGAGCTTTTGATAGATTGTAATACTTTTGAAGGGGAGCTACATTTTTTGTTGTAGTATACATGTGGATATACAGAGTAAAATTACCAGTTTCAAAACAAGTACAGACAATACAAATACTAAAGATAACCAAAGTAAATGAAACAAATTCAAAGAATAAGATAGCTATTCAATACTGTCCCCACCATGCTTGTCATTATGCACTTGCCTTAGATGAGTCATTTTTAGCATATCAATCATCAAAGATGAAACACCAAGATTTCCCCCACAAGTACTTGACACAGAATATTATTCTACATGAAATATAAATATGAAACAAGCGGTCGGAGACAGAATCAAGATTCCTAATCATCTAAAACAGAGAGAGCAAATGAGAACAGGAAAAACGAACACATTGATTCATATGCAACTTCTCCAAAAAAAACCCTAACCCATCATTTTATCAAATGAACTTCAATTCATGAAAATTGCTAATGTTATAATGTAAAGAACAGTTCCACCAGCCAAATAGTTAAGATTATTCAAAGCAACGAACCATAGAACTCTAGGTGAAGGGTAACGAAAGCATCAGGCTAAGGTAAAAAGGAGGAATCAGAAGTCTAAGCAGGAAACAGAGGTAAAACAGAGGTAAAATCAGAAGTCTGTGGCCTTAGTATGGCCACAGAATTTAAAATTCCAAAAAATTAAATCAAATACAAGAAATTGCAAAAAATAACATCTATTTCATAGAAACCCACTTGTGTATTTCAAAATCCCTTTCATAGATTTATAATTTCAAAAGCACTTTTAAAAACCCTTCACAGAAAGACAAAGAAAACTGAAATAGAATGCAGTACATTGAAAACCATACCTTTTGTAGAGATAAAACCACAAAGAAAAACAACAAATGAACCTTTAAACTTGCTGGATACGAAAATGACTCTTCCTGGAGACGACAAAGAGAAGCTCTAACTGGAGATGAAGCTTTGTGAAGAAAAATCCTATTGCATGTCTCTTATCTTTCACAAAAATGAAGATGAAGGAACTGGGTTCTTCGTTTTTCAGAGAGGGATGGCCTGGGTTTCTTGGTTTCTCAGCAAGTTCTAAGGAAATGGGTTTCTTCGTTTCTTGGTTTCTTGTTTTTTCAGAAGTGGGAATTAATGTTATAGGCGGGAATAAAAAAATGATTTGGTGGGAAATATTTTTGGGAAGTGGGATTATAATATTTTTTAATAGTAACCGTTGCTATAGAGTTTGATTTTGCAACGGTTTAAATAATTGTTGCAACAAATACCTCTATGGCTACGGTTTTGAAATATTGCAACGGTTTATTTTAATAAGTGTTGTGATAGGCCAGACGTTCTATGGCAACGGTTTTAACCGTTGCTAAAAACTATTTATAGCAACAGTTATTTAACCGTTGCATAATTGTTGTTGCCATAGGCCATATTTCTATTATGCGCATAATTGCAAGGGTGTTCCAACACCAATGGTCTCTACTGTTGTTTTCTCGGAGTTTGCTGAAGAATCTCTAGTTGATGACTCACATTCATAGCATATGCATTCATGAATTGGATTAATGAAATGATGAAATGGGTTAATACCAATTATGTTTTATAATATTATTTTGATAAGATGTCGGTATGACAAAAATGTGATCACATAAATGTCTATTGTTATGGCTCTTTGAGAATTTAGGGTGCTTCCACCATCTTTTATATTTGAATGAGCTATTCCTGTGCATGAGTATTATGAGTACAAGCTATGATTTGGCCTTTGAGCCTAAGCATGAATTATTATGAATAACTAGTATGTGTGCCCGCGCGTTGCGCGGATATTTTAAAATTAAAAAAAGTCCATTGAAATTTCGAACATTATAATGAATAATTTGATATCTTCTATTCTGATATAGTTTAACATATTATCATTGCTTCTATAAAGTCAAAATAATATATGCATAATTATTTAGCAAAAGAATAAAATAACTAACAATTTAAATTTGTATGCTTAGCCCCCTCTCTCTTTTGCTTGTACACTTGAAATAACAATTAACCAATATATTTTACATTGATCACAATATTAATTTATTAAACTTTTGCAACATCTCATTATTGCAAATGTAAATTAAGTCTTTCTAAGGAATCAAAGGTCACTATTTATTGAATTAAAAATTATCAAAAAAGAATTATACTACTAAACTAACAAAGAGAAGTTAAAAATAACTATACATGGATAACTAAATGTAATTAATCGGTAGAATAAAATTTTAAGTTGACAAAAGTAAAAATAGTTTCAATGTCAGAGTAATTAGTAGGAGTTTAATAGAAAGTTGTACAAACTTTTATTTACATGGATACAAATTTTTTAGAAAAACCTGTTGACGATAAAATTCGTATCGCGAAAATAATAATCAAGAACGAAAATATCGCAACAATCGTAGTATTTGATTTCAATATGCGAGTGTTACAATCTCTATGAATCCTCTGATTCGCCTTTTCAAGTGTAAATTCAAGGGCTCTTGAGCTTGTTCTTGAATTTAAAGTCTTGTTCTTGAATCCGATCTTGAATCTTGATCTTGATCTTGAATCTTGGATTTATTCTGGAGCTTGTTCTTGAGTTCAAGAGCTTTTAAGCTTGTTCTTGAACTTGAATGTTTGAATTCTTGAATTTATAGAGAAATTTATGGCTTTTGATCCACGAACTCTCTCTAGCCTTTTGTTAGAATTCTTCTTCTCTCTCCTCTTCTTTTTGAATTATGAAGACCTCTATTTATAATTGTAGAATAGAGGAATTATAATAAAAAAGACTTCCCTTCAGCCAATCAGATTTAAGTGACATGGCATATTGGGCTTTAATGAAATGGGCTTGTCATTTTGACACATGGCATGATCCCATTGGATTCTATATTTGACTTGGCTGCCACGTCATTTGACACGTGGCACCAAGATGGGCGCTTCTTTGTTTGACTTGGTGTGCCATGTCATTCGACACGTGGCACTAAGATGGACGTTTCTTTGTTTGACTTGGCGTGCCACGTCATTTGACACGTGGCACCATGATGGGCCTCTTGGATGAGAGGATATTGGGCCCAATAAAGTGGGTCATCTTTTGTAGCCCAAATAATTGAATTTGGGCCTTTAATTAAATCCATACTTTATCGGACTTAATTAATTAACCCAATTATATTAATCCGTGGCATTTACTTGGACTAATATATTTTTTTGGGTTATCTTTGTGGCCCAAATAATCGAATTTGGTCTTTTGATTAAATCCATACTTTATTGGACTTAATAACCAAATTATATTAATTCATAATATTTATTTGGATTAATATATTTTGAATTTAATATAATTTGAATCATTTTATAAAATTTATGTTTTGATAAATTTTACATGATTACAAATACCCCCTATTTCAAGTCTTGTCGGAATGTTTTATCATTTCAAGACTAGACTTGAAGTATTAATTTAACATTATAATAATAATTATTATTATAATATTATAAAAGAATATTGACATAATATTATATTTTATGTCAAAAAGGAAAATTATTCTCAACTTTACCTTATTTGAAAAAAAAGAATTTGACTTTTCTTTTTTTTTTCTTCTTTCTTTTCTTTCTTTCCTTCCTTTTCTTTTCTTTCTTTCCTTTTTTTTTTCGGTTTTCACGTGGTCATACGACCACTTCTTTTTTTTTTCTCTCTTTTTTTCCTTTTTTTTAAATTCTTTTCCTTCTCTCTTTCTTTTTCTCCTTTTTTGTTTTTTTTCCTTTTTCTATTCTTTCCTTCTTCTTTTTTTCCTTTTTCTTCTTGGACAGCACCCTATAAATAGGCTGTGCTTCTTCATACTTTTCAATCAAAACTGAAGTTTAATTCTAGGTGTCTTTGTTGAGGTATGACTCTCCTTTCTTTTTTTTCTTTTTCTTTGTTTTTTTTTTTTCGTCCCCTTTTTGTAGGTCCAAGAGAGCATCATTTGTGTTTTGCTAATGCAAGAATTTGATCTTAAGGTGTGAAGGGACGTATTTCATGTCCCCGCCTTGAGATCACTAATTCGAGATTTTACGCTATTCTAAATGTTTAAACATAGGGGACCAATAACACGAGACTTTACATTGTTCCAATGTTTAAACATAGGGGACCAACAACACGAGGCTTTATGTTGTTCTAAATGTTTAAACATAGGGGACCAACAACACGAGGCTTTACGCTGTTCCAATGTTTAAACATAGGGAACTAACAACACGAGGCTTTATGTTGTTCTTAATGTTTAAACATAGGGGACCAACAACACGAGGCTTTACACCGTTCTATATGTTTAAACATAGGGGACCAACAACACGAGGCTTTACGCTGTTCCAATGTTTAAATATAGGGGACCAACAACACGAGGCTTTACGCTGTTCTAAATGTTTAAACATAGGGGACAAACAACATGAGACTTTACGCTGTTCCAATGTTTAAACATAGGGGACCAACAACACGAGGCTTTACGTTGTTCCAATGTTTAAACATATGGGACTAACAACACGAGGCTTTACGTTATTCTAAATGTTTAAACATGGGGACCCCCAATTAGCCATATTCTTAGACTCTTGTTCCCCTTTTATTTTTTTTTTGTGTGCTCTCATCGATGAGGGGTAACACTTTTCCTTTTATGCAGCCTGAACAATGGTCTTCTTCAAGGACTACACTTTCTCATCTTCCGGACTTAGCTATCTCATAATTGGGACGCAAGATAGCAAGGCAGAGACCAAACTTTTAGTCCGGGATCCCTTAGTTGGTCGTTATGCTGGTGCATGGCCACATTTGAGGAACACACTTCACAAGGCAGACTAGACTTTTGAACATGACCACAAATCTAAGAGAGCTTCCAAAGTATGGTATCTTGAAAAACCAAATCTTCAAGGCACCAATCTTGCAAGCACTCTCCCAAATTTAGGGTGCCGCATGATTCAGGAAGGATTACGTTGGGGAGATGAGGTTATGCTTGAAGGTGAATATCAATGCATCCCGGGGTATTGGGAATGGACAGAAGATGTCCTTAGCAAAAATAGGTCGAGCTTGAACGATGCTAACCTCCGAGATGCCGTCGTTGCTTCTCTTTTTACTTATGATCGAAACTCCAATATTGTGCAGGCCTTTTGTGAGGCTTGGTGTCCCCAGACAAACGCACTACTTACGTCTCTTGGAGAAGCATCTATATCCCTTTGGGATTTATATGTTCTTGGTGGCTTATCGATCAGTGGATGTCCTTATGAAGAGGTGATACCTAGTGCCAAAGAGCTTACAGGTCATGATGCCAAGAAGGATAGGTTTCTTCCTCAAACCTGTGAGTATTTGTTTTCCGCCTTTCATCATCTTAAAGTGAAGGCGAGTGATAGCTTGGGGGTCTCTCTTAGTGACTGGATACAATTTTGGTGTAAACGAGACATTAAGTATGAGCTAGCTCCCCCGAGGAAAGAGAAGAAGGTTCGACGATTAGCATCTACGCATAATCCCACAGGTGAGATATCAATGGATGTGAACGCATGGTTAAGCTCTCAAGAGATGACCTTTTCTATGCTTGGAGCATAACAACAGAAATATGGAACTTATTTGGAAGCATTCTTGTCATGTTGGTTATGTGTCTTTGTATTTCCTACTGAAAGGGGAAACCTTATTCAGCCGGAAACTTTTAAGATGGCAAGCTTGATGGCGAGTAGTCGAAGGGTTAGCCTTGCGGTCCAAGTCTTAGAGAGCATCTATCGTGGCTTGAATAAGATTTCAAATTCTTCACAGTTTGATCACATTAAAGTTTCTTTCCCCATTCATCTGGTATAGGATGGTTCGCCAAAAAGTCCGGTAATACTTGTTCCTTAACAGCTTTTTGAGGGATGTACACAATCTAAAATTGTTGAAACTGAAGGTACCACCTTGCTAGTCGGTCACTGAGGATTGGTTTCGACATAACAATTTTGATGGGATTTGCTCTAGAAATAAGATGGATAGTATGAGCCTGAAAATAGTGCTTCATCTTTTGAATCGAGAAGAACAGCGCCAAACACAACTTCTCAATTGGTGAATAATTCAGCTCATTTGGTGTCATCATCCTGCTCAAGTAATAAAGGGCATTTTCTTTGCCTTCATTATTCTCTTGGGCCAGTAAGGCTCCCACAGACCTTTCTTGCGCCGCAATATAATGTATCAGTGGCTTTCCAGGTATAGGAGCTGCTAAGACCAGAGGTTTCGCCAAATATACTTTGATACTATCAAAGGCTTTGCTACACGTTTGATCCCATTTGAAAGGGACACCTTTCTTCATGAGATGACTGAATGGTTGGCATCTCCCAGCTAGATTCGACATGAACCTCCTTAAGTAGGCTAATTTTCCCTGGAGACTTTTCAACTCATGAATGTTTCGAGGCTCGGGCATCTTCAAAATTGCATCAACTTTGGCCTGATCAATTTCAATTCCTCGATGTCGCACGATAAAGCCAAGAAACTTTCCAGAAGCAACCCTAAAGGTACACTTTAGTGGATTCATCCTTAGTTGATATCTTCGAAGCAACTCAAATACCATTCTTAAGTCTTTCAAATGGTCGCTCCTTCTTTTTGACTTCACCACCAAGTCATCTACATAACACTCAACATTTTTGTGGAGTAAGTCATCAAATATATTTTGCATAGCCCTTTGATATGTGGCACCAGCATTTTTTAAACCAAAAGGCATCACCTTGTAGCAATAAATGCCTTTAGGCGTACGAAACGCGGTGAGTTCTTCATCCTTTGGTGACATGCGAATTTGGTTATAGCCAGAAGAACCATCCATGAATGACATTGCCTCATAGCCAGTTGTAGCATCGATCATCAACTCTGGAATGGGTAGCGGGAATTCATCTTTAGGGCATGCATTGTTGAGATCTCTAAAGTCAACGCAAACTCGAATTTGGCCATTCTTCTTCCTTACGGGAACAATGCTTGAAATCCACGTGGGGTATTTCACTTCACGAATAAAGCCTACCTCAATGAGTTTGTTAACTTCTTTCTCAATCAATGGAACCAAGTCCGGCCTGAGGTGTCTTTGAGCTTGCTTGACAGGACGAGCACCGTGCCTGACTGCTAATTGATGGACCACAATCTTGGGATTCAAACCAGGCATTTCTTTATAGCTCCAAGCGAAGACATCCCTGTACTCTTTGAGTATATTCAAATAAGCTTTTTCTTCATCAGCTTATAGGAAAGCACTCAAGTAAGTTGGTCTTGGGACTTCATCAGTGCCAAGGTTATCTTCTTTTAAGGGATCGATCGTGGTCTTCACTCCCTCTTCAAATTCTCGTGGAGCATCTCCAGCGTCCTCCTCTTCTTGTGGGTCATTATCATTAATAGATATATGATGGCACCAAATAATACCTCCAAGTTCTTCATCAATTCTCAGTTCACGCAAGGCATCATTCTCAATCTGAGTTGTAACATGACATGAGGAGCCTACACTTTCTTCATCTTCCTCGCGCTCTTTGGTGTACACCACAGTGTGAGCCTTCGCCTTTAGTACCTCTTTACATGAAACTACGAGTTCTACTCGTCGCTTCATCTTGGAAGGAACTATGCTTTCGAAATCCTTTTGGATCAAAGGTGAAGGAAGCGTTGTTACCCTTAGGTGACTTCTTCGGCGCTTATTATTCTTCTCCTTCAATGGACCTAACCTCTCGAAAACAGAAGTTCTTGCAGTAGGTTTTTCAAGTCGATCAAAGACAGAAGGCCGTTTATTAGAAGAGGAACACATGTCTTCTATAGTGACATAGTTATTGCTTGCCCTTCTTATGGAGATGCGCACCGGTGGTGGTCGGCTGTAGCCTAAACCTTCACGTGTTTGCCTAGTTGTGGCCTCCGATGGGACTTTCCCTAGCCTACACAGCTCATCAGCATTATACCCAGCCTTTGCAAGTAACTTGTAAGCATTTGGATCAAAGCCTTCTGTACGTTTCGTGGGAAGTGATATATTTTGTGGCAGATTTTGAGCCACAAAATTTCCCGACAGCTTTGAAGACAAGTTTATTGCATCGATCCGTTTGATAGAAGAGTCAACCTTTCCAATATATTTCTTTGTACATCAGAGGATTGATCCTCCTCTTTCTTCACCTTTGGGACATAACGGAGTGTAGGGGATGGCTTTATTTTTGAGGTCATGGTCTTCCCTTTATTTGGACAAATACTAGGCTCCCCAGTATCAGCTTTGGCCTTTTCAGTAGTCGCATTGGTTGCTTTGCCTTTAAGCCTATCAGACTTGGTTAGTTTGACACCCTCAAGCTTTTCCCCTTTCATGACATGACTTTCCAAATAGAACTTTGCATCGGCAAAATGTGATTCCACTTCAGTGAAAGGATTATTGTCAGCAACTATTTTCCTTTCAATTCCATCTTCTAGGTACTTCAGACATTGATAGTAAGAAGATGAGACAATTTTGTTCTCGTGTACCCAAGGCCTTCCCAGTAATATATTATATGAAGTCTTTGCATCAATCACATGCATCCATGCACTTGATCGCAAATCGTCCATATTGATATCCAGCTTGATTGAGCCAATGGACCTCTGCCCCCCTTGATTGAATCCTTGTATCAACAGACGGCTTTCGCTAAGCTCTTTAGTCGTGATGCCAAGCTCTTTCAACGTGTGGATGGGTAGAATGTTGACCCCAGACCCTTCATCTATTAAAATTCTATTGATCCTCTTTTCTAGCACGTGGCCCACCATATACAAAGGACGATTGTGTAGAGTTTCACCAAATAGAAGATCATCGTCCGTAAATGTGATTTTTGTGTCACATGCATGTACTTCTTGAAAAGAGGGCCCCACAGAATTTTCAGAAGATGGCGAATATGCCTTTGATGTAATTTCACCCACTACTTCGTCTTTGTTAGCAGAGGACAACTTCGATGAAGTCCCATTCGTTGTTTTCCCCTGGTCAGCATTGAAACATGATGGCTTAACATTGTCTTGAGTGGCCTTCACACATAACCAACTTGGTAAGAATTCCCCCAAGGTCACAGGACGTCGCGGTTTCTGGTGGTGATGCATTTCCACCTTCGCCCCCCCTTGGACGCCTGACCGACTTCTGCCTCTTCGCTCTTTTTACTACCCTTTGTCTAGTTGGTTGTTCAAGTGATTCTTTTCGCGGACTTGTCTTGTTGCATCTTCGCCTAGTCACGAGAATCCAACCTTCATCATCATCCATGCCAACTTGGGACTTTTCTTTCTCTAATGGCCCTTCTTCTTCAGGTGTACATATTTGGACTGGGTCAAGCGAGCCGAACATGATAGAGACTTGATTAGAGCTTGCCTTTCCATCATCAAGGACAATCTTCTTTTCATTAGCCAATTGCTTAACCTTGTCCTTGAAGACAAAACACTTTTCAAGAGGGTGACTTATGAGTCTATGATACTTGCAATAATTTGGGTCATCAATTTTTCCAGCCTCATCGGGTCGTTTCATCTCTGGCAACTCAATGAGCTTTAGCTCAACCAATTCCTCAAAAATTTCAGGAACATCAGAATCTAGAAAAGAGTATTCCTTTTCTTGCATCTCTCTCAGGGTTAGCTTTCTGTTTGAACGCTCTTGAAAAGTCGTCTTTACGCTCTGCTTCCTACTCTCCTTCGCATTAAACTTCACGGGTGACATATTGACATTCATGGATTCTTTGTTGTCATTTCTGGGCACAAATTTGCTCCATTTCTTGGGTTCTTGTTTGTCCTTTCCTTTGCGAGGATCATGAACCAGCATTCCATCTTTTCCGGTAGAAGACATGCTCAACTCCATATCATGAGCACGAGTCGCTAGATCTTCAAAAGACTTAGGTTTGATCCCTTGTAGGATGTACAGAAGCCCCCAGTGTATCCCTTGGATACACATTTCTATAGTAGAAGCTTCACTAAGTCTGTCTTTGCAATTAAGGCTCGCGTTTCTCCATCGATTTATGAAGTCGATGACAGGTTCATCCTTCCTTTGGCGAGTATTTGTGAGTTCTACCATGCTCACTGTGCCCCTTGTACTATAGAAGCGATTAAGAAATTCGTGCTCCAGTTGCTCCCATAAAAAATAGAAATTTTATCTTTCATATATTTTTTCATTGCATTGTTCACTATTTAAAATTATTTAAGGATAATTAATTTGTTTATATACTTTTTGTCATGACAATTTTTAATTTTATTAAATTTCATACATATCATCACTTGGAACAACAAAATTTTGGTGAGATAAAAGATTTTATGAGTAAGAATTTAATCATCCTCAAGAAGCGAAAATGTGAAAAATCGGGTAGTGATAATCTTTTAGTCTGCTTTTATTATTTTTTGTTATTGACAGTGTTATGTAATAGTTTTACGTAATTATTTAATAAATTAAAATTATAATTTGGAGATAATTGTATTTAAAAAAAATAGAATTAGAATTTTGAGCATTATTATAACAATAAAACATGACACAATTTCGATGAATAATAGACGATTAAATTTGAATGAATGGAGAAGTTAGGCAGTGAGTGATTTTAGGAGTGGTTTAGTTTGGTGGACTTTTCTTTTAATCTTGATCTTATCATATTGATTTAACCTTTTAACTACCCCTTAATTAATATTTTCTCTTTTTTTTATATTATTGTTTACTTTTCAATTGGAATATTTTATTTTTTTCAATTTAAAAAATAAATTTAATTTTTTAAAAATTTTATCCTATTTTGTAGAACATTTTTTCCAATTCTCAAGTGGCTTGGAATTGAATAATTTTGTGTAAAAAAAAAAAGATATAGTCAGTTATAAAATAACTAATAGAACTACTATTCATCAAAAAAATCTAAGACCACAACAGATAAAAGACTTACTCATAACCAAAAGAACTTATATATATTGTAAATAAATCTTTAACAAAAGAAAAAATTGATTGAAAAAAATATTTAACTAACAAAATATGAACCCATAGATACTCTCTTCATTTAATGAAGAAGTTTATCTAATACAAAATTCTTTCATTAAAAAAAAAAGATCTTAAGGATATAAATAATTAAAAATTTAATTGAAAATTAAATTTTTTTGGGATAAAAGTGTATGTTGAGATTTATTTATTCTTTTATCAATAATTACATTGTTTCAACTATTTAAAATACTTTTTTCTTTAAGTATGTCCCCCCAAAAATAATATGTTTATATATTTTAGTAGAAAATTAAATATGAAAATGGAAATTTCACCACAATGGGATGATATTTTATAGGCACATAAAAAATTTGCAATATGACTTATTTATATGACAAATTTTAATGTATTATTATGTTTGTTAAATGCTTATTCATTTGACTATAACATATAATTTGAAATGAAGTGAGTAAAGTTATTAAAAAAATTATATGTAAATGATATATTGAAGATAAAAATGAGGAAAAAACATTTATAGACAAACTCATTTGTGTTGATTGCATATTCTTCTTCATGATGATAAAATTTGTTGGTCATTTCCACAAATATCATCATTCAAGTCAATAATTAGTATATTTAATAAAAAAATTGAATTACGATAAATAAATAAAATATTAATAAGAATCTATTATCGCGTATAAGATAAAAACTGAAAACATACCAATATTGGAGAACATCAAAGGTAGAGGAAGAAGACAATGACTAAGATGGAGATAATATCATACAACAATAGATCTTTGTAATATCATACAACAATAGATCTTTGAGCATTCTGCCGCTACGAACAACGATCGGCTTGTAAATCTAAAAGTTGAATAGAGTGTCCATAAAATAAAATAAAAAGAAAGGAAAGTAATTCATTGAATTGTGTTTGTAGCAATTCAATTTTTTATTTTATTTTTGAATATTAATTCCTCAAGAGATATAGTAACATATTAAATTCGTCCACTGTATAAGTTTTCTTCATCAAAGCATTTAATTGTGACACCCTCCACACGTACTCCTTTGTCTTCCCACTCATGTTAGTCTCCCTCAATTCCTTCACAATTGCCTAAGAGTCAATTATCATCATTTTGCCCACCTTTATTCACATGTACTTGTATACAATTAGTTTCACCTGCACCAAGAATAAACTTTATTATCTTTAATTGATTTCGTAAGCATGTAATATGATCCAAATTTTGCTATAAGCTATAATAACAGGAAATGAAGATAACAAAGACCAATGTAAATATGTAAAGAATAGAATAAATCATAAAAATATCACATAATTTATCCGAGCAAAATGAATCTTGAAACACCTATGAATTTGGCTTAGAACATACCGATAATTAGGAGTTCACAAATAGATGAAAAACTCCTCTGAGTAGTTGTACGCAGAGATTCGTCATTGAAATTTTAGGGGAAGTTTTTATTCTTGAAGTAATCAATAGGACTTTAAGTTTTTGATAAGTAAAACATTGGTAAGAGATTTTTTTATTTAATTAGTATATATTTAAAACTTAAAAGAAACTGATTAGTAGTTATCTATTCCTAGTGTTTAGGAGGCATTATCTGCAAACGTGTAACGCACGAATTAGAAAGGGGCTTCATAGAGCCAAGCTCTATCGCACGAACTCAGAACATCAAAGAAGGGTAACCATTTCCTAAATGCCCTGTAGCATCCTGTTTATGAAGTGTGGTGCACAACACACGCATAAACAAGACTCTACTAGACACGGCTTCATAGACTCCCTAGGACTCTTGAACTCTGTGCTCTGATACCAAGTTTGTCACGCCCCGGGAGGGTATCCTAGGCATGGCCAGCACTCAGAGACTATCGCTAGCCCCTGAGCGAACCACTTAGCGTCATCACATCGCTCAACATCAACATAGCGGAAAACATCATAATAAGAGAAACTCAAGAAAGGGCCAAATGGCCAATCATCAATCTCAACGTCAAATTCGTAAGTAAAATACCCCTTAGCTCAATAAGGAAAACATCCACATCAACTTCGAAATCATGTCTACGAAGCCTCTAAGCTGACTCGACTATCTAAGAGAGGTGCCATGACATGCCATGGCTACCGACTCAATGAAATAAAGGAAAATAACATAGAAGGGTCTCCTCCGGATAGCAAGGAGGCTCACCGAAATCTGAACTCGAAACCTTGGACTTCAACGGTGCGCCTACTGAAATCCTCGAACTCCTGTATCTGCATCATAAAACGATGCACCGCCAAATGGCGTCAGTACGTGGAATATACTGGCATGTAAAATAGCTGAAAACAAGGTAAGTACACAGAAATAAAGGAACATCAACTCCTCATCAGACTCCATCAGGATATCAAAAGTCTATCTAAGGCAAGAAATTAGATTAGACAATTGACTCATCAATCTCTCATCAAATCATCAACATCATCGCAAGCTCATCTCAAGGAACCTCCACGTCAACTCACCTCCAAGGAACATCACATCGACTCAAGGGAACATCACATCGACTCAAGGACATCAACTCGAACATCACCTCAACATTAACATCAGATATCTATCAAAGGAACCTAACTAGGAGTTTCTCTAACCGACAATCATCACTTATGAGCCAGTGATGATACAATGAAACGATGTCGTTGCCACATCCATCCAATACCCTGCCCGGGGTAAAGGACATCACATCAGTGGATCCACAAGAAAACATCAAACATCAGTCCTCTTTTGGGACAAGATAGGAGCCATCCGCATTGCGTCAATCCTCTCTTCCTACGCAGGCCACATAGTTAATGGGTTTGAGTGGGACTCACTCTCTACCTATTTCGGTGCTCAATACTCCTCCCAGAACTCGACATGCTCATAAAACATTATCATCATCATCAGCAGTCCCATAGGGACATAGTACATCATCATCTGTTACATAAGGACATGACATAATACCTCAACATCAACATCGGTCCCAGAGGGACATAGTATATCATCTCAAAACATCGACATCAATATCAAAACTCAAGGGACATCATTTAGCAATTATATTTTAACGCTAAAACATCATAAAACATCATGTTCATCAACATCATCATATCATCATCAATACCTCATCATAACATCATCATAACATCATCAAGGCTCTAGACATATTCCCTAATTTCATTATGCATGCTCTTTTCAAACACAATATTTATAGGGTTTAAAATGCACTTGTTAAAAGAACCATAATATAAAGCAAAATAATGATGATCATCAGTTTCTGTAGGAAAGTTACTTATACATAAGATAAAGTAGATTTTTACATGCATCAACTCTTCATATTAACTTCATCACATCAAGATATGATACTCAACACTCAGGAGGGCACATGGGAGGACATTCCCATGCTTTAGGTTAGCCTTACATACCTGGAACGTTTTGCTAACACGAGGTTGCACAACCTCCTCTTGATCTCCTCAATCCTCACCTTCCTTCAAGCCCTAACTTTGGTGACCTTTAGGAAGAACGCTTAGAAATTGGGTTTTGAAACCCTTTTTCTTGAAAATTGACCTTAATTAGGCGTAAGGGAACGTTTAAGATAATTAGGAATGGACCAAATTGCCCTCCGTAAAATTTAAAAGAATTTATCCCCGTCCTGAAATAACACAGTCCGCGACGCAGACCTGCCGCGGATAGTGTATTTTCGGAAATTCAACTCCATCAAAAAATTTACAGAAAACATAAGTGTGGCTACGCGACCGGTCCGCGTCGCGGTCCTGTTGCGCAGACACACTGTTTTTCATTTTGGAACGAAAAATTATCTTTCGACTCGATCGTTCTAAAAATCGACTGAGACCCTCTTCCCACTCCATTTTCAGTGCTGATCATGAATCCACTCTCAGATTTTCAATCCGAGTATTGGAAGACGCGTTTTTCGCACACCTCTTCCCTAAGGGTATTTTAGTAATTACTGGGTGTTACACACGTCATTTGACACGTGGCACCAAGATGGGTGCTTCTCTGTTTGACTTGGTGTGCCATGTCATTCGACACGTGGCGCTAAGATGGACGTTTCTTTGTTTGACTTGGCGTGCCACGTCATTTGACACGTGGCACCAAGATGGGCCTCTTGGATGAGAGGATATTGGGCCCAATAAAGTGGGTCATCTTTTGTAGCCCAAATAATTAAATTTGGGCCTTTAATTAAATCCATACTTTATCGGACTTAATTAATTAACCCAATTATATTAATCCGTGATATTTGCTTGGACTAATATATTTTTTTGGGTTATCTTTTGTAGCCCAAATAATTGAATTTGGTCTTCTGATTAAATCCACACTTTATTGGACTTAATAACCAAATTATATTAATTCATAATATTTATTTGGATTAATATATTTTTAATTTAATATAATTTGAAACAGTTTATAAAATTTATGTTTTGATAAATTTTACATGATTACAAAACCAAAGATAAATTCTTTTAAAAAATTTATCTTTTTAATTCGTAACTTTATTAATTTAAAAAAGATTCATTTGTTTAGTAATGAGAAGCTTTTAAAATCCATATTTATTGGGTATACAGTTGTTTTTGACAGTGTACTTTTTTTTATAAAAATAAATAATATTCTTCTTTTTCATAATAAAAATTCTAAATACACGTAAGTTTTAAGCAGCTTTAAAAGTGGGAATTCAATTTCAACTGTTCAAAAAAATATGAGAAAATGGGTAATGGGGAGTGGAAAGTGCAAAGAGGTTATTGTGGTGTTAATTTATTTATTTTTCATTTTTTGACTTAAATAAATGTATTAACGGCACCACTTTTCAGTTTTTTTTAATGTGTGTTTGTTTAATTAATTTTTATTTTCAGATGTTGTTAGTGCAATGATAAATATTTTCTTTTGTACCAACACATATCAATTTAGTAAGAGTGGATAATATTTAGATTAATTTTAATTTAAATAATAAATAATGAATTTGAGGTTTTTTTTTATGAGTTTGATATATAAATAAATAAATATTGAAGAAGAATAATCTATTTTACAAATTTCAAATTAATTATTCTCTAATTATATTGTTGTAGATATATACAGTTCGACATTGTAGCTAATAATCTTAATCAAAATATTTGAAATAATTTAATTATTAAAATGAAAAAATGCAGAGAAAATTGGAGCATTAGAATGAAAATAAAAGTCATTAAAAATTCTTCATTATTTTTTCGTTTACATTTTTGTGGAGGGAAAAATTTAGTTGTCATTTTTAATTTTTCCTTATTAAAATTAATCAGATTACATTTTTTTATTTTTTAATCTCTAAAATACTTTATTATGTTATTTATAATTGATGTATTATGTCATTAATAAGCATAAATACTGTACTAATATTATATTAAATGTATCGTATTCTTATATTTATATCAAAAGAATAATCTTAATCATGGAATTAATTTATAAAATTATTCATTAGTCATTATATGTATCATTAAGTCTACATGTATGTACTATTGAATTTAGTAGAAGATGATCAAAGAATGTTTATTAAGGAGGTAAGTTATGTATACAACAATATACACGTGACATACTAATACACTTTGTAGTATTTTTTTAATGTTATATGTCTTACTAAAAGAACTACGACAACTATACTAAAGAATAATTAATTATACGTAAATATATTGAACACAATTTCAATTTGAAACAAAAAATAAGATTATTTTTTTAAAAAAAACAATCATGACTGTCGTAGTACTTAGATATAATTTGAGGGTTTCTCTTTCTTCGACTAAATAAATTGTCCTGTAGAACAATGCATAATGTTAAATAGTTAATGCATTTTCATCCGGAAAAAAAGAAGAACAATAGTGAAATTAAATATAGTAAGAATTTACCTTTTCATGAGTTGTAAGAATAAATGCAGCCTTGACAATCCATTGAAAAAACTTACAAAAGGATGAAGGTATGAGAAGTTATTTCTGTAGAGAATTTTTTTTTTCATCTTTTGTAGAAACAATGCATTGTTTTATTCATTGGAGAATACGGTAGTTGAGTTTTTGGAAAAGAAGTTAGTAGGTGGATGAGGGATTTTAGGAGTGGTTTTGGGTAGTTGATTTTTTTTTTTGTGGGGGGGGGGGGGGGTCTTTATCCTTTTTTTTTATTGATTTTATTTTAACTAACCTTTCACTAATCTGTTTTTTTATCACATTTTATATTGTTTTTGTCAATTGATATTCTTAATTTTTGTGGTGATACCATGTGTCAAGTTGGCTATAAAATAAAAATTTAAAGAATTTAAAGTTATTTTAAAAAACTTACAAATTTAACTTTTTATGCTACCTTGTAGTAATTTTTGTAAAATATAAATTAATGTTTTTTAAAAAATTAAGTATTTTCATTGTACTGTACTGTGATATTTTTTGTATCTCTTATTATATATAGATCGATATAAATTTCTTTTCATTATTTTCTTTTTAAAATAAGTCAATGTGGGATACAATTGAATTTTTTTTAATTCTGAATTTTCTGTATATTAATATTTTAAAAAGAATTGCGTCTCATTGTGGGTAGTAATGGTGCACAATTTGATTACTTAAGAATGAAAAAATAATTAAAAAACAGCTATCCTATTTTCTCCCTATCGATGTTATTACAATTTTTAATATTTTAAATTTTATGATTAAGTAATTAAATCTTAAAATAAAAACTATTAATAACTAACCCAACTAATTGTGTATCCTAAAACATGTGGCTTATTCTTTAAATGCCACTTGGCTTAATGTGGTGGCTTTATCCTCTCCTTTTAATAATATATAGATGTTTGGCGTCTAAGCCTAAGATTGCATTGAATTGATTTGAAGATGGCCATTGCCTTTTCTGAAAGCATGTGTGTATATATGTGTGTGTATTCTTGTGGGATGACGACTTAGCACTGATGGCTTGAGGGTTCCCTCTCTTTCCTTGAACTATGTGCCTAGCATAGGTTATGTGGAAATCCTATCTGAAATTGGGATGACTATAAGGAAGGTTTCTTCATACAAAATGGAGACGCCCGTAAGGTGAAGTATGATATGATATGCTATATGTTAAAATCCTATCCAAAATAGGAATGCTCGTAAGGAAGCTTGCTTCATACAAAATGGAGATGCCCGTACGGTGAAGTATGGTTTACCTTTGGCAAGTAGACCACCTCTTTACCAATGAGAGAATTTCATCGGGATTCCAAGTGATAGCTCGCATAGTCTTACTCTTGTCAGTTGAGGTCACATCCCCACTATATATGAGCATTTGTGCAAGTCATGCATCATGGGTTTCATGGCATATTGTATACTACTCTTCTTTGATATATGATCCTTTCTATATTATGTTCCCTTGTCATCTAAACTTGAAATGTAGGTTTGGTAAGTCATATGCATTATATCCCGCATATTTAGTACATTCAAATGTACTAACGAATACTTTTGCCTACATGATCTCACCAGGGGGTCGAGGACGACGTACATCCACCGTTCAACGTCTATCTTGGATCTCATGTTTTTCTTATTGTGGCGAGTCCTATCTTCCAAAGACAACCACCATTCCTCTACCTATGGTGTTTTACTTATTTTATTCACTTTGAGGGTGAGCCCGAGGTATGTCTTGGCCCCCAACCTATCTTATGATTAGACGCATTGTTGGACATCTTGTAAACTCCTTTACGTTTATATGCTAAATGCTATGATTGTAGATTATGTTATGGCTTGGTTACCTATTAGATATCATTATGTGATTTGGTTATGAGCTGTATTACATGACTACATGAAATGATGCGAAAGATCCTAAGTCCCGGACTGCCCCCATAGAGTGAGTCATACTTACCTGGCCCTCAGTCTTTTTGTTTTCTGTGCTATGTGAATTCATGTTACATCCTCTTCCCTATGACATCCCTATAGCGTGATTCCTACATTCCCGTCCCTTAGAATTATGTGTTTACTATTTGAATATGCTTTCAAATCGATAATGTGAATTTGGATACTTTGAGGCTTGTTTGGAAGTCTCGACTTCCTATTCGCCATGTCACTCCTAGACCCTAGGTCCAGGTAATGGCAAGCTTGGTATCAGAGCACTAGGTTTGTAAATGATCCTCAGAGTCTAACATACCGTGTCAAGTAGAGTCCTATTCATGGGTGTGAAGTGCACCATGCCTATAAGCGGGAAGCTACGAGACGTTCTAGGATTGGTCTCACTTCTTCGTGCCTTATGTCGTGCTATGGTTCATATATTTGGTTTCCATTTCTTAATGGTGTCATTGCTCCATTGAGAAGATGCCTCGAGGAAGACCCCACCTACCAAGATTGGCCCCGGCTAATGAGGGCCAAGCACCTCAAGGGCCTATGGATGTGCCTATCTGTAATGGTGAATTTTGTACGTCCTTTGCTATGCTTGCCCAGGTAGTGACATCTCAAACTAGGTAGGCTAATCTTCCACGGGATCCCGCTCAAGCTTCTAGGGTGAGGTATTTTACCCGAATAAATCCTCCCGAGTTTTATGGGTCAAAGGTTGATGAGGATGCTCAGGGGTTCATTAATGAGCTCACTAAGATGTTTAATGTTATAGGCGTCACTTTTGAAGAGAAAGCAGAACTGGCTGCCTATCAGTTGTAAGATATGGCTCAAGTGTGGTAAACCCAATGGTCCATGGAGAGGATTATGGTAATGCTGTCAATTAGGAGGAATGCACACTTTCCTTTCTGGAGTTTCTTTCCACTTAATCTTAGGGAAGCCAAGATGACAAAGTTTATCAACCTTAAGCAAGGGGGTATGAGTGTGAGGGACTATGCTCTCAAGTTCACCAAGCTCTACAAGCATGCCCTGACACTTATGGCTGATCCTTGTGTAAGAACGCACAAGTTCATTTCTGGTATCTCTGGCTTGCTTGTGAAAGAATGTCGTACGTCCATGCTTATAAGAGATATAGATTATCTCTAGACTCATGGTGTATTCCAAGCAAATCAAAGGGGAGAAACTTAAGGAAAAGAAAGTGCATGATCCCAAGAGAGCTTGTTATGATGGTTGGTTCTCCAACTCTAGGGGTGGTTGTTTTTTGGTTGCTTCCAACAGCGCTAAGTTCTAGTGCTCGAGTTGTTAAATCTAGAGTACCTCCTCCTAAGGCACCGGTTGGTGGTGGACCATGGTATCCTCTATGTTACAAGTGTGGGAAGCCCCACACAGGTGCATATTGGAGAAATGTGGGTGCTTGCTTTAGGTGTGGTGATAAAAACGACAAGGTTGTTGATTGTCCTAAGAATGCTCTGTAGAGGTCAAGGTCAAGTGGCTCAAGGTGGTTAGGGCCAGAAAAGAGCTCCCCAAGGTGTTTCCCCAAGGAACAACAAATTATTTGCTCTCTATGCCTGATAGGAAGTTCAGGGGGCTCTAGATGTTGTGACTGGTACGTTAAAAATCATTGATTTTGATGCTTATGCTTTATTTGACCCAGGTGCAACTGTCTTTTGTGACTCCTCCATTGGCTGTTAAGTTTGGTTTGTGTCCTGAAATCTTGAGAGACCCCTTTTAAGTTTATACTCCTGTGGGTGAATCCACCGTTGCTCATACTGTTATCATGGTTGTTTAATTTCTGTGTTGCATAAAGTCTTCCCATGTGATCATGTGGAACTTAAGATGTTTGATTTTGATGTGATTCTTGGGATGGATTGGTTGCATGCATCATATGCCTCTATAGATTGTAGAACCCAGAAGGTCAAGTTCCAAGCTCTCGGTGAGCCCGTTCTTGAATGGAAGGGTAGTGACTCCGCTATTAAAGGTCGGTTTATTTCCTACCTCAAGGCCCGAAAGATGATCTACAAGGGGTGTATATATCACATTGTGAGCGTTAAGGATGTGGAGTCCGAATCACCTACTCTTGAGTCGGTTCGAGTGGTGAATTAGTTTCAAGATGTGTTTCCGAAAGATCTGCCTGGTATTCCTACCGAAAGGGAAGTAGACTTCGGCATAGATATTCTCTCGGATACTCAACCTATCTCTATTCCCCCTTATCGTATGGCACCAGTTGAGTCGAAAGAGTTGAAAGATTTGTTGGAGAAGGGTTTCATTAGGCCAAGTATATCTCCAGGGGTGCTCCCGATGTTCTTTGTAAGGAAGAAAGATAAATCTCTTCGGATGTGCATTGATTATAGGCAATTGAATAAGGTGACCATTAAAAATAAGTATACGGGATTGACATAAGTAATAGAGATTTAAACTTAACTCAATAATACATTATGAAATTTAAGTAAATACATAAGTAAAGTTCACATTTAAATCATAACATAGGTTACCCATGCACAAATCAAGCTTTAAAGGAGACATGCACTTTCATAACTTCATAACCCAATGTAATTAATCATATTGTAGCGTAAATAAACTTAAAATCAGTAAATAAACATAACCCATGGATCAATTGAATTTAATAAATCAAAATCATAAAATCCCAAATTTCAAGTAAGCGAGATTTCATGAAATTACTTTAAAAGGAGTTTGGGTGTCCTTGGTTGAAAGGAGCCAAGGATAAAAACCCACATACCTCAATAAATGAAGAAGTTTCGAGAGAAATTTGAAAAAGAATGAGCTTTCCTTGATTCCCAAGTTCACCGCCCACAAGAGTTATTTGAGAGAGTTTTCCAAAGGTGAGGAATGAATTTCTGAATGTTAGGAATAGAGTTTAGGTAATTAGGAAGTCTTTAGATAGCATAGGAAGTCATAAAAGACTATTAGGATGAATCTAATTTTCGAAAACGCTATTAATGAAACGAGTTGAAAAATTGGACGTCACCACTTTAAGGGAGGGTATACGAGCCATGTGGCACTACACGGATCGTGTATTTTCCCATGAACCCACACTTAACAAAATTTTCACTTGACGAAGGTCCAAAACGATAAACCCATACATAGAAAAATTTGACAAAAATCATCTATACCGGGGACTTCACGGACCGTGTGAGGTCACACGGTCCATGTGACCTCTTGTGAGACTATACTTAGAGAAATAAAAATTTTCTAGGACAAGTTCCGAGACGGTGATTAAACCTTTAGAAATATGTTCACTCCGGAAGCCATACAGAGGGGTCTCATGACCCGTGTCACGCCACACGAGCCGTATGAGTGGTCGTGTCACCTAACTTGGTCCCAAATTGTGGGGTTCCAAGCTCAAGGCCACCATATGGCTCTCCACACGGTCCGTGAAGAGTCGCATGGCCCATGTGGGGTCCAAGTGTCATGTGCCTTAGCTTGTAACTCCACGCCAAGGGCCAAACAACGTTCCATAGGACAAGGACCACTTCAGGGGACCCCTACATGGGTCGTGCAACCTAACACAAACTGTGAGGTCTCCGTTGAAGTATCACCTTCGTCGAAAGTTGGCTGGAAATGAATTTTTCAAGCTCCGACGAGGTCGTACAACGTCCGGGTCATTAAACACTGCCACTGAACAAAAAGGGAGCTAGTTTTGAAGTTTTAGGTCTTATGGGTTGGCTAGATTTTCATATATAATGGGCTCCAGGATTTCAAAAAAAAAAAATTCAAGCTAAAATGACTATAACAGCTACTTTGAGTTCCACAAGTAACTAGACAGAGTCATTAATTGTAAGTAATTATTGAAGTCTAACTAGCCGTTAGCTAATCATGATATTATTTCTTAGACCTATATAGTATGTAGTAACTAATGAAAGACTAACTAGCCGTTGGAGTGAGCCTATATATATCCTTCTTACCTTTCTTGAGACTTGACGAATATAGACTCCTTTTTATCATTCGTGAGATACTATTGTTTCTATCTCGATTTATAACTAGCGGTTTCTGTTTCTAGATAATCAAGGTAAAGGTATGTTCTACAACTTCTTGATGTATGTTATTGTCCATTAATGTGTTTAATATTAGAATCATTCAAGTATTCTATACATGAAGAGATTAACATGGAACTATTTCAGGTAATAAATGCTTTCCCAAATGGAGAACAAAAATAGCAAGAGTGATTCAAGTAACTCTTTAATATCTAAAATGATTATCTATGAAATATTTTCTAGGCGTCCCATTGATTCTTTAATGCGTTTCAAATGCCTTTCTAAATTTTCTAGTTCTCTTGTTTCAGATCCATGTTTTGTAGATATGCATCATAGCCTCTCTATAATTCATCCTGACAAGACAAAACTCCCTACGTTCACGGGATGAAAAATTTCCTTACACCATAGATCAGAAAGTGGAACATAAGTTAGATGGTGTTAAGTATCCTAGATTTCATTATGTTAACGGTTTATTCTGCTTATGGAGTTGAAACAATCACCTCCTGCAATTTATAATCCCACTACATGACCCTAAATTCCATTGATGATAAATTTATCCACTATTACTCTTCATTTGGTTTTGAACCGAATGAAAGAAGAATAAAGTTCTGATAAGTAGTAGCTAAATATGAACTCTCCTAAAGACCTTGGTTTTAACTCTTTGCTAAAGTGAGTCGTGAAGAAAGATTAAACATGCACCCTGTTCATAATTTCTGCTACTGGCCGGAGGTGTTTGCACCGAAGGAGATATCTATTTTGTAGGTACTCATAATAAAAGATGCATATATAGTGGGTACCCGCCATATATATCTTTTACAATTCGATAGTCGAGGCATAAATATGAAATATTGTTCTGTTAGCTCTTTATTTTATGATGACTCTGTAATTGAGGCATTTGATCTGGATTGTCCCATGAAAATTCCACCTCAAAGTTTTTATAGTTTGGGTTCTGTTAGTGGGTTGATTTGTCTTTCCAGTGGGTTTGCAAGTGGGTTGGTTATATGGAATCCATCAATTACTGAGTTCACGGAAGTGTTCGTCTTTGTGCCTCCACAGATGCATCAGTGCTGGTGCCGTTGTGGTTTTGGACATGATGAGGTTCATGACGATTATAGGGTCGTCGATATTTTTAGTAGCATGATTAAGGATGATTTTGAGGCCATGATATAGAGTTTTAAGATCGATTTTGTGAAAATATTTAAAGGTTTTAAATTTGGGGTGAGTTACTGTGGTTCGACTAAGTTTATGAATCGAAAGCTTCACTAGATTACTACATGTAGGTGTGGTTGGTCTATCACGTTTATTGATTTGGTTGATGAAAAATGGGGAAAGCTTTGTCCACTGGCTTATAATACTAGGGACACCTTATTGTATACAGTTTTGTCCAACTCCCTACAGAGCAAAGAAAGATCACTTCCTAACACTCCAAGCATCAAACCTCCTCCTTCGTATCTGCAGGGAAGCTCCACCTTGCCCCATTTCTCATCAACCAAATCAATAGACATGATGCATCAACCACGTCTACATGTAGTAACCCAGTGAAGCTTTCGATTCACAAACTTAGTTGAACCAAAGTGACTCACCCCCGATTTAAAACCTTTAAATGTTTTCACTGAATCGCTCTTAAAACTCTATATCATGGCCTCGAAATCTTCCTTAATCATGCTACTAAAAATATCGACGACCATATAATCGTCATGAATCTCACCATATTCAAAACAACAACAACACGAGCACTCATGCATCTGTGGAGGCACAACGTTGAACACTTCTGTGAACTCTCTAATTGATGGATTCCAGATAACCAGCTAACCAAACCCATTAGAAAGACAAATCAACCCATTAACAGAACCTGAAATATTAACACTTTGAGGTGGATTTTTCATGGGACAATCCAGATCAAATGCCTCAGTAATAGAGTCATCATGAAATAAAGAGCTAACAGAAAATATTTCATATTTATGCCTTGACTATCGAGTTGTAAGAGATATATGGCAGGTGTAATCTGTAACCACTATATATGCATCTTTTATCATGAGAACCTACAAAATAGATAGCTCCTTCAATGCATACACCTCCGGCCAGTAGCAGAAATAACGAACAAGGTGCACTTTAAATCTGATCGCCCAGCATTTTGTCCCTTTATAGTTCATTCTATTCAGACAAGTGCAGAATAAAACTAATGCAAGTAATTTGGGATGTGAAAAGGGACAACATATATAAGACATAATTGAATCCGTCAAAAATGCGATCTTTAGTTAAAGATTTAGCGATTTCATACTCTTTCATCCACCATATATCAATATGCTGAAGAAAGGTATTTTCAGAGAAGCATAGACGATTCCTCAACTTCACTAGCTTCAACCATACGGATGGAATTCCTAGACTAGGTGGAGCTGGCAGGGGCTTCACTTCTTCTATGCCGATGTTAAATGAGTGAATGCTGGGACTTCTTCTGTGCTGATGTTTTGGTCATTCTAATACAAGATGAAGCAACATACAAAAATAGGATGAGTTTTCAAAATAAAGAAAAATGTGCAAATGGGGACGATATACAGGGATCCTGGATAAAATATTGAAAGGTTTTCTAACTTAAAAATATATTTGAATTGTTCAGATGCTGAAAAATAAACTTAACCAACACAAGAAAGGAACAATGAAGTTCGGAATTGTTCTTCGTCAAGAAAGCTCATATCATTCACATCACAATCCAAAACGCATCCTAAAACAGTATGCTAGATTAAACAAGAAACATAACTCAGAACAAAATATCCAGGAGGAAATAAAACAAGTTAAATATCTAAACTATCTCAATCTTCATATAAGCATATGAGACTTGAAAACTTTCCCCAATGACAGTCTTGAATGAGTAAAAACTTGGGATGTAGCTAGTCGCTACATATCCACCGTACATTTTGACTTTCGTAAGCTTCTTTTTGCGTTGTATGAAACTACATGTGTTCCACAATCCCTTTTCATCAATATTTATCCATCTTTCCAAGTGGAGATTGTTATAAATCTATCACAACGAATATCTGGTTGAATATTATCCTTAAAAAATGTGATGTTTAGTCCAAGATTCAACTATTCCATACTCTTTCATCCACCATATATCAACATACTCACTATAGTCATTATCACATAAACATAGACAATTGTCCAGCTCTACTAGCGTCAAGCGATAGGATGGAGTTTCCAGACCACGTGGAGCAGACTCGGACTTCACCTCTTCTGTCCAACTGTTAAAGGAGTAAATAGTGTCATTTATTTCCAAAACCCATCCACTGAATAAAACTATTGACATTAGCCTTAATAAACAAACTGTGTGGAGGTTCTGGAGCTTGCCGACATATCTCCATTTCTCATCAAATCCAAGAGTGTAAACATCCAATTCTGATACTTCTTGCAGCCCCTCAAACTTTCTAACTAATGATCTCAACACCTTATACTGACCAGAGGCTTCATCTAAAATAGAATGCATAAGAATTCTTTTCTCCCATTCGGGCAATTTGACTCGAAATACTCACTCAAAAGAGGATTGCAAATGTAAACTATATGCTCTATGGTATTCTCCCAACCATTAAGCCAACAAATGAATTCATTACATGAACCAATTAATATCATGTAATGTTTAGAAAATGTAGGTGAAGGGAGGTGAAAGGTAGGGCTCAACATATTGTCTCTATGTAGGGGGTGAGAATCAACTGCTTTGAGTTCCATAAGTAGCTGTATAGAGCCATTATTCGATAGTAAAATGCTGGGAATATTAGATGATCTTTTGTTGTAATACATCATAACAAATAAAGGGTCAGAAGTTAAAAGATGATACCAGAGTTTACAAACCATCTTACGATGGAAAATAGACTTGATAGTCAATCATGAAAGAATTCAATCATAACCACCGTTGGAAGGTCGATAATCATGGTGACATGGGAGGTTTTTTTTCCTTTGCAATCTTCCATTAAAAGCTTAGAGCTTTGGGTGTCCGCGGCTGTAACTTCCTTTGAATAAAGAGGGATCTAGTTTTTAGGGTTTTGGTCTAATGGATTAGCTGGACTTTTATATACAGTAAGCTCCAAGATATTGGAAAAAAGTTTCAAGCTAAAATGACTAAATGTCACGTCCTTTCCTTATCTAAACACCGTGTCCTTTCCTTATCTAAACGCCGCATCCTTTCCTTCTTTGGCGCATTTATATAAAGGGTTCTTTTTTATCTATTTTTTCTGAATTCTTTCTTATTTTCTTCTCAATAATCAATTGAGTTATTAATATTGGGAGAGCAGCAGTGCGAGTCTTGGTTCATTCTGTTCGCATCTGAAATCTGTTATCTACTCACTCTCTTCAGGGGGTTCTGAGGCAACAAATTCCAGAGTCCAATTTCACATCATCTTGTAAAAGTTCTGAAGTAGTTGTTGTGCAGAAATGGTATTGTCCTTTCGTGTTTGTTAAAGATGGAGTGGTACTTAAAAGAACAGATGGAGAGATCAATGTGCATTTTAAGCAGAGATGGGAGAAGTTTTTTGCTTGTCAAAATGACAAAATTAATGAAGGGAATTCAGATTTGTTGATGTTACACTTGACACAAAAGTTGTCATTGGCGGAAATAACAGTTTTATGTAGAATTTCTGTGATAAATGGAGGGAAAATGAACAGATTGAATAACAATTTCTCACAATTTAATTACTTAAATGTGATTCCTATAACAGTTAAACACTATTTACCTAGTGAGGCCTCCAAATTTTGACATATTCACTAAAAATAGGATTGCCAGTTAAACAAAGGAATCCATCCCGAGGGTGGATGCATGAATGATCACAATGCCACTCGAGCTCAAGAAAGGAAGCAAAATCGTTAAAAGTCAGTCTAATGTTTCACCTGCACATTTTAAGATAGATAAAAGAGACTAAATAACAAACATAGATCAATATGAAGAGAGATGAGATGTGGCCGTTCGGAGCGAGCAACTATGAAGACAGATCGAACCATTCTCTAAAAGAACAATTCAGAAGAAAAGTAAATCATAGATATATAGCTCAACAAGGCTTGTAGATCATAATTCAAAACTCATCTTACTTGAACTGGTTGTAGGAATTAACTAGCACATACGGATACTATAATGGATACAACATGTGTTATATATCAGTAAAATACTTGACAGATCTGAATAAATGATAACCTTGTTATGGTTAAGAAAACACCTCTCTTCCTTCTTCTTCAACGCCTTCGATATGGGAAATTAGCCGAAGAAGTCATATCACTCGATCATTATCAAACTGACTGCAATCTTTTTTTATCTGTACGGATCCCACCAAAGTGCCCTCTACTTCTAATAGGCCATGAACTAGATCAGAATCATTCTCAACAAGTCCATAAGAAGTGATCCCATTTTTTTCATCGGGTACGGATAAAGACCAAAGATCTTGAGTGAACGATCCGGTAAGAAATTGTACAGCACAAGTACATCGAAACTTTATAAAAGGGGCATAATAAACGCACACCAACCAAAAGAAAGAAATATGTAATAACGGATACTATTAGATTTATTTTCAGATTGAGTAGTTCCATCCCTTATTGTAACTTATTCCTTGTATTTAGGTTATAGATAAGTCTTACCTTTTTCTTAGTTTATCCCTTTGCAGTAGAAGCTGTATAAAATCTATATGTATTAGTTTACAATCAATACAAATCATTGTTCATTTTCTCTACTGGCAGTCTTGTGATTTACATGGTATCAAGAGCCAATTACCTCTGACGAGTACAATTCTATCAAACTACCTTCCCACCCCTCTCATCAAAATGGCCACAAACATCATTGTAACCAATTCTAATACCAACACACTAATTGTTCAATTCAATCCTGTCACCCAGTTACCAATCAAATTAACTGGCGGCCATAAATGTTCTCTGTGGAAAGCACAAGTGTCAATGCTTATGCATGGTCACAACCTTTTTGACCATCTCGACGGTTCTCGCCCTGCCCCTGCTCGTACAGTGGCTCAAAACAATCAGGATGTCAGCAATCCTAATTTGCTTCATGGTATCACCAAGATTAGCTAATTCAAAATGATATCTTTGACTCAGTTGATCCTACGCTTGCTACTATAGTTGCCGCTGCATCCTCATCCTAGGCTGCTTGGGATGCTTTGCGCACTTGCTATGCCAATAAATTGCAAACAAGAATTTTTAGTTTGCATGATTGTTTGGATCGTTTCATGAAAGAAAATCTTCCTCTTGCTGATTATCTACACCAAGTTCGATCTCTTTGTGATGAACTTGCCACTGTTGGAGCTCCTATGTTTAATGAGGAACTAATTGTCAGAATCCTCACTGGACTTGGATCTAAATTTCGTGAAATATCTGCAGCCATCTGTGCAAAAGATTCCACTATCTCTTTTCCAGAACTTTATGAAAAATTGCTTGACCATGAACTTTTCATAAAGCATGAAGAAGCAAAGAAGCCTCTATTAACTCCAATTATTGTTGCCATTACACAGCAAACGAACACGCATCCTAGCCAAGGGAACAACTCGAATAAGCGCCCAAATGCGAATTCCCCCAACATGAAAGAGTTAGGACGTGCCCAACCATGGTGCACTGGAAAAAACAAGCAACAGTCGTTTATGAAAACACTTTGAAGTGACATTTGTGTCATCGTCCTGATCATTCTGCTAAAGTCTTCAAATCACAATTACGCAATCACCTATAGGCCCGAGCAAGCTATGTTGTTCACTCTCCAACTCAACAGGCTCCTTGGATTTGATACTGGTGCCACCCATCAATTACACAATCACCTATAGGCCCGGGCAAGCTATGTTGTTCACTCTCCAACTCAACAGGCTCCTTGGATTTGATACCGGTGCCACCCATCATATGGCCTCAACCTCACCAGACTTTATTGATATGCAAGCCTACCATGGTCCCGAGGACATAACAACGGGTGATGGTAACACCATTCACATATCTTATACCGGTAACACTAGCATAAGTGCATCAAATCAACAATTTAAGCTTCTCAAACCTTAATGTTCTCATGCTATAAAACATAACCTTCTATCTTTTTCAAAATTTTGCCACGATAACCACACATCCATTGAAGTTTTTCCTTTTACTTATTTTCTGAAGGATCTGAGTATGAGGCCACCTCTATTACGCT
The DNA here is from genome assembly GCA_029948455.1 of Solanum rostratum. Classification (NCBI taxonomy): domain Eukaryota; kingdom Viridiplantae; phylum Streptophyta; class Magnoliopsida; order Solanales; family Solanaceae; genus Solanum; species Solanum rostratum. The sequence goes on from CM057049.1 coordinate 29,504,186, forward strand.
GGCAGAATAAAGATGGGGCTATATGAGTGGTCGTCAGGCAGTGCACATCATTCCCTTCAATGCAATGTCATTGTTCCTTTTCACCGGTGGCATCAGCGTTTAGGCCATCCTAATTTTTAAACATGATTTTACATCAGTTTTCACTTACAATATCACATTCTAGAACTGCTCCAGTTTGTAATTCATGTTATTCTATTAAAATGCACAGGTTTTCTTTTTTGTGAAAATTTATTACAAAGTCAACGGCCATTGCAAATTATTTATAGTGATTTATGGAGGCCTTCTCCTGTTTTCTGAACTTATGACAACATATATTATGCCTTATTTGTTGACCAAGTTTTAAAACACATATGGTTGTTCACTATAAAATCAAAAAAGGAAGTTTTTGATGTCTTTAAAGATGACATCCCTTACTTGAACGTCGGTTTCAAATCAAAATTTTGTCTCTCTGCACTGATGGTGGTGGTGAGTTTCAAGGTTTATCCTTATATCCCCAAATCCATGGTATTGAACACTTAGTGACAACCACATACATGCCCCAAAGAATGGCACTGGTTGATCATAGACACATGCATGTTATTGAGATTGCCAAAACCTTGTTGCATCAAGCCTCCTTGCCCTCAACTTTTTGGAGTTTTGCCTATCACCAAGCAGTCTACCTTATTAACCATCTAGCAAGATATGGTGAAACTTGATCTCACCAAGGACATGACCTTACATAGGAAGGAGTGGAGGTCGCGAATTAGAGTAGCAGGCTAATAGGTTAGATAGGTAGGAGTTGCCCAATATCATATTTATCTGCCTTATATATGTGAATTGTCTCGTATTTACTTGTTATTGTGTGCTTTTCGTTATTAATCGCTCTTCCTGTTCACTTTCTCTTTCTTTTCCTTTCCTGTTTTCCATATCTTGCTTATTCTGCTATTGGGTTTTTGTGACGAGGGTTCCCAGGAAACAACCTCTCTACCTTTATAAGATAGTGGTAAGGTCTATGTATATTCTACCCTCCCCAGACTCTACTTATGGGATTCCACTAGATATGTTGTTGTTGTATGAACCTCTATTTCAAGAGGCTCCAGAGTATGAATCCCTTAGAGTTTTTGGTTGTTTATGTTACCCATGGCTTAAACCATATAACAAAAATAAGTTAGAGGCAAATTCTAGTTCTTGTGTATATTTAGGATTTTTTAATAAGTAATATTGCCACCAATGTAATGATCCAGTCAAAAAAATTGTACTTATCCAGGGATATTCTATTTTTGGAAGATACCTATTAATTTCAGAGCATTTTTTCCACTATAAAAATTAAACAAAGCAATAATATCACTTGGGATGTTTGTTCTGATATTCTACGTGCGACACGAAACCATCAAGTTTAAATTCTTGTCATCCACTCCTAGATGCTTCGCCGGTGCACTCTCCGCTGCCCAACTCAACATCTGCGGATCAGAAGGTGTCTCCATTACATGAGGTTTCTCAAAATTTAACCTCTCCTTCATTGCGACCCACCACTACACCAATAACAAATAATATTCAACACCTACCTACATCTCGACCATTAATCACATATCAAAGTAGATATCGCCAACAACCAAGAACCTCCATGTTACCACTACCTTCTACTATATCGCCCTCCCACCTACCTTTAGAGACACCTGACAATATCCATTCCCAACCCACACTTGCTTTGACTTCATCTGATCCTTCATCCATGGTGACAACTTCTACTCATCTTATGGTCACCCACTCCAACACAAATAGCCTCAAACCCAAACAGTTTAATGTTAGCATTCAACCCTCCTCGTTCTTTTGTTCCTTGTAACTATAAACAAGTGTGTCCTCACCCTCATTGGAGAGAATCCATGCAAGCTGAATTTGATGCACTTGTTAGGAATCGGACATCGAATTTGGTCCCAATTGCTCCTTCGATGAATGTAGTTGAGTGTAAGTGGTTGTTTCGTAAAAAAACATAAATCTAATGGTTCCATTGACAGGTATGAAGCTCGTCTTGTTGCAAAGGGATTCACCCAGCATCCGGGCTTAGACTACCATTCCACTTTCAGCCCGGTAGTAAAACCAGTCACTGTTTCATTGGTACTAACCATTCCGACGTAGTACAATTGGCCAATTCATTAGATTGACGTCAGTAATGCATTCTTACGAGGACATCTTGAGGAAGGAAGCCACCAGGCTTTGAAAAATGAAGTCTCTCCACCTATGTTTGCAAATTAAACAAAGCAATCTATGGCTTGAAACAGGCCCACCGAGCTTGGTACAATAAGCTCAAGAACTATTTGCTAACTGTTGGGTTTATCAAGTCTCAGTATGATTCTTCTTTGTTTATTTTACATAAGTGTTGTTCACTTGTTAGGTTCTTATCTGTGCGGATGATTATATAGATGGTCTTTCCACTCGTTTCTCCTTGAAAGACCTTGGACATCTTAGTTATTTTCTTGGTGTTGAGGTTATCACTTCTTCTGATGGTCTTGTTTTGTCCTAGAACAAGTATATTATGGATCTTTTAGATGAAGTTGGCATGCTAGGCATTAAAGGAGCTCCTACACCTATGACCTCAACTACCATTTTGACAGCTACAATTGATGATCCTCCGACTGATGGTGCACTTTATCGATAGGTAGTTGGAAAGTTGCCCTACATATCCTTTAAACGTCTTGATATTGCCTTCACAGTTATCAAGCTTTCTAAATTTATGCACAATCGACACCAATCGCACTGGAAAGCAGTCAAGCAATTACTTCATTATCTTTGTCACACCTGCCAATAAGGAATACAAACTACGAAAGCTCCATCATCTTATCTGGTTGTTTATTCTGATTTGGGTTGGGCAAGTGATCCATCGCACTTCTAACTCTGTCTATAAGCACACCAATATCCTAGTCATAAAAAAAACAACGGTCTGTATCTCAATCGCTATGGAAGCTGAGTATAGAGCTGTAGTTGCTGTTGTTGCAGAAACCAACTGGCTCACAAATCTTCTTCGCGAATTTCCTATGTCACTTAAGGGAGTTCGACAAGTTATCTATGACAACATCAGCACCACTTACATTTGTTCAAATCCAGTTTTTCATAGTAGGATGAATCATCTTGCCATTGATTTTCACATTGTTCGTGAACAAGTTCAGAACAAGGACATTGAAGTTCACCACCTTCACTCAACTGATCAAGTGGCTGACATACTCACAAAATCACTTCCCAAAGGTATCTTTATCCAACAATTTTCCATGTTGTGTGCTATTGACACCACTAACTTACGGGGGCGTAATAACAGATAATATTAAATATATTTTCAGATGGAGTAGTTCCAGTCCTTTAGGAATTAGTTGTATCTTATTCCTTGTATTTAGGTTATAGATAGTCTTACCCTTTTCTTAGTTTATCTCTTTTCAGTGGAAGTTGAACAGAATCTATATGTACTAGTATACAATCAATACAAATCATCGATCATTTTTTTTCTACTGGCAGTCTTGTGCTTTACAATATCTACTATCTTGGAAGGAATTGTGAATTTTTCAATTGTAGAGAATGATGAATAAAATAGATGCAGCTTTGGGGACTTTGTAATGCAAATAACTTAACATTAAAATGGACAATAAATACACCAGAATTCAAAAGCATCCAAAAAATAGTTGAGATTGCCAGATTTAAACTAAAAAATATCATAAGCACATAAGCAAAACATTATATTCAGGAGGAAATAAGATAAAACAAATAATTTAAACTATCTAAATATTTGTGACTTGAAAGTGGTCCCCTATGATAGTCTTGAGAGAGTAAAAGTTTGGAGTGTATCCGGTCGCATTAGTAACATCACCATAAATATCAACCACACTGAACTTCTTCTTTTCTAGGTTGTAAGAAACTAGTTTTGTGTGATTTTGAATCAACATTTTATCTTTCCAAATCAATATTGGTTCAAAATTGTAGTTAATCACACCAGGCAGAATAGAATCCATCAAAATTCAATGTTTAGTCCAAGATTCAGCAATTCCATACTGTTTCATCCACCATATACCAACCTTAACATCCCATAGATACTTTACATCCCAGATGCCGGTATAGTCAGTCAAACATAGATGATTCCCAAACTCTGCCCGCCTCAAGCAATAAGCTGGAGTTCCCAGACCTGGTGGAGTTGGCAGGGACTTGATCTTTTCTGTCTCAATATCGAAGGAGTAAATGCTATCATTGTTTTCGCTATCCATCCAATGCAGAGCACCATTGACATTAGCGTTTCCAAACTTATACCATGCAGGACATGGAATTTCACCCACGTTTCTCCAATTCTCATGAACACCAAGATTATAAACCTCTAATTCTGATACTTTAACATGATCCTGAACCACTCTAATTATTAATCTCAATACTTTATACTCTCCGACGATTTATTAAAGCAAAATCCATAAGAAAAATGACAAACACTTTTCTCCCTTTCTGGCAATTTATATTTGAAATACTCACCACAAAAGGATTGCTAATATAAACTATATGGTCATTATACGTCAACCATGCAATAAACAAATGAGCCCATTACACTAACCAATTAAAAACACTCTCACTAGAGGGAAGTGAAGCTTAGAACTCAAGATAATGGGTCTATTATAGAAGCAAGAATAATAATTTTAATTTGCTTCGAGTTCTAGAAGCGATTGGTTGTAGTTAGCATCCAAAAGAAAAATGCAGGGAAAATTTGGGGATCTTGTTTGATACATGTTGAAAAATAAAGAGTCGGAAGTTAAAAGATTATACCAAAGTTTATAAATTATCTTACAACAAAAAATGACTTGATTGAAAATCATGAAAGAATTTCAACCAAGATCACCCTTGGAAGGTCCATAATCATGGTGACATGAGAAGGCTTAGCGCTTTGGGCGTCCATGGCTGTCACTTCCATTGAACAGAGAGGGAGGTACTTTTTAAGGTTTTTGTTGTATGGATTGCCTGGCATTCATATATACTGCACTCCAAGACTTCAAAAATTTATTTCAAGCTAAAATGACTATAACGGCTATACTTTGAAGTCTAACTAGCCGTTAGCTAATATTATCAAGAAACTCTTTAATGCCTAAAATGATTATCTATGACATAATTTCTAGGCTTCCCATTAATTATTTAATGCGTTTCAAGTGCCTTTCTGAATTTTCTAGTTCTCTTGTTTCAGATCCATGTTTTGTAGATATGCATCATAGCCTCTCTTTAATTCATCCTAATAAGAAAATACTCCCCACATTCAGGGGATGAAAAATTTCCTTACACCATAGATAAGAAAGTGGAACATAAGTTAGATAGTGTTAAGTATCCCAGATTTGATTATGCTAACGGTTTGTTCTACTTATGGAGTAGAAACAATCACCTCCTACAATTTATAATCCCATTACATGACCCAAAATTCCATTGATGATAAATTTATCCACTATTACTATTCATTTGGTTTTGAACCGAATGAAAGAAGAATAAAGTTCTGATGATAGTATTCAGCTAAAGATGAACTCTCCTACAAGAGCTTGGTTTTAACTCATTGTTAAAGTAAGTCATGGATAAAGATTAAACGTGCACCCTGTTCATTATTTATGTTACTCCCCGGAGGTGTTTGCATTGAAGGAGCTATCGATTTTATAGGCACTCATGATAAAAAATGCATATATAGTGACTACCCGCCAGGTATATTTGTTACAATTCGATAGTCGAGGCATAAATATGAAATACTGTTATGTTAGCTCTTTATTCCATGAAGAGTCTGTTACTGAGGCATTTGATCTGGCTTGTCCCATGAAAACTCCACTCAAAGTGTTCATATTTCTGGGTTTGTTAATGGGTTGATTTGTTTTTCAAATGGGTTTACAAGTGGGTTGGTTATCTGGAATCCATCAATTAGTGAGTTCACGGAAGTGTTCGACTTTGTGCCTCCACAGATGTATGAGTGTTGGTGCCGTTGTGGTTTTTGATATGATGAGGTTCATGATGATTATAAGGTCATCGATACTTGTAGTAGCATGATTAAGGAAGATTACAAGGCCATGATATAGAGTTTTAAGAGAAGTGGAGCCTCAACAACGGTATATACCAAAATGGAATCAAAGTTTACTTCTGCCAAATAAAGCCTCACAAGATTCTTAAATGATGTAGCTGCAAGAGACATCTGGAATGCATAATTGGTGATGCTCAAATAACTCAATCCAAAATTGAGCAAGAAAGATGGCAAAGTATATGTGGATTCAAACAAAATGATCGTGAGTTCATTAACACCTTTTTCAGAGACACATTGCATCCAATCATAAAGGTCCCAATCATATGAATCTAGACTTGATATGTCAAGTACAATTTTGAAAAATGGACCCTTATGTCCAAATAGAATTCTGTTGACAAAATCTTTAAAGTCAAAATGGTTATTTAGTCCCTCATGAAACCCTTTATCTAGCACGAGAATTGGATGTAAACACCATATTTCATTCCATTTTTTGACAACATGGCCATCTGTGCTAACTCTTTTATTGTCAAATGATTTAGAATATTACTTAGAAGGTATCTCCGCAATTCAGATATTTTATCTATATCATGACCTTCATAGTATCACCTTTCAGAGTCAATATCAGAATTGATACTATGAAGGTCATGATATAGACAAAATATCTGAATTGCTAAGGAACCTTCTAAGTAGTACTCTAAATCATTTGACAACAAAAGAGTTAGCACAGATGGCCATGTTGTCAAAAAAATGGAATGAAATATGGTGTTCACATCCAATTCTCGTGCTAGATAAGAGGTTTCGTGAGGGACTAAATAACCATTTTAACTTGAAAGATATTGTCAACAGAATTTTATTTGGACATAATGACCCATTATTCAATATTGTACTTTACATATCAAGTCTAGATTCATACGATTGGGACCTTTATAATTGGATGCAATGTGCCTCTGAAAAAGGTGTTATGGAACTCACGATTGATTCATTTGAAGCCACATATTTTTTGCCATCTTTCTTGCTCAATTCTGGATTGAGTTATTTGAGCATCACCAATTTTGCATTCCAGATGCCTCTTGCAGCTACATCATTTAAGAATCTTGTGAGGCTTTATTTGGCAGACGTAAACTTTGATTCAATTTTCAGATCACATGCCTCAGTAAACATTGATTAAACTTTTATTCAGCTTGCAAGATCGATTGGAACGCTTCACTAAAGAGTCTCGTCCAGTCGCAAATTATCTTCATCAAGGAAGTTCGGTCACTTTGTGATGAACTTGCATCTGCTAGTGCGCCTGTATCAAATATGAAACTCATTTTTAAAATTCTCAGTGGATTCGGATATGAATTTTGAGAACTCTTTGTTGCCATTCGTGCTAGAGATTCAACAATTTCCTATGGAGAGCTTTACGTAAGCTTCTGGATAATAAGATTTTCTTAAAGTATGAGGATAACACAAGCCACTATCAACTCCCATTACTGCTACTGTAGAACAAAAAATAAGCTCAACAAATCCCACACAGGTGTGAAGCTATGGAAAACTAAACTTGATGCTTTAGTTTGGAATCCAACATGGCAGTTGGTACCATATGATCCTTCAAAAATGTAGTGGATTGTAAAAAAGATTTTCGGGTTAAATATCATCCTGAAGGTTCTGTTCACAGGGTTCACAAAACAACCTGGACTTGACTTTCAATGCACTTTTAGTTCTGTTGACTCGTTCTTGCAATTGCAACACAACAAAGCTGGCCCATTCGTCAACTTGATGTCAATAATGCCTTCCTGCAAGGTCATCTGGATGAAGAAGTCTATATGTGCCAACCACCTGGTTTTGTAGCTTCTACACATCCGACACTTGTTTGCAAGCTGCACAAAGCTATGTATGGCCTCAAACAAGCTCTCAAGGCCTGGTGCACTGAACTCATAAATTACTTAATTACTTTGGGATTTATTAAATCCAAATCTGATTCTCCATTGTTCTTCCTGCATAATTTTGAGTTTACTGTTTATATTCTAGTATATGTTGACAACATAATTGTTACGGGTAATCAGATTCGTGGTGTTCAAAGCATTATTGCTAGTCTTGCTATCTGGTTCTCCCCGAAGGATCTCGGTCTACATCATTATTTTCTGGGTGTTGAAGTCTTATCTTATCCTGGTGGTCTTTTGTTTTGTCAAACAGAGATACATTACAGATTTGTTGCAGGAAGTTAATATGCACAATTGCAAGGGTGTACCAATGGTTTCTACTATTGTTTTCCAGGAGTCTGCTGAAGATTCTCTAGTTGATGGCTCTCTTTATCTAAGTTTCTCGGAGTCTTTACTTTTAGTGCCGCACCCTTGTCGACATGACATGGGTGTGTGTGGGCATGGGATTCATGTCCAATTTTGTCAACCGATTTCGGGTACTTTGACCAAAATCGATGGGGAATGTTTGGATGGTCTTAATGATTTCTGTAATCAATACAAAAGCTAAGATGAAATTGAAGAAAATAGAATACCTTTTGTATAGAAATTTCTATGTCACATCTTTTCGTTTAATCTCCTTGTAGGATCTCTTCAGATTTTCCCCATAAAATCTCATAATTTAGGTTTTATCACTCTATTTTTAGATATTTTGATTATTTTTAGGCGAATCCCCACGTCAGTATCCAAACATGGATCCATATCGCCGAATCTTAAAAATTATACCATGAAGGATCAGACCTATAGATCCGCACCCATATCGAACACGCGCACCTGAGTCTGAGAAACTTAGCTCTATATAGGAGGATAATTGGTAAACTACATTACCTTTCTTTTACACGTTCAGACATAGAAATAGCATTTAGCAAACTCTTACAATCCATACAACGACCCGTAACATCATATTGGAAAGCGATGAAGTGTCTTCTTCAGTAACTTCACCAAACATCTTCATTTGGCCTTCAAATTGCCAAAGAACATGATCACCGTTGTCAAGCTTACTCTAATTCTGATTGGGCTGCAATACCCTCGATCAAACATCCACTACAAGTTATGTTGTTTTCTTTGGAAGCTCTCCAATATCCTGGTCCTCTAAAGAGCAAAGATCTGTCTCCCGCTCTTCAATGGAGGCACAATATCGGGTCGTTGCAGCTATAATTTCTGAAACAAATTGCCTAACAAGTTTACTCCATGAGCTTTAGTTTTGTATTCCCACCTCTCCTGAGATAGTTTGTGACAATGTCGACACCACATGCATTTGCACCAACCTAGTGTTCCATAGCCGGATAAAACATATTGCTATTGATTTTCACTTTGTTCGTGACCGAGTTCAAAACAAGAATATCGCAGTTCAACTTTACTCAAGTAGCAGATATATTTACCAAACCACTTCCACAAGCTTCTTTTTCCAAGTATTTTTCCAAGTTTGGTGTTGTTGACACCACCATCTTGTGTTGGAATAGTGATGGATGATTAGAAGACTCCTTAGTGCTATAGAATTCAATTGTCGGAGTTCCTAATCTTTAGGAATTTCTTATAACTTTTTCCTTCTATTTAGGCTTTGTTAATAATCATTATATTCTTGTACAGATTCTTTCTATATCAACATTGTGATCAATAACATCGATCACAATTTTCCCATCCTCTTCTCTCGTCTCTTTAAAAACTTTGTCATCTTACAACAACAACAAAGACATACCTAGTGTGATCCCACAAGTGGGGTCTGGGAAAGGTAAAAAATATGCAGACCTAACCACTACCTCGTAGAGATAGAGGGGCTATTTTCGGGAAACCCTCGTCTCAAGAATTAAGTCCCACGTTCACTGTTGGCGGAAGCCAATGTCCTGGGGTCTCAGGCCTTTATTGTAAACAAGAATAAGTAAAGCCCAAGGATTGATAGTGTAAGGCGTTGGTTCCTTTGTTCTCAAGCCTTGCTTTCAGAGATTTCTTTTTCAGGTAGAGAAAATGTTTTTAGGTATAGGACTCCCAAACCTTTTCTATCCCTACTTCCCTGGCCTTCTCCTCTCCTAACAAACTCAGTTCCTTAATAGGATTCAATATGACTTCCGTCGAAGCCAACCTGTGGTATGAGTTGGGCACAGTTATTCACCGAGGGGGTGAATCGAAGCGATTGTAGTGAAGAATTGATCTGAAACGAATCACTTCATCTATGGGCATTGTAGAAAGGATAGAATCTGTGCCGAATCGTTCTTCGAATCTCTCCAGTACGATGGATCGGGGGGTCCGCCAGAGAAAATGTGTATCACCTTTAGCAGGTAGCTAGCAAAGAAGTTATCCCCTATCAACGTATATAGTTGAGGGAAAACTGAGGGTTTACCCGCTCCTTCTGTCTAACTAGAAGACATAGGAAGCAGAAAATACTAGATATGGAAAAAAAGAAAATAACTGAAAAAGGAAGAACGACTAATAATGAAAAGCAAATGATAGTATGTAAAATGAAAAAAGTAATGGTTAAAAAAATTAACAAAAAAGTCACAAATACAAGATGGATAATGGTAAAATGGGATAAAACCGACTACTCCAGCTAACCTACTATATCACTATTTCATACATCATTCTGCACTCACTAGCCTAGTAGCCTACTACCCTAATATGTGATCTCCACTCCTTTCTGTCTAAGGTCATGTCTTCGGTGAGATGAAGTTTTTCCATATCTTTTTTGATCACCTCCCCTCAATACTTCTTCGGTCTACCTCTACCCCTACGAGTAACCCCTAACTCCAACCTTTCGCACCTCATAACAGGAGCATTGATACTTCTTCTCAGTACATGTCCAAACCAATGTAGTCTCTCTTTCCTCATCTTGCCAGCCATAGGGGCAACCTCTAACTTCTCCAAAATGGTCTCACTACTAACCTTATCGCTCCTAGTATGTCCGCACATACATCTTAACATTCTCGTCTCTACGACTTGCATTTTCTGAACATGTAAGTTTGTGATTGGCTAGCACTCTGCCCCATACAACAAAGACGGTCTAGCCATCGTTCTATAAAACTACCTCTAAGTTTAGCTGGTATTTTCTTATCATACAGAACTCCTGAGGAAAGCCTCCATTTTTTTCATAATGGCCCAATACGGTGTGTGACATCATCGTCAATATCACCATTACTCTGGATAATGGACCCAAGATATTTAAAACTTTATCTCTTGGGAATGGATTGAGTTTCAAGTCTCACTTCAAAGTCTGCTTCATCCCTTGCAACACTGAATTACCACTCCAAGTATTTTGTTTTGATTCTGCTCAGTTTGAACCCTTTTGATTCCAAAGTATGTCTCTAAACCTCCAATTTATCATTAACTTTAGCTAGAGTCTCATCAATCAGTACTATGCCATCTGCAAATAACGTACACCATAAAACCTATTCCTAAATAGACTATGTCAGCTAATCCATTATTAAGGCAAAAAGAAAGGGACTCAAAACAAATCCTTGATGAAGCCCCATCTCAATAGGAAAATACTTTGAGTCTCCTCCTACCATTTTTACTCGAGTTTTGGCTCTATCATACATGTCCTTTATCGCCCTAAAATAAACCATTGGAACACCCTTCATCTCTAAAAATCTCCATAGGAAATCCCTTGGGACTTTGTCATATGCCTTCTCGACATCAATGAACACCATACGAAGGTCCTTCTTTCATTCCTTATATTTCTCCTCTAATATTCAAACAAGATGAATTGCATCTATAGTCGATGGCCCTGGCATGAATCTGAACTGATTCTCTGAAATAGAGACTCCTTTTCTCACCCTTATCTCCATCACGCTCTCCCAGATCTTCATAGTGTGGCTTAACAACTTCATACCCCTATAGTTGTTACAGTTTTAATATCACCCTTGTTCTTATACAATGAGACCATTGTACTACTCCTCCATTCATCGGGCATCTTTGTAGTCTTCATAATAGTATTAAACAGTCTAGTCAACCACTCTATACCATCCATGACCATGCTTTTCCAAAAAAACACCAAAATCTCATTGGCACCGATTACACTCCCTCTCTTGATTCTACTAATATCACATCTAACCTCCTCAGCTCTGATATTGCTGCAATAACAAAAAACTTGATGACCATTAGAGTGTGACAACTTGCCTAACTCAATATCTCTATCTCCTTTCTCCTTTAAGAGTTTATGGAAGTAGGCTTGCCACCTTAGCTTAATGGAGGTCTCACCCATCAATACCTCACCCTTCTCATCCTTAATGCACTTTACTTGGTCCAAGTCGCGATCTCTCCCCCCCTCCTTAGAGAGCCTATACGATCTCTTGTCCCCACCTTTTTCACTTAGTTCCACAAACGGGCGCTCAAACATTGTTGTGTTAGCACACGTCACCACTGTCTTCGCTTTTGTCTTCGTCATCTTATAGATATCCTTAAGCCTTCGCTTTTCATCCTCATCCCTACACTCCAACCACTCATATAAGCAACCTTATTAGCTTTCACTTTGCTTTGAACTTCTCTATTCCACTACCAATCACCCTGACGTCTACCAAATTAAACGTCCCTCTCAAAACCCCTAGTACATCAGTAGCTACTTTACTAATGCAACCAATAGTAATGTCCCACATACTGTTCACATCTCTACTACTCCCCCAAGCTCCTGAATTACTCAACTTGTCTCCCCACTCTCGAGAAAGAGTAGGAGTCAGGCCTCCCCGTCTTATCCTTGGTATGGCATAAATACCCTTCTTCTTCTTTTTTTCTCTTATTTTGTAAGTCCATCACTAGGAGCCTATGTTGAGTGGAAATATTTCACTCGGAACAACCTTTCAATCCTTACAAAGGCTTCTATCGCCCTTCCAGAGGAGTAAGTAATCAATCTGAGTCTTAGTTACCATACTACAAAAGGTAATCAGGTGATTCTCCCTCTTCAGGAAGCATGAGTTAGCAATAACTAAATCAAAGGCTTTGGCAAAATCTAAGAGAGACGTCCCTCCTCCATTTCTCTTCCCAAAGCCAAAGCCTCCATGAACATCTTCAAACCCACTAGAAGTTGCACCTATATGCCCATTAAAATCTCTCCCAATGATGATTTTTTCTGTTATGGGTATACTTCTCACAACCTCATATAACTCTTGCCAGCTTTTTGACTTCCTCATCCAGGCCCACTTGGGGTGCATAGGCACTAACTACATCAGTACCTGACTACCGACCACAAGTTTAATAAAAATTGTCCTATCATTAGTTCTCCTAAACTCAACCACATACTCTCAAAGGTCCTCATCTACCAGAATACCTACTCCATTTCAATCCCTAGAACCACCTGAGTACCATAACTTAAACTCGTCTACGTCCTAGGCGTAGTGCCTACCAATTTGGTGTCACTACCATTCACCTCTGATCTCAATTGACGACATGACCTTAATCCACCATCAGATCCCAACACCACTAAAGTAAAGATTAGTACCCAAGACACTAAAAATGATCAAGAAAACATAATCCAATAGTACAGTACAAACAATAAATATATTGTGTACTTAACAGTAATCAAACAATCATATTCAAATCTCAAGACAGATAAACGGGATATTAACTATACAATCTATGGTAAAGGACAACCCAATATGATAAGTAAGATCATAAGATATAACAAAAGATAAGTATAGAAGTATATGATAAATCTAGAAATATATATGGTGAGGGGCAGCACAACAAACTGGGATCCACATCATAATATATACAAGGCAAGAGATATGGAGTACAAAAATGGAAGATACAATTGATTAAATAGTAAATAGAAAGATATCACCTGGAAATTGTTGAACGTTTCTACAAAATGCTGGAAAAGAGACTGTATATTCTTCGGATCACCTCATTGAAAAATTATATCTTCAAAGATTCTTGCCGGATTCTAGAGTATGACGTTGCCGAAGATGTGTGCTTCTGTCTTCGGACTAAAAAGTCAATCAAAAAAGAAAAGAAATCTTTGCCGGAATCTGGGTAATAACATCGGCAAAATCTAAGATTGACATCGTTTGAACCTGAGATACGGGCGTACTTGTTTCTTCGAACTAAAGAGTTAGGCAGAAAGGGTACTGGGCTCCCTCGGAAAACTCTTCCATTATTTCCCAGGAGAGAAATGAAAAGAGAATCATAGAATCTCAAGAACGAGGACAGATCTAGTGAAAAAATCTATAGATCTGACACCCTAACCACGGAACGAGAATAAATCCTGTGAAAAAATCGATAGATCTAAAACCCTAACCTCAAAATTTGATTTCCTCACCATAGCCAGAAAGGAAACCATAATACTCAATAAAATACCCTTCACTAATGTAAAAGGGATAAAAAAATAAAAACATTTTAAAAAACGAAAATGTTGACCTTTTCTTTTTCTTCTAACCCTTCCAATTCTCTCCCTGCCTCCTCTCATTCTGCCAGAATTTGAGGGGAAACTTAAGCATGTTAAATCGAAGCATACCCAAAGATAATGTTCCATTTTCCTCAAATAGTGCCGCCAAAGTACCTCTTTCAATCAAGAAAAATAACAATAACTAACGGATATTTTAGCATTTTGTCCATTTATAGTTCATTCTATTCAGACAAGCGCAAAAGAAATTATTGCAAATAATTTGGGATGTAAAAAGGGAGAACATATCAGGCAGAATTGAATCTATCAAAAATGCGATCTTTAGTGAAAGATTTAGTTATTCCATATGCCGCGTCCTTTCCTTATCTAAATGTTGCATCCTTTCCTTCTTTGACACTTTTATGTATCAGTATTCTTATTTATCTATTTTTCTGACTTTTTCCCTATATTCTTCTCGCTAATCAATTGAGTTATTCACCTTAGGAGAGTAGCAGTGAGAGTCTTGGTTCATTCTTTTTGCATCCGAAATCTACTCACTCTCTTCAAAGAGTTCTCAAGCAACAACTTCTAGAGTTCAATTTCATATCATCTTGTAATTTTGAAGTAGTTGTGGGGAAACGATATTGCCATTTTGTGTTTGTTAAAGATGGAATGTCACTTAAAGAACAGATGGAGAGATCAATGTGCATTTTAAGCAGAGATTAGAGCAGTGTTTTGCTTCTCAAAATGAAAAAAATTAATTAAGGGAATTCGGTACTTGTGGATGTAACACTTGTCATTCAAGTTGTCCTTATTGGCGGATGTAAGGACCCGGGTTTTCGAAAGACTTTATTGTATCTCATAACGTTGGACCGGGAGAAAATTTTACCAAGTGTCACTCCATGAGAGGCCCACACAGTCCGTGTGAAGCCACACGGACCGTGTGGCCTTCAGTGGAGAGGTACTTTGCCATAATTTCGATTATGAGAAGTCGATAGAGAATTTTGGACTATGTGAGGGCACACAGCCATCCACACGGTCCGTGTGGTGTGTCACGGGTCATGTGGCCCACCATATAACTCGCAACGTAAAAATTTTCTAAGTAAGAAATTACCGTCTCGTAACTTTTTCATGCAAGATTTTTCTATGTGCCATCACACGACTCTTGACACGACTCGTGTGCCATCACATGTGCTGTGTAGCCGTCCGCATGGCACCCTTTTGCTTCGGAAAATTCTAAGTGTTGAGCGTCGCAAAATCTGTCTAAGTGCCATCTCACCGGCACCATTCATGTCATTAATGGCATTTAGGTGATTATGGTTCATTTTAATTGTGTTTTATGACCTTTTATCTACCCTAAACCCCCTAAATCAGCTGATAACATTCTATTCTAATTCATTCTCGTAAGACACTCTCACACTAAAATCAATTCCTAAAATACTCTCTAAGTCCTTCACACAAGACTCAAGCTAGGATTCAATAGGGATTTCAAATTCAAGCTAAATTCTTGTAAAATTCATCTTCCTAATCAAGGTATGTGGGATCGATTCTTGGTCCCTTTCAACCAAGAAGACCTAAACTCTTTTCAATTGATTTTCATGAAATTAAGCTTACTTTAAATGTGAATATTTATTATTTGATTTTATTAAATTAAATTGATGTAAGGGTTGTACATTATTCATGATTTTAAGTTATTTTAAGACCTATGATGATGATTTACATTTAGGTTATGAAGTGATGAATATACATGTCCTCTTTAAAGCTTGGTTTATGCATAGCTGGTTTATATTATGATTTAAAGCTAGATTTAATTATGAATTTACTTCAGTTTCGTATAATATTGTTGATTTTAGCTAGGATCTATGTTACCCATGCTATTCTCACATCATGCATTGCACTGGCATTCATGAACATTGATCTTTATGGAAATTATGAAGTGTGCTAAGCCCAATTACATTTTATGAAATGATTTATGAAATGATTTTGATAAGTTATTGGTTATGACAAGAATGTGATCACGTATGTCTTATGATTATGGCTCTTTGAGCATCTCGGGTGCTCGCACCATCTTGTATATATGAATGAACTATTCCTTGCATGAGTATCATGATTATGAATTATGATTTGACATTTGAGCGTAAATATGCACTGATCGGATTTGAAATGACTATTGCCTTTTTGAAAGTATCTAATTATATGTTATATGTATTCTCGTGGGATATTGACTTAGCACTGATAGATTGGGGGCATCAAGGTTATCCCTGAGGGTCCTCTCCCTTTCCTCGAACTATGTGCCTAGCATATGTTATGAGAATCCTATATGAAATGAGATATGTTCCTGTAAGGAAGGTTGCTTTATACGAAATGGGATATGTTCCCGAAAGGTGAAGTATTATGATATGATATGAGAAATCCTTTCCAAAATTAGATATGTTCCCGTTAGGGGGTTGCTTCATATGAAATGGGATATGTTCCCATACGGTGAAGTATGGTTTACCTTTGGCAAGTAAACCACCTCTATACCGGTGAGGGGATTTCATTGGGATTCCAAGTTATAGCTCGCTTGGTCTTACACATGTTAGTTGAGGTCACATCTCCATTATATATGAGCATCATTACATTCATGCATCATGAATTTCATGGTATATTGTATACTATTTCCCCGTTATGTGTAACTCGGGCGACATCTAGATTTTAGCGTCATTGCTGTGGAATACGACTAGACTTAGTTAATTCACATTGATTTTGGTGTTGATCCTTCTTTTCCACATTTTACATTTTGTTTTTGTTTTCTTTGCAAGGTGTAAGTGTAGTGTATTCCTAACAGATGAAGTCGAGGGAGACCCTTGACTCTATTTGACCCAGAGATCAATAAAACTTTTAGGATAATGTCCCAAACTAATGTCAACGGTGTGGCCCAAACGAGATTGAGAATGCTGATCATGAGAACCCACCTCCTCTTGAGGATATTGCTCCACAGCCACAGGACATTAATGCCAACGCTTATCAGTTGAATCAATACAGGCTAAATCCTATGGCTATGGAGGTGAGTGGAGCTATTGTGTTGCCACCACTACTGGTAGACACAAAGTTCGCAGTCTCGAGTGGGTAACTTCAGATGCTATAGAACCATAGGCTATTTTTGGGCTTAACATTGGAGGATTCTCATAGCCACCTACACAATGTTGCATTTGTTTGCAAGAGTGTGATGGGAACACATAATCTGTCTATGTCTCTTACATGCAATGCAGCATTATGGATATTTGAGCTCCCACAGAGTTCGATCACTAGTTGGGCAGATTTGCAGAAAGCCTTTCTAGAGATGTACTTCCCTATATCGAAGAAGCTCAAGTTGAAGGACCAAATCAATAACTTTGAGCAACTTCCTGGTAATTCAATCAGCACTACTTGGGAGCGGTTCATTAAATGCTTGAGGAGTATCCCAGACCACAAGATAGTTGATGATGCCTTGGTAGAGATCTTCTACCATGCCCTTGATAAGAACAGTCAAGCTTGTGTTGACACTATCATGGGGGGCATGTTTTTGGATCAGCCATTTGCAAAGATCGTAGAGCAGATAAAGAGAGTGGTCAAGACTAATCGTCCATGGAGGCAAAGAGATAGAGCATCTTGAAAAGGTTTGTGCGCTGTAAGTGTTGGTCCGGAAAAAGCAAAGATCAACAAAGAAATTATGCAAGAGCTTGCCCGAATTCGCACAGGTATGTAGGTGATGATGAAGCAGAACCAGGAGCGAGTCAATACATTGGTTCATTAACCCTCATGTGCACCCATGTATGATGAGCCTTATTATGAGGAGGGCACATGTTTTGTTACTGATCAACCAGGGGGTTTCTGGACCAACACCCAAGGGTCCGATCAGGTCTGGCGCCAAAGTCAAGGAAACCAAGGTCGCAACTTCAACAAAGATGGAGCCTACTGGGACAACCATGGATGCGGATAAAGAAGGCATGCTACACAAACGTAGTGAAAAATACAAGAAGGCATGTTGAAATTTCTCAGCAATTAACTATGGTCAGGTATATAAATTTCTTAGTTATTGCATGTAGTTATTTTAGTCAGTAAATAATATTTGTTTTATTTTCTATGGTGGTAACTTCTTTTTACATTCTTCATTTATCAATATAAAATAAATGTTCTTAGTTATTATTGATTAAATGTATTTTTCATCTTTCCCGTAATATTTTTTTTGGACAATCTTTTCACATTCTTTAAAGCATCATATCATATCATATCATATCATCATCATATATTATTAAATTAGGGAAGCTTCAAAGTGTAAAATTGGATTACCATTTTATCCGCGACACTAAATTAAAATATTATAAAATATCTATTAGTTATAAGCTATTATATTAAATTTATTAGTTACTTTTGAAGCTGAAAATAGAATGTTCAGAGAATTTATTGGTGACTTTTGAAGTGTAAATCGAATTGAGATTTACCAGTTGAAAAGGGGACTAAGTCTAATATACTAGTTGCTAGTGAAGAATGGGTTGTGAAAGGTGTGACTGAATTGAAGGGGGATGACTTGTTTGCTCAAGAGGAGGCCAAATAACCAGATCTTCAGTTGGTATTGGCCGCTCTGATGTTTGATCAAACTCCCATTAGTAAGATATAACCCATTAATGTTTCTGAAGTTGAGGATAAGAGGATGATATAGACAATGTGCCGCTCATATGGAAACTGAAAAAGCCAACAAGTGAAGTTCCTTCTAAACCGGACTCTGAGAAGGAACAGGTTGCTGCAGGAGTTTCTATGAGCCACCAGTCTATAGATAAAGGGAAGGGAAAGGTTAGTGAGGATAAGCCTGAAATCACTAAGGTATATCCCACTAGAGGGATTCAACGGAAGCTTCTCAGTGATGCCACGACAGCAATCAAGTCAGAAGCCGCAAGGAAAAGAAAATTAAGGTCCTCTTCTTTGATAGAGGATGAAGATATACCAAGTGATAAATTGGTGGATATTGATGGGGATGCAAGGGACGGTGTTACAGAATCTGATGAGAACCTTGTTGTCTCAAGTTACATCCTGAGATAACCAAGACCTTAAGAAGCCTTCAAAGGAATCCAAACAGAGAAAGTCAAGGAGAAAGGAAGAAAGTAAGTCGAAAAAGGGTGAACCTTCTTCCACCAACGGACTAGGTTCACAAGTCAAGAGAGCAAAGATTGGGAGAGTTTTGAGAAAGGAGGAAATAACTCATGTTCTGGAAAAACAAAAAGGTGTTGAGTGGGAGAGTTTCGAGCCTAAAGCCAGGGGAAAACAGGGATGAGGGACATGGTTGATGTGGTTGTCATACAAGGACCGGAGCACTCATTTCAGCGGCCAGTTCCCACTTTTACATGAGTGGGAAGTGAGATAGTTTTACTACAATATTGAGTTTTGTGAGGATGGAAGTTTTAACACTTCCATTGGGAATCTATCGTTTCATATTGATAAAGAGATCTTGGATACTATTTTAAAGGTCGATGGAGAGAGGATCAGGAGTGTACTAGACAATGCTCCTGCGAAATGTTTTCTTGCGTAGGCTGGAAGATGCCTAATTTGAGCTCTGCTGCTATTTCCAGAAAGTTTCTCAAAGGGCAGTACCAACTCAACTTTGAGTTTGTGAAGAAGATCCTTCTACCCCGCACTGAAAAACGAACCATTGCAACCACAGCTAGCCTATTTTTGATGGAGCCCTTAAGTAAGTTGGATGTTAGGATCGATTACAACAATACTTTGGTGATTTCGAAGAACAATTCAAGAATTAAGACAGTTTTAGTAAACCTAAGAGAGAGAAAGTAATTTCGTGGTAACACCCGTAAAAGGTATCCTCCACGGTGATGCAATATTTATATTAAATAAAAATAGCACTGTTACAAAATACACGGAGAATAATAAAAATAGTACAGCCTAAAATTCGGGTCGTTAATATATAAACAGTACATCTACATATTAATCAGGCTCCACATCCCAACAATTCTCCCACTTGGAGACTGATCAAGTAACCAAATCAGTATTTTCTCAAACAGTCTAATCATAGCATCAATATTTCCTACTGCATCACAACATTGTAGAACTCATATCTACAAAAGTCCAACTGAGGTCTTACACAACCTCAGTTTCCCCACATCGACACATTTGGTCAACATGTCTGCAGGATTCTTTGCACCCTCTATCTTCTCCACACACATATCACCATCCTCCACTGCCCTACGAGTGAAATGGTATCTTCTTCGGATGTGCTTTGTCTTCGAATGATAGACTGGGTTCTTCACTAACTGTATGGCACTCTGGCTATCTGAATAAAGAATCTTCTCGCTTTGCTTCTTGCCCAATTCTTCCAGATAATCAGCCAACCACACCATCTCCTTTCCAGCTTCAGCCATTGCCACATACTCAGCCTCAGTAGATGAAAGAGCAACACACTTCTGAAGCCTAGACATCCAGCTTACAGCTGTACCACCTATGGTGTAGATGTAACCAGATGTGCTCTTGCTTGAGTCCACATCACCACCAAGATCAGCATCCACAAAGCCCTTCAAAACCACTTTATTCTTGCCAAAACAGAGTGAAGTATTAGAGGTACCTTTCAAATATCTTAGAAGCCACTTCACAGCTTCCCAATGCTCTTTTCCTGGGTTCGCCATATACCTGCTAACAACTCCCACTGCATGTGCTATATCTGGTCTGGTGCAGACCATAGCATACATCAAACTCCCAACTGCTGAAGCATATGGAACAAGTGCCATATGTTCTCGCTCCTCAGCTGTCTTGGGTGACTGCTCCTTTGACAACCTTTTGTGATTTGCCAAAGGAGTAGTTCTGGGCTTAGCATCAGTCATCCTGAATCTGGCCAACACTTTCTCGATATACTGCTCCTGGGATAGATTTAAAGTGCCAGCAGATTTATCCCGAGAAATCTTCATCCCTAGAATCTGCTTCGCTGCACCCAAATCTTTCATATCAAATACTGAAGATAGACTTGCCTTCAGACTATTTATTTCCTGCATGCTGGATCCTGCAATCAAGATATCATCCACATACAAGAGTAAGGAAACAATAGACTCAGTGTATTTCTTGAAGTAACAACACTGATCCGTTTCAGTCCTGCTAAATCCATTCTTGATCATGAAGGAATCAAACTTTTTGTACCACTGCCTTGGTGCTTGCTTCAGTCCATACAAGCTCCTGTTGAGCTTGCATACCATGTGTTCCTTGCCCGGAACAACAAAACCTTCTGGCTGCTGCATATAAATCTCCTTGTCTATATCTCCATGTAAGAACGTAGTTTTTACATCCATTTGCTCAAGATGCAAATTCTCAGAAGTAACAATACTTAGTAAAATCCGGATAGTAGTTAACTTCACAACAGGAGAGAATATTTCAGCATAATCAATACCTTTCCTTTGTGAGTATCCCTTAACTACTAACCTTGCCTTGAATCTTCTTTTGCCGTCTGGTTCAACCTTGATTTTGAACACCCACCTGTTTGACAAAGCTTTCTTCCCCGTAGGTAACTCTGTCAGTACCCACGTATTATTCTTCTCAAGTGAACTCATCTCATCATCCATGGCTTGCTCCCACTTGGTTGAATTCTCCACTTGTACAGCCTCATCATAGGATTCGGGTTCCCCTTCATCAGTCAGCAACAGATAGTGTAATGAAGGTGAATACCTGTCAGGTGCTCTGATGGTTCTGGATGATCTCCTCAACACCTGCTCAGGTGTCAATTTTTCACCCTCAGACTCTTCAGCAACAGTGTCTGGAATTGGTTGAGTTTCTGCAGCAACATCTTTGGGTAACTCAATGTCAACTCCCACTCGCTTTGTAGTTTCTGAATCTTTCTGCTCTCTGTGTTTGTATAGGACAGACTCATCAAACGTGACATCACAGTGCCTTAGGATTTTTCGATTTTCATCATCCCAAAACCTGTAGCCAAGCATATCAGCACCATAGCCTATGAAATAACACTTCACAGCCTTAGCATCAAGCTTGTCCCTCTTCCCTGGATCAACATGAACATAAGATGTGCAGCCAAAGGTTCTCAAGTGCGAGTACTTGACTTCTTTCCCGGTCCACACCTCCTCTGGAATCTTGAACTCCAAGGGAACTGATGGTCCCCTGTTAATCAAGTAAGCCGCTGTGTTGACAGCATCTGCCCAAAACATCTTAGGCAGCCCACAGTGTATCCTCATGCTCCTTGCATGTTCATTCAATGTTCTGTTCATCCTTTCAGCAACTCCATTCTGTCTTGCCTTCCCCGGAACTGTCCTCATCAATCTGATACCCTCAGCACCACAAAATGCTTTGAACTCTGACTTGTCGTACTCTCCACCATTGTCAGATCTCAGGCATTTGATCTTCAAACCAGTCTGATTCTCAACTTCAGCCTTCCACTTCTTGAAAGTCGCAAACACATCAGACTTATGCTTTAAGAAGTAGACCCAAACTTTTCTGCTAAAGTCATCAATGAAGGTTACATAGAATCTGGATCCTCCTACTGATGAAACTGGAGAAGGCCCCCAAACATCTGTATGAACCATCTCTAACCGCACCTTCTTTGGTTGTCTCGGAGTCTTTGTAAAACTAACTCGTTTTTGTTTGCCCATAACGCAGCTCTCACAAAGACCCATATCAACTGACTTCAGACCTTCCAATGCTCCTTTTGCAACCAGCATCTTCATTCCCTTAGCACTCATGTGTCCAAGTCTATTGTGCCACAAACACGAACCAGAACCACCCTCAGCAACAGCGACCATGTTCATGCACCCTACAGTGGTGTACAAGGTTCCAATTTTTGTGCCACGAGCAACAACCATAGCCCCCTTCACAATCTTCCATGAACCATTCCCAAACTGTATTGTGTAGCCCGTGCTATCCAACTGACCAATAGAGAGAATTTTTCTTAAGTTCGGGAACATATCTGACATCTTCCAATGTCCATTGGTTTCCGGATGGGGTCTTAATGCAGATATCCCCTTTTCCTTCAACCCTCAAGGGCTTGTTGTCTGCAAGGTACACTTTTCCAAAATAAGCAGATTTGAAATTTTGGAACAGTTCCTTGCTCGGACAAGAATGAAAAGATGCACCAGAATCCAGAATCCAGGATTCAACCAGGCTGTCCACGCTCAGAATCAGAGCATCCGCAATATCTTCCGCCGAATTTGCAGAATCAGTATCATCTGCAGATTTCTTATTCTGCTTCTTCTTTGGTTTCGTACAACTTGACCGGTAGTGCCCTCTCTCTCCACAATTCCAACAAACCACATTGGGTCTGCTCGGAGACTTCCCACGATTCTTTGATTTTGATCGACCATGTTGATGTTGGCCTTTCGATTTGCTTCTCCCCCTTCCGTCAACGCTGAGACCACTGCCTGATGAATCTCCCACTTCTCGTTTGCGAATACTTTCGCTGAGAACAACATCACGGATTTCATCAAACTTCAGTTTCTCAGACCCACGGGAACTGCTAATCGCAGAAACCACAGTATCCCAAGACTCGGGCAGAGATGACATCAAAATCAACGCCTTAATCTTATCCTCGAAGTTACTCTCCACAGAACACAGTTGACTCACAATCATATTGAACTCGTTTATGTGATCCGCTACAGATCCAGTCTCAGACATCTGCAAATTGAATAACCTACGCATCAAATATACCTTGTTCATCGCCGATGGTTTTTCATACATATTTGATAACGCCTTCAACAGATTTGCTATAGTCTTCTCTTTTGCGATGTTGAAAGCTACGTTCCTAGACAATGTCAACCGAATCAGCCCCAATGCCTGGCGATCCTTGAGTTTCCATACGTCATCTGCCATGGCTTCAGGATTCTCCCCCGTCAAGGGTGCGTGAAGATCCTTCTGATAGAGATAATCTTCGATCTGCATCTTCCAGAAACTGAAATCAGATCCATCAAACTTCTCGATTCCAAGCTTCGAACTATCCATCTTCAGTGATCGTGTTGAATCGCCTGTGCTCTGATACCAGTTGTTAGGATCGATTACAACAACAGTTTGGTGATTTCGAAGAACAATTCAAGAATTAAGACAGTTTTAGTAAACCTAAGAGAGAGAAAGTAATTTCGTGGTAACACCCGTAAAAGGTAACCTCCACGGTGATGCAATATTTATATTAAATAAAAATAGCACTATTACAAAATACACGGAGAATAATAAAAATAGTACAGCCTAAAATTCGGGTCGTTAATATATAAACAGTATATCTACATATTAATCAGGCTCCACATCCCAACATTGGAAGCCGTAAATCTCCCTGCATTGATGATAGAGCATATTCACAAGGTGATGACCACAAAAGATGGCAAACATGATCTTGCTTATGGTGATTTGCTCAACTATGTATTTGATCATTTTAGAGTGCGTCTGAAGAAAGGGGTACCTGGTACCATCAAGTAATCCTTCTCACAAACCACCTTGGTGGAATGTGAATGCGGTGAAGGGAGGGTAGGTAACAGACCCATGTCTTAAGTCTCTGATCTCATCATCCAACAGGAGGCACTGAGGGAGCAGGTGGAAGAGTTAACTGCTGCACTTGCAGCCAGGGATGAAGAAATTGTGAATTTGAAGGCACAACTGGCACAAGTTGTAGCAGAGGGACCTGGTTCTGCTGAGTTCTCCAGACTAAAGGAAGAGAATAGCAAACTGGCCTTAGAAGTCAAGTCCCTCACTAAGCAGCTTCTTCAGGCACATTAGTATTCCAACGCCAGGGTGACTCTTCGCCTTCAATCCCTAGTCCCCAAATATCTAGTCCCTAGTTTGTTCTATTCTTTGTTTTTCTCCTCTCTTTTCGTTCGGGAACTAGTTCTGGCATGTTTTATTAATCTCTTTTGTTGTGTATTGAACGCTTAGCTTTGCGATCTAACTTTGGCGGAATCTATCTCATTCTTATTTTCTTATGCATCTATGGTTTTATTCGTATTATGTTGTCTCATTGACTCGGAATTCATTACTTGTGATCTTTATCTTAGTTTATAGCGAATTTTAATGATGCCAAAAGGGGGAAGATAGCAAAACTTGGGGGTAATTAATTCAGGGGGAACAGGTTCGGGGGAATAGGGTCATTAATTTGGGGGGAACAGGTTCAGGGGGAACAGGGTTAGATTACGAAGATTTTGAAAAAGGAGCAATAGTTTGTCATCATTAAAAAGGGAGAAAATATTAAGTACTCAATTTTGATGACTACCAAACTATTCGTATCTTTTGAGGACCAGGTCAGTATCAGGTTACTTCTACTAAAGAGCTATGTGTGGGATACAATTGTAAGGTTGACATTGTTGGTCAGATTTGACCCTCATTGTGCTAAAGGACCAGCAGTTTGTTTCATGCCTTCTCGTGTGGGTATACAAGATTCATGTGCAAGGAACAAAGGACAACTTTTGGAGAATGAAAAAGTGAATATTCAATAGACATAGCGTCAACTTTCAGGGGATCTGATAGAAGGAATCTATAGCTTTCTTTTAAGTATGATGTTTTGTTTGCTTCATCATATTGTAAGGTCAATTCCTAATCTATAAAGGAAAGTTGATCTTTGTAGATTTATTTTCTCTAGATTGTTGTGGGACTCTTGGCGAGTTGCTACCTTCAGGTCACCTGGGCAGTGGTCTAACTTAATCTAGATGGTGAGAGTGTAGACTTGTATTTTGGTGAGTTGCTCATGTCTTGTAACAAAGTTGCAAGTGGGAAATAATGAGAGAGTAAGGCAAATAAACAGTGTGTGTTGTATTTGACTACTTTGCTCATTCATTAAGTGGATTGTTGGCTTTGAAAATCCTATTGGACAGGACGTGGTTGTTCCTCCCTTGAGCAAGGAGTCTTTTATATTAAATCTGGTGTGTGTTGTATTTGTTTTCTTTATTTATTGATTGTGTTGTTCTTAAGGACCTGGTCCGGAACTGTAGTGGATGCATCTATTATAAAAGTTGGACTTTCATATATAATAAGCTCCAAGATATTGGAAAAATGTTACAAGCTAAAATGACTGAACGTGGTGACCTTTCCTTATCTAAACGCCGTGTCCTTTCCTTATCTAAATGCCGCATCCTTTTCTTCTTTGGCAATTTTATGTATCGGGATTCTTTTTCATCTATGTTTTCTTAATTTTTTCTTATTTTCTTCTCACTAGTCAATTGAGTTATTCACATTGGGAGAGTAGCAGTGCGAGTCTTGGTTAATTCTTTTCACATCTGAAATCTGTTATCTACTCACTCTCTTCACGGAGTTCTGAGGCAACAGTGTTCAATTTCACATCATCTTGTAAGAGTTCTGAAGTGGTTGTTGTGGGGAAACGGTATTATCCTTTCATGTTTGTTAAAGATTGAATGGTAATTAAAGAACAAATGGAGAGATTAATATGCATTTTAAGCAGAGATGGGAGCAGTTTTTTGCTTGTCTAAATGACAAAATTAATGAAGGGAATTCAGTATTTGTAGATGTTACACTTGACACAGAAGTTGTCCTTATTGGTGGAACTAACAATTTTATGTAGAATTTCTGTGATAAATGGAGGGAAAATGAACAGATTGAAGGTTTAATTACTTAAATGTGATTCCTATAACAGCTAAACACTATTTACCTAGTGAGGCTTCCAAATTTCGACATATTCACAAAAAATAGGATTTCCAATTAAACAAAGGAATCCATTGCGAGGGTGGATGCTTGAATGATCACAATGACACTCGAGCTCATGTGACGAAGCAGAATCGTTAAAAATTAGTCTAAAATGTTTCACCTGCACATTTTAAGATAGATAAAAGAGACCGAATAACAAATGTAGACCGAATAACAAATGTAGACCAATATGAAGAGCGATCAGATGAGGCCGTTCAGAGAAGCAACTATGAAGACAGATCGCACCATAGTCTAAAAGAACAATTCAGAAGAAAAGTACATCATAGATATATTGCTCAACAAGGCTTGTAGATCATAATTGAAACTCATCTCACTTTAATTTGTTGTAGGAATTAGCCAGCACATGCGGATACTATACTATGCTATATATCAGTAAAAAATCTGAATAAATATTAACCTTGTCAAGGTTAAGAAAAAACCTCTCTTCCTGCTTCTTCAATTCCTCCAATATGGAAAATTAGGAAAACGTGGACAGCATAAGTATATCTGAATTCGATAAGACGTGTATAATAAATGCACACCAACCAAAAGAAAGAGATATGTAATAATGGATAATATTGGATATATTTTCAGATTGAATAGTTTCGGCCCTTTGGGACTTTGTTGTAACTTATTCCTTGTATTTAGATTATAGATAAGTGTTACCGTTTTCTTAGTTTATATCTTTGCAATAGAAGCTACATAGAATCTATACGTATTAGTTCACAATCAATACAAATCATCATTCATTGTTTTAACTGGCAGTCTTGTGCTTTACATGGTATCAAGAGCCAATTAGCTCTCACGAGTACAATTCTATCAAACAGCCCTCCCACCCTTCCCATCAAAATGGCCACAAACATCAATGTAACGAATTCTGATGCCAATACACTGATTATTAAATTCAATCTAGTCACCCAGATACCAATCAAATTAACTTGCAGCCACAATTTTCTCTGTGGAAAACGCAACTGTCTATACTAATGTGTGGTCACAACCTTTTCAGCCATCTAGATGGTCCTCGCCCTGCCCCTACTCATACAGTGGCTCAAAACAGTAAGGATGTGAACAATCCTAAATTAGCTTCATGGTATCACCAAGATCAGCTAATTGAAAATGCTATCTTGGCCTCAGTTGATCCTACACTTGCTGCTCAGTTGCTGCTACATCCTCTTCCTAGGCTACTTGGGATGCTTTTCACACTGCCTATGCCAACAAATGGCCAACAAGAATCTTTAGTTTTCTCGATTGTCTAGATCGTCTCTCGAAAGAAACTCTTCTTGTCGCTGATTATCCACACCAAGTTCGATCTCTCTGTGATGAACTTGCCACTGTTGGAGCTCCTGTGACTAATTTGGACCTGAACTTCATGAAATATCAGTTGTTATCCGTGCAAGAGAATCTACTATCTCTTATCTAAAACTTTATGAAAAATTGCTTGGCCATGAACTTTTCATAAAGCATGAAGAAGCAAATAAGCGTCTATCAACTCCAATTATTGTTTCCGGTGCACAACAAACGAACACACATCCTTGCCAAGGGAACAACTCTAATAAGCGCCCAATGCAAATTACCCCAACATGAACTAGTTAGGACGTGCCCAACCATGGTGCACTGGCAAAAACAAGCAATAGTTGCGTTATGACAACACTTTGAAGTGCCATTTGTGTCATCGTCCTGATCATTCTGCTAAATTCTTCAAATCACAATTACACAATCACCTATAGGCCCGAGCAAACTATATTGCTCACTTTCCAACTCAATAGGCTCCTTGGATTTTAATACTGGTGTTACCCATCATATGGCCTCAATTGTGCAAGACTTTATTGATGTGACCCTACCTTGGTCCAGAGGAGATAGCAATGGGTGATGATAACACCATTCCAATATCTCATATTGGTAAAGCTAACATAAAAGCATTGAATCAACAACTAAAGCTTCCCAATACCTTATATTCTCATGCTATAAAATGTAATCTTCTATCTTTTTTAAAATTTTGCCACGATAACTTTCAAAAGAAGAGAGATGAGATCAAGCTTTGAAGTTGGTAGCTGAAAGAAAGTTGTTCATATGTCCCTTGAATTTTTTCCTTTTTCTTATTTTGTGAAGGATCTGAGTACGGGCTATATGAGTGGCCGTTGGGCAGTGCACATGATCCCCATCAATGCAATATTGTTGTTCCTCTTCACTTGTGGCATCAGTGTTTAGGCCATCCTAATCATCGTATTTAAGATATGATTTTACATCAGTTTTCTCTTCTGGTTGCACATTCTTGAACTGCTCTAATTTGTAATTCGTGTTATTTAAATAAAATGCATAGGTTGCCTTTTCTGAAAATTCTTTACAAAGTCAACACCCATTGCAAATTATTTATAGTGATTTATGGAGGTCTTATCCTATTTTGTCAACTGATAACAACAAATATTACGCCATATTTGTTGACCAGTTTTCAAAATACATGTGGTTGTTCACTATAAAATCAAAAAAGAGAGTTCTTGATATCTTTAAAGCTTTACATCCCTTACTTGAACGTCAATTTCAAATCAAAATTTTGTCTCTCTACACTGATGGTGGTGGTAGTGTTTCAAGGTTTATCCTCATATCTCCAAAGCCATGGTATTGAACACTTAGTGACAACTCTTTACACGCCCCAAAGAGTGGCACCAGTTGAATGTAAACACAGGCATGTTATTGAGACTGCCAAAACCTTGCTGCATCAAGCCTCCTTGAACTCAACTTTTTGGAGTTTTGCCTGTCACCAAGTAATCTACCATATCAACTGTCTAGCCACTCCAAATTTTCAAAATAAATGTCCCTGTGAACTTCTATTTCAAGAGGCTTCAAAGTATGAATCCCTTAGATTTTTTGGTTGTTTATGTTACCCATGGCTTAAACCATATAAAAAAAAAGTTAGAGCCAAAATCTAGTTCTTGTGTATATTTAGGATATTCTAATAAGTATTATTGCCACCAATGTTATAATCCAATAAAAAAAAATGTACTTATCCAGGGATGTTCTATTTTTTGAAGATACCTATCCATTTCGGAGCATTTTTTCCACTCTAAAAATTAAACAAAGCAATAATATCGCTTGGGAAGTTTGTTCTGATGTTCTACCTTCAACCACTACACCATCAAGTTTAAATTCTTGTCATCCGCTCCCATATGCTTCGCCCGTGCACTCTCCACTGCCCAACTCAACATCTGCGGATCAAAAGGTGTCTCCATTGCAGCAGGTAATTCTCAAAATTTATCCTCTCCTTCATTGCAACGCACCACTACACCAATAACTAATAATACTCAACCCCCACCATCATCAAGGCCATTAATTACATATCAACGCAGAAATTGCCAACAACCAATGACCTCCATGTTACCACTACCTTCCACTATACCGCTCTCCCACCTACCTTCATAGTCACCTGACAATAACCGTTCCCAACCCACACTTGCTTTGACCTCATTGATCCTTCACCTATGTCGCCCACTTTAACTCATCCTATACTCACCCGCTCCAAAACAAATTGCCTCAAACCCAAACAATTTAATGTTAGTGTTCCGCTATCCTCGTCCTTTGTTCCTCATACCTACAAACAAGTATGTCCTTACCCTCACTGGAGAAGAAGTCATGCAAGCTGAATTTGATGCCCTTGTTAGGAATCAGACATGCGATTTGGTGCCAGTTGCTCCTTCAATGAATGTGGTTGAGTGCAAGTGGTTGTTTCGTATAAAATATAAAATTTGATTGTTCCACTGACAAGTATAAAGCTCCACTTGTTGCAAAGGGATTGACCCAGGGTCCAGGCTAAGCTACCATTCCACTTTCAGCCTGGTAGTAAAACTAGTGATCCGTCTGTTGGTACTAACCACTGCGACGCAGTACAATTGGCCAATTCATCAGATTGATGTCAATAATGCATTCTTACAAGGACGTCTTGAGGAAGAGCTTTATATGAGGCAGCCACCAGGCTTTGAAGATCGAAGTGTCTCCACCCATCTCTGCAAATTGAGCAAAACAATCTATGGCTTGAAATAGGCCCCTGAGCTTGGTACAATCAGCACCAAAACTATTTGCTAACTGTTGGGCTTGTCAAGTCTTAATCTGATTCTTCTTTGTTTATTTTTCATAAGTGTGGGTTCACTGTTTATGTTCTTATTTATGTGGATGATTATATAGATGTTCTTTCCACTCGTTTCTCCTTGTAAGACCTTGGACATCTTAGTTATTTTATGGGTGTTGAGGTTATCACTTCTTCTAATGGTCTTGTTATGTCCATGAACAAGTATATTATGGATCTTTTAGATGAAGTTGGCATGCTAAGTATTAAAGGAGCTCCTACACCTATGACCTCAACTACCATTTTGACAGCTACAATTGATGATCCTCCGACTGATGGTACTCTTTATCAATAGGTAATTGGAAAGTTGCCCTACTTATCCTTTACACGTCTTGATATTGCCTTCACAGTTAACAAGCATTCTCAATTTATGCACAATCGACGCCAACCTCACTGGAAAGTAGTCAAGCAATTATTTCGTTATCTTTGTCACACCTTCCAATATGGAGTACAGATTACGAAAGCTCCATCATCTCATCTTGTTGTTTATTCTGATTTGGATTGGGCAAGTGATCCAAATGATCACACTTCTAACTCTGTCTATTACTTTCCTGGGCAGCACACCAATATACTGGTCATCAAACAAACAACAGTTTGTATCTCAATCGTCTATGGAAGCTAAGTATAGAGTTGTAGCTGCTGTTTGTTGCAGAAACCAACTGGTCACTTAAGGGAGTTTCACAAGTTTTCGGTGATAACATCAACACCACTTACATTTGTTCAAATTCAGTTTTTAATAGTAGGATGAAGCATGTTTCCATTGGTTTTCACATTGTTCGTGAACAAGTTGAGAACAAGACCATTGAAGTTCACCACCTTTGCTCAGCTGATCAAGTGGCTGACATACTCACAAAATCACTTCCCAAAGCTACCTTTATCCAACAATTTTCCAAGTTGTGTGTTGTTGACACCACTAACTTACGGGGGCGTAATAACGGATAATATTAAATATATTTTCAGATTGAGCAGTTCTAGCCCTTTAGGAATTTGTTATAACTTATTCCCTGTATTTAGGTTATAGATAGTCTTACCCTTTTCTTAGTTTATCTCTTTGCAGTAAGAAGTTGAATAGAATCTATATGTACTAGTCTACAATCAATACAAATCATTGGTCATTTTTTTCTACTGGCAGTCTTGTGCTTTACAATATGAAGTATCTTGAAAGGAATTGTGAATTTTTCAATTGAAGAGAATGCAATGAATAAAAGAGATGCAACTTTGGAGACTTTATAATGCAAATAACTTAATGTTAAAATGGACAATAAATACACCAGAATTCAAAAGTATCCACAAAATAGTTGAGGTTGCCAGATTTAAACTAAATAATATCATAAACACAGAAGCAAAACATCGGAGGAAATAAGAAAAACAAATAATTTAAACTATCTAAATATTTGTGATTTAAAAGTTTTCTCCTATGATAGTCTTGAGCGAGTAAAAGCTTGGAGTGTATCTGGTCGCTTTAGTAACATCACCGTAAATATCACCAACATTGAACTTTTTCTTTTCTGGGTTGTAAGAAACTAGTTTTGTGTGATTTTGAATCAATTTATTTTCCATCTTTCCAAATCAATATTCGTTCAAAATTGTAATTAATCACACCAAGCAAAATAGAATCCATCGAAATTCTATGTTTTGTCCAAGATTTAGCAATCCCATACTCTTTCATCCACCATATAGCAACTTTAACATCCCATAGATACTTTACATCCCGGCTGTCAGTATAGTCAGTCAAACATAGATGATTCCCAAACTCTGGTAGCCTCAAGCAATAAGCTGGAGTTCCTAGACCTAGTGGAGTTGGCAGAGACTTGATCTTTTCTGTCTCAATATCAAAGGAGTAAATGTTGTCATTGTTTTCGCTATCCATCCAATGCAGAGCACCATTAACATTAGCATTGCCAAACTTATACCATGCAGGACATGGAATTTCTCCCACATTTCTCCAATTCTTATGAACACCAAGATTATAAACCTCCAATTCTGATACTTTAACATGATCCTGAACCACTCTAATTATTAATCTCAATAATTTATACTCTCGGACGCTTTACTAAAGCAAAATCCATAAGAAAAATGACAAACACATTTCTCCCTTTTTGGCAATTTATGTTTGAAATACTCACGCACAAGAGGATTGCTAATATAAACTGTATGGTCAGTATACATCAAACCAATCAACAAACAAATGAGCCCATTACACGAACCGATTAAAAACACTCTCACTGGAGGGAAGTGAAGCTTAGCGCTCAAGATAATGGGTCTATCATAGGGGCGAGAATAATAATTTTAGTTTGTTTCGAGTTCTAGAAGTGATTGGTTGTAGTTAGCATCTAAAAGAAAAATGCCGGGAAAATTTGGGCATCTTGTTTGATACATGTTGAAAAATAAAGAGTCGGAAGTTAAAAGATTATACCAAAGTTTTCAAATCATCTTACAACAAAAAATGACTTGATTGGAAATCTTGAAAGGATTTCAACCAAGATCACCCTCGGAAGGTCCATGATCATGGTGACATGAGAAGGCTTAGAGCTTTGGGCGTCCATGGTTGTCACTTCTATTGAACAAAAAGGGAGTTACTTTGAAGGTTTTGATCTTATGGATTGCCTGGACATTCATATATACTGCACTCCAAGACTTCAAAAAATTTATTTCAAGCTAAAATGACTATAAAAGTTATACTTTGAAGTCTAACTAGCTGTTAGCTAATATCATCAAGAAACTCTTTAATACCTAAAATGATTATCTATGAAATATTTTCTAGGCTTCCCATTAATTATTTAATGCGTTTCAAGTGCCTTTTTGAATTTTCTAGTTCTCATGATAAAAGATGCATATATAGTGGCTACCCGCCATATATATATGTTACAATTCGATAGTCGAGGCATAAATATGAAATATTGTTCTTTTAGCTCTTTATTTCATGATAAGTCTGTTACTGAGGCATTTCATCTGGATTGTCCCATGAAAACTCCACCCAAAGTGTTTATATTTCTGTTTCTATTAATGGGTTAATTTGTCTTTCCAATGGGTTTGCAAGTGGGTTGGTTATCTGCAATCCATCAATTAGTGAGGTCACAGAAGTGTTCGACCTTGTGCCTCCACAGATGTACGAGTGTTGGTGCCGTTGTAGTTTTTGATATGATGAGGTTCATGATGATTATAAGGTCATCGGTATTGTTAGTAGCATGATTAAGGAAGATTTCGAGGCCATGATATAGAGTTTTAAGAGCAATGGAGCCTCAACAACGGTATATACCAAAATTTAATCAAAGTTTACTTCTGCCAAATAAAGCCTCACAAGATTCATAAATGATGTAGCTGCAAGAAGAATCTGGAATGCACAATTGGTGATGCTCAAATAACTCAATCCAGAATTGAGCAAGAAAGATGGAAAAGTATATGTGGATTCGAACGAAATGATCATGAGTTCCTTAACACCTTTTTCATAGACAGGTTGCATCCAATCATATAGGTCCCAATCGTATGAATCTAGACTTGATATGTCAAGTACAATTTTGAATAATGGACCCTTATGTCAAAATAGAATTCTATTGACAATATCTTTAAAGTCAAAATGGTTATTTAGTCCCTCACGAAACCCCTTATCTAGCACGAGAATTGGATGTAAACATCATATTTCATTCCCTTATTTTGACAACACGACCATCTGTGCTACCTCTTTCATTGTCGAATGATTTAGAATATTAATTAGAAGGTCTCTCAGCAATTCAGATTATTTGTCTATATCATGACTTTCATAGTATCACATTCCAAAGTCAATATCTAAATTAATACTATGAAGGTCATGATATAGACAAAATATTTGAATTGCTGAGAGACCTTCTAAGTAATATTCTAAATTGTTTGACAATGAAAAAGGTAGCACAAAAGGTCGTGTTGTCAGAAAAATAGAATGAAATGTGGTGTTCACATCCAATTCTCGTGCTAGATAAGGGGTTTCGTGAGGGACTAAATAACCATTTTGACTTTAAAGATATTGTCAACCTAATTTTATTTGGACATAAGGGTCCATTATTCAGAATTGTGCTTGACATATCAAGTCTAGATTCATATGATTGGGTCCTTTATAATTGGATGCAACGTGTCTCTGACAAAGGCGTTATGGAATTCACGATCGATTCGTTCAAATCCACATATTTTTTGCCATCTTTCTTGCTCAATTCTGGATTGAGTTATTTGAGTATCACTAATTGTGCATTCCAGATGCCTCCTGCAGCTAAATCATTTAAGAATCCTGTGAGGCTTTATTTGGCAGACGTAAACTTTGATTCAATTTTCAGATCACATGCCTCAGTAAGAGAGTCATCATGAAATAAAGAGCTAACAAAACAATGTTTCATAGTTATGCCTCGACTATCAAATTGTAATAGAGATATGTGGCGGGCGTAATCCTTAGCGGCAAAACTAAGAAAAATGTCTAGCTCTTGAAAATCACCAAGTAAGGAAAGAACTAACTATGAAGTTAGGAAATAATAAAAAATGTCAATCCCAATTGAAACGTAAACCAAACGTTCCCGCAAACAACGCATGACTGATTGATGGGCCAACATTTTATTTCTTGGTTCGTTCGACTCAGAAAAGCGCAGAATGAAATGAACAAAAGAAATGCAGTTTTTAAGTCTTTACACTAAAATTACCTAGAAACATTAAAATGGACAAGGTATGTTGCTTATACACGCAGAGTTATACTACGAAAACTTAAAAGCATCCTTGAAACAGTAAAAGTTTACAGGTCTTAAGCTAGATCCTACAATAAATATATAAACAAACCATAATATTCAGGAGGAACTAAAACTAGGGATATCAAACGAGTAAATGCTGGTACCTTTTTAAGATTTTCAAAACTAAGAACAAATGATTAGAAGACTCCTTAGGCTTTGTTAATAGTCATTATCTTCTTCAACAGATTCTTTATATAGCAATACTATAATTCAATAACACTGATCACAATTTTTCCATCTTTTGCTCTTGTCTCTTTATGGTATCAGAAGCTTCTAAATTCCAATGAGTTGATCCTTCTTTTCTTTCTGTTTTTTTGTTCTCTCTGCTAACTCGTCCAGATGGCCTCTAATATTTCTATGACCAATGCTAATGGAGTCCATAACTCCATTACTATTGTCCAATTCAATCCTATGACTCAACTACCCATAAAATTAGTCACAATTTCTCCCCGTGGAAAGCTCAACTTTCAATTCTTATGCATGGTCACAATCTCTATGGGCATCTCGATAGCTCCATCAGTTCCCCCACGCGCACCATCTCTCAAAACAATGGCGATGTTGATAATCTGCATTCATTCCATGGTACAGCCAAGATCATTTAATTCAAAATTTTATCTTGGCCTTCGTTGATCCTACACTTTCCCCCACTGTTGCTATTGCGGTCTCTGCCAAAGCTGCCTGGGATGCTTTGCATACTGCCTATGCAAACAAATCTTAGACAAGGATTTTCAGCTTGCAAGATCAATTGGAATGCTTCACTAAATAGTCTCATCCAGTCGCAAATTATCTTCATCAAGTTCGATCACCATGTAATGAACTTGCTACTGCCGGTGCGCCTATATCAAATCTGAAACTCATTTTTAAAATTCTCAGTGGATTTGGATATGCATTTTGAGAACTCTTTGCTGCCATTCGTGCTAGAGACTCAACAATTTCCTATGGAGTGCTTTATGAAAAACTTCTGGATAATGAGATTTTCTTAAATTATGAGGATGACACAAGCCACTATCAACTCCTATCACTGTTGTTGTAGCACAAAAGACAAGCTCAACAAATCCTACACTGGCGTGAAGCTATGGAAAAATGAACTTGATGCCTTAGTTTGGAATCGAATAGAGGAGTTGGTACCATATGATCCTTCAAAAATGTGGTGGATTGTAAATTGCTTTTCCGAGTTAAATATCATCCTGATGGTTCTGTTGACAAGGTTCACAAAACAACCTGAACTTGACTTTCAATTCACTTTTAGTTCTGTCGACTCGTTCTTGCAATTGCAACACAACAAAGCTGGCCCATTCGTCAACTTGATGTCAATAATTCCTTCCTGCAAGGTCGTCTTGATGAAGAAGTCTATATGTGCCAACCACCTGGTTTTGAAGCTTCTACACATCTAACACTTGTTTGCAAGCTGCACAAAGCAATGTATGGCCTCAAAGAGGCTCTCAAGTCCTGGTACACTGAACTCAAAACTTACTCGGTTACTTTGGGATTTATTAAATCCCAATCTGATTCTTCATTGCTCTTCCTGCATAATTTTGAGTTTAATGTTTATATTCTAGTATATATTGATAACATAATTGTTACGGGTAATCAGATTCGTGGTGTTCAAAGCATTATTGCTAGTCTTGCCATCTGGTTCTCCTCGAAGTATCTCGGCCCACATTATTATTTTCTGGGTGTTGAAGTCTTATCTTATCCTGGTGGTCTTTTGTTTTATCAAATAGAGATACATTACAGATTTGTTGCAGGAAGTTAATATGCAGAATTGTAAGGTTGTTCCAACACCAATGGTTTCTACTATTGTTTTCCCAGAGTCTTCTGAATATTCTCTAGTTGATACCTGTCTTTTTCTATGTTTCTCAGACTCTTCACTTTTGGTGCTGCACCTGTGTCAACATTACATAGGTGTGGGTGTGGGTGTGAGATCTATGTCCGATTTGGTCAACCGGTTTCGGCTACTTTGACCAAAATCGATGAGGAAAGTTTGGATGGTTTAATGATTTCTGTAATCAATACAAAAGTTAAGATGAAATTGAAGAAAATGGAATGCCTTTTGTATCACGTTTTTTCGTTCAATGTCCTTCCAGGATTCTCTTCATATTTTCTCCATAATGTCTATTAATTTAGGTTTTATCACTATGTTTAGATATTTTGATTATTTTTAGGTGAATCCCTGCATCCGTATCCAAACATGGATCCATATCGCCGGTAGAGAAAATGCTTATAGGTATAGGACTCCCTAACCTTTTCTATCCCTACATCCCTGACCTTCGCCTCTCCTAAAATTCTCAATTTCTAAATCGGATTCACTCTGACATCTGCTGAAGCCAACCTGTGGTAAAATTTGGGCACAGTTGTTCACCAAGGGGGTGAATCGAAGTGATTGTGGTAAAGAATTGATCAAAAATGAAGCACTTCATCTATGGACATTGTAGAAAAGATAGAATCTGCGCCTAATCGTTCTTCTCAAATTGCTCCCACATGATGTATTGGGGTGGTCCGCTAGAGAAAATATGTATCACCTTTAGTAGGTAGCTAGCAAAGAAGTTATCCCTTATCAACGTATATAGTTGAGGGAAAACCGAGGGTTTACTTGTTCCTTCTGTCTAACGAAAAGAAAGAAAGACTAGAAGACATAGGGAGCAAAAATTACTAGATATGGATAAAAGGAAATAACAAAGGAAGAACGACTAATAATGAAAAGCAAATGATAGTATGTAAAATCGAAAAAGTAACAGTAAAAAAGTTAACAAAAAAGTCACAAATATAAGACGGATAATGGTAAAATGGGATAAAACTGACTACTCGTTCTAACCTACTATATCATTAGGTCAGACATCATTCTGCACTCACTAAACTAGTAGACTACTACCCTAATACGCGATCTCCACTCCTTTCTGTCTAAGGGCATGTCCTCAATGAGATGAAGTTTTGCCATATCTTGTTTGATCACATCCCCTCAATACTTCTTCCATCTACCTCTACCCCTCCGAGTAACCCCTAACTCCAACCTTTTGCACCTTATAACAGGAGCATTGATACTTCTTCTCAGGACACATGTCCAAACCAATGTAGTCTCGCTTCCCTCATCTTGCCAGCCATAGGGAAAACCTCTAACTTCTCCAAAATGGTCTCATTACTAACCTTATCGCTCCTGGTATGTCCGCACATCCATCTCAACATCCTAGTCTCTGTGACCTGCATTTTGTGAACACGTGAGTTTATGATTGGCCAGCACTCTACCCTATACAACAAAGATGGCCTAACCATCTTTTTGTAAAACTTACCTCTAAGTTTAGGTGGTATCTTCTTATCATACAGAACTCCTGAGGCAAGCCTCCATTTATTTCATAATGCCCCAATACAGTGTGTGACATCATCATCAATATCACCATTACTCTGGATAATGATGCAAGATTTTTAAAACTTTATCTCTTGGGAATGGATTGAGTTTCAAGGCTCACTTCAAAGTCTACTTCATCCCTTGCAGCTTTGAATTACCACTCCAAGTATTCTGTTTTGGTTCTGCTCAGTTTGAACCCTTTAAATTCCAAAGTCTGGCTCTAATCTGGTGTCCTGAACAGACGCTATATTAATTTGACTCCTCTTAAGACACTTTACTAGCTTTATGGACCTTCCTGAAAGTGATCTTATATTCCACGACCCTACTCTTAGCTTAAGTAGTCCCATTCCCCTCTTACCACCACTACCCCTCGCCTCTGATCTCAATTGACGACATGACCTTAATCCACCACCAGATCCCAACACCACTAAAGTAAAGACTAGTACCCAAGATACTAAAAATGATCAAGAATATAATAATCCAACAGTATAGTACAAACAATAAATATAGAGTGTACTTAACAATAATCAAACAATCATATTCAAATCTCAAGATAGATAAACGGGATATTAACTATACAATCTATGGTAAAGGACAACCTAATATGATAAGTAAGTTCATAAGATATAATAAATGATAAGTATAGAACTATATGATAAATCAAGAAATATATACGGTGAGGGGAAACACAACAAACTGGGATCCACATCATAATATATACAAGGCAAGAGATATGGAGTACAAAAATGGAAGATACAATTGATTAAATAGTAAATAGAAAGATATCACCTGAAAAGAGACTGTATCTTCTTCGAATCACCTCACCAGAAAACTGTATCTTCAAAGATTCTCGCCGGATTCTAGAGTATGACGTTGCCGAAGATGTGTGCTTCTGTCTTCAGACTAAAAAGTTCGCCGAAATCTGGGTTATAACATTGGCGAAATCTGAGAATGACGTCATCAGAACGTGGGATACGAGCGTACTTCTTTCTTTGAAATAAAGAGTCAAGCAGAAAGTGTACTGGAATCTCCCTCGAAAAAATCTTCCATTCTTTCCCAGGAGAGGAACGAAGAGAGAATCATAGAATCTCAAGAACAAGGACAGATCTAGCTAAAAAATTTGTAGATCTAAAACCCTACCCTCGGAACGAGGACAAATCCTATGAAAAAACTGATAGATCTAAAACCCTAACCTCAGAATTTGATTTCCTCACCATAGCCACAAAGGAAACAATAACTGGAAAGGGGGAATCCTCACTAATACTCAATAAAATACCCATCACTAATGAAAAACTGATAAAAAATCAAAACATTTTATAATATTAAAATGTTGACCGTTTCTTTTCTTCTAACCCTTCCAATTCTCTCGCATGCCTCCTCTCATTCTGCTAGAATTTGAGGGGAAACTTAAGCAAGTTAAATCAAAGCATACCCATAGATAATGTTCCATTTACCTCAAATAGTGTCGCCAAAGTACCTTTTTCAATCAAGAAAAAATAACAATATCTAACAGATAGGCCAGAATTTTGTCCCTTTATAGTTCATTATATTGGGACAAAGGGACAACATATCA
The DNA here is from genome assembly GCA_029948455.1 of Solanum rostratum. NCBI lineage: Eukaryota > Viridiplantae > Streptophyta > Magnoliopsida > Solanales > Solanaceae > Solanum > Solanum rostratum. Next base: position 29,544,848 of record CM057049.1, read on the forward strand.
GGTAGAATTGAATCTGTCAAAATGCGATCTTTAGTTAAAGATTTAGTCATTCCATACGCCGCGTCCTTTCCTTATCTAAATGTTGAGTCCTTTCCTTCTTTGACACTTTTATGTATCAGAATTCTTATTTATCTATTTTTTCTTACTTTTTCCTTATATTCCTCTCGCTAATCAATTGAATTATTCACATTGGGAGAGTAGAAGTGAGAGTCTCGGTTCATTCTTTTTGCATCCGAAATTTGTTATCTACTCACTCTCTTCAAAGAGTTCTAAGGCAACAACTTCCAGAGTTCAATTTCTTATCATCTTGTAATTCTGATGTAGTTGTGGGGGAAACAATATTGTCATTTCGTGTTTGTTAAAGATGGAATGCCACTTAAAGAACTCATAGAGAGATTAATGTGCATTTTAAGCAGAGATGGGAGTAGTTTTTTGCTTCTCAAAATGACAAAAATAATAAAGGGAATTCAGTACTTGTGGATGTAACACTTGTCACACAAGTTGTTCTTATTGGCAGATGTAAGGACCCGGGTTTTCGAATGACTTTATCGTATCTCATAACGTTGGCCCAGGAGAAAATTTGACCAAGTGTTGCTCTATGGGAGGCCCACCCAGCCCATGTGAAGCCACATGGACCATGTGGCCTTCGGTGGAGAGGTACTTGGCCATAATTTTGATTATGGGTCAATAGAGAATTTTGGACTATGTGAGGGCACACGGCCACCCACACGGTCCGTGTGGTGTGTCATGGGTCGTGTGGCCCATCGCATAACTCTCAACATAAAAACTTTCTAAAAAGAAATTATTGTCTCGTAACTTTTTAGTGCAAGATTTTTCTAAGTGCCGTCACACGGCTCTTGACACGACCCGCATAGCATCACACAGGTCATGTAGCCGACCGTATGGCACCCCTTTGCTTTGTAAAAATTCTAAGTGTTGAGGATCGCAAAATCTGTCTAAGTGTCACCTCATGGGCACTATTCACAGTCTGTGTAACGACTCACGGACCGTGTAGGCATCCGTGTAGCCTTGACGGCCTACTTTTCCATCCATTTCATTAATGGAATTTTAGGTAATTATGGTTAATTTTCATTGGTGTTTTATGATCTTTTGACTACCCTAAACCCCCTAGATGAGCTGATACCCTTCTATTCGAATTCATTCTCATTAGAAACGCTCTCACACTAAAATCAATTTCGGAAATACTCTCTAAGTCCTTCGCTCAAGACTCAAGCTAGGATTCAATTGGGGTTCCAAATTCAAGATAAATTCTTCTAAAATTCATCACCCTAATCAAGGTATGTGGGATTGATTCTTAGTCCCTTTCAACCAAGAAGACCCAAACTCTTTTCAGTTGATTTTCATGAAATTAAGCTTACTTTAAATGTGGGTATTCATTATTTGATTTTATTAAATTCAATTGATGTATGGGTTGTACTTTATTCATGATTTTAAGTTATTTTAAACCTATGATGATGATTTACATTGAGGTTATGAAGTTATGAATATGCATGTCCCCTTTAAAGCTTGATTTATGCATGACTGGTTTATATTATAATTTAAATGTGGATTTAATTATGAATTTACGTCAATTTCGTATTTTGTTGTTGATTTTAGCTAAGATCTATGTTACCCGTGCTATTCTCACATCATGCATTGCACTGGCATTCATGAACATTGATCTTTATGGAAATTATGAAGTGTGCTAAGCCCAATTACGTTTTATGTAATGATTTTGATAAGATATTAGTTATGATAAGAATGGGATCACATATATGTCTTATGATTATGGCTCTTTGAGCATCTCGGGTGCTTGCATCTTCTTGTATATGTGAATGAGTTATTTCTTGCATGAGTATCATGATTATGACTTATAATTTGGCATTGGAGCGTAAATATGCATTGATGGGATTTGAAATGATAACTGCCTTTTTGAAAGTATGTAATTATATTCTATATGTTTTCTCGTGGGGTGTTGACTTAACACTGATTGATTGGGGGCATCAAGGCTATGCCCAAGGGTTCCCTCCCTTTTCTCGAACTATGTGCCTAGCATATGTTATGAGAATCCTATCTGAAATGGGATATGTTCCCGTATGGAAGGTTGCTTCATACAAAATGGGATATGTTCCTATAAGGTGAAGTATTACGATATGATATGAGAAATTCTTTCCGAAATTGGATATGTTCCCATAAGGGGGTTGCTTCATACGAATTGGGATATGTTCCCATAAGGTGAAGTATGGTTTACCTCTGGCAAGTAGAACACCTTTGTACCAGTGAGGGGATTTCATTGGGATTCCAAGTTATAGCTCGCTTGGTCTTACGCATGTCGGTTGAAGTCACATCCCTGGTATATATGAGCATCATTGCATTCATGTATCATGAATTTAATGGCATATTGTATATTATTTCCTCGGATATATACTTCTTCCTATATCATATGCCCTTGTCATCTAACATTGAAATGGAGGTTTGATAAGTCATATGTATTGCATGCCCGCATACTTAGTACATTCAAACGTACTAATGCATACTCTATGCCTACATGAATTTACCATGTAGGGGCTGAGCACTACGATTATCCACCATTTAACGAGTAGCTCAAATTCTGAAGGTTGAACTTGTGGTGAGTCCCATCTTTCAAGGACAAGCCGCCTTCCTCTATCTATGTTATCCTATGTCTACTTTCTTATTTGAGGGTGAGCCCGGAATATGTCTTGGCCCCTGTTCCATCTTATGACTAGAGGTATTGTTGGACATCTTGTAGACTCTCCTAGATTTTATATTTATGTGTTGTATTTGAAGCTTTTGATTTCAGTTATCTATTGGATATGGCTATCATAGATTGATTATGAGAATTATGATATGCATGTATGTTTATGTGGAAACGTGGAAGGTCCTAACTCCCGTTTTCCCCATAGCGTGAGTCCTACTTACCCGCCCCTTAGTTCTTGTATGCTATGTGCTATGTGAATCCATGTGAATCCCTTTACCCTCGATGTCCCCATAGCATGAGTCCTACTTACCCATCCCTTAATATTATGTGACTATTATTTCATTGCGCTTCTGAACTGATAATGTAGATTTGGATACTTCAAGGCTTGTTTTGGTGAATCTCGAGTTCCCATTCGTCGTGTCACATCTAGACCCTAGTCCCGGGTCATGAAAAAGGATAGTATCAGAGCCCTGGGTTTATAAATGGTCCTCGGAGTCTAACATGCCGGGTTAAGTAGTGTCATGTTCATGTGTGTGAAGTGCACACGCCTATAAGTGGGAGGCTACGAAGATGTTCTAGGAATTGCCTCTCTTCTTCATGTTTACGCCATGCTATGGATCCTATATTTTGGTCTATATATCTTGACGGTGTCATTGCTGTAATTCAGAAGATGCCTCGAGGAAGACCCCTCCAACCAAGGCCGGCTCCGGCTAATGAGGAACAGGCACCTCACGAGCCTATGAATGAACCCATCTCAAATGGTGAATTCTGTACAGCCTTTGCCATTCTAGCCCAGGTGCTAACATCTCAGACAAGGCATACTAACCTTCCACAAGATCCTACACCAGCTTCTACGGTGAGGTATTTCACCCCAATTAATCCTCCGGAGTTCCATGGGTCGAAGGCTGATGAGGATGCTCAGGAGTTCATTGATGAGCTCACCAAGATATTGAATATTATGGGTGTCACTTATGAGGAGAAGGCTGAATTGGCTGCCTACCATCTGAAAGATGTGGTTCTAGTGTGGTATACCCAATGGTCTTTACAGAGGGTTTGAAGTGGTGATGTCAATTGGGAAGAGTTCAGACTTGTGTTCCTGGATCACTTCTTTCCACTTGAGTTTAGGACGGCCAAGATGACTGAATTTATAAACCTCAAGCAAGGAGGTATGAGTATGAGGGACTATGCCCTCAAATTCACAAAGCTCTCCAAGTATGCTCCGTCACTCGTGGCTGACCCCCGTGTAAGGATGCACAAGTTTGTTTCTGGTATCTCTGATTTTCTTATAGAATAATGTTGTACTGCTATGCTCATATGGGATATGGATATTTATTGACTCATGGTGTATGCTGAATAGATCAAAAGGGAGAAACTCAAGGAGAGAAGGGTACACGATCCTAAATGGGCCCATTTTTAGGGTAGATTATGTGGTTCACGGAGTGGTGGCTTTGGTCGCTTCAAGCAGGGCCAAGGTTCTGGTGCTCAGGTCACTAATGTGCAGGTTCCTCCTCTTAGGGAACTGGTTGGTGGTGGACAGGGGTATCCTCTATGTAACAAGTGAGTGAAGCCCCACACGGGTGTTTGTTGGAGGGATTCGGGTGTTTTCTATGGGTGTGGTGATAAAATCCACAATGTTGTTGATTGTCTTAGAAATACCCGTAGACGTCAAGGTCAGGTAGCTTAAGGTGATCAAGGCCAACAAAGAGCTTCCAAGGTGTTGCCCCAAGGAACAATAGGTTTCATGCGCTCTATGCCCATCAGGATGTTGAGGAAGCTCCGGATGTCGTGACTGGTATGTTAAAAGTCTTTGATTTTGATGCTTATATTTTACTTGACTTGGGTGAAAATTTGTATGTTGTGACTCCTCTATTGGCTGTTAAATTTGGTTTGAATCCCAAGATTTTGAAGGATCTTTTCTTAGTTTATACTCTTGTGGGTGAATCTGTTATTGCACATAGAGTCTATTATGGTTGCCCAGTTTCTGTGTTGCACAAAGTTTTCCTGTGTGACCTTGTGGAACTTGAGATGTTCGATTTCAACATGATTCTTGGGATGGATTGGTTGCATGCATCCTATACCTCTATAGATTGTAGAACCCGGAAGGTCAAGTTCCAACCTCTCAGTGAGCCCATTCTCAATTGGAAGGGTAGTGACTCCTCTATTAAAGGTTGATTTATTTCCTACCTCAAGGCCGAGAAAATGATTTCCAAGGGGTGCATTTATGATATTGTAAGGGTCAAGAATATGGAGTTCGAAGCACCTACACTTGAATTGGTTCTTGTGGTGAATGAGTTCTTTTGAACGTTTTCCCCGAAGACTTTCTCAGTGTTCCTCCTAAAAGGGAGTTGGACTTCGGCATAGATCTTCTTTCGGATACTTAACCTATTTCTATTCCTCCTTACTTATGGCACTGGCAGAGTTGAAGGAGTTCAAAGAGCAATCGAAGGATTAGTTGAAGAAAGGCTTCATTAGGCCTAGTATATCATCCTGGGGTGCTCAAGTGTTGTTTGTAATAAAGAACGATAGATCTCTTCGAATGTGTATTGATTATAGGCAGGTGAATAAGATGACTGTTAAGAATAAATATCCGTTGCCCAGGATTGATGACTTGTTCGACCAGCTTCAAGAGGCTACTCATTTTTGAAAGATTGATCTTCATTCTGGGTATAATCAACTGAAGGTTAGGGAGTGTGACATTCCTAAGATAGTCTTCCGAACCAGGTATGGGCACTTTGAGTTTGTAGTGATGTCGTTCCGTTTAACCAATGGTCCGGCCGTGTTCAGGAATCTGATGAATCAGATGTTTAAGCCATTCCATGACAGTTTTGTGGTGATCTTCGTTGACAACATTCTCATTTACTCCCGAAGTTAGAAGGAGCACGGGAATAACAAATGTAGACCGAATAACAAATGTAGACCAATATGAAGAGCGATCAGATGAGGCCGTTCAGAGAAGCAACTATGAAGACAGATCGCACCATAGTCTAAAAGAACAATTCAGAAGAAAAGTACATCATAGATATATAGCTCAACAAGGCTTGTAGATCATAATTGAAACTCATTCACTTTAATTTGTTGTAGGAATTAGCCAGCACATGCGGATACTATACTATGCTATATATCAGTAAAAAATCTGAATAAATATTAACCTTGTCAAGGTTAAGAAAAAACCTCTCTTCCTGCTTCTTCAATTCCTCCAATATGGAAAATTAGGAAAACGTGGACAGCATAAGTATATCTGAATTCGATGAGACGTGTATAATAAATGCACACCAACCAAAAGAAAGAGATATGTAATAATGGATAATATTGGATATATTTTCAGATTGAATAGTTTCGGCCCTTTGGGACTTTGTTGTAACTTATTCCTTGTATTTAGATTATAGATAAGTGTTACCGTTTTCTTAGTTTATATCTTTGCAATAGAAGCTACATAGAATCTATACGTATTAGTTCACAATCAATACAAATCATCATTCATTGTTTTAACTGGCAGTCTTGTGCTTTACATGGTATCAAGAGCCAATTAGCTCTCACGAGTACAATTCTATCAAACAGCCCTCCCACCCTTCCCATCAAAATGGCCACAAACATCAATGTAACGAATTCTGATGCCAATACACTGATTATTAAATTCAATCTAGTCACCCAGATACCAATCAAATTAACTTGCAGCCACAATTTTCTCTGTGGAAAACGCAACTGTCTATACTAATGTGTGGCACAACCTTTTCAGCCATCTAGATGGTCCTCGCCCTGCCCCTACTCATACAGTGGCTCAAAACAGTAAGGATGTGAACAATCCTAAATTAGCTTCATGGTATCACCAAGATCAGCTAATTGAAAATGCTATCTTGGCCTCAGTTGATCCTACACTTGCTGCTCAGTTGCTGCTACATCCTCTTCCTAGGCTACTTGGGATGCTTTTCACACTGCCTATGCCAATAAATGGCCAACAAGAATCTTTAGTTTTCTCGATTGTCTAGATCGTCTCTCGAAAGAAACTCTTCTTGTCGCTGATTATCCACACCAAGTTCGATCTCTCTGTGATGAACTTGCCACTGTTGGAGCTCCTGTGACTAATGAGGAACTGATTGTCAAAATCCTCACTGGACTTGGACCTGAACTTCATGAAATATCAGTTGTTATCCGTGCAAGAGAATCTACTATCTCTTATCTAAAACTTTATGAAAAATTGCTTGGCCATGAACTTTTCATAAAGCATGAAGAAGCAAATAAGCGTCTATCAACTCCAATTATTGTTTCCAGTGCACAACAAACGAACACACATCCTTGCCAAGGGAACAACTCTAATAAGCGCCCAAATGCAAATTACCCAAACATGAACTAGTTAGGACGTGCCCAACCATTGTGCACTGGCAAAAACAAGCAATAGTTGCGTTATGACAACACTTTGAAGTGCCATTTGTGTCATCGTCCTGATCATTCTGCTAAATTCTTCAAATCACAATTACACAATCACCTATAGGCCCGAGCAAACTATATTGCTCACTTTCCAACTCAATAGGCTCCTTGGATTTTAATACTGGTGTTACCCATCATATGGCCTCAATTGTGCAAGACTTTATTGATGTGACCCTACCTTGGTCCAGAGGAGATAGCAATGGGTGATGATAACACCATTCCAATATCTCATACTGGTAAAGCTAACATAAGTGCATTGAATCAACAACTAAAGCTTCCCAATAACTTATATTCTCATGCTATAAAACGTGATCTTCTATCTTTTTTAAAATTTTGCCACGATAACTTTCAAAAGAAGAGAGATGAGATCAAGCTTTGAAGTTGGTAGCTGAAAGAAAGCTGTTCATATGTCCCTTGAATTTTTTCCTTTTTCTTATTTTGTGAAGGATCTGAGTACGGGCTATATGAGTGGCTGTTGGGCAGTGCACATGATCCCCATCAATGCAATATTGTTGTTCCTCTTCACTTGTGGCATCAGTGTTTAGGCCATCCTAATCATCGTATTTAAGATATGATTTTACATCAGTTTTCTCTTCTGGTTGCACATTCTTGAACTGCTCTAATTTGTAATTCGTGTTATTTAAATAAAATGCATAGGTTGCCTTTTCTGAAAATTCTTTACAAAGTCAACACCCATTGCAAATTATTTATAGTGATTTATGGAGGTCTTATCCTATTTTGTCAACTGATAACAACAAATATTACGCCATATTTGTTGACCAGTTTTCAAAATACATGTGGTTGTTCACTATAAAATCAAAAAAGAGAGTTCTTGATATCTTTAAAGCTTTACATCCCTTACTTGAACGTCAATTTCAAATCAAAATTTTGTCTCTCTACACTGATGGTGGTGGTAGTGTTTCAAGGTTTATCCTCATATCTCCAAAGCCATGGTATTGAACACTTAGTGACAACTCTTTACACGCCCCAAAGAGTGGCACCAGTTGAATGTAAACACAGGCATGTTATTGAGACTGCCAAAACCTTGCTGCATCAAGCCTCCTTGAACTCAACTTTTTGGAGTTTTGCCTGTCACCAAGTAATCTGCCATATCAACTGTCTAGCCACTCCAAATTTTCAAAATAAATGTCCCTGTGAACTTCTATTTCAAGAGGCTTCAAAGTATGAATCCCTTAGATTTTTTGGTTGTTTATGTTACCCATGGCTTAAACCATATAAAAAAAATAAGTTAGAGCCAAAATCTAGTTCTTGTGTATATTTAGGATATTCTAATAAGTATTATTGCCACCAATGTTATAATCCAATAAAAAAAAATGTACTTATCCAGGGATGTTCTATTTTTTGAAGATACCTATCCATTTCGGAGCATTTTTTCCACTCTAAAAATTAAACAAAGCAATAATATCGCTTGGGAAGTTTGTTCTGATGTTCTACCTTCAACCACTACACCATCAAGTTTAAATTCTTGTCATCCGCTCCCATATGCTTCGCCCGTGTACTCTGCACTGCCCAACTCAACATCTGCGGATCAAAAGGTGTCTCTATTGCAGCAGGTAATTCTCAAAATTTATCCTCTCCTTCATTGCAACGCACCACTACACCAATAACTAATAATACTCAACCCCCACCATCGTCAAGGCCATTAATTACATATCAATGCAGAAATTGCCAACAACCAATGACCTCCATGTTACCACTACCTTCCACTATACCGCTCTCCCACCTACCTTCATAGTCACCTGACAATAACCGTTCCCAACCCACACTTGCTTTGACCTCATTGATCCTTCACCTATGTCGCCCACTTTAACTCATCCTATACTCACCCGCTCCAAAACAAATTGCCTCAAACCCAAACAATTTAATGTTAGTGTTCCGCTATCCTCGTCCTTTGTTCCTCATACCTACAAACAAGTATGTCCTTACCCTCACTGGAGAAGAAGTCATGCAAGCTGAATTTGATGCCCTTGTTAGGAATCAGACATGCGATTTGGTGCCAGTTGCTCCTTCAATGAATGTGGTTGAGTGCAAGTGGTTGTTTCGTATAAAATATAAAATTTGATTGTTCCACTGACAAGTATAAAGCTCCACTTGTTGCAAAGGGATTGACCCAGGGTCCAGGCTAAGCTACCATTCCACTTTCAGCCTGGTAGTAAAACTAGTGATTGTTCGGTTGGTACTAACCACTGCGACGCAGTACGATTGGCCAATTCATCAGATTGATGTCAATAATGCATTCTTACAAGGACGTCTTGAGGAAGAGCTTTATATGAGGCAGCCACCAGGCTTTGAAGATCGAAGTGTCTCCACCCATCTCTGCAAATTGAGCAAAACAATCTATGGCTTGAAATAGGCCCCTGAGCTTGGTACAATGAGCACAAAAACTATTTGCTAACTGTTGGGCTTGTCAAGTCTTAATCTGATTCTTCTTTGTTTATTTTTCATAAGTGTGGGTTCACTGTTTATGTTCTTATTTGTGTGGATGATTATATAGATGTTCTTTCCACTCGTTTCTCCTTGTAAGACCTTGGACATCTTAGTTATTTTATGGGTGTTGAGGTTATCACTTCTTCTAATGGTCTTGTTATGTCCATGAACAAGTATATTATGGATCTTTTAGATGAAGTTGGCATGCTAAGTATTAAAGGAGCTCCTACACCTATGACCTCAACTACCATTTTGACAGCTACAATTGATGATCCTCCGACTGATGGTACTCTTTATCAATAGGTAATTGGAAAGTTGCCCTACTTATCCTTTACACGTCTTGATATTGCCTTCACAGTTAACAAGCATTCTCAATTTATGCACAATCGACGCCAACCTTACTGGAAAGCAGTCAAGCAATTATTTCGTTATCTTTGTCACACCTTCCAATATGGAGTACAGATTACGAAAGCTCCATCATCTCATCTGGTTGTTTATTCTGATTTGGATTGGGCAAGTGATCCAAATGATCACACTTCTAACTCTGTCTATTACTTTCCTGGGCAGCACACCTATACTGGTCATCAAACAAACAACAGTTTGTATCTCAATCGTCTATGGAAGCTAAGTATAGAGTTGTAGCTGCTGTTTGTTGCAGAAACCAACTGGTCACTTAAGGGAGTTTCACAAGTTTTCGGTGATAACATCAACACCACTTACATTTGTTCAAATTCAGTTTTTAATAGTAGGATGAAGCATGTTTCCATTGGTTTTCACATTGTTCGTGAACAAGTTGAGAACAAGACCATTGAAGTTCACCACCTTCGCTCAGCTGATCAAGTGGCTGACATACTCACAAAATCACTTCCCAAAGCTACCTTTATCCAACAATTTTCCAAGTTGTGTGTTGTTGACACCACTAACTTACGGGGGCGTAATAACGGATAATATTAAATATATTTTCAGATTGAGCAGTTCTAGCCCTTTAGGAATTTGTTATAACTTATTCCCTGTATTTAGGTTATAGATAGTCTTACCCTTTTCTTAGTTTATCTCTTTGCAGTAAGAAGTTGAATAGAATCTATATGTACTAGTCTACAATCAATACAAATCATCGGTCATTTTTTTCTACTGGCAGTCTTGTGCTTTACAATATGAAGTATCTTGAAAGGAATTGTGAATTTTTCAATTGAAGAGAATGCAATGAATAAAAGAGATGCAACTTTGGAGACTTTATAATGCAAATAACTTAATGTTAAAATGGACAATAAATACACCAGAATTCAAAAGCATCCACAAAATAGTTGAGGTTGCCAGATTTAAACTAAATAATATCATAAACACAGAAGCAAAACATCGGAGGAAATAAGAAAAACAAATAATTTAAACTATCTAAATATTTGTGATTTAAAAGTTTTCTCCTATGATAGTCTTGAGCGAGTAAAAGCTTGGAGTGTATCTGGTCGCTTTAGTAACATTACCGTAAATATCACCAACATTGAACTTTTTCTTTTCTGGGTTGTAAGAAACTAGTTTTGTGTGATTTTGAATCAATTTATTTTCCATCTTTCCAAATCAATATTCGTTCAAAATTGTAATTAATCACACCAAGCAAAATAGAATCCATCGAAATTCTATGTTTTGTCCAAGATTTAGCAATCCCATACTCTTTCATCCACCATATAGCAACTTTAACATCCCATAGATACTTTACATCCCGGCTGTCAGTATAGTCAGTCAAACATAGATGATTCCCAAACTCTGGTAGCCTCAAGCAATAAGCTGGAGTTCCTAGACCTAGTGGAGTTGGCAGAGACTTGATCTTTTCTGTCTCAATATCAAAGGAGTAAATGTTGTCATTGTTTTCGCTATCCATCCAATGCAGAGCACCATTAACATTAGCATTGCCAAACTTATACCATGCAGGACATGGAATTTCTCCCACATTTCTCCAATTCTTATGAACACCAAGATTATAAACCTCCAATTCTGATACTTTAACATGATCCTGAACCACTCTAATTATTAATCTCAATACTTTATACTCTTGGACGCTTTACTAAAGCAAAATCCATAAGAAAAATGACAAACACTTTTCTCCCTTTTTGGCAATTTATGTTTGAAATACTCACGCACAAGAGGATTGCTAATATAAACTGTATGGTCAGTATACATCAAACCAATCAACAAACAAATGAGCCCATTACACGAACCGATTAAAAACACTCTCACTGGAGGGAAGTGAAGCTTAGCGCTCAAGATAATGGGTCTATCATAGGGGCGAGAATAATAATTTTAGTTTGTTTCGAGTTCTAGAAGTGATTGGTTGTAGTTAGCATCTAAAAGAAAAATGCCGGGAAAATTTGGGCATCTTGTTTGATACATGTTGAAAAATAAAGAGTCGGAAGTTAAAAGATTATACCAAAGTTTTCAAATCATCTTACAACAAAAAATGACTTGATTGGAAATCTTGAAAGGATTTCAACCAAGATCACCCTCGGAAGGTCCATGATCATGGTGACATGAGAAGGCTTAGAGCGTTGGGCGTCCATGGTTGTCACTTCTATTGAACAAAAAGGGAGTTACTTTGAAGGTTTTGATCTTATGGATTGCCTGGACATTCATATATACTACACTCCAAGACTTCAAAAAATTTATTTCAAGCTAAAATGACTATAAAAGTTATACTTTGAAGTCTAACTAGCTGTTAGCTAATATCATCAAGAAACTCTTTAATACCTTAAATGATTATCTATGAAATATTTTCTAGGCTTCCCATTAATTATTTAATGCGTTTCAAGTGCCTTTTTGAATTTTCTAGTTCTCATGATAAAAGATGCATATATAGTGGCTACCTGCCATATATATATGTTACAATTCGATAGTCGAGGCATAAATATGAAATATTGTTCTTTTAGCTCTTTATTTCATGATAAGTCTGTTACTAAGGCATTTCATCTGGATTGTCCCATGAAAACTCCACCCAAAGTGTTTATATTTCTGTTTCTATTAATGGGTTAATTTGTCTTTCCAATGGGTTTGCAAGTGGGTTGGTTATCTGCAATCCATCAATTAGTGAGGTCACAGAAGTGTTCGACCTTGTGCCTCCACAGATGTACGAGTGTTGGTGCCGTTGTGGTTTTTGATATGATGAGGTTCATGATGATTATAAGGTCATCGGTATTGTTAGTAGCATGATTAAGGAAGATTTCGAGGCCATGATATAGAGTTTTAAGAGCAATGGAGCCTCACCAACGGTATATACCAAAATTTAATCAAAGTTTACTTCTGCAAAATAAAGCCTCACAAGATTCATAAATGATGTAGCTGCAAGAAGAATCTGGAATGCACAATTGGTGATGCTCAAATAATTCAATCCAGCATTGAGCAAGAAAGATGGCAAAGTATATGTGGATTCGAACGAAATGATCATGAGTTCCTTAACACCTTTTTCATAGACAGGTTGCATCCAATCATATAGGTCCCAATCGTATGAATCTAGACTTGATATGTCAAGTACAATTTTGAATAATGGACCCTTATGTCAAAATAGAATTCTATTGACAATATCTTTAAAGTCAAAATGGTTATTTAGTCCCTCACGAAACCCCTTATCTAGCACGAGAATTGGATGTAAACATCATATTTCATTCCCTTATTTTGACAACACGACCATCTGTGCTACCTCTTTCATTGTCGAATGATTTAGAATATTAATTAGAAGGTCTCTCAGCAATTCAGATTATTTGTCTATATCATGACTTTCATAGTATCACATTCCAAAGTCAATATCTAAATTAATACTATGAAGGTCATAATATAGACAAAATATTTGAATTGCTGAGAGACCTTCTAAGTAATATTCTAAATTGTTTGACAATGAAAAAGGTAGCACAAAAGGTCGTGTTGTCAGAAAAATAGAATGAAATGTGGTGTTCACATCCAATTCTCGTGCTAGATAAGGGGTTTCGTGAGGGACTAAATAACCATTTTGACTTTAAAGATATTGTCAACCTAATTTTATTTGGACATAAGGGTCCATTATTCAAAATTGTGCTTGACATATCAAGTCTAGATTCATATGATTGGGTCCTTTATAATTGGATGCAACGTGTCTCTGACAAAGGCGTTATGGAATTCACGATCGATTCGTTCAAATCCACATATTTTTTGCCATCTTTCTTGCTCAATTCTGGATTGAGTTATTTGAGTATCACTAATTGTGCATTCCAGATGCCTCCTGCAGCTAAATCATTTAAGAATCCTGTGAGGCTTTATTTGGCAGACGTAAACTTTGATTCAATTTTCAGATCACATGCCTCAGTAAGAGAGTCATCATGAAATAAAGAGCTAACAAAACAATGTTTCATAGTTATGCCTCGACTATCAAATTGTAATAGAGATATGTGGCGGGCGTAATCCTTAGCGGCAAAACTAAGAAAAATGTCTAGCTCTTGTAAATCACCAAGTAAGGAAAGAACTAACTATGAAGTTAGGAAATAATAAAAAATGTCAATCCCAATTGAAACGTAAACCAAACGTTCCCGCAAACAACGCATGACTGATTGATGGGCCAACATTTTATTTCTTGGTTCGTTCGACTCAGAAAAGCGCAGAATGAAATGAACAAAAGAAATGCAGTTTTTAAGTCTTTACACTAAAATTACCTAGAAACATTAAAATGGACAAGGTATGTTGCTTATACACGCAGAGTTATACTACGAAAACTTAAAAGCATCCTTGAAACAGTAAAAGTTTACAGGTCTTAAGCTAGATCCTACAATAAATATATAAAGAAACCATAATATTCAGGAGGAACTAAAACTAGGGATATCAAACGAGTAAATGCTGGTACCTTTTTAAGATTTTCAAAACTAAGAACAAATGATTAGAAGACTCCTTAGGCTTTGTTAATAGTCATTATCTTCTTCAACAGATTCTTTATATAGCAATACTATAATTCAATAACACTGATCACAATTTTTCCATCTTTTGCTCTTGTCTCTTTATGGTATCAGAAGCTTCTAAATTCAAATGAGTTGATCCTTCTTTTCTTTCTGTTTTTTTGTTCTCTCCGCTAACTCGTCCAGATGGCCTCTAATATTTCTATGACCAATGCTAATGGAGTCCATAACTCCATTACTATTGTCCAATTCAATCCTATGACTCAACTACCCATAAAATTAGTCACAATTTCTCCCCGTGGAAAGCTCAACTTTCAATTCTTATGCATGGTCACAATCTCTATGGGCATCTCGATAGCTCCATCAGTTCCCCCACGCGCACCATCTCTCAAAACAATGGCGATGTTGATAATCCGCATTCATTCCATGGTACAGCCAAGATCATTTAATTCAAAATTTTATCTTGGCCTTCGTTGATCCTACACTTTCCCCCACTGTTGCTATTGCGGTCTCTGCCAAAGCTGCCTGGGATGCTTTGCATACTGCCTATGCAAACAAATCTTAGACAAGGATTTTCAGCTTGCAAGATCAATTGGAATGCTTCACTAAATAGTCTCATCCAGTCGCAAATTATCTTCATCAAGTTTGATCACCATGTAATGAACTTGCTACTGCCGGTGCGCCTATATCAAATCTGAAACTCATTTTTAAAATTCTCAGTGGATTTGGATATGCATTTTGAGAATTCTTTGCTGCCATTCGTGCTAGAGACTCAACAATTTCCTATGGAGAGCTTTATGAAAAACTTCTGGATAATGAGATTTTCTTAAATTATGAGGATGACACAAGCCACTATCAACTCCTATCACTGTTGTTGTAGCACAAAAGACAAGCTCAACAAATCCTACACTGGCGTGAAGCTATGGAAAAATGAACTTGATGCCTTAGTTCGGAATCGAATAGAGGAGTTGGTACCATATGATCCTTCAAAAATGTTGTGGATTGTAAATTGCTTTTCCGAGTTAAATATCATCCTGATGGTTCTGTTGACAAGGTTCACAAAACAACCTGTACTTGACTTTCAATTCACTTTTAGTTCTGTCGACTCGTTCTTGCAATTGCAACACAACAAAGCTGGCCCATTCGTCAACTTGATGTCAATAATTCCTTCCTGCAAGGTCGTCTTGATGAAGAAGTCTATATGTGCCAACCACCTGGTTTTGAAGCTTCTACACATCTATCACTTGTTTGCAAGCTGCACAAAGCAATGTATGGCCTCAAAGAGGCTCTCAAGTCCTGGTACACTGAACTCAAAACTTACTCGGTTACTTTGGGATTTATTAAATCCCAATCTGATTCTTCATTGCTCTTCCTGCATAATTTTGAGTTTAATGTTTATATTCTAGTATATATTGATAACATAATTGTTACGGGTAATCAGATTCGTGGTGTTCAAAGCATTATTGCTAGTCTTGCCATCTGGTTCTCCTCGAAGTATCTCGGCCCACATTATTATTTTCTGGGTGTTGAAGTCTTATCTTATCCTGGTGGTCTTTTGTTTTATCAAATAGAGATACATTACAGATTTGTTGCAGGAAGTTAATATGCAGAATTGTAAGGTTGTTCCAACACCAATGGTTTCTACTATTGTTTTCCCAGAGTCTTCTGAAGATTCTCTAGTTGATACCTGTCTTTTTCTATGTTTCTCAGACTCTTCACTTTTGGTGCTGCACCTGTGTCGACATTACATGGGTGTGGGTGTGAGATCTATGTCCGATTTGGTCAACCGGTTTCGGCTACTTTGACCAAAATCGATGAGGAATGTTTGGATGGTTTTAATGATTTCTGTAATCAATACAAAAGTTAAGATGAAATTGAAGAAAATGGAATACCTTTTGTATCACGTTTTTTCGTTCAATGTCCTTCCAGGATTCTCTTCATATTTTCTCCATAATGTCTATTAATTTAAGTTTTATCACTATGTTTAGATATTTTGATTATTTTTAGGTGAATCCCTGCATCCGTATCCAAACATGGATCCATATCGCCGAATCTTAAAAATTAGACCATGAAGGATCAGAACTATAGATCCGCACCCGTATCGGGCACGTGTACCCAAGTCCGAGCAACTTAGCTCTTTATAGGAGGATAATTGGTAAACTACATTACCTTTCATTTACACGTTCAGGCATAGAAATAGCACTTAACAAACTCTCACAATCCATGCAACAGCCCATAACATCATATTGGACAGCCATGAAGTGTCTCCTTCAGTAACTTCACCAGACATCTTCATTTGACGTTCAAATTGCCAAAGAACATGATCACCATTTTCTAGCTTACTCAAGTTCTGATTGGGCTGCAGATCCTCTCAACCAAAACTCCACTACAGGTTATGTTGTTTACTTTGGCAGCTCTCCAATATCCGGGTCCTCTAAAGAGCAAAGATCTTTCTCCCGTGCTTCCACAGAGGCACAATATCGGGTCGCTGCAGCTACTATTTCTGAAACAAATTGGCTAACAAGTTTATTCCATGAGCTTTGGTTTCATATTCCCACCTCTCCTGAGATATTTTGTGACAATGTCAACACCACATGCATTTGCACCAACCTGGTGTTCCATAGTCGGTTAAAACATATTTCTATTGATTTTCACTTGTTTGTGACCAAGTTCAAAACAAGAATATTGCAGTTCAACACCTTTACTCAAGTAGCAGATATATTTACCAAACCACTTCCACAAGCTTCTTTTGTCAAGTATTTTTCCAAGTTTGGTGTTGTTGACACCACCAACTTGTGTGGGCATAGTGATGGATGATTAGAAGACTCCTTAGTGCTATAGAATTCAGTTGTCGGAGTTCCTAATCTTTAGGAATTTCTTATAACTTTTTCCTTTTATTTAGGCTTTGTTAATAGTCATTATATTCTTGTATAGATTCTTTATATAACAACGCTATGATCAATAACATCGACCACAATTTTCCCATCTTCTGCTCGTCTCTTTAAAAACTGGGTGACCTTACAACAACAACAAAGACATACCTAGTCTGATCCCACAAGTAGGGTTTGGGGAGGGTAAAATGTATGCAGACCTAATTACTACCTCATAGAGATAGAGGGGCTATTTTCGGGAAACCCTCGTCTCAAGAATTAAGTCCCACATTCACTATTGGCGGAAGCTAATGTCCTTGGTCTCAGGCCTTTTGTAGTAAATAAGAATAAGTAAAGCCCAAGGATTGGTAGTGTAATGCATGGGTTCCTTTGCTCTCAAGCCTTGCTTTCAGGGATTTCTTTTTCAGGTAGAGAAAATGCTTATAGGTATAGGACTCCCTAACCTTTTCTATCCCTACATCCCTGACCTTCGCCTCTCCTAAAATTCTCAATTTCTAAATCGGATTCACTCTGACATCTGCTGAAGCCAACCTGTGGTAAAATTTGGGCACAGTTGTTCACCAAGGGGGTGAATCGAAGTGATTGTGGTAAAGAATTGATCAAAAATGAAGCACTTCATCTATGGACATTGTAGAAAAGATAGAATCTGCGCCTAATCGTTCTTCTCAAATTGCTCCCACATGATGTATTGGGGTGGTCCGCTAGAGAAAATATGTATCACCTTTAGTAGGTAGCTAGCAAAGAAGTTATCCCTTATCAACGTATATAGTTGAGGGAAAACCGAGGGTTTACTTGTTCCTTCTGTCTAACGAAAAGAAAGAAAGACTAGAAGACATAGGGAGCAAAAATTACTAGATATGGATAAAAGGAAATAACAAAGGAAGAACGACTAATAATGAAAAGCAAATGATAGTATGTAAAATCGAAAAAGTAACAGTAAAAAAGTTAACAAAAAAGTCACAAATATAAGACGGATAATGGTAAAATGGGATAAAACTGACTACTCGTTCTAACCTACTATATCATTAGGTCAGACATCATTCTGCACTCACTAAACTAGTAGACTACTACCCTAATACGCGATCTCCACTCCTTTCTGTCTAAGGGCATGTCCTCAATGAGATGAAGTTTTGCCATATCTTGTTTGATCACATCCCCTCAATACTTCTTCGATCTACCTCTACCCCTCCGAGTAACCCCTAACTCCAACCTTTTGCACCTTATAACAGGAGCATTGATACTTCTTCTCAGGACACATGTCCAAACCAATGTAGTCTCGCTTCCCTCATCTTGCCAGCCATAGGCAAAACCTCTAACTTCTCCAAAATGGTCTCATTACTAACCTTATCGCTCCTGGTATGTCCGCACATCCATCTCAACATCCTAGTCTCTGTGACCTGCATTTTGTGAACACGTGAGTTTATGATTGGCCAGCACTCTACCCTATACAACAAAGATGGCCTAACCATCTTTTTGTAAAACTTACCTCTAAGTTTAGGTGGTATCTTCTTATCATACAGAACTCCTGAGGCAAGCCTCCATTTATTTCATAATGCCCCAATACAGTATGTGACATCATCATCAATATCACCATTACTCTGGATAATGATGAAAGATTTTTAAAACTTTATCTCTTGGGAATGGATTGAGTTTCAAGGCTCACTTCAAAGTCTACTTCATCCCTTGCAGCTTTGAATTACCACTCCAAGTATTCTGTTTTGGTTCTGCTCAGTTTGAACCCTTTAAATTCCAAAGTCTGGCTCTAATCTGGTGTCCTGAACAGACGCTATATTAATTTGACTCCTCTTAAGACACTTTACTAGCTTTATGGACCTTCCTGAAAGTGATCTTATATTCCACGACCCTACTCTTAGCTTAAGTAGTCCCATTCCCCTCTTACCACCACTACCCCTCGCCTCTGATCTCAATTGACGACATGACCTTAATCCACCACCAGATCCCAACACCACAAAAGTAAAGACTAGTACCCAAGATACTAAAAATGATCAAGAATATAATAATCCAACAGTATAGTACAAACAATAAATATAGAGTGTACTTAACAATAATCAAACAATCATATTCAAATCTCAAGATAGATAAACGGGATATTAACTATACAATCTATGGTAAAGGACAACCTAATATGATAAGTAAGTTCATAAGATATAATAAATGATAAGTATAGAACTATATGATAAATCAAGAAATATATACGGTGAGGGGAAACACAACAAACTGGGATCCACATCATAATATATACAAGGCAAGAGATATGTAGTACAAAAATGGAAGATACAATTGATTAAATAGTAAATAGAAAGATATCACCTGAAAAGAGACTGTATCTTCTTCGAATCACCTCACCAGAAAACTGTATCTTCAAAGATTCTCGCCGGATTCTAGAGTATGACGTTGCCGAAGATGTGTGCTTCTGTCTTCAGACTAAAAAGTTCGCCGAAATCTGGGTTATAACATTGGCGAAATCTGAGAATGACGTCATCAGAACGTGGGATACGAGCGTACTTCTTTCTTTGAAATAAATAGTCAAGCAGAAAGTGTACTGGAATCTCCCTCGAAAAAATCTTCCATTCTTTCCCAGGAGAGGAACGAAGAGAGAATCATAGAATCTCAAGAACAAGGACAGATCTAGCTAAAAAATTTGTAGATCTGAAACCCTACCCTCGGAACAAGGACAAATCCTATGAAAAAACTGATAGATCTAAAATCTTAACCTCAGAATTTGATTTCCTCACCATAGCCACAAAGGAAACAATAACTGGAAAGGGGGAATCCTCACTAATACTCAATAAAATACCCATCACTAATGAAAAAGTGATAAAAAATCAAAACATTTTATAATATTAAAATGTTGACCGTTTCTTTTCTTCTAACCCTTCCAATTCTCTCGCATGCCTCCTCTCATTCTACTAGAATTTGAGGGGAAACTTAAGCAAGTTAAATCAAAGAATACCCATAGATAATGTTCCATTTACCTCAAATAGTGTCACCAAAGTACCTTTTTCAATCAAGAAAAAATAACAATATCTAACAGATAGGCCAGAATTTTGTCCCTTTATAGTTCATTATATTGGGACAAAGGGACAACATATCAGGTAGAATTGAATCTGTCAAAATGCGATCTTTAGTTAAAGATTTAGTCATTCCATACGCCGCGTCCTTTCCTTATCTAAATGTTGAGTCCTTTCCTTCTTTGATACTTTTATGTATCAGAATTCTTATTTATCTATTTTTTCTTACTTTTTCCTTATATTCCTCTCGCTAATCAATTGAATTATTCACATTGGGAGAGTAGAAGTGAGAGTCTCGGTTCATTCTTTTTGCATCCGAAATTTGTTATCTACTCACTCTCTTCAAAGAGTTCTAAGGCAACAACTTCCAGAGTTCAATTTCATATCATCTTGTAATTCTGATGTAGTTGTGGGGAAACAATATTGTCATTTCGTGTTTGTTAAAGATGGAATGCCACTTAAAGAACTCATAGAGAGATTAATGTGCATTTTAAGCAGAGATGGGAGCAGTTTTTTGCTTCTCAAAATGACAAAAATAATAAAGGGAATTCAGTACTTGTGGATGTAACACTTGTCACACAAGTTGTTCTTATTGGCAGATGTAAGGACCCGGGTTTTCGAATGACTTTATCGTATCTCATAACGTTGGCCCGGGAGAAAATTTGACCAAGTGTCGCTCTATGGGAGGCCCACCCAGCCCATGTGAAGCCACATGGACCATGTGGCCTTCGGTGGAGAGGTACTTGGCCATAATTTTGATTATGGGTCAATAGAGAATTTTGGACTATGTGAGGGCACACGGCCACCCACACGGTCCGTGTGGTGTGTCATGGGTCGTGTGGCCCATCGCATAACTCTCCACGTAAAAACTTTCTAAAAAGAAATTATTGTCTCGTAACTTTTTAGTGCAAGATTTTTCTAAGTGCCGTCACACGGCTCTTGACATGACCCGCATAGCATCACACAGGTCATGTAGCCGACCGTATGGCACCCCTTTGCTTTGTAAAAATTCTAAGTGTTGAGGATCGCAAAATCTGTCTAAGTGTCACCTCATGGGCACTATTCACAGTCTGTGTAACGACTCACGGACCGTGTAGGCATCCGTGTAGCCTTGACGGCCTACTTTTCCATCCATTTCATTAATGGCATTTTAGGTAATTATGGTTAATTTTCATTGTGTTTTATGTTCTTTTGAATACCTTAAACCCCCTAGATGAGATGATACCCTTCTATTCGAATTCATTCTCATTAGAAACGCTCTCACACTAAAATCAATTTCGGAAATACTCTCTAAGTCCTTCGCTCAAGACTCAAGCTAGGATTCAATTGGGGTTCCAAATTCAAGATAAATTCTTCTAAAATTCATCACCCTAATCAAGGTATGTGGGATTGATTCTTAGTCCCTTTCAACCAAGAAGACCCAAACTCTTTTCAATTGATTTTCATGAAATTAAGCTTACTTTAAATGTGGGTATTCATTATTTGATTTTATTAAATTCAATTGATGTATGGGTTGTACTTTATTCATGATTTTAAGTTATTTTAAACCTATGATGATGATTTA
The DNA here is from genome assembly GCA_029948455.1 of Solanum rostratum. Classification (NCBI taxonomy): domain Eukaryota; kingdom Viridiplantae; phylum Streptophyta; class Magnoliopsida; order Solanales; family Solanaceae; genus Solanum; species Solanum rostratum. Next base: position 29,566,831 of record CM057049.1, read on the forward strand.
CATTGAGGTTATGAAGTTATGAATATGCATGTCCCCTTTAAAGCTTGATTTATGCATGACTGGTTTATATTATAATTTAAATGTGGATTTAATTATGAATTTACGTCAATTTCGTATTTTGTTATTGATTTTAGCGAAGATCTATGTTACCCGTGCTATTCTCACATCATGCATTGCACTGGCATTCATGAACATTGATCTTTATGGAAATTATGAAGTGTGCTAAGCCCAATTACGTTTTATGTAATGATTTTGATAAGATATTAGTTATGATAAGAATGGGATCACATATATGTCTTATGATTATGGCTCTTTGAGCATCTCGGGTGCTTGCACCTTCTTGTATATGTGAATGAGTTATTTCTTGCATGAGTATCATGATTATGACTTATAATTTGGCATTGGAGCGTAAATATGCATTGATGGGATTTGAAATGATAACTGCCTTTTTGAAAGTATGTAATTATATTCTATATGTTTTCTCGTGGGGTGTTGACTTAACACTGATTGATTGGGGGCATCAAGGCTATGCCCAAGGGTTCCCTCCCTTTTCTCGAACTATGTGCCTAGCATATGTTATGAGAATCCTATCTGAAATGGGATATGTTCCCGTATGGAAGGTTGCTTCATACAAAATGGGATATGTTCCCATAAGGTGAAGTATTACGATATGATATGAGAAATTCTTTCCGAAATTGGATATATTTCCCATAAGGGGGTTGCTTCATACGAATTGGGATATGTTCCCATAAGGTGAAGTATGGTTTACCTCTGGCAAGTAGAACACCTTTGTACCAGTGAGGGGATTTCATTGGGATTCCAAGTTATAGCTCGCTTGGTCTTACGCATGTAGGGTGAAGTCACATCCCTGGTATATATGAGCATCATTGCATTCATGTATCATGAATTTAATGGCATATTGTATATTATTTCCTCGGATATATACTTCTTCCTATATCATATGCCCTTGTCATCTAACATTGAAATGGAGGTTTGATAAGTCATATGTATTGCATGCCCGCATACTTAGTACATTCAAACGTACTAATGCATACTCTATGCCTACATGAATTTACCATGTAGGGGCTGAGCACTACGATTATCCACCATTTAACGAGTAGCTCAAATTCTGAAGGTTGAACTTGTGGTGAGTCCCATCTTTCAAGGACAAGCCGCCTTCCTCTATCTATGTTATCCTATGTCTACTTTCTTATTTGAGGGTGAGCCCGGAATATGTCTTGGCCCCTGTTCCATCTTATGACTAGAGGTATTGTTGGACATCTTGTAGACTCTCCTAGATTTTATATTTTATGTGTTGTATTTGAAGCTTTTGATTTCAGTTATCTATTGGATATGGCTATCATAGATTGATTATGAGAATTATGATATGCATGTATGTTTATGTGGAAACGTGGAAGGTCCTAACTCCCGTTTTCCCCATAGCGTGAGTCCTACTTACCCGCCCCTTAGTTCTTGTATGCTATGTGCTATGTGAATCCATGTGAATCCCTTTACCCTCGATGTCCCCATAGCATGAGTCCTACTTATCCATCCCTTAATATTATGTGACTATTATTTCATTGCGCTTCTGAACTGATAATGTAGATTTGGATACTTCAAGGCTTGTTTTGGTGAATCTCGAGTTCCCATTCATCGTGTCACATCTAGACCCTAGTCCCGGGTCATGAAAAAGGATAGTATCAGAGCCCTGGGTTTATAAATGGTCCTCGGAGTCTAACATGCCGGGTTAAGTAGTGTCATGTTCATGTGTGTGAAGTGCACACGCCTATAAGTGGGAGGCTACGAAGATGTTCTAGGAATTGCCTCTCTTATTCATGTTTACGCCATGCTATGGATCCTATATTTTGGTCTATATATCTTGACGGTGTCATTGCTGTAATTCAGAAGATGCCTCGAGGAAGACCCCTCCAACCAAGGCCGGCTCCGGCTAATGAGGAACAGGCACCTCACGAGCCTATGAATGAACCCATCTCAAATAGTGAATTCTGTACAGCCTTTGCCATTCTAGCCCAGGTGCTAACATCTCAGACAAGGCATACTAACCTTCCACAAGATCCTACACCAGCTTCTACGGTGAGGGATTTCACCCCAATTAATCCTCCGGAGTTCCATGGGTCGAAGGCTGATGAGGATGCTCAGGAGTTCATTGATGAGCTCACCAAGATATTGAATATTATGGGTGTCACTTATGAGGAGAAGGCTGAATTGGCTGCCTACCATCTGAAAGATGTGGTTCTAGTGTGGTATACCCAATGGTCTTTGGAGAGGGTTTGAAGTGGTGATGTCAATTGGGAAGAGTTCAGACTTGTGTTCCTGGATCACTTCTTTCCACTTGAGTTTAGGATGGCCAAGATGACTGAATTTATAAACCTCAAGCAAGGAGGTATGAGTATGAGGGACTATGCCCTCAAATTCACAAAGCTCTCCAAGTATGCTCCGTCACTCGTGGCTGACCCCCGTGTAAGGATGCACAAGTTTGTTTCTGGTATCTCTGATTTTCTTATAGAATAATGTTGTACTGCTATGCTCATATGGGATATGGATATTTATTGACTCATGGTGTATGCTGAATAGATCAAAAGGGAGAAACTCAAGGAGAGAAGGGTACACGATCCTAAATGGGCCCATTTTTAGGGTAGATTATGTGGTTCACGGAGTGGTGGCTTTGGTCGCTTCAAGCAGGGCCAAGGTTCTGGTGCTCAGGTCACTAATGTGCAGGTTCCTCCTCTTAGGGAACTGGTTGGTGGTGGACAGGGGTATCCTCTATGTAACAAGTGAGTGAAGCCCCACACGGGTGTTTGTTGGAGGGATTCGGGTGTTTTCTATGGGTGTGGTGATAAAATCCACAAGGTTGTTAATTGTCTTAGAAATACCCGTAGACGTCAAGGTCAGGTAGCTTAAGGTGATCAAGGCCAACAAAGAGCTTCCAAGGTGTTGCCCCAAGGAACAATAGGTTTCACGCGCTCTATGCCCATCAGGATGTTGAGGAAGCTCCGGATGTCGTGACTGGTATGTTAAAAGTCTTTGATTTTGATGCTTATATTTTACTTGACTTGGGTGAAAATTTGTATGTTGTGACTCCTCTATTGGCTGTTAAATTTGGTTTGAATCCCAAGATTTTGAAGGATCTTTTCTTAGTTTATACTCTTGTGGGTGAATCTGTTATTGCACATAGAGTCTATTATGGTTGCCCAGTTTCTGTGTTGCACAAAGTTTTCCTGTGTGACCTTGTGGAACTTGAGATGTTCGATTTCAACATGATTCTTGGGATGCATTGGTTGCATGCATCCTATACCTCTATAGATTGTAGAACCCGGAAGGTCAAGTTCCAACCTCTCAGTGAGCCCATTCTCAATTGGAAGGGTAGTGACTCCTCTATTAAAGGTTGATTTATTTCCTACCTCAAGGCCGAGAAAATGATTTCCAAGGGGTGCATTTATGATATTGTAAGGGTCAAGAATATGGAGTTCGAAGCTCCTACACTTGAATTGGTTCTTGTGGTGAATGAGTTCTTTTGGACGTTTTCCCCGAAGACTTTCTCAGTGTTCCTCCTAAAAGGGAGTTGGACTTCGGCATAGATCTTCTTTCGGATACTCAACCTATTTCTATTCCTCCTTACTTATGGCACTGGCAGAGTTGAAGGAGTTAAAAGAGCAATCGAAGGATTAGTTGAAGAAAGGCTTCATTAGGCCTAGTATATCATCCTGGGGTGCTCAAGTGTTGTTTGTAATAAAGAACGATAGATCTCTTCGAATGTGTATTGATTATAGGCAGGTGAATAAGATGACTGTTAAGAATAAATATCCGTTGCCCAGGATTGATGGCTTGTTCGACCAGCTTCAAGAGGCTACTCATTTTTTAAAGATTGATCTTCATTCTGGGTATAATCAACTGAAGGTTAGGGAGTGTGACATTCCTAAGATAGTCTTCCGAACCAGGTATGGGCACTTTGAGTTTGTAGTGATGTCGTTCCGTTTAACCAATGGTCCGGCCGTGTTCAGGTATCTGATGAATCAGATGTTTAAGCCATTCCATGACAGTTTTGTGGTGATCTTCGTTGACAACATTCTCATTTACTCCCGAAGTTAGAAGGAGAACGGGGATCATTTGAGAATGGTTCTGAAAACCTTGAGAGAGAAGAAATTGTATGCGAAGTTTAGTAAATGTGAATTTTGGTTAGGTAAAGTAGCTTTCCTTGGTCATGTGGTGTCCGGCGATGGTATCAAGGTGGACTTGAAGAAGATCGAGGGCGTGAAGAATAGGCCCAAACCGTTGACTCCTTCGGATATTCGAAGCTTTCTGGGGTTGGATGGATATTATCGGAGATTCGTTGAAGGATTCTGATCTATTACATCTCCATTGACTAAATTGACCCAAAAGAAGGTGAAGTTTATGTGGTCAGATGAATATGAACAGAGTTTTCGAACCTTGAACGATTGGCTTACGTCGGATTGGGTTAGGTTGTGTGCTCATGCAGCACGGTTAGGTAATAGCGTATGCATCAAGGAAGTTGAAGGAGCATGAGCATAATTATCCAACACATGATCTTGAGTTGGCAGTGATAATCTTTGCCTTGATGATTTGGAGACACTATTTGTATGGGGTTCATGTTGATGTATTCACCGATCACAAGAGTTTGCAATATGTATTTACTCAAAGGGATCTCAACTTGGAGTTTGCAATATGTATTTACTCAAAGGGATCTCAACTTGAGGCAAAGGAGATGGTTAGAACTCCTAAAGGATTACGACATGAATGTTAAATATCATACGGACAAGGCCAATGTTGTCGTCGATGCTCTCAGTAGGCTATCTATGGGATGTGTGACATATGTTGGAGAGAAAAGGAAGGAATTAGCAAGGGATGTTCACCGGTTGGCTAGGTTGGGTGTCAGGTTGGCCAACTCGAGCGATGGTGGTATCCGTGTTCATAGCATAGCAGAATCTTCCATGGTGCTTGATGTAAAAGCTAAGCAAGATTTATACCCATCGTTGCTTGAATTGAAGAAGTTGGTTGCCAAAAAAGAGATTTAGGTGTTCTCCCAAAGGGGAGATGGTATGCTCCGGTACCAAGATTGGCTTTGTGTTCCGAATGTGGATGATCTTAGAAGAGTGATCATGAATGAGGCTCACAACTCTCATTATTCCATCCACCCAGGATCTACTAAAATGTATCGAGATTTGAAGGAAGTGTATTAGTGGAATGGTATGAAGAAGGACTTAGCTAATTTCATATCCGGATGTCCAAGTTGTCAACAAATGAACGTAGAGCACCAAAGGCCAAGTGGCTTGGCTTAAGATATTGAGATTCCCACATGGAAGTGGGAAGATGTGAACATGGACTTTGTGGTGGGTTTGCCTCAGACCCGACGACGATTTGACTCCATTTGGGTTGTCGTTGATCAGATGACTAAGTCGGCTGACTTCCTATCTTGTCAAGACTACCTATAACGCCGAGGAGTTTGCGAGGTTGTACATCCAAGAATTGGTTAGACTGCATAGTGTGCCTAGATCTATCGTATCGGATCGTGGCACCCAATTCACTTCCCACTTTTGGAGATCATTTCAGAAGGTACTTGGAAGTAAGATTAAGTTAAGCACTGCTTTTCATCCTCAAACTGATGGGCAAGCTGAGAGGACTACTCAAACCTTGGAGGATATGTTTAAGGCTTGTGTGTTTGAGTTTAAGGGTATCTAGGATGATCACCTTCCCCTCATTGAGTTTTCCTATAATAATAGCTTCCACGCTAGCATTGGTATGGCACCATTTGAGGACTTGTATGGTAGGAGGTGTAGGTCACCGGTGGGGTGGTTTTAGTTAAGAGAGATGGCATTGATTAGCCCAGATTTAGTGTTGGAGTCTATGGAAAAAGTAAAGGTAATTAGAGAAAGGTTGAAGACGGCACAAAGTCGCCAAAAGTCCTATTTGGATGTTAGAAGGAGGGATCTTGAGTTTCATGTTGGTGATTGGGTGTATGTGAAGGTTTTGCCTATGAAGGGTGTGATGCGTTTTCGTAAGAAGAGCAAGCTAAGCCCCCGGTATATTTGCCCTTATGAGATCATTGAGCGGATCGGGAACGTGGCTTATAGGCTAGAGTTGCCTCCGAACTTGAGTTCCATTCACTCGGTCTTACATGTGTCTATGTTAAGGAAATTAGTTGGTGATCCTAGCACCATTGTGCCTTTGGAAGGAATCGAGATTGAGGAGAACCTATCTTATGAGAAAGTCAAGGTGGAGATTTTCGATAGGCAAGTGAAGCTGCTTCGTATCAAGAATGTGGCTTCGGTGAAGGCACTTTGGAGAAATCATCACGTGGAGAGTGCTTCCTGGGAGGCAGAATTGGACATGATGAAGCGATATCCCCATCTTTTCCAATCTACTAAAGCCTAAGGTACTAGGCCGATCCTCTTCTAAATAGTTCTAATTCTTTCGCTCTTGAATCTCATGGCATGACATGCATACATGTGCATGAAAATGATTTTTTTTATGATATTTGAATGATTTAAATACATTTAAAATGGGTTTTAAAGGCTTATGATTTTTCAAGCGATGAACGCTGCATTATACCTTGTATTCGGATGTTTCATGTCTTAAGTCAAACTCTAAAGCCTCGTTATTGCATATTCGGGGATGAATGCTCTCAAGGGGGAGATGATGTAAGAACCCGGGTTTTCGAACGACTTTATAAGATCTCATAATGTTCACTCGGGAGAAAATTTGACCAAGTGTTGCTCCATGGGAGGCCACATGGCCCGTGTGAAGCCACACGGACCGTGTGGCCTTCAGTGGAGAGGTACTTGGACATAATTTTGATTACGGGAAAGTCAATAGAGAATTTCGGACTAAGTGAGGGCACACGGCCACCCACACGGTCCGTGTGGTGTGTCACGGGCTGTGTAGTCCACCATATAGCTCGCAACATAAAATTTTTCTAAGTACAAAATTACCGTCTCATAACTTTTTCGTGCAAGATTTTTTGAAGTGTCGTCACACGGCTCTTGATACGACCCGTGTAGCATCACATGGGTCGTGTAGTCATTCGTATGGCACCCCTTTTATTCTGAAAAATTCTAAGTGTTGAGCATCGCCAAAATCTAACCTAAGTTCCATCTCACGGGCACTATTCACGGTCCGTGTGACAGCTCACGGACCATATAGGCGCCCGTGTAGCTGTAACAACCCACTTTTCCATTTATTTTATTAATGGCGTTTAGGTAATTATGGTTCATTCTAATTGTGATTTATGACCTTTTGTCTACCCTAAACCCCTAGAGTAGCGGATACCCTTTGATTCTAATTCATTCTCATTAGAAACACTCTCACACTAAAATCAATTCCTAAAATACTCTCCAAGTCCTTCACTCAAGACTCAAGTTACGATTCAAAAGGTGTTTCAAAATTCAAGATAAACTCTTCTCAAATTCATATTCCTAATCATGGTATGTGGGATTGATTCTTGGTTCCTTCCAACCAAGAAGACCCAAACTCTTTTCAATTGACTTTCATGAAATTAAGCGTACTTTAAATGTGAATTTTCATTATTTGATTTTATTAAATTCAATTGATGTATGAGTTGTACTTTATTCATGTTTTTCAGTTATTTTAAGCCTTATGATGATGATTTACATTGAGGTTATGAATTTATGAATATGCATGTCCCTTTTAAAGCTTGATTTATGCATAGGCGGTATATATTATGATTTAAATGTGGATTTAATTATGAATTTACTTAAATTTCATATTATATTGTTGATTTTAGCTTGGATCTATGTTACCCATTCTATTGTAACATCATGCATTGCACTGGCATTCATGAACATTGATCTTCATGGAAATTATAAAGTGTGCCAAGCCCAATTACATAGAATGAAATGATTTTATAAGATATTGGTTATGACAAGAATGTGATCACATATATGTCTTATGATTATGGCTCTTTGAGCATCTCGGTGCTTGCACCATCTTGTATATGTGAATGAGCTATTTCTTGCATGAGTATCATGATTATGACTTATGATTTGGCATTTGAGTGTAAATGTGCATTGATTGGATTTGAAATGACTATTGCCTTTTTGAAAGTATGTAATTATATACTATACGTATTCTCGTGGGATGTTCACTTAACACCGATGGATTGGGGGCGTCAAGACTATCCCCAAGGGTCCTCTCCTTTCGTTGAACTATGTGCCTAGCATATGTTATGAGAATCCTATCCGAGATGGGATATGTTCCCGTAAGAAAGGTTGTTTCATATGAAATAGGATATGTTCTCGTAAGGTGAAGTATTACGATATGATATGAGAAATCCTTTCTAAAATAGAATATGTTCCTATAAGGGAGTTGCTTCATATGAAATGGGATATGTTCCCGTAAAGTGAAGTATGGTTTACCTTTGGCAAGTAGACCACCTCTGTACCGCTGAGGGGATTTCATCACGATTCCAAGTTATAGCTCGCTTGGTCTTACACATGTCGGTTGAGGTCACATCTCCGTTATATATGAGCATCATTGTATTCATGCATCATGCATTTAATGGCATATTGTATACTATTTCCTCAGATATATACTTCTTCCTATATTATGTGCCCTTGTAATCTAACATTGAAATGCAGGTTTGATAAGTCATATGCATTGCATGCCTGCATACTTAGTACATTCAAACGTACATATGCGTACTCTATGCCTACATGATTTTACCATGTAGGGGCCGAGCACTACGATTATCCACTATTTGACGAGTAGCTCAAATTTCGAAGGTTGAACTTGTGGTGAGTCCCATATTCCAAGGACAAGCCGCCTTCCTCTATCTATGTTATCCTATGTCTACTTTCTTATTTGAGGGTGAGCCCGGGACATGTCTTGTCCCCCGTTTCATCTTATGACTAGAGACATTGTTGGACATCTTGTAGACTCTCGTAGATTCTATATTTCATGTGTTGTATTTGAAGCTTATGATTTCAGTTACCTATTGGATATGGCTATCATGGATTGATTATGGGAATTATGGTATGTATGTATGTTGATGTGGAAATGTGGAAAGTCCTAAGTCCCATTTGCCCCACAGCGTGTATCCTACTTACCCACCCCTTAGTTCTTGTATGCTATGTGCTATGTGAATCCATGTGAATCTCTTTCCCCTTGATGTCACCATAGCGTGAGTCCTGCTTACCCATCCCTTAGTATTATGTGATTATTATTTGGTTGCACTTCTAAACCGATGATGTGGATTTGGATACTTCGAAGCTTGTTTGGGGACTCTCGAGTTCCCATTCACCGTGTCACATCTAGACCCTAGTCTCGGGTCGTGACACCGGAACTAATAAAGCAAAGCAGGATGATAAACATGTTGCTGAAGGTAAGAAGATTTTTTCATAAGTGATGCCGATTTGTGATCATAACTCAATGTTTAACACGAGTTAGACTTCTTTTGCGAGAAGGGAGGGGCATCCAAACTTTTTGCCTTATATAGGGAAATATGATCAAATCTTCAAAAAATTACATTCTAATCCTAAGGGACTGATTCCATTCATCATGTCATGGAGTCCGATTAGCTTATTGGAACTGGACCTTCTCCCTGTTAACATGAAAATGAAAAACACCATGCCGAATCAACATAATTCTAGTTCTCAGGATTGAACCCCCGCACCCCAAAATTGGACGCAATTTATCACCATTTGAGTGTATTTTCTTCTTCCCTGTATGTCAAGCTATCCAAATGTGTTACATGATACAGCACCATTACCAAAAGCAACATTGGCTAAATGGTTGTATTAATGTATCACAATGGATATCACGTCGAATAGCATTCTGATTCTGAGAATGCGATTTCTATTCCAAGATTCAACTATTCCGTACTCTTTCATCTGCCATATATCAACTCGTAGAAATTAATCCTTACACTTCTGAATTTCTTATTCTTCATCATTAAATTTTTCGGAAATTACTATTCTGTCATTTAACTAATCAAAAATTAATTCAAGCTTTGGTCTCCACTCTTATTTTTCTATATCCCATGCTTAAAGTTAGAATGTTTTATACTTGTTCCCGTAAATTTATTAGCCTATAAGATTGATATTAAAATGAATAGACATTTTTCTCTTCTTGGTTTTGAGTTTGTATCTAATATGTGAACATGATTATACATTTTATATACAAAGCATCCAGACCAGATAGGGTTATATAAGCAAAGTTGTATTACTAGAACTCAAAAGCATCCTCCAGAAATAGTAAAAGAGCTAAATTATATAAAAGCAACTTAGAAGAAATATATAAAATATAAATATCTTAACTATCCTAGTACCCGGATAAGCATATGAGACTTGAAAATGTTCTCCAATGACATTCTTGAGTAGGTAAAAACTTGGGATGTAGCTAGTCGCCTCAAATACACCGTACACTTTGACCTTTGTAAACTTCTTTTCTTTTGGATTATAAGAAACTACTTAATCCCTTCTCATCAATATTTCTCCATCTTTCCAAGTTGAGGTTGGTATAAATCTATCACAACGAATATCTAGTTGAATACTATCCTTCAAAATGCGATGTCTAGTCCAAGATTCAACTATTCCATACTCTTTCATCTACCATATATCAACATACCCACTATGGACATTATCACATAGACATAGACAATTCTCCGACTCTCCAATGGTGGTTATGATCGAAATTGTTTCACGGTTGACTATTAAGTCCATTTTTCGTTGTAAGATGGTTTGTAAACTCAGGTATCATTTTTTAACTTCTAACCCTTTATTTGTTAAGATGTATCACAAACAAAAGATCCTCTAATTTTCCCAGCATGTTGTTTCGATTAAAGACTTTGTATGGTTACTTGTGGAACTCAAAGCAGAAGATGCTCACCACTTAAACAGAGCCATTGTGTCATCCCTATGTTTCACCTCCCTTCCTCGAAATTTTTCTAAACATAATATAATATTAATTGGCTTATGTAATGGATTCATTTATTTGTTGAATGGTTGGAAGAATACTGTAGAGCATTTGGTTCACATTAGCGATCCTCTTTTGGATGAGTATTTCGAGGTTGAATTGCCAAAATGGGAGTAAAGAATTTAGGGTGTTACTTATGCATTCTACTCTAGTGAGGCCTCTAGTCAGTATAATGTATTGAGGCTTATGGACGTCCCTGAAACTTTCTTAGTCCCATTCGGGCAATTTAACCTTGTAATGCTCACCCAAAAGAGGGTTGCTAATGAAAAAAGAATGTTCTTCAATGTATGTCGAACCATTAAACAAACAAATGAATCCATTACAAGAACCAATTACTGTCATGTTTTGTTTAGAAAATTTGGGTGAAGGGAGGTGAAACATAGGTCTCAACACAATGGCTCTGTTTAGAAAACTTGGGTGAAGGAACGTGAATCATCTGCTTTGAGTTCAACTAGTAACAGTACCAAGTAACTAATCCAAAGTAAAATCCTGAGAATCTTCCTTGGAAAGTTTAGTGCTTTGGGCATCCATGGCTGTCACTTCCTCTTAACAAAAAGGTAGCTTGTTTTAATGATAAATCATGGTAACATGAGAGATTGTCTTATAGATTTGCTGGAAATTATGATAAATTGAGTGACTATTCAGACATTCAACTCTATGTTATCATCTTTTATCGAAAATGAAATAGTGATAAAGTGTTCCAGGCACAAATAGAAAGAAATTTAGTATATGTCCTTATAAAGATTGATTTTTAGTACGCTTTTGACAAAATTGAATGATAGTGTATTTTTTAGTTAGCTTCTAACTCTTCTTCAACAGATTGACCTCGATTTTTAAGTTTTAAAATTGAGATAATTGGTATCCATATTACCTTTTAATTTGTTTCGATGTTCAATTAATTTTTTGGTACATATTTCTTGAGCTTTCCGAATAATTCCATCTCATATTATCTATTGAACTCAATTTACTTTGCTACCTTTTTAATTAATTTCGAACATTAGGATTATATTCTCTGCTTTTGTAGTTATGCCATTGTGCTATATATCCATCTTCTCGCCTCTATTTAAGCTTGGTCATACAAGCCTTTATTGGGTTTTTTTTTGGCAAGTGTAGGCTTTTGGTTATGGATTCATCTGAATCCGTAACTTTTGATACAAAGAATAGATATGTTGGTCTAATCTTGATTACTAAGATATATACTTAGAACAAAAAACTTTTGTAGAAATAATAAACAACCAAGATTCTAACAAGTTACAAAATCGAAAATAAAAGCTAGTAATGAAAACAGAATATGCAAAAAAAAAAAGAAACTTATTGCCTCGGCTTTATTTGCATGACATTTCGAAACATTTAGTGGCTACTCAAAAGAAAATAGGCATTTTTTTCAATTTTTCGTGTGTGTTAGCCCATAGATTTTTTGGTGGTATGGCTTTAGGTCAATTTTTTTTTTTGAAACCTTTATAGAACCACTCGTAATAACTTGGGGAATAATTCCAATAGTCATAGCCTGATCTATGCGGTGTTTTTTAGTATTTAGGGGTTACTTATTAGGAATTAGGCGATTTTCTCTATTTTATTTGTGTGTTAATCCATGAATTTTGGGTGATATGGCTTTCAACCAATTTTTTGTTCAAACCTTTACAAAACTTCTGTAATGACTTCAAGGAAGAATTCTAAGTGTCAACTTGATCCACATGGCATTTTTTAGCGTTTAAGGGCCAATCAACATGAATTAACCGTAGTAGGTTTGGTTATTAATTTTTTGGTGGTATGGCTTTCCGTCAATTTTTTAATAACACCTTTAAGAACTACCGTAATGACCTGGGGAAGAATTTCAATAGCCTCGTCCTGATCCTCGCAACATTTTCGCGTTGAAAGGTCACTCAATAAGAATTAGGCAATTTTCTCCAATTTTTGTGTGTATTAGCCCATGAAATTTTTTGACAGTTTGACTTTCGATCATTTTTCTATGAAACAAACCATCTGTAATGATGTGGGAAAGGATTCCAATAGTATTAATCTAGTCCGTACAACATTTTTTTAGCATTTTAGGAGCCACTCAATTGGAATTAGGCAATTCTTTTTCGTTTTTGTGTGTGTTAGCCTAGGGATTTTTGGTGGTATGGCTGCCGATCAGTTTTTTCACAATAATTTTAGAACTGTCCATAATGGCCTATGGAAGTATTCCAATAGTATGTTTTGGAACTTGTATTAGTATATTTACATTGATATCAGTGTTTTGAATAAATTTATGTAGAATTCTTTGATAAATGGAGGGACATTGAACAAATTGCGTAAAAATCTCTCACAATTTTAATTACTTGCTTAAGTGTTGCAATTACTATTTAGCGACAGAATAAAATAAAATTAGTCCGATGTGAGTTCAGAAAGTATGATATGTAAACACGATTCCTAAAACAACTGAACACTATTTACCCATTGAGGCTTTCAAATTTTGGCATATTCACCCAAAATAGGATTGCTAGTTAAACAAAGGAATCCATTCTACGAGTGGATGCGAGAATGGTCACAATGAGACTTGAGTTCAAGTGGGGAAGCAAAATCATTAAAAAATAGTTGGAAGTTTCACCTACACATTTTGAGATAGATAAAAGAGGCTGAACAACAAAAGTAGATCAGTATGAAGAGCGATGAGATGAGGTTGTTCAGAGCAAGCAACTATGACGAGTGATTGTACCATAGGCTAAAAGAACAATTAGGAAGAAAAGTAAACCATAGAAATTAGCCAGCGCATATGGATACTACAATGGATAAGAAATGTGCTATACATCAATAAAATCTTGATGCATCTCAATAAATGATAACCTTGTTAAGGTTAAGAAAATACATCTCTTCCTGCTTCTTTAACACCTTCGATATGCAAAACTAGGAGAAAGTGGACAACATGAATATATCTGAATTTGATAAAGGGGCATAATAAATGGACAACAACCAAAAGAAAGAGATCTGAAATATCTAGAAAGCAACTGTGAATTTTTTATTATAGAGAATGCAATGAATAAAAGAGATGGGGGTTTGTAATAAATCATGTGCTAACAGCAGAGAAGCACATCTTGATTATTGTTTGACCTCTTCTTCAGCTAGTAGTTTAAGTTTCTTAATTTTCTCAAGTAGTTTAGTTTCCACAGGAGTTAATATAGGCAATTAGTTAGTCCATCCTTGTACATATATACATTGCAATTGATCAATAAAAAACATATCAGCTTTTCTACTACTCTTGCTCTTTTATGGTATCAAGAGATTCAATAAACTCTAAAGAATCAGATCCTCCTTTTTTCCTCCCTCCTCTCAACCACCCACTCTACAAAAATGGCAGAAGCTCGTGTTGTTAATGCTGATACCAACAGTGCTGCAATGACCGTTCAATTTAATCCGGCATCCCAATTGCCCGTTACATTAATTGGCAGCCCTAACTTTGCGACATGGAAGGCACAATTTTCCATGCTTATACATGCTCATGATCTCTATGATCATCTTGATGGGTCTACTGCTTCCCCATCTCGCACCATCACGACTGGCACAGTCCCTGGTACCAATCTTGCGTTTGCTCTTTGGTTTTGGCAAGACTTGACTCATTCAAAATGCACTTATGGCATCTGTTGATCCAACAATTGCCACAACAGTTGTAGCTGCTACTTTAGCAAAGACAGCCTGGGATGCACTGCACCTTGAATATGCGAACAAGTCCCACATCAGAATTTTTAGTCTGCGTGATCGACTTGCACATTTGACCAAAGACTCACAACCAGTCAATGAATATTTGCAGAATATTCGATCGCTTGCTGATGAACTCTCTATTTTTGGTGCCCCCGTCACAAACTCTGAACTTATTGGTAAGATCTTGAGTTGTTTGGGTCCAGAATTTTGTGAGATTTAGGCTGCGTTCGTGCTCGTGACTCCCCTGTTACTTATGAAGAACTCTACGAAAAGCTTCTGGATAATGAGCTTTTCTTTTCACTCTTCTTCTCCCTGTTCTTCTGAAAGATCCAGCAGCAAATCTGTTGGACTTTTTCTTATAGCTGTTGGTATTGATCTTGAGGACTTTTTCTTCTACTCCTCTTTTTCATCTGATTCTTTTCACTGTTCAAATGCTTGAGGATAATGCTTTTGACAATGAATGTACGATATCATGTTTGATTTTAGCTGGGCTTTAAATATTTTTTTATTCATATTCTGGTTCAAAGTCTTCCGATAGATTTGGTTTTTTGATTTCGACTTCTGTCAGGGGCACTTCATGGTTTAATTTTGAGATGCTTGTTCTTGTTTTCTGTGGATGGTATGAAAAGAATCAATTTTCTGACACTTTTTGTTAGACCTTAGAATTTTTCTATAAGGGAATTGTCCATTTGGTTTTGTTTATTTTTGCTTCTGTTAGTGGTGTACTTCATAGTTTCATATATGAGCTTGTTGTTCCATTTTTTGTGTGAATGGTATGAAAAGAATCGATTTTTAGATAATGCTGTTGGTGTACTTCATAGTTTCATATATGAGCTTGTTCTTCCCTTTTTCTATGAATGGTATGAAAAGCATTGATTTTTAGAACAAGGTCATTGGGATTTCGTGATCTGAAACGAGAGATAACTGACGAGGTGTGTTGTATCATCCCCCACTCCTCCTAAATGTGATAATTAAAGTGATGTGATCTTCATGGTCCAAATTGCTGAAAAGAGGAGTATCTATACATATTTTTGGCTGGCATAAGTTCAGTCCCATGTGGAAATAAATAATTGAATGTGTACAGACTATCATGAATAATGAATATATTGGCGTCTGATTTACCCCTTGAGCTATTATCTACTGTATGTCTAGCTAAAGCTACCTCTAGTAATTTGCTTTTCATAAATAGAGTTTGATCTTTATGAAGTTTTTATATTTACAGCATATATGCAAATAAGTAAAAACAATGCATGATCCAACAAGGCACACAAAGTATGCATATCTGCATATGCACCAGATGACACTCTCTGTATCATTTTACTTAAAAGTGAACATGTACACAACTTTAAATTCATGTTTAGACCCCAGAATTTTCATTAAAG
This sequence comes from Solanum rostratum, assembly GCA_029948455.1. Classification (NCBI taxonomy): domain Eukaryota; kingdom Viridiplantae; phylum Streptophyta; class Magnoliopsida; order Solanales; family Solanaceae; genus Solanum; species Solanum rostratum. Next base: position 29,582,859 of record CM057049.1, read on the forward strand.
GATTTGTCTATTTGATTTTGTTTATTTTTGCTTCTGTTAGTGGTACTTGATAGTTTATATTTGAGCTTTATTCTTCCAATGGTATGAAAATGATCATTTTTTAGACCCCACTGGGTACTTTTTAGAACCAAGCTGATATTTGGTCTTGTTGGGTATTTTGTATGTTCTTTTAGCTGGATTTTTACCATGTAAATATAAGAATTTAATGAAGATATATAGAAAAGTTTTCAAAGGTGTAGGAGAGGATGTTTTGTTTTTCAAATTTCTATAAGTCAATGACATGTTTGAGATTTTCATTTATATTACTTTTTTATAAAAATAAAATATTTTAATTCGTTTTAATTATTATCATTTGCAGGTAGTGTAGGTGAACAAAGAGATGAAAACAATGAAGGTGCTACTTAACAATGAAGGTGCTACTTAGGAGGATCGAGTTGATATATATCTTCCGCAACTTCATGTATTTTAGAAGTTTCTTTTGTTTTTGAACTTGAAAAACTTGTGTATTCTTGGTTGTAAAAAAATATCATGGAAAACCTTGAATCTTGCATTTTATTTGATTATAAATAGTTTCTTCTAGTGATTGAAATTTATAGGTATATCTAGAGTATGTTTTATATTTATGGAATATTTTTGCCTATAAATGACACAATATTGAGAAGAAAAAACTGTCCCAAAGGTCCAAGAAACTGTTGCAATAGACAAGAGTTTATGTTGCAATTACATGTTGCATAAGACATTATAGGGACGGTTTTCAAAATGTCGTTGCAATAGCTTATTTTATGAACCGTTGCTAAGGTAAACTAAGTGTTGCAAAAACTTTATAGGAACAGTTTGAGAACCGTCCCAATAGGGGGTAAGAACCGTCGCTATATGTTAAAGATGCAAACCGTCCCAATAGGATATAACCGTCGCTAAAATAAGTGTTGCAAAAACTTTATAGGAACAGTTTGGAAACCGTCCCAATAGGGGTAAGAACCGTCGCTGTATGTTAAAGGTCCAAACCGTTGCAATAGAAGCTTCTATTGCAACGGTTTGTAGAACTGTTGCAATGATCCGTTGCTATAGAGCTAGCGCAACGCGACCTGTTGGGAGGGTTATGAAAACCGTCGCAATAGGATTTTGGCAACGGTATTTCTATCTATGGCAACAGAAAAACAACCGTTGCCATAGGCCATATTTCTAGTAGTCACAACCACTTTGAGGCTAAGGCCAACTATGTTTCAGGCATGCACGCATCAGAAAATCCTTGGTTTCTCAACTCTGGAGCATGGTAACAAAATCTCAATAAGTCACACCAGTTCAACTCATTTACATGCATCAAATATATTTTTTTAATCTCTATAACACTGTTTGTGCTCCTAGCATTACGCGCAACATACTCTCTGTCCCTAAATTTTGTTAAGACAACCTAACGTCTATTGGATTCTTTCCTTTTCATTTTGCTGTGAAGGACCTGGTAATGCAGACTCCGTTGGTGTAGGGTCAGAGTAGAGACAGTCTCTATGAGTGGCTAAACAAACCATCCATATCTTCTCCTTAAGCACATTTGACCTCCACTAACACATCCATTTTCAATTGCCATCGTCTGTTGGGCCATCCACATGCAAGAATTTTAAATTTTTTTTTGAATAACTTCTCGCTACCTTGCTCGCGAGAAAAGTTGTTAGTTTGAAATTCTTGTTCCTCGAATAAGGCTTGTCGCCCTTTTCAAAATTTTACTTTGTCAAGTACATACCAAACCATTTCAAATACTATTTAGTGATTTATGGGGTCCTTCTCCTGTTCAATCAATTGACAAAAAATTATGTTACTGTATTTTTGTGGATCAATATACCAAATACACTTGGATTTACCCATTAATAAATAAAAATGAGGTTGCAGAGCTTTGTGACAGACCCTGAGCTATCATATTAATGTCGCGAAGCTATGAAAAGAATACTAACCTCGTAGGGAATCATGTCCTCAATGAGCAGACACTAGAGTGAAACTCTTCCAGTTCAGATCTTCAATTCCTATGAAAACGCCAATTTCCGAAAACCTGCAATATACATGTTGGAATTTACCTTATTGTGACTAGATATTCAGATACCTGCCTAAGAATTCTTGCCAAAATTTTTAGGGGAAAATCATGGTCATGGAGACGCTGAGTGCTTCCCTATGATCAGCCCAATCTCGGCCTATTGCATTCAAACTGGTCCCTGCAAAGAGGTTTATTAAAAATATCTGCAATTTGATCCTCAGTGTTGTAAAAGTTCATGCATATATTTCTCTTCTCAACCTGGTCCTTGAGAAAATAATGTCGCACATCAATGTGCTTTGTTCTTTTATGATGGACAGGGTTTTTGGCTGTATTCAAGGCACTGGTATTATCGCACATCAAGGGAATTGTATCTACCAATACTCCAAAATTTTCAAGTTGCAATTTGATCCACAATAATTGTGAACAACAAGCTGCAGCAGCTACATATTCAACCTCAGCAGTAGCCAATGCAACTGTGTTTTCCTCCTTGGTGCCCCAAGAAAGCAGTGAAGAACCCAGAAAATGAGCCATTCCAGAAGTACTTTTACGATCAACCAGGTACCCAGCAAAATCATCATCATCATATCCCACAAGATCAAAACAGTCTCCAGCAAGGTAGTGCAAGGCTATGCATTCAGAGCCGTTGAGATATCTAATTATTTTTTTTGCAGCCTTCATATGGGATTCCTTTGGGCAGGATTGGAACCGAGCACACATGCCAACACTAAAGACTATGTCAGGTTTGCTGGCAGTCAAATACAACAGTTATTCAATAATCCCTCTGTACATTGTTTCATTCACCGTGCTCCCAGATTCATCAACATCCAAATTAGAACTAGTCTCCATAAGAGTATCAATTGGCTTTGCATCCATCAGTTGATACTTCTTCAGTAGGTCCCTGATATACTTTTCTTGACTAATGAAAGTACCACTGGGAGTTTGTTTGATCTGCATCCCAAGAAAGAAGCTAAGATCACCCATCATACTCATTTCAAACTCACCACGCATCAGGTCCCTGAATTCTTGACAGAGATCATTTGTTGTGGCACCAAAGATGATATCATCAACATAAACTTGCACAATCCGTAGGTTCTTTCCTCTGATCTTCAGAAATAATATGTTATCAATTTTCCTTCTTTATTATCCATGACTAAGTAGGAAACAAGATAATCTTTCACACCAGGCCCTTGGAGCCTGTTTTAGGCCATACGGTGCTTTGTCTAGTTTCATAACATGATCTGGGAATTCAACATTTTCAAATCCAGGTGGTTGCTTCACAAAGACCCTCTCCTTAAGGTACACATTTAGAAAGACACTCTTTACATCCATCTGGAACAATTTAAACTCCATGTACGTAGCAAAAGCAATCTGAATTCTACTAGCCTCCATTCTAGCAACTGGAGCAATAGTCTCATCGTTGTCAATGCCTTCTTCCCGGTTAAAACCTTGCACCACTTGTCTGGACTTGTTTCTTGTGATTGTACCATTTTCATCCAATTTATTCCTCAACACCCACCTGGTCCCTGTTAGAGTTTTGTCAGTAGGTCTAGGAACCAAGTGCCATACCTTGCTTCTCTCAAATTAGAGTAGCTCTTCCTACATAAAGTTTACCCAATATGCATCCTTGAGAGCTTCTTTGACATTTTTGGGTTCAATGAAGGATAAAAATGCATCACAAGACATCAAATTTCTAGTCCTGGACCTATTTGGATCCCAGAGTCCAAAGGAGAGACTAGATTATCCATAGGATGAAAGGATTGATGTTTCTATCGGGAGGTCCTCACTACAGACTGACTCTGACTCTCTGTAGCACTAGGATTATCACCATCTTCTGGTTGAGCAGTTTCCAACATTAGATCATTGTTAGCATCATCTGGCTTAGGTTCTCTTGAAGACGTACTAGGTCCCTCTATGAATTTTCCATCAGCATCATCATTTTGTGGAACAACATTAGTTGAGGGATCATTAATCAGGCTGTCCTTTTGAAGTTGAAGTAGTTCTTCCAGGTTTGAATCATCTCTATCACCAGGATTCTCCATGTCTCCAGATTCATCAAACATGACTTGTACACTTTCTTCAACACAAAGAATTCTTTTGTTAAATAATCTATAGGACTTGTTGTTTGTAGAGTATCCAACAAAAACACCCTCATCACTTTTTGAATCAAACTTTCCAACTTCCTTCTTTCCATTTATGAGCATAAAGCATTTGCAATCAAAGGCTCTCAGATGACTGATACTAGATTTTCTACCAAACAAGAGTTCATAGGGGGTCTTATTCTTAAGAGACCTGATCAGACACCTGTTTGTCACAGAACAAGAAGTGTTGATAGCTTCAACACAAAAATTCTTTGCCAATCCAGAGTCAATTAACACGGTCCTTCTGATCTTTACCAGTGTTCTATTTTCCTTTCCACGACTCCATTTTGCTGTAGTGTTCTAGGAGCTGAAAAATTGTGATGGGTTCCTTCCTCTACACAAAAGCTATCCAGTGTTAAATTCTCGAACTCAGTACCATGATCAGACCTGATCCTTGCAACTTTACTTCCACATTGATTCTGCACTTGCTTAATGAGAGAAATCAGCAAGCAATTCAACAGCTTCATCCTTGGACCTCAAGAACCTTACCAAGATGTATCTTGAGTATTCATCAACCACCACCATAATGTATCTCTTTCTACCATGACTCTAAACCTGCACAGGACCACAAAGATCAACATAAATAAGTTCAATAAGTCTGGTGGTACTTACCTTATTTTTGGGTTTGAAGGAGCTCCTCGACTGCTTCCCTTTAGCACATGCTACACACACTTTGATATTACTAAAATTCATTTTGTGCAGACCACGAACAAGGTCCTTGGAAGCTAGCTTATTCAACAGAGAAGGACTGAAATGACCAAGTCTTCTATGCAACAAGTCACTTGAATTATCTTGTACCTTAACACAAGTAAGATTGTCTTCCTTGGTAGTCCTTAGATTAGCCACATACATATTTATACATTTTTTTGCTGTGAGGATCACTTCCTTAGTATACAAGTTGGTTACTATGCACTTGTCTTAAAGGAATTTCACCTCACTCCCTTTGTCACAGATTTGAGAAACACTAAGAAGACTATACTTCAAGCCTTAAACATAGTACACATCTTCAATAGCCTTTCCTAAACACTTACCAATATTGCCGATACCCATGATGTATCCTTTTTTACCATCACCAAATGAAACACTGCCACCTTCGACTTCTTTCAAGGAGAGGAAGTTTTTAGTCCTTCTAGTCAAGTGCTTTGAGAAACCACTATCCATAAACCAACACTGACCGCTTCCTCCTGACTGTTCCTGTTTAGGTTCACTTGTTAGTTTTGGGAACCCACTTCAATTAGAGTTCCCAATAATGAGACAGAGGCCTAATCAAAAGCTTCTTGGTCCAACTAGGCAAGGGTCTGTTACTCAGTTTTGACTTGGGACCTGGTCCCTCATTCACACCTTTTCTTTCTGAGTAATCAGGTTGCTGCCTTTTCAGAGTCCTTTGAAGAACTTCACAGCTGCCCTTCTTATGACCATTTCTACCACAATATAAACATAATAAATTGTCAGCAATATAAACATATTTACTATGAGGATTATATGGGGGGTCAATTTTGTTGACATATCCTAGGCCTCTCTTTTCATGACCCTAGTTATTGGATATGTCCCCCAATAGCTTTGAAGAGGTTGTCCATTTCAAGGACTTGTTCAGGTCGTCCTTGACCCCTACTAGGTCCTTCTCCATCATAATATTCCTTTCTAAAGCGAGCATAAATTTCAACTCATCCTCTTTCAGTTTCTACTCTAAAACAAGTTCATTTTCATTGATTTTACCTATTACCATAGCATCAAATATGGCATCAAGTTCAAAAGTTCATTTGTTTTAGCTTCTAAGACCATAACTTTTACTTCCAAATCAGACACTTGATTTGTTAAAATAATTTTTTCATCATGTGAGACATCGACACTATTGTTTAACAAATCCTTTTTAGCAGTTAATTCACAAATGAAATCAATGAGAATACATGCAAGCTTTTTCAATTTTTTGGTAGAATAAAGATTTAAGTTTTCTTTTAAGTCCAGTAGTGTTACCTTGTTCCTCCTTCTCTTCTTCTTCTTCATCTGACTGAGCCATGAATGCAAACAAATTTCACCTTACCATATATGAAAGTTCACCTCTCTCTGATTCACAAATAGTAACAGGTAGTGAGTCACATCCTTCTCCTAATATTAGTACTCTTCTGTCCACTTCAATTCATACTCTTAGTAAACCTGAGTAGTTGCACCCCTTGACCCAGAACATTACACCCTCTTCCCCGTCTATTCAATCTCTCCTAAAGTCTATTCCTTTAGGGCCAGTTGTGAGTATGGATTGTCCTCCTGACTCGCCTATTAGAGAATCAGATTTCTCCTCGAAAGGTCTTCCTCCCAATGCTGAAAGCACAAATTCTGTTGAGGAACCAAGAAACTCCTCTCAACCAGGTCCCACTTCATCCTCCATATCTAGAGAAGCACTTTGAAGGGGACTTGACTGTAGATAAAAGCATAGAGTCAAATATTTTGAGGGGCTTGAGTGTGTTGCAAAGGGTCTATTAGATCTGAAACAGTACGGACTATTTGCCAGAGATGAACCTACATCCTCTAGATTTTCAACTGACATTGGGCACTCCTATGTTTGACAACACTTCTGAAAGTGAGATCAGGCCAGTAAATGCTACTAAGAATGTGGACGAGGACCTGAAAGATGATGAAGACAATCGTCCTTTGACTTGGAAAATCAAGAAACCTGCTGCCCCTCTTGTTCACACTCTTGTGAGGGACCAAGTTGGCACAACAAAAGGGAAGGAAAAGGTGACTGGGGATTCACAGATTGTGGCTAGGAGTTATTCTACTAGAAGAACACATAAAAAGTTGTTGAGTGGTGCTATGGATAAATCCAAAGCTGCAAAGAAAATGAAGTTGAGAAGAACTACATTATTGGATGATGACGAGGTACCTGAGGATCAGGGTGTTGATGCGGAGGGTGAGAAGGATCATAGTGAAACTGAATTTGATGAGGACTTGGTTAGTGTTAGGCTACAAACTTAGATAACCAAATCTTCATCTCAGGAACCTTAAAGCTCTAAAGACCCCAATACTCGGAAGAAGGATATGGGTAAATCCAAAAGGGGTGATCATGCTCCCACTCGGGAACCAAGTTCACATGTCAAAAGGCAGAGGATAGAGAAGACAATGACAAGGGAAGAAAGGATTAATTTACTGGAAAAATAAAAAGTGTTGAGTAGGCATTTGCTTGAGCCTGAGGCCAAAGAGAGAATAGGAATGCGAGAACTTGTGGATGTTGTGGACATTCAAGGTTGGAACCATCTATTTAAGTGGCCTATTCTATACCTTCATGAGTGGAAGGTCCATGAATGTTATCTAAATCTAGAAATATAGGAAGATGGGGGGTTCGTGACCAATTCTAGTGACATTTCTTTTCGGGTTGATAAAGAGGTCCTAGAGATCGTACTAAAGGTTGAGAGGAAGGGTGCCAATACTGTGATTAACAGGTTCCCTTCCAAGAACTTTATGCAAAAGGTTGGCTAGGTGAAAAATCTGAACACCTCTGTTGTGGCTAAGAATCTTCAGAAGGACCAGTACCAACAATATTCTAATTTGTCAACAAGGTCTTATTGCCAAGGATTTAAAAGAGAACAATTGCCACTATGGAAAATTTGTATCTCATGGAGGTTCTCAGCACCTTGGAAGGCATAAACTTGCCAACCCTGATGATAGAACCTATGGCAAAGGTTTGACCATGATAGAGGTAGGCACGACTTGGCTTATGGGTACCTGCTTAATAATGTCTTTGAGTACTTTGGAGTAAGGAAGGGAAGGGGCGTTGCTGGGACAAAATAGGATTTTTCTTATATCACTCTAGCAGAGTGTGAGTGTAGCCAGCTTAGGGCAGGGGACCAGGAAGTCTCCAATGTGCTGGATTAGAAGGAGGCTTTAAAGAGGCAAGTGGAGGAGCTGACTGCTGCCTTAGCAGACAATGATGTTGAGTTGGTTGTGCTGAAGGTTGAACTGGCCCAAGGCATTGTTAAGGGACCAGGTTCTGAGGAACTGATCAAATTGAATTAATGAAGAAAATGCCAAGCAGTCCCTGGAGATTAAATTTCTTACTCAACAAGTTCTTCAGGCGCACCAAGATTCCAATGCGCGCAACTTCTGCAATCCTTTGCCCCTAAGCCCTCTCGTTCCTTGATTGCCTAGCTAGTATCTGTCTATCCTATATTGTTCTGATCTTTTTTTTGTCACCTGGTCCTGGGTCTGTCATGTTATGTTTTTGCTAGGCTAAAAATGCTAACTCAATATGAAATGGCTACTTGTATTTACTCTCTTATCTTTTTCTTGTTCTTTAATTTCTTAGATTTTGCTCAATTATGCTATCTCATGTACTTAGTATTTCTTCATTGTGGTTCTTCTCTCAGTTTACTATTTAGTTTTTAATGATGCCAAAAGGGGGGGGGGGGGAGATTAGCGTAATAATATATTTAGGGGGAACAATTGGGAAGTAGCATACAGTCGGAGGGAACAGGTGCTAAGGGACTCATACTTAAGGGATCCATACTTTCAGGGGAACTGGGGATCACAGTTTCCCATCATCAAAAAGGGGGGAAATTTTATGTGCATGCCTGGATGTTTTGATGATTAACAAACTAACTCGAGGACCAGGTTGACTATCAGATCGATGCGTTGCGTTGAATATAGGATACAATTGTTTAAAGTTATTGTGGTAGGTGAAACGTCAAACTCACTTGTACTAAAGGACCAGTGGTCCGTGCACTGCATCTATTGTTGTATAAAAGGAGCTTGTCCATGGAATAAAAAAAACTTTTGGAAAGATCAAAAACTGAATATTCTTGTTGCTCCAAAAGCTCTCTCTTGGCTCCTAGTGTGAAGATATAGTTGTTGCGCTTAAGGGACCTGATAAAAGATTTCTATAGTTTCCTTTGTGTTAGTAGCTAAGTTGTGTTGTAAACTGTAAGATCACTCCTAATCTAAAAAGGAATGTGATCATCGTTCTTATTCCTTTATTAAGAGTTGTTAAACCTTATTTGTTGGGTGTAGCCTTAAGGTGTAGTGGTGTTGTAGTCTAACTTCATCTAGGAGATGAGAGTGTAAACTAGGCGTTGTTGTTGCTGCTCATAGCTTGTAACTGGGGTTGTAAGTGGGAATGGTGAGGGAGTGAGGGATATAAACTGTGTGTCTTGTATTTCTTTACCTTGTTCATTCATTAGTGGATTTTGGGTTTCGGAAAATCCTATTGGACAGGTCGTGGTTGTTCCTCCATTGAGCAAGGAGCTTTTTTTATTGTTTTCTGTTGGTTTTCTTTTAGTTTCTGTTCATATCTTTTTGAGGGACCTCATCTTTTATTGTGGTAGACGCGTATTTACTCAACAACTTATATTATTTTCTTTGCCACTGTCTTTTCATATTTTCTACATCACTCTAAAACATAAGTTCGGAATCTTTATCCCATTATCCTGGAATTTGTCATGTCTCTACTTCAAATACATTTTCCATGGAGGTATATTTTTTTGATATACTGAATATATATTTTGTTCACAATTTTCATTTGTGTCATCTTTTATATTCTTGATTTGTGTTAATGCACAGATTAGATGAATGTGTACGTTTTTTATGTGCATTATTTTAATTGTTTTCATCATCATATTGGTGATGTTTTGGGGGTTGCTCGTGAGCCTACCTTTTACTCATTTTCTTAGACCTAATTAAGTTGCTAAAAGTTTTCAATGTTGATGATCAAGAGTATAAGTTGTCTACCCCAACGTTGCTTCTATTCACTATTTCCCTTGGAATGTGTGCTTAAATAACTTTACATAAAAGAATAAATTTGTTGTTTTCCCTTTAATTTTGAGTTCATTTTAGAAATTGCTTTTATCATTTAGTAGCTTATTATATTTGTTAATAAAGGCTTCTAGGATATCTAAAGTCTCTCAAATTATCCATACCTATTACTGCCACATGCCACATACATGATAGGGTTTTTTTAGCTCAAATGCATAAATCAAAATTGTTATGACAAAGAAAAACGATAATGAAAAAAAAAAAAATAGCAACTATTGTTAATTAACGGGAGCAGTGAAGAGTATTCAAAAAAGAAACTACAACAATAACAAAATAGTGTAATAATCAAAACGTTAAAAAAATGAGTGTGATGGTGATCCTATGCCATGAATTCCGTGATGGTTTAACCAATCAATATGAGGAGCCAAATGTGGATCCACTAGCTTAGTCTACACAACAACCTATGATGACAGTGATGACACACATGATAATATGTATACAACAACAATAATATATCTAGTGAAATTGCATAAATAAGGTTTTGGAAAGATAGCGTATATCCAGATCTTATCACTACCTCGTAGAGATAGAAGAATTATTTCCGAAAAACCCTTGACTCAAATACATAAATTCAAAAGAAGAAAACAAGAACAAGAACATATCAATTAATATGTGTATTATAGTAAACATATTCAAATCAATTATTATTTTTTAAAAAGTATATAAAGTCCAAAATAAAAGTATTGGTGAGTCCAAGGTGATGTAATATTATTACATGGTACACTATAAAACACTCTTTTCTTTTCCGATTTATAAGTGACTTGTAAAAAAATAATGTCTAATGAATTAATTTTTATAAATTCCTTTACAAAGTCATGATAATTGTTTCTCTCTTTTGATGATGAAATTCATCTTCTCATTTAAAGTGGAGTTTATAGCAAATTACTCATTTCATTCTAATTTGTTTATTTATTTTTAGTCCATTTCAAACAATATTGTTTGATTTCATAGATTCGAACAATATATAATCATTGTCATTCAACAGAAACAATTCTTTGAACATTTTGATTGTTCATGAAGTTCAGCTCGTACTATGTCACTTTGATTTTTTTTTTCTTATTCATTTCTATTAGTATAGTAATAGTATTTGCTTAGGACACATGTGCAAAGTACGTGTTTGAGAACTAATTTGATAATTATTTATTTCTAATTTTTCACCTAATATATTTAAAATCACAAGATTAAATAACATTTTAATACATTTTAAGTATCTTTAGTTAAGTACCACAAGATTTACTCTTAATTAGTCTGTGTAATTTCTATTTAACATCGGATATCCATTAAACACAGTGAATATGAGTTAAGATGTTTACATATATAAATTTAAAGTTAAAGTGTGTAATTATTAATCGATGAGAAGTCGATGTGTCGATGCATACAGTGACGGAGTCAGGATTTTCGTTAAGGGGTTCAAAATCTTAAAAAGTAGATACACGAACTAAGTGAAGGAGATTCAACATCTATTAAATATGGATAAAAAATTATTTTTACCGTATATAAATATGATAATTTTGGCCGAAGGGGTTCGGATGAACTCCCTCACTCCAATGTGGGTCTCTGTACGCATGTATTATGCCTTTTAAAAACTTACCAACACTATTCTGATATGAAAATGTGGCCACTGTGTTCTTTTTTCTTGTTTGTTTTTCATTTTTGCCATGTCCAGCTAAAAGATGCAAATGCAGCTCTGTGAGCTTTTGCCTACAAATAGAATTTTGACCTGATAATATTTGCTTGTTTTCTCAGAGTACTGAAAATAATAGTACAGCCTAAAAAGAAATAGAAACTTTGTCCCATTCTTTTTCAGACTAAAAGGATTTTCTTTTGGTAGTGATTCAATACAGAAGAGCAAATTGGGTGCCCAGCTATCTTTTCTTATTTGGTACATTCTTGAAAACCCTGATATAAAAAGGGGTAAAACAAAACAAAAGAAAAAACAAAGTTCAAAAACTTGATACTGAAATCAAGAATGGTGGATTCTTCAGAAATTAGAATCATGGAAGAAAGAGAGGAGCTTATGGCTTCACCTGTTAATGAAGAAGTAAAACCCATTTTTAGAGTTGCCCATTTTCTTAAACTAACAATACCCTCTGCAGAGAAACTCCCTCTTCTCCCTTCAAGATCCAAAATTTCTTGTTCTTCACTAAAGGTTCATTGTAGCCTCAGAATGTTTCAGTTTATGCAATATATCAAGAAAGATGTACGTTATAATGAGGCTACTATGAATTATTTACTCATGGGTGGGCCCCATGTGTGGTATTTAAAACGTCTTCCTAGTTGAATTTGAATAAGATTTCGGATCAATCTATATTGAGTGACTGCCCCCATTATGTTGTTGCTAGCAAATACCACTACTTTTGGTTTTGGATCTTCCAAATCATTCCCGCAAAATGGAAATCCAGTGTTTCCTGGTGCAAAAATGTCGAATCTCATCTGAATCATAATTTGTCAGGCCAGTAGCTTATCTTTCAGCTTCTTAACCGCGTGGGGCATTTCCCTTGTGAGATATCACTTTGGAAGGGCTAGAATTCTAACTTTGTGTCAGATTAGGGGGATCCTATAGGGGCCAGGTTTGAATCGATAGACCTTTTCTTCTGTATGTTTCGATATTATTCCATTTCAAATCCTTCCCGATACCTCCTAAAAAATCCCAGAGAGATGCTAAGAACATAAAATCCCTAAATGGGATAGGAAAGAGTTCATTAGAAAAAAGAGAAAGAAAGAGATACTGTCACGACCCTGACCTATGGCCTAGAAGTGATACGGTAAATGGGAACACAAGAGTTCCCAAACAAGCCTCAAGTATCTGAATCTACATCATCGGTACGGAAGCGCATTCAAATAGTAAACACATAGGTCTAAGGGACGAAAAAGTAGGACTCACGCTATGGGATATCGAAGGGAAAGGGATCTACGTACATGGATGCACATAGCACATAAGAACTAAGGGGCGGGGTAGCATGACTCACTCTATGAGGGCAATACGGGGCTTAGGATCTTCAACATTTCAACATTAGACATACACATGTTTCATAGTTCCCATTATCAATCTATAATATCCGTATACAATAGATAATCGAAATCATAAGCTTCAAATACAACACATAGCATATAGAGCCTATGAGAGTTTACAAGATGTCCAACATTGCCTCTAGTCATAAGATGGGGCCGGGGCCAAGACATGTCCCGGGCTTACTCTCAAGTAAGAAAATAAACAGAAACTAGCGTAGGTAAAATGAAGATGGATTCTCCTTGGAAGATAGGACTCACCACAAGTTCAACTTTCCGGGTTCAAGGTAAGCTTCAAACGGAGGATAGTCGTGGCACTCGGTCCTTACATAGTAAAATCATATAGGCATAAAGTATGTGTTAGTATGTTTGAATGTACTAACTATGCGGGCATGCAATGCATATGACTTATCAAACCTGCATTTAAATATTAGATGACAAGAGCACATAATATAGAATAAGTCATATCCAAGTAAGAGTAGTATACAATATGCCATGAATTCATGAGGCATGAAATGCAATAATGCTCAAATATAGTGGGGACGGACTATAACTGACAAATCAAACTCATGTGATCTATTACATGAATTAGATCGATAAAGATCTCCCATCAGTAGGAGAAGATTACTTGGCAAGGGAAATCTACATCACACCTTATGATCACGCTTTTCGGTGGATGGTCACCTTCCTTACGACTATGCCTTTCAGAAGGATTTCCCAAAATGATATCATGTCCGAAATGAATAATAATTCCTTATGACCTGGTCTTTTTGGTAATGGATTCCACACCTTTGTTGGCGCATAGTTCGAGGAAAGGGAGAGGACCCTTGGGGATGGCCCTGACACACCCAATCTATCGGTGCTAAGTCAAAATATCCCACGAGAATACTTATATATATACGTGCTTTCAAGAGATACAATATTCATTTCAAATCCGTTCAATGAACATTTAGGCTCAAAAGCCAAACCATAATTCAAAATCATGATACTCATGCAAGGAATAGCTCATCTACCCATACAAAATGGTGCAAGCACCCAAAATGCTCAAAGAGCCATAATCATAAGACATGTATTTGATCACATTCTTGTCATAATCCATAATCTTATCAAATTATATCATAAAATAGAATTGGGCTTAACCCACTTAATAATTTCAATAAAGACCAATGTTAGTGAATGCAAATGCAATGCCTGATGTGAGAATAACATGAGAATTATAGATTCAAGCTAAGATCAACATTATATATGAAATTGAAGTAAATCCATGATCGAATCCATATTTAAATCATAATATAAATCACCCATGCATAAATCAAGCTTTATAGGGGACATGCACATTCAAAATTTCATTATCTCAATGCAAACTATAATATAAGGGCTTAAATCAATTTAAAATCATCAATAAAGCACAACCCCTACTCCAATTGTCTTTAATAGAATTAAATAATGAAAATCCACATTTAAAGTGAGCTTAATTTCATGTAAATCAATTGAAAAGAGTTTGGGTCTTCTTGGTTGAAAGGGCAAAGAATCAATCCCACATACCTTGATTGAGAAGCTGAAATTGAGAAGAATCTAGATTGAAATGGAACCCTAGCTTGAGTTTTGAGAGGAAAGCTTAAGGAGGATATTTAGGAATAATTTTAGAGTGAGGATGTTTGTAATGATAATGAATAAGAATGAAGTAGTATAAGCTGATTTAGGGCTTAAGATAGGTAAAAAAAGTCTTCAAACCTTTAGAATAAATTGTATTTATGTAAAAGCCATTAATGAAACAGATGGGAATTGGGTCGACCAGGCCTCACTGGAACTGACACGGTCCATGAGGCAGTTCACGGGCCGTGAATAACGTCTGTGAGATGACACATAGATAAATTTCACGACATTCAACACTTAGAATTTTCTCGAAGCATAGGGACTTCACATGGATGGCCACATGGCCCATGTGAAACTACATGGTTTATGTCAAGAGTCGTCAACCATTACTTAGATAAGTTTTGCACGAAAAGGTTACGGGATGGTGATTTTGTACTATGAAAAATTTCTTGTGGAGAGTCACACGAGGGGCCACACAGGCCGTGACACACCACACGCACCATATGGGTGGCTATATGCCCATACTTAGCCCAAAATTCCCTATCAAGTCCCGGTAATCGAAACCTTGGCCAAGTACCCCCTCACTAGAGGCCACACGGTCCGTGTGACCTCACGCAAGCGGTGTGGGACTCCCATGAAGCGACACTTGGTAATTTTTCTTACGGGGCAACCTCAACAAGTCCGATAAAGTCATTCAAAAATCCAGGTCCTTACATCATCTCCCCCTTGGGAACATTTGTCCCCGAACGTGCAAGAGCAAGGCTTGAAAGGAATGACTTAGAACATTAAACCTCCGAATACAAGGTACAATGCATAGTCATCATTGAAAATCATAACGCCTTTAAAACCCATATCAAAACGCATTCAAATCATTCAGAACCTCATAAAATCATTTTTGTGCACATGCATGCATGTCATGTCATGAGACTCAAGAATTGAAGAATTAGGACCACTAGAAGAGGATGAACCTAATACCTTAGGCTAAAGTATATTTGAAACGATAGGGGTATCGCTTCATCATGTCCAACTCCGCCTTCTATGTGGCACTCTCCCTGTGTTGATTCCTCCAAAGCACCTTCACCAAAGCTACATCCATATTACGAAGACGCTTCACCTGCCTACCCAAAATCTCCATCGGGACCTCCTCATATGATAAGTTCTCCTCAACCTCAACACCCTCCAAAGGCACAATAGTTCTAAGATCACCAACTAACTTTCCCAGCATAGATACATGAAAAACCGGGTAGATGAAAATCAAGTCTGGGGGAAACTCCAACCTATAAGCTACGCTCCCAATCCACTCAAAAATCTCATAAGGGCCAACATACCGGGGGCTTAGCTTGCCATTCTTGCCAAACTACATCACACCCTTTATAGGCGAAACTTTCACGTACACCCAATCACCTACATGAAATTCAAGATCTCTCTTTCCAACAACTGAATAGGGCTTTTGGCGACTTTGAGCCGCCTTCAATGTCTCCCTAATCAGCTACGCCTTCTCCATGGCCTCCAACACCAAATCCGGAGCGACCAATGCTATTTCCCCCAACTCGAACCACCCCACCGATGATCTACACCTCCTTCAGTACAATGCCTTAAATGGTGCCATACCAATGATAGCATGAACACTGTTAGGATAGGCAAACTGAATGAGTGGGAGATGGTTATCCCAATTACCCTTGAAACACACACACCCTCAACATGACCTTTAAGGTATGAATTGTCCTCTTAGTTTGCCTATTGGTTTGAGGATGAAACACTGTGCTCAACTTAATCTTAATACCAAGTCCCTTTTGAATCGACCTTCAAAAGTGGGAGGTGAATTAGGTGCCATGATTATTATAGATCTAGGCACGCCATGCAACCTTACCAACTCTGATGTACAACTTTGCATAATCCTCAGCACTGTTCTAGTCTTGATCGTTAGAAAATGCGTTGAATTAGTCATCTAATCAACAATAACCTAAATAGAGTCAAATTGCTTCCGGGTCCAAGGTAACCCAACCACAAAGTCTATGTTCACATCCTCCCACTTCCAAGTGGGAATCTCAATATCTTGAGCCAAGACACCGGGCCTTTGGTGTTCCACCTTCACTTATTGACAACTCGGGCATTCGAACGCGAACTTGGTTATATCCTTCTTCATCCCATACCACCAATATACCTCTTTCAAATCCCGATACAACTTAGTAGATCCCGGATGGATAGAGTAATGAGAGTTGTGAGCTTCATTCATGATCCATATCCGATACACATAAGCGATCTTAATACCGAAGCACACCATCTCCCCCTTGGGAGAACACCTCAATCTCCGTTTTGGAAACCGATTTCTTCAATATAACTAATGTTGGATCCAAATCCTTCTTAGCTTTCACATCAACGACCACTAAAGATTCGGCCCCATTTTGAACATGGATACTGCCATCATTAGAGTCAAACAACCTAACATCCAATCTAGCCAACCGGTGAACATCCTTTGCAAACTCCATCTTCTCTTCCCCAACATGCGCCACACTACCCTTAGATAGCCTACTAAGAGCATCGACTACCACATTGGCTTTGATGGGATAATATTGAACACTCATGTCGTAGTCTTTTAGGAGCTCCAACCATCTTCTTTGTCTCAAGTTGAGATCCCTTTGAGTGAACACATATTGCAAGCTTTTGTGATTGGTGAAAACATCAACATGAACCCCATATAAATAGTGCCTCCAAATCATCAAGGCAAAAACCACCGCCGTGAACTCAAGATCACGCGTCGGGTAATTATGCTCATCCACCTTCAATTGCCTTGATGCATATGCTATTACCTTACCATGTTGCATAAGTACACATTCCAACCCGATCCGTGAGGCATGACAATACATCATAGATCCCTCCAAGCCATTTGGTAAAGTCAAGACAAGAGCCGATGTAAGCCGATCCTTCAATGTTTGAAAACTCTTCTCGAATAACCTTCTTTTGGGTCAATTTAGTCAACAGAGATGCAATAGATGAGAACCCTTCAATGAACCTCCTATAATAGCTGGCCAATCCTAGAAAGCTTCGAATGCCCGAATGAGTCAATGGTCTAGGCTAATTCTTTACTGCCTCGGTCTTCTTCGGATCAATCTTAATACTATCACTGGACACCACATGACCAAGAAAGGCTACTTCACCCAACCAAAATTCACATTTGCTGAACTTGGCATACAACTTCTTCTCCCTCAAGGTTTGTAAACCAGCCTCAAATGATCCATATGCTCCCACTCACTATGGGAGTAAATGAGAATATCATCAATGAAGACGACCACAAGGCTATCGAGGAATGGCTTGAATACCCAATCCATTAGATCCATAAACATGGCCGGAGCATTAGTTAAGCGAAATGACATCACCACGAACTCGAAGTGCCCATACCTTGTCCAAAAAGCCGTCTTGGGAATATTACACTCCCTAACCTTCAACTGATGAAACCCAAAATGGAGGTCAATCTTTGAGAAATGTGTAGCCCCTTGAATTTGGTTGAACAAGTCATCGATCCTAGGCAACGGATACTTATTTTTAATGGTCACCTTATTCAATTGCCTATAATCGATACACAATTGAAGAGACCCATCCTTATTCAGTACAAATAACACCAGGGCACACCATGGAGATATACTTGGCCTAATGAAGCCCTTCTCCAAAAAGTCTTTCAATTGATCCTTTTACTCTTTCAACTTAGTCGGTACCATTCGATAGGGAGGAATAGAGATAGGTTTGGTATCCGGGAGAAGATCGATGCCAAGTCCACTTCCCTTTTGGGAGGAATACCGGGAAAGTCTTTGGGGAACACGTCCGGGAACTCATTCACCATCGGAACCGACTCAAGAGTAGGTGACTCAGACTCCATATCCTTGACCCTCACAATATGATAAATGCACCCCTTGGAGATCATCTTCTGGGCCTTGAGGTAGGAAATAAACTGACCTTTAATAGCAGAGTCGCTACCCTTCCATTCAAGAACGGGCTCACCGGGAGGTTGGAACTTGACCCTCTGGGTTCTACAATATATAGAGGCATACGATGCATGCAACCAGTTCATCCCAAGAATCATGTAAAAATCAAATACCTCAAGTTCTACAAGGTCGCAGAGGAAGACTTTGTGCAAAACAAACACAGGACAACCACGATAGACCCTATGTGCAACAATAGACTCACCCACAAGAGTATAAACTGAGAAAGGATCCTTCAAAATTTTGGGAATCAAACCAAACTTAATAGCTAATAGAGGAGTCACAAAAGACAAATTTGCACGGAGGTCAAGCAAAGCATAAACATCGAAATCAAAGACTTTTAAC
Source organism: Solanum rostratum (assembly GCA_029948455.1). Classification (NCBI taxonomy): domain Eukaryota; kingdom Viridiplantae; phylum Streptophyta; class Magnoliopsida; order Solanales; family Solanaceae; genus Solanum; species Solanum rostratum. The sequence continues at coordinate 29,601,746 of CM057049.1, forward strand.
ATACCAGTCACGATATCTGGAGCTCTCTCAACCTTTTGACGGGCATGAAGTGCATAGAACCTTTTGTTCCTCGGGGCAGCACCCTTGGGGAGCTCTTTGTTGGCCCTTACCACCTGGAGCCTCCTGACCTTGACCTTTGAGAGGATTCTTAGGACAATCGACAACCTTGTGGTTCTTGTCACCACACCTATAACACAAACCCAAATCACTCCCACAAGCACCGATGTGATTCATCTGACACTTGTCACACTTAGGGTACCCCTGACCACCACCAACTGGTGCCCTAAGAGGAGGAACTCTAGCATTGGCGACCCTAGCTCCAGAATCTTAGCCCTATTAGAAGCGACCATAACCACCAACACTGGAATAGGAGAATCCACCATCAAAATGGGCCCTCTTAGGATCCTGTACTCTCCTCTCCTTGAATTTCTCCCCTTCGATCTGCTCAGTATATACCATGAGTTTAGTAATATCCATATCTTGTATGAGCATAGCGGTATGACATTCTTTCACTAGTGAGTCGGAGATATCCGAAATGAACTTGTGCATCCTTGCACGAGGGTTAGCCACAAATGTGGGCGCATACTTGGAGAGCTTGGTGAACTTACGGGCATAAAACTCATACCTCCCTGCTTGAGGTTAGTGAATTCCATCATCTTGGCCTCCCTAAGCTCAGGTGGGAAGAAACGATCCAGGAAGGAAAACTTGAACTCCTCCCAATTAACAGCATCAGCACAAACCCTCTCCATAGACCATTGGGTGTACCACACCTGAGCCACATCCTTCAGTTGATAAGCAGCTAACTCAGCCTTCTCCTCGGATGTGACACCCATGACATTCAGCATTCTGGTGAGCTCATCAATGAACTGTTGAGCATCTTTATCGGTCTTAGACCTATAGAACTCGGGAGGATTCATCCGGGTGAAATACCTTACTCTGGAAGCTAGAGTAGGGTTTCGTGGAGGGTTAACTTGCGTAGCTTGAGTTGTCACCATGTGGGAAAGCATGGCAAAGGTCGTACAAAATTCACCATTGGAGAGTGGTTTATCCATAGGCCCTTGAGGTGCTTGGTCCTCATCAGCCGGAGATGGCCTTGGTGGATGGGGTCTCCCTCGAGGCATAATCTTAAATGGAGCAATGACACCATCCCGACAAGGGAAAACTAATGATACAACCATAGCACGACATATGACATGAAGAAGTGAGACATTTTCCTAGAACGCCTGCGTGGCCTCCCACTTATGGGCATGGTTCACTTCACACCCATGAATATGAATCTACTTGATGCGGTATGTTGGGCTTCGAGGACCATTTATTAACCTAGGGATTTAATACCATCTTTTGTCACCACCCGGACCTAGGGCCTAGAACTGACACGATGAATGGGAACCCAAGAGTTCCCAAACAAGCCTCAAGTATCCAAATCCACATCCTCAGTTCGGAAGCGCATTCAAATAGTAAACACATAGATCTAAGGCACGGGAATGTAGGACTCACGCTATGGGGATATCGAATGGAAAATGGATTTACATGTTTCCACATAGCACATAAGAACTAAGGGGCGGGTAAGAATGACTCACTCTATGGGGGAAATACAGGGCTTAGGATTTTCCACATTTCAACATTAGACATACACACGTTTCATAGATCCCATAATCAATCCATAATAGCCGTATACAATAGATAACCAAAATAATAAACTTTGAGTACAACACATAGTATGTAGTTACTACGAGAGTCTACAAGATATCCAGCATTGCATCTAGTCCTAAGATGGGGCGGGGGCCAAGATATGTCCCGGGCTCACCCTCAAGTAAAAAAATAAACATAAACTAGCATAGGTAGAATGAAGATGGCTTGTCCTTGGAAGATAGGACTCACCACAAGTTTAACATTCCGTGGTCAAGCTAAGCATAAAACGGACGATAGTCGTTGCACTCGGTCCCTATATGGTAAAATCATGTAGGCATAAAGTATGTGTTAGTACGTTTGGTTGAACTAAGTATGCAGGCATGCAATGCATATTACTTATCAAACCTGCATTTAAATGTTAGATGACAAGAGCAGATAATATAGAATGAGTCATATATCCAAGGAAGAGTAGTGTATAATATGACATGAAATTCATGATGCATCAAATGCAATAATGCTCATATATAGTGGGGATGGACTATAATTGACAAATCAAACTCATGTGAGATATTACATGAATTAGTTTGATAAAGACCTTCCATCGGTAGGAGAAGATTACTTGCCAAGGGTAATCTACATCACACCTTATATCCACGCTTTTTGGTGGATTGTCACCTTCCTTGCGACCACGCTTTTTGGAAGGATTTCCCAAAATGACATCATGTCCAAAATGAATAACCACTCCTTATGATCTGGTCTTTTCGATAGTGGCTTCCATAGCTGTGTTGGCTCATAGTTTGAGGAAAGGAAGAGGACCCTTGGGGATAGCCCCGACACCACCAATCTATCGGTGCTAAGTTAAAACATCCCACGAGAATACTTATACATATACGTGCTTTCAAGAGATATAATATTCATTTCAAATCCCTTCAATGCACATTTAGGCTCAAAGGCCAAACCATAATTCAAAATCAAGATACTCATGCAAGGAACAACTTATCTACCTATACAAAATGGTGCAAGCACCCAAAATGTCCAAAGAGCCATAATAATAAGACATGTATGTGATCATATTCTTTTCATAACCCATAATCTTCTATAATCATATCATAAAACATAATTGGGCTTAACCTACTCCATAATTTCCATAAAAACCAATGTTGGTAAATGCAAATGCAATGTATGATTTGAGAGTAGCATGGGTAATATAGATTCAATGTAAGATCAACATTATGATACGAAATTGAAGTAAATCCATTATCAAATCCACATTAAAATCATAATATAAATCACCCATACATGAATCAAGCTTTAAAAGGGATATGCACATTTATAATTCCATAATCGCAACGCAAACTATAATATAAAGGCATAAGTCATCTTAAATCATCAATAAAGCACAACCCATACTCCAATTGAATTTAATAAAATCAAATAATGAAAACCCATATTTAAGGTGAGCTTAATTTCATGTAAATAAATTGAAAAGAGTTTGGGTCTTCTTGGTTGAAAGGGGCCAACAATCAATCCCACATACCTTGACTGAGAAGCTGAAATTGAGAAGAATCTAGCTTGAAATTGAAACCCCAATTGAGCCCTAGCTTAAGTCTTGAGAGGAGAGCTTTCGGAGATTTTTTAGGAATGATTTTAGAGTGAGGATGTTTCTAATGAGAATGAATAAGAATGAAGTAGTATAAGCTTATTTAGGGCTTAGGATAGGTAAAAAGGTCTTGAAACATATTTAAAATAAATCGTATTTACGGAAAAGCCATTAATGAAATGGATGGGAGTTGGGTCATCAAGGCCTCACTAGCATTGACACGATCCGTGAGGCACTTCACGGGCCACGAATAATGTCCGTAAGATGACGCTTAGACAAATTTTGCGATGTTCAACACTTAGAATCTTTTTTAAGCAAACAAACTTCACATGGATGACCACACGGCCCGTGTGACACTACACGGGTCGTGTCAAGGGCCATCAACCATTACATAGAAAACATTTTCACAAAAAAGTCAGAAGATGGTGATTTTTTACTTAGCAAAATTTCGCATCGAGAGTCACACGAGGGGCCATAGGGCCGTGACACACCACACGGAACGTGTGGGTGGCTGTATACCTATATCTAGACGAAATTCCCTATCAAGTCCCCGTAATCAAAACCTTGGCCAAGTACCCCTCCGCTGGAGGCCACATGGTCCGTGTGACCTCACACGAGACATGTGGGCCTCCCATGAAGCGACACTTTGTAAATTTTTCTTATGGTTCAAGATCAACAAGTCGGATAAAGTCGTTCAGAAATCTGGGCCCTTATAGATACTAAATAAATAAAATCAGAATCAAAATAAATAGATTAATAAACCCGCGTATATAGCATAGTTGTGTATTTAGATTCCCCTATTCTATTCCGTAAGAGAATCAATAGCCTCTTATCGAATCCTCTATGAGTGATGGTACTCCTTATTTTCCTTATTATAGGGATCATTCTTAGGATAGCCTAAAACCTTTTGTGAGTCTTCTTTCGATTATAGTCGATGAAATCAACCATTTCATTTCATGAAGAATGATCGCTGTCACAAGCATATGTATTTTACAAATTATCACAAACCCAAGTTATTAATTTATCTAAATTTTCATCTGTTCTTCAATATAACACAATGTCTTGTTTCCTTAAAACTAAAATAAAGAACTTTTGTCTAAATTTACATGTTCTTCAATATAACACAATGTCTTGTTTCCTTAAGACTAAAATAAAGGAGTATTTTACAACACTAGGAATATTTCATTCAGAATTTGCTCAATGGATACAACCCGCTCATGGTAAACCTTCATATGGGTTTGATGTACTTTTATCTTCAACGAGTAGCCCAACATTTAATGCGGGTCAAAAAATCTAGCTGGTCCTGGTAGAAGTGGCGACCATTCTCAAGAACGAAACAGACTGCTGAGGGAAGCCCTGTGACTCAAATGATGACAATTCGAGTCGGTCTTGAAATAATTCATTGCAATAATTTTTACAAAAGGAGGACCGCTGTTGGAAAATATCTTCTTGGTCGTCATCAAAGAAGTTGACGTCCGAGGCTTCCTCTTTCCCTTTGAAATAAAAGCGGTGAAGTCCATCCTAAAGTTCCAAATCTACATCCAACACCAGAGGTTTCTGATAAGAACAAATTATAAAGAGGTGAAAGAAAAATTTGAATCGACTAATTGAATCTGATATATTTTCCATATTCATAGGAGTGCATTTATGTTTCTTCCAGTTTAGGGATGGTGTAGACATTAAAATTTTGTAGGACTCTACAAAATTAGTCCTATTTAAGTCAGGGTTTCTCGGAGGCTACTCTACCTTAACTCTAATTCATGCCTATATAAAGGGTATTATATTCCCTTGAAAAAGCATCTCAAATATTTTATAGATATAAAAAATATGATCACTTAAGGAGGTCAAAATCATCCTACAATCGAGAAATACGCCATTAACGGCCTCCGAATCATGGAGAAATCTCAGGAGAGAAATATAGGTTGATGATCTAAATGGGTTAATGAGTTAAAGCCTTAACACCAAGAAATATGGAAGAAAGCTAGAACCTTTGAAGTTATTATAGTTTCAACATTAAAGATTTAGAGGTACAGTGATTTGATTTTTGCTCTAGCTGAGAGATGATGTTTGGAGACTAATACATTCATTTTACCATGGGGAGAAGCAACTATTACATTGGAGGATATGGTAATTTTAGGTGGTTTCTCTTTTTTGGGACACCGTGTGTTGAATCCTGTTGCGACTAAAGATTCTGTTGAACTTGAAAAAGCTCTTTGTGAGGCTCTTAAAGTTGTTAGAGCACGTAAGGAGAACGTTAATCATTATTCCCGGATGGAACGTTTTGCAGGAAGAGGTGATCATTTGGAGCATGCTGCATTTTTGACCCTTTGGTTGTTAAGGTATGTGCTTCCTGCTAGAAATTATCTGCTTCTGGACAAAGCTCTTTTCCCGATTGCAATTTATCTTTCCAGAGGAATTCTAATTTTACTTGCACCTGTTGTTTTTGATAGTATTTATAGAGATATGAGCTTGCTTAAACAGTTAATTGTATCTTCAGCTAATAACGACAAGCCGAGTAATTCTAGATGTAAAGAAGATGAGTTGAATCCGATTCTTCGGGATCCTTTTCATTTTGTTCAAGTATGGGCCTGGGAGAGATTTACAAATTTGCAGCCTAAGCCTAGTACTGTCATTTATTCTGGGGAGCCAAGAGTAGCTAGATGGCATAAGGTGAAAAACTAAATCGTGTGGATCCTAGGAGTGAAATAGATTTCGTAGCAGAATGTTTTTTGTGGCGTCCTTATGTTGTTGATATTATGAAGAATTGGGACATCAACAAATTTTATAGGGAAAAGGATGAATATGTGGTGGTTGGATAAAACATGGGAAATGAAGTCATGATTTTTGTTCGACTTATTCGATCTTCTGAACTAGTTGGAATGTATTGTGTTGAACAGTATAATCCACATAGAGTAGCACTGCCATTTGGATTTGATCAAGATGTTCCAGGTTTTGTGAATCATCCTAGTGATCATATACCGAAAATTGCTTGGGCTAATTATAACAGACCAATTAAGGATGTCATGCTCTATATACCTTCTAGGTTCGTCGAGTCAGATGTCAGCAGATGATACTTGGAATGGTGGAAGAACTAAAATATTGCATTTGAGTTTGTAGTTCAGCATGTAGTGAAGGAACAGTTATCTTGCGCACACCACAGAAAGATGAATGCCTCTGTATGTTGTGATTTTTTACAGAATTGTGAAATGATAGTTGTAGAATCATCATCGGATGATGACATACCAATTTATGCATCTTTATGCAAAAGTAAACTCACGAAGAAACTACACCTGGTAATAATGAAGTACTCTTTCCTCAAAACCAAAGCTAATTTTCTTCAGCTTCAAATGATGGAACTTCTAGAGCAAGGGAGACGGTAATGGAATCAAAACCAATAAGTGAAAAGTTTGAGGCTTCATATGGTAAGTCAGATAAAGATGGAGATGCACCATGTGTAGTTAAGGAAATGGTGCCATTAGAGAGCAAGAATAACAATGACAAGGGTGGCTGCAAGCTCAACTTGCCTGATAGTATTGAACTTGCTAGTGATGGTCCAAACGCAGAACTATTGAGTACTAGTACTGCTAAAACTTTGCAAATGAGCAAAGCTTCAGCGGACGCACTAAAGGTAACAATAACGTCTACCAACATAACTGAAGGAAATATGGAGATGGGAAACATTAACAACCATGAGAAAGGGAGTAGGAGATTTGAAATGATCAATATTCTGAAACTTGAGATGAGGATTAGAAACCTTGAAAACATCAATGCTGGAAGTGTTCCAAGATTTAGGACAAGGTAAAAACAAGCTTAAGCTAAACTATAGTGTCAATGCTTCTTTTACGAAGTCTTTGTTTTGTTCATAAAGTTATATATTCTTCTACGTCGCCTAGTACTCAGCGATACTCAGACCATGCTACAAGCTTGTTCTTCTATTTAAGTCCTCTTGTAACTATCTCTGCTTTAGTGAAACATTTTTACTTGAATTATGTTTCAGGTCACTTGTTTACATTCCATATTGCTAACGTTTTTGCATATTAAGTGTCACGAGCAGAGTCTACACCCTCGACATGGTCGGCACCTAGAATCATTTCTGGTCCCAATCGAACCACTTGGCCTGGTTACTTTACTCAACGGAAGACTTAAATAATAAAGATAGGCATCGATAAGATGTACTAAAAAAATTGCAATAGTCTAAACAATTTAAACAAAGGAAATACCTCAATAAAATCTAAAAACGAGAACTGAAACTCCTGCCATAAAGTCTATGAAATCTCTAACTAGAATATGCTAAAACAAATGCCATGACAGGCCAACGGACAATACTTGACTAAGTATACAATTTCAAAGTATTCTATGAGATTGACTTAACATCTAATGAGATTGACTTAGCACCAAATGAGGCATTGAGGTGGGATTCGGTAAGGGAACCCTAGTGGCTACCATTTGTCCCATTAACTATGTGCCACTATAGGAGACTTTGTAGGCTAGGCTAGTGGATCCATATAGGTCATTTGTGTTAATCAATGATGCATGCTTAAGTGACAGAGTTCCACTCGGCAAGTGGTCTCCCCGAGCCAATGTAGGGGGTTATGTTGGATTCTATGTAGTAGTTCACATGGTCCTATATGTCGGTTATGGTCCATTCCCACAAATTCTGAGATTTGATGTCTTTGTTCCATCACATGTGTTACTTATAATATATTGCTTTTACTTTATATTGGTTTTTATTCCTTGTTCATTTTTAAGCATGTTTTGAATGATGGCACTACAATTTCATATTTGCATTGTGTCTCACATACTTAGAACTTTCCAACATACTAATGTATATTTTGCCTTCGTGATGTCACGATGTGGGGACTAGTGCTCCTCCTCTGACGGCACACGATTCGCTAACCAACTATCAAGAGTAGTAGTATTAATGAGCCCTTAGTTTGGGTCTTCACCTATTTTCTTCATGCTTTGTACTTTTCAGACGATTGTATATTTTAGACTTTATATCTGGAGACTTTCACTTTCAATCTTATTTTCATGTCTTTTCTATTTGAGGGAAATCAAAACTGTGCACCGCTTCCCATTAAGTTATATGTAGATAGTATGTTTGATCTATGATGTTAGGTTGGGATGTTCTTTTGGAACTTGAATGTTTCCCCTTAGTCTTTTTCCCTATTTTAAATTCTGCATTATGTGATGTTTACCTACGAATGCTTGATGTATGCTAAGCTGGCTTGGGTAAGGTGCCTATGGGTCTCTCATTCGCCATGTTACGACTAGACCCTATGCTTGGGTCATGACAAACTTAGTATCAGAGCATAAGGTTTTCAAATGTTCCTCGGATGTCTAGCATACCGTGCCAAGTAGAGTCTTGTTCAAGATTGTAAAGTGCACCATAACCATAAATGAGAGGCTACGATGCGTTTAGGAAGTTTTCCTTTCTTCATAACTCATGTAGTGTCTTTAGAGTTGACTAATGTTTTCCCCTACCTAACAGTGTTTCTTTGTTATTTCTAGATCATGTCGTCAAAAAGAGCTCCTCAATCAAGTAATGTGCCCTAAAAGCAAGTTCCTCCCATGTAACAAGATGGGGGGGGGGGGGGGGGAGGGAGGGTGACACATGCGGAATTTAGGGCCGCTTCCACCATGTTGGCCCAAGCATTGGCCAATCAAGCTGATGGGGAGATTTTCATTCCTTCTCAAGTACCCATACCGGTAACAAGAGTCCGGGACTTCATGAGGATGAATCCACCAGAATACCATAGTTCCAAGGTTGATGAGAATTTGGTGGAATTTATCGACAAAGCATATAGGATCGTTGTCGTCATAGGAGTGCCATTGTAAGAAAAGGTTGAGTTAGTGGCATACCAACTCAAGGGTGTGGCAAAGATTTGGTGTGAGCAATGAGTGGATGAGAGGTTCCAAGTAGTGAGTCAAATCGAGTAGGAAGAGTTTAAATGTGTATTCTTGGATAGATTCTTTTTTATCGAGCTAAGAGAGACTTTAGTGCAAAAATTCATAAAGTTGAAGCAAGGGCGTATGAGTGTAAGGGAGTACTCCCTCAAATTTACTCAGCTTTCTAAGTATGTCCCATTTATAGTGGCGGATCCCCAAGCTAGGTAGATCAAATTCATATATGGCATGATAGACTTGGTATCGAAGGAGTGAAAAATGGTTATGTTTGTGAAGGAAAGAGATATATTCTACTTGATGACCTATTCAAAGCAAATAGAAGAAGAGAAGTTGAGGGAACGTGCCAAGGAGTCCAAGAGGGCTCGGATGGATGGTTGTGTATTCTCTCACCAAAGGAGTGGAGGCCATGGAAGATTCCAAGGTGGTCAAAAGCAAGTGAACCAAGGGCCAACTAACACTCCTTTTCCCAAGTTTAACAAAGAAAAGGGATCCAATCCAAATTCCCAAGGAGTATTGAGTGCACAAGCTTCTCCAAATTGTAGAAAATATGGAAGGCCTCATAAGGGTGAGTGCTTAGCCGGCTCCAATACTTGCTTCAAGTGTGGCAAGCCCGGACACCGTGCTAAAGATTGTAGTAGAGGTGGTACTAGGCCCTAAGGCTAAGGTTTAATGACCTGTTAAGTTATTCTGAAAATTAGTCCTCTTGATTTCCTAAAAGATTTATCTCGTAGAATTTTAGTGGGTACTTTGGACTATTCAATAGTTAAGACTATTCAATTTGAGGGTAAGTTTGAATAATTAATATAAGTGGTGGGTTAAATGATATTTTGTTTTAAAAAAAACTATATCACTTGACCCATGTATTAAATTAGGTTAGTGAAATTTAATAATTTTAGGAGAAAAATAAAAGAAAAGAGAAACCGTACATGTGCACGACAAAGAATGACTGCTGCTTCAGGTGAGATTTTGATCTTTTCAATTGCTACTTAGTGGTATTACAATTCATGGTTAGTAATAGAATTTCCTTGTGATAGGTATAGGAATAGTAATTACTATTGTTGAAACCTGTAAAGTCGAATAAGAAAGTTGAATTGAAATGTAAATTTCCTCGTATTCCGTGAAAGGGGGGAAAAATAATAGCAACAACCATTAGTGGTAATTAAACTATTATTCTTGACCAACTATACACTAAAATTTGCATTTTCTCAATTATATAAGCCTTTCTTCACTGCACACCCTGGCTCAGTGCTCTTGGTTCCTTGTTTGGTCAAACGTATTACTTATTTTGCGGCTTCGAACCTATATATATGTATAGGTATATGTTTTGTATTAATGGAATAATTGAAACTCAATTCTAGGCTTGAAATTTTGGAAATTGACTATGGAATTGGTTAGTTTTTGTGTCTAAGCTAAATGTATAGTAACATGAGTATTGTTAGTTTAGAAATCTTATTATGAATTCTTATTTGATTAGATAGAGGTACTTTGGATTCTATTCGAAAGGGGAAGGCTCTAGTCCCACAGTGAGTGTTCATATTATTAAGGCAAGTGAATTTCTTAACCTTTGTTAAGTATATAGAATCTCGTGCTTCCTTGTGTGAGGTGTTGAGAATAATTTTGAGATATTGAGTTAGTATTGATGTGGTACCAAAATCATGTTGTTGTAAATTGTGCATTGTATTGAAATTAGTCATTTCCTCATATTGTGTAAGCATGCCTATTTGCATTTCCCTTTGTGACAAGTTTTATATGAATTGAAAAAGAACAAGAACTAAAGAGGATGTACCATTTCGAAGGACGTGATGGATATTATGATTCGAGGGTCGTGTTGCATGCCGCGATGAATGCATGGACTAAAAGTCCCCCATGGGTCCCGGACTGAGAGACAGCAGGTGTATCAATAGGCTAGACATGCATCACCATACCAACATTATTCTATTGCATTGCATTGCACATCTTTATCATTTATGAACTTGTGAGTGCCTTTTGTGAAACTGGTGATAGATGTACTTAATCCCTTTGCTATGTACCGTGTGTTTGTTACTCACCCCTTGCTACTACATTTTTTATAGGTTACGAGCCCGTAGTATACCCTCTATTCTTTCTTGTCTGAGGCTTTCTATTAAGATTGTGTGAGGTAGTTGTTTGCCATCCCAGCTGACTTCTCACTCTTATTTATGATTTTATTGTACTCTAGAGACAATATCAGTTGAAGCCTGTGTTTATTGTGATACATTAAAGGCTTGTGTACGTGACAACCACGTTTTGGGGAAATTTTAATTAAGTTGACTTATTATCCGTAGTTAAACCTTTATTTGTATTATTCTTTCGCACTTTATTGTTATAATTGGGTATTTGGTTGACTTGTCTTGGTAGGATAAGATGAGTGTCATCACATCCATTTTTGGGTCGTGATAGATGGTATCAGAGCCCCAGGTTCATAGATCTCACATGCATACAAGTTGAGTCTAAGTAGAGTCTCAAGGATCATTACAGAGACGTCTGTACTTATCTTTGAGAGGCTATAAAGACTATTAAGAAATTTCTTTTAATTTATTTTCTCTTATCGTCTGAGATTATCTTCGTTAGTACTGAGTTGTGCCCATGTTCTTTTGACAGATGGCAAGGACTAGAGCTACTGTTGTTGGTGTTAGAGGTGAGGCAGCTTCTGAGACAGTTGTTGAGGCCATAGTTAGAGGTATGGGTAGAGCTCGAGCTAGAGGTCGTGCTTGCGGAGCAGCACCAACGATAGGGCATGCTAGGGTGGCCTCTTCAAAGCCTAAGATTGACCTTAGAGGGAACTAGGTTCCTTCAGAGCACGTAGCCTCACCTTTGCTATAGCATACTTTATTGAGGATGTTGAATCTACTTGAGAGTTTTGCTCTGAGTGGTAATGCGACAGGCATGCCAGGCAGTTCTCAGATCGGAGGAGGAGATAAGACTCCAGATCAATATTGGGCTCACATAGTTCATGATCCAGTGAAGCAGCTACCATTGGGCCCTAGAGTTGAGATTGATCTTGCACCAGCTATTGAGGCTTAAGATACACCATCTGCTACATTGATTTAGAATGAGTAGTGTTGCTATGAGAGGTTTAGGAAGATAAACCCACCTCAATTTCGAGGTGGGAGGATAGAGGATGCTCATGAGTTTCTAACTACTTGTAGGGAGCTATTGGATATTGTTGGCTTAGCTGAGTCACAAGGGGTTCTATATGTTACTCTTCAACTTCGCGGGCCAGCCAGAGAATGGTGGAGGACATTTTTAGGATCTTTGCCAGTGGGATCTCCCACAGTGTCTTGGGAGATGTTCTCTAGTGCTTTCTATGATTAGTTTGTACCTTGGAGCATGAGGGAGGAGAGTCGCTTGAGGTTTGAGAGTCTGAGGCAGGACGGTTTATCAATCACTGAGTATGAGACCCAGTTCTATCAGTTATCTAGACATGTTGCAACTATTATTCCAGATGAGACAGAGAAAGTTCATAGGTTTCTGAGAGGATTGACCTATTCTATTCGATAGGCAGTGTTTAGAGTATCTAGAGATGGAGCCTCTTTCCAGTCTATTGTGAGTGCGGCTAAAGAGGCAGAGCTAATGGAGAGAGAGGAGTTTGGGGACCACAAGAGGGCCGTGTATCTAGCCCATTTTCTAGTACCTCATCTGGAGGTAGAGGGTCCTATAGAGGGAGTGGCTCATTCCACCGTCAAGGACCAATTCATGCATCAATACCAACATCTGAGAGTGGTCAGACACATTGTAGATCTTACAGTACAAGCCATGACTTGTATGGTTCATAGCAATGGCCTACAGGGCGAGACAACTATAGTAGTTCTTCAGGATCAACACATTAGTCCCAAAGTCAGAGATTTTGTTATGGTTGTAGAGATCCCAATCACTTGATACGACAGTGTCCCTCATTAAAGGTACAAGGAGGGCCTCATCCCAGTTCTTCAGTTCAGACTAGACCAGCAGCACCACCATCATACAAGAGGCGAGGCAGAGCTCAGATAGATAGAGGTAGTTGCACTTCAGGCAGAGGAGCGAGTGGTGTTATAGTTTCACAGAGGTGCAATAGAGGCTTTGCTCAGACAGGTGGTGGTAGGGGATCACAGTGATGCCTTTCTAGGGAGGCCCGAGGCAGAGGCTTTTGGTGCAGTCATCACAGATATTATCCCGATTTGTCATTGATCAGCGTCTGTATTGTTTGATCCTAGATCTACTTAGTCCTATATGTCCTCCTACATTTCATATGGATTTGACTTGTTATATGATCGTATGTCTATACCCATCCATGTTTCTACTCTAGTAGGTAAGTCCTTAGTGATGGATCGAGTGTATCGATCCTGTCTTTTTTCTCTGGTTGGGTGTGATACTTGGGTAGATATGATTATTCTGGAGATGGTAGATTTTGATGTAATCTTAGGGATGGATTGGCTTTTTCTATATCATGCCATTCTTGATTGTTATGCAAAAACTCTGACCTTAGCCATGCCCGGTGTACCAAAGATTAAGTGGAAGGGTGATAGTGCTTCTTATCCTAGCAAAGTTATCTCATACATCCATGCTCAGAAATTGATTGATAGGTTTGTCTTACTTGGCTTTCATTCAGGATACTAATGTTGATCCATCTTCTATAGAGTCTATTCCTATTGTTCATGAGTATGTCGGTGTGTTTCCTACTGACCTTGCAGGTGTTCCTCCCGATAGAAATATTGACTTTCCTATTGATCTAGAGCCAGGCACGAAGCCTATCTCCATCCCTCCATATCGAATGACTCTAACTGAGTTGAAAGAATCAAAGGAGCAACTTCGAGATTTTTTGAGTAAAGGGTTTATTCATCCTAGTGTGTCACCTTGGGGTGCTCCAGTCTTGTTTGTAAAGAAGAAGGATGGGTCTACGAGGATGTGTATTGATTACAAGCAGCTAAACCAAGTGATTATTAAGAACAAATATCCTTTTCCCTGAATTGGTGACTTGTTTAATCAGCTTCAGGGAGCGGCATTGTTCTCTAAGATTGACTTGAGATCTGGTTATCATCAGTTGAGGATTAGAGCATCAACTATCCCTAAGACATCTTGTCAAACACATGTCCTTTGGGTTGACTAATGCCCCTGCGACATTTATGGTGTTGATGAATAGGTTGTTTCGTCTGTACTTAGATTCCTTCGTAATAGTATTCATTGATAACATCTTGGTGTATTCTAAGATTGCGGTTGATCATGTTCGCCATTTGAGGATAGTGCTACAAAGGTTGAAGGAGGAAACATTATATGCAAAATTCTCCAAGTGTGAGTTCTGGCTTACTTTGATGGTATTCTTAGGGCATGTGGTATCCAAGGAGGGGATTAGAGTGGATCCGGCTAAAGTTGAGGCAGTTATAGGTTGGACAAGGCCTACTTCAGCTATCGAGATTCGCAGTTTTGTGGGGCTAGTTGGGTATTATCAGCGATCTATTCATGGTTTTTCTTCAATTGCAAACCCATTGACCAGATTAACTCAGAAGAATGTATCCTTCCATTGGTCTGATGAGTGTGAGCCGAGCATTCAAAAGCTCAAGATGTTGTTGATTTCAGCTCCCATTCTCACACTACCAGAGACAGATGTAGAATTTATGATGTATTGTGATGCTTTAGGAGTTGGTTTAGGTGGTGCGTTGATACAGAAGGGGAAGTGATTGCATATGCTTCTAGATAGTTGAAGGCCCATGAGAAGAACTATCCTATCCATGACTTAGAGTTAGCAGTAGTGATTTTTGTGCTTAAGTTGTGGCTTCATTACTTATATGGTGTACATTGTGAGGTCTTCATTGATCATAGTAGTCTTCAGTATATATTTAGTCAAAAAGATCTGAACTTGAGGCAGCGTAAGTGGATTGAATTGCTAAAGGACTATGACTTGACCATCTTATATCATTCGAGAAAGGCTAATGTTGTGGTCGACACCTTGAGTAAAAAGACTTCTAGCATGGGGTGTCTAGCCGCTATTCGAATTGAGGATCGACTTTTGGCCAGGGATGTTCAGCGTCTAGATAATGGCCTAGTCAGGTCACAACTTTCTGATGAGGGTGGTGTACTTGCTTTCATTGAGGATTGTTCTTCCTTGATGGACCAGATTCGAGAGCGCTAGTTTGAGGATGAAAAATTGTGTCTCATTAGAGAAAAAGTGACCAGAGGAGAGGTTAAGAAAGAAATGCTTGATCCTAATGGTGTTTTAAGTATCAAAGGTTGAGTTGGTGTGCCTAAGGTGGGTGACTTGATTAGATTGATGCTTGAGGAGGCTCATTGAACACAATTTTCCATTCATCCAGGAGCAGTAAAGATGTATCATGACCTGAGTCAGCATTACTGGTGGTGTGACATGAAAAAGGACATCTTAGATTTTGTGTAAAAGTGTTTAACTTGTCAGCAGGTGAAGTGTGAGCACCAATGGACTGGAGGTAAGTTTCAGAGGATACCCATTCCTACATGGAAGTGGGAGCGTATCACCATGGATTTTGTGGTGGGTTTGCCCACTACTGTGGGTGGTTATGACTCTTTTTGGGTAATTGTGGATTGATATACTAAGTCTGCTCATTTCATTCCAATCAAGGTTAAGAATACAGTGGAGAAGTTGGCTGAGTTTTACATCAATCAGATAGTTAGATTACATGGTGTGCCTGTTTCTATCATTTCTGATAAGGGTTCACTCTTCACTTCACATTTTTTGAGGGCCTTGCAGCATGGCGTAGGTACTCGGCTAGATATGAGTTCAGCCTTTCACCCTTAGACAGCTGGACAGTCTGAGCAGATGATTCAAGTGTTAGAGGACATGCTTCAAGAGTATGTGATTGATTTTGGTTCCTATTGGGACTCACACTTGCCCTTAGTAGAGTTCGCCTTTAATAATAGTTATCACTCCAGTATTCAAATGGCTCTATTTTTTAGGCTTTGTATGGTAGACGATGTAGATCTCCGATAGATTGGTTTGATTCCACTGAGATGGACTCATTAGATACAGACTTTCTTAGAGATGCTATGGAGCAATTCCATATGATTCTGGGTAGGTTGTTAACCGCTTAGATTCGACAAAAGAGTTATGCAGATAGGAGGGTTCGAGAGCTAGAGTTTATAGAGAGAGATCATGTTTGGCTTAGAGTGTCACCCATGAAGGGTGTCATGCGGTTTGGTAAGAAGGGAAAGCTTAACCCACGATTTATTAGCCTATTTGAGATTTTGAAGCGAGTCAGAAAGGTAGCCTATAGACTAGCCTTGCCACCTAGCTTCTCATGCGTGCATCCTGTGTTTCATGTCTCTATGCTTCGAAAGTTTATGCCAGACGAGTCTCATATACTTTCATTAAATTCGGTGGTATTGAGTCCAGACATATCATTTGAGGAAGATCCTATAGCTATTTTGGATTGACAGGTTTGAAAGCTTAGAAACAAAGAGATTGCTTCAGTGAAGGTGCAATGAAAGCACCATCCAGTTGGAAAAGCAACTTGGGAGACAGAGTCCGACATGCTTGCTAAATATCCTCACCTTTTCGATGCTTTAGGTACTTTCTTCTATCTTATGTTCGAGGGTGAAAATGATTTTAGTGGTAGATGATATAATGACCTGTTAAGTTATTTTAAAAATTAGTCCTCTTGATTTCTTAAAAGATTCATCTCGTGGAATTTTAGTGGATACTTTGGACTATTCGATAGCTAAGAATATTTAATTTGAGAGTAACTTTGAATAATTAATATAAGTAGTGAATTAACTTTTAATTTGTGTCAAAACAACCTATATCACTTGACTCGTGTATTAAATTAGGTTAGTGAAATTTAATAACATTCGGAGAAAAATAAAAGAAAAGAGATACCGAACTTGTGCACGACGAAGAACGGTTGCTGCTTCAGGTGAGATTTTGATCCTTCCAATTGCTACTAAGTGGTATTATAATTCATGGTTAGTAATAGAATTTCCTTATGATAGGTATAGGAATATTAATTACTATTGTTGAAACCTGTAAAGTTGAATTGGAATGTAAGTTTCCTCGTGTTCCGTGAGGGGGACAAGGTAGTAGCAGCAACCACTAGTGGTAACTAAACTCTTATTCTTGATCAACTATATACTAACATTTGCATTTTCTCAATTATATAAGCCTTTCTTCACTGCGCACCATGGCCCAGTGCTCTTGGTTCCTTGTTTGGTCAAACTTATTACTTTTTTTGCGGCTTCGGACCCATATATATGTATAGGTATATGTTTTGTATTAATAGAATAATTGAAACTCAATTCTAGGCTTGAAATTTTGGGAATTGACTATGGAACTGGTTAGCTTTTGGGTCTAAGCTAGATGTATAGTAACATGGGTATTGTTAGTTTTGAAATCTTATTATGAATTCTTATTTGATTAGATCGTGGTGCTTCGGATTCTATTCAAAAAGGGAAGGCTCAAGTCCCATAGTGAGTGTTCAAATTATTAAGGCAAGTGAGTTTCTTAACCTTTGTTAAGTATATAGAATCTCATGCTTCCTTGTGTGAGGTGTTGAGAATAATTTTGAGATATTGAGTTAGTATTGGTATGGTACCAAAACCATATTGTTGTGAATTGTGCATTGTATTAAAATTAGTTATTTTCTCATTATTCTGTAAGCATGCCTATTTTCATTGCCCTTTTTGACAAGTGTTATATGAATTGAAAAAGAATAAGAATTAAAGAGGATGTACCATTTTGAGGGACGTGTCGCATGCCGCGACGGATACTATGATTCGAGGATCGTGATGCACGCCGTGATGAATGCATGGACTAAATGTCCCCCATGGGTCCTGGACTAAGAGACAGCAGGTGTGTATCACTAGGCTAGACATATATCATCATACTTAACATTATTCTATTGCATTGCACTGCATTGTACATCTTTATCATTTATGAACTTGTGAGTGCCTTTTGTGAAATTGGTGATAGACGTACTTGATCCCTTGTGTTGTTGATCTAAAATTATTGGTGTGATATCATTGAGCTATACAATATGTGAATTGTGGATTGTTAGGTTATGCTGGATTTTATGTAGGTTGTAGTTGTAGAGGTTCGATTGGAGTGTTAGGAGTACTTGAATTCTATATTACTTAATTTTATGTTTAGTAGTTCACTTGTTGGGTACCGTATGTTTGGTACTCACCCCTTGCTACTACATTTTTGTAGATTACGAGCTTAGATCTTCGTGATACCCTTTATTCTTCCTTGTCTGAGGCTTCATGTGGAGATTGTGTGAGGTAGTTGTCTGCCATCCCAACTAACTTCTCACTCCTATTAGGATTTTGTTTTACTCTAGAGACAATATCATTTGATACTTGTGTTTTCTTTCAAATCTATTGTGATACATTAGAGGCTTGTGCACGTGACAACCAGGTTTTGGGGAAATTTTTAATTAAGTTACTTATTATCCGTAGTTAAACCTTTATTTGTATTATCCTTCCGGACTTTATAGTTATAATTGGGTATTTGGCTTACTTCTCTTGGCGGAATAAGACGGGTGCCCATCACGTCCATTTTTGGGTCGTGACAGAGTTAGACAAGCTCAAGGTGACCCAAGGGCCAAAAGGTTCTATGCTCTTCATGGCTACCAAGAAGTAGAAGAAGCTCTGGATGTGGTTATCAATATGTTAAAAGTTTATAATTTTGATGCATATGCATTGTTAGATCTAGGAGAAAATTTGTCTTTTGTAACTCCATTCTTTGCTAATAGATTTTATGCATGTCCCGAAGTCCTAAATGACCCTTTTAAGTTTGTACTCCTGTAAGAGAGTCTATTGTTCCATAAAGGGTATATAGAAATTTCCTTGTGTCCATTTTTCATAAGGTTATTTCTTGTGACTTGGTGGAACTCTCTATGGTAGATTTTGATGTCATATTTTGGATGGATTGATTGCATGCTTCCTATACTTCTATAGATTGTCAAACCGTGGGGATAATTCCACTTCCCAAATGAGTCCATTCTTGAGTGAGAAGGTAGTAGATCCTCATTTAGAAGCCAGTTTTTCTTATATCTAAAAGCCCAAAAAATAATCTCTAAGGGGTGCATATATTACCTAGTGAGGGTTAGAGATATCACTTCTAAATTCCCTTTTCTTGAGTTGGTTTCTATTGTAAATGAGTTCCCCGATTTCTTTTCAAAAGAGTTACCCAGTGTTCCTCCCAAAAGAAAAATAAATTTTGACATAGACCTCTTTCCCAACACTCAACCCATCTACATTCCTCTATATAGAATGGCCCTGGCAGAGTTGATGGAATTAAAGGAACAATTGAGGGATTTGTTGGAGAAGGGCTTCATTAGACCTGGTAGGTCTCTATGGGGTGACCCGGTGTTGTTTGTAAAGAAGATGGGTCATTCTGAATGTATATATATTATCGTCAACTCAACAAGGTCACCATTAAGAAAAAGTATCCACTCTCAAGCATAGATTGCTTATTCGATCAGCTACAAGGAGCCAAGAACCTTTCTAATATTGACTTGTGGTCTAGGTATCACCAACTAAGGGTAAAGGAGAGTGACATCTCCAAAATGGCTTTTTAGATGAGGTGTGGGCATTTTGAACTTGTGGTGATGTCTTTCGGCCTAACCAATGTAGTGGTAATCTTCATGGATCTCATAAATAGGGTGTTCAAGCCCTAAACCTACCTTTATATATTTGTTGAGATGTTCATGATATTCTAATCTACCCCCACAGTGAGGAAGAACACATGGAGCATTTGAGGGTGGTGTTGCAAACTTTGAGAGAAGCAAGGCTATTTGCTATGTTTGACAAGTGCGAGTTTTGGTTGAAAGAGATTTCCTTCCTTGGGTATGTGGCTTCGGGTGATGGGATCAAGGTTGATCCTAAAAAGATGAAGGCGGTAAGAAATTGGCCAAGACCATTAACTCCTATGGATATTAAGAGTTTCTTGGACAAAGCCGAGTATTGTAGAAGGTTTATTGAAGGTTTCTCCTCCATTTCGTCCCCATTGGCTAGGTTGACCCAAAAGAAGGTGAAGTTCATATGGGCGAATGAGTATGAAAAGAGTTTTCAAACCTTGAAGAATCAGTTGACTTCAGCTCAAATATTGACTTTTCCGGAGGGATCTGATTGCTCTTTTGTTTATTGTGATGCCTCAAGAATTGATTTTGGTTGTGTGTTGATGCAACATGGTAAGGTGATTGCCTATGCTTCAAGGCAACTAAAGGTGCATGAGAAGAAATACCTAGCACATGATCTTGAGCTTACGACCGGTGGTGTTTGCATTGAAAATGTGATATCAATACTTATATGGGGTTCATGTGGATGTTTTCACCGATCACAAAAGCCTCCAACATGTATTCATATAAAGGGACCCCAACCTAAGGCAGCGGAGATGGTTAGAGATTCTCAAATATTATTATATGAGTGTGAAGTATCATCGAGGTAAGGTAATATGGTAGCCAACACAATTAGTAGGGTGTCCATGGGGAGTGTCTCATTTAGAACATAATGGAAAAGAGAGTTGGCCAAAGAAGTCCATAGGTTGGCTAGATTGGGGTTGAAGTTGAATGAAACCGATAGTGGTAGTGTGATAGTACTACATGGATCTGAGTCTTCATTGATTAAGGAAATAGAGGCCTAGCAAGATCTTGATCCCACCTTGGTTGAATTGAAAGCCTTGGTGAAGGAAGGAAAGATAGAGATCTTTTGACAAGGAATAGATGGGGTACTTCATTACCAAGGGAGACTATGCGTGTCAGATAATGGTGAATTGGGAAAGTTGGTATTGCAAGAAGCTCATAATTCCTCATATTCCATTCATCTCAGTTCCACAAAGATATGTAGAGACTTGCGAGAAGTTTATTAGTGGAATGGAATAAAAAGGATATTGCTAAATTCGAATCCTCTAATTGCCAACAAGTCAAGGTTGAACATCAAAGGCCAAGTGACCTAGCCCATGACATTGAAATTCCTATTTGAAATTGGGAAGAGATCAACATGGAATTTGTAGTAGGTTTGTCAAAGACCAAGAAGTACTTCGACTCTATATGGGTGATAATGGATAGAATGATGAATTCGGCTCATTTCTTACTGATCAGAATAACATTTAGTGTCGAAGATTATGCTAATATGTAAATTTAGGAGTTGGTAAGGTTGCATGAAATTTCATTGTCCATCATATCAATCGTGGAGCTCAATTTATCTCTCACTTTTGAAAATCATTTCAAAGGGGCCTTGGTATTAAAGTGAAGTTGAGTACCCCTTTCATCCTCAAATCGATGGGCAAGCCAAAAAGACGATTTAAACATTAGAGAATATGTTTAGGGCTTATGTATTAGAATTCAAGAGGATTTGGGACGATGACTTACCTCTCATCGAATTTGCCTACAAGAATAGATTCCATTTTAACATGGAGATAGCACCATTTGAGGCTCTATATAGTAAGCGGTGTAGATCTCTGCTTGGATGGTTTGAAGTAGGTGAGATGGCCTTGCTAGGGCTGGACTCAATCATAGATACTATAAAAAGATGAGACTCATAAGGAAAAAGTTGAAAATGGCTCAAAGTCGATAAAAGTCCTACTCTGATGTGAGAAGAAGGGAACTTGAGTTCAATGTTAATGATTGAGTCTATTTGTAGGTGTCTCCCGTGAAGAGTGTAATTTGGTTTGGCAAGAAAAGGAAATTGAGCCCCAGGTATATAGGCCCTTACAAGATCGTGAGAAGAGTTGGCAAGGTGGCATATAAATTGGAGTTGCCTACGGAAATGAACATAATTCACCCAATATTCCATGCATCCATGTTGAGAAAATTCATGGGTGATCCAAACTCCGTGTCCCATTGGGAGATATGAGCATTGAGGAAAATTTGACTTATAAAGATGTTTCGGTTGAAATTCTAGATCGGCAAGTGAAGAGACTAAGAAACAAGGAGGTTGCATCTATTAAAGTGCTTTGGAGGAACCAACGTGTTGAAGGTGCAACGCGAGAAGCGGAAGCGACATGATGAAGCATTATCCTTATCTTTTTCACTCTATTTAAGCCTAAGGTATTAAGTTATTCTTGCCTAAAACCTCCAATTTCTTGTATTTCAGTTTTCTCATGATGCATACACATATTTACATGTTTCTGGACTATTTTAAGTATGTATTTTGGAAAATTTCATAAAAAGATGTTTAGGTTGTATTTTTGCATGTATGCTAGCTTGTTAGTTGCTTATTTAACTCCTTAGAGCCTACATTTAGTATATTCAGGGATGAATATTCCCAAAGGGAATATATTGTAAGGACCCACAAGTTAGAAGGTTAAGAAACGCAGAAAATATAAAATTGAGAAAATTTAGAGACAATTCATGACACGTAGCTCAATCCATGAGTCGTAGACTAGGGTCATGGATAAGAGTTTCAGGATTTAAATTTGGCTAAGTGTCAAGGGGATTTAAAAGGGTCATTTACGGCTCGTGGAATGAAATATGGACCATAGAAAGAAGTCGTAGATTGAAGCCTCGAATTGATAGAAAATCAAGATTTCTAGAAATGAAACTACAACCAACAGGTTGGGTCCTACTTGGATTTAGGGTCCATAAATAGGTTTCGTGGATGGGCTATTGAGAAATAATCTCTGAAGATTCGAAAAGGAGAATAGGGTGACTTAAACCATGACTCGTGGTTGAGTCTACAACCCATAATCATGGGTCGTGGATTGGGATTCGACAGTTTTAATTAAGGGTACTTTTGTCCTTTTTGTGTACCCCGGGCTTAAAACTATGTCATTTTGAGGTTCCGGAATCCCCATATCATACCTAAAACCCTCTAAGGATCTCACAATCACTTCATTCTCTCATTCTCTCATTTTCTCAAAATTTCTAAGGCAAACACACTCTCAAAGAAGAACAAGACAAGCTAATATTTTCAAGGCCTATTTCCAAACATCAAGTTCCTTTTACTTAGGCTCTTAATCAAGGTACGTGAGTTGATTTGTGAGTACCTTTCACCCACAAAGTCTCCTATCAAAACCTTTTTACCTTTTTTTTTAATTCTTCAATACATTGTCATGTATTCTGCCTCAATGATATTATGTAATGCTTTACCATGTTTTTCTATGAATATTGAGTTGATGACTTTGGCCCCTATTTCTAGGGTATAGCTGATGAGGTGTGGGCTACTTAGTACTTGATTTAGAGTTACATATTTTTCATGTTCATGCATTATTTCCTTGATTTATGAGTTTTCTAGTTGATGTACAAGCTCACTAAGTTCAAGATGATTGTTGCATGATATGATGATTATGATGAGGGCATAATAGAAAAGTTTTAAGTTAATAGTTTTGTCAAAAATATAAGCATGCTATTATTGCCCTTAAAAGATATTTATGGTGATCCCCAAAGTGAAAGGACATTTCTCACTTGATGGTTTCTATGGTTTCAAGCTACTCTTAGGAATTTTCTACTTCAGATTCTAAGTTACAATACTTAACTAAGTATATATTTTCAAAGTATTCTGTGAGATTGACTTAGCACCAAATGAGGCATTGAGGTGGGGTTAGGTAAGGGAACCCTAGTAGCAGTCCTTTTCCCCCATTAACTATGTGTCATCATAGGAGCCTTTGTAGGCTAGGCTAGCAGATCTACGTAGGTCATTTATGTTAGCAAATGATGCATGCTTAAATTAAGGAGTGCCATCTGACAAGTGGTCTCTCTGGGCCAATATAAAAAGTTATGTTGAATTCTCTATAATAGCTCATATGGTCTTATATTTGGTTATGGTCCATTCCTACAAAGTGTGAGATTTGATGCCTTCGTTGCATCACATGTGTTTCATATGGTACATCGCTTTTACTTCATATTGAGCTTTATTCCTTGTTCATGTTTTGAATAATGGCATTATGATTCATGTTTGCATTGCATCTCACATACTAAGCATATTATAACGTACTAATGTATATTTTGCCTACATGATGTCACCATATAGGCACCGACACTCCTCTTCCACCGGCACGTGACTAGCTTATTAATGATCAAGACTAGCCGTAGTGGTGAACCCTTATTTTGGGTCTTCACCTATTTTCTTCATGCTTTGTACTTTTTAGTCGGTTGTATATTTTAGACTTTATGTCTGGAGACTTTCATTTTCTATCTTATTTTCATCTCTTTTCTATTTGATGGAAATCAAAATCATGCATTGGTTCCCATTAAGTCGTGTATAGATGGTATGTTTGGACTATGATATTAGGTTGAAATGTTCTCTTGGAACTTGAATATTTTCTCTCAGTCCCTTTTCCCATTTTAAATTTCACATCATGTGATATTTATCTATGAATGCTTGATGTATGCTAAGATGGATTGGGTGAGGTGTCTACGGGTCCCTCATTCGCCGTGTTACTATTGGGCCCTAGGCTTTGGTTGTGAGAACGTGAATATCTCACTCTCTTTAAAATATTCAAGTCTACTACAGGATTCAACAATAATTTTCTTGACTTGTCCCTTCCAGGATACAATAATCTTATCTTAAAATATAATTCAACAAACTCTATACAAGAGTTGAGTCCATAACTCCAAAAAAAACCATTTCCTTCAATAAATAAGAACCTCTTTTTGACTAACTTTTATGTACTCTCTATTTTCTTATATTCACAAAAAAAGAAGACCATCTCTATATATAGATAATAAAGTCTTTATTGCAATGAACAGGTTGATAATGGAGAAGTAAATAAGAAAGATAAATGACTTAAAAGTTGTATAAGCTACAAAATATAATAGAAAAATACAGAAATAAAGTGAGAGTTGAATGGAGAAATAATGACTGACCATGGCTGAGCACATTCAGCCCTTACTACCACTTAATATAAAAATGAACTAAAAGATGGCATCAAATGCCACTACGCACCAACGAACAAAAATGAAGTGGTGTGAGGAATAATTACTCCCCAACCTTACAATGTTAGACCTTTTAGGAAGAATACACAGTTATGCCTAATTAAAATGAGACTAAATAATATTAAATATTCGTACCGATACTATATAATACAAAAGAAAGATGAAAGATAACTAGCCAAAGAGATACGCATAATGAAACAACTACAAATCAATGAAATATAACTAAACAAGTAACAACTAATGCTTGAATCTAAGTCTCCATTGACTGGAATAAAATAAATATGTAGAGACATAGCCCCAGCTATCCTCAAAACAAGTATTGTCTAAAGAAAAAAATAAAAAATCTAATCACTAACTACTCTATAAATTACTCAAACAAGAAAAACTCGTCAACTGCAAATTGAAAGTGTTGCCACCTGTCTGTCTAGCCATGAGTGTGAGAATGAGTGTTATGATATATGTCATAACAGAATCCAACATAAACACTCGTATACCATTAGCATGTCGAATGTGCTGAGTATGTAAGGTGACACTAATATATTTAAGTGGTAACATGTTATAAAAATTGAAGAGTTTTCAATAATCATAAGTACCATAAAATAAATGAAAGACACCTTAAAATCAATGTATAAAGATCATTTGGGTTTCTACTTTCAAATCTGTAATGGTCAATCTATTTCTATAGCTCTAAACTGAAATTAGATCTAAACTATCATATCTAAAAAAAAAATCATGATAACAATTATAAACCCTGGAAGTTGGAAGGTTGGAACAAGGAGAAGAATGCAGAAAATTAGTATTGATGCAGGTTTTACGAGCATTGTTTATGGCTTGTAAATCACTTTATAGATCATGGATAGGGGCTTGTAAATGGAAATTGAAATTAAAAACTTAAAAAAATTTAGGTGTTGTACCAGCAGGTTTTATGAACCATAAAATGATCCATGGTTTGTAGAAAGTGATTGTGAAAAGGAGGTCAAAATTTTTGAAAAATGTTGAATCTTAGAACTTCTATCATGAAACGACAGGACAAGCCATAGTACATGCTCGTATATTGGATCCTAAGAATCTCAGAAATTGATTAAGTGTTGAAGTGATTGACGAGAAGGTTCTATGGACCGTTAAAGGAACAAGGAACCATAGAACGGGATATGTAGATAGAGGATTAAATGGTTCAAAAGAGAGGTTGCAGTATGTATTCTATGGACTTATATGATGGTTTATAAAAAATTGTACGACTGCAATTTTTGGGCCATGGAACCCAATTTCAGTTTTTGAAATATGGCCCAGTTTTCACAAGTCATTTGTACGACGCGTGCAAGTATCTATGACCCATAGATCCCTGCTTATGGTTGGTTTCGATAAATTTTAATGAAGACTCTTTTTGGTCAACTCCCATCCTCTTAACTCCTAAATTACGTTATCTTGGCCGTATAAAATATCCTACAACTATTTTTACACTATAATTCCACCTTAATCCCAAAATTTTCATCTCAAATTCCAAATTCTCTCCAAGTTCTTCTTCCCGGAGCTGCGTTGAAGCTCAAGTTAGGATTATTCAAGATTTCTAAATTCTTCTTCAATTTTAAGGCTAGTTTTTGTTCAAGGTATGTGGGTATTCATTCATGAATCCTTTTCATCCATGGAACCCAAAAGATTCTCAACTTTTTCTATCAAATAAAAGTATGAATTTTTATTATTTCTCATTTAATTACATGTATTGTGTTTTATATTATGATTATTGACCTAATTATGCATGAATTGTCATTAATGATTTCAAGGATTTTCATGCAAATTCATGTACATGTTTTTTAGGGTTCATGAAAAATTCAATATGAGTTCTCTGAATTTTGATTTTATTGAAGTTATTTTACATAAATAAGCATGATTTCGCTCCAATTTCATGATTTTATTATAAGCTATGATTATGAATTGATAAGTTTCTCAAACAAATTTCATAACAAGTATGATTTAAGCTTTATGCTGATATGCAAGACAAGATGAACAATTGTGAGTTTACTCACTTATGCAAGAATTCATAATGATAGAAGGCCTACACCCAAAAATTACATGAACCAACATGAAAATAAGCTATTCTATGGACAAGTCTTATGAATTGAATTGGTAGCTTTTGATTGCCTTTCCACATGTTAAGCTTTGTGATTTATCACAAGTATGAACTATGATTTATGACAAGTATTTCATGAAATTTTGATTTAGCATCGAGTGGACTTTGAGGTAGGAATTCGACCCTAAGGGCTTAGCAATTTCTGGTTCCATGACTACATGCCATCATAGAATTATTGCCCTTATGGCCTAGCTAGTGGATCCACATATAGCACATATTCATGACATTCACTTAGCGGGGTAGAGTCTACCTTGACAAGTAGATTTTCTTTTCTTTTTTTTCATTTTATGGAGAGACCCCAAGATTTTATGTAATAGCTTGCATGGTCTTATTGTCGGTTATGGTTGTTATCCTACTTATGTTATGTCTTCTTATAATACAAATTTGATTATTTATGACTTATGTCCTTTTATGATTTTCATTATGATGTTTATTATGCATTGACCATATTCATGTTTTACCTATGTTTTAATGACTCTTTTATCATGCTATTTATATTGATCAATTGCATATCATAATTTATATTGTATTGCATTTCTCACATACTTAGTACATTTAAAGTACTAATTTACCTACATTGTATTATAATGTAGGGTCTGACGAGCATCCACATCCTCCACGTGGTTGGAGCTTATCCTAGGTTCAAGATTGGTGAGTCATCATGATCTCAGGACATGTTATGGTTCATCTTGTTTTAGTTAGCTTGCTTCTTCAATTTATTTTAGATGTCGAGTTATTTAGGGTTTATCCTAGTAACTCATATATGTTATAGAGCCATTCGAACAAATGATGTAAAGAAACCTTTGTTGTCTTTACTTACTTCCTTGTTATGCTATGGTTTCTAGACATTCCTTTATTACTTTCGCAATCTTGTTATTTTTACTTATCTTATGTATGCGTAATATGCTGAGAGGCTTTGTTGGAATTTTCTCAAAAATTTCAGTCGCCGTGTCATACATAAGACGTATTTAGAATTATGACAATAATTTGGTGTATAGAAATAATAAAATTTTATTAGGAGTCTCTTACGACTGACATACACTATGTAAGCTCATGCTTTTCAACTTATAATCTCCATTGGGAGAGCTATCCTATACCTTGTCAGAATATAGAATTTGTTTGTCTATGTAGATTCACCTGTGCTAAAGGAGTTGATCAACTAGTGTGTGCTCAAATCCTATGGTAGAACAAAGTTATTGGACTTGAATTTCCGAGATCCGTATCCTCTTGGTGCTAAACAATACTTTTAAAAAATAATTTATAGATTTATATATATTGATATGCTCATAGATAAATAAATTATCTATTTGAATCAAATGTGAGGCTTAGCTCAAAATTCATCTTTTTAAATTATTTGTACCGAAACTGAATTTGTCTCATACCAAATTCATGCTAAAAAATATCAAGGTTATAAAAAATTGTAAAAGTATGCTAGCTAGACTGATTCAATATGATTTTAAGACTAAATAAAATGATAAACCTGAATCTCATGATGAACTTGTATAATTTAAATAAAGGTCCTTATAAGAAAATACAACTTTGGCATGAGAGTAAAAGGATACCCTCACTAGAATCTTACATACCCAAGTGAATAAGAGTTCTAGAGTGAAATTTGATTGGAAAGCTTCGGCTTAGATTTTCTTTGGGTCTGTTCGAAATTTAGGAAATTGAAATCGTAGAATAAAAGAAAAAATAAGTATTTAATCCAATATATTCTCCTAATTGTTACCAATTGGCCACACTATCCAATGCACTGCATCTGATGTCGTTGAGCATGTTGGGTGTGCCTCCCCTATCAATGTGTCACGCTGAGCTTATTGGGCGCTCCACCATCAACCACCAAGCTGTTATGCCAATAATGTAAAAAAAATCGCTTTTTATAGAATTTTAATTTTAAGCCCATTTTTGGATGTGTTTATTTTATAACTATATTATAAATAAGGAAAATTGTGTAACTAAGCAAATATATACTAGTAAATTTAATTAATATAACTATATTTCACTATAATTACAATTCACAGCTAATAATGAAATTGGTCATATCCATTCGTGGGTCCCACACTAAATATGTATAAGACCCTTCATCTTTTCATTTTTGACTTTCTCTCTCTTATATACAAATTTTCGATTTCTCTCCTTTTACAATTCCTTAATTCTCTCCTAAAATCACTCAACCATATCATTTACTTCTAAAATTTCAATTTCAAAGATTTTATCCCTCCAAAATCTCCATTCTCTAAAATTTAGTTTCCATAGGTTTTAGTTTTTGCTCATATACCATCTTTCCTCTTTTTATTTTTTCAATAGCTACGTAGAGATTATGGTTGAAGAAATATAATCTACGAGGATGATCCTCAATTTCAATAATTTAATTTTGGCGAGTTTTGAAATTCTTTTCAAAATTTTAGTTTTCATAGATTTTAGTTTTTGTTCATCTTCACCATTTTTATTTTTTAAATAGCTACATAAAGTTTATGGTTGAAGAGATAACCATCTTTTTCATAGAGTCTAACTCAAGAACTCAATGGTATTGTAGGAATTCTTGCTAAATGTAGGGCTTTTGAAGAGTATAGATCTAAGCAACGAAATGATCCAATCAAAATGCAACAAATTTTTTTGAAAATGAGTTCAAAAGACAACAATGGAAAAAATGATGAACACAGCAAATTGAGTTGATTCTGGTAAATTGACAAAGACGAAATTGAAGAATAGGAGGTACTTTGTATAATTTGATTTTTATTTTATATTTTATATTTTTTTGAAATTGTATATTATAGCAGTAGATTTGTTTGTATATAAAATTATTTAGTATCAGTATAGTTGTAGTTAAGACCTTACTTGTACTAAAAAATATATACAATTTATGATTATTTTCCTTGTATAATTTAATTAGTTGTATACGTTTAGTTACTTTTGTATAATTTGAATAACTGTATACTTTGATTTATATTTTTTTTTGTGTACTTTATATAAATGAATACAAATTTTATCTATAACCTTTGTATATACAATTATTTTATACATATTAATGAGTTTTCAAATTTTGTACATCCTTGGTTATACAAGTTTTTTAAGTTATTTTGTTGGCAACTTTGCATATATAGGAAGTTGAATTTATCCTCAAAGAATAGTCTTCATATGTAGTGATGTACGAATGCTAATATAATGAATGTTATATACATAAATTAATTGTCGAAAAAGATACAATTATATATATAAATGTAAATATAAATATAATTATATAATGTATAATTACATCAATAACTATACAATTATTCATAAATACAAATTAAAATATAATTATACAACCTATAATTATACTGCTTATAAACTCAACATTCAAATCAACATATACAAAATAAAATTAAATATATCAACAATGAATTTATAGTGATTTTCACTAGCTTTCTGCAAATCAATTTATTACAAACTCAACAAATGAATTCATTATACAAATACAAATATAACTGTACAATCTATACCATTAAATTGACGCTAGTAAAATTCTAGAAATTACAATTGAAACAAACTTAACAAACAAATTGATACATAGAAATACAATTTTTTATATAATTGATTCATTTTAACCGAAACATATAAATTTCTGCACTTTACAGTGAATACAAAATTAAATAAGATATCGAACTATACAATAAGCAATCTAAAAACATATACGATACATATAAACATTATTATACATAAATGATAATTCTTCATCGATATAAACAAAAAAGATAATGAGTTCATCATTGAAAATTCAAAATCCAATGCATGAAAATTCAGATCACAGGATTAATTCTGGCAATATATAACTCAATCAAATTAATATGCAACGAATAAAATAAAATTAATTGAATTTCTTACACATTTTATATATACTTTTGTAGAAACTGAAATTAATTTTTTGGGTGATTTTTAATAAACTAGTGAGAATAATATTTTCCATTTTGAGAGAGTCACTTTAGGAAAGGATTTTTAATAAAATATAACAATCACAAATTAAGGGATTGTTTCCATTTTTCATTAATTGCCTTTATATAGAATTCGTATAAGCTGATTCCATTTAGCCGAAATATACAAGTAGTGAGTCATGATTATAGTTATTTGGGCCTATTAAATTTCAACAATAAACTGTTTATGAAAATTCCTCTTATAAATACTATTTTTAGGTATTTCTTTTAGAGCAACGAAAAAGTGAGGAGCTTACAACAATAGAGTTATTGAAATTTAGAGTTAGGAATATTGAGACTTGAAACTTAAATCGATTATATCATTTATTGTATTGATTTGGAGTTGAGAAAAAGGGATATGAGCGTTTCAAAATGAGGTTTTGACAATTCTCCTTGTTAGTTGTTGGTTGGATGATAAGATGTGCTTTCTCGGACAGTTACTACATCTTCTTCGTCTGCAAATTAAAAATATAAATTGAACTACAATTTGCTTCCAAACAGTTGCCTTTTAACTTCCCAACTCCAACAAAAACCTACTAGCTAGGATAACAAAATACACTTTTGAAATTATAGTATAAGATTTTAAATAATTTATAAACTAAATTAACAATGTACCTCTTGCTGTATGTATTTAATTATAAATTAGAATAATTATATAAAAAGGAACTTTTATGAAATTGATAAAATATTAGTATATATTTCTAAAAAATTATTTTTGACACAGCCGAGGAAAAGGGTGTATGTAGCCTTTTTGAGAAAATTAAGGTGCAAAAGGCAAATTTACCAAATAAACGGGCTGCCTGCGCCACAGTCAATGAAGCTGAAAATCCTTGTATTGTATGATCATAAGTATACACTATTGCTTGCTTTGCTGCCTCCTCACTAAAAAAAAAAGTAATATTAATAGTATAAACAATGTATATTTATACTAAAAATGACAAGAAAAGGATATGAACCTTCCCAATACTCTGGCTAAGATTTTGACGTAATCAGAATTATTAGTATAAACAATGTAAACTTTTTTGTCACTTGGAGAGTAAACAATTGGTTGTTCAACGTCTGCTATAATAAACGAAAAATGAGAAATTAAAAATAGAAATATGAGTGTTGTGGATGACAAGTATTTGCCTTGAGCCATTCTTCTTGTTGTGGGGATGAATTAAAATGGATATAATGTTGATGGTGCTAAAAGTCTCTACATATATCGAGTTTTAAATACTAAGCACGATGGGCATTAATTGAATAAAAGAAGTTTCACTTTCACTCTAATTTGTAGGTCAAATGTAATTACTAAGGAAATTAAACAAGTATAAGTAACAGATTTAATAATTAATACTATTTTGCAGTTTCATTTTGATCATTAAATGCAATTAAGGGCAAAAATTATATTAATATTTGTGATGTATCCCGTGCAAGCACGGCTCCAGTCCCATATATATTACTTTATATGTTTTATTTTCTATGGCGCATGTAAAATTAGGAGAGTTAATTAAATTTTTAAATAATTTAACTATTATAAGCTGTTAACTTTTAAGCTGACACAATATATTAATACAAAGATTTTCAACGTCACTCTAACAATAGACATAAGGAATTGTTTCGTAGTTGGTTGAAATTATATAGATATTAGTAATGTAAAAATTAGTTATAAGTGAATTTATGTACTAGTTATACATGCACTATTCTTCATATGTATTTGTTAGTTATTCCACCCTCTATTCTACATAAAAAATAGTACATAATTTTTCTCATAAACTATATATGTATTAATTATGCAGGTTTCTAAATTGAATTTTATACATAATTTATTTTCTATCAACTTATCAAACATCGTATAAGTTTTATAGAATTAAAATATGAATAACTTATTTCTTATTTGATTACGTAACAACCCTAAGTGTATTAATAGATCTTATATTCTAAATGATAATACTATTTTTTATTTTTCTGAAATTATTTCTGAAAAAATTGTTTAGACATGATATTGTTATAATTTTTTAAAATCTGGGAAAAGTTCAAAAAGAATATTTTTACAATTTTCAATTCAAATCACTCAAAAAATAAAAAATGATTTCAATTTTTATTCATATCTAAACACAACTCCAATTCCTAAGTATTGTATCTATATCTATATTCTATAAATAGAATAAAATATAGCCTCCACAATTAGCCAAGTGGCACACAGTAGAATGACATGTGACAATTTTAGGATAACATTAGTTAATTAGGTAGTAATTAGTTATTATCTTTAATAGTTTTTAAAAGATCAAATTATAAAGCACATTTAAAAATAAAAATTATGTTATATTATTATAAAATTTGAATTTAAAAATAATTAAATAACTTTTAGAAACAAAAAAAATATAAGTATATACATACTGTGTGTGCTGGCTTTCCTGCATGTAAAGTTGTAGTTTCAGAGGTATGTTGTTGGGATGGTAAGAGTACCTGCATTCTTCATTACTTTACTTAAGGCTTAGAACTTATTTGTTGGGTACTGTATTGTTGGGTACTCACTTGTTGCGTATACACTTATGTTGGTATTAAGTCCAATACCTCCCGATTTCCTCATTCCCCATTTGAATTGAGCTTGGTCTAAGAGGTAGTAGCTAGTCCTCTTTCGCGGATTCTTCAGACTTCTATTTACTTAATGTTTTTTTCAATTTAAGAATCAAGGATGTTATACTCGATAAAATTATCAAAATACCCCTAGATGAGAGACGCTTGCATCGCACGTCTTCCTAAACTTTTTTGGTAAATCCAAGGCCGGAAATGCGATCAACACAAAAAATTATTTGGAAAAATGGTCTTGGTTGATTTCTAAAGCAACCGGATCAGAAGATAATTTCTCGAAGCAAAAATGCAATTCTAGAAAAGTGTGTGAGCATGTCTACGTTGCGGACTTGTCGCAGATTTGAACTTAATGGTGATTCCAATTTTTTTTACGGGATTAGAAACTTGATCAAAAATTTTTTTATGAAAATTGTACATAGAGTGCGCAAGTCCGCGGTGCGGATTTCTGTTGTGCAAATTTTCACTACTTACAAAGGGCATTCCAGACTTTTTACTACCCCATTTAAACTTGACCTACAATCAATATAGGTCGTTTTAAGCATAAAAGGGTTCTAAAACCTATTCCTAAGTTTTCTAAGCAATCCTAAATAGAGACCTAGGGCTAAAGAGAGGAGAAGAGAGTTGGGATTCAAGAAATTCAAGCCAGGGTCTTGCAATTTGATTGTTAACTTTCATCCCAGGTATATAAGGCTAACCTAAAGCATGGAATTGTTCTTCCATGTGCCCCTTGATTGAGATATGTTAATAGATGAAAGTATTGGATCTCTATGCATGTCTTCTTGAATGTTTTCTTACAAATTATACATATCCTACGTATTTGCATATGTCATAAAATTGATTTACTAATATTTTTACATGAGTTATTTAATTAAACCCTAGTGGTTTTTAAATAAAATATCGCATGAATGAACCTAGAAATTGAGTTTAGAGCCTTGATTTGAGAATGTTGGTTGCGATCGTGATATGAGCATGATGATAGGTTGATAGAACTTGATGGCCTTGTGAGTCTTCATAATTAAACTCTAAAGATTGGTCAAAGTTGAAAGTCCTCCCACGTGATTATCTAATTCACTTTTGAAAGGTCAATGGGATTGATAAAAGTCCTTATGAGACTCATTGATTGGATTGATTGAGATTTGATTGTTTTATGAGCATTGAGTCTTGGAAGGAGTATGGAGCACCGAATTGAGTAAGAGTAAGTCCGACTCAAACTCATTAACTATGCCACCAAACGTAGGAGAGGATTGGAATCGTTAAATCAGATGTTTCCTCTTGATTGGTCCTTAAAAGAATAGAGGACTCGTTTGATTTGATTCGATACATTATGGATCAATTTGTTCTTATTCCGGCAAGGTATTAAACAGTTGTGGCAACATCAGCAGGATTGTTGTATGGTCATTTTCTCATAAGTGATTGATGTCGGATAAGAGAAACTCCCATATTAGCTATGTACTAATAGTACTCTGATTGGATTGCATTGATAGGAATGATTGGATTGTCCATGTGTAATCATATAAAATTTATTAAAATATAAATTTTATAAAATTTATTAAAATATAAATTTTATAAAATGATTCAAATTATATTAGATTAAAAATATATTAGTCGAAATGAATATTATGGATTAATATAACCGGGTTAATTAATTAACTCCAATAAAAGGTGGATTTAATTAAAAGTCCAAATCCATTTATTTGGGCTACAAAAGATGACCCGTTTTGTTAGGTCCAATATCCTTTCATCCTAGAGGCCCACTTGATGTCATGTGTCGGACGACGTGGCATATCAAGTCAAACAAAAAGTCAATAAGATAATGTCATGTGTCAAAATGACATGGCATTCCTATCTCAACCAAAGGCCAATAAAAATGTGCCACCTGTACAAGTTACATGTCCCAACCAATCAAATATCGTCATGTCATTTGAAATGAAACCTATTCCTATCACTTTTTTCCTATGTCGTGTCACCTTAGATCTGATTAGCCAAAAGGAAGCGAAATTCCATCATAACTCCTCTATTTTATAACTATATATAGGGGTCCTCATAATTCAAACACATCAAGAATTCTAAAAAGAAGCCAGAGAGAGCTCATGGATCGAACGCCACAGATTTCTTTACAAGCAACAAGAATTCAATAAATCAAGAAATCAAGCATTCAAGTTCAAGAACGCATCAAGATCAAGACCACCGGATTCAAGAACAAGCTCAAAAGCCCTTGGATTCAAGTACAAGTCAAGATCAAGTTCAAGAACAAATCCATATCAAGTTCAAGTTCATCGAATCTATAAATCAAGATCAAGACTACCGTATTCATTATCAAGTCCAAAAACCCTTGAATTGAAGTACAAGTCAAGATCGAATTCATCAAGTTTTACAAGATTCAAGATCAAGCTAAAGATCCCTTAAATCTATATTTAAAAAAGGCGAATCAGAGGATTCATAGAGATTGTAGAACTCAATCCTTGAAATAAAATACAACGATTGTTGCAATAATTTTTTGTTTCTTGATTATTATTTTCTCAATATGAATTTTACAGTCTAAAAATTCTGGCACGCCCAGTGGGACAATCTTTATCTCTCATTTTGAATTTTCAAACATCAAAGAATACTTAAATGGCTTGTAAGAAGATCTCCTAATCAACTTTCTCTAAGGCCGCTGACTCCAAGTTCTTCGCTGAAGTAGAGGGAATCCTAGGTATTACTTTAGAAAGTGTTGGAGTTGTTACAAAGAGCAAAGAAACTATGCTAGGCCAAAAACACTTCGAGTGTCGTCTGCACCAACACTTGATTTTGGATCTTCAACCTCAAAGGGAGCAAGGTCCTCTACAAGCGCTTCAAAAGGAGGAAGTAGTGTTGCTGAGAAGATCAAGTAGACTTTAGCTCTACTTGAGGTCTCTAGTTCCAATAACTCCCAATGCAAAGAAAGATCGTGACTCATCTAATGAATCTTCTTCATATGCATCACGTAATGGGTGATCCCTCTGAAAATCAACTTTCACAATAATCCATGCTTTTCTTCAATGTCTCCAACAGTCATGCGAGCGATGACAACTAATGCTTCATCTATGGAGGAACAAATCTCAAATCTGGAAAAGATGATTGAAGGATTGACCAAGCATGTGCAACACCAAGAGTCTCCCATTGATAAGTTGATGGATAGGGTGGACGGCTTACTAGATGGGGAATCTAGCCATGTACCTGGAAAAGGTATTGAAATTCAAGAGACTAAAAATCTTGCGAAGCAAGCACCGTCTATAAAGGAGATGTCAGTTTCTGCTAAAGAGATGATCCCACTCGATCAATTAAAGTAGTTTATTGAAGGGACCATCAGAGACAAGTATGGCATCTACGCCAAGTCTTCCCATATATATGCCAAGACCTACATTGCAAAGATTGATAGCCTCAAAAAGCCTGCTGGTTTTCAACCTCCCAAATTTTAAGAATTCGAGGGCAAAGGAAATTTAAAGCAACATATTGCACATTTTGTGGAGACATGTGACAATGCTGGGATATATGGAGACTATCTCATCAAGCAGTTCACTTGTTCCTTGAAAGAAAAATGCCTTTGACTAGTACACAGATCTTGAGTCTCATTCCATTGATAGTTGGGAGAAACTAGAGCATGAGTTTCTTCATCGCTTATATAGCACAAGGCGAACAGTGAGCATGGTAGAACTCATAAACACTCGCCAAAGGAAAGATGAATCAGTCTTGAACTTCATAAATCGATGGAGGAACACGAGCCTAAATTACAAAGATAGACTTAGCGAAGCTTCCACGATTGAAATGTGTATCCAAGGGATGCACTTGGGCTTATCTACATCTTACAACGAATCAAGCCTGGGTCCTTTAAAGATTTAGCTACTCGTGCTCACCACATGGAATTAAGCATGTAATCTGCTGGAAAAGATATATTGCTTGTCCATGATCCTCGCAAAGGAAAGGATAAGCAAGAATCGAAGAAATGGAGTAAATTTGTGCTAAAAATGACAACAAGAAATCCATGAACATCGCCCGTGAAGTTCACTACATAGGAAAGCAGGAAGCAAAGTGTGAAGACAACTTTTCAAGGGCGTCCAAATCGAAAGTTGACTTTTAAGGAGATGCAAGAAAAAGAATATCCTTTTCTGGATTTTGATGTTTCTCAAATATTTTTTATGAATTGGTTGAATTAAAGCTCATCGAATTACCAGAGATGAAACTACCCGATGAAGCTGGAAAGACTGATAATCCAAACTATTGCAAATATTATAGACTTTTGGGTCATCCTCTCGAAAAGTGTTTTATCTTCAAGGACAAAGTTATGCAATTGGCTAAGGAAGAGAAGATTGTACCTGATGATAAGAAATCTAGTTCTAACCAAATCACTATCACTTTTGGCTCACTTGACCAAATCCAAATATATACCCCTAAAAAAAGAAGTCATGAGACCCAAGTAAAATCTAAACAGATAGGGATAATGATGAAGGTTGGATTCTCATGACTAGACGGAGATGTAACAAGACAAGTTTACAAATAGAATCATTTAAGTAACCGACAAGAGGAAGGATAGTGAGGAGACCAAAGAAGCAAAAGCTAGTCACGCATCCATAGAAAACGAAGGTGGAAGTGCATCACTACCAAGAGCCACGGCTGAAGAACTGGGCATCATGACTGAAGAACTTACTGAAAGCCGTCTATTAATATAAGGATTCAATCAAGGGGGCAGAGGTCTATAGGCTCCATCAAGTTAGAGATTCATATTGGTGATTTTTAATCTAGTGCATGAATGCATGTGATCGATGCAAAGACTTCATATAATATATTGCTTGGTAGGTCTTGGGTACATGAGAACAAAATTGTCTTATTCTCTTACTACTAATGTTTGAAGTATCTTCAAGATGAAATTGAAAGGAAAATAGTTGTTAATGATAATCCTTTCATTGAAGCTGAGTCATACTTTACTAATGCAAAATTCTATATGAAGAATTATATTATGAAGGATGCGAAACTTGACGATGTCAAATCGACCAAGTCCAATGCACCTACCAGCAAAAGAACCGATGTGGTTGTTGGAAAGGTCAAGTCTAATATTGGTGAGCTGGATTCCTATCCAGATAAATAGAACCAATGTGGTTGTTATAAAGGTCAAGGCCAATATTGGTGAGCTGGATTGCTGTCCAGATAAATGGAAGAACATGTCCTCAAAAAAGAAGCCAACTTTTGTACCCCACTATGTTCCGAAGGTAAAGAAAGAAGCGGGTTAATCATCTGATGTTCAAGGAAATGTACTAGGAGGGCTAACTCTTCCTATCAAATGCATTGATGCAATCAACTTGTTTTCAAAGCTGATCAGAGAGTTCGTGGCTCAAAATCTACCTCAAGATATACCACTCCCCACAAAACGTACAAAGGGCTTTGATCCAAATGCTTACAAGTTACTTACAAAGACCGGATACAACCCTAATGAGTCATCTAAATTAGGGAAACTCCTATCAGATGATATCACCAGGAAAGCACACAAAGGTTTAGACTATAGCCAACCACCTCCAGTCTGTATCTCCATAAGAAGAGCAAGTAATAATTACATCACCATCGAAGATGAGTCTGCCAAAAGGCCTTTTGTCTTTGATCGACTTGGAAAACCTACTATGAGAACCTCTGTGTTCAAGATATTGGGACAAGTGAAGAAAGAGAATAAGAAGCATCAGAAAAGTTACCTAAGGGTGACGACACTTGCTCTACTTATCCAAAATGATATTCAGTGCACGATTCCCTCTAGGATGAGGCAAAAAGTGGAACTCTTGGTTTCATGTGAAGAGGTACTAAAGGCAAAGACTCACACCATAATTTACACCAAGGAACGTGAGGAAGATGAAAAAAGTGTAGGCTTCTCATATTATATTGCAGCTTTGAGGGAGCTTGATGCCTCATCTCATGTAAAGGTTGATGGAGGATCAGAATACATTGCTTGCTACCATATATCTGTTAGTAAGAATGATCCACAAGAGGAAGAAGATGCTGGAGGTGCTTCACCAGAACTGGAAGAAGGAGTGAAAGCCACAATACATCCTTTGAAGGAAGTTAACCTTGGCACTGATGAAGACCCAAGGCCAACTTACTTGAGTGCCTTTCTAGAAGATGATGAAAAAAATGCTTATATGAATCTACTCAAAGAGTATAGGGATGTCTTCGCTTGAAGTTACAAAGAAATGTCTGGCTTAAATCCTAAAATAGCGGTCCACCAATTGGTAATCAAGAATGGTGCTCATTCTGTGAAGCAGGCCCAAAGACGTTTTAGGCCAGAGTTGGTCCCATTGATCGAGAATGAAGTCAACAAACTCATTGAGGCAGGCTTCATTTGTATAATTAAATACCCCACGTGGATTTCAAGCATTATTCTTGTGAGGAAGAAAAATAGCCAAATTCGAGTTTATGTCGACTTTAGAGATCTCAACAATGCATGCCCTAAAGATGAAGTCCCGCTGCCCATTCCAGAGCTAATGATTGATGCCACAACTCGTTATAAGGAAATGTCATTCATGGATGGTTCTTTTGGCTATAACCGAATTCGTATGTTAAAAGGATGAAGAACTCACTGTATCTCGCACCCTTAAAGGTATCTATTGCTACAAAATGATGCCGTTTGGTCTATAAATGTTGGTACCACATATCAAAGGGCTATGCAGAATATATTTGACGACTTACTCCACAAAAATGTTGAATGTTATGTTGATGACTTAGTGTGGAGTCAAGAAAGAGAGAAGACCATCTGAGAGGCTTAAGAATGGTATTTGAATTGCTTCAAAGATACCATCTAAGGATGAACCCATTGGAATGTGCCTTTGGGGTTACTTCTGGAAGGTTTCTTGGCTTTATTGTGCAACATCAAGGGATTGAGATTGATCAAGCTAAAGTCGATGCCATCCTGAAGATGCCCCAGCCTTGAGACATTCATGAGTTGAAAAGCCTTCAAGGAAATTTAGCTTACCTGAGGAGGTTTATCTCAAATCTAGCTAGAAGATGTTAACCATTCAGTCATCTTATGAAGAAAGGTGTTCCTTTTAAGTGGGACCAAGAATATAGAGAAGCTTTTAAAAGTATTAAAGCATATCTAGCAACTCCAGTTCTAGTAGCCCCTATACTTGGAAAGCCATTGATACTCTATATTGCGGCACAAGAAAGGTCCGTAAGAGCCCTATTAGCTCAAGAAAATAGTAAAGGCAAAGAAAACTCCCTCTACTACTTGAGTAGAATGATGATGCCAAATGAGCTAAATTATTCGCCAATCCAAAAGTTGTGTTTGGCTCTAGTCTTCTCAATTCAAAAGATGAAGCACTATTTTCAAGCTCACGTTGTTCGTCTCATATATAAAGCAAATCCCATCAAATTTGTCATGTCGAAACCAGTCCTCAGCGATCGACTGGCAAGGTGGTATCTCCAATTCCAATAGTTTGAGATCATGTATGTCCCTCAAATGGTTGTAAAAGGATAAGCATTAGAATATTTCCTATCAGACCATCCGATACCAGATGATGGGAGCTAACTGATGAGTTCCCTGATGAAGATGTGATGGCCATTGAAAGACAACCTCCTTGGAAGATGTACTTTGATGGGGATATACATCGTGGTTGAGCTGGCGCTGGAGTGGTGTTTGTCACTTCACAAGGAGAGGTCCTATCATTCTCCTTCACATTGAAACAACGTTGCTCAAATAATGTCCCAGAATATCAAGCATTGATACTTGGTATCGAAATGGCTATCGACATGAAACAATTACAATTGCAAGTCTTTGGTGACTCTAAGTTGGTGATTAAATAGCTTTTGGGAACCTATGAGGATAGGAAGCCTGAACTACGCCCATATTACTGTTATGCTCAAAAGTTAATAGGAGGGCTCAGAGATGTAACCCTCCAATGTGTGTTGAGAAAGGAAAATAAAACAGTTGATGCCTTAGCTGCTCTAGCTTCAACTCTAACTCTCCCTGATCAAATGCAAGTTACTATCTGCCGAAAATGGGTAGTACCATCTTTGGATGAAGATGAACATATGGAGAGCAAGCTTGACCATATTGTTGCAGTTTCTGAAGCCAACAGAGAGGATTGGCGACAAGCTATCATCAATTATTTATGTTATGGGATACTCCCAAAAGATGCCAGAAGAAGGACTGACATTCGTCATCGTGCGCCTCGTTTCCTTTACTATAAGGACACGCTATATAGAAGATCATTTGAGGGGGTACTCCTTCGATGTCTGGGGGAGGAAGAAGCAAGTCAAGTTCTGCAAGAAGCACATTGGGGAGTATATGGATCGCATCAATCTGGACCAAAGCTCCACTTTCACATAAAGAGAATGGGGTATTACTGGCCAACCATGGCAAGAGGTTTCTTAGACTATACTGGAAGATGCAAAGCTTGTCAATTTCATGCGAATTTCATATATCAACCGCCTGAAATTTTACACCCAACCATCACATCTTGGTCATTTGATGCTTGGGGATTGGATGTTGTTGGACGACTCCCAAAATCTTCTGGCGGGCACCTATATACCTTGGCTGTAATAGATTACTTCTCGAAATAGGCTGAAGTTATCGCTCTCAAGGAAGTAAAAAAGGAGAGAGTTGCAAATTTTATTCGAGTTAATATCATATATCAATTTGGCATTCCTCAATACATAATGACCGACAATGGCAAGGTATTTGATAACAAATTAATGAATAAGATTTGTGACCTTTTTGGCTTCAAGGAGCGTAAATCTTCTATGTATCATGTTGCCGCCAATGGCCTAGCCGAAGCATTCAATAAAACTCTATGCAATCTCCTGAAGAAAGTAGTCTCCAAGTCCAAACAAGGTTGGCATGAAAGAATGGAAGAAGTCTTGTGGGCATATAGGGCAACATATCGCACACCAACTCAAGAAACCCCATATTCGCTTGCTTTTGGAGTTGAAGCAGTTTTGCCACTTGAACCACAGATACCTTCCTTGAGACTTGCTACTCAAGAGGGACTTACCGAAGAAGAGAATGCTCGACTATGTCTTTCTAAGTTAGATGCGCTTGATAAAAAGAGGCTCGAAGCTCAACAAAATCTTTGCTACCAAGCTCGTCTCTCTCGCGCTTTTAATAAAAAGGTTTGCTTAAGGTGCTTTTAGGTCGGAGACCAAGACCTTGCTGTAAGAAGACCCATCATCACTTCACATAAGTCTGGGAGCAAATTCACCTCAAAGTGAGATGGACCATATTTAGTACAAGAAGCGTATTCAAATGATGCTTACAAACTTATCGATGCGGATAGCATAAGGGTTGGTCCCATAAATGCAAATTCCTCAAGAGGTAATACCCTTGAAGTAAGATGGCACTCCGTGATGTAGAGCATAAAATGCACGTTACTCCTGGCCTGTAAGAGTATGAACTGTGTACATCATACCTAAAAAATTGATAATAAAAAATAAAAAACACTCACTAGCTCAGAACTACGTTGTGACTTGATCCTCTTCATTGAAGTACGTAGGCGCTTGGAATTATATTCTAAGTTCAGTTGTATGAGTGTCAAAAAAATATATGTCTCCACTTGATCTCTTACATGGGTGTTAAAGCTATGAGTACCTTTCATCAAACTTTGGACTCATACCAAATGGTGGTGACTCGATGGGGGGCAAACCTTAATCAAATATGAGCTTCACTAACAATAGACTCAAAAGTCTTCAATTCCTCCAAATATGTGACTTGAAGCCTTCAAACCTTCAAAATTCGCCAATTGAAACCTTCAAATCCTCCAAGTATGGGAGTTGAAGCGTTTAAATCTTCCAAACCTGCAGTTGTGATCTCAAATTAAGCATATAGACAAAATTAAAGTCTTCAAATTTTACAAGGTCATAAGTTGAAGCCTTCAAGTGAAGTTCTAGATTCCTAATGCCTTCAGACTAAGAAAAAAGGGTTATCAAGTCTGTAAGTTAAAATGGTCAAGCCTTGAAATTCCTTAAGATTTATCTTATAAGTTGAAGCATTAATATTCGCAATGTTTGCAAGTAGAGCTTATTTTATTTATATTCTTATTGGCCTATAAAACATGGGTCAAGTTTGGATTGTTAAAGCTTGCAACCAAAGCAAATTCAAGTAGGAGAATGCAATAAAAGAAAATGGGTCATAAAGATGCATAATGTAAAGATAAGATAAAAAAATCTTAATATTATAAATTGTCTAACATATCATCTAACTCTAAAGAAAATAAAATAAACAAAAGAAGATAATAAGGAAAATAAATCTAATCTAAGCATTAAACTGTAGTTAATTAGCTCTTGATGCAAAGCCTCTAAATGCTCCTTTTTGTCCCAAACCGCCGGACAAATCTATGTCAGAGCATGCATTGAATTTCTTAACTTCAAGTGCGGTGGCTAGCTTGGCCTCTTCGACTTTATCCTTGGCAGTTGCTAAAAGGACTTCCAAAGCTTGTTCCTTTTTACATAGTTTCTTTATCTTCTTCTTCATATTATTGAGTGACTGATGAAGAGAGGACATCACTCTAACCTTCTCATACTCCTCAAGTATGGCATTTGAAAGACGTTCTCCCGCTGCTAGGAACAACTCTTTTTTTCCAGCTTCCACATCTGTATCATGGAGTGTTGATCTTGCCTAGTCATTCGAGGTAGCAAACTTAAAGAAAGAGTCTAATAGTTTTATCAAAGGCGAGATGTCCACATCTTTGCATTTCATCTCCTTGATAATTAGTTGGATTTCATCTTTAAGAGAGGAAACATAATCCACATCATATCTAGAGA
Source organism: Solanum rostratum (assembly GCA_029948455.1). NCBI lineage: Eukaryota > Viridiplantae > Streptophyta > Magnoliopsida > Solanales > Solanaceae > Solanum > Solanum rostratum. Next base: position 29,646,125 of record CM057049.1, read on the forward strand.
GTTTCTCTCAAATAATGGTCCAAAGAGAAGAGATGAAATTCTTTTAAGCATCTAGGATGACTCTCTTTCCATCTAATACAGACAAGGCAGCCATTAGGTGGTCGCATACACTAAACTTCAAAGTATCTTTGTCATCAAAAGAGATAGATGTTGGGCTTTTATTCGCCTGCATTAAAAAAAAGGATAAACAATCGGAAAGGGGAGCTAAGATATACTCTATAAGGGAAGTCTAAATCATACCTCTTTAATAGGGGTCGTTATGGTCCTCAAAGGGCTACTTGTCTCATCATGTAATTCAACCACGGGCATATTAGCATTTCCTAAATCATCAATACATACCCTTGTTCTCTTCCAATAGCGATCTCTACTACTACTCTCACCCTCATATTGAAGAAACCTTTTAGGAACTTGAGCGGCTTGAGTAGATGTCTTTTCTTTTGGTGCCACTAGAGGAAGTTGAGATTTTCCTTTATTATGTGTTTGGGACACCTTGGCATCCAAAGGAGGAGGTACATCAACATTGGGGACTTTGGGTATATGTACTTCGTTTGAACCCTCTAAATGTACGATAGGAGTTGGTCCAACAGCATTCACTAAACCGTGTAAATGATCACTAAGGAAATTTCCATGAGTTTTCTTCTACCAAGTTGGATAGTCAGATCCAAAAAAAATCTCCCACATTAGGCATGATTAAGGGAAAAGTTGCTCGTGATGAAGATCAACTCATAGTACAGATCCGCCAAAAATAAGTCCCTTGTCCAAAGAAGCACTGTGAATGTCATTCTTCATAATACCAGGAATCTCCTGATAGAATCCAAATTGACAACTAAAGCGATGTGGGTTGTATGGCTCAATGATAAATAAATTTTTGCATATAAGGGGAAGATAATTGAAACGGATACTCATGAAGTAGCTCGATTCCAACTCTAGTGCACAATCATTATCTACATAAAAGTAAGGGTACTTCTTATCCAGCATTGTAGGGGACCAAGAAATATTCTTTGCACCATGGATACATTTCCTCGCATCATTTTTATCAAAATACCTTGCGGCACCTTCCCCAGAATATACGACCATAGTAGGAACAAAGGGCCCATTCGCAAATGTGAAATAAGTCTTGAAATAATGAGCACGCCATCCATAAACACAATGGATGGGGAAGCAGGCTATAATTTGGTTAAGTTGGGATGCATTTGAGATCTTATTCAAACCATTGTAGACACTGACCAATATCGAAATTGCGAGATTGACCCTTTCCCACTCATCATCAAGTTTGCCATCTTAAAAGTCCCAGGACGAATGTAATGGCCTCCTTTATTTGGAAGGGCAAAAGTGCACAACTAATAAGATAAGAAGGCTACCAGATATGTCTCATCTCTTTTGTTAGAGTTCACCCTAATCTCGGAGAATACCTTTTCTTCAACATGTGACCATCTCTTTGTGTCAGGCAAAGCTCCACTAGGATTATGTGTCAATTCAAAATGAGAAAATTTCTCTTCCTGCCTCAGTGGAGCAGGTACATACCTTAGGCGTTTCTTGCACCAAAACTCTATCCATTGCCTAAAAGATACCCTTTGGTTAGTACCCCAAAGATGATGAAAGGTTGCAGATAAATATTCACAAGTCCGAGGAAGATATTTTATCTTCTTTTCATCAAACCCAGTAAGTTCCTTAACCTCAGGCACCACTTCTTCATAAAGAGAACCCAAAATTGGTAAGCCTCCAAGTAGATTCCATAAATAAATAGACAATTCCCTAACAAATATGAAAAGCGTGTTTGTTTTGGGGCACCAAGCTTCGCAGAATGCTCGTAAAATATCTTAATTACGATCATAAGTGAAAAGTGATGTATAAATGGCATCGTAAATCTATGTCGTACCCAAGGCTTCTTGACACCTGCAAATTACATCTTCAGTCCACTCCCAATAGCCTGGAATATGGCGACACTCTCCCTCAACTATCATGGTTTCTCCCCAACAAATCACACCTTGAATTATGCGACGACCTAAGATTCGAAGGGAAGTTGCAACGTTAGCATGATGATGATCTAGTGCTTGAAGGGATCACAACTCGAGAAGCTAATTGGAATTGTAAGTTTTCACTGATGTCCAAATTGCCATATGAAGTGGGTTTTTCAAAAAAGGCCATGGACTCGCATATTGACCAGCTAATGGAGTTTGAGTCAAGAATTTGGTTTGCTCCACCCCGTCTTCAATTTTGACTACAAGATACTTAAGTTTGGTGGAAGGAGAGATGTATTGCCTGAAAATCACCATCTTTTCAAACTGCAAGGAATATAAGAAGTCATTAGTGACAAACTTAAGCATAACCCGACAAAAAAAATACACAAATATAATCTTGTCAAGAAAAGCTCTATGTCATTCTTAGGGTAGGAAATGCATATCCATTCTTTTTCACCATAAGGACATCTTCAAATTATCTTATTCTTAAGGTGGGAATGCGTATCCACTCCTTTGTGCGATAAGAATTACCATAAAGTTATCTTATTTTTAAGACGAGAATGTGTATCCATTCCTTTGTACGATAAGAATTTCCATAAAGTTACCTTATTCTTAAGGTGGGAATATGTATCCATTCCTTTGCGTGATAAGAATTACCATAAAATTACCTTATTCTCAAGGCGGGAATGCGTATCCATTCCTTTGCACGATAAGAATTACATGAAATTACCTTGCTTAAGGTGGGGATGCGGATCCATCTCTTCACACCTCAAGACCATGTTCTTGTATTACAAGAAAACTCTTCATTGGGTAAACATTCATAAATCTACGAAAAGAGAAAGAAAAGGAAAAAAAAGAAAGTGATGAAGAATAAAAGAAAAAATTACCTTGCACTTCGATGCTTGCGCGATAAACTCAAAAGACATCTGCTTAGAAGCTCACAAATTGATGTTTTGCCATGACAAGAATGTAGGTATTTATAGACCCAAATTGTTGGTGTATACCCTAATCCTCGACAAATTTGGATAGGAGTCCTAATGATCTTTGGTGAAATATAAAACAAAACGTAAGAAACCTTTACCACTTCAAATAGGAAACGAAAAAGGGTTAAAATAAGTTGAGAAATATGGTGGTTGATTGTTAGTCAACGAAAGGAAAATTGTTTCTTCATGTTATCACGTGACAACATGATATATATATATATATATATATATATATATATATGGATGGATGGATGGATGGATGGATGGATCGATTGATAGATAGATAGATAGATATAGATTGGATAGATTGGATAGATTAGATGGATAGATAGATCGATAGATGGATAGATGGATAGATAGATAGATGGATAGATGGATAGATGGATAGATGGATGGATGGGTGGGTGGGTGGGTGGGTGGGTAGGTAGGTAGGTAGGTGGGTAGGTAGGTAGGTAGGTAGGTAGGTAGGTAGATGGATGGATGGATGGATGGATGGATGGATGGATGGATGGATAGATAGATAGATGGATAAATGGATAGATGGATGGATGGATGGATGGATGGATGGATGGATGGATGGATAGATGGATCGATGGATGGATCGATGGATGGATCGATGGATGGATCGATGGATGGATGGATGGATGGATGGATGGATGGATGGATAGATGGATGGATCGATGGATGGATGGATGGATGGATGGATGGATGGATGGATGGATGGATGGATGGATGGATAGATGGATGGATAGATAGATGGATGGATAGATGGATGGATAGATAGATGGATAGATAGATGGATAGATGGATAGATGGATAGATGGATAGATGGATGGATGGATATGGATGGATGGATGGATATGGATGGATGGATGGATAGATAGATGGATAGATAGATGGATAGATAGATGGATAGATGGATGGATGGATATCGATGGATGGATGGATATGGATGGATGGATGGATGGATGGATGGATGGATGGATGGATGGATATGCCTTCAAGGATATGTATATGACACAATATTCAATAAAAAAAATAATGTGTTCATAACATTTATTAATCCTTTTAAGATAAACAAATTAGGGTATCAAATTAATACATCAAGCCTAGTCTTTAAAAAGATAAAATATTTAAGACAAGACTTGAAGTAGGATGCATTTGTAATCATATAAAATTTATTAAAATATAAATTTTATAGAATGTTTCAAATTATATTGAATTCAAAATATATTTTCAAATGAATATTATAGATTGATTTAATTGGGTTAGTTAATTAAGTCCAGTAAAAGGTGGGTTCAATTAAAGTCCAAAATCATTTATTTGGGCTACAAAAGATGACCCCTTCTATTAGGCCCAATATCCGTTCATCCTAGAGGCCCACCTGATGCCACGTGTCGGATGACGTGGCATGCCAAGTCAAACAAAGAAGTCAATAAGATCATGTCATCTGTCAAAATCAGATGGCATTCCTATCTCAACCAAAGGCCAATAAAAATACGCCACATGTACAAGTGATGAGTCCCAACCGATCAAATATCACCATGTCACTTGAAAGGAAACTTATTCCTATCACTTTTCCTGCGCCATGTCATCTTAAATCTGATTAGCCGAAAGGAAGCCTGATTCCATCATGATTCCTCTATTCTTTAGGGGTCCTCATAATTCAGAATTCACATCAAGAATTCTAACAATAAGCCAGAGAGAGCTTGTGATCAAACGCCACAGATTTCTCTACAATCACTAAGAAATCAAGAAATCAAGCATTCAAGTTCAAGAACGCATCAATATCAAGACCATCGAATTCAAGAACAAGCCTAAAAGCCCTTGGATTCAAGTACAAGTCAAGATCAAGTTCAAGAAAAAATTCATATCAAGTTCAAGTTTATCGAATCTATAAACCAAGATCAAGATCACCGTATTCAAGTTCAAGTCCAAAATTCCTTGAATTCAAGTACAAGTCAAGATCGAATTCATCCAGTTTTACAAGATTCAATATCAAGCTAAGAATCCCCTGAATCTATATTTGAAAAGGCGAATTAAAGGATTCATAGAGATAGTAGAACTCACTCCTTGAAATAAAATGCAACGATTGTTGCAATATTTTTCTTTTCTTGATTAGTATTTTCTCGATGCGAATTTTGTCGTCTACACTATGATTGGTCATTGGCTAGTACTTATTCTTTCTTTAGACTTGTGACGTTTTGATTGAGTATTTTTGCGTTGATTTTTGTTCTATCTATATCAGTTTCATTTTCAAGTTGCGATCAGCTTAATTGGTACTCTTTAAGACACTATTTCTCCGCCATTTCAAGTCCAAATTGGAAGATTCAAAAGCCCTTCCTAAAGAATTTTTTTTATGAGGAACGTGTTAGTGAGTTCGAAAATTGTATTTGGAAGCTCTGTTTGAGGTGATTCATGAGTTTCGATATTGTTATATGTCATTTTTGGATCGAATTTTGGGGAAAACTTTAGGAGGTGATTTTCTAAGAAATTTAGGTCTGTTCTCAAAGAATTTTAGGCTATCTTACATGGATTTTCGAGGGGAATATCATGTTGTGATCAAAAAGTAGATTAAAGGCTTCTTTTTGGTAAATTCCTTGCTTCCAGCTGCTTCCTTTTCTAGCTCTCGGGAAAAAATGGGTTTTTGTTATTTATCGCTGTTATGATATTTTCGAGCCTTGAATCGTGCCTCATTTTGGGGTACAAGTTCCTGATCATGTTGGTAACCTTTTTACGGAGTTGATTTTGGAATTCCCATTGCGGGTCCCATAGTTCTGTGTTTGATCTAATTTTGGGTCTGACTTCAAAAATTATGTTATTGGCATCAAAACACTTGTTTTGTCATGTAGATCGATAATTTGATAGCGTGGCGGCAAGTGAGGGTGTTTTGAGCATGGATAGCTACCATGGAATGGATTTGAAGCGTGCATGATCGGCTTTTAAGTAGGTAACGACCTTAGTTATGACTAAATTCTTCTGGATGATGTTTAGTATACACTTCATGATAGTAGGGATTGTATTTACCTATTTTTGTTCCATTTTTCTTATTTTCTGTCATTGTTGGTCGAGCCTTAATCTAGGATAGGCTTTTTTGCAAGACTAAAGATCAAATTGTTGACATCTTCACAAAACCCCTGAGTCGAGATCAGTTTGAAAAGAATAGGATGAGGCTGGGACTGGGACTGGTAAAGTTGAACAAGATTGAGTGACTTCATTGATCCACTCATCTCAATTTTGGCTAGCGTTCGAGGACAGGTATCTGAATATTGTTGTAGAATCCTAATTGAATCCAATCTTTGTACCTTGCAGGTATACACGCATAACTAAATCATGAATGCTAAGATTAGAATTGGGAGCACAAACTCAAAAGTTTTGTAGTCTGAGAGGGACCAGGTCCTTGCTCAAAGGTTCTTGGAATAGCCATTAAAGTGTATCAGAAAGGCCGCGTGTCATTTTTTCATTTACTAAATCATTGTCCCATCACTTTGAAATTTGAAAAAGACACCTCTCTTAAGGACCAGACACACCTCTCTTATGATTGTAATTGTTATATACTTTTATATAATTTTGTTAGACATGTTAAAAATGTAATATATTGACAGAATTTTAAATTTGAAAAGAAAGAAGGGAGGCTAATCCGGCCCAACTCTCAACCCTTCTAGAATTGGGTGAGAATGACCATTTTCAGACCTTTTCAAAATTGGCCCATTCTAGCCTATCAAATTTCTTGACCCATGAAGATTAAAGTGAGTGGCTGATCTGACCCATTTTGACAACTCATACCAACGAACAAGAGAGATGAGAATACTTGAGAGTGCAGAAAGAGGTGAAAACAAGGCATCAAAAACATTTAGCTTCCAACATGTGTGGTCACGAATGTATCATTTATATTTATAGTAAATGTGTCACTAGCTCCAAAAGATAATAACTAGTATATTCAGATTAATTTGATTATTACAATAGATTTATGTATAAATTTGCAAATGATCAACATTTAATTTATTAAAAAAATTCTGATGAATTAAATTAGAATATAAATGATAAAGAAATGAGGAAGGTGATGAGTAAGTAAGCCAACCAATCATAAACACAAGGGGATATAAACAACATGAAAGAGAGACTTTCATAAAATCAGATTTCCCCTTTTCTTACTAGGAATAACCCACTCGTGATCCTTTTCCTTGTCCTAGCATTCATGTAATAAAAACGAAATTCAAACAGTAGACCAACCTCCGTGGTTAATTTTGACTATTCTTTAAATACAAATTTATAATTTTCTCCATCTTTACCAATGAAAGGTTCTTTGCAAGGAAAAATATTCTGCAAATGCGCAGAGCACACAGCCCAGTAGAGAGAAATTATTGGGGGCATAAGCAATTTGGTATACAATTCAGCTACTGATTCCAAAATCCAGATGCTATTACCCTATTTTAACTTGGCACAAATGAACAAGATTGTCCTGTAAATTACATCACCTAGCAAATGCCAATATCCCAAGCTGTCGAATTAATACTCCCTTTCATATTAAGCTTGCTAAGATTTTCGGACAAATGCTTTAATAAAAATCATTTTGATTTCTTTTGATCAGAAACTCTTGCTCCTGCAATCTTGACAACAGGATGATCCTTCGGTTGGATAAGCTTCAAAGCTGGATGAACTCTCAGGTCGCCCATTAACAACTTTTGGTTAACATCCAACTCACTTAAGTCAACGTCAATGTAGGGAGGGATGACATCTGCTGGGCATAGGAACTTCACCGTTCTCTTGATGATATTCAAATATGACCCTACCATATTGGTTAACTGATGATTATTAACAGTAATTTTTTATAAAAAAAAAAAGAAGAAGAAGAAAAACAGAAGTGCCAGCAAATAGGAAATGATATTGCCTCACATATTAACCATGTTTCCTTTCATCATTTTATCATTCAGCAAGGATTCTCTCTTTCTGAAATTGACCATCAGTTCTAATTATGTAGCTCACTATCTCATAAGATTCAGATTTCATATATTCCCACAAACAGATCATGGCTCGTCTGTGTGTGTGTGCGCGCGCGCGCGCGCGCGCGCGTGTGTGTGTGTGAGAGAGAGAGAGAGAGAGAGAAATTTATCAATTGGGCTAATGCTATTCGAAGTTTAAAAAAAGAGGCATAACTATGATTAGGTATACTCTTTATGCTTGATCCCTCTTTTAGTTGCTCCAATCTCTGTAATTACCATTTTTTGGTTGGATGAGAGCAAGGCTAAGCAGAGAGTTTTATGTTTCATACATATTATTATTAAGAGAATATTTCTATTTACATGCAAAACCAATTTGATTGACATTCTCTTTGTGGAGAAGGTGTATTTTATAAATGATCAGCACTAAGAAGTGCTGTCAAAATCTGTACATGTGCAGCAAAAAAGAAAACAAAAATCTAACCCTTCTAGACTTGTAGTGATTCTAATCACATCTAGAATTGATTCAGCCTCATCCATTTGTTGATTTTTAAACCAAAAACAAAATAAAGCTGTACATTTATATTTTGTCTTCTGAATCCTGTTTTCCATGTCTTGAAGACATCTTCGATTTCTCCCAATCCAAACAGTTTACCAAATAGCAGCTGGTGCAGTGACCCATTGTGATCGTCTTATTGGCTTTCTAACAGGTCAGATGTTAGAACACTTTACCCAAACTCTCCCTCTTTAGAATTCATCGTGTTTCTTCTCCAACCTCATGGAATTAACATTTGCAGGGATGACTGGGACCTAACTATATTATTCGAAGATGACAGAAGATGGCTATCCATAAATGATAGTGCTGGAGATCAACCTCCTATCCTAATGCCTTTATTATAGCTTTTCACCAAATTGTTGGCACATCTTTAGAAATGGGATGGCTCTAAACTTCTACCAATTCTATCTGGAAGGAAGATTTGAGAAGAGCTTCACTGTGCTAAACAAAGGGATAAACTGAATTAAGAGGTTACAAGCCAATCAGTTTTGTAGGAAGTAACTACAAAAGATTTCAAAATCAATCGCTGAAAGACTAAAAAGGGTAATTGATGAATTGATTTGAAAGAAAATGAAAATCAAATGAACGCCTTGATCATCAATTATACAAGGAGAACCAGGAGGTCTACAAAAACTTGACATAGTGAAGGCCTAAGATTGTGCTAGCTGGAACCTCCTCCTAAATACTAAAATGATAGGATCTGATCAAAGATTTTGATGAAGCTAGGATCTGATCAAAGATTGAAATAGATACATTCCATCTATAGGGTAAAGGGCTTTCTTGCCTCCTCTCACCAAGACTTAGTCAAACAGCATGAGATCACCAGACATGTTTTACCTAATTTGGGATTTGAGTCTCCCATGGTTCATTCTAATTTCAACTGCTAGACTAAACCCTTGGGTGCGCTACCTTGAGAAACTTCTAGGTCCATCATAACCATAAAATACTTGCATTGAATGAATTCAAGAAAACAGTCGTTATACCATAGGATAAAGAGCCGATGTAAGTATTTTTAGAATAGGAATAGGTAAATACAATTCTACCTAGGATAGGAATAGGAATAACAATAGTATATAGAATTGTACTTGGAAAGGGATTGTATTAGAGTACCCTTGTTGGAAAAGGAGTCTAATATAGTATCTATAAATAGGGTCTCCATGTAATAATGTACACAATAGTTCAATAATATTTTTCTCCAATATTTCTCACATGGTATCAGAGCTTCTACGGTCTTGGTAGAAGATAAAAAAGTTACCACTGTTGGCGGGCGGCTATGACCCATATATGCCGCCCGTCTAGCCAATGATTACATTAGCAAAAAAAAGCTTAGGTCACTGTGCGTCAATTTTCGGTGACTTTCTAGGGTTGTTTTGTGTCAACCCCATATCTGTTAGTGTTTGTGTAGCACCGAGCTATCATTCCGGTGACTACTTTTTTATATCTAATTTGTGTAGCACCGTGTCATCTTTTCGGTGACTACTTTTTCATATTTATCATGTGTAGCACCGTGCCATCTTTCCGGTGACTACTTTCTCATATTCGATTTCTGTAGCATCGTGCATCTCTCCGGACTACTAATATTCAATTTGTGTATTTACGTGAATTTTTAGAACTACTTTCTCATATTTGAGTTGCATTGTGTCTTTTTGGTGACTCAAATTTTATTTGTGTAGTTCCATGCGTCTTTTCGGTGACTCATCAAATCTAATTTGTGTAGGGTCATGCCATCATTCTAACACTACCATATAATTTTACATATTAGTAGGTTGTTCCGTCGTTCCGACTCTACCCATATAATTCTCTTTCTCAGTAGGTCGTGTCAACATTCCGACCCTATCCATATAATTTAATTTCTCAATTTAGGAACACTTTCAGCCAACAAATTTAATAATTTGACGCATGAGCAAGTTTCGACCAGTTTTAAAGTGACTCCATATATTTTCTATCAAATTTCGAGCACTTTCTACTTCAAATTTCTTTTGCCAAAAGGAAAAGAGTTAGACATTAAGAATTTTTTTTCATGTCAAGGAAGAATTATATATGAAGCAACCACCTGATTTTGTTGCGCAGGGTGAGTTTGGTAGCCTTGTACATCTATTATGCAAGTCACTTTATGGTATGTGTTAGAATAGGAATAGGTAAATACAATCCTACTTAGAATAGGATTAGGAATTACAATAGTATATAGAATCCTATTTGGAAAAGGATTGTATTATAGTATCCTAGTTGGAAAAGGAGTCTAATATAGTATCTATAAATAAGGCCTCAATGTAATAATGTAGGCAACAATTCAATAATATTCTTCTCTAATATTTCTCACATGGTATCAGAGCTTCTACGGTCCTGGTAGAAAATCAAAGAGCTTCCGCTGCCGGCGGGCGGCTACGACCTACATATGCTGCCCGTCTGGCCAGTATTTATATTAACAAAGTAGGGTTATTGATATATATATGATTCTCATATTCAAGGGAAGAAAATTCAATCAAACAAGTCGTCAATTTTCTGTATCTTTCTAGGGTTGTTTTGTGTCAACCCCACATCTTTCAGTGTTTGTGTAGCACCGCCATCATTCTGGTGACTACTTTTTTTATATCTAATTTGGGTAGCACCGTGTCATCTTTTCGGTGACTGTTTTTTCATATTTATCATGTGTAGCACCGTACCATCTTTCCGGTGACTACTTTCTCATATTCGATTTGTGTAGCACCGTGTATTTTTCCGGACTACTCATTCAATTTGTTGTAGTACCGTGAATTTTTCGAACTACTTTCTCATATCTGAGTTGCATAGCACTGTGTCTTTTTTGGTGACTCAGATTTGATTTGCATAGTTCCATTCGTCTTTCCGATGACTCATCAAATCTAGTTTGCATAGGGTCGTGCCATCATTCCGAACCTATCCATACATTTTTTCTTTTGCAGTAGGGTCATGTCATCAATATGATCCTACCTATATAATTTCTATTTTTCAGTAGGGTTGTGCCATCATACCGACCCTACCCATATAATTCTCTTCTCTGTAGGGTCGTGTCATCATTCCAACCCTTCTCATATAATTTTATTTCTCAATTGTTGGTCATTTTCAGCCATCAAATCTAATAATTTGGTACATAAGCAGGTCTCGAGAAGTTTTGAAGTGACTTTCTTAGAGTAATTTTGAGATGATCCATATTGTCATTCTCCATTGACCTTTTAATCAGTTGAACAGTAAGAGTGCTTTACTCTATAATGATCTCGAGGAAGAAATCTATATGGAGCATCCACCTGATTTTGTTGCTCCGGGGGAGTCTGATAACCTTGTATGTCGGTTGTGTAAATCATTCTATGGTCTAAAACAATCTTCTCAAGCTTGGTTTGGGAAGTTTAACAATGCAATCTCGGAATTGCATGAGAAGACTAAGACATTGAGGTTGACTGTTAATTTTGTGAAGATCAACTTGCTGATATCTCAACACGCTCGTCATCGATTCTCGTATTAATTACATTTGTAACAAGCTAGTTACATATGACGTGTATGCACTAGCTTGAGGGGGAGTGTTAGAATAGGAATAGGTAAATACAATCCTACTTAGAATAGGATTAGGAATTACAATAGTATATAGAATCCTATTTAGAAAAGGATTGTATTATAGTATCCTAGTTGGAAAAGGAGTCTAATATAGTATCTATAAATAGGGCCTCAATGTAATAATGTAGGCAACAATTCAATAATATTCTTCTCCCTCAATAATTCTCACAGTATGAAAGTCTTCTGAGCTTGGTTTGGGAAATTCAACACTGCAATTCGGGAATTTATTACTCTATGTTTTATCGACATTGTGCATCAAATCCTCTTATTTCATAAGAAGACTAAGCACACTGAGATTGTCTGTCGATTTTGTGAAGTCGAGTGATCAACTTGCAGATATCTCACCAAGCTCTTCATCGATCCTCATATCAATTACATTTGTAACAAGCTAGGTACATATGACATGTATGCACTAGCTTGCGGGGGAGTGTTAGTAGGAATAGGTAAATACACTCCTACTTAGAATAGGAATAGGAATAACAATAGTATATAGAATTCTACTAGGAAAAGGGTTGTATTATAGTATCCTAGTTGGAAAAGGAGTCTAATATAGTATCTATAAATAGGGTCTCAATGTAATAATGTAGACAACAGTTCAATAATATTTTTCTCCAATATTTCTCACAAGTATAACATATGATAAGCTAGTTTGAATACATATACCTTAGGATGAAGAATTGATGCAAGTATAACATATGATAAGCTAGTTCGATGTGCAAACCAGCATAGTAAGGACATTAAAGACTTCACTAAGATAAACATCTTTTAGCAAGTTACAAAGAGGAAAAGGAAGATGTATCTATTACTCACCTTTCTTCAAACCAGGCGACACATCCTCTCCTCTAAATACAAGAGAAATGTCAACCTTTAATAAAGCACTTGATGGAGCTCTTATAAAGGTAATATTAAGAGGTGCATCTGAACCAGCTTCCAGATGAACCTAAACCTTGAAATAGATAAATTAGCACATCGCACTTCTAAAAGCTATCTAAAACTCTGTTTGGCTCCAACAACTTCATCATTTTATGAAAGGCCTTTCTTTCATATTGGGGAGAGATGATTAAACAAGATATGATGTAGCTCCAAATTTCCGAGAACATGACCTTAAATAGAAAGTTATGAAGGTCGCAGATTAGTATAGATGGTTAGGAGGTAGTTGAGTATTGTCTCATTTTCTAGCAGGATAGATTGGTGCATTGTATTTGTTCCCCGATTCTTATTTTTATACCAGCAGTGGTAGCATTTGTTTTGTAGTTAGCCTATCTTACGAGCTTTGTTGTTCCTCATTATTTAGTATGCTTCAGTTATCGCATTAGTTGGTTAAGGTTGTTGTCCACTTGCCCCTCTTTGGTATGGTATGTTATGTTTTCCTTATTATTTTACCCCTCTTTGGTATGTTGTGTATTCCTTATTATTTTCCCTGTCCTCTTACTTTTATATTGTTCTGATAGCTGCTCCAATGTTCGTTACTCAAGCCGAGGGTCTATTGAAAACATCATACCTACACCTCCTCGGGGTAATGGTAAGGTTTACGTGCACTTTATCCTTCCCAGACCCTACTTTTGGGGACTATTCTTCCGAGCTGCATTAGCAGTTCCCCAAGTTTCAACCCCTGACACCACATAAAGAGGCTTGTTCGATATATCTCACTGGTGCAACAACTTTTTCCATCATTCTGGCTTAGAATGTCATAAGACTTGTGAAAGAACAATCCATTAAACATCATTAAACCCTATATGTGAATATTCTACTTCCACATAGGAAGTTTTGCAAGCTATCTCATAAGAACGTAGTTGCCTTCACATTTGTGGATGCTTACTTTATGGGACATCACAACCAGTGTTTGCCAAATAGCAATATGAAAGTAATATCAACTCCTATTTTTAACCATCTAATCCACCAAAATCTGTTAGAACCTAGCTTTCTTTCAAGCATAAATCAACTCAAGAAGCTCCACCCTTATCCCAGTTATGAGTGTGTGAAACTATGTTCAAATCCAAGGGTGTGGCGTAGCGGTAATAGAAGTGAGTGAAAATCCAGAGAAACTAGGTTGAAATACCGTCAGCCACAAGAAAACCACAAAGTGATTCTTCTAATCTGCCTAACTCTTGGTGGTCAAGAGTTACTGGGTAACTGTGCTAGTAGAAGGTAGCAGTTAGTGTACCTCGTGAAATGTCAATGTGGGTGCAATCTGATTCAGAATCTATCATTATCACAAAGAAATGAGTGAATCCATAATCCATGCCTTAAAACTAGTGTAGTGTAACAGTGTGCCAGCATCAAAGCTAACCTTATCCAGATAAGAAGTATTTATTGGCGGGGATGACTGATAAGCTATCACTTGCTGCTTATTCAGAAACAAGCAAAAGATAAAGGAAAAATTTTGATGAATCCTGAAAAAACATGTTCTTCCTGACCCAAATCTATTTTATAGTCATTTCACAGTTATCTGGCAACAATTTTGATGGTATTAATATTAAGCGAATAAAACGATGGATTCAAAATGTAATAACTATAGGCAACATACCTTTCTGGGCAGAACTCGAACCTTCTCAATAAGTTGATGAGATTCAAAGTCTGGGTGAACCTCAAGATGAAACAACCTGGACAAAAAATGGGAGCGACCGAGATGGTTCACGAGCTTCCTTATCTGATTAGCCTGAACAGAGATGAGCCTTTTGTTACCACCATGTTGACCATCCTGTTGTTCGAAGACTATGCTGGGTACCCGTCCAGCTTTCCTCTCCTTGGCGGCGATATTCTTGCCGGAAGCAGCACGAAGAGCGGCATGAATCGTTTCTGCGTATTTGGGGTCGGGTTTTGGGAAATCATCATAGAGGTCTGGAACAACGGCAGTGGCAGAGTGGCTCAACAAACGGAAATGGGGGAGGGATTTGGTCAGCACAATGCGTCGGATCAACATTTTTATTTACCGAGTATGAGTATGAGAAGGTGTAGCTGTGGGGTTAACCAGGGTTTTCAGTTCCATTCCATTTTTAACACTCAAGTTGACGAGTTTTTATATAAATAAATTTATTATAACAATAGCCAACAATGACGCTGCTATTTGGCCCAAAAAATTGTCCCAAATTTGATCAAAAATGTACACCCACAATCTCTTCTAATTAAAGTGTGTGTTATTTCCAAATATTACAATTTAATTCTAAGACATGAAATATGGAAAGTCTTTCAATTTAAAAAAATACTTCCCATTTTTTCTCTCTTATTTTCCTTTTAACATTGATTATTAAGCTCAAGACTATTGATTCATGTTCAAAAAAGTCACAAAGGAAAATATTAGGCCACGTGTAATCCATAATTTGATGGATTAGGCGAAAGAGTGCAGCAAAAAATTATATTTGTTTACTTTTGGAACAACAATTTAATAAATATTTTTTCTTTTATTTTTTAGTCTAAATATCGAATTAATAAAGTCAAAAATATGCAGTATATAACATTTGGGATAAATGGACGAATAGTTTAAATGGTTTAAGGTTTTTGCATTGTACCTATCTAGGGGTGGAGATAGACCAAAGAAGTATTGGGTAGAGGTGATCAGACATGATATAATAAAACTTGATCTCACCTAGGACATGACCTTAGATAGGAAGGAGAAGAGGTCGCAAATTAAAGTAGTAGACTAATAGGTTAATAGGGTTAGGTTGATGGATGGCCATGGGGTATAGTAGGGTAATAGGTTTAGTCGTGTCTTTACATCTTGTGTTGTCATTATCTGCATTATATATGTTAATTTTATCGTGTTTGCATATCATCATAAACTAGAAAACGTTTAAGTGAAATATTCCAAAATTAGGAAAACTCAACATTTAAGATCTTAATCACATTTTGTTCAATTAATATTAATCAAGTAAAACTACTTAAAAATAACCAAGAAGAATATAATATCAAAGTAACAAATTAATATTAATCAAGTAAAACTACTTAAAAATAACCAAGAAGAATATAATATCAAAGTCCACCCTAAATTTTACTTAATTAGAGGAGTTGGTGAAATAGGCTAGATGACTATAAATTTGAAGATCCCCAAAAAATATCTAAGTGTTCATAAATTATTTTAAAGAAAATGTTTGGAGTATTTTAAAGAGAATCTAGGAAATCTAATTTTTCTAAAAAAAGGTTTTTTATACCAAAATTCAAAGACGTGAAAATAACATAGATAGCTAACTTTTGGGGAACTTTGATTAGATTTGAAACATATAAAATAATGTGTAATTTTTAGAAATCCCATCCAGGTTTTCAAAAATACCCAAAAATCCCGACTCTTTCCCTAATTACAAAAAATGCCGACTTTTTGTTCGTTTTTGATACCTGGAGGCATCATTGCGCTTAATAAGGAAAAAAAAATTCTGCCAACTATGTAGATCCCTTGATTGATTAACATGGTAACTGTAAGAGAGAGAAAATATTAAAATAAAAAATAAATTTAAAAACGGCTCTAAAAATGGAAAAAATTATAATTTAAATAGTGATTGACATTAATTAGACTTCTACACAAAAAAAATTATACTAATTTTAAAAATATAGATTTTTTAAGTATAAAAAATAAATGGATAATGATAAAAAGTTAGGATTTTTGTAATTTTTAAAAAAGGTAGGGAATATTGAAGATTTGGATAAATAAAGTTGTGTTATTTGGTATTTTAATGTATCCGCTGTTAATTTATAACAATGTTAAGAGTGTTTATTTGAGGTATCAGTAATATAATATTTTGCTATTATTTTGAAAATAAAATATATTTATGGAAAGATTACTATTTATTCCAAGTAAATTGTTAGATACAATATTCACTGTGCAATATGGTGTTTGAAAAAATGAGGTTTGAAGATGTATAGATTTATGTGTATTTATTGTGCAAATGGTGGAGAATACGACTAAGTTTTAGATAATAATAACAAGGTATTTGTTCTGTTACATGATATATGATTTTATGAGTCCATACAATTATAAATTAGATATTGGAGTTGATATAAAAAATAAATTAAATGTTTGCAGGAAAAAAAAAATATAACAATTCAGTTCATGGAGGAAAAAATGATGTTAAAACACTGTTTTAATACAACAAAAAACATATATTGTTTTATGAGTTGGGTTTTGGGTTTTTAATATTAATTGGGTAGAAATTAAAGAATGGGTTAAGGGAGAGTTTAAAAATTAGCCACTTTAATTACAAATGTGACCAATTAAAATGAGATTAATTTGAAATCAATTAATTAATTTGACCACGAAATGAATTAATATAAATTAATTAAAGAGCTTTTAAATATTAACAACTTGAAATAATTAAATTAAATACGAGGTAATTAATCCTAAAATGATTAAAATAAAAGCGATTAAAGATAAAATCTATTTGAGAAATTTTGAATATAATATGCAATATATAAACATAATTAAAAATTAAAATATTTAATCCTAAAAATCACTCGAAAATATTTTTTGCATTTTTGAAAGCTAATCATTTCAAATAGTTAAAATTAAAAGCTCGATGATTAATTTATATTGTGGAGGATCAAAATTGGTTGTCAACAGCTGCCCTTTTCTTTGGTTATGATCGATGAAAGAGATCGTGAGCAAAGAAATTTGACAAATCCACCGACCACTATTTCATCTCTTTAAAAGAAAGGTACGGACTTTGGAAAATTGTGGCCGGACCCCAGTCTCGGGTTTCCTACATATCTCAGGTTACATGAGAATTCAGGCCACTTGTAGTTCAAGATGCTTGATTTTATGCACGAAAAAATTCAAAAGCCATTCCAACATCGAATTATGGAGAAATTGAAATGCTTGGGAATGAGATTTTAAGAGTAAATGTTAGAATACAGCCGAGTTTTCAAAGTTGAGCCCGCCTACATATCCTTGGACTTAGGAATCAGGTTGTTTGTAGTTCGACTTCATCGGTTGAAAAGGAAATCTCTTATTCTGAAATAATCTTTGGTTTAGGAGGAGTGACAAATGAATCAAATTATGAAAAAGAGGTTTGCAACCTCTTAACCATAAATGTGGCGCGCTTCACACCCATAATTAAGAATTTACACAAACATAATTTTCGAAAACCCTTGATATATTGTCACTCGGATTGAAAATGTTGCTTCCGGTGAGAGTTGAGATCACCCGGATGCGAAACTTGAAAACTAACGAACTCGAAGAAAATACCCACATGCCTTCTGACAGGGATGTGGTTAGATTGTGGTGGTAGTCGCTTCTCAGCTCACGTCTGAAGAGTTTGACGCCCCTCTTCAGACTATGTCCCAATTCGCTGCTAAGAAAAGGTTCCACGTTGTGCTGCATCCTACTTGATGATGTCCACACCTGTGGTTTACTTGAGAATTCATCCTCCCGGATGCTCTCGATAAAGTCTGAGATAAAATTTGTTAGTGGTAAATGAAACATAAATACGAATACAACTTGTACAAACCTGATTTAATGCGTCATTTAGAAGGAGATGATGAGTCAATAATAGATTGATGTGTCATGCTGGAGGAGATGACGCTCCAATAATAATTTAATTGTCACGTTGAAGGAAGTGACACTCCAATAATAATATAACATGTCACGTTGAAGGAGGTGACTACCCAATAATAAATCAACACGTCACGCTGAAGGAGGTGACGATCCGATAATAAATATGTCACATTGAAGGCAGTGACGCTCCAACAATAATAAATTAATATGTCACGCTGAAGGAGGTGACGACCCAATAATAAATCAACATATCACGCTGAAGGAGGTGACGATCCAATAATAACTTTAACGTGTCACGCTGAAGGAGGTGACGATCCAATAATAAATATGTCACATTGAAGGCAGTGACGCTCCAATAATAATAAATTAATATGTCACACTGAAGGAGGTGACGATCCAATAATAAATATGTCACATTGAAGGCAGTGATGCTCCAATAATAATAAATTAATATGTCACACTAAAGGAGGTGACGATCCAATAATAACTTAAACGTGTCATGCTGAATGAGGTGACGATCCAATAATAACTTTAACATGTCACGCTGAAGGAGGTGACGATCCAATAATAACAATAGTAAACGTGTCAAATTGGAGGCGGTGACGCTCCAATAACAATAAATTAATATGTCACGCTGAAACAGGTGACGATCCAATAATAATCCAACTTGATTCAACATAAGATCCCTGAAATATACAAACAAACTACACAAACCACTTATGGGGTGGTTAACCCAACAAAATCATATGTCAAGGCTCTCGAATAGAAAAGTAATATTCATAAACCGCTTATGGGGTGGGCAACCCAATATATCTAGAATATTAACCCTCACATGGTCAACAAACATGTATGCTTATATAGATACGTGACAATCATCCTAATGGACAAAGCAGAAACCATATTGACTGGTACATTTGTCATGGTTACGACTACCTCTTTTTTAAGAGATAGAACAATCGAAGTGAGATGGATGAATTCTTTTGCACGAAGATTTAAGCCTTTCTCATCTTCTTCTGAAAAACTCGATAAACTTCGAGTTTATTGCATGATATCTTTAATCGTTGTTGAAGACTTGAATTGACTAGTAACCTCTATTGTCGCGAAGATATGTAATCTTCAACGCCTATTAATTCGATAGACTTGTTATTTGTCTTTGCAACACTGCTGTAATAGCGTCGTCTCCAGATTCGATACTGGTTTCAACATTGCCCCAACTTTACTAGCATAGCCACGTGCAGAATTTGAGATCAAGCATTAACAGTCATAATAAAGTAAAGTATACACTTAAGAAAAAGCGAGAGGTTATGTCATTCAGTTATTAAGATCTGGTCGTGATAAACGTAGCGGTGATCCCAATCATGACTTATCACTACTTGATGCCTGTAGTCCTTGCTCATGCTCTGTATCTAGCGATGCTAACTTGATTCTTTTGAACTTCGAGAGAATCTGTCAAACTTGTGTCTAATTACTGTAAAATATAGTGAAAGCAATTAGAAATCATCTTGACATAATGTAATAAATTGAAGATAAGATGAGATGAGAAGTTATTTGATTGATTATGTTAAGGTCGTGGTATGTGTAAATGGCGCCTTATGCCTGAAGATTTGACATCGTCATTTCTGTGATTTCATTGTCCCTGTATCCAAAGAAAAATTCTTAGTTTGAGAGACAAATTTGTGTTGGCCTTCTCCTCGTGCTCGTTCATGCAATTGATCTGCGCACTCCTCCGCTCTTTGAAACGTAGTTTTAGTGGAATTTTTGAGGACCTTCCTCAAAAATTCTGCCCCAGTTTTGTAACACAGAAGAAGTCTTATCTTTTTTGCAATTTCCAATGATTTTTTGTTTTTGTTTGGACAGATGCCCTAGTTGCAACTTCTAACTCCGACTCCTCGGAGGAAATCTCTTTCAATAGAATTTTGAGATCCTCTCAAAATTCTGCCCCAGTTTTCATTGTAAAGAGGAATAAAAGTCTTACAGGTATATGACCGAGCCGGTGTGGCGCCTACGTATCCCGTTGATACAGGAATCAGGTCAATCGTAGTTCCAATAATAAAATGATGAGTCTATAGTAATTTTATCAGCCTTAGACCGTGTATAATATGAACGTTCTGCCACTGGATACTCAAAAAGCTCAATCGTTGGCGAAGTGAGTAGGTTTGATGACCAACACAAATCAATCTCTTTTCTGTAAAGAGAAGAAAAACTCAAAGGTGAAAGAGTTAGTCCATTAATCATAATAATCAATCAATCATGACAATCAATAAAGCAACAATAACATTTGTTTTGCCTAAACAGACTAGTCCAAAATTCGAAGAATGAGATATTATAAAAGAATGACCAAATGGACAAAATTTGATCATTCAACGGACTGAAATGAAAGTTTGATCATTTAACGGATTAAAAATAAAAATTTGATCATTTAACGGACTATAATGAAAATTTGATTACTTAACGGACTAAAACGAATAAATTTTATGTCCGAAATAAAATATTCTCAAATTGACTTTCTGAAAAATTTAACTGAACATAAAGATGTTCTAAAATTTTGGTTTGAAACTCGGGGAGTATTTGGCAATTTTCGCTATTTTATATGAAATATTTTTTTCAAGTATAACACGGTCAGCGTGAATTCGAGTGATGACTCAATTGAATATAAAGGGTGGTTTTAGGCGTTTCGAGAATGGATTCATTAATACTTTTTTTTTTGAAAAAAAAAGGCTCAAAGAATTGAGTTTATACGCCTAACGTATTCTAAAATTTTGGGATGGAATAATGGACCAATCATGTTCAAGGCAAAACATATGTATTTAACACAAGTCAAATAACACAATTAAAACAAATTATATATTATTTATAACGCGTCCTAATATACATATGTGACCCTTTATGTCAAGGGTAGGCCTAACGATTTAAAGGATGTATTACACCATTTGAAACGTTCCATTGCCCTAAAATAATTACAACCTTTATAAAATAAATTAAACGGGGATACATAAAAAGGAAAGGGGGATACAAATCATCAGTCTCACGCAGGGGTACAATACTAATCTAAGCCTTCAAAATGAATCTTTTTCCTCAAACTTCTCAATGTCTTCGATGATCTTTCTTTCTCTTTAACAACCTACCTATTTAAAATAAAATAAAATAAAACACCCGACCCCAAAGGACAATGGCTTGTTAAATGGCGTATACAACCTTCAAATTTAAACACATAAATATGATCGTCCAATTGGGCAGGGGGCCACTATGGACTCAAGGCGGTCTTTCTAATGGGCCTGATACGCCTTACGTATCGGGTCGTCTTAGGTCAATGCTCCTACAGGGTTTTGGTATCGCTCTACGCTAGGTGGACTAAGAGTGAGTTTAATTTTGACTGTGAAAAGATAACCCAAGCGGACAACCTGGGCTGGGGAAGTTAACGACCGTCGACCTCGCAAGATCGACTCATTTCGTCAGGGTACCTCGATGGAAATTTTGGATTAAACGGCTGCGACCCGCATAACTGTCATTTTAGTGAAAAATAAAAAAATGTCAAGTGGCGGAATATGCTATGTATGATATGACATTTAAATAATTAAACTTAAAATATGTCATTAATTAAAATTCAAACAAATAAAATACAAACAAACAAATATTCAAACAATTAACAAAGTTAGTTAAAATACCTAATCTAATGGTTAGAACCTGATTAAATATCTCCAGCAGAGTCGTCATTTCTGTTATTGCGAAAAATGGTTTTGGTTTCGAAAATTCAATTTATTACACAATTAATTTAAGTAAAACCGAATCTTCAAAATTTTGAGAGTCGCCACTTGATTTTTAAGGGGAAATCAAGAAAACCGTTTAAAAACATTTTAAAAGATTTAACAGAAAAAATCTTTTAAAAATCCAGAGAAAAAGGTTCGGGTTCATATTTTCACTTCGAGAAGGTTTTACGCACTCGAAATGGCCGCTAACACGCGGTTATCCGGCGATCAGATAGTTTTGACTAACTTTAAAAAAATTAATTTATATTATTAACTAGATAACGTTTAAGTAAAATATTCCAAAATTAGGAAAACTTAACATTTAAGATCTTAATCACATTTTGTTCAATTAATATTAATCAAGTAAAACTACTTAAAAATAACCAAGAAGAATATAATATCAAAGTCCACCCTAAATTTTACTTAATTAGAGGAGTTGGTGAAATAGGCTAGATGACTATAAATTTGAAGATCCCCTAAAGTATCTAAGTGTTCATAAATTATTTTAAAGAAAATGTTTGGAGTATTTTAAAGAGAATCTAGGAAATCTAATTTTTCTAAAAAAAGGTTTTTTATACCAAAATTCAAAGACGTGAAAATAACATAGATGGCTAACTTTTGGGAACTTTAATTAGATTTGAAACATATAAAATAATGTTAGACTAAAGTTAGTGTTAGAAACAAACAACAATTATCACAACACAAATAAACATAAAATAAACAAAAGAAATAAAATAAAAATTGGGCTTTGGCAAGCCCAATTTCCACCTGTCCTAATTCTAGTAGGATTGGGCCTGCCAGGCCCATTTCTCTTGTTGCTGCCATTGGGCTTGTGCCCCTTAAACTCTGCATATACACATGGTGTATATTGATGTATATCGATGTATATATTTTGCTTTTCCCTTTGCTTTCCATCAACAGTACCTGTAAATTCAGTATCTTAGCCCAAGATTATTCTTGCAACAAATTTGGACTTCGGACCCATCTTGCCTCTGTATACAGCCACTGTATATCAGTGTATACAGATGTATATGGGCCTCTTCTCGCTTTGAAAACTGTCCAGCAGCTTCCTTAAACTCGTACCAGCCTTTCAACGACTCAAAACGAACTAAGACGTAAAGGTGGAGTCCAAAAGGACTCAGAGGAGATTTATATGCATCAAAGAAAAGAATAATGTAAGAATCAACTCCTTCCAACTTCAATAAGAAAGATGCAGGAATGATATTTAGAGTGATAAATACAAGGCTTCTAGTCATGATATTCAAAAACTTCATACTTTTCCCAAATTCACAATAATAGTTTTACTCCCACAGGGTGCCCGAACCTACACTCATTAATTATATCACCACTAAATTATCAACCATCCAAAGGAATATATCCAAGAAAAACGACAGATTATAATTGATGTACAACGAAATAAACCACACGAATATGCAAGCCTTATAGAAATCGAACTAACCTAACATATGTCAATTTCAAACAAAATGGAGGGGAGATTAGCAGTGTTCATAATCTCATAGCAAACTAAAAAGAACAACCAATCGGTAACAATACAAAATGTATATGCATACTATAATAGGCCAACATGTTCCGGTGAGTATTTTAATAGATAAACCCGACATTATTTGTCCATAATCAGCACGAAACATGACTAAACATGGAAAGATATCAACAAACAATAAACAGGCAGACAAGAGATTCGAAACAAGACATGTAACTACATTTTGTCACAATAACGATATTAGCTAAAACGAATTAAGATTGAAAGGGAAGTTACCTTCCTTGGAGCAACGAACTAGGACGACGAGTTTCACAACGAAGCTTCACACCACTGCCAGTGAAGTGAGCAAAAATGGGGGGAATTTTGGTTTTTTTTTAGCTCCTTAGACATGAAAAAAAAATTTGAAAGCTTTTCCGGATTCTTTTTCGGACTCCCGCCGTCAACAACCGCCGCCGCCCCCCCTCCTCCAACAGTGAGCAACCAAGGGGTATTTATAGGGTGAAATTAAGGTTGAAAGGGAAAACTCGAGGTCCATTTCGACATTTAGGGTCGAATTTTGAATTCAAAACAAGAGAGAGAGTATGTGTACCGTTGGCTTGTCATTTTTTTCCGGTTTTGGTTGCCTGATTTTACTGATTTTTGGCCTTTGGTTTTTGCAGGGAAGAAGAAAGGGGAAAGGGAAGAGGGTCGAGGAGAGAGAAGGTGGAAAAAGGGGAGGGATTTTAATTAAAGGGTTCTGGGCTGGGTCAGGGGGAATTGGGTAAAGGGGAATTGGGCTGGAAGAATGGGCTGGGTAGGTTTTATGAGTTGGGTTTTGGGTTTTTAAGATTAATTGGGTAGAAATTAAAGATTGGGTTAAGGGAGAGTTTAAAAATTAGCCACTTTAATTACAAATGTGACCAATTAAAATGAGATTAATTTGAAATCAATTAATTAATTTGACCACGAAATGAATTAATATAAATTAATTAAAGAGCTTTTAAATATTAACAACTTGAAATAATTAAATTAAATACGGGGTAATTAATCCTAAAATGATTAAAATAAAAGCGATTAAAGATAAAATCTATTTGAGAAATTTTGAATATAATATGCAATATATAAACATAATTAAAAATTAAAATATTTAACCCTAAAAATCACTCGAAAATATTTTTTGCATTTTTGAAAGCTAATCATTTCAAATAGTTAAAATTAAAAGCTCGATGATTAATTTATATTGTGGAGGGTCAAAATTGGGTGTCAACAATCATGTGTTTTTTTGTTATTAGTCGCTTTTTCTGTTTCCTTTTCTTTTCCTTCCCTGACTTTCATATCTAGTTTATTTTGCCTATGGATTTTTGAGACGGGGGTTCCCAGGAAACAGTCTCTCAACCTTTACGAGGTAATGATAAGGTCTGCGTGCATTCTACCCTCCCCAGATCACACTTGTGGTATTCCACTGGGTATGTTGTTGTTGCTGCATTGGACCTATCTATTGATATCAATTTGGTACTATCTTCGTCTCATCTTACTCAAAGTATTTATCCTATATTATTTGATCACTTACTAAATTATGATAAAATTAATTAATTTTTTTTATTTTATTCCTATAAGTAATATGGTCTTTGGAAGTTTAAACAAATTTTGAAAATTCAATTTTATTTTAAGAGGCTAATTAATGTGAATGAAGAGCAAAATGATAAAGTTGATCAATCTACTAATGATGTCTTAATCATCGTATAAAATAGATTTGCTCATCTAAAATGGGACGAAGGATGTATCGATTTTATAGTCTCTCATAAATACTCATCTTTATAAGTATGACCATGGTTATAGAAGATCCGTTCAAAATATACAAGAAATTGATAAATAAAACACAAATTTTCAAAAAAAAATTATTCGCCAAATATAATTTCTTCAAATTTTATTAACTTATAAGCTTTTATATCATATCAAAATAACTATTTCAACAGGTAACTATGATCTTTAACTTTATCAATACATAATTAACGTTTTAACTATTTAAAACTTGAACAAAAACATACATTCGTCCAACATGACAATTTTGTGTCCATCGTGTATCATGCCACGTAGGACACCTGTGTATAACTATAAGAAAGTGAAGTTATTCTATTTATTATTTTTAAAAATATATAAGGTAATGACTACAATAAAAATTAAATAGAAAAAATTTTCTTATTATGGTAAAATGCCAACGGAGAATGTTTGTCCAGCTAAATAAACTTGATCCAAAAAAACATAATCAACAAACTTCCAAAATAATAGGCAAATAAAATTTAATAAATATCCCAAAAACCAAGGAAAAAAAGCTCAGGAAAAAAAATCTAAAATAATATAGCCAAAAAATGTCCAAAAATAAAGCAAAAGTTTTCAAATAAAAGTCCCCCCAAAAAAAAGCAAAAACTTTTTTTACTAACACTTAAATTTGTAAGTTTATTGGACACTTCTTAATCAATTAACTTTAATTTTTTTATAAAAAATTCTAACGATATATTTTTTTTATAATATTGACTAGACTTTTAAAATATGTGGAGAAAAATTAAGTAATTTTTTTATTAGACTCCTAATGAATGTACTTTTACAATACTTTTTAGTGTTTGATTTTCAATTGGATTTCAAAGTCTTTTCTTATTTGAAAGATATTAGAACACCTATTATTTATATACTCCTATTACTTATTAATTAAATTCCTTATCTTTGTATGTAATTGCATGAAATTGTAATATATTTAAATTTGTTAATTCCTTGAAATATTATGTCCTATATATATGGTTGTTAAAATTTTATAGCCATACAATTCATAACCCTTTATATGAAGTACTATTTTATCGTATGTATAGAAAGCTAAATTTTTATCGTAACATAGGGGATAAGAGTTGTACGATCAATATTATTAATGTTTGACTCTCTTTGGTTCGACAAGTATGAACTATATGCATGATTTATATAATTATTGACATTTGCCGGGTCTAAAGTGTTTTGAGTTGCCGTTGCAATATTCTACATATTATGTTTAAAAAGTATTTAATCATATGATTTATTATTTTAAAAATATAATAATTAGAAAATCACTTTATTAGATGTATTTTTTTTTGTATCAAATGTAAAGATTTATAATCAATCAAATTGACGTAACACAGGGGATAACATTATTACGATCAATATTATAATCTTCTTACTTTCTTTGGTTCAACACATATGAATTATATGCACAAATTCTATATTTCTCAATATTTTTCATGTCTAAAGTATTTTGAATTGTCATTTTTACAATATTTTACAAATTATGTTTAAAAATTATTTAATTATATAATTTAATTTCTTTAAATATAATAATTAAGAAAATTACTTTATTAGATGACTTTATTGTAACAAATATAATTAATAGTTCATAAATTTATCATAGTTTTGGATCTGTGAAACTGGTATCAATGATTTTAGCTTTGACTATTTGGTTCAGAATTTTTTACTCGAATTTATATTTTAACATTTTAACATTTGAGTTATCTCATTACTTGGAATAATATGAGTGGATAATATTATACGAATTGTCATTTTTAAACAAGATCTTTTCAAGTAATGTAAATATTTTTAATAGTTAGTGAATTATTTAATTTGTCGGTTAACCGTGTCAATGTTATACACTCCATTTACCAATAATTTAATTTATATGTAAATATATTATACACCTCAAGAAAACTCGTAACAAATTAATCAAGAAAAAAAATATACACGTATTTATACACCTTGACAATAAATTATTACCCAAATATGTTATACACATTATTTATTTTTGAAAAAAATTAAAGAACTTTGTAATTCTTTTCCAATGTTTGACTATGAAATCATTAAATAATTAATCATCAATCATTTTCAATATTTTGAAAATGTAAATGGAGAATATATTTAATTTTTAACATAAAAGGCAAAAATATTCAAAAAGAACTAGTTTATAATGTGAACAGATTTCTTAGTCATTTTGGTCAAATTTGGGCCAAAAAGATTTTTCCTAATTGGAAAAAGGTATTGAATACTACATACATATCTAGAATTTATTAATAATGCTATTAAATAATGACAATATATTAAATTTGAATAGGAAAGAAAAAGAGAGAGAAGACAATAATTCCTATCAACCTCTTTTGTTGTGTATCTTTTCTCTGCAAAGGAGAAAGCAACTTATGAGTGCGTAGGAGTGCAAATGCTACAGTGATAACAATTAATGCATCTCCTGTAGTCAATGGAAGAGTGATTTGGAATAGTGGAAAAGATCTACACATGGTCATCCACTTTATTTACAACACACCCCCTTGGATATTCATGTAAAAAAAGAAAATTAAAAAAAAATGTACATAGTTATTCTTAATACGCATTGTTTGTTGCCTCATTAGAAATCTTACCAGGAAAAATCCCGTGGGACAAAAACCTTGATTAAGGAAAAAAGTGTGCAGCGCGTATTTACTCACCCTGATGAAAACATCACTTAATATCTCGAAGATGACACATTCCACCTTGGTAAACATATCTGCTAAACTATCACTTGAACGAACTTGTTGAATATTTATTTCTCCTTTCTTTCGAAGATCATGAGTGAAAAATAATTTTGGTGAAATATGTTTCGTTTGGTCTCCTTTAATGTATCCTCCCTTCAGTTGAGCTTTACATGCAATATCGTCTTCATACAATATTGTTGGAACAAATCTTCTCAGGGAAAGGCCACATGCTTCTTGAATGTGTTGAGTTATTGATCTTAACCACACGCATTCTCGACTTGCTTCATGAATGACTAATATTTCTTCATGATTTGAAGAAGTGACAACCATGGTTTGTTTTGTTGAACGTGATATAGCTATGTCGTTACTTGTGAATAAATAACATGTTTGTGATCGATCTTTGTGAGGATCAGACAAATATCCTACATTTGCGTATCCAATTAGTTGTGACTTGGATTTATTTGAGTAAAACAACCCCATATCGATGATCCCTTGAAGGTATCTCAATATATATGCTTAATTCCATTCCAGTATCTTCGAGTTGGAGAAGAACTATATCCTGCTAACAAACTTACAGCGAAGGCTATATCTGGCCTAGAATTATTGGCAAGATACATTAATGCACTAAGATATGGTATTTCAACACCAACAAGCTCCTCATCATTTTCATGAGGTCAAAATGGATCTTTATTAATATCAAGAGATCTCACAATCATTGAGGTACTCAATGGATGTGCTTTATCCATGTAAAATCTCTTTAAAATATTCTCAGTATATGTTGATTGATGGACAAATATTCCATTGGCATGAAAAATAAATAGACTCTAGAGAGATATTAGAAAAGGGAATAAACAAAATTTTATTGTACGACATGACTTATAAAGTTCTAATAAAATTCCTACAAGCTTCTGGGATGTGACAGTGAATCACCTCAGGGCAGTTAAAGTTGATCATATAGCTGGAATAACACCTGAAATGCAGTTTTTATATATTGGCCAAGTCGGATTTGGCTCCCCCAATTATACTTTTCCTTCATTTCGTCAAGTATACTTTAGACGAGAGACATATGTATTGTTTATTTTTAAAGATCAGTACTATATTATAATAATCATAATTAAGTCCATAAACTAAAACTATTCACCAAAAACAAAGATATTCCGCCTAAATTTTAATATTATTATTTTTATTTTATATTTTATAATTTAAAAATTAAGCGGTACGATATTTGAGGTGAGAATAGACTAAATTATGTTTTGTGACGATAAACTTTATTCTTGAAATATTATGTTAGAGAACCAAAGTAGAAGTAAGAATTATCAACGTTGACAAAAAAACATAAAATAAAAGAATATGAAATAAGAATGACAAAGGAAAAGAGAAGAGGTTATCAAGATTAAAAATGTAATGTAACAAAATTCTAAAGGAGATAGTATGCTATTGTGTGTGAAGGAGAAAAAAAAAGACATGTTTTTAAAAAATATTCTTTTATGTTTTGTGAATTTTGAAAATATTATTGTAAAGCCAAATTGTTGTTGTTATTTATCACGCTAAATAAAAATATTGTTAAATTCATGTTATACATTTTAATTGAATGTAAAAATATAAGATGAAATTCATAATGTTGATGAATATCAAATTTGTGGATAATATCTTATTCTTATCAAATTTGGAGAGTAATTATTTAAAATCTATTGAATAACATACATAACTCTTATCTATACGTGCACTTACCAAATGAAAGAAAAAAGTGGGGGTTTTAATTAAGGGTGACAAACTTGTTTGGAAATTAAAAAAAAGTGACACTAGTTTTAATAATTAAGTGTAGGTGACAAAATTTTAATTAATGGTTAATGATGTTAGTCAATGTTCAAAAAGGTCCCCAAGTTTAATTTTATACACTTTAACCCACCCAATAAAAAATATCCTAAATACCCCCAAACCCCCCCCCCCCCCAACGTTCACCCAGTTCCCGCGAAAAATTTTCCCCCATTTGCATCGGTTCCTTTGCTTTTCTTGTTGTTGTAGTTCTTCTTCTTCTTGTTGTTGTTGTTGTTGTTGTTGTTGTTGTTGTTGTTGTTAATATTTTCCCAACACAAGATTTGAGCTTCAAATTTGGGTGAAAAGAAATCAAAATTTTTGGGGCATTTGTTTGGGTAGGCTTCGAAAGTACTTGAAAGGTAAGTTTAAATCCTTATTATGACTGATAAAAGTGTATGTGGTGCTATTTATTTGTGTTTTGTGTTTTTGTTGATGTTTCCGCCATTGTTGCCATTTCTTCACTGTTGAGGCATTTTGGGGAAGACGCAGCAGCTGCTGGACTGAGTGCAGTAGCTGCTGGACTAACAAAGTTGGTTTCATATGATGAAGTAGCTACTGAATTGAATACAACAATTGTTGTATTTTTGTACACTTTTCTCATGTTGCGCTTTTAACTGTTACTCATATAGGTACCTTGAAGATCATCCATGGGAGACAAAATAGTATTAGGAGTTGATTGTCGTGGTGAATGAGTTGATTCGAACAATCATTTTATTTGGCGTTGGAAAGGCAAAGAAATGGTCGAGACGATAGCAATGATTGTGAATCGAGATATCTCGTATAAGGATTTTGTAAATCAAATTATTTGTAGCTGTGAATTAAATTGTGAGCCGGAAGATATCGTCATCATAATGTACAACAGCTGCTGGGAAATGTACAACAGATGCTGGACCCGACCTTTAATTTTTCGTTAGTATCTATAGGAAGATGACTATAAGGTGATGGTATCAACCATATGTAGTGATAAGTTGAGTTTTGTTACTCCGACTTCAAATAAAATTTACAATCAACTTATGTAACTAATTGTACATGTAAGAGATGGTGACTATTGAGCAATCTATTGAGCAATTGCATATGTAAGTGCTAGTGACTAGTAAATTGAGTATTACTTGATTGCGTCAATATGTTTTATAATATACAATCCATATGTTTTATAATATATTGCGTCAATATGGCGGTAGTAAACATTTTGTTAGAACTTGTTGTAGCAAGTTGACAAGCTGCTGGATTATTCTCAGCAGCTGTTGGGAAATGTACAGCATTTATTGGGAAATGTATAGCAGCTGCTGGGAAATGTACAGCAGCTGCTGGACCCGACCTTTGATTTTTCGTTAGTACCTATAGGAAGATGACTATAAGGTGATGGTATTAGCCATATGTAGTGATAAGTTGAGTTTTGTTACTCCGACTTCAAATAAAATGCTAAATTCATGAGTGATCTTATACATTGCCTTCACTTACTCACAAGTAATAAATAATCTATTGAGCAATTGCATATGTAAGTGATGGTGACTAAGTAAAGTGACTATTACTTGGTTGCGTTGATACATTTTGTAATACATTACTACTTATCTTATGCGTTGAGGTGGAATAAGTAGTGATCTTATACATTGAGATAGTACATACACAAACAATATGATGGCAAATCTAAATCAGACTTATTTCAGTGGCTTTTTCCATTAATTAGTCCATATGCTCATCGTTACAAATGAATATAAGAAATCTAGTCCAATTCAACAATAGAAATAACTCGATGGAAAACATTTTGTTAGAACTTGTTATAGCAAGTTGGCAAGTTGCTGGATTATTCTCAGCAGCTGCTGGGAAATGTACAGCATTTACTGGAAATGTATAGCAGCTGCTGGAAAATGTACAACAGCTGCTGGACCCGACCTTTGATTTCTCGTTAGTTATAGGAAGATGACTATAAGGTGATGGTATCAGCCATATGTAGTGATAAGTTGAGTTTTGTTACTCTGACTTCAAATAAAATGCTAAATTCACGAGTGATCTTATACATTGCCTTCGCTTACTCACAAGTAATAAACAATCTATTGAGCAATTGCATATGTAAGTGATGATGACTAAGTAAAGTGACTATTACTTGGTTGCGTCGATACGTTTTGTAATAAATTACTACTTATCTTATGTGTTGAGGTGGAATCAGTAGTGATCTTATACATTGAGATAGTACATACACAAACAATACGATGGCAGATCTAAATCAGACTTATTTCGGTGGTTTTTTCCTTTAATTAATCCATGTGCTCATTGTTACAGACGAATATAAGGAATTTAGTCCAATTCAACAATAGAAATAACTCGATGGAAAACATTTTGTTAGAACTTGTTGTAGAAAGTTGGCAAGTTGCTGGATTATTCTCAGCAGCTGCTGAAAAATGTACAGCAGTTGCTGGAAATTTTGTAGCAGGTGCGCGACACCTCCGCGACGCGGATATGTCGCGGAGGGTCACTGTTTTCGTGCCCCAAAATTTTGGAATTTTTCGCTACGGGACCCGAAAAATTCACTTGTTATAGCAAATTGGCAAGTTGCTGGATTATTCTCAGCAGCTGCTGGGAAATGTACAACATTTGCTGGGAAATGTACAGCAGCTTCTGTATTATTTCCAGCAGCTTCTGGGAATTTCGTAGCAGGTGCGCGACACTTCCGCGACGCGGACATGTCGCGGAGGCTCACTGTTTTCGTGCTCCAAAATTTTTACAGCAGCTGCTGTATTATTTCCAACAGCTGCTGGGAATTGCGTAGCAGGTGCGCGACACCTCCGCGACGCGGACATGTCGCGGAGGGTCACTGTTTTCGTGCCCCAAAATTTTGGATTTTTCACTACGGGCCCCGAAAAATTCACCGGCCACCTACACATCCTTCAAAATATTAAGACATGTTGGTTTAGCAAAAAAAACTCTCAAAAAAACTCCCGGGTCAAACGAAAAATGACGAAACACTTTCTCAACAGAAAATAGGCAGGTGCACGACGCCTCCGCGATACGGACATGTCGCGGAGGGTCACTATTTTCGTGCCCTAAAATTTTGGGATTTTTCGCTACGGGCCCTGAAAAATTCACCGGCCACCTACACTTCCTTCAAAATGTTAAGACATGTTAGTTTAGCAAAAAACACTCTAAAAAAAACTCCCGGGTCAAACGAAAAATGACGAAATATTTTCTCCACAGAAAATAGGCAGGTGCGCGACGCGAAGACGTCGCGGAGGATCACTGTTTCGGGCAAATTATTTTTAAAATTTTTTAGATAAAGGCTCCGAAAAATTCCTCGAACAATGGACTACGCTTCAAAACAACAATATTTGTTATTTCAACCAAACAAATGACAAAAACAAACCTCGGATTCCGGAAAAAAATGATGCTACAATTTTGGACCAAGAATAGTTTATCAACTGTGTCCGCGTGACGCATCCGCGACGCGGAGGTGTCGCGGAGAGTCCGAAATCTCCCGACTGGATTTTTTTTTTTAAAAAAAATATTAATTTTTTTTAAATTTTTTTTTTTAAAAAAAATAAGTTTTTTTTTAACAGATGAGTTCCAAAAGTTTTAAAACTTTACACTTACACCTATCATTAACTTAATCACATCATTAACTTAACTAATGACAAGTTTGATTGGTCAAGGTCAAACTTGTCACCAATACTAATTTCCAAACTTTTTTGTCACCACCCTCTCAATTTTCACAAGTAAGTTATTGAATCATTTTTCATAATTCAAAATGAAAAATAATTATTAAAAATAATTTAAATATATATCCTTATATATTTTTTTAAAAAGATACTGTACCATAATACTGTAATTTACTTAATAACACCACTAAGGCCTTTCATCTCCTTAAAGTTGATATATTACTGAAACATCATAACACGTTGCGAGGTTCCACTTAATTATTCATATTAATTGATGCTAAGTGATCCAAATATCAAAGGGTATTAATTCCCTAAATTTACAATAAATTCAATAAGCTAGAATGTCACATAAGGTGATCATACTGAAAGGACTAGACAACTCCCTTTTGGTGATAAATTATGGACGCTGCAGCGTAATGTCTTCTGCCTATTTGTATTCTAAGAATGTTCTCTTGCCTCCAGGTGTTCGTCATGGTCGCGATAAAGATTTGTTGAAGCCTGGTCGAAAAGTTCAGATGATCATCCTGTGTGATGAGGGACAAGCGGTGGAAGAGAAAAGTTTTGTTATGGATATAGGTTTCCTAATCCTAAGGGAACAAGGGATCTAAAATTACTATTTTCCTAATGTGTTTTCATTAGACTAAGGATAGAATTCTCCGAGGGTTAGGAAAGTGGAGATAGGGTCAAAATCCCAAGGATATTTACAAAGACTACTAAAAAAGAGCGTGGACTTGGCTTGATGTCGGGAATGGAAAAACAACAAGAGACATGGCTAATCGTTGGTTTTGTCTACTATATTAATTAGAATTATGATTGATATCCTCGAGACGCTTTTCCTAAAGAGACGGGATAAGAAAGAGAGAGAGAGAGCTCGTGGTTGTATATTTTTTATCAAATTGATTCCTAACAGGAACATGATTGTCAAATATCACTGTGCGTAACACATTAAATTGGAAGTGGAATGAAGATAATGCGCATTTGGCCAAAAACAATTTCTCAAATTTGGCTAAAAATGTACAAAAATAATATTATCCTTTCTCTTTCAATTAAAAAAAGTACTAGTGTTTGTTGTTTTCAAAGATTATAATTAAATTCTAACACTGATTCTAAGAATGAAATATGAAAAGTCTTGTAATTTTAAAAAATATTTTCCATTTTTCTCTCTCATTTTCCTTTTAACATTGATTATTAAGCTCAAGACTATTGATTCATGTCCAAAAAAGTCATAAAGGAAAATATTAGGCCTCGTGTAATCCATAACTTGATGGATTAGGTGAAAGGTTGCAGCAAAAAATTATAGTTGCTATTTACTTTGGGGACAACAATTTAATAAATATTTTTCTTTTATTTTTTTAGTTTAAATATTGAATTAGTAAAATAAAAAATATGTAGTTCATAACATTTGGGATAAACGTATGAATAATTAAAATGGTTTAAGGTTTTTGCATTGGACCTAGCTATTGACATCAATTTGGTACTGCCTGTTGACACCCAATTTTGACCCTCCACAGTATAAATTAATCATCGAGCTTTTAATTTAACAATTTGAAATAATTAGCTTTAAAAATGCAAAAAATATTTTTTTCATGTGATTTTTAGATTTAAAGCTTTTAATTTTAATTATGCTTTCAAATATTTGCATATTATATATATAGGGAGAGTCAAGTATTTTCGTTAATTTTTCAAAAGATTCTCAAATAGATTTTTATCTTTAATTACTTTACTTTAATTATTTTAGGATTAATTACCTCGTAGTTAATTTAATTATTTTAAATTGTTAATATTAAAAAGCTCTTTAATCAATTTATATTCATCTCGGGGTCGAATTAATCAATTAATTCGAATGAATCATATTTTAATCGGTCGTATTTATAATTAAAGTGGTTAATTTTTAAATTCACCTTTAATCTATTCTTTAATTTCAACCTAAAACTATTCCTAATACCCAATCCTCAAACCCATTTTCAGATTTCCTTCTAGTTATTTTGGACCAAATTCTTGGCCCAAATTATACTAAGCCCAAACAATTCCCAACTGTCCTAACCCAACTATTTTTCCCTAGCCCAATCCACCCCGATTCCATTCTCTTAACCCGGCCCAACCCCCTTTTTAATTAAACCCCCTTTTAATTATTCCCCTCACCCCACGCCCCATCCCCTTCTTCCCCGATCCCTTCCCTTTCTTGAACAAAGAACCAAAACCAGAGACAACCCAGAAAAAGAAAAACAACACCAAAATGTACTCCAACCCCAACGTTCATTTTTCAAATTTCAAAGTGAATCCGACCCAAAATCCCGAAAATACCCATCTTTTTCCCCCTATTTTCTTTCTCTAATATTGCCTATAAATACTCCCTTTTTCTCCATTGTTAAAGGGGGCCGAGATTACTCAAGAACAAAAAAGCACCCGAAAAAGTCCCCACTTTCGTTCACTGTGAAGGAGCCGACATTACTCAAAAATAAAAACCCCACAGTTCACTGTTCAAAAGCGGAGAATCGTGTAGTCTTGGGGTCATCGGGCTGTGAATAGATTTAGTGGTGTCAAAGTTCATTGTCGAAGCTTGAGGTCTCCGGTTCGCTGCTCCTAAAGAGGTAATATCCGAATGCCATTCTTCATTTCGAATTTCGGTGTTTGAAATGTCGAGCAAATTGTTGTGTTGTTTATCCCTCTTACTGTTTGAAAGCTCATTCTCGTCTCTTTCCTTACTTCCTGCTTTCGTCCTCTTTCGTGTAACCAGCATATGAATACCCTTGATTATTGCCTGCTTAATTTACTGTAATGTATGGCTTCTCACTTCATTGAGTTTTAAGCTCTTTGTTTTGGAATTTGGAAAATGTTGCTTAGTCATTTGTTCTGTCTAGTGTTTTTTCTCCTATTATTATATATTAGTCAAATGTTGCTTTGTTTATGTATAGACTGAAATGTTGCTTTGCTGCCAAAATTCAGTCCTGGATACCATGTTAAATCCCTGCATTTTTTTTTTATTATTTCTTCAATGTTAAGCCATTAAATACGTATATGTCTCTATGCCCTCCATATGTTCGGTGAAATGCCAATTTGAACTTTTTGAATGCTATAGTTAATTTGTTTATCTTTGGGTATTTTCATCTCCTATTGTATGTTGTTGGGATGAATTAAGGGTGTAACTTTTTTATTAAAAATCATGATTAAGCTATATGTCAACCACATATTAGTTTCAAGTTGATGAGTTTTTTATGTGCCGAATCTTAGTTTTAGAATATGGATTTTGTGTCAATTTTGGTTTCAAGTTATGAACTTCATATTTTAGTTTCAAGATTGATGGATTTATGGGTGAATTTTAGCTTCAAGTTAATGAGTTTTACATGCCGAACTTTAGTGTTAGAATATGGATTGTATATTGATTCTTGGTCTCAAGTTAATGGGTTTATATGCTTGTTTAGTTTCAAATTGATGAGTTTTATGTATTGATTTTATTAGTTTTGAATTATGGGTGGATATCTTGATTTTTTGTTTCAAGTTATTGAGTTGTGAATTTGAATAATTTTTGGAAGGAGTTATGTATATTTAGTATGGGAATTCTTCTCCATTTTTGTATTCCAATATTTGCATAATGTTTTTTAAATTTTCAACAAGATGTGTTGAGGGTGGTGGATGGTGTTTGCCATTTCCTCCCATATCAAATTATGTCCTTTTGTCTTCTTTATGTGAGTAGAATAGTGATTTATGATACTTTTCCCTAATCCATATTTCTTTTATTTCTTACGCATTTGTACGAGTCTTCCGGGACATCCACCTTGCATTTCTCGGGGTTGTGAGGGCTTAAGCAGGTCTAGGGAGCTGACCTCAACTTTTTCGGAAGCCGGAGAAGGCTGATATACACTGATATACAGTGTATATACAGGCAATGTACCAGGGAATAAAAATGGACCAAAGGCCCAATCATCAGCAGCAGGAGAGGGGTGGGCCCAGCAGGCCCAATCATTTTTTGGCCCAAGGCAGTCTTTGAGAAATAGGGCCTGCCAAGCCCAAATGTTTTGGTTTGTTTACTTTTTGTTATTTTGTTTGTTATTCATTATATTTATATTCTAACAATTGTTTGGTTTATGTGTTTATCTAATCTAATATGTTTTAATCTAATCAAATTTCCCCACAAAGTCGATCATCTAAGTTATTCCAACGCCTCTTCAATTTTTTATGTTCAAAAATCATTACGTTTAGGAAATTAGACTTTTTTTATTAAAAAAAAAAACATAAAAATAAAATATATTCTTTAAAATACTTCAAGTCTTTTTTTTTTCTCCTTATAAATAATTTACGAATGTGCTTTTTTTTACTTAGACATTTTAGTGGATTTTGAAATTTTAATAACCTAGTCTAATCTCGATTAATTAAATAAAATATGGTTAGATTTTAATATTAGGCTTGTCTTGATTATTTTTAAGTAGTTCACTTTAATTAATTTTCATTGAATAAAATGCAATTAAGGTTTGAGTGTTTTATTCTTCCTAATCTTTTAAATATCCTTTTTAAAACTTTTTTTTCTATTTAACGATATAAATTAATATTTTAAAGTTAGTCAAAATTATTTAATCATCGGATAACCGCGTGTTAGCGGCCATTTCGAGTGCGTAAAACTTTCTCGAAGTGGAAATATGAACCCGAACCCTTTTCTTTGGATTTTAAAAGATTTTTTCTGTTGAGTCTTTTAAAATAATTTAATTGGTTTTCTTGATTTTTTCCTAAAAATTAAGTGGCGACTCTAAAAATTTGAAGATTCGATTTACTTAAATTAATTAAGTCTAAATCGAATTTTCGAAACCCAAGTCATTTTTCGATATAACAGAAATGGCGACTCCGCTGGGGAATTTAATTAGGTTCTAACCAATAGATTAATTTTTGACTAACTCTATTAATTGTTTATTTTATAATTTGCTTATTTGTGATTAATTGTCTTATTTTAATTAAATTGTATAATTAACTGTCATACATGCATGGCATTTTCCGCCACTCGGTATTTTTTTTATTTTCCACAAAAACGACGGTTATGCGGGTCGCAGCCGTTTAGTCCAAATTTTTCCATCGGGGTACCCTGACGAATTGAGTCGATCTTGCGGGGTCGACGGTCGTTAATTTCCCCAGCCCGGGTTGTCCGCTCGGGTCACCTTTCCACAGTAAAAAATAAACCCACTCTTAGATACCTAGGATAGAACGAAACCAAAAACCTTGTAGGTGCATTGACCTAGGTTGACCCAATACCCTCGGGGTATCGAGCCCATTAGTAACCCACCTTGAGTCCAAAGTGGCCTTCAGCCCAATTGGACGATCATATTGTTTGTTTAATTTGAAGGATGTATATGTCTTTTAAATAAATCATCGTTCGGGGGTTCGAGGGGTTTTCTAACACATTTGTTTTGTAGGTGGGTAATCGATGAGCTTATTTTGTTAACAGTATCGACACCACATCCGAGAAGAGATGGAGAAAGCCGGAAATGAAGTAGGATCTTCTAGTTAGTTAATCCCCTGCGTGGGAATGTTTTTCCTTGTATTTATATTTTATATTTTTTCCCTTTCCCTAAAAAATGTATCCCTTATTATTTACGTTTTGTAATATATTTATTTATTTATAGAATTCACTTTTTGGGGAACGATGAAATATTTAAAATGACAAGATACATCCTTCAAATCGATAGGCCAACCCTTGGCATAAAAGGGTCACATATTCTATAGGACGCGCAATAATTGTTTCTGTGATATCTGCTATAACTTTTTATGTGTTTATGTTGATTTGTTCGGAGACATTCTAGCCCATTTCTTTCAAAAAAAAAAAAAACTCTTAGAGCCTCCTAAGCATAAAATCTTAGTCACTATCAAACGTTCGTCCAAAATACTCTTCGAGTCTTAAGTTTCTCAACAAAATTCGAATTTTACTTCCAAAATTCTAAATTTTTGCTTCTTCGAGTCTTAAGTTTCTCAACAAAAATTCGAATTCCACTTCTGAACTTTGCTCTCTTGTCTAACAAGAGGTTAAAAAAAATCGTTTCGATTTGAAAATGATTCAAGCTGCTCGAACTACGTAGGACCTGATTTCTCATTTGTGAGATACGTAGGCAGCCTTCAATGGCTCGGTCCCTTATATTTGGAAAAACCCTATTTTTTCCTTCGTCCTTACAAAATTATCCTCAATTTCGCTTCAGCAATGAAAACCATGGATCAATGTCTCCTCGATTTACAAACCTCAAATCAAATAGGCAAAAATTTGCCTATTTTCCCATGTCTGAGAGCTAGTATGTCTTCGAACAATGCAACTATTATGTGATTAAATTTTCATGTGATATTTTGCATTATTTATTATGAACAGAGACTAACACATTCATCTCTTAAGTTATTTTTCTGTATCAGGTAATTGAACTGATTTGTGTTGAAGGAGCTTATAAAACATTTACACTTCACGAAATCTAGTCTCCAAATATTCCTTCTTTGATTAAGGTTTTCAAATGGCACAGAAAATGACTGGAGATAGTGAAAATGTTGGTTTGACTGAGGTTTTTACAAGAGGTCTTGTTATTGATGATCAAAATGAAGCAGTGAGAACCGACTTGCAACATACTAGAGAGTCGGAGAATTTTGTTATCCCTACCAGTACTCCCTTTCCCAGAGAAAGAAGGCCTCCATTTTATTCTCATTCTCTGAACCCTCCAAAAAAAAAAAAAAAAAAGAGAAAACATCCCGAGTAATCATACTCCATTCCAGAAATTGCCTACCATTGACTTAAGTATCCCTAACCCACGCCATGTTGGCAGGGGTGGGCGTTCGGTTGGTTAATTCGGTTTGGTTTTTCGGTTTTCGGTTTAAGAAAAATATAAACCGAAACTGAACTGAAATAAATTCGGTTCAGTTCGGTTTTGGTAATTTCGGTTCGGTTTATTTCGGTTTAATTTTTCGGTTTGAATATTATTTCTGACTATTTTTTTTCCGTTGAAAATTAATTGATTACATACAAAAAAATACTACTTCAACTCTAGAAAAAATAAGATGAACCCTAGCTGCTAGCTCTTGGAGTTGAAACTTGGAGAGTTGGAAACTTGGAGTTGTGTAATTGTGTATTTCTTTTTCAGTTAGTAAAATAATTAATGAAAATGAAAAAGTCAAAATCTTAAATAGTCAAAGACTCAAATAAAAATAATCACATGAGAATTGAGAATTTGGGATTAATAATCTGATTTTAAACTTGGGCTGGACATTTAATTTTGGGTTGATATATGGATTTGATAATTGGGTTTGAGATTGGGCCGTGGTTTGGGTTTGGGGCTTTGGTCTTTGGGCCATAAAAGATAATTTGTATATAAATTATAATTTATATTATAATGGTATAAAATAATTCGGTTTTTCGGTTAACCGAAAAAATATATTTTAAAATCGAAAACCGAACCGAATTATTAATTTTTTTAAAAAATTTCAAACCAAAACCGACCGAGTTAACTGAAAAACCGAAACCAAAATTTAAAAAAAAAAAAATTAGTTCGGTCGATTTTTTCGGTTTGAACCGAATTATGCCCACCCCTACATGCTAGCTTTTCATATCAAACAGAATTTAAAATAGTTCTCAGACATTGTCTATCGCATGGCATACCCCCATTCACAATCCCCAAAGTCTATCGACCATTCTACCCATGCCTTTAAAGCTACTTTTCACGAATCATACCTTCCTTATTCTACATATACCAAATCCAATCATTACGAGGAGAAAGAAAATAAGTGGGGGCCCAACCGAGATTGCGAAGGCTATAAAATAGTATCACTATGCACTGGACTTCATAAGCCTGAACTATGAAGATCTATGTATTCATCCTGATTTGGACCTTCCAAAAGAGTTTAAGATTCCAAAATTTCACACTTTTGATAGAGCTGACAATCCTCTGACTCATTTAAGAGTTTATTGCGATCAACTCGTAGGGGTTGGAAAAAAATGAACCACTTTTGATGCGCATTTTTAGTCGAAGTCTTAAGGGAAAAGCCTTGGAATGGTTTACCTCACAAGAGCCAAAGCAATGCTAGAATTGGAAGGCGCTCGCAAAGGCTTTTGTTGAAAAATTCGGACATCACATAGAGATTTCCCCTGATTGCTACTATTTGGAGAAGATCAGGCAGAAATCTACTAAGAACTATCGAGAATATGCCCTCCGTTGGAGAAGAGAGGCTGAAGAGAATTTCGTCGATGTCGTCAAAGTAAGAGAAGCTTTAGAAGAAGGCTTCAAGATCGGAAGAATCACATTACAAGTTAATGAAGGAATCATCAGAACTAGTGATGTGAAAATGTCAAAGAAGGAAGAAGAAGATGTATCTGTTGTCAGAGCTATTCCTTCAAAGATATATCAAGAGCACTCGTTTGAATTTTAGAAAGCCTCCTAGAATATTTACACCACTGAAGGAGTTTCAAACTCAGCTTTATAAGAGGTTGACAGTAGCGAAAATGATCCATCCTATAAAAGGAAGACAAGTCAATCCTTTGGGAAAATTCTACAGGGCAGACCATACATGTGCTTATCATTCAGGAGCTATTGGACACGATACAGAGGATTGTTCGACCCTCAAGCATAAGATTAAAAACATGCTTGACAAGAGGTTAATCGTAATTGATTAAACTTCCCCAAATGACAATATATTTCATGCTTGACAGTAAGTGCAAGATGATTTGAGTACGATCGCTTGTGGACATTCGCCATCAGAGGACAAAAACAACAGTGCAAAATATTGACCAGATTTCTACATATGAAGTTATTGCACATTTTATCTCTTTTAGCATATATTCACTTGTAAGGAACTACGTCTAACCTGAATTCTCAAGAATGAGATACGTAGGTGGCCTATGTCGGCCTCGGTCACCTTATTATCAAGTTTAATTTCTTATTGTTGGAACTACGTTTGACCTGATTCCTGCCTCAACGGGATACGTAGGCGCCACAACGGCTCGGTCATATCCCCCATAAGATTTTCATTTCTTCTTATAATGAAAACTGGGGCAGAATTTTTGAGAGGATCTCAAAAATTCAGTAGAAGACAAGTTTCTCCAACAGGATTGAGGATCACAACATGCAACTGGGCCAAAATTTTTGAGAAGATCTAAAAAATTCCTCCAAAAGATGTTGCTTCAACGAATCAAGTTTGGAATTTTGTTGAAGTGCATAACTGGAGACAAAGTTTTGAGATAACAAATATGTCATTTGCTACATTCAAGCAAACTGGGGCAGAATTTTGAGGAGAGTCCTCAAAATTCCACTAAAACTGCATTTCGAAGAGCGGACGAGTACGCAAGTCAGTTGCATTAAGAAGCACGAGGACAAGGCCAACACAAATCAGTCTCTCAAACTAAGAATTTTTCTTTGGATGCAGGAACACTGACATCACTGGAATGATGATGTCAGAACCTTCAAGCATAAGGCGTCACTTACATGCACCATGGCCTCAACATAACCATACAATTTCTCATCTCGTCTTATCTTCAATTTATTATATTATGTGTAGATGATTTCTAATTACTTTCACTATATGTTGCAGTAATTGGATACAAGTTTGATAGGTTCTCAAAGCTTAAAAGAATTAAGCCAGCGTCACTAGATACGGAGCGTGTGCAAAGACTATGGGATTGCAAAGGAGCAAACATCAAGTAGTGGCAAGTCATGATTAAGATCACCGCTACGTTTACCATGACA
This sequence comes from Solanum rostratum, assembly GCA_029948455.1. Lineage (NCBI taxonomy): Eukaryota > Viridiplantae > Streptophyta > Magnoliopsida > Solanales > Solanaceae > Solanum > Solanum rostratum. Next base: position 29,689,516 of record CM057049.1, read on the forward strand.
CGATCTTATAGCCGAATGACACAACCTCACACTTTATTTTAAGTGTATACTTTATTTTATTATGTTTATTAATGCTTGATCTCAAGTTTTACAGGTGGCCATACTAGTAAAGTTGGGACAATACCGAAACCAGTATCAAAGCTGGAGATAGTGCTATTCCATAAATGTTGCAAGGATGAGCAGAAAGTCTATCGAATCAATAGACGCTGAAGATTACATGTCTTCGCGACAATTGGGGTTACAAGTCATTTCAAATCTTCAACGATGATTGAAGATATCGTGCGATAAACTCAAAGTTTATTGAGTTTTTCAGAGGAAGATGAGAAAGACTTTAATCTTCGTGCAAAAGAATTCAGCCATTTCACTTCGATTATTCTATCTCTTAAAAAGAGGTAGTCGTAACCATGACAAATGTACATGTCAATATGGTTTCTACTTTGTCCATTAGGATGATTGTCACGTATCTATATAAGCATACGTGTTTGTTGACCATGTGAGGGTTAATATTCTAGAATTTTTGGGTTGCCCACCCCATAAGTGGTTTATGAATTTTACTTGTCTATTCGAGAGCCTTGACATATAATTTTGTTGGGATAACCACCCCATAAGTGGTTTGCATAGTTTATTTGTCTATTTCAGGGACCTTATGCTGAATCAAGCTGGATTATTGTCGGGTCATCCACCCCGTTACAGTTGGATAATTATCGAGCCGTCCACCTCGTTACAGTTGGGCTATTATCACAGCTATGTTATTGTCAAGAGGAACATCTATGCATATTGTCGCCAATGTATTTCCGGGACTATCGTCATAATTATATTATTGCCAAGAGGAGTATCTACGCATATCATCCTCAATTTATTTTCAGGATTATCATCGTATTTATATTATCGCCAAGAGGAGCATCTTTGCATATTGTTGTCGATTTATTTCCGAGACTATCATCATATTTATGTTATTGACAAGAGGAGCATCATGTGCATATCATCACCGAGAATGACATTATTATTCATATTATTGCCAAGATGATTTATCGGGCCATCCACCCCGTTACAGTTGGATGATTATCGGGTCATCCACCCCGTTACAGTTGGAAGATTATCGGGCCATCCACCCCGTTACAGTTGGAAAATTATCAAGCCATTATTCATCGCCGAGAGGGCCATTTTATTTTTTCAAGCTGCCGAGAGGGCCATTGCATATTCATCGCCGAGAGGGCCATCACATATTCATCGCCGAGAGGGCCATCATATATTCATCGCCGAAAGGGCCATTACATATTTATCGCCGAGAGGGCCATCACATATTTATCGCCAAGAGGGCCACTGCATATTCATCGCCGAGAGGGCCATTTCATTTTTCAAGCTGCCGAGAGGGCCATTGCATATTCATCGCCGAGAGGGCTATTTTATTTTTCAAGATGCCGAGAGGGCCATTGCATATTCATCATCAAGAATGCTATTTTATTTTTCAAGTTGCCGAGAGGGCCATCGCATATTTATCGCCGAGAAGGCTATCACATATTCATCGCTGAGAAGGTGATTACATTATTTATTGCCAAGAAGGTCATTATCATACCACGCCGTATCGGCTCATTATCTATCACATTGAAAAGAAAAACATGCCAAACATGGTAAAAGACATCATCTTTGTATTTACGATTATTTACTAACAATTTTGTCTAAGTTGTATCGGGAGCATCCAAAAGGATGAATTCTCAAAACAAACCACAGGTGTGGGCGTCGTCAAGTAGGACGCAACACAACGTGGAACTTTTCCTTAGCAGCGAACTGGGACATAGTCTGAAGAGGAATGTCAAACTCTTCGGACGCGAGCTGAAAAACGACTTCCACCACAATCCAACCACACCCCTATCAGAGGCATGTGGGTATTTTCTTGAGTTTGCTAATTTCAGTTTCGCATCCGATGAAATTTTAATCCTCATTGGAGGCAATCTTTCTAATCTGAGTGACAATGCACCAAAGTTCTAAAAATTATGTCCGTGTGAGTTCTTATCTATGGATGTGAAGAGCTCCACATTCATGGATAAGAGGTTGCAAGCCTCTTTTTCATATTCAATCATTTGTCACTCCTGCCAACCGAAGGTTATGTTCGCATAAGAAGATTTCCTTTTCAACCGATCGAGTCGAACTACAAGCAGTCTGATTCCTATGTCCGGGATATGTAGGCGGTATTGAAAACTCGACTATACTCCAACCCCCCATCATTCTATTCCATAGCTTTTTGGTCTCTCCATAATTCGACTCCGAAATAGCTTTTGAGTTCTTTCATAATTGTGCGTTAAATCAAGCATCTTGAACTACAAGTGGCCTGAATTCTCATGTAACCTGAGATATGTAGGAAACCCGAGACCGGGGTCCGGCTATAATTTCTCAAAGTCCATGCCTTTCTTTTAAAGAGGTGAAATAGTGGTCGATCAAAATTGGATTTGTCAAATTTCTTTGTTCATGGTCTCTTTCATCGACCCTGTCCAAAGAAAGGGGCAGCTGTTGACACCCAATTTTGACCCTCCACAGTATAAATTAATCATCGAGCTTTTAATTTAACAATTTGAAATAATTAGCTTTAAAAATGCAAAAAATATTTTTTCATGTGATTTTTAGATTTAAAGCTTTTAATTTTAATTATGCTTTCAAATATTTGCATATTATATATATAGGGAGAGTCAAGTATTTTCGTTAATTTTTCAAAAGATTCTCAAATAGATTTTTATCTTTAATTACTTTACTTTAATTATTTTAGGATTAATTACCTCGTAGTTAATTTAATTATTTTAAATTGTTAATATTAAAAAGCTCTTTAATCAATTTATATTCATCTCGGGGTCGAATTAATCAATTAATTCGAATGAATCATATTTTAATCGGTCGTATTTATAATTAAAGTGGTTAATTTTTAAATTCACCTTTAATCTATTCTTTAATTTCAACCTAAAACTATTCCTAATACCCAATCCTCAAACCCATTTTCAGATTTCCTTCTAGTTATTTTGGACCAAATTCTTGGCCCAAATTATACTAAGCCCAAACAATTCCCAACTATCCTAACCCAACTATTTTTCCCTAGCCCAATCCACCCCATTCCATTCTCTTAACCCGGCCCAACCCCCTTTTTAATTAAACCCCCTTTTAATTATTCCCCTCACCCCACGCCCCATCCCCTTCTTCCCCGATCCCTTCCCTTTCTTGAACAAAGAACCAAAACCAAAGACAACCCAGAAAAAGAAAAACAACACCAAAATGTACTCCAACCCCAACGTTCATTTTTCAAATTTCAAAGTGAACCGACCCAAAATCCCGAAAATACCCATCTTTTTCCCCCTATTTTCTTTCTCTAATATTGCCTATAAATACTCCCCTTTTCTCCATTGTTAAAGGGGGCCGAGATTACTCAAGAACAAAAAAGCACCCGAAAAAGTCCCCACTTTCGTTCACTGTGAAGGAGCCGACATTACTCAAAAATAAAAACCCCACAGTTCACTGTTCGAAAGCGGAGAATCGTGTAGTGTTGGGGTCATCGGGCTGTGAATAGATTTAGTGGTGTCAAAGTTCATTGTCGAAGCTTGAGGTCTCCGGTTCGCTGCTCCTAAAGAGGTAATATCCGAATGCCATTCTTCATTTCGAATTTCGGTGTTTGAAATGTCGAGCAAATTGTTGTGTTGTTTATCCCTCTTACTGTTTGAAAGCTCATTCTCGTCTCTTTCCTTACTTCCTGCTTTCGTCCTCTTTCGTGTAACCAGCATATGAATACCCTTGATTATTGCCTGCTTAATTTACTGTAATGTATGGCTTCTCACTTCATTGAGTTTTAAGCTCTTTGTTTTGGAATTTGGAAAATGTTGCTTAGTCATTTGTTCTGTCTAGTGTTTTTTCTCCTATTATTATATATTAGTCAAATGTTGCTTTGTTTATGTATAGACTGAAATGTTGCTTTGCTGCCAAAATTCAGTCCTGGATACCATGTTAAATCCCTGCATTTTTTTTTATTATTTCTTCAATGTTAAGCCATTAAATACGTATATGTCTCTATGCCCTCTATATGTTCGGTGAAATGCCAATTTGAACTTTTTGAATGCTATAGTTAATTTGTTTATCTTTGGGTATTTTCATCTCCTATTGTATGTTGTTGGGATGAATTAAGGGTGTAACTTTTTTATTAAAAATCATGATTAAGCTATATGTCAACCACATATTAGTTTCAAGTTGATGAGTTTTTTATGTGCCGAATCTTAGTTTTAGAATATGGATTTTGTGTCAATTTTGGTTTCAAGTTATGAACTTCATATTTTAGTTTCAAGATTGATGGATTTATGGGTGAATTTTAGCTTCAAGTTAATGAGTTTTACATGCCGAACTTTAGTGTTAGAATATGGATTGTATATTGATTCTTGGTCTCAAGTTAATGGGTTTATATGCTTGTTTAGTTTCAAATTGATGAGTTTTATGTATTGATTTTATTAGTTTTGAATTATGGGTGGATATCTTGATTTTTTGTTTCAAGTTATTGAGTTGTGAATTTGAATAATTTTTGGAAGGAGTTATGTATATTTAGTATGGGAATTCTTCTCCATTTTTGTATTCCAATATTTGCATAATGTTTTTTAAATTTTCAACAAGATGTGTTGAGGGTGGTGGATGGTGTTTGCCATTTCCTCCCATATCAAATTATGTCCTTTTGTCTTCTTTATGTGAGTAGAATAGTGATTTATGATACTTTTCCCTAATCCATATTTCTTTTATTTCTTACGCATTTGTACGAGTCTTCCGGGACATCCACCTTGCATTTCTCGGGGTTGTGAGGGCTTAAGCAGGTCTAGGGAGCTGACCTCAACTTTTTCGGAAGCCGGAGAAGGCTGATATACACTGATATACAGTGTATATACAGGCAATGTACCAGGGAATAAAAATGGACCAAAGGCCCAATCATCAGCAGCAGGAGAGGGGTGGGCCCAACAGGCCCAATCATTTTTTGGCCCAAGGCAGTCTTTGAGAAATAGGGCCTGCCAAGCCCAAATGTTTTGGTTTGTTTACTTTTTGTTATTTTGTTTGTTATTCATTATATTTATATTCTAACAATTGTTTGGTTTATGTGTTTATCTAATCTAATATGTTTTAATCTAATCAAATTTCCCCACAAAGTCGATCATCTAAGTTATTCCAACGCCTCTTGAATTTTTTATGTTCAAAAATCATTACGTTTAGGAAATTAGACTTTTTTTATTAAAAAAAAAAACATAAAAATAAAATATATTCTTTAAAATACTTCAAGTCTTTTTTTTTTCTCCTTATAAATAATTTACGAATGTGCTTTTTTTTACTTAGACATTTTAGTGGATTTTGAAATTTTAATAACCTAGTCTAATCTCGATTAATTAAATAAAATATGGTTAGATTTTAATATTAGGCTTGTCTTGATTATTTTTAAGTAGTTCACTTTAATTAATTTTCATTGAATAAAATGCAATTAAGGTTTGAGTGTTTTATTCTTCCTAATCTTTTAAATATCCTTTTTAAAACTTTTTTTTCTATTTAACGATATAAATTAATATTTTAAAGTTAGTCAAAATTATTTAATCATCGGATAACCGCGTGTTAGCGGCCATTTCGAGTGCGTAAAACTTTCTCGAAGTGGAAATATGAACCCGAACCCTTTTCTTTGGTTTTAAAAGATTTTTTCTGTTGAGTCTTTTAAAATAATTTAATTGGTTTTCTTGATTTTTTCCTAAAAATTAAGTGGCGACTCTAAAAATTTGAAGATTCGATTTACTTAAATTAATTAAGTCTAAATCGAATTTTCGAAACCCAAGTCATTTTTCGATATAACACTGCCTCCGTCTCATCTTACTAAAAATATTTATCATATATTATTGATCACTTTTTAAATTATGATAAAATTAATTAATTTTTTTAAATTTTATTCCTGTAAGTAATATGGTCTTTGAAAGTTTAAACAAATTTTGAAAATTCAATTTTTTTTCCAAGAGGCTAATTAATGTGAATGAAGAGCAAAATGATAAAGTTGATCAATCTACTAATGATGTCTTAATCATCATATAAAATAGTTTTGCTCATCTAAAATGGTACGGAGGAAGTATTGATTTTATAGTCTCTCATAAATACTTATCTTTAAAAATATGATCATGGTTATAGAAGATTCGTTCTTAATATACAAGAAATTGATAAATAAAATACATAACAATTTCTTAAAAAAAAAAATTATTCGCAAAATATAATTTCTTCAAATTTTATTAATTTATAAACTTTTATATCTTATCAAAATGACTATTTCAACGGGTAACTATGATCATTAACTTTATCACCGCACAATCAACATTTTAACTATTCAAAACTTGAACAAAAACATACATTCGTCCAACATGACAATTTTGTGTCCAAAGTGTATCATGCCAAGTAGGACACCTGTGTCTAACTATAAGAAAGTGAATTTATTCCATTTATTATTTTTTAAAAATATATAAAGTAATACAACAACAACAACATACCCAGTTAAATACCACAAGTGGGGTCTGGGGAGGGTAGAAATGTATGCAGACCTTCTCACTACCTCGTAAGAAGTAGAGAGGCTGTTTCCTGGGGACTCTCGACTCAACAACCCATAAGCAGAATAAACAAGATATAGCAAAGGGAAGGAAAGGGAACAAAGGGAAAAATAGAACTAGAAATCGAAAAAAATAACGACTCTTTACAAAAAGCACATGTCAATATGTAAATACGATGCATTCAACACACATACGACAACTAGAGACATCAGTCATGCCTACCCTTGCTACAAACCAATCAGCCTACTACTCTAATTCGCGACCTCCACTCCTTCCTATCTAAGGTCATGTCCTCGGTTAGATCTAGATTCTCCATATCTTGTCTAATCACCTCCCCTCAATACTTCTTCGGTCTAACTCTCCCTCTCCGTATAGCTCCCAAAACCAACCTCTCGCACCTCCTAACATGTGCATCGGTACTCCGTCTCTGCACATGTCCAAACCATCGCAGTCTCGCTTCCCTCATCTTATCAGCCACCGGTGCCACCTCCAGCTTCTCCCGAATGATCTCATTCTTAATCTTATCCCTCCTTGTGTGCCCACACATTCATCTCAACATCCTCATCTCTGCGACATACATCTTCTGAACAAGTGCATTCTTTATTGGCCAACACTCCACCCCATACAGCAAAGATGGTCTAACCACCATTCTGTAAAACTTACCTTTGAGTTTAGGTGGTATCTTCTTGTCACACAACACTCCCAAGGTAAGCCTCCATTTAGTCCAAGCTGCCCCAATACGATGTGTGACATCATCATCGATATCACCACTACTTGGATGATAGACCTTAGATATTTAAAGTTTTCCCTCTTAGGGATAGGTTGAGTGGCCAGCTTCACATCAATGTCTTCTTTATCCCTCTCAACACTGAATTTGCACTCCATGTATTCTGTTTTGGTCCTGCTCAGTTTGAATCCTTTGGACTCCAAGGCGTGTCTCCAAGCCTCCAACCTATCATTACCTCTAGTCCAAGTCTCATCAATCAGTACTATGTCATTTGCAAATAGCATACACCATGGTACCTCCTCTTGAATGGATCGCGTCAGCTCATCCATCACTAGGGCAAACAGTAAAGGGCTCAACACAGATCCTTGATGGAGTCCCATCTCAACAAGAAAATAATCCGAGTCTCCTCCCACCGTTCTTACCCGAGTCTTGGCTCCGCCGTACATATCCTTAATCGCCTTGATATATGCCATTGGGACACCTTTCACCTCTAGACACCTCTATAAGACATCCCTTGGAACTTTGTCATAGGCCTTCTCGAGATCGATGAACACTATATAAAGGTCCTTTTTTCTTTCCCTATACTTTTCTACTAATCTCCGGACAAGATGAATTGCTTCAGTAGTCAACCTCTCCGGCATGAAACTAAACTGATTTTCCGAAATAGACACTACTCTTCTCACTCTCATCTCCACCACTCTCTCTCAAACCTTCATAGTGTGACTTAACAACTTGATACCCCTGTAATTGTTACAGTGTTGAATATCCCCTTTGTTCTTGTACAATGGCACCATCGTACTCCTCCATTCATCAGGCATCTTGGCCGTCTTCATAATAGCATTGAATAGTCTAGTCAACCACTCTATGCCATCCTTGACCATGTTCTTTCAAAAATCTACCGGAATCTCATCTGGTCCGATCGCCCTCCCTCTCTTCATCCTACTAATAGCCCTTCTAACCTCCTCAACTCTAAACCGCCTGCAATAACCAAAGTCACGATGACTTTCAGAGCGTGTCAGCTCACCCAACTCAATATTTCTATCTCCATTTTCATTTAAGAGTTTATGAAAGTAAGCTTGCCACCTTAATTTAATGGAGGTGTCATCCATCAACGCCTCACCCTCCTCATCTTTGATGCACTTCACTTGGTCCAAGTCGCGAGCTTTCCTTTCTCTCACTTTAGCAAGCCTATACAATCTCTTGTCCCCGCCTTTATCACTTAGTTCCTCATACAGGCGGTCAAATGCTGCTGTTTTAGCACTCGTCACCGCTAACATAGCTTCTGACTTAGCTGTCTTATAAGCCTCCTTAAGTGTTCGCTTTTCATCTTCATCCTTATATAAGGTAATGACTATAATAAAAATTAAATAAAAAAGGTTTCTTATTATGGTAAAATTTCTATGGAGAATGTTTGTCCAGCTAAATAAACTTAACGTCCAAAAATAAAGCAAAAGTTTTCAAATAAAAGTCCAAAAAAAGCAAAATTTTTTTTACTAACACTTAAATTCCTAAGTTTATGGGACACTTCTAAATCATAATTTTAATTTTCATAAAAAATTTCTAACTACTATTTCTTTTTTATAATATTGACTAGACTTCTAAAATATGAGGAGAAAAATTAAGTAATTTTTTATTAGACTCTTAATGAATATACTTTTTAGTGTTAGATTTTCAATTGGATTCCAAAGTCTTTTCTTATTTGAAAGATATTAGAACACCTATTAATTAAATTCCTTATCTTTGTATGTAATTGCATGAAATTGTAATATATTTAAATTTGTTAATTCCTTGAAATATTATGTCCTATATATATGGTTATTGAAATTTTATAGCCATACAATTCATAACCCTTTATATGAAGTACTATTTTATCGTATATATAGAAAGCTAAATTTTTATTGTAATATAGGGGATAAGAGTTGTACGATCAATATTATTAATGTTTGACTCTCTTTGGTTCAACAAATATGAACTATATGCATGATTTATATAATTATTCACATTTACCGGGCCTAAAGTGTTTTGAGTTGCCGTTATTGCAATATTTTACATATTATGTTTAAAAAGTATTTAATCATATGATTTATTATTTTAAAAATATAATAATTAGAAAATCACTTTATTAGATGTCTTTTTTTTTTTGTATCAAATGTAAAGATTTATAATCACAGGGGATAACATTATTACGATCAATATTATAATCTTCTTACTTTCTTTGGTTCAACACATATGAATTATATGCACGAATTCTATATTTCTCAATGTTTTTCATGTCTAAAGTGTTTTGAATTGTCATTATTATATTTTACAAATTATGTTTAAAAATTATTTAATTATATAATTTAATTTCTTTAAATATAATAATTAAGAAAATTACTTTATTAGATGACTTTATTGTAACAAATATAATTAATGGTTCATAATTTATCATAGCTTTGGATCTGTGAAACTGGTGTCAATGATCATAGCTTTGACTATTTGGTTTAGAATTTTTTACTCGAATTTATATTTTGACATTTTAACATTTGAGTTATCTCATTACTTGGAATAATATGAATGGATAAATATTATACGAATTGTCATTTTTAAACAAGATCTTTTCAAGTAATGTAAATATTTCAATAATTAGTGAATTGTTTAATTTGCCAGTCAACCGTGTCAATGTTATACACTCCATTCAGCAATAATTTAATTTATATGTAAATATATTATACACCTCAAGAAAACTCGTAACAAATTAATCAAGAAAAAAAATATACACGTAGTTATACACCTCAACAATAAATTATTACCCAAATATATTATACACATTATTTATTTTTGAAAAAAATTAAAGAACTTTGTAATTCTTTTTCAATGTTTGACTATGAAATTATTAAATCATTAATCATCAATCATTTTCAATATTTTGAAAATATAAATGGAGAATATATTTAATTTTTAACATAAAGGGCAAAAATGTCCAAAAAAGAACTAGTTTATAATGTGAACATATTTCTTAATCATTTTGGTCCAATTTGGGCCAAAAAGATTTTTCCTAATTGGAAAAAGGTATTGAATACTACATGCATGTCTAAAATTTTTAATAATGCTATTAAATAATTGCATTATATTAAATTTGAATAGGAAAAAAAAAGAGAGAGAAGACAATAATTCCTATCAACCTCTTTTGTTGTGTATCTCTTCTCTGCAAAGGAGGAAGCAACTTATGAGTGTATAGGAGTGCAAATGCTACAGTGATAACAATTAATGCATCTCCTATAGTCAATGGAAGAGTGATTTGGAATAGTGGAAAAGATCTACACATGGTCATCCACTTTATTTACAACACACCCCCTTGGATATTCATGTAAAAAAAGAAGATTAAAAAAAAATGTACATAGTTATTCTTAATACGCATTGTTCGTTGCCTCATTAGAAACCTTACCAGGAAAAACCCCGTAGGACAAAAACCTTGATTAAGGAAAAAAGTGTACAGCGCGTATTTACTCACCCTGATGAAAACATCACTTAATATCTCGAAGACGATGCATTCCAATTTGGTATCTCAGTTTCTCAAAAGTTGAGGTTGGCATTGCCTTGGTAAACATATCTGCTAAATTATCACTTGAACGAACTTGTTGAATATTTATTTCTCCTTTCTTTCGAAGATCATGAGTGAAAAAGAATTTTGCTGAAATATGTTTCGTTTTGTCTCCTTTAGTGTATCCTCCCTTCAGTTGAGCTTTACATGTAATATTGTCTTCATACAATATTGTTGGAACATTTCTTCTCAGGGAAAGGCCACATGCTTCTTGAATGTGTTGAGTTATTGATCTTAACCACACACATTCTCGACTTGCTTCATGAATGACTATTATTTCTTCATGATTTGAAGAAGTGACAACCATGGTTTGTTTTGTTGAACGCCATGATATAGCTATGTCGTTACTTGTGAATAAATAACATGTTTGTGATTGATCTTTGTGAGGATCAGACAAATATCCTACATTTGCGTATCCAATTAGTTGTGACTTGGATCTATTTGAGTAAAACAACCCCATATCGATAGTCCCTTGAAGGTATCTCAATATATATGCTTAATTTCATTCCAGTATCTTCGAGTTGGAGAAGAACTATATCCTGCTAACAAACTTACAGCGAAGGCTATATCTGGCCTAGAATTATTGGCAAGATACATTAATGCACCAATTACACTAAAATATGGTATTTCAACACCGACAAGCTCCTCATCATTTTCATGAGGTCAAAATGGATCATTATTAATATCAAGAGATCTCACAATCATTGGGGTACTCAATGGATGTGCTTTATCCATGTAAAATCTATTTAAAATATTCTCAGTATATGTTGATTGATGGACAAATATTCTATTGGCAAAATGTTCAATTTGTAGGCCAAGATAAAATTTTGTCCTTCCGAGGTCTTTCATTTCAAACTCATTTTTCAAACATTTTATTGCCTTTGAAAGCTCTTCAAGAGTTTCAATAATATTATCAACACATATAACTATTATGACAAAATCAGATCCCGACCTTTTCATAAAGACACAAGAACAAATTGGATTATTTTTAAATCCTCCCTTTAGCAAATACTCGCTAAGACGATTGTACCACATTTGTTCTGATTGTTTCAATCCGTATAAGGATTTCTGAAGCTTTATTGAATAAGTTTCTTGAGAATCACTATATGCTTCAGGTATTTTAAATCCTTCAGGAATCTTCATAAAAATATTGTGGTCCAATGAGCCATATAAATAGGCAATGACCACGTCCATCAGGTGTATTTCAAGATTTTCATGAACTACCAAATTCATTAGATGCCCGAAGGTAATTGCATCCACTACAGGAGAGTATGTTTTCACATAGTCAATAGCAGGTCTTTGTGAGAATCCTTGGGCCATAAGTCATGCTTTATCTCTTACGACTTCACCTTTTGCATTTCGTTTTTTCACAAAAGCTCATTTGTACCCTATTGGCTTGACACCTTCAGGTGTTCATGTCATGACCCAAAATTCGGGCGTGAGGGCACTCACCTAACCTACCAAGGTGAGTTAGCCCAATACCTACTGATCCAAACATAACAATAATAGCGGAAGATAAAATAGCCTAATATGACAAATAATAATAGGAAGACCAAACTACAACCCTCTTGATACTGGTGTCACATGTACAAGCCTCTAAATACATAGTACTCGAATAAAATACATGTCTCAAATGTCTAGTCTTCAAATAGAACGTAACATAATAATGGATTCCTTGAAGGTCCGTCAATGACATAAGCAGCTACCTTAAGGATAATCAGGAAACTTGTTCCTGCAATGAGAAAATTCTAACCAGAGGGACCAGGCTCGCAACCTACAAAAATGTAGCAAGGAGGCGAGTACCAAAAATAACGCGGTACTCATCAAATGGAACCAACCTAGAGTAAAACAATGAAGGACCAAGTAACTCCTTCACACCCAACCACATACCGCCGAACTACAAACCTGCACTCAGAAAAGTCCAAACCCAACAATACATAATACACAATAAAGATAGTTTTTCAATTTATCACAATTATCAAATCACAAGCCAGAACTCACAAGTGATAATATAAACAATCACATGAGTAACATCATGCCACATAATAGTATGTAAGGATGAGATGCAATACTTATGCAATAATTGTCGGCAATGACATCGACATCATAATATCAATATGCATGGATGTGATGCAATGTTTATGCAATAATTGTCGGCAATGACCTCGACATCACAATATCATTAGCAAAGATCTCAGTATCACAATATCGCTGGCAAAGACCTCGGCATCACAATATCACTATCACAGATTTTAACATCGTAATATCGCCGGCAAAGACCTCAGCATCACAATCTCACTATCACAGATTTTAGTATCACAATATCGCCGGCAAGACCTCGGCATCATAATGTCACTGTCACAGATTTTAGTATCACAATATTGCCGACAAAGACCTCGACATCATAATCTCACTATCACAGATTTTAGTATCACAATATTGCTGGCAAATACCTCGGCATCATATCTCGACCAGTAAAGACCTCAGCCCCAATTTTTTTTACCATTTCACTCATATCAATATCCAGAATCAATGCAAATTATGTGGGACTTAGAATGAATGAACATGAGATGTAGTCCACAAACAAATCAACTCATAATCACCAACCACAACAATATATCTCAAAATAGAATTCTCATCACTTAACCACATTTTCAATTCAAGTGTCACAACACCACACCAACTCACATTTACATTTAATTGCCTCATTTTTTTTTATAACATTAAAATATTTCACGAATCACATATAGAGAAAATTACAAGAATATGGGTATACTCAATACCATAAATGTTGCAATATCCTTAATATCTCAATACCATCACAACCTCAATAACAGTCACATCTCAAAATAAGTACCAATTCGATATCAATATCAAATAATTCATTATTTCACCTAAAATACACTTCCAGAGTTAATTCACAAGTCAAATATCACTATAAGAATAATTACTCAATTCAAAATATTTCGATCAAAGCCTACATTAATCCATCTCTATCCAAAAATATTTAATTCTATACACATTAGAGCATACGAAGTTCAACATATTTAACAAAAGATTATAAATCTACTTGACTTATATAAAGTCTCGAATCACGTCAATTTCGAAGTTTTCCCTCTCTACGATACTCCAAATCACCAAAATCTATTCAAATATAACATCATAATCACATAATGAATCTAATGACACTAAAATCAATTAATTCGGGTGAAAAGGACAAAATTGTCCAAAAATTTCGTCATCGGAAAAAGTCATTGGAAATCTAAAAATTTATACATGAAAATATTTTCTAAGTAATAAGGAATTCAATGGCGAAAACCATTTAAAAAATGGAGCTAAAACGAGATAGAAATCTCATGTTTAAAGTTTCCAAAAAAAATTCAAACCAGCCGAAAACAACAAATTTTACCTCAAACAACATGCCAAAATTAATTTCTGAAGCTCCCATGGTGTTTCTTTCGAAAAAATACACAAGTTAGCTTTTTGAATCGCCCAAATTAGATCAAAATCGAGGGAGAAATCGCTGATGGAAGTTTCATATGAGAAGTCTAGAAAATTTGAGAAGAAATATGCAGATTTATTTACCGTGTCTAATTGGGCCACGTCATCCGCCGCTTCAGCATTTTCAGCAAACTCTCAAACTTAAGTTCAATGCTTCGGCCTCATCCAGAATAAAAAAAATACATTCCATATATGAAATCTGATCGAAAATGATATTTTAGACTCAACAGTGTAGTCGAAATTTTGACTGGAGGTCGTTTTATTCCAATAGGAGTCCCATTTCTCAATATAAAAAACTATCGAACGGACCAAAACACACCCCGAAGCTTCAGAAACTGAACGAAGGGTCTTTCTAGACCAAAATCGATGTTTCGAATCTCATGAAATCATCAGAATTTGAATTTGAGGTCTCCTTGGCCCAAAACCCGAGAAAGCTCATTTAAACTAGTTTTGGGCTCAAAAATTCAAAATATTCTCAGAAGCTTTAAAAATTGCAATGAAGCCATTTCTAGCATTAGTTTCACCATTTGGAATTATTGAAACTGACGGAATTTCGATTCGAGCCTCCAAACTCCGAATGTTGACCAAAGTCAAACTTATGATCCAAAATGAACTTAAAATGTAACTTTGGGCTTAAAATCTCCGTTTTAACTCCAAATTCAGTTCTGCAAGTTCTCCTGAACTAAATTCGGCATTTCGGAGCTGATGTAATCAACAAAATCGCAATCCGGCACTCAAAACTCAAAACGGCCAAAAAACTCAAATTTCCCAATTTGAACTTTTGAAAACTCTTTATTTTGAAAAACTCAAGCTTATCACAATGTTTTCAAAATCTGACTTTTAAACTTAACCAATAATGACTCAAGGCAAAATGATAATTTTTTCGAAAATACAAAAAAATACCTTCAAGGTCATGACTGTTCAAATTATTCATAAAAAACTTCACGTTTTTCAAGTGAAGTCAACTCTGCTTGAATTGCTTCCTTCCATTTTGGCCAATCATTTCTCTATCTACATTCATCGATAAATTTTAGTTCAAGATCCTCATCTTGTTGCATTATTTCAATTACAACATCATAAGCAAAATTATTGTCGACCACAATATCATTTCGATTCCACCTTTTCCCTATCGAGGCATAACTTATCGAGATCTCTTCATTTTCATTACTTTTAGTATTTGAACCTTTTCTATGGTCTCATCATTTGTTATGTCTCGGCGGCTCTTCTTGAACAACCCATTTCATATTATGCTCATTTTCTCTTTTTTTTTGAGGATTTTTATCCTTAGAACCAATTGATCTACCACGCTTTAGATGTGGTTTAGACTCATTTGTATTACCAATTTGTTCTATTGGAATATCAACTCAAACTGAAGCATTTGCAGTTGGAACATAAGATTTAGTAACCCTTGAAAGGTTAGTAAATCCATCTGGTAGTTGATTTACAATGTTTTGCAAATAAATCATTTTTTGGACCTCTTATTCACATTGATTTGTTTGAGGATCTAAATGAGATTGTGATAGTACATTTAAATCTACCTCTTTTTCCAACTGCTTATGTCTTTCCCCTAATATTGGATATTCCTATTCATTAAAATGGCAATCAACAAATCTTTTCGTAAATAAATCTCCAATCATAAGTTCCAAATATTTTATAATGGAAGGAAATTCATACCCAATAAATATTCCCAACCTTCTTTGGGGGGCCATCCTTGAGCGATGCGGTGGAGTAATTGGAACATATACCATGCATCCAGAAATTCTAAGATGGGAAATATTTGGCTCCTTTCTAAAAACCAACTGTGATGGGGAGAATTTATTAGAACTTCTTGGTCTTATGCGCACCAGTGCTGCTACATGCAAAATAGCATGTCCCATACCGAAAGAGGACGTTTTGTCCTCATTAGTAATGGTCTATCTATTAATTGGAGACATTTAATCAATGATTCTGCCAGACTATTTTGAGTATGAACATGAGTAACTGGATGTTCAATTATTATTCCAATGGACATACAATAATCATTAAAAGACTGAGATGTAAATTCACCAACATTATCAAGACGAATTGTCTTTCCTGCATAATTTGGAAATTATGCTCTTAGCCTTATAATTTGAGTCAACAATCTTGCAAAAGCCATATTATGAGCTGATAATAAACACACATGTGACCATCTTATAGATGCATCTATCAAGATCATAAAATATTTAATGGCCCACATGGAGGGTGAATTGGCCCACATATATCACCCTGTATGTGTTCCAAAAATGCAGGGGATTCAATCCCAAGCTTAGTTGCTGATGGTTTAACAATTAGTTTTCCCTGGGAATAAGCTGCACAAGAGAATTCTTTAGATTGATTTTTTTTTTGATTCTTCAAAGTGTGCCTATGTGAATTCTCAATGATTTTGCACATCATATTATGAACGGATGCCCCAATCGGTCATGCCAAATAATAAAATCATTATGATCAATAAATCTTTTATTTATCATGACATGTGATTCAACCACATCAATACGTGTGTGGTACAACCCTGTAGAAAGTGCAAGTAATTTTTCATGCACAAATCTTTTTCTTGATTTTATTGTAGATATAAAGGTATTCAACCTTTCCTTCATTAGCAGTCTCAATATGATAGCTATTTTGGCGAATAACCTTAAAACTTAACACGTTTCTTTGAGAGTTACTACAATATAAAGCATTATTAACGGTCAATATTGTTCCCCCAAGTAGTAATAAGGCTGCTCTTCCAGAACCTTCAATTATTTTTGTACTACCAGATATTGTGTTAACATTGGCCCCATTCATAACTAAATGAGAGAAATATTTCTTTTCTCTTAATATAGTGTAAGTGTTGGCACTATACAGAAGGCACATTTCTTCATTACTCAGCTTGAATTCAATTGAAGACTGAAATTTTATATATCTTTACAAAATAAAAGTACATTATGAGAGATAATGTAACTAATACTATTGCAAGAAAACTTTAGCCTTTATTTTATTATAATTTTAAATTTTAAGACATAATCAAAAGTACATAAAAGTAACAACATATTACACACCATAAAATCATACATCACTTATGATCACCAAAAGAATCTTCAACCTCCAGATGAGTAAAGTCATTAAGGTCATTAAATTCATCATCCTTCAAAGCCAGATTTGCTTCAATATTATTATCATACGGTTGTGAAGGTCTGCCTCATTATTTTCAAAGGTCAAGTGTGAATCTATCTGGGCATTGGAAGAAGAAGCACCACCTTTATTTGCCTTTATTTTGAAGGAATTTTGATAAAGCCTAACAAAATGTTCAGGCGTTCGACATTTATTTTTCCAGTGGTCTTTCATTCCACAACAATTACAATTTCCTTTTGAGGAAATTCTTTGAGAACCCATATTATTCTCCCTTTTATGGTGACCACCACGGCGACGATTATCATATCGTCTTCGCCATTATCACGTCCACGCACATTATTTTGACCTTGATTTTTATTTTGTCCTCTTTCAAACTAGTCATGCGCTTCTACCACATTTACTTCCAGTAATGGAGCAGTTCCAGTGGGACGGACTTCATGATTTTTCAATAAAAGGGTATTATGTTGCTTAGCCACAAGAAGGCATGAGATTAAATCAGAATACTTTTTAAATCCCCTTTTACAATATTGCTGTTGTAATACTAGATTTGACGCATGAAAAATAGTAAGAGTTTTTTCCAACATATCCTCATTTGTTATATTTTCCCCACATAACTTTAATTGAGAAGTTATTTTACATACAACAATATTATATTCACATACAGTTTTAAAGTCTTGTAATCGTAAATGTATCAATTCATAATGAGCCCTTGGTAATACAGTTGCCTTAAGGTGGTCATATCTTTCCTTCAAACCAGTCCACAATTCAAGTGGATCTTTTATTGTCAGATATTCAACTTTTAATCCTTCATCCAAATGATGATGAAGAAAAATCATAACTTTTGCTTTGTCTTGACTCGATGCTTCATTACCCTTAGTAATTGTGGTACCAAGACCTTTAGCATCTAGGTGATTTCAACATCAAGTACCCATGATAGATAAGTTTTGCCGAAAATGTAAAGTGCCACGAACTCCAATTTTGATAAATTTGACATGAGGAGAACTATTATAAAATTAGTTAAATTAGATTTAAAATAATAAAATTTTAACCCTTAAGAATTAAGAATAACATATGAAACATTCTTTAATAAGAAAATTTATTTTCATTAATTGAAAAAGTTTACCTGTCACAACCCAAGGTTGGGGCCTAGATGTGACACGGTGATTGGGAAGCCTCAAGTATTCATAACCACATTATTGGTTCAAGATTAGTATACAAACATACATGATTATAGCCAAGTCCGAATTCAGGAATCACATAAGGAATACGAAATCAATACAATAGTCATAACAAATAAATTCGGAGAGAATTTACATAGTGCCCAACATTGCTCTAGTCAAAGGAACGGGGCCAAGACAAATTCCAGTCTCACCCTCAATAAAGAAAAACATCCGTAAATAACAATTAAGTCGATAGCCGGTTCGCCCTCGAAAGACATGACTCACCAAAATACTCCAAGAATGGACTACTCGTCAATAGGCTGGTATTCAAAGTGCTCGGTCCTTACATGGTAAAATCATGTAGGTATAGAGTATGCGTTAGTACGTCTGAATGTACTAAGTATGCGGGCATGCAATGCATATGACTTATCAATCTGCATTTCAATGTTAGATGACAAGGGCACATAATATAGAAAAAATCATATATCCAACAAAAGGTAATATACAAGATGCCATAAAATCCGTGATGCATGCAATGCGATAATGCTCCTATATAATTGGGATGGACTATAACCGACAAACCAAATCCATGCGAGCTATTATATGAATTAGACTGGTTAGGATCTCTCACTGGTAGAGAGAAGATTACTTGCCAAAAGTAATCTACATTACACCTTACGATCATGCTTTTCGAGGATGGTCACCTTCCTTATGACCATGCTTTTCAAAAGGATTTACATAATCATGCCATAGCATGTACATAATAGACGAATATCCATCCCTTATGACCCGGTCTTTTCGGTAATGGAGATTACTCCTATGTTGGCACATAGTTCAAGAAAAGGGAGAGGGACCTTGGGGATATCCCTGACGCCCCCAATCCATCGGTGCTAAGTCAACAATATCCCACATGAGTACTTATATATATATATATATATATATATATATATATATACGTGCTTTTAAAAAGCCAATATCCATTTCAAAACGTTCAATGCATGTTAGGCTCAAATGCCAAATCATAAGATCATAATCATAATGCTCATGCAAGGAATAGTTCATTTACACATATACATGATGGTGCAAGCACCCATAATGCTCAAAGAGCCATAATCATAGACATATCGATGATCACCTTTTTGTCATAACCAATGCCTTACAAAAATCATATCATAATCATTTCATAAAACGTAATAGGACATCACCTTTTTGTCATAATCAATGCCTTACCAAAATCATATCATAATCATTTCATAAAACGTAATTGGACTTAACCCACTTCATAATTTTCATAAACCGATGCTCATGAATGCAACGCAATGCGTGATGTGAGGATAGCATGGGTAACATAGATTCAAGTTAAAATCAACATCATAATATGAAATTGAATAATCCGTAATTAAATCAACATCTAAATCATAGTAATAGTCATCCATGCATAAATCAATTTAAAGGGGACATGCATGATCATAATTTCATAACTCAATGTAAATCATCATATAGGGCTTAAAATAACTTAAAATCATGAGTTATGTACAACCCATACATCAATTGAATTTAATAAAATCAAATAATGAAAATCCACATTTAAAGTGACTAAAATTCATGAAATAGCTGGAAAGGAATTTTGGGTCTTCTTGGTTGAAAGGGACCAAGAATCAATCCCACATACTTTGATTCGAGGAGCAGGAATTTGTCTTGAATTGACTCCAACTGAGACCCTAGCTTGATCCTTGAGAGAGGAGAATTGGGAAGAATAGAGAGGTGACCTTGATAAGTAGAGTGATTTAGGTGAAAGAGTGAAGAGGGGAGGGGTTTTCAACTGAATTAAGGGTTTAGAATGGGTAAAAAGTTGTAATTCTTAATTAAAACAAATAGGAATTACATAAATGCCATTGATGAAACGGACCTAAATTTGGTCCGTCTGGGTCACACGACTCGCTACACGGTCCGTGTAACGTCACACGGACCTTGAACAATGGCCGTGAGACAACACTTAGAGTCTCGCAAAGGGAAAGATTTACGTAACTAAGTGGTACCACACGGACAACTTCACGGACTATCTGATGCCACACGGGCCGTGACATCGACCGGGTAAAGATACTTGAAATAATTTTTGTACGATAAAGTTACAAGACAGTAATCTTGTACTTAGAAAAATTTTCACATAGTAAGTTACACGGACCGTGTGAACGTCTGCGTGCCTTCACTTGGCCAATTTCCCTTTTTGTCCCAAGTTTGTCCCAACCGTGAACTGGCCTAAGTGTCACTTCCACGGGAGGTCACACAGTCCGTGTGGCTTCACACGGGTCGTGCAGGCTCCTTCGTGGAGTGAAGCCTGGCAGTTCCCTGGGAAAAATTCCAGGACATTTAGGCAATGCCTCTAGGAAATATCTGGGTCCTTACATTACCGCCACCTTATTTTATTTAAAGAATATAAAGGTGTTTTTCTAAATTATTATTTTAAATGTATACTTTTGTTTAGAATCTGAAAATAGAAATGGTTATATCATCGAAACATACCTTATAAGAGACTTCGTACTGATAACGTGTTATAAAATAATGACAATATACTAAATTTGAATAGCAAAGAAAAAGAGAGAGAAGACAATAATTCCTTTCGACCTCTTTTGTTATGTATCTTTTCTTTGCAAAGGAGGAAGCAATTTATAAGTGTATAGGAGTACAAATGCTATTATAGTGATAGCAATTAATATATCTCCTATAGTCAATGAAAGAGTGATTTGAAATAGTGAAAAAGATCTACACATGATCATCCACTTTATTTACGATAAATAAATATTTATTACTTATAAAAGTGATAATATAACTAAGGGCAAATCTTATAAAAATACACAGCTAACTTATATGCCTCCTAAGCAAAAACGACAACTATTCTTTTGAAAAAAATGGAAAGGGCAACTATTCTTTTTCATATCAAAAGGGCAAAGTCACAAACGCCCAGTTCCTGCTGCTCTTTAATTTTTTTTTCTTTTTTTCTGACAAGACTTTTTTTCTTTTTTTAATTAATGATTAGGATATTTATTGAGTTCAAATTATTCTTATGATATTCGATAATTAATTTTATATATAATTAAAATTAATTATTTGTAGTGCTTGATTTCATATGAAATTATTTTTAACAACGTACAATATATGTAATATCCTTTATAAATTTTACAATGTTAGCTCAAATAGACGATACACCCCAAAAAGGAAAATATAAAAGTAACGCGCAATTTATACCGTGATATAATTTAACTTGACAGTGGTTTTGACCTACCACTGACTACACATTGCCTAAAAAGATCATATTTGGATTTGAAATTATTTTTATGATGTTCGATGATTACCTCTATATATAATTAAATTTAATTATTTTTAACGAATTTGTGAAGTTTAATCCGGAACTAAACTTCACAAATCAGTTAAAATAATTAAGTTTAATTATATAGAGAGAGGTAATTATCTAATACCGTAAAAATAATTTAAAATCTTTATACTTTTAGTGTATTATGAAACGGTACGACGAATATGTGCATTATGGTGTTCACAATTTTTTAGATGAACGATCCAAACCTGTAAAATTATATTATTCATCGTAAAAATCCATTAGGTAATTAAATAAATAAAGCAAAATATATATATATATAGAAAAGGAAAACCCAAAAATAACATATAAAAAATTATCATAACTATAAAGTTTAATAATATTCGTAAAATATTATGCATTAAAGTTGGATAATTTCAATAAAAGATTAAAACAACTATACCAACAACAACATGCCAGATTTCATTAACTATAATTATATAAATAATAATTATATTTATTAATATACATTCATATATAATTACTACTTACTTGCAAAATGTTTTAAAAAAAATTTAATAGTGTGTAACTTTATTTGACATAACTTTAACTTAGTAACACAAATTCGAAAAGTCGAATTTATTTTTAATAGATTTTATACCAAATCAAACAAGGTCATTTTTTAATAAAATAGAAAAAATAGCATATTTATAAATTTACATTGGGATCTGACTCTCATTATGGAAGCGCTTTCCTGGGGTGGGAAAGGCTAAATTAGTATTGCTATTATATTTTTTGGTAAAACATTTTATTCAATAATCATTGTCCTAAGTATAGTTCAAGAGTGAGTAAACCTCACACTGAAAAGTTATTTATGTTATTGTATTTAAATTTTAAATTATTTTTACGATTCTCGCTAATTTATACCAATATTTGTTAAAATTAATTATTTTAAATAATTTTTAATTATAATTTAGTAAAAAATAATGACTAATTACATATAACACATATATTGATATAAATTTTTTTAAAAATAGCTATAAAGAATCAAAGAAAATTACACTAAATTATAAAAAAGATATTAAAATATAATTTACATTTAAAGTGTTGAATCTCACTGCACCAAGGAATTTTTTTTGCATGCCATGTAACAAAAACGGACAAGAAAATATTTTTTTTAAAACAAAAATTAATATTATTGTATCTAAATTTAGAAATATTATTACGATTTTCGCTAATTTATTTCAATATTTATTAAAATGAATTATTTAAAATAATTTTTAAATTAAAATTTAGTAATAAATAATTACTAATTATTTTAAAACAATTAACGTATAATAACCAATTACTACATGGTAATGGAAAAAAAAAACACACACACACACAAATAGGGACAAGAAAATTTTTTGAAAATAAAATTAAATAACATATAAGGGACAACACCTATCGCGCCTTGTCTTTTTCAGTTGACAATCGTCTTTTCTTGTCGTTATAACGTGCCGTCAACCTAAAAAAGATAAGTTGCGCCTTTGACTTTTTGATATAAAAAAAATAGTTACTTTTTTACCTTCGAAACCAATGCATGATCTTTGTCACTAGTATTTTTATAAATGACGTGGCATTATAAGAGACTATAAGAAGAAATAAATTGTCAATATATATTAAGTTTTAAGAGAATTTTTTTAAACTCATGCTAACTAGTGCGACTTGAAAAAAAAATTATAGAGCTTCTTCTGAAATTTGACTCTTCAATAATAATGAAATTATAAATTTTTTATAACAAAATAACTCTACATTTTAAATATTTACACTTTTGATTGTAGCTTCTTATAATCACAATCTTGACTTTTAAATTATAACATACATATTCTTTTTAAAAAGCCAATCCAACTACCATGTAAAACATTTCTTTATAATTGTATGTCATCTTAGACTTGAAGAATTATCATCCTATTTTTTAATTACAGTCTTGGAGGAGACTGAAGCATCTCTACTCGATACCATCCTAGAATTAGATGTTTTAAATTCATCACTATGATTTATTTTATTTTATTTTTGAAACATTATTTGTCCTATAGGTTTAATGTGAGTGCAGGTTGTTGATCAGCTTTCTCGAGTTCTGTTATATTTATATATATACTAGAGAGCGAGGGCCCGTGCGAAGCACGGGCGGGGTGTTGGTGGTGGGGTAATTGTCTAACCAAGTTGGGGAGTGGGAGTCAACAGGGGAGCAGTAAAGGGAACAAGTGACAGTAGATAGAGTAATATTACGAAGGTTTGTTGTGAATGAACAACAGATAAAGTTATATTAGTAAGGCTTATTCCGAACATGACAGTACATTACAGCGCTGAGTTAATGTACATATGGGTTGCTGGGGTGCTGTAGGCAGGAGCAGTAGTCTGGGTTTGAGAGAGCTTGTACGTTGGAGTATTCTTGTGTCCTGGGCGGTTGATGTGCATGAGCTTTTGGTGATGACTCTGACTCTATGCATTCATACGTTGCACCTGTGGAGGGATGGTGGGAAATTGTTAGGCCGTATATCAATTTTGGGGTACTTATTCGAGGGAACTAACCCCAGATAGCATTTCAAGTCCATTTAACAAAATAGTACAATGAGCTTTTGAAAATGGCAGACTCAAAGAAGAGGGATGAAGGACAAACCGCAGATGCATTTCAAGTGTAGATAATAGAATACCAACATGCTACACCGGAAGAGAATATTCAAATTTGCAGGGAATAAGTAGGTTGCAGCTTGCTGGTTTTGAAAGTTTTTTAGAAAAAATTCCTCAAACATCCGGAAGGACAGCCGTTTTCAGTATGAACAGATTGATGGTGGGGTGGAGAACAAACCATACATAGCATTTCAAGCACATTGCATTGAATAATAGAGCATGCACATGCTATAAACTATCATACCGACAGTTCAGAAGCAACGTATGAGGAGACTGTGAGAAGCAAATGTAAGACAGAAGAGGAAGAAAGAGTGAGGTTGTAGTTGAGGTAAAGAGAGACAACCACCATTGCATCGAAATTCACGTACCGTAAGAATGCACGCGGAAGGTGGTTAGTACGGATGTGTGGTTCCTTCATTTTGCTCCTGGAGAACAAAGTAATTGCGGAAGTGGTTAGGTGGTTTAGTCCCACGCACACTGTGGTGGGGTAAGAGTGTGTAAATTATCTTCCTGGGCTTTGGGGATTAAGAGTATGTACCTGTTTACACCACTCCTTTGCATTTCCTGCGTGGAAGATGTACTTGCAGGCACGGGGTACGCGCCTGTACAAGAAATCCAAAAAGGGGGGGGGGGGTTGTGATGGAGGGGAAGCTGTAGTGGACGTTGTCTGTCTTTCGGGAAGCCTGTTTACAACAGGGCGAAATGTTAATAGCTTGTAGTGCGAAGAAGTAAATGGGGGGAAAGGGGGGGGGGGGTTTGGGAGGAGTTTACCTTAGATTTATACAGAGCAAAAGCGATGACAAAAGATAGCCGCAAAACCTGCGTGTAGGTGGAAGAAGTAAAAACCATTTGGTTAGTAGTGTGGAGGAATTGTATATAGCTAATAATTTCATCAAGCATCATGACTTTTCCAGCCACATATTTTAAAAGACATTAATGAACTTATCATATTAGAATTTTGCATACTAACTTAAAAGTTACATAGCAAGGAAGGTTGTATTCTCTTAAATACTTTATTAAAACCTAGTAGGACATGTTATCCATGTCAAGTCTCCAGTTCCTGTATCGATCAAGACCATCTGTTTTTCCTCCCATAAGACTATTGTGAAGCATCACAATCTGCAATCACACCCCCACCAAGATCATGTATATTATATCCTTAAGATTGGTTCCCGGTGTTCCATGGCAGCCGCACACAATTCAGGAGATAGCAGTGATGAAATATGGAAGACAATCATCAGATTTTTGGAATCTTAAGTAAATAGTGTCCCACAAAACTAATTAGTTAGAAATCAAATTAAGAAATTAGTTGCTTTCTATAAGAACAAAATGATTCTAGACACCCAAAATTAAGCTAACATCAAACTATGACAGCATTGAGTCAATGATGCAAAAGAGAATCAACTAAGTCGTGATTTTAGGCGCTTGAGCATTTCCTTGGGCTAAGCATGACTTCGCATTTAATTTTATTTGGGCATTCAAAACTAAGTGAGACGATCACAACAAAGTGCTACGATCACAACAAACTGCTGCATCTTTCTAGCTAACCAACATAAATAAGTCAACAAACAATATGCTGGCCATCTCCTAGCTAACCAGACAAAGAAAAAATGATAAGCAGGATGTATCAGCATGTAATACTGTCCAGGTTGTTGTTTTGCAGCAATTAACTGGACAAAAAGGTAAGCAAAAACTCATCTCCTTAACACTGCTTCCTTCTAAAGAAAATACAACAACAACAACAACATACCCAGTGAAATCCCACAAGTGGGGTCTGGAGAGGGTAAGATGTACGCAGACCTTACCACTACCACACAGGTAGAGAGGCTGTTTCCTGGAAACCCTCATCACAAAAACCCATCAGCAGAATACGCTAGATATGATAAACAGGCAATAAAGAGAAGAACACATGATAATACGTAGATACAGGATAGTAACATATAAAGACAGATAAATAACATATAAAGGCAGACAATTACCACTCCTTCCTATCTACCCTATTATCCTACTACTCTAATTCTCGACCTCCACTCCTTCCTGTCTAAGGTCATGTCCTTGGTGAGATCAAGTTTCACCATATCATATCTAATCACCTCCCCCCAATACTTTTTTGGTCTACCTCTACCCCTCCTAGTAGCTCCCAAATCTAGCCTCTCACACCTTCTAACAGGGGCATCGGTACTCCTTCTCTGTACATGTCCAAACCATCGCAGTCTCGCTTCCCTCATCTTGTCAGCTACAGGGGCCACCTCTAGCTTCTCCCGAATGACCTCGTTCCTAATCTTATCACTCCTGGTGTGACCACACATCCATCTTAACATCCTCATTTCTGCGACCTGCATCTTCTGAACATGTACATTTTTTTATTGGCCAACACTCCACCCCATACAACAAAGATGGTCTAACCACCATTCTGTAGAACTTACCTTTGAGTTTAGGTGGTATCTTCTTATCACACAATACTCCAGAGGCCAACCTCCACTTTGTCCAAGCTGCCCCCCCCAATACGATGAGTGACATCATCGTCAATATCCCCACTACTCTGGATGATAGACCCAAGATACTTAAAGCTTTCCTTCTTGGGGATAAGGTGAGCTGCCAGTCTCACACCAATGTCTGCTTCATCCCTCGCAACACTGAATTTGCACTCCAAGTATTCTGTTTTGGTCCTGCTCAGTTTGAATCCTTTAGTCTCCAAAGCGTGTCTCCAAACCTCCAACCTATCATTAACTCTGGTCCGGGTCTCATCAATCAGTACTATGTCATCTGCAAACAACATACACCACGGGACTTCCTCCTGGATAGATCGCGTCAGCTCATCCATCACCAAGGCAAATAAAAAAGGGCTCAACACAGACCCTTGATGAAGTCCCATCTGAACAGGAAAATATTCAGAGTCTCCTCCCACCGTTCTTACCCTAGTTATGGCCCCATCTTACATGTCCTTTATCACTCTAATATATGCCATTGGAACGCCTTTCATCTCCAAACACCTCCATAGGACATCCCTTGGGACTTTGTCATAGGCCTTCTCAAGATCAATGAACACCATATGAAGGTCCTTCTTACTTTCCCTGTATTTCTCCACTAATCTCCGAACAAGGTGGATCGCTTCAGTAGTCGACCGTCCTGGCATGAATCCAAACTGGTTTTCTGAGATAGAAGCTACTTTTCTCACCCTCATCTCCACCACTCTCTCCCATGCCTTCATAGTATGACTCAACAACTTGATACCCCTGTAGTTATTACAGTTTTGAATATCACCTTTGTTCTTATACAGTGGGACCATTGTGCTCCTCCTCCATTCATCCGGCATCTTGGCCGTCTTCATGATAGTATTGAACAGTCTAGTCAGCCACTCTATGCCATCCTTAACCATACTCTTCCAAAAATCTATTGGAATCTCATCCGGTCCGAGTGCCCTCCCTCTCTTCATCCTACTAATAGCCCTTCTAACCTCCTCAACTCTGAACCGCCTGCAATAACCAAAGTCTCGGTGACTTTCGGAATGTGCCAGCTTGCCCAACTCAATATTACTATCTCCTTTTTCATTTAAGTGTTTATGAAAGTAAGCTTGCCACCTTTGTTTAATGGAAGTCACATCCACTAACACCTCACCCTTCTCATCCTTGATGCACTTCACTTGATCCAAATCGCGAGCTTTCTTTTCTCTCTCTTTAGCAAGCCTATACATTCGCTTGTCCGCGCCTTTATCACTTAGCTCCTCATATAGGCGCTCAAACGCTGCTGTCTTAGCACTCGTCACCGCCCTCTTTGCTTCTGACTTAGCCGTCTTATAAATCTCCTTAAGCCTCTGTTTTTCATCCTCCTCCCTACACTCCAACCACTTTGTATAGGCCACCTTCTTAGCTTTTACTTTGTCTTGAACTTCTTCATTCCATCACCAATCACCTCGACGTCCCCCACAGGTTCCCCTTAAAACCCCTAGAACCTCAGAAGCCACCTTTCTAATGCACCCAACAGTATTGTCCCACATATTATTCACATCTCCACCACTACTCCAAGCCTCTAAGATTCTCAGTTTTTCTTCCATCTCATGCGAGAGGGCAGGAGTCAGGCCCCCCCATCTAATCCTCGGTTGGGCATAAGCAATCTTCCTCTTCTTTTCTCTCTTAATCTCTAAGTCCATCACTAGAAGCCTATGTTGAGTGGAAATACTCTCACTCGGAATAACTTTGCAATTCTTACAAAGGCTTCTATCACCTTTTCGTAGAAGTAGGTAATCAATTTGAGTTTTAGCTACCGCACTCTGAAAGGTTATCAAGTGACTTTCCCTCTTCTGGAAACATGAGTTAGCAATAACCAACTCAAATGCTTTAGCAAAATCCAAGAGAGACGTCCCCCCTCCATTCCTTTCCCCAAAACCAAAGCCTCCATGGACATCTTCAAACCCACAATCAGTAGCCCCAATATGTCCATTAAAGTCTCCCCCAATGAAAAGCTTTTCTGTCACTGGTATGCCCCTCACCACCTCATCCAATTCTTCCCAAAATAGCCTCTTGACTTACTCATCTAAACCCGCTTGAGGCGCATTGGCACTAACTACAGTCACTATGTGCTTACCCACCACCAGTTTAATAGACATCATATCTATCGTTAAACCTCCTAACCTCCACCACATATTCCCTAAGGTCCTCATCTACTAGTATACCTACACCATTTCTGTCCCTAGAACCCCCCGAATACCATAGCTTGAACCCATCTACATCCCGAGCTTTAGTCCCTACCCATCTCGTCTCCTGAACACACACTATATTAATTTGTCTCCTCTTAAGACACTTTACTAGTTCTATGGATTTCCCTGTAAGTGTACCTATATTCCACGATCCTACCCTTAATTTAAATAGGTCTGTGCCCTTCCTACCACCCCTACCTATGACCCTCGACCCCAACCAACGACATGACCCTACTCCACCATCAGATCCGTACGCCACCAACTACTAATTACTCTCACTAACCACTTACAATCAGTCAGATAATCACACTCCAATAAAATAACAAACAAATACAACAACAGGGCTAAATTTCAGCACTGAACAAGTATAAATTTGGGTGGAGAAAAGAAAATCTGTAAATGAAAATTGACAGAGAAGAAGAGTGCCACTGGCAGTAATGAAATTCTATGGGATCGCTAATTAAATGCTACAGCCACAAAAAAAGAAAATTTCGTGTTGACGACACAAAACTTTAATGGAAGGAGAAAGTACAGTAATGCAATCCAATTTAGCAAATTAGAGCATACTCAATAATGCAATCCAATTTAGAGAACTAATAAACAGCAACAAGAAGAATCCAACTTGTACAATTTAACAAGAAATGATAAAAATTGAACAAGAAGGAAACAAGAAATGGCAAAAATTTTACAAGAAGGAACAAGAAATATATATAAACTGAGAAAATTAAACGTCGCCGGAAAATATATATAAACTGAGAAAGAAAATGGAAGATATCACCTGAAATTATACGTCGCCGGATCTGTAAATTTGAAGAACCGGATAATGGTCAAGAATGACTCCTTAAGGATCAAGAACCCAAGAGTTGCAGAATGGTCAAGGATAGAGAAGAGGCAGCAAGTTCACAGCGGCGGAAAGATGTGAGCAAGGCGGCCAAATTGATTAAAAACGCAGAAGAGAAAGTAATTGGCCAATATGAAACACAGAAATGGCTCTGTGGATGATTCTAAAGAAAATGACAACTATAAAATAAAAAGATATTCTCAAGACTATTAACATGACAGGGAATGTGGTATCATGGGCTAGATGCTTGCGAGCACCAGAAAACTTACTTTTATTCACAGTCCAAGTGATAAAGGAAACAAAAAGAGCAAGACTCTATAAGAACATAGTTTCAAGATATCATCAATCCTGATCCCTTCATGATTCACCTCAGAACTATCAAATTGGTGTGCATTTACTCATGTAAATTATCACCCCACTCTTAAGGGAGTGCTACATTGACATTCCATAAGTTGCTTCTCAGACTTGAAAGATCCGTTCGGGCAATTAATCGAACCGTTGGAATGCATAGTTTTTCTTTGCACGTTTTAGCACTCTTACAGTTACGAATTAGCCTCCCAAAGTCCGTGAAGTAGCAAGAATTGTAGTTTCTACTCAAAATTAAAAGCACATCCCAAACTTCAAGCGCACAATCAATAAAAATCGTCACTGTATTGAGGGGCCGGGAATAGGGGCTGGGCTGTTCATTCTTGAGGAAGATAGAAGAGATAAAAGAATATACCTGGCGAAGCTTTACAATGGACTCTGTTGGATGGAGAGGGAGAGTGATGTTCAGCAAACTCCTGGGAAAACTCTTTCTTGGAACCTATTCTGCCACTTTGGCAGATGCAAATTTATCAAGAAGTTTTTAAAGAAGTTTGTCTGCCATAAGGAATTTCTCCCATGTGGCCGAAGCGTACAATTCAAAATGTAAATACAAAAGCAAAGGGTTAGTCGAACAGGGGAAGCCAGAAGCAACACCATCAGCAGAAATCACCGGCCAATGACAAAGTGGAAATCAAATAACATTAATTAGTACGACATCAGCAGTTCCAAAACTTAAAGAAAAATAATACAATTTTCACGAAAAGGGATACTCACTTATAATAGGCAGGTCCATTTCCAGAACAACATGCTCAAGAAGTTTGAAACCATTCATGTCTGGCATGTGCACATCGCTAACAACAATGTCAAAACCATTTCTGTTTTCTCGGAGCACTGATAATGCAAGCTCTGCTCGATTAGCCTTGGTGACTGGGAGAGTTACAAAATTGGAATGAATTATGAGAGAAACAATGAATAGTCAATAACAAGAACCAACAAAAACAACACGTTCTCAAAAGCTAAAACATTATATTTCAGACCAAGGTCACAACTGACATTTGGAATGGACGATGGGGTAGACAAAGTTACCCCATGGGATTAGTTATACCACCGTATACATGAGATCGATTATCCCACTAACTCCTCCCATCATTATAGTAATACAATCTTGGGACTAACTAATACCTTTAGCAAATACTCATTGTATGTTCTTTTACAAAAATCTAAAACGTGTCGACTGAACAGTAAAAGGTGCAATGGTCATGAATCTGTATTACTTATGGTTGATGGCAAGCAAGGCCAAAAGCACTGTACCTTAGAGGAAATGTAACAAGAAAAGAAACGGGGAGTATCGCCCAACGCCAAGGATATATAGGCAAACATCACAAGATAACTTATCTTGAAAAAAGCAAGTACACAAAGAAACAGATGAGCAACAGAGGAAGTGGATGATATAACACTCATTAAGGTCAGTCAGGACCACATGCCGAAATAAATATTAACTCTAGGAGTTCACTCCCTTACCAATATAGTAATAGCATCAGCTGTGCTCTCCCCTTTTAACTCTTCCTCAACAGAACTTTATGATGAAAAGGCAACGGTCAAATTCTTCGCTTCCACCATAGGCAAAATCTCATCCTGATCATAGTATCAGAACTGATAATTCTGGGACTATAAGACTAACCATGAGGGGAAGCAATATTCTATAATCTTTTGTCAACGCAAACAAAAGAAGAACTGAAGTCAAAGGCACTGAACAAACTGATGCCAGTGTAGCAGCCATTCCCACCTGCATTGTTTACACAATTATAAAGAGTTACTTTCTGAAGTCCAACCATCTTGCAAGATGTAAAAGTAGACTATCTGACCAGAGCGTACGCTTGCGGCTAAGCAATAGAAGTAGTCCCTGGAGTAGCTGAATTGATCAGTTCCCTAGCTAAACCTCCAAATACAGCACCCACAGCAACACCTATCATTAAACTTGGTGCATACAGACCACCAACAAGACCAGATGCTTTGCATAAAGCAGTGGTCACAACTTTTGCAGCTGCTAGTTGAGCTAACAACCAGATTCCAGGTGCAGATGCAGTCTTACCAGTATGTAGAATTTCATCAACATTAGTAAAACCCCAATAGAGAATTCAGAAACATTATATCATCAGGTCACAACTTATACCAACATTATGATCAGTTATTTGAATAACAAATTTAATGCACGAAGGGATAAATGAGGTACCTCAGAGTAATTATCACCGGCGAAACCACCAAGAGTTGTACTTGGATCAAGTGGAGCTTTAAAAGCACTCAAACAGCTCTCTGCTGAAGTATAATGCTAAAGGAAACATCAAAATATCAAAGAAAAATATGTAAATCTAGTAAAAAATTAACCAAAAACAAAAATAAATTGGACGAAAAACTTACGTAGAGGCAAAAATCATAAGAAATTAGAATTCCCTGAAAATAAGCCACAATATGTAGAGACGGAAGACCATAAAGATAGCTGAGGAAATCTGGAGAGACTTGAAAAAGGTGGAGAAGAAATTATATATGCAATATATGTCCAAAATTTTCAAGTTCTATCCTAATACTCCCATTAAGAGGGGAAATTGAAATACAAAATTACCTAGTTGTTTTGGGCATTTCATCAAACACCTTGGTAGTGTGAAAGTTCTTCCTTTGGATCCCACAACCACATTTGACATGCACCCCAAAGCATGTAGAGAATCCACCAATAAAACACCAAGAGGAAAAACAACCGTGAATAAATCCTATCCTGAAACATCAAAATAAAATGGAAAAAAGTATAAACCCTAAGAAAAAAGAAACCGAGTGAAATCAAAGGCAACTCAACTCAACTAAGGGAAATACGGAAGCATTTTATAGCTGTAGCAAGACTGTGAAAGCAGCTTAGTAAGATAAGAGCAACGCAAAGTAACTTAGTAACCAGTTGCATAGGTTGTCAGCAGCCAAACTTGTCTTTCCAGGAATTAAAAGTTACAACTATATGTCCTGTGAAACTGATGTAGATGAAAGATCCACCTATTGACGCCGTCAAATCAGTTTCCACTCAGAATTCAGAGATTACAAACACAGAATACAGAGTGCGGAAGAAATTGCAACACTGACAACACTCAACCAAAGGACATGGATTCGAAGACTGGACCAGAATTCAAAGGACAAAAAGGGCCATATACAATGACCAAGCAACATGAAACACTAAGCAGAGGAACATCATAGAAACTCACACACCAAAAATAACATAAGCGAAGCAGAAAAGCAGGAAGAAAGATGCAACAATGACAACTCACAAACGGAAAGGCTGGGTTACTTTCTTAGCAACCAGAATCCGCTCAAACACTAAGCAGCTCAACATCACAATAAGTCACAAACAAACAACAAACTGTCAAACAGTAAACATGCATGGCAAAATCTTTATTTAGGATCCGAAAAGGACCACCCATTAACACGGTCAAAACACCTTCCATTCAGAACTCGGAGGCCAAAAACGCCGAATAAACAGTCTGAAAGGAACATGCAACACTAACAACTCACAAGGCACGAACATTGCTGCGAAGAGTGGACACGCATCTCAAATTCCTTTTTTGGGATGAAAATAGAGCCACCTATAGTGATGCAGCAAGAAATGGAGAAACAAATTAAGAAGAAGACGGCAGATATAGTTACCTGGGCCGAAGCGAAGCTTGAAACGCCGACGCTGTGAGCCTATTCTCCGGCGAGCTAACAAGGGAGCAGAAAAAGGTGAAGAAATGGAAGACTTAGCATTTATAGGGGGAATAAGACGAAGCGTAATGCCCCTCCAATACCCAGTAATTACGAAAAAGCCATTGCTGGTCCACTCTCTGAAATGCCCACGCCCGAAAGGAAATTTACCAAATTGCCACTCGTCGTCCGACGAAAGTGGCACTTATTATTAATGGTAATATTATGGTGATGCCAACAATTTACTGAAATGAAATTATTAATAGAGTCAAAGAAATAACTTTTTCAAAGTTTAATTGTTGCAAAATATGAGTTAGATTAAATTCAATATTGAATGTATATGTATTTAGATCAAATTCTCATTTTGCTTTATTTGGAGAAAATGTTGATATTGGTAAGGCGAAAAGGGGAATATAATGGACTTTTATCCAGTATATCTAAAGATGATCATTAACAATATGAATAGGAAATCTGCAAACTAGAATGAATGTTCATAGAAAATCCATATTGACACAAGGTCAAGCAGATAATAGAAAAGTAGAGTGTAAATTTCAAATTTTGCATATATTACTGGCAAAATTTTATATAAAACACTCAAAATATCTACAAGATCAAACTTAGTTTCCAAGCAAAGATGTCAAAAGTGCCAAAACACCAATAACTATCATGATATTGAGAAAATAGTTAGTCGGGAGAGGCTTATTTGGGCTTCCTCCCAAACCTTCATATTCTGCTCGAATCTTTTGTTTCATAGCATCCGATAGCTCTCTCTGCAATTCAAATAGGCAACACTCATTCAATTTATTTCTCTCACTTATTAGAATACCAATTTTATGTTTGAATGCAAAATTTTGGATTATTAAAGGAAGCGACACAACTAAAGATGATAAGTTTTATTTAATCCTGCAGCAACCAGAAGAAGTAAAATTTAAACATGTATATATCTCCCCAGGAATTAAAATGCAAGTGTGGAAGTTTCACTGATTAATGAAAGGAAAAGATAATAAGCAATTTAAAAATATACCTTTCCAGTTGAGTATTTTGCTGCCACAAACTTCTCTGGCTGACCTTGTGTAGGATTACTGTCTATTGAGAAACCCTGTCCAAGAAATTCAATACATATTATTTTCTCTGTCTCCATAAATTTGCTAAATGTAGTCAAAAGAGTTGTACAATCATTGCTGTATAATACAGCTGGAGACAAATTATCTGTTTTCTGAAACAGGAGTAAAATAGTAGAGCCTTGTGTCACGGACTTAGAACTTTCGCTAAGACTCCCGTGCGGCACTTGTCGATTTGCTCACGACTTTTTCACGATCTTGCAAATACAAGTAAGTCTATTACTCTTGATCGCTAAGGAAACGCTAGATTGAGAAGACAAAGAGAGCTTTGTAAGAAAGAAGGTTTTGTATTGCTGGGAGAATGCTTTGCAATTTCTGGATGGTTTGCAAGTGCAATGACCCCTTCTATTTATACTACCTACTTGCGGTCAAAGTACAAATAATATTTACATTACAAGTCCTTCTATATTTAGACTTTAGTCCCCCTCTAGAAATTCTCTACACAAGTCTAGAGAAGACTAAAGACTACAAGAATAATCTACAAGGATCTAGAGTCTTCCGTAAACCACTCTAAGGCTCTAGATTCTTCCCCTTTATACAAGATCAAGTGGCGGGTCATGACACTCTCCCCCACCTGATGTGGCGACGACAGCGGGGAACTGCTGCTACTGCAAGAACTCTTGCACTTTGTCTTTGAATTGCCACAAGTCTTCATACTTCTCCCATGTGGCTTTTTCCGGTAATTGTCCCTTCTAGTGCACAAGGAACATGGCAGTAGCAGGCTGTCCCCGTTTCTACTTGGTCTGGTAGTTTATGATAGCCTCAATGTCCCTATCATGCGAGGCAATGACTGTGATAGGCACCCGACTCGACTGTCCTCGGCTAGGGTCATCCTTGTCCTCATGGTACGGCTTAAGGACACTAGCATGGAAGACAGGATGAACCTTCAAAGATGGTGGTAACTCCGGCCGGTATGAGATCTTGCCTACCTTGGCAACGATCTTGAATGGGTCCTCGTACTTTTGCACCAAGTTTTGATGTACGCCTCGTAGTGCCTTGAATTGTCTTGGGTTGAACTTTACCAAGACCAAGTCCCTGACATTATAATCCGTAGGGCAACACTTACGGTCGGCAAATTTCTTCATCTTCTTACCGCCTTGTCTAAGTAAGACTTAGCGGTGTCTAGCTGCTCCTCAAAGCCCTTGGCCATATGATATGCCCCCAAACTCTTGCCCTCGAATGCGGCCTGTAGTGAATGTGGAGTTTGAGGCTGTTGGCCTGTGGCTAGCTCGAACGGTGTCTTTTCGGTGACTTTGCTTCTCTGCAAGTTATATGAGAATCGGGCCACATCAAGCAACTTTGCCCAATCCTTTTGGTAAGAATTCACGAAGTGCCTAAGATAGCACTCCAATAGGGCATTAACCCTCTCCGTTTGGCCAGCTGTTTGTGGGTGGAAACTGGTGGAGAAGTGCAACTCCGTGCCAAGTATTTTGAATAACTCTCTCCAGAAGTTTCCAGTGAAGCGCGGGTCTCTGTCACTTATGATATGCCTCGGCAACCCCCCAATACTTTACTACATTCTTGAAAAATAGTAAGGCAGCCTCCTTGGCAGTACATCCTGTTGTGGCGAGCATGAAGCTAGCATACTTGGAAAATCGGTCCACCATAACCATTATTATTCCATACCCTTCGGACTTTGGAAGACAAGTGCTAAAGTCCATAGTAACGCTTTCCCATGGACGTTTGACTACTGGCAATGGTTCCAAAAGTCCTCTAGCTTGACGCTGCTCCGTCTTATCTTGCTGGTACACAAGACAAGTTTGCACATAGCATTCTATGTCGTCCCACATGCGTGGCCAATAATATACTGCCTCAACAAGAGCTCTCGTGCGGCGCTGTCCGAGATGTCCAACCCATAATGTGTCATGACTCCTTCATAATTTGCTGCCTAATGTTTCCATGCTTCGGCACATAGACCCTACGTCTGGCGATAAGCAGGAGACCATCCTCTATCCAAAAGCGCATTGTTTTGACTTTAGATGCCAACTCTATGAGCTTCTTTGCTTCTAAGTCGTGTTGCAAGCCCTCCTTGATAGCCTCGCGTATATCACATTGGGCTGTAGTGATGGCAACCAGTTCGGCCTTCCTGCTTAAGGCATCTGCCACGACATTGCCTTTGCTCGGCTTATACTCTAGCTCGTAGTCAAATTCAGCTTGAAAATCCTGCCGCCTAGCCTGCTTTGGTGTGAGCTTCTTTTGTGACTAAAAATAGCTAGTGGCGACGTTGTCGGTCTTGACCATGAACTTCGATCCAAGTAAATAGTGCCTCCAGGTCCGTAAGCAATGCACTATGGCGGTCATCTCTTTTTCTTGCACGGTGTACCATCGTTCAGCTTTCAAAGGCAATGGGGTGCCTCTCCTGCATTAGCATACCCCCCGATAGCATAGTTCGAGGCATCAGTATGCACCTCGAAAGTTTTGGAGAAGTCAGGTAGTGCAAGGACCAGCTCAATGACACGGCAACCTTCAAGCCTTCAAATGCCTTCTGGCATTCTTGCTCCAAACCCACGACTTATTTTTCTTCAGCAACTCGATGAGTGGAGTGGCTTCGGCAGAGTAGCCACTTATAAACCGTCGGTAATAACTGGCAAGCCCAAGGAACGATCTAAGCTCTGTTACTTTCGTGGGTGTCTCCCATTCCTTGATGGCTCGCACCTTGGCTTCGCCTATACGTAGCTGACCTAGCTTATAATGTGACCCAAGAATTGCACCTCGTGCTGAGCGAACTCACACTTCTCCCACTTGATATAAAGCTCATTTCCCCGCAAGACTTGGAACACTTTCTTCAAATGTTGCACGTGTTCCACAAATTCATCCAAGTAAGAATGAAAGATCTTGTTCATCAGCGTGTAGAAGGTGGTGGGTGCGTTGGTTAAGCCGAAGGGCGTCACCAACCACTCGTAGGCTCCATATCTTGTCACACAAGTCATCTGTTGCTATTCGAACCTGGTAATAGCCTTCTCTAAGATCCACCTTGGTGAAGTACTTGGCTTGTCTAAGCCTGTCGAACAAGTCTTGATGAGCGGGATAGGGTACTTGTTCTTCGCGGTCACCTTGTTCAGCGCCCAATAGTCTATGCAAAGGCGCAACAATTCGTCCTTTTTTTTAGAACAATACTGGCGCTCCATAAGGTGCCTTGGATGGACAAATATGGCCAGCCTCGAGGAGCTCCTTCGGTTGCTTCCTCAACTCCTCTAACTCCGGTGGCCCCATGCGGTAAGATGGGTAGGCGGGTGGCATTTTGGCTCCAACTCTATCTTGTGATCAACCTCCCGCCTTGGAGGCAAGTGTTTTGGCAGCTCGTCAGGCATCACATCCTTGTTTCCTTCTAACACCTCCTCGATGCAAGGTGGCAAGGTTTCCTTAGCACCATCTTCTTCACTCGAACTCATGATGGTGGCTAGATATGTTGGCTCCCCTTTCTTCATGACTTCCATAATCTGCATGGCTGATAAATGGGCAACGCCTTCTGACTTCGGCACCTTGACCAGGGCACCATGCAAGACCTTTCTCGCTCCATTACAAGCATGCGTTGGAGGTAGGGGTCGATCATAATGTGACACCACTGAAAGAACTCTTGCCCAAGTATGATGTCGAAAATGTCCAAGGGAGCAACAGTACAACCAGTCTTACTGTGCCACTTTCCAAGGGTGACGTCCACTTCGTGTGCTACTCCATATACAAAAGTTGGTAAGGCATTAACCGTCTTGAGGCGTGTGTCACTCGGACTATAGCTCAATCCCAACCTTGCTGCCGCTGCCTTGGTCATTATGTTTTCCTTCGCTCCAGTGTCTACCATGGTGCGTGTTGGTTTGTCATTTAGGGTTATGTCCACATATTGTGTTAGGTAAGCCTCATGCTTCCCAACTGGCTTGGCGGTGGCGGCACATAACCCGATCATGCCCACTTGGGTGGTGCCCGAACTTTGCCCTTGGTCCTGTGACTCCTTCTCTTTGTGCTCCTGGGCACCTAGCGTAGCCGTGGGCCTCCGCAAATATAGCAGCCTCTTCCCTTGGATGATTGCTCCTTTTCAGCATATCCCTGACATCCAAACTTCTTGCCATCGGCTTTGTCTTGGCTCTTAGGTGGGTGTTGCTCCTTGCCTTTGTCGTGATCTCCCCCACCTTTGGCATGGCTACTCTTCCACTCCTTAGCCTTGCCTTCATCGTGCTTGAAGTCGGTCAGGGCCTCGACTTGGGTGATGGCTTCATCAATGGTGGATACTTGCCTTCGTTCCAACTCCGTCCTTACCCAGTTCTGCAAGCCATCCATGAAGTGGAACATCATATCTTCATTTGTGAGGTTGGGAATCTGAAGTGTGAGGGTAGTAAACTCTTTTATGTACGCCCTTATGTTGCCGGTCTGCTTCAGTTCCTGAAACTTATGCTTGTCCTCAAAGATAACATTGTTTGGGAATAAGGCCTTTTTGAACTCATTCTTGAACTGTTCCCATGTGTCTATCGTGCATAGCCCTTTCCCCAAATCGGACTCCTTGTGCTTCCACCACAACATAGTCATCTCCGTTAAGTATAGTACGACCGTGTTGATCTTCTTCTCGTTGCTCCTCACCTTGTTACACTTGAAGTAATTCTCCAAGTGCCACAAGAAGTTTTCCACCTCCTGCGCGTCACGGGCGCCTTTGAAGACAGGTGGCTTGGGGGCCTCAATCTTGGGCTCCGTTTCTCCGGCCGGTGTAGCATATCTCCCCTCTTCTATGACTTCCTCGAGTGCCTTCACGCTAGCACTCATGGCCTCCAACATGTCCATGAATCTGCCTTCCAAGGAAGTGACCCGACACTCTAAGGAAGTGTTAGCTTCTTTCACCTCGATCTCAGCTGCCTTACGCCCGTCCAAGTCTTTGCGGATGTTGTCACTTTCATCAATGGTGAACTCCTCTAAGGTCTTGAACTTGCCGTCGAACTGGTTCAAACGCCTGCCAAGGATCTCCACCGCTTGATGGATAACATCCACGCTTGTGATCCATTCCATGCTAGGTGTGACGTTCGCGAGCTCCTCGCCACGCTCATCGTCACTCACTTCTATGGCAGAGAGTGAGTGGGAGGTAATGATGTCGCTTGGTGTTAGTTCGATCAGCAGCTCGTCCTTCTTAGAGCTTTTCTTCCCTTTTCGCGACTTCTTGCCAACATTTGTCTTAACGTTGGCGGCATTGATGGTGTCAAAGTCTCCTCCACTCGCCATATTTCCCTTGGTAAAACCTGGCTCTGATACCACTTTGTCACGAACTTAGAACTTTCGCTAAGACTCCCATGCGGCACTTGTCGATTTGCTCACAACTCTTTCATGATCTTGCAAATACAAGTAAGCCTATTACTCTCGATCGCTAAGGAACGCTAGATTGAGAAGACAAAGAGAGCTTTGTAAGAAAGAAGGCTTTGTATTGCTTGGAGAATGCTTTGCAATTTCTGGATGGTTTGCAAGTGGAATGACCCCCTCTATTTATACTACCTACTTGGGGTCAAAGTACAAATAATATTTATATTACAAGTCCTTCTATATTTACACCTTAGTCCCCTCTAGAATTCTCTACACAAGTCTAGAGAAGGCTAAAGACTACAAGAATAATCTACAAGGATCTAGAGTCTTCCGTAAACCACTCTAAGGCTCTAGATTCTTCCCTCTTATACAAGATCAAGTGGCGGGTCATGACACTTTGCCCCTTATCACTATGGAGGGAAAAACAGACTATTCAGGGGAGGTAGAGTGAAGAAAACAATATTTATCATGCAATTGATTAACAACAAGCTAAAGCTC
This sequence comes from Solanum rostratum, assembly GCA_029948455.1. Lineage (NCBI taxonomy): Eukaryota > Viridiplantae > Streptophyta > Magnoliopsida > Solanales > Solanaceae > Solanum > Solanum rostratum. Next base: position 29,730,633 of record CM057049.1, read on the forward strand.
ATAGGCATATCTGAATTTTGTGGATTGGGTGAGTGTACACGGGGAAAAAAGAGTTTTAAATGAAAATGGAAGTATCTCGAGTAATTAATGGAAATTTTAGTACAGAATCACAAGTTACCTTACTTTTTACAGTCAAATGAATAAATATTCTGGAAGACATATTAGAGTTGCTTTGACTATCTTAACTATCTCGACAATATTCTCTGATGAGTATAAACGCTTGAAAATCAAACTACAGTACAAGTGCAAGCTTGAAGGTACTCATGCAAGCCAGACAGAAAATGAGTTGATTTCAATTACATACATTCAGGTAATTGTAACTCAAGATTTGTTAAGTTTCAGGGAATTTCATACGTTTCTCCAACCAAGTTTTCAATTTTGAGAAGAAATAAAAACTCATGGGTATCAAGCATGCTCTAATCAAAGTGCATTTTGAGCAACTTTAAGAATTTATAGCCGTATTGTAGATCTCAAAACCTAGATTTTAATGTTTCAAATGATTTGTCAATTGGACGCCCCTACACATACATGTGGTAAAATTACTGAAGGTGTAGAATTTAGCTTAGCAGCTAGGTGCTGCACAACCATCAAAATGATCCCTCTGAAAATCAGTGCCTAGTCTCTAAGGAAGAAATGTGTGGTAGTCAAAAATCCGCGGAAGAAGTTTTAGGCAAAGATAGGCTAGCAGCTAGGTGTTGTTTGGCCATTGGCCCTGCTTTTTTTAATATAACCAATAACTAGACGGGCTGCATATACGGGTCATAGCCACCCGCCGATAGCGGAAGCTCTTTTCCTTTTTTTTCCCAAGATCGTGGAAGCTATGATGTGAGAAATATAGAAAAAGAGTATTATTGAATTGTGTATCTATATTATTACATTGAGACCCTATTTACCGACACTACATTGGACTCCTTTTCTAACTAGAACACCACAATACAATCATTTTTCAAGCAGGATTCTTTATACTATTCCTATTCTAAATAAGATTGTATATATTATTCTTGTTCGTATTCCTATTCTGACACTCCTCCTCAAGCTAGTGCATACAAATCATGTGTACCTAGCTTGTTACAAATGTAATTAATACGATGACCTATGAAGAGCTTGGTGAGCTATACAAGTTAATCACAAAATGGACAGTTAATCTCAATGTGCTTAGTCTTCTCACGAAATATCGGATTTGATGCATAACGTCGACAAAACATAGAGTGATAAGCTCCTGAATTACAGCGTTGAACTTCCCCAATCAAGCTTGAGAAAACTGTTTCACACCATAGAATGACTTACATAATCGACATACAAGGCTACCAAAGGCTCTGATACCATGTAAGAAATATAAGAAAAGAATATTATTGAATTGTATATCTACATTATTGCATTGATACCCTATTTATAGAGACTACATTAGACTCCTTTTCCAACCAGGATACTACAATACAATCCTTTTCCAAGTAGGATTCTATATACTATTCCTATTCGTATTCCTATTCTAGGTAGGATTGTATATATGATTCTTGTTCCTACTCCTATTCTAACACAATCACAACCAAGGTGTGTTCCAATGGATTCTCTTCATCATTACTAGGAGATATCTAGTCCTCAGACTTTACACTAAGGGCAAATCCGATAAGTTTTACGTCTGTCCTTAGCTTAATCCTTAATAAGTTTTAGTCAAAACTAGATTGGCTGAAAAAATCAAAGTAGTTCCAATCTTGGTATTTAACAAGTGATTTGTGCAAATTCTCCCAGGGTCAGTAATTATATTCATTCTACAGAACTAGTAAGGACACTATACTTACATGTTGTGCTGGAGAGCAAAAATAGACAGGTAAAAGTAGCTCATAACGACGCAAGAACATCTATATTAAGATTTCACACAAATAGCAATCAACTAAAAGTGGTGAAAATTGCTCATCCAGCTATTTCATAAGACACTTAGATGATTTTGCAACAAGATTCCATTAGAAACTCACTTACAGCTCATATAGAAATAGCGATGCAAGGAGTATAATCTATTAACAGAAGAAAAACATCTAACCTCAGGAGGATCAAATTTAGCTCCAAGATTGCTCAGTTTGGCATGGGCTTCTGCATAATCTTTGAAAAATACATCTTGATTTACAGCATACTTCTCTGCATATTCCTGCAAGCTTGTGATTTGTTAGAGAAGCAAAATTAGTTTGTATTGACAGAATTTATGGAGTTGTGCTTCTTTTCCACCTTAAATGAAGAATCTTCAAAAAGAACCGCATCTGTTGGCAAAACTAGCAGATCTTCATCTCTTCTCTCTTTAATGTCCTAACATCAATTCAAATTAAGAACAATAAGCAACAATTCATCTAGTTTATCAGACTTCAGTGCCTGTGATTCTGATCGATTTTCATCATAAGGCACCTTAAAGTAGGAATTGTCAAATTTCAACCACTGCACAGTCCATGACTGTCCTCCAGGGCTTCCGGGTCCATCTTTCTGCAATGCATACAAATCAGCTCAAAAATCCAGATTTGTTAGTATGAAAGAAACATAAGTGGATCATTGCACATAGGCTAGCAGCAGATATCTGGTTTTTATAAAGATTTGTAAAGAAACAAAAGCACCATGGGGTACAGACCTTAGAGGTAAATCAAGACATGACTCAAGGAGGAACAAATATTAATTGACGGAATGATAGAGCTGTGAATTGCAAAAGACTAACCTTATGTATTAGAAAATATAGGAAATTAGGTTCCAATCACACAACCCTTGTAGATCCTATTTCCACACAAAGGGCTAAGTGAGAATATTATTCAAACTGATTTGAGGGAGAAGTGTTTTCTTATAACTAAGTGTTCTGATAACAAAGTCCAACCGTTTCATTCAATAGTAAGAGGAAGTTTGTAGATATAATGATTCATACACAACCAACAGCTTAATCATGTGTATCTCTGAGACACATCAATACAAGGATGTGTTTTTCTTTTTTTTTTTTTTTTGAGAATGCTAGAATACATTCTGCAGCATGCTTTTTAATGGACATGATCCTTAATTGGTCAGTCTTCATTCAAGGTTAACATTATAGCCTGAAAAAAAAAAAGTTGGAACGTAAATCTGAAAAAACACTTCAAAACCACAGCAATTTACAATTAATGATAATATCAAGTAGCCTGAGCAAATGGATACCGTGTATTTTGTTTCTGGCTTGCCCCAACCACTACGCTCTGGTCTGGATCTCCCCAAAGTGTGTGCCCCAGAAAGTGCGACAATTTCCTATAATGTAAAAGCTCACTAGTGAAAAGCGCACATTGGACAAGGAAGTTGAGATCATTGATGAGATGAATTAGAGAACTCTGACAAATGTTACCTTATCATTTAGTCCCATTCTGTAGAAGACATCTCGCAAATGAGAAGAAGGGGAAGGGGGACCAGCATCTAATCAACAAGATTAGGTTAGTTATATATATATAAAAGCAAATGGAGGATAATTTTGCAATAGGAGACTGTTGCACGAAATACAGAAGGTTAGACTCTTCAAATATGAAGGATTAGAATAAGGAAGTCATGGTAGACCATCTAAGACATACAACATACTGCAAATGGGTATACAGGGATCTGCTTCTATCACAAGCTGAATAATCAGACCAAAGCAATTCTAGAACATTGTATAGGCCTTTATTCGGTATAAAAGAAGATGGGTAGGTAAATGGCTATATAATATACTAAAGAAAAACATGATAAAAAATAAGCTATCTGTTTGACACAAGAAATAGAAGAGGATCAATACCTAGTGGTACATGGTCTTTAAGTAAAAAATGTCTAAATACCAAAATTTAACAATTGCAAGATAAAATGTAATATTCTTTTCAACACACAAGAGTAATATTCTAATTTACAAATACGTTATTTCCTAAGAGAAGAGTACCAGGTTAGATGGACAACTAGATATTATTGTTAAGAGATGGAACTCAGGTCTAACTCAATCCAAAAGCTAGCTCATGAGGTGAGGGTTGCCCAAGACGATATAAAGAGAGCCCCACACTAACATGGGACCCTAACCATCTTCCCTCTCCCTCCATTCGAACATATGGAGCATAGACGTAGACAATATTAACATGAATTCCAACACTGGGTAAACCAAGAATAAGAATGGGTTTGCCTTTTGATACTACATGAATAAATAAACCTTCGTTTTAACTCAATCCAAAAAGCTAGCTCACAAGGAGGTAGACAACCCCCTTCCACCCCAATGTGGAATTCTAACAGCTATAAATCCTCAGATTTGTCCCATGGTAGGATGATAATCCAAGATAACAAGAATTTTGGATGATATAAAAAATTTCTTGGAGTGCAGGATTGGAGGTAGTGCAGCCATATAGTATGATGATTAATGGCATTGTAAGTTTAGTTACTTGTATAACTATATTATAAATATTCTGTCTTATAAAGTGAATGCATTGACCTCTATGTGGTTCTGAAGATCATGAGTCAAACCCTGTGTATGCAGGTTATTGCGTGTATTTACGTTTACTGATGTACTTTATAAAGTGTACATTTGGACTTGAATTGAAAAGATGTTGGCTAGATAGCTTTGCAAGTAGGACTACTTAGTTTTATCTTGAACAAATTTGGCAGGATTTGGCAATTCCACTGGCATCAGCAAGATAATGTGGTCTATACTGAGGCATCAGCAAAGACCTAGGAATAGCTCCTTCTGATAAATCCTCTTGATCCACCTCGGTGATCTCTCCTTTTTCCATTAAATAACAGCAGTACAATTCTTTTAGTCTCCAGGTTTTGATGAACTTCAGATAAAAGAAAAGGTTCTATGCTGTCTCTTACCAAACTTCACACCTAGTGCAAACCAGTTGAATTTCACTAATCACCAGTTTTCAAATAGGATAAGGCAAAGATAGCTTTAGATGAAATTGATAGCTCTGCAGGAGTCCATTAAATACTAACCACTAGGATAAAGTTCCTGACGAAATACACTGGGATAAAATTTCATTCAAGATAATCCTGATCAGTAGTTTCCATGCATGATAAGCTAACTGCTAAGCTGCAAGAAAAATCACGATGTACCAAAGAAATATGGATGACAACAAAGAATCTCTCACCAGGAAGCCTTCCCTCTTCTGGGCATTCATCAGGTCCAGAAACATCTACTCTCCCATATTTCATGGGAATTTTTGGGCCTCCAGCCTCCTATTTGAAAAAGCAGAAAAAGCAAGTGCGTGAATTAACTTCCAGGGGCAAACACAAAAAACCAGAAGTAGTACTGACCTCAATGGCAGTGGCACTGGCCAACTGAAATAAGTCTGCATATGTCACGCCAGCATACTTGTCTTTGATTGGCTGGAGAAGTTTCAGTGCATTTACAAGTCCTGGATTGCAAGCTTGTCAGCCATAAATAGACAATGAGCAAAAAAATAAATAAAAAGAAAATGAATATTTACCAGCATTTGCTCCATGTTTTAGTTCATCTTCAAATCTTAAGCTTCCATTAGCTCCACCTCTTTGTGGCCAGTCCTCGATATTCTTGTTATAAGTTCCAGCATCATGCCAACCTAAGCGAACCTAAGATAGGTAAGAGGGAAGAGCATATAGGTTCAATCCTCGTTCGCAGTTAGCAAAAAAGTGAAGAGAGCATGTAAGAAGATAAATTACCAAAATAGGATGACAGAAGGTGGTCTTCAACAGCTCTTTGATGTCCTCTCTTGCACTTTTCAACTGATCAGGATTAGAAGCAGCGCATTTCGGCGAGGCCAATGTACTGAATCTGCCACTAGACGTCGTTCCAATCAACGATCGCTTCTACAAGAAAAAACAAATTGCTTTCGAAACGAGAATATATATAAAATAATTACGAAAGGAGAAGAGCAACGAACCTGGTAACGGAAGATGTGGGGAAGGAGAGGAGATGATCGAATGCATTTGAGAGAAGAAAAAGAAGAGGAGGAGGATGAAAGGGAAAGTCTGGCCGTTGAGGAGGCGGAGGTGGCGGCTATCGTGGCGGAGGGGAGGAGATGAGAGGCCGCGCCGATGAGGGAAGCCATAGCGTGGGAGGGATGAGAAGATGGTGAAGTGAGACTTCTCCTTGTGTTTTGGATAGTGAATGCGACTGTCCAAAGACAGATAATGTTTCGCCCGGCAAAGCTCCATCATTTCTCATTAAAATGGCTAATGGTGCCACCCTTGCAAAAAGTGAAACAACAAATTAATTAAAATACTACTTTTTACTCTTCTTCCCTCTTTTTTCTTTTACTCGAATATGCAACTTTAAAATTGAAGATAGGTGGAAGACAGGGGTGTGCGTTCGATTTTAACAAATATTGATTTGGTTCTTTAATTTTTTAATTTTAAAAAAATGTGCATCATACTTTGAATCATACTAAATTAGTTCGGTTTGATCTATTTTGATATTTTACAAACAGATTTTTGGTGCAAATTAAAAACAAAATGAAAACGATTAACAAAAAAAAGAATTAAATCAATTAATTTGCAGCATACTATTTGAAAAGCCAAAGTGCCAAACTTGGCACTTGACAACACTCCAACGTCCAGCGGGTGACTTATTTGCAACAATTTGCACTTTCAGATTCAATTTTCCAGCGACATTCCAATTTTCATTTTCTAGTGGCTATAGTATGTTCACTTTTTCTTGTTCCATTTTCCAATCACTTTTCCAGCGACATTCAATTTTAGGGCTTGGGTTAAAAATATTTGGCATGGGTAATTAGGTTGGGCTTGGGTTAAAATTTAAAAATAAAAATTCAAAAGTATATATTAAATTATTAATATAATAAAATTTTGGTTTTCTGGTGCATCGCGGTTTCGGGATCCTTACACCGAGAACCGAACCGAAGTTTCAGAAAAAAAAAAGAACTAGAACCAAAAAATCGACATTGAAAAACCAAATTAGTTCGGTTCGGTGTTCCGATTTTTTTGCCCACCCATAGTAGTAGGTAAAGGATTCTCTTCATTTTCTTTAAATTTCTATCTTGATAGATGACACATGGTATAACTTAGATTTAATGGTTAATGGTCAAGTCATTAAACCTAGGGGTGTCAATGGGACGGTTCGATCGATTATTTTTTAAAATTATACCATCCCAACTTTTAGGGTATTTTATAATGTATAACCAAAATTATTATTTTTTAAATCATCCCAATCATATGGGTTTCTCTTTGGTATCGGTCGATTCAGTTAATTTTTGGGTTTTTTTTTTATTTTTAAAGTATCACTTCAAAATAAATTATTATTAAAATATATTTTTTAAGAAACACTTTAATTCACTAAAAAGTCAAGAATGTAAGAACTTCTTGCCATATTATTTTATCTAAAACTTTAATATAGAGATATTTGCATAGATTTTGTCATATTTGTTTGATGGAGTTTCTATTATAGCACCTTTTAATTTTAAACCTACTTAATTAAAGGCTAATTAAAGGGCAAAACACTCAAAATCGTCCAATCACTAAAGGCCTAAGAACTAGGTTATATTTATATTTGAAATTTTTTATAAAATATATTTATATATAAATTTAACATGTTAATATATAAAATATATTAATATGCATGTAAGTTCTTCGGTTCGGTTTGGGAATATTTCGATTTTTTTATAAACTAAAATGATCATCCCAATTATTCGGGACGGTTATAGACTTAAATAAAAGTCCATGATTTTATTGAGAAAATGATAAAAATCGGTTCGGTATGATTCAATTTGGTTGCTTCGGTTGGTTTTTCATATTCTTTTAACACCCTTAATTAAACCTAACTTATGTCATGTGTCATCCACAATGGAGAGAGAGAAAATAGAGAAGAGTCCGTAGACAGCCTCTTATTCAAAAGAAGTGTTTTGAAATTATTAAACTGATTAATTTAAATTGATATTATATTAAACTCAAATAAGATAAAACATTTTCTATTGAGATTTTATTGTTTCCAAAATTTGAATCCAAAAACTATGTCATGTAAATGAAAAAGATTATTTCATCCGGTCAGGGTCGTCTTGACCATAAGGTCATTCAAGAAATTGCTTGGGGCCCCAATTCTTTTAGAGCCCCACTTTCTCCCAAAGATGTATATATACGTGACATGGTTAAAAGAATTTCATGTATTGATAAGTTAAAAAAATAAATAAAAAATATAATATAGAGATAGTTTTAATTATTGAGAAATGAAATAGTGTTCAGTTGATTGTAACATTATTCCTTATGTAGCTATCTATTTTGTTGCCTCATTTATATTATGACGAAACCAAAATTATTATTCATATATTTACTTTTTAAAGGGGAAAAACCTATATATACATTTTAAGAAAAATAATAATTCATATATTGTTAATAAAAGTCTTAAATTGTATGTTCTTTGAATTTTTTTTCTTTTTTTTAATTCCCCTTTCACTATTTTTATTATCTCACTATTGAATATTTCTAAGTCTTTCAAACGGTCAAACTTTCTAAAATACAGAAAATCTGTTGTTATGTGTTTGTAAAAAGATCAAATTTATTTTTTGGTATCATCTTCAAACTTCAAGCATTAAAATTAATCAACACTACTTTAATATTGTTATAGTAACTTATTCAGTGCCACACTATTTCAATGTCTTAATATATACTTTTCAAATTTTTGAGTCAGAGTTTATTATTCTAACTCTGTTTATATGTTTTTCATTGAAAATTTATATAGTTTATATTCTAACTTCATAATATCCACGTGAATCCTACTTTCAGACGTCATTTGCAGGAATACACTTAGTATGTTATAATTAGAAAAAATTACGTAACTAGACAAATATGAACTAGTAAATTAATTAACATAGTCATAGTTATAACTATTTATAATTCACAACTAATGTTTTATCCGGATGGCTATGAATGTCTGGGTCCCACTCCCTTAATTTGTATTTAAATATAACTTTCCTTTTTCTTGTCTTTTTCCCTTTAACACAAATTATAACTCTCTCTTCTCTTACACCTCACTATTTTTTCCTCCTAAATTCACTCTACCATATCATTTTTCAAATTTCAAAGATAACATTTCTCTCTCCTAATTGTACTTTCCCAAGTTCAGAAGATTGACAAAGAAAAAATATTAAACTTTGTACCAAGATAACATCAAACGAATAAATGAGATATCAATTGATTGCACCTTGGGGGAGTTGAAACAAGGATGAGTTTGGAGAAGAGAAATGATGATTAGCAGAAGAGAAATTTTGATGGTGCACGAATATTTTAGTCATGCTAGGTGATTCTTCTCATAAAAACATTATACTTCTTCTTCTTCGTGTATTCATTGTTTGTGGACTCTTTGTGTGTGTATTTGGCACCTGAGATTCGTATTGTAGTTTATCATTATATTCATCAAAATAACTTGGCTAATCCACATGTGATTTTTCTTGTTCACATTTGTATACTATTGAAGTACGTATTGTAGATTCTAGTTGTATAAGTTTAGCATTTGTAAATGCTTTTGAAAATACTAATTTAATATATGTGCTTTGCACATATGTACCATATACAACCCCTAACATCAAGGCCTAATTTTATTGATCTCCTAAAACCCCCTCAAGCTATTATTAAACATATACCCATGAAACAAATTACATACTTACATGGAAAGCCTAGAGTGATATGGGAAGAGGAGGGAGTTGAGCAGATGATTGTAAACGAAAATTTACAATATGTAATGATAGGTAAGTTTTCACGTGGAAGGCACAATATTCAAAATATGAAGAGAATAATTCCTAAACAATGTGAACTGAGGATGAATGTAATATTAGTTTACTAAGTAACAGACATATTCTGATTCATGCATCAAATCTGAAGGATTATGTGCATCTGTTATCTAAGCCGGCCTTTTATATCAACCATAAGTGTCACGACCCGAACCTAGGGTCTAGGAGTGATATGAAAAATGGGACACCGAGAGTCCCCAAACAAGCCTCATAGCATCCATTCACACATCATCGATTTGGAAGCACATATGGAATAGTAAACACATAGTTCTAAGGGATGAGAAAATAGGACCCATGCTATGGGGACATTATAGGGATAGGTATTAACATGGATTCACATAATACATGACATATAGAGAGTAAGAGGCAGGTAAGTATGACTCACTCTATTTGGGCAATACAAGACTTAGGATCTTCCACATCATAACATGAATCCATAACATAAGCTCATAATCAATCCATAATGACCATAACCATATCCATAAACGTAATTCTCAAATACAACACGTAGCACATAAACGTAAAAGAGAGTCTACAAGATGTCCAACAATGCCTCTAGTCATAAGATAGGGTGTGGGCCAAGACATGTCCTGGGCTCACCCTCAAAGTAAATAACATAAACAAAACATCATAGGTAGAGGAATAGTGGTTCGTCCTTGGAAAATAGGACTCACCACAACGAGTAACTCAAGATCCAATCTAGCCATCGTACGGTGGATGAAGAAAATCTCTGGTCCCTACATGTTTAGATCATGTAGGCAAAAAGTATGTGTTAGTACGTTTGAATGTACTAAGTATGAGGGCATGCAATACACATGAACTCATTAAATCTGCATTCAATGTTAGATGACCTGGACACATATATAGAAAGAATCATATAACAAGAGAATAGTATATCGATATGCCATGAGACGTATTATGCATGAATGCAAAAATACTTCATATATAATAAGGGGATGTTACTTGCCTTGGGTAGACCTTACTCCTCCTTATGGGAACACGACCCATTTTGGAGAAGCAACCTCACCTTACGGGAACACCACCTATTTTGGAAAGGATTTCCATGCTCATTCACTCACCTTACGGAAACAACACCCATTTCGGGGAGTACTTGTAACCCCCGACAAATTACCAAAATACTCCTAGAAGAGAAATGAGCGCATAACGCGCCTTCCCATACTCAGATGGCAAATCAGAGACCGGATTTATAATCAGCACGAAAAATTGAGTTGGAAAAAGGTCTCGGTTGATTTTTAGAGCAACCGGATCAAAAGATTATTTTTCGATGCAAAAACGCAAACTAGTGAGGGTGTGCGACAGGTGTGCGATGCGCACCTGCCACGAACCAACACTTGGTTTTATCCTAAAATTTTTCTATAGGATTATAAACCTCGTTCAGAGAATTTTCAGTGAAAAATACTGAAAATAAACCCAGTTCGCGTCACGGACCCCATGTCCCGAGATGGACCTTTTTTGAATTTTGTGAGAGGCATTCTACACCTTTTTGAACTCCTCCTGGACTTAATATATGATCATGAAAGGTCGTTTTAACTATAAAAAGGGTTATAAGCCCTACTTTAAGTCCTTCAAAACCTTTAACAAAAAGACTAGGGTTTGAGGAAAGAGGAGAAGAGCTTGAGATTGAGGAATTCAAGAGAAAATCCTTAAGTGATTATTGATAGCTTCATCCCAGGTATGTAAGGCTAAACTAAAAACATGAGATTGTTCTCTCATGTGCCCCATAGATGGTCATAAAAGAGTTGAAGGTCTAAAGAGCTTACATACATGATTCTTGATGTTTTTTCTTGAAAATTATATTAATTATATGTATTTTCTTATGTTGATGATCATCATAAACTTGTTTTCTCGAATTAAATACTTTTCATGAGATATTGTATAATCCTATATGATTATTTTTTAAAAACATGCATGATTGAACTTAGGAACAGAGTCTAGAGCCTTGGTTTGAGTATGTTGAGTAAAGTCTTGATGTGAGTATGTGGTGGAGTGAATTGAGGTTGATGATCCTGTGAGTTTTTATAATTTAGTTTTTGAGTTCTGATTAAATGACTTCTTCTAAGTGATGATACGAGTCCTTTAAGTTCTTAAATGAGAATTGAGTTAATCGAGATGAGTTAAAGTCCCTAAAATAATAGAGGACCCTTGAGTTTGAGTTAATGAGATAATGAGAGTCTCTCAACAATAACGACAACATACCCAGTGAAATCCCACAAGTGGGGTCTGGAGAGGGTAAGATGTACGCAGACCTTACCACTACCACATAGGTAGAGAGGCTGTTTCCTGGAAACCCTCGTCACAAAAACCCATCAGCAGAATAAGCTAGATATGATAAACAGGCAAGAAAGAGAATAACACATGATAATACGTAGATACAGGATAGTAAACATGTAAAGACAGATAATAACATATAAAGAAAGATAATTACCACTCCTTCCTATCTACCCTATTAGCCTGCTACTCTAATTCTCGACCTCCACTCCTTCCTGTCTAAGGTCATGTCCTTAGCGAGATCAAGTTTTACCATATCATATCTAATCACCTCCCCCCAATACTTCTTTGGTCTACCTCTACCCCTCCTTGTAGCTCTCAAATCTAGCTTCTCACATCTTCTAACAGGGGCATCGATACTTCTTCTCTGTACATGTCCAAACCATCGCAGTCTCGCTTCCCTCATCTTGTCAGCTACAGGGGCCACCTCTAGCTTCTCCCGAATGACCTCATTCCTAATCTTATCACTCATGGTGTGACCACACAGATAATGAGAGTCTCTACGAGACTAATTTGAGATAATCGAGTTGAGATGAGGAGTCTTATGAGCATTGAGTCTTTGGTGGAGTATTGAGCACTGAAATGAGTAAGAGTAAGAGCAAGTCCAACTCGCACTCATTAACTACATCACCAAGCGTAGGAGTGGACTAAGTCTGTTAAAGTCGGACAAGTTCTCACTTGAGGGCTAAGTTCATTAAAGTCGGATAAGTTCTCACTCGAGGGCTAAGTCTGTTAGAGTCGGACAAGTTCTCATTCTATGGATTAAGTCCGTTAAAGTCGGACAGGTCCTCACCTTATTATCCTGAAATAATAGGACTTGATTGGTTAATTGTCCGGATCCATTATAGATTTGAGTTGTCCTTTACCCCGGCAAGGTACTGGATGGGTGTGGTAACGACATTGCTTCGTTGTACAATCACTGGCTCATAAGTAATTATTTTTAGATAAAAGAAACTCCTAAAAAGGTTCCCACCTTGACTATTCTGAGTCGAGTCGAGTTTAGTTGAGTTGAGTTGATTGATGAGGTTGATTGGTTGATGGGCCACTTGTCTAATCTTTACTCTTTCTTTAGATAGACATGTGACATCCTGATTTGGTTATTATTCTGAGTTGATGTTATTTCCATATTATTCTACCTGTTTCTATTTCATTCAGCTATTTCACATACCATACATTTCACGTACTAACGTCACTCAGCGCGGCATCATTTCATGATGTAGATACAAGAGTTAGAGATCGTTGACAGACACACCGTTAAGGATCCGAGATGTTTAGCTGATTGGTGAGCCTCCCCTACTCTAGAGGATTCACTACCTTTATTTCATCTTGCTTTAGAGTTAGACTAGACTAGCTTTATTTTGATTAAGGTAGCCATGGGTCTGTCATTGGCACCACTTGATAGTGATAGAGGCTTCATAGACGATGGTCGAACATTTATGTTGAGATTGTTGTGCTAGCTCTTTCTACTAGCCTTTTCATTAAATACATAGTTATTTTGAGAACTAGATGAGATATGCTCATTACTTTCCTTTGTCTTCCGCTGATTTTCTTAAATTATTGATTGAATGAATGTGATGAGACCAATTGGTTTGCTTGGAGACTAGCAATAGTCTCTAGGTGCCGGCCACATCTTGGGTACCCTCCTGGGGCATGACAAACTTGGTATCAGAGCACGAGTTCAAGAGTCCTAGGGAGTCTATGAAGCCATGTCTAGTAGAGTCTTGTTTATGGGCGTGTTGTCGACCACACTTCATAAGTAGGGGGCTATAGGACATTAGGAATTGTTACACTCTTTTCTTATTCCAAATTTGTACGATAGAGTTAAACTCTAAGAAAAGATCTCTTTTGATTCATGCTTTATGCATTTCTAAAATTGTGATCATGTGTCAAAGAAGAACAGATCAGGTGAACGGGAGCCCAAGCTTCTACCCCAACACCCACAGTTAGAGATGGTCAGGAAAGTTCTCCAGATGTCTCCTCAAACATTGTGACGGGTATGATTCAAGCTTTTACTTGCTCTGATGTTGTCCATTAGAGAGAAACTTATGTCTCTAAAGAGTTTAATGTTACCACCTAAGAGTAAGATGTGAGGTATCATACCACCTTTAGTAGAGCTATCATTCCAGAGCTAGAATGATGACGATAGAAAGAAAATAATGAGATAGTGATTGTGATAGTTGATTGAGGCTTGTAATTAAAGTTATCTACCCATTAGGTAAGTAATGAGATGAAGACTCGATTGCTATAAGCTTGATGAAAGAGTGGTGAGTACCCTATGATTATCATGATATGGTATGAAAAGGGAGTTAGTGTTAGAATGTGTTAGAGCATGCTCAAAACTAGAAAGAGTTCTATGTTGATGTATTCTAATATTGTACTGTGAGGGTGAGACGTAGATGTCGAATAGAAGGACAGAGTGCTCTCAATGTGATAGACTTACACTAGGCTAATAATTCTGAAGAAAGAGCCCCATGAGGTTTATATAGTTATGAGCTTAGCTAGGTAAGGGGGTATAGTGAGTGGAGGAATGGTACTTGAGTTGCAAAGAGGGGATATGTTGAGTGAATACCTGCTATGAGATTTTAGTGGGCTTATGCTCTGAAATTTACCTAGTATTCGTAAGTTAGTGGGATGTTTAAGAGGTGTGTGATAGATGAACGTGTTAGAACAAGACTCTAAGCTTGAGTGTTGAGGAGTAGTGGTAAAGAGGAGACAACATTATACGAGTGATAGTTTTAGTTGGAGATTCGCCCTAAGAGGTTCACCGTAGTATATGTTTGAGATTAAGGTGTTGGCCTGCAAGGAGTGTGATGTTATGAGTATGGTATAGGTGCCGTTAGATGGAACGAGAGAATTGAAGATGAAACATTTGATAGGAGAGGTTAGATTGTAAGAGTTGTGGGAAGTGGTTATGTATGCCATTAGAGCAGCAAATATAGAGAGATTTCCCTAGCGACAAGAGGAAGCTAAGACTGGTATATTTGGAGAGAGTCTTAGTGGCTATTTTATATATGCGACTATAGTATGATAGAAGAAGTTTAAGACGCATATTCTCATGAATAGTGATTTTCTCGATCATGTGGAGGTATATGTTTATAGCCTAGTAGAGGAAATTGATTCGCAAATCTTGAGAGATGACCCTTAAGCTAAGAGGGGAGATGATGAGATGATAGACCTAAGTAAATCTTGAGGTTTCGATAGAGATGGGTTGATCAAGATGAGAAATCAGTTCCTTGCCATATTGTACGTGCCTTATTCTTCCATTGAGGTGATGCTCTATTCCCATCTAGTATATGACTGTCATGCCTATGGCCTAGTCCCATGTACCACTTATTGATTGTCCTTCATGTTGAGCTGTGAGGGTGAAAAGCGATGAATCCATTCATTAATTTTGATCTTACCCCATGGACCTTAGAGTTCCTAATCCTATGTTGAGTGAGATGTGACATGAGTTTTACACTATGTATAGTTCTGTGAACCCAGAATGAGTCTTGATAGACGAGGGAGATTGTATTTCATTATGAACGTTCTCAAGTAAGATTTCTCGATTGAATCGTGCTAATGATTTTCGTTCCAAGTTCTTTGAGTGATCCCATTTTCCAGTAGCGATAAAAATGTTGATGAGAATAGAAGAGTTATGGTCGATCAGAGGGAGTGAGGGTTCTTCATTCTGATGTCATCTTACGCATGCCCGACCTTCAGTACATTATGCCATTGTTGATGGTAGGATGTAGAGTATCAAGTTTTAGATGTATAATCAAGCTTATTTGGCATAAGGAGGTATTAGTTGTGGTTTCGCCAAAAAGGAGATGATAAGTCCCTCTAGGCCCAAGTAGTGATGTCGATAGTAGTAGATGGAGAATGAGGGTAGATAAGGAGGAGTGAATGTATCCTTATTATGACACTGGTGTTGTACTTATTTCATGAAGGGATAGAGATAGGGTGGAGGGGAGAGATGAGACATCATGATATACAATAGATGGGTAAGGGTAGATTAGAGTGTCTCTAGATAAGAATGTGTTGGAGTATCCTTGAGGGAGAGAACATTGAATGGCGAAGGTAGAAGTGCTTATTCGGCTTAAAATTTCTTAGATACGGTTGAAGTGGTTATATTCATAGGCTTGAATGCGTGGTGGTTATTTTGCGAGTATTGATAATGGGCTGTCGAACACTTTGTGACAAGGGTTTCAAGTAAGGATAGTAGAGTAGTGAAGAGGACAAGTGATCTTTTAGGGAAAGTCCCTGTGAGAGTATATGACTTGAGTATTGAGGATTAGCCTTATATGGATATGATCATCTTAATAATAACACCGTAAGGCTCAGAAATAGGCTTGAATGAAATAAGAGAATGTGGATAGGTAGGGAGTTGAATAGGAACTATAAGTTTAAGTTGATGGAGTTAAATTCCATGAAAGGGAGCACAATTAAGGTGGAGAGTTGAGCGTGAGAATGCCCGCAGAGTCTTTATATCATGATGGTCCCCTTTTCTTGATCAGAGTTGATGACTTCCTTCTCAAGTTTGAACAACTGATTGATCAACTGTTTAAATGATTCGAATTGATTAAGTTTTGATGTTCTATTCGTGCTTGATGATGAGAATGTTGAAGGTAATGTTCTTATGTTTGATTTGGTTGATGTTTCTATCCTTGAGTTGATATGTCTATTCTTGAGTCTAAATAGAGTTTGATTGATGGACATGATTATTGAGATGAATCTTGAGTATATTCGTGACTTGATATCCACCTTTACTTATCATTTGAGGACGAATGATCCCAAGAGGGAGATAATGTAACACCCAAAAAATTACCAAAATACCCCTAGAAGAGAGATGAGCGCATAATGCGCCTTCCCATGCTCAGATGGAAAATCCGAGACCGGATTTGTGATCAACACGAAAAATTGAGTGGGAGAGAGGTCTCGATTGATTTTTAGAGCAACCGAATCAAAAGATAATTTTTTGATGCGAAAACACGAACTAGTGAGGGTGCGCGACAGGTGTGCGACGCGCACCTACTGCATCCTAAAAATTTTCTACAGGATTAGGAACCTCGTTCGGAGAATTTTGGCCGAAAAATACCAAAAATAAACCCAGTTTGCATCGCGGACAACATGTCCCGAGATGAACTTTTTTAGAATTTCGTGAGGGGCATTCTAGACCTTTCCAAATCCCTCCTGGACTTAATATATGATAGAAACATGTCGTTTTAACTATAAACTATGTTATAAACCATATTTTAAGTCCTTCAAAACCTTTAGTAAAAAGACTAGGGTTTGAGGAAAGAGGAGAAGAGCTTGAGATTGTGGAATTCAAGAGGAAATCCTTGAAGTGATTGTTGAGAGCTTCATACCAGGTATGTAAGGCTAAACCAAAAACATGAGATTGTTCTCTTATGTACCCCATAGATGGTCATAGAAGAGTTGAAGGTCTAAAGAGTGTACATACATGATTCTTGATGGTTTTTCTTGAAAATTATATTAATTATATATATTTTTCATGTTTATGATCATCATAAACTTGTTTTCTCAAATTGAATACTTTTCATGAGATGTTGTATAATCTGACATAATTATTTTTGAAAACATGCGTGATTGAACCTAGGGATTGAGTCTTGAGCCTTGGTTTGAGTATATTGAGTAAAGTCTTGATATGAGTATGAGGTGAAGTTAATTGAGCTTGATGATCCTATGAGTCTTCATAATTGAATTTTTGAGTTCTGACTTAACGACTTCTTCTAAGTGATGATCTAAGTCCTTGAGTTCTTAAATGAGAATTGAGTTAATCGAGATGATTTAAAGTCCTTGAAATAATAGAGGACCCTTGAGTTTGAGTTAATGAGAGTCTTTACGAGGCTAATTTGAGATAATCAAGTTGAGATGAGGAGTCTTATAAGCATTGAGTCTTGGGAGAAGTATTGAGCACCGAAATGAGTAAGAGTAAGAGAGATTCCAATTCGCACTCATTAACTACATCACCAAGAGTAGAAGTAGACTAAGTCCGTTAAAGTCGGACAAGTTCTCACTTGAGGGCTAAGTTTGTTAAAGTTAGACAACTTCTCACTCGACGACTAAGTCCGTTAGAGTCAGATAAGTTCTTATTCCATGGATTAAGTCCGTTAAAGTCGGACAGGTCCTCACCTTATTGTCAAGAAACAATATGACTTGATTGGTTAATTATCTGGATCCATTATAGATTTGACTTGTCCTTTACCCCATCAAGGTACTGGATGGGTGTGGCAATGACATTGCTTTGTTGTACAATCACTGGCTCATAAGTAATTGTTGTCGGATAAGAGAAACTCCTAAAAAAGTTCCCACCTTGAGTACTCTGAGTCAAGACGAGTTTAGTTGAGTTGAGTTGATTGATGAGGTTGATTGGTTGATATGCCACTTGTCTAATCTTTACTCTTTCTTTAGATAGACATGTGACATCCTGATTTAGTTATTATTCTGTGTTGATGTTATTTCCATATTATTCTACCCGTTTCTATTTCATTCAGCTATTTTACATATCGTACATTCCATGACTGGCGCCACTCGGTGCTCCATCATTTCATGATGTAGATACAGGAGTTAGAGATCATCAACAGGCGTACCGTTGAGGATTCGAGACGTTCAGCTGATTGGTGAGCCTCCCCTACTTCGGATGATTCACTACCTTTATCTCATCTTATGTTAGAGTTAGACTAGACTAGCTTTATTTTGACTAAGGTAGCCATGGGTCTGTCATTGACACCACTTGATAGTGATAGAGGCTTCATAGACGATAGCCGAACTTTGATGTTGAGATTGTTGTGCTAGTTCTTTCTACTAGCCTTTACATTAAATGTATAGTTATTTTGAGAACTAGATGAGATGTGCTCATTACTTTCCTTTGTCTTCCGCTGATTTTCTTGAATTAGTGATTGAATGAATGTGATGAGACCAAATGGTTCTCTTGGAGACTAGCTATAGCCTCTAGGTGCCGGCCACATCTTGGGTACCCTCCCAGGGCGTGATAGAACCTTACCTTACAGGAACAACACCCATTTTAGGAAGGATTTCCATGATCATTCACCCACCTTACGTAACAACACTTATTTTAGGAAATACCTTACCTTCTGGGAACAACACCCATTTCTGAAAGGATTTCCATGCTCATTCACTCACCTTACGGGAACAACACCCATTTTGGGGAGCAACTTACCTTACGGGAATAACACTCATTTCAGAAAGAATTTCCATAACACATCATAATCATCCAAAAGGATATAAACATTCGATGTTAAGTAATCATCCCACGGAAGTACATATATATATGTATGCTTTTAATAGGAATATAAGTCATTGTCAAGACATCACAATGCATACTTAGGCTAAAATGACAAAACACACTTCATGTCCTACTTTCATGCATTGGAGTAGCTCATTCATAACCATACTTTCATCAAAATCGTATTCATCAACATAATCGGGTCTTAACCCACTTCATATCCTTCGTAAAAACCATAGTCATGCGTGCATATGCCATGAATGAGATGAGATTAGCATGGATAAAAGAGATTCAAACTTAAATCCACAATACATCATGAAATTCAAGTAAAAACATAAGTAAAATTCACATTTAAATCATAATATAGCTTACCCATGGACAAATCAAGCTTTAAAGGGGACGTGCACTTTCATAAGCTTCATAACTTCAATGCATTTCATCATTTTAAGGCTTAAATGAACTTAAAATCAGTAAACATGCATATCCCATACTTCAATTGAATTTATTAAATCATAATTCTTAAAACCCATATTTAAAGTAGCTAAAATTCCATGAAAATCTCTTGAAAAGAGTTTGGTTCTTCTTGGTTGAAAAGGACGAAGAATCAAACCCACATACCCTATCTAATGAAGAAGATTCAAGAAGAAATTTGAAGAAGAATGAGCCTTCCCTTAGTTCCCAAGCTTAATTCCCACTAGAGTTCTTTGAGAGAGACTTGAGAGAATTTTAAATGTGAGGAATGAATTTGAATGAGAGGAACAGAGTTTAGGTCATATGGACCTGCATATTGGGGACTTAACTTTCCCTTCTTTACAAAATGCATCACACCCTTCATAGGTGAGACTTTTACATACACCCAATCACTAACATGAAACTCAAGATCCTTCTTCCTAACATCCGAATAGGACTTTTTGGTGTCTTTGGGCCATCTTCAATTGCTCCCTAATCAACTTCACCTTAGTACTAAGTGCTCTTCGAAATGACTTCCAAAATTAAGAAGTAAATTGGGTGCCATGATATGATATGGTAGACCTAGGTACACCATGCAACCTCACCAACTCTTGGATGTACAACCTTGCATAACCTTCGGCACTAAAGATAGTCTTGATCGGTAGGAAATGAGTCGATTTAGTCATCCGGTCAGCAATAACCCAAATTGAGTCAAATTGCCTTCGGGTCCGAGGCAAACCAACCACAAAATACATGTTCATATCTTCCCACTTCCAAGTAGGATTTTCAATATTTTGAGTCAAACCACTGGGCCTTTGGTGTTCTACCTTCACTTGTTGATAATTAGGGCATTCAGATACAAACTTGGTTATACCCTTCTTCATACTATGTCACCAATACACTTTCCTCAAATCCGGATACATCTCAGTATATCCTAGGTGGACAGCATAATGAGAGTTATGGGCTTTACTTATGATCATCTCCCTAAGACCATCAACGTCCGGAACATACAATCAATCTTGGTACTGAATTAGACCATCTCCCCCTTAGGAAAAAACCTCTATCTTATTTCCAGCAACCAACCTCTTCAACCCAACCAATGATTGGTCTAAGTCTTGCTTTACCTTGACATCAACAACCACAAAAGATTCAGCTCTACTCTGATCATGAACACCACCATCATTAGAGTCGGCCAACCTAACACCCAATCTAGCCAAACGATGAACATCTTTTGCCAACTCTTCCATCCCTTCATCCACATGAACCACACTTCTCATAGATAGCCTACTAAGAGCATCATTTACAATATTTGCCTTGTGAGGATGATATCGTACACTCATGTCATAGCCTTTAAAAAGTTTCAACCATCTCCTTTGTCAAGTTAAGATCCCTTTGAGTGAACACCTATTGCAAACTCTTGTGGTCGGTGAAAACATCAACATGCACCCTATATAAATAGTGTCTCCAAATCTTCAAGGAAAACACCACTGCTGCTAACTCAAGATCATAAGTTAAGTATCATGCTTATGCACCTTCTATTGTCTTGATGCATACGCTATCTCCTTACCATATTGCATAAGTACACAACACAACCCAATCTGAGAAGCATCACAACACAACACCAACCTATCTAAGCTATCCGGTAAAGTCAAAACAAAAGGCCATGTAAGACAATCTTTCAATGTCAGAAATATCTTCTCACACTTATCCAGCCACACAAACGTGGCATTATTTTGAGTCAATTTGGTCAATGGAGATGCATTAGATGAGAAACCTTCAACAAACCTTCCATCATAACCAGCCAACCGAAGAAAATTTTGAATATCCGAAAGAGCAAGCTTGTCAAATAATGCACATCCTTCATCAACTCCTTTTTGACCTCATCTACAGGATCACCTACAACATCTCCCTTTCCTGGATTGGCTTATGAGCCCATAGTAACTTTCCCTATTCAATTAGGAGGGATGGAGATAGGAAATCCTAAGACACGTTCCATGGCACGATAAGAATAATGAAAAAGTGAAGCATTTCCTAAAATGCCTGGTAGCCTCCTACCCATAGATGTGGTGCGCTTCACACCCATGAATAAGACTCTTCTTGACGTGGCATGTTGGACTCTGAGGACCATTTATAAACCTAGTGCTTTGATACCATCTCTGTCATGACCCGGACCTAGGGTCTAGGAGTGACATGGCGAATGGGAACCCAAGAGTCCCCAAACAAGCCTTATTACATCCATTCACACATCATCGGTTCAGAAACACATATGGAATTGTAAACATATAGTTTCAAGGGACGACAAAATAGGGCTCATGCATGGGGACATCATAGGGATATGGATTAATATGGATTCAGATAACACATAGCACATAGAGACTAAGGGGCGGGTAAGTATGACTCACTCTATATGGGCAATACAAGACTTTGGATCTTCCTCATCATAACATGAATCCATAACATAAGCTCATAGTCAATTCATAATGACCATAACCATTACATAACCATATCCATAAACGTAATTCCTAAATACAACACTTAGCACATAAACGTAAAAGAGAGTCGACAAGATGTTCAATAATGTCTTTAGTCATAAGATAGGGTAGGGGCCAAGACATGTACCAAACACACCCTCTAAGTAAATAACATAACAAAACATCATAGGTAGAGGAATAGTGGTTCGTCCTTGGAAAATAGGACTTACCATAACAAGTAACTCAAGATCCAATATAGCTATCATACGGTGGATGAAGGAAATCTCTGGTTCCTACATGGTTAGACCATGCAGGCAAAAAGTATGCGTTAACACTTTTGACTTACTAAGTATGCGGGCATGCAATGCACATAAATTCATTAAACATGCATTCAATATTAGATGACAAGGGCAAATATATAGAAAGAATCATCTAACAAGAGAATAGTATATCGATATGCCTTGAGATGTATGATGCATGAATGCGAAAATAGTTCATATATAATGAGATAATGTTACTTACCTTGGGTATACCTTACTCCTCCTTACGAGAACACCACCCATTTTAGATAAGCAACCTCACCTTACTGGAATACATTTATTTCGGAAAGGATTTCCATGCTCATTCACTCACCTTACGGGAATAACACTCAATTCGGGGAGTACCTTACCTTATGGGAATAATACCCATTTTTGAAAGGATTTCCATGCTCATTCACTCACCTTACGGGAATAACACCCATTTTTGGGGAGTACCTTACCTTACAGGAACAACACCTATTTTGGGGAGTACCTTACCTTACCGGAACAACACCCATTTCAGAAAAGATTTCCATAAAATATCATAATTATACAAAAAGGTATAAACATTCGACGTTAAGTCACCATCCCACGGGAGTACACACACATATATATATACACATGCTTTTAAAAGGAATAAAAGCCATTGTCAAATCGTCACAATGCATACTTAGGCTAAAAATTCAAAATACACTTCATGTCCTACTTTCATGCATAGGAGTAGCTCATTCATAACCATTCTTTCATAAAAATCATATTCATCAACATAATCGGGTCTTAGCCCACTTCATATCCTTCATAAAAATCATAGTCATGCATGCATATGCCATGAATGAGATAAGATTAGCATGGGTAATAGAGATTCAAACTTAAATCCACAATATATATGAAATTCAAGTAATATAAGTAAAATTCACATTTAAATCATAATATAGCTTACCCTGCACAAATCAAGCTTTAAAGGGGACATGCACTTTCATAAGTTCATAACTTCATAATTTCAATGCATTTCATCATTTTATGGCTTAAATGAACAAAAAAAATTAGTAAACAAGTATAGCCCATACTTCAATTGAATGTATTAAATAATAATTTTAAAACATATATTTAAAGTAGCTAAAATTCCATGAAAATTACTTGATAAGAGTTTGGGTCTTGTTGGTTAAAAGGGACCAAGAATCAAACCCACATATCTTAGATAATGAAGAAGATTTAAGAAGAAATTTGAAGAAGAATGAGACTTCCCTTAATTCCCAAGCTTAATTCCCACTAGAGTTCTTTGAGAAAGACTTGAGAGAATTTTAAATGTGAGGAATGAATTTGAATGGGAGGAATAAAGTAGATCATTTGGAGGTCTTAAGATAACATAGGAAGTCATAAAAAACCCTTTGGAGAAGCAACAATTACAAAAAATATTAATAAAGAAAAATGACATGTCTTGCCAAGGGTTCCGTGAGGAGGTCTCACTGTCCATACAAGGTTTCACGGACCATGAAACCCTCCTATAATACCTCACTTAGTCATTTCTCAGGAAATACTACACAGACAGGCTTTATAAAAACAAGCATAACATCTTGATCTGAACTCCGAATAAGGTGAAACTAGATTCTTTGGAAAGATAATAAAGATCTTAAGTTTGATAGGTCGTGGGCAACCCAGTTCCTTTTGATATAAGAGATATTACCATTTAAAGTTGACCTTTCCGTCGGTTCTTGTGAAAAGTTCAGCCAATGGAACTCCTTTGAACTTGGCTTGATGTAGGAGACCCATGATGGACCTAAACAACATAAATAAGCTTGAATTGAAGGTTTGAAAGTGAGCTTAGCTTGAGCTTGAAGATTCCATACTTAAAAAAATTCCACTTCGGAAGCCATACAAGAGGCCATACGGACCGTACCACTTTGTATAGGCTGTGTACTTGGCCGTTCCACCACACTTGGTCCCAAAATTGAGGGATTTCAAGCTAAGGACACCACACGGCCTACCACATGGCCCGTGAGGTGTCATACGGACTTTTAGGGTCCATGTGTAGTGTGACTTACTTTAAAATTCCATGCTTAAGGCCAAACACCCTCCAAATGGCCAATTGCCACTCCATGGAGGCTCCACATGGGCCGTGTGACCTTACACGGACCGTGTGCTGCCATGGAGTGTCACCCTAGTCCAAAACTTCCCGAAATTGAGATTTGAAGCTCTAATGAGGTCGTACAATGTTCGGGTACTTA
The DNA here is from genome assembly GCA_029948455.1 of Solanum rostratum. NCBI lineage: Eukaryota > Viridiplantae > Streptophyta > Magnoliopsida > Solanales > Solanaceae > Solanum > Solanum rostratum. Next base: position 29,755,332 of record CM057049.1, read on the forward strand.
CAATAAGCATTGGACATATATGATGAGGATGCTAAAGTGGGATCCATTGTTTAATCTAGAGGAGGAAACTACCACATCCATTGCGTGGATCTCCTTCCCCTCACTGCCGCAGAATATTTTTGGAAAAGAAGTTGTATTCTCCCTTGCGATAATAGTTATAAGCTATTGCAAGTGGATATGGCTACAAAAAATCAAACTAGGTCTAGGTGTGTTAGGGTGAAAGTGGAAGTAGATCTATTGCAAGAGTTCCCTAAAAGAATTAACGTGAGACTGAGGAAGAGAACAAGTGAGGTGATGGAAAAATTGGTTAAGATTAACTATGATTACGTTCCAAAATACTATCAATCATGTAGGATTCAGGGACATGATGAAAATGGTTGTTATGTAATTCATGCAAAATTGCATCCAAAGAAAAAGGAGGAAGAAGGTAAGATGATAGGAGCAAAAGGAATAAAAGGGAACAATGAAGGTAAAGATGATACAAAGAATGATTTAGAAGGAGAGGGCAGAGAAATAAAAAACAAAAAAGAAGGCAATGAAGGGTGGAATCACACGAAAGGAAAACAATCTCAAGTATGGAATCGAAAAGGGATCCAAAAAGGGCCAAAGGACTGTGACCACTAACAAATTTAAAACACTACAACAAATAGGAGAGGGACTTTAGGCGAAAAAGGTGAGTACAAAAAGAAAGGAGGCCATCAATAATTTGAAGGAATGGGTTTGTCAAACCTTTGGGAAAAGGGAAAAGGCAAACATGGGAGCGAAAGGAGAAGTACAAAAGATTGCAGATGCCAAAAAGAATGCCGGGGAGGAATGGAGAAGTTAGAGGATGGTGGGGTAGAAAAAGAAAAAGATCAGAATGTGAATAGAAAGAAAGATGACTCCCAAAAGTAGAAGCAACAAAATGACACACAATAGGAGAATGTACCAAATGTAGGATCATCAATCAAGGAGATAATAGCAGATGACAAGGTAGGCAGTCCAATATCAGTTCACCAAATACAAGATGGACCTGGAGGGCTAATTCTACAAGAGCATGATGAGAACCATGAGGATGAACCACCAGATATCCCTGAACTTTTTAGAGAAAAAGTAAAAAAGTTGAAGGCAACTGAGAAAGTTGAAGATATTGATGTAAATATTACAACCATTGCTAAGGAGGGTGACCTGTCACCAAGACAAATTAATCTTCTGAGGAGTAGGGTGAAGAAAAATTAGCCAACTCTCCTTTTGCTGGTGAAAACAAGGAGTACAAATAAAATATTTGAAAGTGATTAATGATAGGGAAAATACTGAAACATTAGAGCAGTAAAATCCCAACACGCATTTGGGAGATTGGTAGATCTATATAAAAGGTACCATTATGAGTTTATAACTTTGTTTGAGCCTTTTCAAGATAGTACAAAATTGGACCAATGTAGAAGAAAATTGGGGATGCATAATTTTTATTCTAGTTGCTCATAATAAATATGGGTGTTATGGAATGAGGAATGGACTGCAAATAACATAAGGGACACATGACAACAGGTAACTTTTAGTTACAATTGTCTTCAGGTGGATTTTGAGATGATTATAGTTTATGCAAGGTGCAATACTGATGATAGACTGGAGCTTTGGGATGAAATTGTGGATATAGCTGGAGGGAATCAGGTTCCTTGGATCATAAGGGGTGACTTCAATGTCATATTGGTAGAGGAAGAGAAGGAGGGGGCTGCCTTTTATAAATGTTGAGGCCTAGGATTTTGCTAATTGTATCAACTACCATGCTATCACTGAATTGAAGTTCATTGGGAGTAATTTTACTTGGTGGAATGGGAGAGTAGAATAAGACTGTATCTTTAAGAGGCTGGATATAGTACTTGTCAATCAGGAGTTTCTGAATAAATTGCCATCAAGTGGGGTTCATTACTTAATCAGACAGGGTTCTAATCATGCTCCCTTGTGTGTTGTGTGTAATTCACAAAAGAAACCTATACAAAGGCCTTTTAAGTTCCTTAACATTTTGTTGAAACATCATTCTTGCAAGCGATCGATTAAGGATAAATATTGTCTTTATTGGAGATCCTTTTGTGGAATTTCATGCCAAGTTAAAAGGAGTCAAGATGGCATTGGCTACTTGGTCTAAGGAGACATTTGTGTACATCTTTAAGAGAATTGCTACATTGGAGGATGAGATTAAAATGAAAGAAATTCAATTAGAGATAAATGCCTCTGTTGAGAACAAAAGAAGCCTTGAATAAAGCTAATGTTGAACTCAGGAAATATCTCTATACTGAGGAGGAGTTCTGGAAGCAGAAAGCAGGGATGCAATGGTTTAGGGAAGGGATAGGAATACCAAATTTTTTACTCTTATGTCAACGGAAGGAGGAAGAAGCTCCATATTTCTAAAATACAGACTAGACAGGGTGATATCATTAATACAAGAGAAAACATTGGTGCTGAAGCTAGTAATTTTTATGAGGAGCAATTTAGAGAGGAGCAACGAGAAAAGGGACTACAACATGATAGATTGCATCTAAGCTAATTTCAGAGGAAAAGAATGAGGAAATCACTAGACTGCCGACCAAGGAGGAAATCAAAGAAGTGGTGTTTGAATTGAATGAAGATAGCACAGGACGGCCAAATAGTTTTTCAGGATTATTCTATCAGCAATATTGGGATATTATTGGGAATGATGTAACTCGAATGGTAAAGGCATTCTTCTGTGGATATTAGCTTTCAAGTTATATTACTCATACTGATTTGGTTCTTATTCCTAAAAAGGAGAATGTTAAATATATGAGAGATCTAAGGCCTATTAGTTTGAGTAATTTTGTTAATAAAATCTTCTCTAGATTATTGTTGCAAAGATTATCTACTATTATCCCAAAGATTATATCCTCTAATGAGACATGATTTGTTAAAGAGAGAATATCTCTAGAAATATGTTACTGGCTCTGGAGATTATAAGGGATATACATCTTAGGAATAAGAAACATAATATGGTAGTGAAATTGGATATGACCAAAGCATATGATAGAGTTTCTTGGGTGTACCCCACATAAGTGTTGAGAAAATTTGGCTTTTCTAATATTATTATTGATATGGTATGGAAACTGATAAGTAGCAATTAGTAATAAGTGTTAGTGAATGGCCAATCATATGTGTTTTTTCAGTCTAGTAGAGGAGTCAAGTAGGAGGATCCTCTGTCACTAGTGCTATTCATAATTGTAGTAGAGATCAAGTCCAGGAGTCTTAATAATCAATTTCTGGACAACAACTATGTAGGCTATGACCTTTCTAAATGGAGTCCACATATTAATCACTTGGATTATTTAGATGATAGTACTCTATTTTAATCAAGGGATGCATATTCAGTGGGTAAAATGATGAAAGTATTATGTGACTATTAGAAAATCTATGGGAAGATGATCAACAAGAATAAGAGTTTTTTGTATATTCATGAAAAAACACCTTTGGCAGTTGGTTAAAGGTTCAAAAGGTTAATAGGAATAAGGTTGGGTAATTTTCCATTTGTCTACCTAGGCTGCCCTGTGTATTATGGTAGAAGAAATCCTTCTTATTTTGTAGAGTTGTTGAGAAGATTGCTAGGAGATTTAGAACCCGACATTATAAGTTTTTTTTATTATGGAGGAAAGTATATTCTAGTGAACCATATCCTACAATCTATGCCCATTTATCTGTTATCATCGTTGAACCCTCCTAAAAAGGTTATAGAGAAAATTCATAGAATATTTGTTTCCTTTTTTAGGATCAAGGTGGGTGGAGCTAAAGGGAAGCATTGGGTGAAGTCGGAGGAGTTGTGTAGACCACATAATAAAGGAAGAATTGGAGTAAGGTCACTATATGATATCTCAAATCCCTCTTTGCAAAACTGTGGTGGATATTCAAGACATCAACTTCAATGTGGAGTGTTTACATGTGGAATAAGTATTGCAAGAAAGATCATCCAGTCATAGCTAAAGGTGCAGGTGGGTCCCTGTGTAAAAGAAAATGGTGGAGGTCAGGCAACAAATAGAGCTTGACATATGATATAAATTGAAATCTAGAAACTACATGTTTTGGTTTGACAACCGGGCGAAGCAAGGGGCATTATATTTTGTGGAGGATGAAGGGATGGAACAGGATTAGGAAGTCAAAGAGTTCATTAAAGAAGGAAGATGGGATATTGCCTTAAAAATGGTGATTTCAGAAGATATAGCCGAGCATATATGTGTCAATATTCAGGCAGACCTGTATGACAGTTTGACTGATCAACCATGGTAGATGGCAAGTAATAATGATGCGTTTACGACTAAATCAACTTATAACAACTTGAGAAAAGAGGGAGGTGAGGAACTGGATGAAAGAATATGGATTAAGGGTTTCCCTTTTAAAATTAGCTTTTTTAGTAAAGGATTTGGAACAAAAGGGTGGCAACAAAAGGTAACCTAAAGAGGATGAAAATTAGTTTGGTATCAAGATGCTACTGCTGTGAAACTTTTGAGCAGGAAACAATGACCCACCTTTTTCTAACAGCTCCCACAACTCAAAGGCTATGTAAGCATTTTTCTTCATGTGCAAGTATCATAATTGAAGGACTCAATCTGCAGCAGGTCATTATAAAGTGGTGGATGACACCAACATCTACTAAGCTAAAAGTTATGTATAAGATAGTACTAATGGTAGTCATGTGAGAGTTATGGAAGAGAAGGAATGCAAGAAGACATGACAAAGATGTCAAATATCAGAACCTGGTGTTTCAATGTCATTTGTTAATCTTCTACTTTATAAGGAGGATTTTCCCATGGATTGAAATGCCAAGGGATTAGGAAGGAATATTAGAGGTGTTGAACAACTACAGACCTTAACTGCATTATCACCCTGTCAAATGGAAGTTTCCAAAAGAATGGTAGATTAAATGCAACTCTAATGGTGCATGTAGGGGAAACCATGGAGAAAGCTCTTGTGGATTCTGCCTGAGAAATGAGAAAGGGAATATCATTTATGCTGAAGCACAACCCCCAGGTATAATGAATAACCTGGAAACCGAGCTAATGACTACTTTAAATAGTCTAAAGCATTATAGGGATGTTGGGCTAATACAAATTGTCCTAGAAATAGATTCCTTGGTGGTGCAGAAGATACTAAGAAAGGAATGAAAGATTCCATAACAAGTGATAACAAAGATTGAGGAGATATAGATAATTATGAAAAACTCTCATATTATCATTAAGCATATATTTTGGGAAGCTAATCAGCTAGCAGAGAAACTGGCAAATTTTGCCGTAGATCGAGGAGAGATAATTTGATGTCATACGTTTCAACAATTACCAGTCGTATGCAGGAGGATTGTTTACATGGAAAAGATAGAAATTACGATTAAAACAAGGAAAATAACTAAACATGATGATTAATAATTATAAAGAGCTATTACACTTCATATGAATACAAGAAAAAGCAAACTTTTCCAGAAAAGAGCATTTTAAGCTAGAGGTTGTAATGACCCTCCGGGTCATTCCTATATTTCTATGACTTCTTTGTATGTTGAGCTTTTGAATGGTGACCTTGGGCCTATTATTGTGTTGGGACTGTTGGAATGGTGGTCGGTGGTTTTGGTTGGGAATTCGCGAGTTGGCGGGTTAGTGAGAAGCTAAAGCTGCAAAATGAGATTTCTATCAAAACCCTAGTAAATAGACTCAAAATAGGATTCTGGCAGTTCCATTAGTTCTAGAATGGTTGATTTGTGCTAGGAGGGTGGTTGGTCTGAGGATGGAGGGCTCCAAAATGATTTTGAGCTAAAAGTTGCAAAATGAGGTCTACCGAATGCTGAAAAGGGCATCTCTATAAAAACTCAACTGAATGTGCTCAGAATGAAAATCAGATGGGACGTTCAGCTCGAAACATCAAAATTATTCTAAAATGACACTTTCAGTTGACAGGGACATCCGGTATCATTTTGACCCCCTTAGTTCTTTTAGCTAATTTTAGCCAGAAGGAAGTGGGGTACTCTTTTTTTGTAGGATGCTCTGTTGGGATTCCAACCATACCATTGGATCAGGAACATCAGTATACATATGGTTACACTATTTATTTATGTAAAATGGACATCAGACAACTCGAGAATCCCTCGAGGAAGTTCTTGAGGTTGCTGGTGTGAGCAGCGGGAGCATAGGCCTGTGTTCACGCCTACACGCATGTGTTTGTGCAACATGGCACAAGCATCGGACCCGCGTCTGGATGCAGCATGGTGCGGTCGGCCTATATAAAGCCTGGTCGCGAGGGCTTGGACAAGAAAAGCTTCAAATGGACATAAAAAAGTGATTTGGAGCTCCATTTTTTGTGATTCAAAAGCCTACATGACTTGAATTTTTGCAAGGAACGTCGTGGTGAAGTCAGATTCAGAATTTGGCATGTAGTAAAATCACTGTTTTAATTGATTTTATTCTTGGAATTTGTGAAAACTTTACGCGTTGACATCTTAGCCGATTCTTAATGGATTTAAGATAAAATTTGAGCCTAATGTTCTATGTTCTGAGAGGAATACTATGGTATGCTGGGTGATCACTAATTTTGTTAGAGTTTTGATAATTTTGACCGAGAAAGTTTTGAAAAGAATGTTTTCAAGGTAAAGTTTTTAAGTTCGTTCTTGAGCTTTTTCTTGGTCTTTTGGGGTCCGTTTGGGATGAATTTATAGCTGTAGACTCAGGGTGACGTGGGGGACCTTTTTGGAAATTTGTTTGGGATTTCGAGCGTGGGCCTTATTTTTCCTATTTAGGCCGATTGACATATTTTCACCTATTTTTCAAGATAATACAACCAATTTGATCGTGTTGACATGGTGAATTGTATTTTTAATAGTTGAGCAGCATCAAAAAGCGGTTCGAAAGGGAAGAGTAGGCTAGCTTTCTCTATTTGACCTTAGACTGAGATGAAATATTTACATATTGAGTTGGCAATGTGTAGAATTATACTGTGAATGAGTTGAGTTGTGGGATTGATCTTGTATATAGCTAGTTGTGAATCCTCATGTGCTGTAAATATGGTGATATGATACTACAGTTGTTGTATTGAGGGTTGTGTTAGCTATAGCTGCTATACTAGCTGAATTCTTACATTGTATGACTACAAGAGGACTCTAAAGGGGTTGGTTGGGTTGTAAACATGTATCAAGTACATACACCTAGATTAAATCTTGCTTGTATGCATGTGTGGCCTGAATCCGCTGAAATATACTAGGTCACGAGACTGATAAGTGACTTATATATGATCTTGTATATTGTTGTTATCTTGTATATACTTGCACCATTATTTAGTGTCTGGGGAAACACACCATGTTCTAGGAATGGTTATAGTTTCCCTCCTAAGAGAGCCTTCTAATTCGTGATACGAGATGTGTTACTACTGAGCCACTGGTAGCTTAGAGACGGGAGTGTGGCCCTGTTAGTGAGGTGTAGGCTATGTCCTATGGGCTTCCTGGGCTATATATGAGGAGACACAAGTTGTGTGGGTTAGTCCTAAGGACTAGCACCCTATCTAAAGAAGGGTACTTTATGAGTGGGACGATGCATGGTTTCCTTGAGTGATATCCTTTATAGCAGCAAGTTGCTGTATGATTCTGGGAAGGTAGCATCCTTCTGATTATGTCACGACCCGAGCCTAGGGCCTAGTGATGAGTCATGAAAATACAACTTTTACGATGCTTAAAACATAGAACTAATGGGTGTTCTCGAGCGGTGTTATTGGTTTAATAGGTATGTTTTGATATTGTGCAGGAAAATGACTAAGGCATGGGAAATGGCGGAAAGTACAAGGAACGGGTGAGAAACAAAGCCAAGTGCCGGACCACGGAAGGCCCACACGGGCCGTCTCACTCCAGACGGTCCGTGTGACCGTCAGTGGCACGACACGAGTGACACGGTCAGGCCACACGGCCCATCTGACGCCAGACGGACCGTGTGAGAGACCGTGTACTTGACGTAGCTCGTAAGATAACCCGTCGAAAATTAAAGAAATCGTGCAAGGAGATTCACACGGAGGAACCACACGGCCCGTCTTACTCCACACGGATCGTATAAACGGGCCGTGTAACTGACGTAGCTCGAAGGGCCTTCGTCGAAAATATCAGAATTCGTGCAAGTGGATCGACACGGAAGAGCTACACGGCCCGTCTCACGCCACACGGGCCGTGTCACGGACCGTGTGGGCACAGTCAACCGCCAAACGGTCCGTTCACATGGACCATCTCACCTTAGACGGTCCGTGTAACGGACCGTGCCCCGTGCCGAAATTATTTCCCTAAATTATATCGACTTAGTTTTACTTTGTATAAATAGGATGTTATTTTATTTTATTAGATACTTTCGTTTTGACGACAGAAACTAGAGAGAACAAGGAGAAAAACATTAGTTTGGCTTTTGTAATTCGTGAGAATCACGTTTGTGATTATTGTTCAAAGCTTGAACACGGATTCTTGTTCTTAAATCGTAAGTTCATCTTTATGTTTTCTTCTACTCGTTGTGGGCAAATTATCAATAGGATGCTAGGCTAAACCCACAACTAAGGTTGTGGGAACCATGACGACCCAATTAAGATAACGCAAACTGGGGGTAATTCGTTCACATAAACAGTGCATGTATTGTTAAATTCTTCGTTTTAACTTCTCCTTAATGAGTCGACGCATTAGGGTAAGCCTGTATTCGTTACATGTCCGAAAGGGATGTAGTGATTGGGAAAAGAGTCTAACAACAGAGATTCAGGGTTATGAACCTAGTCTAAGTGCCTGAGACCGAAAGGTGAAGGTATTCTGAGATCAGAAACAACGGTTAGCATTGCATACACTCGGAGACCGAGAGGAGAGGAGTGAGATATACCTAGAAAAGGGACCGAAAGGTGACCTAGGTATTAATTGAGTTGTAGATTTTGCATGCATCATTAGGAACGAATTCACAGATCCAGTTTAGTTGTCGTAATTGTATGTCATGAGGAACACAACCCTAGCCTCTCTCTATCTGTCTAAGAATCGGAACGTCCTTATTAATTACTTTACGAAATTAGTTAAACTAAATAACGCAACCCCCATTTATTTTATATACATTTATCTTGGGAATAGCATTTACGACTGAAAGCTGGTACTAATAGAGTAATTCTTACGTGTTCCCTGTGGGATCGACCTCAACTCTGGTTGGGTTCTATATTTGACCAACGACCGCTTTACTCTTCTATTTGGAGTGTAATTTGGGCGTATCACCTAGGAATAATATAGAGAATGAGAACCCGAGAGTCCCCAGACAAGCCTTATAGCATCCACATACATATCATTAGTTTGGAAATGCTTAATAAAGAAATAAACACATTGTTTCGAAGGGACAAGAAAGTATGACTCACGTTATAGGGATGTCATAGGGATAGGGATTAGCATGATCCACATAACATATAACACATAAGAACTAAGGGGCAGGTAAGTATGCCTCACGCTATGGGGATAGAATAGGACTTAGGACTTTCCACAATTCCACATCTCATCATAAGCAAATCATCATATCATCAACATTCACTAGATAGCCATAACCATAATCTCCATACTAATAACATGAAATAGCACAAATCCGTACAAGAGTCTACATGTTGTCCAATAATGCCTCTAAGTCATAAAATAGGACGGGGACTAAGATATGTCCCAAGCTCACCCTCAGAGTAAATAAAGCATAAGCAGAAGAAACATAATAGGTAGATGGATGGTGGCTTGTCATGGGATGATAGGACTCACCATAACAACTTTCATAAATCCGAGCTAATTGTCAAGAGGAGGATAAAGATGGTCTCTGGTCTCCACATGGTTAGAATATGTGGGAAAAGAATATTTATTAGTACATTTGAATGTAATAAGTATGGGGGCATGCAATGCATATAAGCTCATTAAATCTACATTCAATGCTAGATGACAAAGGGCACATGTATAGAAAGAAGTATATACACAAGGAAGAGTAATATATCAATATGCCATGAAATTCATGATGCATGAAATGCCATAGTACTTCAACATAGTAGAGTTGAGACCTCAACCAACATCTAGACCATGCAAGCTATTACATGGAATTCCATTGTCTTTCCCACACTGAATGAAGTGGTGATCTACTTGCCAAAGGCAGATCATACTTCTTCTTACGGGCATCCCCATTTCAAAGAAAAAACCTTACCTTACGGGCACCCCCATTTTGGAAAGAATTTTTCATTCATCATAACATAATTGTAACCATATCTTATGGGCACCCCTATTTCGGTAAAGGTTACCATAACATGAACTTATGGTTGGCATAGAGTTATGGGACTTAGGTATTGGACCCTTAGAGATAGCCCCCCTCCACAAGTCCGCTCGGTGCTAAGTCATCATCCCATAAGAATACATGTACATTTACATGCTTTTAAAGAAACATAAGTCATTTCAAATCATTTCAATGCATACTTGGGCTTAAAAGCCAAACATTCTTCAAAATCATTCATACTTGGGCTGAAAAGCCAAATCATACTTCAATTCATACTTTCATGCATAGGAATAGCTCATTCACATATATTCATATTTGTGTAAATACCCAAAGTTTTCTCAAAAAGTCATAGATATTATGTAATCACATGTCATGTCATACTCACACTTTTATCAAAATCATATTCATAAACATAATTGGGTCTTAGTGTCACGCCCTAAGCCCCATTAAGGCGGACTGACACCCGTTGCCGACAAGGCTCGGGAGAACCAACATATAACTATACACCTGCTATGAACATTTAAGAGGTTTCCATACTCAATATGCTGTCAAAAGAAAGTAAATTGTACTAACAAACCAAAAGTAAATGCATAAGACTAGGCCGTTGGAGCCGCGATATCTATAATACACTATTTGACCACACTTTAATTTAAATTGTCTATAAAGCCTCTAAATAAGGAACAATATCTATATGAGTCAGGACAGGCCCCGCCTCATGACCAACTATACAATAAAAAATACAAGTTCTAAACACACAAGCCCCGAAGCAACCTGGAGCTTAGTAATAGCAGCTGAAAGCCCTGTACTCTTACTGGGGAGATCTAGTAGCTCCTGTACCTGCAGCATGAAATGCAGGTCCCCCGTAAGGGACGTCAGTATGAGATAATGTACTGATGTGAGGCAGGAAATACTGTATATGCAATAAGAACTCAAATGAAATCACACACTGGTGTGTAAGGATGAAAAGACCACCTTTAGCCATACTGTGGAATCATGTACTTTATGTTTTTTTTAATTACTGTATCTTTCTTTACTGTATAATCTGTGCACAATATATCATGTAAATGACCAGCTGATCAGTGGTAAATCTGTAATGGGATTGACCCTGGCTAGGTGATTCCTTCACCCCTCGGGCTACCACCCGTAAATGAGATCGACCCTGGCTAGGTGATTCTTCCACCCCTCGGGCTACCACCCATTTATAAGCAACTGTAAGTTATCTTTTATTTACATAAAGATGGTTCTTTTGGTGGTCATAACCTTTAGAACTGTAAGAATATAGACATGTGACATATGAACAACCATACAAGGTAATACCACAATGGAAAGAGAGATACACAACTAATGAACCGTATCGGAGATTAAACAACACATAGACTTTGTTTGGTAAGAAGGAACTCATGTATATTTAGTATTCAGGTACATATGCAGGTTGACAATGACTATGTATGGGTACATATGAACATGGTAAAAAGTGGGGACACGGTTAGCAGCCATGTCGGAGTTTGTACGTGCCTTTATGTGCTAAGGAAGATTATAGATTTCATGCCAAGTAATAGGAAATCAAGTAGCCTTGCATACCTCGCTGTACTATGTCGTTATTACCTCGAAGTAGTATCCTTTTCCTCCAAACACTTATCTACAATATATTAGGTGACAAAACTAGTGTTAGAAGCTAGTAAGCACATCTTAGTAATCCAATTTCACCAAAAAAAAAATATCCGGGCAGCAAGCTCGGAATTAGCACCCAAAGAGTATTCTTTCAACATTTCCACTCCTAATCGTATTTTCTAATACACATTCCCATATACATGTCATATCCAGCTATGTTTAGTCCCATAACAGCATTACAACAACTCATACAGTACATCATACAACAACTCTACACAACATGCAAGTAGACAACACAACATTGCGTCCTTCCGCTACACTTCGACGTCAACCATTCCAAATCCGTTTCAACCTCAACCAAACTGTCCTCAACATATTTACACACAATTACAGTCCTAAAACAGTCCAAAAACAGTCCCTAAGTAGATGGAAAACATGAGACAACAATTCCCAAAAACAGTCCACGAATTCTTACTAATGAGCGGAATTAAGACATCATTTAAGAACTTATTTTTGCGGAAGATAAAAGTGGTCCAGCAGCCTCCTCACATCATTCCAGACCCAAGACTTCTTAAAAACATACATATTACTTCATAACTCAACCAACCAACAAGTTAAAAGTCTCTTATTTAACAAGAAAAGTGAACCACAATATTTGGAACACATGCTGTCCCAAAATTCCTGCACAATACAACCAACATACTCTTCATGTTTTTCATGAAAAAATTACATCAAACCATGGATATTTTATCTTACCTTAACCCTGAAGGATTAGTTTCTCTTCAAGGACCCTAGAAGTGTGTCTTGGCTGCTTTAGAAAATGAGAAGAGAGCAAGAAGAAACTTAGAGAGAAATCTGAAATTTTGGCTTGAGAAAATGACTAGAAGTTGCTGCTTGTTGCTCCCTTTTATAGGCCACTTTTGGCCGACTTTCTTTTGGGTTTTTAGCCTTATTTTATTAAGGTTATGGGGCAGCAGCTTGGCCCTTTCATTTGGGCCTTATTGGGCTTCAAATGGGATGGGCTTTGTTGCAAACATTTCTCCCTTAAGCCCACTTAGTTTGGGCCCTAGTTTTGGATTGGATTGTAATTGTAATTTGGCCCTTTTTCCTATCCATATTGGGCTGCAAATGTTGTCCTTTTATGATGCTAAACCATGGTCCCAAATAACATCCTTAACTCGGGGTTTATTCTTTATCGGACTTGAACAAATTCGGTGTTGGGCCTTGTCTCCGTTTACCGAGCTTATTTAAGCTAAGCACGTAGGTGACTCACCTACTAGCTTCCTAAGTCCCACAAGCACCTCAATTATTTCACTTCATTCAAGGTCACACTCTCCTTAACTTGACTTAAAAATTATATACGCTCGGTCATCTTAAGCATTAGACGTACGTATAGCCCTTTAATCTAAAATTCACGCACTTTTAAAATGTGTGCGGATTTGACCCCGCCATATCATGTTTCATTTGTGTTGGACTAGAACATGTAAGATGTGGAGTGTTACACTTAGCCCCTTTCATATTCATGAAACCAACGCTCATGTATGCATATTCTATGAATGATGATAGAAATGCATGGGCAATAGAGATTCATAGTTAAAATAACAATGTAGTATGAAATTCAAGTAAATCCATGATGAAATTCATATTTAAATCATACTTGAGATCATCCATGACTAAATCAACACTTAAAGAGGACTTGCATATTCAAATCTTCATAATATCAATGCAATTCAACATATTAGGGCTTAAATCACTTTAAAAACATCAATTAAACATAGCACATATCTCAGTTGAATCAAATAAATAATAATTTAAAAGACCCTTATTCAAAGTAAGCTTAATTTCATAAATCAATGAGTAAAAAGTGCTTTAAGTCTTCATGGTTGAAAGGGACCATGAATCAACCTCATGTACCTTATATAATTACAAAGAATCAATAAGAAATTGATTGAAAAAGAAGATCCTTCCTTGAGCTCCAAGCTAATTCTCCTATGGCACACTTGGGAGGAGTTTTTTAGATGAGAGAATTTGAATATATTTAGTGTATGGAATGAATTTGAATAAGAATAGAGAAGTATAGATCTTTTCAGGGGTTTAGGATAGGTTAGAACGTCATAAACGACTCGAAGGAATAGCTAAAATTACAAGCAAGCCATCAATAAAATGAACTTCAACAAGTGGGTCCCGTCAAGGAGCCTCATGGATCGTGTGAAGGTCCACAGATTGTGCAGTGGTCTATGGAACTGAACTTGGTCAAATTCCATACAAGTGCATCTCCAAGGAAGGTCAGACAACTCTTGCAAGGTCACAACCCGTGCAAGTGGTGCAAGTTTTGAGATGGTGATTCTATAAGCTATTTTGGGGATGAGAACTTTACGAGGCCCCTCTCCACGATTTGTGGGAGGTCATACGAGATGACACACGAACCGTGAAGTGCCACACGACCCATGTAGGGTCTTCTTGTGGGTTGCCTTTGCCAAATTCTTGGCTAGACAACCGGGGCATTTTCCAAGGCCCCTTCCACGGCTAGTGGTGAGGACTACGACTCGTGGCAGGTTCCCTGGAGTGCCACCAACCTCAAATCCTTTCTTAGGTCACCTAAAGTCATACATAAGCATTCATCATGACTCAAAGACCTCCGAAAACTTTAATTCTTTGCATCAAAAGGTCTCACGAAGTACTAGTCCTTACAGAGTATTTAGTCTCTTGGGCCTTAGTGTAGGTTACATTGATGCTGCCCTATAAGCTGCTTTACATAGAGGAAGGGCCTAGTAAGGGCTGAATATAGGCTCTTGACATGGGGCAGGCCAATGTTCTGACTTGACTTGTATCTACATAGGTGTGTGGCTTGATACTACTAAGATAGGTTGGCTGTGAGACTAATTTTGGATTATATGTCGTAATGTGGCTTGATTTTGGCATATAAGTGACTCCACCAGGGTGAATTACGTGGTATACCCATGTTATGATCATTGTCACCTATGTCTACTCTTGGCACTTGTGGTTGATGAGGTTGTGGTATACTCGGCCTTATCTAGGCATGACTCTATGGTGTTATGTGATGTATATACTCTCTGATGTACTAATGGTAGTTGTTGTGCACTGGTTATTTCTATCTGATGCTTTGGAACAAGTGTATATTTTGATCTAACATTTGTTTGTGAGAGTATGTTTCCCGATATTGTGAGGTATAATGATTATGGGGCTACTTGTTAAATGCTTGCCATGCTACGACTAATTTTGACAGAATATGATTCCATTTAGCCTAGGTATTATATATATGTACGAGATCCATATCATTGTTGACCTTCACTCTTATTATCTGTGCGGAGCTGGACTATAACGAGTTTGGGCTTGGTAGGCCAAGTTTATACCAATTTCTTTGGCATACACTCTATTAGATGGATGTTAATTGGTACACTGAGTTCTCTACATACCTTGGAAATATGTTGTTATTGTGATTTGGGAGAGGTGATATGATTGAGGGATCTGGTTCCAGTTAGGTTAGAGAGAGGGAAATTTTCTGATACTATGCTCTGAGCCCTAGATGACGCACCCTGTAGTTCAAGTCTTCAATGGTCACATTTGAGTGTTTGAGACCTCGGGTGACACGCCCTGCGATCCCATTTTTTGATGGTCAACTCCAAGTGTTTGATACCGGGGTGCCGATTCTAATGGGGTTCGAGCACTTGCTATTATTTTATGTCGAGGACCCCGTTAACATTATATGGGTCTGGGCCCCATGATTGATATACTATGGGGCGAGGGCCCGTGATTGATATTCTGATGTTGAGACACTATTGATTATGCTAGAGGGATTATATCTCCCACAGGGTATAAATTCCACCATTATATTTATGGTCAAACCACTTGATCTTAGTTGACTACCCGACCGGAGGCAAGGTTGGAAGACCTGGGGTTCGAGTCCCTGGGTGATATTAGGAGTTCAAGTCCTCATGTGACACCAGTTCTAGATGGGTCTAGGACCCGATTATTATTGTGATGTTGGGGGCCGAGGTCTCGATCATTACCTGTGGATCCACTCACCCTTTCACACTCTAATTATGCATGGATGTATCATCTGGGCTTATGGGGGCTCAAGAGGCGTTCATGCTTGGAAACTAGGGTCTTACACCCATATACAGCTGACACTTGATCTCTTGATATGGAGAGTTGGGCTTTGTGATGGTTCTAAGGGGTTTCAGTGATTATTTATCAATTATATTGTGTGTGGGTGTACCTCCCGGGCTTATGGGGGCTCGGGTGGCATACTGGCATAATTACTAGGGCCTTGCACCTTCATACAGTGTTATACCTCGGTTGGGGGCGGTTGTGATATGGGCCTACACAGTTTTTGTCAGCCGGTACTGGTGTTCATCACTTAGGTTTGTTCTTTCCATTGTTCATCACTTAGGTTGGTTTAGTTTGCCATTTTTCATCTCTAGGGTTGGTTCAGTTTACCATTGTTCATCCCTTGGGTTGGTTCAGTTGTCATTGTTCATCACTTGGATTGGTTCAGGTGTGGGTTGAGGGTTTCCAGATATACTTATGCTTTGATCTAAGTTCTGATTTCTACATTGTTGTAATCCTCTATATATTTGAGCTTCTTTATGTTCCGTATTTCATTTGGTCGACCAATGATGCATATTGGATGCCTTTTTTGGTATTGACCCTAACTTTCAACATCTTCTCATGGAGAAAGTCCAGGTATGGGTCGTGACTTCTACGTTGAGGAGTTTCGAGAGAGCTTAGGAGGCTTTTGGTGAGCCCTGGCGGTTCTGGCTACCTTCCAGTCTCCTTCCTTTGATGGTCGTCTATTGTTTCCAGACATTTGACCTTGTCAAATAGTATTATGATATATTTTGTAGGAGCACTCTCGGTTGTATATATATTATGTTTTGGTATTACGTTTCTTTCTGTTATTATAGTTGACTTCCAGGTTCTGGGTAGGTTTTAGCTATTATATTGTTGTTTTATCAATTTGGCTTGACTAGAAAGCTAGGACATGTGCCTAGGAGTTGGGAAATTGGCTTCCCTGTAGGTGGGATCGGACAGGCACTATCATGACCAGGACCGGATCATGATAGAGGTCAGACATCTACCACGAAATTGGCTAAATAAGCTTATAACAGACATTCCAACAAAAAAGAAGCCCATAATAGTAGATATGGACAGGGAAGCACTACACCACTACCCTTAGGCTGGGAAGACAGGTGATTCTTGCAAGCATTTCTTTCTCCTCATACTGGAAAAAGGGTGTGTATAAAGAGAAACATAGGAAAAGGGAAGGAATAGAAGAAGTAAGAGGAGCTTACGACGAGTAACAACAGTGAATGCTAAGTTCATGGATTGCAAAAAAATCAACATCTCCACTGGAACACTAATCTGCAAAAGGAAGAGAGAATGAATAAAAAGCGAGATCTAGTGGATGAAATGAGTAAAGGTACCTTCATTGATGATGATCATCGAATTATGGAAATGATTCATTAACCAAATCCTGAAGAAGAGGAACAGTTGGAGTGAATGATACTCCAAGACACATTGGGATGGGAAAGTGAATAGACAAGGCATAATTAGGAAAATAGATAGGAATAGAGGATTTCTTTTATTTTTGGTATTACATTATTGTAATGGGATGACGAATTGTTTGTCTTGGGCTCACCTTTTGGATTATTCCTTGATTAAATAAAGTTTAGCTCATCAGGGCTAATTTAATTAAAAAAAATTTATGTAAATGTTGTTATCTAATGTCATTAATTTTATAAGTGTGTCAGTTTTTTTATTCCTACAGTAGAATGCAAATTAACTTCATTCTATGTGATAATAACAATAGACAAAATAATTGAAACTTCCGATTCTACATTTGACTTTTTTCCCCTCATCATTTGTTTGATGTCTTAAGAATGGAACAGTCCAACCATTGCACTACAACCCAAGTTGATAATTCTATGTTCTTCTAGTATTAAAGGGAAAGAATATCTAATTTTATTGTTGAGTTTTAAATTCATGTCCAACTTCTATCTACCTGGATATGAATTATAATTAATACGTTCATATTTTCTATTACAATATAAATCAAAAAATAAAATGTTTGCTTGCCATTTATTTCTTTTATTTGAGAACTTTAGCAAGAGAACGAACATAATACTTTTAATAACTTGAGCCGTATGCTTGAATGCTATAATTTATATTGAATATCAATTTATAGTTTCTTTGGATGGGGGCGGTAGAGTCATATTCTGAAAGCTCATTCAATTTTTAAATAAACACATATATTCCTTCAAAGCATGCATAGATACAAACAAAAATTGGAATCAATAAAAATGTAGACAAATTATCAACCAACATGCATATAAATTACGGGATAATATAATATAATGAAAGAGAAGAAAAATATTATTACCTCTAAATTCATCGGTATATAAGCATGTTGCTTTGACGTGAATATAAATTTACTCCATATATATATAATATGAGTTTTAATATTACTGTCTAACTGGAATTAGTATTGGATGGTAGAACTTTATGTTTTGTGTGTTAGTTTGTTTCAATCCTAAATATTAGGTTAATTGTTAGTAGAAAACTTTGACCCTTTTTTTCATATTTTTTAGAGGTGTTTTTGCCATTTTTTTGGACAGTTTATTTATTTTGTCTTAGAAATTGTTCTTTTAATTATTATTTTGAATTTGTTTTTCACTATTTTCTTTTTGGATCAATTTCTTTTTTTGGGTTTTTGCGTAATTTTGGGACCCATTTTTAAATCTTTTCCTTGTTTGGACTTTTTATTTTTTTTATGGACGTTCTCTTTCTTTTTTAAAATTTATTATTATTATTATTATTATTATTATTATTATTATTATTATTATTATTATTTGAAAGTTTTTTCTGACTATCTTTTCTGGATCAAGTCTATTTTAGTCGTAAAAATTCTCTTTGTAATAATTTAACCATAATAAGAAAATCTTATCGATTTAAATTTATTACGTTTATTATATTTAATATTTTTAGAATAATAATATAATAATAAAAAAAGACGAAAAGTGAATTTTGTCTAAAGAGGAGTCTTTTAATGAAGCAAGTTCAAACAATATTTCTAAGGGTCTTCACACTTTTAGTATAGTATAGATTATATATATGAATGCCTTTGTATATCTATATTTTTAAACCCAAATATGAAAGTTGTAGTTCATATTTGTATATATTGCAAGTATACATTTAATTCTTATTTGAGTAATTTCAACATTTACACATACAAGTACTTGTATTTTTTATATATTAATGTTTTGTATTTTAATATTGTAGCTCTTATTTTGTATATTTTTTCGTGATTTGTATTTGTATCTAGAAATTTGATATTTTATTGTATATGACTCTATAAATTTATTTGTATCCACATTGATTGCTATGAATGTAAATATATACAGTTCGATTTGTATATTTAGATAATTTTTAATGTAGATGTGATTTTTAGGATTCTTATTTGTATATTATCAACAATTATACACTCTAGATATTATTTATATAACTTCAACGTTTGTATATTTTATCTATTTGTACATTTCAATCAATTGTACACACATACATTTATTTATATAGAAACTCCTATTGTTGAATAATTGATACAACTGTACATGTTAATGATCTATATTTAATGAGTTGAATTTATCGTCAAACGATTATGACATATATTGCTATATATAATTCAATAAGAATAAAAAGTTTAAACGAAAAAAATATAATTAGTACTCATATATACAAATATTGAAATACGCACACAAATTATGTAATCTATCAGTACACATCCACAAATTATGTATCAACTATACATATCAACATAACTCTAGTAGTCAATTCATATAAGTACAAAAAAGAGCTTTTTAATACATATGCAAATTATATTATCAATCGATACATATTCAATAACTCCAGTAGTCTATTGATAGAAATAAAATCAAGTTTTTTGATACATATACAAATTATGTAATCAATCGATACATATCCCGTAACTATAATAATAAAACATTCAAGTATTCAATCTATACAAATATTAGTCATATATGCTAAGAAATTCTAATCAAATACAATAACCGTAATTTTTGAAATTATTTTCTGTTTTAATAATCAAAATTATTGCCTTTTTATGAATCAAATTAAAAGATCAATTTATAGAAAATACTAAATTCACATAACAATATACATAATCAACTAAGAAATCTATATATACAACAGTCTGCATGGAAAGTTTTCATGATGGGAGTTCTATTTCAGGCAAAGATCTCTAATTAAATTCAAAAATCATAATTTAAGGCATTTGCTTTTTTTTTTTTTGATGAGAGATTTATTTTAAATAAGGATCTCTAATTAAATTCAAAAACCATAATTCGTTCAAATTATATAAATTGGTAAATTTTGGATTCCATATACAAATGGAAATGACCGCAAATGATATAGCTACATATATGTAACACCCGATAAATTACCAAAATACCCCTAGGGAAGAGGTGTGCGTAAAATGCGTCTTTCGATGATCGAATTGAAAATCCGAGAGCGGATTCGTGATAAGTACAGAAAATTGAGTGGGAAGAGGGTCTTGGTCGATTTTTAGAGAGATCGAGTCGAAAGATAATTTTTCATTCCAAAACGAAAAATAGTGTGCCTGCGCGATAGAACCGCGTCACAGACCTGTCGCGGAGCCACACATCTGTTTTTTTGTGATTTTTTCGACGGAGTTGAATTTTCCGAAAATACACTGTCCGCGACAGGTCCACGTCGCGGACTGTGTTATTTCAGGTCGGAAAAAAATTCTTTTAAATTTACGGAGAGCATTTTAGTCCATTCCTGCCTATCCTAAACGTACCCCTATGACCAATAAAGGCCGGTTTCTAAGAAAAGGGTTTCAAAAACCCCATTCTAAAGCGTTCTTCCTAGAAGTCACTAAGTCAGGGCTTGAGGGAAGTTGAGGTTGAGGAGATCAAGAGAAGGTTGTGCAAATTCGTGTTAGCAAATCCTTCCAAGTATGTAAAAGGCTAACCTAAGGCATGGGAATGTTCTCCCATGTGCCCTCTTGAGTATATTAAATTGTGTATATGAACACAATGAGGTTGATGTGAAGAGTTTTGAGCATGTATTTTGTATTTCACTTTATGCACATGTTTTCTTAAACTGATGATCATCATAAAAACTGAATTTTACATTCATAATTCATTCCATATGTGTTTTCTTTTAAACCCCTATGACTATTTTATTAAAAAGGCGTAAGAATGCACTAAGAGATGAGTCTAGAGCCTAAATGAGAATGATGTTATGATGTTGTGACTGTGTTTCACATTTGAGGAGAGACTTGATGATGATGTTGATGAGCATGATATTTTATGATATTTTAAACATGAAAGTTTAATTTCTAAAAGAGTATCTTGAGTCTATGATGTTGTTGTTGATGTTGATGAGGTGAGGTGATGTTGATGTCGAGGTACTATATCCCTACGGGACTGATGTTGATGTTGAGGTATTATATTATATCCTTACGGGACTGATGTTGATGTTGAGGTATTATGTTATGTCCCTATGGGACTGATGATGAGGTATTATGTCCCTATGGGACTGATGAGGTTGAGGTTTTATGAGCATGTTGAGTTCTGGGAGGAGTATTGAGCACCGAAATGGGTAAGAGTGAGTCCCACTTGAACCCATGAACTACGTGGCCCGCGTAGGAAGAGAGGATTGAACCGCAATGCGAATGGCTCCTATCTTGTCCCAAATGAGGACTGAGGTTTTTCTTGTGGATCCATTGAGGTTGATGTCTTTTACCCCGGGCAGGGTATTGGATGGATATGGCAACGGCATCGCTTCGTTGTATCATCACTGGCTCATAGGTGATGGTTGTCGGTTCGAGAAACTCCTAGTTAGGTTCCTTTTTATAGGGCTCTGATATTGATGTTATGTGATGTTCTGAGTCGATGTTTCCTGAGTTGAGTCGATGTTGATGTTCCCTGAGTTGAGTTAACGTTGAGGTTCCCTGTGTGAGTTGAGTCGAGTTTCCTTGAGATGAGTTTGATGTGATGATGACGTTGAGATGAGAGGTGGATGGGTCAATTATCTATTCTAATCTCTTGCCTTAGATAGAATCTTGACATTCTGATGGAGTATGATGTTGAGTTGATGTTTTCTTTATGTTGTTGTACTTACATTACTATTCAGCTACTTTACATGCCAGTACATTCCACGTACTGACGCCATTTGCCGCTGCATTATTTCATGATGCAGATACAGGAGTTAGAGGACTTCAGCAGACGCACCGTTGAGGTCGAAGATCGCGAGTTCCAACATTGGTGAGCCTCCTTACCATCCGGAGGAACCCTTTATTTGATGTCTCCTTTATTTCATTGAGTCCGGTAGCCATGGCATGTCATGGCACCATTCTTAGACAGTTGAGTCAGGTTAGAGGCTTCGTAGACATGATGTCGAGGTTGATGTTGATGTTATTCTTATGAATTGAGTAGTACTTTTACTCACTTAGTTGATGTTGAGACTGATGTTGGCCTTTTGCCCTTTTATTGAGGTAGTTCCCTATTTTCTTATGCTATTATGGTGTTAAACTGACTGTCCTGAGAACAAGTGGTTCGCTTAGGGACTAGTAATAGTCTCTGAGTGCCGGCCAGATCTAGGGTACCCTCCCGGGGCGTGACAAACTTTTTATCAGAGCACAGAGTTCAAGAGTCCTAGGGAGTCTATGAAGCCGTGTCTAGAAGAGTCTTGTTTATGCGTGTATTGTGCACCACACTTCATAAACAGGATGCTACAGGGCATTAGGAAATGGTTACCCTTCTTTGATGTTCTGAGTTCGTGCGATAGAGCTTGACTCTATGAAACCCCCTTTCTAATTCGTGTGTTACGCGTTTGCAGATAATGCCTCTTAAACGTACTGCTGCCCAAAGAGATGACTCAATCCCTAACACTGAGAACCCCTTACCAGAGGCTCCTAATCAGCATGGGACAAGGAGACGGGGGCGACCTGCCAGAGCTACTGAGGCTCCACCAGCACCTCCTGCTCAGTCAGCCTCCACTTCGGAAGCAGACTTCACACTATGCTCACTTAGTTGGTGGCCTCTCAGAGTAGTAGTCGTGGTCCCCAGGCCCCTAGCTCCAGCTCCCAAGAGTCTGCAGTTGCATCTAGACTCAGAGATTTCCTGAGGATGAACCCGCCAGTCTATACGGGGTCCAAGGTTGAGGAGGATCCACAAAACTTTATTGATGAGATGCGCAAGATCATGAGGGTTATGCATGCCAACGAGGTTGAGGGAGTCGAGCTGGTCTCATATCAGCTTAAGGATGTTGCTAATGTCTGGTATAACTAGTGGGAAGATGGTAGAGGTGAGGATGCTAAACCTGTTGGGTGGGAGGAGTTTGAGAGTGCTTTTCAAGATCACTTCTTTCCCCAAGAGTTGAGGGAGGCAAAGTTTGAGGAGTTCGTGAATCTGAAGTAAGAGGGGTTGACGGTCAAAGAGTACAGCTTGAAGTTCATCCAGCTGTCCAGATATGCTCCAGAGATGGTCCTTGATATAAGGGCAAGAATGAGGAAGTTTGTGTCTGGGTTGGGCAGGCATGTGAAGAGGGAGTGTAAGGCAGCATTGCTGATTCCAGACATGGATATTGCTAGACTTATGGTCTATGCCCAGCAGACTGAGGAGGACAAGAAGAGGGACAGAGAAGAGCAATAGAGTAAGAAGACCGAATCGGCGGGGCATGAGCCTAATCAGCAGAAGCAGAATAAAGGTGACAGAACCTTCTTTCAGAGAAAATCTGCTAGCCAAGCACCTTCGATGGCGAGTACGCCTGTTCAGCAAAACAGGTATGATTAGAAATCTTATGATCACCAGAACTTCAGAGCACAGGGACCTCACTCTCAAGCTAGTGTTGCTCAAGGTCCAAAGGGAAGGCCACCTTGTGTAGATGTGGCAGGCTGCATCTTAGTGCTTGCCGTGAGGGCACCAATACTTGCTTTTCATGTGGACAGCCTGGCCATTTCCAGGGTAAGTGCCCTACGAGGAATCAACGGTGGAGTGATAGAGGTAATAGAGCTCAGTCTTCTACAGCACCCCCTGCGGGTTATCATCAGAAGGCTCCTACTGCAAATGCAGAAGGCGGGACGAATCGTCTGTATGCAATGGGTAATCGACAGGATCAAGAGGTTGCTCCAAATGTTGTTACGGGTATGCTCTGAATCCTTTCTTATGATTGTTATGCATTGCTTGACCCGGTGCCACTTTGTCTTTTGTGACGCCCTATGTGGACTATAAGTTTGAGGTTCTTCCTGAGTGTTTGCTTGAGCCCTACACTGTTTCAACTCCTACTGGTGAGTCTATCCTGGCTAAGAGGGTCTATAGAGACTGTGTAGAGTCCATCTGTCATAGGGATACTTTGGCCAATTTAGTAGAGTTGGAGATGGTCGATTTTGATGTGATCCTTGGTATGGATTGGCTCCATGCTTTCCATGCATTCATAGATTGTAGGACCCGAGTTGTTAAATTTCAATTTTCGAATGAACCGGTCCTAGAGTGGAAGGGAGGTTGTGTTGCACCCAAGGGTAGATTTATTTCCTACTTGAGGGCGAGGAGGTTAATCTCTAAGGGGTGTATTTATCACCTTGTACGAGTTAAATCTGATGATGTTGAGTCCACTACTCTTGAGTCGGTCCCGATTTTAAATGAGTTCCCTGAGGTGTTCCCTGAGGATTTACCTGGAGTCCCTCCTGATAGGGAGATCCACTTTGGTATTGATGTACTACCCGACACGCAACCCAATTTGATTCCACCATATAGGATGGCCCCTGCTGAGTTGAAAGAGTTGAAGGAGCAGTTGAAGGATCTGTTAGAGAAGGGTTTTATTAGACCCAGTGTTTCTCCGTGGGGTGCTCCCGCTCTGTTTGTATGAAAGAAGGATGGGTCTCTACGAATGTGCATAGACTATGGGCAACTAAACAAGGTCACGGTCAAGAATAAATATCCTCTTCCCAGGATAGATGACCTGTTTGACCAACATCAGGGTGCCTCGTACTTTTCAAAGATAGACCTCAGATCGGGTTACCACCAGTTAAAGGTGAAAGAATATGATATTCCAAAGACAGCTTTCAGGACAAGATATGGCCACTTTGAGTTCTTGGTCATGTCCTTTGGGTTGACGAATGCACCGGCAGCTTTCATGGACTTGATGAATAGGGTGTTCAGGCCCTACCTTGATATATTTGTGATTGTGTTCATTGATGATATCTTGGTATATTCGAGGAATGAGGAAGAGTATGCTAAACATCTTAGAGTTGTCCTTCAAACTCTTAAGGACCATGAGTTGTATGCGGAGTTCTCCAAATGTGAATTTTGGCTTAAGTCAGTGGCTTTCCTAGGCCATGTGGTTTCAGGTGATGGAATTCGAGTAGATGGTCAGAAGATTAAAGCGGTTGCAAGCTGGCCAAGACCATCCTCTCCAACATACATAAGGAGTTTCTTGGGGTTGGCAGGCTACTACTGCAAATTTGTTGAGGGATTTTCTTCCCTATCCACGACATTGACCAAACTGACCCAGGAAAAGGTCAAATTTCAGTGGTCTGAGGAATGTGAGAAGAGTTTCCAAGAGTTAAAGACTAGGTTGACCACCACACCTATCTTGACCTTGCCTGACGGGACGAAAGGTTTTGTAAAATACTGTGATGCATCGAGAGTTGGGTTGGGATGTGTATTAATGCAGAGAGGTAAAGTGGTGGCTTATGCTTCCAGGCAACTTAAAGTTCATGAGAAGAACTATCTGACATGATCTTGAGTTAGCGACAGTTGTGTTCACACTTAAAATCTGGCGCCACTATTTGTATGGAGTACATGTAGACGTGTTCACGGATCACAAGAGCTTGCAGTATGTCTTAGTCAGAGAGAGCTCAACCTGCGACAGAGGAGATGGTTTGAGTTGCTCAAAGATTACGACATGAGTATCATGTACCACCCAGGTAAAGCTAATGTTGTTGTTGATTCTCTTAGCAGGTTGTCTATGGGTAGCACAACCATGTTGAGGAAGAAAAGAAAGAGTTAGTGAAAGAAGTGCATAGGTTGGCTCGACTGGGAGTCCAACTCGAGGAGAATGATGAGGGAGGAATTAATGTTCAGAGTGGGTCTTCATCATCCCTAGTGATTGAGGTAAAAGATAAAAAGGATCGAGATCCTATTATACTCTAAGTGAAGGAGGATGTTCAGAAGCAAAAAGTAATGGTCTTCTCCAAAGGGGGAGATGGGATATTGAGGTACCAGAGTAGGCTATGTGTCCCTGATGTTGATGGTGTTCGAGAGAGGATTCTGGCTGATGCCCATAACACTAGATACTCCATTCATCCGGGCTCTACCAAGATGTATCACGACTTGAGAGAGGTCTATTGGTGGAGTGGAATGAAGCGGGATATCGCGGAATTTGTTTCAAGATGCCCAAATTGCCAACAGGTAAAGGTTGAGCATCAAAGGCCAAGTGGCTAGGCCCAAAACTTCTAGATTCCAGAATGGAAGCGGGAGATGATTAATATGGATTTTATCACTGGCCTACCGAGATCCCGGAGACAGCATGATTCCATATGGGTAATTGTGGACAGGATGACGAAGTTAGCGCATTTCCTGGCAGTCAAGACGACCAACACTGCAGAGGATTATGCCAAGATGTATATCCAAGAGATTGTGAGGATGCATGGAGTTCCCTTGTCCATCATCTCGGACAGAGGAGTCCAATTTACTTCTCATTTCTGGAAGTCTTTCCAGAAAGGGTTGGGTACCAAGGTGAATTTGACCACAACCTTTCACCCACGGACGGATGGTCAGGCGGAGCGCACTATTTAGACGGTAGAAGATATGTTGGGAGCATGCATCTTTGACTTCAAAGGAAATTGGGACGATCACCTACCATTGATTGAATTCGCATATAACAATAGTTATCATGCGAGCATTCAAATGGCCCCTTATGAGGCCTTGTATGGGAGGAGATGTAGGTCACCCATTGGGTGGTTTGAAGTTGGAGTGGTTGAGTTGATTGGTCCTGACCTTGTCCACCCAGTCCATGGAGAAGGTGAAGATTATTCGAGAAAGATTGAAGACTGCCCAAAGTCGTCAGAAATCTTACACAGATGTGAGGAGAAGACCTAGAGTTTGAGGTGAGCGATTGGGTTTACCTGAAGGTATCACCCATGAATGGTGTCATGAGGTTTGGGAAAAAGGGGAAATTGAGTCCTCGCTATATTAGTCCTTATCAGATTGTGCGAAGAATTGGGAAGGTTGCTTATGAGCTAGAATTACCTTCTGAGTTAGATGGAATCCATCCGGTGTTCCATGTTTTGATGTTGAAGAAATATTTAGGGGATCCTGTGTTGGTAATTCCTGTGGAGAGCACGGGAGTCAGAGATAGTTTGTCCTTTGAAGAAATCCCAGTCCAGATCCTTGATCGACAGGTTCGCAGACTGAGGAGCAAAGAGATATCATCTATCAAAGTTCTGTGGAGGAATCAATTTGTTGAGGAAGCCACATGGGAAACTGAGGAAAAGATGAAAGCAAAATACCTGCACATGTTCGTGCTCGAGGTTGATGAAAGTGTTGAAGGTAACATTCTTACTTTTATGTAAATTGATGTTCCTACCATGAGTATATATGTGTAAATTCTGATGTATGAGTAGAGGTTATTGAGGTCGATGAGGAATTGAAGAGGTGAGTTTCTGAGTGAGTATCGAGGTGAGTCCGGAGTCTATTCGTGCCAAAATACCGTTCCTAGTCATCATTCGAGGACGAATGATCCCAAGGGGGAGATAATGTAACACCCGATAAATTACCAAAATACCCCTAGGGAAGAAGTGTGCATAAAACACGTCTTTCGATGCTCGGATTGAAAATCCGAGAGCGGACTCATGATCAACACTGAAAATTGAGTGGGAAGAGGGTCTCAGTCGATTTTTAAAGCGATCGAGTCAAAAGAAAATTTTTCGTTCCAAAACGAAAAACAGTGTGCCTGTGCGATAGAACCGCATCGCGGACCTGTCGCAGAGCCACACTTATGTTTTTATGTGATTTTTTCGACGGAGTTGAATTTTTTGAAAATACACTTTCCGCGAAAGGTCCGCATCGTGGACTGTGTTATTTCAGGTCGGGGAAAAATTCTTTTAAATTTACGGAGGGTATTTTAGTCAATTCCTACCTATCCTAAACGTACCCCTATGACCAATAAAGGTCGGTTTCTAAGAAAAAGGTTTCAAAAACTCCATTCTAAAGCGTTCTTCCTAGAAGTTACTAAGTCAGGGCTTGAGGGAAGTTGAGGTTGAGGAGATCAAGAGAAGGTTGTGCAAATTCGTGTTAGCAAATCCTTCCAGGTATGTAAGGCTAACCTAAGGCATGGGAATGTTCTCCCATGTGCCCTCTTGAGTATATTAAATTGTGTATATAAACACAATGAGGTTGATTTGAAGAGTTTTGAGCATGTATTTTGTATTTTACTTTATGCACATGTTTTCTTAAACCGATGATCATCATAAAAACTGAATTTTACATTCATAATTCATTCCATATGTGTTTTCTTTTAAACCCCTATGACTATTTTATTAAAAACACGTAAGAATGCACTAAGAGATGAGTCTAGAGCCTAAATGAGAATGATGTTATGATGTTGTGACTGTGTTTCACATTTGAGGAGAGCCTTGATGATGATGTTGATGAGCATGATATTTTATGATGTTTTAAACTTGAAAGTTTAATTTCTAAAAGAGTATCTTGAGTCTATGATGTTGATGTTGATGTTGATGAGGTGAGGTGATGTTGATGTCGAGGTACTATGTCCCTACAGAACTGATGTTGATGTTGAGGTATTATATTATGTCCCTACGGGACTGATGTTGATGTTAAGGTATTATGTTATGTCCCTATGGGACTGATGATGAGGTATTATGTCCCCATAGGACTGATGAGGTTGAGGTTTTATGAGCATGTCAAGTTCTTGGAGGAGTATTGAGCACCGAAATGGGTAAGAGTAAGTACCACTTGAACCCATTAACTACGTGGCCCGCGTAGGAAGAGGGGATTGAACTGCAATACGGATGGCTCCTTTCTTGTCCCTAATGAGGACTGAAGTTTTTCTTGTGGATCCACTGAGGTTGATGTCCTTTACCCCGGGCAGGGTATTGGATGGATGTGGCAACGACACCGCTTCGTTGTATCATCACTGGCTCATAGGTGATGGTTGTCGGTTAGAGAAACTCCCAGTTAGGTTCCTTTTTATAGGGCTCTGATGTTGATGTTATGTGATGTTCTGAGTCAATGTTTCCTGAGTTGAGTCGATGTTGATGTTTCCTGAGTTGGGTTAACGTTGAGGTTCCCTGAGTGAGTTGAGTTGAGTTTCCTTGAGATGAGTTTGATGTGATGATGACGTTGAGATTAGAGGTGGATAGGTCAATTGTCTATTCTAATTTCTTGCCTTAGATAGACTCTTGACATTCTGATGGAGTATAATGTTGAGTTGATGTTTTCTTTATGTTGTTGTACTTACATTACTATTCAGCTATTTTACATGCCAGTACATTCCACGTACTGACGCTATTTGGCGTTGCATCATTTCATGATGCAGATATAGGAGTTAGAGGACTTCAGCAGATGCAACGTTGAGGTCAGAGATCGCGAGTTCCAACATTGGTGAGCCTCCTTGCTATCCGGAGGAACTTTTATTTAATGTCTCCTTTATTTCATTGAGTTCTGTAGCCATGGCATGTCATGGCACCACTCTTAGACAGTTGAGTCAGGTCAGAGGCTTCGTAGACATGATGTCGAGGTTGATGTTGATGTTATTCTTATGAATTGAGTAGTACTTTTACTCACTTAGTTGATGTTGATACTGATGTTGGCCTTTGACCCTTTTATTGAGGTAGTTCCCTATTTGCTTCCGCTATTATGGTGTTAAACTGACTGTCTTGAGAACAAGTAGTTCGCTTAGGGACTAGCAATAGTCTCTGAGTGTCGGCCACGTCTAGGATACCCTCCCGGGGCGTGACAAGATATGAAATATAATTACCTAAATTATAGCTATTTGGGCCTATTAAGTTTCGAGTATAAGCTATTTATGGAAGTTCCTCTTATAATTATTTAATTTATATAAGAGGCCTCTATAGGAAATTTAGCTTTAGGCCCAAAACTTGTTGAGACGACCTTGCATCCAGTGATAGTAATAGTTAATGTTATATTCTAACTAGAAAAGGAAAAGTGTGTACTCTACACGAGCTCAATCACTATTATTTGAAATTAGCATTTTTAGTTGTGATATTTTTCATTTTCTAAAAATATGGCAATATTTGTTTTTCTTTTTGATTGATTACATTAACGATAGATCAAATATAAAAATTAAAAATATTATATAATGTACACTAGGGAACATATGACACGACAAGTATGAAGTGATTGATTAGGTTGTTTAATATTATTTCGAAGACAACTAAGATTCCAATGAATGGAAGCAAAGTTTAATGGTTCCAGTACACAAGAATAAGGGTGATATCTAAAACAGTAACAATTACAGGGGTATCAAATTGCTAAACCACATTATGAAGATTTGAGAGAAAGTGGTGGAGAAGTGAGTGAGAAGAGAAGTGTCCATTCTTGAGAATCAATTTGGATTCATGCTGGAGCGATCAACTACTAAAGGAATCCATCTTGCGCGGAGATTGGTAGAAAAGTATATAAAAAAAGAGGGACCTCCGTACGATATTCATTAATCTTGAGAAGGTCTGACAAAATACCGAGGGATGTCCTCAGGAGATGTTTGGAGGCTAAAGGTGTTCCGATGGTGTATAATAGGACGATAAAGGATATGTACGATGGAATCATGACTTGGGTTAGAACGGTGGGAGAAGGTTTAGACCATTTTCCTTTTGAGATGAGATTACATCAAGGATCTTTGCTGAGTCCTTTTTCTTTGCCTTGATCTTGGATCAGCTAACTCGGTCTATTCAAGAAGAGGTTCCATGGTGTATGCTATTTATGAATAACATTATACTAATTAACGAGATACAAGTCAATGTTAATGATAAGTTGGAGGTTTGGAGACAACCTCTGGAAATGACTCAAATTGAGCAGGACCAAAATAGAATAGTTGAAGTACTGGAAACTCAATGTTGTGATGGATGATGTGACATAGAAGTGAGGTTTTCCAATCAACCTATTAACAAGAGAGAATGTTTTAAGTATTAGGATTCATTATCTAGAATGGTGAGAACATTGACGATGTCATTGTTATTATCCAAACTAGGCCCTAGACGGAAATTATCTAACCAAGCCTCATAGCATATCAAGCATACATAAGGTAAGTAAAGGAACATAAGAATGTGAACATAATCAATGAAAATTTTAAAAATCTAACTATAGGATAGAAAGAAGTCAAAGACAACATAGACTCCAATTATACATTTTTTTTTTAAAAAAGCCTCTATTATAGATGTCATCCTGAAATCAAGTGTCATGGGACATGCTCAAACCCACCAAGGCAAAGTTATCCTAAACAAGATATAATTTAGAATTATAGAAAATAAACAAAATTAACGGTCATAATATAAATAGATAATGCCAAGGGAAAGGATCCACATTCCAAAAACTAACGCAAGAGTGGTATCACATGTACAAACCTCTACTATAACTGAATTTGAAAGAAAATGTACAATTCTAAGTGTCTTTGATTTGATTCTCAAATAGAATAAAAATAGTAAATAAGTAGAAGTGTAAAGAGTTCGGTAAAATGGACAAGCTTCTACCTCTCAGACTATCTCAAGATCGATCCAAAATATAAGTGAGAGCGTCATCCACAACCGGAGTCATGACCTATACACAAGTATGGAAGCAAGAGTAAGTACCAAACAACTTGGTACCCAACGAGAAATCTAAACATAGGTAGAGAATAAAGAACACATCTACTCCTCCCACACCAACCAAACCTTTATAACTACAAACTACACTTAGGAAAACCAACATACATAATATACATATCCACAATACAAGTATACAATTGTAAGGCCCTGAAAGTTAGAAAGTTGGAAAGTGCAAAAGAAGTAGAGCTGGAAATGTTCAGGCCAAAGTACGAGCCTCATTTATGGCTTGTCTTTCAAATCAAGGGTCTTAAACAAGTCTCGAGGATGGGATCAATCATGTTGGATAATTGGCTAAGTGTGGGGGGTCAAGGTACGAGGGATTTTTATGGTCCATAAAATGAAACTACAAACCATAAATTGGGTTCGTGGTTTGGGGTCTTGGATTGATGAGAAATTGAGTTTCTGAACTTGAACTACGAACAACCAGAATAACTCATAGTTTTGTTTACGAGTCGTAGAATGAACTCGTAGATGAGAACTGAAGATTTGCAATTTTTCTGAGTATGGAGGGAACCACAAAAGGGTTTTATCACCCGTAGATCATTCAACGAGTCGTAGAGTGAGGTCATTGTTTGGGTTTCAACGACAATTCAAAAGATCAACAATGTAACCAGGATGAAACCTGGCATATATGACTCGTACTTCAATCTACAACCTATAGATGGATCTCTTAGATTGGTCCCAACAGTTTTTAATAAAGGATGTTTTCAACCTTTTCCCATATCCTAAGCCTAAACCTACGTTATTCTGGATTCTTTTTGCTTCCATAATGGCCCTAATTCCTTGGAGAAGCCCTCATGCTCTCCCACTCCAACTCTCTCAAAATTTCCAACACAAGAATTCTCCCAAGGCAAGGCAAGAAAGGCTAGGGTTTCCAAAGGTTTTCTTTCTTAACCTTTAAGCTTTCCTTAAGGTCTTCAATTAGCTATGTGGGTTTGATTTATGAGTTATTTTCAACCATAAAGTCCAACCATGATTCGTTTTACCTTTTCTGTAAATTATGAAATTTATGAGTTCCATGAGCATGTTTTAAATGATGTCATGATGATATATTTTCAGTTATATTGACTCAAATGATGTAATGTGATGATGTACTATGAATTCCTATAGTTTTCAAGTTGAATTTCATGATCTCCTTATCTAGGGTTTTGAATGGTGAAGTGCGTTATTTAGACATGATTTTAAATTGATGAGCTTTATCATTGTAAGACCACCAGTTTAGGGCCTTGAGTGCAGAGAAGTTGGTCTAAAAATGACCTGCATTCTGGTTTCACGGGGTGACTTTTGCCTTATAAATGGTCATACGGATCATAAGTTTTATTCTTAAACATAAAACTTTAGGAAGAAAAAATGTTTCCAAGAATAGGGTAACCTACGGACCAAGTTACAGCCAGTAGGAAACCATAAGGTCCTTAGGAAGGGTCGTGAGTGAGACTATCAAACATGAAGGAAATTTGAAGTCTGCTAAAAGGTGACCTACGTGTTATCTAATAACTCGTAAAGAAGGATAGGTCCATAGGGTGCTTCATGGAATGAGGCCAAGAAAAAGGAGAAAAAAGACTAAGTGTAGAAAGACTCTACAAGTCTAACCATGACTCGTAAGAGTTTATATGACCCATAACAAGGCTTTGTAGCTTTGGGTCCAACAAACTCAGTTTTCAGGAATTTTAGACGTGTTACCAGATGAGAGGGACTTCCAGCCCCTGGATTGACTTGCGAACCATAATTGAGGTTTTATAGGTTAAATCTAACAGTTTTAATGGGGGGCAGTGTTGTTATTTCCATCAATCCTATTCCTAAACTACATCATTTTCGAACGAAAAGGGACGTAAATCTACCTTAAATCCCTAAGACACTACTCTTTCCTTCATTCTTTCAATTTCTAAAATATTCTACGGCAAGAAAGGCCCTTAAGAACAAGGGAAAGGCAAGAACTAGGGTTCCCAAATTCTTCCCCAAAGACTTCAAATTTGTTTCTATCCAGTTTCACCAAGGTATGTGAGTTGATTTATGGATACCCTTCCACCCATGAAGTTCCCTTTAAAGTTTTTTACCTTTTCTTTAAGTTCCTTTAAGATATTATGCGTGTTATGGTAAATTACAATGTTTAATGCTATTAAATGCTACTCATGATGTCTTACAAGTATTTTACTAAGTATCCTCACTTAGTGGTTCCTAAATTCGAGCTACTCTTATTATTGCTACTTATGATTCCAAGTTATGTTTTAAAGATTATGTGGGATGACATATCACTGTGAAGACTCGAGATTTATTTTATTGTTTGAGGTATGACCCTTTAAAGCTAAATCTCAATGTTAACTATATGCCACCATAGAAGCCCTTGTAGGATAGACTAGTGGATCCACATGAGCCCATTTGTTATGAAAGATGCAATTGTAAGTTACTAAGTTTTGGATGTCTAACTTGGTAAGTAGATTCCTCGTTTCCCAATGAAAGGAATGCATTAGCCTTTTCTCAATGAAAGAAGTTCATTGGATTCCATGTAGTAGCTTACATGGTCTTATTGTCAGTTGTGGTCTATTCCCATAAGTTTTATGAGCTTATGTTATGCTTTCATTGCATGTGCTTTCTTATGCATTGACTCATATTAATCTTAAGCCATATTTATTGTGCATGTTTAAGCTCACTTTATGTATCTTTTATCTTATGTATACTCATATGTTATATTTATGAATGATGGAATTACAATTTCATACATCCATTGTCTCTCACATACTTAGTATATTCCAACATGCTAACATATATTTTGCATGCATGATTAATCATGTAGGGACATGTACTTGTCCACTGGCTCGTGGCTAGTACTCGGCATTCAAAACTATCATTGTTATTTGTGATGAGCCCTTAGTTTGGGATTTACCTATTTTCCACTCTAGCTTATATTTACTTTTTGAGACAATGTATTTGTAGCCCTATGAGGCTTTTACTTCATATGTTCTCTTGTTATGGATTCTTTTTTATTTGATAGAAATCGACCGTACCAGTTCCGTTCGTTATGTAGTAGTTGTATGCTTATGGACAAAATGATTCTTAGTTGTTTCCACTGCTTTTAATGTAGCTTCATTGCTAAAATAGTCCATAGTCCCCTTCCCTTAGTTTTTCCGCAAATTATTTTTATTAAATGTATGAATGCTTAAGATAACTTGGGTTAGGTGCCTTTAGGTATCTCATTTGTTGTGTGACGACTAGGCCTCTAGGTCAAGTCATTACAAATATGGGATCAAAGCATGAGGTTTTAAAATATTCCTCAAAAGTTCATGCATACTCTGTATCATGTATTCTCATTCAAGGTTGTGAAGCGTGCCACTATTTTGAGTAAGAGGCTATGAGACGGTTTAGGAAAGTCTTCCCTTATTTTTTATTCATGTCATGCCTTAAAGTTGAATTGTTTTCTATTAACTAACGATAGCCTTTTGATTATTTGTAGATCATGCCATCATGAAGAGCTCCCCATCAATGAGACACTCCGAAACAATAAGATTCTCCACTCCAATAGTTTGATGGATTGTCACATGCAGAGTCTCGAGCCGTATTCACCCTATTATCCCAAGAATTGGCCAATCAAGCCAATAGGGAGATAGCTATACCTCCATAAGTACCTACCTCAACTGCCATAGTACGTGACTTTATGTGAATGAACCGTCAAAATTCCATGGGTCAAAGACGGATGAAGACCCTATTGACTTCATTGAGGAGGCTTATCGGGTAGTTGAAGTAATGGGTATCCCATCAAAAGAAAAAGATGAGTTGGTGGCCTACCAACTCAAAGGAGTCGCCAAGATTTGGTATGAGCAATGGGCCGATGAGAGGGGCCAAGAAGCGGGTCCTATCGGTTGGGAGGAATTCAAATATGCCTTTGTGAACCAATTCTTCCCAATTGAGCTTAGGGAGGCGAAGGTCAAAAAATTTATCAACTTGAAGCAAGGGACCATGAGTGTGAGGGAGTATCCGCTCAAGTTCACAAAGCTATCTAAGTATGCTCTTTTTATGGTCATGGATCCGAGGGCTCGAATGAGCAAGTTTATTTCTGGTGTCTCCAAGTTGGTCTCTAAGGAATGTAAGACGGCCTTGTTGGTTAAGGAGATGGACATTTCTCGCTTGATGACATATGCAGATCAGATTGAAAAGGAGAAGCTCCGCGAAAGGGCAAGGGAGTCCAAAAGGTCTCGAGTTAATGGTAGGAGTTACTCTCACCAAAGGGGTAGAGGTCAAAATTTTAAGGTGGGAAAAAGCAAAGTGGGCAAGGATCTACTAACACTCCTCCTCCTTGGACTACAAAGGACAAAGGGGTTTCTCCCAAGCCCCAAAGTCCTAGTTGCCCTAAGTGCGGAAGGCCTCATAGAGAAGAATGTCTAGCCAGGTCCAGTGCTTGTTTCACTTGTGGGAAGCGCGACCACCATTCCAAGGATTGTAAGAGAGGCGACACAAGGCTCCAAGGACAAATAGATCAAGTCCTAGGCACCTAGAGGACCAAACAATTATGCTCTTCATAGTCGCCAAGAAGTAGAAGAGGCTCCAGATGTGGTCACCAGTATGTTAAGACTTTTTTATTATGATGCATATGCACTTTTAGATCCATGAGAAAATTTATCTTTTGTAACCCCATTCCTTGCTTGTAAGTTTCGTGTATGTCCTGAAGTCCTCCATAAGCCCTCTGAGGTAAGTAACCCTATAGGTAAGTCCATCATAGCCCAAAGCGTCTGTAGAAGTTATCCCATTTCCATCTTGCATAAAGTGATCCCTCGTGATCTAATTGAGCTTTCTATGGTAGACTTTGATGTGATTCTTTGGATGGATTTATTGCATGCTTCTTATGTTTTCATTGATTGTAGAACTTGTGGGGTCAAATTTCAATTCCCTAATAATCCAATTCTTGAATAGGAAGGTAGCAATGCTTCATGTAAGGGTCGATTCATTGCCTTTTTAAAAGCTCGTAAGATAATTTCTGAGGGGTGTATCTACCACTTAAAAAGAGTTAAAGATGTGACTTCCAAAGTTCTTTCTCTTGAGTCGGTCCCTATTGTAAATGCGTTTTCTAATATTTTTCAGATGAGTTACCGGGCTTCCCTCCCAATAAGGATATATATTTTAGTATAGACCCTTTGCTCAATACTCAACCTATCTCAATCCTTCCATATAGAATGGCTCTTGCAAAATTGAAGGAGTTAAAAGAGCAATTGAGGAATTTGTTGAGAAGGGTTTCATTAGACCCAGTCGATCTCCATTAGGTGCCCCAATTTTATTTGTAAGGAAGAAAAATAGGTTGCTCCGTATGTGCATTGACAATCGACAACTCAATAAGGTTACCATAAAAAATAAGTATCCCCTTCCGAGAATAAATGAATTGTTCGATCAATGGCAAAGGACTACTCATTTCTCCAAAGTTAATTTGAGATCCGACTATCACCAATTAAGGGTGAGGGAAAGTCACATACCTAAGAAAACATTTCAGACTAGGTATGGTCACATCGAGTTTGTAGTAATGTCGTTTGGTCTTACTAATGCACCAATGATATTTATAGACCTCATTAACAGGGTGTTCAACCCTACCTCAACATATTCATCATGGTGTTTATTAATGACATCATTATCTACTCCCAAGGGAAACAAGAGCATATGGACCACTTGAGGGTCGTGGTGCAAACCCTAAGGGAGCAGAAGCTTTATGCAAAGTTTAATAAATGCGAGTTTTAGCTAGATGAGGTTGCCTTCCTTGGGAATGTGGTATCTAGTGAGGGCATCAAGGTTGATCCTAAGAAGACTGAGGGAAGGAGAACTGGCCAAGGCCATTGACTCTTATGGACATAAGGAATTTCTTGGTTCTATCCGATTACTACAGAAGGTTTGTGCAAGATCTCTCCACTATATCGTCTCTACTTACCAAGTTGACTCAGAAAAAGCTAAGTTTGTGTAGATGGATGAATGTGAGAGAAGTTTCCAAACTTCAAAGGATCGATTGACTTCAGCCCCCATATTGACATTGCTAGAAGGGAATGATAAGTTTGTCATCTATTGTGATGCATAGAGGATTGGATTAGGTTGTGTGTTAATGCAAAATGGTAAAGTGATTGCCCATGCCTCAAGCAAGTTGAAAGTGCATGAGAAGAAATACCTGACTCATTACCTTGAGCTTTCAACTGTGGTTTTTGCCTTGAAAATTTGGCTACACTACTTGTATGGAGTTCATGTGGATATTTTGACCGACTGTAGGAGCCTCCAACATGTGTTTACCCAAAAGGATCTCAATTTGAGGCAATTGAGGTAGTTACAGCTACTCAAGGACTATGATATGAGCGTAAAGTATCATCCAGAAAAAGCCAATGTGGTAGCTGGCACCCTTAGTAGAATTTTCATGGTTAGTATGTCTCATCTTGAAGATGATTGAAAAAAGGAGTTGGCCAAAGATGTTCATAGATTGGCTAGACCGGAGTGAAATTGAATGAGTCCCAAAGTGGTGGTGCAATTGTTCTTCATGGGTTCGCATCTTCTTTGGTTGATGAAGTTAAGGCTAAGAAAGACCTTAGTGGTTGAGTTAAAAGCCTTAGTAAATGATGGAAAAATACAAATTTTCTCACAAGAGGGAGATGGTGTACTTCTATATCAAGGGAGTTTGTGTGTGTCCAATGATAGTGAGTTGAAAAGGTTGATCATGCAAGAAGCCCATAACTCTTCATGTTCTATTCATCCTGGCACCACCAAGATGTATAGAGACTTGAGCGAGATTTACTGGTCGAATGGAATGAAGAAAGATATTGCTCAATTTGTGTCTGAATGTGCTAATCATCAATAGGTCAAAGTTAACACTAGAGGCCGGGTAGCCTAGCATAAGACATTGAAATTCCTACTTGGAAGTGGAAAGAGATTAATATGGACTTCATAGGTGGGTTTCCAAAGACCAAAAATTATTTTGACTCCATATGGGTCATAGTTGACCGCATGACAAAGTTGGCTCATTTTCTTCCAGCTAATACCATCTTTAGTGCCAAGGATTATACCTGCTTATATATTCAAGAATTGGTGTGGTTGCATGGGATTCCATTGTTCTGTATATCAGATCATGGTGCCCAATTTACCTCTTATTTTTAGAGATCCTTCCAAAAGGGGCTTGGTACTAAGGTGAAGTTAAGTGCTGCTTTTCATCCCCAAACCGACGAACAAGCTGAGAGGACTATTCAAACCTTGGAGGATATGTTGAGATCTTATGTGTCAGAGTTTAAGGGGAGTTGGGATGAGCATTTTCCACTTATCAAGTTTGCCTACAACAATAGCTTCCATGTAAGTATTGGGATGGCACAATTTGAGGCGTTGTATGGTAGACGATGTAGATTGCCCATCGGGTGGTTCGAAGTCAGTGAGGTGGAATTAATAGGACTGGACTTGGTGATGAACGCTATAGAGAAAATTAAAAGCATAGGGGATAAATTGCAAATAGCCCAAAGCCGACAAAAGTCCTACTCCAATGTGAGAAGAAGGGAACTTGAGTTCCAAGTTGGTGGGTTTACTTGAAGGTATTTCCAATGAAAGGCGTACTCCGGTTCGGTAAGAAAGGAAAATTGAGCCCTAGGTATGTGGGGCCTTAAAACGTGGTGAGAAGAGTAGGAAAAGTGGTTTACGAGTTGGATCTACCCAATGAGTTGCATTTTATTCATCTGGTCTTCCATGTGTCGATGTTGAGGAAGTTTCTAGGTGACCCAAATTTCATAGTTCCTTTGCATAATGTGAACATTGAAGAGGATTTAGTTATGAAGAAGTACCAATTGAAATTTTAGACCGACAAGTAAAAAAGCTAAGGAACAAGGAAGTTGCATCAGTCAAAGTACTTTGGAGAAACCAACAAATTGAGGGTGCTACATGGGAAGCAGAAACGGATATGATGAAGCGTTATCCACATCTATTCCACTCTACTCAAGCCTAAGGTATTAAGAAATTCTTCCAAAAACCTCCAGTTCTATGCATTTTAGTTTTCATGATATATGCATTTAATTTGATATTTATGGACTGTTTTGAGATATATTTTAAGTGTAAAATCTAAAAAGTTTGACAAATGATGATCAACTTGCAATTTTGCATGCATACTGGGTTATTAGTTGCTAGTTTACTCTTTAGATCTTTCCTTTAAGTACATTCGGGGACGAATATTCCCAAGGGGAAAATATTATAACACCCCCAGTTTAGGAGCCTTGAGTGCAGAGAAGTTGGCCTAAAAATGACCAGCAGTCTAGTTTAACGGGGTAACTTACGGCCCATAAGTAGACATACGGCCTCTAGGTTTTGTTCTTAAACATTGAACTTTAGGAAGGGAAAAGTTTCTAAGTATGGGGAAACGCACAATTAAGTGACGACCCATAGGAAACCATATAATCTTTACGAAGGGTCGTGAGTGAGACTATCAGACATGAAGAAAATTTGGAATCTATTGAAAGGTGACTTGTGTTTTATCAGACGGCCCGTAAATTGGGATATGGTTTGTAGGGTGCTTTGTGGAATGAGGCCAAGGAAAAGGACAAAAATGGCTAAGTCTGGAAGGACTCTACTAGTCCAACCATGACCTGTAAGAATTTATACGGCCCGCAATAAGGTTTAACAGCTTTGGGTCTAGCAAAGTCAATTTTTGGGAATTTCAGATATGTCACCAAATGAGAGGGACCTACGACCCGTGGTTAAATTTACGGCTCGTAATCGGAGTTTTGTAGGTTAAATTCAAAAGTTTTAATGAGGGGAAATTTTGTTATTTCCATCAATCCTATTCCTAAACTACATCATTTTGTCAACAAAAAGGGGACCTAAATCTGCCTTAAAGCCTGAAGACCCTACTGTTTCCTTTATTCGTTCAACTCCTAAAATTCTCAAAGGAAAGAAAGGCCCTCAAGAATAAGGCAAGGCAAGAACTAGGGTTTCAAAATTCTTCCCCAAATGCTTCAAGTTTGTTTCTCCCCAGTTTCTCCAAAATAAGTGAATAGATTTATAGGTACCCTTCCACCCATAAAGTCTATTTTCAAGTGTTTTACCTTCTCTTTAAGCTCCTTTAATATATTATGCATGTTATGATAAATTTATGATGTTTAATGCTATTAAATTCTACTCATGATGTCCTACAAGTATTTTACTAAGTATATATGCATGTTTGAACTATTGATGATGACCCCATGATGGGTTTTGACATTGATGAAGTGTGGGCGTTTTCGATGGTCCTTAAAAAGAGAAATTTTCCTTATGTATTATGTGATTTATGATTGTTCAATGACAAAAGCCTAGCCCACCTAGTTTTTAGGTAAAGCTTTCTATGATTTATGATTATGATTGGGGCATTAAAGAAGAGCTTTAAAGTTAAGTTTGTCAAATATATAAGCATGGTGATAAGATAGGTCCCTAAGATGAAGAGTCAATTTTCACTTGGTGGTTACTGAGTTCGAGCTACTCTTGTAGTTGCTACTGATGATTCTAAGTTATGTATTAAATATTTTATGGGATGACATAACACTTTGAGGGCTTGAGATTGACACTCATTTCGTTAGTTGAGGCATGACCCCTTAAAGTTAAATCTTAATATCCCTAAATATGTGCCACCATAAGTGCCCTTGTAGGCTAGGATAGTGGATCCACAGAGGCCATATGTTATGAAAGATACAATTGCAAGTTACTGAGTTTTGGATGTCTACCTTGGCAAGTAGATTTCCCTTTTCCCAATTGAAGGAGTTCATTGGATTCCATATAGTAGCTCACATGGTTTTATTGTCGGTTATGGTCTATTCTCACAAATTTAATAATCTTATCTTATGTTTTCATTACATGTGCTTTCTTATGCATTGAGTCATATCCATCTTGAGTCATATTTCTTTTGCATGCTTAGGATCACTTTATGTATCTTTTATCTTATGTATGTTCATATGTTATATTTACGAATGATGGCACTGCAATTTCATTCATGTATTACCTCTTACATACTTAGTACATTTCAACTACTAACACATATTTTCGTTACATAATTTAACCATGTATGGAAAGGCACTTCTCCATTGACTCATGGCTAGTACTCGACGTTCAAGACTAGCATTGTTATTTGTGGTGAGCCCTTAGTTCGAGACTCTACCTCTTTTCCACTCTAGCTTGTATTTACTTTTGAGACAATATATTTGGATCCCTATGAGGCAATTACTTTCTATGTTTCCTTATTATGAATTCTTTTCTATTTGATGAAAACCGATCGTACCGGTTCTGTTCGTTATGTAGTAGTGGTATACTTATGTACAAAATGATTGTTAGTTATTTAATGTAGCTTCATTGCTAAAATGGCCCATAGTCCCTTTCCCTTTGTTTTTTTCGCAAATTGTTTTTGTTAAATGCCTATGAATACTTAAAATGGCTTGGGTGAGGTGCCTTCAGGTATCTCATTCGCTGTGTGACGACTAGGCCCTTAGGTCTGGTCATTACAATCATAATATTGCATTATACTCTTGAATCATATGTTTTAGAGTTCATTGTATAAACCCACTAAGTTTTAAGATAAGTTCCTACATGATGTTAGTGATAAGGGCCTTAAAGTATGTTATGGAAGTTTATGAATGCCATGAGAGTTATGAGCATGTTAAAAGGCTCTGATGTTTAAGATGGACCCTCAATGTGAAAGTCCAATTCTCACTTGAGTGGATCCCTATTTAATTTAGCTACTCCTATGATGTTAAAGCGTGTTTCAAAGTTTATAAGTATTATGTATAAGACTAAATTATGAGTATTATGTAGGACTTGTCTTAGCACCAAAGGAGACATTAAGATAGGGCTCGGTAAGGGAAACTTAGTAGCAACCTCTTGTCTCATTAACTATGTGCCACTATAGGAGCCCTTGTAGGCTAAGGCTAGTAAATACACAATAGCAAAGTTAAACTAAGATATGCAAGCACAAGTTGACGAAGTTCCACCTGGTAAGTTGACGAAGCCGTGCTAATGTAAAAGGTTATGTTGGATTCCATATAATAGCTCACATGGTCTTCAATGTCAGTCATGACCTCCTCGCACATAGTATTGTATATGATGATTATGTTACTTTAAACATGATTCACATGATTAACTGATCTCTTATTTCATTTTGAGCTTTACTCCTTGGCTATGGATATGCATATTTTGAATGATGATATTACAATTTCATGCATGATGGAATTACAATTTCATGAATGATAGGCATTATAGTTTCATGTATGCATTGCATCCGCATACTTAATACATTTCAATGTACTAACACATATTTTGCCTAAATGATATCACCATGTAGGTACCGATATTCCTCCTCCTCCACTGGCACGTGACTAGCTTCGAATGTTTAAATCTAGTCAATTCGGTGAGTCCTCTAGTTCGAGGAATACACCTCTGTCCTCATGCCTATTGTACTTTTGAGACATTTACTCTTGAGTTGTATTTTGGAGACTTTCACTTTGTATATTGTATTCTCATGA
The DNA here is from genome assembly GCA_029948455.1 of Solanum rostratum. Taxonomy (NCBI): domain Eukaryota; kingdom Viridiplantae; phylum Streptophyta; class Magnoliopsida; order Solanales; family Solanaceae; genus Solanum; species Solanum rostratum. The sequence goes on from CM057049.1 coordinate 29,798,561, forward strand.
CATTTATACTTGAGGGTGAGCTTTGAGCATTTCTTAGCTCCCACCAAGTCCTTTCTGTAGATGGTATGATTTAGATAATATGTTTGTAGTTTAAGTTATTACTTTAAATGGGTTTCAAATGATTGATTTTTCCCTTAGTCCCATTCCCCACTTTTAAAATTTTTGCTTTTATATGTTCAAATACCTATAAAAACTTGATGAATGCTAAGAGGCTTGACTGAGGTGCCTTCAGGTCTCTCACTCGCCATGTTACTACTAGGCTCTAAGCTTAGACCGTGACAAACTTAGTATTAAAAGTAGAGGTTTTTAAATGTTTTTCTCAGATGTCCAACATACCACATCAAATAGATTCTTGTTCACGGTTGTGAAGCACACCACAATTATGAATGAGAGGCTATGAGATGTTTAAGAAACTTTCTTTTCTCGTGATTCATGTCATGCCTATAGAAGTCTCCTAAGATTTTTCTGTATCTAGTGTCGTTCTCATTTCCATTTTCTAGATCATACCATTGAGAAGAGATCCTATACAAAGGGACATGAATGAGGATCAAGTCCTTCCTATACCACAAGAGGAGAGAGTCTCATGCGGAGTTTCATGACGCCTTTACTATGTTGGCCCAAGTCTTGGCCAACCAAGCCAACCGAAAGGTTTCCCTTTCTTTTCATGCATCTACACTGGAAATAAGGGTTTGGGATTTCATGAGAATGAACCCACCCAAATATCATGGTTCCAATGTTGAAGAGGACCCGTGAAGTCCATTGTGTAAGCTCATAGGATCGTGGCTATCATGAGGGTACTGATGTCGCCCAAGCTACAACTCTTTTTTTAGTCTAAAGTTGTTGTTGTCAAGATATATAACCTAACCAAGGTTAGGATCAAATCCCACAGGGAAAATGGTAGACTTAGAAGAATTCAATTGCAATTCAGGGTGATTAACCAACTTGTTTACCTGGAGGGGGGGGGGTTGTAATAACTATGAAAAGTAATTCTAAACTAAGGCAAGTGTTAAATCAGTATGAAGAGGAACTAGGGCATTGTATTCCCCATGATTCCCTAACTTTGTATTACTGGATAATCGAATTCATTTCCAGTGTGTAGCATGCAGAACGGTAAGTTAAGTTCGCCAAACCCTTTGGCCAAGGCGAGAGGCGAATTTCACTACGTGATTTTGTCCATCCTTGCAGTATGACGTTACTAACCCTTACCTAGTATCCCAGTACAACCTACCCTTGGCCTAGTTCGGTTGATTAGACGAGAAACATCAACCAAATCCTATCAATTAATCTTTTTTCCTATTCATTACTACCTTGATCAATAACACTAGGCGGGTTCAAATGTTGACTACCATTAGAAAGCATTCAATACGAAGAGAATTAATTAATACATGCACACACTTTCCAAGAATTACAAATTATCTGATTTTACCTTGTTAGTTCTTCGTTGTTCCCACAACCCTAGTTGTGGATTTAGCTACTCATGATCAGTGTAAATGCAACACTTATGAATTTGAATAATATAAGTGAGCACTTACACAAGATAATTAAGCATAAGAAATCCAACTCTTCAATAAGAATCACAAGATTGAAATTCAAATATGAAAATAAACTTTTACAAGTGTTTCTCAAACTCTCTAATGTTTCTTTTCTGTTCACTCTTTGTTCTCTATGAAAAATAACCTAAAAAAATCTATTTATAGTGTTTAAAATACAAAATCAAAAGAAATTAGCACAACTGGGTCGGTAGGCTCTACGAGGTACTTTACGGGCCGTTTAACAGTTTACGACTCATGATCGAGCTTTCATGAATTATTGCTTCAATTCTATAACTGTCTTCTATGACACCTCTCTACGGCCCGTATAATATTCTACAGCCTGTAGGGGGTTCCGTCTGGTGGAATTTCAGCAAGTCCGCACCTTTTGATCCTCGGGGTATGAAACTCAGTCTACAACTCATAAAGTCTTCTACGACTCGTCTGCATGTTCGTGGACTTAACTTTAGAAATACATCCTTCATTGGAATTGCACACGAAACCCCATTTACGGATCGTAGAATACTCTACAACATGTAAAGTTTCTCATGGAACATACTTTCAACAACTTCAACACATTTTGCCCCAAAATAGTGCTAACCCTGAAATCCTGCAAAACAAACGTAAAAACACATCAAACCTACTAACATCACATTGAGAACACACAAAATCCCAAATTTTAAGCATCAAAAGTGTTGTATTTTGATATCACATCAACATCCTCAACTTAAAATTGTTGCTTGTCTTCAAGCGACTGATTCAATCTACATAAGCAACACAGTAGCATACATACCTCAATCTAATGGCATACATCAGATCAAACTTAATTACATATACCCACGTCACTTTCAAAACACGTCAGATATCTATCTGACAAACCAACATAGATCAGTGTATGTGATAATGCAAATATGACAAGCGAGGTAACCATCAATGAGCCACAATCATTGAATGAGTTTAATTAACATTGCAATACAAGTGCCCTCACACAATGAAGACCCATGTATCGCCCACGAAGATGTTTTCAGGTATAACCTTAGGACTATGCAAAACCACTCATTCTCACAAAAGACATTCATTTAACATGTTCAATACTATATGCTTGCCTCTATACTCATGACTAAAACCTTTGACTACTCAAACTAAGATCACTATAAGACTTTACTGGCTTGTAACATATGCTTAGAGGGATTTGATATGATGTTTTAGGAACATAGTGACTAAAGGCCTTCCTTGACACTGTGGTTTTCTACGCTATTGCCCCACCAACACTGTTACTTTTCATTCCATTCTCCCTTTCTCCTATTTCAAACTTTTCTGGCTGCGTTATTCTCATTTTTCAACTTATTGCCTTGTATTTTCACATCATTTTTCTTTTTAGTTCATTGCTAAGGCATCACTTATTTTTTCTTGCACCCAATACACATTTTTCTCCATTTCCATGTATCACTAACTGCCCCCCCCCCCCCCCCCCCCCATATATGTTTTACCCTTACATTAACCACCCTCAACTTAGGCTTTTGGCTTGAGTTAAGGTGCATATTATCCAACCTCGGAGCTAGAGCCACTTTTGGTAGCCATCTTCAACTTAGGTTTTTTGCCTTAGTCAAGATGCACAATGTTAAAGGAAGGATTAGGGCCAATTTCAGAACTTTACATCCAATAAGGCTAGGTCACTTAGGTTTTTACAAAGAAAAGGTACATGTCAGGCTCAAACATTATAATTAAGGGATTTTTCACACATTTGATTGGTTATTATTTAGGCTAAGTGGACTGTTATGACTGACGGCCTAAGATCCTTTCCTACCCAACTTACCTAAAGTCTAAATTAGAGTAATATGGCAAGTTCTAAATTGGAACATGATACATGAATTTAGCAAAGTAAGCTCACACTCACATGGCACTAATTACATTATCAACACAAACTCTCAAATCATACTTTTCATCTCAATTTTATCCTCACTTATCATAACAGACATTGTCTACGTAATTTAATATGCATGTTTGCTATCTAGACTAACTAGCTGGGCATCATTTTTCACAAAAAAACACAAAACACATATATATGCTATAGATGTTCGTACTATATGCTACCAATACTACTTAAACATCCTAAATATGTCGGTTCAATCGTAAGTAAATATCCATGGGGAAAAAGAACATAAGTAAGAAAACCCCTAGGATTCAAAATTTGGGATAGTTATAGGCCAAAGCTACTCAGACTTTACTGAGGCCTATAACTACCTACACCCCATCGATTAAACGGTGTATTGTCCTCAATACACACCAAAAATATCAAATCAAGTGCAGGGGTAAAAAATTAGCATACTTGGGCGCCTAAGCGCCAGTCTCAGGCTGAGTCTTCCAACCCTCAACCTTCCTGGTGGCCTCCTCAGTGCTAGAACCATAACAGAAGGGACCAACACCCCTTACCCTCTCAGGCTCACGAGCCTGTCGTATCTATTTCTCCTACCTCGACTGCCTCATGACAAGCTTTAGCTCCCCCTACTGTCAGCCCCACATGCAACCACACTATATCTGGATCATCATTAGTGTTTGGCCTCTTCCAGTGGGAAGGCTGTGAAGGCTCCTCAAGAGAAAATAAATCCACCACTGGCACCGGGGGCATAGGAATACCACCGGTGCTGCTAGAGCTGTTGCCATGTCAGCCCGTAGCTATTGGATCTCCGTCTATAAGGCAGCCATATCTGCTGGCCATGCTATATTGAGGCTCTGCTAGATCCTCAACTTGAAAGCATCAATGCGAGTATCCACGGTTGAAATTCGGTCTTGAATAGTAGTGGTCGTGTATGCCTGCATGCATCCCTCAGACTCTATGATAGCCTGGCAGACCCAGGGCTTGATCTACTAAACTAACTAAGTCAAGTAAGACTCAGTGTGGGCCAGTCGCTGCCCCATGGCCTGAATGGACGTAGCAGATACGTAAACCTTATCGGCGAGTGTTGTCTCTGTTGACGTGGCTTGTGGTGCAGGAGTTATCGTAGTGGCCCCTCTCTCCACAACTGACTTAGTCTGTGGGGGCCTCTCCTTTGTAGTAGTAGTAGTGGTGATGGTGGTGTGGAACCCCAGGAGGTGGATCTATCGCTAATATCTCGGACAATGGAACTTACTGGTGTGGTGCTCACTGAAGTGCCACCGGGTTCTCCTGAGCCTTAATCAGGCTTGCACCAAAGTGCGTTGGACCTCAATTAGTGAGTCTAGCTAACGTAAACTTTCCACCCCTGAGTCTAGGCAAAGTCTGTAGATTAAGTATAGAAAGGGGATGGAGGTAGACCTCTTCAAGGCCGCCTCGTGGATCTGCTCTACGATGAGGTTGGCCCAATCTATCTCATAGCCAGCCAAAATGCTGGCAACTAGAACTACATGCTCTAGTGTCAATGTGTTGTCTGCAAGTGTCGATCAAATCCATGACCTCACAATGGCCCACCAAAATTTAGCGGGGAAGCTAAGGGAGGACTTCACAATGGCCTTAGAAGATGCGGCAACCCATGCAGGGTCCGAACCCTGGTCAATAATCAAACCTATAACCCATCTCATCAAGACGGCTTTGCAGCTCTAGTCTCTCATTAGACCCATGTCCCTGGTCTGCCCCACTTTGCGATCATACTCTGCTATGGATCTGAGGGCTAGGAACTCGGGCCCGAACAACATGCTGCGGATAGTGGTCTTCAAGATGTCCACCTATTGGCCCCTCACTCTAGTGTATGTCAGTCTAGGCTGAGCGAGGGGCTACTTCTCCTTAGGAAGTGATGAGAACTGTGGATGCGTACGATGCATAGAACTCTCATAACAGGGTCAGGGAGTACCTTCCTAGTGCTTTGGTCAGCCACTAGAGCCCGTATCAACTGATGGTGTCCTGGAGACCAGGTACACTGTCTAATCTGGAGGAGATAATCTGAGGCTCCTCATAAGTGGAGTGGGTTGGTTTTCCCCCTTTATTACTCTATATGCCCTCTATATAGATGTCTCGCAAGCCCACAACACACCACCGACTGGTAAGAGCACCTGGAGGTAATGGTGATGTCTGCGGTCATGAAATAGAGGACTCTGTCTCTGCCTCGTCGCTGGATCCTGACTCTGAGTCTGACTCCTCTCTAGATGGAGTCATTTGGATGGAGCTGCTATTGTTGTTGCCTCTCTCGTCATACTAGGGAGTGCAAACAACAATAGCCTAGGTCTAGGTCCGCCCAACTCTAGTGGCAGCTCGTCTCTATGGTCTATCAACGTGCAGGTCATGTCAGACGCTGAGCTCCTCGACTGATTCACTAATCTTGGGGGTCTCCTCCCCGAAGGTCTCATCTCTTAGCCTCTTCTACATGGCTTGAATGTCTTCACATCTCGGCTTTAGGTCCATAGTACCTGAAACATACACATTTACCCAACATGGTTAGCCCCATAGGCCAGGAAATAAAAGGCAAAAATACATCAGACTTGGTTACAGAGGGGTCTAGGAAAGCACCTCTATAAGTTGTAGTGAAAACTATGGGCCGTAGAAGGACCTCGTAGAAACAGTGTCCACAATTTTTATTTACTGGAATAGCATCTATGAGACCAGGTACGACTTGTAGAGGATCTACGAATCGTAGACTGGGTCATAGATGATTCCAGTGTCTAAACTTTTGCAGATCAGGGATCCACGAGACCTATCTATGAGCCATAATATAATCGACGACTTGTAGAAGGTCTCCTTTGATGGGTTCTTAGAAATTTCAAGTTTCTGAAATTTCATACCAAGGGAAATTACGACTCGTGGAAAGTTTCACAGACCATAAAAAACCCTTGTAGACCAAAAACCTAGTGATCTAAGTTTCTAAGTCCATCAATACAGACCCCATACGACTGTTTCAACCATAATTTCAGTATTAAAGTAGTACGAACACACCCCACATGACTCATATCAAAGCACTTAACACCCTGCATGCAAATTCCTACATATACCCCCTCAAAAATTCATTTAACATGCTTTCCCAAACCTACCGACCCCGTTTGAATGAATTAGCATCAAAATCACAAACACATGCCATCACACACGGAATTTTCAATGCACATAATCAATTTAATTTAAACAGAGCGCGATCACATTGTTTTCACACACATCACTCAAAACACATGGACAAGGAAAACACACCAACTTTTGGCCTAAACACATGTTCACACATTGACAATTATACACTTCAACTTTCAATCACAATAATAGCACTCATGGTTTCACAATCTCGAATTACCATACCCGTCAATTTAGGTTCAACCTAATCACACAAAATTTGGCAAATAAAGGGTTTTTAAAAGATCAAAAACTTACCAAATTAAGTGAATAAATCATAGGAATTGAAGGAGGAAGTGAGGCAATAAAACCCTAGGGACGTCGGAAAAAGTGGTCGAAAAATGGTGGGTAAAAAAATCAGAAAACTTACCTGGGGTCCACGAGCCCCATTCACTACCCGTAGTTTTATCTATGGGTTGTAAAGTTGGCCTGTGGATTGGAGTGTGTAACATTTTGCTTACTGGAAATGTCTAAGAGATGGTGTATGGGTCGTAGATCGATATACGGCCCATTGAACTAGTCATAGAGGCACTTCTTGATGCCTTTTCAGCTAAGGATGGCTGACTCAGCCATGTACCTACACATTCTTCATCGAACACACTGTTGCCCTATATGCAACCAGCCTAATGTCTAATATTGCAACAAAAATGTGAAAAGTTAAACTACCTACAAGTCCAAAAACTAAAAATAAAGCAGGACTATAACTATCACATCAAAAATCTTAAGTTTCCTTCCAAGTAGCGCCCGATTTATTATTGTGGCACGACTTTGATAACTTGGTTACTCAGACTTCACCAAGTGTCTAAACCTCATTCTTCAGATCATCTGGCCTTCTAATTGACTGACAGATGTTGAAGAAAACTTCTTCATCATTTAATCTAAACCTGGGTTGGCTAACTTCCATATCCACTACTGCCCGACCAGTGGCTAGGAATGGCCTTTCCAAGATGATTAGGACGTTGAAGTCAACTTTGCAATCTAGAATCACAAAGTATGTGGGGAATATAATTTTCTAAACATTAACAAGCATATCATAAAGTATCCCCATAGGATTTTTCACCATGCAGTCAACCATCAAAAACTACATGCTCGTTGGAGTAGGGGCCTATAGTCCTAGTTTCTTCAAGACCACAAGGGGCATTAGATTTATGATGGCTCCGAGATCACACAATGCCCTTGCAAACTCCACATCTCCAATTATGCAGGGTATGGTAAAAGCACCAGGATCTTCTCGCTTTTGTACCAAAGACCTCATAGCAATTGCACGACACTGTTTAAGATCTTGGGAGAGCTCCTGACTCATAGTACGCTTCTTCGTAATCGGGTCTTTTATGAACTCCGCTACCCTGGCATCTTCTCCAATGCCTTAATGAGAGAGATATTGATAGAGAGTTGTTTCAACATGGAGAGAAAGTGCTTGAACTTTCCCTCTTCCTCCTTTTTGATTCTCGAAGGGAAGAGAGGAGGAGGCCTAGGAATGGGCGTCAACTTTTGTAGCGCCTCTACAACATCACTCACCCCATCCTTACCATGATCATCTCTGGTGTCCACATCCTTACCTCAACTATCTCCTCTCGAACATCATCCTCATCTACTGGCATGAGAAGATCAATAGTACTCTTGCCACCATGAGTAGTAACCGCCATGCACTACTCTTCATTCTTTGGATTTTGAACTGTGTTGCTAGGCAGTGTACCTTTCTGATGCTGCTTGAGTTTAGTTGACACTTTACAAAACTAATGTTCAAGCTGTTTGTATAGCAATAAAATGAGACTCGATTTTCTGATTTATGGTGGAGAGGTCAGACTTCATCCCTCTCAGAGTCTCATCCTGTGTTTCAACTTTCTTCAATAGGCGGTCAAACATCTACTCAACTCTAGAACTACTAGCACCAATATTACAATTGTGTGGTGGCACATAAGGACCATTTTTGTATCTATCTCTGCGAGCCCAATCTGCATCTCTGTCTTGGCCCCGAAACCTATCATAGTAACCTCCATGATTGTCTCTGAAAGCTTCATCTCAGTTATAGTTTTGACCTTGGTTTCCTTGACCTTGGCGCTAATAGTCCTGATTGGACCTTTGGGCATTGGTCCGAAAACCCCCCGCCTGATCAGCAATAAAGCAAATGTCCTTCCCATAGTAGGGATCATCATACACAGGTGCTCGTGGAGGCTATTGAATGACTGCATTAACTCATTTCGGATTCTGCTTCATCATCACCTGCATACCTGTACGAATTTGAGCAAGCTCTTGCATAATCTCTTTATTTATTTTAGCTTGCTCGAAACCAATACTGATAGTACACGAACTTTTGGTAGATGATATGTCTCTTTGCCCCCATGCATGATTTGTCTTGACAACCCTTTCAATCCTTCCAGCAATCTTTGCAAATGGTTAATCTAAGAATATGCCCCCCATAATGGTATCGCCACATGCTTGACTATTCTCATCCAGGGCACAGTAAAAGATCTCCACTAAGGTACCATTAATAATATTTTGGTCAGGGACACTCCTAAAGCCCTTTGTGAACCGCTCTCATGTAGTACTGAATGAGTCACCAGGAAATTGCTCAAAGTTATTGATTTGGTCTTTCAACTCAAGCTTCTTCAATATCGAGAAGTACCTCTCTAAAAAAGCCTTCTGGAAATCAGCCCAACTGGTGATGAAACTCTGCGGGAGCTCAGATAGCGATAGTGTTGCATTGCCTATATGAGATAATAGGAAAACACGAAATCCCATAGCTTTTATAGATAGATTCTATGTTCCTATCACACTTTTGAAGACAAAAGCAATGTTGTGTAGATGACTGTGTAGATCCTCTAATGGTAGACCCGTGAACAAACCCATGGTTCTACAACATCTGAAGCAACCCACACGAAATGACGAACTTTGTATTAGCATGTAGCGGTGGTACACAATAGCTCCAGTAACCTCCATAGCCATAGTTCAGCTAATATTGATTCCACTAATAAGCTTCGACATTGAAGTCCTGTGGTTGTGGAGCAATGTCCTCAAGAGGAGGTGGGTTATCATTGTTTGCATTCTCATTCTCGTTCCAATTCAAAGTTGTATTTGCCGTATTGTTTGCATTATCTTGGGACATACTTCTTAGTCTTCTCTAGATCTCTGGGTCGAATGGAGTCAAGGGTATGCCTCGACTTCACGTGTTGTGCATACACTACACCTCTACCCTGAAAGAAAACAAAAACAACAAAAAATGTAAAATGGGGTAAATATGGATTAATTCCCAAATTACTTGAATTAGACAAGTCTAGCCATATTTGTTGTCGCCTAAGATACACCTCCTTTTTTAGGCTAAAGCGGTTGTTGTCAAGATATATAATCTAACCAAGGTTAGGGTCAAATCCCACAGAGGAATATAGTAGACTTGGAAGAATTCGATTGCAATTTGGGTTTATTAACCAACTTATCTCCCTGGGGGGGGGGATCTCTAATAAATATTAAAAATAATGCTAAGTTAAGACAAAAGTTAAACCAATATGAAGAAAAACTAGGGTATTGTGTTCCCTATGATTCCCCAACTCAATATTACCAGATAATTAAATCCTTTTTCCATTGTGTAGTATGCAGAATGGTAAGTTAAGTTCCACAAACCTTTTGGCCTAGGCGAGAGGCGAATTTCACTATGTGATTTGGTCCATCTCCGCAGTGTGACATTACTAACCTTACTGATTATCTAAGTACAACCTCCCCCCAGCTTGATTGATTGAGAAATATAGATCGAATGTTGTTAATTAATCTCTTTTTCTGTTTATTACTACCTTGATACAGTCAGTAACACTAGGCGGGTTCTAATGTTGGCCACCATTAGAAAGTATTTAATACGAAGAGAATTAATTAATTCATTCATATACACTTTCCAAGAATGACGAATTATCCAGTTCTACCTTGTTAGTTCTTCATGGATCCCACAACCCTAGTTGTGGATTTAGCTACTCATAATTAATGTAAATGCAAGACGTATGAATTTGAATAATATAATTGAGCACTTACACAATAATATTAAGCACAAGAAATCCAACTCTTCAATAAGAATCACAAGAATGAAATTCAAAGATGAAAGAATGTTTTACAAGTGTTTCTCAAACTCTCTAATGTTCCTCTACTGTTCTCTCTTTGTTCCCTCTTTGTTCTCCTTGAAAAATAACCTAAAAACCTATTTATAGTGTTTAAAATACAAAACCAAAATGAATTAGGACAATTGGGTTGGCTGGATCTACAAGGTACTCCATGGGTTGTATAACAGTTTACGACTCATAGTCGAGCTTTCGTGAACTATTGCTTCAATTCTGGACTTATCTTCTACGACACCTTTCTATGACCCATATGAGATTTTATGGCCCGTACGGGTTTTGTCTGATGGAATCTTTGCAAGTCTTCACTTTCTAATTCTCAAGGTATGATACCAAGTCTATGTCTTGTCCGCATGTTCTTAGACTACAAAAATTCACCCCTCACTGGAATTGCACACAAAACCACCTTTATGGCTCGTAGAATACTCTATGGCCCATAAAGGGTCTCATGGATCATCAACTGCAGCAATTTCTGCACACTTTGCCCAAAAATTGTGCCAGCCTAGAAATCTTGCAAAACAAGCATAAAAACACATCAAACCTACTAACATTGCATTGAGAACACACAAAATTCCAAGTTTTAAGCATCAAAAGTGTTGTATTTTGACAGCACATCAACACTCTCAACTTAAAATTGTTGTTTGTCCTCAAACGATGGATTCAATTTATATAAGCAGCACAGTAACACACTGACCTCAATCTAATGGCATACATCACATAAGCCTTAAGCACAGATACCCACACTACTTTTACAACACAATCAGATAGTTATCCGGCAAATCAACACAAACCAATGCATGCGACAATATGACAAGCGAGGTAACCATCAACAAGCCACAATCACTAAATTAGTCTAATGTTAACAGTGCAATACAAGTGCCCACACAAAAAGAAGTCCCATATCTCACTCACAATGATGTTTTCAGGTATAACCTTGGGACTATGCAAAATCACTCACACTTACAAAAGACATCTATATATATCATGCTCAATACTATATGCTTGCCATATACACATGACAATGACCTTTGACTACTTGGACTAGGATCACTTTCGGACTTTACAGGCTTATAGCGTAGGCTCATGGGGCTTTGGTATGATGTTTTGGGAACATAATGACTAAAGAACCTCCTTGACACTGTGTTTTTCTACACTTTTGCCCCACCAACACTGTTACTTTTCATTCCATTCTCCCTATCTCCTATTTCAAAATTTTCTAGGTGCTTTATTTTTTTTTCAACTTTTTTCCTTGTATTTTCACTTTGTTTTTCTTTTTAGTTCAAAACTAAGGCATCACTTATTTTCTTGGCACGCAGTACACATTTTTCTTCTCCTTTTACATGTATCACTAACTTTTCCCCTCATTTTGTGTTTTACCCTTACACCAGCAACCCTCAACTTAGGCTTTTGGCCTGACTTAAGGTGCACATTATCCAACCTCATAACCAGGGCCATTTTTTGTAGCCACCCTCAACTTAGTCTTTTTGCCTCAGTCAAGGTGCACAATGTTCAATGAAGGACCAGAGCCGATTTTAGGATTTTACATCTAGCAAGGCTAGGTTACTTAGGTTTTTACAAAGAAACGGGTACATGTAAGGCTCAAACATTAGGATCAAGGGATTTTTCACATATTTGGTTGGTTAATTAGGATAAGTGGACTATTTATGAATAATCGCCTAAGATCCTTTCTTAAACAACCACTACTATAAACTGCCAAAAAATGACGCAAAAAAGTAACGGACTGCATCACTTTTTTTGGTCAAAAGTGATAGAAAAGCAATGCAGTCAGTATCATCTCATTTTTCCTCATTATTCTTTTTAAAAGTGACAGCGGACAGAGTTTCCAAAAAGCGACAAATGACATCGCAAAAATTAAAAAAAAACTAAAAAAGCAATGGATGGCATCACTTTATTTATTTATTTTTTATTTTTTGTGATGGACTGCATCACAAATATTAAAAAAATAAAACTAAAAAAAGCAATGGACTAGGTGACCCTGTCCGTCGCTTTTCTAGATTTTTTCGATAGTAGAAACCTGCAGTTTCTGCTGCCCACTTGCATTAAAATTTAAATCTAATATATACCAATACAGCACAATCAACAACAACTAAAACATTCAAAATATGTACTAATAAGCACAATTAAACATAAAAAACATAGAAATTCATAATTTACAAAGTTTTAAATTGTTTCAAAGTTCAACGAAAATTCTAAATTGTTCAAATTGTCCAAAACTTAAATGCAGGAAACTAGGGGTTATTTGCTACATAATCATCCGTACTCTCGTCAACAAAATCGGGGAGGACCATCGGGCTAGGCTGAGCAATTGTTCCTTGAGTTCATCATATTTCTGAGTCATGTTGCATTCCAATTGGGCCCTTCGTGCTTCAGATTCTGCCAATGCACGTGTAAGTTCTTCAAATTTTTGAGTCAGGACAACCATTTGAACCCTGTCAATAACCTCAGCTTGACGTGATGATCCAATGTCTTGTAAACCATATTGGAGTCATCGTATATTATTTTTGGAACTCATTCCATAAACACGACTTTTATGGCTCCCGCCTGCAACCTTTTCCATCTAAATTTAATTGGACAACTCAGGGGTTAGCTCGAATGAATCTCCAAGCTCTTGTATCTGTCTCTCATACTCACACTACATATTAAAAATAATAGTTAGACTCAATGTATATATTAAAAGCAAAAGCTAGAATCAAAATAAATTATACTTAAAGTTATATTAAATAACTTACATAGGCTTGTTCGGCCCTTTCCTCCACCCACTGATCCGGATCCGAGTCCTTCCTTTTCTTCATATAATACCTCCTAAAAACTTCATCACATAAAGGAGGCTACCCCAATGCTTTTTCCTATATATTAAAATATAATTAATAAAAATATACTTTGTATAAATTAAATACTTTATTAAAAATAATATGTTAGTTTAAACCTAAAACTTTAAAAATCTTATCAGCTCTTTTGTAACGGTACTGACACTCCCTTTGCACCTCCAGAGTGCAATAAGCCACCCTTTAGACTTCCTCTAGCTTTTTTAGCCTGACCGGACATAAGCTTAAATTTATTGGTATCCCAATACCAAAGTAAATCTTAATATACATGTGGAGGTATCCAAGAACTGGCTTTTCCATCATCCCTTGCTTTCTTTAGTCATTAGATAGTCAGGAGCTCACCTTTTTCTCAAATGTGGTTGTAATGAGCAGGTTGTACTTGGGATGCCAAGTACATGAAGTCTAGAAGAAAAGCAAAAATGTTAAAATAAATTAAGTAAGTAACACTCAAAATATTATGTAATATTATATATTCCTTGAATTCATTACACATCGCTTGGCGAATATGATTTGGAATCTGCCCCCAAGAGTGGTATGCCTCTGAGTATAACCTCCTAACACTCTCCTTAAGAGCATCTGCAGTTTATTTCGAAGGATGCCACCTGCAAGACACATAATAAACATGTTATTAGTTCATCTATAATTTGTTAAGGTAGCAGCAATAAATTAATAAAAAAAAAAATTACAATGTTCCATCAAGCTCAATCATGACCCTCCTACGTCTATCCCTTTGTCTAGGAGCTAAGTCAGGTACAACCTGTGCAGGTACAAATGCAGCAGTACAAGAAGGTGTAGTTGATGGTGGAATATGTGTGTGATGCCAAGTCGGTAGTGTACAGACAATATTAGTACGGGAAGAATCCCTAAGTTGATTAGATAGGTGGGGAGACTGAGAAGTAGGAGATGCAACACTAGGAGATAGAATAGTCGAAGGTGTGCATCAATGATGTGGCACTGTAGGTCGAGGAGTGATCTGATCATACGAATGGAATCTTGGCTGTGTAGAAGAAATGTGCCTCGTGGTCGATGCAACTGACTTTGAAAATCTAGAGGATCCATAGCCCTATAAATCACATAATGACTAGCACCTGGGGCACCCTGAATATCATATGCCGAAGAAATATAGCCTGGGATATCCTCAGGATCAATCGGTCTCCTAGACTTCTTTTTTTCGTCCTGCCAGAAGTAGTAATCCCAATATGATCTCAAGATTTATCATCATCACCCAATGACATTTGAATATAAAATAACACAAATACAATATATAAGAAAAAAACAAATGAAATAAATTTTGTATTAGCAAGATAAATTAAGTTATATGCTAGTTATAATCTACCAGTCTATTCCTCCTCGCTTGTTTCATTTACTTCATCGTCCCCTTCTGATTCCTCGATTGTTTCATATTCATCATCCTCCCATTCCTCCTCGCGCAATGATTCATCATCCTCCCATTGCTCCTCCTCCAATGATGCATTATCTTTATCTACTTCTTCTTGAAAGTTTGACATTATTAATTCATCATCAGGCACCTCTTCAAGTATGTGTTGAGGATGTTTTAGTGTGGTCTCTAACTCAATATGAACTTGTTGTTGAACAAGTGCAAGATTATTTTTGTGTGCCACATCTAGTACATTCTCAATTTCAATTCTTACTACAAGCTTTGTCTTAATGATAACCCATCAATCAGCCTTATCTCTACGCAATGGATATAGAGCGTAATAGACTTGCTTAGCAATTTAGACAATGATAAAAAAATATCATAACTTCCAATTATCTAGTGTTTCTTAACTTCAATTATATTATGTTGTTGGTCCACTCTTTTCCTCTATGTGATAGGCCAAACCACTTACACTGAAACAATACTATCTTCTTTTTAGGCCAACCTGAATATTGAACTTCAATAATATCCTGAATGACACCATAATATTCAATAGTTTGGCCATTACCATCGACATCACCTTGAACGAAGACACCTCTATTATTGGTTTTCTTATATGTAAAAACTTCCTCAGTTTGAAACTTAAGCCATTAACGCAATATTTACTCATTGTCTGAATTTGAGATTCAGGCCCGAGTGTGATTTCTCTCACTAATGGTGAATGTTGATCAGTTAAGTATTCATCATAAACCTACAAATTGTATCCGAAATAATACAATTTAGTCTTCAATAAATACATCATTCCTACTAATTCAATATGACTAAGCTTTCACACTTACATAGTCCGTTAACCATATGGAAAAGCTCGTGTATATATGGCTTCATTGCCCCAGGTGTTTATGAACAATCTAATATTGATATGTACATTTTTGTAATTAGTTAGTACATACTAATTATTATGTAATTTGACAATATAATTTATTTAACACTTACTCAAGATATGGCTGAATTTCTGGACAATTAAATAGAATATGGGTGATAGACCATTGTCTTTCCATGGCCGTGGAGCCTATTTTTTCACACCTTTTAGATCCTCGACCACTTTGATTAAAAATTGAAATCAGGGGAAACATCGTACCACTCTCACCTTCATAATTCTGATTTGGCTTATTTTGCCTGCATGACACTTCATCCCCAAAGTGATAAGAATAAAAGTCGCCAGTTTCTCTTGCGATATGAGCTTGAACAATTGATCCTTCGATCTGCACCCTTTGTTTAATTATTTGTTTGCAACCTCCAATTTTTTGGACATACCAATTTAACTGTGTTAATCATGAAGTTTATTGTTTATATATTCATTATATATAACTAAGTACTTATTAGTCATAAAATATATTACCTTTCAAATGGATACATCCACCTTGTTTGAACTGGACCTCCAAGGCAGGCTTCTTGTACAAGATGAATTAGAAGATGCTCCATTATATCAAAGAAGCCAGGGGGGAAAATCTTCCCAACTTTGTAGTAATAACAAGAATATTTTCTTCCATCCTGTCTAAACTACTTTCAAGCAATGTTCCAAAACATACATTTCTAAAGAAAATACTTATATCTAAAATTGGCTTCCATATCCTCACAGGAAGGTGGCTAAAAGCGATAGGAAGCAAAGGTTCCATGAATACATGACAATCATGAATTTTCATACCTATCAACTTCTCTTAATTCAAGTCTACTCGTTTGCCCAAATTTAAAGCATATCCCTCTGAAATTCTCAAATTTTTAACCCACTCACATATTTCACGTTTCGAATCCATGGTGAATGAAAAACTGGCTTTAGGCTTAACAATTTTGCCATTTGGTAGTTCCTACAGCCACAATGCTTTCCTCCTAGAATATTCCTAAGTCCATTCTAGCTCTTGGGTTGTCTTTTGTCTTGCCTTTAACATCCATCATTGTGTTGAATAAGTTGTCAAAATAATTTTTCTCAATATGAACCACATCAAAATTATGTCTTAGGAGATTATCCTTCCAATAAGAAAACTGTCACGCCCCGGGAGGGTACCCTTGGCGTGGCCGGCACTTAGAGACTATTGCTAGTCCCTAAGTGAACCACTTAGCCTCATCACATCATTCAATCAAATAAACTCTACTGAGCAGCGGAAAATATAATTAGGTAATGGACACATCTCATCTAAAGTCTCAAAAGAGTATATAAAATAATGAAGGCTAGTAGAAAGAACTAGCTCACAATCTCATCATCAATACTCGACCCTCGTCTTTGAAGCCTCTATCATTAATCATGTGGTGCCAATGACAAATCCATGGCTACCCAAATCAAAATAAAATCAATAGTCCAATCTAACTCTAAAGCATGATGAAATAAAAGTAGTGGATCCTCCGGAGTAGGGGAGGCTCACCAAATCAGCTTCGAATCTCAGACCTTCAACGGAGCGCCTGTCGATGATCTCTAGTACCTGCCTCTACATCATAAAACGATGCAGTCCAGAGTGGACGTCAGTACTTGGAATATACTGGTATGTAAAATAGCTGAATGAACAGAAACCGGTAGAATAATATGAAAACAACAACAACTCAAAATACTTATCAAATCACATCAGTAGTCAAATGTCTGTCTATACAAAATAAAGAGTAGACAAGTGACCCATCAACAACTCAAACCTCATAAATCATCTCAGACTCATCTCAAAGGAGCTCACCTCCTCTTATCTCATCACATTTCATTTCATCTCGTCTCATCTCAGAGGAGCTCACCTCCTCTCATCTCTTTCTGACTCAGAATAGGGTAAGAAGTTTATGGGAGTTTCTCTTAACCGACAACAATCACTTATGAGCCAGTGATTGTACAACAATCCCGCTGGTGTTGCCACGGCCGTCCCGTACTTGCCAGGTAGAGACGAATCGAAATCATAAATGGATAAATCCAAGATGGAGATAGAACAATCAACAAAGTCCGCTATTGATTTCAGGGACATCAACTCAAGAGGAAAACCTCTTCTATGCTTGGCGACATAGTTTAATGAGTTCGAGTGGGACTCACTCTTACCCATTTCGGTGCTCGATACTCCTCCCGACTCAATGCTCATAAAACCATCAATCCAATCAAACCAATCTCGTAGGGACTTTAACCCCGTCAACGATCGGTATCTCATAGGGACTTTAACCCTATCATCAATCAAGCTCATAGGGACTTTAACCCTCTCATCAATCAATCTCATCAATGACTCAAGTTTTAGATCAATCATTAGGAATCAAGTGAATAAACACGTCGGTAGAGTTCATTTATAGAGACTCATAAAACAATCAAACTCTATCAACTCATCATCATTCTCTCATCACAATCACAATCATAATCAACAATCACAATCCTAACTCAAGGCTCTAGACTCATCATTCTCTCATCACAATCACAACCACAATCAACAATCACAATCCTAACTCAAGGCTCTAGACTCATCATTCTCTCATCACAATCACAATCACAATCAACAATCACAATCCTAGTCTCTAGACTCAATCCTCAAGCTCATCATGCATGTTTTTTCAAAATAGTCATGTAGGGTTATGCAAATTCTCATAGAAAATATTCAATTTAAGAAAACAAATAGTATGATGATCATCAACATAGAAAACATGTAATCTCAATTATAATTTTATGAAAAACCATCAAAGGAATCATGCATGTAGACTCTTCAATCATCAACTCATCTATGACCTCTATGGGGCACATGAGAGGACAATCCCATGTTTTAGTTTAGCCTTACATACCTGTGATGCCGTTAGCAATCGAGTACTTTCGGGGTCTCCGCTCGAATTCCTCCCACAAGCTCTTCTCTCTTCTCCTCAAGCACTAGCCTTGTTAGTTTTTAAGGGATAGGACTTAGAATGAGGTTTTAGACCCTTTTCTGGTTGAAAATGACTTAATTAGTCGTGTACCAGTGTTTAAGAGGGACTAGGGACTGACTAGAATGCCCCTAGAATTAAATTAGGAATTTGCAGTTCGGAAAACACACAGTCCGCGACGCGGACCTATCGCGTACTGTGTAATTTTAGAAAAAGTGCTTTTGTACGAGTTCTCTCCATCTCGTCGAAAATTTTGGAAAACACATAAGTGCCACTCCGCGTCAGGTCCGCGACGCGCCTCCGTCGCGAACAACCACTGTTTTGTGACTTGATCCGAAAATTTATCTTTCGATCAGGTCGCTCTAAAATTCGACCGAGACCATTTTCCCACTCCATTTTCCATGCTGATCACAAATCCGGTCTCGGATTCGCCATACGAGCATCGGAAGATGCGTTACGCGCATACCCTCACTCCAGGGGTATTTTGGTAATTTTACCGGGCGTTACATCATCTCCCCCTTGGGATCATTCGTCCTCGAATGATGAGTAGAGGTGGGGACTAAAGCACAAATAGACTCGAGACTCATCTTCCACTCAGTTCAATCAATCCATCCTCGACTAGGCAATAGTAAGTCGCATCAAAATAAAACAATCAGTTTAGTGAAGAGCAAGGATTTTTACCTTCAATGTTTCCATCATCCGTTGGCACGAATAGGTGCGGGTATTTGGCCTTCATCTCCTCCTCAGCTTCCCATGTGGCTTCTTCAACGAATTGATTCCTCCACAGGACTTTGACTGAGGCTATCTCTTTGTTCCTCTACCTGCGAATCTGACGATCAAGGATCTAAACCGGGACCTCTTCATAAGATAGGCTATCTTTCACTCCAAGGCCATCGATAGGAACCACCACGGCGGGATCTCCCAAGCATTTCTTCAGCATCGACACATGGAATACCGGATGAACTCCCTCTAACTCGGAAGGTAACTCCAACTCGTAAGCAACCTTCCCAATCCTTTTTACGATCTGATATGGCCCAACATATCGTGGGCTTAACTTTCCCTTCTTTCCAAACCTTAGGACACCCTTCATAGGTGATACCTTCAAATACACCCAATCATCTATCTCAAACTCTAAATCCCTTCTCCTTACGTCGGTGTAGGATTTTTGGCGACTCTGGGCAGTCTTTAGCCTCTCTCTAATGATCTTGACTTTTTCCATCGACTGGTGAACAAGGTCAGGTCCAATCAAGCCTGCTTCTCCAACCTCAAACCACCCAATCGGCGATCTACATCTTCTCCCGTACAGGGCCTCATAAGGAGCCATTTGAATGCTCGCATAATAACTATTGTTATATGCGAATTCGATAAAGGGTAGATGATCATCCCAATTTCCTTTGAAGTCAAGTACACAAGCTCTCAACATATCCTCGAGTGTTTGAATCGTACGCTCTGCCTGACCATCCGTCTGCGGGTGAAAAGCTGTACTCAGATTCACCTTAGTACCCAAACCTTTCTGAAACGATCTCCAGAACTGGGAGGTAAATTGAGCCCCTCTGTCCGAGATGATAGACAAAGGAACCCCATGCAACCTCACGATCTCCTGGACGTACAATCTGGCATACTCTTCCGCAGTGTTTGTTGTCTTTACTGCCAAGAAGTGAGCCGACTTTGTCATCCTATCCACGATCACCCATATCGAATCATGTTGCTTTCGAGATTTCGGCAGGCCAGTGATAAAGTCCATGTTGATCATCTCCCATTTCCACTCCGAAATTTCAAAGTTCTGAGCCAATCCACATGGCCTTTGATGCTCAACCTTCACTTGTTGGCAATTTGGGCATTTCGAGACAAACTCTGCAACATCCCTCTTCATCCCATTCCACCAATAGACTTCCCTTAAGTCGTGGTACATTTTGGTGGAGCTAGGGTGAATGGAATATTTAGTGTTATGAGCTTCTGCCATGATTCTGTCCCGTATGCCATCAACATTTGGAACACACAATCGACTTTGATATCTCAATACACCATCTCCCCCTTTGGAGAAGACCGTCACCTTATGATTGTGGACATCCTCCTTCAATTGGAGTATAACTGGGTCTTGGTCTTGCTTTTCTTTCACTTCTATCACTAGCGAGGAAGTAGACCCGTTCTCCACATTAACTCCTCCTTCATTGTTCTCCTCAAGTCGGACCCCTAATCGAGCCAACCGGTGTACGTCCTTGGCTAATTCCCTCTTTCCTTCCTCTACATGGGTTGTGCTACCCATTGATAACCTGCTAAGAGCATCAACAACAACGTTAGCTTTACCTGGATGATAGTGAATGCTCATGTCGTAATCCTTGAGCAATTCCAACCATCTCCTCTGTCGCAAGTTAAGCTCCTTCTGACTGAAAACATACTGCAAGCTCTTGTGGTCTGTGAACACATCCACGTGTACCCCATACAAGTAGTGACGCCAGATCTTAAGTGCGAACACTACCGCTGCCAACTCGAGATCATGGGTTGGGTAATTCCTTTCATGGACCTTGAGTTGCCTGGAGGCATAGGCTATCACCTTCCCCCTTTGCATTAGTACACATCCCAGTCCGACCCTTGAGGCATCACAATAAATCACAAAGTCCTCATTTCCCTCAGGTAAAGTTAAGACTGGTGCAGTAGTCAATCTCGTTTTCAATTCCTGGAAACTCTTCTCACATTTCTCAGACCACTGAAACTTGACTTTTTTCTGGGTCAACTTGGTCAATGGTGCGGATAAGGAAGAAAATCCTTCTACAAACCTGCGGTAGTAGCCCGCCAACCCTAAGAAACTTCTAATGTCGGTCGGAGTGGTCGGCCGTGGCCAGTTCTTAACCGCTTCAATCTTCTGGGCGTCCACCTGAATACCATCACCGGCAACAATGTGGCCCAGGAAGGCTGCTGACTTAAGCCAGAACTCACACTTTGAAAATTTTGCATACAACTCATGGTCCCTAAGAGTTTGGAGGATAACTCTGAGGTGATTGGCATGCTCCTCCTCACTCCTTGAATATATCAGAATATCATCGATGAATACAATCATAAACAAGTCAAGATACGGTTTGAACACCCTGTTCATCAAGTCCATAAAGGCGGCAGGTGCATTCGTCAACCCAAAGGACATGACCAGGAATTCAAAATGGCCATATCTAGTCCTAAAGGCTGTCTTTGGAATGTCGCACTCTCTCACCTTCAGCTGATGGTAGCCAGATCTGAGGTCTATCTTAGAGAAACAAGAGGCGCCCTGAAGTTGGTCAAACAAATCATCTATCCTTGGGAGAGGATATTTGTTCTTCACCGTGACCTTGTTCAGTTGCCTATAATCAACACACATTCTGAGAGACCCATCTTTCTTTCGCACGAATAGGACAGGAGCACCCCATGGTGAAACACTTGGCCTAATGAAGCCCTTCTCTAGCAAATCTTTTAGTTGCTCTTTCAATTCTTTCAACTCAGCGGGGGCCATCCTGTAAGGTGGAATCGAAATGGGTTGGGTATCAGGAAGAATGTCAATCCCGAAGTCAATCTCCCTATCAGGAGGGACTCCGGGCAGATCATCAGGAAACACTTCCGGATACTCACTAACAATCGGAACTGACTCAAGAGTTGGGGACTCAACCTCGTCTGATTTCACTCGTACTAGGTGATAGATACAACCTTTGGAAATTAACTTCCGGGCTTTAAGATATGAGATAAACCTCCCCCTCGGTGTCACTGAGTCACCCTTCCACTCTAGAACTGGTTCATTTGGAAATTGGAACTTAACAATTCGGGATCTACAATCAACAGAGGCATAACAGGCGTGGAGCCAATCCATGCCAAGGATCAAGTCAAAATCAATCATCTCCAGCTCAATCAAATCGACAAGAGTGTCCCTATGATAGATGGACACTACGCAAGTCCTATAAACTCTCTCAGCTCGAATAGACTCACCCACTGGAGTAGAAATATCAAAAGGTTCAAGGAGACTCTCAGGGGTCATATCAAATTTACTGGCCACATAAGGAGATACAAATGACAGTGTGGCACCAGGGTCCATCAAGACATAACAATCAAAAGTAAAGACACGAATCATACCCGTCACAACATCTGGGGAGTTCTCCTGATCTTGGCGACTACCCATGGCGTACAAGCGGTTTGTCGCTCTGCCTGTTCCTGACATAGTGGCCCTCTGGTTCCCTCCTACTGGTGGGGCCGATGCAGTGGATTGAGCTTGGCTAGCCCATCGAGGATAGTCTCTCTGATAGTGACCCACTTGGCCACATTTGTAGCACCCATCATTTCCCTCACGACATCTTCCCAGGTGCAACTTGCCACACTTTTTACACGGCGGTTGACCCCGCGATCCTTGAGCCACACTAGCTTGTGACTGGGACCCATGGGCTCTAGTATTCTGGGACCTTTGATCATCCCTGATCCTGGGCGTGGGCGCACTAGTAGATGATGGTGTTGGAAATCGATGACCATTGCCTCTCTTTCCCGTCTCATAGCTAGACGTTTTGGCTTTCTTGCGCCTGAATTCCTTCTTGTCATGCTGCCTCTCCTCATCAGCTGGTTGTACAAATGTCATCAATCGCCCAATGTCCATATCACTCACCAGCATTGCCCCTATGCCATCCCTTTTGGGCCCTCTATTCAACCCATCGACATACATTCCCATTCTCCCCCTCATGTCGGCAATCATATCTGGAGCATAGCGAGATAGCTGTGTGAACTTCAGGCCATACTCCTGCACGGTCATGGAGCCCTGTTTTAGATTCAGAAACTCCCTCACCTTAGCCTCTCTTTTCTCCCTTGGGAAGAAGCGTCCCAAGAAGGCCTCCTCAAAAACACTGCCCAGGTCACACATGAATCATCATCCACTCGGCCCCTCTTCCATTGGTCGAACCACAGACTGGCCACCCCTTTGAGTTGGTAGGCGGCCAATTCAACTCTATCCACATCCGCCACATGCATCACTTGGAACACCTTCTCAAGCTCCTCAATATAGCTCTCGGGGTCTTCAGTAGCTGCCGACCCCGTGAACTCAGGCGGGTTCATCCTCAGAAATTTCCGGACTCTGGAGGTGTCATGAGTGTCCAGTCTGCCCGCTCCCTGTCTCACAGGAGGTGCCGCAACAGCCTGGGCTAGAGCCCGAATAGCTTGGCGCAAATCGGCATTGGAGACCTCGTCCTGAGGGGGTTATTCGACAGGAACCGCTGGATCCACGGGCCCCTCGGGTACTTGTGGTTCAGGTGGGTTAACAGCTTGCCTGGCAGGACGTCCCCTTCCTCTGACAGCTCTTCTGGGAGGCATGTTATCGATTCTGCACGTGTAACGCACGAATTAGAGGATAGTTTTCATAGAGTTCAACTCCATCGCACGATTTAGAGTAAGAAAGAAGTGTAACCATTCCTAATGTCCCATAGCCTCCTGCTTAGGAAGTGTGGTCGACAACACATCCATAAACAAGACTCTACTAGACACGGCCTCATAGACTCCCTAGGACACTTGAACTCTGTGCTCTGATACCAAGTTTGTCACGCCCCGGGAGGGTACCCTTGGCGTGACCGGCACTTAGAGACTATTGCTAGTCCCCAAGCGAACCACTTAGCCTCATCACATTATTCAATCAAATAAACTCTACTGAACAGCGGAAAATATAATTAGGTAATGGACACATCTCATCTAAAGTCTCAAAAGAGTATATAAAATAATGAAGGCTAGTAGAAAGAACTAGCTCACAATCTCAACATCAATACTCGACCCTCGTCTATGAAGCCTCTATCATTAATCATGTGGTGCCAATGACAAATCCATGGCTACCCAAATCAAAATAAAATCAATAGTCCAATCTAACTCTAAAGCATGATGAAATAAAAGTAGTGGATCCTCCGGAGTAGGGGAGGCTCACCAAATCAGCTTCGAATCTCAGACCTTCAACGGAGCGTCTGTCGATGATCTCTAGTACCTGCCTCTACATCATAAAATGATGCAGTCCAGAGTGGACGTCAGTACTTGGAATGTACTGGTATGTAAAACAACTGAATGAAACAGAAACCGGTAGAATAATATGGAAACAACAACAACTCAAAATACATATCAAATCACATCAGTAGTCAAATGTCTGTCTATACAAAAATAAAGAGTAGACAAGTGACCCATCAACAACTCAAACCTCATCAATCATCTCAGACTCATCTCAAAGGAGCTCACCTCCTCTTATCTCATCACATTTCATTTCATCTCGTCTCATCTCAGAGGAGCTCACCTCCTCTCATCTCTTTCCGACTCAGAATAGGGTAAGAAGTTTATGGGAGTTTCTCTTAACCGACAACAATCACTTATGAGCCAGTGATTGTACAACAATCCCGCCGGTGTTGCCACGGCCGTCCCGTACTTACCAGGTAGAGACGAATCGAAACCATAAATGGATAAATCCAAGATGGAGACAGAACAATCAACAAAGTCCGCTATTGATTTCAGGGACATCAACTCAAGAGGAAAACCTCTTCTATGCTTGGCGACATAGTTTAATGAGTTCGAGTGGGACTCACTCTTACCCATTTCGGTGCTCGATACTCCTCCCGACTCAATGCTCATAAAACCATCAATCCAATCAAACCAATCTCGTAGGGACTTTAACCCCGTTAACGATCGGTATCTCATAGGGATTTTAACCCTATCATCAATCAAGCTCATAGGGACTTTAACCCTCTCATCAATCAATCTTATCAGTGACTCAAGGTTTAGATCAATCATTAGGAATCAAGTGAATAAACACGTCGGTAGAGTTTATTTATAGAGACTCATAAAACAATCAAACTCTATCAACTCATCATCATTCTCTCATCACAATCACAATCATAATCAACAATCACAATCCTAACTCAAGGCTCTAGACTCATCATTCTCTCATCACAATCACAATCACAATCAACAATCACAATCCTAGTCTCTAGACTCAATCCTCAAGCTCATCATGCATGTTTTTTCAAAATAGTCATGTAGGGTTATGCAAATTCTCATAGAAAATATTCAATTTAAGAAAACAAATAGTATGATGATCATCAACATAGAAAACATGTAATCTCAATTATAATTTTATGAAAAACCATCAAAGGAATCATGCATGTAGAATCTTCAATCATCAACTCATCTATGACCTCTATGGGGCACATGAGAGGACAATCCCATGTTTTAGTTTAGCCTTACATACCTGTGATGCCGTTAGCAATCGAGTACTTTCGGGGTCTCCGCTCGAATTCCTCCCACAAGCTCTTCTCTCTTCTCCTCAAGCCCTAGCCTTGTTAGTTTTTAAGGGATAGGACTTAGAATGAGGTTTTAGACCCTTTTCTGGTTGAAAACGACTTAATTAGTCGTGTACCAGTGTTTAAGAGGGACTAGGGATTGACTAGAATGCCCCTAGAATTAAATTAGAAATTTGCAGTTCGGAAAACACACGGTCCGCGACGCGGACCTATTGCGTACTGTGTAATTTTGGAAAAAGTGCTTTTGTACGAGTTCTCTCCATCCCGTCGAAAATTTTGGAAAACACACAAGTGCCACTCCGCGTCAGGTCCGCGACGCGCCTCCGTCGCGGACAACCATTGTTTTGTGACTTGATCCGAAAATTTATCTTTTGATCGGGTCGCTCTAAAATTCGACCGAGACCATTTTCCCACTCCATTTTCCATGCTGATCACAAATCCAGTCTCGGATTCGCCATACGAGCATCGGAAGATGCATACGCGCATACCCCCACTCCAGGGGTATTTTGGTAATTTTACCGGGCGGTACAGAAACTCCTAGAATATGCTTTGCTTAGTCCAATTATGTTCAACACCGTATCCAGGAAGTCTACAAGGTAAAACCTATGTAACTTTAGGAAGTTGAACAATTCTCTCCCAAATTTGATGCCCTATCAGTGATGGGGTGGAGGATCAATTTCAACCCTGTTTTTCCTGAATGCATGCTTCATCTTTCTGAACTTGTGGTCCATTGGCAAGAATTGACGATGACAATCAAATCATGATTTTTTTTCTGCCACACTTTAGCGTGAAAGCCTTGCTACATTCCATGCAATGAGGATAAGCAAGCTTTCCAGCAGTCATCCAACCAGACAACATACCATATGTAGGAAAATCATTAATAGTATACATTAAACAAGCACGCATAACAAAATTCTATTTAGTTGATATGTCATAAGTTAGTACACCTTCAAACCATAAATGCTTAAGCTCATCTATCAATGGTTGTAGAAAGATATAACTCAAACTTTATGGGTTATGAGGACTCGGAATAACAAAGCTTAAAAATATGAATGGACTATTTATCATGCCCCGGGAGGGTACCCTAGGCGTGGACGGCACCTAAAGACTATTTCTAGTCCCCAAGCGAACCACTTGGACTCATCACATCTATTCAATTAAATAAACTCTACTGATCAACGTAAGAAAGAAGAAGAGTAAATGGGCATATCTCATCTAGTTCTCAAAATAACTATATATATAATGTAAAGGCTAGAAGAAAGAACTAGCACATCAATATCAACATCAACGTTCGACTATCATCTATGAAGCCTCTATCACTATCAAGTAGTGCCAATGACAGACGCATGGCTACCTCAATCAAAATAAATCTAGTCTAATCTAACTCTAAAGAAAGATAAAATAAAGGTAGTGAATCCTCCGGAGTAGGAGAGGCTCACCAATCTGTTGAACGTCTCTGATCCTCAATGGTGCGCTTGTTGACAATCTATAATTCCTGTATCTATATCATGAAACTATGCAACGCCGAGTGGCGTCAGTACGTTGAATGTACGATACGTAAAATAGCTGAATGAAACAGAATCAGGTAGAATAATATGGAAATAACATCAACTCAGAACAATAACCAAATAAAAATGTCACATGGCTATCTAAAGAAAGAGTAAAGATTAGACAAGTGACCCATCAACAAATCAACCTCATCAATCAACTCAACTCAACTTAGAGCACTCAAGGTGGGAACTTTTGGGAGTTTCGCTTATCCGACAACAATCACTTATGAGCCAGTGATTATACAACAATCAAGCTGATGTTGCCACAATCGTTCTGTACTTGCCAGGTAGGGAATGAATCAAATCCCAGAGGGAAACACAATCAACTAAGTCCTCTATTGCTTTCAGAGACTTCTAATCAAGAGAGAACCACAGTAAAATGTGATAATTCTAGGCCTCACCTATGTTTGGTGACGTAGTTTGATGAGTGCAAGTCAGATTAACTCTTACTCTTTTGGTGCTCGATACTTCTCCCATGAATCAATGCTCATAAGACAATCAATCCAATCAAACCAATCAAATCATAGGGTCTTTTAACCCTACGATCAATGAACATCTCAATCAACGACTCAGGATTTAGAACAATCGTAAGGGAACGATCGAATAGACAATCATTGGAGTTCATTTATGGAGACTCATAGGATAATCAAGTTCTATCAACTCATCATCATTCTCTCATCACAATCACTATCACAATGAACATTCTCATATCAAAGCTCTAGACTCAATCCTTACGTTTAATCATGCACGCTGTCAAAAATAATCATGTAGGGTTATACAATATCTCATGAAAAGTATTCAATTCAAGAAAACAAGTTTATGATGATCATCAATATAGGAAAATACATATAATTAATATAACTTTCAAGAAAAACCATCAAGAATTATGTATGTAAACTCTTTAGACCTTCAACTCTTCTATGACCATCTACGAGGCACACGAGAGAACAATCTCATGCTTTTAGTTTAGCCTTACATACCTGGGATGAAGCTCTCAACAATCACTTCAAGGACTTCCTCTTGAATTAGCCAATCTCAAGTTCTTCTCCTCTTTCTTAAACCCTAGTCTTTTTTAAGGACTTAGAATGACTTAGAATGGGGTTTAAAAACCCTTTTTACAGTTAAAATGACCTATTTTGATCATACATTTCATTTAGGAGGGGTTTCGAAAGGTCTAGGATGCCCCTCACAAAATTTGAAAAAAGTCTGTGTCGAGACATGGGGTCCGCGACGCGGACTAGGTTTATTTTTGGTATTTTTCACCAAAAATTCTTCGAATGAGGTTTCTAATCCCGTAGAAAATTTTTAGGACAAAACCAAGTGTTGGTCCACGGTAGGTGCGCACCGCATACCCGTCGTGCACCCTCACTGGTTCGCGTTTTTGCATCAAAAAATTATCTTTTGATCTGGTTGCTCTAAAAATCAACCGAGATCATTTTCTCGCTCAATATTTCATGTTACAGGGTTATCAAGTTGTTAAGTCACACTATGAAGGTTTGGGAGAGAGTGGTAGAGATGAGGGTGAGAAGAGTAGTGTCTATTTCTAAAAATCAGTTTGGATTCATGCCGGGGAGGTCGACTACTGAAGCAATTCATCTTGTTAGGAGATTAGTAGAAAAATATAGGGAAAGAAAAAAGGACCTTCATATGGTGTTCATCGATCTTGAGAAGGCCTATGACAAAGTTCCAAGGGATGTCTTATGGAGGTGTCTAGAGGTGAAAGGTGTCCCAATGGCATATATCAGGGCGATT
Source organism: Solanum rostratum (assembly GCA_029948455.1). Taxonomy (NCBI): domain Eukaryota; kingdom Viridiplantae; phylum Streptophyta; class Magnoliopsida; order Solanales; family Solanaceae; genus Solanum; species Solanum rostratum. The sequence goes on from CM057049.1 coordinate 29,827,904, forward strand.
AAAGATATGTATGACGGAGCCAAGACTCGGGTAAGAATGGTGGAAGGAGACTCAGATTATTTTCCTGTTGAGATGGGACTCCATCAAGGATCTGTGTTGAGTCCTTTCCTGTTTGCCCTAGTGATGGATAAGCTGACGCGATACATTCAGGAGGAGGTTCCATGGTGTATGCTATTTGCAGATGACATAGTATTGATTGATGAGACTCGGACTAGAGTTAATGATAGGTTGGAGGCTTGGAGACACGCCTTGGAGTCCAAAGGATTCAAACTGAGCAGGACCAAAACAGAATACATGGAGTGTAAATTCAGTGTTGAGAGGGATGAAACAGACATTGATTTGAAGCTGGACACTCAACCTTTCTCCAAGAGGGAAAACTTTAAATATCTGGGGTCTATTATCCAGAGTAATGGTGATATCGATAATGATGTCACACATTGTATTGGGGAAGCTTGGACTAAATGGAGGCTTGCCTCGGGAGTATCGTGTGACAAAAAGATACCACCTAAACTCAAAGGTAAGTTTTACAGAATGGTAGTTAGACCATCTTTGCTGTATGGTGTGGAGTGTTGGCCAATAAAGAATGCACATGTTCAGAAGATACATGTCGCAGAGAGAAGGATGTTGAGATGGATGTATGGTCACACAAGGAGGGATAAGATTAAGAATGAGATCATTCGGGAGGAGCTGGAGGTGGCACCGGTGGCTGATAAGATGAGGGAAGCGAGACCGCGATGGTTTGGACACGTGCAGAGACGGAGTACCGATGCGCCGGTTAGGAGGTGCGAGAGGCTGGTTTTGGGAGATACACGAAGAGGTAGAGGTAGACCGAAGAAGTATTAGGGGGAGGTGATTAGACACGATATGGCGGATCTGGATCTAACCAAGGACATGACCTTAGATAGGAAGGAGTGGAGGTCGCGAATTAGAGTAGTAGGATGATTGGTTGGTAGGGTTAGGTGGATGGGTGATCTAGAGGTTTAGTGAGGTAGCAAGGATAGGAGTGATTGATGTTTATCGATTGTGTGTGATTTATCGTATTTACATATTAACATGTGCTTTTCGAAGATAGTTGCCCTTTTTTCGATCTTTTTAAGTTTTATTTCCCTTTTTTGTTCCCTTCGCAATATCTAGTTATTCTACTTATGGGTTGTTGAGTCGAGAGGGAAACAGCCTCTCTACTTCTTACGAGGTAGTGGGAAGATTTGCGTACATTTCTACCCTCCCCAGACCCCACTTGTGGGATTCAACTGGGTATGTTGTTGTTGTTGTTGTTGTTGATCATATATCCAATCTCAGATTTGCCATCTGAGTATGGGAAGATGCTTCATGCATAGATCTCTCTTCTAGGGGTACTTTGGTAATTTTGTCGGGGGTTACAGTATCTCCCCTTTGGGATCGTTCGTCCTCAAATGATGAGTAAAGGTGGATATCAAGGCACGGATAGACTCAAGACTCATCTTAATACTCACGTCCATCAATCAAACTCTCGACTCCTAATCAATCTCAATCAACTCTATTCAGACTCAAGAATGGACATATCAACTCAAGGATAGAAACATCAATTAAATCAAAGGTATGAACATTACCTTCAACATTCTCATCATCAGGCATGAATAGAACATCGATACTTAATCGATTCGAATCATTTAAACACTTCGTTAATCGGTTGTTTGAACTCAAGAAGGAAGTCATCAACTCTGATCGAGAAAGGGGACCATCGTAATATATAAGACTTTATGGACATCCTCAAGCTCCACTCTCTACCTCAATTGTGCTCCCTTTTATGGCACTATAACCCCATCAACTTAAACTTATAGCTTCTATTCAACTCCCTACCTATCCACATCCTCTTATTTCATTCAAGCCTACTTCTGGGCCTCACGGTGCTATTGTTAAGATGATCATATCTCTACAAGACTAACCCTTAATGCTCAATCCCTAGACTCACATAAGGACTTTCCCTAAAAGATCACTATCCCTCCTCACTACCCCACTATCCTTACTAGAAACCCTCATCACGAAGTCTTCAACCGTCTATCATCAATACTCGTATAATAACAACAATGCATTCAAGCCAATCAATCTAACTACTTCAACTGTATCTAAGAAATTTCAAGCCTACTAAGCACTTCTACCTTTTCCATTCAATGAGCTCCCACTCAAAGACACTCCAACATACTCGTACCTATCTGTTGTATATCACAATGTCTTACCTCTCCCCTCCTCCCTATCTCTATCCCTACTTAACACAAGTACAACACCAATGTCATAATAAAGATACATTCACTCCTCCTCATCTACTCTCATTCTTCGTCTACTACTATCAGCATCACTACTTGGGCCTAGAGGGACTCGTCATCTCCCCCTTTGGCGAAACCCCAACTACTACCTCCTTATGCGAAATAAGCACGATTCTACATCTAAAACTTGATACTCTACATCCCACCATCAACAATGGCATAACGTACCGAAGTTCGGGCATGCGTAGGACGACATCAGAATGAGGAACCCTCACTCCTCTATTCTCATCAACATTTCTATCATGACTGGGAAAATAGGATCACTCAAAGAACTTGGAATGAAGATCATTAGCATGATTCGATCGAGAAATCTTACTTGAAAATGTTCGTAATGAAGTACAATCTCCCTCGTCTATCAAGACTCATTCTGGGGTCACAGAACTATATGTAGTGTAAAACTCAAGTCACATCTCACTCAACATAGGATTAGGAACTCTTTGATCGATGGGGTAAGATCAAAATTAATGAATGGATTCATCGCTTTTCACCCTCACAACTCAACATGAAGGACAATCAACAAGTGGTACACGGGTCTAGGCCATAGGCATGACAGTCATATACCATACAGGAATAGGGCATCACCTCAACAGAAGAATAAGGCACGTACGATATGGCAAGGAACTGATGTCTCATCTCGATCAACCCATCTATATCGAAACCTCAAGATTTACTTAGGTCTATCATCTTATCATCTCCCCCTTAGCTCAAGGGTCATCTCTCAAGTTTTGTGAATCAATTTCCCCTACTAGGCTACAAACATATACCTCCACACGGTCGAGGAAATCACTATCTATGAGAATAGGCGTCTTAAACTTCTTTTATCATACTATAGTCGCATATATAAAATAGCCATTAAGACTCTCTTCAAAGATACTACTCTTAGCTTCCTCCTGTCGCTATGGAAATCTCCCTATATTTTTTGCTCTAATGGCGTACTTAACCACTTCCCCCAACTCTTACAATCTAACCTCTCCTATCAAATGTTTCGTCCTCAATTCTCTCTTTCCATCTAACGGCACCTATACCATAGTCATAACATCACACTCCTTGCAGGCCAACACCTTAATCTCAAACACACACGATGGTGAACCTCTTAGGGTGAATCTCCAACTAAAACTATCACTCTCGTGATGTTGTCTCCTCTCTACCACTACTTCTCAACATTCAAGCTTAGAGACTAGTTATAACACGTGCATCTATCACACCTCTCCAATATCACACCAATCTTACAACTACTAGGAAAATGTGGAGCATTATCCCACTAAAATCTCATGGTAGGTATTCACTCAACATATCCCATTACCTAGCTAAGCTCCTAACGATATAAATCTCGTGGGGCTCTTTCTTCAGAATTATTAGCCTAGTGTAGATCTATCATATTGCAAACACTTTGTTCCTCTATTCAACATCTACGTCTCACCCTCATAGTACAATATCAGAAAACATCAACATAGACCTATTCTAGCTTTGGGCACGCCCTAACATAATCTGGCACTAACCACCTCAGCATGACACTCATAGGATACTTACGACTCTTTCATCAAACTTATGGAAATTGACTCATCATCTCATAACTTACCTAATGGGTATAGAATTCTAATTAAAAGCCTCAATTGATTATCACTCTCACTATCTCGTCATTTCCTTTCTATCGTCATGATTCTAGTTCTGGAATCACAGCTCTCTACTCAGGGTGGTGTAAGACCTTGCATCTTACTCTTAAGCGGTAACATTAAAATCTTTTGAGACATAAGTTTCTCTCTCATGAATAACATCAAAAGTGAGTAAAGACTCTATTCATACTCGTCACAACATCCGGAGAGACATTTGGAAAATCTTCTTGGTCTTCTCTCACTGGTGGTGCCGGGGCAGAAACTTGAGCCTTTCTGGCCCATTTTGGACATTTCTTCTGGAAGTGTTCTCTTGGCCACACTTGTAACATCCATCACTCCCTTCACGACATTTTCCCAAGTGAAACTTGCCACAAGGTGGCTTGCCTCGGGGACCTTGAACCACACAAGCCTGTGACTTAGGTTTTTGAGCTCTAAAGTTATGAGGCTCTGCTTGGAAGTGACTCCTATTCCTATTCCTCTTCGACCTCTTAAACCAGGCAGGTTCATCCTCAAGGACTCACGATCTCCAGATGTATTTGGAACACCCTACCGACCTGCTCCTTGTCTATCAACCGGTGCTGTTACAACCTGGGCCAAAGTCTGGACGGCCTGGCAAAGCTCACCATTAATGAGGTCAACCTAGGGTGGTTGCACAGTAGGGAAGGCTGGGCCTATGGGTCCATCCTGATTCTGGGGCTCGGGTTCGTTAGCATTTTGTCTAGCTGGTCTCCTGTTCACTTCATCGGCTCCTGTTGGAAACATGGTCACATGTCTGAAAATGCAAAACACATGAATCAGAAGAGAGCTTTCTTAGAGTTTAACTCTATCGCATGAATTTGGAATAAGAAAGAAGTGTAACAATTCCCAATGTCCTATAGCCTCTGACTTATGAAGTGTGGTCGATAACACACCCATAAACTAGACTTTACTAGACACGGCTTCATAGACTCCCTAGGACACTTGAACTTGTGCTCTGATACCAAGTTTTTCATGCCCCGGGATGGTATCCTAGGCATGGCCGACACATAGAGTATTGCTAGTCCCCAAGCAAACCACTTGGCCTTATCACATTCATTCAATTAAATAAACTCTACTGACCAGCGGAAGACAGAAGAAGAGTAAATAGACACATCTCATCTAATTCTCAAAATAATGATATATTTAATGTAAAGGCTAGAAGAAAGAACTAGCACAACAATCTCAACATCAACGTTTGACTATCATCTATGAAGCCTCTATCATTATCACATGGTGCCAATGAACAACCCATGACTACCTCAATCAAAATAAAGCTAGTCTAGTCTAACTATAAAGCAAGATAAAATAAAGGTAGTGAATCCTCTAGAGTAGGGGAGGCTCACGAATCAGTTGAACGTCTCGGATCCTCAACGATGCACCTGTTTACAATCTATAACTCCTGTATCTACATCATAAAATGATGCAGCGCTGAGTTGCGTCAGTACGTGGAATGTACGGTATGTAAAATAGTTGAATGAAACAAAAACAGGTAGAGTAATATGGAAATAACATCAACTCAGAATAATAACCAAATCGAAATGTCACATGTCTATATAAAGAAAGAGTAAAGATTAGATAAGTGACCCATCAACAAATCAACCTCATCAATCAACTCAACTCGACTCACCTCAACTCAGAGTACTCAAGGTGGGAACTTTTGGGAGTTTCTCATATCTAACAACAATCACTTATGAGCCAGTGATTGTACAACAATAAGCTGATGTTTCCACAGCCATTCCGTACTTGCTAGGAAGTGAATGAATCGAATTCTAGAGGGAAGCATAATCAACTAAGTCCTCTATTGCTTTTAGGGACTTCTAATCAAGAGGATACCATAATAAAAATGTGATGGTTCTAGGCCTCACCTATGTTTGGTGACATAGTTTGACGAGTGCGAGTTGAATTAACTCTTACTCTTTCGGTGCTCAATACTTCTCCCGTGACTCAATGATAATAAGACAATTAATCCAATCAAATCATAGGGACTTTTAAACCCTATCATTAATGAACATCTCAATCAATGACTCAAGATTTAGAACAATCGTAAGGGAACAATCGAATAGATAATCATTAGAGTTCATTTATGGAGACTCATAGGATTATCAAGTTCTATCAACTCATCATCATTCTCTCATCAGAATCACGATCACAATCGACATTCTCATATCAAAGCTCTACACTCAATCCTTAGGCTCAATCATGCATGCTTTCAAAAATAATCATGTAGGGTTATACAATATCTCATGAAAAGTATTTGATTCAAGAAAACAAGTTTATGATGATCATCAACATAGGCAAATACATATATTAATATAATTTTCTAGAAAAACCATCAAGAATCATGTATGTAAACTCTTTAGACCTTCAACTCTTCTATGACCATCTACAGTGAACATGAGAGAACAATATCATGCTTTTAGTTTAGCCTGACATACCTGGGATGAAGCTCTCAACAATCACTTCAAGGACTTCCTCTTGAATTCGTCAATCTCAAGTTCTTCTCCTCTTTCCTCAAACCCTAATCTTTCTCAAGGACTTAGAATGACTTACAATGGAGTTTAAAAACCCTTTTTACAATTAAAACGGCCTGTTTTGATCATATATTAAGTTTAGGATGGGTTCAAAAAGGTCTAGAATGCCCATTACGAAATTCGAGAAAAGTCTGTCTCGGGACATGGGTTTTGCGATGCGGACTGGGTCTATTTTTGGTATTTTTCACTAAAAATTCTCCGAACAAGGTTTCGAATCCCATGGAAAATTTTTAGGATAAAACCAAGTGTTGGTCCGCGGCAAGTGCGCGCCGCACATCTATCATGCACCCCCACTGATTCACGTTTTTGCATCAAAAAATTGTCTTTTGATCCAGTTGTTGTAAAAATAAATCGAGACCATTTTACCACTAAATTTTTCATGTTGATCATATATCTGATCTTGGATTTGCCATCTGAGCATGGGAAGACGCATTATACGCACTTCTCTCTTTTAGGGGTATTTTGGTATTTGTCGGGTGTTACACTTGTCATGCACATTTAGGAGAAAGATTATATGGAGTGAGAAATACGGGCCAGCAAGAATATGGTGTCCAAGAATTTGAGAATGGTGTGAAACCATCTGCACACAGCTCCAATTTGACATTTCTACACTCTCTAGCAAAGTCAGGATATACATTATCAAAATGCTTCCATGCTTCTCCGTTAGATAGATTAGACAATACACCCAGCGACCTTCTATATTGATGGTGCCATCTCATATGGGGCAGACCTCATCGATGCATATAACCTCTTCAGTCTAGGAATAATAGGTAAATAATGCATCGCCTTAATTGGAACCATCTTTCCGACCAGAGTCCTCATATAACGAGCATGACCATAAAACTTACAAATTTCCAAGTCACTATCATTGTTGTAGTACAACATGCAACTATTAACACAAAAATCAATTCTATTATATGACAATCCTAACTTGGAAACCAATTTCTTTGCCTAATAGAAGTTCTTAGGTATGTTAAACTCAGAATTAACCAACTCACCCAAAAGATCAACCATTGAGTCCATAACCACATTAGGAACATTCCAATTTGATTTAATGTTCATTAATCTAATGGCAATAGATAAAGCAGAATGCAGACTCCCCTCACATAATGGTCAATTAGCTACTTCTAATTCTTCATAGAAGCGTCTTGCTCTTCATGAGGAGCTTTATTAAAAAAATGTTCAGGTTCCAGCCCCCTTTGAACTCTGAAAGAATCATTAATCATTTCATGAACTCTATATGCTCAAACGTGTCATGTTGAATATTATCATGTTCAAATCTAATTTGACCTTGTGCTACAATCATATTATATTCATCCACGGGCATCAAATTATAAAACACACCATTTAGTCCATCTATTTCTCCATGATCCACCCATACAAAATATCTAGGCTTAAATCCATTACAATACAAATGCACCATAACTTCATCTGGACTAAAATATTTCAGGCACTTACATGAACTGCAAGGACACCTAACCAATTGATTTCTCTTAAAAAGATCAAGTCTCATTGCATGATCAATGAAACTTCAAACACCGTAAAAAATGGAGATTCAACCCACTACCATTTTCAAAATACATGTCATACATCCACAAACAGTGATCCATCTACAAAATATTCACAACCTTAATTAATTAGTTCAAGTATGTTCTTAAGTATCCTAATTAAAGTTCGAGTGCTAAATTATATTTTAAGTTAAAAATATCCCTAAAGTGTAACTTAAGAAATTTCTTAAAATATCAACAATTTGTAAATACTTGAATATTATCCTAGAGTTAAAGTTTCAAATTATAAGTATAATTAAAGTTCAAGTATTTAAAAGTTAAGGATTTATACAAATTTGAATTAATTTGTAAGAACTTAATTCAAAAATTTTGAAGTTCAACTTAATTCTAACAACTTAACAAAATTAAAAAAAAACTATAAGTGTCAACACTAGATGGACACAAATCGATTTTGCAAGAAAATCAATTTTGTCATCAATAGGATCAACTAGTGTTGTCACTTATGCCAAACAAACACATTATGAATATATATATATATATATATATATATATATATATATATATATATATATATATATATATATATATATATATATATATATATATATATATATATATATAAGAGTCAACACTAGATGGACACATATCGATTTTGCAAGAAATTCAATTTTGTTATCAATAGGATCAACTAGTGTTGCCACTTATCACAAACAAACACAATATGACAAAAAAAAGAAGATAAGTGTCAATACTAGATGGACATAAATTGATTTTGCAAGAAAATCAATTTTGTCATCAATAGGATTAACTAGTATTGTCACTTATGCCAAACAAACACAATATGACCACAAAAAAAAAAAGATAAGTGTCAACACTATAGCATACTCTAAAAAACTATTCAAACATTTATATATACACAATAATTAAAATATTTATCGAAATAATACCTCAACTTTTAATTTCAATTATGCTTGGAGATGGAGGGGCAGATGCTACTTCGATTGGTGGCGCCAGTGAATATTGAAAACCTAAAATTTCAAGTATAATTAAAGCACATTATATACAAGTACAAAGTTCACAAATAAAATTCAAATCCTAAAATCGTATAAATTCAAGTTCTAATGAAATTAAATCTAAGTACTACTTAGATAAAAAAAAATCCTAAACTACAAACATACATTCAACTTCAAAATTTACAACCTAATATATTCAAGTTAATTTCAAATTAATTCTAAGTTCAAGTTTGACACTAGTAAAGTTCAACTTAGGTACAAATCCTATAATTCAAGTTTTAAATTATATCTAATCAAAATTCACAACTTAAAGTTCAAGCTGAATTCTAAAATCCCAAAGTTCAAGTTCAAAACTAAATCTAAGTTCAACTTAAAAAGAAAATCCTAAAGTTCAATTTTTATAATAGATTCAACTTTAAAGTTCAAAACTTAAAATTCAAGTTCCAATTTCAATCTAAGTTCAACTTAAACACCACTAAAGCCATAAGCTTAACAAATCATAAATTAAAGTTCAAGTTCTACATTATATATAAGTACAAAGTTCACAAATAAAGTTCAACTTCTAAAATCGTATAAATTCAAATTCTAATGAAATTAAATCAAAGTTCTAGTTAAATAAAAAATCCTAAACTACAAACTTAAGAAATCCTAATTAAAATTCAAATTTTATATTACATTCAACTTCAAAGTTCATAACTTAATATATTCAAGTTAATTCCAAATTAATTCTAAGTTCAAGTTAAACACTAGTAAAGTTCAACTTAGGTACAAATCCTATAGTTCAACGTTTAAATCATATCTAATCAAAATTCACAACTTGAAGTTCAAGCTAAGTTCTAAAATCTCAAAGTTCAAGATCGAAATTAAATCTAAGTTCAACTTTAGAAAAATTCCTAAAGTTCAATTTTTATATTATATTCAACTTTAAAGTTCTCAACTTAAAATTCAAGTACCAATTTTAATCGAAGTTCAAGTTAACACCACTAAAGTCATAATCCTAACAAATCCTAAATTAAAGTTCAAGTTCGACATTATATACAAGTTCAAAGTTCACAAATAAAATACAACTTCTAAAAGCGTATAAATTCAAGTACTAATGAAACTAAATCTAAGTTCTACTTTAATAAAGAATCCTAAACTTCTAACCTAAGAAATCCTAATTAAAGTTCAAACTTTATATTACATTCAACATCAAAGTTCACATCTCATTAGAATATTCAAGTTCCCAAATTAAATCTAACTTTAAGTTAAACACTACTAAAGTTCAACTTAAGTATAAATACTATAGTTCAAGTTTTAAATTTATCTAATCAAAATTCATACTAAGTTCTAAATCTCAAAGTTCAAGTTCAAAATTAAATCTAAGTTCTACTTAAAACTACTTTTTCTTCTAACTTCAACAACAATTCTAAATTCAACAATAATTCAATTCAATTCCTACATGCTAACTTCAACAACAATTTATTCCAACTTCAACAACAATTCAATTCAATTTCAACATTCTAACTTCAACAACAATATTTCTAACTTCATTCTAACTTGAACAACGTAACAACAACTCAATTCAATTCCAACATTCTAATTTCAACAACAATTTATTCTGACCTCAAAAACAATTCTAACTTCATATTGACTTCAATTCAAGCGCAACATTCTAATTAACTTCAACAACAATTCAATTCCAACTAAAAATACCTAATTCGCAATCTCATTCAAAAAAAAATCCCAAATTCAAGCTAAAACCCTAAAATTTTTATTTACTCACTACTTCACACAACATATACAAATTAACTATGTTATACTATTGTAACTTCATAACAATACTATTCCACCACAAATAACCCAATTCATAAACTAATTTCAAAAAATCAAATTTAAAGTTTATCCATAAAAACAAAAAAAAAAATTTCATTCACATATTCACAATACAATACACAAAATAAGTTTGTAATATCATAACTTAAACAATAAAAGTGAAATTGGCTAGCCAAGAACTTATAAATTCAAAAAGTTAGAACAACAAAATAATACTTACACTAAAAATGGAGCAAAAGAGAGAAGAAAAGTAGTACCTTGGGTGTGGGGAAGAGGAAATCAAGTTTGGTGGTGGCGGCGGCAGCTAGTGACGGAGGTTGGGGAGGGGCGACGGGTTAGGGAAGGTGGGTTAGGGTTTTTAAAAGGGGAGATGAAGTGTGAGAAAGAAAAAAATGAGGAGAAATTGGGCTTTTTTTATACACGCCTAGGGGCGACGGACAACGTCGTTTTGTCCGTCGCCCTTCATTAAAATATTTTGACCATAGACCCAAAAAGGCGATGGACTAGGAAATGCCGTCTGTCGCTTTAATTTTTTTTTTAAAATTATTTTAATAAAAATAGCGACGGATAGGATCGCCTTATCCGTCGCAATTTTTTTTAAAAAAAATGCGACGGACGGTGTCGCTTTACTATTGAATAAAAAAATTGGTGAAAAATTCTGCCAGAAAATGCGATAGACATGTAGACATTGTCCGTCACTTTCTATTATCAAATATTCAAAAAATTATATATAAAAGCAATGGACTGCGTCCTTTAGTCCGTCGTTTTTTTTCTCCGTCGCCTTTTTGGCAATTTTTTAGTAGTGAAGTATCCTAAAGCCTAAATCAGAGTAATAGTGCAAGTTCTGAATTGGAACACAATACATAAATTTAGCAAAGTAAACTCACACTCACATGGCACTGATTACACTATCAACACAGACTCTCAGATCATACTTTTCATCTCAATTTTATCCTCAATTATCAGAACAAGCATTGTCAACACAATTAAATATGCATGGTTGCTATCTAGACTAGAACAAGCACTGTCAACACAATTAAACATGCATGGTTTCTATCTAGACTAACTAATAAAAAGTTTGGTGGGTATCATTATTTTCACAACAAAAAAAACCTAAAACGCATATATGCCACATATATTAATATTATATGCTTACCTTTAATACCTAAACATCCTAAACATGCCGGTTCAACAAAAATTAAATATCCATGGGGAAAAAAGAACATAGGCAAGAAAACCTCTAAGATTCAAAATTTGGAGTAATTATAGGCCAAGGCTACTCAGACTTCTCTGAGGCCTATAATTACCCACACCACATCAAAAAAGAGGTGCATTATCCTCAATACATGCAAACAATGCAAAATAAAATATCGGGGTCAAAATGGAACATACTTGGGTGCCTAAGCATCGGTCTGTGGTTGAGTTTGACCACCCTCAACCTATGTGGTGGTCTCCTTAGTAGTAGAACCATGACTGGAGGGTCCAACATCCCTCACCCTCTCGAGCTCACGAGCCTATCATATCTCCTCCTCCTACCTTGACTGCCTCAAGACAAGCTCTAGCTCCTCCTTGTAACGTCCAGTGAAATTATCGAAATACCCCTAAAGGAGTGATGTATGAATAACGTGACTTCCCAGGCTTGGATAGAAAATATGTGATCGTATTTATGATCAGCATGAAATATTAAGTGGGAAAATGGTCTCGGTCGATTTTTAGAGCGATCGGATCAAAAGATAATTTTTTGATGCAAAATCATAAAATAGTGTTAGTGCGCATTGAGGCTGCGTCGCGCCCTGGACTTGGACCCGAACTTGTAATTTTTTTGAACTTTCTGATGAAGATTGGAAAAACTCGTTCAAGAAAAATTTTGAAAAAAAATTGCACTACAGTGTGCCCAGTCTGCGACGTGGACTAGATATTTTCAGGTTGAGGTTTTTCTTTTAATTCGTGAGGGGAATTCTAGATATTTTTCAACCCCTCATAAATGTAAACCATGATTTAATAAAGCATTTTTAGTCTAAGAAGGGTTTCTAAACATCCTAGAGCCTCCAAACGCACAGCTAGGTTAGAGTTCTTGAAGGAGAAAGACAAGGAGCGAGGGTTTTTTAGTACAAGGTTGAGTCTTTTCTTCATCCCAGGTATGTAAGGCTAAACGAAAACATGAGAATGTTCTTCCATGTGACCCTATTGATAGTAATAGAGAGATTATGGAAGTGTTGACCTATATGCATGTTTTCCCTGAATGTTTCTTGTGAATTATATATATTCTATGTATTTTCATATGTTGAAGATCATCAAAAGTTTGATTTTACTATTTAAATATTTTTTATGAGTTTTTTTGAAAAACCCTACATGTTCCTTAAATAAAAGATTGTAAGAATGAACTTAGGAGATGAGTCTAAATCCTTAACGGTATAAATGTGCATGTGACCGTGATTGTAATCCCAATATGAGAGCCCTGATGATGATGTTGATGTAACTTGATGTTCCTAGAGTCTTAAAGATCATAAAAGTAAATCCTAAGATAATAATCATAACCTAAAGATCATAAAAGTAAATCCTAAGATAATAATCATAACCCAAGAGTTGATGGTTGATGTAATGAATTGAGTTAACAATGTCTAATGAGACTAGTTAGAAGAGTAATCCAGATGATTGATGTCTTATGAGCATGTTGAGTCCTAGGAGAAGTATTGAACACCGAATTAAGTAAGAGTAGATAACAACTTGAACTCAATAACTATGTGGCCAGCATAGGAAAGGATTGAACCAAAAATCGGATGTTTTCTTTGTCCCAAAAGAGGACTTGATGTTATTTATTGTGTTCCACTAATGCCATGTACGTTACCCCGACAAGGTAATGGATGGATGTGGCAACAACATCTCTTTGTTGTATCATCACCGACTCATAAGTGATGGTTACCAGTTAGAGAAACTCCCAGATTGGTCCACAGTGATAGTACTCTGATATTGAATTGATGGTATGGGTCTTGATTTATGTTGATGAGTTATAGTCTACTCCTTACCCTTATCTTAGATGGACATTTTTCATTCAGAGTGAGTATCTTACGAGTTGATATTATCCCATGTTAGTTATGCTTGTATTGTTTCACTCAGTTTTTTTACATATCGTACATTCCACATACTGACGCCACTAGGTGTTGCATCATAGGAGACACAGGACTTCAGCAGACACACTGTTGAGGTTCAAAGTTCCTTAGTTCCAAATATTAGTGAGTCCTCCCTTATTTTTGGTGGATACCATTTATTACTTTTCATTTGTTTTGAGCTAGTCTTTTGAGTTGTAGTAGCCATGGCCTGTCATGGTACCATTCTCGACTATCGAGGTAGAGGTTTCATAGACTAGAAGATGATGTTTTGATGTTAAGGTCCTTTCCTCTTTTAATTGAGTTTCTTAAAATTGTTATCATGTCATGTCATAGACATTGAGATTGATCCTTATTGGCCTACGACCCTTATTCATTTATGTAGAAGTAACTGATGTGCCCACTACCTTATTTTCCTTATTTTAATATTTTCCGCTGTATCATATGATTGAATAACTATTTTGAGACCGAGTGGTTCGCTAGAGGACTAGTAATAGCCTCTGAGTGCTGGCTACGTCTAGGGTATCCTCTCGGGGCATGACAAATTTGGTATCAAAGCACAGAGTTCAAGTGTCCTAGGAAGTCTATGAAGTCGTGTCTAGTAGATTCTTGTTTATGTGTGTGTTGTGCACCACACTTCATAAACAAGAGGCTATAGGACATTAAGAATGGTTACACTTCTTCTGTACTTTGAGTTCATGCGATAGAGTTTAACTCTATAAAACTCCTTTCTAATTCATGCATTACGTATTTGTAGATCATAACTCCTAAAATTACTATTGCCCAAAGAGATGCCTCAGCCCCAAACACTGAGAATCCCCTACCAGAGGTCCTTACTTAGATTGACGAGGAGATGTGGTCGACCTTCCAAAGCTACTGAGATTCCACAGGCACCTCCTTCTTGGTAAACCTCCACCTCAGAGGTAGACTTCAGGGGATCCATTGTTATGCTCACCCAGCTAGCGGCCTCCCAAAGTAATAGCCGAGGTCCCCAAGCCCCTAGCTCCAGCTCCCAAGAGCCCACGGCTGTAACCAGGCTCAGAGATTTCTTGAGGATGAACCCTCCAGTCTATATGGGGTCAAATGTTGAGTAGAACCCACAAAACTTTATTGATGAGACATGTAAGGTCCTGAGGGCTATGCATGCAAATAAGGTTGAGGGAGTTGAACTTGTCTCCTATGAGCTTAAGGATGTTGTGAACGTTTGGTATAACCAATGGGAAGATAGTCGAGGTGAGAATGTTGAGCCTACTGAGTGGGATGAGTTTGAGAGCGATTTTCTCGATCACTTCTTTCCCCAAGAGCTGAGGGAAGAAAAGGTTGATGAGTTCGTGAACCTGAAGCAAGAGGGGTTGACTGTGAAGGAGTACAACCTCAAGTTCATTCAGTTGTCCCGGTATGCCCCAGAGATGGTCCAGGATATGAGGGCGAGAATGAGAAAATTTGTGTCTGGATTGGGCAGGCATGTAAAGAAGGAGTGCAAGGCAGCATTGCTGATCACAGGTATGGACATCTCCAGAATTATGGTTTATGCCCAACAAATTGAGGAGGATAAGAACAAGGACAAAGAAGAGCAACTGAGCAAGAAAGCCAAATCAGCAGGGCATGAGCCTAGACAATATATGAAGAATAAAGGTAATAAATCTTAGAGGTCTTCTAGTTATGCACCCTCTGTAGCAAGTGTGTCCATCCAATAAAACAGGTATGATCAGAAATCTTATGGTCACCAGAATTTCAGGGCTCAAGGTTCTCAGTCCCAAGCTAGCGTGACCTAAGGTTCAAGGAGAAAGCCACCCTATGTCAAGTGTGGCAAACTTCACCTAGGTGTGTGCCGTGAGGACACAAATTCTTGTTACATATGTGGACAGACTGGTCACTTCAAGGATGAATGTCCTACAAGAAGACGGGGTGATGGAAGTAATAAAGCACAGCCCTCTACAGCACCCTCAACTTGTAGTCATCAGAAGGACAAACCGTCTATATGATATAGGTAATCGACATGATCAAGAGGTTGCACCAGATGTTGTTACGGGTATGCTTCGAGTCTTTACTTATGATTGTTTTGTGTTGCTTAACCCCGGTGCCACTCTATCTTTTATAACTCCCTATGTGGCCAATAGATTTGAGATTCTTCTAGAGTGTTTGCTTGAACCCTATATTGTTTCCACTCCTACTGGTGAGTCTCTCCTAGCTGAGAGGGTCTCTATAGGGATTATATAGTATCCATCCATCATAGGGATACCTTGGCTGACTTGGTAGAGTTGGAGATGGTTGACTTTGACGTAATCCTTGGTATGGATTAGCTTCATGCCTGTTATGCCTCAATAGATTGTAAGACCCAAACTTTTAAATTCCAATTTCCTCTTGAACAGGTCCTAGAGTGGAAGGGGAATTTTGTTGCACCTAAGGGTAAGTTTCTTTCCTACCTGAGAGATAGAAAGCTAATCTCTAAAGGTTTTATATACCATCTCGTGCGAGTTAAGTCTGATGATATTGAGCCTCCTATTCATGAGTCAGTCCCACTTGTGAATGAGTTTCCTGAAGTATTCCCTGAGGATCTACATAGAGTACCTCCTGATAGGGAGACTGACTTTGGGATTGATGTTCTTCCTGATTCCCAATCTATCTCAATTCCACCTTATAGGATAGTTGAAAGAGCAATAGAGGGATTTGTTAGAGAAAGGCTTTATTAGGCCAAGTGTCTCTCCTTGGGGTGCTCCCGTCCTATTCGTGCAAACGAAAGATGGGTCTCTCAGAATGTAAATAGATTATAGGCAACTAAATAAGGTCACGATCAAGAATAAATATCCTCTCTCCTGGATAGATGATCTTTTTGACCAACCTCAGGGTGCCTCATACTTCTCAAAGATAGACCTCAGATCTGACTACCATCAGTTGAAAGTGAGGGGCTGTGACATTCTAAAGACAGCCTTCAGGACTAGATATGGCCACTTTGAATTCTTGATTATGTCCTTTGGGTTGACGAATGCCCCTGCAGCCTTCATGGACTTGATGAATAGAGTATTCAGACCTGATCTTGACATGTTTGTAATCGTGTCCATCAATGACATTTTAGTGTATTCAGAGGATAAGGAGGAGCATGCCAATCACCTCAAAGTTGTCCTTCAAAATCTTAAGGACTATGATTTGTATGCAAAGTTCTCGAAATATGAGTTTTGGCTCAAGTCACAGGCTTTCCTAGGCCATGTTGTTTTGGGTGATGATATTCAAGTAGATGCCCAGAATATTGGAGCGGTTAAGAACTGGCCAAGACTGACCTTTCCAACAAACATATGAAGTTTCTTGAGATTGGCAAGCTACTATTACAGGTTCGTTGATGGATTTTATTCCATATCTACACCATTGACCGAATTAACTCAGAAAAAAATCAAGTTTTAGTGGTCTGAGGAATGTGAGAAGAGCTTCCAAGAGTTGAAGACTAGATTGACTATTGCAACTGTTTTGACTTGCCTTACAGGACGGAGGATTTTGTAATATATTGTCATGCGTCAAGAGTTGGGTTGGGTAATGTATTGATGCAGAGGGGAAAGGTGATAGTTATGCTTTTAGGAAACTTAAGGTTTATGAGAGTAACTATCCGACCCATGATCTTGAGTTGGCGGCGGTGGTGTTTACACTTAAAATCTGGTGCCACTACTTGTAGGGAGTGCATGTAGATGTGTTCACGACCGCAAGAGCTTGCAGTATGTCTTCAGTCAGAGAGAGCTCAACCTGTGACAGAGGAGATGGTTGGAGTTGCTTAAGGATTATGACATGTGCATCCTCTACCACCCAGATAAAGCTAACATTGTTATTGACTCTCTTATTAGGTTGTCAATTGGTAGCACGGCCCTTGTTGAGGAATGAAAGAAAGATCTAGTGAAGGAAGTGCATAGATTGGCTCGATTAGAGTTCAACTCGAGGAGAAAGATGGAAGAGGAGTCAATGTTCAGAGTGGATCTGCATCATCCCTAGTAGTAGAGGTAAAAGAGAAGCAAGATCGAGATCCTATTATACTCCATTTGAAGGAAGTTGTCCACAAACAGAAAGTGATGGTCTTCTCAAAAGGGGGAGATTGGGTACTGAGATAGTAGAGTAGGTTATGCGTCCCAATATTGATGGTGTTCAAGAGAGAATCATGGTTGAAGCTCATAGCTCTAGGTATTCCATTCATCCTGGCTCTACCACGATGTACCACGACTAGCGGGAAGTCTATTGGTGGAGTGGAATGAAGAGGGATATCTTTGAGTTTGTTTCCAAGTGCCCGAATTGCAAACAAGTCAAAGTTAAGCATCAATGGCCTTGCGGATTGGCACAAAACTTCAAGATTCCAGAATGAAAGTGGGAGATGATTAACATGGACTTCATTACTGGTCTACCGAGATCTCGAAGGCAGCATGATTCAATATGGGTGATTGTGGGAAGGATGACTAAATTAGCTCAGTTATTGGTAGTCAAGACGACTAATATTGTGGAGAAGTATGCCAAGTTATGCATCCAAAAGATTGTGAGGTTGCATGGAGTTCCCTTGTCCATTATCTCGGATAGAGGAGCTCCCTCCCAATTTCGAAGATCCTTTCAGAAGGCATTGGGTACCAAGGTAAATTTGAGTATATCCTTTCACCCACAGACAGATGGTGAAAGCTAACATTGTTGTTAGCCAAGTTATACATCCAAAAGATTGTGAGGTTGCATGGAGTTCCCTTGTCCATCACCTCGGACAGAGGAGCTCTCTCCCAATTTCGAAGATCCTTTCAGAAGGCATTAGGTACCAAGGTAAATTTGAGTATAGCCTTTCACCCACAGACAGATGGCCAGGCAGAGGGCACCATTCAGACACTAGAAGATATGTTGAGAGCATGTGTCCTTGACTTCAAAGGAAATTGGTATGACCATCTACCAATGATTGAATTTATATATAACAATAGTTATCATGAAAGCATTCAAATGGCCCCCTATGAGGCATTGTATGGGAGGAGATGTAGATCACCAATTGGGTGGTTTGAGGTCGGAGAAGCTGAGTCTATTGGACCTGATCTTGTTCACCAATCAATGAAGAAGTTTAAAGTCATTAAAGAGAGGTTAAAAACTGCACAGAGTCTCCAAAAGTCTTACACTGATGTGAGGAGAAGAGACATAGAGTTCGAGGTGAGTGATTGGGTATACTTGAAGGTATCACCGATGAAGGGTGTTATAAGGTTTAGGAAGAAGGGGAAATTGAGTCCTCGCTATATTGGCCCTTATCAGATAGTGAGGAGGATTGGGAAAGTTGCTTATGAGTTAGAGTTGACTGCTGAGTTAGACGCAATTCATCCGGTGTTCCTTGTCTCGATGTTAAAGAAGTGCTTGAGAGATCCTACCTTGGTGATCCCCGTTGAGAGTATTGGAGTAAAGTATAGCTTGTCCTATGAGGAGATTCCAGTCTAAATCCTTGATCAACAGGTATACAAATTGAGAAAAAAAGAGATAGCCTCCGTCAAGGTCCTACGGAAAAATCAATTTGTTGAGGAAGCCACGTGGGAAGCTGAGGAAGATATGAGAGCCAAATACCCGCATCTGTTCATGCCTAATAATGAGGATGTTGAAGGTAATGTTCCTATCCTTGACTTAATTGATGTTTCTATTCTTGAGTTGATGTGTCCATTCTTGAAATCTGAGTAGAGTTTATCGAGGTCAATGAAGAGTTGAGAGTTTGAGTTGTTCAGTGAATACTGAGATGAATCATGAGTCTTTTTGTGCCATAATACCACTTCTACTCATCATTCAAGATCGAATGATCCCAAGGGGGAGATAATGTAACACCTAGTGAAATTACCAATATACCCCTAGAAAAGAGATGTGTGCATAACGTGCCTTCCCATGCTCGAATGGCAAATCTAAAGTAGGATTTACAATCATCATGAAAAAATGAGTGGAAAAATGGTCTCGATCGATTTTTAGAACGATCAGATCAAAAGATAATTTTTTGATGCAAACCCAAAAACAGCGTCGGAGCGAGTTAGGGCCGCCTTGAGCCATGGACGCGGATCCACACTTGTAATTTTGTCAGATTTTTCAACGGAGATTGGAAAAAAGTCGTTCGGGAAAAGTTTTGGAAAAACATTGCACTACAGTGCGCCCAGTCTGCGACGAGGACCGGGTATTTCCAGGTTGAGATTTTTCTTTTAATTCGTGAGGGCATTCTAGACATTTCTCAATTCCTCATAAACATAAACTATGATTTAATAAAGCATTTTTAGTCTAAGAAGGGTTTCTAAACATCATTCTAGATCCTCTAAAAGCACAACTAGGTTAGAGTTCTTGAAGGAGAAAGAGAAGGAGCGAGGGTTTTCGAGTACAAGGTTGAGTCTTTTCTTCATTTCAGGTATGTAAGGCTAAACGAAAACATTGGGAATGTTCTTCCATGTTCCCCTATTGATGGTAATAGAGAGATTATCAAAGTGTTGACCTATATGCATGTTTTCCCTGAATGTTTTCTTGTAAATTGTATACATTCTATGTATTTTTATATGTTGATGATCATCATAAGTTTGATTTTACCATTTAAATACTTTTCATGAGTTAATCTAGAAAACTCTACATGTTACTTAAATAAAATATTGCAAGAATGAACTTAGGAGATGAGTCTAGAGCCTTGACGGTATGAATGTGCATATAACTGTGATTGTAATCCCAACATGAGAGCACTAATGATGATGTTGATGCAACTTGATGTTCCTCGAGTCTTAAAGATCATAAAAGTAATCCTAAGTTAATAATCATAACCCAAGAGTTGATGATTGATGTAATGAATTGAGTTAACAATGTCCAATGAGACTAGTTAGACGAGTAATCCAGATGATTGATATCTTATGAGCATGTTGAGTCCAGTGAGAAGTATTGAGCATCGAATCGAGTAGGAGTAGATAACAACTCGAACTCAATAACTACGTGGCAAGCGTAGGAGAGGATTGAACCGTAAAACTGGATGTTTTCTTTGTCCCAAAAAAGGACTTGATGTTATTTATTGTGGATCCACTGATGCCATGTCCTTTACCCCGGCAAGGTATTGGATAGATGTGGTAACGACATCACTTCGTCGTATCACCACCGGCTCATAGGTGATGGTTGTCAGTTAGAGAAACTCCCAGATAGGTTCCACACTGATAGTACTCTGATGTTGAGTTGATGGTATGGGTCTTGATTGATGTTGATGAGTTATCGTCTACTTCTTACCCTTATCTTAGATGGACATTTGTGATTCAGAGTGAGTACCATGCTAGTTGATGTTATCCCATGTTAGTTATGCCTGTATTGTTTCACTCAACCATTTTACATACCGTACATTCCACGTACTAACACCACTCGGCAGCATCATTTCATGATGCAGATATAGGAGATAGAGAACTTCAACAGGTGCACCATTGAGGTTCAGAGTTCCCTAGTTTCAAAGATTAATGAGTCCTTCCCTATTTTTGGAGGATACATTTTATCACTTTCATTTGTTTTGAGCTAGTCTTTTGAGTTGTGGTAACCATGGCCTGTCATGGTACTATCCTAGACTATAGAGGTAGAGGCTTCATAGACTTGAAGATGATGTTTTGATGTTGAGGTCCTTTCCTGTTTTAATTGAGTTTCTAAAAATTGTTATCATGTCATCTCATAGACGTCGAGATTGCCTTCGGCCCTTATTCGTTGATGTAGAAGTAACTGAGGTATTCACTGCCTTATTTTCCTTATTCTAATATTTTCATTGTATCTGATGATTGAATGATTGTCTTGAGACTGGTGTTCGCTTAGGTACTACCAATAGTCTCTGAGTGTCGGCCACGTCTAGGGTACCCTCCCGGGGCATGACACTCCTGCTCCGGGAACCCTGCTTGTAATGGCACTGTATTTGGGTCATCATCAGCATGGGACCTCCTTCTACGGGAAGGCTATGATGGCTCCTCAAGAGCAAATAAGTCCACCACCGAACCTAGGGGGGCAGTCTGTGGCGGCCTCTCCTCTGTAGTGGCAGCAGTGGTGGTGGTGGGTGGTACCTCAAGTGGTGGCTCTGGGGCGAACATCTCTGGCATAGAAGCTGGCTGGTGCGGTGCTCGTCGAAGTGCCATCGGGTTCTCCTCAGCCTTAATTAGGCTGGCATCCAAAGTGTGCCAGACCTTAATCAGTGAGTCCAGCTAATGTAGACTCTCCACCCCCGTCTCCAGACAAAGTTTATAGATCAAGCATGGAAGGGGGATAGAGGTAAACCTCTTCAACGCTACCTCATGGATCTATTCTATGATGAGGCTAGCCCAATATATCTCGCAGCCAGCCAAGATAGTGGCAACTAGAACTGTACGCTCTAGCATCAACGTAAGGCCTATTAGCATCAGCCGGATTCGTGACCTCCGAACAGCCCACAAATATTTGGCGGGAAAACTAAGAGAAGCCTTCAAAATAGGCTCCGTATGAGTGGCTACCCATGCAGGCTCCGGGCCTTGCTCAGAAATCAAACCTGCCACCCATCTCATCAAGGTAGCTCTGCGGCTCTGGTCTCTCATCAAACCCAAGTCCCCGGTCTGCCACTCTGTGGTCATACTTTGTTGTGGATCTTAAGGGCTGGGAAATCGGTCCCGAATAATATGCAATAGATGGTGGTCTCCAAGATGTCCATCTGTCAGCCCCCCACTCTAGTATGCATCAGTCTGGGCTGAGCGAAGGGATTCTTCCCCTTGGAAAGAGTGTTGAGAACTGTGGCTACATATGATGCGTATAACTTCCGTACCATACCCTCTAGACGTGGCCGATACCCATAGACTATTGCTAGTCTCCAAGCAAACCACATGGCCTCATAACATCCATTTAATCAGACAACTTTACAAATCAATGGAAGTAAAAGCAAGTACATGGGCTCATCTGATCTAATGCCTCAAATAATATAATAGAACGCTAGTAGAAAGATCTAGCTCACAATCTTAACATCAACATTCGACTATCATCTATAAAGCCTCTATCATAAATCAAGTGGTGCTAATGATAGACCCATGTCTATTGAGTTCAAAATAAAAGACTAGTCTAGTCAAACTCAAAAGCATGATGAAATAAATAATAAAGGATCCTCCGGAGTAGGGGAGGCTCACCAATAAGCTGAACATGTTGGATCTTCAAAGATGCACCTTTTGGCGATTCCTAATCCCTGTATCTGCATCACAAAATGATGCAGCGCCGAGTGGCGTCAGTACGTGGAATATATGGTATGTAAAATAGTCGAATGAAATTGAAACAGATAGAATAATATGAAACAATCATCGACTCAGAACAATCATCAAATCAAATCAATTCATCAAATATTTATCAATGCAAGAATAATGAGTAGACAAGTGATTCATCAACAAATCAACCTCATCAATCAACTCAACTCAACTCAATAGAACTCATTTCCTCTCATCTAGACTCAAAGTACTCAAGGTAGGAATATTTTGGGAGTATCTCTTATCCGACAACAATCACTTATGAGCCCGTGATTATACAACATCTAGTCGGTGTTGCCACAACTATTCCATACTTTCCAAGTAGGAAATGAATCAAATCCGCTAAGGAAAACTACAATCAACTAGTCTTCTATTATTTTAGGGACTCTCTCAAGAGGGAACCATAATGTAATGTGATGGTTCTAATCCTCGACTACGTTTGGCTTCGTAGTTTGACTAGTGCGAGTTGGACTAACTCTTACTCTTTTGGTGCTCGATACTTCTCCCATGACTCAATGCTCATAAGACAATCAATCCAATGAAACCAACCAAATTATGGGGACTTTAACCCTCTCATCGATCAGTCTCATAGGAACTCTAACCCTCTCATCTATCCATCTCATAGGGACTTTAATCCTCTCATCTATCAACCTCATAGGGACTTTAACCCTCTCGTCAATATAAAATCTTAATGAATAGCTCAAAGCTTAGAACATTTGTTAGGAACAATCAAATAGACCATCATTAGAGTTCATTTATGGAGACTCATAGGACTATCAGGCTCTATCAACTTATCATCATTCTCTCAACAAAATCACAATCACAATCAACAATCTCACGCCATGTCTCTAGACTCAACCCCTAGATTCATTCATGCATGCTTTCAAAGGTTAACATGTAGGGTTGTGCAATTTCTCGTGAAAATATTCAATTTAATAAAACAAGCTTATGATGATCATCAACATAGGAAAATACATGAGTTTAATAATATTTTAAATAAAAACCATCAAGAATTTTGCATGTAGACTCATTAGACTTAAAACTCATCTATGACCATCTATGGGGCACATTAGGGGACAATCTCATGCTTTTAGTCTAACTTTACATACCTGGGATGAAGCTATCAACAATCACCTTCAAGAATTCCTTTTGAATTCCTCAATCTCAAGCTCTTCTCCTCTTTCCTCAAGCCTTAGTCTTTTCCAATTGTTAGAAAAATACTTAGAATGGGGTTTTAGACCATTTTAATGTCAAAATGACAAAATTAGATCGTGTATTGAATTTAGGAGGGGATGGGAATTGACTGGAATACCCCTCACAAAATTTAAAAACTTTTCATCTTCGGAATAGCCCATTCCGCGACATGGATTGGTCGTGTACAAGGTATTTTCTCCATAACGGTTCTGAACTAGTTTTCCCAATCTCGTCCAAATATTTTTGAAAAACCTAAGTGTGGGTCCGCTACAGAGGCGTGACGCGCCTCCATCGCGCACTCTCACGTTTTTTTGTTTCAAATAGAAAAATTATATTTTGATCCCGTCGTTCTAAAAATCGACCGAGACCATTTTTCCACTCAATTTTTCGTGTTGATCATAAATCCGGCCTCAGATTCTCCATACGAGCATTGAAAGATGCATTACGCGTATACCTCTCCTCTAGGGGTATTTTAGTAATTTTACCAGGCGTTACATTTTTGTTTTTAGAAAAAGGTTTGGGTCGGATCTGGTTGTTTTTAGGCTGAAAGTTGGTCAAAAATGAATTAAATTGGATCCAATTAGATGCTGAAACAATGAGTGAAAGGGTAGGGAAATTTCATTGAAAAATTAGCCATTTTAATGACAAACATGATCAATTAAAATGTGATCAATTTGACCACAATATGAATTAATGAAAATTAATTGAAAAGTATTATTAATATTAACATCTTAAAATAACTAATTTAACTTCGAAGTAATTAATCCTAAAACAAATTAAACTAATGTGATTAAAGATAAAATCTATTTGAGAAATTCTTGAAAAATTAATGGAAATATAATATTTAACTATTAATACTTGTGATAAATATAAGCATGATTAAAATTAAAAGGTTTAAACCTAAAAAAACACTTGAAAAATATTTTTTGCATTTTTGAAAGCTAATTATTTCAAATTGTTAAAATTAAAAACGTAATGATTAATTTATATTGGGTAAAAGTTAAATGTCAACACGGGTAATCGAAGAACCACGTGCACAGAGTACATCTCTATGAATGCAGATAACACGTCAAGGTGAAACAGCTCTTACATTGGAAAACTGAGGTAAGCATGCTTTTGAGATCTTGACATTTATTACCTTTATTGTCAAAGAACATCATGATTGGCAAAAGGAATGATCTCATAATAGTTTAAAATGGCTCAAGAAATGTACAAAGAGCAACTCCTAGATGCTGAATTAGATTTATAAGGTTCTATTCGAGGGACAGAGTAAATGGAGGGAGAAATTAATCAGATCAACCTCAACAACTGGAAACGTCTCTTGAATCAATCAATTCGAAACGCCAATAACTCAAGCATACAAGAAAACAACAATGATATCTCCTTTTCTTAAAGGCTCAAAGAGATTTGAAACAAAGATTTTGCATCTTCAATTAACCTTCATAGTAAAGAGCAAAAAGAATTACACTCATTTTTAGTACGCATTCCAAAAATCCAACTCCAAGATGATTGTCGCCCTTTATTTTTTCAACAAATATTGTCCCAAATGTCGAAGGCGCTAATGCGAGTGACGGAAAAGAGCAATGGAGAGAAAATAATTGAAAATCATACCTCAACGTTGATGCGATGCAGTTTGGTGGAGAAGATTCATGGACCGATGACACCATAGCTCTGGTGAGGAACGACGAAAAATGTTGCTGCCACGGCTCCGGCGAGAGAAAGATTGATGGTATTTTGAGTGAGGAGTGAGCAATTAGGACTTAGGGGTTTTTTAAGAAAAGGGGGAAAGTATATTGGTCAAATAAACATTTTTATTTTTTATTTTTTTCAAACTCATCTAAAATTTTACCGATCTCCAAAAGTCTTTATTTTTATTTTTGAAAAGATACCGACCTTTAGATGTTGATAATCCTTTTTAAAACTTGTTAATATATACGGTAGACTTTATAATATCAAGCTCTTAAGATCAAATTTTTCGATTAATATTGATATAAATATTTAAAAAACATTGATTTTAAGAAGTCAATTATTTACACAAAATAATGATGAAAATTTATCGATCCCTTGAGGTCAAATTTTATTAATTAAAATAAAATATCTACTGAATATCAACCTTGACCTATCGACATCTGAAAAATAAATATAGATTTTAAATTTATCAATCAATCGAGGTCAAATTTTGAAGAACATTTTTATATATTATTTATATATACTTATATTATTTCAACAATTTTTTATAAAATGGATAAATCGTCAAATATCCACGAAGGTCGATATTTATAGAACTTGATTTGATTTATTAACGAGATAGCAATAGTAGTTTACATTTATTACGTCCTACTTATACCAACATATTTCATACTTGAATATAATTAGCAGCGTAGTCACGATCTTTTTTAATATCTATGTTATTTAACGGGATAAGATATTCAAGGTTAGATAAATAATCAGTTATACAAATAAATTTTAATTGGTAAGTTATGACATTTCTATGAGTATCACGTCGAGGTCGATTTTGTAAAAAATTAAATACAAATTTAAATGTATCAATCAATTAAATTTCGTTAATTAATAATGCATTTCATACCCAAACCATTAATATATAGGACTTTGTTTGTTACACTACTCGAGGAGTATAGATAACCTCCTAATTAATGTATTTCATATATATTAACATTTACCCTTTGCCTACGGCAGTACTACACGAGTGATTTATTTAAGTTCAGATACATAGACTTTTATATAGTTGATACACACAACACACACTAATATATATATCTATATATTCTTGTTTTTAACTTGCTACTATACGGTACTATCAGATCTGTTCCTTAAAACATGAATTAACTTGTACAAATTGGTAGGATTCATTTTATTAGAAGAAGATCTTTATGCAGATGGTACTGTGATCTATCCAAATCTACACTGGAGAAGAGATCCCTAAGAACCGACTGGACTGCCATTAAAGACTTAGTGGACATACAGATGGTTAGATGGTTATCTATAACCTTTGGAACATCTAATTATAGAGCTTCTTAATATGAAAGGGAACTAGACTTTATGTATAAAATTAATTCCATTAATTTAACTATCAGATCTGACTTTTCCGTATAATATTGAGTTGAGAATTTGAATAATTTTCTTTATGGAACCTGACAGTCTCTTGATACAATGATAGGAAGCCTTTAAGTCATTATTGTTGTTTGCCTAACTAATTCTTTTTTGCAGATCTCATGATGTCATTCTTTAGTTCCTTTTCTTCCTCCTCTAAAACTCCTTCTACCTCGACCCCCTCTTCCTCCATCTCACCCAGTTCCAACCTCAATAAAGAGATCAACTTCTCTGACTTGCAGCAATCCATTGACGACTGGAGATCCCAAAATATCTATAGTGCACCATTTATGAATCTTCTAGAGGGCCTTTAACAAGTGACTACTATATTTTCACAATTGAACAAGAGATCCCTCTTGAGTCAGATCATGAGGGTATCAAGCTTCTCAGCTCGAAGTCTATAGAAAAATATAGGTGAAAATACAATGATCTTCACTTTGGGCTAGTCCAGATTTCTTTCTAGAGAAGGTCTAGACACTTCTCTTTTTCTTTGTCTTAGGGACTCGAGGTTTTTAGATTTCAATGACGCTCTCCTAGGAATGGTTGAAACAGATCTTTGTAGTGGTCCATTCTATTTCGATTATTTCCAGAATTTCATCGTATCCCTCAAAGATATGAACATCTTAGATTCCTTGACTATAGACGTTAAGACTTCCAACTACAACACCAAAATAGGGTCTCTCCCAGTAGCAATCATTTATAGGATCCAATATGAATCTATGAGTTCAGCCTTCAATACCGGTGCTATGAGAAGTAGCTATAAAGGTGAAACTATACTCTTCAAAACAAATCTCCAACGATCTCATAGTTCTGTGCCCAAGCCTATCTCTTGGAATCAAGTTTCCTTACCTCAGAACTAGTTGTTGCAGGATGCAACCCAGGCTGAGAAGCCAGCGAATACTATCTTCTCCCAGATCCAAAAATTTTCTGGTGGGACTGTCTCAATTTGTTTTCATGGATCTCCTAGCCAAAAAGTCTCCACCTTCTCGTCTTTCCATTCTGAAACATCGAGAGACTCTGTTTCTTCATTTTTAGAAAGATAAAAAGCGTTTATTTTGATTGCAAGATCCCTCAGACCAGCTACTATATGGAAATACCTGTGATCAATGATAATGATGACCCATCGAAATCTTCTACCTATTAGACTTTAGATGTGGAACTAGATGTTTTCACACCTAAATTTTCAAATTGAGAAAGAGAAACTTAGACAAGTTTTATTCATCCAAAAATATTTTGAAGAGAACTTGGTTTTTAAATAGTTTTCAAAATAATGAATGAAAATATCTTCAAGAAATTTATTATGACTTTTTGAACTCTGTCGAAAAACAAATTCATTTCTTTGAGTGGTTTTGAAGCTTATGAAGATTACCACCATTCAGACTAACCTTTTTCAAAATCAATAAATGTTTCAAAAGTTTGGAGAACCCTTAATGGAGGGGAAATAACTTCTGAACTTCCTCCATCACAACGGTTTACAATGTCTTTTGCTGATAGCTCTATAGTAGCAAGACCTTTTAAAAGGAGCGCTGAAATTGATGTTGTTAGCGGAAAAGATATAAAATATATTCTTGAACAAAATAATTACACTAATAGGTATTTGCATGCTCTTGGAGAATTTCTAGTGTCAAGACAATCCTTGTCTGAGCCAACTGCTTCTTTCAAGACTTCTTAGGCTTCTACCTCCTCCATACCTCTATTCAAGCCCTATGAGATCCCAAGAACAATCATTAAGAAGCTCCAATTCCACAAAGCAGCTAATGATTTTCCTCCTCTTTCTGACCTTTAGCGTCAAATCTCAGAAATAAAAAGATCCTTAGCTCCAGACAACCCTTGCAAAAAAACATCCTCTTGGTAAATTGGAGTCCTACAAGAGGTTGCTTTTGATTAGGACTCTGACGAAGAGGTCCCTCTTGAGGTCACTCCTGTTAGATCTGCGTATTCCAATTGGAGAAGACCACAAGAATTGTACTACCTAAGGGATACCTATCTTGATGTTCCCTTAGAAGAAAAGCCTGAAGTCATGCAAAATAACTACAACACTATCTATGATAGGAACATAGATAGTTGCACCGAATATAACATTTTTTCCAAACTTTAGTAGATGACTATGGTAGCCACTGCTTACATAACAACCTGTAACTGCATTGACCAACATACTACCCATGTCATTGTTGCAGGATTCATAGGACAACTTAAAGGGTGGAGGGATTCCTATCTTAGTAATGAGGACAATAAAAATATTTCCAAAGTGTCAGGCTAGATTCATTAGAAAATCCAATCCTTCGAGATGGGCAGACCATCCCTAACTCAACAAATACAATGGTTTATACCATCATCAAAACCTTTGTAGGAAATCTAGGTATCTTTAGAGAACATTTATGAGATATTGCACAATCTTAAATGCAAAACTTTGTTGATTTTAGATGGTATAAGTATTCCTCCCTCACAAGGATTTATGAAAACCCTGATGAAAACCTTCCATATTGGAAAGAATATTTTCTAGATGGACTGCCTTACCCCCTTAGAGATTTAGTCAAAGAAGAACTCCAAAATTAGTATTCTGGTAATATTATCCCCTATTACCAGATCACCTACGTTAAGCTTACAAGTTTGGTACAACAAGTAGCCCTTAAAATCTGTTGGCGAGATAAGATATTGAGACAATTAGCCAAAGATAGGGCTCAAAGCAATTGAGATCTAGGAACCTTCTGTGAAAAATTCGGCCTGCCCTCTTGCAGAAAGAAGACCTGCAGAGGACCGGCTCCTAAGAACGAAGCTCCTACCTCCAAACCTCATGTTTACAGAAAAACAAAGTTTTCCCCTCCAAAATACAAAAGTAGCACAAAAAACCATACTCCCCCTACTCCCAACAATGGAAAATGCTATAGGTGTAACAAGCCTGGCCATATTCCCAAATGCTGCAACCTTTCAAAAATGATTAAAACTCTTAATCTTGACGATTCCGTTCTCAACCATATTGAATACTTGTTGTTAGACGAGAGTGACTATTCGGAAGATGTGGGAGATGAGCTTGAGCAAACCTTCAACCAAATTTAAATTGATGAATTACAATCTTATAGTTTCAAAAGGACGATGATGAACTAGAGGTCAATGTTCTCTTTAAAAAAAAGACCTCCTCCTTGAAATTATTAGCAGACTATAAGACCCTGATAAGAAGAGGCATTACTTAGACCAATTCAAAAAGACTTTAGATAAACCCTCCACGTCATCTTCTCGCATTCTTAGATAAACCCTCCACGTCATCTTCTCACTTTCTTTCTCATCCTCAGGTAAATAATACCTACAACACTATTGATATTATAAACTGATTTCCCCCTAAAAAATTGAAGGTTGTTACCATCCAGGATCTCTAGTCAGAAATAAAACTCCATAAAGAAGAAATTAAGGAAATCAAGGCTAGACGAGAAGTAGACCATATTTTCCTCAAGTAGTTTGCTTCAATATCTGATGCTCATGATCGTTTTGTCCTTCAACAATTTTCTAACAACGCCAATTCCCCCACCCTAATGGCACCTGAGTCGGCAAACCAAGATACTCAGCAAGAAAGTTTACTCAATTACATAGTACGAGTTTCCTTCTGGAGGTGGCATACAATAATAACCTAGGTTGTTAAGAAATCTTTTATTCTCAATATAGTAGACCTTTTTGACACTAGTGTTGATCTCAATTGTGTCCAGGAAGGACTTGTCCTTACCAATTTCCATGAAAAAACAAAAGAAGCCCTTCGAGCTGCTAATGGCAATAGGTTAAGGATCCATTATAAACTCTTTGATGTTCAAGTGTGAACTTCCGTAGGGAACTCCACTTTAATTAACTCTATCTCCTTCATGCTAGTTAAAGACATTACAAATCCAGTCATCTTGGGCACCCCTTTCATTGAAGAGCTCCATCTATTCAGAGCTACGACTCAAAGGATAGAAGTTGAGTGTGGTAATATTTTTCCTCCTTTTGATAATCCTTCTATCAGAAGAATCTTATCCGCACTAGAAGGAAGCCCAAATTAATTTCCTCAAAGAAAAAGTTGCACTCTAAAGGATGCAATAACAATTACAAGAACCTTCACTCCAGGCAAATCTCAAAGCCCTTGAGGGCAAGATACAACAAGAACTTTGTGTAGATTTACCAACAGCCTTTTGGAATAGAAAAATACACATAGTTTGACTTCCTTATGAGCCTGAGAAAACCATTCCAACAAAACCTCGCCCCCATAAAAATGAACCATTAGCTCACAATTCATTGCAAAGATGAAATCAATTACCTTCTTAAAAAACAAATTATCTCTCTAAGCAATCCCCTTAGAGTTGTGCCGCCTTCTATGTCAACAAAAACACTGAGATTGAACGAGTAGTCCCTCGTTTAGTCATCAATTACAAACCTTTGAACTTTGCACTGTGATGGATTAGGTATCCTATTCCTAACAAGAAAGATCTCCTCCAGCGCCTTTGTGCTACTACAATTTTCTCAGAATTTGACCTTAAATCTAGTTTTTGGCAAATTCTTATTGGCCCCAGAGACCGTTACAAAACTGCTTTTACTGTACCTTTTGGGCAGTATGAGTGGAATGTCATGCCCTTTGGATTGAAGAACGATCCTTCAGAATTCTAGAAAATAATGAATGATATCTTTAATCCTTTTTCTAAATTCATTATCGTCTACATTGATGATGTTTTGGTATTTTCTATCGGCATCAACCAACACTTTAACCAACTTAAAGCTTTCTTCAATGCAATTAAAGAGAATGGCCTAGTTTTATCCAAAACTAAATAAAGTCTATTCCAAATTAACACTCGATCTTTTGGACACAATATCCAGAAATGTATACGTATCCAACGATTAATCTAATTTGCAGATAAATTCCCGATAAAAATCTTGATAAAAACCAGCACCAAAGATTCTTGGGATGTATCAACTATATAGTTGATTTTATTCAAGGACTTAGTAATTTTCTAAACCCTCTCCATAATATGTTGAAAAAAAAACCCACCTCCTCCATGGAAAAATATCCATACAAACATGGTTAGAGAAATCAAACTGCGAGCCAAAGACCTTCCTTGCCTATCTCTTCCTGATTCTTCTGCATTCAAAATTGTTGAAACAGATGCATCAGACCTAGGATATAGAGGCATTTTAAAATAAAAGAAAAATAATAAAGAACATATCATTGTGTTTTAATCCAAGCACTGGAATAAGGCTCAACAAAATTATCCTACCATAAAATGGATATTTTAGCAATTGTCTTATGTATTTCAAAATTTCATGTTGATTTACTAAATAAAAATATTTTACTATGAATTGATTGTCAGGCAAATAAATCTATCATGCAAAAAGATGTACAAAATCTTGCTTCGAAATATATATTTGGTAGATGGAAAGCTATTTTATCTATTTTTAATTTTGATATAGAATATATCAAAGGGAGCTCAAACTCTATTCCAAATTTTCTTACTCGAGAATTCTTGCAGGGTAGGAAATAATGGGTAGAAAGAAGAAAATAGAACTAATGGAATCACAGGATGACAATACAACAACAACAACAACAACATACCCAGTGAAATCCCACAAGTGGGGTCTGGGGGATGACAATACAACAACAATATAACTAAATAATACTTAAGGTGTTTCACAAAAATGACCAATTGTAGTTTCACCCAAACAACCCTCAACAGATAAGGCAAGACCAAGGCAGCCAAAATATCAAACCTCAACAGACTAAGCCATGAAAGGCATACCACAATCATTCCTCCCAGAGAATACACACAGAGCCCAATCCTAATTTCTAGTCCTAAGAAATGGGTTGTTATAGTTAAAGAAGAAGAAGCTCAACTAGCTCAGACAACGAGTTCCTTATGATCGGAGGAAGATTTCAAGAATTTGTGTCAGCTCATGGGATTCAAAGAATCTACCATGACTCCCACCAGTAGAAGATTAATGATCAACAAATTCCAATCCTTCAAAAATATGTTTTCTAAGATGGCGGCCCAAAGTACACCTCAACTTTCAAAGTGGTGGCCAAAATCCATGAACCATATATATATATATTTATGTATGTATGTAACACCCTACATCTTAGGTGTACTAGTCCTATGCATTTTGAAACATGATATGATTAGGTAGAAGGAGCATCAACTTTAAAAGTGACTAAATTTTAGTCTAGAGGGCTATATTTATGTCTAATGCTTAAGATGAATGAGTGTATGTAAGTTCTAAGTGAATTGAGGAGGTCACGTCCTTAAATGAAGTGGAAAGTGAGGTGCTTGTAAGACTTAGGAAGCTAGCAGGTGAAGTCACCTACGTGCTTAGCTTAAATCGGCTAGGTAGTTAGGGAATATTAATTCATACATGAGTGAACTCACTTGAGGCCTAAAATTAAGAAAAATGAATAGGACGGAAGATGAGGCCCAACGCCAAACCTATTCAAGTCCGATAAAGAGTAAAGCCCAAGTTAAGGATGTAATTTTAGCCAATGCTTTGGCATTACGAAGAGACAATATAGGCATCCAAAGTTGAATAGGAAAAGGGACAAAGTACATTTACCGCACACTTCACAAATAGGGTCCAAACTAAGTGCAAGGAGAAGAGAAATATTGGCAGCAAAGCCCATCAAATTGATACCCAATAAGGCCCAAGTTAAAGGGCCGAGTAGTTGCATCACCACCTTCTAAAATGTGGCTAAAATTTTGAGGAGAAAGTCGGCAAAGAGTGGCTCTTTAAAAGGGATTAAAAACCATCTCTTTAAGTCATTTTAAACTTAGAAACAATTTCAGCTTTCACAAGTTCATTTGTTGCTCTCTCTTGACGTTACAAAGCAGCCAAAGCACACCTTTAGGGTTCATGAAGAGGACCTGTTCCTTGAGGGTTAAGGTAAGTTGAAATACCTACCGTTTAGTATAATTGTTACATGAAAAACATGAGGAGTATGTTGCTTATACTTGTGCTTGGATTTTGGACAGTATGTGTTCCAAAGATTGTTGTACATTTTTCTTGTCTATTAAGAGGCTTTTCTCTTCTTGGTTTGTTGTATTATGAAGTAATATTGATGTTTTAACAAGGTTTAGTGCTGTAGTGATGTAAGAAGGCTGGTGCACCATTTTATCTTTCGCAAAAATGCGTTCTTGTATGATATCTTAATTGCGCTCTTAGTAGGAACTTGTGGACTAATAATTTGGAATTGTTGTTGCATGTCCTCCTTCTACTTGTGGACTTCTTTTGAACTGTTTTTATGTATAAATAAGTTGGAGAGAGTTTGGTTGAAGTTGAAATGGGTTTGGGATTGTTGACTTCGAAATGTAGCAAGAAGACGTAATGTTATGCTGCCTACTTGTGTGTCATGTAGAATTGTTATGTGTTGTTCTTTGTGAGCTATCGTAACACTGTTATGGGACTAAAACAAGTTGTATATGACATGTATATAAGATTGTGTATTAGGAAATATGATTAGAGGTGGAGAGGTTTAAAGAATACTCTTGGATCTACAATAATAAGCTTGCTGCCCGAGCATTGTTTTTTTATGCAATTGGACTGCCAAGACGTGTTTATTAGCTGCTAATACTAGTTTTAACACCTACTAAATTATAAATAAGTATGTGGAGGAAAGGATATTACTTCGAGGTAATAACGACGTAGTACAACGAGGTACGTAAGGCTACTCGTTTACGTATTATTTGGCATGAATTTAGGTTCTTCCTTGGCACATAAAGGCACAAACTCTGACCTACTTAATAATCGTGTCTTCACTCTTTAACATGTTCATATGCTCCCACACACAGCCATTGTCAATTCTGCATACATATTTTGGATACAAAGATACGTAAGATCTTTTTGTAGCTAAGAAAGTTCACCTGTTGTTTCACCTCCAGTTGTGTAACCTACTATTTTCATTGTGGTACTATCTTGCATGATTGTTACATGTCACATGTTATGTCTTTAGTCTTACAACTCTATATCTAATGACCACCAAAAGAATCATCTCAAAAGTAAATAAAAGATAACTCGAAGTTGCTTATAATGGGTGGTATCCCAGGATGGGAAAATCACCTTGCATGGGTCGATCCCATAATATGGGGGGGGGGGGTATCCCAGGGGTGAAAGGAAAGCCAAGCATGGGTCGATCCCAATATTGATTTAACACTGATCAACAGGTCATTTATATGATATACTGCACACAGATTATACAGTAAAGAAAGGTAAAGTAATAACAAGGACATAACGTACATGATTCCACTGTATGAACAAAGGTGGTCTCTTATCCTTGCACAAGTGTATGATTTCATTTGAGTTCTTATTTCATATACAGTACTTCCAGCCTTACATATTTATTACATTATTTCATACTGAAGTCCCTTATGGGGGACTTGCATTTCATGTTGCAGGTATAGGACCTAGTTGATCTATCCAGTAGGAGTACAGGATATCCAGCTACTGTTACTGAACTCTAGGCTGCTTCAGGTCTTTATGTGTCTCGAGCTTTTATTTTTGTATTGTATAATTTATCACGAGTTGGGGCCTGTCCCGATCCTAAATAGATACCGTTCCTTATCTAAAGGTTTTATATACTATTTAATGTAAAGTGTGGTCATGTATCATACTTTAGACATCATGGCTCCAATGTTCTAATCATATGTATTTCCTTTTGGCTTGTTATTGTTGTCTTCTTTCTTGAAAGCATGTTGAATGTGGAAACCCCCTTATAATGTTCATAGAAAGTGCATGGTTATATGTTGGTTCTCCCGAGCCTTGTCGGCAATGGGTGCCAGTCCACCTTAATAGGACTTTGGGCGTGATAAAAGTGGTATCAGAGCGGGTCATCCTAGGGAGTCTATAAGGTCATCCTTACATAGTCTTATTTAAGGATGTGTTGTGAACCACATTTATAAGCAGGAGGTACGTGACATTTAGGAGTTGTCATTTTCATTTCATTCTTTAGATCGTGCCATAGAGCCAAGTATTATAGGTGGATTTTTCTAACCTCTAAATTGTTTTGTCCAGCGAGTAAAGGAAAAAGGAAGTAGAAGTGGTAGTTGGTGTACCCAGTCAGGTGAGAGAACAAAATGAGGCACAAGATGAGTCTCTATCACAAACGACTCCGACTCCTCCAGCTCCTGATGAACCAGAAGTAGTGAAAATTCCCAAGAACCACCTACCGATGCTACCATGCAGGATCTAAGAAATGCGATCCAACTATTGGCTAGTATAGTTCCTAGCCAAGGCCAAAGACAATAAGGCCCAGTTATAGGTGCAGGTTGTGCGAATAGGGCTATTAGCATGAGGATACATGATTTTCTAAATTTGGATCCTGTATCTTTTACCGGGTTAGATCCTAATAAATATCCACAAGACTTCATCGATCAGATCCAACGCACTTTGGATATTATGCACGTAAGCGGTACAAAAGTTGTGGAGCTGGCAACATAGAGATTGAAGGGTGTGGCTATATTGTGGTATGAAGCTTGGAAACAATCTAAGGGTGTAGATGTACCTCCAACTACCTAGAAGGAGTTCAAAGAGGCATTTCTTGACCCTTACTTTCCATTAGAGATCCGAGAGTCCCGTGCAAATCAGTTTTTGAATCTCCACCAAGGGAATATAAGCATGAGGGAGCATAGCTTTCAATTTAATTCCCTGGCCAAGTATGCTCCTAATGCAGTTGCTACTAAGGAAAATTGAGTTCATTGATAATTAGATAGGTTGGTTTCGTATTTAGTTAGAGACTGTACCTTCGCTTCTTTGAATAAAGACATTGATAAAGAGAGGATGCAGGAATTTGCACAAAAATTGGAGGATCAGAGGAAAAGAAGAAGGACTCAAGAGTTAGAAAATGGGCAGTCTAAGAGGCCAAATATATGGGGTAGTTTATAACGTCTCAAGGTGAGTTTAGACCTCGGTTTTCTTATAAACCACCTAGGCCATCATCCTCCTACTCTAGAGCTAGTGCTCCACCAAAACTTCAAGGGTCTAAAAGTAATTAGTTCGGTCAAAGAAGTGAAGGACAAGGTGCACCGACAACAGGATATTCAGCAATCTAGCAAACGCCTCCTAGGATGCTTTGCAAATAATGTGGGAGGAGTCATTTAGGTACATATTGTGTTGCGAAAGATGTTTTTTATCGGTGTGGTGTGCCAGGGCATATGATGAGAGATTGTTCAAGGAGACGTATGGGTGATATAGCACAACCTACTTGGTCAGTGGTTGCATCATCATTATTAGTTCCTCCATTGGGTAGGGGTCATCAAGCACCTACAGGTCGTTGTAGAGGTGGTAGAGGGGCAGCTAGCTTTAGCGGAGCCCGAATTACACTTATGCTCTAGGAGTCAAGTAGGTTCCTCACCACCTTGTTAAAATTTGGCTTAAATTTGAGGAGAAAGTCGGCCAAGAGTGGCCCTTTAAAGAGATTAAAAACAAGCTCTTTAAGTCATTTTAAACTTAGAAAACATTTCATCTTTCACAAGTTCATTTATTGCTCTCTCTTGACTTTTCAAAGCAGCCAAAGCACACCTTTAGGGTTCTTAAAGAGGACTCGATCCTTGAAGGCTAAGATAAGTAGAAATACCTATGGTTTAGTCTAATTTTTTCATGAAAAACATAAGGAGTATGCAGATTATACTTGTGCTGGAACTTTCAACATGTATTCCAAAGATTGTTGTACACTTTTCTCGTTTATTAAGAGGCTTTTCTATCACGACCCATGACTAGGGTCCAGATGTGACACGGTGAATGGGAAACCAAGAGTCTCCAAACAAGCCTCGAAGTGTCCAAATCCACATCATCGGTTTGGGACTGCAATCAAATAGTAACCACATAATATTAAGGGATGGGTAATTAGGGCTCACGCTATGGGGACATCGAGGGGAAAAGGATTTACATGGATTCACATAGCACATAAAATATAATAATTAAGGGGCGGGTAAGTAGTACTCACGCTATGGGGGGAAAAGGACTTAGGATCTTCCATATTTCCACACCAAACATACAAACATAACACATGCCCGTAATCGATCCATAATAGCCATTTCAAAAAGATAACCAATAACATAATCTCCGAATACAACACATAGCATATATATATATATATATATATATATATATATATATATATATAAAATCTACTGGAGTCTACAAAATGTCAAACAATGCTTCTAGTCATAAGATGGAATGGTGGCCAAGACATGTCCTAGACTCACCCTCAAATAAGAAAGTGGGCAAAGGATAACATAGATAGAGGAAGGTGGCTTGTCCTTGAAAGATAGGACTTACCACAAGTTCAACCTTCGGAATTTGAGCTACACGTCAAATGGTGGATAGTCGTAACGTTGGGCCCCTACATGGTAAAATTACATAGGCATAGAGTTTACATTAGTACATTTGAATGTACTAGTTTGAATGTACTAAGTATGCGGGCATGCAATGCATATGACTTATCAAACCTGCATTTCAATGTTAGATGACAAGGGCATATAATATAAAAAAAATTATATATTTAAGGAAGAAGTATACAATATGCCATGTAATTGTGATGCATGCATGCAATGATTTCATACTTAGGGGGGATGTGACCTCAACCAATAAGAGTAAGACCAAGTGAGCTAGTACTTGGAATTCTGATGAAATCCCCTCACGGTAAAAAGGTGGTCTACTTGCCCAAAGTAAACCATACTTCAACTTATGGGAACATATCCCATTTCGTATGAAGCAACCCCCTTATGGGAACATATCCCATTTCAGAAAGGATTTTTCATATCATATCATACTACTTCACCTTACGGGAACATATCTCATTTCATATGCAACAACCTTCCTTACGGGAGTATATCCCATTTCGGATAAGATTCTCATAAAATATTCTAGGCAAATAGTTCGAGGAAAGAGAGAGAATCCTTGGGGATAGCCCTAACGCCCCCAATCAATCGGTACTAAGTCAACATCCCATTAGAATATATATAGCATATATATACATAATTTCAAAAGGCAATAGTCATTTCAAATCCGATCATTGAACATTTAGGTTCAAATGCCAAATCATAGCTTGTGGTTATAATATACATGCATAGGACTGGCTCGATTACAATACAAAATGTTGTAAGCACACGAAATACTCAAAAGCCTTATATATAAGACATGTATGTGATCACATTCTTGTCATAACTAATATCTTATCAAAATCATTTCATAAAACATGATTGGGTTTAACCCACTTCATACATTTCATAAAGACCAATGTTCATGAATGCAAATGCAATGCATGAATTGAGAATGACATGGGTAATATAGATTCAAGCTAAAACCAACATTATAATATGAAATAGAGTAAATCCATAATTAAATCAACATCTAAATCATAATATAAATCACCATGCATAAATCAAGCTTTAAAGGAGACATACATATTCATAACTTCAAAACTTCAATGTAAATCATCATAATAGGGATTAAAGTAATTCAAAATTATAGAAAAAGCACAACCCATACATCAATTGGATTTAATAAGATCATAAAATGAAAACCCACATTTAAAGTAAGCTAAAATTCATGAAAATCAATTTAAAAGAGTTTGGGACTTCTTGGTCGAAAGGGACAAAGAATCAATCCCACATACCTTGATAAGGTAGAAGAATTTGAGAAGAATTTAGCTTGAAGTTAAATCCCACAACTGAACCTTAGCTTAAGTCTTTAGAGAAGGACTTAGAAAGTATTTTGGGAGTGATCTTTTTGAGTGAGAGTGTTTTCAAGGAGAATGCATTAAAATGGAAGGATATCAGCTAATTTAGGGGGTCTAGAATAGGCAAAAGGTCATAAAACATAATTAAAATGAACTGTAATCACATAAACACCATTAATGAAATGGATGGAAAAGTGGGTCGTCAAGGTTACACGGGCATCTACACGGTCCATATGGCATTTCATGGACCGTGAACATTGACCGTGGGATGGCAGTTAAACAGATTTCGCAACATTAATACTTAGAATTTTTCTAAAGCTAAAGAGGTGTTATAGGGACAACCACACGGCTCGTGTGGCACTGCATGGGTCATGCCAAGGACCATGAAATTCCACTTAGAAAAATTTCACGTCGCGAGCTTATACGGTGGGCTACATTGCCCGTACCACAACACACAGATGGTGTGAGTGGTTGTGTGCCAACACTTTGTCCAAAACTCTTTGCAAAACCCCGTAATCAAAATTATAGCCAACTACCTCTCCACTGAAGGCCACACGGTTTGTGTTGCTTCACACTGGCCGTGTGGGGCTCCCATGGAGCAACACTTGGTCAAATTTTCTCCCCGGCCAACATTATGAAATCCGATAAAGGTCGTTCGAAAAATCTGTGTCTTTACATCATCTCCCCCTTGGGTACATTTGTCCTGGAATGTGCAACAACAAGGCTTGAAAAGCTTGACTTGGAATATGAAATGTCTAAACACAAGGTACAATGCATAGTTCATCATTGGAAAATCATAAAGACTTTAAAACCCATATCAAAATGTATTTAAGTCATTAAACATCATAAAAATTATCTTCGTGCACATGTATGCATGTCATGTCATGAGACTGAAGAGTGAAAGAATTAGGACTATTTAGAAGAGGATTAACCTAATACCTTAGCCTTGAGTAGATTGGAAACGATACGGATATCGCTTTATCAAGTCTAATTCGCCTCCCATGTAGAACTCTCCACATGATGAGTTCTCCAAAGAACCTTCATTGAAGCCACATCCTGGTAATGAAGCCGCTTCATTTGCCTATCAAAAATCTCTATCGGGACTTCCTCATAAGATACGTTCTCCTCAACCTAGATTCCTTCCAAAGGCACAATGGTACAAGGATCGCCAAATAACATCCGCAACATAGACATATGGAAGACTGAGTGAATAAAACTCAAGTCTGGAGGAAACTCTTGCCTATAAGCCACGTTCTCAATCTGCTCAACGATCTTATAAGGGAAAACATACTAGGGGCTTATCTTACCCTTCTTAGCAAAACACATCATACACTTCATAGGCGAAACCTTCACATGAACCCAATCACCAACATGAAATTCAAGATCCTTCCTTCTAACATCTGAATACTTTTGGAACTTTGTGTCGTCTTCAACCTTTCTCTAATTACCTTCACTTTTTCCATAGCCTCCAATACTAAATCCGGGCCAATCAATGCCATCTCTCCAGGCTCAAACCACCCCACCAGTGACCTACACCTTCTCCCATACAAGGCCTCAAATGGTGTCATACCAATGCTAGCATGGAAGCTATTATTATAGGCAAACTCAATAAGGGGAAGGTGATCATCCCGGTTACCCTTAAACTCCAACACACAAGCCCTCAACATATCCTCTTTGGTTTGAATAGTCCTCTCAGCTTGCCCATGGGTTTGAGGATGAAAAGAGGAGCTCAACTTAATTTTAGTTCCATGTCCCTTCTGAAATGACATCCAAAAGTGGGAAGTGAATTGGATGCCATGATCCAATATAAAAGATCTTAGCACACCACACATTCTCACCAATTCTTGGATGTGCAACCTCGCATACTCTTCGGCGCTATTGGTAGTATTGACCGATAGAAAGTGAGCCGACATGGTCATCCGGTCAACTATGACCCAAATGGAGTCAAATTGACTTTGGGTCCGAGGCAAACTAACCACAAAGTCAATGTTCACATCTTCCCACTTCCATGTGGGAATCTCAAAATCTTGAGCCAAGCCACTAGGCCTTTGGTGCTCTACCTTCACTTGTTGAAACCTTGGAGATTCGGATAAAACCTTAGCTATGTCCTACTTCATACCATGCCACCAAAACACTACTTTCAAATCTCGAGACATTTTAGTAGACCCAAGGTAAATAGAATAATGAGAGTTTTGAGCCACACTCATGATCACCCTTCTAAGATCATCCACTTCTGGAACACAAAGCCGGTCTTGGTACCGAAGCACACAATCTTCCACATGGGAGAACACCTCAATATCCTTTTCGAAAACCAACTTCTTCAGTTCAAGCAATGATAGTTCTAAATCTTGCTTAGCTTCTACAACAACCACCACGGAAGGTTTTGCCCCGCTTTGAACATAGATACCACCATCGTTTGAGTCGGCCAACCTGGCACCTAACCTAGCCAACTGGTGAACATCCTTGGCTAACTCCTTCTTTTCCTCTTCAACATGCGTCACACTTCCCATAGATAGCCTACTGAGAGCATTGGCTACAACATTGACCTTGCGGGGATGATATTGAATACTTATGTCGTAATCCTTTAGGAGTTCTAACCATCTCCTTTGCCTCAAGTTTAGATCTCTTTGAGTGAATACATATTGCAAACTCTTATGATTGGTGAACACCTCAACGTGAACCTCATACAAATAGTGTCTCCAAATCTCCAAGGCAAAGACTACCGCCGCTAACTCAACATCATATGTTGGGTTATTACGTGCATGCACCTTCAATTGCCTTGATGCATACACTATTACCTTACAAAGTTGCATAAGCACACAACACAACCCAATCTGCGAGGCATGACAATACACCATGAGTCCCTCCAAGCCGTTTGGTAAAGTCAAGATGGGAGCCGACGTAAGACGAATCTTCAAGGTTCGGAAAATCTGTTTGCATTCATCTTACCACACAAACTTAGCCTTCTTTTAGGTCAATTTAGTCAACGGAGATGCAATAGATGAGAACCCTTCAATGAACCTTCTATAGTATCCGGCCAACCACAGAAAGGTTCGAATATCCAAAGGAGTCAACGGCCTTGGCCAATTCTTCATGGCCTCGGTCTTCTTCGGATCTACCTTGATACCGTCACCGGATACCACATGACCAAGGAAAGCCACTTCACCCAACAAAAATTCATATTTGCTAAACTTGGCATACAACTTCTTTTCTCTCAAGGTTTGTAGAACCATTCTCAAATGATTCTTGTGCTCCTGCTCACTTCGAGAGTAAATGATAATGTCTACAATGAATACCACCACGAAATTGTCAACAAATGGCTTGAACACCTGATTCATTAGATCCATGAACACGGTCAGAGTATTGATTAAGCCGAACGATATTACCAAAAACTCAAAGTGCCCATACCTTGTCTGAAAGGCTGTCTTGGGAATGTCACACTCCCTAACCTTCAACTAATGATAACCGGAACAAAGATAAATCAATGAGAAATGAGTAGCCCCTTGATGTTGGTCAAACAAGTCATCAATCCTGGGAAATGGATACTTATTCTAAATGGTCACCTTACTCACTTTCCTATAATCAATACGCATTCGAAGAGATCCATCCTTCTTTCTTACAAACAACACTGGAGCACCTCATGGCGATATACTAGGCCTAATGTAGCCTTTCTCCAACAAATCCTTCAATTGCTCTTTAAACTCTGTCAACTCCGTCGGCGCCATACGATAAGGAGGAATAGAGATAAGATGAGTATCCGAAAGAATATCTATGCCAAAGTCTACCTCCCTTTAAGGAGGAACACTGGGCAAGTCTTTGAGAAACACGTCTGAGCACTCATTCACCACAAGAACCGACTCAAGAGTAGCTGCTTCGGACTCCATATCCTTGACCCTCACAATATGATAAATGCACCCCTTGAAAATTATTTTCCGGGCCTTGAAGTTGGAACTTGACCTTTCGGGTTCTACAATCTATAGAGGCATATGATGCATGCAACCAATCCATCCCAAGAATCACGTCATAATAGAACATCTCAAGTTCCACAAGGTCACACGGGAAAACATTGTGCAACACAAAAATTGGACAACCACGATAGACACTATATGCAATAACACATTCACCCAAAGGAGTATAAACTAAGAAAGGATCCTTCAAAATCTTGGGACTAAAACCAAATTTAATAGCCAACAGAGGAGTCACAAAATAAAAAAATTTGCACCCGGGTCAAGCAAAACATAAGCATCAAAATCAAAGACTTTCAACAATCCAGTCATCACATACGGAGCTTCCTCAACATCTTGACAGGCATGGAGTGCATAGAACCAGTTGTTCCTTGGGGCAAAACCTTGGGGAGCACTTTATTGGCCTTGACCACCTTAGGCCAATTGACCTTGGCCTCTACGGGCATTCTTAGGATGATCAACAACCTTGTGGTTTTTATCACCACACCCATAGCAAACACCAAAATTCTTCTTGCAAACACCTGTGTAGGGCTTCCCACACT
This sequence comes from Solanum rostratum, assembly GCA_029948455.1. NCBI lineage: Eukaryota > Viridiplantae > Streptophyta > Magnoliopsida > Solanales > Solanaceae > Solanum > Solanum rostratum. The sequence continues at coordinate 29,872,512 of CM057049.1, forward strand.
TGCTACACAGAGGATACCCCTGTCCACCACCAATAGGAGAAGGTACTCGAGCATTAGCGACCCAAGGACTAGAACCTTGGCCCTGCTGGAAGCGACCAAAGCAACCACTTTGAGAACCAGAGAATCCACCATCAAAACGGGCCCTCTTAGGATCGTGTACCTTTCTCTCCATGAGTTTCTCCCCTTCGATCTATTCAACATATACCATGATTCTAGAAATATCATATCTCGTATGCGAATAGCACTATGGCATTCTTATACATGCAGATTAGAGAAATCAGAAATGAACTTGTGCATCCTTGCACGAAGGTCAGCTACAAGTGATAGAGCATACTTTGAGAGCTTTGTGAATTTGACTGCGTAGTCCCTCACACTTATACCTCCTTGCTTGATGTTGATGAATTCAGTCATATTGGCCTCCCTAAGCTCAAGTGGAAAGAAGCGATCCAGGAACGTAAGTCTGAACTCTTCCCAATTGACATCACCACTGCAAACCCTCTCCATAGACTATTGGGTGTGCCCAAACTGAGCCACATTTTTCAGTTGGTAGGAAGCCAATTCAGCCTTCTCCTTAGAAGTGACACCCATAATATTCAATATCGTTGTGAGCTCATGAATAAACTTCTGAGCATCCTTATTGACTTTCAACCTATGGAAATCCGGAGGATTCATCTAGGTGAAATCCCTCACCCTAAAACCTGGTGTAGGATCCCATGGCAGATTAGCTTGCCTTGTCTAAGATGTCACCACTTGAGTAAGCATGGAAATGGTTGTATGGAATTCACCGTTTGAAATGGTTTCATCCATATGCTCTTGAGGTGCCTAATCTTCATCACCCGGAGCTGGCCTTAGTTGATGGGGTCTTCATCGAGGCATCATCTGAAATGGAGCAACGATACCGTCAAGATAGGGAGACAAAATATACGAGCCATAGCACGATGTAAGACATGAACAAGTGATACATCATAGATATATAGCTCAACAAGGCTTTTAGATCATAATTGAAACTCATCTCATTTTAACTAGTTGTAGGAATTAACCAGCACATATGGATACTATAATCGATATGAAATGTGTTATATATCAGTAAAATACTTGAAGCATCTAAATAAGTGATAACCTTGTCAAGGTTAACAAAAAATCTCTCTTCCTGCTTCTTCAACGCCTCCAATATGGAAAATCAGGAGAAAGTGGATAGCATAAGTATATCTGAATTCGATAAGAGGGGAATAATAAATGCACACCAACCAAAAGGAAGAGATATGTAATAATGGATAATATTAGATATATTTTCAGATTGAATAGTTCCAGCCCTTTAGGACTTTGTTGTAACTTATTCCTTGTATTTAGGTTATAGATAAGTCTTACCTTTTTCTTAGTTTATCTCTTTGCAGTAGAAGCTATATAGAATCTATATGTATTAGTTTACAATCAACACAAATCATTATTCATTTTTTACTGGCAATCTTGTGCTTCACATGGTATCAAGAGTCAATTAGCTCTCATGAGTACAATTCTATCAAACGGCCCTCCCACCCTTCCCATTAAAATGGCCAAAAACATCACTGTAACCAATTCTGATTCCAATACACTGATTATTAAATTCAATCCAGTTACCTAGTTACCAATCAAAATAACTTGCAGCTACAATCTTTCTTCGTGGAAAACACAAGTGTCTATGCTAATGTGTGGTCACAACCATTTCATCCATCTAGATGGTTCTCACCTTTCCCCTGCTCGTACAATGGCTCAAAACAATAAGGATGTCAACAATCCTAAATTTGCTTCATGGTATCGCCAAGATCAGCTAATTCAAAATGCTATCTTAGCCTCAGTTGATCCTACACTTGCTGCTCAATTATTGTTGCATCCTGTTCCTAGGCTACTTGGGATGCTTTGCGCACTGCCTATGCAAACAAATCAAAAATAAGAATGTTTAGTTTGATCGATTGTCTAGATCATCTCTCGAAAGAAACTATTCTTGTTGCTGATTATATACACCAAGTTTGATCTCCCTGTGATGAGCTTGCCACTGTTGGAGCTCCTGTTACTAATGAGGAACTTATTTTCAAAATCCTTATTGGACATGGTTCTGAATTTCGTGAAATATCAGTTATTATCCATGCAAGAGAACCAACTATCTCTTATCCAGAACTTTTTGAAAAATTCCTTGACCATGAACTTTTCATAAAGCATGAAGAAGCAAAGAAGCCACTATCAACTCCAATTGTTGTTGCCATTGCATAGTAAACGAACACACATCCTTGCCAAGGGAACAACTCTAATAAGCGCTCAAATGCAAATTCCCCCAACATGAACCAGATAGGACGTGCCAACCATGGTGCACTGGGAAATACAAGAAATAGTCGCATTATAACAACACTTTGAAGTGCCATTTGTGTCATTGTCCTGATCATTCTGCTAAAGTCTTCAAATCACAATTAGACAATCACCTATTGGCCCGGGCAAACTATGTTGCTCACTCTCCAACTCAATAGGCTCCTTGGATTTTTTTATACCAGTGCCACCCATCATATGGCCTCAACTGCGCAAGACTTTATTGATGTGCAAGCCTACCATAGTCCAGAGGAGATAGCAATGGGTGATGATAACATCATTCCAATATCTCATACCAGTAAAAATAACATAAGTGCGCTGAATCAGCAACTTAAGCTTCTCAATACCTTATATTCTTAAGCTATAAAACGTAATCTTCTATCTATTTTAAAATTTTTCCACAATAACTTGCAAAAAAAGAGAGATGAGATCAAACTTTGAAGTTGGTAGCGGAAAGAAAGTCGTTCATATATCCCTTGAAACTTTTCCTTTTTCTTATTTTGTGAAGGATCTGAGTACGGGCTATATGAGTGGCCGTCGGGCAGTGCACATCATTCCCCTCAATGCAATATTGTTGTTCCTCCTAACCTGTGGCATAAGAATTTAGGCCATCCTAATCATCGTATTTAAGATATGATTTTACATCAGTTTTCTCTTCCGGTTGCACATTCTAGAACTACTCTAATTTGTAATTCATGTTATTTAAATAAAATGAATAGGTTGCCTTTTCTGAAAATTCATTACAAAGTAAACAACCATTGTAATTTACTTATAGTGATTTATGGAGGTCTTGTCCTGTTTTGTCAATTGATCACAACAGATATTAGGCCATATTTACTGACCAGTTTTTAAAATACATGTGGTCGTTTACTATAAAATCAAAAAAGGAAGTTTTGTCAATTGATCACAACAGATTTTGTCTCTCTGCACTGATGGTGGTGGTAGTGTTTCAAGGTTTATCCTCATATCTCCAAAGCCATGGTATTGAACACTTAGGGACACCTCCTTACACACCCCAAAGAGTGGAACTGGTTGAATGCAGACACAGACATGTTATTGAGACTGCCAAAACCTTGCTGCTACAAGCCTCCTTGACCTCAACCTTTTAGAGTTTTGCCTATCACTAAGTAATCTACCTTATCAACCATCTAGCCACTCCAAATTTTCAAAATAAATGTCCTTATGAACTTCTATTTCAAAAGGCTCCAAAGTATGAATCCCTTAGAGGTTTTGGTTGTTTATGTTACCCGTGGCTTAAACCATATAACAAAAATAAGATAGAGCCAAAATCTAGTCCTTGTGTATATTTAGAATTTTCTAATAAGTATTATTGCCACCAATTTTATGATCCAATCAAAATTAAATTGTACTTATCCTGGAAGACACATCCATTTCAGAGTATTTTTTCCACTCTAAAAATTAAACAATGCAATAATATCACTTGGGAAGTTTGTTATGATATTCTACCTACGACCACTACACAGTCAAGTTTAAATTCTTGTCATCTGCTCCTAGATGCTTCGCCGTGCACTCTCCACTGCTCAACTCAACATCATCCGGATCAGAAGGTGTCTCCGTTGCATTAGGTAATTCTCAAAATTTATCCTCTCCTTCATTGTTAGCACCACTACACCACCAACTGATAATACTCAACCCCTACCATCATCCAGGCCATTAATCACATATGAACGCAGAAATTGCCAACAACCAAGCACCTCCATGTTACCACTACCTTCCACTATACCGCTCTCCCACCTACCTTCACAGTCACCTAACAATAACCTTTCCCAACCCACACTTAGTTTGACCTCATCTGATCCTTCATATATGGTGCCCACTTCAACTCATCCTATGGTCACCCGCTCCAAAACAAGTTTCCTCAAATCCAAGCAGTTTAATGTTAGTGTTCAGTTCTCCTCGTCCTTTGTTCCTCATACCTACAAACAAGCATGTCCTTACCTCACTGGAGAAGAAGCCATGCAAGCTGAATTTGATGCATTTGTTAGGAATCAGATATGGGATTTGTTGCCAGTTGCTCCTTCAATGAATTTGGTTGAGTACAAGTTGTTGTTTCATATAAAAAATAAAATCTGATGGTTCCATTGACAAGTATAAAGCTCCACTTGTTGCAAAGGGATTGACCCAGCGTCTAGGCTAAGACTACCATTCCACTTTCAGCCCGGTAGTAAAACCAGTGATTGTTCAGTTGGTACTAACCACTGTGACGCAGTACAATTGGCCAATTCATCAGATTGGTGCCAGTAATGCATTCATACAAGGACGTCTTAACAATGAGGTTTATATGAGGCAGCCACCAGGCTTTGAAGATCGAAGTCTCTCCACCCATGTCTGCAAATTGAGCAAAGAAATCTATGCCATAAAATAGGCCCCCTAAGCTTGATACAATGAGCACAAAAACTATTTGCTAACTGTTGGGTTTGTCAAGTCTCAACCTGATTCTTCTTTGTTTATTTTGTATAAGTGTGTATTCACTGTTTATGTTCTTATCTGTGTGGATAACATCATCATCACAAGAAATCAGATTCATGGGGTTCCCCTATAATATATGGTCTTTCCACTCATTTCCCCTTGAAAGACCTTGGACATCTCAGTTATTTTTTGGGTGTTGAGGTTATCACTTCTTCTAATGGTCTTGTTTTGTCCCAACAACAAGTATATTATTGATTTTTAGATGATGTTGGCATGCTAAGTAGTGAAAGAGCTACTGCACCTATGACCTCAACTACCATTTTGACAGCTACAGTGGAAGATCCTCCGACTGATGGTACTCTACAGGTAATTGAAAAGTTGCACTACTTATCCTTTACACGTCCTTATATTGCCTTCATAGTTAAAAAAATTTCTCAATTTATGCACTATCCACACCAATCACACTGGAAAGCAGTTAAGCAATTACTTTGTTATCTTCGTCACACCTGCCAATATGGAATACAGATTGCGAAAGCTCCATCTTCACATCTGGTTGTTTATTCTGATTTGGATTAGGATGGCGATCCGAATGTGTCACGCCCTAAGCCCCATTAAGGCGGACTGGCACCCGTTGCCGACAAGGCTCGAGAGAACCAACATATAACTATACACCTGCTATGAACATTTAAGAGGTTTCCATACTCAGTATGCTGTCAAAAGAAAGTAAACTGTACTAACAAACCAAAAGTAAATGCATAAGACTAGGCCGTTAGAGCCACGATGTCTATAATACACTATTTGACCACACTTTAATTTACATTGTCTACAAAGCCTCTAAGTAAGGAACAATATCCATATGGGTCGGGACAGGCCCCGCCTCATGGCCAACTATAAAATAGAAAATACAAGTTCTAAACACATAAGCCCCGAAGCAACCTGGAGCTTAGTAATAGCAGCTGAAAGTCCTGTACTCCTACTGGGGATATCTAGTAGCTCCTGTACCTGCAGCATGAAATGCAGGTCCCCCGTAAGGGACGTCAGTACGAGATAATGTACTAAATATGTAAGGCAGGAAATACTGTATATGCAATAAGAACTCAAATTAAATCACACACTGGTGTGTAAGGATGAAAAGACCACCTTTAGTCATACTGTGGAATCATGTACTTTATGTTTTTTTTTATTATTGTATCTTTCTTTACTGTATAATCTGTGAACAATATATCATGTAAATGACCAGCTAATCAATGGTAAATCTTTAATGGGATCGACCCTGGCTAGGTGATTCCTTCACCCCTCGGGCTACCACCCGTAAATGAGATCGACCCTGGCTAGGTGATTCTTCCACCCCTCGGGCTACCACCCATTTATAAGCAACTGTAAGTTATCTTTTATTTACTTTGAGATGGTTCTTTTGGTGGTCATAACCTTTAGAACTGTAGGAATATAGACATGTGACATATGAATAACCATACAAGGTAATACAACAATGGAAAGAGAGATACACAACTAATGAACCGTATCGGAGATTAAACAACACATAGACTTTGTTTGGTAAGAAGGAACTCATGTATATTTAGTATTCAGGTACATATGCAGGTTGACAATGACTATGTATGAGTACATATGAACATGGTAAAAAGTGGGGACACGGTTAGCAGCCATGTCGGAGTTTGTACGTGCCTTTATGTGCTAAGGAAGATTATAGATTTCATGCCAAGTAATAGGAAATCAAGTAGCATTACATACCTCGTTGTACTATGTCGTTATTACCTCGGAGTAGTATCCTTTTCCTCCAAACACTTATCTACATATTAGGTGATAAAACTAGTGTTAGAAGCTAGTAAGCACATCTTAGTAATCCAATTTCACCCAAAAATTATATCCGGACAGCAAGCTCGGAATTAACACCCAAAGAGTATTCTTTCAACATTTCCACTCCTAATCGTATTTTCTAACACACATTCCCATATACATGTCATATCCAGCTATGTTTAGTCCCATAACAGCATTACAACGACTCAAACAGTACATCATACAACAACTCTACACAACATGCAAGTAGAAAACACAACATTGCGTCCTTCCGCTACACTTCGACGTCAACCATTCCAAATCCGTTTCAACCTCAACCAAACTGTCTTCAACATATTTACACACAATTACAGTCCAAAAACAGTCCAAAAACAGTCCGTAAGTATATGGAAAACATGAGACAATAATTCCCAAAAACAGTCCACGAATTCTTACTAATGAGCGGGATTAAGATATCATTTAAGAACTTATTTTTGCGGAAGATAAAAGTGGTCCAGCAGCCTCCTCACATCATTCCAGACCCAAGACTTCTTAAAAACATACATATTACTTCATAACCCAGCAAACCAACAAGATAAACGTCTCTAATTTAACAAGAAAAGTGCACTACAATATTTGGAACACATGCTGTCCAAAAATTCCTGCACAATACAACCAACATACTCTTCATGTTTTTCATGGAAATATTACACCAAACCATGGGTATTTTATCTTACCTTAACCCTCAAGGATTAGGTTCTCTTCAAGAACCCTAGAAGTGTGTCTTGGATGCTTTAGAAAATGAGAAGAGAGCAAGAAGAAACTTAGAGAGAAACCTGAAATTTTGGCTTCAGAAAATGGCTAAAAGTTGCTGCTTGTTGCTCCCTTTTATAGGCCACTTTTTGCCGACTTTGTTTTGGGGTTTTAGCCTTATTTTATTAAGTTTATGGGGCAGCAGCTTGGCCCTTTCATTTGGGCCTTATTGGGCTTCAAATGGGATGGGCTTTGTTGCAAACATTTCTCCCCTAAGCCCACTTAGTTTGGGCCCTAGTTTTGAATTGGATTGTAATTGTAATTTGGCCCTTTTTTTATCCATATTGGGCTGCAAATGTTGTCCTTTTATGATGCTAAACCATGGGCCCAAATTACAACCTTAACTCGAGGTTTATTCTTTATCGGACTTGAACAAATTCGGTGTTGGGCCTTGTCTCCGTTTACCGAGCTTATTTAAGCTAAGCACGTAGGTGACTCACCTACTAGCTTCCTAAGTCCCACAAGCACCTCAATTATTTTACTTCATTTAAGGTCACACTCTCCTTAACTTGACTTAAAATTATATACGCTCGGTCATCTTAAGAGTTAAACGTACATATAGCCCTTTAATCTAAAATTCACGCACTTTTAAAAATATGTGCGGATTTGACCCTGCCATATCATGTTTCATCTGTGTTGGACTAGTACATGTAAGATGTGGGGTGTTACAGAATGATCGCACTTCTACCTCTGGCTATATTAGTTTCCTGGGAAGCACACCAATATCTTACTCATAAAAAAACAACGGGGCTATATCTTAATCATTCACAGAAGCTGAGTATAGAGTTGTGGATGCTACTGTCTCAAAAACCAACTGGTTCACAAATCTTCTTTGCAAACTTCAGATGTCACTTAAGGGAGATCCACAAGTTTTTTTGTGACAACGACATCACCACTTACATTTGTTCAAATCCAGGTTTCCATAGTAGGATGAAGCATGATGCCATTATTTTCACTTTGTTCGTGAACAAGTTCAGAACAAGGACACTGAAGTTCACCACCTACACTCAACTGATTGAGTGAGTGACATACACACAAAATCACTTCCCAAATCTACCTTTGTCCAACAAATTTCCAAGTTAGGTGTTGTTGACACCACCAACTTGCGGTGCATAATAAGGGATAATATTAGATATATTTTTAGATTGAGTAGTTCCAGCCCTATAGGACTTTGTTGTAACTTATTCCTTGTATTTAGATTATAGATGAATCTTACCTTTTTCTTAGTTTATCTCTTTGCAGTAGAAGTTGAATAGAATCTATAGGTACTTATTTACAATCAATACAAATCATCATTAATTTTTTTCCTACTGGCAGTCTTGTGCTTTACAATATGATCCTCCTTAATCATGCTACTAAAAATATCAACAACCTTATAATCTTTATGAACCTCATCATATCCAAAACCACAACACCACCATCACTCATGCATCTGTGGAGGCACTAAGTCGAACATTTCTGTGAACTCTCTAATCGATGGATTCCAGAGAACCAACCCACCAAACCTATTGGAAAGACATATAAACCCATTAACAGAACCTAAAATATAAACACTTTAAGGTGGATTTTTCATGGGAAAATCTAGATCGAATGCCTCAGTAATAGAATCATCAGGAAATAAATGGCTAACAGAACAATATTTCATATTTATGCCTTGACTATCCAATTGTAATAGAGATATATGGCGGGTGTAATACCTAGCGGAATAACTAAGGAGAATGTGTAGCTCAAGAAAATTACCAAGTAAGGAAAGAACTACCTATGAAATTAGGACATAATCGAAATTGCCAATCCTAATTGAACTTAAACAAAAAGTCTTTATTGTTTACCGCAACCAAGGAATTGACTGATTGATGGGCCAACATTTTGTTCCTTGGCTTATTCTATTCAAACAAGTGCAAAATGAAATGAACAAAAGAAATGCAGTTTTTGAAACATTAAAATGGACAATGTATGCTGCTTATACATACAGGTTGTACTACAAGAACTAAAAAGCATCCATGAAACAGTAAAAGTTGACAGGTATTAAGGTAAATCACACAATAAATCTACAATAAAAACATAATATTCAGGAGGAACTAAAACTTGGGATGTAGCAGATCCACCGTAAACATTGACCTTCCTATGTTTCTTCTCTTTTGGGTTGTAGGAAACTAGCTATGTGCAATGTTCACTTTGCAATCAAGGTTTCCCTGTATTTCCAAATTATGTTTGGTATTAATCTGTGACTAAAGATATCAGGCCGAGTAATTGAAATGCGATCTTAATTCCAAGATTCAGCTACTTCATATTGTTTCATATCAATATGCTGAAAAGACCTATATATAAATAATTCGCATCCGCTAGCATCAACCTTACGGATGAGGTTTTGAGACCAGGTGGAGCTGGCAGGGACTTCAGTTCTTTATTGTGATATTAAAAGAGTAAATACTGGTACCTTTTTGACGATTTTCAACATCCATCCAAAGACGATTATTAAAACTAATAACGGATGATTGGAAGACTCCATAGTGTTGTAGAATTCAATTGTCGAAGTTCCTAGTCTTTAAGAATTTTTTGTAACTAATTCCTTCTATTTAGGCTTCGTTAATAGTCATTATCTTTTTATAAAAATTATTTTAATAGCAACGTCCTGATCCATAACATTGATCACAAGTTTCCCATCTTTTGCACTTGTCTCTTTACGGTATCAGAGCGCTTCTATAATCCGACGAGTTGATCCTTCTTTTCTTTCATTTTATTTTTGTTCTCTCAGCTAACTCATCTAGGTGGCCTCTATTATTTCTATGACCAATGTTGATGGAGTCCATAACTCCATTACTGTCGTCCAATTCAATCCTATGACCCAATTGCCCATAAAATTAACCACCAAAGGCAATTTCTCCTTGTGGAAAGCTCAAGTTTCAATGCTTATGCATGGTCACAATCTCTATGGTCATATTGATGGATCTATCCATACCCCCACTGTTGCTGTTGCGGTCTCAGCCAAAGCTGCCTGGGATGCTTTACATACTGCCTATGCAAACAAATCTCAGACAAGAATTTTCATCTTGCGATATCGATTGGCTCGCCTCACTAAAGAGTCTTGCCCAGTCTCAAATTATCTTCACCAGGTTCAATCACTATGTGATGAACTTGAAACTACTAGTGCCCTATATCAAATCCGGAACTCATTGTTAATATTCTCAGTAGACTCAGATTTGAATTTCAAGAACTCTGTGCTGCCATTCGTGCTAGAGATTCAACAATTTCTTATGAAGAGCTTTATGAAAAGCTTATAGATCATGAGCTTTCCTTAAAGTATGAGGACGACAAAAAGTCGCTATCAAATCCCATCACTGTTGTTATAGCACAAAAAACAAGCTCAAGAGATCCCACACTAGCATAAAGCTATGGAAAACGAACTTGATGCCTTAGTTTGGAACCAGACATGGGAGTTGGTACACTATGATCCTTCGAAAAATGTGGTGGATTGTAAATGGCTTTTTCAGGTTAAATATCATCCTGATACTTCTGTTGACAAGTATAAAGCTCGCGTGGTTGCTAAAGGATTCACTCAACAACCTAGACTTGTCTTTTAGTGTACTTTTAGTCTTGTACCTACAACTGTTCGACTCATTCTTCCGCTTAAAATACAAAAAAGTTGGCCCATTTGTCAGCTTGATGTCAATAATGCATACCTGCAAGGTGGTCTTGATAAAGAAGTCTATATGTGCCAACCACCTGGTTTTGAAGCTTCTACAGCCCGACACATGTTTGTAAGCTGCACAAAGCTATGTATGGCCTCAAACAAGCTCCCAAGGCCTGGTACACTATACTCAAAAATTACTTGGTTATGTTGGGATTTATTAAATTCCGATCTGATTCTTCATTATTTATCCTGCATAATTTTGAGTTTACAGCTATATTCTAGTATACGTTGATGACATAATTGTTATAGGTAATCAGATTCATGGTGTTCACAGAATTATTGCTAGCTTTGCTATCCGATTCTCGCTGAAAGACTTTAGTCCACTTTATTATTTTCTTGTTGTTGAAGTCTTATCTTATCCGGGGTGTCTTTTGTTGTGTCAACAGTGATACATCATAAATTTGTTGCAGGAAGTTAATAGGCATAATTGCAAGGGTGTTCCAACACTAATGGTCTCTACTGTTGTTTTCTCGGAGTTTGCTGAAGAATCTCTAGTTGATGACTCACATTTATAGCATATGCACTCATGAATTGAATTAATGAAATGATGTAATGGGTTAAGCCCAATTATGTTTTATAATATTATTTTGATAAGATGTCGGTATGACAAAAATGTGATCACATAAATGTCTATTTCTATGGCTCTTTGAGAATTTTGGGTGCTTCCACCATCTTTTATATATGAATGAGTGCATGAGTATTATGAGTACAAGCTATGATTTGGCCTTTGAGCCTAAGCATGAATTATTATGAATAATATTTGGCGTCTAAGCCTAAGATTGCATTGAATTGATTTGAAGATAACCATTGCCTCTTTTGAAAGCATGTGTGTATATATATGTGTGTGTATATTCTTGTGGGGTGAAGACTTAGCACTGATGGCTTGAGGGTTCCCTCTATTTCCTTGAACTATGTGCCTAGCATAGGTTATATGAAATCCTATCTGAAATTGGGATGACTATAAGGAAGGTTTCTTCATACGAAATGGAGACGCCCGCAAGGTGAAGTATGATATGATATGCTATATGTTAAAATCCTATCCAAAATAGGAATGCTTGTAAGGAAGCTTGCTTCATACAAAATGGAGATGCTCGTAAGGTGAAGTATGGTTTACCTTTGGCAAGTAGACCACCTTTTTACCAATGAGAGAATTTCATCGGGGTTCCAAGTAATAGCTCACTTAGTCTTACTCTTGTCAGTTGAGGTCACATCCCCACTATATATGAGCATTTGTGCAAGTCATGCATCATGGGTTTCATGGCATAGTGTATACTACTCTTCTTTGATATATGATCCTTTCTATATTATGTTCCCTTGTCATCTAAACATGAAATATAGGTTTGGTAAGTCATATGCATTACATCCCACATATTTAGTACATTCAAATGTACTAACAAATACTTTTGCCTACATGATCTCACCAGGGGGTCGAGGAATACGTACATCCACCGTTCAACGTCTATCTTGGATCTCATGTTTTTCTTATTGTGGCGAGTCCTATCTTCCAAGGACAACCACCATTCCTCTACCTATGGTGTTTTACTTATTTTATTCACTTTGAGGGTGAGCCCGAGGTATGTCTTGGCCCCCAACCTATCTTATGATTAGACGCATTGTTGGACATCTTGTAAACTCCTTTACATTTATATGCTAAATGCTATGATTGTAGATTACGTTATGGCTTGGTTACCTATTAGATATCGTTATGTGATTTGGTTATACGCTTTATGACATGGCTACATGAAATGATGCGAAAGATCTTAAATCCCAGACTGCCCCCATAGAGTGAGTCATACTTACCTGCCCCTTAGGCTTTTTGTGTTCTGTGCTATGTGAATTCATGTTACATCCTCTTCCCTATGACATCCCTATAGAGTGAGTCCTACATTTCCGTCCCTTAGAATTATGTGTTTATTATTTGAATATGCTTTCAATTCAATAATGTGAATTTGGATACTTTGAGGCTTGTTTGGAAGTCTCGACTTCCTATTCGCCATGTCACTCCTAGACCCTAGGTCTGGGTCATGGCAAGCTTGGTATCAGAGCACTAGGTTTGTAAATGATCCTTGGAGTCCAACATGCCGTGTCAAGTAGAGTCCTATTCATGGGTGTGAAGTGCACCATGTCTATGAGCGAGAAGCTACGAGACGTTCTAGGATTTGTCTCACTTCTTCGTGCCTTATGTCATGCTATGGTTCATATATTTGGTTTCCATTTCTTAATGGTGTCATTGCTCCATTCAGAAGATGCCTCGAGGAAGACCCCACCTACCAAGACTGGCCCCGGCTAATGAGGGCCAAGCACCTCAAGGGCCTATGGATGAGCCTATATGTAATGGTGAATTTTGTACGTCCTTTGCTATGCTTGCCTAGGTAGTGACATCTCAAACTAGGTAGGCTAATCTTCCACGGGATCCCGCTCAAGCTTCTAGTGTGAGGGATTTTACCCGGATAAATCCTCCTGAGTTTTATGGGTTAAAGGTTGATGAGGATGCTCAGGATTTCATTAATGAGCTCACTAAGATGTTTAATGTTATAGGCATCACTTTTGAAGAGAAAGCAGAACTGGCTGCCTATCAGTTGAAAGATATGGCTCAAGTGTGGTAAACGCAATGGTCTATGGAGAGGATTGTGGTAATGCTGTCAATTAGGAGGAATTCACGCTTGTCTTTCTGGAGTTTCTTTCCACTTAATCTTAGGGAAGCCAAGATGACTAAGTTTCTCAACCTTAAGCAAGGGGGTATGAGTGTGAGGGACTATGCTCTCAAGTTCACCAAACTCTACAAGTATGCCCTAACACTTATGGTTGATCCTTATGCAAGAATGCACAAGTTCATTTCTGGTATCTCTGGCGTGTTTGTGAAAGAATGTCCGTACGTCCATGCTTATAAGAGATATAGATTATCTCTAGACTCATGGTGTATTCCAAGAAAATCAAAGGGGAGAAACTTTAGGAGAGCAAAGTGCATGATCCCAAGAGAGCGTGTTATGATGGTTGGTTCTCCAACTCTAGGGGTGGTTGTTTTTTGGTTGCTTCTAACAGGGCCAAGGTTCTAATGCTCGAGTTGTTAAATCTAGAGTACCTCCTCCTAAGGCACCGGTTGGTGGTGGACCATGGTATCCTCTATGTGACAAGTGTGGGAAGCCCTACACAGGTGCATATTTGAGGAATGTGGATGCTTGCTTTAGGTGTGGTGATAAAAACAACAAAGTTTTTTATTGTCCTAAGAATGCTCTGTAGTGGTCAAGGTCAAGTGGCTCAAGGTGGTTAGGGCCAGAAAAGAGCTCCCCAAGGTGTTGCCCCAAGGAACAACAAATTATTTGCTCTCTATGCCTGACAGGAAGTTCAAGAGGCTCTAGATGTTGTGACTGGTACGTTAAAAGTCTTTGATTTTGATGCTTATGCTTTATTTGACCCAGGTGCAACTGTCTTTTGTGACTCCTCCATTGGCTGTTAAGTTTGGTTTGTGTCCTGAAATCTTGAGAGACCCCTTTTAAGTTTATACTCCTGTGGGTGAATCCACGGTTGCTCATACGGTTATCATGGTTCTCCTATTTCTGTGTTGCATAAAGTCTTCCTGTGTGATCATGTGGAACTTGAGATGTTTGATTTTGATGTGATTCTTGGGATGGATTGGTTGCATGCATCATTGCCTCTATAGATTGTAGAACCCAGAAGGTCAAGTTCCAACCTCTCGGTTAGCCCGTTCTTGAATGGAAGGGTAGTGACTCCGCTATTAAAGGTCGGTTTATTTCCTACCTCAAGGCCCGAAAGATAATCTACAAGGGGTGTATATATCGCATTGTGAGCCTTAAGGATGTGGAGTCCGGATCACCTACTCTTGAGTCGATTTGGGTGGTGAATTAGTTTCAAGATGTGTTTCCGAAAGACCTGCCTGGTATTCCTACCGAAAGGGAAATAGACTTCGGCATAGATATTCTCTAGGATACTCAACCTATCTCTATTCCCCCTTATCGTATGGCACCAGTTGAGTCGAATGAGTTGACAGATTTGTTGGAGAAGGGTTTCATTAGGCCAAATATATCTCCAAGGGTGCTCCCGGTGTTCTTTGTAAGGAAAAAGTTGGATCTCTTCGGATGTGCATTGATTATAGGCAATTGAATAAGGTGACCATTAAAAATAAGTATAGGGGATTGACATAAGTAATAGAGATTTAAACTTAACTCAATAATACATTATGAAATTTAAGTAAATACATAAGTAAAATTCATATTTAAATCATAACATAGGTTACCCATGCACAAATCAAGCTTTAAAGGGGACATGCACTTTCATAACCCAATGTAATTCATCATATTGTAGCTTAAATCAACTTAAAATCAGTAAATAAACATAACCCATGGATCAATTGAATTTAATAAATCAAAATCATAATATCCCTAATTTCAAGTAAGCTAGATTTCATGAAATTACTTTAAAAGGAGTTTGGGTGTCCTTGGTTGAAAGGAGCCAAGGATAAAAACCCACACACCTCAATAAATGAAGAAGTTTCAAGAGAAATTTGAAAAAGAATGAGCTTTCCTTGATTCCCAAGTTCACCACCCACAAGAGTTATTTGAGAGAGTTTTCCAAAGGTGAGGAATGAATTTTTGAATGTTAGGAATAGAGTTTAGGTCATTAGGAAGTCTTTAGATAGCATTGGAAGTCATAAAAGACCATTAGGATGAATCTAATTTTCGAAAACGCTATTAATGAAATGAGTTGAAAAATTGGACGTCACCACTTTAAGGGAGGGTATACGAGCCATATGGCACTACACGGATCGTGTATTTTCCCGTGAACCCACACTTAACAAAATTTTCACTTGACGAAGGTCCAGAACGATAAACCCATACTTAGAAAAATTTGACAAAAATCATCTATACCGGGGACTTCACGGACCGTGTGAGGTCTTAGAGTCCGTGTGACCTCTTGTGAGACTATACTTAGAGAAATAAAAATTTTCTAGGACAAGTTCCGAGACGGTGATTAAACCTTTAGAAATATGTTCACTCCGGAAGCCTTACGGAGGGGTCTCACGACCCGTGGCACGCCACATGAGCCGTGTGAGTGGTAGTGTCACCTAACTTGGTCCCAAATTGTGGGGTTCCAAGCTCAAGGCTACCATTTGGCCTTCCACACGGTCTGTGAAGAGTCGCATGGCCCGTGTGGGGTCCAAGTGTCGTGTGCCTTAGCTTGTAACTCCACGCCAAGGGCCAAACAACCTTTCATAGGCCAAGGACCACTTCAGGGGACCCCTACATGGGTCGTGCAACCTAACACAAACCGTGAAGTCTTCGTTGAAGTGTCACCTTCATCGAAAGTTGGCTGGAAATGAATTTTTCAAGCTCCGATGAGGTCGTACAACGTCCGGGTCATTAAACACTGCCACTGAACAAAAAGGGAGCTAGTTTTGAAGTTTTAGGTCTTATGGGTTGGCTAGATTTTCTTATATAATGGGCTCCAGGATTTCAAAAAGAAATTCAAGCTAAAATGACTATAACAGCTACTTTGAGTTCCACAAGTAACTAGACAGAGTCATTAATTGTTAGTAATTATTTAAGTCTAACTAGCTGTAAGCTAATCATGATATTATTTCTTAGACCTATATAGTATGTAGTAAATAATGAAAGACTAACTAGCCGTTGTAGTGAGCCTATATATATCCTTCTTACCTTTCCTGAGACTTGAAGAATATAGACTCCTTTTTATCATTCGTGAGATACTATTGTTTCTATCCCGATTTATAACTAGAGGTTTCTGTTCCTAGATAATCAATGAAAAGGTATGTTCTACAACTTCTTGATGTATGTTATTGTCCATTAATGTGTTTAATATTAGAATCATTCAAGTATTCTATACATGAAGAGATTAACATGGAACTATTTCAGGTAATAAATGCTTTCCCAAATGGAGAACAAAAATAGCAAGAGTGATTCAAGTAACTCTTTAATATCTAAAATGATTATCTATGACATATTTTCTAGGCGTCCCATTGATTCTTTAATGCGTTTCAAATGCTTTTCTAAATTTTCTAGTTCTCTTGTTTCAAATCCATGTTTTGTAGATATGCATCATAGCCTCTCTATAACTCATCCTGATAAGACAAAACTCCCCACGTTCATGGGATGGCAAATTTCGTTACACCATAGATCAGAAAGTGGAACATAAGTTAGATGGTGTTAAGTATCCTAGATTTCATTATGTTAATGGTTTATTCTGCTTATGGAGTTGAAACAATCACCTCCTGCAATTTATAATTCCACTACCTGACCCTAAATTCCATTGATGATAAATTTATCCACTATTACTATTCATTTGGTTTTGAACCGAATGAAAGAAGAATAAAGTTCTGATAAGTAGTAGCTAAATATGAACTCTCATGAAGACCTTGGTTTTAACTCTTTGCTAAAGTGAGTCGTGGAGAAAGATTAAACATGCACCCTGTTCATTATTTCTGCTACTAGCCGGAGGTGTTTGCATTGAAGGAGATATCTATTTTGTAGGTACTCATAATAAAAGTTGCATATATAGTGGCTACCCGCCATATATCTCTTTTACAATTCGATAGTCGAGGCTTAAATATGAAATATTGTTCTGTTAGCTCTTTATTTCATGATGACTCTGTAATTGAGGCATTTGATCTGGATTGTCCCATGAAAAATCCACCTCAAAGTGTTTATATTTTGGGTTCTTTTTGTGGGTTGATTTGTCTTTCCAGTGGGTTGGTTATATGGAATCCATCAATTAGTGAGTTCACGGAAGTGTTCGTCTTTGTGCCTCCACAGATGCATGAGTGCTGGTGCCGTTGTGGTTTTGGATATGATGAGGTTCATGACGATTATAGGGTCGTCGATATTTTTGGTAGGATGATTAAGGATGATTTTTGAGGCCATGATATAGAGTTTTAAGATCGATTTTGTGAAAATATTTAAAGGTTTTAAATTTGGGGTTACTGTGGTTCGACTAAGTTTATGAATCGAAAGCTTCACTGGATTACTACATGTAGACGTGGTTGGTCTATCAAGTTTATTGATTTGGTTGATGAAAAATGGGGAAAGGTTTGTCCACTGGCTTATAGTACTAGGGACACCTTGTTGTATACAGTTTTGTCCAACTCCATACAGAGCAAAGAAACATCACTTCCTAACACTTCAAGCATCAAACCTCCTCCTTCGTATCTGCAGGGAAGCTCCACCTTGCCCCATTTCTCATCAACCAAATCAATAGACATGATGCACCAACCACATCTACATGTAGTAACCCAGTGAAGCTTTCGATTCACAAAATTAGTTGAACCAAAGTAACTCACCCCCGATTTAATACTTTTAAATGTTTTCACTGAATCGCTCTTAAAACTCTATATCATGGCCTCAAAATCTTCCTTAATCATGCTACTAAAAATATCAACGACCATATAATCGTCATGAATCTCACCATATTCAAAACAACAACAACACGAGCACTCATGCATTTGTGGAGGCACAACGTCGAACACTTCTGTGAACTCTCTAATTGATGGATTCTAGATAACCAACTAACCAAACCCATTAGAAAGACACATCAACCCATTAACAGAACCTGAAATATAAACACTTTGAGGTGGATTTTTCATGGGACAATCCAGATCAAATGCCTCAGTAATAGAGTCATCATGAAATAAAGAGCTAACAGAACATATTTCATATTTATGCCTTGACTATCGAGTTGTAAGAGATATATGGCAGGTGTAATCTTTAACCACTATATATGCATCTTTAATCATGAAAACCTACAAAATAGATAGCTCCTTCAATGCATACACCTCCGGCCAGTAGCAAAAATAACGAACAAGGTGCACTTTAAATCTGATCCCCCAGCATTTTGTCCCTTTATAGTTCATTCTATTCAGACAAGCCCAGAATAAAATTAATGCAAGTAATTTGGGATGTGAAAATGGACAACATATATAAGGCAGAATTGAATCCGTCAAAAATGCGATCTTTAGTTAAAGATTTAGCGATTTCATACTCTTTCATCAACCATATATCAATATGCTGAAGAAAGGTATTTTCAGAGAAGCATAGACGATTCCTCAACTTCACTAGCTTCAACCATACGGATGGAATTCCTAGAACAGGTGGAGCTGGCAGGGGCTTCACTTCTTCTGTGCCGATGTTAAATGAGTGAATGCTGGGACTTCTTCTGTGCTGATGTTTTGGTCATTCTAATACAAGATGAAGCAACATACAGAAATAGGATGAGTTTTCAAAATAAAGAAAAATGTGCAAATGGGGAGGATATACAGGGGTCCTGGATCAACTACTGAAAGGTTTTCTAACTTAAAAATATATTTGAATTGTTCAGATGCTGAAAAATAAACTTAACCAACACAAGAAAGCAACAATGAAGTTCGGAACTGTTCTTCGTCAAGAAAGCTCATATCATTCACCTCAAGTCCAAATAGCATCCTAAAACAGTAAGCTAGATTAAACAAGAAACATAATTTAGAACAAAATATCCAGGAGGAAATAAAACAAGTTAAATATCTAAACTATCTCAATCTTCAGATAAGCATAGGAGAGTTGAAAACTTTCCCCAATGACAGTCTTGAATGAGTAAAAACTTGGGATGTAGCTAGTCGCTACATATCCACTGTACACTTTGACTTTCGTAAGCTTTTTGGGTTGTATGAAACTACATGTGTTCCACAATCCCTTTGCATCAATATTTATCCATCTTTCCAAGTTGAGATTGTTATAAATCTATCACAATGAATATCTGGTTGAATATTATCCTTCAAAATGTCATGTTTAGTCCAAGATTCAACTATTCCATACTCTTTCATCCACCATATATCCACATACTCACTATAGTCATTATCACATAAACATAGACAATTCTCCAGCTCTACTAGCGTCAAGCGATAGGATGGAGTTTCCAGACCACGTGGAGCAGACTAGGACTTCACCTCTTCTGTCCAACTGTTAAAGGAGTAAATGGTGTCATCTATTTCCAAAACCCATCCACTGAATAAAACTATTGACATTAGCCTTAATAAACAAACCGTGTGGAGGTTCTGGAGCTTGTCGACATATCTCCATTTCTCATCAAATCCAAGAGTGTAAAAATCCAATTCTGATACTACTTGCAGCCCCTCAAACTTTCTAACTAATGATCTCAATACCTTATACTGACCAGAGGCTTCACCTAAAATAGAATGCGTAAGAAATCTTTTCTCCCATTCGGGCAATTTGACTCGAAATACTCACCCAAAAGAGGATTGCAAATGTAAACTATATGTTCTATGGTATTCTCCCAACCATTAAGCAAACAAATGAATTCATTACATGAACCAATTAATATCATTTAATGTTTAGAAAATGTGGGTGAAGGGAGGTGAAAGGTAGGGCTCAACATATTGTCTCTATGTAGGGGGTGAGAATCAACTGCTTTGAGTTCCACAAGTAGCCGTATAAAGCCATTATTCGATAGTAAAATGCTGGGAAAATTAGATGATCTTTTGTTGTGATACATCATAACAAATAAAGGGTCAGAAGTTAAAAGATGATACCAGAGTTTACAAACCATCTTACAATGGAAAATAGACTTGATAGTCAATCGTGAAAGAATTCAATCATAACCACCGTTGGAAGGTCGATAATCATGGTGACATGGGAGGTTCTTTTTCCTTTGCAATCTTCCATTAAAAGCTTAGAGCTTTGGGTGTCCGCAGCTGTAACTTCCTTCGAATAAAGAGGGATCTAGTTTTTAGGGTTTTGGTCTAACGGATTAGCTGGACTTTTATATACAGTAAGCTCCAAGATATTGGAAAAATGTTTCAAGCTAAAATGACTAAATGTCGCGTCCTTTCCTTATCTAAACACCATGTCCTTTCCTTATCTAAATGCTGCATCCTTTCCTTCTTTGGCGCATTTATATATAAGGGTTCCATTTTATCTATTGTTTCTGAATTCTTTTTTATTTTCTTCTCAATAATCAATTGAGTTATTAACACTGGGAGAGCAGCTGTGCGAGTCTTGGTTCATTCTGTTCGCATCTGAAATCTGTTATCTACTCACTCTCTTCAGGGGGTTCTGAGGCAACAAATTCCAAAGTCCAATTTCACATCATCTTGTAAAAGTTCTGAAGTAGTTGTTGTGCAGAAATGGTATTATCCTTTCGTGTTTGTTAAAGATGGAGTGGTACTTAAAGAACAGATGGAGAGATCCATGTGCATTTTAAGCAGAGATGGGAGAAGTTTTTTGCTTGTCAAAATGACAAAATTAATGAAGGGAATTCAGATTTGTTGATATTACACTTGACACAAAAGTTGTAATTGGCGGAACTAACAGTTTTATGTAGAATTTCTGTGATAAATGGAGGGAAAATGAACAGATTGAATAACAATTTCTCACAATTAGTTACTTAAATGTGATTCCTATAACAGCTAAACACTATTTACCTAGTGAGGCCTCCAAATTTTTACATATTCACCAAAAATAGGATTGCCAGTTAAACAAAGGAATCCATTCCGAGGGTGGATGCATGAATGATCACAATGCCACTCGAGCTCAAGAGAGGAAGCAAAATCGTTAAAAATCAGTCTAATGTTTCACCTGCACATTTTAAGATAGATAAAAGAGACTAAATAACAAACGTAGATCAATATGAAGAGAGAAGAGATGAGGCTGTTCGGAGCGAGCAACTATAAAGACAGATCGAACCATTGTCTAAAAGAACAATTCAGAAGAAAAGTAAATCATAGATATATAGCTCAACAAGGCTTGTAGATCATAATTGAAACTCATCTTACTTGAACTGGTTGTAGGAATTAACTAGCACATACAGATACTATAATGGATACAACATGTGTTATATATCAGTAAAATACTTGACAGATCTAAATAAATGATAACCTTGTTATGGTTAAGAAAACACCTCTCTTCCTTCTTCTTCAATGCCTTCGATATGGAAAATTAGCCGAAGAAGTCATATCACTCGATCATTATCAAACTGACTGCAATCTTTTTTTATATGTACAGATCCCACCAGAGTGCCCTCTAGTTCTAATAGGCCATGAACTAGACCAGAATCATTCTCAACAAGTCCATAAGAAGTGATCCATTTTTTTCATCGGGTACGGATAAAGACCAAAGATCTTGAGCAAACGATCCGGTAAGAAATTGGACAGCACAAGTACATCGAAACATGATATAAGGGGCATAATAAACGCACACCAACCAAAAGAAAGAAATATGTAATAACGGATACTATTAGATATATTTTCAGATTGAGTAGTTCCATCCCTTATTGTAACTTATTCCTTGTAGTTAGGTTATAGATAAGTCTTACCTTTTTCTTAGTTTATCCCTTTGATGTAGAAGTTGTATAAAATCTATATGTATTAGTTTACAATCAATACAAATCATCGTTCATTTTTTCTACTGGCAGTCTTGTGATTTACATGGTATCAAGAGCCAATTACCTCTGACGAGTACAATTCTATCAAACTGCCTTCCCACCCCTCTCATCAAAATGGCCACAAACATCATTGTAACCAATTCTAATGCCAACACACTAATTGTTCAATTCAATCCTGTCACCCAGTTACCAATCAAATTAACTGGCAGCCATAAATTTTCTCTATGGAAAGCACAAGTGTCAATGCTTACGCGTGGTCACAACCTTTTTGGCCATCTCGACGGTTCTCGCCCTGCCCCTGCTCGTACAATGGCTCAAAACAATCAGGATGTCAGCAATCCTAATTTGCTTTATGGTATCACCAAGATCAGCTAATTCAAAATGATATCTTTGACTCAATTGATCCTATGCTTGCTGCTACAGTTGCTGTTGCATCCTCGTCCTAGGCTACTTGGGATGCTTTGCGCACTTGCTATGCCAATAAATTGCAAACAAGAATCTTTAGTTTGCATGATTGTTTGGATCGTTTCTTGAAAGAAAATCTTCCTCTTGCTGATTATCTATACCAAGTTCGATCTCTTTGTGATGAACTTGCCACTATTGGAGCTCCTATGTTTAATGAGGAAATAATTGTCAAAATCCTCACTGGACTTGGATCTAAATTTCGTGAAATATCTGCTGCCATCCGTGCAAGAGATTCCACTATCCTTTTTCCAGAACTTTATGAAAAATTGCTTGACCATGAACTTTTCATAAAGCAAGAAGAAGCAAAGAAGCCTCTATTAACTCCAATTATTATTACCATTACACAGTAAATGAACACGCATCCTAGCAAAGGGAACAACTCTAATAAGCGCCCAAATGCGAATTCCCCCAACATGAACCAGTTAGGACGTGCCCAACCATGGTGCACTGGCAAAAACAAGCAACAGTCGCGTTATGACAACACTTTGAAGTGCCATTTGTGTCATCATCCTGATCATTCTGCTAAAGTCTTCAAATCACAATTACACAATCACCTATAGGCCCGGGCAAGGTATGTTGTTCACTCTCCAACTTAACAGGCTCCTTGGATTTGATACCGGTGCCACCCATCATATGGCCTCAACCGCACCAGACTTTATTGATATGCAAGCCTACCATGGTCCCGAGGACATAGCAACGGGTGATGGTAACACCATTCCAATATCTTATACCGGTAACACTACCATAAGTGCATCAAATCAACAATTTAAGCTTCTCAAACCTTAATGTTCTCATGCTATAAAACATAATCTTCTATCTATTTCAAAATTTTGCCACGATAACCACATATCCATTGAATTTTTTCCTTTTTCTTATTTTCTAAACGATCTGAGCATGAGGTCGCCTCTGTTACGCTGACAGAATAAAGATGGGCTATATAAGTGGTCGTCAGGCAGTGCACATCATTCCCCTCAATGCAATGTCGTTGTTCCTTTTAACTGGTCGCATCGGCGTTTAGGCCATCCTAATTTTTAAACATGATTTTACATCAGTTTTCACTTCCAATATCACATTCTAGAACTGCTCCAATTAGTAATTCGTGTTATTCTATTAAAATGCACAAGTTTTCTTTTTTGTGAAAACTCATTACAAAGTCAACGGCTATTGCAAATTATTTATAGTGATTTATGGAGGCCTTCTCCTGTTTTATGAACTGATGACAACATATATTATGCCTTATTTGTTGACCAAGATTTAAAACACATATGGTTGTTCACTTAAAATCAGAAAAGGAAGTTTTTGATGTCTTTAAAGATGACATCCCTTACTTGAACGTTGGTTTCAAATCAAAATTTTGTCTCTCTGCACTAATGGTGGTGGTGAGTTTCAAGGTTTATCCTTATATCTCCAAATCCATGGTATTGAACACTTAATGACAACCACATACACGCCCCAATGAATGGCATTGGTTGAACATAGACACATGCATGTTATTGAGACTGCCAAAACCTTGTTGCATCAAGCCTCCTTGCCCTCAACTTTTTGGAGTTTTGCCTATCACCAAGCAGTCTACCTTATCAACCATCTAGCAAGATATGGTGAAACTTGATCTCACCGAGGACATGCCTTACATAGGAAGGAGTGGAAGTCGCGAATTAGAGTAGCAGGCTAATAGGTTAGATAGGTAGGAGTTGCCCAATGTCGTATTTATCTGCCTTATATATGTGAATTGTCTTGTATTTACTTGTTATCGTGTGCTTTTTGTTATTAATCGCTCTTCCCATTCACTTTCTCTTTCTTTTCCTTTCATGTTTTCCATATCTTGCTTATTCTGCTTATGGGTTTTTGTGACGAGGGTTCCCAGGAAACAGCCTCTCTACTTTTATAAGATAGTGGTAAGGTCTGTGTATATTCTACTCTCCCCAGACTCTACTGATGGGATTCAACTAGGTATGTTGTTGTTGTATGAAACTCTATTTCAAGTGGCTCCAAAGTATGAATCCCTTAGGGTTTTTGGTTGTTTATGTTACCCGTGGCTTAAACCATATAACAAAAATAAGTTAGAGGCAAATTCTAGTTCTTGTGTATATTTAGGATTTTCTAATAAGTAATATTGCCACCAATGTTATGATCCAGTCAAAAAAATTGTACTTATCCAGGGATATTCTATTTTTGGAAGATACCTATCAATTTCAGAGCATTTTTTCCACTCTAAAAATTAAACAAAGCAATAATATCGCTTGGAAGTTTGTTCTGATGTTCTATGTGCGACCACTACACCGTCAAGTTTAAATTCTTGTCATCTACTCCTAGATGCTTCGCCGGTGCATTCTCCACTGCACAACTCAACATCTGTGGATCAGAAGATGTCTCCATTCCATCAAGTAATTCTCAAAATTTAACCTCTCCTTCATTGCGACCCACCACTACACAAATAACAAATAATATTCAACCCCTACCTACATCCCGACCATTAATCACATATCAAAGCAGATATCGCCAACAACCAAGAACCTCCATGTTACCACTACCTTCTACTATATCGCCCTCCCACCTACCTTTACAGACACCTGACAATAGCCATTCCCAACCCACACTTGCTTTGACTTCATCTGATCCTTTATCCATGGTGACAACTTCTACTCATCTTATGGTCACCCACTCCCAAACAAATAGCCTCAAACCCAAAAAGTTTAACGTTAGCATTCTACTCTCCTCGTCCTTTGTTCCTTGTAACTATAAACAAGCGTGTCCTCACCCTCATTGGAGAGAATCCATGCAAGCTGAATTTGATACACTTGTTAGGAATCGGACATCGGATTTGGTCCCAATTGCTCCTTCAATGAATGTGGTTGAGTGTAAGTGGTTGTTTCGTAAAAAAACATAAATCTAATGGTTCCATTGACAGGTATAAAGCTCGGCTTGTTGCAAAGGGATTCACCCAGCGTCCAGGCTTAGACTACCATTCTACTTTTAGCCCGATAGTAAAACCAGTCACTGTTTCATTAGTACTAACCATTCCGACGTAGTACAACTGGCCAATTCATTAGATTAATGTCAGTAATGCATTCTTACAAGGACATCTTGAGGAAGAGGTTTATATGAGGCAGCCACCAGGCTTTGAAAAATGAAGTCTCTCCACCTATGTTTGCAAATTAAACAAAGCAATTTATGGCTTGAAACAGGCCCACCGAGCTTGGTACAATAAGCTCAAAAACTATTTGCTAACTGTTGGGTTTATCAAGTCTCAGTCTGATTCTTCTTTGTTTATTTTACATAAGTGTTGTTCACTTTTTATGTTCTTATCTGTGCGGATGATTATATAGACGATCTTCCCACTCGTTTCTCCTTGAAAGACCTTGGACATCTTAGTTATTTTTTTGGTGTTGAGGTTATCACTTCTTCTGATGGTCTTGTTTTGTCCTAGAACAAGAATATTATGGATCTTTTAGATGAAGTTGGCATGCTAGGGATTAAAGGAGCTCCTATACCTATGACCTCAACTACCATTTTGACAGCTACAATTGATGATCCTCCGACTGATGGTGCACTTTATCGATAGGTAATTGGAAAGTTGCCCTACTTATCCTTTAAACGTCTTGATATTGCCTTCACAGTTATCAATCTTTCTAAATTTATGCACAATCGACGCCAATCGCACTGGAAAGCAGTCAAGTAATTACTTCATTATCTTTGTCACACCTGCCAATAAGGAATACAAATTACGAAAGCTCCATCATTTCATCTGGTTGTTTATTCTGATTTGAATTGGGCAAGTGATCCATCGTACTTCTAACTCTCTTTATATTACTTTCCTAGGAAGCACACCAATAGCTTGGTCATAAAAAAATAACGATCTGTATCTCAATCGCTACGGAGGTTGAGTATAGAGCTGTAGTTGTTGTTGTTGCAGAAACCAACTGGCTCACAAATCTTCTTTGCGAATTGCCTATGTCACTTAAGGGAGCTCCACAAGTTTTCTATGACAACATCAGCACCACTTATATTTGTTCAAATCCAGTTTTTCATAGTAGGATGAAGCATGTTGCCATCGATTTTCACATTGTTCGTGAACAAGTTCAAAACAAGGACATTGAAGTTCACCACCTTCACTCAGCTGCTCAAGTGGCTGACATACTCACAAAATAACTTCCCAAAGTTACCTATATCCAACAATTTTCCATGTTGTGTGCTGTTGACACCACTAACTACGGGGGCGTAATAACAGATAATATTAAATATATTTTAAGATTGAGTAGTTCCAGTCCTTTAGGAATTTGTTGTAAGTTATTCCTTGTATTTAGGTTATAGATAGTCTTACCCTTTTCTTAGTTTATCTCTTTTCAGTAGAAGTTGAATAGAATCTATATGTACTAGTGTACAATCAATACAAATGATCGGTCATTTTTTTTCTACTGGCAGTCTTGTGCTTTACAATATGTACTATCTTGGAAGGAATTGTGAATCTTTCAATTGTAGAGAATGCAATGAATAAAAGAGATGCAGCTTTGGGGACTTTGTAATGCAAATAACTTAATGTTAAAATGGACAATAAATACACCAGAATTCAAAAGCATCCACAAAATAGTTGAGGTTGCCAGATTTAAACTAAAAAATATCATAAGCACATAAGCAAAACACTATATTCAGGAGGAAATAAGATAAAACAAATAATTTAAACTAACTAAATATTTGTGACTTGAAAGTGGTCCCCTATGATAGTCTTGAGAGAGTAAAAGTTTGGAGTGTATCCGGTCACTTTAGTAACATCACCATAAATATCAACTACACTAAACTTCTTCTTTTCTAGGTTGTAAGAATCTAGTTTTGTGTGATTTTGAATCAACATTTCTCCATCTTTCCAAATCAATATTGATTCAAAATTGTAGTTAATCACACCAGGCAGAATAGAATCCATCAAAATTCTATGTTTAGTCCAAGATTCAGCAATCCCATACTCTTTCATCCACCATATACCAACCTTAACATCCCATAGATATTTTACGTCGCGGATGTCAGTATAGTCAGTCAAACATAGATGATTCCCAAACTCTGCCAGCCTCAAGCAATAAGCTGGAGTTCCCAGACCTGGTGGAGTTTGCAGGGACTTGATCTTTTCTGTCTCAATATCGAAGGAGTAAATGCTATCATTGTTTTCTCTATCCATCCAATGCAGAGCACCATTGACATTAGTGTTGCCAAACTTATTCCATGCAGGACATGGAATTTCACCCACATTTCTCCAATTCTCATGAACACCAAGATTATAAACCTCCAATTCTGATACTTTAACTGTTAGTCAGTTGACATTTCTTAACTTCCAGCTTAGTGTTTTTACTATTTTTTACTCAGTTTTACTATTTTTTTACTCAGTTTTTTAGTTTAAAACTTTCCTATTTTCTAGCAAAAGACTTAGTCAAAGTTAGTTGCATATTAGTGGCCCTTTATGGCTGATTAGTGGGACACTTCCCTATTCAGTTTCATCCACTTTGTAAGTGGCTAATAGATAGGAATTAGTTATCTTTTTGTTGTATAAATTCAGATGTTCTTCATGTTAATGTTATGCTGGAATTTTAACCTCTTCTTTGAGTTTTCATACTTGGTTCAATTTTAAGAGTAGTTAGTTTTCTAACAGTGGCATCAGAGCTTCTAATTGATCTTAAGGGACCAAAAAGTTTCAACCTACAACTCCAATGGCATCCAGCAGCCTACCTTTAAATCCACCATTCACTTTCACTGATGAAAATTACCAAATTTGGTCCGTGAAAATGCAAGCTTTTCTAGAAGCCTATGATCTTTGGGAAATTGTGACGGAAGATAAACCTATTGCTGCCCTACCAGAAAATCCTACTTTGGCTCAGATCAGATCCAACAGTGAAGAGAAGGCAAACAAATCTAAAGCCAAGTCGCTTATACAAAACTCTGTGGCAGATTTTGTGTTCTATAGAATCATGGCTTGTAAACGGCAAAAGAGGCTTGGGACAGATTGAAAGAATAATACCAAGCCAGCGATAGAACACGTCAAATGCAAGTGTTAAACCTGAAAAGACAGTTTGAGTCCCTGAATATGCTGGAGGATGAAACAATCAGTAAGTATGCTGATCGAATCTCCTTAATTGTTAATAATATTAGACTTCTTGGTGAAGAATTTACAGACAACCGGATTGTGGAGAAAGTTCTTGTGACTCTTCCGGAGAGGTTTGAATCTAAGATTTCCTCTCTTGAAGAATCCAAGGACTTGAGCAAACTCTCATTAGGTGAATTAATGAGTGCTCTTCAAGCTCAAGAGCAAAGAAGGACTATGAGACAGGACAAGTATACTGAAGGCGCTTTCTCTGTACAAAAGCAAAGTTTGGGTAAAGGAAAGCAACAGTTCAACCATAAGAATACGGGCAAGCATGATGGAGGAAATAATAGTGGAGATTTGAAGCAAAAGTTTCCTCCCTGCAAACATTGCAAGAAGACTACACATCTGGAGAAATATTGCTGGTGGAGAATCGATGCTATGCGGAAACTGTAAGCAGACGGGGCACGTATCTAAGGTTTGCAAATCCAGAACAAAGGCCTCTGGAGCTATGCAAGCACAAATCGCAGAAGCTTCAGATGCACATGAAGAGCAACTGTTTGCAGTTTCACACTTTTCAGCCAATGGATCCTCCAATTCGTGGCTTCTCAATAGTGGTTGCACATATCACTTGTGCAATGATGCTGAAATGTTCAAATTCCTTGATGATACTTACAAATCCAAGGTAAAAGTGGGAAATGGTGAGGCTGTAGATGTCAAAGGCAGAGGTACTGTGTCTATCTCAACAATATCAAGTATCAAAACTATTCCTGATGTTTTATACACACCTGATATGAGTCAAAATTTGTTGAGTATTGGACAAATGCTTGAAAATAATTATTCTCTGCATTTTAAGAATCGCGGATGTGTTGTTTCTGACCCTTCTGGAGTAGAACTGTTTTGTGTCAAGATGAGCAACATGATGTTTTCAGTTGATTGGGAGAGAATAACTGAACAGGCTTACACCACTACTTCACAAACATGTACAAACCTATGGCATAAAAGGTTTGGTCACTTTAATCTGAGAAGCATCGCCGAGATGAAAAAGAAAGATCTAGTGGAATCTATGCCTGAAATTCTTTTTATTGATCAAGTTTGTGAAACCTGCCAACAAGGCAAGCAAACAAAATTGCCATTTCAATCAAATCAAGTATGGAGAGCTAACCAGAAACTTCAGCTCATTCATACAGATGTTTGCGGCCCAATGAAAACAGATTCTTTGAGTGGTAACAAATATTTTCTCCTTTTTATTGATGACTACACCAGAATGTGTTGGGTTTATTTCATTAGACTGAAGAGTGAAGACATTAATGTTTTTAAACAATTTAAAGCTTTAGTAGAGAATCAATGTAATCTCAATATTAAAGCTTTGAGGTCTGACAATGGAGGAGAATATACTTCTTCTCAGTTTGTGGAGTTTTGTAATAGCACAGGTATTGAACGTCAATGGACATTACCGTACACTCCACAACAAAATGGCGTGTCTGAAAGGAAGAACAAGACAATAATGGAGATGGCGAGGTGTCTTTACTTGAAAAAAAGATTCCAAATCGGTTTTGGGCGGAGGTAGTCAACACCTCAGTATATCTGCTGAACAGATTACCTACTAAAGCCTTGCAGGACATGACTCCATATGAAGCTTGGTATGGGAATAAACCATCAGTATACCGTCTCAGAATCTTTGGGTGTATATGTTATTATCAAGTTCCAGAATCAAAAAGGAGTAAGCTGGACAACAAGGCTCAGAAGGGTATATTTATGGGCTATAGTTCATCCAAAGGATACAGGATTTTCTGTTTAAAAATAGAAAAAATAATTCTAATCCGATAAGTGAAGTTTGATGAATCAGCTGCTTGGGATTGGAAAAATCAGAAGACCATTTTTTCTGATTTAAAAGAGAAGCCTCAACTTGCGGAAGATGAACTAGTAGATGACGTACCAGTTCGGGGCACTCGATCCTTAAAAGATGTCTATCAGCGGTGCAATTTGGTTGTCTCTGAACCAACAAGCTATGCTGAAGCACAAGATTCTCAGGCATGGAGGAGAGCTATGCAAGCAGAAATAGACATGATCGAGAAGAATGGAACCTGGAAGCTTGTTGATAGGCCTAGAAATTGCAAGGTGATTGGTGTAAAATGGATTTTCAAAACAAAACTCAATCCTGATGGCTCTATTTGCAAGTATAAGGCTAGATTGGTGGTGAAGGGATTTGCACAACAACATGGTGTGGATTACCAGGAAACGTTTGCTCCAGTAGCAAGGTATGACACAATCAAGCTTATTCTTGCATTTGTATCCTGTAGTTCCTGGCAGATTCATCACCTTGATGTCAAATCGGCTTTTTTGAATGGTTTGCTTGCTGAAGAGATTTATGTAGAGCAACCTGATGGTTTCTCAATTCCTGGAAAGGAGGATCAAGTTTATCTCTTAACGAAGGCTTTGTATGGCCTAAAACAAGCCCCTAGGGCATGGTACGAAAGGATAGACAGTCATCTCATCCAACTGGGCTTTAGAAGAAGTCAAAGTGAAGCTACCCTGTATGTGAAAGTCACGGACGGTGAGTCTTTAATTGTCTCAATTTATGTGGATGACATGCTTGTTACAGGAAGCAAAATAGAACTAATCCAAAGGTTCAAGGATGAAATGGAGAAAGTCTTTGAAATGACTGATCTTGGGGTCATGAAGTACTTCCTTGGCTTGGAAGTCTTGCAGTCCAGCGATGGAATATTTATATTCCAGCAGAAATACATCTCAGATATTCTAAACAGGTTCAAAATGCAAGACTGCAAACCTGCGAGTACTCCAATATCTACTGGGGTGAAGCTTGGCAAGGATGAGGATTCTGAAAAAGTGGATGATAGTATGTATAGAAGCTTAATTGGCAGCCTTCTATATCTAACCGCTAGCAGACCTGACATTCTGTTTGTTGTAAGTTTGCTCTCTAGGTTCATGCATTCTCCTAGAGATACACACTTCGCAGCGGCTAAAAGAGTGTTAAGGTATATTAAAGGAACCAGTAAGTTTGGGATTTTTTTCCCAACATCTACTGGAGTGACTATGAATCTGATCGGCTACTCTGACAGTGATTGGGGTGGCGGCATTGATGATTCCAGAAGCACTTCTGGATATCTTTTTTGTTTGGGGTCAAGTTGTTTTAGTTGGATCTCTAGGAAACAAGAAACTACAGCTCAATCAACAACAGAAGCTGAGTACATAGCTGCTGCATCTGCTGTAAATCAAGCTATCTGGCTAAGGAAGATGTTGAAGGATTTGGGCCATGAACAAACTGAAGCTACCAAGATCATGTGTGACAACAGTTCAGCGATTTCTATCTCAAAAAACTTAGTGTTTCATGGTCGAACTAAGCACATCAAGATCATGTATCATTTTATTAGAGAAGTCTAACAGTCCAATGAAGTGTTGCTTGTTCATTGCTCATCCGAAAACCAGCTTGCTGACATTTTCACTAAGTCTCTGCCAAAGGAAAGGTTTGAAGATCTGCGGCAAAGAATTGGTGTTCTTCAAGAAAATGCCAAGGAGGAGTGTTAGTCAGTTGACATTTCTTAACTTCCAGCTTAGTGTTTTTACTATTTTTTACTCAGTTTTACTATTTTTTTACTCAGTTTTTTAGTTTACAACTTTCCTATTTTCTAGCAAAAGACTTAGTCAAAGTTAGTTGCATATTAGTGGCCCTTTATGGCTGATTAGTGGGACACTTCCCTATTCAGTTTCATCCACTTTGTAAGTGGCTAATAGATAGGAATTAGTTATCTTTTTGTTGTATAAATTCAGATGTTCTTCATGTTAATGTTATGCTGGAATTTTAACCTCTTCTTTGAGTTTTCATACTTGGTTCAATTTTAAGAGTAGTTAGTTTTCTAACATTAACATGATCCTGAACCACTCTAATTATTAATCTCAATACTTTATACTCTCCGACGCTTTATTAAAGCAAAATCCATAAGAAAAATGACAAACACTTTTCTCCCTTTCTGGCAATTTATATTTGAAATACTCGCCCACAAAAGGATTGCTAATATAAACTATATGGTCATTATACATCAACCATGCAACAAACAAATGAGCCCATTACACTAACCGATTAAAAACTCTCTCACTAGAGGGAAGTGAAGCTTAGCGCTCAAGATAATGGGTCTATTATAGAGGCAAGAATAATAATTTTAATTTGCTTCGAGTTCTAGAAGCGATTGGCTGTAGTTAGCATCCAAAAGCACAATGCAGGGAAAATTTGGGGATCTTGTTTGATACATGTTGAAAAATAAAGAGTCAGAAGTTAAAAGATTATACCAAAGTTTACAAATCATCTTACAACAAAAAATGACTTGATTGGACATCATGAAAGAATTTCAACCAAGATCACCCTTGGAAGGTCCATAATCATGGTGACATGAGAAGGCTTAGCGCTTTGGGCATCCATGGCTGTCACTTCCATTGAACAAAAAGGGAGCTACTTTTTAAGGTTTTTGTCGTATGGATTGCCTGGGCATTCATATATACTGCACTCCAAGACTTCAAAATTTTATTTAAAGCTAAAATGACTATAACGGCTATACTTTGAAGTCTAACTAGCCGTTAGCTAATATTATCAAGATACTCTTTTATGCCTAAAAAGATTATCTATGACATATTTTCTAGGCTTCCCATTAATTATTTAATGTGTTTCAAGTGCCTTTCTGAATTTTCTAGTTCTCTTGTTTCAGATACATGTTTTGTAGATATGCATCATAGCCTCTCTTTAATTCATCCTAATAAGAAAATACTCCCCACATTCAGGGGATGAAAAATTTCCTTACAGCATAGATAAGAAAGTGGAACATAAGTTAGATAGTGTTAAGTATCCCAGATTTTGTTATGCTAACGGTTTGTTCTACCTATGGAGTAGAAACAATCACCTCCTACAATTTATAATCCCACTGCATGACCCAAAATTCCATTGATGATAAATTTATCCACTATTACTATTCATTTGGTTTTGAACCGAATGAAAGAAGAATAAAGTTCTGATGATAGTATTCAGCTAAAGATGAACTCTCCTTCAAGAGCTTGGTTTTAACTCATTGTTAAAGTAAGTCATGGATAAAGATTAAACGTGCACCCTGTTCATTATTTATGTTACTGCCCGGAGGTGTTTGCATTGAAGGAGCTATCGATTTTATAGGTACTCATGATAAAAAATGCATATATAGTGGCTACCTGCCAAGTATATTTGTTACAATTCAATAGTCGAGGCATAAATATGAAATACTGTTCTGTTAGCTCTTTATTTCATGATGAGTCAGTGAGTCTGTTACTGAGGCATTTGATCTGGCTTGTCCCATGAAAACTCCACTCAAAGTGTTTATATTTCTGGGTTTGTTAATGGGTTGATTTGTTTTTCAAATGGGTTTGCAAGTGGGTTGGTTATCTGGAATCCATCAATTAGTGACTCCACGGATGTGTTCGACTTTGTGCCTCCACATATGTATGAGTGTTGGTGCCGTTGTGGTTTTTGATATGATGAGGTTCATGATGATTATAAGGTCATCGATATTTTTAGTAGCATGATTAAGGAAGATTTCAAGGCCATGATATAGAGTTTTAAGAGCAGTGGAGCCTCAATAATGGTATATACCGAAATGGAATCAAAGTTTACTTCTGCCAAATAAAGCCTCACAAGATTCTTAAATGATGTAGCTGCAAGAGGCATCTGGAATGCATAATTGGTGATGCTCAAATAACTCAATCCAAAATTGAGCAAGAAAGATGGAAAAGTATACGTGGATTCAAACAAAATCATCGTGAGTTCCTTAACACCTTTTTCAGAGACACATTGCATCCAATCATAAAGGTCCCAATCGTATGAATCTAGACTTGATATGTCAAGTACAATTTTGAAAAATGGACCCTTATGTCCAAATAGAATTCTGGTGACAATATCTTTAAAGTCAAAATGGTTATTTAGTCCCTCATGAAACCCTTTATCTAGCACGAGAATTGGATTAAACACCATATTTCATTCCATTTTTTGACAACATGGCCATCTGTGCTAACTCTTTTATTGTCAAATGATCTAGAATATTACTTAGAAGGTATCTCCGCAATTCAGATACATTGTCTATATCATGACCTTCATAGTATCACCTTTCAGAGTCAATATCTGAATTGATACTATGAAGGTCAAGATATAGACAAAATATCTGAATTGCTGAGATACCTTCTAAGTAATATTCTAAATCATTTGACAATAAAAGAGTTAGAACAGATGGCCATGTTATCAAAAACATGGAATGAAATATGGTGTTCACATCCAATTCTCGTGCTAGATAAGGGGTTTCGTGAGGGACTAAATAACCATTTTGACTTGAAAGATATTGTCAACAGAATTTTATTTGGACATAAGGGCCCATTATTCAATATTGTACTTTACATATCAAGTCTAGATTTGGGACCTTTATAATTGGATGCAATGTGTCTCTGAAAAAGGTGTTATGGAACTCACGATCGATTCGTTCGAATCCACATATTTTTGCCATCTTTTTTGCTCAATTCTGTATTGAGTTATTTGAGCATCACCAATTTTGCATTTCAGATGCCTCTTGCAGCTACATCATTTAAGAATCTTGTGAGGCTTTATTTGGCAGACGTATACCTTGATTCAATTTTCAGATCACATGCCTCAGTAAACTTTGATTCAACTTTTATTCAGCGTGCAAGATCGATTGGAACGCTTCACTAAAGAGTCTCGTCCAGTCGCAAATTATCTTCATCAAGTTCGGTCACTTTGTGATGAACTTGCAACTGTTAGTGCGCCTGTATCAAATATGAAACTCATTTTTAAAATTCTCAGTGGATTCGGATATGAATTTTGAGAACTCTTTGTTGCCATTCGTGCTAGAGATTCAACAATTTCCTATGGAGAGCTTTACGAAAGCTTCTGGATAATGAGCTTTTCTTAAAGTATGAGGATAACACAAGCCACTATCAACTCCCATTACTGCTATTGTAGAACAAAAAACAAGCTCAACAAATCCCACACAGGCGTGAAGCTATGGAAAACTGAACTTGATGCCTTAGTTCGGAATCCAACATGGCAGTTGGTACCATATGATCCTTCAAAAATGTGGTGGATTGTAAATTTTTTTTCCGGGTTAAATATCATTCTGAAGGTTCTGTTCACAGGGTTCACAAAACAACCTGGACTTGACTTTCAATGCACTTTTAGTTCTGTTGACTCGTTCTTGCAATTGCAACACAACAAAGCTGGCCCATTCGTCAACTTGATGTCAATAATGCCTTCCTGCAAGGTCATCTTGATGAAGAAGTCTATATGTGACAACCACCTGGTTTTGAAGCTTCTATACATCCGACACTTGTTTGCAAGCTACACAAAGCTATGTATGGCCTCAAACAAGCTCTCAAGGCCTGGTACACTGAACTCATAAATTACTTAGTTACTTTGGGATTTATTAAATCCAAATCTGATTCTCCATCGTTCTTCCTGCATAATTTTGAGTATACTGTTTATATTTAGTATATGTTGACAACATAATTGTTACAGGTAATCAGATTCGTGGTGTTCAAAGCATTATTGCTAGTCTTGCTATCTGGTTCTCCCCGAAGGATCTCGGTCTACATCATTATTTTCTGGGTGTTGAAGTCTTATCTTATCCTGGTGGTCTTTTGTTTTGTCAAACAGAGATACATTACAGATTTGTTGCAGGAAGTTAATATGCACAATTGCAAGGGTGTACCAATGGTTTCTACTATTGTTTTCCAGGAGTCTGCTGAAGATTCTCTAGTTGATGGCTCTCTTTATCCAAGTTTCTCAGAGTCTTCACTTTTGGCGCCACACCCTTGTCGACATGACATGGGTGTGGGTGTGGGCGTGGGATCCATGTCCAATTTTGTCAACCGATTTCGGGTACTTTGATCAAAATCGATGGGGAAAGTTTAGATGGTCTTAATGATTTCTGTAATCAATATAAAAGCTAAGATGAAATTGAAGAAAATGGAATACCTTTTGTATAGAAATTTCTATGTCACATCTTTTCGTTTAATCTCCTTGTAGGATCTCTTCAGATTTTCCCCATAACATCTCATTATTTAGGTTTTATCACTCTATTTTTAGATATTTTGATTATTTTTAGGAGAATCCCCACGTCAGTATCCAAACATGGATCCATATCGCCAAGTCTTAAAAATTATACCATGAAGGATCAGAACTATAGATCCGCACCCATATCGAACATGCGCACCCTAGTCCGAGCAACTTAGCTCTTTATAGGAGGATAATTGGTAAACTACATTACCTTTCTTTTACACGTTCAGACATAGCAATAGCATTTAGCAAACTCTTGCAAAACCCGTAACATCATATTGGACAGCCATGAAGTGTCTCCTTCAGTAACTTCACCAGACATCTTCATTTGGCCTTCAAATTGCCAAAGAACATGATCACCGTTGTCAAGCTTACTCTGATTCTGATTGGGCTGCAGATCCTCTCGATCAAACCTCCACTACAGGTTATCTTGTTTACTTTGGAAGCTCTCCAATATCCTTGTCCTGTAAAGAGCAACGATCTGTCTCCCACTCTTCAATGGAGGGACAATATCGGGTCGTTGCAGCTACAATTTCTGAAACAAATTGCCTAACAAGTGTACTCCATGAGCTTTGGTTTCGTATTCCCACCTCTCCTGAGATAGTTTATGACAATGTCAGCGCCACATGCATTTGCACCAACCTAGTGTTCCATAGTCGGATAAAACATATTGCTATTGATTTTCACTTTGTTCGTGACCAAGTTAAAAACAAGAATATCGCAGTTCAACACCTTTACTCAAGTAGCAGATATATTTACCAAACCACTTCCACAAGCTTTTTTTTTTCAAGTATTTTTCCAAGTTTGGTGTTGTTGACACCATCTTGTGTTGGAATAGTGATGGGTGATTAGAAGACTCCTTGGTGCTATAGAATTCAATTGTCGGAGTTCTTAATCTTTTGGAATTTCTTATAACTTTTTCCTTCTATTTAGGCTTTGTTAATAGTCATTATATTCTTGTACAGATTCTTTCTATATCAATATTGTGATCAATAACATCGATCACAATTTTCCCATCCTCTTCTCTCGTCTCTTTAAAAACTTTGTCACCTTACAACAACAACAAAGACATACCTAGTGTGATCCACCAACTGGGGTCTTGGGAGGGTAAAATGTATGCAGACCTAACCACTACCTCGTAGAGATAGAGGGGCTATTTTTGGGAAACTCTCGTCTCAAGAATTAAGTCCCACGTTCACTGTTGGCGGAAGCCAATGCCTGGGGTCTCAGGCCTTTATTGTAAACAAGAATAAGTAAAGCCCAAGGATTGGTAGTGTAATGCGATGGTTCCTTTGTTCTCAAGCCTTGCTTTTAGAGATTTCTTTTTCAGGTAGAGAAAATGGTATTAGGTATAGGACTCCCTAACCTTTTCTATCCCTACTTCCCTAACCTACTCCTCTCCTAACAAACTCAATTCCTTAATAGGATTCAATATGACTTCCGTCGAAGCCAACCTGTGGTAAGAGTTGGGCACAGTTATTCATCGAGGGGGTGGATCGAAGCGATTGTAGTGAAGAGTTGATCTGAAATGAATCACTTCATCTATGGGCATTGTAGAAAGGATAGAATCTGCGCTGAATCGTTCTTCTCGAATCTCTCCAGTACGATGGATCGGGGGTCCACCAGAGAAAATGTGTATCACCTTTAACAGGTAGCTAGCAAAGAAGTTATCCCCTATCAAAGTATATAGTTGAGGGAAAAACTGAGGGTTTACCCGCTCCTTCTGTCTAACTAGAAGACATAGGGAGCAGAAAATACTAGATATGGAAAAAATGAAATAATTGGAAAAGGAAGAACGACTAATAATGAAAAGCAAATGATAGTATGTAAAATGGAAAAAGTAACGGTAAAAAAATTAACAAACAAGTCACAAATATAAGATGGATAATGGTAAAATGGGATAAAACCGACTACTCCAACTAACCTACTATATCACTATTTCATACATCATTCTGCACTCACTAGCCTAGTAGCCTACTACCCTAATATGTGATCTCCACTCCTTTCTGTCTAAGGTCATGTCATCGGTGAGATGAAGTTTTGCCATATCT
Organism: Solanum rostratum; assembly: GCA_029948455.1. NCBI lineage: Eukaryota > Viridiplantae > Streptophyta > Magnoliopsida > Solanales > Solanaceae > Solanum > Solanum rostratum. The sequence goes on from CM057049.1 coordinate 29,911,658, forward strand.
TTTTTGATCACCTCCCCTCAATACTTCTTCGGTCTACCTCTACCCCTCCGAGTAACCCCTAACTCCAACCTTTTGCACCTCATAACAGGAGCATTGATACTTCTTCTCAGCATATTTCCAAACCAATGTAGTCTCGCTTTCCTCATCTTGCCAGCCATAGGGGCAACCTCTAACTTCTCCAAAATGGTCTCACTACTAACCTTATCGCTCCTAGTATGTCCGCACATACATCTTAACATCCTTGTCTCTACGACCTGCATTTTCTGAACATGTGAGTTTGTGATTGGCTAGCACTCTGCCCCATACAACAAAGACGGTCTAACCATCATTCTGTAAAACATACCTCTAAGTTTAGGTGGTATTTTCTTATCATATAGAAATCCTGAGGCAAGCCTCCATTTTTTTCATAATGCCCCAATACGGTGTGTGACATCATCATCAATATCACCATTACTCTGGATAATAGACCCAAGATATTTAAAACTTTATCTCTTGGGAATGGATTGAGTTTCAAGTCTCACTTCAAAGTGTGCTTCATCCCTTGCAACACTGAATTACCAGACCAAATATTCGGTTTTGATTCTGCTCAGTTTGAACCCTTCTAATTCCAAAGTATGTCTCTAAACCTCCAATTTATCATTAAATTTAGCCAGAGTCTCATCAATCAGTACTATGCCAACTGCAAATAACGTACACCATGGAACCTCTTCCTAAATAGACTATGTCAGCTAATCCATTATTAAGGCAAAAAGAAAGGGACTCAAAACAGATCCTTGATGAAGCCCCATCTCAATAGGAAACTACTTTGAGTCTCCTCCTGCCGTTTTTACTCGAGTTTTGGCTCTATCATACATGTCCTTTATTGCCCTAAAATAAACCATTGGAATACCCTTTATCTTTAAAAATCTCCATGGGAAATCCCTCTGGACTTTGTCATATGCCTTCTCGACATCAATGAACACCATAAGAAGGTCATTCTTTAATTCTCGATATTTCTCCTCTAATCTCCAAACAAGATGAATTGCATATATAGTCGATGGCCCTGGCATGAATCCGAACTGATTCTCTGAAATAGAGACTCCTTTTCTCACCCTTTTCTCCATCACTCTCTCCCAGATCTTCATAGTGTGGCTTAACAACTTCATACCCCTATAGTTGTTACAGTTGTTAATATCACCCTTGTTCTTATACAATGAAACTATTGTACTACTCCTCCATTTATCGGGCATCTTTGCAGTCTTCATAATAGTATTAAACAGTTAAGTCAACCACTCTATACCATCCCTGACCATGCTTTTCCGAAAATACACCAAAACCTCATTGGCACCAATTACACTCCCTCTCTAGATTCTACTAATATCACATCTAACCTCATCAGCTCTGATATTGATGCAATAACAAAAAACGTTATGACCATTAGAGTGTGACAACTTGCCTAACTCAATATCTCTATCTCCTTTTTCGTTTAAGAGTTTATAGAAGTAGGCTTGCCACCTTAGCTTAATGGAGGTCTCACCCATCAATACCTCACCCTTCTCATCCTTAATGCACTTTACTTGGTCCAAGTCGCGATCTCCCCACCCCCTTAGAGAGCCTATACAATCTCCTGTCCCCACCTTTATCACTAAGTTCCACAAACGGATGCTCAAACATTATTGTCTTAGCACACGTCACCGCTGTCTTCACTTCTGTCTTCATCGTCTTATAGATATCCTTAAGCCTTCGCTTTTCATCCTCATCCCTGCACCCAACCACTCATATAAGCAACCTTTGTAGCTTTCACTTTGCTTTGAACTTCTCTATTCCACCACCAATCACCCTGACATCTACCAAATTAAATGTCCCTCTCGAAACACCTAGTACATCAGTAGCTACTTTACTAATGCCACCAACAGTAATGTCCCCCATACTGTTCACATCTCCACTACTCCCCCAAGCTCCTGAATTACTCAACTTGTCTCCCACCTCTCGAGAAAGAGTAGGAGTCAGGCCTCCCCGTCTAATCCTTGGTATGGCATAAATACCCTTCTTCTTCTTTTTTCTCTTATTTTGTAAGTCCATCACTAGGAGCTTCTGTTAAGTGGAAATATTTTCACTCGGAACAACCTTTCAATCCTTGCAAAGGCTTTTATGGCCCTTCCGGAGGAGTAAGTAATCAATCTGAGTCTTAGCTACCATACTACGAAAGGTAATCAGGTGATTCTCCCTCTTCAGGAAGCATGAGTTAGAAATAACTACCTCAAAGGCTTTGGCAAAATCTAAAAGAGACGTTCCTCCTCCATTTCTCTCCCCAAAACCAAAACCTCCATGAACATCTTCAAACCCACTAGAAGTTGCACCCATATGCCCATTAAAATCTCTCCCAATGATGATTTATTCTGGTATGGGTATACTTCTCACAACCTCATCTAACTCTTTCCAGCTTTTTGACTTCCTCATCCTGGCCCACTTGGGGTACATAGGCACTAACTACATTCAGTACTTGACTACCGACCATAAGTTTAATAAACGTTGTCCTATCATTAGTTCTCGTAACCTCAACCACATACTCTCGAAGGTCCTCATCTACCAGAATACCTACTCCATTTCAATCCCTAGAACCACCTGAGTACCATAACTTAAACTCGTCTACGACCTAGGCTTAGTGCCTACCAATTTGGTGTCCTGAACACACCTTATATTAATTTGACTCCTCTTAAGACTCTTTATTAGCTTTATGGACTTTCCAGTAAATGATCTTATATTCCACGACCCTACTCTTAGCTTAAGTATTCCCGTTCCCTTCTTACCACTACTACCCCTCACCTCTGATCTCAATTGACGACATGACCTTAATCCACCATCAGATCCCAACACTACTAAAGTAAAGATTAGTACCCAAGACACTAAAAACGATCAAGAAAACAATAATCCAATAGTACAGTACAAACAATAAATATAGAGTGTACTTAACAGTAATCAAACAATCATATTCAAATCTCAAGACAGATAAACGGGATATTAACTATACAATCTATGGCAAAGGACAACCCAATATGATAAGTAAGATCATAAGATATAATAAATGATAAGTATAGAAGTATATGATAAATCTAGAAATATATATGGTGAGGGGCAGCACAACAAACTGGGATCCACATCACAATATATACAAGGCAAGAGATATGGAGTACAAAAATGGAAGAAACAATTGATTAAATAGTAAATAGAAAGATATCACCTTGAAATTGTTGAAGGTCTCTACAAAATGCTGGAAAAGAGACTGTATCTTCTTCGTATCACCTCATTGGAAAATTGTATCTTCAAAGATTCTCACCGGATTCTAGAGTATGACGTTGCCGAAGATGTTTGCTTCTGTCTTCAGACTAAAAAGTCAATCAAAAAAGAAAAGAAATCTTCGCCGCAATCTGGGTTATAACATTGGCGACATCTGAGAGTGACGCCGTTTGAACCTGAGATATGGGCGTACTTGTTTCTTCGAACTAAAGAGTCAGGCAGAAAGTGTACTGGAAGCTCCCTCGGAAAAGTCTTCCATTCTTTCCCGGGAGAGAAATGAAGAGAGAATCATAGAATCTCAAGAACGATGATAGATCTAGTGAAAAAATCTATAGATCTGACACCCTAACCTCGGAACGAGAATAAATCCTATGAAAAACCTGATAGATCTAAAACCCTAACCTCAGAATTTGATTTCCTCACCATAGCCAGAAAGGAAACTATAGTTGGAAAGGGGGAATCCGCACTAATACTCAATAAAATACCCTTCACTAATGTAAAAGGGATAAAAAATAAAAACATTTTAAAAAATGAAAATGTTGACCTTTTCTTTTCTTCTAACCCTTCAAATTCTCTCCCATGCCTCCTCTCATTCTACCAGAATTTGAGAGGAAACTTAAGCATATTAAATCGAAGCATACCCAAAGATAATGTTCCATTTTCCTCAAATAGTGCCGCCAAAGTACCTCTTTCAATCAAGAAAAATAACAATAATTAACGGATATTTCAGCATTTTGTCCCTTTATAGTTCATTCTATTCAGACAAGCGCAGAAGAAATTATTGCAAATAATTTGGGATGTAAAAAGGGACAACATATCAGGCAGAATTGAATCTATCAAAATGCGACCTTTAGTGAAAGATTTAGTTATTCCATATGCCGCGTCCTTTCCTTATCTAAATGTTGCATCCTTTCCTTCTTTGACACTTTTATGTATCAGTATTCTTATTTATCTATTTTTCTGACTTTTTCCCTATATTCTTCTCGCTAATCAATTGAGTTATTCACCTTGGGAGAGTAGCAGTGAGAGTCTTGGTTCATTCTTTTTGCATCCGAAATCTACTCTCTCTCTTCACAGAGTTCTGAGGAACCAACTTCTAGAGTTCAATTTCATATCATCTTGTAATTCTGAAGTAGTTGTGGGGAAACGATATTGCTATTTTGTGTTTGTTAAAGATATAATGTCACTTAAAGAACAGATGGAGAGATCAATGTGCATTTTAAGAAGATATTGGAGCAGTGTTTTGCTTCTCAAAATGACAAAATTAATTAAGGGAATTCGGTACTTGTGGATGTAACACTTGTCACACAAGTTGTCCTTATTGGCGGATGTAAGGACCCGGGTTTTCGAAAGACTTTATTGTATCTCATAACGTCGGATCGGGAGAAAATTTTACCAAGTGTCGCTCCATGGGAGGCCCACACAGCCTGTGTGAAGCCACATGGACCATGTGACCTTCAGTAGCGAGGTACTTGGCCATAATTTCGATTATGAGAAGTCAATCGAGAATTTCGGACTATGTGAGGGCACACGGCCACCCACACGATCCGTGTGGTGTGTCATGGGTCATGTGGCCCACCATATAACTCGCAACGTAAAATTTTTCTAAGTAAGAAATTACCATCTCGTAACTTTTTCGTGCAAGATTTTTCTATGTGCCATCACACTGCTCTTGACACGACTCGTGTGCCGTCACATGTGCTGTGTAGCCGTCCGTATGGCACCCTTTTGCTTCGAAAAAATTCTAAGTGTTGAGCATCGCAAAAACTGTCTAAGTGCCATCTCACAGACACCATTCACGGTCTGTGTGACGGCTCACGGACCGTGTAGGCGCCCGTAAAGCCTTGATGGCCCACTTTTCCATCCGTTTCATTAATGGAATTTAGGTGATTATGATTCATTTTAATTATGTTTTATGACCTTTTATGTCACGACCTGAGGTCAGGGCCTAGATGTGACACGACGAATGGGGACCCGTAAGCCCCCAAACAAGCCTCAAAATTTTCAGAACTTAAATTCAAGTAAAAAGAGAACATTCTAATACCAAAAGGGAGAACATATTCTATAGATAACAAAATGAGAAGAGTTTATACAATGTCCAACAAGTGCCTCTAATCAAGGAACGGGGGCCGGGACAAGTTCCGGGCTCACCCTCAACAAAATACATACATAGATAAAGCGTACAAGAACAAAAGCATGCCCTCGAAAGACGGGGCTCACCACAGAATATCTAGAAAGGGGAAAACTACTCGTCCGGCGGATACTGCTCAAACTACTCGGTCCCTGCATGGTAAAATCATACAGGCATAGAGTATGCCTTAGTACGTTGAATGTACTAAGTATGTGGGTATGCAATGCACGTGACTTACCGAACCTGCATAATCATGTTAAGTGGCAAGGGAACATAATATACAAGGGATATATATAAGCAATAGAAATTTTATTATACAAGATGCCATAGAATGTGTGATGCGTGCAATGCGATAATGCTCTTATATACATAATGGGGATGGACTATAACCGACAAACCCGATCTATGCGAGCTATTACATGAACCGGACCGATTTGGACCTCCCATCGGCAGGGAGAAGATTACTTGCCAAAGGTAATCTACATCTCACCTTACGGGCACCCCTATTTCGGTGGATGGCCACCTTCCTTATGGGCAACCCCTATTTCGGAAGGGTTTTCATAATCACATCATAATACACATAACGAATAGTCATTCCTTACGGGCAACCCCTATTTCGGTAATGACCTCCTTCCTTACGGGCAACCCCTATTTCGGAAGGGCTCCTATGCTGGCACATAGTTCAAGGAAAGGGAGAGGGACCTTAGGGATATCCCTAACGCCTCCAATCCATCGGTGCTAAGTACGCATCCCACTAGAATATTTATATATATATACATATGCTTTCAAGAGGATCCACTTTCCATTTCAAAATGTTATATGCACAAGTAAGCTCAAATGCCAAATCACAAGATCATATTCAAGACGTCAATGCAAGGAATAGCTCATCTACACATATACCAAAATGGTGCAAGCACCCATATTGCTCAAAGAGCCAAAATCATAGACATACCGGTGATCACCTCTTTGTCATATCCCATGTCTTACCAAAATTCACATTATAGTTCCTTTTTAGGACCAAATCGAGCTTAACCCCCCCATTTGCGAAATTTCCATGTATAAATAGCATGAATGTGATGCAATGCATGGTGTAGGAATGACATGGGTAATGTAGAGCATATAAAAATAACAATATAATGAAAAGACCAAAAATCCATAAGAAAATTCATATAAAGTATAGTATTAGATCACCCATGCATGGTAAAAGCTTAAAAGGGACTTGCATGTTCACATTTTCATAATCAACATAATTCGTCATACTTAAACTCATCATAACTCAAGTTTTAGAACATAACATAGCACATGCATGGTTAAAGGTATCAAGATCAAGTAGAAAATTCATATTTCAAGTAACCAAGTTCATAGAGTAGTTTAAGAAGGAATTTGGGTCTTCTTGGTTGGAAGAGACCAAGAATCAACACCCACATACCTGGTTGTAGACAAATTTGAGAAGAAAATTGACTCACAACTTTGGCCCTTAGCTTGAACAATCTTAGAGAGAGGATGGAGAGTCTTGAGAGATATACTTTAGAGAGAGAGTGAGTGAGAGTGTAAAATGCTGAAAAATGAGAGTGTTTACTTATATAGGGTGCCTAAGAAGGGTGAGAAAAGACTAAATTTCCATCCGAATGAGCTAATATTACAAAAATGCCATTAATGAAATGGAGCAGAAATTGGTCCGTCTGAGGCATACGGACCGGTAAACGGTCCGTCTGGGGCCACACGGACCGTTTACAGTGCCGTGGCCCTAGAATAAAATTTTTCCTCCTGCAAATTTTTCGGACCAAGTACCACAACATGGTCCGGTAAACGGACCGTCTGGGGTCACACGGACCGTGACCCTACCCGTTTACCTGCCACACGGACCGTGTGGCTTCACACAGACCGTGTGGTGGCCCGTTTTCCTTCCATCTTCCCAGGTGCCATCTCACGGATGGCCACACGGTCCGTGTGCCTTCACACGGGCCATGTAGGCCCTTCCGTGAGGTGATGCCCGACAACATTTTCTGGGCATTTTTCTGGGACCCAAAATGACGTCCAGAATCCGGGTCCTTTCATTTTATCTACCCTAAATCAGCTAATACCATTCTATTCTAATTCATTCTCGTGAGAAACACTCTCACACTAAAATCAATTCCTAAAATACTCTCTAGGTCCTTCACACAAGACTCAATCTAGGATTCAATTGGGATTTCAAATTCAAGCTAAATTCTTCTCAAATTTATCTTCCTAATCAAGATATGTGGGATCGATTGTTGGTCCCTTTCAACCAAGAAGACACAAACTCTTTTCAATTGATTTTCATGAAATTAAGCTTACTTTAAATGTGGATTTTTATTATTTGATTTTATTAAATTAAATTAATGTATGGGCTGTACTTTATTCATGATTTTAAGTTATTTTAAGACCTATGATGATGATTTACATTTAGGTTATGAAGTGATGAATATGCATGTCCTCTTTAAAGCTTGATTTGTGTATGGCTGGTTTATATTATGATTTAAAGTTAGATTTAATTATGAATTTACTTCAGTTTTGTATTATATTGTTGATTTTAGCTAGGATGTATGTTACCCATGCTATTCTCACATCATGCATTGCACTGGCATTCAAGAACATTGATCTTTATGGAAATTATGAAGTGTGCTAAGCCCAATTACGTTTTATGAAATGATTTTGATAAGATATTGGTTATGACAAGAATGTGATCACATATGTCTTATGATTATGGCTGTTCGAGCATCTCGGGTGCTCGCACCATCTTGTATATATGAATGACCTATTCCTTGCATGAGTATCATAAATATGAATTATGATTTGACATTTGAGCGTAAATATGCACTGATCGGATTTGAAATGACTATTGCCTTTTTTAAAGTATGTAATTATATGCTATATGTATTCTCGTGGGATGTTGACTTAGCACTGATAGATTGGGGGCATCAAGGCTATCCCTGCGGGTCCTCTCCCTTTCCTCGAACTATGTGCCTAGCATATGTTATGAGAATCCTATATGAAATGGGATATGTTCCTGTAAGGAAGGTTGCTTCATACGAAATGGGATATGTTCCCGTAAGGTGAAGTATTATGATATGATATGAGAAATCCTTTCCAAAATTGGATATGTTCCCCTAAGGGGGTTGCTTCATATGAAACGGGATATGTTCCCGTATGGTGAAGTATGGTTTACCTTTGGCAAGTAAACCACCTCTGTACCGGTGAGGGGATTTCATTGGGATTCTAAGTTATAGCTCGCTTGGTCTTACACATGTTGGTTGAGGTCACATCCCCGTTATATATGAGCATCATTGCATTCATGCATCATGAATTTCATGGTATATTGTATACTATTTCCCCGTTATGTGTAACTTGGGCAACATCTAGATTTTAGCATCATTGTTGTGGAATACGACTAGACTTAGTTAATTCACAGTGATTTTGGTGTTAATCCTTCTTTTCCACATTTTACATTTTGTTTTTGTTTTCTTTGCAGGATGTAGGTGTAGTGTATTCCTAACAGACGAAGTCTAGGGAGACCCTTGACTCCATTTGACCTAGAGATCAATAAAACTTTTAGGATAATGTCCCAAACTAATGTCAACGATGTGTCTAATGCAGCTCTACACAGAAACAAGATTGAGAATGCTGATCATGAGAACCCACCTCCTCTTGAGGATATTGCTCCAAAGCCACAGGACATTAATGCCAACGCTTATCAGTTGAATCAATACAGGCTAAATCGTATGGATATGGAGGTGAGTGGAGCTATTGTGTTGCCACAACTACCGGTAGACACAAAGTTCACACTCTCGAGTGGGTTACTTTAGATGCTATGGAACCATAGGCTTTTTGGGCTTACCATTGGAGGATTCTCATAGCCACCTACACAATGTTGCATTTGTTTGCAAAAGTGTGATGGGAACACAGAATCTGTCTATGGATATTATGGGATATCGTGTCTTCCCATTGTCTCTTACATGCAATGCAGCATTATGGCTATCTGAGCTCCCACAGAGTTCGATCACCAGTTGGGAAGATTTGCAGAAAGCCTTTCTGGAGATGTACTTCCCTGTATCAAAGAAGCTCAAGTTGAAGGACCAAATCAATAACTTTGAGCAACTTCCTGGTAATTCAATTATCACTACTTGGGAGCGGTTCATTAAATGCTTGAGGAGTATCCCAGACCACAAGATAGTTGATGATGCCTTGGTAGAGATCTTCTACCATGCCCTTGATAAGAACAGTCAAGCTTTTGTTGACACTATCATGGGGGGCATGTTTTTGGACCAGCCATTTGCAAAGATCGTCGAGCAGATAAAGAGAGTGGTCAAGACTAATTGTGCATGGAGGCAAAGAGATAGAGCATCTAGAAAAAGTTTTTGCGCTATAAGTGTTGGTCCGGAGCAAGCAAAGATCAACAAAGAAATTATGCAAGAGCTTGCCCGAATTCGCACAGGTATGTAGGTGATGATGAAGCAGAACCAGGAGCGAGTCAATACACTGGTTCATTAACCCCCACGTGCACCCATGTATGATGAGCCTTATTATTATGAGGACACATGTTTTGTTACTGATCAACCGGGGGGTTTCTAGACCAACACCCAAGGGTCCGATCAGGTCTGGCGCCAAAGTCAAGGAAACCAAGGTCGCAACTTCAACAAAGATGGAGCCTACAGGGACAACCGTGGATGAGGATAAAGAAGGCATGCTACAAAAACATAGGGTAAAATACAAGAATGCATGGTGAAATTTCTCAGCAATTAACTACGGTCAGGTATATAAATTTCTTAGTTATTGCATGTAGTTATTTTAGTCAATGAATAATATTTGTTTTATTTTCTATGGTGGTAACTTCTTTTTACATTCTTCATTTATCAATATAAAATAAATGTTCTTAGTTATTATTGATTAAATATATTTTTCATCTTTCCCGTAATATTTTTTTTTGGACAATCTTTTCACATTCTTTAAAGCATCATATCATATCATATCATATCATCATCATATATTATTAAAAGAGGGAAGCTTCAAAGTGTAAAATTGGATTACCATTTTATCCGTGACACTAAATTAAAATATTATAAAATATCTATTAGTTATAAGCTATTATATTAAATTTATTAGTTACTTTTGAAGCTGAAAATAGAATGTCCAGAGAATTTATTGGTGACTTTTGAAGTGTAAATCGAATTGTCATAATCTCATATTTATCACAATTCAACACTAAAATCAGTAGACTATGCATGGGACTTTCTTTAAAGATGTGGCTATTGATATTTTTAAATTCATTACTAAAATTATTACATATTAATATATCAATTAATTAATCTCATTTACACCACAAAAGATTCGGAGAGTGAAGAGGCAAAAGTTATTTTGAGGGTAAGGGAAGTGAAAAGGCCAAGGTCGTTTGTATCAAATTTTATGGCTTTATAGTTGTCTATTGCAGAAAAAGTCATTCATTTTTATTAGTTTTCAATGACATTAAAAAATTCTTCCTTTTTTCTTCTAGATTTTATCGCACTTGATTATTTGATATGTTCCAAAGTCAAAAGAATATTTTGACATCTATCACATACCTAGATGTTTCATCATGTATAAAAATTTGTGCTACCGATGTGTTTTCTCTTCATTATCCAAGTACCATTGTAACTGTCTCCACAAAAGAACAACCCTCTTCTAAACCAGGTCCCACCTCCTCATCCATGTCAGAAGAAGCTTCGATTGAGATTTACCAGTTGAAAAGGGGACTAAGTCTAATATACTAGTTGCTAGTGAAGAATGGGTTGTGAAAGGTGTGACTGAATTGAAGGGGGATGGCTTGTTTGCTCAAGAGGAGGCCAAATAACGAGATCTTCAGTTGGTATTGGCCGCTCCAATGTTTGATCAAACTCCCATTAGTAAGATATAACCCATTAATGTTTCTGAAGTTGAGGATAAGAGGATGATACTGACAATGTGCCGCTCATATGGAAACTGAAAAAGCCAACAAGTGAAGTTCCTTCTAAACCGGACTCTGAGAAGGAACAGGTTGCTGCAGGAGTTGCTATGAGCCACCAGTCTTTAGATAAAGGGAAGAGAAAGGTTAGTGAGGATAAGCCTGAAATCACTAAGGTATATCCCACTAGAGGGACTCAACGGAAGCTTCTCAGTGATGCCACGACAGCAATGTCAAAAGCCACAAGGAAAAGAAAATTAAGGTCCTCTTCTTTGATAGAGGATGAAGATATACCAAGTGATAAACTGGTGGATATTGATGGGGATGCAGGGGACAGTGTTACAGAATCTGATGAGGACCTTGTTGTCTCAAGTTACATACTGAGATAACCAAGACCTTAAGGAAGCCTTCAAAGGGATCCAAACAGAGAAAGTCAAGGAGAAAGGAAGAAAGTAAGTCGAAAAGAGGTGAACCTGCTTCCACCAAGGGACGAGGTTCACAAGTCAAGAGAGCAAAGATTGGGAAAGTTTTGAGGAAGGAGGAAAAAATTCAAGTTCTGCAAAAACAAAAGGTGTTGACTGGGAGAGTTTTCGAGCCTAAAGACAGGGAAAACAGGGATGAGGGACCTGGTTGATGAGATTGTCATAGAAGGATCGGAGCACTCATTTCAGCGGCCAGTTCCCACTTTTACAAGAGTGGGAAGTAAGATAGTTTACTACAATATTGAGTTTCTGGAGGATGGAAGTTTTAACACTTCCATTGGGAATCTATCGTTTCATGTTGATAAAGAGATCTTGGATACTATTTTAAAGGTCGATGGAGAGAGGATCAGGAGTGTACTAGACAATGCTCCTGCGAAAAATTTTCTTGCGGAGGCTGGAAGATGCCTAATTTGAGCTCTGCTGCTATTTCCAAAAAGTTTCTCAAAGGGCAGTACCAACTCAACTTTGAGTTTGTGAAGAAGATCCTTCTACCCCGCACTTAAAAACGAACCATTGCAACCACAGCTGGCCTATTTTTGATGGAGCCCTTAAGTAAGTTGGAAGCAGTAAATCTCCCTGCATTGATGATAGAGCATATTCACAAGGTGATGACCACGAAAGACGGCAAACATGATCTTGCTTATGGTGATTTGCTCAACTATGTATTTGATCATTTTAGAGTGCGTCTGAAGAAAGGGGTACCTGGTACCATCAAGTAATCCTTCTCACAAACCACCTTGGTGGAATGTGAATGCAGTGAAGGGAGGGTAGGTAACAGACCCATGTCTTAAGTCTCTGATCTCATCATCCAACAGGAGGCACTGAGGGAGCAGGTGGAAGAGTTAACTGCTGCACTTGCAGCCAGGGATGAAGAAATTGTGAATTTGAAGGCACAACTGGCACAAGATGTAGCAGAGGGACCAGGTTCTGCTGAGTTCTCCGGACTAAAGGAAGAGAATAGCAAATTGGCCTTAGAAGTCAAGTCCCTCACTAAGCAGCTTCTTCAGGCACATTAGTATTCCAATGCCAGGATGACTCTTCGCCTTCAATCCCTAGTCCCCAAATATCTAGTCCCTAGTTTGTTCTATTCTTTGTTTTTGTCCTCTCTTTTCGTTCGGGAACTAGTTCTGGCATGTTTTATTAATCTCTTTTGTTGTGTATTGAACGCTTAGCTTTGCGATCTAACTTTGGCGGAATCTATCTCATTGTCATTTTCTTATGCATCGTATTATGTTGTCTCATTGACTCGGAATTCATTACTTGTGATCTTTATCTTAGTTTATAGCGTATATTAATGATGCCAAAAGCGGGAAGATAGCCAAAGTTGGGGGTAATTAATTCAGGGGGAACAGGTTCGGGGGAATAGGGTCATTAATTCGGGGGGAACAGGTTCAGGGGGAACAGGGTTAGATTACGAAGATTTTGAAAAAGGAACAATGGTTTGTCATCATTAAAAAGGGAGAAAATATTAAGTAAACGTTTTTGACGACTAACAAACTATTCGTATCTTTTGAGGACCAGGTCAGTGTCAGGTTGCTTCTACTAAAGAGCTGTGTGTGGGATGCAACTGTAAGGTTGACATTGTTGGCCAGATTTAACCCTCATTGTGCTGAAGGACCAACAGTTTGTTTCATGCCTTCTCGTGTGGGTATACAAGATTCATGTGCAAGGAACAAAGGACAACTTTGAAGAATGAAAAAGTGAATATTCAATAGATCTAAAAAGTTCTCTTTTGGCACTTCTTGAGAGACATAGCGTCAACTTTCAAGGGATTTGATTGAAGGAATCTATAGCTTTCTTTTAAGTATGATGTTAGATCTAAAAAGTTCTCTTTTGGCACTTCTTGAGAGACATAGCGTCAACTTTCAAGGGATTTGATAGAAGGAATCTATAGCTTTCTTTTAAGTACGATGTTTTGTTTGCTTCATCATATTGTAAGGTCAATTTCTAATCTATAAAGGAAAGTTGATCTTTGCAGATTTATTTTCTCTAGATTGTTGTGGGACTCTTGGCGAGTTGCTACCTTCAGGTCACCTGGGCAGTGGTCTAACTTAATCTAGATGGTGAGAGTGTAGACTTATATTTTGGTGAGTTGCTCATGTCTTGTAACAAGGTTGCAAGTGGGAAATGATGAGAGAGTGAGCCAAATAAACAGTGTGTGTTGTATTTGACTACTTTGCTCATTCATTAAATGGATTGTTGGCTTTTGAAAATCCTATTGGACAGGTCGTGGTTGTTCCTCCCTTGAGCAAGGAGTCTTTTATATTAAATCTGGTGTGTGTTGTATTTGTTTTCTTTATTTCTTGATTGTGTTGTTCTTAAGGACCTGGTCCCGAACTGTAGTGGATGCATCTATTATAACAGTTGGATTTTCATATATAATAAGCTCCAAGATATTGGAAAAATGTTACAAGCTAAAATGACTGAACATGGTGACCTTTCCTTATCTAAACGCCGTGTCCTTTCCTTATCTAAATGCCGCATCCTTTCCTTCTTTGGCGATTTTATGTATCGGGATTCTTTTTCATCTATGTTTTTTTAATTTTTTCTTATTTTCTTTTCACTAGTCAATTGAGTTATTCACATTGGGAGAGTAGCAGTGCGAGTCTTGGTTCATTCTTTCGCATCTGAAATCTGTTATCTACTCACTCTCTTCACGGAGTTCTGAGGCAACAAATTCCAGTGTTCAATTTCACATCATCTTGTAAGAGTTCTGAAGTGGTTGTTGTGGGGAAACGGTATTATCCTTTCATGTTTGTTAAAGATTGAATGGTACTTAAAGAACAAACGGAGAGATTAATGTGCATTTTAAACAGAGATGGGAGCAGTTTTTTGCTTGTCTAAATGACAAAATTAATGAAGGGAATTCAGTATTTGTAGATGTTACACTTGACACAGTAAGTTGTCCTTATTGGTGGAACTAACAATTTTATGTAGAATTTCTGTGATAAATGGAGGGAAAATGAACAGATTGAAGATTTAATTACTTAAATGTGATTCCTATAACAGCTAAACACTATTTACCTAGTGAGGCTTCCAAATTTCGACATATTCACCAAAAATAGGATTTCCAATTAAACAAAGGAATCCATTGCGAGGGTGGATGCTTGAATGATCACAATGACACTCGAGCTCATGTGACGAAGCAGAATCGTTAAAAATTAGTCTAATGTTTCACCTGCACATTTTAAGATAGATAAAAGAGACCGAATAACATTTGTAGACCGAATAACAAATGTAGACCAATATGAAGAGCGATCAGATGAGGCCGTTCAGAGAAGCAACTATGAAGACAGATCGCACCATAGTCTAAAAGAACAATTCAGAAGAAAAGTATATCATAGATATATAGCTCAACAAGACTTGTAGATCATAATTGAAACTCATCTCACTTTAACTGGTTGTAGGAATTAACCAGCACATACGGATACTATACTATGCTATATATCAGTAAAATACTTGACACATCTGAATAAATATTAACCTTGTCAAGGTTAAGAAAAAACCTCTCTTCCTGCTTCTTCAATGCCTCCAATATGGAAAATTAGGAAAAAGTGGACAGCATAAGTATATCTGAATTCGATAAGAAGGGTATAATAAATGGACACCAACCAAAAGAAAGAGAGATGTAGTAATGGATAATATTGGATATATTTTTAGATTGAATAGTTTCAGTCCTTTAGGACTTTGTTGTAACTTATTCCTTGTATTTAGATTATAGATAAGTCTTACGGTTTTCTTAGTTTATCTCTTTGCTGTAGAAGCTACATAGAATCTATATGTATTAGTTTACAATCAATACAAATCATCATTCATTGTTTTTACTGACAGTCTTGTGCTTTACATGGTATTAAGAGCCAATTAGCTTTCACGAGTACAATTCTATCAAACAGCCCTCCCACCCTTCCCATCAAAATGGCCACAAACATCAATGTAACCAATTCTGATGCCAATACACTAATTATTAAATTCAATCCAGTCACCCAGATACCAATCAAATTAACTTGCAGCCACAAAATTTCTCTGTGGAAAACGCAACTGTCTATGCTAATGTGTGGTCACAACCTTTTCAGCCATCTAGACGGTTCTCGCCCTGTCCCTGCTCGTACAGTGGCTCAAAACGATAAGGATGTGAACAATCCTAAATTTGCTTCATGGTATCGCCAAGATCAGCTAATTGAAAATGCTATCTTGGCCTCAGTTGATCCTACACTTGCTGCTCAGTTGCTGCTGCATCCTCTTCCTAGGCTACTTGGGATGCTTTGCACACTGCCTATGCCAACAAATGGCCAACAAGAATCTTAAGTTTTCTCGATTGTCTAGATCGTCTCTAGAAAGAAACTCTTCCTGTCGCTGATTATCTACACTAAGTTCGATCTCTCTGTGATGAACTTGCCACTGTTGGAGCTCCTGTGATTAATGAGGAACTGATTTTCAAAATCCTCACTGGACGGACCTGAATTTCATGAAATATCAATTGTTATCCGTGCAAGAGAATCTACTATCTCTTATCTAGAACTTTATGAAAAATTGCTTGATCGTGAACTTTTCATAAAGCATGAAGAAGCAATAAGCCTCTATCAACTCCAATTATTGTTTCAAATGCACAGCAAACGAACATGCATCCTTGCCAAGGGAACAACTCTAATAAGTGCCCAAATGCAAATTACCCAACATGAACCAGTTAGACGTGCCCAACCATGGTGCACTGGCAAAAACAAGCAACAGTCGCGTTATGACAACACTTTGAAGTGCCATTTGTGTCATCGTCCTGATCATTCTGCTAAATTCTTCAAATCACAATTACACAATCACCTATAGGCCCGAGCAAACTATATTGCTCACTCTCCAACTCAATAGGCTCCTTGGATTTTAATACTGGTGTCACCCATCATATGGCCTCAATTGTGCAAGACTTTATTGATGTGAGCCTACCTTGGTCCGGAGAAGATACCAATGGGTGATGATAACACCATTCCAATATCTCATATCGGTAAAACTAACATAAGTGCATTGAATCAACAACTAAAGCTTCCCAATACATTATATTCTCATGCTATAAAACGTAATCTTCTATCTATTTCAAAATTTTTCCACGATAACTTTCAAAAGAAGAGAGATGAGATCAAGCTTTGAAGTTAATAGCTGAAAGAAAGCTGTTCATATGTTACTTGAATATTTTTCCTTTTTCTTATTTTGTGAAGGATCTGAGTACGGGCTATATGAGTGGCCGTCGGGCAGTGCACATGATCCCCATCAATGCAATATTGTTGTTCCTCTTCACTTGTGGCATCAGTGTTTAGGCCATCCTAATCATCGTATTTAAGATATGATTTTACATCAAATTTTCTCTTCTGGTTGCACATTCTAGAACTGCTCTAATTTGTAATTCGTGTTATTTAAATAAAATGCATAGGTTGCCTTTTTCTGAATATTCTTTACAAAGTCAACGTCCATTGCAAATTATTTATAGTGATTTATGGAGGTCTTATCCTATTTTGTCAACTAATAACAATAGATATTACGCCATATTTGTTGACCAGTTTTCAAATACATGTGGTTGTTCACTATATAATTAAAAAAAGAGTTCTTGATATCTTTAAAGCTTTACATCCCTTACTTGAACGTCAATTTAAAATCAAAATTTTGTCTCTCTACACTGATGGTGGTGGTAGTGTTTCAAGGTTTACCCTCATATCTCCAAAGCCATGGTATTGAACACTTAGTGACAACTCTTTACACGCCCCAAAGAGTGGCACCAGTTGAATGTAAACATAGGCATGCTATTGAGACTGCCAAAACCTTGCTGCATCAAGCCTCCTTGAACTCAACTTTTTTGAGTTTTGCCTGTCACCAAGTAATCTACCATATCAACCGTCTAGCCACTCCAAATTTTCAAAATAAATGTCCCCGTGAACTTCTATTTCAAGAGGCTTCAAAGTATGAATCCCTTAGATTTTTTGGTTGTTTATGTTACCCGTGGCTTAAACCATATAAAAAAACAAGTTAGACACAAAATCTAGTTCTTGTGTATATTTAGGATATTCTAATAAATATTATTGCCATCAATGTTATAATCCAATCAAAAAAAATTGTACTTATCCAGGGATGTTCTATTTTTTGAAGATACCTATCCATTTCGGAGCATTTTTTCCACTCTAAAAATGAAACAAAGCAATGATACCGCTTGGGAAGTTTGTTCTGATGTTCTACCTGCGACCACTACACCGTCAAGTTTAAATTCTTGTCATCCGCTCCCATATGCTTCGCCCGTGCACTCTCCACTGCCCAACTCAACATCTGCGGATCAAAAGGTGTCTCCATTGCATCAGGTAATTCTCAAAATTTATCCTCTTCTTCATTACGACCCACCACTACACCAATAACTAATAATACTCAACTCCCACCATCATCAAGGCCATTGATCACATATCAACGCAGAAATTGCCAACAACCAATGACCTCCATGTTACCACTACCTTCCACTATACCACTCTCCCACCTACCTTCACAGTCACTTGAAAATAACCTTTCCCAACCCACACTTGCTTTGACCTCATTGATCCTTCACCTATGGCACCCACTTTAACTCATCCTATAGTCACACGCTCCAAAACAAATTGCCTCAAACCCAAACAGTTTAATGTTAGTGTTCAGCTATCCTCGTCCTTTGTTCCTCATACCTACAAACAAATATGTCCTTACCCTCACTGGAGAAGAAGTCATGCAAGCTGAATTTGATGCACTTGTTAGGAATCAGACATGCGATTTGGTGCCAGTTGCTCCTTCAATGAATGTGGTTGAGTGCAAGTGGTTGTTTCATATAAAATATAAAATCTGATGGTTACACTAACAAGTATAAAGCTCCACTTGTTGCAAAGGGATTGACCCAGGGTCCAGGCTAAGCTACCATTCCACTTTCAGCCTGGTAGTAAAACTAGTGATTGTTCGGTTGGTACTAACCACTGCGATGCAGTACAATTGGCCAATTCATCAGATTGATGTCAATAATGCATTCTTACAAGGACGTCTTGAGGAAGAGCTTTATATGAGGCAGCCACCAGGCTTTGAAGATCGAAGTCTCTCCACCCATCTCTGCAAATTGAGGAAAACAATCTATGGCTTGAAATAGGCCCCCAAAGCTTGGTACAATGAGCACAAAAACTATTTGCTAACTGTTGGGCTTGTCAAGTCTCAGTCTGATTCTTCTTTGTTTATTTTGCATAAGTGTGGGTTCACTGTTTATGTTCTTATTTGTGTGGATGATTATATAGATGGTCTTTCCACTCGTTTCTCCTTGTAAGACCTTGGACATCTTAGTTATTTTTGGGTGTTGAGGTTATCACTTCTTCTAATGGTCTTGTTTTGTCCATGAACAAGTATATTATGGATCTTTTAGATGAAGTTGGCATGCTAAGTATTAAAGGAGCTCCTACACCTATGACCTAAACTACCATTTTGACAGCTACAATTGATGATCCTCCGACTGATGGTAATCTTTATCAATAGGTAATTGGAAAGTTGCCCTACTTATCCTTTACACGTCTTGATATTGCCTTCACAGTTAACAAGCTTTTTCAATTTATGCACAATCGATGCCAACCTCACTGGAAAGCAGTCAAGAAACTATTTCGTTAGCTTTGTCACACCTTCCAATATGGAATACAGATTACGAAAGCTCCATCATCTCATCTGGTTGTTTATTCTGATTTGGATTGGGCAAGTGATCCAAATGATCACACTTCTGACTCTGTCTATTACTTTCCTGGGTAGCACACCAATATACTGGTCATCAAACAAACAACAGTTTGTATCTCAATCGTCTACGGAAGCTGAGTATAGAGCTGTAGTTGCTGTTGTTGCAGAAACCAACTGGTCACTTAAGGGAGTTCCACAAGTTTTCTGTGATAACATCAGCACCACTTACATTTGTTCAAATTCAGTTTTTAATAGTAGGATGAAGCATGTTGCCATTGAGTTTCACATTGTTCATGAACAAGTTGAGAACAAGACCATTGAAGTTCACCACCTTCGCTCAGCTGATCAAGTGGCTGACATACTCACAAAATCACTTCCCAAAGCTATCTTTATCCAACAATTTTCCAAGTTGTGTGTTGTTGACACCACTAACTTACGGGGGCGTAATAATGGATAAATTAAATATATTTTCAGATTGAGCAGTTCTAGCCCTTTAGGAATTTTTTGTAACTTATTCCTTGTATTTAGGTTATAGATAGTCTTACCCTTTTCTTAGTTTATCTCTTTGCAGTAAGAAGTTGAATAGAATCTATATGTACTAGTCTACAATCAATACAAATCATCGGTCAGTTTTTTCTACTGGCAGTCTTGTGCTTTACAATATGAAGTATCTTGAAAGGAATTGTGAATTTTTCAATTGAAGAGAATGCAATGAATAAAAGAGATGCAGCTTTAGAGACTTTATAATGCAAATAACTTAATGTTAAAATGGACAATAAATACACCAGAATTCAAAAGCATCCACAAAATAGTTGAGGTTGCCAGATTTAAACTAAATAATATCATAAGCACAGAAGCAAAACATCATATTCAGGAGGAAATAAGATAAAACAAATAATTTAAACTATCTAAATATTTGTGATTTGAAAGTTTTCCCCTATGATAGTCTTGAGCGAGTAAAAGCTTGGAGTGTATCTGGTCGCTTTAGTAACATCACCGTAAATATCACCAACACCGAACTTCTTCTTTTCTGGGTTGTAAGAAACTAGTTTTGTGTGATTTTGAATCAACATTTTTCCATCTTTCCAAATCAATATTGGTTCAAAATTGTAATTAATCACACCAGGATAAATAGAAACCATCGAAATTCTATGTTTTGTCCAAGATTCAGCAATCCCATACTCTTTCATCCACCATATACCAACCTTAACATCCCATGGATACTTTACATCACGGCTGTCAGTATAGTCAGTCAAACATAGATTATTCCCAAACTCTGCCAGCCTCAAGCAATAAGCTGGAGTTCCCAGACCTGGTGGAGTTTGCAGGGACTTGATCTTTTCTGTCTCAATATCAAAGGAGTAAATGTTGTCATTATTTTTGCTATCCATCTAATGCAGAGCACCATTAACATTAGCATTGCCAAACTTATACCATGCAGGACATGGAATTTCTCCCACATTTCTCCAATTCTTCTGAACACCAAAATTATAAACCTCCAATTCTGATACTTTAACATAATCCTGAACCACTCTAATTATTAATCTCAATACTTTATACTCTCGGACGCTTTACTAAAGCAAAATCCATAAGAAAAATGACAAACACTTTTCTCCCTTTTTGGCAATTTATGTTTGAAATACTCACGCACAAGAGGATTGCTAATGAGCCCATTACACGAACCGATTAAAAACACTCTCACTGGAGGGAAGTGAAGCTTAGCGCTCAAGATAATGGGTCTATCATAGGGGCGAGAATAATAATTTTAATTTGTTTTGAGTTCTAGAAGTGATTGGTTGTAGTTAGCATCCAAAAGAAAAATGCCGGGAAAATTTGGGCATCTTGTTTGATACAAGTTGAAAAATAAAGCGTCGGAAGTTAAAAGATTATACCAAAGTTTTCAAATCATCTTAAAACAAAAAATGACTTGATTGGAAATCTTGAAAGGATTTCAACCAAGATCACCCTCGGAAGGTCCATGATCATGGTGACATGAGAAGGCTTAGAGCTTTGGGCGTCCATGGTTGTCACTTCTATTGAACAAAAAGGGAGCTACTTTTTAAGGTTTTGATCTTATGGATTGCCTGGACATTCATATATACTGCACTCCAAGACTTCAAAAAATTTATTTCAAGCTAAAATGACTATAACAGTTATACTTCGAAGTCTAACTAGCTGTTAGCTAATATTTTCAAGAAACTCTTTAATACTTAAAATGATTATCTATGACATATTTTCTAGGCTTCCCATTAATTATTTAATGCATTTCGAGTGCCTTTCTGAATTTTCTAGTTCTCATGATAAAAGATGCATATATAGTGGCCACCCGCCATATATATCTGTTACAATTTGATAGTCGAGGCATAAATATGAAATATTGTTCTGTTAGCTCTTTATTTCATGATGAGTCTGTTACTGAGGCATCTCATCTGGATTGTCCCATGAAAACTCCACCCAAAGTGTTTATATTTCTGTTTCTATTAATGGGTTAATTTGTCTTTCCAATGGGTTTGCAAGTGGGTTGGTTATCTGCAATCCATCAATTAGTGAGTTCACAGAAGTGTTCGACCTTGTGCCTCCACAGATGTATGAGTGTTGGTGCCATTGTGGTTTTTGATATGATGAGGTTCATGATGATTATAAGGTCATCGTTATTGTTAGTAGCATGATTAAGGAAGATTTCGAGGCCATGATATAGAGTTTTAAGAGCAATGGAGCCTCAACAACGGTATATACAAAAATTGAATCAAAATTTACTTCTGCCAAATAAAGCCTCACAAGATTCTTAAATGATGTAGCTGCAAGAAGAATCTGGAATGCACAATTGGTGATGCTCAGATAACTCAATCCAGAATTGAGCAAGAAAGATGGCAAAGTATATGTGGATTCGAACGAAATGATCGTGAGTTCCTTAACACCTTTTTCATAGACAGGTTGCATCCAATCATATAGGTCCCAATCGTATGAATCTAGACATGATATGTCAAGTACAATTTTGAATAATGGACCCTTATGTCCAAATAGAATTCTGTTGACAATATCTTTAAAGTCAAAATGGTTATTTAGTCCCTCACGAAACCCCTTATCTAGCACGAGAATTGGACGTAAACATCATATTTCATTCCCTTATTTTGACAACACGGCCATCTGTGCTACCTCTTTCATTGTAGAATGATTTAGAATTTTACTTAGAAGGTCTCTCAGCAATTCAGATAATTTGTCTATATCATGACTTTCATAGTATCACATTCCAAAGTCAATATCTGAATTGATACTATGAAGGTCATGATATAGACAAAATATCTGAATTGCTGAGAAACCTTCTAAGTAATATTCTAAATTGTTTTACAATGAAAGAGGTAGCACAAATGGTCATGTTGTCAGAAAAATAGAATGAAATATGGTGTTCACATCCAATTCTCGTGCTAGATAAGTGGTTTCGTGAGGGACTAAATAACCATTTTGACTTTAAAGATGTTGTCAACATAATTTTATTTGGACATAAGGGTCCATTATTCAAAATTGTGCTAGGCATATCAAGTCTAGATTCATATGATTGGGTCCTTTATAATTGGATGCAACGTGTCTCTGAAAAAGGCGTTATGGAACTCACGATCGATTCGTTCGAATCCACATATTTTTTGCCATCTTTCTTGCTCAATTCTGGATTGAGTTGTTTGAGTATCACTAATTGTGCATTCCAGATGCCTCTTGCAGCTAAATCATTTAAGAATCTTGTGAGGCTTTATTTTTGGCAGACGTAAACTTTGATTCAATTTTCAGATCACATGCCTCAGTAAGAGAGTCATCATGAAATAAAGAGCTAACAAAACAATGTTTCATAGTTATGCCTCGACTATCAAATTGTAATAGAGATATATGGCGGGCGTAATCCTTAGTGGCAAAACTAAGAAAAATGTCTAGCTCACGAAAATCACCAAGCAAGGAAAGAACTAACTATGAAGTTAGGAAATAATAAAAAATGTCAATCCCAATTGAAACTGAAACCAAACATTCCCGCAAACAACGCATGACTGATTGATGGGCCAACATTTAATTCCTTGGTTCGTTTGACTCAGAAAAGCGCAGAATGAAATGAACAAAAGAAATGCAGTTTTTAAGACTTTACACTGAAAATTACCTAGAAACATTAAAAGGCACAAGGTATGTTGCTTATACACGCAGAGTTGTACTACGAGAACTTAAAAGCATCCTTGAAACAGTAAAAGTTTACAGGTCTTAAGCTAGATCCTACAATAAATATAGAAACAAACCATAATATTCAGGAGGAACTAAAACTAGGGATATCAAAAGAGTAAATGCTGGTACCTTTTTAAGATTTTCAAAACTAAGAACAAATGATTAGAAGACTCCTTAGGCTTTGTTAATAGTCATTATCTTCTTCAACAGATTCTTTATATAGTAATACTATAATTCAATAACACTGATCACAATTTTTCCATCTTTTGCTCTTGTCTCTTTATGGTATCAGAAGCTTCTAAATTCCAATGAGTTGATCCTTCTTTTCTTTCTGCTTTTTTGTTCTCTCCGCTAACTCATCCAGATGGCCTCTAATATTTCTATGACCAATGCTAATGGAGTCCATAACTCCATTACTATTGTCTAATTCAATCCTATGACCCAACTATCCATAAAATTAACTGGCAGTCACAATTTCTCCCCGTGGAAATCTCAACTTTCAATTCTTATGCATGGTCACAATCTCTATGGGCATCTCGATAGCTCCATCAGTTCCCCCATGCGCACCATCTCTCAAAACAATGGCGATATTGATAACCTGCATTCATTCCATGGTACAACCAAGATCATTTAATTCAAAATGTTATCTTGGCCTTCGTTGATCCTACACTTCCCCCACTGTTGCTATTGCGGTCTCTGCCAAAGCTGCCTGGGATGCTTTGCATACTGCCTATGCAAACAAATCTTAGACAAGGATTTTCAGCTTGCAAGATCAATTGGAATGCTTCACTAAAGAGTCTCATCCAGCCGCAAATTATCTTCATCAAGTTCGATCACCTTGTGATGAACTTGCTACTGCCGGTGCGCCTGTATCAAATCTGAAACTCATTTTTAAAATTCTCAGTGGATTTGGATATGCATTTTGAGAACTCTTTCCTGCCATTCGTGCTAGAAACTCAACAATTTCGTATGGAGAGCTTTATGAAAAGCTTCTGGATAATGAGCTTTTCTTAAAGTATGAGGATAACACAAGACACTATCAACTCCCGTCACTGTTGTTGTAGCACAAAAGACAAGCTCATCAAATCCTACACTGGCGTGAAGCTATGGAAAAATGAACTTGATGCCTTAGTTCGGAATCGAACATGGGAGTTGGTACCATATGATCCTTCAAAAATGTGGTGGATTGTAAATTGCTTTTCCGAGTTAAATAGCATCCTGATGGTTCTGTTGACAAGGTTCACAAAACAACCTGAACTTGACTTTCAATGCACTTTTAGTTCTGTCGACCCGTTCTTGCAATTGCAACACAACAAAGCTGGCCCATTCGTCAACTTGATGTCAATAATGCGTTCCTGCAAGGTCGTCTTGATGAAGAAGTCTATATGTGCCAACCACCTGGTTTGTCGTCTTGATGAAGAAGTCTATATGTGCCAACCACCTGGTTTTGAAGCTTCTACACATCTAACACTTGTTTGCAAGCTGCACAAAGCTATGTATGGCCTCAAAGAGTCTCTCAAGGCCTGGTACACTGAACTCAAAACTTACTTGGTTACTTTGGGATTTATTAAATCCCAATGTAATTCTTCATTGTTCTTCCTGCATAATTTTGAGTTTAATGTTTATATTCTAGTATATGTTGACAACATAATTGTTACAGGTAATAAGATTCGTGGTGTTCAAAGCATTATTATAGCTAGTCGTGCTATTTGGTTCTCCTCGAAGGATCTCGGTCCACATTATTATTTTCTGGGTGTTGAAGTCTTATCTTATTCTGGTGGTCTTTTGTTTTGTCAAATAGAGATACATTACAGATTTGTTGCAGGAAGTTAATATGCAGAATTGTAAGGGTGTTCCAACACCAATGGTTTCTACTATTGTTTTCCCAGAGTCTACTGAAGATTCTCTAGTTGATGCCTGTCTTTATCTATGTTTCTCAGACTTTTCACTTTTGGTGCCGCACCTGTGTCGACATTACATGGGTGTGGGTGTGGGTGTGGGTGTGAGATCCATGTCCGATTTGGTCAACCGATTTCAGCTACTTTGACCAAAATCAATGAGGAAAGTTTGGATGGTTTTAATAATTTCTGTAATCAATACAAAAGTTAAGATGAAATTGAAGAAAATGGAATACCTTTTGTATAGAAATTTCTATGTCACATCTTTTCGTTTAATCTCCTTCCAGGATTCTCTTCATATTTTCTCCATAACGTCTCCTAATTTAGGTTTTATCACTATGTTTAGATATTTTGATTATTTTTAGGTGAATCCCTGCATCCGTATCCAAACATGGATCCATATCGCCGAATCATAAAAATTAGACCATGAAGGATCAGACCTATAGATCCGCACCCATATCGGACACGCGCACCCAAGTCCGAGCAACTTAGCTAACTACATTACCTTTCTTTTACACGTTCAGACATAGAAATAGCACTTAGCAAACTCTCATAATCCATGCAACAGCTCGTAACATCATATTGGACAGCCATGAAGTGTCTCCTTCAGTAACTTCACCAGACATCTTCATTTGACCTTCAAATTGCCAAAGAACATGATTACCATTTTCTAGCTTACTCAAATTTTATTGGGCTGCAGATCCTCTGAACCAAAACTCCACTACAGGTTATGTTGTTTACTTTGGCAGCTCTCCAATATCCGGGTCCTCTAAAGAGCAAAGATCTATCTCCCGCACTTCCATGGAGGCACAATATCGGGTCGTTGCAGCTGCTATTTCTGAAACAAATTGGCTAACAAGTTTACTCCATGAGCTTTGGTTTCATATTCCCACCTCTCCTGAGATATTTTGTGACAATGTCAACACCACATGCATTTGCACCAACCTGGTGTTCCATAGTCGGATAAAACATATTGCTATTGATTTTCACTTGTTCGTGACCAAGTTTAAAACAAGAATATCGCAGTTCAACACCTTTACTCAAGTAGCAGATATATTTACCAAACCACTTCCACAAGCTTCTTTTCTCAAGTATTTTTCCATGTTTGGTGTTGTTGACACCACCAACTTGCATAGGCATAGTGATGGATGATTAGAAGACTCCTTAGTGCTATAGAATTCAATTGTCGGAGTTCCTAATCTTTAGGAATTTCTTATAACTTTTTCCTTCTATTTAGGCTTTGTTAATAGTCATTATATTCTTGTACAGATTCTTTATATAACAATGCTATGATCAATAACATCGACCACAATTTTCCCATCTTCTACTCTCGTCTCTTTAAAAACTTGGTGACCTTACAACAACAACAAAGACATACCTAGTGTGATCCCACAAGTGGGGTTTGGAGAGGGTAAAATGTATGCAGACCTAACCACTACCTCATAGAGATAGAGGGGCTATTTTTGGGAAACCCTCGTCTCAAGAATTAAGTCCCACATTCACTATTGGCAGAAGCCAATGTCCTGGGTCTCAGGCCTTTTGTTGTAAATAAGAATAAGTCAAGCCCAAGGATTGGTAGTGTAATGCATGGGTTCCTTTTCTCTCAAGCCTTGCTTTCAGTGATTTCCTTTTCAGGTAGAGAAAATGCTTATGGGTATAGGACTCCCTAACCTTTTCTTTCCCTACTTCCCTGACCTTCTCCTCTCCTAACATTCTCAATTTCTAAACCGGATTCACTCTGACATCTGTTGAAGCCAACCTATGGTAAAAGTTGGGCACAGTTGTTCACCAAGGGGGTGGATCGAAGCGATTGTAGTGAAGAATTGATAAAAAATGAAGCACTTCATCTATGGACATTGTAGAAAAGATAGAATCTGCGCTTAATCGTTCTTCTCGAATTGCTCCCATATGATGTATTGGGGTGGTCCGCTAGAGAAAATATGTATCACCTTTAGTAGGTAGCTAGCAAAGAAGTTATCCCCTATCAACGTATATAGTTGAGGGAAAATCGAGGGTCTACCTGTTCCTTCTGTCTAACGAAAAGAAAGAAAGACTAGAAGACATAGGGAGCAAAAATTACTAGTTATGGATAAAAGGAAATAACAAAGAAGGGAAGAACGACTAATAATGAAAAGCAAATGATAGTATGTAAAATTGAAAAAGTAATAGTAAAAAAATTAACAAAAAAGACACAAATATAAGATGGATAATTGTAAAATGGGATAAAACTGACTACTCGTACTAACCTACTATATCAGTAGGTCAGACATCATTCTGCACTCACTAAACTAGTAGACTACTACCCTAATACGCGATCTCTACTCCTTTTTGTCTAAGGTCATGTCCTCGGTGAGATGAAGTTTTGCCATATCTTGTTTGATCACATCCCCTCAATACTTCTTCGATCTACCTCTACCCCTCCGAGTAACCCCTAACTCTAACCTTTCTCACTTTATAACAGGAGCATTGATACTTCTTCTCAGGTAACATGTCCAAACCAATGTAGTCTCGCTTCCCTCATCTTGCCAGCCATAGGCAAAACCTCTAACTTCTCCAAAATGGTCTCATTACTAACCTTATC
The DNA here is from genome assembly GCA_029948455.1 of Solanum rostratum. NCBI lineage: Eukaryota > Viridiplantae > Streptophyta > Magnoliopsida > Solanales > Solanaceae > Solanum > Solanum rostratum. The sequence continues at coordinate 29,939,862 of CM057049.1, forward strand.
GCTCCTTGTATGTCCGCACATCCATCTCAACATCCTCGTCTCTGTGACCTGCATTTTCTGAACACGTTAGTTTGTGATTGGCCAGCACTCTACCCTATACAACAAAGATGGTCTAACCATCTTTCTGTAAAACATACCTCTAAGTTTAGGTGATATCTTCTTATCATACAGAACTCCTGAGGCAAGCCTCCATTTATTTCATAATGCCCCAATACAGTGTGTGACATCATTATCAATATCACCATTACTTTGGATAATGGACCCAAGATTTTTAAAACTTTATCTCTTGGGAATGGATTGAGTTTAAAGGCTCACTTCAAAGTCTACTTCATCCCTTGTAGCACTGAATTACCACTCCAAGTATTCTGTTTTGATTCTGCTCAGTTTGAACCCTTTAGATTCCAAAGTCTGTCTCTAAACCTCAAATTTATCATTAACTTTAGCTAGAGTCTCATCAATCAATACTATGTCATATGCAAATAACGTACAACATGGAACCTCCTCCTAAATAGACTATCTCAGCTAATCCATTATTAAGGAAAAAAAGAAACGGGCTCAACACCCATCGCAACAGGAAAATACTTTGAGTCTCCTCCTACCGTTTTTACTCGAGTTTTGGCTCTATCGTACATGTTCTTTATCACCCTAAAATACACCATTGGAACACCCTTCATCTCTAAAAATCTCTAGAGGAATTCCCTCTGGACTTTGTCATATGCCTTCTCGACATCAATGAATACCATACGTAGGTCCTTCTTTTATTCCCTATATTTCTCTACTAATCTCCAAACAAGATGAATTGCATCTATAGTCGAAGACCCTGGCATGAATCTGAACTAATTCTCTAAAATAGAGACTCCTCTTCTCACCCTTATCTCCACCACACTCTCCCAGATCTTCATAGTATGGCTTAACAACTTGATACCCCTGTAATTGTTACAATTTTGAATATCACCCTTGTTCTTATACAATGAGACCATTGTACTACTCCATTCATCGGGCATCTTCGCAATTTTTATAATAGTATTAAACAGTCTAGTCAACAACTCTATACCATCCTTGACCATGTTATTACACAAATACACCGAAATCTCATTGGCACCGATCACCCTCCCTCCTTCTATTCTACTAATATCACATCTAACCTCCTCAACTCTGAAATTGCTGTAATGAATAAAATCTCAATGTCCATTGGAGTGTGACAACTTGCCTAACTCAATATCTCTATCTCCTTTTTCGTTTAAGAGTTTATGGAAGTAGGCTTGCCACCTTAGCTTAATGGCGGTCTCACCTATCAACACCTCACCCTCCTCATCCTTAATGCACTTTACTTAGTCCAGGTCGCTATCTTCCGCCCCCCCAGAGAGTCTATACAATCTCTTGTACCCACCTTTATCACTTAGCTCCACAAACAGGCGCTCAAATATTGTTGTCTTAGGACATGTCATCACTGTCTTCACTTCTGTCTTCGTCGTCTAATAGATATCCTTTAGCCTTCAATTTTTATCCTCATTCCTACACTACTCCAACCACTCATATAAGCAACCTTCTTATCTTTCACTTTTCTTTGAACTTCTCCATTCCACCACTAATCACCCTGACGTCTACCAAATTAAACATCCCTCTCGAAACCCCTATTACATCAGTTGCTATTTTTTTAATGTAACTAGCAGTAATGTCCCACATACTGTTGTTCACTTCTCCAATACTCCCCAAAGCTCCTGAATTACTCAACTTGTCTCCCATCTCTCAAGAAAGAGTAGGAGTCAGGCCTCCCCATCTAATCCTTGGTTGGGCATAAATACCCTTCTTTTTTATTTCTTATTTTGTAAGTCCATCACTAGGAGTTTATGTTGAGTGGAAATATTTTCACTCGGAATAACCTTGCACTTTTTACATAGGCTTCTATCACCCTTCTAGAGGAGTAAGTAATCAATCTGAGTCTTAGCTACCATACTACGAAAGGTAATCAGGTGATTCTCCCTCTTCAGGAAGTATGAGTTAGAAATAACTAGCTCAAAGGCTTTGGAAAAATCTAAGAGAGACATCCCTCCTCCATTCCTCTCCCCAAAACCAAAGCCTCCATGAACATCTTCAAACCCCCACTAGAAGTTGCACCGATATGCCCATTAAAATCTCTCCCAATGAAAATTTCTTTGTAATGGGGTATACCTCTCACAACCTCATCCAACTCATCCCAAAGAAGCCTTTTGACTTCCTAATCCTGGCCCACTTGGGACGCATAGGCACTAACTACATTCGATAACTGACTATCGAGCACAAGTTTGATAAAAATTGTCCTATCATTAGTTATCCAAACCTCAACCACATACTTTCGAAGGTCCTCATCTACTAGAATACCTACTCCATTTCAATCCCTAGAACCACCTGAGTACCATAATTTAAACTCGTCTACGTCCTGGACTTGGTGCCTACCAATCTGGTGTCTTGAACACACGCTATATTAATTTGACTCCTCTTAAGACACTTTACTAGCTTTATGGACCTTCCTAAAAGTGATCTTATATTCCACGACCCTACTCTTAGCTTAAGTAGTCCCATTCCCCTCTTACCGCCACTACCCCTCGCCTCAGATCTCAATTGATGACATGACCTTAATCCACCACCAGATCCCAACACCACTAAAGTAAAGACTAGTACCCAAGATACTAAAAATGATCAAGAAAACAATAATCCAACAGTATAGTACAAACAATAAATATAGAGTGTACTTAACAATAATCAAACAATCATATTCAAATCTCAAGATAGATAAATGGGATATTAACTATACAATCTATGGTAAAGGACAACCTAATATGATAAGTAAGCTCATAAGATATAATAAATGATAAGTATAGACCTATATGATAAATCAAGACATATATACGGTGAGGGGAAACACAACAAACTGGGATCTACATCATAATATATACAAGGCAAGAGATATGGAGTACAAAAATGGAAGATACAATTGATTAAATAGTAAATAGAAAGATATCACCTGTGAATTGTTGAACGTCTCTAGAAAATGCTAAAAAAGAGACTATATCTTCTTCGAATCACCTCACCAGAAAACTGTATCTTCAGAGATTCTCACCGGATTCTATAGTATGACGTTGCCAAAGAAGTGTGCTTCTGTCTTCAGACTAAAAGGTCAATCGAAAAATTAAAGAAATCTTCGCCGAAATCTGGGTTATAACATTGGCGAAATCTGAGAATGACGTCATTAGAACGTGGGATACGAGCGTACTTCTTTCTTTGAAATAAAGAGTCAAGCAGAAAGTGTACTGGAAACTCCCTCGGAAAAATCTTTCGTTCTTTCCCAGGAGAGGAATGAAGAGAGAATTATAGAATCTCAAGAACAAGGACAGATCTAGTTAATAAATCTGTAGATCTGAAACCCTAACATCGGAACGAGGACAAATCCTATGAAAAAATTGATAGATCTAAAACCCTAACCTCATAATTTGATTTCCTCACCATAGCCATAAAGGAAACAATAGTTGGAAAGGGGGAATCCTCACTAATACTAAATAAAATACCCATCACTAATGAAAAAGTGATAAAAAATCAAAACATTTTAAACTATGAAAATGTTGACCGTTTCTTTTCTTCTAACCCTTCCAATTCTCTCCCATGCCTCCTCTCATTCTGCTAGAATTTGAGGGGAAACTTAAGCAGTTTAAATCAAAGCATACCCATAGATAATATTCCATTTACCTCAAATAGTGTCACCAAAGTACCTTTTTCAATCAAGAAAAAATAACAATATCTAACGGATAGGCCAGCATTTTGTCCATTTATAGTTCATTCTATCGGGACGAAGGGACAACATATCAGGTAGAATTGAATCTGTCAAAATGAGATCTTTAGTTAAAGATTTAGTCATTCCATACACCTCGTCCTTTCCTTATCTAAATGTTGAGCCCTTTCCTTCTTTGACACTTCTATGTATCAGAATTCTTATTTATCTATTTTTTCTTACTTTTTCCTTATATTCTTCTTGCTAATAATTGAATTATTCACATCGGGAGAGTAGCAGTGAGAGTCTCTGTTCATTCTTTTTGCATCTGAAATCTGTTATCTACTCACTCTCTTCAAAGAGTTCTGAGGCAACAACTTCCAGAGTTCAATTTCATATCATCTTGTAATTCTGAAGTAGTTGTGGGGAAACGGTATTGTCATTTCGTGTTTTTTAAAGATGGAATGCCACTTAAAGAACACATGGAGAGATTAATATGCATTTTAAGCAGAGATGGGTGCGGTTTTTTGCTTCTCAAAATGACAAAAATAATAAAGGACTTCAGTTCTTGTAGATGTAACACTTGTCACACAAGTTGTCCTTATTGGCAGATGTAAGGACTCAAGTTTTCGAACGACTTTATCGTATCTCATAATGTTGGCCTGGGAGAAAATTTGAGTCGCTCTATGGGCGGCCCACCCAGCCCATGTGAAGCCATACGGACAATGTGGCCTTCGGTGGAGAGGTACTTGGCCATAATTTTGATTATGGGTCAACAGAGAATTTTGGACTATGGGAGGGCACACGGCCACCCACACGGTCCGTGTGGTGTGTCACGAGTCGTGTGGCCCATTGTATAACTCTCAACATAAAAATGTTGTAGTAAGAAATTACTGTCTCGTAACTTTTTAGTGCAAGATTTTCCTAAGTGCCGTCACACGGCTCTTGACATGACCCGTGTAGCATCACACAGGTCGTGTAGCCGACCGTATGGCACCTCTTTGCTTTGGAAAAATTCTAAGTGTTGAGGATCGCAAAATCTGTCTAAGTGTCATCTCATAGGCACTATTCACGGTCTGTATAACGGCTCACGGACCGTGTAGGCATCCGTGTAGCCTTGACGACCTACTTTTCCATCCGTTTCATTAATAGCATTTTAGGTAATTATGGTTCATTTTAATTGTGTTTTATGATTTTTTGACTACCCTAAACCCCCTAGATCAGCTGATACCCTTCTATTCGAATTCATTCTCTTTAAAAACGCTCTCACACTAAAATCAATTCTTGAAATACTCTCTAACTCCTTCGCTCAAGACTCAAGCTAGGATTCAGGATTCAATTGGGGTTTCAAATTCAAGATAAATTCTTCTAAAATTCATCAAGGTATGTTGGATTGATTCTTAGTCCCTTTCAACCAAGAAGACCCAAACTCTTTTCAATTGATTTTCATGAAATTAAGCTTACTTTAAATGTGGGTATTCATTATTTGATTTTATTAAATTCAATTGATGTATGGGATGTACTTTATTCATGATTTTAAGTTATTTTAAGACCTATGATGATGATTTACACTGAGGTTATGAAGTTATGAATATGCATGTCCCCTTTAAAGCTTGATTTATGCATGATTGGTTTATATTATAATTTAAATGTGGATTTAATTATGAATTTACTTCAATTTCGTATTATATTGTTGATTTTAGCTAAGATCTATGTTAACCATGCTATTCTCACATAATGCATTGCACTGGCATTCATTAACATTGATCTTTTTGGAAATTATGAAGTGTGCTAAGCCCAATTACGTTTTATGTAATGATTTTGATTAGATATTGGTTATGATAAGAATGTAATCACATATATGTCTTATAATTATGGCTCTTTGAGCATCTCGGGTGCTTGCACCATCTTGTATATGTGAATGAGTTCTTTCTTGCATGAGTATCATGATTATGACTTATAATTTGGCATTTGAGTGTAAATATGCATTGATGGGATTTGAAATGATTATTGCGTTTTTGAAAGTATGTAATTATATGCTATATGTTTTCTCATGGGGTGTTGACTTAGCACTGATTTATTGGGGGCATCAAGGCTATCCTCGAGGGTTCTCTCCCTTTCTCGAACTATGTGCCTAGCATATGTTATGAGAATCCTATCCGAAATGGGATATGTTCCCGTACGGAAGGTTGCTTCATAAAAAATAGGATATGTTCCCATAAGGTGAAGTATTATGATATGATATGAGAAATCCTTTCCGAAATTGGATATGTTCCCGTAAGGGGGTTTCTTCATACGAATTGGGATATGTTCCCATAAGGTGAAGTATGGTTTACCTCTGGCAAGTAGACCACCTTTGTACCAGTGAGGGGATTTCATTGGGATTCCAAGTTATAGCTCGCTTTGTCTTACGCATGTCGGTTGAAGTCACATCCCTTGTGTATATGAGCATCATTGCATTCATGCATCATGAATTTCATGGCATATTGTATATTATTTCCTCTGATATATACTTCTTCCTATATTATATGCCCTTGTCATCTAACATTGAAATGGAGGTTTGATAAGTCATATGCATTGCATGCCCGCATACTTAGTACATTCAAACGTACTAATGCATACTCTATGCCTACATGATTTTACCATGTAGGGGCCGAGCACTACGATTATCCACCATTTAACGAGTAGCTCAAATTCTGAAGGTTGAACTTGTGGTGAGTCCCATCTTTCAAGGACAAGCAGTCTTCCTCTATCTATGTTATCCTATGTCCACTTTCTTATTTGAGGGTGAGCCCGGGATATGTCTTGGCCCCTGTTCTATCTTATGACTAGAGATATTGTTAGACATCTTGTAAACTCTCGTAGATTTTATATTTTATGTGTTGTATTTGAAGCTTATGATTTCAGTTATCTATTGGATATGTCTATCATAGATTGATTATGAGAATTATGATATGCATGTATGTTGATGTGGAAATGTGGAAGGTCCTAAGTCCCGTTTTCCCCATAGCGTGAATCCTACTTACCACCCCTTAGTTCTTGTATGCTATATGCTATGTGAATCCATGTGAATCCCTTTACCCTCGATGTCCCCATAGCATGAGTTCTACTTACCCATCCCTTAATATTATGTGATTATTATTTGATTGCGCTTCCGAACTAATAATGTAGATTTGGATACTTCGAGGCTTGTTTGGTGAATCTCAAGTTCACATTCGTTGTGTCACATCTAGACCCTAGTCTAGGGTCTTGAAAAAGGATGGTATCAGAGCCCTGGGTTTATAAATGGTCCTCGGAGTCTAACATACCGTGTTAAGTAGAGTCTTGTTCATGTGTGTGAAGTAAATACGCCTATGAGTGGGAGGCTACGAAGATGTTCTAGGAATTGCCTCTCTTCTTAATTTCTTACGCCAAGCTATGGATCCTATATTTTGGTCTATTTATCTTGATTGTGTCATTGCACTAATTCAGAAGATGCCTCGAGGAAGACCCCTCTAACCAAGGCTGGCTCCGGCTAATGAGGAACAAGCACCTCAAGAGCCTATGAATGAACCCATCTCAAATAGTGAATTATGTACAGCCTTTGCCATGCTAGCCCAGGAGGTGACATCTCAGACAAGGCAGACTAACCTTCCACAAGATCCTATACCAGCTTCTAGGGTGAGGGATTTGACCCCAATGAATCTTCCAGGGTTCCATGGGTCGAAGGCTGATGAGGATGCTCAGGAGTTCATTGATGAGCTCACCAAAATATTTAACATTATGGGTGTCACTTATGAGGAGAAGGCTGAATTGGCTGCCTACCAACTGAAAGATGTGGTTCTGGTGTGGTATACCCAATGGTGTATGGAGAGGGTTTGAGGTGGTGATGTCAATTGGGAAGAGTTCAGACTTGCGTTCCTAGATCACTTCTTTCCACTTGAGTTTAGGACGGCCAAGATGAGTGAATTTAGAAACCTCAAGCAAGGAGGTATGAGTGTGAGGGACTATGCCCTCAAATTCACAAAGCTCTCCAAGTATGCTCCATCACTTGTGGCTGACCCCCTTGTAAGGATGCACAAGTTTGTTTCTGGTATCTCTGATTTTCTTATAGAATAATGTTGTACTGCTATGCTCATATGGGATATGAATATTTCTAGACTCATGATGTATGCTGAATAGATCAAAGGGGAGAAACTCAAGGAGAGAAGGATATGCGATCCTAAATGGGCCCATTTTAAGGGTAGATTATGTGGTTCGCAGAGTGGTGGCTTTGGTCGCTTCGAGCAGGGCTAAGGTTCTGGTGCTTGGGTCGCTAATGCGCAGGTTCCTCCTCTTAGGGAATTGGTTGGTGGTGGAAAGGGGTATCCTCTATGTAACAAGTGAGGGAAGCCCCACACGGGTGTTTGTTGGAGGGATTTGGGTTTTTTCTATGGGTGTGGTGATAAAATCCACAAGGTTGTTGATTGTCCTAAGAATACCCGTAGACGTCCAGGTCAGGTAGCTTAAGGTGATCAAGGCCAACAAAGAGCTCCCCAAGGTGTTGCCCCAAGGAACAATAAGTTTCACGCGCTCCATACCCGTCAGGATGTTGAGGAAGCTCCGGATGTCGTGACTGGTATGTTAAAAGTCTTTGATTTTGATGCTTATGTTTTACTTGACTCGGGTGAAAATTTGTATGTTGTGACTCCTCTGTTGGCTGTTAAATGTGGTTTGACTCCCAAGATTTTGAAGGATCCTTTTTTTAGTTTATATTCTGGTGGGTGAATCTGTTATTCCACATAGAGTCTATTATGGTTGCCCAGTTTCTGTGTTGCACAAAGTTTCCTATGTGACCTTGTGGAACTTGAGATGTTCAATTTCAACATGATTCTTGGGATGGATTGGTTGCATGCATCCTATGCCTCTATAGATTGTAGAACCCGGAAGGTCAACTTCCAACCTCCCAGTGAGCCCATTCTTAATTGGAAGGGTAGTGACTCCTCTATTAAGGTTGATTTATTTCCTACCTCAAGGCCGAGAAAATGATTTCCAAGGGGTGCATTTATGATATTGTGAGGGTCAAGAATATGGAGTTCGAAGCACCTACACTTGAATTGGTTCCTGTGGTTAATGAGTTTTTTTGGACGTTTTCTCCGAAGACTTGCTCGATTTTCCTCCTAAAAGGGAGTTGGACTTTGGCATAGATCTTCTTCTGGATACTCAACCTATTTCTATTCCTCCTTATCGTATGGCACTGGCAGAGTCGAAAGAGTTAAAAGAGCAATTGAAGGATTAGTTGAAGAAAGGCTTCATTAGCCCTAGTATATCATCCTGGGGTGCTCAAGTGTTGTTTGTAATAAAGAACGATAGATCTCTTCGAATGTGTATTGATTATAGGCAGGTGTAAGATGACTGTTAAGAATAAATATCCGTTGCCCAGGATTGATGACTTGTTCGACCAGCTTCAAGGGGCTACTCATTTTTTAAAGATTGATCTTCATTCTGGGTATCATCAGCTGAAGGTTAGGGAGTGTGACATTTCTAAGGTAGTCTTTCGGACCAGGTATGGGCACTTTGAGTTTGTAGTGATGTCGTTCGGTTTAACCAATGGTCCGGCCATGTTCAGGGATCTGATGAATCAGATGTTTAAGCCATTCCATGATAGTTTTGTGGTGATCTTCATTAACAACATTCTCATTTACTCCCGAAGTGAGAAAAAGCACGGGGATCATTTGAGAATGGTTATGAAAACCTTGAAAGAGAAGAAATTGTATGCGAAGTTTAGTAAATGTGAATTTTGGTAGGTAAAGTGGCTTTCCTTGGTCATGTGGTGTCCGGTGATGGTATCAAGGTGGACCTGAAGAAGATCGAGGCCGTGAAGAATAGGCCCAAACCTTTGACTCCTTCGGATATTCGAAGCTTTCTGGGGTTGGCTGGATATTATCGGAGATTCGTTGAAGGATTCTGATCTATTGCATCTCCATTGACTAAACTGACTCAAAAGAAGGTGAAGTTTGTGTGGTCAGATAAATATGAACAGAGTTTTCAAACCTTGAAGGATCGGCTTACGTCGGCTCCCATCTTGACTTTACCAAATGGCTTGGAGGGATTCATGGTGTATTGTGATGCCTCATGGATTGGGTTAGGTTGTATGCTCATGCAGCATGGTAAGGTAATAGCGTATGCATCAAGGCAGTTGAAGGAGCATGAGCATAATTATCCAACACGATCTTGAGTTGGCGGTGATAGTCTTTGCCTTGAAGATTTGGAGACACTATTTGTATGGGGTTCATGTTGATGTGTTCACCAATCACAAGAGTTTGTAATATGTATTCACTCAAAAGGATCTCAACTTAAGGCAAAGGAGATGGTTAGAACTCCTAAAGGATTACGACATGAGTGTTCAATATCATCCCGGCAAGGCCAATGTTGTCGTCGATGCTCTCAGTAGGCTATCTATGGGAAGTGTGACACATGTTGGAGAGAAAAGGAAGGAATTAGCAAGGGATGTTTACCGGTTTGCTAGGTTGGGTGTCAGGTTGGCCGGCTCGAGCGATGGTGGTATCCGTGTTCATAGCGCAGCAGAATCTTCCGCGGTGATTGATGTAAAAGCTAAGCAAGATTTAGACCCATCGTTGGTTGAATTGAAGAAGTTGGTTGCCGAAAAAGAGATCAAGGTGTTCTCCCAAGGGGGAGATGGTATGCTCCGGTACCAAGATTGGCTTTGTGTTCCGAATGTGGATGATCTTAGAAGAGTGATCATGAATGAGGCTCACAACTCTTATTATTCCATCTACCCAAGATCTACTAAAATGTATCGAGATTTGAAGGAAGTGTATTGGTGGCATGGTATGAAGAAGGACTTAGCTAATTTCATATCCAGATGTCCAAGTTGTCAACAAATGAACGTAGAGCACCAAAGGCCCAGTGGCTTGGCTTAAGATATTGAGATTCCCACATGGAAGTGGGAAGATGTGAACATGGACTTTGTGGTGGGTTTGCCTCAGATTCGAAGGCAATTTGACTCCATTTGCGTTGTCATTGATTAGATCACTAAGTCGGCTCACTTCCTACCTTGTCAAGACTACCTATAACGCCAAGGAGTATGCGAGGTTATATATCCAAGAATTGGTGAGACTGCATAGTGTGCCTAGATCTATCATATCGGATCGTGGCACCCAATTCACTTCACACTTTTGGAGGTCATTTCAGAATGTACTTGGAACTAAGATTAAGTTGAGCACCGCTTTTCATCCTCAAACTGATGGGCAAGCTGAGAGGACTACTCAAACCTTGGAGGATATGTTTAGGGCTTGTGTGTTGGAGTTTAAGGGTAACTAGGATGATCACATTCCCCTTATTGAGTTTTCCTATAATAATAGCTTCCACGCTAGCATTGGTATGACACTATTTGAGGACTTGTATGGTAGGAGGTGTAGGTCACCGGTGGGGTGGTTTGAGTTAGGAGAGATGGCATTGATTGGCCCAGATTTAGTATTGGAGTCTATGGAAAAAGTAAAGGTAATTAGAGAAAGGTTAAAGACGGCACAAAGTCGCCAAAAGTCCTATTTGGATGTTAGAAGGAGGGATCTTGAGTTTCATGGTGGTGATTGGGTGTATGTGAAGGTTTTGCCTATGAAGGGTGTGATGCGTTTTCGTAAGAAGGGCAAGCTAAGTCCCACGTATGTTTTCCCTTATGAGATCATTGAGCGGATCGGGAACGTGGCTTATAAGCTAGAGTTGACTTCGAACTTGAGTTCCATTCACTCGGTCTTCCATGTGTCTATGTTAAGGAAATTAGTTGGTGATCCTAGAACCATTGTGCCCTTGGAAGGAATCGAGATTGAGGAGAACCTATTTTATGAGAAAGTCAAGGTGGAGATATTTGATAGGCAAGTGAAGCGGCTTCGTATCAAGGATGTGGCTTCGGTGAAGGTACTTTGGAGAAATTATCACGTGGAGAGTGCTTCCTGGGAGGCAGAATTGGACATGATGAAGCGATATCCCCATCTTTTTCAATCTACTCAAGCCTAAGGTACTAGGCCGATCCTCTGCTAAATAGTTCTAATTCTTTCGCTCTTGAGTCTCATGGCATGACATGCATACATGTGCATGAAAATGATTTTTTTATGATGTTTGAATGATTTGAATACATTTAAAATGGGTTTTAAAGGCTTATGATTTTTCAAGCGATGAACGCTGCATTATACCTTGTATTCGGATGTTTCATGTCTTAAGTCAAACTCTAAAGCCTCGTCATTGCACATTCGGGGATGAATGCTCCAAAGGGGAGATGATGTAAGGACCCGGGTTTCCGAACGACTTTATAAGATCTCATAACGTTCGCTCGGGAGAAAATTTGACCAAGTGTTGCTCCATGGGAGGCCTACACAGCCCGTGTGAAGCCACACGGACCGTGTGGCATTCAGTGGAGAGGTACTTGGACATAATTTCGATTACGGGGAAGTCAATAGAGAATTTCGAACTAAGTGAGGGCACACGGCCACCCAAACGGTCCGTGTGGTGTGTCATGGGCCGTGTGGTCCACCATATAGCTCGCAACATAAAATTTTTCTAAGTATAAAATTACTGTCTCGTAACTTTTTCGTGCATGATTTTTCGAAGTGTCGTCACACGGCTCTTGATACGATCCGTGTAGCGTCATACGAATCGTATAGCCGTTCGTATGGCACCCCTTTGATTCTAAAAAATTCTAAGTGTTGAGCATCGCAAAATCTATCTAAGTTCCATCTCACGGGCACTATTCACGGTCCGTGTGACAGCTCACGGACTATGTAGGCGCCCGTGTAGCCGTAACAACCCGCTTTTCCATCTGTTTCATTAATGGCGTTTAGGTAATTATGGTTCATTTTAATTGTGATTTATGACCTTTTGTCTACCCTAAACCCCCTGGAGTAGCTGATACCCTTCGAATCTAATTCATTCTCATTAGAAACACTCTCACACTAAAATCAATTTCTAAAATACTCTTTAAGTCCTTCACTCAAGACTCAAGCTAGGATTCAAAAGGTGTTACAAATTCAAGATAAACTCTTCTCAAATTCATCTTCCTAATCATGGTATGTGGGATTGATTCTTGGTCCCTTTCAACCAAGGAGGCCCAAACTCTTTTCAATTGATTTTCATGAAATTAAGCTTACTTTAAATGTGAATTTTCATTATTTGATTTTATTAAATTCAATTGATGTATGAGTTGTACTTTATTCTTGTTTTTCAGTTATTTTAAGCCTTATGATGATGATTTACATTGAGGTTATGAAGTTATGAATATGCATGTCCCTTTTAAAGCTTGATTTATGCATAGGCGGTTTATATTATGATTTAAATGTGGATTTAATTATGAATTTACTTCAATTTCATATTATATTGTTGATTTTAGCTTGGATCTATGTTACCCATTCTATTCTAACATCATGCATTGCACTGGCATTCATGAACATTGATCTTCACGGAAATTATAAAGTGTGCCAAGCCCAATTACATTTAATGAAATGATTTTATAAGATATTGGTTATGACAAGAATGTGATCACATATATGTCTTATGATTATGGCTCTTTGAGAATCTCGGTACTTGCACCATCTTGTATATGTGAATGAGCTATTCCTTGCATGAGTATCATGATTATGACTTATGATCTGGCATTTGAGCGTAAATGTGCATTGATTAGATTTGAAATGACTATTGCCTTTTTGAAAGTATGTAAGTATATGCTATATGTATTCTAGTGGGATGTTCACATAGCACCGATGGATTGGGGGCGTCAAGACTATCCCCAAGGGTCCTCTCCTTTCATTGAACTATGTGCCTAGCATATTTTATGAGAATCCTATCCGAGATGGGATATGTTCCCGTAAGGAAGGTTGTTTCATATGAAATGGGATATGTTCTCGTAAGGTTAAGTATTACGATATGATATGAGAAATTCTTTCTGAAATGGAATATGTTCTTGTAAGGGAGTTGCTTCATACGAAATGGGATATGTTCCCGTAAAGTGAAGTATGGTTTACCTTTGGCAAGTAGACCACCTCTGTACCGGTGAGGGAATTTCATCAGGATTCCCAGTTATAGCTCGCTTGGTCTTACACATGTCGGTTGAGGTCACATCTCCGTTATATATGAGCATCATTGTATTCATGCATCATGAATTTCATGGCATATTGTATACTATTTCCTCAATATATACTTCTTCCTGTATTATGTGCCCTTATAATCTAACATTGAAATGTAGGTTTGATAAGTCATATGCATTGCATGCCTGCATACTTAGTACATTCAAATGTACTAATGCATACTCTATGCCTACATGATTTTACCATGTAGGGGCCGAGTACTACGATTATCCACCATTTGATGAGTAGCTCAAATTCCGAAGGTTGAACTTGTGGTGAGTCCCATATTCCAAGGACAAGCCACCTTCATCTATCTATGTTATCCTATGCCTACTTTCTTATTTGAGGGTGAGCCCGGGACATGTCTTGTCCCCCGTTCCATCTTATTACTAGAGACATTGTTGGACATCTTGTAGACTCTCGTAGATTCTATATTTTATGTGTTGTATTTGAAGCTTATGATTTCAGTTACGTATTGGATATGGCTATTATGGATTGATTATGGGAATTATGGTATGTATGTATGTTGATGTGGAAATGTGGAAGGTCCTAAGTCCCGTTTGCCCCAAAGTGTGTATCCTACTTACCCACCCCTTAGTTATTGTATGCTATGAGCTATGTGAATCCATGTGAATCCCTTTCCCCTCGATGTTACCATAGCGTGAGTCCTGCTTACCCATCCCTTAGTATTATGTGATTATTATTTGATTGCACTTCTGAACCGATGATGTGGATTTGGATACTTCGAAGCTTGTTTGGGGACTCTCGAGTTCCCATTCGCTGTGTCACATCTAGACCCTAGTCTCGGGTCATGACACCGGAACTAATAAAGCAAAGCAGGATGATAAAAATGTTGCTGAAGGTAAGCAGATTTTTTCATTAGTGATGCCGGTTTGTGATCATAACTCAATGTTTAACACGAGTTAGACTTCTTTTGCGAGAAGGAAGGGGTATCCAAATTTTTTGCCTTATATAGGGAAATATGATCAAATCTTCAAAAAATTACATTCTGATCCTAAGGGACTGATTCCATTCATCATGTCATGGAGTCCGATTAGCTTATTGGAACTGGACCTTCTCCCTGTTAACATGAAAATGGAAAACACCATGCCGAATAAACATAATTCTAGTTCTCAGAATTGCACCACCGCACCCCAAAATTGGACGCAATTTATCACCATTTGTGTGTATTTTCTTCTTCCCTGTATGTCAAGCTATCCAAATGTATTACATGATACAACACCATTACCAAAAGCTACATTGGCTAAATGGTTGTATTAATGTATCACAATGGATATCTCGTCGAATAGCATTCTGATTCTGAGAATGCGATTTCTATTCCAAGATTCAACTATTCCATACTCTTTCATCTGCCATATATCAACTCGTAGAAATCAATCCTTACACTTCTGAATTTCTTATTCTTCATCATTAAATTTTCGGAAATAACTATTCTGTCATTTAACTAATCAAAAATTAATTCAAGCTTTGGTCTCCACTCTTATTTTTCTATATCCCACGCTTAAAGTTAGAATGTTTTATACTTGTTCCCGTAAATTTATTACCCTATTAGATTGATATTAAAATGAATAGACATTTTTCTCTTCTTGGTTTTGAGTTTGTATGTAATATGTTTACATGATTATACATTATATATACAAAGCATCCAGACAAGATATGGTTATATAAGCAGAGTTGTATTACTAGAACTCAAAAGCATCCTCCAGAAATAGTAAATGAGCTAAATTATATAAATGCAACTTAGAAGCAATATATAAAATATAAATATCTTAACTATCCCAGTACCCGGATAAGCGAATGAGACTTGAAAATGTTATTGAGTAAGTAAAAACTTGGGATGTAGCTAGTCGCCTCAAATACACCGTACACTTTGACCTTTGTAAACTTCTTTTATTTTGGATTATAAGAAACTACTTGTGTGCCACAATCCCTTCTCATCAATATTTCTCCATCTTTCCAAGTTGAGGTTGGTATAAATCTATCACAACGAATATCTAGTTGAATACTATCCTTCAAAATGCGATGTCTAGTCTAAGATTCAACTATTCCATACTCTTTCATCTACCATATATCAACATACCCACTATGGACATTATCACATAGACATAGACAATTCTCCGACTCTCCAATGGTGGTTATGATCGAAATTGTTTCACGGTTGACTATTAAGTCCATTTTTTGTTGTAAGATGGTTTGTAAACTCTTGTATCATTTTTTAACTTCTAACCCTTTATTTGTTAAGATGTACCACAAACAAAAGATCCTCTAATTTTCCCAGCATGTTGTGTTCGATTAAAGACTTTGTGTGGTTACTTGTGGAACTCAAAGCAGAAGATGCTCACCCCCTAAACAGAGCCATTGTGTCATCCCTATGTTTCACCTCCCTTCCTCGAAATTTTTCTAAACATAATATAATATTAATTGGTTCATGTAATGGATTCATTTATTTGTTGAATGGTTGGAAGAATACTGTAGAGCATTTGGTTCACATTAGCGATCCTCTTTTGGATGAGTATTTCGAGGTTGAATTGCCAAAATGGGAGTAAAGAATTTAGGGTGTTACTTATGCATTCTACTTTAGTGAAGCCTCTAGTCAGTATAATGTATTGAGGCTTATGGACGTCCCTGAAACTTTCTTAGTCCCATTCGGGCAATTTAACCTTGTAATGCTCACCCAAAAGAGGGTTGCTAATGAAAAAAGAATGTTCTTCAATGTATGTCGAACCATTAAACAAACAAATGAATCCATTACAAGAACCAATTACCGTCATGTTTTGTTTAGAAAATTTGGGTGAAGGGAGGTGAAACATAGGTCTCAACACAATGGCTCTGTTTAGAAAACTTGGGTGAAGGAAGGTGAATCCTCTGCTTTGAGTTCAACTAGTAACAATACCAAGTAACTAATCGAAAGTAAAATCCTGAGAATCTTCCTTGGAAAGCTTAGTGCTTTGGGCATTAACAAAAAGGTAGCTTGTTTTAATGATAAATCATGGTGACATGAGAGATTGTCTTATAGATTTGCTGGAAATTATGATAAATTGAGTGACTATTCAGACATTCAACTCTATGTTATCATCTTTTATCGAAAATGAAATAGTGATTAAGTGTTCCAGGCACAAATAGAAAGAAATTTAGTATATGTCCTTATAAAGATTGATTTTTAGTAGCTTTTGACAAAATTGAATGATAGTGTATTTTTTAGTTAGCTTCTAACTCTTCTTCTACAGCTTGATCTCGATTTTAAAGTTTTAAAATTGAGATCATTGGTATCCATATTACCTTTTAATTTGTTTCGATGTTCAATTAATATTTTGGTACATATTTCTTGAGCTTTCCGAATAATTCCATCTCATATTATCTATTGAACTCAATTTACTTTGCTACCTTTTTAATTACTTTCGAACATTAGGATTATATTCTCTGCTTTTGTAGTTATGCCATTCTGCTATATATCCATATTCTCGCCTCTATTTAAGCTTGGTCATTCATACAAGCCTTTATTGGGTTTTTTTTTGGGCAAGTATAGCCTTTTGGTTATGGATTCATCTGAATCCGTAACTTTTGATACAGAGAATAGATATGTTGGTCTAATCTTGATTACTAAGATATATACTTAGAACAAAAACTTTTGTAGAAATAATAAACAACCAAGATTATAACAAGTTACAAAATCGAAAATTAAAGCTAGTAATTAAAACAAAATATGCAAAAAAAAAAAAAAAAAAAATTATTGCCTCGGCTTTATCTGCATGACATTTTGAAACATTTAGTGGCTACTCAAAAGGAATTAGGCATTTTTCTTAATTTTTCATGTGTGTTAGCCCATAGATTTTTTGGTGGTATGGCTTTAGGTCAATTTTTTTTTGAAACCTTTATAGAACCACTCGTAATAACTTGGGGAATAATTCCAATAGTCATAGCCTGATCTATGCGGTGTTTTTTAGTATTTAGGGGTTACTTATTAGAAATTAGGCGATTTTCTCTATTTTATTTGTGTGTTAATCTATGAATTTTGGGTGATATGGATTTCAATCAATTTTTCGTTCAAACCTTTACAAAGCTTCTGTAATGACTTAAGGAAGAATTCTAAGAGTCAACTTGATCCACATGGCATTTTTTAGCGTTTAAGGGTCAATCAACATGAATTAACCGTAGTAGGTTTGGTTGATAACTTTTTGGTGGTATGCTTTCCGGTCAATTTTTTAATAACACCTTTAAGAATTACCGTAATGAACTGGGGAAGAATTTCAATAGCCTCGTCCTGATCCTCGCAACATTTTCGCGTTGAAAGGTCACTCAATAAGAATTAGGCAATTTTCTCCAATTTTTGTGTGTATTAGCCCATCAAATTTTTTGACGGTTTGACTTTCGGTCATTTTTTCTATGAAACAAACCATCTGTAATGATGTGGGAAAGGATTCCAATAGTATTAATCTAGTCCGTACAATATTTTTTTGGCATTTTAGGAGCCACTCAATTGGAATTAGGCAATTTTTTTCGTTTTTGTGTGTGTTAGCCTAGGGATTTTTGGTGGTATGGCTGCCGATCAGTTTTTTCACAATATTTTTTAGAACTGTCCATAATGGCCTATGGAAGTATTCCAATAGTATGTTTTGGAACTTGTATTAGTATATTTACATTGATATCAGTGTTTTGAACAAATTTATGTAGAATTCTTTGATAAATGGAGGGACATTGAATAAAATGCGTAAAAATTTCTCACAACTTCAATTACTTGCTTAAGTTTTGCAATTACTATTTAGTGACAGAATAAAATAAAACTGGTCCGATATGAGTTCAGAAAGTATGATACGTAAACACGATTCCTATAACAACTGAACACTGTTTACCCATTGAGGCTTTCAAATTTTGGCATATTCACCCAAAATAGGATTGCTAGTTAAACAAAGGAATCCATTCTACGGGTGGATGCGAGAATGGTCACAATGAGACTTGAGCTCAAGTGGGGAAGCAAAATCATTAAAAAATAGTTGGAAGTTTCACCTACACATTTTGAGATAGATAAAAGAGTAGATCAGTATGAAGAGCGATGAGATGAGGTTGTTCAGAGCAAGCAACTATGACGAGTGATTGCACCATAGGCTAAAAGAACAATTAGTAAGAAAAGTAAACCATAGAAATTAGCCAGCGCATATGGATACTACAATGGATAAGAAATGTGCTATATATCAATAAAATACTTGATGCATCTCAATAAATGATAACCTTGTTAAGGTTAAGAAAACACGTCTCTTCCTGCTTCTTTAACACCTTCGATATGCAAAACTAAGAGAAAGTGGACAACATGAATATATCTGAATTTGATAAAGGGGCATAATAAATGCACAACAACCAAAAGAAAAAGATCTGAAATATCTAGAAAGCAACTGTGAATTTTTTATTATAGAGAATGCAATGAATAAAAGAGATGTGGGTTTGTAATAAATCATGTGCTAACAGCAGAGAAGCACATGTTGATTATTATTTGACCTCTTCTTCAGCTAGTAGTTTAAGTTTCTTAATTTTCTCAAGTAGTTTAGTTTCCACAGGAGTCAATATACGCAATTAGTTAGTCCATTCTTGTACATATATACATTGCAATTGATCAATAAAAAACATGTCAGCTTTTCTACTACTCTTGCTCTTTTATGGTATCAAGAGATTCAATAAACTCTAAAGAGTAAGATCCTCCTTTTTTCCTCCCTCCTCTCAACCACCCACTCTACAAAAATGGCAGAAGCTCGTGTTGTTAATGCTGATACCAGCAGTGCTGCAATGACCGTTCAATTTAATCCGGCATCCCAATTGCCCGTTACATTAATTGGCAGCCCTAACTCTGAGACATGGAAGGCACAATTTTCCATGCTTATACATGCTCATGATCTCTATGGTCATCTCGATGGGTCTACTGCTTCCCCATCCACACCATCACGACTGGCACAGTCCCTGGTACCAATCCTGCGTTTGCTCTTTGATTTCGGCAAGACTTGACTCATTCAAAATGCTCTTATGGCATCTATTGATCCAACAATTGCCACAACAGTTGTAGCTGCTACTTCAGCAAAGACAGCCTGGGATGCACTGCACCTTGCCTATGCGAACAAGTCCCACATCAGAAATTTTAGTCTGCGTGATCGACTTGCACATTTGACCAAAGACTCACAACCAGTTAATGAATATTTCCAGAATATTCGGTCGCTTGCTGATGAACTCTCTATTGCTAGTGCCCCCGTCACCAATTCTGAACTTATTGGTAAGATCTTGAGTGGTTTGGGTCCAGAATTTTGTGAGATTTAGGCTGCGTTCGTGCTCGTGACTCCCCTGTTACTTATGAAGAACTCTACGAAAAGCTTCTGGATCATGAGCTTTTCCTTCGATCCAAGTCTCACAACCACTTTGAGGCTAAGTCCAACTACATTTCAGGCATGCACGCATCAGAAAATCCTTGGTTTCTCAGCTCTGGAGCATGGTAACAAAATCTCAATAAGTCACACTAGTTCAACTCAATTACATGCATCAAATTTTTTTTTTTCTCTATAACACTGTTTGTGCTCCTAGCATTACACGCAACATACTATCTGTCTCTAAATTTTGTCAAGACAACCTAACGTCTATTGGATTCTTTCCTTTTCATTTTGTTGTGAAGGACCTGGTAACGTAGCCTCCGTTGGTGCAGGGTAAGAGTAGAGACAGTCTCTATGAGTGGCTAAACAGAACCATCCATATCTTCTCCTCAAGCACATTTGACCTCCACTAACACATCCATTTTCAATTGCCATCGTCGGTTGGGCCATCCACATGCAAGAGTTTTAAATTTTCTTTTGAATAACTTCTCGCTACCTTGCTCGCGAGAAAAGTTCTTAGTTTGAAATTCTTGTTCCTCGAATAAGGCTAGTCGCCCTTTTCAAAATTTTACTTTGTCAAGTACCAAACCATTTCAAATACTATTTAGTGATTTATGGGGTCCTTCTCCTGTTCAATCAATTGACAAAAAATTATGTTACTGTATTTTTGTGGATCAATATACCAAATACACTTGGATTTACCCATTAATAAATAAAAATGAGGTTGCAGAGCTTTTCAAAAAATTCCAAGCTTTAATTGAACGTCATTTTAATACTAAAGTTCACTCTCTGTATACAAATCGTGGTGGAGAATTTAAAAGTCTTGACCCCTACCACAATTCACAAGGTATTGGACATCTTTGTCTCCTCTGGTCTTTTGCTCAATTTTACATAATAAATCACCTTTTCAAATGTTATTTGGTCAGAATCCGGATTACAGTTCCTTAAAAAAATTTGGGTGTCTTTGTTGATGTGATTTTTTTTTAAAAAAAAATTCCCTTTTCAAGATATATTTTCACATCTTTCTCCTACTTCTACTACATTTGTGTGGGAGTATCCAACTAAACCTACCCAAAACAATCTCCTATTTTTTCTCCTCCTATTAACACTGAGTTACTCAGCCACATACTTATACCAAAGGCAGCGAATAACGATTCCGTCTCCTCTACTAGCGCCCTCCAACAGAATCTACCCCCTCAGGTACGCCTTCTTCTTCTCCCACAATTTCTATTCACTCTCCTGATCTCACTGATACCCAATATTATCCCCCATTGCATCAATCATCACCTTTTCCAATTTTCTACGGTCGCAGAAACACCAAAAAATCATCTGCAAACCAACATTCGCTAGCTCCCCATCCCTCTACCTCCATTCCGCTACCTCCACAACCTTCACCCCAATCTGTTCCGATCACAGAATCTCAGCCACCTTCTCTTTCACCTCCAAGTGTTGTGACCCATTCACAGAATAACATTCACAAACCAAAACCAACCTTGACTTTCTGGCTCACTTATCCCCACCATCACCCCTACCAGCTTAAACCAAGCTAACAAACATAATGAGTGGCAGAGGGCAATGAAAAGTGAATTTGATGCATTATTGAATAATCAGACGTCGGAATTGGTACCACATGACCCCACAAAATACATCGTCACTTGCAAATGGTTGTACAGGTTAAAACGGAAAGCTGATGGGTCAGTCGATTGTTAGAAGGCTCGACTTGTTTCAAAGGGGTTGACATAGCGTCCTGGATTTGATTATCATGCCACATTTAGTCCGGTTGTCAAACCAACTATTTTGCACTTGGTGATCTCGATTGCTGTCCAACAGAATTGTCTTTAGAAGAAGAAGTATACATGGTTCAACCTCCAGGTTTTGTAGATGAGCAGTTCCCCTCCGACATGTGCCGTCTAAAGAGAGCTATTTACAGACTCAAGCACGCCCCTCGGGCGTGGTACAATGAACTCAAGAAGTTCCTTCTTTCTTTGGAATTAGTCAAGTCAGAAGCTGATGCTTCACTTTCTGTACGCAAAGTGTCTAATAACCTTTTGTACATACTGGTTTATGTGGACGATATCATCATCATATGGAATAAACAACTCAGAAGTTCCCCGACATTTTTCCATTAAGGATCTTGGTAATCTCCAATTTTTTCTTGGTTCACTGTCCCAAGCACCAACCATTTACTGTGACAAAGTTGGTGCAACTTATCTGTGTGCGGATCCAGTTTTTCATAGCGGCATGAAACATATTGCTGTAAAGTTTCACTTTGTTCGCAAACACGTCCAGCAGAATCAAGTTCACATTGTTCATATTCATGTTGCAGATCAACTCGCGGACACTCTCACTAAAGCACTACCACACACCGCCTTTGATAAACATCTATTCAAGCTAGGCATTGTTACACACTGCCTACCTTGAGGGAGGCGTAATAAATCATGTGCTTAATAGTAGAGTAGAGTATGCTTAACAGTATAGGAGCACATGTTGATTATTGTTTGATTATAGTTTAAGTTCCTTAATATTCTCAAGTAGTTTAGTTTCCAGAGGAGTTAAGATAGCCAATTAGTTAGTCCATTCTTTTACATGTATACGTTGCAGTTATCAATAAAAACAGATCAGCTTTTCAACTACTCTTGCTCTTTTAGATTGGAAACTTTAAAATGCAAATAACTTGGAAAAAATTAAAATAGACAATAGATACACCAGAATTCAAAAGCATCTACAAAACAGTTGAAGTTGCCATGTTTCAAACTAAATACATATAACCCAAAAGTTGAATTACCATTTTGCCCCTGTTCTAAACTAAAATATAATAAAATATCTAATTAAATATTAAACAATAATATTTTAATTATCTAAAATTTAAATTAAAATATTTAATTAAATAATAATTTTAAAATCACATAAATGGTGAGTAAATGAAAGATTTATGTGTGTTTGTTTTTTAGAAGTTCAGCAGTCTCATGTTAATTACTGTCCATGTCATACGTTATATCTCTTTAGCCAAATGTTGTTTATTTGATTGATTTATAACTGCATTTTTAAAAGAATCAAAATGTTGCTTTTATTTTCTGAAGACAGGATTAAAGGATTAACCATTCGAATTAAATTCCTTATATATGATATTATAAATTTCTTAGTTATAATATTAATTAATGCAAACTTACTTAGAAAACAATTCTTTCTTGTTTCAAAATTACGACGAAATGGAAGAGTTGCAACGGAAATATTATAGATTATAGGCCACAATCATACTCTTCATTGCTGTTTAATGAATCTTAGAACGTGGAAAAATTAAATAATTGGAGTAATAATTGTGAGTATAATTTTTCTTCATTCGACAAGTCCTCACACGAGTTGCTTCATACATTAAAAGGAGCTGCAACTTCAAAATAACCTGCAACTTCTTTTCCTCATTTCATTTCTCCATTCAATTTCCTTTATTTTAGGTTTTTCTCCTATTCAATTCTTTAGTTTTGACATTTCTTTTAGCTATTCCTAATTATTTGATCTTTCAGCTTCCCTTATGTTTAGTGAATGGCTTGATGTTTTAATGATTCACAACCAAGGACCAGGTAGACTATCAGATCGTTGTATTGTGTTGAATATGGGATACAACTGCTTAAAACTGTTGTGGTAGGTAAAATGTCAAACTCCGTTGTACTGAAGGACCAGTGGTCCGTGCACTGCATCCATTGTTGTATAAAAGGAGCTTGTCCAAGTAACAAAAACAACTTTTGGAAAGATCACAAACTGAATATTCTTGTTACTCCAAAAGATCTCTCGTGGCTCCTAGTGTGAAGATGCAGTTGTTGTGCTTAAGGGACCTGATAGAAGACTTCTATAGTTTCCTTTGTATTAGTAGTTATATTGTGTTGTAAACTATAAGATCACTCCTAATCTAAAAAGGAACATGATTATCGTTTTTACTCCTTTATTAAGAGTTGTTAAACCGTGTTGGCTGGGTAGCCTTAAGGTATAGTGGTGTTGTAGTCTAACTTCATCTAGGAGGTGAGAGTGTAGACTAGGTATTGTTGTTGACGCTCATAGCTTGTAACTGGGGTTTCAAATGGCAATGGTGAGGGAGTGTGTGTTGTATTTCTTTACTTTGTTCATTTATTAGTGGATTTTGGGTTTCGGGAAATCTTGTTGGACAGGTCGTGGTTGTTTCTCCCTTGAGCAAGGAGCTTTTCCACATTAAATCTCTATGTTTTATTGTTTTTTGTTGGTTTTATTTTAGTTTATGTTCACATCGTTTCGGGGGACCTGATCCCTCACTGTGATAGATGCGTATTTACTCAACAAGTGCTATCAGAGCAGGGATCTCTATACGGTTCACACCTAGAGATGTACTGGTAAATATGGATCCCCCACTTAACCTAGAAGAAAGACAATCATCCACCAGACCTCCAAGATTTAATGACAAGTTTTATGGTTGGTGGATAGGTCGTATGCACAACTTTCTCATTGCTGAGGATAGTGAACTATGGGACATCATACTTGATGGACCATATGTTCCAATGATTGAAGTTAAGGAAGGGGAGACTACTAGGCTGGTTCCCAAAACCATGCAACAATATTCAAAGGCTGACAAGAAAAAGATTGAGAAAAACTATAAATCCAAGAAACTGATTGTGTGTGGGATTGGGGCTGAAGAGTCTAATAGAATCTCAGCTTGTGAATCTGTTAAAGAGATATGGGACTGTCTGAGAAATGCTCATGAAGGTACTGAGCAGGTGATTGAATCTAAGGTGGACATGCTCACTTCACAATATGAAAAATTCTTTATGCTGGAAGGTGAATCCATACACGACATGGAGACCAGGTTCTCAGCTATAACCAATAAGCTGGAAGGTGAATCCATACACGACATGGAGACCAGGTTCTCAGCTATAACCAATAAGCTGAAGTGTTTGGGGGAACCTGTAAGTCAGAGTAAACAAGTGAGAAAAATTCTCAGGGTTCTACCAATATCCTGCGAGAGCAAAGTTGATTCAACAGAGTCCAAAAATCTGAAGACTTTGACCATGGATGTTCTCACTGGCATTCTTCAAACATATGAGCTAAGCAAGGAAACATGATACTGCCAAGAGATAAGGAAAGAAGGACAAGACTTTGGCACTGAAAACAACTCACAGTGACGATGAAATTGATGGCGTAGATATGGCTTATCTCACCAAAAGTTTCAAGAAAATTATTAGGAAGAATCATGGCTTTGCTAGGAAAGGAAATGTGGGTAGATCTCAAGGTAATGCTGAACTATGTCATGGATGTGGGAAGCCAAGACACTTCATCAAAGATTGTCCTTATGGAAGGGTGATTACAAGGATGGTTCAAAGTTTGTAAAATGCAAAAGGAAGGACCAGGTTCCTGAAAAATTTAGGAGAAAGCTTGCAGCTGACCAGATTGTGATAAAAGCTCTGGGGGTATGGGGAAACTCCTTTAGTGGCTTTGAGGATGAAGAACAACCTGAGGACTCATCTATGTTAGCCGTGAAGGATGATGATGAAATCTTTGACAATTTGTTTGCATTCATGGCTCAGTCAGATGAAGAAGAAGAGGAGGAGGAGGAACAGGTAACACTACTGGACTTAAAAGAGAACTTAAATCTTTATTCTACCAAATAGTTGAAAAAGCTTGCATGTGTTCTCATTGATTTCATTTGTGAATTAACTGCTAAAAAGGATTTGTTAAACAATAGTGTCGATGTCTCACATGATGAAAAAATTGTTTTAACAAATCAAGTGTCTGATTTGGAAGTAAAAGTTATGGCCTTAGAAGTTAAAACAAATGAACTTTTGAACTTGATGCCAAATTTGATGCTATGGTAATAGGTAAAATCAATGAAAATGAACTTGTTTTAGAGGAGAAACTGAAAGAGGATGAGTTGAAATTTATGCTAGCTTTAGAAAGGAATATTATGATGGAGAAGGACCTACTAGGGGTCAAGGAGGACCTGAACAAGTCCTTGAAATGGACAACCTCTTCAAAGCTATTGGGGGACATTTCCAATAACTAGGGTCATGAAAAGAAAGGCCTAGGATATGTCAACAAAATTGAACCCCCATATAATCCTCATAGTAAATATGTTTATGTTGCTGACAATTTACTATGTTTATATTATGGTAGAAATGGTCATCAGAAGGCCAGCTGTGAAGTTCTTAAAAGGACTCTGAAAAGGCAGCAGCCTGATTACTTAGAAAGAAAAGGTGTGAATGAGGGACCAGGTCCTAAGTCAAGATTGAGTAACAGACCCTTGCCTAGTTGGACCAAGAAGCTTTTGATTAGGCCTCTGTCTCATTATTGGGAACTCTAATTGAAGTGGGTTCCCAAAACTAACAAGTGAACCTATGCAGGAACAGTCAGGAGGAAGAGGTCAGTGCTGGTTTATGGATAGTGGATTCTCAAAGCACATGACTGGAAGGACTAAAAACTTCCTCTCCTTGAAAGAAGTCGAAGGTGGCAGTGTTTCATTTGGTGATGGTAAAAAAGGATACATCATGGGTATAGGCAATATTGGTAAGTGTGGAAAGGCTATTGAAGATGTGTACTATATTTAAGGCTTGAAGTATAGTCTTCTTAGTGTTTCTCAAATCTGTGACAAAGGGAGTGAGGTGAAATTCCTTTCAGACAAGTGCATAGTAACAAACTTGTATACTAAGGAAGTGATCCTCACAACAAAAAGATGTAGAAATATGTATGTGGCTAATCTAAGGACTACCAAGGAAGACAATCTTACTTGTGTTAAGGTCCAAGATAATTCAAGTGACTTGTGGCATAGAAGACTTGGTCATTTCTGTCCTTCTCTGTTGAATAAGCTAGCTTCCAAGGACCTGGTTCGTGGTCTGCACAAAATAAATTTTAGCAATATCAATGTGTGTGTAGCATGTGCTAAAGGGAAGCAGTCGAGGAGCTCTTTCAAATCCAAAAATAAGGTAAGTACCACCAGATCTATTGAAATTATTTATGTTGATCTTTGTGGTCCTATGCAGGTTTAGAGTCATGGTAGAAAGAGATACATTATGGTGGTGGTTGATGACTACTCAAGATACATCTTGGTAAGGTTCCTGAGGTCCAAGGATGAAGCTGTTGAATTGCTGATTTCTCTCATCAAGCAAGCGCAGAATCACTTTGGAAGTAAAGTTGCAAGGATCAGGTCTGATCATGGCACTGAGTTCGAGAATTTAACACTGGATAGCTTTTGTGTAGAGGAAGGAACCCATCACAATTTTTCAGCTCCTAGAACACTACAACAAAATGGAGTTGTGGAAAGGAAAATAGAACACTGGTAAAAATCGGAAGGACCGTGTTAATTGACTCTGGATCGGCAAAGAATTTTTGTGTTGAAGTTATCAACACTTCTTGTTCTGTGACAAACAGGTGCCTGGTCAAGTCTCTTAAGAATAAGACCCCCTATGAACTCTTGTTTAGTAGAAAACCTAGTATCAGATATCTGAGAGCCTTTGGTTGCAAATGCTTTGTGCTCATAAATAGAAAGAAGGAAGTTGGAAAGTTTGATCCAAAAAGTGATGAGGGTGTTTTTGTTGCATACTCTACAAACAACAAGTCCTAAAGATTATTTAACAAAAGAACTCTTTGTGTTGAAGAGTGTACAAGTCATGTTTGATGAATCTGAAGACATGGAGAATCCTGGTGATAGATATGATTCAGACCTGGAAGAACTACATCAACTTCAAAAGGATAGCCTGATTAATGATCCCTCAACTAATGTTGTTCCACAAAAGAATGATATGACTAGTGATGGTGATGCTGATGGAAAATTCCCAGAGGGACCTAGTACGTCTTCAAGAGAACCTAAGCCAGATGATGCTAACAATGATCTAATGTTGGAAATTGCTCAACCAGAAGATGGTGATAATCCTAGTGCTATAGAGAGTCAGAGTCAGTCTGTAGTGAGGACCTCCCGATAGAAACATCAATCCTTTCATCATATGGATAATCTAGTCTCTCCTTTGGACTCTGGGATCCAAATAGGTCCAGGAATAGAAATTTGATGTCTTGTGATGCATTTTTATCCTTCATTGAACCCAAAAATGTCAAAGAAGCCCTCAAGGATGCATATTGATATAGCAAGAGCTACTCTAATTTGAGAGAAGCAAGGTATGGCACTTGGTTCCTAGACCTACTAACGAAACTCTAACAGGACCAGGTGGGTGTTCAGGAATAAGTTGGACGAAAATGGTACAATCACAAGAAATAGGTACAGACAAGTCTTGCAAGGTTTTAACCAGGAAGAAGGCATTGACAACGATGAGACTATTGCTCCAATTGCCAGAATAGAGGCTAGTTCCGATTGCTTTTGCTACGTACATGGAGTTTGAAATGTTCCAGATGGATGTAAAGAGTGTCATTCTAAATGTGTACCTTAAGGAGAGGGTCTTTGTGAAGCAACCACCTGGATTTGAAAATGTTGAATTCCCAGATCATGTTATGAAACTAGATAAAGCATTTTATGGCCTAAAACAGGCTCCAAGGGCTTGGTGTGAAAGATTATCTTGTTTCCTACTTATCATGGATAACAAAGAGGGAAAATTGATAACACATTATTTCTGAAGATCAGAGGAAAAAACCTACGGATTGTGCAAGTTTATGTTGATGATATCATCTTTGGTGCCACAACAAATGACCTCTGTCAAGAATTCAGGGACCTGATGCGTGGTGATTTTGAAATGAGTATGATGGGTGATCTTAGCTTCTTTCTTGGGATGCAGATCAAACAAACTCCCAGTGGTACTTTCATTAGTCAAGAAAAGTATATAAGGGACCTGCTGAAGAAGTATCAACTGATGGATGCAAAGCCAATTGATACTCCTATGGAGACTAGTTCTATGTTGGATGTTGATGAATCTGGGAGCATGGTGAATGAAACAATGTACAGAGGGATTATTAGATCATTGTTGTATTTGACTGCCAGCAAACCTGACATAGTCTTTAGTGTTGGCATGTGTGCTCGGTTCCAATCCTGCCCAAAGGAATCCCATATGAAGGCTGCAAAAAGAATACTTAGATATCTCAACGGCTCTAAATGCTTAGCCTTGCACTACCCTGCTGGAGACTGTTTTGATCTTTTGGGATATGATGATGATTTTGCTGGGTACCTGGTTGACTGTAAAAGTACTTCTGGAATGGCTCATTTTCTGGGTTCTTCACTGCTTTCCTGGGGCACCAAGGAGCAAAACTCAGTTGCATTGGCTACTGCTGAGGTTGAATATGTAGCTGCTGCAGCTTATTGTTCACAATTATTGTGGACCAAATTGCAACTTGAAAATTTTGGAGTATTGATAGATACAATTCCCTTGATATGCGATAATACCAGTGCCTTTAATAAGGCCAAAAACCCTGTCCATCACAAAAGAACAAAGCACATTGATATGCGACATTATTTTCTCAAGGACCAGATTGAGAAGGGAAATATATGCATGAAGTTTTACAACACTGAAGATCAAATTCCAGATATTTTTAATAAATCTCTTTGCAAAGACTAGTTTGAATGGAATAGGCGTAGATTGGGGCTGATCATACAGAAGCAATCAGTGTCTCCATGACCATGATTTTCCCCTAAAAATTTTGGCAAGAATTCTTAGGCAAGCATCGGAATATCTAGTCACAATAAGTTAAATTCCTACATGTATATTGCAGGTTTTTCAGAAATTGGCATTTTCATAGGAATTGAAGATCTGAACTGGAAGAGTTTCACTCAAGTTTCTGCTCATTAAGGACATGATTCCCTACGAGGTTAGTATTCTTTTCATAGCTTCACAACATTAATATGATAGCTCAGGGTCTGTCACGTCGATTTAGCTTTTCTGAATCGACATCATTCCATCCCGGTACTCAAAGCCTCGCAACCAATTAGGGATTTGACGTCTCTTTTCCCTCATTATTAAATGGCTTTAACCATCCATTTTTTTCTCATCTTTTCCCAAAAAATCAAAAAATATTCTTCTTCTCTTTTGTCCATTTCTTCTTATTTTCTTGTCAAAGTTTGCACTTTACCTTGTATAAAAGTTCACCTCTCTCTGATTCACAAATAATAACAGGTAATGAGTCACATCCTTCTCCTAATATTAGTACTCTTCCGCCCACCTGAGTAGTTGCACCCCTTGACCCACAACATTACACCCTCTTCCCCGTCTATTCCATCTCTCCTAAAGTCTACTCCTTTAGGGCCAGTTGTGAGTATGGATTGTCCTCCTGACTCACCTATTAGAGCATCGGATTTCTCCTCGAAAGGTCTTTCTCCCAATGCTGAAAGCACAAATTCTGTTGAGGAAACAAGAAACTCCTCTTAACCAGGTCCCACTTCATCCTCCATATCTAGAGAAGCACTTTGAAGGGGACTTGACTGTAGATAAAAGCATCGAGTCAAATATTTTGAGGGGCTTGAGTGGGTTGCAAAGGGTCTATTAGATCTGAAACATATGAACTTTTTTCCAAAGATGAACCTACCTCCCCTGATTTTCAACTGACATTGGGCACTCCTACGTTTGACAACACTCCTGAAAGTGAGATCAGGCCAGTAAATGCTACTAAGAATGTGGACGAGGACCTGAAAGATGATGAAGACAATCGTCCTTTGACTTGGAAAATCAAGAAACCTGCTGCCCCTCCTGTTCACGCTCTTGTGAGGGACCAAATTGGCACAACAAAAGGGAAGGAAAAGGTGACTGGGGATTCATAGATTGTGGCTAGGAGTTATTCTACTAGAAGAGCACATAAAATGTTTTTGAGTGGTGCTATGGATAAATCCAAAGATGCAAATAAAATGAAGTTGAGAAGAACTACATTATTGGATGATGACGAGGTACCTGAGGATCAGGGCATTGATGCGGAGGGTGAGAAGGATCATAGTGAAACTGAATTTGATGAGGACTTGGTTAATGTTAGGCTACACACTTAGATAACCAAATCTTCATCTCAGGGACCTTAAAGCTCTAAAGACCCCAAGACTCGGAAGAAGGATGTGGGTAAATCCAAAAGGGGTGATCATGCTCCCACTTGGGGACCAAGTTCACATGTCAAAAGTCAGAGGGTAGAGAAGACAATGACAAGGGAAGAAAGGATTAATTTACTAGAAAAATAAAAAGTGTTGAGTAGGCATTTGTTTGAGCCTGAGGCCAAAAAGAGCCTAGGTATGCGAGAACTTGTGGATGTTGTGGACCTCCAAGGTTGGAACCACCTATTTAAGTGACCTATTCTATACCTTCACGAGTGGAAGGTCCATGAATGTTATCTAAATCTAGAAATATAGGAAGATGGGGGGTTCGTGACCAATTCTGGTGACATTTCTTTGTGGGTTGATGAAGAGGTCCTAGGGATCGTACTAAAGGTTGAAAGGAAGGGTGCCAATACTGTGATTAACAGGTTCCCTTCCAAGAACTTTATACAAAAGGTTGGCTAGGTGCAAAATCTGAACACCTCTGTTGTGGCTAAGAAGCTTCAGAAGGACCAGTACCAACTATATTCAAGGATTTAAAAGAGAACAATTGCCACTATGGCAAATTTGTATCTCATGGAGGTTCTCAGCACCTTGGAAGGCATAAACTTGCCAACCCTGATGATGGAACATATGGCAAAGGTTTTGACCATGAGAGAGGTAGGCATGTCTTCGCTTATGGGTACCTGCTTAATAATGTCTTTGAGTACTTTGGAGTAAGGAAGGGAAGGGGCGTAGCTGGGACAAAAAACAGGATTTTTCTTATATCACTCTAGCAGAGTGTGAGTGTAGCCAGCTTAGGGCAGGGACCAGGAAGTCTCCAATGTGCTGCATTAGAAGGAAGCTTTAAAGAGGCAAGTGGAGGAGCTGACTGCTGCCTTAGTAGGCAATGATGTTGAGTTGGTTATGCTGAAGGTTGAGCTAGCCCAAGGCATTGTTAAGGGACTAGGTTCTGAGGAACTGATCAAATTGAATGAAGAAAATGCCAAGCAGTCCCTGGAGATTAAATTTCTTACTCAGCAAGTTCTTCAGGCACACTAAGATTCCAATGCGTGCAACTTCTGCAATCCTTTGCCCCTAGGCCCTCTCGTTCCTTGATTGTCTAGCTAGTATCTGTCTATCCTATATTGTTCTGATCTTTTTTTTTTGTCACCTGGTCCTGGGTCTGTCATGTTATGTTTTTGCTAGGCTAAAAATGCTAACTCAATATGAAATGGCTACTTGTAGTTACTCTCTTATCTTTTTCTTGTTCTTTAATTTCTATGATTTTGCTCAATTTATGGTATCTCATGTACTTAGTATTTCTTCATTGTGGTTCTTCTCTCAGTTTACTATTTAGTTTTTAATGATGCCAAAGGGGGGGAGATTAGCTTAATAATATATTCAGGGAGAACAATTAGGAAGTAGCATACAGTCGGGGGGGGGGGGGAACAGGTGCTAAGGGACTCATACTTAAGGGATCCATACTTTCAGGAGAACTGGGGATCACAGTTTCCCATCATCAAAAAGGGGGAAAATTTTAAGTGCATGCCTTGATGTTTTGATGATTAACAAACTAACTCGAGGACTAGGTTGACTATCAGATCGATGTGTTGCGTTGAATATAGGATACAATTGTTTAAAGTTATTGTTGTAGGTGAAACGTCAAACTCATTTGTACTAAAGGACCAGTGGTCCGTGCACTACATCTATTGTTGTATAAAAGGAGCTTGTCCATGGAATAAAAACAACTTTTGGAAAGATCACAAACTAAATATTCTTGTGGCTCCAAAAGCTCTCTCTTGGCTCCTAGTGTGAAGATATAGTTGTTGCGCTTAAGGAACCTGATAAAAGACTTCTACAGTTTCCTTTGTGTTAGTAGCTAAGTTGTGTTGTAAACTGTAAGATCACTCCTAATCTAAAAAGGAATGTGATCATCGTTCTTATTCCTTTGTTAAGAGTTATTAAACCTTGTTTGTTGGGTGTAGCCGTAAGGTGTAGTAGTGTTGTAGTCTAACTTCATCTAGGAGGTGAGAGTGTAGACTAGGCGTTGTTGTTGCTGCTCATAGCTTGTAACTGGGGTTGCAAGTGGGAATGGTGAGGGAGTGAGGGATATAAATTGTGTGTCTTGTATTTCTTTACCTTGTTCATTCATTAGTGGATTTTGGGTTTTGGGAAATCCTATTGGATAGGTCGTGGTTGTTCCTCCATTGAGCAAGGAGCTTTTTTTATTGTTTTCTGTTGGTTTTCTTTTAGTTTCTGTTCATATCTTTTTGAGGGACCTCATCTTTTATTGTGGTAGACGCGTATTTACTCAACAACTTATATTATTTTCTTTTCCACTGTCTTTTCATATTTTCTACATCACTCTACAACATAAGTTCGGAATCTTTGTCCCATTATCCTGGAATTTGTCATGTCTCTACTTCAAATACATTTTCCATGGAGGTATATTTTTTTGATATACTGAATATATATTTTGTTCACAATTTTCATTTGTGTCGTCTTTTATATTCTTGATTTGTGTTAATGCACAGATTAGATGAATGTGTACGTTTTTTGTGTGCATTATTTTAATTGTTTTCATCATCATATTGGTGATGTTTAGGGGGTTGCTCGTGAGCCTACCTTTTACTCATTTTCTTAGACCTAATTCAGTTGCTAAACGTTTTCAATCTTCATGATCAAGAGTATAAGTTGTCTACCCCAACTTTGCTTCTATTCACTATTTCGCTTGGAATGTGTGCTTAAATAGCTTTACATAAAAGAATAAATTTGTTGTTTTCTCTTTAATTTTGTGTTTATTTTAAAAATTACTTTTATCATTTGGTAGCTTATTATATTTGTTAATAAAGGCTTCTAGAATATCAAAAGTCTCTCAAATTATCCATGCCTATTACTTCCACATGCCACATGCCACATATATGATAGGGTTTTTTTAGCTCAAATGCATAAATCAAAATTGTTATGACAAAGAAAACCGATAATGAAAAAACAATAGCAACTATCGTCAATTAACGAGAGCAGTGGAGAGTATTCAAAAATGAAACGACAACAATAACAAAATAGTGTGATAATCAAAACGTTAAAAAAATGAGTGTGATGGTGCTCCTATGCCATGAATTCCGTGATGGTATAATCAATCAATATGAGGAGCCAAATGTGGATCCACTAGTCTAGTCTACACGACAACCTATGATGACAGTAATGACACCCATGATAATATGTGTACAACAACAATAATATATCTGTTGAAATTACATAAATAAGATTTTGGAAAGATAGCGTATATCCAGATCTTATCACTACCTCGTAGAGATAGAAGAATTATTTTCGGAAAACCCTCGACTCAAATACATAAATTCAAAAGAAGAAAACAAGAACAAGAACAACAAAATAATACCAATTAATATGTGTATTATAGTAAACATATTCAAATCAATTATTATTTTTTAAAAAGTATATAAAGTCCAAAATAAAAGTATTTGTGAGTCCAAGGTGATGTAATATTATTACATGGTACACTATAAAACACTCTTTTCTTTTCCGATTTATAAGTGACTTGTAAAAAATAATGTCTAATGAATTAATTTTTATAAATTCCTTTACAAAGTCATGATAATTGTTTCTCTCTTTTGATGATGAAATTCATCTTCTCATTTAAAGTGGAGTTTATAGCAAATTACTCATTTCATTCTAATTTGTTTATTTATTTTTAGTCCATTTCAAACAATATTGTTTGATTTCATAGATTCGAACAATATATAATCATTGTCATTCAACAGAAACAATTCTTTGAACATTTTGATTGTTCATGAAGTTCAGCTCGTACTATGTCACTTCGATTTTTTTATCTTATTCATTTCTATTAGTATAGTAATAGTATTTGCTTAGGACACATGTGCAAAGTACGTGTTTGAGAACTAATTTGATAATTATTTATTTCTAACTTTTCACCTAATATATTTAAAATCACAAGATTAAATAACATTTTAATACATTTTAAGTATCTTTAGTTAAGTACCACAAGATTTACTCTGAATTAGTTTGTGTAATTTCTATTTATCGGATGTCCATTAGACACAGTGAATATGAGTTAAGATGTTTACATATATAAATTTAAAGTTAAAGTGTGTAATTATTAATCGATGCTAAGTCGATGTGTCTATGCATACAGTGAAAGAGTCAGGATTTTCGTTAAGGGGTTCAAAATCTTAAGTAGATATACGAACTAAGTGAAGGAGGTCCAACATCTATTAAATATGAATAAAAAATTATTTTTACCATATATAAATATGATAATTTTTGGCCGAAGGGGGTTCGGATGAATTCCCTCACTCCAATGTGGGTCTCTGTACGCATGTATTATGCCTTCTAAAAACTTACCAACACTATTCTGATATGAAAATGTGGCCACTGTGTTCTTTTTTCTTGTTTGTTTTTCTTAAACTAACAATACCCTCTGCAGAGAAACTCCCTCTTCTCCCTTCAAGATCCAAAATTTCTTGTTCTTCACTAAAGGTTCATTGTAGCCTCAGAATGTTTCAGTTTATGCAATATATTAAGAAAAATGTACGTTATAATGAGGCTACTATAAAATATTTACTCATGGGTGGGCCCATGTGTGGTATTTAAAACGTCTTCCTAGTTGAATTTGAATAAGATTTCGCATCAATCTATATTGAATGGCTGCCCCCATTATGTTGTTGCTAGTAAATACCACTACTTTTGATTTTGGATCTTCCAAATCATTCCCGCAAAATGGAAATCCAATGTTTCCTGGTGGAAAAATGTCTAATCTCATCTGAATCATAATTTGTTAGGCCAGTAGCTTGTCTTTCAGCTTCTTAACTGCGTGGGGCATTTCCCTTGTGAGATACCACTTTGGAAGGGCTAAAATTCTAACTTTGTGTCAGATTAGGGGGATCCTATAGGGGCCAGGTTTGAATCAATAGAAAACCTTTTCTTCTGTATGTTTCGATATTATTCCATTTCAAATCCTTCCCGATACCTCCTAAAAAATCCCAGAGAGATGCTAAGAACATAAAATCCCTAAATGGGATAGGAAAAAGTTCATTAGAAAAAAGAGAAAGAAAGAGATACTGTCACGACCCTGACCTATGGCCTAGAAGTGATACGGTGAATGAGAACCCAAGAGTTCCCAAACAAGCCTCAAGTATCTGAATCTACATCATCGGTATGGAAGCGCATTCAAATAGTAAACACATAGGTCTAAGGGACGAAAAAGTAGGACTCACGCTATGGGATATCGAAGGGAAAGGGATCTACGTACATGGATGCACAAAGCACATAAGAACTAAGGGGCGGGGTAGCATGACTCACTCTATGGGGGCAATACGGGGCTTAGGATCTTCAACATTTCAACATTAGACATACACATGTTTCATAGTTCCCATTATCAATCTATAATATCCGTATACAATAGATAACCGAAATCATAAGCTTCAAATACAACACATAGCATATAGAGCCTATGAGAGTCTACAAGATGTCAAACATCGTCTCTAGTCATAAGATGGGGCCGGGGCCAAGACATGTCCCGGGCTCACTCTCAAGTAAGAAAATAAACAGAAACTAGCGTAGGTAAAATGAAGATGGCTTCTCCTTGGAAGATAGGACTCACCACAAGTTCAACTTTCCGGGTTCAAGGTAAGCGTCAAACGGAGGATAGTCGTGGCACTCGGTCCTGACCTAGTAAAATCATATAGGCATAAAGTATGTGTTAGTATGTTTGAATGTACTAACTATGCGGGCATGCAATACATATGACTTATCAAACCTGCATTTAAATATTAGATGACAAGAGCACATAATATAGAATACGTCATATCCAAGTAAGAGTAGTATACAATATGCCATGAAATTCATGAGGCATGAAATGCAATAATGCTCAAATATAGTGGGGACGGACTATAACTGACAAATCAAACTCATGTGATCTATTACATGAATTAGATCGATAAAGATTTCCCATCAGTAGGAGAAGATTACTTGGCAAGGGAAATCTACATCACACCTTATGATCACGCTTTTCGGTGGATGGTCACCTTCCTTACGACTATGCTTTTCAGAAGGATTTCCCAAAATGACATCATGTCCGAAATGAATAACCATTCCTTATGACCTGGTCCTTTTGGTAAAGGCTTCCACACCTATGTTGGGCATAGTTCGAGGAAAGGGAGAGGACCCTTGGGGATGGCCCTGACACCCCCAATCTATCGGTGCTAAGTCAAAATATCCCACGAGAATACTTATATATATACGTGCTTTCAAGAGATACAATATTCATTTCAAATCCGTTCAATGCACATTTAGGCTTAAAAGCCAAACCATAATTCAAAATCATGATACTCATACAAGGAATAGCTCATCTACCCATACAAAATGGTGCAAGCACCCAAAATGCCCAAAGAGCCATAATCATAAGACATGTATGTGATCACATTCTTGTCATAATCCATAATCTTATCAAATCGTATCACAAAATAGAATTGGGCTTAACCCACTTAATAATTTCAATAAAGACCAATGTTGGTGAATGCAAATGCAATGCCTGATGTGAGAATAGCATGGGAATTATAGATTCAAGCTCAGATCAACATTATAATATGAAATTGAAATAAATCCATGACCGAATCCATATTTAAATCATAATATAAATCATCCATGCATAAATCAAGCTTTATAGGGGACATGCACATTCAAAATTTCATTATCTCAATGAAAACTATAATATAAGGGCGTAAATCAACTTAAAATCATCAATAAAGCACAACCCGTACTCCAATTGTCTTTAATAGAATCAAATAATGAAAATCCACATTTAAAGCGAGCTTAATTTCATGTAAATCAATTGAAAAGAATTTGGGTCTTCTTGGTTGAAAGCGCAAAGAATCAATCCCACATACCTTGATTGAGAAGCTGAAATTGAGAAAAATCTAGATTAAAATGGAACCCTAGCTTTTAGGAATAATTTTAGAGTGAGGATGTTTGTAATGATAATGAATAAGAATGAAGTAGTATAAGCTGATTTAGGGCTTAAGATGGGTAAAAAAAAGTCTTCAAACACATTTAGAATAAATTGTATTTATGTAAAAGCCATTAATGAAACAGATGGGAATTTGGTCGACCAGGCCTCACTGGCACTTACACGGTCCATGAGGCAATTCACGGGCCGTGAATAACGTCTGTGAGATGACACATACATAAATTTCATGACATTCAACACTTAGAATATTTTCGAAGCAAAGGGACTTCACATGGATGGCCGCATGGCCCATGTGACACTACATGGTTTATGTCAAGGGTCGTCAACCATTACGTAGAAACGTTTTGCACGAAAAGGTTACGGGATGGTGATTTTGTACTATGAAAAATTTCTTGTGGAGAGTCACACGAGGGGCCACACAGGCTATGACACACCACACGCACCATATGGGTGGTTGTATGCCCATACTTAGCCCAAAATTCCCTATCAAGTCCCGGTAATTGAAACCTTGGCCAAGTACCCCCTCACTAGAGGCCACACGGACCGTGTGACCTCACGCAAGCCGTGTGGGACTCCCATGAAGCGACACTTGGTAATTTTTCTTACGGGGAAACCTCAACAAGTCCGATAAAGTCATTCAAAAATCCAGGTCCTTACATCATCTCCCCCTTGGGAACATTTGTCCCCGAACGTGCAAGAGCAAGGCTTGAAAGGAATGACTTAGAATATGAAACCTCCGAATACAAGGTACAATGCATAGTCATCATTGAAAATCATGACACCTTTAAAACCCATATCAAAACGCATTCAAATCATTCAAAACATCATAAAATCATTTTTGTGCACATGCATGCATGTCATGTCATGAGACTCAAGAATTGAAGAATTAGGACCACTAGAAGAGGATGAACCTAATACCTTAGGCTAAAGTATATTTGAAAAGATAGGGGTATCGCTTCATCATGTCCAACTCTGCCTTCTATGTGGCACTCTCCATGTGTTGATTCCTCCAAAGCACCTTCACCAAAGCTACATCCATATTACGAAGCCACTTCACCTGCCTATCCAAAATCTCCATCGGGACCTCCTCATATGATAAGTTCTCCTCAACCTCAACACCCTCCAAAGGCACAATAGTGCTAAGATCACCAACTAACTTTCCCAGCATAGATACATGAAAAACCGGGTGGATGAAACTCAAGTCCGGAGGCACTCCAACCTATAAGCTACGCTCCTAATCCACTCAAAAATCTCATAAGGGCCAACATACCGGGGGCTTAGCTTGCCATTCTTGCCAAACTGCATCACACCCTTTATAGGCGAAACTTTCACGTACACCCAATCACCTACATGAAATTCAAGATCTCTCCTTCCAACATCTGAATAGGGCTTTTGGCGACTTTGGGCCGCCTTCAATGTCTCCCTAATCAGCTACGCCTTCTCCATGGCCTCCAACACCAAATCCGGAGCGGCCAATGCTATTTCCCCCCAACTTGAACCACCCCACCGATGATCTACACCTCCTTCAATATAATGCCTTAAATGGTGCCACACCAATGATAGCATGAACACTGTTAGGATAGGCAAACTCAATGAGTGGGAGGTGGCCATCCCAATTACCCTTGAACTCCAACACACACGCCCTCAACATGACCTTTAAGGTATGAATTGTCCTCTTAGTTTGCCCATTGGTTTGAGGATGAAACACGGTGCTCAACTTAATCTTAGTACCAAGTCCCTTTTGAATCGACCTTCAAAAGTGGGAGATGAATTAGGTGCCACGATCCGATATGATAGATCTAGGCACGCCATGCAACCTTACCAACTCTGATGTACAACTTTGCATAATCCTCAACACTGTAGACAGTCTTGATCGGTAGAAAATGCGTTGAATTAGTCATCCAATCAATGATAACCTAAATAGAGTCAAATTGCTTCCTAGTCCAAGGTAACCCAACCACAAAGTCCATGTTCACATCCTCCCACTTCCCAGTGGGAATCTCAATATCTTGAGCCAAGACACCGGGCCTTTGGTGTTCCACCTTCACTTATTGACAACTCGGGCATTCGAACGCAAACTTGGTTATATCCTTCTTCATCCCATACCACCAATACACCTCTTTCAAATCCTGATACAACTTAGTAGATCCCGGATAGATAGAGTAATGAGAGTTGTGAGCTCCACTCATGATCCATATCCGATACACATAAGCAATCTTAATACCGAAGCACACCATCTCCCCTTTGGGAGAACACCTCAATCTCCTTTTTGGCAACTAATTTCTTAAATATAACTAATGTTGGATCCAAATCCTTCTTAGCTTTCACATCAACGACCACTAAAGATTCGGCCCCATTTTGAACATGGATACTGCCATCATTAGAGTCTGACAACCTAACATCCAACCTAGCCAACTGGTGAACATCCTTTGCAAACTCCATCTTCTCTTCCCCAACATGCGCCACACTACCCTTAGATAGCCTACTAAGAGCATCGACTACCACATTGGCTTTGCTGGGATAATATTGAACACTCATGTCGTAGTCCTTTAGGAGCTCCAACCACCTTCTTTGTCTCAAGTTGAGATCCTTTTGAGTGAACACATATTGAAAGCTTTTGTGATTGGTGAAAACATCAACATGAACCCCATACAAATAGTGCCTCCAAATCATCAAGGCAAAAACCACCGCCGCGAACTCAAGATCACGTGTCGGGTAATTATGCTCATCCACCTTCAATTGCCTTGATGCATATGCTATTACCTTACCATGTTGCATAAGTACACATTCCAACCCGATCCATGAGGCATGACAATACACCATAGATCCCTCCAAGCCATTTGGTAAAGTCAAGACAAGAGCCGATGTAAGCCGATCCTTCAATGTTTGAAAACTCTTCTCGAATAACCTTCTTTTGGGTCAATTTAGTCAACAGAGATGCAATAGATGAGAACCCTTCAACGAACCTCCTATAATAGCCGGCCAATCCTAGAAAGCTTCGAATGTCCGAATGAGTCAATGGTCTAGGCTAATTCTTTACTGCCTCGGTCTTCTTCGGATCAGCCTTAATACTATCACTGGACACCACATGACCAAGAAAGGCTACTTCACACAACCAAAATTCACATTTGCTGAACTTGGCATACAGCTTCTTCTCCCTCAAGGTTTGTAAACCAGCCTCAAATGATCCATATGCTCCCGCTCACTATGGAGTAAATGAGAATATCATCAATGAAGACGACCACAAAGCTATCGAGGAATGGCTTGAATACCCAATCCATTAGATCCATAAACATGGCCGGAGCATTAGTTAAGCAAAATGACATCACCACGAACTCGAAGTGCCCATACCTTGTCCAAAAAGCCGTCTTGGGAATATGACACTCCCTAACCTTCAACTGATGATACCCAGAATGGAGGTCAATCTTTGAGAAATGTGTAGCCCCTTGAATTTGGTCAAACAAGTCATCGATCCTAGGCAACGGATACTTATTTTTAATGGTCACCTTATTCAATTGCCTATAATCGATACACAATTGAAGAGACCCATCCTTATTCAGTACAAATAACACTAGGGCACCCCATGGAGATATACTTGGCCTAATGAAGCCCTTCTCCAACAAGTCTTTCAATTGATCCTTTTACTCTTTCAACTTAGTCGGTGCCATACGATAGGGAGGAATAGAGATAGGTTGGGTATCCAGGAGAAGATCGATGCCAAGTCCACTTCCCTTTTAAGAGTAATACCAGGAAAGTCTTTGGGGAACACGTCCGGGAACTCATTCACCATCGGAACCGACTCAAGAGTAGGTGACTCAGACTCCATATCCTTGACCCTCACAATATGATAAATGCACCCCTTGGAGATCATCTTCTGGGCCTTGAGGTAGGAAATAAACTGACCTTTAATAGCAGAGTCGCTACCCTTCCATTCAAGAATGGGCTCACTGGGAGGTTGGAACTTGACCCTCTGGGTTCTACAATATATAGAGGCACATGATGCATGCAACCAGTTCATCCCAAGAATCATGTAAAAATCAAACACCTCAAGTTCTACAAGGTCGCAAAGGAAGACTTTGTGCAAAACAAACATAAGACAACCACGATAGACCCTATGTGCAACAATAGACTCACCCAAAAGAGTATAAACTGAGAAAGGATCCTTCAAAATTTTGGGAATTAAGCCAAACTTAATAGCCAATAGAGGAGTCACAAAAGACAAATTTGCACGGAGGTCAAGCAAAGCATAAACATCGAAATCAAAGACTTTTAATATACCAGTCACGACATCTGGAGCTCTCTCAACCTTTTGACGGGCATGAATTGCATAGAACCTTTTGTTCCTCGGGGCAGCACCCTTGGGGAGCTTTTTGTTGTCCCTTACCACCTGGAGCCGCCTGACCTTGACCTTTGTGAGGATTCTTAGGACAATCGACAACCTTGTGGTTCTTGTCACCACACCCATAACACAGACCCAAATCACTCCCACAAGCACCGATGTGATTCCTCTAACACTTGTCACACTGAGAGTACCCCTGACCACCACCAACTGGTGCCCTAAGAGGAGGAACTCTAGCATTGGCGACCCTAGCTCCAGAATCTTAGCCCTATTAGAAGCGACCATAACCACCACCCCTGGAATAGGAGAATCCACCATCAAAATGGGCCCTCTTAGGATCCTGTACCCTCCTCTCCTTGAATTTCTCCCCTTCGATCTGCGCAGCATATACCATGAGTTTAGAAATATCCATATCTCGTATGAGCATAGCGGTATGACATTCTTTCACTAGTGAGTCGGAGATATCCGAAATGAACTTGTGCATCCTTGCACGAGGGTCAGCCATAAGTGTAGGCGCATACTTGGAGAGCTTGGTGAACTTAAGGGCATAAAACTCATACCTCCCTGCTTGAGGTTAATGAATTCCATCATCTTGGCCTCCCTAAGCTCAGGTGGGAAAAAAGGATCCAGGAAGGAAAACTTGAACTCCTCCTAATTAACAGTATCAACACAAACCCTCTCCATAGACCATTGGGTGTACCACACCTGAGCCACATCCTTCAGTTGATAAGCAGCTAACTCAGCCTTCTCCTTGGATGTGACACCTATAACATTCAACATTATGGTGAGCTCATCAATGAACTATTGAGCATCTTTATCGGTCTTAGACCTATAGAACTCGGGAGGATTCATCCGGGTGAAATACCTTACTCTGGAAGCCAGAGTAGGGTTTTGTGGAGGGTTAACTTGCCTAGCTTGAGTTGTCACCATGTGGGAAAGCATGGCAAAGGCCGTACAGAATTCACCATTGGAGAGTGGTTTATCCATAGGCCCTTGAGATGCTTGGTCCTCATCAGCCGGAGCTGGCCTTGGTAGATGGGGTCTCCCTCGAGGCATAATCTTAAATGGAGCAATGACACCATCCCGACAAGGGAAAACTAATGATACAACCATAGCACGACATATGACATGAAGAAGTGAGACATTTTCCTAGAATGCCTGCGTAGCCTCCCGCTTATAGGCATGATGCACTTCACACCCATAAATAGGAATCTACTTGATGCGGTATGTTGGGCTCCGAGGACCATTTATTAACCTAGGGCTTTAATACCATCTTTTGTCACCACCCGGACCTAGGGCCTAGAACTGACACGACGAATGGGAACCCAAGAGTTCCCAAACAAGCCTCAAGTATCCAAATCCACATCCTCAGTTCGGAAGCGCATTCAAATAGTAAACACATAGATCTTAGGCACGGGAATGTAGGACTCACGCTATGGGGATATCGAATGGAAAATGGATTTACATGTTTCCACATAGCACATAAGAACTAAGGGGCGCGTAAGCAAGACTCACTCTATGGGGGAAATACAGGGCTTAGGATTTTCCACATTTCAACATTAGACATACACACGTTTCATAGATCCCATAATCAATCCATAATAGCCGTATACAATACATAACCAAAATAATACTTTGAGTACAACACATAGTATGTAGTTACTACGAGAGTTTACATGATATCCAGCATTGCATCTAGTCCTAAGATGGGGCGGGGGCCAAGACATGTCCCAGGCTCACCCTCAAGTAAGAAAATAAACATAAACTAGCATAGGTAGAATGAAGATGGCTTGTCCTTGGAAGATAGGACTCACCACAAGTTTAACTTTTCGTGTTCAAGCTAAGCATAAAACGGAGGATAGTCGTTGCACTCGGTCCCTATATGGTAAAATCATGTAGGCATAAAGTATGTGTTAGTACGTTTGGTTGAACTAAGTATGCAGGCATGCAATGCATATGACTTATCAAACCTGCATTTAAATGTTAGATGACAAGAGCAGATAATATAGAATGAGTCATATATCCAAGGATAAGTAGTGTATAATATGACATGAAATTCATGATGCATCAAATGCAATAATGCTCATATATAGTGGGGATGGACTATAATTGACAAATCAAACTCATGTGAGCTATTACATGAATTAGTCTGATAAAGACCTTCCATCGGTAGGAAAAGATTACTTGCCAAGGGGTAATCTACATCACACCTT
This sequence comes from Solanum rostratum, assembly GCA_029948455.1. Taxonomy (NCBI): domain Eukaryota; kingdom Viridiplantae; phylum Streptophyta; class Magnoliopsida; order Solanales; family Solanaceae; genus Solanum; species Solanum rostratum. The sequence continues at coordinate 29,984,566 of CM057049.1, forward strand.
ATATCCATGCTTTTTGGTGGATTGTCACCTTCCTTGCGACCACGCTTTTTGGAAGGATTTCCGAAAATGACATCATGTCCAAAATGAATAACCACTCTTTATGATCTGGTCTTTTCGATAGTGGCTTCCATATCTGTGTTTGCTCATAGTTCGAGGAAAGGAAGAGGACCCTTGGGGATAGCCCCGACGCCACCAATCCATCGGTGCTAAGTTAAAACATCCCATGAGAATACTTATACATACGTGCTTTCAAGAGATATAATATTCATTTCAAATCCCTTCAATGCACATTTAGGCTCAAAGGTCAAACCATAATTCAAAATGAAGATACTCATGCAAGGAATAACTTATCTACCTATACAAAATGGTGCAAGCACCCAAAATGTCCAAAGAGCCATAATCATAAGACATGTATGTGATCATATTCTTTTCATAACCAATAATCTTCTAAAATCATATCATAAAACATAATTGGGCTTAACGTACTCCATAATTTCCATAAAAACCAATGTTGGTGAATGCAAATGCAATGTATGATTTGAGAATAGCATGGGTAATATAGATTCAAGGTAAGATCAACATTATGATACGAAATTGAAGTAAATCCATTATCAAATCCACATTTATAGCATAATATAAATCACCCATACATGAATCAAGCTTTAAAAGGGATATGCACATTCATAATTCCATAATCGCAACGCAAACTATAATATAAGGGCATAAGTCATCTTAAAATCATCAATAAAGCACAATCCATACTCCAATTGAATTTAATAAAATCAAATAATGAAAACCCAAATTTAAGGTGAGCTTAATTTCATGTAAATAAATTGAAAAGAGTTTGGGTCTTCTTGGTTGAAAGGGGCCAAGAATCAATCCCACATACCTTGACTGAGAAGCTGAAATTGAGAAGAATCTAGCTTGAAATTGAAACGCCAATTGAACCCTAGCTTAAGTCTTGAGAGGAGAGCTTCCAGAGATTTTTTAGGAATGATTTTAGAGTGAGGATGTTTCTAATGAGAATGAATAAGAATGAAGTAGTATGAGCTTATTTAGGGCTTAGGATAGGTAAAAAGGTCTTGAAACATATTTAAAATAAATCGTATTTACGGAAAAGCCATTAATGAAATGGATGGGAGTTGGGTCATCAAGGCCTCACTGGCATTGACACGATCCGTGAGGCACTTCACGGGCCACGAACAATGTCCGTAAGACGACTCTTAGACAAATTTCGCGATGTTCAACACCTAGAATCTTTTTTAAGCAAACAGACTTCACATGGACGACCACACGGCCCGTGTGACACTACAGGGTCGTGTCATGGGCCGTCAACCATTACTTAGAAAACATTTTCACAAAAAAGTTAGAAGATGGCGATTTTTTACTTAGCAAAATTTCGCATCGAGAGTCACACGAGGGGCCATAGGGCCGTGACACACCACATGGAATGTGTGGGTGGATGTATACCTATACCTAGCCCGAAATTCCCTATCAAGTCCCCGTAATCAAAACCTTGGCCAAGTACCCCTCCGCTGGAGGCCACATGGTCCGTGTGACCTCACACGAGCCGTGTGGTCGTTCAGAAATCTGGGTCCTTATAGATACTAAATAAATAAAATCAAAATCAAAATAAATAGATTAATAAACCCACGTATATAGCATAGTTGTGTATTTAGATTCCCCTATTCTATTCCGTAAGAGAATCAATAGCCTCTTATCGAATCCTCTATGAGTGACGGTACTCCTTATTTTCCTTATTATAGGGATCATTCTTAGGATAGCCTAAAACCTTTTGTGAGTCTTCTTTTCGATTATAGTCGATGCAATCAACCATTTCATTTCATGAAGAATGATCGCTGTCACAAGCATATGTATTTTACAAATTATCACAAACCCAAGTTATTAATTTATCTAAATTTACATCTGTTCTTCAATATAACACAATGTCTTGTTTCCTTAAAACTAAAATAAAGAACTTTTGTCTAAATTTACATGTTCTTCAATATAACACAATGTCTTGTTTCCTAAGACAAAAATAAAGGAGTATTTTACAACACTAGGAATATTTCATTCAGAATTTGCTCAATGGATACAACCCGCTCATGGTAAACCTTCATATGGGTTTGATGTACTTTTATCTTCAATGAGTAGCCCAACATTTAATGCGGGTCAAAAAATCTGGCTGGTCCTTGTAGAAGTGGCGACCATTCTCAAGAACGAAAAAGACTGTGATGAGGGAAGCCCTGTGACTCACTTAAATGATGACAATTCGAGTCGGTCTTGAAATAATTCATTGTAATAATTTTTACAAAAGGAGGACCGCTATTGGAAAATATCTTCTTGGTCGTCATCAAAGAAGTTGACGTCTGAGGCTTTCTCTTTCCCTTTAAAATAAAAGCGGTGAAGTCCATCCTAAAGTTCCAAATCTACATCCAACACCAGAGGTTTCTGATGCGAACAAATTATAAGGAGGTGAAAGAAAAATTTGAATCAACTAATTGAATCTGATAAATTTTTCACATTCATAGGAGTGCATTTATGTTTCTGCTAGTTTAGGGGTGGTGTAGACATTAAAATTTTGTAGGACTCTACAAAATTAGTCCTATTTAAGTCAGGTTTTCTCGGAGACTACTCTACCTTAACACTAATTCATGCCTATATAAAGGGTATTATATTCCCTTGAAAAAGCATCTCAAATATTTTATAGATATAAAAAATATGATGACTTAAGAAGGTCAAAATCATCCTACAATCGAGAAATACGCCATTAACGGCCTCCGAATCATGGAGAAATCTCAGGAGAGAAATATAGGTTGATGATCTAAATGGGTTGATGAGTTAGAGCCTTAACACCAAGAAATATGGAAGAAAGCTAGAACCTTTGACGTTATTATAGTTTCAACATTAAAGATTTATAGGCACAATGATTTGATTTTTGCTCTAGCTGAGAGATGGTGTTTGGAGAATAATACATTCATTTTACCATGGGGAGAAACAACTATTACATTGGAGGATATGGTAATTTTAGGTGGTTTCTCTGTTTTGGGAAACCGTGTGTTGAATCCTGTTGCGACTAAAGATTCTGTTGAACTTGAAAAAGCTCTTTGTGAGGCTCTTAAAGTTATTAGAGCACGTAAGGAGAACGTTAATCATTATTCCTGGATGGAACATTTTGCAGGAAGAGGTGATCAGTTGGAGCATGCTGCATTTTTGACCCTTTGGTTGTTAAGGTATGTGCTTCCTGCTAGAAATTATCTGTTTCTGGACAAAGCTCTTTTCCCGATTGCAATTTATCTTTCTAGAGGAATTCTAATTGTACTTGCACCTGCTGTTTTTGATAGTATTTATAGAGATATGAGCTTGCTTAAACAGTCAATTGTATCTTCAGCTAAGAACGACAAGCCGGGTAATTCTAGATGTAAAGAAGATGAGTTGAATCCGATTCTTCGGGATCCTTTTCATTTTGTTCAGGTATGGGCCTGGGAGAGATTTACAAATTTGTAGCCTAAGCCTAGTACTGTCATTTATTCTAGGGAGATAAGAGTAGCTAGATGGCATAAGGTGAAAAACTAAATCGTGTGGATCCTAGGAGTGAAATAGATTCCGTAGCAGAATGTTTTTTGTGGCGTCCTTATGTTGTTGATATTATGAAGAATTGGGACATCAACAAATTTTACAGGGAAAAGGATGAATATGTGGTGGTTGGATAAAACATGGGAAATGAAGTCATGATTTTTGTTCGACTTATTCGATCTTCTGAACAAGTTGGAATGGATTGTGTTGAACAGTATAATCCACATAGAGTAGCACTGCCATTTGGATTTGATCAAGATGTGCCAGGTTTTGTGAATCATGCTAGTGATCATATACCGAAAATTGCTTGGGCTAATTATAACAGACCAATTAAGGATGTCATACTCTATATACCTTCTAGGTTCGTCGATTCAGATGTCAGCAGACGATACTTGGAATGATGGAAGAACTAAAATATTGCATTTGAGGTTGTAGTTCATCATGTAGTGAAGGAACAGTTATCTTGCGCACACCACAGAAAGATGAATGTCTCGGTATGTTGTGATATTTTACAGAAATGTGAAATGATAGTTGTAGAATCATCATCGGATGATGATGACAATATACCAATTTATGCATCTTTATGCAAAAGTAAACTCACGAAGAAACTACACCTGGTAATAATGAAGTACTCTTTCCTAACAACCAAAGCTAATTTTCTTCAGCTTCAAATGATGGAACTTCTAGAGCAAGGGAGACGCTAATGGAATCAAAACCAATAAGTGAAAAGTTTGAGGCTTCATATGGTAAGTCAGATAAAGATGGAGATGCACCATGTGTAGTTAAGGAAATGGTGCCATTAGAGAGCAAGAATAACAATGACAAGGGTGGCTGCAAGCTCAACTTGCCTGATAGTATTGAACTTGCTAGTGATGGTCCAAATGCAGAACTATTGAGTACTAGTACTGCTAAAACTTTGCAAATGAGCAAAGCTTCAGCGGACGCACTGAAGGTAACAACAACGTCTACCAACATAACTGAAGGAAATATGGAGATGGGAAACATTAACAACCATGAGAAAGGGAGTAGGAGATTTGAAATGATTGATATTCTGAAACTTGAGATGAGGATTAGAAACCTTGAAAACATCAATGCTGGAAGGGTTCCAAGATTTAGGACAAGGTAAAAACAAGCTTAAGCTAAACTATAGTGTCAATGCTTCTTTTACGAAGTCTTTGTTTTGTTCATAAAGTTATATATTCTTCTACGTTGCCTAGTACTCAGCAATACTATGACAATGCTACAAGCTTGTTCTTCTATTTAAGTCCTCTTGTAACAATCTCTGCTTTAGTGAAACATTTTTACTTGAATTATGTTTCAGGTCACTTGTTTACATTCCATATTGCTAACGTTTTCGCATATTAAGTGTAACGACCAGAGTCCACACCCTCGACATGGTCGGCACCTAGAATCATTTCTGGTCCTAAGCGAACTACTTGACCTGGTTACTTTACTCAACGGAAGACTTAAATAATAAAGATAGGCATCGATAAGATGTACTAAAAAAACTACAATAGTCTAAACAATTTAAACAAAGGAAATACCTCAATAAAATCTGAAAACGAGAACTGAAACTCCTGCCATAAAGTCTATGAAATCTCTAACTAGAATATGCTAAAAAAAAAGCCATGATAGGCCAACGGAAACCATAACTGAAAGAAATATTAAAAGCAAAAGTAAATACTCCAAAGCCTCTGACCGATAAGAGGCTTCACCAATGGCTGAACGAAATGTTGGTCCTCAAAGAAGCGTCTGTTGAGGAACTCTACCACCTGCATCTGCATCATAAAACGATGCAGGTCCAAAGGACGTCATTACGTGGAATGCATAGTATGTAAAATAGCCAAAATAGGGAACTGAGGATAAGGCACTATACTTAAAGTGATGATATCATGTATCAAAGTAGGTAGCATATGTAATAAATAAAGTGCATGCTTAAAGTAAAACATATGCTAAAACTCTGTATATAGAAACTATTTTACATTAGCTTGGGGTGTTTCTCTAACCGATAACCACCACTATGAGCTTCATGATGATACAACATCTTTCCCCCACTGCCAGAGTCATCCAATACTTTGCTAGGGTAAGGGATGAAAACTAGGGGAGTGGATCAATCCCAAAACTGGGCCATCTCAGTAGCAAGTGAGGAGTTGTACCCTTGGTACACCCCTATCCTACGCCAGCTACGTAGTTTATGAGTTCAAGTTATTATTACTCTCACCCATATCGGTACTCAATACTACTCCCAAAATAACTTTTATAATGCTCATAACTTTAAGACTGAAAGTTCTCAAAATGTCTCTTTAGTCTTTTGGGACTTAGCCCAACTTTATCTTTTCTTAAACTTTTCTCCACTTGTTCCTTTTCTTTGTCTGAGATTTGTATCAATGCACGGTGTCTCAAATCATAACCTTATTACTCAGCTATCTTGTAAATATAGAAGTTGTAAGTACTCCTTAAACATAACTCAAAACTATGAATATAATAGCTTTTCATAAAATATATAGGGTTCTCATAATTACAACAATAACTATAAATCTTGTTTCAATAGCTTAAGTTAGTACTAAAATAAGTAAAGGCGATGATTTTTATCAAGAAAAATGCATGAAAAAGTATTTTGATAAAATCGACTGGTATTGGGGAAAATCTAATCTCAACTCATAAGTTTGATCTTGGGTAGTGACTAGTAGTTAAAGATGCTAAAACATATGTAGGATAACTTTTGGAAAGCCTCACATACCTGGATAATGTGTTTCTTGAAGGAATTGAAAATGGTTCTTGAAAGCCCTAGCTTTTGCCCCTTTGAAACTAAGTTTTGAGTACTTGGAGTGTTTTGAAGTTAATGATATGAATAAGTACATTCTAGGGGTTTAATTAGGTGAAAACTGATAAGTTTAGGCTTAAAAGGGCAAGAAAAGATGAAAACACACCTCTTTAAAATGGCAGGTTGGGTTGTCTACGAGACCCTCTACGGCCTGTAAAAGCTTCTACAACCCCGAAGGGAACCTTTCATACACTTTTGGCAAATATTTGGGGTCTCTAGATCACTTTACGAGCCCCATTTTACAATCCGTAGAGTGTTCTACGACCCGTAGATTGGTCCGTAAATTCTAGGACCAAAAACGTAAAGTTTTAGGTCTTTTGCAACAATTTAGCTGACCGGCCATACTTTCATTTACGACCCATAAAGTGGTTTCGTAGAATGCACTCTGCTTAGGCAGTCTTCAGTAAAACGACCATAACTTTTGGCTCCGAACTCCAAATGAGGTGAAATCAGTTGTGCTGGAAAGCTAATTCAAAAGGATTAATTTTGTCACGACCCAAGCCTAGGGCCTAAACGTGACATGGCGAATGAGGAACCCGAAGGAACCCCAAACAAGCCTCTCGAACTTGTCATCACACTTCATCGGTCGCGGAAGTACAATCAACATTAAATAAAGGGAATTAGGGACTAAGGGCAACCCATTTCAAAATAATATCATAGATTAAGAGTCAAGCTCATTTACAAAATACTTGTCCAACGTACACCTATACATATATCGATAGAGCGGGGGCCATGACATACTACCGGCTCCCCTCATAGTCAAATACAAATACAAACTAAAATCTCAAAACATAGGAGTAGGATACATAGCATAGTCCTCGAATCATTGAGGACTCGCCAACAATCCCGGGTAAGCACCGCACTAGCCATGTGGATGGAGAGAAGGATCAAGAGTAGCTCCGGTCCCTACATGGTAACATCATGTAGGCAAAATATGCGTTAGTACTTTGGAATATACTAAGTATGTGGGGTGCAATACAAGAATAGATAAGATACAAAATCGAAATGCAAGAGATGGGTCATTAGACATAGCATATAATCAAGATGCATTTGCATGATCAATGTATAGTCAAATATGTTTAAGTAAATCCATGTTCATAATAGGTGCCATATCTGAAGCTGAGCCAAGCAAATTGATGACGCATAAACCCCCTCATCTGGGTGAAATAAGTATTATCCCTTATTTCTGGATAGTGGCAATCCCACCTTGCCACACTAGGTGGATATGAGTACTTATCCCCCATATCATGGATAGTGACAATTCCACTTTGCCACCCTAGGTGAATATGAGTACTTATCCCCCATATCATGGATAGTGACAATCCCACTTTGCCACCCTAGGTGAATATGAGTACTTATCCCCCATATCATGGATATCCGACTCTTTTCCCTTGGACCGGGCATGGTTGTGCAACACTTTATATAGGAATTTACAATAGGCTCTAATGCAATTCTCATGTAGAAATGAATATATACACGAGTTTAGTTTATCATCAAAATATCATTGTAACCTCATTTATATCTTATCTCAAGCTTTAAGACATCAATTCCTCATAATTCCATAATTGGACATTTTGTCAAACACCTTGGGGGCATGCAGTGGGGATCAAAGAATGTGTAAAATGGAGTAGGACTCATGCAATAAATCAGTGAATCAACCATCAATGAACACTTTGACATACTCCCAAGACAACATGTAAAGCCCCACATCAATTCCAAGTTTAGATTCAAGTTCTAGAGTGACAACATGTTCCAGACATTCACTTTCCCATGCTAGAATCTCACTGTGCAGAAAATTTATACAATGAACAAGACCAATGTGTAAATCTTCACTTAAAATCATGAAATAATGAGTAAGTTAGAGTTTAGGCACTATGGATGGAAGGACCCATGAGTTCAACACCACATACCTTGAGTTCTTATGAAGGCCTTGGAAGTGTCTTCAAAGGAGGCTTGAAACTTGGAGCAAGGACCTCTTCAATCTTGATGAAGGTTTTGGAGGGTTTTGGCTTGAGTTCTTGAGAGAAATATTTCTAAGTGTGGAAATGTCTTTTAGGAAATGTTTTAAGGAATAGGAACTAATTTAGTGCTATATAGGAAATAAAATTCGTCTTTGGAAAAACGGTTCCAACACTTAGAAAAAATAATGGGGCGGGTGAACTAGTAAATTTGCTCACTGGAATTTGCATTCTCTGCCTGGGCGGAGTTTACAAAAATCGGCATAACTTCTTAGTCCGAACTCCAAACGAGGTGAGACGAAGTGCGTTGGATTGCTAACTCACAGGGCTTTCCATGGATATATTATGGGCCACCCAATCCTTTGTGTGCTAAAAGATATGATCCTCCAAAGTAGACTCTCCAAAAAGGCTTCACTTGGGAATTTCGAATTTTGATACGGTTGCTCTAAAATTCGGGTTAGACCTATTTCCCACTCCATTTGACCCCCTAAAGAAGAATATGAAGTAGTATTTTTAAAATAACAAATGGATTTTTAGATATAGCTAAAACAAATTTCCGGTGACTTTCGAAACACTTGTTTTTGGGTTGTTTCAATATCTCCCCCTTGGGAACATTCGTCCCCGAATGTGGAAGAGGCATACAAGACAAAACCTATCAAGAACATATCAGCCCCAACGTGAATGCAAGATTTCATTTAGAACATCACTTCAAAATTTCAAAACTTAGTGTGAAACACCCATAACTCATCATTTTAAACATATATGCATATGAATGATTTAGGGGCTGAAACGTAAGACTCAATGGAGTACAAAGGACTTGATTTAATACCTTAGGCTTGATTGGGGTTGAATAGATAAGGATAACGTCTTTGCATGTCCACTTCGGCCTCCCAAGTTGCACTCTCCACTTGTTGATTCCTCTAAAGCACCTTAACGGACGCCACTTCTTTGCTCCTCAACTTCTTTACTTGTCTATCCAAGATCTGAACCGGGACCTCTTCATATGTCAAATTATCTTCCACGACACCCACAACTTTAAGAGGTACAATAGCGTTAGGATCACCAACACATTTCCTCAACATCGAGACATGGAGCACTGGATGAACTAATTCCATTTCCTTTGGCAATCCCAATTCATAGGCTACTTTACCAACCCTCCTTATTACCTCATAAGGACCAACATACCTAGGGCTCAACTTTCCTTTCTTGTCAAACGAACCACACCTTTCATTGGAGAAACTTTCAAATAAACGCAATCACCCACTTTGAATATAAGATCTCTTCTCCTCACATCGGCATAAGACTTTTGACGACTTTGGGCTGTTTTCAACCTTTCCCTAATCATCCTTACCTTCTCAAGAGCATCCATGACCAGATCCGGACCCAACAAGGCCACCTCTCCATCTTCGAACCACCCAACCGGTGACGTACACTGTCTACCATAAAGAGCTTCGAAAGGAGCCATACCAATACTAGAATGATAACTATTGTTGTATGCAAATTCAATCAAAGGAAGATGATCATCCCAATTACCCTTCAACTCCAAGACACAAGCTCTAAGCATATCCTCCAAGGTTTGAATTGTTCTTTCAGCTTGGCCATCAGTTTGAGGGTGGAAGGCCGTGCTAAGCTTTATCTTTGTACCAAGACCCCTTTGAAAAGATTTCCAAAAGTGAGAAGTAAATTGAGTACCACGATCCGAGATGATAGACAAAGGAATTCCATGTAACCTTACCAATTCATGAATGTACAACTTGGCATACTTTTCAGCTCCATAAGTAGCTTTAACCGGTAAGAAATGAGCCGACTTTGTCATCCGATCAACCACTACCCAAACCAAATCAAAACCTTTTCTCGTCTTGGGAAAACCCACTACAAAATCCATGTTGATTTCCTCCCATTTCCTAGTAGGTATCTCACAGTCTTGAGTAAGGCCACCCGACCTTTGATGTTCGGCCTTGACTTGTTGGCAACTATGCCAACCCGAAACGAACTTTGTAATATCCTTCTTCATGCCACCCCACCAATACACATCCCTCAAGTCTCTATACATCTTTGTTGACCCCGGATGAATAGAATAAGAAGAATTGTGAGCCTCATCAAGGATTCTTTCCCTCACATCATCAACGCAAGGAATACATAATCTACCTTGGTACCTAAGGGCACCATCTCCCCCTGGGAGAAAACCTCCACCTTACCACTACTCACCAAAGCCTTCAATTCCACCAAAGAAGGATCAAGATCTTGCTTGGCCATCACCTCATCAACCAAGGAAGATCTTGAACTATCAACAACAACCACTCCTTCACCATCCACCTCATCCAACCTAACTCCCAACCTAGCCAACCGATGAACCTCCCTAGCTAACTCCTTACTACCTTCCTTCACATGAGCCAAACTACCCATGGACACCCTACTCAATGCATCTGCCACCATATTAGCTTTCCCCGGATGGTAGTGCAAACCCACCCCAAAGAGACAAAATAGGAGCGGACATAAGTCTTTCTTTCAAAGTTTGGAAACTTTTCTCACAATCATCTGACCACACAAATTTAGCCTTCTTTTGAGTTAACTTAGTCATAGGGGAGGCAAGAGAGGAAAACCCTTCCACAAATCTTCTATAATAACCCGCTAAACCCAAGAAACTCCTTATGTCCGACGGGGTCAAAGGTCTAGGACAATTCCTAATAACGTCGGTCTTCTTAGGATCTACCTTAATACCATCCTCCGACACCACATGGCCTAAGAAGGCAACTTCCTTCAACCAAAACTCACACTTTTCATATTTAGCATACAACTTCTCTTCCCTCAATCTTTGGAGTACAACCCTTAAGTGGCCCATATGCTCTTCCTCACCCCGGGAATAGATCAAGATGTCATCTACAAACACCACCACAAAAGAATCAAGGTACGGTTTGAAGATCCTATTCATCAAATCCATAAAGATAGCCGGAGCATTAGTTAATCCAAAAAGACATCACCATAAACTCATAGTGCCCATACCTAGTCTGAAAAGCTGTCTTGGCAATATCACACTCCCTCACCTTTAATTGATGATACCCGGACCGAAGATCAATCTTAGAGAAGTGAATAGCCCCATGCAATTGGTCAAATAAATCATCAATCCTTGGAAGAGGATACCTATTCTTGACGATGACCTTATTGAGTTGCCGGTAATCAATACACATTCTTAGAGACCCATCTTTCTTTTTCACAAACAAAACTGGAGCACCCCATGGAGAATGACTAGGTCTAATGAACCCCTTATCTAACAAGTCTTTCAATTTCTCTTTTAACTCTTTCAACTACGCTGGGGCCATACGGTATGGGGAAATAGAAACAGGTTGAGTATCGGGAAGGAGGTCTATACCAAAATGTATCTCCCTTTCGGGAGGGACACCGAGAAGGTCTTTTGGGAAGACATCTAGAAACTCACTAACAACCGGAATTGACTCAATAGGAGGAATTTTGGACTCCACATCATTGACCCTCACAAGATGGTATAAACACCCGTTAGAAACCAACCTATGGGCTTTAATGCAAGAAATGCATTTCCCCTTCACCACAACATCCCGACTCTCCCACTCAAGGAAGGGCTCATTAGGAAATTGAAACTTGACTCTACGAGTTCTACAATCAATAGAAGCATAATATGCATGCAACCAATCCATCCCAAGAATAACATCAAAATCCACCATGTCCAACTCAACAAGATCACAAGGCAACACTTTATTCAATATGCAAATCGGACAATTTCTATACACTTTTCTAGCAATAATAGAGACATCAATAGGAGTAGACACTTCATATGACTCATGCAACAACTCCGACTCAACATGAAATTTTCTAGCAATAAAGGGGGTAACAAAGGAAAGGGTGGCACCCGGATCAATCAAAGTATAAACATCAAGATCAAATATTTGCAACATACCGGTGACCACATGGGGGATCTCCTCAACACCTTGTCTACTGTTCAAAGCATAAAATTGGTTGTGCCTTAGGGCACCACTTTGAGAAGCACCTCTACCCAAAGGAGTAGTATTAGCTTTCCGAACCTTGCCACGAATCTTGGGACAATCCATCTTCTTGTGACCAATTTCCCCACATTCGTAGCATGCACCCACACCCCACATACAAGAACCCCAATGCTTCCTCCTGCAATTAGAACATGGTGCATTCGGAGCACCCACACCCACTCCTTGGGGCCTAGGAAAGTTGTTCACAAACCCCCTACTAGCAACATGAGAGGACCCTTGGCCTTGGAAAGGCCGACCTCCTATAGAAGGCCCACCACCAAATTGAGCCCTCTTAGCCTCATATCCCCTCCTCTTCCTCAATTTCTCCTCCTCCATTTGCTCGGCATAAGTCATCAACCAGGATAAATCCATATCACCAATGAGCATCGCGGAACGGCACTCCTCACTAACCAAATCGGAGACACCCATCACAAATTTATTCATCCTCGACCTAGAGTCGGCCACCAACTGAGATGCATACTTAGAGAGTTGGGTAAATTTGAGGGCATACTCCCTCACACTCATAGCCCCTTGTTTCAAGTTCATAAATTCCACCAATTTTGCCTCCCTAAGCTCCAGAGGGAAGAACCTATTAAGAAAAGCATGCTTAAATTCCTCCCACAACACCACATAGCCACTTTCCTTTTCACCCTTCCATTGATCAAACCAAATTTGAGCAACACCCTTGAGTTGGTAAGCCACCAACTCCGCCTTCTTAATAGCCCCAACACCCATAATGGTCAAGATTTTGCATACCTCGTCAATGAATTCTTGTGGATCCTCATCCACCTTTGAACCATGAAAAACCAGAGGGTTCATCCTAATAATATCTCTCACCCTTGCCCCCGGGGTGGTAGCTTGAAGAGCTTAGGTTTCATGTTGCACTTGGTTGGCTACCACTTGTGCAAGCATGGTGAGTGCATCGCGGAGCTCACTATTGGTGGGTGGTTCCTCCGGTTATCGTGCTCGTCTTCCTCTCCTATTTGGCATGAAGATCTAGCATTCCAAAGAACAAGCGTTAGGGAGGAATCACTTATTACACTACAAGCATGACATAGAACGGGAAGAAGGGAAACCTTTCCTACAAACATTTCATAGCCTCCCACCCAAAGTCGTGGCGTGCTTCACAACCATGAATAGGACTCTACTCAACGCGGGGTGTTGGACTCCGAGGATCAAACAACCTAGTACTTTGATACCAAGCTTTTCATGACCCAAGCCAAGGGCCTAAACGTGACATGGTGAATGAGGAACCCGAAGGAACCCCAAACAAGCCTCTCGAACTTGTCATCACACTTCATCGGCCGCGGAAGTACAATCAATATTAATTAAAGGGAATTAGGGACTAAGGGAAATCCATTTCAAAATAATTTCATAGATTAAGAGTCAAGCTCATTTGAAAAATACTTGTCCAACGTACACCTCTACATATATCGATAGAACGGGGGCCATGACATACTACCGGCTCCCCTCATAGTCAAATACAAATACAAACTAAGATCTCAAAACATAGGAGTAGGAAACATAGCATAGTCCTCGAATCATTGAGGACTCACCAATAATCCCGGATAAGCACCGCACTAGCCACGTGGATGGAGAGAAGGATCAAGAGTAGCTCCGGTCCCTACATGGTAACATCATGTAGGCAAAATATGCGTTAGTACTTTGGAATGTACTAAGTATGTGGGGTGCAATACAAGAATAGATAAGATACATAATCGAAATGCAAGAGATGGGTCCTTAGACATAGCATATAATCAAGATGCATTTGCATGATCAATGCATAGTCAAATATGTTTAAGTAAATCCATGTTCATAAAAGGTGCCATATTTGAAGCTGAGCCAAGCAAATTGATGACGCTGGGTGAAATAAGTATTATCCCTTATTTCTGGATAGTGGCAATCCCACCTTGCCAAACTAGGTGGATATGAGTACTTATCCCCTATATCATGGATAGTGACAATCCCACCTTGCCACCCTAGGTGAATATGAGTACTTATTCCCCATATCATGGATAGTGACAATCCCACCTTGCCACCCTAGGTGAATATGAGTACTTATCCCCCATATCATGGATATTCGGCTCTTTTTCCCTGGACCGGGCATGGTTGTGCAACACTTTATATAGGAATATACAATAGGCTCTAATGCAATTCTCATGTAGAAATGAATATATACACGAGTTTAGTTTATCATCAAAATGTCATTGTAACCTCATTCATATCTTATCTCAAGCTTTAAAACATCAATTCCTCATAATTTCATAATTGGACATTTTGTCAAACACCTTGGGGGCATGCAGTGGGGATCAAAGAATGTGTAAAATGGAGTAGGACTCATGTAGTAAATCAGTGAACCAACCATCAATGAACACTTTGACATACTCCCAAGACAACATGTAAAGCCCCACATCAATTCCAAGTTTAGATTGAAGTTCTAGAGTGACAACATGTTCAAGACATTCACTTTCCCATTCTAGAATCTCACTGTTCAGAAAATTTATACAATGAACAAGACCAATGTGTAAATCTTCACTTAAAATCATGAAATAATGAGTAAGTTAGAGTTTAGGAACTATGTGTGGAAGGACCCATGAGTTCAACACCACATACCTTGAGTTCTTATGAAGGCCTTGGAAGTGTCTTCAAAGGAGGCTTGAAACTTGGAGCAAGGACCTCTTCAATCTTGATGAAGGTTTTGGAGGGTTTTGGCTTGAGTTCTTGAGAGAAATATTTCTAAGTGTGGGGAATGTCTTTTAGGAAATGTTTTAAGGAATGGGAACTGATTTAGTGCTATATAGGAAATAAAATTCGTCTTTGGAAAAACGGTTCCAACACTTAGAAAAAATAATGGGGCAACAGTAAATTTGCTCACTGGAATTTGCATTCTCTGCCCGAGCTTCTTCGTCCGAACTCCAAACGAGGTGAAACGAAGTGCGTTGCATAGCTAAGTCACAGGGCTTTCCATGGATATATTATGGGCCACCCAATTCTTTGTGTGCTAAATGATATGACCCTCCCAAGTAGACCCTCCAAAAAGGCTTCACTTGGAAATTTCAAATTTTTATATGGTTGCTCTAAAATTCGGGTTAGACCTATTTCCCACTCCATTTGACCCCCTAAACAAGAATATGAAGTCGTATTTTCAAAATAACAAATGAATTTTTAGATATAGCTAAAACAAGTTTCCGGTGACTTTCGAAACACTTCTTTTTGGGTTGTTTCACATTTGGTATGTCATGTGACATCTAATTCTTTGTGTACTAAGAGTTATGATCATTTAAAGTTGACTCTTACATAATTCAACTTATAAGAAAGTTTTGAACTCGACTATGTACTAGAGGTCTCTTATGACCCTAATACGCTTCCCACATATAAGAGTGAGGCTTAAAACATAGGTACATGTGAGGATAGACTTATGGGGTGTCACATTAACAATCATGCATAGTCCTCATTTAGCTTTATGAAGCACTCTTATTGACCAAGACATGTTTTCCCTCTGGTCTTTGTGGCTGCTGCAAATGCGAAGTCAAGATTTTAGATAATCTTGCCTATGCCAACTTTTTGTGTCCTTTGTGCCTGGTGTTCATCTGTAATCAATTTTACCTTTAGTAATCAACTTTTTCCTTTACACGCACCATAAAAAATCATAACTAAGAATAATAGTTTTACTAATTAATTTATTGCAGAAGATCAACACTTTTCAAACGTTTTTGCATAAACACATTACATTTTTCGATAAAGTCGAGATGTAAGGACCCAGATTTTTGAATGACTTTATTGGGCCTCATAATGTCGCCATGTGAGAAATTTGACCAAGTATCACTTCATAGGAGGACCACACAATCAGTGTGATGTCACACGGCTAGTGTGAGGTCACACAGACTGTGTGACCTCCAGTGAAGGGTTACTTGACCATAATTTTGATTACGGGGATTTGATCGGGTGTTTCGGGCTAAGGCACATCACACCGGAACCCCACACGAGCAATGTGGTGCTTCACCGACCGTGTGGTGAACCATGTGATGGCCTTGCACCTGGAAAACTAAGAAATAAGGCCAAGTGTGGTCACACAGCCACCCACGCGGTCAATGTGGTGTGTCACGGGCCATGTGGCCCACCGTATAGCTCGCGACATGAAATTTTTCTAAGTATGAAATCACCATCTCATAACTTTTTCATGCAAAATTTTTCTAAGTATAGTTTGATGGCCCTTGACACGACCTGTGTAATGTCACACAGGCTATGTGGTCGTCCATGTGACGTTTCTTCGCGTTGAAAATTCTAAGTGTTAAAAATTGTGAAAATATTGTCTAAGTGTCATCTCACGGGCAATGTTCATGGCCAGTGAAGTGCTCCACGGGCTGTGTCAGTGCTAGTGAAGTCATAACAACTCAATTTTCATTTGTTTCATTAATGACTTTTACGTAATAATATTTTATTTTAAAAGTGGTTTATGGCTTTTTCACCTATCCTAAGCACCTATATCAGTTGATACTACTTCATTTTAATTCATTCTCATTAGAAACACTCTTACTCTAGAACTCAATCCCTAAAATTCTCTCCAATCCTTTGCTTCAATATTCAATCTAGGATTCAATTGGGGTTTCAACTTCAAGCTAAATTCTCTCAAATTAATCTTCCTAAGCCAGGTATGTGGGATTGATTCATGGCCCCTTACAACCAAGAAGACCCAAACTCTTTTCAATTGATTTTTATGAAATTTTACTCACTTTAAATATGGGTTTTGAGAATTATTGTTTAATAAATTCAATTGATATATGGGTTGCACTTTATTTATGATTTTAAGTTACTTTAAGCCCTATTATGATGATTTACAATGATGTTATGAAGTTATGAACATGCATGTACCCTTTAAAGTGTGATTTATATTATGATTTAAATATGGATTTAATTAATGATTTACTTCAATTTCATATTATATTATTGATTTAAGATTGAATCTCAATTACCAATGCTATTCTCACATTATTCATGGCATTGCATTCATGAACATTGGATTTTATGGATATTATAAAGTGGGTTAAGCCCAATTATGTTTTATGATATGATTTTGATAAGGTATTGGTTATGACAAGAATATGATCACATATATGTCAAAGATTATGGCTCTTTGAGCATTTTGGGTTCTTGCACCATCTTCTATATGTAAATGAGCTATTCCTACACATGAGTATTATGATTATGAATTATGGTTTGGCATTTGAGCCTAAATGTGCATGGAATGGATTTGAAATGACTATTGCCTCTTTTAAAGTATGTATATATGTACATATATGTATTCTCGTGGGATGCCAACTTAGCACCAATGGATTGAGGGTCCTCTCTCTTACCTTGAACTATATGCCTAACATAGGTTATGAGAATCCTATTCGAAATAGGTGTTGTTCCCGTAAGGAAGGTTGCTTCATATGAAATGGGTGACGCACCTGTAAGGTGAAGTATTATATTCTACATGAAAATCCTATCCGAAATGGGTGATGATCCCGTAAGGGGGTTACTTCATACGAAATGGGTGATGTTCCCGTAAGGTGAAGTATGGCTTACCTTTGGCAAGTACACCACCTCTTTACCAATAAGGGGTTTTCATCGGGATCCAAATTAATAGCTCGTTTGGTCTTACTCTTGTTGGTTGAGGTCACAACCCTACTATACTTCTTCTTATATTATGTGCCCTTGTCATCTAACATTGAAATGCAGAATTGACAAGTCATATGCATTGCATGCCCGCATACTTAATACATTTAAACGTACTAACGCATACTTTTGCATACATGATCTCACCATGTAGGGACCGAGGAGTACATCTATCCACCGTACGACGTTTAGCTCGGATCTCAAGTTTTGCTTGCTGTGGTGATTCCTATGTTTCAAGGACAAGCCACCTATTCTCTACCTATGGCACTTTTATTTAGGATATTTTTATTTCAGGGTGAGCCCGGGGTATGTCGTTGCCCCCGTCTTATCTTATGACTAGGGACGTTGTTGGATATCTTGTAAACTCCTTACGTTCATATGCTAAGTGCTTTGTTAGGGATTTAGTTGTGGCTTGATTACCCGTTGATTATTTTTATGTGTTTTGGCTATGAGACTTGTGACTTGATGGTATGATATGATGTGAATGATCCTAAGTCCCGAATTTCCCCCATAGCATGAGTCCTACTTTTCCCCCCTAGAACTATGTGTTTATCATTTGCATACGCTTCCGAACCAATGATGTGAATTTGGATTCTTTGAGGCTTGTTGGGGACTCTCGATTAGCCATTCGCCATGTCACTCCTAGGCCCTAGGTCTGAGTCATTACAGAGATGGTATTAGAGCACTAGATTTGTAAATGATCGTCGGAGTCCAACATGCCACTTCATGTAGAGTCCTATTCATGGGTGTGAAGTGTACCATGCATATGAACTGGAGGCTACGAAGGCATTCTAGGAATTGTCTCACTTCTTCATTCCTTACGTCGTGCTATGGCTTGTATATTTGATTTCCTTATCTTGACAGTGTCATTGCTTCATTTCTTAAGATGCCTCAAGGAAGACCCCACCCCACCTACTGAGGTTGTGAAGAATTGGCCTAGACCATAGACTCCTTCAGATATTTAGAGTTTTATGGGATTTGTCGGCTATTATAGGAGGATCGTTGAAGGGTTCTCATCGATTGCGTCTCCGTTGACTAAATTGACCCAAAAGAAGGTTAAGTTTATGTGGTCAGAGAAATGCAAAAAGAGTTTTCAAACCTTGAAGGATTGGCATATATCGGCTTTTGTGTTGACCTTACCAAATGGCTGTGAGGGATTTGTGGTGTATTGTGATGCCTCACGGATAGGGTTGGGTTGCATATTTATGCAACACAGTAAGGTAATTGCATATGCATCAAGGCAGTTGAAGGTTCATGAGCGTAATTACCCGACGCATGATCTTGAGCTAGCGACAGTGGTTTTTGCTTGAAGATTTGGATTCACTACTTGTATGGGGTTCATGTTGACGTATTCACCGATCACAAGAGCTTGCAATACATGTTCACTCAAAGGGATCTCAACTTAAGGAGGGAGTTGGCAAAGGATGCTCACCGATTGGCTTGGTTGGGTGTTAGGTCGGCCGATTCTAATGATGGTTGTATTCATGTTCAAAACGGGACCGAATCTTTCGTGGTTGTTGATGTGAAAGCTAAGCAAGATTTAGATCCACCATTGGTTGGATTGAAGAAATTGGTTGCCGGAGATTGAGGTGTTCTCCCGAGGGGGAGATGGTGTACTTCGGCACCAAGACCGATTATGTGTTCCAAATATGGTTGGCCTTCAAAAGGTGATCATGAGCAAAGCTCACAACTCTCATTACTCTATCCATTTGGAATCTACTAAGATGTATCAGGATTTGAAGGAGGTGTATTGGCCGCAGGGTATGAGGAAGGACATAGACAAGTTCGTACCGAATGTCCAAGTTGTCAACAAGTGAAAGTGGAGCACCAAAGGCCCGGTGGCTTGGCTCAGGATATTGAGATTCCCACTTGGAAGTGGGAATCTCAATATCCTGAGCCAAGCCACCGGTGGGAAGATGTGAACATGGAATTTGTGGTTGGTTTGCCTCAAACCCGAAGGCAATTTGACTTCATTTGGATTATCATTGATCGGATGACTAAGTCCGCTCACTTTCGATCGATCAAAACTACCTTTAGTGTTGAGGATTACACAAGGTTGTGCATCTAAGAATTGGTTATATTGAATGGTGTGTTTAGGTCTATCATATCGGATCGTGGAACCCAATTCACCTCTCACTGTTTGAGGTCATTACAAGTGGGACTTGATACTAAGATTAAGATGAGCATTGGATTTCATCCGTAAAGCGATGGGCAAGCTAAGAAGACAATTCAAACCTTATGTTGAGGGCTTGTGTGTTGGAGTTCAAGGGTAATTAGGATGACCACCTTCCACTCATTGAGTTTGCCTATAATAATAGCTTCCATGCTAGCATTGGTATGACACCGTTGGAGGCCTTGTATGAGAGGAGGTGTAGGTCACCAGTGGGATGGTTTAAGTTGAGGGAAATGGCATTGATTGGCCCGGATTTTGTATTGGAGGCTATGGAGAAGGTGAAGTTGATTTTGGAAAGGTTGAAGATGGCCCAAAGCCGCCAAAGGTCCTATTGAGATGTTAGGAGGAGGGATCTTGAATTTCATGTTGGTGATTAGGTGTATATGAAGATTTCACCTATGAAGGGTGTGATACATTGAAGGGCAAGCTAAGCTCTCGGTATGTTGGCCCTTATAAGATTATTGAGTGGATTGGGAACGTGGCTTATAGGTTGGAGTTGCCTCCAGACTTGAGTTCCATTCACCTGGTCTTCCATGTGTCTCTGTTGATGAAGTTAGTTGGTGATCCTAGCACTATTGTGCCTTTGGAAGGGATCGAGGTTGAGGAGAACTTGTCCTATGAGGAAGTCCTGGTGGAGATTTTTGATAGACAAGTGAAGCGGCTTGGTAACAAGGATGTGGCCTCAGTAAAAGAACTTTGGAGGAATCAAAGCTTGGAGAGTGCTACGTGGGAGGCGGAATTAGATATGATGAGGTGATATTCCCATCTTTTCCATTCTAGTCAACCCTAAGGTATTAGGTTCTTCCTCTTCTAAGTGGTCCTAATTCTTCCATTCTTGAGTCTCATAACATGACATGTGTCACAACCCCTATTTTCCCCCCGCATGGGTTATGAACAATAGAGTTTTTTTAATTAAAATGACATTTTGAAAAGGGATTATTTTATTATTTATAGTCGCCACTTGGAACTGAGCTTTAGTGTTCCAAGTCACCTTTTTTTTATCCCTAATGAAAAGGAAATGATTCTTTATTTTTGGTCTGCAAAACAAAGATTGGGTAAGGAATTCTTTTGACCGAGAGGAAGGTGTTAGGCATCCCTCGAGTCTCGTGATTTTAGCACGGTTGCTTTATTGACAAGTTTATGACTTAACTTAATTTTGAACATATTGTATTTATAAGCTTTCAAAAATGTCATTTACTCGCCTTCTTTAATTTATTTTGAACTCGTTTGAGACTGCCTTATTTTATTAGTGTGGTGTGTTGGTAGTAGCGCTTTCCAACCTTGCCACGAGTTATTTATTTTATATGTCACACCTAAAATTTGTGTAATCTTTTCCAAATCGTAAAATTTGCCTATTATTGTCAGCCTAATCATACTTTTGATGATTCAATTTAAAGAAATTTAATTGTAAAAATTATTTCAAATCTGAATTCTTTTTACAAAGCCGAAGGATTTTAATTCCTTTATTTTTTAATTAAAAGTTGATCATTGTGATTAACTAAAAGTATAAATCAAGAATTTAATATTAATTACATGAATCAACATAAAATCGTTAAGTTGGTATTCTAAAAGAAACCATCACTCAAGTAAAATTAATTTTTCTTTAAAAAAATTACAATTCTTTTTGTTTTTTTCCTAAAGAAAAAGTGAGTAAAATATTTGTAAGAACACAAAATACATTTTTCCCATATAAACTTTGCACAAGTATAAGCATGTTAGAAATCATGTACACCTAAAAATTTTCTTTTCTATATTTTAGTCATTATAATCAAAAGAAGAACCTACTAATTGAAATCATTATTTAACATATTGACATGATCCTTGTCATCAATTATTCTTATCATTTTAATTTATTAAGTCATAAATCATCATAGATAATTAAAATATGAAAATAAAGATAGACTTGGACAAGAGATTTAGTTAAACATGAAATAAACATTTGATTGTTTAAATATGGAATAAACTACGGGTTGTTATAACAATCTTACAATACATTTAATGATATAAAAGATATGAACATGAGGTTGACATGAAAAATTTGAACATATATACTTTATATTATAACATCATAGAAATTAACGGGTTGAACATAAATGAAACTCCACAACTTCAATGTATTTCAATCACATTAAACTACACAAAAACAATTAAGTGTTACCTCTTGTGAAGATTGATTTACAAAAATGGGCCATAATAGGAACCAAGAACTCGAAACTGCAAGAGCAAAACTCAAACTCTATATTTCCTTTAGTTGTGTTTTTGAGGATTTTTTTTCTGTGTTATGGAAAGTATGCAAATTTTTTTGTAAGGTTTTTCCTAAATGTGTATAAGATATGTGTGTAAAAGAAGAAAGTAGTAGATAATTTTCTTTTTTGTTTTTCGTGTGTGTTGTCTTATTTTTTGTGCTTTTGTAGAATGTGAATAAAGAAAAAAAGAAGAGTGAAAATGTATTGTGTGTGTCGTGAATTCATAAAATATGAGGGAGTGGGGGATGTGAAGATGTGGAAAGTGAGGGAGTAGTGGGTTTTGTGGGGTAGTTTAGTGTAGGTGTGTGAGGGTAGTTTTAGGATTATTTTAATTTTCTTTTTTATTTCATTTTTTTGCTTTGTTTTTGGTTTTGAAAAGAAAAAAAAAATGTTAGAAAGCTAGTCTAAATAAAATACTAAAAAAAAGAAAAGTTATCTAGCTAAAACTAAGATATAATTAAAAAAATATTAACAATACTAGATTATCTATTAGAATCGAAATTTAAAAGAGAACATATATTTTTAGAAATTTTCCCTTCTTTAAAACAAAATTTACCCTAAAATGTGACTCCATTTTCTGTTTTCAAATTATCCTAAATAAGATAAAAATAAAAATATCTAATTTAGATTCCCCAAAATAAACATTTAAATACTAAAAATTACATATCTTAAGTTTGGTAAAAAATTAGGTACTAACAATATGCATACATGTGCATTAAAAAGTTTGTTTTTTTTGTGATTTCTTGGATGATTTTAATATGTTTTTGCACGAGTTTTAATGACTTTACAATATTCAAGGAGTGAGTTACGTATTGCATCTTATGTTTGGAAGTTTCATGTCCTAAACCATGCTTTTCAAGCCTTGTTGTTGCAAATTCAGGGACGAATGTTCCCAAGGGAGAAATGATGTAAGGACCCAAATTTTTGAACGACTTTATCGGGCCTCATAATGTCGCCCTGTGAGATATTTGACCAAGTGTCACTTCACGGGAGGCCCACACGGCCAGTGTGATATCACACGGACCGTGTGGCCTCCAGTGAAGGGTTACTTGGCCATAATTTTGATTAGGAGGATTGGACAGGGAGTTTTGGGCTAAGGCACGTCACACCAGAACCCCACACGAGTCGTGTGGTACTTCACAGACCGTGTGGTGAGCCATGTGATGGCCTTGCACCTGGAAAACAAAGAAACAAGGCCAAGTAAGTCACACAGCCTACCATACGGTTAATGTGGTGTGTCACGGGCCGTGTGGCCCACCGTATATCTCGCGACGCAAAATTTTTCTAAGTACTCATAACATTTTTGTGCAAAATCTTTCCAAGTATTGTTTGATGGCCCTTGACACGACCCTTGTAGTGTCACACGGGCCGTGTGACTATTCATGTGGCTGTCCGTGTGACGTTTCTTCGCGTTGAAAATTCTAAGTGTTGAAAATTGCAAAAAAATTGTCCAAGTGTCGTCTCACGGGCAATGTTCACAGCTAGTGAAGTGCTTCACATGCCATGTCAGTGCCAATGAAGCCATGACAACTCAATTTTCATCCGTTTCATTAATGAATTTTACGTAATAATGTTTTATGGATTTTTCACCTATCCTAGGCACCTAAATCAGCTGATACTACTTTATTTTAATTCATTCTATTTAGAAACACTCTTACTCTAGAACTCAATCCCTAAATTCTCTCCAAGCCTTTCCTTCGATATTCAAGCTAGGATTCAATTGGGGTTTCAACTTCAAGCTAAATTCTCTCAAATTCATCTTCCTAAGAAATGTATGAGGGATTGATTCTTGGTCCCTTTCAACCAAGAGGACCCAAACTCTTTTCAATTGATTTTTATGGAATTTTGCTTACTTTAAATATGGGTTTTCAGAATTATTGTTTAATAAATTCAATTGATGTATGGGTTATACTTTATTTGTGATTTTAAGTTACTTTAAGCCCTGTTATGATCATTTACATTGAAGTTATGAAGTTATTGTAACAACTCGAATTTTCGAAAGACTTTATCTGACCTCATAATATCACCCCGTGAGAAAGTTTGACCAAGTATCACATCATGGGAGGCCCACACGGCCAGTGTAAGGTCACACGGACCGTGTGGTTTCCAGTGGAGGGTTACTTGGCCACAATTTCGATTATGGGGACTTGACAGGGAGTTTTGGGCTAAGTATGGTCACACGGTTACCCACACGGTCTGTGTGGTGTGTTACGGGCCATGTGAGCCCTCGCGAGACTCTCAACGTGAAATTTTTCTAAGTATGAAATCACTGCCTTGTAATTTTTTCGTGCAAGTTTTTTCTAAGTATTGTTTCAAGGCACTTGACACAACCTGTAGTTTCACACGGGTCGTGTGACCGTCCGTGTAAGGTTCCTTTGCGTAGAAAAAATCTAAGTGTCGAACATTGCGAAAATTTGTCTAAGTGTCATCTCACGGGCACTTCTTACGGGCCGTGAAGTGCCTCACACACCGTGTCAGTGCCAGTGAAGCCATGACGACCCAATTTTCATCTATTTCATTAATGGCTTTTACGTAAATAGGATTTATTTCAAAGGTGTTTTATGATCTTTTTACCTATTCTAGACCCCTAAATCAGCTGATATCATTTCATTTTAGTTCATTCTCATTGGAAACACTCTCACTCTAAAAATCAATTCCTAAAAATCCCCTCTAAGTTCTTCTCTCAAGACCCAATCTAGGATCCACTTAGGGTTTCGTCACGCCCCGGGAGGGTACCTTGGCATGGCCGGCACTCAGAGACTATTGCTAGTCCCGGAGCGAACCACTTGGCCTCATCCTCACCTCATACTCAACAGCGGAAGGAACATCCTCAAGGAAAAGACTATATTGTAAATAAAGTAATCAAGTCTTTATATAAAAAGTTAATTTCCAACAAAAAGGAGTTGAAAAAATAACAATACATAACATCCTCTACTCAATGTCTATGAAGCCTCTGCTGAATGTGAATAAATCCTCAATAAAGTGCCTGTCGATGGTCTCATATATCTTCCTCTGCATCATAATATGATGCAGTCCTAGAAGGGGACATCAATACATAGAATGTAGTGGTATGTAAAATAGCTGAGTAAAACAAAAATAGGTAGAATAATATAAGAATAACATCAACTCAACATCATACTCCATCAGAATGTCAAATGTCTACCTAAAGAAAGAATAAATAGTAGACAAATAATCCATCAACATCTCACCAATACATCAGACTCACCTCAAGGAAAATCGACTCGACTCAACTCAACTCGAAGGACTCATGCCCGTCTAGGACAAGGATAAAGGGTGTATAATAAACATCAACATCCATCAAGACTCATATCATCACATCAATATCAGAGTTTATCAAAATGGAACCTAACTGGGAGTTTCTCTAACCGACAACCATCACCTATGAGCCAATGATGATGAAACGATGATGTCATTTCCACATCCATCCAGTACCCTGCCTGGGGTAAAGGACGTCAACCTCAGTGTATCCATAAGAAAAACATCAGTCCTCTTTTGGGACAAAGGAAACATCCACACGACAGTTCGATCCTCTCCTACGCGGGCCACGTAGTTAATGGTTCGAGAGGGACTCACTATCATCCATTTCGGTGCTCAGTACTCCTCCCATAACTTGACATGCTCATAAAATATCCTCATCATTAGTCCCATAGGGACATAGTACGTAAACATCAACATCAACTCAACTCATCAACATCAACATCATCTCATTAATATCAACATCATGGACTTGAAACATTCTTTTTAGAATTTAGTTTCAAGTTTTAAGACTCATGAACATTATTCTCATCAACATCATCATCAAGACTCTCATCAATTTGAAACGAAATCACAACATCACAAACATCACCATCGTCAAGGCTCTACACTCATCCCCCTAAGTTCATTATGCATGCTTTTCAAATAATCATGTAGTGTTATGTAAAATCTCATGAAAATTGTTGACTTCAAGAAAAAAAATAGTATGATGATCATCAACACAGAAAACATGTAATTTCAAATCAATTTTTCAATGGAAACCCTAAATTATTCAGGCATATAGACTCTTCAACCATCAAATCATCTATGACCTCTCCGGGGAACATGAGAGAACAATCCCATATTATTAGTTTAGCCTTACATACCTAGAAATTTGATATTACAATCGAATTCTGATGAATACTCTTTTTCTTGGAGAAAATCCTCGATCTTAGTTGTTCTTTTTGAATGGAAGAACTTGGAAAGACATTGTTTGAAGAGCTTCTCTTTGATTCTTTAATTCTTGACTTAGAATCTTTAGAGTTCTTGATAAAGAACCCTAATTCATGAAAAGAATAATCAAGAAATCCTTTCTTGGGATTCTTGAATTCGTTTTCTTGAAACCCTAGGTTATGATTTAAGATTCTATTAGGGATTAATGAATGGATAAAGAAAGTTAGTTGGGTAGCTTAAAATTTGTGAAGAATAACTCACCTTGATGATTAATCTTGAAAGTTAATCCCAACTTGATGACTTTCTTGATGATTCTTGGACGTGTATGTTTAGGAGTGAAGGGGAGGAATTTAGTTAAGAAAACTGACGTTTTATGCATTTTGGGACCTTAAATAGACCCCAAAGGTTTTAAGGATAAAAGTACCCTCAAAATAAATTAAAGGGACGTCGTTAGCTTATCCATAAAGGGTTCGCGGTAGGTCTGCAACGCGGAGCTATCGCGGCTCTTCAGACAGCTCTGCAGGTCTCTAGTAAAATGATCATAACTTTCTACTCCGAACTCTGATTAAGGCGAAATAAGATGCGTTGGAAAGCTAGTTCAAAGATCTTTAATTTGATATATTATGGGTTACGTAAATAATTATACTTTAGGAGATATGGTCATTTGAAGTTGACCCTTCTATCAACTCGTACGAAAACTTAGTCGCTAGGAACTCTTTGGACTTGACTTGATGTAAAAGATCCTTTTATAATCTCCAATTCTATTCCCACTCTAAGGATTTAACTTTAACATCTATGCTCAATTAAGAATTATTAATTAACATCGTATGTCATATGAAGGATGACCTAATCTTAGAAAAAAAAGTTGGGTTGTTACATTATCTCCCCCTTGGTATCATTTGTCCATGAATGATGAGTAAAGGTAGACATCAAGGCACGAATAAGAATCATAACTCTTCTAAAAACTCACTCACTCAATCAAACTCTTGTCTTCTCATCAATATTAAACTATCTCCATTCAGACTCAGGAATGGACACATCAACTCAAAAATAGACAACTCAATTTAAATCAAGAGTAAGGAAATTACATCCTATATTCTCTTCATCAGGAACGAATGGAACGTGGAAACTCAATCAATTCGAATTATTTGAACACCTCAATAATGAGTCTTTCGAACTCAGTAAGGAAGCCATCAACTCTAATCGAGAATAGGACCATCGTATAAACAAGACTTTGAGGACACTCTCGTGCTCGAGTCCCCACCTCAATTATGCTCCTTTTTATGGCACTCTATTCCATCAATGAAAGCTTATAACTCTTTTCCAAAACTCCACCTAACCACCTCTTCTTCTTCTTCTTCCATTCAAGCCTAGTTCTAAGCCACAAGGTGTTATTCCTAAGATGATCATATTCATATAAAGCTAATCCTCAATACTCAGCTCTATACTAGAAACCCTTATTATGAAGTCTTCAATAGTCTATCACCCATACTCGCACAATAACAACCATGCATTCAAGCCTATCACGCTAACCACTTTAACTATGTCTTAGAATTTTTCAAGCCTACTTGTCACTTCTACCTCCACCATTCAATGAGCTCTCACTCAAAGTCACACCAATAAACTCTTTCTTATCTATTACGCATCATATGATCTCATATTTTTCCTCCTCCCTATCTTTACCCCTATATGACATAAGTTTAACACTGATATCATAATGAGGATATATTTACTCCTTCTCATAAAGCCTCACTCTCAATCTGCTATTACCAGTATCACTATTTAGATGTGGAGGAACTCATCATCTCCCCCTTTGACGAAACCCTCAAACTACTACCTCTCCAGGAAAAATAAGCACGATTATAACTCTAAAACTTGATACTCTACATCCTACCATCAAGTCAAAGGTCAGTGCATGCGTAAGATGACATTAGAATCAAGAACTCTCACTCCATAGTAACCTTTACTTAGAGAATACTAATCGTCCTCATCTCTATAATACACTCTCATAATAGCATCCACATATTTAAGCCTACCATCGTAGCTTACACCCTCGACTGCATGAACTCTTACCACAGGAGATACTAATATGATTTTACCTATCTACTAGACTCCTCAAGATTTCTCTAACTCTTCCTCCTCATCTACAACCTTAAAAGGAAATGGCATCACATCATCATCAGAATTAAGAATTCTCATTCTCTCTTGAAATCTTCCATCTCAAGCGCTTCTCCTCTTCTCTCAAGCTCTAGTCTTGTTCAATTGTTAGTAAAGGACTTATAATGGGGTTTTAGACCCTTTTTACATTAAAACGACCAAATTCGATAGCGTATTGAGTTTAGGAGGGGTTGGGAATTGACCGGAATGCCCTCACAAAGTTTAGAAATTTTCTAGTTTTGGAATAACCCAGTCCACAACACGGACTGATCGCGCACTAGTGTATTTTTCTTCAAAAATTTTCTGAACGCATTTTTCCAATCCCGTCAAAAAATTTGAAAAAAACATAATTTTCACTCCGCTACAAATGCGTGACGCGCCTCTGTTGCGCACTGACACTATTTCGGTGTTTGGATTAAAAAATTATCTTTTGATCTGGTCGCTCTAAAAATCAACCGAGACCATTTTCCCACTCAATTTTTTGTGTGTGATCACAAATTCGAACTCAGATTTTCCATACAAGCATTGAAAAATGTGTTATGTGCATACCCCTCCTCTAGTGGTATTTTGGTAATTTTACCGGGCGTTACATCATCTCTCCCTTAGATCTCAAGGGCATTAATCTAAGTTTGTAAATCGATTTCCTCTACTAGGCTATAAGCATATACCTCCACACGGTCAAGGAATCACTATCCACAGGAATATTTTAAACTCTTCTGTTATGCTATAGTCGCATACATATAACTAGCCACTCAGACTCTTTTCAACGCTATCCATCTTAGCTCTTTCCAGTCTCTATGGAAATCTCTCTATATTTGTTGTTCTTATTGCGTACATAAGCACTTCCCACAACTCTCACAATCTAACCTCTTCTTTTGCCTTCTAGCACTCAACTTCTGTGCTCCCATACATTTAATTGCATAAAAATTAATCTATCATGGAAAACTTGTCATCATCTACCGATAAGCCCCAAATCAATTTAGCTATCCATGATGACAAAGATTACTTACATCAGCCTACTTCACATTGATAACTCAAATATATTATCTAGATTCTTATAGCAGTTATAACTTAGAGCTTCACACATCTTTACACAATCATGGATACATATCTCAAGCCTCTTTTTATCTATGAGCTATCCTCGTCTTACTGGTCTTAGCTAAGGGGCACTTGTACCTTGCCCATAGCACACTTCCTCACAAATCAACACCTTCTTCTCGAACATACACTATGGAAAGCCTCTTAGAGAAAATCTCCAACTAAGACTATCATTCTCACGATGTTCTCTCCTCTTTAATACTACTCCTCAAAATTCAAGCTTAGGGTCTAGCACTAACATGTACATCACACACCTCTCTAATGCCAACTTACAACTAGTAGGTAAAATTTAGGGAACATAATCCTACTAAAATCTCATAGCGAGTATCCAATCAACACATCCCTTCCTCATAACTCAGTACCACTCACCTATTCAATCATATCTCTTTATTTGACTTACCCTATAACTCAATGAGTCTCATAAACTCTCACTTAAAAATCATAAGCCTAATTTAGATCTATCACATTGAAACACTCTTTTCCCCTATTCAACATCTACACTTCACTCTCAATAGTATGAATACTACAATAAATCAATATAACTTCCTTCTAGTTTGAGCACGCTCTACCACATTCTGACTATAACTTTCCCTCTATACCTCATCATGAAAATTATAGGGTACTCACGACTCTTTCATCAAACTTATGGAAATCAACTCAGCACATCATTACTTACCTAATACATAACTCTAACTACAAGCCTCAATCAGCCACCGCTCTTGTTATCTCGTCCCTTTCTTTCCATCAGCATCCTTCTAGCTCTAGGATGATTCAATTCTACTCAGGGTTTATAAGACCTCATATATCACTCTTAGATTGTAACATTAACTCTTTAGAGACTTAAGTTCGTCTCTCATGGGTCACATCAGAAGCAGGATTTTAAAAAAAGGGTTAGGGTACATCTAGAGCTAACTCAAATACATGATTTATATGAGTAATAGTGAACTCTTTCTAGTCAATCAACTTCACACACTATTCGGCTTCTCTCAAGCCCATTGCAGTCTCTCTACCATTCTGACTACTTTATCATAGAAGATCTCATCTGTAACAGTTTGAACATTACTGTCTCTATCGCCTCGTGGACGAGGCATAGTCGAAAGGTTTAGAGCAACGCACGAATCATCATAGATTTCTTAGGATTTATCTCTATTGCACGATTCAGAAACTAAAAGAAGGGAAACTTTTCCTAATGTCCTATAGCCTCCCTATTATGGATGTGGTGCACTTCACACCAATAATAAGGACTCTACTAGACACAACTTCATAGACTCCCTAGGACACTTGAACTCTGTGCTCTGATACCAAGTTTGTCACGCCCTGGGAGGGTACCCTTGGCGTGGCCGACACTTAGAGACTATTGCTAGTCCCCGAGCGAACCAGTTGGCCTTATCGTCACCTCATACTCAACAGCAGAAGGAACATCCTCAAGGAAAGGACTGTATTGTGACTAAAGTAATCAAGTCTTTATATAAAAAGTAAATTTCTAACAAAAAAGAGTTAAAATGACAATACATAACATCCTCTACTCAATGTCTATGAAACCTCTACCTCTTATGTATAGATGGTACCACGACAAGCCATGGTTACCCAACTCAAGAAAAATAAAGTACTAACTCAAGCTAGATGATAATAATATGGAAATCCTCCGAAAATAAGGAGGTCTCACCGATTAGCTGAATGCGAATAGATCCTCAATAAAGTGCCTGTCAATGGTCTCAAATATTTGCCTCTGCATCATAAAATGATGCAGTCCCAGAAGGGGACATCAGTACGTGGAATGTACCGGTATGTAAAATAGCTGAGTTTTAATAGAAATAAGTAGAATAATATGGGAATAATATCAACTCAACATAATACTTCATCAGAATGTCAAATGTCTACCTAAAGAATCAATAAAGAGTAGACAAATAATCCATCAACATCTTATTAATACATCAGACTCACCTCAAGAAAACTCGACTAGACTCAACTCAACTCGAAGGACTCATGCCCGTCTAGGACAAGGATAACGTGTAGATAATAAACATCAATTCTATCAAGACTCATACCATCACATCAATATCAGAGTTATATCAAAATGGAACCTAACTAGGAGTTTCTCTCACCGACAACCATCACCAGTTAGCCAGTGATGATACAACAAAGCGATGTTCTTGCCACATCCATCCAGTACCCTGCCCAGGGTAAAGGACATCAACCTCAGTGGATCTACAAGAAAAACATCAGTCCTCTTTTGGGACAAAGGAAACATCTGCACGACGGTTCGATCATCCCATACGCGGGACACGTAGTTAATGGTTCAAGTGGGATTCAATCTCATCCATTTTGGTGCTCAATTCTCCTCCCAGAACTCGACATGCTCATAAAACATCATCATCATTAGTCCCGTAGGAACATAGTACCTAAACATCAACATCAGCTCGTCTTATCAACATCAATATCATCTCATTAATATCAACATCATGGACTCGAAACATTCTTTTTAGAATTTAGTTTTAAGTTTTAAGACTCATGAACATCATCAACATCATCATCAAGACTCTCATCAATTTGAAACAAAATCACAACATCACAAACATTATCATCGTCAAGGCTTTAGACTCATGAAAAATGTTAACTTCAAGAAAATAAATAGTATGATGATCATCAACATAGAAAACATGTAATTTCAAATCAATTTTTCAATGAAAACCCTGACGCATTCATGCATATAGACTCTTCAACCATCAACTCATCTATGACCTTTATGGGTAACATGAGAGAACAATCTCATGTTTTTAGTTTAGCCGTACATATCTGGAAAGTTAATATTACAACCGAAATTTGATGAATACTCATTTTCTTGGAGAAAATCCTCGATCTCGGTTGTTCTTTTTGAGTGGAAGAACTTGGAAAGACATTGTTTGAAGAGCTTCTCTTTGATTCTTGAATTCTTGACTTAGAATTTTTGGAGTTCTTGATGAAGAACCCTTATTCATGCAAAGAATAATCAAGAAATTCTTTCTTGGGATTCTTTAGTATGTTTTCTTTAAACCCTAGGTTATGCTTTAAGATTCTATTAGGGATTTATGAATATATAAAGAAATCTAGGTTAGGTAGATTAAAATTTGTGAAGAATAACTCATATCGATGATGAATCTTGAAATTTAATCCCAACATGATGACTTTCTTGATGATTCTTGAATGTTTACATTTAGGAGTGAAGGAGAGGGTTTTAATTATGAAAACTGGCGTTTCATACGTTTTGGGACCTTAAATAGACCCCCAAAGATTTTAGGATAAAGGTACCCTCAAAATAAAATAAAGAGACCTTGCTTAGCTGATCCAGAAAGGGTTCGCGATAGGTCCGCGACGCGGAGCTGTCGCGGCTCTTCAGACAGCTCTGCAGGTATCCAGTAAAATAATCATAACTTTCTATTCCAAATTTTGATTAATGTGAAATAAGATGCGTTGAAAAGATAATTCAATGATCTTTAATTTGATATATTATGGGTCACCTAAATGATTATATTGTAGGAGATATGGTCATTTGAAGTTGACTCTTCTATCAACTCATACAAAAACTTAGTCGCTAGAAATTCTTTGGACTTGACTTGATGTAAAAGATGCTTTTATAATCTCCAATTCTATTCCCACTCTAAGGAATTAACTTTATCATCTATGCTCAATTAAGAATTATCAATTAAGATCGTACGACATATGAAGGATGACTCAATCTTAGAAAAAAAAAGTTGGGTTGTTACAGGTTACAACTTCAAGCTAAATTCTACTCAAGTTCATCTCCCTAACAAAGGTATGTGAGATTGATTCTTGGTCTCTTTCAACCAAGAAGGCCCAAACTCTTTCAATTGATTTTCATGCAATTAAGCTTACTTTAAATGTAGGTTTTCATTATTTGATATTATTAAATTCAATTGATATATGGGTTGTATTTTATTTATGATTTTAAGTTATTTTAAACCCGACTATGATGATTTACATTGAGGTTATGATGTTATGAAGATGCATGTCCCTTTTTAAACTTGATATATGCATGGGTGCTTTATATTATGATTTAAACATGTATTTAATTATGAATTTACTTCAATTTCATTTTATAATGTTGATTTTAGCTTGAATCTATATTGCCCATGCTATTCTCACACCACTCAGGGCATGTGCATTCATGGATATTGGTTTTTATGGAATTTAT
The DNA here is from genome assembly GCA_029948455.1 of Solanum rostratum. Lineage (NCBI taxonomy): Eukaryota > Viridiplantae > Streptophyta > Magnoliopsida > Solanales > Solanaceae > Solanum > Solanum rostratum. Next base: position 30,018,673 of record CM057049.1, read on the forward strand.
GAAGGGGCTAAGCCCAATTATGTTTTATGATATGATTTTAATAAGATTATGGGTTATGACAAGAATGTGATCACATATATGTCAATGATTTTGGCTCCTTGAGCATTTTGGATGCTTGCATCATCTTGTATAGGTAGATGAGTTAATCGTTGTATGATTATCATCATTTTGATTTATGATTTGGATTTTGAACCTGAATGTTCATTGAACGGTTTTAAAATGAATACTGTACTTCTTGAAGCATGTACGTGTATAAGTATTCATGTGGGATGTTTTGACTTATCACTGATGGATTGAGGGTCCACTTACTTTCCTCGAACTATGTGCCAACATAGGAATGGAAGCCATTACCGAAAAGGTTGGGTCGTAAGGAATGGTTATTCATTTTTGGATATGATGTCATCTTGGAAACCCTTCCGAAATGATTGGATCGTAAGGAAGGTGACCATCCAACGAAAAGACCGGGTCGTAAAATGTGATGTAGATTTCCTTTGGCAAGTATTCTTCTCCTACCAATAGGAGGTCTCTATTGGACTAACTCATGTTAGTAGCTCGCATGGGTTTGATTTGTCGGTTATAGTCCATCCCCACTATATATGAGCATTGTTGTATTTCATGCATCATGAATTTCATGGCATATTGTATACTACTCTTTCTTGGATGTACGATTCCTCTTATATTATATGCCTTTATCATCTAACATTGAAATGTAGGTTGTTAAGTCTTATGCATTGCATACCCGCATACTTAGTACATTCAAACGTACTAATGCATGCTCTATGCCTACATGATTTTACCATGTAAGGACTGTGTGTTACGATCATCCATCGTTCATCGAGTAGCTCATATTCAGAGAGTTAATATTGTGGTGAGTCCTATTTTCCAGGGACAAACCACCATCCTTCTACCTATGTTGTTTTCTGTTTATCTCCTTAATTGAAGGTGTGCCTAGGACATGACTTAGCCCGCATCCCATCTATGACTAGAGGCATTGTTTGACATATTGTAGACACTCGTAGAGTCTATATGTTATGTCTTGAAATTTAAGCTTATGAATTCGGTTACCTATTGGATATGGCTATCATGGATTGATTATGGGAATTATGTTATGTATGTATGTTTGATGTGGAGATGTGGAAGATCCTAAGCCTCGTATTGCCCCCATAGAGTGAGTCATACTTACCCGCCCCTTAGTTTTTATGTGCTATCTGATATGTAAATCTATGTCAATCTATTTTCCTTCGATATCCCTATAGCGTGAGTCCAGCTTTCCCATCCCTTAATACTATATGTTTACTATTTGAATGCGCTTTCGAACCGATGATGTGGATTTGGATACTTTGAGGCTTGTTTGAGGACTCTCGGGTTTCCATTCGTCGTGTCACTTCTAGGCCCTAGGTCCGGGTCTTGGCAGTTATGAACATGCATGTCCTCTTTAAAGCGTGATATATTCATGGGTGATTTATATTATGATGTGACGATTTGGAATGGGAAGGCTTCGTCTTTGGAGCAATTATTTGGCTACATTGCGGGAAGTGGACTCTAACCCTCGTGAATTGATTGAAGTTAGTATTTCATTTTAATGTAAAAAATGGGGGTTAGTGAATTATTCTAGTGGATATGATTTGGATAATGGGAAGGTGGAAATGATGACATGTATGACTTGATTTATGAATTGTTAACTATTGTTGTTGAATTAAATTTGTGAATTAATATTGTGAAATAGGCTTGTGAGTCCACTATTGATAATGTAAAAGCTTTCCTAATATTCTAGTTATTGAACATTGAATTATGTTATATGGATTTGTCTATTGAATTACTTTATGTAAAATGTTAACTTTTCTAGCCTTGTTCTTGCACATTCGAGGATGAATGTTCCCATGGGGGAGATGATGAAAGGCCCCGGATCATGATGTCGCTTTGAGGCTCACAACTTTGCCCAGAAACCTGTCAGGTACCATCCCACGGAAGGACCTACACGGTCCGTGTGAAGCCACACGGCCCGTGTGGCCTCCCGTGGGGTGACACTTAGGAGGTGTAGGGGAAAACGGGCCACCACACGGTCTGTGTGAAGCCACACGATCCGTGTGGCAGGTAAACGGGCGGGGTCACGGTCCGTGTGACCCCAGACGGTCCGTTTACTGGACCGTGTTGTGATACTTGGTCCGAAAAATTTGTAGGAGGAAATATTTAAGTCTAGGGCCACGGCACGGCAGACGGTCCATGTGGCCCCAGACGGACCGTCTACCAGTCCGTATGCCTCAGACGGACCAATTTCTGCTCCGTTTCATTAATGACATTTTTGTAATATTAGCTCATTCCAATGAAAATTTAGTCTTTTCCCACCCTTCCTAAGCCCTCTATATAAGGAAACACCCTCAATTTTTCAGCATTTACTCTCTCTCTCTCTCTCTCTAAAGTATATCTCTCAAGACTCTCCATCCTCTCTCTAAGATTATTCAAGCTAAGGGCCAAGGTTGTGAGCCTATTTTCTTCTCAAATTTGTCTACAATCAGGTATGTGGGTGTTGATTCTTGGTCTCTTCCAACCTAGAAGACCCAAATTCCTTCTTAAACTACTCTAAGAACTTGGTTACTTGAAATATGAATTTCCTACTTGATCTTGATACCTTGAACCATGCATGTGCTATATTATGTTCTAAAACTTGAGTTATGATGAGTTTAAGTATGATGAACTATGTGGATTATGAAGATGTGAACATGCAAGTCCCTTTTAAGCTTTTACCATATATGGGTGATCTACGCTACATTTTATATGAATTTTATTATGGATTTTTGGTATTTTCATTATATTGCTATTTCGATATACTTTACATTACCCATGCCACTCTCCCGCCATGCATTGCATCACATTCATGATATTTATACATGGAAATTCATGAAATGTAGGTTAAGCCCGATTTTGTCCTAAAAAGGAAGTATAATGTGAATTTTGGTAAGACATGGGATACGACAAGGAGGTGATCACCGGTATGTCTATGATTTTGGCTCTTTAAGCAATATGGGTGCTTGCACCATTTTGGTATATGTGTAGATGAGCTATCCTTGCATGAGAATTATGATCATAAATTTTGTAATTGGCCTTTGAGCCTACTCGTATAATCACGTTATGAAATGCATATTTGATCCTCTTGAAAGCATATGTATATGTATAAGTATTCTAGTGGGATATGTACTTAGCACCGATGGATTGGAGGCGTTAGGGATATCCCCGAGGTCCCTCTCCCTTTCCTTGAACTATGTGCCATCATAGGAGCCCTTCTGAAATAGGGGTTGCCCGTAAGGAAGGAGGTCATCACCGAAAAGGGGTTGCCCATAAGGGATGGCTATTCATATGTACGTTATGATATGATTATGAAAACCCTTCCAAAATAGGGGTTGCCCATAAGGAAGGTGGCCATCTACCGAAATAGGGGTTGCCCGTAAGGTGTGATGTAGATTACCTTTGGCAAGTAATCTTCTCCCTGCCGATGGGAGGTCCAAATTGGTTAGGTTCATGTAATAGCTCGCATGGATTGGGTTTGTCGGTTATAGTCCATCCCTGTTATATATATATATATATATATATATATATATATATATATATATATATAGGAGCATTATTGCATTGCAAGCATCACGCATCCCATGGCATCTTGTATATTAAAATTTTTATTGCCTATATGCTCCTTTCATATTACGTGCCCTTGCCAATTAATATGATTATGCAAGTTCGATAAGTCATGTGCATTGCATACCCGCATACTTAGTACATTCAACGTACTAACGCATACTCTACGCCTGCATGATTTTACCATGCAGGGACCGAGCAGTTTGAGCAGTATCCGCCGGACGAGTAGCTTCCCCTTTCTAGATACGCTGTGGTGAGCCCCGTCTTTCGAGGGCATGCTTTTGTTCTTGTACGCTTTATCTATGTATGTATTTTGTCGAGGGTGAGCTCGGAACTTGTCCCGGCCCCCGTTCCTTGATTAGTGGCACATGTCGAACATTGTATAAACTCTTCTCATTTTGTTATCTATAAAATATGTTCTCCCGTTTTGGTTTAGAATGTTCCCTTTTTACACTTGAATCTAAGTTCTGAAAAGTTTTAGGCTTGTTTGGGGGCTTTCGGGCCCCCATTCGCCGTGTCACATCTAGGCCTCGATCCCGGGTCGCGACAATATGAGATTCATTTTTTAAATAAGCTAATCAACTCTACTTTATAATGTTGAGGAGTATACCTTGTCCTTTTCCTAAAATTTTACATTAAATTGAAGTGGGTAATTCTAATTCTAGTCATATTAAAAATATGTTTTCCCTTTTAGATGAGTATCATGGAATCCATTTTAATACTAATGAAAAATAATAAGAATCAGATTGATAGTTGATGTGATAAAATTTTGTAAAAAAAGATACAACTCTATGTTTAAAAATAATTTAACTATAGATTCTCAATTTTTTTTCATTTATAGTAACAAAATATTAACATGTTTTTTTTATGTGTAGAATGATGTTGGAACCATAATAGTACCCCAAAATCTGGCTGGGAGGAATAAAAAGTTAGTTACTACAAGAGTCATAGCAAGTACTTTTGTTGACTTCTTAATTGTACCTTCTAAAGATGTAGCTAACCGTTACACCATTAAACTAAAAGAGGTTAGTACATTTGATTTTTAAGATTATTTTATGTAAAAGACTCTAATATTAATAAACGTATTTATCATAACATTGCTTGTCTATATGTTTTATTAATATTAGTAGAGTTAAAAATTAATCGACGATACATAATATAACATAATATGAAAAGTTAATTCTAAAATGATACGATTGTTATAGTTAAAGATTGTAAGAGGATATTTATTATATGGAGAGGTCAACTGTTTAGTTTATTTTTTTATGGACTCAAATAATAGAATGAAGATGAAGCAAGTGATACCTATGGACTTAATCACAAATACTATGACATGCTACATGGATGGAAAGCTTAAAGGAGACAACGTCAAAATGGAAAATGTGAAACAATAAGGATAAGTTCTTTTATTATTTTATTTGAATGTTGAGCCTCACTACGTTCCTTAGATATAATGATATTTATCTATTTATCGTTTATTTTATTGTTCAAAAGGAAGGTTTTAGAAGTACCTTCGACATGTATGATTTTTTTTCTGTATGCCATACTTGGTAATATGGATTGATTGATAGTCATTTTCATGAAAATGCTAACTTCATTTCATCCATTTTCTCTTTTTTTCTTCCTTTAAACAAAAATAATTAAGGAGCCATTTATTTGGTGTGCATTAGAAATTTCAAACATGTTTCTTTTGATTTTCATTTTAATGTTTTAATATGGTGATGTTAATAACTTTGAAATTTAATTACTACATGGAAATATAAGAATTTTTTTTTTGTGTTGCAATTTTATTTACATGAAAGTAAACGCAAAATTTGTCGATCTATTGGGGATGTTAGAAGACATATTTTACAAGGTTTTGAAAACCTACAGGTAGAAGTTCATCATGGAACGCATGAAATAATAATATCGCTGGTAAGTTGTTACATTATATGCAGTTTCTTTGACAATGATAGGTGGTTTTCTCATTTTTCTAGGAATAAAAAAAAACTTATTAGAGAGTCGAAGCGTTTGGTTAAGCTACTAAGAAAAAAAGAGTATTTTTGCTTATCATAGTAGTTGCGCTTTTTAGAAGTTTCTTACTTTTTGAAAGTTTGGTTGAGCAGCAAATATTTCTTTAATGTTGATAAAACTACTTTTCTCAAATTAATTATGCAAACTAATATTAATTTAGTAATTTTAAAAATTACCTTTCTGAAAATCACTTCTAACAAAAAGAAACACTTTCAAAATATTTTGGGTAAGGTAAAGGTTAAACCGCATTAGATCATCGTATGTATTTTTGCCTTCAATTATTTCTACAAGAAATTATTTCCATTGATTGAACTTCGTATAACCTCTAGGTAACCAATATTAACTTTTCGTCTCATGTTAAGGTGCCATGATGATTAAATTATTTCTACAAAAATTTCTTATTAAATTTAAAGGTTGGGGATGTAACAATGAAATCCAAGAGAAGAAATAGTGAGTCTCCAATCATAGAGAAAAAATCTACAACAAAGAAACAAAAAAGCAATGGACACCACTACTATGACACAAGCGCGAATAAAGCATTTCTCGATGACGCATGGAACAACCTCATGAATCTGGATGACAAATGTAATGACCGGGTAATTCATGTTAAGACATTTATTGGATAGTAGTAGTTCAAAATCTACACAAATGAAAAAATACGATATTTACAACACACAACTTTTGTTGCTAAACAAAAGCTCATCATCCTTTTTGATGAAGGAGTTTGTTTAGAATCATGAGCCTTATTTTTCTCTCACTTAGTCAATGTATTTATGAAAATTAAGAATCTAACCTTTTTCAAACTTTGAGATATTTGACATTATGTATTTCATCTATATATGATGGGTTCAATCCACAAGATGAAGTAGGCAATATCATCCATGGAATATTAATGAAAAAGAGATTGTTCCATGTAAAAATATTGTCACTGATGAAGAAAATAGTGAACAAGATGATGACGATGAAGAAGTGAGTCATAGCTTGATAAAGAGGAAATAGTTGCTATATGATTTTCACATTTTGAAGATATCTAGGCACACCCTTATATATTCTATAAGTTCGCAAGAATATTTTAAATACTATGCTTGCATGTTTTATTGTTGTGCTTGTTTGTAATATATAGAACATCAATATTGTTTCTTTATTTATTAAGACAAGTGTAGATATTATTTATTAGACAATTTAATAGTTTCATGTTGATAACGGATATATTTCTATAAATATCTATGTTGCTTAGAACACGTATCTTTCTCTTTGTTGAATGATTTCTTCAATATTCCTATTAGAAGGATCAATTTCCATTCTATATTAAGGCACGTAAATTTTGTATTTTTAAAATACTCATAACTTTTCGCAATTCGATTTCTCAGGCCGCGATGGCGCTTACCATCACCTGTTAATAGACAAGCCGACTCATAACCCCAAACTGTAAGTAGTGGGTCTTTGGGGAAAATAGTAGAGGCTAAGCAAATAGTAATAATATAGAAGGATAGAAAAAGAAACTAACTAAAAACATATAAATACAAATACAAAAGAAACCCTCCAAGAATCTGGAAATCACTAGTACAAAGTTGCTTGATCAAGCTTAAATTACACCTCACAAGTAAGTTATAAGCGGTCACTGTTTCAAATATAGAACGTTAGGGTTGATCCCAGAAGGAATAAGCTCTAAACTTGGAGTAATTAAAACAATTTCAAGGAATTAATCAACTTATTCGCCAAAATGGAGGATTTATGTTGCAAGAAACAATAACTAAAACCTATACTACAAACAATTTGAAAGCAAGTATCACTAATGCATTGAGTGAAATAACTAGGGTATTGTTTTCCCATGAATTCTTTATGCAGTGTGACCTAATAATTATAACCTTTGCTAGTGTGTAGAATATAGAACTGATAAGTTGTGTTTACCTAATTCTTTTGGATGGAAACTAGGCATGCAACATGGATTTTCTACAAGTGTCACATTACTAACCCTTACCTTGATCCCAGTACAACTATCCCTTTGGCCGTTCAAGTTGATTCGATGAGAGTACTCACATTGAATCCTGTTATTTATCCCTTATTCTATTTACTACCCCCTTGAGCCAGCGAGTAAGAATAAGTCTAGTTCTAACATTTGCAACTGTTAAAAAACATCAAAACAAAAGAAATAAATAATACATGCATGCACACTTTTCAAGAATGACAAATTATTTGGTTTTTACTTTGTAAAATCTTCATGGTTCACATAACCCTAGTTATGGATTTAGCTACTCATGCTTTTTTAGATGAAGAAATCATGTTATATGTTTGCATAATTAAATACTTACAACGATGAATCAAAGAAAGTAAAATTTAAATTCTTCACGTAAATCACAATATCAAGGTCCAAAGATAATTACAAAAGGTATAGACTCAAAATTTTAAAAAACTACTTAAAAGAAAAGTAAAAATATGTTCTCTAATGTTCTCCTCGTCCAAAGATGACTAAAAATCCTATTTATAAGAAAAGAAAACAAAATCCTAAAGTGATTAGGAAAACTAGATTTGGGACCATCCATGAGTGAATTTTCGGATCGTGACTCAATTAACAGCTCAGGATGTGGTTCTGTAGACTTCTCCGGTGAGTAAAATGATAAGCCAAGTGTCTAATCTCATTACAATGACAAAAAACCTTGGTCTCCTGCCTCTGAGATAACCTAGTAAGAGATACATGATATGGACAATGTCTAGTCAAATGCGCCACCTCACCATAACAATAAAAATTCCTACGCTCCTGCCACTGAGATGGTTATCCTTGATCCTCATTGCCTCAGGGCGGAGGTCCACTAAACATACCATGTTGTCGAAATCTTTTCCTGCCACCCTGTCGGTAATGTTCAATACTCTCTCACTGGCGATCGTTGTCTAACACCCTCTGGGCTTACAGAGGCTCAAGGGGCGTACGGACATAGACATTAGGGCCTTACACTCACGTACGGTCCAACACTTTGGATATGTGATAATGGGAGTTGGGTTCCACTGTGTTTTGTCAGTTGGATTGTGATATGTAACTAGATTTTGGCCATTAGAATACGAGGATGTTACTGATACACTTACTATTAGCCAGTTTATTGTGTTGTTGGTTCCTCTAGCTCTACACAGGTTGGTCTCCAAATGCCTCAAGCATAGTTGACACTTAGGTTCGTTAGTCAGTATCCTTGCACACTATGTGGGTTATCTAGTTGGGGTTTTGTGATTCTTGAGATATGCTTATTCTTTGACCTGTGTTCAAATTTCTAACTTTACTATAGTTTCTATATTTTGACATATTATATTTACTTTATTTCAGTCAGTCAGTTGATGATGCCTAATAGGTGCCTATTTTCGATACTCACCCCTGCATTTCTGCATATTTCTATTGTGCAGGTCCAGGTACTAGCTGCGATCGTTGAGTTATGGATTATTTAGGAGACTTTGGTGTGCATCAAAAGCTCTGGACATTCTGTAGTCTACTTTTATTGGACGGTCCTCTATTGTTGTCATAAGTTGGCCTTGTACTCTGTAGTTGTGACTTTTTATGTAGGAGTTTCTCGATGTTATATATTACTATTATAATTATTATGTACATATATGAGTGTTCGCTTGAGTCTATAATAGCTTCATGCAGATGACTTCCAGGTTTTGGATAGGTTGTGGGTTTGTTATTAGTACTTGCTAGTATTTCCAAGTTTAGTAATTCAGGACAGGTACCTCAGATTGGGTTGGCTTGTCTGTACGCGGGATCCAATAGGCGCCATCATGACTTGAAAAGTTGAATCGTGACAATTTGTTTTTACAATGGTAATGTTGAGAGCCCACATAAGTATTCTCTATTTTCATCTACGTCTTGTGCTGATGAATGAATGAGTAATGAGTCTAAGTGGTTCTCTTGGAGACAAGCAATGGTTTTTGAGTATCAGACACTCCTAGGGCACCCTCTTGAGGCATGACGTAATTATTGTTGCTCGACTGTCAAATTTTCCATAGTTAATTTGAGTCGATTACTTACGGTTTATAACCATCTCAATATAATACATAAATTCTCCTGAGTAGTGTTAAACCAAGACTTAATTTAACATTGTTTAAACTAATCCCTATTGAGAATATATCTTTCTTTACTATCATGGATGACACATGAGATTATTATATAATGATTTCTGTGTTCCTCATGCATCAAATAAATTTGTTGAAATTATAGGTTCTCTACTATTACAAAAGTTACATAAGTATATGTAATAATTAGTAACATGTAAAGTGCAACTCAAATAGTATGTATTAACCAATAAGTCACAGTTTACATGTCTAATAGGTATTGTAACACCTGATAAAATTACCAAAATACCCCTAAAGGAATAGTATGCATGTAATGCATCTTCTAATGCTCGTATGGCAAATCCGAGGCCGGATCACTATGATCAGCACGAAAAATTGAGTGGGAAAATGGTTTCGGTCAATATTTAGAGTGACTGAATCAAAAGATAATTTTTCGATCCAAAATGAAAAATAGTGAGAGTGCACGACGGAGGTGCATCGCGCCTCTGTAGCGGACCTACACTTATGTTTTCTCAAAAAATTTTGACGGGATTAGGAAAACTCGTTCAGAAACCTTTTGAAGAAAATGCACTGTGCGCGACCAGTCTACATCGCGGACTGGGCTATTCCTAGGCTGAAAATTTTCTAAATCTTGTGAGCGGCATTTCGGTCTATTGCCGACCCCTCCTAAAACCCAATAAACGATCTAATTAGGTCGTTTTGATGTTCAAAAGGTCAGAAACCCCATTCTAAGCCCTTCTCTAATAATCTAACAAGACTAGGGCTTGAGGAAAGAGGAGAAGAGCTTGAGATTGAGGAATTCAAGAGGAATTCTTGAAGGTGATTATTGATATCTTCATCTCAGGTATGTAAGGCTAAACTAAAAGCATGAGATTATCCTCTCATGTGCCCCGTAGAAGGCCATAGATGAGTTAAATATCCTATGAGTCTACATGCATAATTCTTGATGGTTTTTATTGAAAATCTTATTAAATTCTTGATGATCATCAGAAACTTGTTTCTTGAATTGACTATTTTCATGAGAAATTGCATAACCCTACATGACTTGTTTGAAAGCATACACGAATGAACTTAAGAAATGAGTTTAGAGCCTTGATCGGAGGAAACCGATTGTGATTATGATGAGAGAACGATAATGAGTCGATAAAACTTGATAGTCCCGTGAATCTCCATAAATAAACTCCACCGATTTGTCTATTCGATTGTTCCCTTATGATAATTCTAAATCTTGAGTCGTTGATTGAAATGTTCCTTGATGGGAGGGTTAAAGGCCCTATGAGATTGATTGATGAAAGGGTTAAGGTCCCTATGAGATAGATTGATGAAAGGGTTAAAGCACCTATGAGATTGATTGATGATAGCGTTAAAACTCCCTACGATTTGATTGGTTTGATTGGATTGATTGTCTTATGAGAATTTAGTCATGGGAGGAGTATCGAACACTGAAAGAGTAAGAGTTAGTCCGACTTGCACTCGTTACGTCACCAAACATAGGTGAGGATAGAACCATCACACTATATTGTGGTTCCCTCTTGATTAGAAGTCCCTGAAAGCAATAGAGGACGTAGTTGAATGTTGTTTCCCCTAGTGGATTTAGTTCGTTCCCTACTTGGATATTTTGGAACGGCTGTGGAAACATCAGCTTGACTGTTGTACATTCACTGGCTCATAAGTGATTGTTGTCGGATAAGAGAAACTCCTAGAAAGTTCCGACCTTGAGTACTCTGAGATGAGATGAGATGAGATGTGATGAAAGGAGTCCCATTTCGTTAAGTTGAGTTGATCTGATTGATGTGGTTGATTGGTTGATGAGCCACTTGTCTACTCTTTATTCTTAATTTAGATAGACATTTGACATGTTGATTGTTTACTATTTCTGAGTTGACATTGTTCCATATTATTCTACATGTTTTGGTTTCATTCAGCTATTTTACATACCGTACATTCCACGTATGGACGCCACTCAGTGCTACATCATTTTATGATGCAGTTACAGGGATTAGGGATCGTCAACAAGCGCATCGTTAAAGATCTAGGACGTTCAGTTGATTGGTGAGCCTCCCCGACTCCAGAGAGTTCACTACCTTTATTTTATCATGCTTTTGAGTTAGACTAGACTAATCATTGGCACCACTTGGTTAGTGATAGATGCTTCATAAATGATAGTCAAACGTTGATGTTGAGATGGTGAGCTAGTTCTTTCTACTAGTCTTCTATTATTATATATATTATTTGAGACACTAGATGAGATGAGTCTATTTACTTGCTTTTACTTCTGGTGATCTGTAGAGTTGTTGAATAAAATAGATGTGATGAGACCAAGTGGTTTGCTTGGGAACTAGCAATAATCTCTAAGTGCCGGCCACGTCTTGGGTACCCTCCCGGGGCGAAAAAGTTATTGTATCTATAAAGTATTTTTTTGAAGTAAGCACATATGGGATACTTAACGTTCAACTTTAAAAAATTCAACAATAATTAGAAAAATGGAGTAAATTATAATTAATGATCCATAAATTATTTTATTTTGTTATTGATGATCCATTAATTATGTTCGCATGAAAATTGAATTATGAGAATTTCTCATATTATATACATATTAAAGCAATGAATAATTATTGACCAGATTTTAATTTTAAAAAAATGTCCAAATATAGGGAATGACATTATTATATTTTCAAAAGAGCATATTCAGCATATCTGGTCATTTTATCTGTATCCTCATCTATATTATAAAATATTTTCTATTTTATTAATTTAATCATCTATATATACACCTTAATATTTCACCCTTTGACACATTTCTTTTCTCTATCATTCTGCAAATCTATTTTTTTTCTCTATATATTCATATGGCATCCTCATATCACGAAGTGAACACATGTCGAGAAATTGTTCTTTATGTCCCAAAAATAGCAGTACGTTTCCTTCTAACTAAGATTATTCTATTACATTATTTTTATTTGTTACTTGAGATGCATAAATATATAATTTGAGCAGTATCATTCTCCAATTTTTATTGTTTTAATTTTTTTACCTAATTATTTTTTTCCTTTGCTAATCGCTTTTTGCTAATAGTTATAGAAAGCTAATAAGCTTTTTACAACACTCACTATTCAATGAATTTGTTGAAAATAAGTTACAATGGGAGAATTGATACAAAAGAGAATCATTTTTTATCTGTTGTTTCTTTTGTAAATTATTAATACTTATATGTATTATTTTACAGGTTCGACAAAATAATCTCTACAACACAAAAGTCATGCTAGCACCCACTCCAATAACAAGCGAACCATTAAAAGTAAGATTTCTACAACTCTATTTATTAACCTTTTTTTTCTTATGCTTGATTCATCTTTAATTTCTTGTTAATTTTCCTCCTGCACTAGAAAAATTGAGGCATTTAGTTTATACTTGATGTTGCTAGCATTTAGATTTCTTCCTTATATAATTTTTAAAAAAAAGTATATAGAAAAAATTAAGCTATATATCTAGATCATAGATTTTCTCTTACGAGAAATTTATTTATTTTTCACTTTTTTAGTTCTATCAGCCAAACATGGTATATCTTTTCATTTTTGTAAAGACTGGAGTATATGTGAGACTCATTTTTTGAATAAGCTAATCAACTCTACTTTATAATGTAGAGGAGTATACCTTGTCCTTTTCCTAAAAATTTATATTAAATTGAAGTGGGTGATTCTAATTCTAGTCATAATAAAAATATATTTTCCCTTTTAGATGTATAACATGGAATCCATTTTAATACTAATGCAAGATTAATAAGAATTAGATTGATAGTTGATGTAATAAAATTCTTTAAAAAAAGATACAACTCTATGTTTAAAAATAATTTAACTATAGATTCTCAATTTTTTTCATTTATAGTAACAAAATATTAACATGTTTTTTTTTTGTGCAGAATGATGTTGGAACCATAATAGTACCCCAAAATCTGGTTGGGAGGAATAAAAAGTTAGTTACTACCAGAGTCATAGCAAATACTTTTGTTGACTTCGTAATTGTACCTTCTAAAGATGTAGCTAACCGTTACACCATTAAATTAAAAGAGGTTTGTACATTTGATTTTTAAGATTATTTTTATGTAAAAGACTCTAATATTATTAAACGTATTTACCGTAACATTGCTTGTCTAAATATTTTATTAATATTATTAGAGTTAAAAATTAATAGACGATGCATAATATAACATAATATGAGAAGTTAATTCTAAAAAGATACGATTGTTATATTTAAAGATTTTAAGAGGATATTTATTATATGGAGAGGTCAACTATTTAGTTTTTTTTTTATGGACTCAAATAATAGAATGAAGATGAGGCAAGTGATCCCTATGGACTTAATCACAAATATTATGACATGCTACATGGATGGAAAGCTGAAAGGAGACAACGTCACGATGGAAAATGTGAAACGGTAAGGATAAGTTCTTTTATTATTTTATTTGAATGTTGAGCCTCACTACATTCCTTAGACATAGTGATATTTATCTATTTATCGTTGATGTTATTGTTCCAAAGGAAGGTTTTAGAAGTACCTTCGACATGTATGATTTTTTTTTTCTATATGCCATACATGGTAATATGGATTGACTAATAGTCACTTTCAAGAAAATGCTAACTTCGTTTCACCTATTTTCTCTTTTTTTTTTCTTCCTTTAAACAAAAATAATTAAGGTGTCATTTTTTGGTGTGCATTAGAAATTTCAAACATGTTTCTTTTGATTTTCATTTTATGTTTTAATATGGTGATGTTAATAAATTTGAAATTGCTACATGGAAATATAAGAATGTTTTTTTAATTGCAGTTTTATTTTCATGAAAGCAAACGCAGAATGTGTCGATCTATTGGGGATGTAAGAAGACATATTTTACAAGGTTTTGAAAGCCTACAGGTAGAAGTTCATCATGAAACGCATGTAATAATAATATCACTGGTAAGTTGTTACATTATGTGCAGTTTCTTTGATAATGATAGGTGGTTTTGTCATTTTTCTAGGAATAAAGAAATACTTATTAGAGAGTCGAAGCGTTTGGTCAAGCTACGAAGATAAAATGAGTATTTTCTCTTATTATAGTAGTTGCGCTTTTTAGAAGTTTCTTACGTTTTGAAAGTTTGGTTGAGCACCAAATATATCTTTAATGTTGATAAAACTACTTTTCTCAAATTGATTATGCAAACTCATATGAATTTAGTACTTCTAAAAATTACCTTTCTGAAAATCACTTCTAACAAAAAGAAACACTTTCTAATATTTTGGGTAGCGTAAAGGTTAAACTGCATTAGATCATAGTATTTCCATTGATAGAGCTTCATATAACCTCTAGGTAACATATATTAACTTTTCGTCCCATGTTAAGGTGCCATGATGATTAAATTATTTCTACAAAAATTTCTTATTAAATTTAAAGGTTGGGGATGCAGCAATGAGGTCCAAGAGAAGAAATAGAGAATCTTCATTCCCAGAGAGGAAATCTACAACAAAGAAACAAAAAAACAATGGACACCACTACTATGACAAGAGCGCGACTAAAACATTTCTCGATGACGCATGGAACAACCTCATGAATCTGGATGAAAAATGCAATGACCAGGTAATTCATGTTAAGACATGTATTGGATAGTAGTAGTTCAAAATCTACACAAATGAAAAAAATAGATATTTACAACAAGTTGTTGCTAAACAAAAGCTCATCATCCTTTTTGATGAAGGAGCTTGTTTAGAATCATGAGCCTTATTTTTCTCACTTGGTCAACGTATTTATGAAAATTAAGCATCTAACATTTTTCAAACTCTGAGATATTTGACATTATGTATTTCATTTAGATATGATGGGTTCAATCCACAAGATGAAGTAGGCAATATCATCCACGGAATATTAATGAAAAAGAGATTGTTCCATGTAAAAATATTGTCACTGATGAAGAAAATGGTGAACAAGATGATGACAATGAAGAAGTGAGTCATAGCTTGATATAGAGGAAGTAGTTGCTATATGATTTTCACATTTTGAAGATCTCTAGGCACACCCTTATACATCCTATAAGTTCACAAGAATTATTTAAATAGTATGCTTGCACATTTTATTGTTATGTTTGTTTGTAATTTATAGAACATCAATAATGTTTCTTTATTTATTTAGACAAGTGTAGATCTTATTTAGACAATTTAATAGTTTCATCTTGATAACGGATATATTTCTGTAAATATCTATGTTGCTTAGAACACATATCTTTCTCTTTATTGAAAGATTTCTTCAATATTCCTATTAGAAGGATCAATTTCCATTCTATATTAAGGCACTTAAATTTTGTATTTTTAAAATACTCATAACTTTTCACAATTCGATTTCTCAGGCCGCGATGACGCTTACCATCACCTGTTAATAGACAAGCCGACTCATAACTCCAAACTGTAAGTAGTGGGTCTTTGGGGAAAATAATAGAGGCTAAGCAAATAGTAATAATATAGAAGGATAGAAAAAGAAACGAACTAAAAATATATAAATACAAATACAAAAGAAACCCTCCAAGAACCTGGAAATCACTAGTACAAATTTGCTTGATCAAGCTCAAATTACACCTCACAAGTAAGTTATAAGCCGTCATTGTTTCAAATATAGAACGTTAGGGTCGATCCCACGAGGAATATGCTCTAAACTTGGAGTAATTAAAACAATTTCAAGGAATTAATCAACTTATTCCCAAAAATGGAGGATTTATGTTGTAAGAAACAATAACTACAACCTATACTACGAACAATTTGAAAGCAAGTATTACTGATTCAGTGAGAGAAATAACAAGGGTATTGTATTCCCATGAATTCTTAATGCAGCGTGACCTAATAATTATAACCTTTACTAATGTGTAGCATGTAGGACTGATAAGTTGTATTTACCTAATTGTTTGGGCCGGCAACTAGGCATGCAACATGGGTTGTCTACGAGTCTCACATTACTAACCCTTACCTTGATCCCAGTACAACCATCCCTTTGGCCATTCAAGTTGATTAGATGAGAGTACTCACATCGAATCCTGTTATTTATCCTTTATTCTATTTATTACCCCCTTGAGCCAGCGAATATAAATAAGGCTAGTTCTAACGTCTGCAACTGTTAAAAAGCATCAAAACAAAAGAAATAAATAATGCATGCATGCACACTTTCCAAGAATTACAAATTATTTGGTTTTTACTTTGTAAGATCTTCATGATTCATATAACCCTAGTTGTGAATTTAGCTACTCATGCGTTTTTAGATGAAGAAATCATGTCATATATTTACATAATTAAATACTTACAACGATGAATCAAAGAACGTAAAATTTAAATTCTTCACGTAAATCACAATATCAAGGTCCAAAGATAATTACAAAAGGTATAAACTCAAAATCTCAAAGAACTACTTAAAAGAAAAGTAACAATATGTTCTCTAATGTTCTCCTCATCCAAAAATGACTAAAAATCCGATTTATAAGAAAAGAAAACCAAATCCTAATCTGATTAGGAAAACTAGATTTGGGACCATCTACAAGTGAATTTTTGGGTCGTGACTAATTTAGCGGCTCATGGATGTGGTTTTGTAGACTTCTCTGGTGAGGAAAATGATGAGCCAAGAGTCCAATCTCATCACAATAACAACAAACCCTAGTCTCCTGCCTCTAAGATAACCATGTAAGAGATGCATGATATGGACAATGTCTAGACAAATGCGACCCCTCACCATAACCATAACAATTCCTGCGCTCTTGCCACTGAGATGTCTATCCTTGAACCTCACTACCTCAGGCTGGAGTTCCACTAAACTAACCATGTTGTCGAAATCTTTTCCTACCACCCTATCTGTAATGTTCAATACTCTCACACTAGTGATCGTAGTCTAATACCCTCTAGATTATAGAGGCTCAATGGGCATACAAATATAGACATTAGGGCATTACACCCACGTACAACCCAACACCTTGGCTATTTGATATTGGGAGTTGGTTTCCACTATGTTCTGTTAGTTGGATTATGATATGTAACTGGATTCTAGCCATTAGGATATGAGGATGTTACTGATACACTTACTATTAGCCGATTTATCGTGTTGTTGGTTCCTATAGCTCTACACATTTGGGTCTCCGAATGCCTCAAGCATAGTTGACACTGGATCTTTAGGTTCATCAATCAGTATCCTTGCACACTATGTGTAAGGACCCAAAATTTTGTACGACCTCAATGAAGCATAAAAATTGGTTTCAGAAAAGTTTTGGACCAAGGTGACACTTTATGGGAGCCACCACAGTCCGTGTGTGGTCACACGGCCCGTGTGGAGCCTCCACAGAGAGGCCCTTGGCCCATGGAGGATGTTTTGCCCTTAAACATGGTGTTTTAAACTAAGGCACACCACGCTTGGACCCCTCACGGTCCGTGTTACACTTCATGGACCATGTGGTGGGCCGTGTGATGGCGTTGGCTTGAAATCCTACAGCTTTGGGACCAAGTATGGTTACACGGCCAAGTACACGGCTTGTGTGGGGTGGCACGGCCCGCGAGGTCATCCGTAAGGCTTCCATAGTGAAATATTTCTAAGTATGGAATCATCGTGTCATAACTTGGTCATGGTATTTGCTAAGGAGAGGGGTACGGGCAGCGTCACGGCCCGTGTGACACTACATGGTCCGTGGGACCTCCCGTGAAGGTGGCTTCGTTGGAATGATCTTAGTATGGGATCTTCATGATCAAGCTAAATTCACTTTACGCCTTCAATTCAAGATTATTTATGTTGTTTAAGATCATCATGGGTCTCCTACATCAAGTCAAGTTCAAAGGAATTCCATTGTCTAAGTTCTTCACAAGTACCGATAGAAGGGTCGACTTTAAATGGAAATATCTCTTAGCGCAAAAGGATCTGGGTGGCCCATAACATATCAAATTGAAGCTCTTTAAATTATCTTTCCAATGCATCTGGTCTCACCTCATTCCGAGTTCGGAGCAAGATGTTATGCCCGTTTTCGTAAAACTTTTCTGGGCTAGACGGAAGGCCTTCACGGGCCGTGAAGAGCTTCCTGGGCCGTGAAGCCTACCGTGTGAACTGCGGGGTAAAATTTAAAGGGACGTTTTGTTGAGTTGTTTTTGATATCTTGACCCATACCCAAGGCTTTTAAGACCCTTTTAGCCCCCTTTTATATTCCTAAACTTCTCCTACACTAATTCTAAACCCTCATTCAAGACTAAACTTCTCCTACACTAATTCTAAACCCTCATTCAAGACTAACACCTAGTTTCTAGAATTAGGCTCTCAAAATTTGTCTCCAAGTCTCATCTTCAAGGTTCAAGCTTGGGATTCAATTGGGGTTTCAAATTCAAGTTAATCTCTTCTCAAATTTGTCTTCCTAATCAAGGTATGTGGGATTGATTCTTGGTCCCTTTCAACCAAGAAGACCTAAAATTCCTTTCAATTGATTTCATGAATTTGTCACTTTAAATGTGGATTTTTACTATTTAATCTTGTTAACTTCGATCAATGCATGGGATGTACACTATTCATGATTTTAAGTTATTTTAAGCTCTATTATGATGAATCACATTGAGTTATGCAATTATGAACATGCATGTCCCCTTAAAGATAGTTTTATGCATGGGTGATCTATACTACGATTTTCATATGAATTTTATTGTGGATTTTCTAGATTTCATATTATATAGCTGATTTTAGATGTACTCTACATTACCCATATCATTCCTACCTCATGCATTGCATTACATTCATGAGCATTGGTTTATGGAAATTATGAAGTGGGTTAAGCCAAATTATGTTTTATGAAATGATTATGATATGATTTTGGTAAGGCATTCGTTATGTGACAAAAAAGTGATCACCGGTATGTCTATGATTATGGATCTTTGAGCATCTTGGGTGCTTGCACCATCTTGTATATGTAGATGAGTTATTCCTTCCATGAGCATTCTGATTATGATCTTGTGATTTGGCATTGAGCCTAAATATGCATTGAACGTTTTGAAAAGGGTACTTGACTCTCTTGAAAGCAAGTATATACCTATATATAAGTATTCATGTGGGATGATGTTGACTTAGCACCGATGGGTTGGGGGCCCTCCCCCTTGAACTATGTGCCAACATAGGGACGAATGATATTCGTCTATCTTGCTTATGCTATGACATATTTTGATATGATTCTTGTAAATCCTTTCGAAAAGCGTGTTCGTAAGGAAGGTGACCATCAACCGAAAAGCGTAGTCGTAAGGTGTGATGTAGATTACCTTTGGCAAGTAATCTTCTCCCTACCGGTGGGAGGTCCAAATCGGTCTAATTCATGTAATAGCACGCATGGATTTGGTTTGTAGGTTATAGTCCATCCCCGCTATATATAAACATTATCGCATTGCATGCATCATGAATTTCATGGCATCTTGTATACTACTCTTCCTTGGATATATACTAATCTTTCTATATTATGTACCCTTGTCATTTAACATTGAAATGCAGGTTTGGTAAGTCATATGCATTGCATGCCCGCATACTTAGTACATTGAAACGTACTAATGCATACTCTATGCATTCATGATTTTACCATGTAGGGACCGTGTGTTACGATCATCCACCGCGTGACGGGTAGTTCGACTTTAGAGAATTGATATTGTGGTGAGTCCTATCTTCCCAGGACAAACCACCTTTCTTCCACCTATGTTGTTTTCTATTTACCTTCTTAATTGAGGGTGAGCCTAGGACATGTCTTGGCTCCTGTCCCATCTTATGACTAAAGGTATTGTTGGACATCTTGTAGACTATCGTCGATTCAATATGTTATGTGTTGTATGTGAAGCGTATGACTTAGTTATTTATTGGATATGGCTATCATGGATTGATTATGGGAATCATGATATGTATATATGTTTGAGGTGGAGACGTGAAAGATCCTAAGCCCCGTATTACCCCCATAGAGTGAGTCATACTTACCCGCCCTTAAGTTCTTATGTGCTATGTGCTATGTGAATCCATGCAAACCCCTTTCCCTTTGATGCCCCCATAGCGTGACTCCTACTTTCCCATCCCTTAGAACTATATGTTTACTATTTGAATGCGCTTCCGAATCGATGATGTGGATTTGGATACTTTGAGGCTTGTTTGAGGACTCTGGGGTTCCCATTCGCCGTGTCATATCTAGACCCTAGGTTCGGGTTGTGACACTATGTGGGTTATCTAGTTGGGGGTTTTGTGATTCTCGAGATATTCTTATTCCTAGACCTGTGTTCAAATTTCTAGCTTTACTATAACTTCTATATTTTGACATACTATAGTTACTTTATTTCACTCAATCGGTTGATGATGCCTATTAGGTGCCTATTTTCGATACTCACCCCTATATTTCTGCATCTTTCTATGATGCATGTCCAGGTACTAGCTGCAATCGTTGAATTAGAGGGTTGTGGATGATTCAGGAGTGTCACACCCCGAGAGGGTACCCTTGGCGTGGCCGACACTCAAAGGCTATTGCTAGTCCCCGAATGAACCACTTGGCCTCACCATCACCTCATACTCAACGGCTGAAGAAACATCCTCAAGGAAAAGACTTTAATATAATTAAATTAATCAAGTCTTTATACAAAATGTTAATTTCCAACAAAGAAGACTTGAAAAAAAAATATATAACATCCTCTACTCAGTGTCTATGAAGCCTCTAACTCAAACATCTAGATGGTACCATGACAAGCCATGGTTACTCAACTCAAGGAAAATAAATTACTACTCAAGCAAAATGATAATAATATGGAAATCCTCCA
The DNA here is from genome assembly GCA_029948455.1 of Solanum rostratum. Lineage (NCBI taxonomy): Eukaryota > Viridiplantae > Streptophyta > Magnoliopsida > Solanales > Solanaceae > Solanum > Solanum rostratum. The sequence continues at coordinate 30,040,175 of CM057049.1, forward strand.
AAAACAAGGAGGTCTCACCGATCAGCTGAATGCGAATAGATCCTCAACGAAGCGCCTGTCGATGATCTCTAATACCTGCTCTGCATCATAAAATGATGCAGTCCCTGAAGGGGACATCAATACATGGAATGTACTGGTATGTAAATAGCTGAGTGAAACAGAAACAAGTAAAATAATATAGGAATAACATCAATTCAACATCATACTCCATCAGAATGTCAAATGTCTATCTAAAGAAAGAATAAAGAGTAGACAATGACCCATCAACATCTCATCAATACATCATCAATATATCAGACTCACCTCAAGGAAACTCAACTCAACTCGAAGGAAACTCGACTCGACTCAACTCAACTCAAGGAAACTCGACTCAACTCAACTCAACTCAAGGAAACTCAATTCAACTCAACTCAACTCCAGGAAAAACTCGACTCAACTCAACTCAAGGAAACTCGACTCATATTATCACATCAAAACAACAAAAATGTAAAATAAGGAAAATAAGGATTAACTCACAAATTACTCTAGTTACACCAATCTAAAAGTTGCATTCCCCGGAAATGGTGCCAAAATTTTGACCACGCCCAAACTGCACCTCCAAATCAAGGTATAAATAGTCATTGTCAAAATATAGAACCTAACAATGGTCAGAGTCGATCCCACGAGGAATAAGGTCTATACTTGGAGTAATTGTAAGCAATAAGAATGAATTAATAGACTTAATTCCCAAAAGGGGGGTTTTAAAAATGTAATAAGTAAACATAAACTAGAATCAAACCGTCAAGTGAAAGTGTTGTAAAATCAGTGAGAGAATTAACTAGGGTTTATGTTCCACCTGAATTCCTAACACAATATAGCCAGATAGTCGTTAACTGTTTCTAGTGTAGAACATGCAGAACTTATAAGTTATGGTCACCTAACTTACAATCTGTATGAGTCTTCATCTGATAATAGTTTAGCACTTACGCGTATCTTTTAATCTTCAGCATACGAACAAGTATATGGGCCATCAACTAGTTTATGGCTCGTCTGATAACACATAACTTCAAGATCTAAAAATCAGCCTTTCACTGGATCCATCCCACAAAACCCATCTACGGCTCGTGGAATGCACCACAGCCCATAAAAGGACTCGTACATCATAAGAAATTTGTGATCTACATAACTAAGCCTAGAATCATCCTGGATCCTAAAACCCTAAAAAAGTAACACAAAAACAATCAAACTTGCTAACATCGCTTTGAGAACACACAAAATTCTAAGTTTAAAGCATCAGTGTCATATTTTGGTGGCAACTCAATGAAGTGAACCAATCTGGATGAACTCCATCGCGCAACTTGTCCACCAACCACAGAGTGCCCAACTCTCAAAATCTCTCTTTATACACTCGGTTATCCACATCTAGCAGCCTTAAATAGCATTAATTCTGGCCGAACTGAAATCAACTCCCACTCATCGGACCATGGTAGCCACTAACTCTCCAATGTTTGTCTCTAACTAATTAGCATAAACCTCAGCTACTATGGTGTGGTTGGCTCTAGTCTGCTTATCACCAAAACATATCCAACATGAAGCTTGTATCCGACCAAAGAATTCTAGAATCCCCTCCTCTACTTTGTCCAAGCAAATCCATTTCTCTCTAATCACTATCAGCCCAAGTATTCATCATACTTCCAGGCACATTAGGCCTAAAGGTGGTCCTCTTTTTCCACCTCCAAAAGGATCTCATTATGATAAAGTATGTACTCGGATTCTATTTTATCACCAATTGGACCTACAATCAAATCCATCATTACAAAAACATCTTATAGAAATTTTAAACCATGTATGAGGAGTTACTTAAATGAACAGAATAAATGGTGATAGGCCCAGATCAAACAGTGAAGAGATTGTTTTTATAAAGTGATAGTTTGTACTCTGTGTTCGCGGCCACACAGGCGCGTTCATGGAGTTCAAGTTATCTAAGCTTCTTGTTCGCAGAAGGTTATCCACATTCATAGAGAGCAAAGAGTTTCTAGAACTTCGTGTTCATGGCACAATGTCCGCGTTCGTGGAGAACAATAGTCACAACACAAAATTTTCCAGAAGTTCAGAGGCATTTCGTCAAACATGTGATAGGTTCACATTTATAATATCATTTTGATAAAAATAATTGCCCCCAATTCTTCCCAATAGCATACTATCAATACCCAAGCAACACTCAACAATTTAGCACCACAATTCATTCCATTTTTTTTTAACATTTAAGCACATAAATTAGCTCCTAAAAGTCCTAGAATTGAGACACCAAAGCAACAAAATTTAAAGCCAAGAACACAATAATGGAAAAGCTGACGCAAATTTGAAATGTCAAAATCGTGACAAGAAGAATTTAGAAATTTAGCATCACCATTGTCAAGAAATTTCTGTGGTTGCACAAGTCACCATTGATGATCATGAATGGAGAAAGAGTATGGTGAACATTCCTTTAAATTGTGAACCAACAAGGATGGAGTATTGTGTGGTAAGAATATACAACCTAAACTTAAAGGTAAGTTTTATAGAATAGTGGTTAGGCTGTCAATGTTATATGGAGTGGAATGTTGGCCAGTAGACCGTCATTGCTATATGGGATGGAGTGTTGTCAAGTAAAAAACTCACATATCTAGCAGGTACAAGTTATAGAGTAAAGATGTTGAGATAGATGTGTGTACATACCAAGGGTGATAATATTAGGAATGTGACCATTTTGAGAGAATTTAAGGGTGGCCTTTGTGGCTGACAAGATGAGGGAAGCGAGACTACGATGGTTTGGGCATATGCAGAGAGAAAGTACCGATGCTTCTATTAAGAGGTGATGACAGGTTGGATTTAGAGGTTATGCGAAGGGGTAGAGGTAGGTCAAGAATGTATTAATGAAAGGTAATTAGAAAGGATATGGCATAACTTCATCTCACTGAGGGCATGTCCTTAGATAGAAAGGAATAGAGGTCATGTATTAGGGTATAAGGTTAATAGGCTAATAGGGGTGGGATGATGTATGACCTTCTGATATAGTAGATTAGTAGGATTAGTCGTGTCTTTCCATCTTGTATTATTATTATCCATTTTATATTTTTTACTTTGACTATATTATATATATTATCATGTGCTTTCATATATAGTATCTTCTGCTTTTGGGACTTAATATTTTTAAGATGAGGGTCTTTTAGAAATAACCTCTCTATCTCTATGATGTAGTGGTAAGGTCTAAGTACATTTACCCTTCTCAGACCTACTTGTGAGATTCCACTTTGTATGTTGTTGTTGTGAGATTCCACTTTGTATGTTGTTGTTGTATGTATATGTCTTACTTGATTAGGGTGCTAATTTGTCTTTTGTTACTACTTACCTTGCCATAGATTTGATGTGCCTCCTGAGGTCTTGGTAGACCCCTTTTCTATTTACACCTATATTAGTGATGTAGTTCTTGCCAAGAGACTAGATAGAAATTTCCCAATTTTAGTGCTTCATAAAACAACCTCATATGATTTCATAGAACTTGAATATGATCGACATTGATACTATTCTTGGCATGTATTGGTTTCATTCTTGCTATGTTTCTATTAATTTAGAGCCCAAGATGTCAAATTCCAATTTTCTAATGAGTCAGTCCTAGAGTGGAAGGGTAGTGATATCGTGTTCAGGGATCAATTCATATCATGCCCTATAGCTTTAAAAATGATTTTCAAGGGTTGTATTTATCATCTAGTGAGGTTTTAGGATACTAGTTTTGAAGCCCCTACTCTTGAGTTGGCCCTCATTGTTAATAAGTTTTTTGATGTGTTCCTTAATAACTTACCCAACATTCCTCCCATAATGGAAATTAACTTGGGTATAGATATCCTCCACAACGCTTAAACCATCTCCATTCTCTCATATTGTATAGCCCAGGTGGAACATAAGGAGTTGAAAGAACAATGAAAAGATTTTTTTGGATAAGGGATTGATAAGGACAAGACTTTCCCCATGGGTTACTCCCATATTATTTGTGAAAGAAAGATAAATCATATCGAATGTCTATTAACTATTGAAAATTTAATAAGGTTACCATTAACAACAGGTATCGTAATCCAAGGATCGATAATTTATTTGATTAACGTTAAGGAGCAAGCTACATACTATTCCGTGACAAACCTTGCATTATCAACAGGTGAAAGTTAAACACCAAAGACCGAGAGGTATAAAATAAGACATTAAAATTCCAACTTAGAAGTGGGGATATGTGAATATGGACATTATAATGGGGTTGCCTCATACTTGTAAGCAACATGATACAATTTGGGTGATAGTGGATAGATTGACCAAATTAGGCCATTTTCTATCGATCAAGACTTCTTATTGTGTTGAACACTATGCAAGGATCTATATTTGAGAATCGATAAAGCTTCATGATGTTCCTTAGTCTATTACTTTCAACCACGCATCTCAATTTACTTTATATTTTTGGAAGTCATGTCAAAAGGGTTTTGGCATAACGGTTAAGCTAAGTACTGCTTTTTATCCTCAAAAATGAACAAGCCAAAAGAATGATTCTAACCTTGGAAGATATATTGAGGGCATGTTTGCTTGATTTCAAGGGGAATTGGGATGACCATCTACTATTTATTGAGTTTACATACAATAATAGTTACCATGCTAGCATCCAAATGGCTCCTTTTGAAGCTTTATCTGGTAGAAGATGTAGGTATTCAAGTGGGTGGTTTAAAGTAGGTGAAGTTGCATTAATAGGATCAAAATTTTTATTTGAAGCCATATAAAAGGTGAGACTTATTAGGAAAAGTGTAAAGGTTACCCAAAGTTTTCAAAAGTCATATTCAGATATAAGGAGAAGAGAACTTGGATTTGATGTTGATAATTAGGTCTACTTGAAAATTTCTCCTATGAAAGGTATGATATATTTTGGAAAAAGGGAAACTTAGTCTTCTGTATGTCAGGCCATATAAGATTGTAACACATATTGACAAGGTAGCTTAAGAATTGGATTTAGCCACAGAGTTGGCATTGGTACATCAAGTCTTCCATGAGTCCTTGTTGAGAAAATGTGTTGGCGATCCTAGTTAGTACTATTAGAGAGTGTTGGTATTCAGGAAAGTTTGACTTATGAGGATATTTCGGTTCAAATCTTATATCTAAAAGTTAGAAGGTTGAGAAATAAAGAAATAATATTTGTCAAGGTCTTATGGAGAAATCAAGTAGTGGAAAGTGCTAAATAAGAAGCAGAAGCGGACGTGAAGAAGCATTATTCTTATCTCTTTCCTTTAGTTTTAGCCCAAGGTACCTAATTACTCCTATCTAATCCTTGAGACTCATACGTTTCAACCTTTCCATTCATATAATATGCATGCATACTCATGAAACTGATTTTAAGTGACGTTTATGAAAAGTTAGAAAATATTATGAACTTGATGTTTAAGTTGCATTATTGCATTCATGTTGAGTTATTAGATTTCCACTGCACTCAACTTAAGCTAGCCTTTGTTTCGTTCAAGAACAAATATTTTCATGGGGGAGATATTATAATGCCTAAAGGTTTGAAAATTGGAAGAAGAAAGAAAATGCAAGAATCTATATTGGTGCATGATCTATGCTCACCGTATATTGGCTTATATGGCTCATGGATAGCACCTAGAGTTATTGTAAGGAGCCATGGGTTAAAAGTTTGGAATTAGGGTAAAAGGTGCAAATATAGCTCTAGTGAAGGGATGTACGAGCCCATCTATGCTTGTGGTTTGTTTTGCGGGCCAGAGATAGGCCTCGTAGTTGGGCCAATCACTTGGTGAAATTTTGAAGCTTGAAAAGTTGAATTATGGAGGGTGTCTACAACCCATAGAAGTAACCACAAGTCGTACACAAGGGTCATGGAATAGAGGGTAAAAAAACAAGCTTCTAAGGTTTTAGAGGTGCACTAGACGAAAGCCCTTTTACAGGTCGTGGTTTTGATTACAAGCCATAAGAGGGTGAAAATTTTCAAAGCATAGGACAGGACTTGTAATGACCTGGTTGGTCATATTTGGCCTTCTCTATAAAAATTACTATTTTACCCTTTCATAAGTTGCTTTGGTCCTATTTTGAACTATCTATATTGTTAGAACCGAAATCCTGAGTTTTAAAAGTTTGAAGTATGAGTTTTTGCATTTTTGGAAGCTTAAGTTATTAAAAGGGAGTTCTTATACCATTGTGAGTTTCGAGTGTCTAATTAGATATTTGTCAATTCCATTAGCTCCAAAACGTCAAAACTGGTCTGTGAGAAGTTACATAACTAAATTCAGAGTAAAAATGAGGTTTTTAGGCCCATAGTTGTGATTTTAGTTATTTTTGGAACCAAAGTTTTAATTTGGTCAACATTCAGAATTCAAAAGCTTGAATCAATATTTCTATAATTCCAGTAGTTCCAGATGGTGAAACCAATGCTAGAAATGATCTCATCATAATATTTGGAGTTATCGAGGGCAGTCTTGGTATTTTGAGTGTTCAACTAACTTAATCAAGTTGCATTATTGGCAAATGTGGCAAGGAGACCTTGAAATTGATTTATGTTGATTCTATTGAGTCTGGATCATTGTTTTTGGTATGGGTACTATTTGGTTTGCATAATTCACAGTCTGGATGAGTTTCGAGGGTCTATTTTGAGTAGGGAATTGGACTTGGGCATAGCAGGTGCAGTTTTTCTGGTGTAGGCACAAGTCTTCTCCGTGTCGTGGTGGTCTGGGTATCTTTACCCTTTGCGTTTACGGAGGATCATTCCACATTCGCGAAGTTTGTGCGCATGTGACCCCCCTCCTGTTTACTCATTGTGTTCATGGGTTGGTCTCTATAATCGTGGAGGTCATTTTGGTCAACCTTCTTAGCATTCGTGGGACCCTATTCACAGAGTGCTTTTCATAATTAAAAAGTGTTAAATCCATAAGTCCCTATTTGTACTCCATTTTTGAACTTTCAAAGCTTTTAGGGCAATTTTGAAGGAAGATTTTTGAAGGATTTTGTTGTGCAAGTGTTTCTAATTCTATTATAATTATTTTTCATAAGTTTTATCTTGGTTTTGTTTCAAATTTTATGATTTTGAATGTCCAAAATTAGAGGTTTTCAATCTGTGTTTTTTGAAATATTAAATGGTGATTTCTGGATTTAATTGGGGTTTTCACCCACAGACTCCATTGTGTAGAGTCTAATTTTAAAGTCATTTTTTAGATTCGGGAACCTTGAATTTTAGCCCTAAAATTGACCATTTCGCCCTTAAGCTTAAGTCTTTCCAATATGGGTATCAAAATGCACCTCTTGAGGTATAATATATAATTTTATAGCATTTGATTGGTTCATGAATCCTTTGGAGGATTTGAGTTGATTAAAAGCTTATCCGAGTGCGATTTTGGCATGAAGTAGGTTCAGTTAACTTTTTCTGGACTGAATTTGAGATGTTGAACATGTTTATGTGAATAAGTGTGAGATCTAGACTAAATCATGAGCAATTATGTTGATATTATGGAATGTTGATGAAATGTGATCTCGGTTGAATAGAATTATGAGAATATTGTGATCTTATTGACAAATCGAGATGAAATCTTGTGAATTGAGATAATTTGGGGCAGTAATGTGATAACATAGGACTTGTGATACTATCTGGGTAATTATGTGATAGTTGATCATTGTTGAGATACTTTCGAGGATCATATGTATAATCAGGGACTAGTGAGGTCCGGTATTATATTATGCATGTGTTTCTGGGACGAGTGAGTCCAATATTTAGATATTCTTGGCTATTGATATAATTATAATGACATGAGACATGTTGATAGTTTCGGCACTAGTTGTGACACTTGATATTATTCTCTATAATTTTATAACTATAGGAATTTTGTGTATGGGAATTCTTGTTATGATGCCATTTTATATGTCTATCTTCGTATCTAGGTTGTATCATTGACTCGCATCTGTTCCATGTTGCTTTCTGATATCTCTTGACATAGTAGGAGGCAAGGGTAATATGATCCACATTTGTAGAACCCCCTTGACCCGAGCAGGAGGCAAGGGTGAGATCTACACTTCATAATCCCTTGACCACATGTAGGTGGAAAGGATGACACTTTATGATACTCTTTGACTATGGGCAGGTGGCAATTTTGAGGCAATATGGCATTTCCTAGCCATGGGTAGGTGGCTAGGATTGGAGACACTTGTTGTATGGCTCAATGAGTTCTATTCATTGTGATTGTGTCTTTCATTGTATTATATTAGTGGTGATCATGGGGATTGTATTTTATAATTATGTATATTTATTGTTCACTAGACTTTTTCGATGCAGGTATACGATCCTTTGTTATTACATACTTTTTTTCCAATTTCTCTTACCCAGTTGGTTGAACCTACTGGTATATTTCGATATACTCACCCTTACTTTGTTTTCTCCCTGCGATCGAACAGAGGGACCCACACAGGGTAGCTAGTAATTCTAGCTCAGTTATTATCCACCTATCTAGATCTTAGCGATGAGGCTCAATCTTTAAGTCGTAGTGGATCATTGAGTCTTCTTTTTATTACTTCCATTTTAGATTGTGTATCAGATGATATGAGGCAGCTTTGTATTTTCACTTGAGACTGTTGAATTTACTCTATCATACTACTTTAGATGCTCTTGTACTCATGACCCCAGATTTCGAAAGATTTCTTATGTTATATGAGTTTGTTTCTGCTTTATCTTGCTCTTCTTTTGTCACGGTCTGATTTTGAGTCGTGAGAAGCTTGGTACCAGAGCTCTAGGTCCATTGGGCTCATTAGTCAAGAGTAGGGTGTCAAGTAGAGTCATGTGGATTAGTGTGTAGACATCAACACCCATCTTTGGAGGATACGGGACAATTGATAGGAAGACTTTCACATCTTGCTTCTATTCGTGCATTTCTTTGTATTAACAACTTTGAAAGTGTCTAATCTACTCCTTCTGCATAGATGACTATTACCAGATCCCATCGATCAATGGAAGAGACCAAGGTAGCTGATACAAATCCCACTCGAGGTTGAGGCAGAGTTCATGATAGGGACTAGTGCCAAGGATATGTTATATGACAGAGCCACCTCGAGGGTAGACTAGATCAGCTTCTCCAAAGCCCGTTTATGAGCCAGTAGGGCCTACAGATCCTATTCCATTACCCTCAGCCCCAGATGCTACACCCTTAGTTCAGGAGTTACTCTTGCAGGCTTTGGCTAGATTGGAGTGGGAACCTCCCCTAGCTACTGTTGATGTCTAGTTTTCATAACAGTGTCGGACCTTCTATAGCTTCGTCTGACCCAACCATGATTCATACGGGTTCTTCTTCGTTTCAAGTGGATTCTCCTATGACTACTATAGTTCCGTCCCAGATATCTAGGCTGAGTTCGAGCCCTTATTTATAGTGTTTAGCATTCCTCCATCTATTGCACCGCCCTTATTTATAGTGCTACCATCTTTTGCAAGCCTAGACATGTCCACAGCTGCGCAAAAGAGCTTTGAGTTGTTTGTACAGTTGGCTTCTCTGTGATTCGATGGCACCCCTAGTGATAGAGCCTATCATTTCTGGTCTGGGTTCCAGGACCAGTTATGTAACTTTCTATTCTTGAATCACATGGGGTTGCCTATATATTTACTAGTTCACTGGCCTTGCCAAGGAGTGATGGAGGTCGGTTTTAGCCCATGGACCTATTGGATCTCCAACTATGACATGGGAGTAGTTTATAGGGTTATTTCTTAAGAGGTTCGTGCCATATAGCCTTTAGGACAGCCATAGTGATGGGTTCGATAGACTTCAGTAGGGTTCTATGTCTATTGCTAACTACGAGGCTAGTATTCGCACATTGTCTAAGTATGACTTGTCTAGCATCTATACCGAGTTTGAGAAGATTCGACACTTTGCCAAGGGATTAGCAGGGTATCTTCAAGAGGCTACAAGTTTCTTAGTTCTCGCTGGAGGCGCCTTTTAGAATGTAGTAGATCACGCCTGCATGATAGAGCATATCAGGCATTGGCGAGAAGAGATTTTGTCAACACAGCCTATTTTATGGACCCCCCACCACATGATAGTTCTAGGGGCAGGGCCATCAGGGTCGGGCAGTTTAGGCAGTTCTTCCAACATCTGACAATGGTGACAGGTCTAGGCTTACTCAGATGAGCTGTGATAGCTTTCTTGGTTTGGACAAACGTGGTAGTTCTTTTTCATCGTCATCTCAAGGGAGAGACCCCAAGGCTTGTTATTTTTGCGATGAGGTTGGGCACTTCACCAACCATTATCTACATCGAGTGTTTCCTACTCAGACTTCAAGACCTCAGACAACAACCAAAGACACCTCTCAGGGCATGAGGGGTGGTACTAGAGGAGGTCGTTGTACAAGGAGAGGTAGAGCCCGTTGAGGCCCACAGGCTAGTAGTGGTCATAGAGTTTGCTATGTCATCCCAGATAGAGCCAAGGTAGAAGCCTCTAATGCGATCATCATAGGTATACTTCCAGTGTGCTACCATTTAGCGTTAATTTTATTTGATACAAACTCTACTTATTCCTATGTGTCAGCCTACTTTGCTTCTGATATTGACATTATGTGTGAGACGCTTCTAGAGCCTATTTGTGTTTCCACCCTAATAAGTGAATAATTAGTGGTGTGTCGGGATTGTGTTGTGACTTTTATGGGGAGAGATGTTGTTGCTGACTTTATAAGTTTGTGGTTATGTCTTTCTGGTTGACTAATGCCCTGGATGCTTTTATGGAGTTGATGAATCGAGTTTTCAAGCCTTATTGGGACCCTTTTATCATTGTGTTCATAGATGATATCGTTTTTTATTCCAAGTGCTAGGCCAAACATATTTAGCACTTGAGGACTATACTTCAGAGATTGAGGGAAGAGAAGTTGTATGCAAAGTTCTCAAAGTGTGAGTTTGAGCTTGAGTTTGTTGCATTTCTTTGGCAAGTTGTGTTAAAAGAGGGCATTATAGTTGATACAGCCAAAGTGGAAGTTATTCGTGAATGGGTAAGGCCTACATTGGTGACTGAGATTGGAGTTTCATTGGTTTGGCAGGGCATTATTGATGTTTTCTTTAGGGATTCTCCTCTATAGCAGCCTCATTGACTAGACTGACTCAGAAGAATGTAGCATTTTAGTTTTCTGAGGAGAGTGAGGCAAGCTTCCAAAAGCTCAAGGACTTGTTGAATCAGGAGTGATTCTTGCTTTGCTCGAGGAGAGAGTTCTATTTGTAGTGTATTATGATGCTTCTGGTGTAGGTTTAAGTGGTGTATGGATGCAAAGGGGGAAGGTGATAGCCTATTCTTCTAGATAGCTAAAGGTTCATGAGAGAAACTACCCTACCCATGACTAAGAGTTGGTTATGGTTGTGTTCATGTTGAAGTTGTGGCGACCTTATCTTTATGGAGTGGATTGTGAGATCATTTTCGATCGCTGGAGTGTCAAATAAATCTTTCTTAGCCTAATTTGATCATGAGACAACATAGGTGATTGGAGCTGCTTAAGGACTATGATATCTCTATTCTATATCACCCCAGGAAAGCTAATGTGGTTGTTAATGCTTTGAGCCGGAAGGTTATTAGTTTGGGGAATTTGGCACCCTTGAGAGTTGAGGATAGGCTCTTAGCTTTTGAGTCCTAGTCTCCTGCTAGATAGATTATTCGTTTGTATATTTCTCCTCTTCAAAGCATACTAGCCTTTGTTGAGGCTAGATCTTCCTTGCTAGATCAAATATGAGCTCATCAATTTGAGGATCCCAGATTGTGCATAATTTATGATAAAGTGTTGAGAGGTAAAGTCAAGGTAGCTATTATTGATTCTGATAGTGTTTCGAGGATAAATAGAAGAGTTTGTATGCATAAGGATGCGGATTAGGTGAGATCGATATTAGATGAGGCCCATTGTGCAAGATATTCCATCCATCCTAGTGTGGCAAAGATGTACCATGATCTAAAGCAGCATTATTGGTAGTTTGGTGTAAGAAGGGACATAGCTGATTTTGTGGCCAAGTGTATGAATTGCTAACTACTTAAGTATGAGCACCAAAGGCCCGGTGGATCAATGCAAAAGATGCTCATTCCCGAGGGGAAATGGGAGAGGTTGACTATGGATTTTGTTACAGGTTTGCCCAGGGTATTTGGCAAGTTTGATTCAATTTTGCTAGTTATTAATTGTTTGACCAAGTCGACACACTTCTTATTAGTGAAGACTAGCTATGGTGGAGCAGCTAGCTAGGTTGTACATCAAAGATATAGTCAGATTGCATGGAGTGCTAGTGTGTATAGTATTCGACAAAGAGTTCGTGTTCACTTCCTACTTTTGGTGAGCTCTACAGTGTGGTTTTGGTATTAGAGAGGATTTTAGTTCAGCTTTACACCCTAAAATTGACAATCAGTCCAAACGCACCATTCAGGTGTTGGAGAACATGCTTAGGGCCCATGTAATTTGGGCTTAGTAGGAACAACATTTACCATTGGCAGAGTTTACATATAATAACAATTACCGTTCCAGCATCCAGATGGCACCATTTGAGACCTTGTACGGCCGGAGGTGTGGATTATCAATTGGATGGTTTGATTCAAGTTCAGCCACGGTTTCAGGTGTTGATTTGCTTCATGATGCCATAGATCGGGTCCGACTGATTTAGAGTACACATTTGACAGCTCAGAGTCACCAAAAGAGTTATGTCGATAAGAGAGTTAAACCTCTTGAGTTCTCTATTAGTGATGGTTTGTCCCTGAAAGTTTCATCCATTAAGGGTTTCCTGAGTGGAAGAGGGGCAGCTCAATCCTAGATTCATTTGAGATTTTAAGGAGAGTTGGTTAGGTGGCCTATAAGTTGGCCTTGCCACTAGATTATCGGTTGTTCATTCTATTTTTCATGTTTCCATGCTCCACTAGTTCATTCCTAATGAGTCCCATGTGATCTTTTATGTTTCTTTTGAGTTGGGTCAAGATTTGTCCTTTGAGGAGAAGCATATAACTATATTGTGCAGGCAGGTTCAGAGATTAAGATCCAAATATATACCTTTTGGGATGGTTTAATGGTGGTATTGTTCTATTGATGAGGCTACTTTGGAGTTGGAGTCTGACATAAGGACTAGATATCCCAGTCTTTTTTAGGCTTCAGGTTTGTCCTTTTCCTTTATGTTCCAAGACGAATATTATTTTTAGTAGTGAATGATGTGATGATCTGGCTGGTCATTTTTTGCCTTATCTATATAAATTACTGTTTTACCCTTTCATAAGTTGCTTCTAGACTATTTTGAACTATTTATATTGTTGGAACTGAAATCGTGAGTTTTAAAAGTTGAAAATATGAGTTTTTGCATTTTTAGAAGCTTAAGTTGTTGAAAAGTTAGTTTTTTTACCATTCTAAGTTTCGTGCATCGGGTTAGAGATCTGTCGATTCCATTAGCTCCAGAATATCATAAGTAGTCTATGAGCAGTTATCAAATTGAATTCAGAGTTAAAATGAGGTTTTTAGGCCCAAAATTGTTATTTTAGTTGTTTTGGAACTAAAGTTTGACTTTGGTCAATATTCGGAGTTCAGAAGCTCGGAGCAAAATTCTGATAGTTCCAATAGTTTCGGATGGTAGAACTAACGCTAGAAATGATCTTGTCATAATTTTTGGGGTGGCCAAGGGCAGTTTTGGTATTTTGAATTTTAAACTCATTTTATCGAGTTGCATTGGTAAATGTAGCGCGGAGGCCTTAAATCATTTTCTGATGATTCTGTTGAGTTTGGATCGTTGTTTCTGGTACGGGTACATATTTGACTTGTATAATTCTTAGCCCGAATGAGTTCCAAGGGTCCATTCTGAGTAGGTAACTAGACTTGGGGATAGCTAGTGTAGTGTTTGTAGTGTAGGTACATCTTTTATTTCAAGGCACACAATGTATCAAGGACGAAACCCTATAACCTACGACCTGTAGATAGGGTCCGTCAATTTTTAATAAAGGGTAATTTTGATATTTTCTCATGTCTGAAGACTAATGTTACATCATTTTGTGCCTATTTTCTCCCATATCAGCCCTAACTTACTCATTCCACACTCAATTCTCTCATATTCCCAAAATTTCAAAAGAAATTCCTAAGGCCATTCCTCTCAAGGATCAAAAAAGCAAGCTAGGTTTTCAAGTCTTCTTCCCCAAATCTCAAGCTTCTCATTTAGTCTTCTAATCAAGGTATGCAGATTTGATTTGTGGATTCCTTTCATCCACAAAGCTCAAGTATGTTACCTACTTTATGTACTTCCAAGTTATGGTAATTTTATGAGTTGCATGGAATCTCTTCAAATTTTGATATTATGATATATTTTCAATTATGAGTTATAATGATGTATTGTTATGGCATGATTATGAAGTTGATGATTTATTAGAAGTTTTCCTGAATGGCTATCTAGAGTTTTCAATGTTATGGTGGGTTACTCCATAAATGTTTTGAACTAAGGATCTTTATGAAGTTTATGCATGATGCCTCTTGCATTATGAGTTTTAAAAGCTTCCATGCATCAAAACCCACCATGTTTTATGCTATGATTCAATGAAGTATTTTATGAATGATAAGGTCTTTCAATAAGATGATTATGAAAGTATATGAATGTTTTATGAAAGTTATAAACTATGTTATGAAGCCCTTTTACGATGTCATTTAAGATAGTGAAAGGATAATTCTTACCAAAGATGGACCCTCTTGTGAAAGGACAATTCTCACATGAAGGGATTCCTAATTTAAATGAGTTATTCCTAAATTGATGATGTTATGTTTCAAATCTTGTGAATGTATGATGATAACTATGTTTAAAAGTATTCTGTGGGACTTGGCTTAGCACTTAATGGGGCTTGAGTTGGGGTTTAGTAAGAGAATCCTAGTAACAACCTCTTGTCTGATTAACTATGTGCCACCATAGGAGCATGTAGGATAAGACTAGTGGATCCATAGTAGCATAAAGTTAAAGTAAAGATGCGCATGCATAAGTTGATGGAGTTCTACTTGGCAAGTAGTCTCCCCGTGCCAACGCAGGAGGTTATGTTATATTTCATGTAGTAGTTCGCATGGTCTTAAATATTGATTATGGTTTCTTCCTACATAGATATGTATATGAAGAGTTATGATGATTATGTTACTTAAAATCATGTTTTAATGATGCATTGATTATTCGTTATCTCTTGAGCTTTATTTCCTTGTTATGACTATGCATATTGCCGATTATGTTACTATGACTCTTTGTTTCATTGCATCTCACATACTTAATACATTCAAAATACTAACATATATTTCACCTATATGATATCATCATGTAGGGACTGGTACTCCTCCTCCTATGACATGTGGCAAGATTGTGGACATTTGAAGGCTTGTGTTTGGTGATTCCTTTAGTTCGGGGACAACACCTATTTTCTTTTAAGCTTGATGTATTTAAACACTTGTCCTTCTTAGTTGTATTTCTTTTTTCTACTTTTGACTGAGGGTGAGATAGGGACATGTCTTATTCCCTGCCAAGTCTAAGCTGGAAGTATTGTTGGACAATGTATGAAGATTTATGTTTGATTTCATCTTTATGGAGTTTATGTTGATTTTCCCATGGTCCTGTTTTGTCACGACCCGAGTCTAGGGCCTAGGTGTAACACGAAAAATGGGAACCCGAGAGTCCCCAAACAAGCCTTATAGCACCATTCACACATTATCAATTCAGAAGCGCATATACAAATAGTAAATACATAGTTATAAGGGACGGGAAAGTAGGACTCATGCTATGGGGACATCGTAGGGATAGGGATTAACATGGATTCACATAACACATAGCACATAAAGACTAAGGGGCGGGTAAGTATGACTCACTCTATGGGGGCAATGCAGGAGTTAGGAACTTTCGCATCATAACATGAATCCATAACATAAGCTGATAATCAATCCATAATGACCATAACTATTACATAACCATGTCCATATACGTAATGTTTGAATACAACACTTAGCATATAAATGTAAGGGAGTCTACAAAATGTCCAACAATGCCTCTTATCATAAGATAGAACAGGAATCAAAACATGTCTCGGGCTCATCCTCATAGTAAATAATAGAAACAAACATCATAGGCAGAAGAATGGTGGTTTGTCCTTAAAAGATAGGACTTACCACAACAAGCACCTCAAGATCCGATCTAGCCGTCATATGGTGGATAAAGGTAATCATTGGTCCATAGATGGTTAGATCATGTAGGCAAAAGTATGCGTTAGTACGTTTGAGTGTACTAAGTATGTGAGCATGCAATGCACATGAACTCATTAAACTTGCATTCAATGTTAGATGACAAGGGCACATATATAGAAAGAATCATATCACTAGAGAATAGTATATCAATATGCCATGAGGTGCGTGATGCATGAATGAGAAAATACTTCATATATATTGAGTATGGGACCGTAACCGACTTAAGACCAAGGGAGCTATATCTTGGAACTCTGTCATCTTCTCCACAATGGATAATAAGGTGACCTACTTGCCAAAGGTAGATCCTTAACATTGTTCTTCTTCTTTCCCCATTGGGGCATAAACATATACCTATGTTAGGCACATAGTTCAAGAGAAAGGAGTATAGACCCTTGGGGACAGCACACCCTGCCTCCAATCTCGTTGGTGCTAGGTCATCATCCCACTAGAATACCTATATATACATACTTGTAAAAAGAGGAATAAGGCTTTCAAATCGCTTACATGGATACTTAGGCTCAAAGGCCAAATCACATTCTTCATAATCATGCATATTAGGCCAAAAAGCTAAAACATTCTTCATGTAATACTCTTCATGCATAGGAATATCTCCTCTGGAGCACCTTCTTGAGAGATGGGTATGGACCCTTGGGGATAACCCACCCTGTCTCAAACCTCAATCGATGCTCCCTTAAACATAGTGGTGTAAACACCCATAATTTCTCAATGAGTCATAATCTTAGACATTTATGTGGTCACATTCTTGTCATAACCATAAGCTTATCAAAATCATATACATAAACATAGTTGGGTCTTGACCCACTTCATAAACTTCATAAATATAATATCATGTATGCATATGCCATGTATGAGATGAGATAAGCATGGCTAATAGGGATTCAAATTAAAATTAGTAATACATTATGAGATTCAAGTAAAGACATAAGTAAAATTCACATTAAAATCATAGTATAGATTATCCATGATCAAATCAAGCTTTAAAGGGGACATACACTTTCATAACTTCATAACTTGAATGAATTTCAAAATATTAGGGCTTATTCACTTTAAAATCACTAAATAAACATAGCTCACACATCAGTTGAAATTAATAAACCATATTCTTCAAAACCCATATTTACAGTAAGCTAAAATTCATGAAAATCACTTGAAAAGTGTTTGGGTCTTCTTGGTTGAAAGGGACCAAGATTCAAACCCACATACCTTAACTAATGAAGAAGATCAAGAAGAAATTTGAAAAACCTTAATGAAGAAAAAGACCCTTCCTTATGCTCCAAGCTAATCTCCAATGGATCACTGGAGGGGAGCTCTTTAGATGAGAGAATTTGAATAATTCTAAGTGTAAGAATGAATCTGAATGAGGAGAATAGAGTTTAGGTCATTTGGAGGTCTTAAGATAGCATAGGAAGTCATAAAAGACCCTTAGGAGAAGCCACAATTACAAAAACACCATTAATGAAGAAAAATAACATTTTTTGTCAGCGGTCCCGTGAGGAGGTCTCATACGCCGTACAAGTTATCACGGTCCGTACAACTCTCCCTTGAGACCGCATTTAGCCAAATTCTCAAAAAACACTGCATAAATGGGCTTACGAAAAGGGGCATAACTTCTTGATTCGAACTTAGAATGAGGTGAAACTGGATGCATTGGAAAGATAATTCAAAGAGCTTAAACTTGATATGTCGTGGGCCACCTAGTTTCTTTTGATCTAATAGATATGACCCTTCTATCGGTTCTTATGAAAAACTTAGCTAATGGATTTCCTTTACACTTAGCTTGATGAAGGAGACCCTTGATGGCCCTAAACCACATAAATAAGCGTGAATTGAGGGATTGAAAGTGAACTTAGCTTTGAGCTTGAAGATTCCATACTTAGAAAAATTGACGACGCATCCAAACAGTTGGTCTCACAGTCCGTACCAAGCTATACGGACCGTGTACTCCTCCATACCACTTCACTTAGAAAATTATTTACGACAAAGTTTCGAGATAGTGATCCAATACTTAGAAAGTATTTTACTCCAAGGCCTATATGGAGGGGCATACGATCGATATCCCTCCATAGAGACCGTACCACTGGCCATACCACTTTAATTGGGCTCAAAATAATGGAGTCTACAGCTGGCCATACCACTTTAGCCACGCTATTACTATTCCTAAAATGTTTTTCACATATCTACAGCTTCCTAGAGAGGCCAAGGCCTATTATGAGCTTGACAAATCTGGTATGGCCAGCTTTAGGAGAAGAAAGTTGAAGAGAATTAAAGACCTCCTTGAAGCAACTTGATCACATTTCCTCTCCCAATCCTCTCATAGGGTATGTCTAGGTTTAGTCATAGCTTGTTAGAAGATATAGGTGTAGTTATAGCATTATTTTGTAAAGGGAAGAGTCTCCCTTATTTATTACTTTCCTAGTTCTTCTGTATTGAGAGGAGTCCTCTTGTAGGTATTTAGACGCTAGGTTTGTTTTTCTTTTTAGTATTGGGGATGAGTTAGGTGATCTTAGATGATTGGCCAACTTATGAACCACCATAGGTCAGAGGTAAGGTTTATGTCCCCCTCCATTGTACTTTTGTTGTTTTGTTTTTTTATAATAAACCTTGGGGGTATTGCTCAACCCCTGGCCGTCCAAAGGAGTGGGACCCTTTGGCATAGGTTTGTTCCCTATAAAAAAAATAGCGGAGTCGCAGGCCCACGATTACCACATGGTCCATGTGGGGTCCAAATGTGGCATGTCCTGATCTTAAACTCTACACCAAGGCCCTCATAGCCCACACAAGGCTAAGGGCCGCTCCAAGGAAGCTCCATACAGTCTTTATAGCCCCACACAGACCATGTAGGCTACTATGAGGTGTCATATTTGTCCCAAAACTTTTCGAAACCAAATTTCCAAGCTCCATTAAGGTCGTACAAAGTCTGAGTCCTTACACGTTTCCCCATTTAAAATTTGTTTTTATTTATATTCAGTAACTATACATTGCTTGATGATTGCTAAAAGGCTTAGATGAAGCCCTTTTGGGTTACTTATTCACGGTGTAATGACAAGGCCCTAGGATTAGAGCACGAGGTTTTGAAATGATCCTCGGAGTCCAAGATATTGCATCATATAGAGTCTTGTTCATGGTTGTGAAGCTTGCCAAAATTCTGAATGAGAGACTGACACGTTTAGAAACATTCCATTCTTTCATGATTCATTTTATGCCTTAGAGTTTCCCTAAGATTTGCCCTATCTAATAAACGTTTCTTTGTGATTTTCTAGGTCATAGTGCCAAGACGAGTGCCTCCACTAAGAGATGTGAATGATAACTCTACTAAGAGATGTGAAGAAGACTAACTTACTCCAATTCCATATGAAGAATGAGTTTCTCATGTGGAGTTTTGGTCTGCCTTCATGATATTGGCTAAACCCATGGCCAACCAAGTCAACCGAGAGGTTGTCCTTCCTCTTAAAGAACCTACCTCGGCTAAAGAATCTAAGACATTGTGAGGATGAACACGCTCGAGTACTATGGCTCCAAGGTAGATGAATACCTGGTACAGTTGATTGATGAGGCTTATTGGATTGTCTCCATGATGAGGGTACCACCAAATGAGCAACTCGAACTTGTGTCCGATCAACTCAAAGGCTTCATCAAGATATGGTGCAAACAATGGGAGGAAGAGAGAGGTAATTAAGTGGAACCAACTGTTCTGGAAGAGTTCAAAGGTGCCTTCCTAGATTGATTCTTACCATTAGAGTTGAGGAAGGCCAAGGTACAAGTATTTATCAACCTCAGTCAACGCAATATGAGTGTGAGGAAATACTCCCTCAAGTTCACCAAGCTAACAAAGTATGCACAGTTCATTGTTGTCGACCCAAGGGAAAGGCTGAGAAATGTCATCTTTAGAGTGTCAAATTTGGTGTCTAAGGAATGCAAGACCACCATGCTAGTGAAGGAGATAGATATCTCCCGCCTCATTACCTATGCGGAGCAAATCAAAGATGAAAAGTTGAGGGAACATGCTAGGGAGACCAAGAGGGCTTGGATTGAGGGTGTTGGACTCTCCCACCAAAGGGCTAGAAATGGTGGACATGGAAAGTTTTGTGGTGGGCAAAAGAAAGTGGGTCAAGGTCTAACCAATGTTCTTCCTCCATGGTTTAATATGGATAGGGGTTCAACCCCAAGCCACAAGGAGGTCCGGGTACTCAAGCTTCTCAAAATTGCAAGAAGTTTGAAAGGTTCCACAAAACAAAAATGTTTAGCCAATTCCAATGCATGCTTTAAGTGTGAAAATCCCGACATCATGCAAAAGATTGTCGGAGTGGTAATGATGCTAGGCCTCAAGGCTAAGGATTCTAAGTAGGCCAAGCCTAAGGAGGTGCTCAACGCACCAACCAGTCGTATGCCTTGCATGCTTGATAAGAAGTGGAGGAGACTTTGGATGTTGTCACCGATATGTTGAAAGTTTTCAATTATGATATGTATGCATTGTTACATTCGAGATCCAATTTGTCTTTTGTAACTCCTTCCCTTGCAAATAGATTCAATGTATGCCCCGAGTTTTGCTTGAGCCATTTGAAGTTTGTACTACCGTAGGTGAGTCTGAGTCGACCATTGCGAAAATGGTCTATAGAGGTTATCTCATGGCTATCATGCATATAGTTGTCTCTTCTGATCTTATAGAACTCACTATGGTAGATTTTGATGACATTCTTGGGATTGATTAGTTACATGCCTCTATGCTTCCACAGATTGTCGAACTCGTAAAGTCAAATTCCAATTCCCAAATGAGCCCATTCTTGAGTGGAAGGATAGTAAATGGGTGTTTAAGGGTTGATTTATTTCCTATCTTGAAGCACATAAAATGATTTCTAAGGGGTGTGTCTATAACCTTATTTGCATTAGGGATGTCACTTCTGAGGATCTAACTCTTAAGTCAGTTCCTATAATTAATGAGTTCCCCGATGTCTTTCCTGAATATTTTCCTTGTGTTCCTCTCGAAAGAGAAATAGATTTTGACATAGATTTTCTTACTGATACCCAACCAATCTCCATCCGTCCTTACTAAATGGCTCAGGCAGAGATAGAGGTCAAAGGACAATTGAAAGACTTATTGGAGAAGAGTTTCATTAGATCAAGTAGGTCACCATGGGATGCCCTAGTATTGTTTATGAGGAATATAGATGAGTCACTTTGGATATGCATAGATTACCAACAATCAAATAAGGCAACCATAAAGAACAAGTACCCACTTCCAAGGATAGATGACTTGTGACATTCCCAAGATGGCTTTTCGTACAAGGTATTGTTATTTTGAATTTGTAATGATATCCTTTGGTTTAGCTAATTCACTGGCGATATTTATAGATCTAATGAATAGGGTGTTCAAGCCCTACCTTGATGTTTTCATGGTTATCTTCATAAATGACATTTTGATGTAGTTTTGGAATATGGAAAAGCACATAAACCACTTAAGAATTGTGCTTCAAACCTTAAGGGAGAGAATTGTTTGCCAAGTTTAGCAAGTTTGAGTTTTTGTTGGAAGAAGTGGCGTTTCTTGGATATGTGGTATCCAGTAAGGGAATTAAGGTTGATCCTAAGAAGATAAAAGTGATAAAGAATTGATCGAGACCATTGACTCCTTCAGATATTAAGAGCTTTTTGGATCTATCTAGGTTTTACAGGAGGTTTTTTGAAGGGTTTTCATCCATTTTTGCACTTTTGACAAAGTTGACTCAAAAGAAAGCAAAGTTCATGTGGACGAATGAGTATGAGAAAAGCTTTCAAACCTTAAAAGATTGACTAACTCCTACTCCAATCATGACCTTTGCAGAGGGTGCAAAAAGTCTTGTTGTTTATTGTGATGCTTCACAAGTTGGATTGGGGAGTGTATTTATGCAACATGGGAAGGTGATAGCCTATGCTTCAAGGAAGTTGAAGATGCATGAGAAAAAATACCCAACCCATGATCTTGAGCTTGTGGCAGTGATCTTTCCATTAAAAATTTGGCATCATTACCTCTATAGGGTGCATGTGGATGTGTCTGACAACAAGAGTCTCCAATATGTGTCTAGTCAAAGCGACCTCAACCTAAGGTAAAACAGGTGGTTAGAGCTTCTCAAGGAATATGACATGAGTGTTCGAGTAAGGTAAATATGGTATCCAACACACTTAGTAGGGTGTCTATGTGTAGTGTCATGACCCAGACCTAGGATCTAGGAATGACATGGCAAATGGGAACCCGAGAGTCTCGAAACAAGCCTCAAAGTATCTATATTCATATCATCGGTTCGAAAGTGTATAGGAATAGTAAACACATAGTTCTAAGGGATGGGAAAGTAGGACTCACGCTATGGGGATATGATAGGGAAAGGTATTAACATGGATCCACATAACACGTAGCACATAAAGACTAAGGGGCGGATAAGTAAGACTCACTCTATGGGGGCAATTCAAGACTAAGAATCTTTCACATCATAACATAAAACACATCATAATACTCATAGTCTATCCACGTAATGATATCCAATAGATAGCCCTAACCATAAACATGACCTCTGAATACAACACTTAGCATATAAACGTAAAAAAGTCTACAAGATGTCCAACAATGCCTCTAGTCATAAGATGGGACAAGGGCCAAGACATGTCCCGAGCTCACCCTTAGAGTAAATAACATAAACAAAAGCACCACAGGTAGAGGAATGGTGGTTTTTCCTAGGTATATAAGACTCACCACAATAAGTGTCTTAAGATCCAAGCTAGCTATCATACGGTCGATGAAGGGAGTCCTTGTTCCCTACATGGTTAGATCAAGTAGGAAAAAGTACATGTTAGTATGTTTGAATGTACTAAGTATGCAGGCATGCAATGCATATGACTTATCAAACCTGCATTCAATGTTAGATGACAAGGACACATAACATAGAAAGAGATATATAACAAAAGATATAGTTTAACAATATGTCGTGAAACTAATAGTGCATGAAGTGCAATAATGCTCATATATAGTGGGATGGACTGTAACCGAAAAATCAAACTCATGCAAGCTATTACATGAATTAGTCTGATAGAGACCACCCATCGGTAGGAGAAGATTACTTGCCAAGGGTAATCTACATCACACCTTACGACCTTATTATTTTGATGGATGGACACCTTCCTTACGACCCCATCATTTTAGAAGGATTTCCAATATCATATCATTATCAATGTGTAACCATTCCTTATGACCCGATCATTTCGATAATGGCTACCATAAACCTATGTTGGCACATTGTTCAAGGAAAGGGAGAGGACCCTGGGGGATAGCTTTAACGCCCCCAATCCATCGAACCTAAATCAAACATCCCACAAGAATACTTATACATATACGTGCTTTCAAAAGAGGCAATAGTCATTTCAAATCATTTCAATGCATATTTAGGCTTAAAAGCCAAACATTCTTCATAATCATTCATACTTGGGCTAAAATGCTAAATCACAATTCAATCCATACTTTTCATGCATAAGAATAGCTCATTCACTTAAAAATATGGTGCAAGCACCCAATATGCTCAAAGAGCCAATAACAATAGACATTTACATGATCACATTCTTGTTATAATTATAATCTTATCAAAATCATATACATAAATATAATTGGGATTAACCCACTACATAATTGAAAGGACTCTAACGTGGTATGACCTCATTGGAGCTTGGGAATTTCAGTTTTGAAAAGTTTTAGACCAAGGTAACCCTCCATGGGAGCCCTCACGGTCTGTGTAAGGCTATATGAACCATGTGGGGCCTCCTTAGAGTGACCCTTGGCCTTGTGTGGGGTCTTATAGCTTAATCGTGGAGCTTTGGACTAAGGCATGCCACACTTGGACCCTACACGAGTCGTGTGAGGCTTCACGGATCATGTGGAGGGCTGTGTGGTAGCCTTAGTCTTGAAATCCCATAGTTTTGGGACAAGTATGGTGGTACGGCCAAGTATACGGGTCGTACAAGGTGGTACGATCTGTATGGCCTCTCATATGGCTTCTAGAGTAAACTTTTTCTAAGTATTGAATCACCGTCTTGGAACTTCGTCGAAGAGAAATTTTCTAAGTTTAGGGGTATGGGCAAGCACACGGACCGTGTGGCCTTGTACGACTCATGTAGCCTTTCACTGAAAAGTTCTAAGTATGGGATTACCATTTTGAACCTTTGTCAAGTGTTTTTTTTAACTATTGGATCACGGACATGTATATGGTCTGTATAGCATGTCACAGACCGTATAGTCCTCTATGAGATGACATTATTCAATTTTTCAACTCGTTTCATTAATGGTATTTTCATAAGTATGGTTTATCCTAGGGTCATTTGTGACCTTCTATGCTAACTAAGGACTTCCAAAAACCTATACTCTATTCCTTCACTCAAGTTCATTCCTCACACATAGAATTATATTAAACCCTCTTAAGAACACTCTCTCAAAGGACTCTTGTGAATATAAGGTTAGGAATCAAGGGAAGTCTCATTCTTCTTCAAATTTCTTCTTGAAACTTCTTCATTATCTAAGGTATGTGGGATTGATTCTTGGTCCCTTTCATCCAAGAAGACCCATACTCTTCTACACTCAATTTCATGGATTTTAGCTCCTTTAAATATGGGTTTTCAATATTATTGTTTATTATATTCAATTGATGTATAGCCTATGTTTATTTATTGATTTTAAAGTGATTTAAGCCCTAATATGAAGAATTGCATTGAAGTTATGAAGTTATGAATGTGCATGTCCCCCTTTAAAGCTTGATTTGTGCATGGGTAATCTATATTATGATTTAAATATGAATTTTACTTATGTCTTTAAATGAATTTCACAATGTATTGTTGATTTAAATTTGAAACTCAATTACCCATGCAATTCTCACACCATTCACGACATATGCATTGATGAACATCGGATTTTATGAAAATTATGAACTATGTTAAACCTATTTTTATTTATGTATATGATTTTATAAGATATTGGTTATGACAAAAATAGGATCACATAAATGTCTATTGTTTATGGCTTTTTTAGCATATTGGGTGCTTGCACCATATCGTTTAATGAATGAGCTATTTCTATGCAGGAGAAACATGACATTGAGTTATGCTTTGGCATTTTAGCCCATGAATGAATGATTATGAATAATGTTTGACTTTTAAGCCTAATTGTGCATTAAAAGGATTTTAAATGACTATTGCCTTTTTTGAAAGCATGTATGTATATGTGTGTGTGTATGTATATATATATATATAAGTATAAGTATTCTCATGGGATGTTTGACTTAGTACCGATGGATTGGGGACATCAAGGCTATCCCCAAGGGCCCTCTCCCTTATCTTGAATTATGTTCCAGCATAGGAATGGTAGCCATCATTGAAATGATCGGGTCATAAGGGATGGACATTCATTTATTGATATGATATGATATTGGAAATATTTTTGAAATGACTAGGTCGTAAGGAATGTGTCCATCCACCAAAATGATTGGGTCATAATGTGTGATGTAGATTACCCTTGGCAAGTAATCTTCTCCTACCGATGGGAGGTCTTCATTGGACTAATTCATGTAACAGCTCATGTGAGTTTTATTTGTCGATTATAGCCCATCCCACTATATATGAGCATTTGTGCATTTTATGCATCATTGGTTTCATGGCATGTTGTATACTATGTCTCTTGTTATATATCTCCTTCTATAGTATGTGCCCTTGTCATCTAACATTGAATGCAGGTTTGGTAAGTCATATGCATTGCATGCCTGCATCTTAGTACATTCAAACATACTAATGCATATTTTTTTCCTACATGATCTAACCATAAGAAACCAAGGACTACCTTCATCCACCGTACGACGGTTAGCTTGGATATTAAGATTTGCTTGTCGTGGTGAGTCCTATCTTCCAAGGACAAACCATCATTCCTCTACCTATGGTGCTTTTGTTGTGTTATTTACTTGATGATGAGCCCAGGGTATCTCTTGGCCCCTGTCCTGTCTTATGACTAGAGGCATTGTTGGAAATCTTGTAAACTCCTTTATGTTTATATGCTAAGTCTTGTATTTGGAGATTCTTGCTTATGGATATGGCTACCTAATGGTTATCATTATGTGGATGGGTTATGAGCTTTATGACATGGTTATATGTTACAATATAAAAGATCCTAAGTCCCGAATTGCTCCCATAGAGTGAGTCATGCTTACCCGCCCCTTAATATTTATGTGACATATGCTATGTGAATCCATGTTCCTCCCTTTCCCTATGGCATCCCTATAGCATGAGTCCTACTTTCCCGTTCCTTAAACTATGTGTTTCCTATTCATTTACACTTCCGAATGATGTGAATATAGATACTATGAGGCTTGTTTGGGGACTCTCGGTTTCGCATTTGCCATGTCACTCCTAGGCCCCTAGGTCCGGGTCATGACAAGTTTGGTATCAGAGCAATAGATATGTAAATGAACCTTGGAGTCCAACATCCCGTGTCGAGTGGAGTCCTATTCGTGGGTGTGAAGTGTACCATGCCTATGAGTGGGAAGCTATGATGATGTTCTTGGAATTGTCCCACTTCTTCATGTCTTATGTCATGCGTTGGACCATATGTTTGGTTCCTTATCCTAATGGTATCCTTGCAACATTATAGAATGTGCCTCGAGGAAGAGCTCCCCTACCAAGACTAGCCTCGACTAATGAGGGTCAAGCACCTCAAGGGCCTATAAAAGAGCCTATCTCTAATGGTGAATTCCATACGGCCTTTGCTATGCTTTCCAAGGTGGTTACTACTCAAGCTAGGCAGGCTAATCCTCCTCGAGATCCCACTCCGGCTTCCAGGGTGAGAGACTTCACCCGGATGATACTCCGGAGTTCTATGGGTCAAACGTTGATGAGGATGCTCAAGAGTTTATTAATGAGCTTACTAAGGTGTTGACTATTATGGAAGTCACTTTTGAGGAGAAAGCTGAGTTGGCTTCTTATCTGTTATAAGATGTGGCTCAAGTGTTGTACACTCAATGGTTGATGGAGAGGGTTTATGGTAATGTTATCAATTGGGAAGTGTTCAAGTTCACATGTTTGGATCACTTTTTCCCGCTTGAGCTTAGGGAATCCAAGATGACTGGTCAACCTCAAACAGGTGGTATGAGTGTGAGGGACTATTCCCTCAAGTTCACAAAGCTCTCCAAGTGTCCTCTTATGCTTGTGACTTACCCCATACTAGAATGCAAAATTTTCTCTCCAGTGTTTCTAACTTGGTTGTGAAAGAATGTCATATGGCTATGCTTATTCGGGATATGGACATCTCCAGGCTTATGGTGTATGCTAAATAGATTGAAGGAGAAAAGCTCAAGGAGAAGAGAGTGTATGATCCTAAGAGGGCCCGATATAATAGTAGGTTCTCCAACTCCAAGGGTGGTGGCTATGGTTGCTTCCAACAGGGCCAAGGTTCCAATGCTCGATTTTCTAATGCTATAGGGTGCCTCCCCCCAAGGCACCGATGGGTGGTGGACCATTATTTCCTTGGTGTGACAAGTGTGGGAAGAATTATTTGGGTGCTTGTTGGAAGGATTTGAGGGCATGCTACGAGTGTGGTGATAAGAATCACAAGGTTGTTGGTTGTTCTAAGAATGCTCAGAAAGGTCAAGGTCAAGTGGCTCAAGATAGACAAGGCCAACAAAGAGCACCCTAAGGTGTTTCTCAAATAAACAATAGGTTTTATGCTCTTCATGCCCGTTAGGAAGTTAAGGAGGCTCCGGATGTTGTGACTAGTATGTTAAAAGTCTTTGATTTTTATGTTTATGCTTTGCTTCATCAAGGTGCAAATTTGTCTTTTGTGACTCCTCTGTTGGCTGTTAAGTTTGGTTTGAGTCCCAAAATTTTAAGGGAGCCATTTTTCAGTTTATAATCCCATGGGTGAATCTGTTATTGCTTATAGAGTTTATCGAGGTTGTCCTATTTCTATGTTGCAAAAAGTCTTCCCCTGTGAACTTGTACAACTTGAGATGTTTAACTTTGATGTGATTCTTGGGATAGATTGCTTCCATGTATCATATGCCTCTATAGATTGTAGAACTGAGAAGGTCAAGTTCCAACTTCCGGATGAGACCATTCTTGAATAGAAGGGTAGTGACTCCGCTATTAAAGGTCAGTTTATTTCCTACCTTAAGGCCCGAAAGAAGATCTCGAAGGGGTGTATCTACCATATTATGAGGGTCAAAGATATAGAGTTCGAGTCATCCACTCTTGAATCAGTCTCGGTGGTAAATGAGTTTCCGGATGTGTTCCTCGAAGACTTTCCCAGTATTCCTCCTGAAAGGGAAGTATACTTTGGCATAGATCTTCTCCCGAATACTCAACCTATTTCTATTTCTCCTTATCCTATGGCACTGTCTAAGTTGAAGGAGTTGAAGGATCAGTTGAAGGATTTGTTGGAGAAGGGTTTTATTAGGCTAAGTATATCCGCACAGAGTGCTCCGGTGTTGTTTGTATGAAAGAAAGATGGATCTCTTTGGATGTGCATTGATTATAGGCAGTTGAATAAGGTTACCATCAAGAATAAGTATATGTTGCCAAGTATTGATGACTTGTTTGATCAAAAGAGGCTACCCATTTCTCAAAGATTGATCTTTGCTCCGGTTATTATCAGTTGAAGGTTAGGGAGTGTAATATTCCCAAGATGGCTTTTCGAACTAGGCATGGGCACTTTGAATTTGTGGTGATGTCATTTGGTTTGACTAATGATCCGGTAGTGTTTATGGATCTTATGAATAGGTGTTCAAGCCATTCCTAGATAGTTTGGGGTTGTCTTCATTGATTATATACTTATTTATTCCCGAAGTGAGCGGGAGCATATGGATTATTTGAGGTTGGTTCTTCAAACTTTGAGGGAGAAGAAGTCGTATACTAGGTTTAGCAAATGTGAGTTTTTGTTGGGTGAGGTAGTTTTCCTTGGTCAAGTGGTGTCCGATGATGGTACTAAGGTTGACCCGAAGAAAATTATGGCCGTGAAGAATTGACCTAGACCATTAACCCCATTGGATATTCGAAGTTTTCTTTGGTTGGTCGATTATTATAGAAGGTTTTCTGAAGGGTTCTCCTCTATTGCATCTCCGTTGACTAAGTTGATCCAAAAGAAGGTTAGGTTTGTATGGTCGAATGATGTGAGAAGGGTTTCCATACCTTGAAGGATCGACTTTCATCAGCTCCTATTTTCACTCTACGAAATGGCTTAGATGGTTTGTGGTGTATTGTCATGTTTCTTGGATTGGGTTGGGATGTTTGCTTATGCAACATGGTGAAGTGATAGCATATGCCTCAGGCAATTGAAGTTGCATGAGCGTAATTACTCGACTCTTGATCTTGAGTTAGTGGCGGTGGTGTTTGCTTTGAAGATTTGGAGACACTATTTGTATAGGGTGCATGTTGATGTTTTCACCGATCACAAGACTTTGCAATTTGTGTTCACTTAAAGGGATCTTAACTTAAGGCAAAGAAGATGGTTGGAACTCCTAAATGACTATGATATGAGTGTATAATATCATCCTGGTAAGGAAAATGGTTTCGCTGATTCTCTTAGTAGACTTTCTATAAGGAGTGTGGCTCATGTTGAGGAAGAGAAAAATGAGTTGGCAAAGGATGCTCACTATTTGGCTTGATTAGTTATTAGGTTGGCCACCTCTAATGATAGTGGGATGCATGTTCAAAATGGGGTCGAATCTACGGTGGTAGTTGATGTAAAGGCTAAGCAAGACCTAGATCCATCATTAGTTGAGTTAAAGAAATTGGTTGCCGAAAAGAAGATAGAGGTATTCTCCCAAGGAGGATATGGTGTGCTTCGATACCAAGATCTGTTGTGTGTTCCAGATGTGGATGATCTTAGGAGGGTGATCATGAGTGAAGGCCATAACTCTCGCTATTCTATTCATCTGGGATTTACAAAGATGTATCAGGATTTGAGGGAAGTGTATTGGTGGCATGGTATGAAGAAGGGTATAGCCAAGTTTGTATTCGAATGCCCTAGTTGTCAACAAGTGAAAGTAGAGCAACAAAGGCTTGGTGGTTTGACTCAAGATATTGAGATTCCTACTTGTAAGCGGGAAGATATGAACATGGATTTTGTGATAGGTTTGCCTCGGACCTGAAGACAATTTGACTCCATTTGGGTTATCGTTGACTAGATGACTAAGTCGATTCATTTCCTAACAATCAAGTCTACTTTTGGTGCCAAATATTATGAAAGGTTGTACATCCAAGAGTTTGCAAGGTTGCATGATGTGCCTAGGTCCATCACATCAGATCGTGGTACCTAATTTACTTCTCACTTTTGGAGGTCGTTCCAAAGAACACTTGGTACAAAGGTAAAGTTGAGTACCGTTTTTCATCCTCAAACTGATGGACAAGACGAGAGGACAATTCAAACTTTGGAGGACATGTTGAGAGCTTGTGTGTTGGAATTCAATGGTAATTGGGATGACCATCTTCCACTCATTAAGTTTGCTTATAATAATAGCTTATATGCTAGCATTGGAGTGGCACCATTTGAAGCTTTGTATGGTAGGAGATATGGATCACTGGTAGGGTGGTTTGAGTTGGGAGAGATGGCTTTAAATTGGCTCGTATTTGTTGTTGGAGGCTATGGAGAAGGTGAAGTTGATTAGATAAAGGTTGAAGACGGCCCAAATTCGTCAAATGTCCTATTCAGATGTTAGAAAGAGACATTTTGAGTTTCATGTTGGTGGTTGGGTATATGTGAAGGTCTCACCTATGAAGGGTGTGATACGTCTTGGTATGAAGGGAAAGCTAAGTCCCCGGTATGTAGGCCCTTATGAGATTGTTGAGCAAATTGAGAATGTGGCTTATAGGTTAGAGTTGCCTCCGGATTTGAGCTCTATTCACACGGTCTTCCATGTGTCTATGTTGAGAAAGTTAGTTAGTGATCCTAGTATTATTTTGCCTTTGGAAGGTGTTGAGGTTGAGGAGAAATTTATCTTATGTGGAAGTTCTGATAGAGATTTTCGATACGCAAGTGAAGCAGCTTCATAACAAGGATGTGGCTTCGGTTAAGGTGCTTTGGAGAAATCAACATGTGGAGGGTGCTACCTGGGAGGCAAAGTTGGATATCATGCAAAGATATCTCTTTCTTATCCAATCTACTCAAGCTTGAGGTATTAGGTTCTTCCTTTTCCAAATGGTCCTAATTCTTTCACTCTTGAGTTTCATGATATGACATGCATAAATGTGCACCAAACTGATTTTTATGATGTTTTGAATGATTTGAATATGTTTTAATATGAGTTTTAATGACTTTATGTTTTTCAAGTAATGAAATGCATTGTATCTTGTGATTGAATGTTTCATGTTCTAAGTCCAGCCATTCAAGCCTTGTTCTAGTACATTCGAGGATAAATGTTCCCAAGGGGAAAATGATATAAGGACCCAGACATAGTATGACCTCATTGGAGCTTGGAAATCATGGTTTCGAAAGGTTTTGTACCAAGATGATGCTCCATGGGAGCCCTCACGATCTGTGTGAGGCTACACAGACCGTGTGGGGCCTCTTTGCAGTGACCCTTGGCCTTGTGTGGAGTGTAGGAGCTTAATTGTGGAGTTTTGGACTAAAGCATGCCACACTTGGACCCTACATGGTTCGTGTGAGGCTTCACGTACCATGTGGAGGGCTATGTTGTTGCCTTAGTCTTGAAATCCTACAGTTTTTGGACCATGTATGGTGGTACAGCCAAGTATACAATCCGTACAAGGTGGTACGGTTTGTATGGCTTCCGGAGTGAAATTTTTCTAAGTATTGAATCACCGTCTCGGAACTTCGTCGAAGAGAAATATCTAAGTGTAGGAGTATGGGAAAGCACATGGACCGTGTGGCCTTGTACGGCTCGTGTAGCCCCTCCATATGGATGATTTCGTTGAATAATTCTAAGTATAAGATTACCATTTCGAATCTTTGTCAAGTGTAATTTTTCAAAGTGTTGGATCACGGATATGTATACGGTCAATATAGCATGTGATAGACCGTATATTCCTCCATGATACAACATTATTAAATTTTTCGACTCGTTTCATTAATGGCGTTTTCATAATTAAGGTTTATCCTAAGGGTCTTTTGTGACCTTCTATGCTACCTAAGGACTTCCAATTGACCTATACCATTCAAATTCATTCCTCACACTTAAAATTATATTGAAACCTCTTATGAACACTCTCTCAAAGGACTCTTGTGAATCTAAGCTTGGGAATCAAGGGAAGACTCATTCTTCTTCAAATTTCTTTTTGGAACTTATTCATTAGCTAAGGTATGTGGGATTGATTCTTGGTCCCTTTCAACCAAGAAGACCCAAACTCTTTTGCACTTAATTTCATGGTATTTTAGCTACTCTAAATATGGTCTTTCAATATTGTGTATTAAATACAATTGGGTTATGTTTATTTATTGATTTTAAAGTGATTTAAGCCCTAACAAACAGAATTGCATTGAAGTTATGAATGTGCATGTCCCCTTTTAAAGCTTGCCTTGTGCATGGGTAATGTATATATTACTTATGTCTTCACTTGAATTTCACAATTTATTGTTGATTCGAGTTTGAACCTCTATTACCCATGCTATTCTCACATCATTCATGGCATATGCATTCATGAGCATTGGATTTTATGAAAATTATGAAGTGGGTTAAGCCCAATTATGTTTATGTATATGATTTTGATAAGATATTAGTTATGACAAGAATGTGATCACTTAAATATCTATTGTTAATGGATCTTTGAGCATATTGGATGCTTGCACCATATCATTTAATGAATGAGCTATTCCTATGCATGAGAAACATGACATTGAGTTATGATTTGGCTTTTTAGCCCATGAATGAAAGATTATGGAAAATATTTGGCTTTTCAACCTAATGCGTTGAAAGGATTTGAAATGACTATTGTCTCTTTTGAAAGCATGTATGTATATAAGTATTCTCATGGGATGTTTGACTTGGCACTGATGGATTGGGGGCGTCAGGGCTATCCCCAAGGGTCCTCTCCCTTTTCTTGAACCATATGCAAGAATAGGAATGGTAGCCATTACCAAAATGACCGGGTCATAAAGGATGGTTATTCATTTATTGATATGATATTGGAAATCCTTCTAAAATGAATGGGTCGTAAGGTAGGTGTGCATCAACCGAAATGACTAGGTCGTATGGTGTGATGGAGATTACCCCTGGCAAATAATCTTCTCTTACCGATGGGAGGTCTTCATCAGACTAATTCATGTGATAGCTATCATAAGTTTGATTTTTCGGTTATAGTCCATCCCCACTATATATGAGCATTTGTGCATTTCATGCATCATTGGTTTCATTGCATATCATATACTATATCTCTTGCTATATATCTCCTTTGATAGTATGTGCCCTTGTCATCTAACATTGAATGTAGGTTTGGTAAGTCAAATGCATTATATGCTCGCATACTTAGTACATTCAAACATACTAACACATACTTTTTAACTACATGATATAACCATGTAGGAACCGAGGACTACCTTCA
This sequence comes from Solanum rostratum, assembly GCA_029948455.1. Taxonomy (NCBI): domain Eukaryota; kingdom Viridiplantae; phylum Streptophyta; class Magnoliopsida; order Solanales; family Solanaceae; genus Solanum; species Solanum rostratum. The sequence goes on from CM057049.1 coordinate 30,073,952, forward strand.
TCCAGCGTATGATGGTTAGCTTGGATCTTGATATTTTCTTGTCATGGTGAGTCCTATCTTCCAAGGACCAACCACCATTCCTCTTCCTATAGTGCTTTTTCTATGTTATTTACTTGAGGATGAGCCCGGGGTATGTCTTGGCCCCCGTCCTATCTTATGACTAGAGGCATTGTTGGACATCTTGTAAACTCCTTTACGTTTATATGCTAAGTCTTGTATTTAGAGATTCTTGCTTATGGATATGGCTACCTAATGGTTGTCGTTATCCAGATTGGTTATGAGATTTATGATATGGTTATATGTTATGATGTGAAAGATCCTAAGTCCCGATCGCCCCCATAGAGTGAATCATGTTTACCCGCCCATTAGTATTTATGTGTTACATGCTATGTGAATTCATGTTCCTCATTTTCCCTATGACATCCCCATAGAGTGAGTCCTACTTTCCCGTTCCTTAGAACTATGTGTTTACTATTTGTTTACACTTCTGAACCGATGATATGAATACGGATATATTAAGCTTGTTTGTAGACTCTCCGGTTCCCTTTTGCCGTGTCACTCCTAGGCCCCTAGGTCTGGGCATGACAATAATTTTCATAAACTCTAATGCTCATGAATGCATATGCCATGAATGATGTGAGGTTGGCATTGGTAATATTGATTCAATCTAAAATCAACAATACAATATGAAATTCAAGTAAATCCACAAGTAAAATCCTCATTCAAATCATAATATTGATTACCCATGTTTAAATAAAACTATAAAGGGACAATGCATATTCAAATATTCATAATAATCATGTAATTCAACATATTAGTGCTTAAATCAATTTCAAATCAACAATAAAGCATATCCCATACTTCAATTGAATTTATTCAACCATAATTATCAAAATTCATATTTAAAGTAAGTAAAATTACATGAAATTCAAGTGAAAAGAGTTTGGGTCTTCTTGGTTGAAAGGGTCCAAGAATCAACCGACATAACTTAGCTAATCGAGAAGATTTAGAAGAAATTTGATGAAGAAAAGGGTCTTCCCTTGATTCCCAAGCTATTCTTCACAAAAGTTTTTTGAGATAGTTCTTAGGAGAGAGTTTAATATGATTCTAAGTGTAAGAATAAATTTGAATGAGAGAAATAAAGTATAGGTAATTTAAATGTCTTTAGGTAGCATAGAAAGTAACAAAGACCCTTAGGAGAAACCATTATTAGAAAAACGACATTGACGATATGAGTAGAAAACTTAATCTCTGGGGTCGCAGGGAGGGGTATACGGTCCGTTTAAGGGTATACGGACCATATACTTGGTCCGTGATCAAAAATTTAGAAAAATTCTTCCTGACGAAGGTTCGAGACGGTAATTCAATAGTTAGAAAAATTCAACCTAGGTATCCACACGGACGGCTTCATGGTCTGTATGCCTTGGTACGGACGGTATGCCTCCTCTGTACCCCTTCACTTAGAAAAATTCTTCATGCCAAAGTTCCATGACAGTGATCAAATACTTAGAATATTTTCACTCCGGCACTTATATAGGAAGGCCTCACGAACCGTGAAAGGCTATAAGATCTTTGAGATGGTCTGTGTGACATGCCTTGGCTAAAAATTGTGAATTTTCAAGGCCGAGGCTACCATACGGTCTACCACACAGACCTTGTGACTCCATGTGTGGTATGCCTTAGTCTTAAACTTCCACATTAAGGCCAACATTTCCCACACAAGGCCAAAAATCACTTCAAGGAGGCTCCACACAGTCTGTAGTGGCTCACACGGACCGTGAAGGCTTCCATGAAGCGTCACCTGGGTCCAAAACTTTCTGGAACCAAAATTACAAGATCCATTAAGGTCGTACAACGTTTGGGGTCCTTATACCATCTCCCCCTTGGGAACATTCATCTTTGAATGTGCTAGAACAAAGCTTGACCAAGAACATGAAACATCAAAACATACGATACAATGCATATTTCATCACTTGAAAATCATAAGGTCATTAAAACTCATATCAAAGCGTATTCAGATCATTCAAAACATCGTAAAATCATTTTGGTGCACATGTATGCATGTCATGCCATGAAACTCAAGAGTGAAAGAATCAAGACCACACGGAGGAGGAAGAACCTAATACCTTAGGCTTAAGTAGATTTGAAAAGATGGGATATCGTTTCATTATGTCCAACACCGCCTCCCAAGTAGCACTCTCCATATATTGATTTCTCCAAAGTACCTTAACCGAAGCCACATCCTTGTTACGAAGCAGATTCACTTGCTTATCCAAAATCTCACCTGGAACTTCCTTATAAGACAAGTTCTCCTTGACTTCAACACCTTCCAAAGGCACAATAGTACTAGGATCACCAACCAACTTCCTCAATATGGACACGTGGAAAACCAGGTGCATAGAACTCAAATCCATAGGCAAATCCAACCTATAAGCCACATTCCCAATTCTTTCAACAATCTCATAAGGACCTAATATCACCTTGGCAAGGCAAATGTTATATTTGATGCTCTGAGTAGGCTATCCATAGGAAGTGTGGCTCGTGTTGATGAAGGGAAGAAGGAGTTGGCAAAAGATGTTCACTGTTTGGCTAGACTGGGTATGAGGTTGGCCAACTCTAATGATGGTGGTATTCATGTTTAGAATGAGGCCGAATCTTCTGTGGTTTTTGATGTAAAGGATAAGCAAGATCTAGATCCATCATTAGTTGAGTTGATGAAGTTAGTTGCCGAAAAAAAGATAGAGGTCTTCTCCTAAGGGGGAGATGGTGTGCTTCGATCTCAAGATCGGTTATGTGTTCCGAATATGGATGATCTTAGGAGCGTGAACATGAGGGAAGCCCATAACTCTCATTATTCAATTCACTTGGGATCTACTAAGATGTATCGAGACTTGAGTAAAGTGTATTGGTGGCACGGTATGAAGAAAGATATAGCCAAGTTTGTATCCGAATGTCCTAATTGTTAACAAGTGAAGGTAGAGCACCAAAGGCCCAGTGGTTTGACTCAAGATATTGAGATTCCTACTTGGAAGTAGGAAGATATGAACATGGAATTTGTGGTTGGTTTGCCTCGGACCCGAAGGCAATTTGACTCAATTTGGGTTATTGTTGACCGGATGACTAAGTCGACGCATTTCTACCAGTCAAGACTACATTTTATGTCGAAGATTATGCAAGGTTGTACATCCAAGAGTTGGTGAGGTTGCATGATGCTCCTAGGTCTATAATATCGGATCATGGTACCCAATTTACTTTACACTTTTAGAGGTCATTTCAAAGAGGACTTTGTAATAAGGTATAGTTGAATATTGCTTTTCATCCTCAAATCGATGGACAAGACGAGCGGACAATTCAAACTTTAGAGGACATATTGAGGGCTTGTGTGTTGGAATTCAAAGGTAATTGGGATGATCATCTTCTACTCATTAAGTTTACTTATAATAATAGCTTTCATGCTAGTATTGGTATGGCACTATATGAGGCTTTGTGTGGTAGGAGATGTAGATTCCGGTGGGGTCATTTGAGTTGGGAGAGAGGGATTTGATTGGTCCGAATTTGGTGTTAGAGGCTATGGAGAAGGTGAAGTTGTATGTCATAGTCCTTAAGGATTTCCAACCAACTCCTTTGTCTCAAGTTAAGGTCCCTTTTAGTGAACATATATTGCAAACTCTTATAGAAAAACATCAACATGCACCCCATACAAATAGTGTCTCCAAACCTTCAAGGCAAACACCACCACCGCTAATTCAAGATCATGAGTTGAATAGTTATGCTCATGCACCACCAATTGCCTTGATACATAAGCTATCACCTTACCGTGTTGCATAAGTACACAACCCAACCCAATCCGTGAAGCATCATAATACACCATAAACCCATCTAATCCATCCAGTAAAGTTGAAACAGGAGCCGATGTAAGTCGATCTTTCAAATTCTTAAAACTCTTCTCCCCCCTAATCCAACCATACAAACTTGGCCTTCTTTTGAGTCAACTTTGTCAATAGGGATGAAACAGACGAGAAACCTTCAACAAACCTTCTATAATAACCAGCCAACCCAAGGAACTACAAATATTTGAAGGAGTCCATGGTCTAGGCCAATTCTTAACGACCTCAATCTTTTTCCAGTCAACCTTAATACCATTACCGGACACAACATAGCCAAGAAAAGCTACCTCACCCAACCAAAACTCACATTTGCTAAACTTAGCATACAAATTCTTCTCCCTCAAAGTCTGATGAACCAACCTCAAATGATCAATGTGCTCCCGCTCGTTTCGGTAATAAATAAGAATATCATCTATGAAGAAAACCACAAAACTACCAAGGAAAGTTTGAACATCCGATACATAAGATCCAAAACATGGTTGGCACATTAGTCAACCCAAACAACATCACCACAAATTCAAAATGTATAGACCTGGTCCAAAAAACCATCTTGGGAATATCGCACTCCCTAACCTTCAACTAATGATAACCGAAATGGAGGTCAATCTTTGAGAAATGGGTAGCCCCTAGGAGTTGATCAAAGAAGTCATCGATTCTTGGAAATGGATACTTATTCGTAATGGTTACCGATTCAATTGCCTATAATTGATTTGTAAGAGATCCATCTTTCTTTCTTACAAATAACACCAGAGCACCTCAAGGAGATATACTTGGCCTAATAAAGCCTTTCTCCAACAAATCCTTCAACTAATCCTTCAACTCAGTCAACTCAGCCGGTACCATATGCTCAGTAGGAGTAGAGATAGGTTGAGTATCCAGAAGAAGATCTATGCCAAAGTCTACTTCCCTTTCGGGACATATATTGGGCAAGTCTTTGAAAAAGACATTCGGAAACTCATTCACCACTGTGATCAATTCAAGAGCAGGTGACTCAGACTCTACATCTTTAATTGTTATAATATGATAGATACACCCTTTTGAGATCATTTTTCGGGCCTTAAGGTAAGAAATAAACCGACCTTTAATAGCAGAATTACTACCCTTTCCATTTAAGAACGTGTCCATTTAGAAGTTAGAACTTGACTTTCTGGGTTCGACAATCTATAGAGGCATATGAAGCATGCAAACAATCCATCCCAAGAATCACATCAAAATCAAACATTTCAAGTTCCACAAGATCATACGGGAAGACTTTATGCAAAATAGATATAGGGCATCCCCTATAAACTTTATGAGCAACAACAGATTCACCCACGGAAGTATAGACTGAAAAAGGCTCCCTCAAGATTTCTGGACTCAAACCAAACTTAACAGCCAACAGAGGAGTCACAAAATATAAATTTTCACCCCTATCAAGCAAATCATAAGCATTAAAATCAAATACTTTTAACGTACCAGTCATAATATCCGGAGCCTCCTCAACTTCTTGGTGAGCATGCAAAGCATGGAACTTGTTGTTTCTTGCGGAAACACCTTGGGGAGCTTTTTGTTGGCCTTGACCACATTAAGCCACCTGAACTTGACACTTTTGAGCAGCCTTAAGAGAATCAGCAACCTTTTGGTTCTTGTCACCACACCCAAAGCAGGCACCCAACTCCTTCTAACAATCACCCAAGTGATTCTTCCTACAATTGTCACACCGGGGAAACAAGCTCCCACCAGCAACCAGAACCCTGGGAGGATTCACCCTAGCATTAGAAGCATGAGCATTAGAACCTTGGACCTTTCGAAAGAAACCATAACCACCACCCTTGGAGTTGGAGAATCCACCATCATAATGGGCCCTCTTAGGATCATGCACTCTCTTCTCCTTGAGCTTTTCTCCTTCACTCTGTTTAGCATATATCATGAGCCTAGAGATGTCCATATCCTGAATAAGCATATTTGTACACTATTCCTTCATAACCAAGTCAGAGATCCCAGAAATAAACTTGTGCATTCTTGCACGAGCGTTAGCCACAAGCATAGGAGCATACTTTGAGAGCTTTGTGAACTTGAGGGAATAGTCCCTCACACTCATACCACCTTTTTGAGGTTGATAAACTCTAGAATCTTGGCTTCCTTAAGCTCAAGTAGGAAGAAATGATCCAGAAATGCAAACTTGAACTCTTCCCAATTAACAGCATTACCACAAACCCTCTCCATCAACCATTGAGTGTACCACACTTAAGCCATATATTTCAACTAATAAGCAGCCAACTCAGCTTTCTCTTCATAAGCAACTCCCATAATAGTCAACACCTTAGTGAGCTCATCAATGAACTCTTGAGCATCCTCATCAGCTTTTGACCCATAGAACTCTGGAGGATTCAACCGGGTGAAATATCTCACCTTAGAAGCAGGAGTGGGATCCCAAGGAAGATTAGCCTACCTAGTTTGAGTTGCCACCACTTGGGTAAGCATAGCAAAGGTTGTACGGAATTCACCATTAGAGATAGGCTCTTCCATAGGCCCTTAGGGAACTTGGTCCTCACAAGCTCGGCTTGGTCTTGGTATGGGAGCTCTTCATAGAGGCATCTTTTGTAAGGTAGCAAGGATACCATAAGGATCAGGAAACCAAACATATGGTCTGAATCACGTCATAAGACATGAAGAAGTGAGATAATTCCTAGAACGTCATCCTAGCCTCCCATTCATAGGTAAGGTGCACTTCATAGCCATGATTAGGACTCTACTCGACGCAGCATCTTGGACTCGTAGGATCATTTACAAACCTAGAGTGCTAATACCAAGCTTGTCACGACCTGAACCTAGGGTCTAGTAGTGACATGGCGAGTGGGAACCCAAGAGTCCCTAAACAAGCCTCAAAGTATACATATTCAAATCATCAGTTCGGAAATGTATACAAATAGAAAAGACATAGTTCTAAGGGACGAAAAAGTAGGACTTACACTATGGGGATGTCATAGGCAAAGGGGTTAACATGGATCTATATAACACGTAGCACATAAAGATTAAGGGGCGAGTAAGTATGACTCAATTATGGGGGCAATTAGGGACTTAGGATCTTTCACATCATAACATAAAACATATCATTATGCTCATAGCTAATCCACATAATGATATCCAAAACATAGCCATAACCATAAATATAATTTCCGAATACAACACTTAGAATATAAACATAAAAGAGTCTACAAAATGTCCAATAATGCCTCTAGTCATAAGATAGAACAGGGGCCAAGATATGTCCTGGGCTCATCCTCAAAGTAAATAACATAAATAAAAGCATCATAGGTAGAGAAATGGTGGTATGTCCTTGGAAGATAGGATTCCCCACAACAAGTGTCTCAAGATATAAGATAGTCATCGTACAGTGGATAAAGGTAGTCCTCGGTCCCTACATGGTTAGATTATGTAGGCAAAAGTATGTGTTTGTACGTTTGAATGTACTAAGTGTGTGGGCATGCAATGCATATGACTTGTAAAACCTGCAATCAATGTTAGATGAAAAGGGCACATAACATAGAAAGAGATATATAGCAAGAGATATAGTATAACAATATGCCATGAAACCAATGATGCATGAAGTGAAATAATACTTGTATATAGTGGGGATGGACTGTAACTGACAAATCAAACTCATGCAAGCTATTACATGAATTAGTCCAATGAAGACCTCTCATCGATAGGAGAAGATTACTTGCCAACGGTAATCTATATCAAAACTTACAACCCCGTCATTTCGGTGAATGGACACCTTCCTTACCACGCTGGCATTTTAGAAGGATTTCCAATATCATATGATATCATTATCAATGTGTAACCATTCCTTACGACCCAAACATTTCGATAATGGCTACCATATGCCTATCCTAGCATATAGTTCAAGGAAAGGGAGAGGACCCTTTGGGATAGCCTTGACGCCCCCAACCCATCGATGCTAAGTCAAATATCTCATGAAAATACTTATACATATATATATGCTTTCAAAAGAGGCAATAGTCATTTCAAATCATTTCAATGCACATTTAGGCTTAAAAGTCAAAAATTCTTCATGATAATTCATACTTGGGCTAACAACTCAAATCACAATTCAATCCATACTTTTCATGCACAGAATAGCTCATCCACTTAACAATATGGTTCAAACACCCAATATTATCAAAGAGCCAATAACCATAGACATTTATGTGATCACATTCTTGTCATAACCATAATCTTATCAAAATCGTATACATAAACATAATTTGGCTTAATCCACTTCATAATTTTCATAAAATCCAATGCTCGTGAATGTATATGCCATGAATGATGTGTGTTTAGCATGGGTAATATAGATTAAATCTAAAATCAACAATACAATATGAAATTCAAGTAAATCCATAAGTAAAATCCTCATTCAAATCATAATATTGATTACCCATGCTTAAATCAAACTATAAAGAGACAATGCATATACAAATATTCATAATAATCATGTGATTCAACATATTAGCTCTTAAATTAATTTAAAATCAACAATAAATCATAGCCCATACTTCATATGAATTTATTAAATCATAATTCTCAAAACGCATATTTAAAGTAAGCAAAATGACATGAAATTCAAGTGAAAAGAGTTTGGGTCTTCTTGGTTGAAAGGTTCCAAGAATCAACCCACATACCATAGCTAATAGAGAAGATTCAAGAAGAAATTTGATGAAGAAAAGGCTCTTCCCTTGATTCCCAAGCTATTCTTCACAGGAGTTCTTTGAGAGATCTTCGGAGAGAGTTTAATATGATTCTAAGTGTAAAGATGAAATTGAATGAGAGAAATAAAGTATAGGTCATTAGAATATCTTTAGGTAGCATAGAAAGTCACAAAAGACCCTTAGGAGAAACCATTATTAGGAAAACGTCATTTATAAAATGAGTATAGAAATTCATGTCAGGGGCCCGATCCGTGTAAGGGTATATTGATCGTATACTTGGTCCGTGATCTGACATATAGAAAAATTAATCCTGAAGAAGGTCCAAGACAGTAATTCAATACTTAGAAATATTCAACATAGGCATCCATACGGCGTATGCCTTCTCTGTACCACTTCACTAAGAAAAATTCTTCACGAAAAAGTTCTAAGATGGTGATCCAATACATAGAAAATGTTTACTCCGGCACCTACACGATAGGTCCTCATGGACCGTGAAAGTCCATATGGACCGTGAGACGGTCCGTGTGACATGACTTGGCTAAAATTATGGATTTTCAAGGACAAGGCTACCATACGGTCCATTACACGAACCGTGTGGGTTCCAAGTGTGGTATGTCTTAGTCTCAAACTTCCACATTAAGGCCAACACTTCCCACCCAAGGCCAAGGGTCACTTCAAGGAGTCTCCACACGATCCGTATAGGCTCACGCAGATCGTGAAGGCTTCAATGAAGCATTACCTTGGTCCAGAACTTTCTGGAATCAAAATTCCAAGCTCCACTAAGATCATACAATGTCTGGGTCCTTACAGGTAGTGTGTCTCACATTGAAGAGGAGAAAAAGGAGTTGGTGAAAGATGTGTATCATTTGGCCCATTTGGGGTGAGGTTTACCAGTTCTAGTGAAGGTGGTGTTCTTATGAAATATGGTTTTGAATCAACCTTGAGAGAAGATGTTAAGGCCAAGAAAGACTTAGAACCAGCATTTCTGGAATTAAAGGAGTTGGTGGTGGAGAAGAAAATAATGGTCTTTTCACAAGGGGGAGATAGTGTCCTCCATTATCAAGGGAAACTATGTGTCCCCAATGTTGATGGACTGAAGGAGATGATTTGGGGTGAGGCTCTTTATTCATAATATTATATTCATTTGGGATTCACCAAGATGTATAAAGACCTAATGAAGGTGTATTGGTGGAACAAAATGAAGAAGGACATAACAAAGTTTGTGGTGGAATGTCCTAATTGCCAACAAGTAAAACCCGAGCATCAAAGGCTGGGTGGCCTAGCCCAGGACATTGAAATCCCCATTTAGAAGTAAGAAGATGTGAACATAGACTTTGTAGTAAGGTTTCCCCGTACTTAAAAGCAATATGACTCCATTTAGGTGATTGTTGATGGAATGACATAGTCGGCTTATTTTCTACAAGTCAAGACTTCATATAGTCCCCAAGAGTATGCCAAGTTGTATATTCGGGAGTTGGTAAGGTTTCATGGGGTGTCATTGTCCATTATATCTGATCTTGGCGCTCAATTCACCTCTTAATTTTGTAAGCCATTTTATAGGGATCTTGGTACTAAGGTAAAGTTGAATACTGCTTTTCATCCTCTAATCGATGGGCAAGCCTAAAGAACAATTTGAACACTTGAGAACACATTCAGGGCTTCTTTTTGGAGTTCAAAGGAAGTTGGGATGACCATCTATCACTTATTGAGTCCATCTACAATAATAGCTATCACTCTAGCATTGAGATGGCACCATTTGAAGCCTTATATGGACGGTGATGTAGGTCTTCGGTGGGCTGGTTTGAAGTTGGGGAAATGGTATTGATTGGACCCGACTTGATATTAGATGTTATGGAGAAAGGGGAGACTCATAAGGGGGATGTTGAAGAGGGCTCAAAAGTCTCCAAAAGTCATACCCCAACGTTAGAAAGAGGAACCTTGAGTTAAATATAAGTGATTGGGTCTACTTGAAGGTTTCGTGCATGGAGGATGTGGTCTAGTTTGGTAAGAAAGGGAAATTAAGCCTTAGGAATATAGGTCCCTATAAAATTCTCAAGAGGGTTGGTAAAGTGGCTTATGAATTGAAGTTATCAGTAAAGATGTGTATGGTTTATCCAGAATTCCATGTGTCTATGTTAAGGAAGTTATTGGGTGATCCGAATTCCATAGTGCCATTGGAATATATGAATGTGGAAGAAACTTTGACCTATGATGAGATTCTAGACCAACTAGTGAAGAAGTTGGGAATAAAGAAGTTACATCCCTCAAAGTCCTTTAGAGAAATCAAAAAGTCAAAAGTGCATCATGGGAAGCGAAAGTGGATATAATGAAGCAATACCCTCATTGTTTTCACTCAACTCAAGCCTAAGGCATTAATTTATTATCTCCCAAAGGCCTCGAATTCATTGCATTTCAGTGTTTTATGTCATTTATGCATGTTTATATGTTATGAGTCTGCATTAGAATTATATTTAAAGTAATAATTTGAAATTTGTATGAAAAAGATGTTTTAGTTGCATTTTTCATTAATGCTTGGTTACTAGCTATTTCCTTACTCCTTTCAAGCTTGTGTTTATCACTTTCTAGGACACATGCTCCCAAGGGGGAGATCATGTAAGGCCCCATAGGTTAAAAGATCGGAATCAAGGTGAAAAGTGCAGAAATGGCTCTAATGCATGGATGTACGAGCCTATCTACAGTTCATGGTTAGTTTTATTGGTCGTACATAGGCCTCGTAGATGGGCCAGACACTTGGTGAAATTTTAGAGCCTGGGAAGTTGAAGTGCGAAGGGTGTCCATAACACGTAGAAGGAAATATAAGTCGTAGACAGGGGTCAAGGAATGTAGGGTCAAACAAAACAAGCTTTTGAAGTTTGGAAGGTGTCACCAGACAAAATCCCTTTTACGAGCCATGGTTTTGTTTACAAGCCATAAAAAAGGTTGATGGTTTAGGTCCTAAAAGGGTGGAAAGTTTCTAAGTATGGGACAGGATTACGAGGGGATTTATGACTCGTCGTTTGTTTTATGATTCGTAGAATGTGTTCATAGATTGAGGTTCAGAGAAATGTTTCAGGGGTCAAAATTTAACCAAGACGAAATCCTTTAACCTATGACCCATAGATTAGATCCGTAGATGGAGTTTGTCAGTTTTTAATAAAGGGAAATTTTTATATTTTCCCACATCCTAATCCAAATACTACATCACGTTATGCCTATTTCCCCCTGCCCCCCTATATTAGCCCTAACTCACTCATTCCACTATCATTCTCTCCTATTCCCAAACTCTCAAAATGTTTTCCAAAGTGATTCCTCTTGAGGCTCAAAAAGGTAAGCTAGGGTTTTCAAGTTTTCTTCCCCAAATCTCAAGCTTCTTTTTTATTCTTCTAATTAAGGTATGCGGGTTTGATTTGTGGATTCCTTTCATCCACAAAGCTCAAGTATGTTTCCTACTTTATATACTTTCAAGTTATGGTAATTTTATGAGTTGCATGGAATCTCTTCACATGTTGATAATATGATATATGTTCAGTTATACGAGTTATAATGATGTATTGTTATGGCATGATTATGAAATTGATGATTTACTAAAATATTTCTTGAATGAATATCCAGGGTTTTGAATGTTATTGTGGATTTTTCTATGAATGTTTTGAACTAAGGATCTTTATGAAGTTTAAGCATGATCCCTCTTGCATTATGAGTTTTAAAAGCTTCCATGCATCAAACCCACTATGTTTTATGCTATGCTTCGATGAAGTATGTTATGAATGATAAGGGCTTTCAATAAGATGATTATGAAAGTATATGAAAGTTATAAAGTATTTTATGAAGCTCTTTTATGATGTTATTTAAGATGGTGAAAGGATACTTCTCACCAAAGACGGACCTTCTTGCGAAAAGTCAATTCTCAAATGAAGGGATTCCGAAGTTAAATGAGTTATTCATAACATGATGATACTATGTTTTAATGCTTATGAATGTATAATTATAACTATGTTTAAAAGTATTCTGTGGGACTTGACATAGTACTGAATAGGGCATGAGGTGGGGTTTGATAAGGGAATCCTAGTAGTAACCTCTTTTCTCATTAATTATGTGCCACCATCGGAGCCCTTGTAGGCTAAGGCATGTGGATCCACAATAGCATAAAGTTAAAGTTAAAGATGTGTATGCATAAGTTATGGAGTTTTACTTGGCAAGTAGTCTCTCTATGCCAACATAGGGGGTTATGTTTGATTCCATATAGTAGCTCACATGGACTTAAATATTGGTTACAGTCTCCTCCTACATAGATATGATATGATGAGTTATGATGATTATGTTACTTCAAATCATGTTTAATGATGCATCGATCATTCATAATCTCTTGAGCTTTATTTCCTTGTTATGAGTATGCCTATTGCCTATTATGTTATTATGAATATTTGTTGCATTGCATCCCATATACTTAGTACATTCAAAGTACTAACACATATTTTACCTCCATAATATCACCATGTAGGGATTAGTTTGGACATTTGAAGGCTGGTGATTGGTAAGTCCTCTTGTTTGGGGACTATACCTATTTCCTTTCAAGCTTCATGTATTATGACACTTTTATTTCTTAGTTGTATTTTCTTTTGCTACTTTTGATTGAGGGTGAGCTAGGAACATGTTTTAGCTCTCGGCAAGTCTAAGCTAGAGGTATTATTAGACAATGTATGAAGGTTATGTCTGATTTCATCTTTATGGAGTTTATGTTGATTTCCCCTTAGTCCCACTTCCCTATTTAAATTCTGATTTTATTTATATTCAATATTTATGAAATGCTTGATAAATGCTAAGCGGCTTGGGTGAGGTGCCTTCAGGTTTCTCATTCATCATGTTACGACTAGGTCCTAGACTAAGATCATGACACTTAGAAAATTTATTAGAAAATCGATCAATGTAGGAGAGGGAACTAGGAGTCATAAATAGAACCATGACATGTAAACAGTAGACGTCGATGAGGTCCAAAAATATTTGAATTTGATAAGTTGCAAGATATTATCTATGGACCAATAGGATGGTCCATAGATGGTTTAATGAGTCGTAATTGGGTATCATAGATTGGATCCTAGAAGGGTGAAAGTTTGCTAAGTGTTAGGGATATGTACAAAAGGCATTTTATGACTAGTGGAAAGAGTTACAAGTCATACTCTTGGTTCATAGTTTGAACACTGAATGTTGAAAATTTTACTAAGTATGGGAGGCTTCTATAAGGGTTTTTATGTGTCGTAGAAGATAAGATAGGCCCTCAAAACATGATCGTGGTTGAGAAATTGCAAGGGCTAAAATTGACCTAGGATCTATGAAACCCCATGAACAAGTTGTAGACTTTAATATCTTGGGCATTTGAAGGTTGGAATATGATATCATAAGGTGAAATGATGGAAAATAGCCTTGGAGGATTCTTTTTAGGTCAAGTATATCGAGAAATAAAATTTTCATCGAATTTTCACTTTCCAGAAGGGTGCAGGATATCTCCACGTCACGGATATAGTCCAACACATGTCAAATAAATACTTGATCAAAAAATTATTTTGTCCATAAATCATATACAGTAAAGAGAGTTTACTTGTTGTACATAAATCACGTGTCCCAAATGTGATTTGCATGTTCCAAAAGAATTAACCAAAATAGAACAAGTCCTCATCATGGACTTGCCCCAAGATGCTTCAAATTGTTCCGTACAATTTCAAGTTTAAGTGGGATATTTTGGAATTTTTCCTACCTATTAGTTAATGAACATGGAAGATTATTGGAACTAAATTCTATTTTATAAACTGCCGTAAGTCCTCCAGATAATCTCATTCTTAACCAACTCTCAATTTACAAAACTTCTCTCTAGAAAATACTCTCAAGGCTTTCTTCTTTTTTAAGTAAGACTTCATTGAAGACCAAGTCAGTTCCTCCATTGATTTTCAAGTTTTCTCAAGCCAATCATTCAAGGTATGTGGGTCTTCATCCATGGAATTATTTCTTCTATGAAGCTCCTTCAAATTCTCAATTTTTCATCCAATTTTATGTATATATATTTTGAGGAAATTATCAATTTCTGTTCAATTATATGAATCTTGATTTATGTTATAATAATTAATCTATTTTGACATGAACTGATAAGAATTGCATAAAATTTATGATTTTTTGCATGAATCATCTACAAGGCTAATTAGGGCTTACAATTCACTTATGGGTTTGTCAAATTCTCCTTTGATTTGATAAATTGATTTTTCATTATTGTTTATTTACTCAATTAAGCATGAATTTCTATTTAAATTGCATGATTTTGATGAAATGAATGTGATTTTTCTACAAGGTTTTACCAAGGGTTCATGATGACTAAGTGGGTTCCTTAACTATAATTTCAATTGTCATAATTTTTCCTAATTGAGTATGAAATTAGTCAAGTTATATGATTATACATGTTTTCAATTCAATTACATAATTTTGGGATGATTCCTCATAGATTAATTCATGAGATCCTATTATCTAAAGATAAACTTTATGCTATAATCACATACTTACAAGGTTTTCAAGCAAGTTACATGAAAGGTATGGACTAAGTTTTATGATAAAATTCAGGTCAATTATGAATTATGATGATCTCTTCTCACCTAAATATGAATGTGTAATTATGAAAGGCCTATACTCATATTACATAAGTTTAAGAAGTTATTCTATGATTATGATTTATATGGACGGTAGCAGATATGGACCCTCCCACATGATGTTGACCCTATAACTTATGATTATGACCATTTCATTGAGAATTTACTTAGCATTGAGTGGATCTTGGGATAAAGACGATCCCTCATAGTAGAGGAAAGACACTTATAGTAAGATCCTATTATTCCATAATTATGTGCCACTATAGAATAAAGGATCACCCATAGTAGAGGCTCAATTCCGTAAATGGTCACTCGTAGTAGAGGCTTGATCTTTCACATAGCTTAGTGGATCCACATAGGCATTAGGAGTCTGCCTAGGCAACTAGTCTCCTCTATTCCTCTAGTGTATGGGTAAACATCGAGGCTCCATGTTATAACCCACATGGTCTATGTTAGTTAATGGTATCTCTCATAATGTTCAAGGTGTTCCTTAATTTGATTAATGATATTTCACTCAGAGGTAAAAAACTTCTTTATAAATGGCTAAGGTATTACTTATTATGGACATTAATGTCTTTCACAACGTGCATGCTTCTCTCATGATTTATGAACTTTACTAAATTACAAAGTACATATATTCCCTACTTACAAGCTTTTGCATTGACTACATTCCATGATTTAAATGGTACTTAAAATAATTGCATGATTTTAGCTTGGTCTATTGCATCCCCATAGAGTATCATGATATACTACATTGCATGCTCACATACTTAGTACATTCCAATAAACTAATGCATATTCTATGCCTACATTATTTATAATATGGAGTTTAATCACCTTATACACTCTTATAGCTAGATAGTAGATATGTTCGCATGATTGGTGAATCTCATACTTTGGGGGCTACCTATTTATGTTTAAATTTTCTTGTTATCCTTGGACAATGTTATTTACTTTGGGAGCATTTTTTATTCTATCCCCCTACCTATGTTAGTATGGTAAAGGCTTCTCTAGACAAAGATATATGTAAGTCCACTGAATTGGGTTTAAGCTTTACCTTGGCTTTTTGATTTTATTTTGAGACTTACCTATTATGTTGCTTCCTTGTAATGACATTCCAAGTCATTTCTATATTTTTGCATCTTTTGTGTTAGTTAAAGTATTCTTGTAGCAACCCTAAGTCATTTGTGACTTGTTGACACTGATAATTCGATCACCTGATCGTTCATTTGACAGTTGTGCAGTTTTCCATGTTGGGAGGGTTGTTAAAGTTGAAAATGAGTTTAGCAGTAAAGTCTAAGTAAATTGCCTCAGAATAGAATTCTAACAATCCTATCATCTCTGAAATAGAAAAATTAGGCTAGAAGCATGGTCAGTTAGAGTACCATATTTTTCGGTGTTAGTTTATATCAAGTTTTGCATTTTAGCCTTCAGAATAAGTCAATAGTTGCTTCTAGTAAACATTCTTAATGAATGTACCCGAATAAAAATTCTACAGCGTGGCCAGATCTAAAACATTGAGTTTGGTCTAGAACTATCTTTCATTCGGTTTTTGGGGCTTTCGGATGCATTTTGGGCCCCTCGGGAAAAGTGCACAAATGTGAAATTAAAAAATGGGACCCACATTAGAATGTAATGACCTGGTATGGGAATTTTTGACTATGCCATTGGACCAGATTGTCGGATTTTGTATGGTTACATAGTTGATTTGCATAAATTGGATTGTGGACGGGTTCCAAACACACTGAAATGGAAATTGTTGAAATCTGGTGCAAGGAAATAGCACTCCGCATTTGCAGAGGCTAATGGGTCTTACACTCCACGTTCTTAGAGTGGGCTCACATCTATAGAGCTTCAGTATTTTATGCTCCGTATTTTCAGAACTCCATCCATGTTCGTGGAGTTTATGTTGAGGTGGCTAAAATGTATAAAATTGCAGATTCGCGAACAAGAAAGAGGAAACTTTGCACATTGATAATTCCTTCATCTGAAAACTGATTTTAGTATTTCAAAGGGATAACTTATGTAATTCTTTTAGGAGAACATCGTGGTGGTGTCAGAAATTGCATTTGTCACGCGATTTGAGTTTAAATTCACTATGTTTTCTGTTCTATTGTGATCTGATTGTCGGAATCTTTGGATAGTGATTTCTTTGTTGTTTCATATCAAAATTTAGTGAAATTTGAGTATATTTTCTATGTATTTTTTCGAGGCACACACTGTGGTATTGTCAGAATGTAACACCCCACATCTTACATGTACTAGTCGAACGCAGATGAAACATGACATGGCGGGGTCAAATCCGCACACATTTTAAAAGTGCGTGAATTTTAGATTAAAGGGGTATATGTATGTCTAACGCTTAAGATGGCCGAGTGTATATAATTTTTAAGTCAAGCTAAGGAGATTGTGACCTCAAATGAAGTGAAATAAGTGAGGTGCTTGTGAGACTTAGGAAGCTAGCAGGTGAGTCACCTATGTGCTTAGCTTAAATAGGCTAGGTAAATGGAGACAAGGCCAAACACTGAATTGTTCAAGTCCGATAAAGAATAAACCCCGAGTTAAGGATGTCATTTGGGCCTATGGTTTAGCATCATAAAAGGACAACATTTTCAGCCAAGATGAATAGGAAAAGGGCCAAATTACATTCACAACCCAATTCACAACTAGGGCCCAAACTAAGTGGGTATAAAGGAGGAAACTTTGCAGCAAAGCCCATCCAATCGAAGCCCAATAAGGCCCAAGTGAAAAGGCCAAGTTGCTGCATCATAACCTTAATAAAATAATGCTGGGAATCCAAAAGAAAATCGGCCAAAAGTGGCCATATAAAAGGGAGAAAAAATCAGCAACATTTAGTCATTTTCTCAAGCCAAAAATCAGATTTCTCTTCAAGTTTCTTCTTGCTCTCTCTTCATTTTCTAAAGCAGCCAAGGCTCACCTCTAGGGTTCTTGAAGAGAACCTAATCCTTGAGGTCTAAGGTAAGTAAAAATACTATGGTTTGGTGTAATTTTTCCATGAGAAACATGAAGAGTATGCTGGTTGTACTTGTGTAGGAATTTGGGACAGCATGTGTTCCAAAGATTGTTGTCCACTTTTCTTGTTAATTAAGAGGCTTTTCTCTTGTTGGTTGGATGGATTATGAAGTAATATGTATGTTTTTAACAAGTTTTGGTTCTGTAGTTGTGTAAGAAGGCTGCTGCACCATTTTTACCTTCCGCGAAAATGAGTTCTTATATGATACCTAAATTGCGCTCTTAGTAAGAATTTGTGGACTTAATATTGGGAATGGTTTTCTCATGTTTTCCATCCACTTGGGGGACTGTTTTTATACTATTTTAGGACTGTATTTGTGTTTAAATATGTTGAGTACAATTTGGTTGAGGTTGAAACAGGTTTGGAATTGTTGACGCCGAAATGTAGCGAAAGGATGTAATGTTACATTGCTTACTTGCGTGTTGTATAGAATTATTGTATGTTGTACTTTATGAGATGTTGTAACACTGTTATGGGAATGAAACAAGCTGGATAAGACACGTATATGAGAACATGTATTAGAAAATACGATTAGGAGTGGAAATATTGAAAAGAATACTCTTTGGTTGCTAATTCCAAGCTTGCTGCCCGGATATTATTTTTGGGTGAAAGTGGATTACCAAGATGTGTTTATTAGCTGCTAATACTAGTTTTATCACCTACTATATTGTAGATAAGTGTTTTTAGGAAAAGGATACTACTCCGAGGTAATAACGACATAGTACAGCGAGGTATGTAAGGCTACTTGATTTCCTATTACTTGGCATGAAATCTAGGTTCTTCCTTGGTACATAAAGGCACTTACCAAATCCGATATAACTAATAAATGTGCCTCCACTCCTTACCATGTTCATATGTTCCCATACATAGTCATTGTCAAATCTGCATACGTACTTGGATACCAAAGATGCATGAGTTCTTTTTTGCCAAATAAAGTCCATGTGTTGTTTAAACTCCTATACATTTCATTAATTGTGTAACTCTCTTTTCATTGTGATACTATCTTATATGGTTGTTTACATGTCATATCTATATTCATACAGCTTCAAATGTTACGACCACCAAAAGAATCATCTGGAAAGTAAATAAAAGATAACTCAAAGTTGCTTATTAATGGGTGGTATCCCAGGGGTGGAAGAATCACCTAGCATGGGTCGATCCCATATTACGAGGGTATCCCAGGGGTGAAAGGAAAGCCTAGCATGGGTCGATCCCGTTATTGATTTACCATTGATCAGTTGGTCATTTACATAATATATTGTGCACACATTATACAGTAAAGAAAGGTAAAGTAATAAAAAGACATAAAGTACATGATTCCACAGTATGACTAAAGGTGGTCTTTTCATCCTTACACACCAGCGTGTGATATCATTTGAGTTTTTATTTCATATACAGAATTTCCTGCCTTACATATTCAGTACATTATCTCGTACTGACATCCCTTACGGGGGACCTGCATTTCATGCTGCAGGTACAGGAGTTACTAGATCTCCCTAGTAAGAGTACAGGACTTTCCAGCTGCTATTACTAAGCTCCAGATTGCTTCGGGGCTTGTGTGTTTAGAACTTGTATTTTGTATTGTATAGTTGGTCATGAGGCGGGGCCTGTCCCGACCCATATGGATATTGCTCCTTACCTAGAGGCTTTGTAGACTATGTAAATTAAAGTGTGGTCAAGTAGCATACTATAGACATCGTGGCTCCAACGGCCTGGTCTTATGCATTTACTTTTGGCTTGTTAATACAGTTTACTTTCTTTTGAAAGCATGTTGAATATGGAAACCTCTTAAATGTTCATAGCAGGTGCATAGTTATATGTTGGTTCTCCCGAGCCTTGTCGGCAACGGGTGCCAGTCTGCCTTAATGGGACTTAGGGCGTGACAGAAGTGGTATCAAAGTGGGTCGTCCTAGGGAGTCTACAAAGTCGTGTCTATGTAGAGTCTTGTTTATGGATGTATTGTGCACCACATTTATAAGCAGGAGGCTAAGTGGCGTTTAGGAGTTGTCACTTTCTTTTCATTCTTTAGATCGTGCCATAGAGCCAAGTGTCGTAGGTTGATTGTTTCTAACCTCTAAATCATTTTGTACAGCAAGTATGCCTGAAACAAGGAAAAGTAAAGGCAAAGGGAAGGAAGTGGAAGTGGTAGTTGGTGCACCCAGTCGGGTGAGACGACAAAATGAGGCCCAAGATGAGTCTCTATCACAAACTTCTCCAACTCCTCCAGCTTCTAATGAGCCAGGAAGTAGTGAAACTCCCCCAGAACCACCTACCGATGCTACCGTGCAGGATCTGAGAAATGCTGTCCAATTATTGACTCGGATAGTCACTGGCCAGAGTCAAAGACTAGAAGTTCCAGCTATAAGTGCAGGTGGTGCAGATAGGGCAGCTAGTACGAGGATACGTGACTTCCTTAATTTGGACCCCCCATCTTTCACCAGGTCAAATCCTAAAGAAGATCCACAAGACTTCATCGATTAGATCCAACGCACTACGGATGTTATGCACATAAGCAGCACAGAAGCTGTGGAACTGGCAGCATATAGATTGAAGGGTGTGGCTATATTGTGGTATGAAGCTTGGAAGCAATCTATGGGTATAGATGCCCCTCCAACTACCTGGAAGGAGTTCAAAGAGGCATTTCTTGACCATTACTTGCTATATGAGGTTCGAGAGGCCCGGGCAAATCAGTTTCTGAATCTCCACCAAGGGAATATGAGCGTGAGGGAGTATAGCCTTCAATTTAATTCCCTGTCCAGGTATGCTCCTAATGTAGTTGCTACTATGGCAGATAGAGTTCATCGATATGTGGATAGGTTAGATTCATATCTGGTCAGAGACTGCACAATTGCTTCTTTGAATAAAGACATGCATATAGCGAGGATGCAAGCATTTGCACAAAAACTAGAGGATCAGAGGCAAAGAAGAAGGACACAAGAGTTAGAAAGGGGGCAGTCTAAGAGGGCCAGATCTACAGGGCAATTTATACCGTCCCAAGGTGAGTTTAGGCCCCGATTTCCTAATAAACCTCCTAGATAATCATCCTCCTACTCTGCAGTCAGTGCTCCACCGCAACTTCAAGGGCCTAGAGGTAATCAGTTTAATCAAAGAAGTGAGGGACAAGGTGCACAGACAATAGGATACTCGGCCAGCCAGCAGATTCCTCCTAGGCAGCCTTGCAAACAATGTGGAATGAGTCATTTAGGTACATGTCGTGTTGGGACAGATGCTTGTTATTGGTGTGGTGTACCAGGGCATATGATGAGAGATTGCCCAAGAAGACGTATAGGTGATATAGCACAACCTACTGGGTCAGCCGTTGCATCATCATCATTTGTTCCTCCATTAGGTAGGGGTCAGCAAACACCTACAGGCCATGGTAGAGGTAGTAGAGGGGCAGCTAGCTCCAGCGGAGTCCAGAATCGCACTTATGCTCTGGGTAGTCGGCAAATTTAGAAGCTTTACCCGATGTGGTCACAGGTACATTGTCCATCTTTTCACATAATGTGTATGCATTAACTGACCCTGGTTCTACATTATCATATATCACTCCACTAGTGGATGGGAAGCTTAAAAGAACACCTAAATTATTGAACGAGCCATTTGAGGTGTCTACACCAATCGGTGAATCTATTATAGCTAGAAGGGTCTATTATGACTGTGTAGTAATTGTTTGTGACCGTGACACATTGGCGGACCTTGTTGAGTTAGATATGGTGGAATTTGATGTTATAATGGGTATGGATTGGTTAGCTTCTTGCTATGCTACTGTGGATTGCCGAACTAGGAGAGTGTATTTCCACTTTCCAAATGAGGCGGTCCTTGAATGGAAAGGTAATGTTGGGGCACCAAAGGGTAAGTTTATTTCCTATTTTATGGCAAGGAAGATGATGTCAAAGGGATATGTATGTCATCTAGTTAGAGTAAGGGATATGAAATGTCACGACCCGGGGTCGGGATCTAGATATGACATGGCGAATGGGGACCCGAAAGCCCCCAAAAAAGCCTCAAATTTTCAGAAAACTAAAGACAAGTATCAAAGGGGAAAATTCAAAATCCAAAGAAGAGCATATTTTATAGATAACAAAATAACAAGTCTTTACAACACCCAACACATGCCTCTAAGAAGGGACGGGGGTCAGGACAGGTTCCGGGCTCACCCTCAGCAAAATACATATGTACATAAGGAACAAAAGGAAATAAAGTTTGCCCTCGGAAGACGGGGCTCACCACAAAATAGCTGCGAAAAGGGGGACTACTCATCCTGCGGATAAGGCTCAAACTGCCCGGTCCCTGCATGGTAAAAATCATGCAGGCATTGAGTATGCGTTAGTACTTTTGAATGTACTAATTATGCGGGTATGCAATGCACGTGACTTACCGAACCTACATAAACATGCTAAGTGGCAAGGGCACATAAAAATACAAGGAGCATATAATCAATTGAATTTAGTATACGAGATGCCATGAGATGCGTGATGCGTGCAATGCGATAATGCTCCTATATACATAACGGGGATGGACTATAACCGACAACCAAATCCATGCGAGCTATTACATGAATTGGACCGATTTGGACCTCCCACCGGTAGGGAGCCAAAGGTAATCCACATCACACCTTACGGGAATACCCATTTCAGTGGATGGCCACCTTCCTTACGAGAACTCCCATTTCGGAAGGGTTTTCGTAATCATATCACAAACGTTATAACGACTAACCATCACACCTTACGGGCACTCCCATTTTGGTGGATGGCCACCTTTCTTACGGGGACTCCCATTTCGGAAATGGTGATCGTTCCCATGTTGGCACATAGTTCAAGTAAAGGGAGAGGGACCTTGTGGATATCCCTAACACCCCCAATCCATCGGTGCTAAGTACACATCCCACTAGAATACTTATGCATATACATACGCTTCCAAGAGGATCAAATATCCATTTCAAAACTCATGATCATAATTCTCATGCAAGGAATAGCTCATCTACACATATACCAGAATGGTGCAAGCACCCATATTGCTCAAGAAGCCATAATCATAGACATACCGGTAATCACCTTTTTTTACATATCCCATGTTTTACCAAAATCGTATCGTAATCCCCTTTTTAAACAAAATTGGGCTTAATCCCACATTTCTAAATTTCCATATATCAATGCCATGAGTATGATGTAATGCATAATGTAGGAATGGCATGGGTAATGTAGAATATATCCAAAATTAGCAATATAATGTAAAGACTAGGAAATCCATAATAAAATTCATATGAAAATGTAGTACAAATCACCCATGCAAAATAACATCTTTAAAGGGACATGCAAGCTTCATGGTTTCATAGCTCAAGTAACTCACCATAGTTCAAGCTTACTATAACTCAAAATTTCGGAATATTAACTAGCACATGCATGGTTCAAAATATCAAGTTCAAGTAGTAAAATCTCACACTTAAAGTAGACAAGTGTATAAAATAGTTTAAGAAGATTTTGGGTCTTCTTGGTTGAAAGGAACCAAGAATCAAAACCCACATACCTGATTGTAGACAAAGTTGAGAAGGAAAATAGACTCAAAATCTTGACCCTAAGCTTGAATGATCTAGAGAGATGTTGGAGAGTTCTTGAGGGATAAATTTTAGAGAGAGAGAGTAGAAGTGTAAAATGGCTGAAAAATGAGAGTGTTTACTTATATAGGGGACTTAGGAAGGGTGGGAAAGACCAAATTTTCGTTAGAATAAACCAATATTAAAAAAATGCCACTAATGAAATGGAGCAGGAAATGGTCTGTCTGAGGCATACGGACCAGTAAACGGTCCGTCTGGGCTCACACGGACTGTTTACGGAACCGTGGCCCTACCCTTAAATTTTTCCTCCCGAAAATTTTCCAGACCAAGTACCACAACACGGTCCGGTAAACGGATCGTCTGGGGTCACACGGACCGTGACCCCGCTCGTTTACCTGCCACACGGACCGTGTGGCTTCACACGGACCGTGTGGTGGCCTGTTTACCCTCCAGTTTCCCAGGTGCCACTTCACGGGAGGCCACACGGTCCGTGTGCCTTCACACAGGGCGTGTAGTCTCTTCCATGAGGTGATGCCTGGCAAAATATTTAGGCAGTTTCGGGGACCATCAAAGTGACGTCAAGGATCCAGGGCCTTTCATCATCTCCCCCTTGGGAATATTCGTCCTCGAATGTGCAAGATCAAGGCTTGAAAAGTTAGAGTTTAGGCAAGATAGTTCCGACTCAAGACACAATGCACAACTCAACTCAAATTACAAGGTTCGTACATAAAAGCTTTTGTCACAAATCAAATTATAGTTCAAAACCAATTCATGTCAAAATTGTATTCAACTCATTTGCCAAGAAAAGAAAATCCTTTAATGTACACATACGCATGTCATTCCATGAGACTCAAGAGGGTAATAAAAATGATACAATTGATAGGGAAAGATTCCTAGTACCTTAGGCTTGAGTAGATTGGAAAAGATGGAAGTATCGTTTCATCATGTCCAACTCCGCCTCCTAAGTAGCACTCTCCACTAGCTGATTTCTCCAGAGTACCTTTACTGAAGCCACATCCTTGTTGCGAAGCCGTTTAACTTGCCTATCCGAAATTGCCACCGGCACCTCCTCATAAGTCAAATTTTCCTCAACCTCAATCCCTTCCAAAGGCACAATGGAGCTAGGATCGCCAACAAACTTCCTCAACATAGACACATGGAAGACCAAATGGATGGAACCCAAATCCAGAGGTAACTCCAACTTATAAGCTACATCTCCAATCCGCTCAACAATTTCATAAGGGCCAATATACCAGGGGCTCAACTTGCCCTTCTTGTTGAAACGCATAACGCCCTTCATAGGAGAGACTTTTACATAAACCCAATCCCCTACATGAAATTCGAGGTCCCTCCTCCTACTATCCGCATAGGACTTTTGGCGACTTTGGGCCGCTTTCAATCTCTCCTTAATCACCTTTACCTTCTCCATAGCATCCATCACCAAATCCGGGCCAACCAAGTCCATTTCCCCATTTCAAACCACCCCACCGGGGATCTAGACCTTCTCCCATACAAGGCTTCAAACGGCGCCATGCCAATACTAGCATGGAAGCTATTATTATAGGCAAACTCGATGAGTGGAAGATGATCATCCCAATTCCCTTTAAACTCCAACACACATGCTGTCAACATGTCCTCCAAGGTTTGAATAGTCCGCTCCCCTTGGCCATCGGTTTGAGGATGGAAAGCGGAACTCAACTTAACTTTGGTCCCAAGGCCTTTCATGAAAGACTTCCAAAAGTGGGAAGTGAATTGAGCACCTCGATTCAATATGATAGACCTAGGTATGCCATGCAACCTCACCAACTCCTGAATATACAACATTGCGTAATCCTCGGCATGGTAGGTAGTCTTGACCAGTAGAAAGTGAGCTGATTTCGTCATCCAGTCCACGACAACCCAAATGGAGTCGAATTGCTTTCGGGTCCGAGGCAATCCAATCACAAAATCCATATTCACATCCTCCCACTTCCAAGTGGGAATTTCAATGTCTTGGGCCAAACCACCGGCCTTTGGTGTTCAACCTTTACCTACTGACAACTCGGGCATTTAGACACGAACTTGGCAACGTGCCTCTTCATACCATGCCACCAATAAATCTCTCTCAGATCCCAGTACATCTTAGTAGACCCCGGGTGAATAGAGTAGCGAGAGTTGTGGGCCTCACTCATAATCACCTTCCTAACGCCATCCACGTCGGGAACACAAAGCCAGTTTCGGTACCGAAGCACACCATCTCCCCCTTGGGAGAAAGCCTCGATCTCTTTTACAGCAACCAACTTCTTCAACTCACACAATGATGGATCTAGGTCTTGTTTTGCTTTCACCTCATTCACCACTGACGATTCTGACCCATTCTGAACCAGTATACCACCCATGCTGGAATCAGTCAACCTGACACGCAACCTAGCTAACCGGTGAACATCCCTTGCTAGCTCCCTTTTCTCATTTTCAATATGTGCCACACTCCCCATAGACAATCTGCTAAGAGCGTCGGCTACGACATTGTCCTTGCCCGGATGATACAACACGCTCCTGTCGTAATCCTTTAAAAACTCCAACCACCTCCTTTGCCTGAGATTAAGATCCCTTTGGGTGAACACATACTGCAAACTTTTGTGATCGGTGAATACATCAACATAGACCTCGTACAGATAATGCCTCCAAATTTTCAAAGCAAACACCACCGCTGCTAATTCAAGGTCGTTAGTGGGATAGTTTCGTTCATGCACCTTCAACTGTCTTGATGCGTACGCTATCACCTTACCATTCTGCATAAGCACACAACCCATACCGACCCTCGAGGCATCACAATACACCACGAATTCTTCTGAACCACTTGGCAAGGTCAAAACGGGAGCTGATGTAAGCCGATCCTTCAAAGTTTGGAAACTCCTCTCACATTCATCCAACCATACAAACTCCGCCTGCTTCTGGGTCAACTTGGTCAACGGAGATGCAATAGAGGAGAAACCTTCTACAAACCTTCTGTAGTGCCCGGCCAACCCAAGAAAACTGCGGATATCTGAAGGATTCAATGGCCTAGGCCAATTTTTCACGGCCTTCGTCTTCCTTGGATCCACCTTGATACCATCCCTGGACACCACATGCCCGAGAAAAGCCACCTCGCCCAGCCAGAATTCACACTTGCTAAATTTGGCATACAATTTCTTCTCCCTCAGAGTTTGGAGGGCCATCCTCAAATGGTTCCCGTGCTCTTGTTCACTTCGGGAGTAAACGAGGATATCATCAATAAATACCACCACAAAGCTGTCCAGGAAAGGCTTAAACACCCCATTCATTAAATCCATAAATGCGGCCGGAGCATTAGTTAGACCAAACGACATCACCATAAATTCAAAGTGCCCGTACCTTGTCCGAAAAGCTATTTTGGGGATATCACACTCTCTAACCTTCAACTGATGGTACCCGGAGCAGAGATCAATTTTCGAGAAGTGGGTGGCACCTTGTAGTTGGTCAAACAAATCATCAATCCTCGGCAACGGGTACTTGTTCTTAACTGTCACTTTATTCAACTGCCTGTAATCAATACACATACAGAGAGACCCATCCTTCTTCTTCACAAACAACACGGGAGCACCCCACGGCGATGTACTAGGCCGAATAAAGCCCTTCTCTAATAAGTCCCTTAACTGCTCCTTCAACTCTTTCAATTCTGCCGGGCCCATCCGATACAGAGGGATAGAAATAGGCTGAGTATCTGGAAGAAGATCTATGCCAAAATCTATCTCTCTATCCGGAGGAATGCCCGGTAAGTCCTTAGGGAACACATCCAAAAATTCTTTCACTACAGGGACTGATTCGAGAGTAGGCACCTTAGAATCTGCATCTCGGACCCATACTATGTGGTAGATACACCCCTTAGAAATCATTTTCTGTGCCTTGAGGTAGGAAATAAACCTACCTTTGACCGAGGAATCACTACCCTTCCATTCAAGAACTAGCTCACCGGGAGGTTGGAACAGGACCTTCTGGGTTCTACAATCTATGGAAGCGTAAGATGCATGTAGCCAGTCCATTGCAAGAATCACATCAAAATCAAACATTTCAAGTTCCACAAGATCACATGGAAAGATTTTATGCAACACAGCAACAGGACACCCATGATAGACCCTATGAGCAACAATAGATTCACTCACAGGGGTGTAGACCGAGAAAGGCTCTCTCAGAACCTGGGGTTTCAAACCGAGCTTAACGGCCAATAGCGGAGTCACAAAAGACAAGTTTGCACCTGGGTCAAGCAAAACGTAAGCATCAAAATCAAAAACTTTTAACATACCCGTCACAACATCTAGAGCCTCCTCGACATCCTGGCGAGCATGAAGTGCATAAAACCTGTTGTTCCTTGGGGAAACACCTTGGGGGCCCCTTTGTTGACCTTGCCCGCCTCGGGCTACCTGCCCTCGACCTCCGCGCGTGCCCCTCGGGCAATCAGCAACTTTATGGTCCTTGCTCCCACATCCGAAGCAAAGTCCTGATTCCCTCCAGCAAGCACCTGTGTGGGACTTCCCACACTTGTCACAGCTCAGATATCCTGGTCCGCCACCCACCTGTACCCCGGGAGGGGGTGCTCGAGAATTAACCACCCGAGCTCCTGAGCCTTGGCCCTGCTGGAAGCGCCCAAAACAAACATTCCTCGCACCAGAGAGCCTACCATCGACACAGGCTCTCTTGGGATCGTGTGCTCTCTTCTCCTTGAGTTTCTCCCCCTCAATATGCTTAGCATACACCATGAGCCGGGCAATACCCATGTCCCCAATCAGCATCGCAGTCCGATATTCCTTCACTAGCAAGTCAGAAATACCTGGAACAAATTTGTGCATTCTTGCATGAGGATCGACCACCAGGGATGGAGCATATTTAGACAGCTTAGTAAATTTGAGGGCATAATCCCTCACACTCATACTCCCCTGCTTGAGGTTAATAAACTCGGTCATTTTGGCCTCCCTCAGCTCAAGTGGGAAGAAGCGGTCAAGGAAGGCAGATTTGAACTCTCCCCACGACACATCATTATCACAAACCCTCTCCATCGCCCACTGAGTATACCATACCTGGGCCACATCTTTCAACTGGTAGGCAGCCAACCTAGCTTTTTCCTCAGAAGTGACGCCCATAATATTCAGTATCTTTGAGAGCTCATCGATGAACTCCTGAGCATCCTCATCAAGCCTGGATCCGCAGAATTCCGGAGAATTCATCCTGATAAAATCCCTCACAATAGAAGCGGGTGCAGGGTCCCGTGGCAAGTTGGCCTGCCTTGCCTGAGATGTCACCGCCTGCGCAAGTAAGGTGAAAGCGGCACGAAATTCGCCATTAGATATAGGCTCCTCCATAGGCTCGGGAGGGTCCTGATCCTCGGCAACCGAAGCCGGCCTAGGGAGTGGAGGTCTTCCTCGAGGCATTTTCTGAAAAGGGATCAACGACACCATAAGTCAGGGAATTCATAAGCTAGCCATAGCACGATATAAGACACAAAGAAGGGAGAATTTCCTAATACGTCTTCGTAGCCTCCCATTCATAGGTATGGTGCACTTCACACCCATGAATAGGACTTTACTCAACGCGGCATGTTGGGCTTCGAGGACCATTATAAACCCAAGGCTCGGATACCACCTTTTGTCACGACCCAAGGTCGGGGTCTAGATGTGACACGGCGAATGGGGACCCGAAAGCCCCCAAACAAGCCTCAAATTTTCAGAAAACTAAAGACAAGTATCAAAGGAGAAAATTCTAAATCCAAAGAAGAGCATATTTTATAGATAATAAAATAACAAGTCTTTACAACACCCAACACATGCCTCTAAGAAGGGACGGGGGCCAGGACAGGTTCCGGGCTCACCCTCAGCAAAATACATATGTACATAAGGAACACAAGGAAATAAGGTTTGCCCTCGGAAGACGGGCTCACAAAAAAAGAGCTGCGAAAATGGGGACTACTCGTCCTACGGATAAGGCTCAAACTGCTCGGTCCCTGCATGGTAAAAATCATGCAGGCATAGAGTATGCATTAGTACTTTTGAATGTACTAAGTATGCGGGTATGCAATGCACGTGACTTACCGAACCTACATAAACATGCTAAGTGGCAAGGGCACATAATATACAAGGAGCATATAATCAATTGAATTTAGTATACGAGATGCCATGAGATGCGTGATGCGTGATGCATGCAATGCGATAATGCTCCTATATACATAATGGGGATGGACTATAACCGACAACCAAATCCATGCGAGCTATTACATAAATTGGACCAATTTGGACCTCCAACCAGTAAGGAGAGGATTACTTGCCAAAGGTAATCCACATCACTCCTTACGGGGACACCCATTTCGGTGGATGGCCACCTTCCTTACGGGAACTCCCATTTTGGAAGGGCTTTCAGAATCATATCACAAATGTTATAGCGACTAACCATCATAACTTACGGGCACTCCCATTTCGGTGGATGGCCACCTTCCTTACGGGGACTCCCATTTCAGAAATGGTGATCATTCCTATGTTGGCACATAGTTCAAGGAAAGGGAGAGGGACCTTGGGGATATCCCTAACACCCCCAATTTGTCGGTGCTAAGTACACATCCCACTAGAATACTTATACATATACATACGCTTCGAAGAGGATCAAATATACATTTCAAAACTCATGATCATAATTCTCATGCAAGAAATAGCTCACCTACACATATACCAGAATGGTGCAAGCACCCATATTGCTCAAGGAGCCATAATCATAGACATATCGGTGATCACCTTATTGTCATATCCCATGTCTTACCAAAATCATATCGTAATCCCCTTTTTTAAACAAAATTGGGCCTAATTCCACATTTCTAAATTTTCATATATCAATGCCATGAGTATGAT
Source organism: Solanum rostratum (assembly GCA_029948455.1). NCBI lineage: Eukaryota > Viridiplantae > Streptophyta > Magnoliopsida > Solanales > Solanaceae > Solanum > Solanum rostratum. The sequence goes on from CM057049.1 coordinate 30,104,640, forward strand.
GTAATGCATAATGTAGGAATGGCATGAGTAATGTAGAATATATCCAAAATTAGCAATATAATGTAAAGACTAGGAAATCCATAATTAAATTCATATTAAAATGTAGTACAAATCACATGCAAAATAATATCTTTAAAGGGACATGCAAGCTTCATAGTTTCATAGCTCAAGTAACTCACCATAGTTCAAGCTTAACATAACTCAAAATTTCGGAATATTGACTAGCACATGGATGGTTCAAAATATCAAGTTCAAGTAGTAAACTCTCACACTTAAAGTAGACAAGTGTATAAAATAATTTAAGAAGAACTTGGGTCTTCTTGGTTGAAAGGAACCAAGAATCAAAACCCACATACCTGATTATAGACAAAGTTGAGAAGGAAAATTGACTCAAAATCTTGACCCTAAGCTTGAATAATCTAGAGAGATGTTGGAGAGTTCTTGAGGGATGAATTTTAGAGAGAGAGAGTAGAAGTGTAAAATGGCTGAAAAATGAGAGTGTTTACTTATACAGGGGACTTAGGAAGGGTGGAAAAAGACCAAATTTTTGTTAGAATAAACCAATATTTCAAAAATGCCATTAATGAAATGGAGCAAGAAATAGTCCGTCTGGGCTCACACGGACCGTTTACGGTACCGTGGCCCTACCCTTAAATTTTTCCTCCCAAAATTTTTCCGGACCAAGTACCACAACATGGTCTGGTAAACGGACCGTCTGGGGCCACACGGACCGTGACCCCGCCTGTTTACCGACCACACGGACCATGTGGCTTCACACAGACCGTGCAGTGGCCCGTTTACCCTCCAGTTTCCCAGGTGCCACTTCACGGGAGGCCACACGGTCCGTGTGCCTTCACACGGGCTGTGTAGGCCCTTCCGTGATGAGATGCCTGGCAAAATTTCTGGGCAGTTTCGGGGACCATCAAAGTGACGTCAAGGATCTGGGGACTTTCATGGCAGCAGAATCACTAATCTTCAATCTGTTCCCGTAGTAAATGAATTTGTTGATGTATTTCCCGAAGAGCTTCTAGGTTTACCTCTAGAACAAGAAATAGATTTTGGCATTGACTTACTTCCAGGCATTCAACCTATTTCTATTCCCCCATATAGAATTGCCCTGGCAGAATTACGTGAATTAAAGGAGCAATTAAAAGATTTGCTAGAGAAGGGTTTTATAAGACCTAGTGTGTCCCCTTAGGGTGCACCAGTGTTATTTGTACGTAAAAAGGATGGCACCTTGAGAATGTATATTGACTACCGACAATTGAATAGGGTGACAATTAAAAACAAATACCCCCTCCCCAGGATTGATGATTTATTTGATCAGTTACAGGGTGCCAAATGCTTTTCTAAAATTGATTTGAGGTATGGTTATCACCAAGTGAGGGTGAAGGAGAAAGACATACCCAAGACAGCCTTTTAGACACGCTATGGTCACTTTGAATTTCTTGTTATGTCATTTGGGCTGACCAATGCACCAGCAGTTTTTATGGACTTAATGAACAGGGTATTCAAGCCATTCTTGGATGTACTTGTGATAGTATTTATAGATGACATTTTGGTGTATTCAAGATCAGAAGAGGACCATGCAAATCACCTACGGCAAGTATTTCAAGTTCTTCGTGATCGGCAATTGTATGTCAAGTTTTCCAAATGTGAATTTTGGTTGAAATCAGTGGCATTCTTGTGTCATATTGTATTTGATGAAGGAATAAGGGTTGATTCACAAAAGATAGAGGCGGTGAAGGATTGGCCAAGGCCAACAACACCCACAGAAGTTCGAAGCTTCCTAGGGTTGGCAGGTTATTATAGAAGATTTCTTGAAGGTTTTTCTTCTATTTCTGCACCTCTAACAAAGTTGACACATAAGGCGACCAAATTTCAATGGAATGATGCATGTGAAAGGAGCTTTCAAGAGTTGAAAAGCAGGCTAACTTCTACACCTGTATTAGTGCTTCTAGAAGGAACAGAGGGGTATACGGTGTATTGTGATGCTTCGGGGGTTGGCTTAGGGTATGTACTGACACAACATGGTAGGGTAATTGCTTATGCCTCGAGACAACTGCGGCCACATGAGAAAAACTACCCAACACATGACCTTGAGCTAGCAGCTGTTGTGTTTGCCTTGAAGATATGGCGTCATTATTTGTATGGAGTTCATGTTGACATATATATTGATCATAACGGCCTACAGTACATCTTTAAAAAGAAAGACCTAAATTTAAGGCAGCGGAGGTGGCTGGAGCTAATAAAGGATTACGATGTTGATATGCTATACCATCCAGGGAAAGCAAATGTGGTAGCTGATGCTCTGAGTCGTAAAGCAATTATGAATATTGGTGAGCAGTCTGTGGTACGTCAAGGAGTGGCTAAGGATCTAACTATCCAATTTGGGAGTTCGCCTCATTGAAACTCCAAAAGAAGGGGTTGTTGTGCATAATGTTGCGGAATCTTCATTGGTAAAAGAGGTAAGAGAAAAACAGTTCAAAGATCCTGCTCTACGACGACTTAAGGAGACAAGGCACGATAAAGGGCTTTGAACTTACCCAAAATGGAGTACTTCATTTTCAAAATAGATTATGTGTTCCTAATATAAATGGATTAAGAAGGAGGATAATGGAAGAAGCCCATCATTCAAGATATTCTATCCATCCAAAATCAACTAAGATGTATCATGACATGAAGGGAATGTTTTGGTGGGAAGACATGAAAAAGGACCTTGCAGAATTTGTAGCTCACCGTCCGAATCGCAAACAAGTTAAGTTAGAGCACCAAAAGCCAGGAGGTTATATGCAATGTATAGAGCTTCCAGCATGGAAGTGGGATATGATTAATATAGATTTCGTTACTGGGTTGGCTCGCTCATTTCAGAAGTTTGACTCCATATGGGTGGTAGTTGATAGACTCACAAAGTCAGCACACTTCTATCCGGTTAGGAGTGATTATACAGCCGAAGAGTATGCGAAGCTATACCTCAAAGAGATAGTTAGGCTACATGGGTTCCCAATATCCATTATATCTTATCGGGGAGCTCAATTCACCGCAAAGTTTTGGAAATCCTTCCAAAGGAGCTTAGGGTCATAAGTGAATTTAAGCACAGCTTTCCACCCGCAGATAGATGGTCAAGCAGAATGCATCATTCAAACACTTGAAGATATGTTTCGGGCTTGTGCATTGGACTTCAAAGGTAGTTGGGTGGACCATTTGGTACTTATTGAATTTGCCTATAATAATAGCTACCATTCGAGCATCAAGATGGCACCGTATGAAGCTTTGTATGGAAGGAAGTGTAGATCACCAATAGGATGGTTTGAAGTAGGTGAAACCACCTTGCTTGGTCCAGATCTAGTCCAACAGGCCATGGAAAAAGTCAAGGTAATACGACAACGGCTAGAAACAGCCCAAAGTCGTCACAAATCATATGCAGATGCTAGAAGAAGAGGACTGGAATTCTCAGTAGGAGATTGGGTATTCTTAAAGGTGTCCCCAATGAAAGGTGTTATGAGATTTGGTAAGAATGGAAAACTAAGCCCACGTTACATAGGGCCATATAAGATTATTAAAAGGTTTGGACAGGTTGTGTATGAATTAGAGCTACCCTAGGAGCTTTCAATGGTTCATCCAGTTTTTCATGTCTCAATGCTTCGAAAATGCATAGGTGACCTATCTGTATTACTCCTATTGAAGATATGCAGGTTACGGAAGACCTCACCTATGAAGAGGTACCTATTGCTATCCTAGATCGTCAAATTAGAAAGCTAAGGAATAAAGAAATACCTTCAGTAAAAGTGCTTTGGAGGAACCAGCAGGTAGAAGAGATAACGTGGGAGGCTGAGGAAGCAATGAGGTCTAAATACCCTTATTTATTTGAAGCTAAAGAGGAAGTCCAAGATACAAGGTTGACGGATTAGTAGGTACGTGAATATGAATTCTTATTATGTGTTCAAAAGACTATTTACACGAAAGTTCAAACTTGTTTAACCTATATTCAATTATGCTTACATTCGGGGACGAATGTTCCTAAAGGGGGGAGGAGGTAACACCGCACATCTTAAATGTACTAGTCCAACGCAGATGAAATATGATATGGCGGGGTCAAATCCGCACACATTTTAAAAGTACGTGAATTTTTGATTAAAGGGGTATATGTATGTCTAAGGCTTAAGATGGCCGAGTGTATATAATTTTTAAGTCAAGCTAAGGAGATTGTGACCTTAAATGAAGTGAAATAAGTGAGGTGCTTTTGAGACTTAGGAAGCTAACAGGTGAGTCACCTATGTGCTTAGCTTAAATAGGCTAGGTAAATAGAGACAAGGCCCAACACCGAATTTGTTCAAGTTCGATAAAGAATAAAAACCCTGAGTTAAGGATGTCATTTGGGCCCATGGTTTAGCATCATAAAAGGACAACATTTTCATCCCAAGATGAATAGGAAAAGGGCCAAATTACATTTACAACCCAATTCACAACTAGGGCCCAAACTAAGTGGGTATAAAGGAGGAAAATTTGCAGCAAAGCCCATCCAATTGAAGCCCAATAAGGCCCAAGTGAAAAGGCCAAGTTGCTGCATCATACCCTTAATAAAGTAATGCTGGATAAGACATGTATATGAGAACATGTATTAGAAAATACGATTAGGAGTGGAAATGTTGAAAAGAATACTCTTTGGTTGCTAATTCCGAGCTTGCTGCCCGGATATTATATTTGGGTGAAATTGGATTACCAAGATGTGTTTATTAGCTGCTAATACTAGTTTTATCACCTACTATATTGTAGATAAGTGTTTGGAGGAAAAGGATACTACTCCGAGGTAATAACGACATAGTACAGCGAGGTATGTAAGGCTACTTGATTTCCTATTACTTGGCATGAAATCTAGGTTCTTCCTTGGTACATAAAGGCACTTACCAACTCCGACATAACTAATAACTGTACCTCCACTCCTTACCATGTTCATATGTTCCCATATATAGTCATTGTCAAATCTGCATACGTACTTGGATACCAAAGATACATGAGTTCTTTTTTGCCAAATAAAGTCCATGTGTTGTTTAATCTCCTATACGTTTCATTAGTTGTGTAACTCTCTTTTCATTGTGATACTATCTTATATGGTTGTTTACATGTCATATCTATATTCCTACAGATCCAAATGTTATGACCAACAAAAGAATCATCTGGAAAGTAAATAAAAGATAACTCAAAGTTGCTTATTAATGGGTGGTATCCCAGGGGTGGAAGAATCACCTAGCATGGGTCGATCCCATATTACGGGGGGTATCCCAGGGGTGAAAGGAAGGCCTAGCATGGGTCGATCCTATTATTGATTTACCACTGATCAGTTGGTCATTCACATGATATATTGTGCATAGATTATACAGTAAAGAAAGGTAAAGTAATAAAAAGACATAAAGTACATGATTCCACAGTATGACTTAAGGTATTCTTTTCATCCTTACACACCAGTGTGTGATATCATTTGAGTTTTTATTTCATATATAGAATTTCCTGCCTTACATATTCAGTACATTATCTCGTACTGACATCCCTTAGGGGGACCTGCATTTCATGCTGCAGGTACAGGAGTTACTAGATCTCCCCAGTAAGAGTACAGGACTTTCCAGCTGCTATTACTAAGCTCCAGGTTTCTTCGGGGCTTGTGTGTTTCGAACTTGTATTTTGTATTGTATAGTTGGTTATGTGACGGGGCCTGTCCCGACCCATATGGATACTGCTCCTTACCTAGAGGCTTTGTAGACTATGTAAATTAAAGTGTGATCAAGTAGCATACTATAGACATCGTGGCTCCAACGGCCTAGTCTTATGCATTTACTTTTGGCTTATTAATACAGTTTACTTTCTTTTGACAGCATGTTGAATATGGAAACCTCTTAAATGTTCATAGCAGGTGCATAGTTATATGTTGGTTCTCCCGAGCCTTGTCGGCAATGGGTGCCAGTCCGCCTTAATGGGACTTAGGGCGTGACACAGAATTTGTCGATTGAGCTATGTTTGAGGTAAAAATGTTCTTGAACATGTTGCTTGTAATGAAATGTATTGACTTGTTGGCTTATTGTGCATCATTTTAAGTATCGAATTGAGCCCAAATTTAAGTTTTAGTCTTGGGTAAGTATAAAGATTATTACACAAGCCTTGTTTTGGGATTTTGGTGTGGCACGTTGTTTCGCATTTTAGCCTTGAAATTGGTTTAAGTCTATTATTTGTGATTTTAGTATCAAAGTGACCATATTGATGATGTGATCCTATTTCTAACAGTTTGGTAGCATTCTAAGATCGTTTAAAAGGGTAAAATACTAGCAAATTGATAAGGAATGCATTATCAGTATTCAGGTGGTCTATGGCCTCCCCCTCTCCTAGACTGAGTTTGAATGTGTAAATCATGTTTGGGTTGAATGATACAAGGTAGGAGGATGGGTTAGAGGCTATACATATTAAGTATGACTATATTAGCTAATATTTATGACTGTCTGGGTAATTTTTGGCATCTTAAGGACATGTGTGGTTGGTAGACTGGGTTCCTATTGTATTGAGATTATATGGGAATGATAGAGTGGTTATTTAATCTGCTGTGGATATATCCTTTGGGACTAATATACTGATTCTCTGCCACATTTATGATTCTGGTGATTGTTGGGCCTTGGTTTAGGTTAGCCTAGTGATTCCCTAGACTTGTGTTTGTCAGAATTGGTAGACTACTATGTGTATATCTAGTATGAATTGAGAGGTGTAGATCCTTGTAAACCTTACTAGTAGACCAGAGTCTGTAGAGTTGAGCCTCAAATAGGCCATGATGAGGCAGGAACTTGACTATTCATATCATTGGCTAGCTATCCTGAAATGTTCTTATGACATAGTAGTTAATGCACGAATATATAGAGGCGACCGACGATAGCATACCAGAACTCCAGGTATTGCCTCGTGCAGTTAAATGCCCAAGCTTTTTTAGTGATCAGGCATATCCTCCCTATTGAGTAATATGTAAACAAGAATCAGCTACGTCCTTCACAACCCAGTTAGAGGCTACATAGTTAGAGGCTATACTAGTATAGTAGATGCTATACCATTATGCTAAAGGCTATACCATTAAAGGCGACATTAATGAAGGGCATATTTTGGATTAGCCCACGACCTAAGGCCCTAGGTCGACCGCTAACCATGTTTGACCATATCTTGATAGAGGTCAGGGCTGGATAAAAGGTCAAGTATCAACCTAGATTAAAGGTCAAGTATCAGCCTGGATTAGAGGTCAGGCATTAGCCTGGGTTAAATTCTAGGTCAAGGTATACAGCTTCGATTAAAGGCCAAGATAGGATGTTCTATTGATATAAGAATTGTGTGTGCATTATTTATTCATGAAATCATTTGGTACTTATCACTGTTAGATCGTAAACCAGCCAGCATCGCAGCATCACTTATTATGCATGGGTGTACCTTTGGGGCATATGAGGGCCCCATTGACATAGAGGCATAGATGCTAGGACCTTACACCCATATACATCACTACCCGTAGCTCAGTTTTGGTTACTTCCACCATCATCAACATAAAGTCTTGGCTTCTATGATTAGGCACTGTGGATGTAATATATTATCTTAGCCCTTCTTTATTTATTATTCTTACTCAGTTGGCCTATGATGCCTACTAGGTACTCACCCCTACTTTCTACATCTGTTTTATGATGCAGGTCCTAGCATGAGCTAGCAGCGTCAATTCCTCATGTTGTAGAAATCGTATTTGGAGACTAGTGATGAGCATTAGATGTTCTTGGATCCTTCCAGTCTCTATTTGTATCAGTGGTTGTTTTTTGTTGTTTGAGACTTGCCTTTTATGTTCTTTTGGCTTGTATATGCATATATTATGACTCAGTATGTTGTATTGTATCTATAGTAGTTCTGTACAGGTGACTTCGAGATCCTGGGAGGGTGTTGTATGGTTGTTGTGTATGCATATATCTAGTATTAGTTATGTTTCTTTCTACTTACCTTGTTAGTTGATATCTGTTGGGTTCTTTTTTTCCCTCACACCTTTTACTAGTTGTTTTGGGTCAAGCTTACCTATCGGGGATTAAGGTAGGCATACATTATGACCTATAAAATCAGGTCATGACAAGTTTGTATTAGAGCCCTAGGTTCGTTGATCTCACCTACACAGAGGTACCGTCTAGTAGAGTCCTACTGATGGGGGCAGAGACCTCTGTGACTTATCTTCGGGAGGCTATAGGATGTGTTAGGAAATCTTTTTATGATTGTATCCTTTGTGCAATTGTCTTCTTATTGGCTTCCTAGAACATCATTTGGCTCATGCTTTTGTAATTATGACTCATAGTGGTTGACTTTTGAGCAAAAATGAGGATGCAACCCTAGCTCCAGATGGGGACCTTTCCCGAGAGCATATTAAAGAGCATCTGGATGACCCTATTCCCCTGCGACCAGAGGAACCAATAGTGGACTACCCCTAGTCGTACCTATTATGACACCAGCAGTATAGGCGATGATTACCCCAACTACTTGTAACTCTTAGGGGTGCATAACAGGCACAAGCTCTAGTGCTACCAATACAGCCTCCAATCCTGCTCCTATAGCACATACAACCCCTACTACTCGACCAAATATTTTGGAGGGCATTAGACCTTATGAGAATCAGTAGGTACTTGGCTATTTTCTCAGACTGGGCCCTCCAAGATTTTCATGAGCGGTTAGGGAGGATGACCATAGGTTCCGGATGACTTGTCAGGAAAGGCCATAGACTTTGAGGTTGTTGGAGTTTAAAGGAGCAGATTTCACAACATATCTAATTATAGAGCTTCCAGACAGTGGTGGCATGTGTATTTTGACAATAGGCTAGCTAGGTCACCACCAATGCATGGGTAGAGTTTTCTAATGTATTGTTGGCCCGATTTGTCCCTAGGAGTCTCAGGTATAGTATTCATTACTAGTTTTACAGATTATGGCAAGGACCAATGACAGTATCAGAGTATGAGGCCAAATATCATGAGGTTTCTAGGTATGCTATTATTATACTATTGACTAGGGAGGTGCGGGTCAAGTATTTTTTCAAACGTTTGAGGACTCAGTTGCGGATAGAGATCCAGTCACTAGTTACCGTGGGGCAATCCAGTCTGAATATTTTTTATCATACCCATACTATTAAGAAGTTGTGTCGCAAGGCCTACGAGGGCAGCAAAAGGCAGGCTCACTATGAGGGCAGTTATAATAGGGCATAATCTAGATTCAAAAGATAGTATGATAGCCCCAGTCAAGGTTCTGGCAGGGTCAGTCAAGATGTTCCTTCCATGCTTCATTACAGGCTTTTAAGGGAAGTCGTCAGTCCCAGAATACTTTCGAAAAGAGTGTCCCTCCTTATCCTACCAAGCGGAGGTTGAGAGACTAAGGTTCAAAGATGTTAGGGCAAATCGAATCCTCCTAGTCAGCTAGCTAGGGATCTAGATTTTCTGAGAGAACCACTATAGGCCATAGAGATCACTGCCAAGGTGACCAAGTTTCTTTGGTTTTTATGATTATGGGGTTTTGGATCAGTGATCTTGAAAGGTCCCGTGTAGAGAGAGGTACCTAGCTTCTCAGGAAAGGTTGTCGGTCCTACCCCAATTGTTAGAGGTAGATATTGGGATCAGAGCCACAAGGGTGACCAGCGAGAGTTCAAAGATGATCAGCGTGGCTTTAGAGATGATCGACAAGATACTAGAAGTGGCATACATAGTAGTAGAGGCTATACCACAGGAGGCCGTCAAGGTCATTTCTATGCTGCTATGGATTGGTCAGAAACTGAGGCGTCGGACGACGTCATTATAGGTATGACTAGTTCATGCCAACACCTGCCTCAGTATTATTTGATCCCGAGAATGTCACACTCCTTTACCCTAAATTTGTGATTACTAAATCGGAGGTCAATTTTAGAGAAATTTCCCCTTGTAATTGATTAATCAAATCATCTATTCTTGTAATAAAGTATTTGTTCTTTATGGTAACCTTATTCAATTGATGGTAGTCTATACACATCCAAAGTAACCCATCCTTCTTTCTCACAAATAACATGAGAGCACTCCATGGTGAAATGCTTGGTCTTATTAAACCCTTTTCCAACAGGTCTTTCAATTGTTCCTTAACTCCTTAAGTTTCATTGGGGCCATATGGTAAGGACAGATAGAGATAGGTTGGGTATGTAGGGGAATATCTATACCAAAATCAATTTCCCTTTCAAGTGGCATACCAGGAAAATCAATGGGAAACACACTGGGAATTTACTTACAATGGAGACTGACTCAAGAGTAGGAGCTTCGAAATTGGTATCCCCAACCCATAACTACATCACAAATACACCCCTTAGAGATTATTTTTTGGGCTTTCAAATGAGATATGAATTGACCCTTCAACACAAAATCACTACTCTTCCATCCAAGAACTAGCTCATTAGGAAATTGGAACTTCACCCTACGAGTTGTACAATATATAGAGACATAAGAAGCATGAAGCCAAACCATACCAAGAAAAATATCAAAATTGATCATAGCAATCTTAATAAGATCACATGGAACTACTTTATGCAAGACCGGAATGGGACAATTTCCACAAACTATCTTGGCTAGAATCGAATCACCAACGAGGGTATAAATTAAAAGGGATCAACCAAGACTTTGGGACACATATATCGAATCTTATAGCAAGTAGAGAGTAACAAAGGATAATTGTCACCCAGATCAAGCAAATCATATACATCAAAGTCAAAGACCCGCAACATACCTATAACCACATCAGGAGACTCCTCAACATTCCTAGCATTGAGTGTATAGAACCTATTGTTGTGTTGGCCACCACCTTGTTAAGCTTGTCCACTTGAAGTAGCATTGCCTTAAGGACAACCTTCTCTTCCTTTATTTACATGACTAGGGCATTCAAAGATCTTGTGCCCCACTTTACAACACTCATAACAAGCATTTGTACCAATTAAGCAATCATTCCATGGTTCTTTCCATACTTGGGACATTTAGGAAAAATAGGTCCATTAGCATTAGAACTTCCACCGTGAGACTTAGGGTTGGGCACACTACTTTTTTTTAAACCTTTGGTCAAAAAACATGAGCAAAACCCTAGCCTCAAAACTTTTGACCTTGATGAAAATAAACCTTCCCACCACGGGTTTGAATTGTGAAATCCCTCTATCAAATTGAGTCCTCTTGGACTCCCTAACCTTCCTTTCCTTAAGGCTTTCACCTTCTATTTTCTCAAATATGTCATGAGTCTAGAAATGTACATTTGCTAACAAAGTAAGCATCCAACATTCTTTCACCATAAGATCTGACACCCTCAAAATGAACTTGCTCATGCGGGCTCGATAATCGCCTACAAAAGAAGGATCATACTTAGACAATTTTGTGACCTTGAGGGCATACTCCCTCTTACTCATACCCCCCTTCTTGAGGTTGATATACTCAATCATCTTTGCCACCCTAAATGGGAAGAAACAGTCAGAAAGGCAACATTCAAAACCTCCAAACCTGTGGGACCCTCATCAACTCTTTCATCATTCGTTGGTTGTTTCACCCTTGTGCACACCTTAGAGTTAGTAGGTAGTCAGCTCCGTGTTATATTCTGATGAAACCTTAATAATAAAAACCCACCTTGTATATCTCATTAAGGAAATCTTATAGGTCCTCATCCATCTTAGAGCCTTGGAACTCTAAAGGGTTCATTCTTGGAAGTCTCTCATCCTAGAACATGATGTAGCCACATTAGGAGGTGCCACCACACCTTGTTCACTTAATTGGTCATGGCTTGAGCAAACATAGAGATAGCAATCTAGAATTCTACATTAGTGACTTGACGGCTAGGGGATCATGGGGGCTTGAGGAATCGGAGGATCTTGGTCCTAATTAACATTGACTGCTCATTGAATAAGTGCTATTCTTGGTGGCATTTTCTGAAAATTTCAAAGAACAAGCATTAGAAAGAAGGAGCCTTAGAGTACACCCTATGGCATGACGCAGATCATGAAAAAAGTAAAGATTCCTAAAATGACTCATAGCCTCCTACTCATAAATGTGACGTGCTTCAAACCAATGAATAAGACTCTACTTGATGTGGCATTTGGACTTCCAAGGACATTTTAAAATCTTGTGCTCTAATACCAAGTTTGTCACAAGCCAAGCTAGGTTCTAGGTGTGACATGGTGATCGAAACCCCAAAGGATCCCAATCAAGCCATCTTAGCATATCAACAAGCATATATAAAGAATACAAGGAATCATCAACCTATATGGGAATTGGATATAGACCTCATATTACATCACAGAAGAGAAGGAAAAAGATTTAGCAAGCAATGAAATGAAAACATAGACTTATTATACAACATCTAACATGCCTCTAAACAAACCTAGCATAGGTAAAGGCTATGGACATGTTTCTTGCTCACCCTCAAAAAAATAATAACTAAAGTAGTCTCAAGATACCAACATAGTCCAACAATAACCAATAAAGGAATAGTAAACTAGGCTCGCCCTTGAAACATGAGGACTTACCACTATCTTCTAGTAGATCTTCAACCTATGCTAGCCATAAGAGGAAGGAGGAACACTAGACCTTACTTTATAAAATAAAGTAGCCATAGAGTATGAGTTAGTACATCTAAATGTGCTAAGTTTGTACGTAATGTGAAGTAAATTGTAATGTTCAAGTGACTACTTCAAATAGCATAATAAAGAGTAGTAAAAACTATAAGTAGATATGAGAGAGATTAATACATAAGTAAAGTGTAAGAGCATCTTGTAAAGATAAGGATCATAAGTAGTCAAGTCAATCATCATAAGAACCATACGTATGTGGGAAGTAATAAGAATTGACACTAAGACCATGCAATCTATAACATGGAATACTAATATCTACCATACTTCACAGAAAAGAGAGTCTACTTGCTAAGCTAGAACTCTAGCCCATAAAAATGGGTGTCATCATAAGTTATGTAGATCCACTAGCAAACCATATTGTAAAAAGTAATCCTATGGTAGCAACATACTTATAAGGCTAGTCATTGCTACTAAGGACACCATAAGTCAAGTCCGCACCTCAAGTTTTATTTGGTACTAAGTCAAATCCCATAGAATACTTGTCAAAAATCATACTTATCACAGATTTATCAAACTTGTCATAAATCATAATTCATATTTTTTTGTAAGCATCTCATATAAAAAAGGCTAGTCATGATCACCAATCCAAATCATAAAATTATTTACAGAGAGTAGCTCATTTTCATGAAATCCATGTAATCTGTGTAGGCATTCCACCATTACATGTAGTTTCATTGAGATTTGAAGTCACTTTTTTCAGGTCTTACATCACCCCTAAGGTCTTAAGTCAGCTTTTCATACATGTACTTGAACACTTGAACTTTCATAATCATGACTTGTAAAGAAGAATTGGGTAGAAGTAAGAATTCACAATCAATTGACTAAAAATCATAAAACTAAGATAAATTCATGCAAATTCCATAGAATAGGAATTAGTCAATCAAAATTTAATGAAACCCTCAAGTATTTCATGGACCCAAAGTTACATATAGGAGAAAATTCTTATAAATCATCAAATCATGCAATTGGATAATAATTCATGCATAATTGAGAAAATAAAAAATAATTGAAACTTAATTAAATGAATTAGAGAATTTAACAAAACCATAAGAGAATCATGAGCCCGAGATAGCATTATAGTGAATTCATATAGAAACCCCATAAATTTTAGCCAATTGTCATAAATTCATGTCAAATAGATTAATTGACATAAAATAAATCATGATTTATGCAATTGAGTAGAAATTGAGATGACAATAAAATACATACTTGAAATTAGATGAAAAAGTTGAAAAATTAAATGGGCTCCATAGGAGACAGGATTCCATGGATGAAGATCCACATTCCTTGGGTAAGAAGTTAGAAGAATCCTTGAAGAAATCTTTGATATTGATAGAGAACTTGGAGAATTTTTTAGGGTCTTTAATGGGGATTTGAGAGCCTTTGTAGAGAGAGAAATTTTGATATTGAAAAATTGAGAGTGAATGAGGGAATAATTGGGGATTTAGGTATCTAACAGATTAGAATTTCTAGTCCTAAAAACGTCCAGTTTCATTAACTAATAGGTAGGGGAAAGTCCAACGCACCCCCATTTGAAATTGAAGTCTCATAATAGTTATAAGTCAAGTTCGCAACGTGGAGGTGCTTTGTCATAGGTCATTTTTTAATAAATGAATTTTTGTTAGATTTTGGCTAATGTCGAATTTGCCCTATCTTGCAGTAGGTTTGCGATGCACACCCTGTCGTGAACCCTTCTGGATGAGGAAATTTTTGAGATTTTTAAATTTTGATCTTCTTGACCTAAAATCCATCGAGGCCATTTCTACCATATTTTACCTTATAATATCATATTTCAACTTTTAAACGCCTGAAATATTATATTGAGCCTGAAGTCTGGATGAGTTCAAGAGTGCATTCCTTGACCACTTCTTTCCTTGGGAGTTGAAGAAAGCCAAGGTAGATGAGTTCATGAATCTGAAGAAAGAGGGAATGACAATTAAAGAATATAGTCTTAGGTTCTCCCGGTTGTCCAGATATGCTCTAGAGATGGTTTCTAACATGAAAACCAAGATGAGAAAGTTTGCTTCTAGGTTGGGTAGGCATGTGAAAAGAGAATGCAAGGCATCACTAATGATTTTTCACATGGATATCTCTAGACTTGTGATTTATTCCCAACAAGTAGAGGAAGTACAAGGAGAAGCACTTGAGCAAAAAAGCCAAATTAACCAAACATGAAACTAACCAACAGCAACAAGGTAAGGGTGAAAGCTCCTTCCAAAAGAAATCTTCTATCTATGCAGTATTATCAAGAAGTGTGCCTACACCTAAGGGTCAACAAAAATTTAAGGCTCAAGGTCCTCAGACACAAGGAAGTGCGCCCTAGGGTTCTGGGGGAAGGCTACTTTATGGCAAATGTGGTAGGCTATATATGAGTGGTGATGGCACCAATGCTCACTATGAGAGCAGTTAGGTATGATACTATCAAAAGGAGTGTCTGATAACAAACTGAATGATGGGGGTGATAAGTCCCAAACTTCTTCTACAGCACCATAGGGTCGAGGTAATCCAAAAGGTCCTGCTACTAGGACAGGTAGAGGTACAACCCACCTATATGTATGAATATTCAATAAGACCAAGAAAATTCACCTACCATAGTGACTGGTATGCTCTGAGGCTTTTCTTTTGATGTTTATACCTTACTTGATCCAGGTGCGACATTGTCTTTTGTGACTCTTTATCTGGCAAATAAATTTGAGATCCTTCTTGAGTCTTCTTGAGACTTTTTATGTTTCTACCCTTGTTGGGGAGTCTATTTTTGCTAAAAGAGTCAATAGAGATTGTACCAATTTCATATATCATAGAGATACCATGGTTGACTTAGTTGAGTTATACATGGTTGATTTTTTATGTCATTCTAGGAATGGACTGACTTTAAGGGTGGTATGCCACAATTGATTGTAGGACTCAAGTTGTCAAGTTTCAGTTTCCTAATAAGCTTTTCATAAGAAGGTAAAGGTAGTCCCTAGAGCCTAAGAAACATTTTATTTCTTACTCTAAGGCCAAAAAGTCAATCTCCAAAAGATGTATCTATCATATTGTCCAAGTCAAAGATGTTAAGGATAAGACCTTATCCCTTGAGCTAGTCCCTATTGTATATGAGTTTCTTGAGGTTTTTCCTGATGATTTACCTAGAGTCTCTCATAATGGAAAGATAGACGTTGGGATTGATGTACTTTTAATACTTAACCTATTTCTATTCCATATAGAATGGCTTTGCCAAATTAAGAGAGTTCAGGGAGAAATTGAAGAATCTTCTTGATAAGGGGTTAATTAGGCTGAGTGTCTCACTTTCGAGCGCTCATGTCGTATTCATGAAAAAGAAAGATGGGTCTCTTAGAATGTGTATCAACAATCATCAACTAAATAAGGTCACTATAAGAATAGGTATCCTCTTCCTAGAATAGATAATCTATTTAATCAATTTCAGGGCACCATATATTTCTCTAAGTTAGACCTAAAATCAGCTATCACCACTTGATATGACATCCTGAAGACGACCTTTCGAACTCATTATGGGCACTTCAAATTTCTTGTTTTGTCTTTAGTTTGACTAATGTACCTACAACTTTTATAGGCCTTAAGAACCGGGCATTCAATCCATATTAGGATATGTTTGTCATTGTGTTCATCGATGATATATTGGTCTACTCCTGATGTAAGGAGGAACATCCCAACCATCTCTGAATTATTCTTCACTCTCAAGGATAGGTAACTATATGCAAAGTTCTCAAAGAGTGAATTATAGCTTACATCAATGGCATTCTTAGTCCACATCATATATAGTGAAGGTATTCAAATTAATGCACAAAAAATTAAAGTAGTAAAAAATTAGCGCAAACCCACTTCTCCGACCAATCTAAAGAGTTTCTTGGATTTGACTAGCTATTACCAATGAATTGTAGAGAGATTTTCATCCACATAAGCCCCATTGACTAAGTTGATGTAGAAAAAGGCTAAGTTCCAATAGTTAGCTACATGCAGAAAAGCTTCCAAGAGTTGAAAACCAGACTAACTACTATGTCAGTATTGTCCCTACTCGAGGAAATTGATGGGTTTGTGATTTATTATGATGCTTGCAAAGTTAGTTTAGGTTGTGTGTGATGTAGAAAGGTAAGGTCATAACTTATGCTTCTCGAAAGCTTAAAATTCAATAGAGGATTTATCCAACTCATGACCTAAATTTGACAACATTAGTATTTGCTCTTACGATTTGGCTTCACTATTTGTTTGGGGTGAGTGTAGATATGTTCACCAATCACAATAGCCTGCAATATGTCTTTAGTAAGAAAGAGTTAAATTTGAGGAAGAGAAGATGGCTTGAGTTACTCAAGGATTACAACATGAGCGTCAATTACCACCTAGGCAAGGCGGATGTTGTTGCTAATGTACTAAGTAAGATATCTATGGGTAGTATCATACACCTTGACGAGGAGACAAGGGAATTGGCTAAAGATGTGCATAGACTTGCATGATTAGGAGTGCAACTTATTGTATTTGAGAACGATAGAGTTGTTATACAAAATAGGGTAGAATCATCTTTGGTAATGGAGATGAAGGAGAAGAAATATCAATATCCTATCCTATTTCAACTAAAGGAAGATGTATATAAGCAAACGATAAGGGTCTTTGCACAAAAGGAAGATGGTGTTTTGATATATTAAGGTAGATGGTGTGTTCCAAAGGTGGATGAGCTCTAAGATAGAATAATGGCAAACGTTCATAACACTAGGTATGTCATCCATCCAAGTCCTACCAAGATGTATCATGACTTGAGGAAAGTGTATTTGTGGATCGGTATGAAGGGGGATATTGCGGACTATGCCTCCAAAGGTCCAAATTGCCAACAAATCAAAATAGAGCACCAAAGGTCATGTGGTTTTGATCAAAACATAGAGATTCCGTAGTGGAAATGGGATATGATCAACATGAACTTCACTATAGGTTTACCATGGACTCACAAACAATATAATTTGATATGGGTGATTGTGGATAGGATGACCAAATCAACCTACTTCTTGTCTTTTAAGATGACTGACACCATGGAGGATTATGTAAGATTGTATGTTTGAGAGATTCTCATACTTCATGGAGTTCCCTCGTCTATAATCTAAAATAGAAGAGACCGATTCATTACTCAATTTTGGAAGTCCTTTTAGAAGAGTTTAAGCTCAAAGGTAAATAATTACACCACTTTTCATTCTCAGATAGCTAGGTAGAGCTATAATGTAGACTTTGGAGGATATATTAAGAGTTTATGTCATCAATTTCAATGGTAACTAGGAGGACTATTTGCCTCTTATTATGTTTGTATAAAATAATAGTTATCACTCGAGAATTCAAATTACCCCTTATGAAGCCTTGTATGAGAAGACCATCAATTGGATGGTTTGAAGTTGGTGAAACGGAGTTTATTATACCTAAACTAGTTTATCAAGCTATAAAAAGGAGGAAATCATCCAAGAGAGGTAGAAAACTGCATAGAGTAGCCAAAAGTCCTACATCGATGTTAGATGGAGAGATTTCAAGTTCAAGGTGAATGATTGGGTGTATTTGAAGGTTTCACCCATGAAAGGTATCATGAGATTTGGGAAGAAGGGTAAACATAGCCCATGATATATTGGTCCTTATTGGTTACAAAGCAAGTTGGCAATGTCACCTATGAGTTGGAGTTATCCTCAGAGTTAGTCTTCATTCATCCTCTATTTCATATTTCGATGTTAAAGAAGTTTTTAACTTATAGAATTTATGTCTAAGTGTATAACTTGACAGCAGGTTAAGTGTGAGCACCAGTGGCCTGGAGGTGAGTTTTAGAGGATGTTCATTCCTACATTGAAGTGGGAGTGGATTACCATGAACTTTGTGGTGGGTTTGCCTACTACTGTTAGTGGTTATGATTCCATTTGGGTCATTGTAGATAAATTGACTAAGTGCACCTATTTCATCTGAATCAAGGATAAAAATATGGTAGAGAAGCTAGCTTAGTTTTACATCAGTTTGATAGTTCAACTTCATAGGGTGCCTATTTCCATTATCTCCGATTGGGGTTCATTATTTTTTTGTCACTTTTGGAAGGCATTACAACGTGGGTTAGGTACTCAATTAGATATGATTACAACATTTCACTCTCAGACTAATCGAATGTTCGAACGAACTATTCAAGTGTTAAAGGACATATTTTTGGTGTGTATGATTAATTTTGGGGCTTGATGGAATCAACATATACCTTTGGTAGAGTTTGTCTACCACAAAAATTACCATTCTAGTATTCAAATGGCTTTCATTTGAGACTTTGCATGGTAGGAGGTATAGATCTATGTTTAGTTGGTTTAATTCAATCGCAATGGACACTTCGGATACTGATTTTCTTGGAAATGGCATGGAGCAGGTGTGTTTAATTTAGAGTCGATTGATGACATTGTAATAACCCTGTAGGTCATTTCTGTGTTTCTGTATTTTTCTACTATTTTGAGCTTTGGAATAGTTACCTCGGATCTATTGTGATTTGTTAGAATGGTCAGAATGACTAATTGTTGGGTTATTTGGGTGTTATGTGGACTTTCGAGTTGACCGAGAAGTTATGCTCTAAAATGAATTTTTGGATAAGTCTTAGTAAACGACCTTGGAATGGAATTCTAACGATTCCATTAGCTCCAGAATGGTTGACCTAGGCAAGGAGCATATCGGGTGCAATTATATAGTGGATTGTGAATTCGGTTGCCAAAATCGATCAATAGTTGACCCAGTCAATGCTCTTGGGAACCGTGCCCCCGAGGAGAATTTTGATAGCGCGGTTAGCTCCAGAATGCTGATTGTGGTCTGGGTCGACCTTTCGTTTGCTACCAAGGAATTCCAGATTTGATTTGACCCCCGAAGGTTTTCTGTTAAAAGTTGCGTATAAAGAAGTGGGACTCTCATTTTATTGTAGAAAGCTCCGTTGGAAATTCCAACTGCATCGTTGGGTCTAAAACGTCGAAACCCATAGGGTTACATAGTTTGCTTGCGAAAATTGGAGTCTAGATAAGCCCAAAACGACAAAAAGGAGATTAATGGATTAATGGAAAGAGGGAAGAGACATGTGGCAACTCTAGGGGGATGCCATGTGGAAAAATCTAATGCTGCCAAATGGCAGTGAGCTATCAGCAGCAGTATATCTACCACTTTTTGCAGAAATTATTGATATATATATATATATATATATATATATATATATATATATATATATATATATATTTCTAAACTTCGTACTGCAATGTGAAGTTGGATTTGCGCTTTGACATGTATTTTGAGGTAAATCTCTATTTTTTTCTTCATTGATATATCGAGAAAGAGTGAACATTTTACACAGTGATATCTCGGTCGTTTCTCAACGGAATTACATAAAAATTTGTGTCTAAGTTGTTCTATGTTCTGAGAGGAACATTATGGTATGCTTGGATTATATTAAAGGACTCAAAATTTTTTGAATGACTTTGTCGGATCTCATAACGTTGGCCCGGGATAAAATTTGACAGAGTGTTGCTCCATGGGAGGCCCACACGGCCACTGTGAAGCCACACGGATCGTGTAGCCTCCAGTGGAGAGGCACTTGGCCATAAATTTAATTATGGGAATTCGACAAAGAGTTTCGGACTAAGTGAGGGCACACAGCCACCCACATGGTCTGTGTGGTGTGTTACGGGCCGTGTGGCCCACCGTGTAACTCGCAATGTGAAATTTTTCTAAGTACAAAATTACAGTCTCATAACTTTTTCGTGCTAGATTTTTCTGAGTGTCATCACACGGATCTTGACATGACCCGGGTAACGTCAAATGGGCCGTGCAGACGTTTGTATGGCACCCTTTTGCTTCGGAATAATTCTAAGTGTTGAGCATCGCGAAACTTGTGATGCTCAATTTGTTTAAGTTTCACCTCACGGGCACTGGTCACGGGCCGTGAAGTGACTCACGGACCGTGTAGGTGCCGGTGAAGACAGGACGGTCCGTCTTTCATCTGTTTCATTAATGGCCTTTACGTAATTACAACTTATTTTAATTGTATTTTATAACTTTTTTGCCTAACCTATACCCCTAAATCAGCTGATACCCTTCTATTCTAATTCATTCTCATTAGAAACACTCTCACACTAAAATCAACTCCCAAAATACTCTCTAAGTCCTTCTCTCAAGACTCAAGGTAAGGTTCAATTGGTGGATTCAACTTCAAGCTAAATTCTTCTCAAATTCATCTTCCTAATCAAGGTATGTGGGATTGATTCTTGGTCCCTTTCAACCAAGAAGACCCAAACTCTTTTCAATTGATTTTCATGAAATTAAGCTTACTTTAAATGTGGGTTTTCATTATTTGATTCTATTAAATTCAATTGACGTATGGGTTGAACTTTATTCATGATTTGAAGTTATTTTAAGCCCTATTATGATGATTTACATTGAGGTTATGAAGCTATGAAGATGCACGTCCCCTTTAAAGCTTCAATTATGCATGGGTGATTTCTGTTATGATTTAAATGTGAATTTAATTTTGGATTTACTTCAATTTCATATTATAATGTTGATTTTAGCTTGAATCTATAGTACCCATGCTATTCTCACATCACTCATGGCATGTGAATTCATGGGCATTGATTTTTATTGAAATTATGAAGTGGGTTAAGCCCAATTATGTTTTATGAAATGATTTTGATATGACTTTATTAAGGTATTGGTTATGACAACAATGTGATCACATATATGTCAAGGATTATGGCTTTTTAGCATTTTGGGTTCTTGCACCTTTTCGTATTTCTAATCGAGCTAGTCCTACGCATGAATATTATAACTATAAGCGGCATTTGAGCTTAAATGTGCATTGATCAGATTTGAAATAACTA